>CM027868.1:30969571-33595553 GCA_016097605.1 Eucalyptus guilfoylei | reverse complement strand
GGAAATTGTTTAAAAACAACGATGCTAAATAAAGAAATAATAACAACACTTTTTTGCCAAGAACTGGATCTGTCACATTAGAATCCCGTATCTTGCTTTTTTACCTTTTTTACACATCGATTAAAAATCAAGTGTCAACATCTCTCTCTCTCTCTCTCTCTCTCTCACCTTTTCCTACCAAGCCCTCTCTCTCCTCTCCTTCGCACGCACCATGGCCCCATGTCGTTGATCTCGCTGCCGTCACTTGATTATCTATTGTCCTCAGTGGCTCCTACTTGACCTCCTTGACATCGACAGTGTCCTCTCCGATCACCGGCTCCCACCCTAATCGTTTTCCGAGTCACTCCAAGACTAGCAATCAGGCGGTGCTGAAGTTGATCCTTTCCTCGCCGACTAATGACAGTCTTAAGGTGGTCCGACCACCACCGTCTCTCCCAAGCATGTCCCCAACCCTTTACTAGTCGGGCTTTATAGGAGAGCCACCGAAGTCATTCGGTGGTCGTTTAGGTCACTAAGCGGCGCAATTAAGTCTAGTCGAACCCGATCCTCCTCAATCGCTAATCGCCGGCCAAATGGCCCGTTCAACCCCACTTCGGTAATCCTTAGGTCCTTAAGAGTCCCCCGACGATCTTAGCTCATTGTGGTGGTTCAATCGTTGTTTGTTTAAGTTCGATTCATTGAAAATTGCACTAAGGTAAACATCTACTCCCGGGCTCGATGAAGCAAAGTCTCGTTAGGAGACCAAGGCGGAGCTCGCATCTCTAGGTTGATTTGATGATGATTAAGCCTACTATAGGATGTTTAAGAAGATCTAGAATGGATGTAAATGATTAATGATGGCTTGAATGCGGTTGATTGCTTGATTGAGCTTGATTTGCAATTTTCGTATGTTTGAATGATTGATCTAAAAAATGACTTGGTACCGACTTGTAAATGTGGTTTTCTATGTTTGAATCTTCACGAAATCAAAGACTATTTGAATAGCTTTCAGAGTCATTGAACGCCTTGATCGGGCCTCGTTTGATATGGTATTTGCATGTTCAAAGTTGAGCCTATAATGGTCAACTAATTTCTTGATATGTTGATTTGCGGTTTACACTATTTGTCGATTTTTCGGTAACTTTTGTACTCTGATTTTAAGGCTGGTTTGTCATGTCCCGGCGGCGTCACATACTAAGCGCAAGCGAAATTATAATGGATTATCATCATGACGGACCTCTTGGTTTCAATTATCGCACTATAGTATCCAAACCTAATTGGTTAGCATGTATAACATGGATATTTTATGATCCGAAACTTTTCTAACATACATCACCCCGTAGATCCTTTTGTCACAATCTCGGCATTAGACAATCAAACTAAGAACATATATAAGGATCATGAGACGCTTCGTTAACTTTCCTTTAAAAAAAAAAAAAACCATTCAGGCTTACATAAGTCGACTTGGATTACTTTCAAGTCTTTCATCGATGCACAACGTATATTTACATGTTCATAAATAAAAGTGTGAGTAATTAGCCAGGGAAAAGAGTGAGAGGGCTTCCTAACTTCACTACCCTCTACACTAGCCCACGTCCATCAAAAACAAAATACGTCTTCTCTGGCTTCATCATGATGCAGGTGCCTAAGCAACTCTTGCCTTTGGCTCTAGGTCTCCAAAGACGAATTGAAGAGGGCCAAATAGCTCCCCTTCATGGTTTATGAACTAAGCAACGAACCTCATAGGAATCTAGTCTACCCTACCATCGTCCATCCAAAGCATAGCCTCATATCTCGTGTGAAGCCATTTCCGATATCTAGGGTGGGCGTATCGTCGTGAAAGAAACATCAATGCGCTATCACCCCCATAACAAGTGATCGGTGGTACGTCCATACTAACGATCTGAAAAATAGAAAGGAATGAACAATGCCCAATAAAAAAATAATGAGACCTAAGCTAGACAATCCATAGTTGCCAAAGAAAGTAATAGAACACAACCAAATTGTTCAACATACTAAGGCGGGATTGTCATAGGTATAACTAAATGAATACTAAAAGATCGCATGAATGGTCACTTTTATAACAAACATGCTAAATGCACATGTATGCCTCATGCTCCTAATATGAACTAAGATGTGACGCGACAACAACGAGAGCGAACTCACATGCCAAGTGGAATTTATATTATAGTGTGTATATCAAAGTCCACCCTCGTCGGTTTACCACCCGGAAGCCGCAAGCCGGCTGACGAGTCACTTCTAGAATCCCACATCCGGACCTCCACGATATTGCTATTATGGGCATCTCACTCCGAGGCATCTCGTGTCACACAACCGAGGCATCCCAAGATCACATAGCATGAGGCATCTCCTTCGAGGCATCTGCGATATCCCACAACCAAGGCATCCTCGATCACACACGGGGGCATCTCAACTCCGAGGCATCCCCAAGATCTCACTCAACCGAGGCATCCAAGATCACACGGCATGGGCATCCACTCTCCGGGGGCATCACCGACATCTTAGTACCGATGGAAATCTCTTACTCATTTAATTCACACATTCCACACATCACACCTCTAAATTATATCATATCACAACATGCATATGACCTCAAGGGTACACAATTACTTCAAGCAGCACACAAGACTCACACAGCATTTCATTCATGTTGCACTCATTGCACACATATGCCACAATTAGTAACCATACAAATGACCACTTACACTGGATTATGGAAGAGACATGCTCATTCACGAACTATCCATTATTACAAGACCATTAGACTCCCTATATGTCATGAAAAATCAGTGCAAGAGGCACAACATCTATTGCACAAGCTCGGATCAAGGCAGAATACAAGCTCACATGGGGTTCCAATCACAGAAGCAGAAAACGCATCAAATCTCATCGAAATTATACAAAATTATAGTATGTTATAGAAGAGACATAAATTAAATTTTTCATGAAGAAACCCTAAGCCTATATCTCATTGTATAAATAGCAGTAATTTTCTGTCTTTACCCCTAAATTCTGCAGCAACTTCCAGATTAAGTGCCTATCGGAGAAGGATTGTTTCACTACGGGATCTCATTAGCTTGTTCTCAAATTTTGATATTTTTTCCTAAAGATGTGTCCTACAACTTTCATGAAAGTTTTAAGGTCCAATCCTTCTAGAAACTTTTGTAAAATCCATAGAACTACCTATTATTCGGTTGTTTTTTCTGCAGGTCATTTTCTATTTAAGGGAGGAATGTTCTCGCCTGTGACAACCTGATTTTCAACCCTGCTTTCTGGCGAAATGAAATGGGCTTTTCATTGACGCGCCTATAATCTTTTTCTCTGAGTTGATCACTCACGAGATAACTAATCTATCGGTGAAGCCGTTAAGGAATCTAAACGCGATCGATTTGAGAATTAGATAAAAAATCGATTGCCGATCATTAACTAATCTACAAGGGTCAATCTGCACCATTAAAATCGATTAGAGACCAGGAGATAGGCCCGATTTGACAGAGACATGTAATTAGAGTGTGGGTGATTCCATCTAATTGCAAAATTCGCGTCAAGCGGTACTAAACCGATTTTTTTGTCGTTTCGTACTCTCGTGCCCATATTTGAAACTCCGAGATTTTTACGACAAGCAGAGTCGCTATGAGTTGGAGATGCACAATGTGGATAAAAAATAATCGATCACGGGTCAATTGCGCTAAAAATTCCTAAAAGATACCGGTAAATTAGGTCACGCGAAAAATCGTATTCGGTTGAAATTAACCACGAAATTGAACCTGATTTGACAGAATCAAAAGTTCTGGCATGTCACGATTTAATTTAGGAATATTAACTCATCATTCGAAGAATTTTCAGCGAGTCCGATTTTTGACGAAAATTCAAAATTGGATGATTTTGAACCGGGAAATTCGATGGCCATTTTTAGTGCGCTTTTGGCATCCAAGATGGACCAATTGGCGAGGGAAATTGTAGAATTGGAGTGTGGGCTTCCTCCTTGGTAATTTGGCCATTGAATTGAAGTTAATTTGATGTGAATCGTTGAGGATAGATCGTTCTACGAAAGTCCTAATGATGCGGTGCTAACCTCGACCTCCAATCGAACCCGTGATTGGCAACCTCGGTATGAACATGACCTATTGACGAACGCGTGTCAACCAACCAACGTTATAGACACCCCAGCGAAAGAATCTCTATCTCGCTCGATAAGTCGAATTAACTGTCACAAGGAAACCTTGGTTAGGTCAAGTCCCTCAAAAGAACAGTAAAAAGAATCTCTCAACTTTTTCCTCAAAAATAAAATATATCTATCCCCAAAGAAATTTGGCAAATCCTTTATATAGGCTTTCTAGCCGCCACACAAACCCTAAAACCAACCCTTAAAATCTAATGCGTCATATTCTAGAATATTCCTAAACAAGAAGAGATATATATATTTATATAAATTGACTTGGTCAATTATTTGGTGATCAGATAATCCAATTGCGCCAAGATTTCCAAGATTCTTCAAGATTTGATCCAAGGTCATCTACACGCCGAAGATCACGAACCATGACACCAACAGCCTTATTCGAATTGCTTGGCCCGCTCGAGTAATCGAACCGTAGGAATAGACAATGGGTCCCTAGCACCTCCTCCTCGATATGGCTCGATGTCCACATCATTCCCTCCCCTATGCAAAGGATTTGCCCTCAAATCATCATTGGCATCAAAGAGTCAAGTCGAAACATTAAATGTAGCACTAACGTCATACTTACTCCGGAAGATCAAGCTTATAGGCATTATTGTTAACTCTTTCCAAAACCATGAATGGTCCATCCTCGCGGTAATAACTTAGAATGTCGCTGCTCAGAAATCGCTCCTTGCGCATATGAACCCAAACCCAATCGCCGGGTTCAAACACCACTTCCTTGCGTCCTTTTGTTGGCTTGTCTTGCATATTGTTCAGTCTTGCGCTCAATATTTGCGCGCGTCTTCGTGCAACGCCTGACAAATTCGGCTTTCTTTGCCCCATCTAAATCACACACGCTCATCAATAGGTAAAGGGTTAAATCTAACGGAGTTAACGGATTAAAACCATAGACAACCTCAAATGGTGTAAATTTAGTAGCAGAATGCATGCTCCCTATTATATGCAAATTCAACATGTGGCAGACAATCTTCCCAAGATTTAATGTTCTTTTTAATAATAGCACGCAATAATACCCCTTAAAGTTCTATTAACTACCTCAATTTGACCATCGGTCTGTTGATGACAAGTAGTAGAAAATAACAATCGTGTTCCTAGTTTTTTCCACAATGTTTTCCAAAAGTAGCTAAGAAATTTTGAATCTCGATCTGAAACAATCGATCGAGGCATGCCATGCAAACATACAACCTCCCTAAAGAACAAATCAGCAACATGAGATGCATCATCGGTTTTATGACAAGGTATAAAATGAGCCATCTTTGAAAATCGCTCAACAACCACATAAAGAATCTTACCATACTTAGACCTAGGCAATCCTAACACAAAAAATCCATAGAAATATCAATCCAAGGATGCGTTGGAATAGGTAATGGTGTATACAAGCCATGCGGTTTAGTTGTAGACTTTGATTGCTTACAAGCAATGCATCTCTCACTGCACACGTGTGACATCTCTCTTCATATGTGGCCAATAAAAATGTTCATGTAGCACTTCATAAGTCTTATTAATGCCAAAATGCCCCATTTAACCACCACTATGCGCTTTCGCACCAACAATTCACGCAAAGAACACTTAGGCAAACATAGTTTGTTTTCACAGAAAAGATAACCTTCACGCCTATAGAATTTATCAAATACAGTATGTTCACATGCTTCAAATACTCTCCAAAGTCATCATCATCAATATATAAGTCCTTGATATGCTCAAAACCTAAACACTTTGCTTCTAAAGTAATTAGAATCGCATACCTTCGAGAGAAAGTGCATCGGCTACCACATTCTCCTTACCTTTCTTGTACTTGATCATATATGGAAAAGTCTCGATGAACTCCATCCATTTGGCATGTATTTTATTCAACTTTGCTGCCTTTCAAGTACTTCAAGGTCTCGTGATCGGTGTGGATCACAAACTCCTTGGCCATAGATAATGTTGCCAAGTCTCCAAAGCTCGCACTAAAGCATACATCTCCTTATCATAGGTAGGATAATTCAATGTTGCTCCACTCAATTTCTCGTCAAATAAGCTATGGACGCCTCTTTGCATCAACACGGCTCCAATTCCCACCAGAAGTATCGCACTCTATCTCAAAAGTAGCACTGAAATTCAGCAAAAGATACCGAAGGAGCATTAGTCAACTTATCTTTTAAAAGATTAAATGCTTTCTCTTGCTGTTCTCCCCACGTGAAACCCACGTACTTCTTGATAACCTCGATTAAAGATGCAGCAATGGTGTTGAAATTTCTCACAAATCGCCGATAAAAACTCGCCAATCCATGAAAGCTACGCACCTCTCCTACGGTCTTAGGCGTAGTGTAGCGGAGACCCGTGTAGCCTCATGCATCTCGCACGTTCTAGAATAGTATTGTTCATCCTTTCAGCTACACCATTCTCTTGAGGAGTTCTAGGAACAGTCTTTAACCCGTGTATGCCTTCTTGACTCAAATATTTTGCAAATTCCATACTCATGTATTTACCACCATTATCAGACTTCAGAGCTTTAATCTGATAACTTGTCTCTTTTTCTACCATGGTCTTCCACATTTTGAACATCCCAAATACTTCTAATTTTTCTTTAAGAGCATAAACCCAAGTCTTCCTTGTCGCATCATCAATGAAGGTGACAGAATATCTCTTACCACCATAAAAGAGTTCCTGAGCAGGTCCCCATACATCAATATGAACCAACACTAGCTTTTGGCTTTTATTTTGTCGCCCATTCAATTGAAAACTAACAGTTTTTTGTTTTCCATAAATGCAACTCACACAAAAATTTAACTCAACTTTTTGCAAACCTGGAAGTAATTTCCTCGAGTGTAACTACTTTACACATTTTTTACCAAGATGTCCCAACGATAATGCCAAAGAGTAGACAAATTACACTGTAGCCATTGTAGTTGCAATCACATCACAGATATTATCTTCTTGGAGAAGGTAAAGTGTACTCGTACGCTTTTCCTTTGCTACTACTCTTGCTCCCGAGATTATCCTCCACTCTCCGCATCCAAAGGTTATTACCAAACCTTCTTAGTCAAGTTTCCGGTTGAAATCATATATATATTTAAAATTCGGAATATGCCTAGTTTCACGAAAAACTAGACGTCCTCCACTGAGATGTTCACAATCACGTTCCTTTCCCAACAATAGGACACATGTGACCGTTTCCCACAATTACTTGTCGAAATTCCACTTGGCATAATCATCAAATATGTCTCTTTGCGAGGTGAAATGAAAAGAAGCATCGGAATCAATAAACCATTTATATGTTGTCAAGTCAAACCCCGTGCATAAACACAAGTTATCTAGCAAAGATTCATCACTAATCACATTAGCTCCTTGATTCTCATCTTGCTACTTCTTTTGTAGGCTTCATACCGAAAACCTCCTGTCCGGTTTTGTGACAAAACTAAAACTCATCTTTTACAACCGTCTCTTACCCTTGATTGTGATCTATCACGCTTGCTAAATTTTCCTCTACTTTTACTTCTTCCATGGTTCTTCACTCGCGAGTATTGTTGAAGATGTAGATGTAAGAAAAAATTATCTCCACTCGAGACTTTCCTTCGTATCTCTTCATCCATGATACTCACAGCATCATCAATAGTTAAATCATCCTTCATGGTGTTCGAAATTCCCTACACCGCGGTATTGTACCTTCCGGAAGAGAACATAAAAATAATAAAGCTTGAAACCTCATATCTAAATTTATGCTGCGGATTCCAATTGACCCGAGACCTGCGTGAAACTATTGATATGCTCTATCATAGAACTCTATCGATAACTTCATATTAATCAGCTTTCTTCAGCAAAAATACCTGATTTGATGTGGACGGCTTCTCATAAATATTTGTTAGAATATCCATGGCTTTTTTTGCAGTTTTTGCTTTCGCGATGTGGTACCTTATCTTTTCGTCAACCCTAGACGAATTGCACCCAATGCCTTCAATCAAGAATTTTCCATCCAACCTCGCTTGTCGGATCCACTTTCGCCATCTCGGGTTTCCAACCTCAAGTGGTGCATAGAGATCTTTTGATAAAGATAATCCTCAATTTGTAGTTTCCACCATTTGAAATCTGCCCATCGAACTTATCGATTATGATTTTATCTTCTCACATCTTTTTGCTTTCAATCAAACGTCATCGAAAAACCCTCGATGTTCTCGATTAGCCAACCCGAAAGCTCGATACCAATTGTTACACAAATCGCACGTCGATTTCAAAAATAATACTCCTTGGGAAACAATTCACCAAGCAAGATATAATAATAAAAGAGCAAAATCAGAAGAACACGTGAGAAAATTTGTTAACGAAGTTCACCCAAACGGGCTACGTCTCCGTGCGCAGGCACTTTACAAATCCACTAGACTTCAAAAAAGTTGGAATACAACGATGATCGCTTCTCAAGATCAGGGCTGCCAAAAGAGATTGAGAATCCCCATAAAAAAAAAAAAAAAAACTCACTTTTTCTTCTATCTTTTTCTTGCCTCTCTATTTCTTTTTTTAGCGTCTTGACGGCTAGCATCTTGCCATCACTAATATAAAGGTGTAGCTTTAACCTAAAAGGAAATTTAGTAGAAAAGACAAAAAAACCCTTAAAAATATTTGGCTTCATCTATAACAAATATCATACGATTTTGCACCAAAGACCGTATTTTTCCATAAAATTGACATTTCTACAAGAGACATTTTCTCAATGCGAATACAAAATATCCGTCCTAGACTCTCTTGTCAAATTTGATTGATGAAAGAACGAATGCATCATAAATTTTCAGATAAAACAAAAAGAATTTGGTGGAATACCTAAAATTAGGTGAATTTAGTCATTAGATTAGTAAGTTATGAATGCTGGGATTAGTAGCAAATGTGGGCGCATAATTCAAAATTTCAAGCCTCAATTCTCTCCTTTTGTTTTTTGACAAGCCTTGCTTGAAGCCGCGAGAAAAAGCTATCTTCAAGGAAACTATTGCAAAATCAATGCAAAAATCTTACAATTAGATCAATGCAAAAGATAAATGAGAAACAATAAGAACACCTAGGATTTAAGCGGTTTGACCCGAGAATTGGTACCACCATCTATTGGGAGAGCTAGCAGTAAATAAACCACTAAAGTGTTACGAAATCGCACGTCGATTCCAGAAAAATAACGCTTGCAAACAATTCACCAAGTAGAATATAATAATAAAATAACATAATCAGATTAACACGAAAATTTGTTATCGAAGTTCATCCAAACCTGGCTACGTCTCCCGCGCAGGCACTCGCGAATCCACTAGACTTCGAAAAAAAGTTGAAATACAACGATGATCTTCTCTCAAGATCAGGGCACAAAGAGATTGAAAACCCCCATCAAGAAAAAAATCACTTCTTTCTTCTCTCTTTTTCTTGCCTTCTATTTCATTTTTTAGCGTCTTGGACGGCTAGGTCTTGCCATCGCTAAAATAAAGATACCACTTTTAACCTAAAAGCAAATATGATATAAAAGACAAAAAAGCCCCTAAAAACAAATATTTGGCTTCATCTATAACGATCTCCCACTTGAAGACAAATATACCCAAGCACCAAGCAACTTTGCATCCATCTTCTTCAAAAAAATAGTAGTTGAAAAACTTGTGCCTCTGCGATACTCCTCATCAATCAACATGGAGTAATACCAATGGTAGTAGTACAAAAAATATGCTTCTCTTTGTCTACTACCTTGGTCAACATGTTAGTTGGATTCTTGAGCCATCAATCTTCCGTAACTTTAACTCATTATCTTTCAATGCTGACCCGATAAAGTGATAACGCTTCTTGATATGTCTAGTCCTTGAGTGATAAGCTGCATTCTTTGCTAAGTGCACTACACTTTGACTATCACTCCACGATTTGTACTTGACCGGCTGTTTTCGATGTAGCTCCTCCATGTAATCTTGTAACCATATGATTTCCTTAGAGGCTTCGTAATCTACATATTCTGCCTCCTGGCTCGATAAAGCCACTACTTTTTGTAGTTGAAATATCCAACTCTTGCCGTGCACGCAACTATAAAGACATACCCAAGTGGTACTCTTACCACTATCTCAATCACCGGATGATCTCGCATCTACATAACCCCGCAACTCTAGAGATGTACCGCCATAACAAAGTGAGTAATTGGAAGTACCGCGAGATACCTCAATATCCATTTCTTGCATTCCAATGCTCTCTCGCCTGGGTTCTGCATATATCGACTCACAACTCCCTTTGCTTGTGCAATGTCCGGTCTTGTGCTCACCATGGCATACATCAAACTCCCCCTTCGCTGATGCATATGGAACTACCGCCATCTCATCTTTCAAAGCTTGAGTGCTTGGACACATATCCTTGGAAAGTTTGAAGTGACTCACTAGAGGAGTTGCAACCGGTTTTGCCTTGTCCATGTTAAATCTCTTTAACACCTTGTTCACATAATCTTCCCGCGACAACCATAATTTCTTACTTTTCCCGGTCCTCGATGATTTTCATGCCTAAAATATTCTTGGCATCTCCCAAGTCTTTCATAGCAACTGTGATGATAACATCTTCTTCACTTCTACGATTCTCTTCATACTAGAACTAGTCACTAGCATGTCATCCACATATAAAGAGATACACAATGTCACCATCATCATACTTGCGAAAATAAACACAACGATCGAGATTCACGGTGTGCAAATCCTTTTTCATTCATGAAATCATCAAATTTTAAGTACCATTGCCGCCGGAGCTTGTTTCAAGCCATTCGAGCTTTTCTTCAAGCGACATACCATGTGCTCTTTACCTTTGACTTCAAAACCCTTAGGTTGTGCCATGTATAATTCTTCATCTAAGTCACCGTGTAAAAACGCAGTTTTTACGTCTAATTGTTCAAGATGAAGATCCTCCGCTGCAACTATACTCGCAGAACTCTAATTGATGTCATTTTCACTACGGGTGAAAATATCTCGGAAATCGATTCCTTCTTTTTGAGAAAGCCCTTGACTACAAGTCTCCCATTGTATCTAATACTACCATACGCTTCATTCTTAATCCCGTACACCCATTTGTTTAATAGAACTTTATTACTGTGGGCAACTTGGTCAACTCCCGTTTTTGTTCAAGTAACGAGCTCATCTCGTCTTTCATAGCACACTCCCACTGCAAGTGAGACGTGTCTACTTTTGCCTCATCGTAAGTCTCCGGTTTTCCTAAATCGTAAATAAGACATGGCTCGAACCGGTATTAACTAATGGATCAAAAATTACCTTTGGCTTTCTCACACGTGTAGACCTTCTCAAGACAGTACTTCAGGGGTTGTTAGTCTGCTCCGAATCATTGCGTTCCTCTTGAACTACCTCTTCCCGATAATAGGCTCATCTTGAACCTCTCTTTCAAGTGCACTTTGATCCACCGGAAACATCTTCATGGGCATTGTGTCTAATTCAACATATTCTGGTTCTACTACCTTCTCATGCTCTGTCTGACGATCTTTGTACATCTTTTCTTCATGGAATACCACATTGCGATCATGATGACTTTGTTGTTCTCATAATCCCAAAGCCTATAGCCATACTCGTCACCACCGTATCGATAAAGACGCACGTTTGGGACTTAGCATCCAAGCTTTTGTCTATCCTCCCGGTCAATCAAAGCATATGCAATACAACCAAAACCTTTAGATGCGAATAATTAATATTTTTACCGACCACCATTCTTGTGGTATATCTCCATCCAACGCACTAGATGGACTTCTCATGATAAGATATTTTTTGCATCAACCGTGGCGGCCCATAAAGTGTAGTGGGAGACCCGCATGTAGCCTTATGCATCTCGCACGTTGGAATAGTCATGTTCATCCTTTCAGCTACACCATTCTCTTGAGGAGTTCTAGGAGCAGTCTTTAACCGTGTATGCCTTCTCGACTCAAATATTCTGCAAATTCCTTACTTGTGTATTCACCACAATTTCAGACTTGAGCTTTAATGCGATAACTTTTGTCTCTTTTTCTACCATGGTCTTCCACATTTTGAACATCCCGAATACTTCGACTTTTCTCTAAGAGCATAGACCCAAGTCTTCCTTGTTGCATCATCAATGAATGTGACAAAATATCTCTTACCACCATAAGAGAGTTCCCTGAAGCGAGTCCCCATACATCGGTATGAACCAACTCTAGCTTCCGACCTTTATTTTGTAAGCCCATTCAATTGAAAACTAACAGCCTTCTGTTTTCCATAAATGCAACTCTCACAAAAAACTAACTCAACTTTGTGCAAATTTGAAGTAATTTTACGAGTGTAGCTTTGCTTTACACCTTTTTCACCAAGATGTCCCAAACGATAATGCCAAAGAGTAGACAAATTACCTGTAGCCATTGTAGTTGCAACCATATCATTGATATTGTCTCCTTGGAGAAGGTAAAGTGTACCCGTACGCTTTCCCTTTGCTACTACTCTTGCCCTCGAGGTTATCTTCTACTCTCCGCATCCAAAGGTTATTACTAAACCTTCTTGGTCAAGTTTACTTGGTTGAAATAAGATTTTTCTTTAATTCCGGAATATGCCTAGTTTCACGCAAAACTAGACGTCCTCCACTTGAGATGTTCACGATCCCACGGTTCCTCTCCCAACAATGGGACACATGTGGCCGTTTCCCACAACCACTTGTCCGAAATCTCCATTGGCATAATCACCAAATATGTCTCTTTGCGAGGTGCAATGAAAAGAAGCACCGTAATCAATAAACCATTTATCATTTGTCAAGTCAAACCTTGCAGACAAACACAAGTTATCTAGCAAAGATTTATCGCTAACCACATTAGCACCTTGATTCTCATCTTGCTGCTTCTTTTGTAGGCTTTACACTTTGAAACCTCCGGGTTTTCGATTTTGTGACAAAACCAACACTCATCTTTTGCAACTTTGTCTCTTACCCCTTGATTGTGATCTGCCACGCTTCGCTGAATTTTCCTCTACTTTTACTTCTTCCACGGTTCTCCACTGCAAGTGCCGTTGAAGATGTAGATGCACAAAATTATCTCCACCGAGACTTTCCTTCGCATCTCTTCATCCATGATACTACTCACAGCATCATCAAAAGTTAAATCATCATTCATAGTGCTTGAAATTCCCCTGCATGAAATAGTAGCTTTACGGAAGAGAACATAAAAATAATAAACCTTGAAGCTTCATATCTAAATTTATGTCTGCATTCCAATTGACCCGTGACCTGCGTGAAACTATTAATATGCTCTACCACAAACCTCTATCGATAACTTCATATTAACCAGTTTCTTCCAGCAAAAATACCGATTTGATGTGGATGGCTTCTCATAAATATTCGTTAGAATATCCATGGCTTCTTTTGCAGTTTTTGCTTTAGCGATGTGGCACCCGTCTTTTTCGTCAACCCTAAACGAATCGCACCTAATGCCTTTCGATCAAGAATTTTCCATCCAAACACGCTGTTGGATCCACTTCCGCCATCTCCGGTTTCCAACCCTTGAGTGGTGCATAGAGATCTTTTTGATAAAGATAATCCTCTATTTGTAGTTTCCACCATCCGAAATCCTCTCCATTGAACTTATCGATTCTGATTTTATCTTCTGCGATGCTGTTTGCTTTCAATTGAACGTCACCGAAAACCCTCGATGTTCTCGATTAGCCAACCCAGGCTCTGATACCAGTTGTTACGAAATCACACGTCGATTCCAGAAAAATAACGCCGCAAATAATTCATCAAGCAGAATATAATAATAAAATAACAGAATCAGATGAATACGCCAGAAAATTTGTTATCGAAGCCCACCCAAACCTGGGCTATGTCTCATGTGAGGCACTTTGCAAATCCACTAGACTTCGAAAAAAGTTGAAATACAACAATGATCTTCTCTCAAGATCAGGGCACAAAAAGATTGAGAACCCCCATCAAGAAAAAACTCACTTTTTTTTTTTCTCTTTTTCTTGCCTCTCTATTTCCTTTTTTAGCGTCTTGACGGCTAGGGTCTTGCCATTGCTAATATAAAGATACCACTTTTAACCTAAAAGCAAATATGATATAAAAAACAAAAAAAGCCCCTAAAAACAAATATTTGGCTTCATCTATAACATAAAGAATCAGAGTTAGAATGGCTCGAGTATTTTTCATATCTAGATTAAGCTAAAACCTAAAATATTTATAAATAAATAAACTCAATTTGAATGAAAACTCTCACGTCCGTGCGGCCGAAAGCTAAGATCGTCGTGCGTTCTTTTTGTCTTCTTCGCGGCTCCGTTTCTTGAAAGAACGCACGTCGGCCTTCTTTCTTCATTCCCCTCAAGCGCGGCTCTTTGCTTTATTTAGGAAAGATGAGAACTAAAAGCAAACGCTTGTTTTCTTTTTCTTTTACGACAAAGGAGGTAATCAAAGTCTTCGGCAAATCTTGGATAGATATCTCTAACCATCACAACGATGAGATCGGGTCAATAATTTCAATCCACATCATCCAATTTGGTATGAGTTTTGTATCCGGTTTAAACTCAAGACATAATTTATTTGAAACAACAACTCAAATTACTTCTGACTTTTCATTTAAATAACAAATTGCACGCAAGTTACCATTATTCCATACGAAATAACCTTTTCTCTTTGTTGATGTTGCTATTCTTTTTCCACTCATAGCTGCGATAAATACACATTGCTTGCATGGGGTGTATCGACGAGTATCTCGCCACAATCATCGACCAAGAATTCCCGGTAGGAAAGTCTTCAATGATCAAACTAAAGGTAACAAGGGGCAGTCATATGCCGCAAAAAGACTGGTAGGCTTCTCCGAGTACTTACGGCCTCTTAGTTCTAGCCTTTTGTTTTTTGATTGTTTAGTTTCTACAGTTGCCACGTTTCTCAGGCCTGTAAAGGTCGTGGAAGCTTTGAGAATGTTCCTTGCTATGAATATATTTAGATTCCGTTCATTTCGTGAAAAATAATTCTCTGGAAAATATTTTCTTTATTTTCCGGCGTTCGTTTCACGGAAAATGAATTCGTTGGGGAAAATATTTTCCATAAAAGGAAAAAAAAGTATTCTAAATTAGGGGAAAATGTTTTCGACTTTTGAAGAGTGAAAAACATTTTCCTCACTTGATCTCTCTTATCTCACATCTCTATAAATCCTCAATTCCTCCTCCTCTTTCTTTTTCTTCGTTTCTTTTTTTGTTCCAATTATTATTTTTTTTTATTTTTAATTCAAATTATTTTTAATTTCCTTTTTCTTTTCTATTTCTTTTCTTTTCTTTTTCTTTTTCTTTTCTTTGTTTCCCATCTTCTTCTTTCTTGGCTAGTCGTCGGCCGTTGCCAGGCGAACCTCGAGCTCACGCTTTGCACTCTTACTTATCTTTTTCTTTATTTATTCTACCCCGCAGTTGTATATTACTCAAGCAAAGGGCTCTACATGCTTTGCTTCTTTTTTCTTTTGTTTATTAGAACACAAAAGATGCAGGGGGACTTACCAAAAAAAAAAAAAAGACGCAGGGGGAGAACAGGCCACTAAACTGGAAGATTCTCATGAGAGCTGTACATGCTTTGCTTCTTTTTAAAATCCATATGAACATTTTTCAGAGTAGATGAGCATTTGGCGACAATGAGGGAACAAATATATGAAGTAAGTTTGCCTGGATTTAAAGGCAAGTTCATATTTTATGAATTTATAGGTCGGTAAGTGATGCATGCCTAAGTGGTGAAGTCTTAGAAAATATTTTCTTTACCGAACACCGGAAAATATTTTCTGAAACATTTTCAAGTTTTAGCCGAACACTAGAAAATATTGTCATTTTCCTGAAAAATGTCTTCTAAGAAAATATTGTTATTTTCTTGGAAAATGATTTATGGGAAAATATTTTCCGGAAATGACCCATTTTCCGCGAAACAAACGGATCCTTAGTCTCGATCGTCTTCCCTGTTAGAGCTTTTGCTCTTCCTAAAGGTAAGAAACAATTTTCCAAGACTTTTGCCGGAAAATGTATATTTGAGTCTCTAAGAAATGCTTTTTGTCACTATCGAAAGGAATCTTCTCATATGCCTGTTGCAAAGAGACAGATTCTATCACGATGCAAAAGCTGCATGAAAATTTGTGTTTTTTTTTTTGGTAGAACCGGTGGAGTTCTTTACTTTTGCTTTGACATGTGGTTAACCTTCTATTAGGCTAAGTTGTCACATGTCTTCTCGGTTAAAAAAAAGAAAAAAAAGACACATTCTTCGAGTGTTGGTGTATGCGCAGAATGGAGGCATTGGTCAGTCAACAGACAAATTAGATTTATATTCGAATAAGATTCCAAGGTTCCACACTCGACAGGTATCCATCCTTAAAAGACTCGTACAGCGTGAAGCTCAAAAAATTCCCAAGGGTGGGGTGAATTATTCACTCCACTCACTCTCATGGCATGACTATGAATTATAATATAGTGACTCCTGAATTTCTTGAAGAACGCATGCCCCAGAATCTTTTATGGGATGCATTAATTCTCTTTAATTTTGGAATAAAGACAATATAAATATTATGACTTTTATACGATAGTCACTTGACTATTCGAGTATTAAATTATTTAAAAATCTTTCACTTGAGTGTTATTAGGGATTTACGTGTCGGGAATCTAACATGACATTAATTTATAATAAATTAGCTAACGAGGCTGAGTGGAAAAATCAAATCAGCAAAAAACATAAGATACAATCTCATTTAGGCCCTATTGATAATGAAGAAATCAATAAATAAAACCAAAATAAGAAAAAAAGGAGAAGAGATTTGTTGCTCACCAACTCTTGTATTTCTCTCTCTTCGTCTCTAGTGGTTGAGACATACTCCTAAATAGAGCTTAGTCAATTAATGTTAGTGTAGAATTGATGAAGATAGTATACATGGCAATTAAGGGTTAAAAAGAAAAGATTGAGCAGATTCGGCATAGGGGTTTTTTGGCATTTTAAAACCCTGAACTTGACACCAATTTGAACAAAAGTAACCACGGTTGAACATAAGTGCAAATCGAAATAAATGGAAAACCTGGAAAAAGATGATGGAGAATCGAGCTTTGTACACAAGCTTTGTCTACATTTTGTTGGTTTAACGTGAGTGAATTCTAAGATGGGAAAACTAACCTCGGTTGATAAGGAGGTGGGCCTGCTCGAGCTTTGTGATTTGTGAACAGAGAAAAGTCGAATAGAAGATTTGGGTCTTCACAAACAAAGAAAGAAGCATATGGTTTTCTTCTTGTTTTTGAATTCATTCCTCAACTAGCGGAGAATTTGGGTCTTCCACTTTGCGGAGGATGGGTACAAGGAATGAGGAGAACTTCGGTCTTTAACTTTGCAGAGGATGGGTACAAGGAATGGGGAGACCGTAGAAAACTTAGTTTTTTTTTTTTTTTTTTTTTAAGGATTTGTTAATTTTTCCTTAGATTTTTTTGAACAAAATTGCCCAAACTCGGTCATCGGAAATGAAACATGCTTGATAGCTGGCGAATATTTGGCTGACCAGCAAGTTTAGGTCTTTATTTGGAATTGATTAAACTACTTTGGGTCTTTATTTGAGACAATTGGTCCACTTTAGGTTTTTATCGACACAAAATTCATTTCGAGTCATTATTTAAGAAAATTGATCCACTTCGGCTCCTTATTTGGAATTTTCCCCCAAAAAAATTAGTAATTGTTGTATTACAAATAAATCAATTTGAGTTCTTAATGGTAAATTTCTTAAAAATCTAGCAATTACGATAACAATATATGTAAGTGCATAGGCAACAATCTAACACAACATCCCTATCAACGTGAGAGGTTGCTATGTATATTAGACTATGCTTGTTTTTTCGTCAGTACATATTTATATACTCATCAATTGCATAAAATTAATAGAAATAGCGAAATCTTTTAGCCCAAGTACAAGTGAGCTCAATGCAAATAGAAAGTATATATGTTGATATTGAGAAATAATATGACATTACTCATATTCAGACATTGATGTGTCGAAAATACGCGATAAGATCATACTCATTCTTGCTTCCACTCTCCGATTTACTATCGATTGCTTGCAAATCCGACAAACGACATCAAATGGCCTAGGTCTTTTGCGGTAGCAGAGGGCGGCACGTGTCGTGCCAGGCTCACATTTCAGAAATTTTGAGATCTCTCTCTCCGGCTCATGGCTGCTTTGGCCACGGAGCTCAATCTCAAACCCGGGGCATGGGGTAGCCTTGGCTACTCGAGTTTCGAGTTCGGCCTCAAACTTGTGGCAATTGCCACTTGAGCTTCAAGCTCGTAGCCATGCTGGCCTGAACTTTGAACTCCCGTCCATTGCTGCAAGATTTGAGCTCGTGGACACAGAAGCTAAACATGGAGTCTTGAAGCTGCAATGGCTATGGAGTTCGAGCTTGAGCCCAAAGTTGCTAGCTCGAACTGGAGCTAGCAGTAACCATGGCCGCTTGAGTATGAGGTCATGACCATGGTTGTCATATCTTGAACTTATAGTCATGACTACCTTAGCTTTGACATCTTGCTACCATGGTGTCACATGAGCTCAAGCTTACAGAAGTCGTGGCCGCTGGAGCTTCGGGCGCATAGCTATGGACGTTCGATGGGAAAAAGTAAAAGAGAAGATGAGGAACGAGTGAGTGCTAAACACACAGAAAGAGTAACGAAGAGAGACGGGAGGAAATCTCACAATTTGTGCAAAGTGGGCCACGCGACACGTGTCGCGTGGCATAACAGTTATACGTGTTACGCTGTTCTTATCCATGGCCTTCCAATTCGAACAAAAATATAAAATAAAAACCATGACCTTCCAATTCGTGGGAATCTCACCACTTCCCATATGTATAGGAGCTTGCTCCCCACTTCATTCCTCTCTCTCTGTCTCCGTCTCTGTCTCTGTCTGTCTGCCTCTCTCGCTTTGATAAGCGTGGATTCAATATAGGCATCGAGTCCAGCCACGTAGTCTAGAGTTCCGGTGAGGATGGCATTGCTCTCAGCTCTCATGACGGAGATCGTGATCCCAGTTTGCGCCTTCCTCGGGATCGTGTACTCCCTGGTGCGGTGGTACCGCCTCAAGTCGCGTGATAGCAACAGCCTTGAGCCCATTTGTGCTCAGACAAAGAGGACCGTCTCTCAAGGTGACTTTATACAGATCCTATAGCTTCACAACTGCCTGCTTTATGGAACTTTTCCTTTCTGCTGCACTCGGGTTTGATAGTCACACAATCTCAAACATTGTTCATCTTTCGGTAATGGAATTCTATGGTCGCATTTTCCTGTAAAGCTCATAAGCTTTTAGCCCATGTTCGTTGTCCGAGAGAGAAAAAGGAAAAAACGAAGACAGAGAATGTAGTCCATTTGATATTCTGGGTCGCGAGTGTTTCTTTTTTCTGGGCTTAGAGAGGGTGTAGTTCAACCCCACCTTTCTTTACCTCACCCACACTATTCATTAACATATTTAATCGGGTCAATCTCGCATCTGCCTGAGCTATAGCAACAATTTAGAGTCCTGTAATGATAGCTCGGCAAAATGATGAGCTTCTGCTGCTTGTGGTGCGAGTCGTTTTTAGGGTTTTTAACAGCCGCTTGAGCTTTGAGCGACATTCTGAGCGCGGTAGTACAATATTTACCCATGCAGATCTCTTCTCGGGAAGATGGTTGCAATGATGTCGTAGTCTTTGTCGTGTTCTTAGGCGGCCTTTGTCGTGTTCCTTGGCGGAGTGTTAACTGGTGCAGCTTTTGTCCGTTTGGCTTTTGCCAGTTGTTGGAGCAATTTCTTTCGTCTTACGCGCATTAAGCTCGCGCTCGGCCTGGATTAAGTATATGCATGTGTCGCGCACGTGAACGTTTTCGTCTCTCTACTCGCCAACTTAGGATGCTTATGCTAACGTATCTATTATTGCAAACAGTTTTTGCTCAGAAATAATTTTTTCTATTTTTATTCCTATGAAGAGTTTCTGAGTATTTAAAAATGTTTGGTAACTTCACAAAATTTCCATTTCCGGAACGAGAAATGCATTTGGTACATATTTCCAAATATTTTTGTAATTTAAAATTTCTTTTGATTTATTAATAACTTTATTACATTTTTTTCTTTTCTTTTTCTTTTCTTCTTCTTCCTCTAGCCGGTCACAAGCCTTGGGCATGGCCGACTTGTAAGGCTGGCGATCGGCGAGGCTCGAGGGGAGGTCACTAGTGGCCGGCAATTGGCTAAGGGAAAAGAGGAGGAAGAGAAAAAGAAAGAAAATAAAATAAAATAAAAAAAGCTTGTTTCTTGAGTTCTTTTCAGAAATAAAAAATAATTTCTTATTTCTTATTTTTATTCCAAATCTATTGTCAAAAACAAAAAAATTATTAAATGAATTTTTGTTCTTTTTATTTTGGGAACAAAAAAAAGTTCCTCCAAACGTTACCAAATAGTATCTTAGTTGTAGGCTTCGACAGATTGGGAGGCACTTTATTTTATGGCATAACATGACAAGGATGTTTGTGACATAGCCGTTTCAAAATCATATTTGATTAACGTCCGAGGATAACCAACGGATAATCACATGTCCAAAGATAAATTGATTTATTAGCTCAGGAACTGATTTGAATAAGTCAAACTCAGTGTCATGTTGGGCGTACGTACCTGAATAGACGATTATATATGATGATAGGTTAAGGTGCTTTCGTGTTGTTAAAATGAATTTCTATGGAAAAGATTTTATAGACTTTCTGATATTTTGGGACCTTCAAAATGATAAGTTCATGGAAAAGCATTTTCTGTTAAAGAAAGCACTTGCACTTAACATTGGGAAAAAGATTTCTCCTTCCTAATAACAGGAAAGCGTTTTCATTTGCTAAGTTTCTTGTTATTTCATAATTTTCTCTATTCTTACTGAAATTCGACAAGTCAGTTCTCATTTATTATATAGCAATACTTTTAATCCGCGATTAATGTCAAGTCACCAAGGCCGGGTACCCGGCTCCCGCCCTTGAGTAATCGACACTTAGGTCCGAGTCCAACGAGGCCAAGCGTAGGTCCCTAATGCCCGTGTTTGGGCTTACGATGGCAAAGCCCGAGCAACCCCATCTCTTGTCATTGGGATCTCACCCGGACCCCTATAGTTCGGGGCCTAGTCCCCAATGCCCAAACTGGGGTCCTTGAACTCAAGTCCAGGTTCCTGAAGGTGGGGCTCGGGTCCCTTGAGGCCTAGCCCAAGACCTTGGCATCCATAATTGGGTCTTTGCCGATCATGCCAAGTCCCCAGGATTTCGACTGCCAAGCCCAAATCTCTCCTCGGCTAGGTCAAGGACCCGCTGAGCGCAAGTACCCGAGGCTGGGCTTAGGGCCTAAGCACCCGAGGTTGGGTTCTATAAGATTAAAAAAAATTATCGATTACAATTTATAAAAGTATTTAAGTTATGAAAATTTAATTCAATAAGATAAAGTCTCGATGATATAGCATATCTTGCCCTTAAATCATTCTATTATCGCTTGTTTTTCAGAAAAATAAAAGTAAGTTTTTTTTTTCTTTCTAAACAAGGAAGAATAATTTTTAGCTCACTTTCAAATTCCAGCCAAGCACCAGAAAAATATTTCTACTTTCCTAAAAAATGATTTCTTGAAAAATATTTTCTAAAAATGTCAAAATTTTTATAAAACACAAATGGAGCTTCAATTTAATTTTTTTCTTCCTTTGCTTATTTATTTGTTATACGAAGCTTGGTATATGCAACTAATGACACAAAGTCAAGTCAATTAAAATTAGAATAGTAATTTTTTTTTTTATGTAATTGGCTTGGGTAGAAGCATATTTGTATTAGAATGGTGAATTGCTGAGGATGTACAAACTTCGATTATAAAGTATTTCTTCACTTCGTCAATGAATGTGTTTCAAGGGTTTTATCATCGTACGTTGTGAGTTCGCATAGAATATTTCTCATTTTGGGAAGATTGTCATCCTTGATTTATCATGCTTGTAATGAAACACTAATTCCGTAGGGTTAGTTAAGCTTATATTTATCCAAGATTCTCTTCCGTGTTACATTCTTGCTTCGCCTATCTAAAGTCTTTATATGTGACAATGTTTCATACCTATTTCTTATTATTCTTATTTGAATAATCTTTCGAAATAGAGCATTATCAGTTCTATTGTGAAACTAATTTTGTTTTTTTCAACTGATGATTTTTCCTCCGGTGGCAGTTCACCCTTCTCCTCTCCTAGTTCGAGTGGCTAAGTTCAGTTCTAACTTTAGTCCTGATGTTTTTCTATACTATCGGTTTTATTTCCGGCTTTAACCTACGCCTACTATTGTAGGTCACAATCTGTTTCTAGTTTCTTCTTTAATTTAAAGTAATGTTTTAGATGTTTTACAATATTATTTTGGTGCGGGACTCGTACTGATTATTCAGTTCTTTTATTTCATTAATTATTTTGCAGAACTTGGGTACTTTTTTCTTTCACCCCTTTTCCCATCTTGTCCTACTCATTATGTTCTCGTCAGTCTTCCGCCAGTTGGATCGAACACTGACACTGTCCACCTTGGAACAACTAGGTTCAACAAAACTATGCAACGGAATAAAGTAATCGGATTTAACTGAGTTATACCTTATTTCGTCACCCATAACGTAGAATGTCAAGAATCAGATTTGTTGCTTTATTTGCTTGATAGAGGGGGCTCAATTATCGTTTGTGATTGTAACAGGTGTGAAATCTTTTCTGTTCACGGAGTACGGGTATGTTGGAGCTTTCGTGGTTGTTTTTGCGATTCTGATCTTCCTCTTGCTTGGCTTTGTTGAGAGCTTCAGCACCCAACGCCGGCCTTGCACGTTGGATCCTTCAAACTCGTGCAAGCCTGCCCTTGCCACTGCCGTTTTCAGTACTGTTTCATTCCTACTTGGTGCTCTCACATCTGTCCTCTCCGGTTTCCTTTGCACGAAAATTGTTATCTACGCTAATGCAAGGACTGACTTGGAAGAGAACAACTACGTTGGAAGAACTTTCATTGCTGCTTTCAGGTCTGGTGCATTGATGGGATTTCTTCTTGCTGCTATCGGTCTTCTCGTGCTCTATCTTGCAATCAATCTGTTCAAGTTGTACTATGGCGATGACTGGAAAGGTCTTTTTGAGGCAATTACCGGTTATGGTCTTGGTGGATCTTCCATGGCTCTCTTTGGAAGAGCCGGTGGTGGAATTTATGCCAAGGCTGCTGATGTTTGTGTTAATCTGGTTAATCAGGTTATGCTACATTTCCCACAAGATTATCGAAATCCAGCTGTATGTACTCTCTTAATGCAGCTCTATCTCCTAAGTATAATACTCACTTTCAGTCATATAGTTTTTTTTTTTTTTTGGGTCACAGTCATAAAGGGAGTTGATCTTAATCATTCAGGTGATTTCTAATAATGTTGGTGACGTGGTTGGGGATATTGCTGGTATGGGGGCTGATCTTTTTGGCTCTTATGCCGAGTCATCCTGCGCTGCCCTTTTTGTCGCTTCCATCTCTTCTTTCGGAATCGTTCACGACTTCACTGCTATGTGTTATCCCCTGCTTATCAGCTCTATGGGTATCCTTGTTTGCTTGATCACAACTCTCTTTACGGCTCACTTCTTTGGAATCGAGGAAGTGCAGAGAATCAAGCCTGCATTGGAGAAGCAACTTCTTGTTTCCACAATTCTGATGACTATCGGAATTGCCATCGTTAGCTGGATTGCTCTGCCCTCATCATTCACCATTAACGACTTTGGGACGCAGAAAGTTGTGAAGAACTGGTAGACTCTTTGATGATACTTATCTCTTTCTGATCCCAAATGCTGATTTCTTCTAATATTGTTCATGTGCCATGCTCTAAATGTCAGCGGACTTTTACAGGATTGGATCAATACGTCGAGCGTATGTAGTTGCTAATTATGGATATGATCTTGCAGGCAGCTGTTCTTGTGTGTTGGTGTTGGTCTTTGGGCTAGGCATATTAGTGGGTTTGTCCTCGAATACTACACTAGCAATCCCCCCTGGTATTAAAACTCCCAGAATAAATGAATGATATGAATCTTTACGGCTGTTGATGGTCTTGTTCTGATGACGTTAATGATCCTTTTCTCTGAAGCCTTGTCCAAGATGATGCTGGATCGTTTGGCCTTGCCCATGTCATTATCCCAATTTTTGCCATTGCCATCAGCATTTTCGTGAGTTTCAGTTTTGCTGCAACATATGGAATTGCTGTGGCTGCCATTGGGATGCTAAGCACCCCTGCCACTGGATTGGCCATAGATGCTTACGGTCCCATCAGCCACAATGCTAGAGGCATTGCTAAAACGGCTGGCAGGAGTAACGAAAATCCAGAGAGAATTGATGCCCTTGACGCTGCTGGCAATACTATTGCTGCCATTGGAAAGGTACAGGCAATCCTTGCATATGAATATAGTATCGGGCATTGTCCTGTTGCCTTTTTAGTAGCTTATCTTGACATAATCTATGCAACACCAGGGATAGGAACGGAACTTTTCATGAAATTACGTTCATGTCATCCAGAATATATGCACGTTGGCCAATTATTTTATTTTTCACCATAAATGATTATGGGATAAGTACACTAGAAATGCTATCACTTTCTTATGGTGCTCACTTAAGGGCCATAACTTTTTTTTTTTTTTTCGTTTACTTAATTACCACAAATTTGAAAAATCGATCACTTAAGTGCCATCGGTGATTTGTCTTGTTGGAAATCCGATATGGAAATCAGTCATCCTATATGACATTGCCATGCTGACATGGACAATTAATAAAAAATTCAAAAGAATCCACTTCGATTGGAAAATTGATAAAAAAAATTCACACAGGATGATTTGTTGGAATTGACACTTAAATGATTGATTTTACTTTGATGTGGCATTTAAATTACCAAAAAAATTATGACACTCAAGTAAGCGGCGTATGAAAGTCATGGCACTCCTGCTATCCTTATTGCAAACATTTTTATTTATGAGTGAAAAGGTTAGGGAGGGCCAATCAATGTGGCTATCCCTCCAAACTTTACCATATGGATCCCATGTAAATACTTTGCATTAATTAATTCCTTAAAAGACATGTTAATAGAAGTAGGTATCATATATATAAAACTAGGTATTTCCCATGACTGAGGCATTGCATATAAAATCCAAAATATTTTAAATTTAGTTTTCGACAAAGATTGAAATTAAAAATCATCAAAATAATTATTATGTACTAATACATAGTAGTATTAGTTATAAATTACCTTCTTCACCTCTTCTTTATTCTAACCACAGACGACCCTTGACTCTATAAATCCATCATAGTCTCTTTATTTTACTCGCATCGACTCAAATATATATATATGTTAGATTTAACATTTAAATGAGCAATTATGTGAAATTGACCACAATATCTCATGCAGTCCTAGATTAAGGATTATTTCTTGCATTTTTTTCCTTCTCTTTCTTTGGAAATTCTAATGAATTTAGAATTGAAAAAAAAAATGTATTTGCTAATAGTTTGATTGGATTGTCCTATAATGCAATTACAATGGTTATAATTTTCTTGTTAACAACTAATTATTCCATTTAATCAACCCTTCCTTTTAGTTTTTTCAATGTAGCCCTAAACTTTTGGGTGACATTTCAATGCAGTCCTTCCTGCCAATTGCCATCGAAAATCATTGATCTAGTGTCTAATCATTGTTAGCTGTCCTACATGGCATGTTGACATGGGCAATTTGTTGATTTCCATGCATACTTTGCAATGGCAATTGTCATGAAAAATTACATTTAAATATTTGAATTGACATCCATACAATTGGTATAAGAGTGAATTGATAATTTTCCCAAATATTTAAATAATCACTCCTTCAATGAACACATGTATACGCATTTTTGGGATAAGTATACTAGGAGTGTCATAACTTTCGTACGACGCTCACTTAAGCGTTATAAATTTGAAAAATCAATTACTTAAGTGCTATTGGTGATTTGCCTTGTCGGAAAATCCGACATAGATGCCAGTTGTCCTACGTGGCATCACAAAAAATGACGTTGGAAATTAATAAAAAATTCAAAAATAAAAAATTTACATCAGAATAAGAAATTAATAAAAAAATCACGCAAAATGATTTGTCAAAAATGGCACTCAAATGATCGATTTTACTTTAGTATATAACTTAAATGAGTAAAAGAAAATATTAATGATATTTAAATGAGGGTTGTACAAAAATTGTGGCATTCCTGTTGTAATTAGCCCAATAACTACATAATGCGTTGGTTATGCAAGCCTTTTTGGATTCTTGCCGGTGTGACATGATGTTTGGCTAAAGTCACCTTTCTTTCCATGATGTTCTGCCTTTCATCTGTCATTCTCGATATTAGCCCCAATGTCCAATTCCGCTTTCCTGCTGTTGAAATCTAATATTAGATGGACCTTCTTTTTTTTTTTTTTTTTTTTTTTTATCTGGTACGAAGGGATTCGCCATTGGATCAGCTGCCCTGGTGTCTGTCGCTCTCGTTGGTGCATTTATGAGTCGTGCAGCAATTTCTCCTGCTGATCTCCTGACACCGAAGGTCATCATCGGTTTGATCGTGGGTGCCATTCTTCCTTACCAGTTCTCGGATATGACCATGAAAATTGTGGGAAGGGCAGGATTGGAGATGGCTGGGGGTCTTGGACCAGAACAATTCAAATCTCCAGAATTGTACTGACTGTGCTGGATGCATCGAATTTTCAACTGATGCAGCTATCAGAGGGATGATTCTACCCGGTGCCCTTGTCATGCTTATACCACTTATCGTCGGGACCTTATTCGGTGTGGAGACGCTGTTTGGTGTTCTGGTTGGCTCTCTCGTTTTCGTTGTTGGGGTAATCTTTACCAAAATAATCAATATCAATCTATTTGGTTGTCTGCGTTGCTCAGGGCATATCTCTCTGATAGAATGCTTGTTAAACGGGGTTAAAACACTGTAGTCTTCTGCATCGTTGAACCAAATCTGTGTAGGTTGGTGAACTGCTGATTAATGCTCCTAGATCATGTCTACGACAATTGTTGGAGCTTCACATTGGTTGTCTCATTTGATTGTGGTATTTTCCTGATGAATATTATTCGTTGGGCTTGGTTCTGAACAGATTGCGACTTCGGCATCCTGCAATGGTGGAGCATGGGACAGAGCGAGGGATTCCATTAGGGTATGCAGCTGCTCCAACTGCTCGAAAGCTAGTTTTTTTTCATATACTTGTCTGTGGTGGTTCAGTCATCTGCGAAGAAAACTCGTGTGACTTAACATATTTTTTCCCTAAATATTTTGAATTTGCTTTTAGGCTAGTGCTTTGGAGCGTGCGAGCACTCTTCCTCAAGGAGAGAGACTTCGCGAGGTAGCTCTTAGAGGAAATGCCATTGGCGATCCACGAGAGGACCTGCTTCGCAGGGAAGATGAAGGGGAAAATGTCATTGGCAATCCACAGAAGGATACTTCAGGCCCACCACTCAACATCCTCATCCAGCTAATCGCAGTTGAGTCGCTCGTGTTCGCTCCCTTCTTTGCTACTTACGGTGGTCTGCTCTTCAAGATTGTTCTGAGGGAGGGAACGGACGACTTCCCTTATGTAGCAGCATTAGCATCGTCATAAACTCGATTTGCTCTTAAACATCCATTTCTGTGCTTGTTGCATTAGCTGATAAACATCTCTCTTGCTCATCCGCTGCTTTGGACATTTCGAGCAAGTTCTTTTGAATAAGGTTTTGGATTTTCCAAATTAGTCGGTTTAAATTTGAAAAAAACAATCAAGAGCAAGAATGAAATGGGTGGTCTTGGTCATTCAAAGTAGGAATGCAACGTCATGATAATAAGTTGAAATCTACTTCAAAGCTAGGGTGCTAAAGCGTGTATATGGTGCTCCATCTTCGGTAATTCATCCCGCGTAAAGATGAAGAAGCATTCAACAAGGACCGCGCATCAATCCAAAGTACACAAACCCTACTTTAAATATGGAGCAACCGCCCATCGATGCTGATAATAGAGACGATATGCGAGCAGAAAAAGCCAGGACAATAAAGAAGAGCATCAACAGTGGAGGCAGGACTGAAGTCGCCATCGATGCCATGCCAATGATCCAGTCCACAGAGCATGCAGATCCATATGCCAATGATCTTTCGGTTAATACCATAAAAATTTCTAAACTAGTACTCCCATGACAAACTTATCTAAAACTAATTTTTTATCACTAAAAACCATAAATTGGTACATTTGTAACAAATTTATATTCTATTAGTTTCCATTAAATTGAATTAATACTATAAAAAATTTACAAACTAGTACACTTATGAAAAATGGAAAGCAAAACCCTAAACGGTACCCGCGTCAATTGCCATGTGTATTTCTCTCTCATACCCTTCAATTTTTCATATTTTGCGGAAATGCCCCTAGGTTTTGTGAAATTATGAAATTGCCCATAATTAGGCCTTAAACACAAATTCAATCTAAATTTCCGATTTTGACTCGTCACTAACATTCAGATGATCACATATCTAATTTTAATTTCGATTAACCCTCTAAATGGACTAATTAGGCTTTAAGATCAAGTCTTAGTAATCGGATTGAATCGACGGCTAAGATTCAAACTTGAGGGATATTATATATGCCATTTTCCCTCCAAAATTTAAGGGGGCCTCATTAGACACTTTTCTAGATCTGAAATCATTCTCTCTCTCTCTCTCTCTCTCTTTGTGACTGATCTCGCCGCCTTTTGGCCCTCGAGGAGAAACGGGAAAGCTCGAGTTTAGAGGTACTTGACCACAAAAGCTCCCTCATGGTTCTCATCCACGAAAGAAGTCATCACCTCACCTTTCGGGCGAACCTCTTGTGAGTTCACTTATTGTAGTCATGAGCTCTCCCAAGCTCATACCCCACGCGACAGCGGAAGGTGTCGTGACTTTACCTTGACATCACAGCACATCTTAATCGATGGTTTCAACGTTGAAAGGAAATTGGACGTAAATGTGAGTTTAAGGGTACCTTTACGATCATGATAGCCCTCCTAAGATTGTACCTTACCAAAGATGGCATCACTTCATCTTTATCGGCTTCATTGTTTTGGGTATGCTAAATCATAGCAGTGAACCTTTTCCAAAGGCCCATAGCCATCACGATGAGTTTATTTATATGGTCTAATTATTTAAGACAACCTAGAAATGAGACAGGAGTCGTCACTAGTCTCGTTTTTGGGGGTCGGCTGGAAAACCCAATCGAGGATCGGGGGTGGTCCCTCAATTCTTACGTAATCGGATATCTAGGTTCAGGGACTTTAGTTATGCTAATGTTTCTATTAGCGCCCTTTTGGTACTTAACAGTATGTCATGTTACCTAAGGTGTCCATGCATTTCTTTTTACTTTTTCAGGACTAGTTATTCTAAGCTAGGTGACCATGTGTGGATATTCATTTTCGTGTCATTCTATTTCTAAGAAAAGTGAAAAGAAAGCAATCAATTGAATTGAAATGTGGAATGGAAACTAAACAATTAAGGAAAGCAGTAAATCTATTATATAAATCCTATAAAAAGTCAAAAAGGTAAGTAGAAAGAAAAAACCTACAACTCATCGGGTGTTTATACAAATATGGAGAACCTGAGACACGTGTCGAGGATAATTGGGTATAGAAATCATGATCGAAATGGACATCAACCTTCCACCGTCTTCATATCCTCCCCATTTCAGCATTTAATCTAAACCTAATCTAAGAATTATAGCTAGATACATATAATAGAAATAAACAATCATGCAAATAAAAAACACAACACAAAGGCAATATCAAACAATCAAGTAAAAAAAATGTAAAATCAATCAAATTTGGGCCTCAGGGTCGGCCTTTGCAGTTCATGCATAAATCCCCCTAAATGCCTACCCGATTCATTTTTCTTGACTTGAAGCCATTATTGACCGTTTGTGTTCTCACACGGCCAATAACACTTGTAAGTCCCTAATATGGTGTTTTATGTGATCCCCGAGATTTCCCCTTAGTATCATGCGTTGTCCCTAACATACATCTAGAAATCACATTCATTGCGGGAATGCATGCAGGTTGAGCCTTATTTCCCAATCAATCAACCAAGATGAGTGAACCACCAGCGGGTCATATATTTCCAAGGCACGCGCCAACCATGAACATAAGCATTTCTAACGAATGACGTGATAATATGTATGAGGGGGGGTACATGTGATGTTTCAAAAATGAAATTTTGAAATCATCAATAAGGTTTTTGAGACAAGGTGATGTCTCGATTATGAAACACATTCAATTATCAAGGCTAGCCCAGAGCTCGCATAAATGCACTCATAGGCATTGCAGACATTTTGAATATGGTTCAAACTGTGACTTTTGCAATTTCAAATCAAGTATTGAAAAGAATTTAAAGACATTTCAGACTAAGGAAAATCTAGGTTATGGAACGTATTTAATTACCAAGGCTAACTCGAGGCTCGCATAAATGCACTCACAAGTATCACAGACATTTTAAATACGGTCCAAACCATGATTTTTCTAAGTCAAATTAATTATTGAGAAAAAAATGTTTAAAAGACTTACTTTTGGAAACATCACATATACCAAAACGGTTTCGAGATGTAATTTGGAAAATCCTTTCATTGAAAATCATCTTACAATGAAAATCAGAGAATTTGAAACAATTTTCATGAAGACGATATGCCTTAATTTTACACACAAACTAGCCTAAAAAGACTACCTAAGCAACCACAAACAAAAGCTTATAACAGGATTTTCAGACCAAGCACAATATATCAGCAAAATTGGGTGATATCCATTGATGATCTAACTATGAAAAAATTACCTAGTGTGCATAATATGATGTGGAACAATTTCCGTGGAGAAAATTTTCTTAAAAGAGCTAAGCATGATTTTATAAAAACCAGACAACAAGTAATAATGCATTAAGAAATTGCCGAAACAGCAGGACACTGACTTATTACTACCAAAATTTAACCTACCAAATGAAGTCTAAAAATCACAAAATTTTTTCAACACATAGCCAACAAGGTAAAAAACAAACTTCATTCAGGGACCAACTCGAGAATCTCTACCGAAAAATTGATACAAAAATGGTAAATATCCATCTAAACTGGGGTAAAAACAGGGGTCCGAATTTGACCCTAAGTCTAAATTCTAGTCCGGCTAAGAAAAAATGGAAAATAGATCTAACGATGAGTAGATTGCATGAAATCAACGGCATTTGAAAGCTCTAAGACTGAGATTTCTCAAAGTTTGCATTTCAGCCATTAAAAAAAAAAAATAGACACGCATCATTAAACCTCAAAATCATTCACGTAATGCACAAATTGTATGAAAAATCACACGACTTAAAATCGGATGTGACAAGTAATTTGAGTAATCATCTAGCCCTAGTAGGTATGTGAAAAATGTTATACGATTCAATGCTAATACAAGATGATTTAAGATTTATAATGATATGCTTGAAAACTTCTAAGTATAACTAGCTCATTTTTGACATGATTTTCACATGCGAAATGACATTTGAATAAGGTGAACCGCATATGCACACAAAACTTATAACATGTAGTTCAAATATCAAGAAGGCACTAACGTGAAATTTGGTCTCTAAGAGACCCGAACAAGTATGACATGTATGCACGTGAGAAGGTTCCAATCTTATAACGAGAGCTAAGAGCATGCCTAATTTCGTTCACTTAAGGATAAGTATAAATCCAACCAAAAATGTACCATATAGAATTGAGGATGACAAACATTTTTCATTTAGGACTTCAAACGTAATTGCGATTATACGGATGATGACGAAAAACAGATACGCATTATTAAGTCTCCTAATTGCAGCCACACCCATGCACATTTACGCATGCAATTGACATATTTAATGACATCAAAATCACGTGAATCTTACATCAACAGAAAGTATATGACATTTATTTCATTCTTCATGAAGGCCCTAAGGTCAAACAAACTCAATTTCATGCTTAAATTTGCCTAAGTTTACCTCAGACTAGTGCAGGGCAGACAAACATGTCCAAAAATTCTGAAAAAATAGCGAGACATTCTCAAGACAATTAGGAACAAGTATCATGAAGACAACTTCATTCAAAAATGATCATAGAAGTCATAGCAAAAATAATGAAAAGCTGAGGCATACTAAGGACTATACCTAAAGAACTAAGAATCTGCAGAAATCGAGCAGATTTTAATGTGTTTCGAGAGGCAAACGTTGGCTGTTCGGGCTATGCGACCTATCGATCCAAAGCTCTTGGAGTCTATTTTCTATATCTAGATGAGCTCAAATCGAAATAAGGCCATCTAGGACATCTTTTAAGCCAAAACAACAAGCATACCATAGAAGCACGAAATTGCAGATTTAAGACTAGTCATATATTCAAACAAACTCAAGTTCGTCTTCAATGAACAATCAATCACAGTAGATCATTCAACATCATTATCAATCTTAGATCTAAGCATATTTCATAGATCTAGGTTTGAACCTTGGCCTCGATCGGTTAAGCCAATATCGCTTCATCGAATTCGAGATCAAAGAGGTTTATTATTGTGTCTTTTCGTCGATTTTGACGTAATCGGACGAAATGGCCTTTGCCGGACACGAACAGAGCTCCAAAGGACTATGAATGGACCACGTGGATCACCAAAAGCTGGATCGGGAACCGATTGAACTGGATCGACACCGGTTCACACGATGGAAAGGCAGCCGGTTCAGTTTGGACCGGTTTAGATCACCGGTGGAAGAATAGGCCCTTTGGAGGGTCTCTAGTGACCGGTCTGCCAATCCCCGACCGCGACGAGGTCGGGGACCTCCTTGATGGCTTGATCTACGGTGATCGGCAATGACCGGCATCGCGGCAATCGGCGGCTTGAGCGCAACAGAACAGGTCCCGCCTGGACCGGTTAGGGATTGCCGATTGAAGAGATCAACCACCGGAGGGTTGGTCAGAGGATCTTTCACCGATTCTCGACCACAGCAAAGTCGAGGATTACCTGAAGAACAGACCGGTGGTAGCTGTTCCACCGACCAAGGTTCCTAGACCGCTGGTTCAGGCGATCGAAGGAAATTGGCTGTTTTTGACTTAGTTTGAGCGTCGATAGAAGATCCGATGATTTAACAGCTTTCCAGCGGTCAATTAGCTGGATTTTGATCTTCAAAGCTCCTAAAAAATCTGAGGAAGAACTTAGCTAAAGAGTATTAGCCGTAGGAGATCGCTAGACCGATGACCGGATCGGTCGCGGCTCAAGACCGATTTGATCGTTGATCTTTGAGCCGCGAGGGAGAACTAGACAAGTGGTTCCAACCACTCAGGCGAGGCCTAAGTTTGCGATGGTGGAGGAGAGAGGCTAGGGGAGGTGATGGTCGATGGTGCGGTAGCCGGCGAGGCCTTGGCCGGTGATAAACGGTGCGGCGGGGGGAGGCACGTGGCAAAGAGAGAGAGAGAGAAAAAGAGGGTTTTGGGTGGGAAAGATGCAGAAGAGAAATAATTTCAGAGATTTTTCCTGTATTTTTCTGCAAATGAGGCCCCCCTTGGATTTTGAAGGGAAAATGGTATCTCTACCACTCCAAAATCGGTCAATCTCGATTGTCAATTCGATAACGGTCGAAATTTTAATCTAATGAGAAAAAAATGATTTTAAAAGTTCAATTATCATCTGGCAATGTCGAGTAATCGATCGGATAAGCGTGATTTATGAAAACCAAAGCTAAAAATGAGAATTGCACTAAAAGGGCTAATTAGGGGTCAAATTACAATTTTACAAAATCCGAGAGCCAATATGCAAAATTGTGGAAAATTGAGGGTATAAAAGTGAAATTGGCATAGTGAGGATCTTGGAACCGGTTCGGGAGATCCAAAGCTGGCGGCAAGGGGCCGAATCGGCTCGCCCACAATAGCTTGATCGGACCGTCGAGCCGGTTTACGCGGTGTGATCGGTTCTTGACCGATCTCGATCAATTATGGCTGGTTTATGCACTTGTGGCCCTTGTGGATTTAAAATTTGTGCAATTTGGTTGAAAAGAAAAATTGTATGATTTGAGAAGAAATTGTCTAATTTCAATTTAATTAAGCCAATTAAACTTGATAAATGTGATCTGTGGATCCTCTTTTGATTTGACTTAATTGAGCAATTATTATGAAAAATAACGGACTAAGACTATGGGTATTGAAGATTGAACCTAAAGGGTTAAAATGAGCAACTTTGTAATTCATTGGCCAAAATTGCAAATTAATTGAAATTAAGTCTAATTAATGTTGTAATTGCCATGTCCAACTAATTATCCATGTGTAAGATCACCTATTGTATTTAAATTGATTTTAAATTAAAATGCTAAAACTTAAACCAAAAATGAATCGGGGTCTAATATTAAAATTGAATCTAGATTCATGTAATTGAACCTTAGTCTTGGATAGGTCAATTCAAATTTTTTCAATTGAAGCTCAATAGCTCGGTTTTCTTACTTCAAGAAAATGGAATCCCTCAAATCTGGAAGTTCTAATGCAAATTTCTTGAAATCAATTTGAGATTTGGACTTATCCTAAGAAAATGAGTAGAAAACAATCATCCGTTCGTAAGTTATAAAAAAATCGATTTTGACCTCCTAATTATGGCTTAAAATGGTGATTTGTCTTTTAACATGGCAATTCGCAAAATTAAGTGCATGAGTGGATTTAAAATAGTCGATAAACCAAATGTCATAAAAGGAACTACACCTAATTATGGCTAAAACAAAAGTAATTTTGCTTTTGATCGATTTATAATCTAAAACAAAAAATTCAAAAAATAAGGTTCTTAATTGAATTTTGCAAAATTTTCGACTTACAAATCAAGTTGACACTAAAAGAAATATTTTTAAGGATTTTCGATTTTTTTTTTAATTTTTGGTCAAATGTTTAGTCAAAAGTTAATCTTTTAGTTCGCTATTCCTAAAATGCTGATTTTTGGGCTAAATCTTTTATTTTTTTTTGGAAAATTGATTTCAGAAAAGTGAAATTAAAGCTAAATGAAGTCTTCTGGGATGAAAAGTCAATTCTTAACTTGGGGTTGACTTTTGGTTAAAGTGTTAACCGAAAAGTCAACCTGAAAGTTAACCGTTTGACTTTTTAGGTTTTTCTCGAAAACAAGTTGGAAATTGTTTAAAAACAACGATGCTAAATAAAGAAATAATAACAACACTTTTTTGCCAAGAACTGGACTTTGTCGCGATTAGAATCCCGTATCTTGATTTTTTACCTTTTTTACACATCGATTAAAAATCAAGTGTCAACATCTCTCTCTCTCTCTCTCTCACCTTTTCCTACCAGTTCCCTCTCTCTCCTCTCCTTCGCACGCAACCGATCTCCACCAATTCATGGCCCCATGTCAGTGATCTCGCTGCCATCACTCGATTATCTGTTGTCCCTCAGCTCCTACTTGACCTCCTTGACATCGACAGTGTCCTCTCCGATCACCAACAGCTCCCACCCTAATCGTTTTTTCCGAGTCACTCCAAGACTAGCAATCAAGCTGGTGCTGAAGTTGATCCTTTCCTCGCTGATTAATGACAGTCTTAAGGTGGTCCGACCACCACCGATCTCTCCCCAAGCATGTCCCCAACCCTTTACTAGTCGGGGCTTTATAGGAGAGCCACCGGAAGTCATTCGGTGGTCGTTTCGTCACTAGCGGCGCAATTAAGTCTAGTCGAACCTGATCCTCCTCAATCGCTAATCGCCGGCCAAATGGCCCCGTTCAGCCCCACTTCGGTAATCCTTAGGTCCTTAAGAGTCCCCCCGACGATCTTAGCTCATTGTGGTGGTTCAATCGTTGTTTGTTTAAGTTTGATTCATTGAAAATTGCACTAAGGTAAACATCTACTCCTGAGCTCGATGAAGCAAAGTCTCGTTAGGAGACCAAGGCAGAGCTCGCACTTAGGGTTGATTTGATGATGATTAAGCCTACTATAGGATGTTTAAGAAGATCTAGAATGGATGTAAATGATTAATGATGGCTTGAATGTGGTTGATTGCTTGATTGAGCTTGATTTGCAATTTTCGTATGTTTGAATGATTGATCTAAAAAATGACTTGGTACCGACTTGTAAATGTGGTTTTCTATGTTTGAATCGTCACGAAATCAAAGACTATTTGAATAGCTTTCCAAGGAGTCATTGAACGCCTTGATCGGGCCTCGTTTGATATGGTATTTGCATGTTCAAAGTTGAGCCTAGAATCTGTCAACTAATTTGCTGATATGTTGATTTGCGGTTTGCACTATTTGTCGATTTTTCGTTGGCTTTTGTACTCTGATTTTGAGGCTGGTTCTGTCATGTCCCAGCAGCGTCACATACTAAGCGCAAGCCGAAATTAAACGGATTATCGTCATGACAGGACCTCTTGGTTTCAATTATCGCACTATAGTATCCAAACCTAATTGGTTAGCATGTATAACATGGATATTTTATGATCTGAAACTTTTCTAACATACATCACCCCGTAAATGTGATCCTGTCACCGGCATTAGACAATCAAACTAAGAACATATATAAGGATCATGAGACGCTTCGTTAACTTTCCTTTAAAAAAAAAAAAAACCATTCAGGCTTACATACGTCGACCTGGATTACTTACAAGTCTTTCATCGATGCACAACGTATATTTACATGTTCATAAATAAAAGTGTGAGTAATTAGCCAGGGAAAAGAGTGAGAAGGGTTCCTAACTTCACTACCCTCTACACTAGCCCACGTCCATCAAAAACAAAATACGTCTTCTCTGGCTTCATCATGATCTGGGTGCCTAAGCAACTCTTTCCCTGGCTCTAGGTCCTCCAGTATCGAATTGAAGAGGGCCAAATAGCTCCCCTTCATGGTTTATGAACCAAGCAACGAACCTCATAGGAATCTAGTCTACCCTACCATCGTCCATCCAAAGCATAGCCTCATATCTCGTGTAGGCCAGCTCGATATCGGGGTCGTATACGTCGTGAAAAGAAACATCAATGTATGCTATCACCCCATAACAAGTGATCGGTGGTACGTCCATACTAACGATCTGAAAAATAGAAAGGAATGAACAATGCCCAATAAAAAAATAATGAGACCCTAAGCTAGACAATCCATAGTTGCCAAAGAAAGTAATAGAACACAACCAAATTGTTCAACATACTAAGGCAGGATTGTCAAAGGTATAACTAAATGAATACTAAAATATCGCATGAATGGTCACTTTATAACAAACATGCTAAATGCACATGTATGCCTCATGCTCCTAATATGAACTAAGATGTGACGCGACAACCACAGGCGAACTCACATGCCAAGTGGAATTTATATTATAGTGTGTATATCAAAGTCCACCCTCGATCAGTTTACCCACCAGAACGCAAGCCAGCCTGATCGAGTCACTTCCAGAATCCCACATCCGGACCTCCACGATATTGCTATTATGGGCATCTCACTCCGAGGCATCTCAGTATCACACAACTGAGGCATCCCAAGATCACATAGCATGAGGCATCTCACTTCGAGGTATCTCGATATCCCACAACCAAGGCATCCCTGATCACACACAGGGGCATCTCAACTCCGAGGCATCCCAGTATCTCACTCAACCGAGGCATCCAAGATCACACAGCATGGGCATCCCACTCTCCGGGGCATCACCGACATCTTAGTACCGATGGAAATCTCTTACTCATTTAATTCACACATTCCACACATCACACCTCTAAATTATATCATATCACAACATGCATATGACCTCAAGAGTACACAATTACTTCAAGCAGCACACAAGACTCACACAACATTTCATTCATGTTGCACTCATTGCACACATATGCCACAATTAGTAACCATACAATGACCACACTTCGGACTATGGAAGAGACATGCTCATTCACGAACTATCCATTATTACAAGACCATTAGACTCCCTATATGTCATGAAAATCAGGTACAAGAGGCACAACATCTATTGCACAGTCTCGGATCAAGGCAGAATACAAGCTGACATGGGCAGTTTCAATCACAGAAGCAGAAAGCGCATCAAATCTCATTGAAATGCTACAAAATTATAGTATGTTATAGAAGAGACATAAATTAAATTTTTTCATGAAGAAACCTAAGCCTATATCTCATTGTCTAAATAGCAGTAATTTTCTGTCTTTACCCCTAAATTCTGCAGCAACTTCCAGATTAAGTGCCTACTAGAGAAGGATTGTTTCACTACCCAGATCTCGACTGTTTGTTCTCAAATTTTGATATTTTTTTCCTAAAGATGTGTCCTACAACTTTCATGAAAGGTTTAAGGTCTAATCCTTCTAGAAACTTTTGTAAAATCCATAGAACTACCTATTATTCTGTTGTTTTTCTGCAGGTCAGTTTTCTATTTAAGGGAGGAATGTTCTCGCCTATGACAACCTGATTTTCAACCCTGCTTTCGATGAAATGAAATGGGCTTTTCATTGACGCGCCTATAATCTTTTTCTCTGAGTTGATCACTCACGAGATAACTAATCTATCAGGTGAAGCCGTTAAGGAATCTAAACGCGACCGATTTGAGAATTCGATAAGAAATCGACTGCTCGACCGTGCTAATCTGCAAGGGTCAATACGGCACCATTAAAATCGATTAGAGACCGGAGATAGGCCGATTTGACAGAGACATGTAATTAGAGTGTGGGTGATTCCATCGAATTGCAAAATTCGCGTCAAACGGTACTAAACCGATTTTTTTGTCGTTTCTGTACTCTGTACCCATATTTGAAACCTCGAGATTTTTACGACAACTGAGAGTCGCCTATGAGTTGGAGATGCACAATGTGGATAAAAAATAATCGATCACGGGTCAATTGCGCTAAAAATTCCTAAAAGATACCCGGTAAATTAGGTCACGCGAAAAATCGCATTCGGTTGAAATTAACCATGAAATTGAACCCGATTTCAGGAATCAAAAGTTTTGGCATGTCACGATTTAATTTAGGAATATTAACTCATCATTCGAAGAATTTTCAGCGAGTCCGGATTTTTGACGAAAATTCAAAATTGGATGATTTTGAACCGGGAAATTCGGATGGCCATTTTTTAGTGCGCTTTTGGCATCCAAGATGGACCAATTGGCGAGGGAAATTGTAGAATTGAGTGTGGGCTTCCTCCTTGGTAATTTGGCCATTGAATTGAAGTTAATTTGATGTGAATCGTTGAGGGTAGATCGTTCTACGAAGGTCCTAATGATGCGAATTGCGAACCTCGACCTCCAATCGAACCTGTGATTGGCAACCTCAGTATGAACGTGACCTGTTGACGAACGCGTGTCAACCAACCAACGTTATAGACACCCCGAGCGAAAGAATTCGCTATCTCGCTCGATAAGTCGAATTAACTGTCACAAGGGAACCTTGATTAGGTCAAGTCCTCAAAAGAACAGTAGAAAAGAATCTCTCCACTTTTTCCTCAAAAATAAAATATATCTGTCCCCAAAGAAATTTGGCAAATCCTTTATATAGGCTTTCTAGCCGCCACACAAACCCTAAAAACCAACCCTTAAAATCTAATGCGTCATATTCTAGAATATTCCTAAACAAGAAGAGATATATATATTTATATAAATTGACTTGGTCAATTATTTGGTGATCAGATAATCCAATTGCGCCAAGATTTCCAAGATTCTTCAAGATTTGATCCAAGGTCATCTACACGCCGAAGATCACGAACCATGACACCAACAGCTTGCCTGAATTGCTTGGCCCGCGCTCGAGTAATCGAACCAGTAGGAATAGACAATGGGTCCCTAGCACCTCCTCCTCGATATGGCTCGATGTCCACATCATTCCCTCCCCTATGCAAAGGATTTGCCCTCAAATCATCACTGGCATCGAAAAGAGTCAAGTCGAAACATTAAATGTAGCACTAACGTCATACTTACCTGGAAGATCAAGCTTATAGGCATTATTGTTAACTCTTTCCAAAACCATGAATGGTCCATCCCCTCGCGGTAATAACTTAGAATGTCGCTGCTCAGGAAATCGCTCCTTGCGCATATGAACCCAAACCCAATCGCCGGGTTCAAACACCACTTCCTTGCGTCCTTTGTTGGCTTGTCTTGCATATTGTTCAGTCTTGCGCTCAATATTTGCGCGCGTCTTCTCATGCAACGCCTTGACAAATTCGGCTTTCTTTGCCCCATCTAAATCCACACGCTCATCAATAGGTAAAGGGGTTAAATCTAACGGAGTTAACGGATTAAAACCATAGACAACCTCAAATGGTGTAAATTTAGTAGCAGAATGCATGCTCCTATTATATGCAAATTCAACATGTGGCAGACAATCTTCCCAAGATTTAATGTTCTTTTTAATAATAGCACGCAATAATACCCCTAAAGTTCTATTAACTACCTCAGTTTGACCATCGGTCTGTTGATGACAAGTAGTAGAAAATAACAACCGTGTTCCTAGTTTTTTCCACAATGTTTTCCAAAAGTAGCTAAGAAATTTTGAATCTCGATCTGAAACAATCGATCGAGGCATGCCATGCAAACATACAACCTCCCTAAAGAACAAATCAGCAACATGAGATGCATCATCAGTTTTATGACAAGGTATAAAATGAGCCATCTTTGAAAACCGCTCAACAACCACATAAATAGAATCTCTACCATACTTAGACCTAGGCAATCCTAACACAAAATCCATAGAAATATCAATCCAAGGATGCGTTGGAATAGGTAATGGTGTATACAAGCCATGCGGTTTAGTTGTAGACTTTGATTGCTTACAAGCAATGCATCTCTCACAGACACGTGTGACATCTCTCTTCATATGTGGCCAATAAAAATGTTCATGCAGCACTTCATAAGTCTTATTAATGCCAAAATGCCCCATTTAACCACCACTATGTGCTTCTCGCACCAACAATTCACGCAAAGAACACTTAGGCAAACATAGTTTGTTTTCACGGAAAAGATAACCTTCACGCCTATAGAATTTATCAAATGCAGTATGTTCACATGCTTCAAATACTCTCCCAAAGTCATCATCATCAATATATAAGTCCTTGATATGCTCAAAACCTAAACACTTTGCTTCTAAAGTAATTAGAATCGCATACCTTCGAGAAAGTGCATCGGCTACCACATTCTCCTTACCTTTCTTGTACTTGATCATATATGGAAAAGTCTTGATGAACTCCATCCATTTGGCATGTATTTTATTCAACTTTTGCTGCCCTTTCAAGTACTTCAAGGTCTCGTGATCGGTGTGGATCACAAACTCCTTTGGCCATAGATAATGTTGCCAAGTCTCCAAAGCTCGCACTAAAGCATACATCTCCTTATCATAGGTAGGATAATTCAATGTTGCTCCACTCAATTTCTCGCTGAAATAAGCTATGGGACGCCCTCTTTGCATCAACACGGCTCCAATTCCTGTACCAGAAGTATCACACTCTATCTCAAAAGTAGCACTTAAATTCAGCAAAGATAACGAAGGAGCATTAGTCAACTTATCTTTTAAAAGATTAAATGCTTTCTCTTGCTCTTCTCCCCACGTGAAACCCACGTGCTTCTTGATAACCTCAGTTAAAGATGCAGCAATGGTGTTGAAATTTCTCACAAATCGCCGATAAAAACTCGCCAATCCATGAAAGCTACGCACCTCTCCTACGGTCTTAGGCGTTGGCCATTCACGAATTGCTTTGACCTTTTCTTCATCAACCTGTATACAATCAGCACTAACAACAAATCGTAGAAATACTAATTTGTTAGTAGCAAAAGGCACTTCTTTAGATTAGCGTACAATTGCTCGGCCCTTAAAACCTGCAAGATAGCTCGCACATGCTCAATATGATCATCAGGGCTTCGGCTATTTATCAAGATGTCATCGAAATAGACAACCACAAAACGACCAATAAAAGTACGCAAAACATGATTCATAAGTCGAATAAACGTGCTCGGTGCATTAGTTAATCCAAATGGCATGACTAACCACTCATATAATCCATACTTGGTCTTAAATGCAGTTTTCCATTCATCACCTTCTTTCATCCTAATTTGATGATAGCCACTTTTCAAATCGAATATAGTAAAAATGCAAGAACCATGCCATCCAACATGTCATCTAACCTAGGAATAGGATGTCGATACTTTACCGTAATGTTATTGATTGCTCGGCAATCGACACACATTCGCCAAGTTCCATCCTTCTTTGGCACCAACAAAACAGGGACGGCGCACGGGCTAAGACTCTCTCTCACATACACTCGCTCCAATAGTTCGCTAACTTGCCGCCGAAGTTCCTTTGTCTCCTCGGGATTGCTTCGATATGCGGGTCGGTTAGGTAATGGCGCACTAGGAATCAAGTCGATTTGATGTTCAATGCCTTGAATTGGTGGTATCCCTCCAGGAAGTTCATCAGGAAAGACATCTTCAAATTCCTACAATAAAGACACAAAAGGACTAGGCAAACTTGGGTCAAGATCGCTAGTAGAAAACAAAACCTCCTTGTACAAAAGTACAAACATCGGTCGGTCTAGAACTAAAGCTCTCCTCACCTCACTCGATTTTGCATAAAAATTCTTTTGCCTATTTTCTTTCCTCTCTTCTTTTCCCTCGATTTTTACCACAATCCTTCTCTTGGCCTCTCCTTTTGCTTGCATCTCAGACACACCACGCAAGCCCTTGGATTTCTCACATTTTCTCTCTCTCTCGGCTTCTCGTTGTAACTTTAATTGATCTTGACACACCTCACTAGGTGTCATTGGTATCAAGGTATAAGTCTTTTGATTCATCACTAATGAATAACGATTAGTATACCCATCATGATGTACCTTTCAATCATATTGCCATGGTCTTCCACGTAAGATATGACCCGCTTGCATAGGTACAACATCACACTCTACCTCGTCCTTATATCTCCCTATCTCAAATGGGATTCGAACTTGCTTCGACACTTTCACCTCTCCACTATCATTTAACCATTGAAGTCTATAAGGCCTAGGGTGCTTTGTCGTCTTCAAACCCAACTTATCCATCATAATACAACTTGCCACATTTGCACAACTACCTCCATCAATTATCAAACTACAAATCTTACCATTCACCACACATCTTGTATGGAACAAGTTATCTCTTTGTTGATGATGCTCCTCCTCTTTTACTTGCACAGAACGCCTAACCACCAATAAGTCTCCTTTTATCGCTATTTCTCCATCATTACAATCCTCCAACGGTGGCATCTCATCATCCTCTTCTTCCCTTTCACTTTCGGACTCAATAACACCATGTCCAGTCATGATCATCACCCTCCTATTCGGGCATTGATTCGCCATATGACCCCTGCCCAAACACTTAAAACATTTAATCTCACAAGTTCTAGTGTTAGGGTTTTCGGTTTTACCTAAAGCTGGATTCGTTCCAACTTTACCGTTCCTCTCCTTCTCCTTTGAGGTTTCGGTTTTGGTGTTGTTTCCTCTCCAATTTGGCTTCTCATCTCTCTTCTAGTTGGATCTCCAATTCTGATTTGAACCTCCTCCACTCTTGTGATTTCGGTCCAACTTCAATTGCCGCTCAACTTTGATGGCTTTATCCACCAATTCCTCCAATTCAACATAATGTTGCAGCTCCACCACCCTTGCTATGTCTCGGCTCAAACCACTCAAAAATCTTGACATTGTGGCCTCACGATCCTCCACCACATTAGCATGGATCATGGCAATCTCCATCTCCTTGTGATACTCTTCCACGCTCTTATTGTCTTGTGTGAGATTTTGTAACTTTTGAAACAAATTTCGATGGTAATGACTTGGTACAAAACGCATCCTCATCACCGCTTTCATCTCATCCCGCATCTCTATCAGTCTTTCACCATTGCGTCTCCTACTAGTCACAAGTTGATCCTACCAAATTATAGCATAATCAGTAAATTCAACAGCTGCAATTTTTACCTTTTTGAGCTCGGAGTATCGTTGGCAATCAAATACCATCTCCATGCATTTCTCCCATTCTAGCTATGCATCGGGATCATTCTTCCCTTGGAAAAAAGGAATCTTCATCTTGATATTGCCAAGTTCATTATCTTCTCGGTGTCTAAACCCTCGGGCTCCATTCCACCTGTCAAATCGAGCATCTCGATCATCCTCCATGTCAGCCTCATCATCATCACGATGCCGTTGCCTTCTATGTCGTGTTCTAGAGGTGTCTCGCTGATGTTGCGGCCTTCCCCGAGGTAGCTCTCGGTCACCATCAACCCTCATGCCATTCCCTATCATTCGGCCACTAAGCTCCTCCACTACAGCCCTCAATTGTTGGATGCTTTCCACGAGTGCTTCATCCCTTCGTATGGAGTCAACCTCCCTTTGATTCACTCTTTCTTCGCGCGACATATTTTAGACCTGCAAGTAAACGTTAGTCACAAAAATCCTCACCAATCGGTCCCTCACGTGTTTCTCTCAAGGTGTTTGTCATTCCCCTCGTGTTTAACTCAAGTCTAGGCTTTTTTCACCCTTAATTAAGCTTACACACTCTTGCCTTTTCCCTCTCGTATTCTCTTTTCACAAGCTCTTTATTAGACTCAAAACCTGTCTCTCAACCCCCTCATGACAATCAATCAAACTAATCAAACAAGATTAGATCACTATTGATTTTGTTTCAGCAAGTAACAATTTCAAACCAACAAGTACAACTTTCGAAATTCCAATTGAAACGCAAATCACTACTAATTTTGTTTCAATTTGGTCTACTAACAAACGAGTCACCTTCTTGATTTTTTTTTGTTCGGCTAATTTTTTTTTTTGCGAATCTGTTTTTTTTTGCTTGCGCACTTTTTTTTGTGTGCGTTTTCTTTCTCTTCTTTTTTTTTTTTGATGAAGTTTCTTTTTTTTTTGTCTTGTTTTTGACGAACTCAGATACAATTTAAGATGCTAGAAAAAAAAATTAAAACTAGCAGCAAATAACTACATATGGAAGCACAAAAGCAATTGGATCCCTAAATTAGCTAGAACCGAAACCCTAGCTCAATAAATCTCAAATTGTTGAATATCAACATAAAATTAAAGATAAATAGACCTTGTAGAAGCAAGCTCTAATACCAAATGATGTGAATCGTTGCGGATAGATCGTTCTACGAAGGTCTGGATGATGCAAATTGCGAATCTCGACCTCCAATCGAACCTGTGATTGGCAACCTCGGTATAAACGTGACTTGTTGACGAACGCGTGTCAACCAACCAACGTTATAGACGCCACGAGTGAAAGAATTCGCTATCTCGCTCGATAAGTCGAATTAACCGTCACAAGGGAACCTTGATTAGTTCAAGTCCTCAAAAGAACAGTAGAAGAGAATCTCTCAACTTTTTCCTCAAAAATAAAATATATCTGTCCCCAAAGAAATTTGGCAAATCCTTTATATAGGCTTTCTAGCCGCCACACAAACCCTAAAAATCTAATGCGTCATATTCTAGAATATTTAATCAAATTGCGCCAAGATTTCCAAGATTCTTCAAGATTTGATCCAAGGTCATCTGCACGCCGAAGATCACGAACCATTACGCCAACAGCTTGCCTGAATTGCTTGGCCCGCGCTCAAGTAATCGAACCAGTAGGAATAGACAATGGGTCCCTAGCACCTTCTCCTCGATATGGCCCGATATCCACATCATAATTGGTGTGACATTAAGTTGAAATTGTGAGGGAGACACATGAAATTCGTGGGCCTTGGGGGCTGCAACATTTGGGACTTCATAAATGGCTTGTTTAGGAAGATTTAGGAAGGATTGGGCAGCTGATAAGGGCTGGTGACTTAGGGGGCCAAGGTATGATGAAATTAGATATTTTTCCTTGACTTTTATGGCTCTTGTCCCCCTTAAGCCAGCAACAGCGCATCTTCTTCTTCCTCAGCATTTCTTCTCCTTTGTTGCTGAAGAAAAACCAGAGAACCAGCCCCTCCATTCTAGGCTAGCTCGTCGACCGCCTAAGCCTACCGAGACCACATGCCGTGCCCGAGTTACTGCTTGCGGCCAACCCCTCTCGCTGCTGCGTCCGAGCTGCCCCGCACCAGAGCTCGCACACCATCTTGCCGTGTCCCGCACTTGCTCGCCGTCCACCTGGCTGTTCGTCGTCGTCCGCTTGGCCGCCACCGTCGGTGTCCAGCTCGCCAGCAGCTCTGCCTGCTCGCCTTGCCCATTCTTGCGCTAGTCCGGCCGTTCCAGCCCCTCGCCTCTCTTTGGTCCAGCCCAAAACAAAACCGAACTCACAGCTTGGGCTGTGAGCATCGTGGACCATTTTCGAGTCTTTCCGGACCTCTTTTGGCATTGCTCTAGGCTCGAGTCTTGCTCGCCTTTGCGTCGCCGTTGCCGTGAACTCATCGGCTTGCTAATTCGATGAGTTTACTTGTTAAACTCTACTTAGGGAGGAGGAGGATTAATTTAGCTTAAGATTGGTTTAGGAGGATTAGCTAGTTAATTAGTGATTTAGTTAGTTAATTAGGCTAATTAGGTGTTTAAATTAGTTTAGTTAGGGGTTTATTAGAGTATGCGATTTAGTTAGCCTAGTACATTATTTATTTAAGTCCAATTAGGTGGTTAGATTAGTGTATATATCTTAATTAGTGATTTATGTAATTATTTTGTATTTATTTAATTATTTTGTAATTTATTTAATTATTTAATATTTTTCGAAAATTATACTAGGATAGCTGGTTGTTAGAATTTTGTGTTGATTGTCGTGGTGTAATTGGTTTGTGCAATTGAGTGTTAAATTGTGCAATTGAATGATGATTGTTGATTTTGATTTATTATTTCAAAATTATGGATTTTTAGTATTTAATTAGAAAATACCAGGCGTTGGTTTTCGACGCTAAAAATGTTTTTAAGTACTATATCAAATAGTTGGATTTTTGAAAGTGAGGATATCACATTTTATGGTTCAGTCTGACCGTGTACCCACACACGATTATTTTACCGGGTGTTTTTAATATGAAGAAAATAGGCCAAGCACATTATTTTAATTGAGGCATTTGAGTGCAGTACAATGTCATTGGCCGGGATTGGATGTGCGTGTGAACGTTATGAGAACCCGCCGCGAGCGTTTACGCCGGACGATGCTCCTACATGGAATGCCCTTATCAACGGATGCCGGTCGTAGTAGAGGCTGGGTCGATGCTATTTTGGGAATGCCGTCTAGAGGTAGACGTTGCCGTGCTTGATGGGACGAGACGACGCTCGGCTATGCCGGAAGACTGCTGACTGTTGAGTTGGTCGTGCCCGTGGGGCCGTAATTAATTGGAACGCTTGTCTGAGTGAGATATAATTGCGCCTGATCATGGGACAAAATTGTGTGGCACGGAATGGGATGTGTTATAACAATTTTGCCTTATAATTGGGACCCCTGCAACTGATTGAGATATGAAAGTGAAGCATTTCAATTATCGAGTGCATTTAATGTATGCATCCGTTATGTGATCTGTACTGACGTGCAGGGAGGTGCTGAGGCGAGGTAAGTCTTCTGTGATGTGTGATTAGACTACCTTTAGGCATATTACCTTCCTAATCAGGATTTAGGGCATGAACTCGCTAAGACATTGTCTCATCCCGTCGTGGTTTAACTATTTACAGGTCATTAGATGGAGGCACGTCATGTGCATTATAGGGTCCCGAGGGAGGTAGACTTTTAGCGCTCCTATTTCCCAGTTCTCGGGACTAGCCTGACCTGTAAGCTTGTTGAGTCCACCGTTTGGGTTGATGAGGGCCAACCCCACTTGGTACCTCATAGATTCAAAGCGTGGTACTTTCACAAGCTCGATGGGAGTCGAGAGGGTCCTTTGGGTGGTTTTGACGGACTTCCCGTTGGGATTGGGGAGTGGGAGATAGGGCACCCTTTGGATATCGACACTCCTGATGGTGCCATGGAGGACCCGAAGCCGGAGACTGGAGAGTCCAAAGTTTAGGTGGCTCCGTAGCCCTTTTTGATCTAGACTTCTGTACATAAATCTTAGGGTTGGCTTGATTGTATATAAACCTAGTTTGTTTATAAAAGTGTGTTTGTGAAATTGGTTGTCCTGCTTTTCTATCTCATGTTGATTGGTGTCTGGGGATTGTTTATTTCGCTTCCACATGTGCATGAATCGTTTGGGTCAGCGACGCATCCTGGGAACGTCGCAATTTAATCGACCACAGAGGGGTGTGCGCATGCTCGAGGTTTGGGGCGTGACATCGCCAGCTAATTTTCGCAAGAAAATCTCTACAACCAGTAGTCGAAGCCTAAAATAGTTGGTGTTCTTTTAAGAAAATTAGTTCTCTCCTTCAACTACACCTTGAAAACCCCAAGTGATGCATAAACTAGTAATTTTCTGTCTCTATCTTTCCCGAATAGAACATCCCGAGCCACTGTCCCTATCTACAGCTCAATCATATTATTTAGTTCATCTACAACCTTTTTTAGTACCTCGACACCTCTCCGATAGAACCTAAAAGTGATCTCATTAGCTCATCAACTACATGCAGCAACCGACAGCTCAACTCGAGGCTAGTATTCGCGTCTCGACCCCTCAAAAGCAACATGTAACACCCATCTATCACTCAACAGTCGTCTACCCACCAACTCGACCAAACTCAGCTCCCTCGCACTCGATTCTTTGACCATCCGAACCCCGATCATCACATGCAAAGACCAACAGCTTCATTTGAGTTCCCATCTAACCTATTTCAACTCGAAACAGAAGCATCAAACTTAATCTTCCACTATTTAGCATGCTCCGCAAGTTCCCTTGACAAAGAGTGGATAAATTCTAGTTTAGGACCTCATCATTTCCTTACCAGTGGCTTGGCTTCGCTGATGGCTCACTGCTCTTCAGAATTCTGCCCTCAAATGCGCGCAAAAAGAAGAAGAAGAAGCTGAAGTTGTTAAGTTCTGCTTCTATGCAAGTCACGAAAGAGAGAGGGAGGAAGAAGAAAATGGAGAGAGAGAATTTTGGGTTTGTTTTGGGGAGAAGAGAATGGCGTGAGTTCTGAACAAAAAAATCAAATATGTGTGTAGATTTTATTTTAAATCCCAAGAAGAGAAGTAATCATTAGAAAAGGGATAATAATGATTTTTCCTCTAAAAGCTTCGGGTTGGGGAGAAACCGAGAGGGAAGAGATGAATGTCGTGGCTCCCATGCACGCATTCTTCTCCATGGTCGACACCTAGTGCTCGAGAATGGTTAAGATTAAGTTCCGATCCATGTCATTAATTAGTCTAATAGTTTCTAACGTCTTCTACTTAGTTTCATTTCGAATCCACAAAATTTTCGATCCTCTCGTAACTATACGAATCTATGAGTTCGAATGAGTCGAATTGACGCGTTAACGTCTCGACACTAATCTATGATACAAACCAGAATTAATTGCGAGAAATTACTAAAGTTAGTGTTCGATAATAGAATTACAATCGCTTATAAGTTTTTAATAAAATTTCTAATTAAATCCCTCATAACGGTAATCTATAAACTTAATCGAAAATTAAAGTGCTTGGGCCTAAATATTCGTCTCTGGCCCACCGAGCTCATCCCACGACATTTCACGATCCACTAGACTTAATTCACAATTTTAATGAACCCAACTCTTGGCCCCATCCAAGCCAAGCCCAAGTCCATATCCTATCCTTTGATCGATCGAGCCCATGCTCGATATCTTCGTGTGGCCCGTTAACAACTTAAGCCTATACTTTCCTCACGGCCCATTAGGCTTGTCATCTGGTCCGCTTTAAAATAATCCAAGCCCTTAACAGTCCGATTACACTTATAGGGTCGGTAAAATTCAGGATGTCATAGGTTCATTCATGGAAGTTGTTCAAAATTACTTTAGTCGTGACATAATTTTTTTCCACATTTTTTGCAGTAGATTTGATTAGGAAAATCCTCAAAAAATTGTCCTTATATTGATCTGTCCTATTTGAGCCTGATGTGTGTTTGTTTTGAAAGGAGCTAGTAAACATGCTTGATTGGATTTGTATTCTTCATATAGAACAATTTTCAAGCTTTCCAACTTGGTATAAATTGTGTCAAACGGTCATCGTTAGTTAGGTCAATTGCTTGCACGAAGTCATGTTTGGTTGCTGCAATCTGTGATGTTCGATATTTTGATCTATCTTCCTATTTTCATATAGATTTTTATGAACCAAATTGGACTTCAATATTTCATGAGAAATGATTATGAAATTTCATTCTATATGCATCGATTTTCATAGATTCTTATCATATCATTTGATTAAGGAAAATCATCCATGTTTTGTGCAATTCTTACTGCAACTATGACTAATTGTGTGTCTATGAAAATGTCTTTGATTGAGCTCCTTAAGAGCATAATCGATGTATGATTCCTTCTAGACACTTAGAGAACATTATCAGCTTCAAAACGGCATGTGACATGTGTCATTTGAAGGTCATTTGCTAAATGAAAATCATTTGTCAAATTGATACATTGCTACTGAAAATTTCATGCATTTTGTCATGTATGTTTCTTAGTGACAAGCTACCTATTGACATTTAGAATTTGTGTGATTTTTTGTGCGTCGATCTAGGGTTAGATGTCTTAATAAAATTTGTTCATCGCATATAACCTATGTCATTTTTGAATGTCACAATTTTCATGCATCATTTATGTGGTTTAATGAGCTTATTCTCATGCATCATGTTCTGCCATGTTGCTAATTTGCGCACTTTTAAAATTGCCATCATTTGAGCATGAATTTGACCTTAATTAAACTTAATGTCTGTTAGAAAGTCTTAGAGCACATCTTGAACTTTTCAATAATGCTGATTTTGTCTCATTTACATGTCATTTGACCTATTTTCCATTTTTGCAAAGTTGTGAAATTCGGAATGTTTGTTCCGCCATTACTAAACTAGACCCATTGTCATTTTTGCATGAATTTTTCAATAAAAAATTTTGAGGTGGAGTTATTAATGGAATTTTTTTGTTGTTCATATGTCCATGCTGTGGTGAATTTTCAGAATTTTTGGACATCGTTTACTGGGACAAATTGCCATTGATTTGTCATGATGTCCTACTGGCCTATTTTGTCCCCGATGCGCTACTTTTTGTTCTTGAATATTTATAAATTCATGTTTAGCTTATCTTAAGAAACTTCCTGCATGAAAATTGTTCTTTATCAAATGTTTGATGTATTGTGATTTTCTTATGACAAATTATTCATGGATCATACCCCAATTGCCTTAATCTTGATTGCCATGTTTGATGTTTTCTACTGTGATACTTTGTTGCAATTTTTCTTTTTTTTGGGATTTTTTAGGATGTCTTGCATGCTGAATTGGGATTAGTTGTCTTCATGAGATTTATTTCAAATTTCATAGTCTTTGTTGTAAAAAATTATTGAAAATTAAAAAGGTCATCTAAAGACCTTTGTCAATTTCTTTCAGATTTGTCGAAATAAATTGGTTTTGCATGTCGAAGTAATTTTGGTCACGCGATGTTTCCAACATTAACGGTTTTAGCATCCATTGATTTTTGATTTGAGATTAATTCCTTTTAAGTTTAGGTTGTGTTTAAAATGCCTTTGACATCCGTTAGTCGTGCATGATATGTGCCTCGGATTAGCCTTGGCAATTACATATGCCCGGTAGCTCTAATGTAATTATATCTCTTTTGCATTATTTCATTTTTTATTTGATATTGAACTCATCCAGATTTGGGTTGTATTTAAAATGCCTACGACGTCCATTACTAGTGCATAATATGTCAAATAAATATTATGCACTATGTCAAATTACTCTATCATTTCGTTCAAACCAATATTTCAAGTATATTCCAAATATTTTGAGACATCACATGAATTCTGCATGTATGATATTATCTCAATCATTAAATAATGCATGTGGATATCTTTGGTTCATTAGGCTGAATAAGTGATTTGATGTCAGCTCACTAATTCGTTTGATTAATTGAGAACCAAGGCCGAAAGCTTTGAATGCATACTTTTATACTTGTTTTGTATGTGTTTTTTAGATGTATTTTTAGGTGTGACGCTTGATCTCATGGGGCACCTTGGGTGACATTTAGAACCTATTCTAGGGACTTTTAGCATTGATTGCCACGCGAGAACATAAATGGTGGCCAATGGTTACAAGTCATTTAAAACCGAATTGGGTAGGAGTTTTAGTGTGGCTCATTGCATGAATAATGAAAGACTGACCCTGAGGCTATTCTTGATTTGTTTGAATATTCGTCGTTGGATGTTTGATATGAGACGACACATTGATTGATTGCCATGAATGACTTGTTTGGTTGCTATGAGTGGTTTTGAGATCTTTTTTTTTTTTTTTTTATAATTCATACCGTAGCTTGGTCTTCGGATAGAATTAGAATAGGCCAATGGAGGTGGCGATCTCAAGGTCATCTTGTATCATTCATTGCCCGACATATGTTTCGGGTTCCTTTCCTTTGCTTTACGTTCTTTCTATTTTAGAATTGTATACTAAATTTGCTGCTTTCCTTAAACTATTTTAAGTGTTTACTTACCGTACTATTTTTTAAATTTCAATTGATTGACTTCTTTTGTTTTCTCTTTTAATAGAAATAGAATGACATGAAACCGACCATCCACGCATGATCACTTTGTTGACTTTCTCATTTGTACGAAATAGTAAAAAATACATGCATAGACACCTTAGGAAACATAACTACTATTAGGTACCAAAAAGGCATTGATAGAAATATTAACATAACCTAAGTCCCCCAACTTTAGAATATCCGGTTGCACAGATATTGAGGGATTCTTGTAATCCTCGATTGGGTTTTCTAGCTGTCCATAAAATAATGAGATTAGTGGCGACTCCTAGAACTATATTTTAGGTTGTCTAATACAACTTTAAAAGAAACTTACCCGTCATGCGAGGCATGAGCTTTGGAAAAGCTTGTGGTCGTGATTGTAAGCTTAAGTGGTGATGACCCTAATAAAAAGATGAGGTGATGACATCTTGGTGGGGGGATGTACGTTGAGCAAGCTTTCATGCTCAAATACCTCTAAACTTTACCTTTATGCCTTTTTTGCTGATATAGAGTCACAACAAAATTCCGCTATCATATGAGGTGAGAGCTTGGGAAAGCTCACGACCATGACCGAGAGATATTAGGGTGCTGACCCCAAAGGATGAGGTGATGGCATCCTTGGAGTTACGTGCCGTGAGGATGATCTCATGGTTAATCACCTCTAAACCCTACCTTCACGTCGCCTGGGTGCCGAGGTTAGGTTGCAACATGTATGTGCTAATAATAAAGTGGTATCAAATTAATATATGATCGTTTTAATAGTTGATGAATGATATAAATTGTGTAAACTTTAGTTAAGATAATAATATTGATTAGCTTATATTAATGATGTTGAAAGAAGAAGGATTTCATTTACTTATAATATTTACTCACAAAATTTCAATTAAAATTGGTAAAAGCCCCCTGCTCTTGAAATAAAGTTTGGATGACCAAGTATCTCCTCAAGAAAAAGTCTTATTGTTAAGCTTGACATCTTAAATTTAAATCATGATTGCGTTGAAATGAATCATTTTTTTTTCCTTATCTCCTCTAGCCATATACTAGACTTTGCCTTGTAATTGTGCCACTTCATGTTGGTCATTGACATGCATAGCCCTGCCTAAGAAAGGAAGACATCGTCCTAACTTGGTTAGTTTTAACGAAACTTCTCTATTTTGGTTGTAAACTCTCTTTCACCTTTCCAAACCTTAAAGAAATTTTCATGTATTATTCTCCCATTTCAATCTTAGAAGTAGGGAACTTGACTTTTTTGTTCAGAAGCTACAAGGTGGTGACGGCAAATTGGTTGTTCATGCTTGTTCCAGGTAAATGAAGTTACTAGGTATTAAGTTAGTTTAAATGTACCTAGTTAATTCAACTTGGTTGGATGGTTAAGAGGTGAAATTTGATGTGTATGTTATGGGTATATTGGTTGTTGAATAACCTTGATGACCTCTTGTGTGTTCGTTTTGCTTCATTATGAATAATCAGAATCTATTCATTCTGTCATATTTGTCTTGATGACCTCTTGCATATTCATTCTACTTTGTTCTATTTCGTTCTGGAAAGTCAAAATCTGTTCGTTATGCCATATTTGTCTTGATGACTTTTTACATGTTTGTTTTGCTTCATTCCGTTTTGTTTTGAATAGTTAGAATTTGTTCGTTCGGCCATATTTGTTTTGATGACCTATTGCATGTTTGTTCTATTGAGAAAACTCCTACCATGTTTTGAAGTTAACAAAACTTTCTTATTTTTATTCTTATTTTGAAGAATAATATACTTCTAAAGTTATATCGTAGACTTTAGACAAAGTCTATTCATTTCAGAAGTCTTTCCCACTCTAACGCAATCTAAACTGAAATTTAGTCCAGAATAAAAATATAATCAGACTCAGTTTATTGATCTCGCAACATGGATTCAGAATGAACGCAATGGGAATTTATTCTTCAATATCTGGCTCTCTGACGAAGAATCTCACTTACTTTTATAAATATATTGATGAAATCAATCTTGAAGAGAAGTTCCTTTTTGGGAAGTATTTATTGATGGAAACTTAGATTCTGATTGTGTGAACGATCAGAGTGAACGAATTTTCATCTCAATTTTTAAATGGCTATAAGATTTCCTTAATCGATTATATCTATTGGATTGATTTGAAGAAATTCCTCTGGAAAATGCCAACGACTAGTGAGGCGTGGAGGAGTATTTAAGGAGGTCATTTAGTCTACTTGAGATAGAGCGTGTAAATTGAAATTCCAAAGTCTAAAGCCTTTCCAACCACTTGTTCTTCATCGACGGTTTTTACAAATTGTATTCAAGAGAGAAAATCACAAGAAGGGTGACTTAGTGAGAGAAAAAGAATCTTCTACTAAGTGTTTGCACTTAAAAAATTGTACTTCTCTATTGATGCTTTAGTGAATTCTAGCCAGAAGGCTCTCAACGTAGGAGAGTAGACGTAGGCTTAATCTAAGTCGAACCACTATAAATTTCATGAGCAATTTTCTCTTTCCTTAACTCTTTTCATTTAAATCCGTTGCATATTTTTAATTATCGCAAAAATCTATTCCATCTCTTATCTAATTCTGAATTTTCATAAGACGTTTGGTGACTTGTTAATCACACTCTGTTTGGTTCTCAGACTTTGTTCGAAATTCATTTTAGTTTTCAAAATTTCTTTTAAATGTCTATTCACCCCCCTTTAGGTGTTCTACTAACTTTATCAATTGATATCAGAGCCTTGTGTTCATTTGTTGAAATGTTTATACTTCTGAGCTAAAGATCTTCTATGACTAGTTGTTAGCACAAGACTCGTGGAGGGGCATAGCAATACCAAACCACCTTATTTTGATGGAAAAAAATACAGTGTGTGGAAAAATAAAATGAAGGCATTTTTGAGATCAAAAGATCCTCTGGAATGGGATGTTGTAAAAAGAGGAATCAATCCAAAGGCAGCTTCAACATTTGACAAGGGAAAAGAAGTCTTAGACAAGGATGCTACGAAAACCAACCAAGCAAAAATTACCAAGAAACAAGCTCCTAACACAAAGGCCATCTATTCTCCATACTATGCCTTGTCACCTGCTGAATATAACATAATTTCTTCACGTGAAATAGCTAAAGAAGTCTGGATTAGACTTCATGTCACCTATGAAGGAATATATCATGTAAAGGAGAAAAAAATAATTATCTTACTTGGCCAATATGAATCCTTCAGAATGAAGCTTGGAGAGTCCATTGGAGATATGTTCAATTGATTTACAGAAACTGTAAATGGGTTAGCATATCAAGTTCAACCAATTCCTGCTCCAATGAAGGTCAACAAACTTCTACGAGGACTTTCAAATGAGCATCAATCCAGGAGACACAGAGAATCACGCCTCTCGGTTGATGAGCTGATAGGCACTCTTCAATCTACGAAGTGGAACTAATCAATGATGAAGAGGGTCCATAAGGTAAGAAGTCAATTGCACTTAAGTCTAATGTTGATTTTGATGACACAGACATAGATGATGACATGGACGATGAGGAGCTGGCTCTCATGATAAAGAAATTCAAGAAACTGAATAGAAAAGAAAGAAGATTGAATTGGAAAAAGCAAAACAAACAAAATTTTCACAAAAGATCAATGGAAGATGTTAAATCTAGCAAGGATGTGATATACTTTGAGTGCAAGAAGAAGAGACACATCAAGCCTAACTGTTCCTTGTTAAAAAGAAGAGAGGTAAGTATGAAAAATACAAGAAAGCTTTAAAAGCCGAAACCTGGAGTGATACAGAATGTGAGGAAAGTGAAGAGGAGTTTACAAATATCTGTCTGATGGCTCACTCAAAATCAAACACAGACTCACAGTTTGATAAGGAAATTGAGGTACGTCATTTAGAAATTCCTATTAAAGTTTTTAAGTATATAGATGAACTTTGCTTGAACCTCAAATCCTCTCTTAAATGGATCTTTGAATTAAAGAAGGAAAATTCATAACTCAAGCAACATGATAATAATAATTTTAATGATTTGAAAGGAAATAGTGATTCTTATTCAAAAGAAAATGAATGCTTGGAAAAAAGGAGATTTCAGATATTTCTACAAAGTCTCCAAAAGATAAAAAAAATTTTAAAACAAAATCTTTCAGCTCAAATATCCTATTATAATAAATCTGGTTTGGGTCTGAATAAAGAAAGTGCTATTTTAATCGATTTTCCTAAAGTCAATGACAAACTTAGACAAAGACCTCTAAAATCTACTTACAAAAATCATTTTCAAAAAGTTTTTGTAAAACCTATTGGTCGGAGTGCTCTTAAATGTTCTAAGTATGATAGCACAGAACATTTTGAGAATGAATGTCCTAAAGTTTAGAGACTTGTTAAGAAGGATTGGGCAAAAGCTGTTTTTAAGACTAACTCCTTGGGACCCAAGAAAATTTGGGTACCAAAGAAAGTTTGAGATTTCTTTTTGACTACAGGTTACTATTAAGAGGAAAAGCAAATGGTACTTAAATAGTGACTGTTCTAGACATATGACTGGAGATTCAAACAGTTTCATAAAACTAGAAAAACAAAGAGGAGGAAATGTTTTGTTTGATGGGTGCAGCAAAGGAAAAATCATTGGACATGGAACAATGAGGATTGGAAGTTTGATCATCAACAATGTTTCCCTGGTGAAAGACTTGAATTATAATCTTCTGAGCATAAGTCAACTAACATGATTTAGAATTAATTTTCAAGAAGATGTTTGTTCTGGAGTTAGTCGAGACTTCTTTTAAACCTTCAATGAACGAAGACATGACAATATTTGTCATCTGGACATAAGTCCAAAGAACTCTCAATGTCTTATCTCAATTCAAGATAAAGCAAATCTTTGGCATCACAAGTTAGGACATGTTAGTATGAAACAAATTGCTAAACTATCCTCTAAGAAGCTGGTTCGTGGTCTTCCTAGAATGATGTACCAGAAGTCTGAATTGTGTACTCTATGTAACTTGGGAAAACAGGTCAAAAGCTCATTTAAATCTATAAATCAAGTCTCCACTAATCGCGTCATGCAATTTCTTCACATGGATCTTTTCGGATTAACTAGAACTCAAAGCATCGGTGGTAAGAAATATTGTTTGGTAGTTGTGGATGATTATGTTAGGGAAATCCCTTATGATGTTTTGAAGATGACAAAATAAATCAAAGTATACTAACGTGTTTAATGGTTAAGTAATAGACTATGCAGATGATAGAACATGTAAATGATATTGTCAAAGTCTAAAGACTGCCAGAAGACTAAACGTAACACATGTTCAAAGTCTATTCTAAAGATTTCCAGACTTCTGTGTAAAAGTCTAAAGACTGCCAGACTTTAGTGTCAAAGTCTGTTATGCATCAGAAGTCTGCCAACTCTAACAAATTCCAGATTGAATGTGAATGAAGAACCAGAAGACAGACTCTATGCTGAAGCTGAACTTATTCAGACTGTGTCTAGACCTTAAAGCTAAATCTATTCAGAAGCAGAGGATGTTCAGACTTACGTCTAGATTGTAAAGTCTATTGCACTCAGACTCTACTTCAGACTGAAGACACTTAGACTTTACTTCAGTTTGAACACCCTTAGACTTTACGTCCAGAACGAGACACAAGTTTAGAACGTAGCAGATTCAGAACGAAGCATGTTCATAACGAAACAACTTGAAAGAATGTAACATAAGCCCCAAACATATAACGGCTAGTGATATGGTTTGGGTTTCACATCAAGATAGATTTGATTGACTCAATTTAATTGATTGACAATTGGATCTTGAAGACAAGAACTTTCTATACAAAGAAGCTCTACATATGGAAACCAAGATTCTGTTTGTATGGGCGATCAGAATGAATTTGGGATTCTACTTTTGTCACTCAACGGCTACCAAATCTTCTAAATACAGATCTGTCCAATGGGTAGATTGGAAGACGATCCTCTAGATACTGTCCAATGGCTAGTTTGGAAGTGGAGGAGTATTTAAGGAGATCAAGGACCGATGAGCAAGTAAGAGACGAAGCGTAGAATTTATAATTCCAAAGTCTGAGTGATCTTCGATCATACACTTGTCTCTTGTGAGCTTAAACATTTGTGATCGTGAGAGAAATAGCAAAAGAGTGACTTAGTGAGATAATGTGATATACTACTAAGTGTTTGCACTCAAAGTTGTAATCTCTTATTGATTGCATAGTGAAATCCAGCCAGAAGGTTGTTAGCGTGGGAGAGTGGACGCAACTACTATAAATTTTGTGTTCTTATTATTTTCCCTAAATTCCTTTATTTTGTTTGTAGTTCTATTTAACTGTCAAAGTCTGAACTCGCTCAAAGTATGTTATTCTTCAGACTCAGTTTCAAAGTTTGATCCTTATTCAGAGTTTACTCGAAATTTATTTTATTCCGCATTTATTTGCCAAGGTTTATTTTAAACACCAATTCACCCCCCTTTAGATGTTCGTACTAGCACTTACAATTGGTATCAGAGCCAAGTGCTCGTTTTATTGAAGTGTTTTTACTTTTGAGCTAAAGATCTTCTATGGCTAGTATCTTGGCACTAGGACTTATGGAAGGGTAAAGCAATAGCAGGCCACCATATTTTGATGGAAATGAATACGACGTTTGGAAAAACAAAATGAAGACATTCCGAAGATCTAGAGATCCCTTGCAATAGGATGTTGTGGAAAAGGGAATCAATCCCACTGCTGCATCTACATTAAATAAGAATGGCAAAGACAAAGAAACCAAATCCCCTGCTCCTATGTCTCTGACGGAGTTGTCCAAAAGAGAAACTCTTGATGCAAAAGCCATTTATTCTTTATATTGCGCCTTGTCTCTTGTTGAATATAACATAATTTCTTCATGTGAAATAGCTAAGAAAGTTTGGGATAGACTTCATGTTACTTATGAAGGGACTGATCGTGTAAAAGAGACAAAAGTAAACTTCCTACTTGGCCAATATGAATCATTTAAGATGAAGCCAGGAGAGTCGATTGGAGATATGTTCGATCGTTTTACAGAAATTGTAAACGGTTTGGCGTATCAAGTCATCCAATTTTTTCCCCAATGAAGGTCAACAAACTTTTGCGAGGTCTCTCAAAAGATTGGAACCATGTTAAGACCTCAATCCGAGAGACTCAGAGGATTATACCACTCTCCGTTGATGAATTGATTGGCACTCTTCAATCCTACGAAGTGGAACAAATTGTTGATGAAGATCCTGAAGGTAAGAAGTCCATCGCTTTAATATCTAACACTGATTCTGATGATACAAACTCAGAAAATGACATGGATGATGAAAAACTTGCTTTTATGATCAAGAAATTCAAAAAGCTGAGTAGAAAAAGAAGGAAATTCAGTGAAAGAAGACAATACAAGCAGAATGGGCAGAAAAGAACCATGAAAGAAGATGACAAGCAAAGAAATATATGCTTGATGGCACATTCTGACTCAGATACAGACTCAGAATCAAAGTTTGAGTCAGACACAGACTCAAAATTCGATGAGGAAATCGAGGTAAGCCATTCAAAAATTCCTATCAAAGTTTCAAAGTTTATAAATGAGCTTTGTTTAAATCTCAAATTTTCTCTTAAAAGGATCTCTAAACTAAAAAAGGAGAATTCATGGCTTAGGCAACAGGATCTTTCTTGAAAAGAAAAGTTTGAAATTTTGCAAAAAGATTTTCTACAAACAAAAGAAAGTCGAGATTTACTTGTCAAAGAAAATGATTCTTTAAAAAAATGAATTTTAAAATATTTCGAGAAAATTTTCAGATGGTTCAAAAACATTAGAGCATATTCTTTCCATACAAATGCCTTACTATAATAAGTCGGGACTTGGTTTCAATAAGGAAAGTGATTCTCTAATAGATTTTCCTAAAGTCAAGGAGAAACTTAGACAAATACCTCCTAAACTTGCATACAAGAAGCATTTTCAAAGGATTTTTACAAAACCTGTTGGTCGAAATGCCCTCAAGTGTTCAAATTGTGGAGATTCAGAACACTTTGAGAAAGAATGTCCTAAAGTCAAGAGACCTATTAAGAAAGATTGGATAAAACAAGCATACTCTACTAACTCTCATGGATCCAAGAAAACTCGGTACCAAAGAAAAGGTGAGTTGTTTTTGCAGGAAATAAAAGAAAAGAAGAAAGAGAATTTGGTAAGGAATGTATTTTTTTTTTTTTTTTGAGTACACAATTTGAAATTTCTCATTATACTTGATATTCAATATATCCTCAGTTGATTCGGATTTTATAATGATCATATTCTTTGATTTGTTTTATTGAAGAAAGAATCGTGTGATTTATTTTTGTGATTCGTGAGTTGAGATTTGATATAATACGTGTGATTATTTTTTTGATATTTTTCTTAGAGACAAATGAATTTAGTTTGTTTGATTTTATATTATCAGATTTTATCATATTTTGCCAAGTAAAAATCCGTTTTATGTGATATTAATTTATTATGCGAGATATTCCTAGATACTCAAGGATTTCATTCTCCCTGATTTTATTATGCTTTGACTAAGTGAGAATTTCTTTTTCAAGATATTATTGTGCATAATATTCTTTCCTTAAATAACATGTTATGATGAGTTAAGAAAGAATATTTGATTATCTATGAAGATTTTCTATTTTGCTCTAACAAAATGGAAGGATCCAAATTGATGGATACCAAAAAGGAAATGAGTTGATTGCAGGAAATTCAATAAGGGAAGAATGATTGCGAATCTACGCAAATCATGGTGCAATCAGAAAAGTATCTCATGCGAAGATGGCAAGTTTGATTCGTAAAATCAGAGGAAGGAAGCTCAAAAACTCTCTTCCTTGTGTAAAGTTTTTGCAAATTATTGAGGAAATCCCTTATGTGTCGTACGAAAGGAGGAGAAAGCAAATCCAAAAGAAAAGGAAAAGAATTGAGATCAACTAAAAAATGCAACAAATTGAGGGGGTGCATTGATCAATTATGGAAAAATCTTTTTGAATTGATCGTGATCTTGATTATTATGGAAGGAAGGAAAAGGTAAATGTGTCAGAATTTGTTAAGCTTTACAAAATCCGATTAGTGCATCTTTTATTACCTTTTGTCATCAACAAATCTCTTATTTATATTATCATTTTATTATAACAAAAAGGGTAAGTGAATTTTATAATGCATCCGTGATTTTTATTGGATAGTTGCTGATATATATGATCGAAGTGAGCTATATTGCATATCTTTAATATTTGACTTACTTTGTAAAAGATGATTTTCTTTTTTTGGAAATTGTGTTTCATGCAAGATTTATTTGTTATCATTTTATATTCTCTACGTGATACTATATCTATTGTTATTGCTTTTTGATTATGACAAAAAGGGGGAGAGAATATAAATATGCATATGTGTCGATTGGTTGATATTATTTATTGCATAATATTGAGTTGCGATTATTTTTCTATATATTGTTATGCTCAACCTATTTGCTATCTTTTGATTCAAATCACATTTTTTGAAAATCTAAAATTTGATGATTGATTTATCATTATTTTAGAAAGTGTGATTACACATCTGCATATTCAGAGATTGTTTTATCATCATCAAAAAAGGGGAGATTGTTAGGGAAATCCCTTATGATGTTTTGAAGATGACAAAATAAATCAAAGACTACTAGCGTGTTTAATGGTTAAGTATAGACTATGCAGATGATAGAACATGTAAATGATATTGTCAAAGTCTAAAAATTGCCAAAAGATTGAACGTAACACACGTCCAAAGTCTATTTTGAATATTTTAAGACTTCTGTGTCAAAGTCTGAAGACTGCCAGACTTTAGTGTCAAAGTCTGTTCTACATCAGAAGTCTACCCACTTTGACAAATTCTAGACTGAATGTGAATGAAGAACCAAAAGACAAACTCTATGCTGAAGCTGAACTTATTCAGACTGTGTCCAGACCTTAAAGCTAAATCTGTTCAGAAGCAGATTATGGTCAGACTTACGTCCAGATTGTAAAGTCTATTGCACTCAGACTCTACTTCAGACTAAAAACACTCAGACTTTACTTCAGATTGAACACCCTTAGACTTTACGTGCAGAACGAGACACAAGTTTAGAACGTAGCAGATTCAGAACGAAGCATGTTCATAACGAAACAACTTGAAAGAATGTAACACAAGTCCCAAACATATAATGGTTAGTGATCTGGTTTGGATTTCACATCAATATACATTTGATTGACTCAATCTATATGAAGAAGCTCTACTTATGGAAACCAAGATTCCGTTTGTATGAGCGATCAGAATCAATTTGAGATTCTACTTCTATCATTCAACGGCTACCAAATCTTCTAGATACAGATCTGTCCAATGGATAGATTGGAAGACGATCATCTAGATATTGTCCAATGGCTAGTTTGGAAGTGGAGGAGTATTTAAGGAGATCAAGGACCGATGAGCAAGTAAGAGACGGAGTGTAGAATTTATAATTGCAAAGTTTGAGCGACCTTCGATCATACACTTGTCTCTTGTGAGCTTAAACGTTTGTGATCATGAGAAAAATACCAAAAGAGTGACTTAGTGAGATAGTGCGATCTACTACTAAGTGTTTGCACTCAAAGTTGTAATCTCTTGTTGATTGCACAGTGGAATCTAGCCAGAAGGTTGTTAGCATGGGAGAGTGGACGTAGGCTTGATCTAAGCCGAACCACTATAAATTCTGTGTTCTTATTCTTTTCCCTAAACTCTTTTATTTTGTTCGTAGTTCTATTTAACTGTTAAAGTCTGAACTCGCTCAAAGTCTGTTATTCTTGAGACTCAGTTTCAAAGTTTGATCCTAATTCAGACTTTACTCGAAATTTATTTTATTTCGCATTTATTTGCCAATGTTTATTTTAAACACATATTCACTCCCCTCTAGGTGTTCGTACTAGCACTTACAGATTATTCAAGATTTACGTGGGTTTTCTTCTTGGCAAATAAAACAGAAACCTTCTCATATTTTTCAAAGTTTGCTAAGAAGGTTCAAAATGAGAAAAGTTATGCTATTTCGAGTATTTAGACTGATCATGGAGGAAAATTTGAAAATAAAGACTTTGCAAATTTTTGTGATGAGAATGGTCTTCAACATGTTTTCTCCTCTCCTTACACTCCATAACAAAATAAAGTTGTAAAAAGGAAAAATCAATCTTTACAGGAGATGGCCAAAACTCTGCTAATTGAAAGTAAAGTCTCTTCTCTTTTTTGGGCAGAAGCAGTTTCCACTACTTGTTATATAATTAATAAAGTATTTCTAAGGCCCATCCTAGAGAAATCTCCATATGAAGTTTACAAAGGGAAAAAGTCAAATATTTCTTATTTTCATGTGTTTAGTTACAAGTGCTTTATTTTGAAGAATGGAAATGATCGGCCCAGTAAATTTGAAGAAAGATCGGATGAAGGGATATTTCTTGGCTATTCCACTTCAAGAAAAGCTTACATGGTCTTCAATAAGAATACACAGACTGTCGAAGAATCAATAAATGTCAAATTTTAAGAAACTGTCTAGAACCAGTGAGACCAGACTCAACTTGAAGAGTCTGAGCTAGTTTCAGACTTAATGAAGTCCGATTCCCCTGAGGAAACTCAGCTTTCTAGTGATCAAAGTCAAGCAGAAGAAAAATCAAAAGAATAAAAAGAAACAGAGGTTCAGCAAACTCTTGCAGACAATGAAAAATTCAACAATAATTGGAACCACAAGTCAAGCCATCTTAAATATTTCATTATTGGCAATATAGAAGAAGGAATTCGCATTAGATCCAAAGTAAAATGAAACTCAAGTGCTCTAACTCTTATTTTTGAGATAGAACCAAATGGAGTAGAAGAAACTTTATCTGATGAAAGCTGGATAGAAGCAATGCAGGAAGAACTAGACAATTCAAAATGTCTAGAAGTTAGTTCCAACACCAAAAGAAAAATCTGTGATTAGAACAAAATGGATGTTCAGAAATAAGATGGATGCAAATGGTAAAGTAACTAGAAAAAAAACAAGGCTTGTTACAAAAGGTTATAAGCAAGAGGAAGGAATAGACTTTGATGAGGCATATGCACTTGTAGCTAGATTAGAAGCTATAAGATTATTACTTGCATATGCATGTTTCCATAATTTCAGGTTATTCCCTAAGGATGTCAAGAGTGCATTCCTAAATGGTTTCATACAAGAAGAAGTCTTTATGGAACAACTACCAAGATTTGAAAATCCTAGAAAACTAGACTTTGTCTACAAATTGAAGAAGGTTTTGTACGATATGAAACAAGCACCTCGAGCTTGGTATGAGAGACTGGGTAAATTTTTGGTAAGCAATGGTTTCAAGAAAGGAATAGTTGACATAATATTATTTATCAAAAGGGAAGAAAAAGAATTTTTACTTGTTCATATATATGTAGATAATATAATCTTTGAGTCTTCTAATAAAAGTTTGTGCAACAAGTTTTCAAAGCCTATGTAGGAAGAATTCAAAATGAGCATGATTGGCGAGTTAACATTCTTTCTGAGTTTACAAGTCAGACAATTAAAGAAAGGAACTTTCATCTATTGAGAGAAATATGCCAGAGATGTTATCAAGAAATTTGGGATGGAAAACTGTAAGAAGACTGAGACTCCTATATCAAGTTCTTCCAAACTCAATAAGGACAAAGATGAAAAGAAAGTAGACCAAAAGACATACAAAAGGATGATTGGTTATCTTCTCTATCTTACTACTTCTCAACCTAATATTTTATTTAGTGTGTGTAGGTGTGCTAGATTCTAAGCTGATCCTAGAGAATCACATCTCAGTGCTGTCGAACATATTATTAAATATATTGCAACAAATCCAAAGTTAGGTCTGTGGTATCCAAAAGGAGCAGACTTTACACTACTTGGATACTTAGATGCTGATCTAACTGGTTGTAAAGTTGACAAGAAAAGTACATCATGTACATGCCAACTCTTGGGATAGATGTTAGTGTCCAGGTTCTTTAAGAAGCTGAACACTGTAGCACTCTCAACGGCAGAAGTACAATATGTTGCTCTTGAAAGTTGTTGTTCACAAATTCTTTGGATTAGGCAACAATTAAAGAACTTTGGTATAGAAGAACCTTGCACTGAAATTAGATGTGACAACACAAGTGTGACCAACCTCACCAAAAATCCTATTCTTCACTCAAGAGCAAAGCATATTGAAATCCGTCATCATTTCATAAGAAACCATGTACAAAATGGTGAAATCAATGTTGAATTGTGGCATCCTAAAATTTCATAGCGATCTCCAGAGGCATTACGACCCATGAATAGGTGATGGAAGCGCCATCAGACTATATTATAGTCATTAGACCAATGGATTACAATTAATCAAGGCTGAGCATTGAATGGACTATTTTTGTATTGGGAATACATTCTATGTCCATGAGTGATCAAGGATTGTGCTAAAGGATAAATTGATAGGACAATTTTATTCTTGGCCATGTACTTTATAAGTTGAATTTTATTGATTTATGTTACAAAGTTTTATTGCCATATAAATTTGCAATTAGGTAATTATATAAGTAAGGATTAAATGGAAAAATTGGAGAAGGAGTGGGCTGATTTTCTTAAGGCCGACCTAGCCCACAGCCCCACCATTTTTTTTTCCCATTTGGTTGACCAAAAGGCTGGCCCAAGCCCGGCCCGAATAAAGCCCATCTTCTTTGCATGAAAGAAATGACAAGTGGCAAAGGGGATGATCCCAGTGGCCATTGCATGCAATCTAATGATTGCTAATCATGGGTGAAAGAAGAAAAAGGAGGAGAGAGGGGGGCGGATTGCTCAAGAGATTGAACCGAGAGAGAGGAGTGTCGCGCGAGGGAGAGAAAGAGAGAAAGAGAGAAAGCCCAGAGAGAGAGAGAGGGTTCGTGTGGGTGCTTCGGCGAAGGAAGAGGAAGACCAAGCCCCGCCGTGCGTGCGCCTAGCTTCGCCGTCGACCGTGCTGTGTTCGAAGTCCCCGAGTCGCCGTTGCTTGCTTGATTTCGTAGGATCTAAGGCAAGTAGAGTCCGTTACCCTACATTTTGCTTGCTGTGGTTGTGTGTGAAGTGTAATGGGTGTTGGAGATGCTTGAGTTGTGATGATGGATGCTAGAAATTCGAATGAAGGGTGGTAGTTTTTCCAAGTAAGCTGTTGCATGTAGGAACAGTCCGACCCTGTGCGATTCCGTGAATTTTATAAAATTATCCAGTTAGAATATGATCTTGTGTTCTTGATGAAAGTTGTAGAGGACTTCTTGGAGAGTATCATATCAAAATTTTTGAGGAAACGAACAAGTATTTGTTGGTGAAACCTTTTTTCTTCAAAGATACTAGATCTGGAAACTGTTATGTTGACCTATTGTGATTCTGTGAATTTTTGTGCAAGTACCAAGTCCGAATTTGATCTCATGCCCTTGATGAAAGTTGTAGATAACATTTTGAGGAGTAACATAATAAAAGTTGAGATGAAACGGACAAGTATAGGTTGGTAAAAACGAAATTTCTTTGAAATGGTTAGATCTGGAAATCGTTACCGAGAGACAGAGACGGTTTTGGTGATTTTAGCTTTTGAAATATCACGAATTTGACTTCAACTTCTGCACGAAACTTTTACCTCTAAGTTTTATATATAACATATCAAAATTTCAGAATTTTTCGAATTGATTTAGGGTTTATACCGAATTTGTGAATGAAACTGTCCAATGGTGATGTTCTGAAATTTCAAGGCTGTAATGCATGGACTGTAGCGATTCGTACGAAGCTCTTTTGACATGGTGTCCTTCATGAAATATTTTTCGCTAGATCTTGTTTATAACATGTTAAATTTTCAGAATTTATTAAGATCGTTCACTAATTTTTCCAGAATTTTAATCAAAGGAGTGCATTCTGTTTTATCCGAAAATTGTTTTAATTTCAAGAACAAACTAATTGCTCTATGAGATGTGATATCTTGGGTTGTTATTTATGCTGCATATGTGGGGATATTTAACATATCTTATGAAATCAAAAGTTGATTTAAACCTTGACATTATTGCATCACATGCCATGTTGAAAGTGAGATATGTATATATATATATATATATATATATATGAATATATATTGTGATGATGATGATACCGTCGGAGGTGTGAGCCGACGATGCCCCGGGAGTGTCGGGATGCCCGGAGTGTGTGTGCCGGATGTCCTCGGGAGTTTCGAGATGCCCGGAGGTGTGTGCCGGATGCCCAGAGGTGTGTGACGGAGGTTCCTCGTGATGCCAGTTGGGGTGCGAGATGCCTGGAGTGTGTGTGCCGGATGCCCGGAGGTGTGTGCCGGAGGTTCCTCGCGATGCCAAGTTGGGTGCGAGCGATATATGAGGGATGCAAACACTGGTCCCTGGATGAAAATGAGATCCCTTTTGAAAATCAAGAATTGAAAAATTGAATCATGCGCATGTGGTTATGCATATGGCATGGGATATAATTGCCTACGAAAACTGAGATGATACTATATGGCATTGAGAATGCGATTATGAAGGCATTGAATGGATCTCATGTGAATATATACATGGTTGTATGAATGATATGGATCATGCGCATGTATATGCATATGGCATGGGATATAATTGCCTACGAAAACTGAGTTGATACTATATGACATTGAGAATGCGATCATAAATGCATTGAATGGATCTCATGTGAATATATACATGGTTGTATGAATGATATGGATCATGCGCATGTATGTGCATATGGCATGGAACATAAATAGCCTTAATGTATGAATCTCATGGAAATACAAACATGATCACATGGATGATATGTGTATTTTACATGGAATTGTGGTTGTCTTGCCTGTTGCATTGTGTAGTTTAATGGATCTTTACTGCTGAGTGGTTGTACTCACCCCTTTTGGGGATTAACATTTCAGATTAGGAGATGCCGCTGCTACCTGTTACATGTGGTACATTTTATGGCTTACCGTCTGATGTAGAGGTCAAGTGTTCAGAGCACTCCTGTGCGGGTGTTCGTGGTCTGGTGTTTATCCGAGTCCGTGTTTTGGTCATGTATGATGTGGGCTTACCTGATGGCCCTGTAGTTCAGGAGTTCCTATCTGTACATGTTCGACTCGACGGGATGATGATGGGAATGCTGCCGCCGCCATCGGCCAACGCATCGAGCTGGGTGTGATTAGAGCGTGTGACTGGTGGAGGATGACACTTTTTTGGATGGCCGACACCAGATGATGGATTTGATGTACATGTCTAATGTGAGAGTCGGGTTCTTTTGGGTTATAGCCGAGCTTAGTTAAAGCCTTAGCGTTTTGTTGTACCGACTCGTGATGTCCATCAAAGTATGTAAATAAAAGTGGTTCGGCAGTAGCTTCTATATATATGAAAAGTGTAGTTGGTGTGCTTTGCATTGTATCATTTAGTTTGAGTACGGATTAGGGAGATGTCGAGTATGCTTCCGCTATATGAAAAAAAAAAAAAAACCCCAGGATTTATGGACCCACTACAATTCAAATGGTATCAGAGTGACATGTCATTAGGACAAGTGAAAGGTAAGCGAACTGTGGTGACCCTAACGGATCGGGGGCCATGTCAGGGGTGCCACATCGGGAATGGTATCAGAGCTATGGTCTATATGTGGAGTGATAAGGAGCCTCATTTGGAAATTGAGGAATATGATGACAATGCACACCATAGGATACTAACTGGGATAGTTGACTAACTTCGAACAACGGGTGATGGGTATTCACTCGTAGATCCCTAGTAGTTTATTATGAGTTTCTTTTAGGTGCCAGTAACATGTTTATGTTACTTATATATAGTTGTAGTTGCTTTTAAATGGAGACATTGAGTCACAGATTATTCCTGACGCAAATGCTTGGAAACTGCAGGAAAGTCATGGTGCGAGCTGGAAGTACTCATCCATGGAGGGCTGAAGCCTCTGCTGCAAGGGCTGAACCCCGAATGGAAGATATCCTGCAAGCATTGGCTAATATAGGAAATCTGATGGAAAGACAAGCGCAGCAACAACCAGGAATGGAACGTCGCCCTCAAGGATTGGTGGAACAATTTTTGAAACTGAAGCCACCTAAGTTTAGTGGGATGGGAAGTCCTGAGGAGGCAGAACATTGGATTGATGGGATAGAACAGATTTTCCGGTTGTTGAACTGCAGTGATGCTGAGAAAATAATTTTGGCAGAGTACCAGCTGGAGGGAAATGCAAAGTTTTGGTGGAGAGCTTCGAGGATACAATCTTTCCACCAGGTACTGATATAAACTGGGATGAGTTTGTTAGAGCTTTCAATAGGAAGCATTTTTCTGACTGTGCCAAGGATAAGAAAATCAGTGAATTTGTTCAGTTAGAACAAAGGGAGCTGACAGTAGATCAGTATGAGGCAAAATTTTCTGAATTATCTAGATATGCTCCCAGACTGATTGAGGATCGAGAGGAAAAAGCTAAGAGATTCCTGAAGGGATTAATGACTAATATCAGGAAACGACTAATATCAGGAAACAACTGGTGCCTTTGAATATAAGAGATTATAATGAAATTTATGAAAGGGCACAGTTGGTGGAATAAGAATTGGTGAGAGAACAATCAGAGTCTAAGAAACAGTTGAATTTTGGTGATATTAGAAGGGGTAAGAGACCCTATCCTAGTCAAAGTCAGATCTGGGATTCTAAGAAGAAGAGTAATTTTGGAAATTTTGGAAAAGCCAGAGATGACCTGAATATAGGGAAAGCACCCTATCAGCATGATGCTTGTCGAAGATGTGATGGGTGACATGGCTCGGGACCTTGCAATGGACCGCTGAAATGTTATGGTTGTGGACAGATAGGTCACCTTAAGAGAGATTGTCCACAAGAAAGGTCGCAGCTGAGTGTTGGCTCGGTGCGACAGGTGCAACAAAGTACTATTAGACCAAATCTACCAAGGAATCAACAGAGGCCACCAGCACAAGGAAGGGTGTATGCGGTCACCTAAGAGGAAGCGGAAGCTTCCAAAAATTGTTATCTCAGGTACGATTTTTATAAATGGCAAGAAGGCATATGCATTGTTTGATACGGGTGCTACACATTCATTTGTATCTGAAAGATATAGACAGCTGAGTAAAATAGAAACTACACCTCTTGAAACGCCTCTTTGTGTTACTACGCCTTTAAAGAACATGGTATTATCTACAATGATGTGTGCAAAATGTAAGATAACTATAGAAGGACAGGATATGGAAATAGACCTAGTTGAGATGGCTATGTATGAATTTATGTTATCATAGGGATGGACTGGCTCCATAAGTATCGAGCTAAGGTGGACTGTTATAGAAAAGTGATCCAGTTCATGTTACCTAACCAATCTAGTTTTGAATTTTTCGGAGGTCAGACAAACCCTTCTGTAGCCATCATCTCAATGGTAGAAGCTCATGAACTACTTGATGAAGGATGTCGAGGATACCTAGTAGTAGTAAGAGATCTTACTAAGAAAGAGGCTGAAATCGGTGAGATTCAAATAGTTAGGGAATTTCAGGATGTGTTTCCTGAGGAGTTGCCTGGATTACCACAGGAACGAGAGATTGCATTTGAAATTGAACTAATGCCTGGAACAGGACCAATATCGAAAGCCCCGTATACAATGGCCTTGGTGGAGCTGAAGGAGTTGAAAGTGCAACTACAAGAGTTGCTTGATAAGGGTTTTATTAGACCAAGTGCTTCACCTTGGGGCGCACCAGTTCTATTTGTGAAAAAGAAGGACGGGTCGATGCGTTTATGTATTGACTATAGACAGCTGAAGCAAGTGACTATAAAGAATAAGTATCATTTACCTAGAATTGATGATTTATTTGATTAGTTGCAAGGAAGTTCAGTCTTTTCTAAAATTGACTTAAGGTCAGGATACCATCAGTTAAGGATAAAGAAAGAAGACATTCCTAAGACTGCATTTAGGACTCGTTATGGACATTATGAGTTCTTAGTGTTAGGGTTTCATGAATCATGTATAGGTATAATTAATAAAAAGAACGCAGCGGAAACAAAGATGTATTTTATACATGATTCTCCTAAGGCGTTGTTCGTGCGTTTTAATAAAAAATCTGAACATCAAAGGGAGTTAAACAAATTACCTCTCGAAGCGTGCTTTAAAACAAATCGGTTCGGATGTTCTTCAGTTCGAGTCCCACAAGCGTCGGACCTCTAGTTCAGACACACCAACAACGAACGTCGAACGGAAGAGAGAATTTTTCGGATATACACCACTTTAATCGTGCTAGCAACCTCGTGGAGATAATCCGCCGTATTCTTGATATTTTAGTCACAGCCCGGATGAGAGAAACCTCTTCTTTCTTGCGTCTCAAAGACAACACAAGAAAGAACACGCACACGAACACACACTGTTTTTCTCTCTTTTTCAGCAACCCCTTTCGTATGTTTCTAAAAACACAAAACGCACGCCCATAGAAAACTTTCTGCATTGCAACCTTTTGCAGCCTTTCTTTTTTTAAAATTTATACACGAATCAGCAACGGTTGCCGATCGTGGGATAAGCAACCGTTGCTGATCCTCCTTCTCATGCACGATCGAGCACGATCGTGCATGAACGGAACAGTCAGCAACCGCTGACCGTTTATGCACGATTTCGTGCGTGATGGTCAGCGGTTGCTGACCATCCATGCACGAACAATATGCGTGTATGATGGTCAGCGGTTGCTGACCATCATGCACGAATTCGTGCGTGCATGTGCACGTATTCGTGTGAAATGGTCAGCAAAAATTGCTGACCATTTCCACTTTAATTAATCAATTAATTAAATAATTAATTAATAAATAATCAATTCCTTTAAAAATAAAAAGAACATGATCTTTATATGTGCATTTGGAATACATTAATATGTATTCACTATGGGCATGCGTGTGCATCATATGCACATAGGCTCGTGACTATAATACAAATTAAATTAAATCTCATTTAATTTAATTTTGAATCGACTCAATTCAATTGCAGTAATTGCAAACACATTTGCAATTTTATCTCTCTCTTGTTCCACGTTATCCTAATTGTTTATAGTGTGTGACATCCCTAGGTTCATCACTAAGCTGGTAGTAAGACTTGTACTAACACATTAGTACTCCCAAAAGAATTAATTGTCCCGATTAATCTTTGGGTCTTACAAGCCATGATTGACATCTAGCAATATGTCATGACTACCCAGATAGTGTGAATATTTTAAGAACATAATGAACCTGCCAGCTTTGGCTACAGTGTAATTCAATCCCTCTGTCTTACTATGTCCCGATCAAACAAAGACGATGGAATATTAGTGAAGTCATTAATTCGATCATATGCACAAATCTAACTGACATGCATTTTATTTGAGACATAAACAATTTATTCTCAATTACAACCCCGGCCGAGGATTTCAATGCAGTGTCATAATTAGATCGCATAGGACATCATTAATATACCTTACATTTAGCAAGGAGACAGATTCCATATTGCGCACACGTGCAACTTCGTATATGAACAAACTACGACCATCAGGTACAAAGACGGATCAATGACCCGGCATTACATGCACCTGTGAACCATAGTTGTTCGACACACAAGTTAACACTGTGCCTCAGGTCTAAGGATTATTTACACAAGACCAAAGCATGAACAATTAGACATTGACCACGCTAAAAGCTTCCATGTCGCTAATCGTTCGATATATGTCACGTTCAGTGAATTTGTCTAATATAAACACTTGTGTTCTTAAGTCAGGCATCATAATACCCAATGACTTGTGACTCATCATTCCCTTAAGTATCCAATACTTAATGGTGAAGTTATGAACACACCGGTCTCAACAGGATTATTAATATCCACTCAATAATCCATTGACCGGGAACGATTTAAAGATTCAGTCTAACTATGAACCCGTCACATATATATTCTTGACATCTCAAGAATAGGTCTAGTTGCAACTGATCTTATGGAATCATTCATAAAATAATTGGAAAAATGAATGAATACATGATTGCCATTAAATAAATAATAGTAATGAAAGTACAATTGAAATCCCTAATATGTAACTATTACACAGTAGCTTTAGGGCATACATCCAACAATCTCCCACTTGCACTAAAGCCAACTTGTCTGGTACCTCAAACCCATCTTGTCAATATGTCTTTCAAAAGAAGCGAGGTAAGGCCTTAGTGAAGGGATCGCCACGTTTTCTCGCGAGGCAATTTTCTGCAAGGTGATATCACCTCTCCCAACAATTTCTCGATGAGATGGAAGCGTCTCTCAATATGCTTGGACCTTTGGTGAGACCTTGGTTCCTTAGCTTGAGCTATCGCCCCATTGTTGTCACAAAACAATGTAATTGGTTGCTCAATTGAAGGAACGACTCCAAGTTCAGAAATAAACTTCTTCATCCAAGCTGCTTCCTTTGCTTTGCTTCAGAAGCGGCTACATACTCTGCCTCAGTGGTGGAATCGGCAGTTATGCTTTGTTTGGAACTTTTCCAACTAACTGCACCACCATTGAATGTAAAGACAAACCCAGACGTAGACTTATAATCATTAGGATCCGATTGAAAATCAGAATCAGTATAAGCTACAACATTAAATTCTGCTTCTCCATATATCAAGAATAGATCCTTAGTCCTTCGCAAGTACTTAAGAATATTCTTGATTGCTATCCAGTGCTCTTCTCCTAGATCAGACTGATATCTGCTAGTAATACTTACATCATGTGCAATATCAGGTCTAGTACATAGCATAGCATACATTATGCTTCCAATAGCGGATGCATATGGTATCTTTGCCATTCGCTCTCTTTCTTCAGGAGTGTTGGGACACATCTCCTTAGAAAGACGGATCCCTTGCCTAAAAGGCAATAATCCTCTCTTGGAACATTGCATGTTAAACCGTGTTAACACTTTGTCTATGTACGTAGACTGTGAGAGGCCAATCAATCGTCTTGATCTATCTCTATAGATCTTGATACCTAAAATGTAGGTTGCCTCTCCTAAATCTTTCATGGAGAATTTCTGTGACAAGAATAATTTTATCGATGATATCATTGGTACATCATTTCCAATCAAAAGTATATCATCGACATACAAAACTAGAAATGCAATTGCACTCCCACTGATCTTCTTGTATACACAAGGTTCATCCGGATTTTTGATGAAGCCAAACGATTTGACTACCTCATCAAAACAGATATTCCAACTTCTAGAGGCTTGTTTGAGTCCATAAATGGATCTCTTAAGCTTACACACCTTCCATTTTTCACTATTGGATTCAAAACCCCGTGGCTGTTCCATATAGATGTCCTCATCAAGAAAACCATTTAGAAAAGCCGTTTTGACATCCATTTGAAATATCTCATAATCAAGGTGTGCAGCTATAGCCAACATAATCCGAATGGATTTTAGCATGACCACAGGTGAGAAAGTTTCGTCATAATCAATTCCTTCTTTCTGACGATATCCTTTCGCCACCAACAGTGCTTTGTAAGTTCCAATTTGACCTTCAGCATTCATCTTCCTCTTGAAGATCCATTTACAGCCAATTGGTATAATATCATCAGGCAGGTCAATTAAGGTCCAAACTTCATTGGAATACATTGAATCCATTTCGGATTTCATGGCTTCTAACCATTTACCAGAATCGATGTCCGACATCGCCTCCTCATATGTTTTAGGATCACCAGATTGATCACTATCATTCACAATGAATAAATGTTCAATATGATCAACCGAGTGTCTATAACGAGCAGGTGGACGAGACGTTCTCGCACTTCTCCTAAGAGGTTGTGTATCAGAAGCTCCCACTGAATCAGAGATTGGTATCTGAACTCGGTTGTTTGGTACTTCATTATTTTCTTCTTGTAAGACTATTTTCCGCCCAGCACCACCTTCTTAGACGAACTGGTTCTCCAGAAAAGAAGTGTGCTTGCTAACCAAAATTTTTTGGTCTGAATGAAAATAGAAATAATATCCAAGAGTTTCCTTTGGATATCCAATGAAGTGACCTTGTTCAGATCTTGCCTCCAATTTGTCCATTTTCAGCTTTTTCACGAAAGCTGGACAACCCCAAATCTTAATATGATTAAGACTAGGTTTCCTACTATGCCATATCTCATAGGGCGTAGTTGGAACAGATTTGGATGGCACTCTATTCAGTATATATACAGCTGTCTCAAGGGCATATCCCCAAAGGGATATTGGCAAATCAGTGTAACTCATCATAGATCGCACCATATCTAATAAAGTACGATTTCTTCATTCAGATACACCATTATGTTCTGGAGTTCCAGGAGGTGTCCATTGTGATAAAATGCCATTCTCTTTAAGATAGTCTAGGAATTCAGTACTAAGGTATTCACCTCCTCGATCTGATCGAAGAGCCTTAATACATTTTCCTGTTTGTTTCTCAACTTCAGCCTTGAATTCCTTGAACTTTTCAAAGGATTCAGATTTATACTTTATGAGGTATAAATAACCATACCGTGACTGATCATCGGTGAAGGTAATGAAGTAATTATAACCACCTCTAGCAGTTTCATTAATTGGTCCACATACATCTGTATGTATTAATTCTAATATGTCAGCAGCCCGTGCACTTTGTCCCACAAAAGGCGCTTTGGTCATTTTTCCTAGAAGACATGCCTCACAAGTCGAGTATGACTCAAAATTTGAAGGATCGATGTATCCATCATTACTCTTCTTGTTAATTCTGTCTTTTCCAATATGACCTAATCGGAGATGCCAAACATACTTTTTATTTGGACCGTCTCTAGGGCGTTTATTAGTTATGGCATTTATATCAATTCTATTTTGCTTATTGACATCGGTAATCGCATTACCGGACATTGTAATGGTATAAAGATTATTGGTTAATAAGCTAGAACCAACACATCTTCTATTATGATAAATAGAACATACATCATCACCAAAAGAAAATTCATAATTCTCTTTACCCAAACGAGGTATAGAGATGATGTTCCTAACAGCATTCTTATAATGCAAACAGTTCTTTAAAACCATTACATGTCCAAAAGGCAAACATAAATGAAAAGTCCCTATAGCTAAGGCAACAACTCTTGCTCCATTGGCAAACGTCAGGACAATCTCATTTCTCCCTAGCATCCTGCTTACTTCCAAATTCTGCAAAGACATACAAATATGTGAAGTTGCAGCAGAGTCTAGAACCCATGAGCTGGATTCAGCACTAACCATAAGATTAGTTTCAATACGCATAGACACCATACCTTCATAAGGTTGGTCCTTGGGCTTGACCTTCAAGCTCGCGAGGTACTTCCTACAGTTCCTCTTCCAGTGCCCCTTGACACCACAGTAATGACATTTCCCTTTATCAATCTTGGGTTTTGGTTGCACAACAGGTTTGGTAGGCCTCTTCCATTTATTTTTCTTTAAAACAGTCTTACCCTTTGAAGAAGAAGCCTTAGCCATAGCCACTACATTTGGTCTCGTGTTATGCATTTCCTTCTCATAAACTACCAGCATACTATGTAACTCAGCGAGAGTTTTCTCCATCTTGTGCATGTGGAAGTTTTGGGCAAAACCAGAGAAGGAATCGGGTAAAGATTGGAGGATCAAATCCACAGCTAACTCGTTGTCCATAACGAGATTCAGCCTAGCCAATTCTTCAATGTGCCAGATCATTTTCAAAGCATGATCATTAACTGATGATCCTTCAGCCATCCTCATACGGTAGAATGCTTTAGATATCTCATATCTAGAGGTTTGACCATTCTCATCAAAGTATTCCTTTAAATGCAAAATGATCGACCTAGCATCTTCCATAGATTCATACTTCTTTTGTAATTCATTATTCATAGAAGCAAGCATATATGACCTAACTCTCAAGTCATCGTCATGCCACTTATCATAAGTGACACGCTCCTCTTGGGTCCCACCCTCAGGAAAGGAGGTTGGCATCTTTTCATCGAGCACATACCCAATTTTTTCTGAATTGAGAACAATTCTCAAATTCCTCACCCAGTCAGTGAAATTGGGTCCAGTCAAACAATTCTTGTCAAGTATAGAAGCGAGTGGGTTTGTGGTCACCATTTTCAGAGTAATAATATATCTGTTGCAGAAAATAAATTGTTAGCCGTTGTGTCTTTCATAGTAACTATTTCATTTTGGCCTTTAAATGAAATAGATCCTCCCACTAAATTTATATTCGAATCCCATACTCCTTAAGATGGGAAGCGGTAATCTTTGTTGGGTAAAGATTACTAGTGGGGATTGAGTCCCACTAGTCCAAAGTCCACCTCACCTAGCAGTTATTGGTGTTCTATGAACTTAATGAGTGAACCGACTTGTTCAAACGCATCATATGCGAGTCCCAATCATAACTTTGGCCTCTAGACCATGAAAGCCTCACCTAACAGTTATTGGCATCATGATCATAGTTAAGTCTAGCCCATCGTCTCATGTAAGTATTGAAAACACAAACGATTTCCTCACCTGACAGTTATTAGAAATCATTTGGCTCCAACCCCACAACATCATATGCATAATGGAGTGGTCCAATATTATAAATGGTAATTAACCCCTATGTATCCATAACCGGTTAGTTAACCACTATAATATTGGATCAAACCACGACGATGGAAGGCCACGAGTTCAAAACCCGTTTCGACTTAATATTATTAATAAGGAGGTTTGAGTCGTTATTAATGGTCTCACTTTGCACATTAACCAGTTTAACATGCATGATAACATAACACAATAAATAAATAGATATCACATAAACATCTATCCTACGTGGTGATCATGGAATTATGGTTCAATGGGTCTCGAGCCAAAAAGACCCATTTCGCCATTTTAATGTTTTAATTATATGGACCTGCTCTTCACTTTTCTTCAATCTTTGAACTCTTCAAAGACCGGGCCCATAGAGCTCACCGGCTTAATGGCTCCTCCAATGGCTCCTCCTTTCTTGTAGCATTTACATCAACAATTGAAATACTAAACTACACTAAAATTACATTTCATGAAAAATTAAAATAAAATAAAAGGAAGGGCGCAGCCTCCATTTAATAATTACAACCCCAAAAATGAATACCGTAATCATCATACATTCATCCATACAACAATCACAACAATTAGGGATTTTTCCATGATCACCACCCTTCCTTATGAGCCATAAATTCAAAATTTAAAGCTCTGGAAGGCATGCATAAAATTCTGCATATCATTTGCAGAATATAAACACAAAGTATAACAAGTTAAAGATTTTTTATTCAAAATTGATTTAGTTCTAATTTTTGCTTAGTTGATTAAATTTATCACATAAATTAATCAACTTTCAAGGCCACATAAGAACAAGAGAACCAATTCTCTTAACAAAAATAAATTGGCCATTAGAACGCAAAAATATATTTGAACTATAAATCAATTAAACGCATGAAAAACGCCTAAGGTTGGCTCTGATACCACTGTTGGGGTTTCATGAATCATGTATAGGTATAATTAACAAAAAGAACGCAGCGGAAACAAAGATATATTTTATACATGATTCTCCTAAGGCGTTGTTCGTGCGTTTTAATCAAAAATCTGAACATCAAAGGGAGTTAAACAAATTACCTCTCGAAGCATGCTTTAAAACAAATCGGTTCGGATGTTCTTCAGTTCGAGTCCCACAAGCGTCGGACCTCTAGTTCAGACACACCAACAACGAACGTCGAACGGAAGAGAGAATTTTTCGGATATACACCACTTTGATCGTGCTAGCAACCTCGTGGAGATAATCCGCCGTATTCTTGATATTTTAGTCACAGCCCGGATGAGAGAAACCTCTTCTTTCTTGCGTCTCAAAGACAACACAAGAAAGAACACGCACACGAACACACACTGTTTTTCTCTCTTTTTCAGCAACCCCTTTCGTATGTTTCTAAAAACACAAAACGCACGCCCATAGAAAACTTTCTGCGTTGCAACCTTTTGCAGCCTTTCTTTTTTTAAATTTATACACGAATCAGCAACGGTTGCCGATCGTGGGATCAGCAACCGTTGCTGATCCTCCTTCTCATGCACGATCGAGCACGATCGTGCATGAACGGAACGATCAGCAACCGCTGACCGTTTATGCACGATTTTCGTGCGTGATGGTCAGCGGTTGCTGACCATCCATGCACGAACAATATGCGTGTATGATGGTCAGCGGTTGCTGACCATCATGCACGAATTCGTGCGTGCATGTGCACGTATTCGTGTGAAATGGTCAGCAAAAATTGCTGACCATTTCCACTTTAATTAATCAATTAATTAAATAATTAATTAATAAATAATCAATTCCTTTAAAAATAAAAAGAACATGATCTTTATATGTGCATTTGGAATACATTAATATGTATTCACTATGGGCATGCGTGTGCATCATATGCACATAGGCTCGTGACTATAATACAAATTAAATTAAATCTCATTTAATTTAATTTTGAATCGACTCAATTCAATTGCAGTAATTGCAAACACATTTGCAATTTTATCTCTCTCTTGTTCCACGTTATCCTAATTGTTTATAGTGTGTGACATCCCTAGGTTCATCACTAAGCTGGTAGTAAGACTTGTACTAACACATTAGTACTCCCAAAAGAATTAATTGTCCCGATTAATCTTTGGGTCTTACAAGCCATGATTGACATCTAGCAATATGTCATGACTACCCAGATAGTGTGAATATTTTAAGAACATAATGAACCTGCCAGCTTTGGCTATAGTGTAATTCAATCCCTCTGTCTTACTATGTCCCGATCAAACAAAGACGATGGAATATTAGTGAAGTCATTAATTCGATCATATGCACAAATCTAACTGACATGCATTTTATTTGAGACATAAACAATTTATTCTCAATTACAACCCCGGCCGAGGATTTCAATGCAGTGTCATAATTAGATCGCATAGGACATCATTAATATACCTTACATTTAGCAAGGAGACAGATTCCATATTGCGCACACGTGCAACTTCGTATATGAACAAACTACGACCATCAGGTATAAAGATGGATCAATGACCCGGCATTACGTGCACCTGTGAACCATAGTTGTTCGACACACAAGTTAACACTGTGCCTCAGGTCTAAGGATTATTTACACAAGACCAAAGCATGAACAATTAGACATTGACCACGCTAAAAGCTTCCATGTCGCTAATCGTTCGATATATGTCACGTTCAGTGAATTTGTCTAATACAAACACTTGTGTTCTTAACTCAGGCATCATAATACCCAATGACTTGTGACTCATCATTCCCTTAAGTATCCAATACTTAATGGTGAAGTTATGAACACACCGGTCTCAACAGGATTATTAATATCCACTCAATAATCCATTGACCGGGAACGATTTAAAGATTCAGTCTAACTATGAACCCGTCACATATATATTCTTGACATCTCAAGAATAGGTCTAGTTGCAACTGATCTTATGGAATCATTCATAAAATAATTGGACAAATGAATGAATACATGATTGCCATTAAATAAATAATAGTAATGAAAGTACAACTGAAATCCCTAATATGTAACTATTACACAGTAGCTTTAGGGCATACATCCAACACTTGGTTATGCCTTTTGGATTAACGAATGCACCGGCCGCATTCATGGATTTAATGAATAGGATATTTAAGCCTTATCTGGATCAGTTTGTAATTGTCTTCATTGATGATATCCTGATATATTCTAAAGGACTTGAGGAACATGAACGACACCTGAGGATAGCATTGATAACATTAAAAGATCATAAATTATATGCCAAATTTAGTAAGTGTGAATTCTGGCTAGACCAGATAATATTTTTGGGACACGTAGTGTCAGGAGGAGGAATTGCAATAGACCCGGTAAAAGTTGAGATGGTAGTAAACTGGCCGAGACCGACGACACCAACTGAGATACGGAGTTTCTTAGGGTTGGCTGGCTATTATAGGAGGTTTATCGAAGGATTTTCACACCTGGCAGACCCTTTAACGAAATTAACCCGAAAGAATGTAAGGTTTGAATGGAGTGGTGAATGTGAAAGAAGCTTTCAGGAACTTAAAAGGAAATTAACTACAGCTCAAATCCTAACTATACTATCAGGGTCTGATGGATTCACGGTGTATAGCGATGCTTCTCATAAAGGACTTGGATGTGTTTTGATGTAGCATGGTAAGGTTATAGCTTATGCATCGAGGCAGTTGAAATCTCATGAATTAAATTACCCAACCCATGATTTGGAATTGGCAGCTATAGTATTTGCTTTGAAAATATGGAGACATTATCTATATGGAGAGAAGTTTGAAATCTATACAGATCATAAGAGCTTGAAGTACTTGTTTTCGCAAAAAGAGTTGAACAAGAGACAGAGAAGGTGGATGGAATTATTAAAAGATTATGACTGCGAGATACGATACCATCCAGGAAAGGCAAATAAGGTGGCAGATGCCCTTAGTCGAAAGTCGGCTATGGACATGGCTAGTTTAAGAATAACATAGTAGAATCTGTTAAAGTCAATTGTGGATTCAGACTTCAAGTTGGAAATGGACCATCTTACTGGTATGCTCACTGCATTAAGGATTGAGCCCGAAATTATTCAGAAAGTTAAAATTCTACAGGAATCTGATCTAGAGATTGCGAAGATACGAAACGTTGTGTCATTAGGGAAAAGACCAGAGTTTCAAATCTCTGAGGATGGAGTAGTAAGATGTCATGGACGACTCTGTGTTCCTAACAATGAAGAAGTGAGAAGGGAAATCCTATCGGAAGCACATAGGAGTAATTACAGTATTCATCCCGGTAGTACGAAAATGTATAGGAATTTACACCAGCAATTTTGGTGGAATGGCATGAAGATGGATATAGCTAAACATGTCTCTCAGTGTTTAACATGCCAGCAAGTAAAAGCGGAACACTACAAACCCGCAGGACTATTGAGACCATTGGACATACCAGAGTGGAAATGGGATCATGTGACAATGGACTTTGTGCAAGGACTACCAAGGACCTTAAGTGGCCGCGATTCAATCTGGATAATAGTAGATCGTTTAACTAAGTCTGCGCATTTCCTAGCAATCCGCGTGGACTATTTGATGGATAAACTTGCTGAGATATATGTAAGACATATAGTACGCTTACATGGTATTCCTATAACGATTACATCCGATTGAGACTCAAGGTTCACTTCAAATTTTTGGCGAAGTCTCCAGAATGCTTTAGGGACAAAACTTCAATTTAGCACTGCCTTTCACCCTCAAACAGATGGACAAACGGAAAGAGTGATCCAGACTCTAGAAGACATGCTTAGGGCTTGTGTTATTGATTTTAAGGGAAGTTGGGATGAAAAGTTGCACTTGATAGAGTTCGCCTATAACAATAGTTTTCAGAAAAGTATAGGCATGGCTCCGTTTGAAGCATTATATGGAAGAAGGTGCAGGACCCCTATTTGTTGGAATGAAGTAGGTGAAAGGAGATTGACAGGACCTAAATTGGTACAAATTACTGCTGAGGCTATTGAAATTATTAGGAAAAGACTTAAAACAGCCCAGAGTAGGCAGAAAGACTACGCAGACAAGCGTAGAAGGCCTTTGGAATTTAATGTAGGAGATCATGTATTTCTTAAGGTATCCCCTATGAAAGGAATATCTCTATTCTCAATAAAAGGTAAGTTGAGCCCTAGATTCATTGGACCTTTTGAGATACTTGAAAGGATAGGGGATGTAGCCTATCGACTAGCATTACCTCCTAAGCTAGAAAACTTGCATGACGTATTCCATGTATCCATGCTAAGGAAATATCAGCCTGACCCAGGACATATACTCGATCATGAAGCCATCAAAGTGGATGAGAAAGTGAGATACATTGAGGAGCCTATGCAAGTACTGGATCGAAAGGAGCAAATTCTCAAGACCAAGAAAATTCCATTGGTTAAAATATTATGGTGACATCATGATGTGGAGGAAGCCACATGGGAAAGTGAAAATGAGATGAGGGAAAAGTACCATCACTTGTTTAACAAGACAAAGGCAATGTCTAATTTCGAGGACGAAATTCTCTAAGGAAGGGAGAATTGTGGCATCCTAAAATTTCATAGCGATCTCTAGAGGCATTACGACCCATGAATAGGTGATGGAAGCGCCATCGGACTATATTATAGTCATTAGACCAATTGATTACAATTAATCAAGGCCGAGCATTGAATGGACTATTTTTGTATTGGGAATACATTCTATGTCCATGAGTGATCAAGGATTGTGCTAAAGGATAAATTGATAGGAAAAGTTTATTCTTGGCCATGTACTTTATAAGTTGAATTTTATTGATTTATGTTACAAAGTTTTATTGCCATATAAATTTGCAATTAGGTAATTATATAAGGATTAAATGGAAAAATTGGCGAAGGAGTGGGCTGATTTTCTTAAGGCCGAACCAGCTCACAGCCCCACCGTTTTTTTTTCCCATTTGGTCGACCAAAAGGCTGGCCCAAGCCCGGCCCGAATAAAGCCCATCTTCTTTGCATGAAAGAAATGACAAGTGGCGAAGGGGATGATCCAAGTGGCCATTGCATGCAATCTAATGATTGCTAATCATGGGTGAAAGAAGAAAAAGGAGGAGAGAGGGGGGCGGATTGCTCGAGAGATTGAACCGAGAGAGAGGAGTGTCGCGCGAGGGAGAGAAAGAGAGAAAGAGAGAAAGCCAAGAGAGAGAGAGAGAGAGGGTTCATGTGGGTGCTTCGGAGAAGGAAGAGGAAGACCAAGCCCCGTCGTGCGTGCGCATAGCTTCGCCGTCGACCGTGCTGTGTTCGAAGTCACCGAGTCGCCGTTGCTTGCTTGATTTCGTCAGATCTAAGGCAAGTAGAGTCCGTTAGCCTACATTTTGCTTGCTGTGGTTGTGTGTGAAGTGTAATGGGTGTTGGAGATGCTTGAGTTGTGATGATGGATGCTAGAAATTTGAATGAAGGGTGGTAGTTTTTCCAAGTAAGCTGTTGCATGTAGGAACAGTCCGACCCCGTGCGATTCCGTGAATTTTATAAAATTATCCAGTTAGAATATGATCTTCAGTTCTTGATGAAAGTTGTAGAGGACTTCTTGGAGAGTAACATATCAAAATTTTAGAGGAAACTAACAAGTATTTGTTGGTGAAACCATTTTTCTTCAAAGATACTAGATCTGGAAACTGTTATGTTGACCTATTGTGATTCTGTGAAGTTTGTGCAAGTATCAAGTCCGAATTTGATCTCATGCCCTTGATGAAAGTTGTAGATAACATTTTTAGGAGTAACATAATAAAATTTGAGAAGAAACGGACAAGTATAGGTTGGTAAAACGAAATTTCTTTGAAATGGTTAGATCTGGAAATCGTTACCGAGAGACAGAGACGGTTTTGGTGATTTTAGCTTTTGATCTATCACGAATTTGACTTCGAGTTCTCCAAAAAAATTTTACCTCTAGGTTTTATCTATAATATATCAAAATTTCACAATTTTTCGAGTTGATTTGTGGTTTATACCGAATTTGTGAATGAAACTGTGCAATGGTGATGTTCTGAAATTTCAAGGCTGCAATGTATGGACTGTAGCGATTCGTACGAAGCTCTTTTGACATGGTGTTATTCATGGAATCTTTTTCTCTAGATCCTTTTTATAACATGTTAAATTTTCAGAATTTATTAAGATCGTTTACTAATTTTTCCAGAATTTTAATCAAAGGAGTGGATTCTGTTTTATCCGAAAATTGTTTTAATTTCAAGAACAAACTAATTGCTCTATGAGATGTGATATCTTGGGTTGTTATTTATGCTGCATATGTGGTGATATTTAACATATCTTATGATATCAAAATTTGATTTAAACCTTGACATTATTGCATCACATGCCATGTTGAAAGTGAGATATATATATATATATATATATATATATATAGATGAATATATATTGTGATGATGATGATACCGTCGGAGGTGTGAGCCGACGATGCCCCGGGAGTGTTGGGATGCCCGGAGTGTGTGTGCCGGATACCCGGAGGTGTGTGCCGGATGTCCTCTGGAGTTTCGAGATGCTCGGAGGTGTGTGCCAGAGGTTCCTCGTGATGCTAGTTGGGGTTCGAGATGCCCGGAGTGTGTGTGCCGGATGCCCGGAGGTGTGTGCCGGAGGTTCCTCGCGATGCCAGGTTGGGTGCGAGCGATATATGAGGGATGCAAACACTGGTCCCTGGATGAAAATGAGATCCCTTTTGAAAATCAAGAATTGAAAAATTGAATCATGCGCATGTGGTTATGCATATGCCATGGGATATAATTGCCTACGAAAACTGAGTTGATACTAGATGGCATTGAGAATGCGATCATGAAGGCATTGAATGGATCTCATGTGAATATATACATGGTTGTATGAATGATATGGATCATGCGCATGTATATGCATATGGCATGGGATATAATTGCCTACGAAAACTGAGTTGATACTATATGACATTGAGAATGCGATCATAAATGCATTGAATGGATCTCATGTGAATATATACATGGTTGTATGAATGATATGGATCATGCGCATGTATGTGCATATGGCATGGAACATAAATAGCCTTAATGTATGAATCTCATGGAAATACAAACATGATCACATGGATGATATGTGCATTTTACATGGAATTGTGGTTGTCTTGCCTGTTGCATTTTGTAGTTTGATGGATCTTTACTGCTGAGTGGTTGTACTCACCCCTTTTGGGGATTAACATTTCAGATTAGGAGATGCCGCTGCTACCTGTTACATGTGGTACATTTTATGGCTTACCGTCTGATGTAGAGGTCGAGTGTTCAGAGCACTCCTGTGCGGGTGTTTGTGGTCTGGTGTTTATCCGAGTCTGTGTTTTGGTCATGTATGATGTGGGCTTACCTGATGGCCCTGTAGTTCAGGAGTTCCTATCTGTACATGTTTGACGTGATGGGATGATGATGGGGATGCTGTCGCCGCCACCGGTCGACGCACCGGGCTGGGTGTGATTAGAGCGTGTGACTGGTGGAGGATGACACTTTTTGGGATGGCCGACACCAGATGATGGATTTGATGTACATGTCTGATGTGAGAGTCGTGTTCTTTTGGGTTATAGCCGAGCTTAGTTAAAGCCTTGGCCTTTTGTTGTACCGACTTGTGATGTCCATCAAAGTATGTAAATAAAAGTGGTTCGGGAGTAGCTTCTATATATATGAAAAGTGTAGTTGGTGTGCTTTGCATTGTATCATTTAGTTTGAGTACGGGTTAGGGAGATGTCGAGTATGCTTCCGCTATATGAACTACGCTGGGACCGATCTAATTAAAAAAAAAAAAACCCCAGGATTTATGGACCCACTACAATTCAAATGGTATCAGAGTGACATGTCATTAGGACAAGTGAAAGGTAAGCGAACTGTGGCGACCCTAATGGATCATGGGCCGTGTCAGGGGTGCCACATCAATTCATTGAATCGAAGAATCAATTGGCTGATATTTTCACCAAGCAACTGGAGAAAGGATCATTCGAGTTCATTTGTGAAAGGTTGAATATTACTCTTGTATTTGGTTAAAGTTAATGAAAAAGCAGACTCATCAGTTTAACCTTTTGGTAAAGACATTCTTCTGAAAGCCCTTATAAACTCAAGTAGTGTATTTTAAATTTTGGTGCGTAAGTTTCTTTCTTTCTTGAACAGGCATGGTTATCTTCGAATTATTACCTGCCATTTATATTTTTGGAAATTGCTATATCACTTTGCTGATTTTTTGGAATTAATATTTCATAAATTATTGACAGTTACTTTAAAAAAAATATTTCAAAACAGAATTTTTTCTTTTGTGCCTGTAGGTTGCCCCAATTTGCATTCTTTAAATAAGTCTTTAGTTTCTTCTTTCTCCATATCCAGAATCCTTGCAAACCCTATTCTCTCAAACCTTTGCTGATCTTGATCTGTCCTCACTTTCTCTACAAAATCTCTCACTCGATCACTCATGAACATGTTGTCAAAATCCTCCAAGTCCATTTCGATGTCTTCTCAGAGGAAATCCTCTCGCATTGCTAGTCGCGGGCCTCGGTTTGTGCTTGATTCAAACATACTTTGATCTCACTAGAGATGAATCACCACGAAGCACGAATCGACCATTAGTGGAGGAAGAGGTTACTCATGATGCGACTCCTCTTGCAGTAAGAAAGCCTGAAGTACTTCTTAAACACTATGAGTTTATGTAAAAAAAAAAAAGGAGGAAGTTTCATGGATTTTATAACTTCGTTATTAAAAGAAAATGGCTATGGGAACAAAACTTTGTTCTTGAGAGCCATAGAAAACTTAGGGCTGGTAGAGGTTGGAAGAGCAGAAGAGGTGTGACATCCCAGATTTTCAGTCTTGTCTTCTACTGAATAAATCGGGCATTTCATTGACGCGCCTATAGGGCTGTTCTCAGAGTTGATCACTCTCGAGATAACTAGACCATCTGGGGAAGCTATTAAGGGCTTTAAGGCAAAAAGACTTGAGAATTCGACCAAGAATCGACTTCTCGACCATGCTCATCTTTAAAGGCCATTACAGCACAGTATAAAATCGATTTGAGATCAGACATAGGTCTGTTCGATTGAGATGTGTGGCCGATTGTGGGTGACTCCACTAAATTGGAAAATTCTCGTCGACCGGCACTAATTTGATTTTACTATTGTTTTGGTGCCCTGTGTCCGTAATTGAATCCTCGAGGTTTTCACAACAATCAAGAGTTGTCAATGAGTTGAGTGGGTTCACAGTGGCTCGAAGAAAATCGACCACGGGTCATTAGCCCTAAAAAGTTCTGAAAACTACCCAGTAGTCTAGGTCACGCTAAAAATGCGTCGAATGGAATTTAACCGCGAATTTAAGTCAAATTTCAGAAATTGAAGATTCTGTCATGTCATAATAAATTCTAGGAACATCGACTTAGTCTCAGAAGATTTTTCTGCAACCCGAGACTTTTTGGGAAAAAGTCAGCGTAGGACCGTTTTTATTCAGAAAATGTCGGGGATTGTTTTTTATTGCAAAATTGGGATGCAAGTGGGATATATTGGTGAGGAAAATTACTAATTTGACCGAGGATTCGACGGTTGAATTTTCAGAGGCCGGATTGAATTGTTTCAAGAAGGATTGAAGTCCAAATTGTGTCATTCCCTTCCAAATTCGTATGCCTCATTTAACCAACATTTTGGACTACCTAAGGGCTTCTAGAAGGGGCATTTTTGTCCATAAAATGAAGGGTGGAAGACAGCTGGTGGTGGGCCATGTTTGAAGACCAAAGAGAGATAGAGAAGGAGAGAGAGAGAGACCGATTTCTTCCCCCCTCTCTCTTCCGTCGAGCTTCTCCTCTATCTTCCTCCTTGATGTGTGACGCTCTTGCAAGCCGAAGACCAGCGAAGCCAGCTACTGTCGCAACCACCACTAGAGCTAGATCCGCCGCTGCTGCACGCCGTCGCAGCCCCTTGCCTCATTGCTTGTGCTCCGCCTTCCTCTCTCCCTCCTGCACCGTCGCAGCTTCTTTCCTCCATCTCAAGTTGCTGTCCGACGCCCAGCAACCTAGGGAAGCCGAAGCAGAAGCCAGCAGCGCCGCTCGTCGCCGTTGCACGCCGCTGGACCGCTCGCCGTCGTCGCTTGCCGTCCTCGCTCGCCGTTGCTCTGCACGGCTCCATCTCCCTCTTACCGTCGCCCTACTCATCTCTGCTTCTAGGCGGCTATTCGGCCAGCTCAGGCCGCGGATCAGCCATCTCTGGCCACTGTACGGGTCCCGCCTAGGTCCGGTTCGACCCCTCAACCTTCCCCGGTCCATCCTCGCCTCAACCCGAGCTTGATTCCTCCTTTTTCTGGCTAGGATTAGCAGCTAATTTTGAGGGTATCGCAGTGGCCATTTGGCCCGTTTTGACCGGCTTCCCGACCCCAGATGCTCGGCCCGCCTCGAGGAAAGTCGATCCCCACGACGTTCTCGTCGTTTTGGTCCGATCGACTCATTAATCAAGTGAGTTTTTCTCACTAATCCTTGATTAGTAGATTAATGATGCTTAAGGGTTGATTAGTGTTAATTAAGTAGGATTAGGTGGTTAGATTAGAGCATATTAGTGATTATTAGTGGAATTGAATGATTGATTGGTAGACGGCCGAGTAGGGTTATTTAGCATTAATAATGCTTGATGAGTTGTAAAGTGGAGAGAATCGTGAGAGTAAACTGGGAATATTCTTGGCTGAGACCAATCAGATACGATGTAATGGACATACGTGGTTCGGTGATTAAGGATATCACTGGCGGAAACGGCGCCTTAAAGAACGCACAAGTATTGTTTATTACATGCATCATTATGGACATACGTGGTTTGGTGATTGGGAATATCACTGGCGAAAACGGCGCCTTAAAGAACGCATGAGTGCTGTCTATTACATACATCACCTCGGCGAAAACGGCACCCTAGAAATGACACGTGGTTCGGTGATTAAGGACATCACTGGTGAAAACGGCGCCTTAAAGAACGTACGGGGTCTGTGATGGTATGTCATTTGGCGAAAACGGCGCCCGAGCGAGTACATGTGATTTGGTGATTGAAAATGACCTAGAGATGGTCCGACTGACATGTAATCGACTAAGTTGATTGATAAATGATTCGATCTGAGTGTGGATTTAATGTGATTCAATGATTTGATCTGATGTTGTGAATTGATTGATTGAATGGAAATGACCGGTGAAGGGTTCGCTTGACATGTAATCGACTAGGTCGATTGATCGAGATATCGATCTGTGATGTAATTGCTTGGGTGCCCATTGAACTGTGCTAATATGCAAGTGGAATCTGAGGCCAAGGTAAGTCCTTTGACCCGTGTGTGCATAGGCAGCCCGGTTAGCGTATTGGTTTACTAATCGAGTCTTAGGGGTAGAACTTGCTGAGACATGGTCTCAGTGGTTATTGTATAACCATTTCAGGACCCTGATGAGGAGCCTGAGGAGGAGGAACCCGAGGAGGAGAACCGTGTGAAAACGAGGAGGAAGAAGATTTTGAAGAAGAGGCCGACCTCGAGGAGGATCCTGAGTACGACCCGGATGAGGACTGAGATCCCATCTTCTTTTGTGAACCCTAAGTAAGACTAGAAAGTTGTGAATAGTTTGTGAAGTATACCTTGGGTTGTGCTATGTATAAAAGTGTGGTTGTGAATTTCGATATGAAAATTATGGGCTTGCTTTTCTATACCACTGTTTCATTGTCTGGGGATTTATAACTGCTTCCGCATGTGCTATTAATAATGAAAGGGTCGGTGATACATAGTCTTGGGATATCGCATTCTAAAATCGACCAAGGAAGAAGGATGTGTGTGTACCCGAGGATTTGGGCATGACAAGAGGAATTTACCAACTTTCCTGCTGATCCTCGCTTTGGTATGGAGGGTTAAACTGAGGGAAAAAAGGAAGATAATGATGAGAGGGTGTTCAAAAATTTCAACCCAAAATGGGTGTTGCTGTAGAAATTGCTGGCGTAGAAGGGAAGTTGTTTCAGTCAAAGGAACATAAGAAAGTCTACGCGCAGATGCTGAATAAAGGGGTCATCAACCCTTGAACGGTAGATTTTGATGTTTTGGATTCCATCAAGGTAAATTTGCGAGAGAAATTTGCCAAGTTTCAAATGGAAAGGTTTTGTGTGGAGTCATCTGATGCTTATCCTGAATTGACTACTTATTTCTATTCCAACTTGTCAATTCTGGATCCCCCTCATATTCAATTTATTGTGAGTAAAAAAGTTTTTTGATATTGATGTCGATTTGTTGGCTGATATTATGAGAGTAGAAAGAAGTGGATTTTTGCCCATAAATGTCTACAATGAAGAGGCCACCACGTTTCCGATGAAGGATAGGATTCCTAGAGGAAGCATTACTTACTTTAAGATGTTTGCCTCTAACATTTTACTCCACAAGATTGTCATCAACTGCATCAGACCCAAAGCTGCTTCCAAGACTAATGTTTCAAGATTTGAAGCAAAAATGATGTGGGCCATCTACAATGGAGTTGCTTTCTCACTTCTCATACAATTCTACTGCACATGTACAGGATCATCATGAAGGGGAAAGGACAACTTTCCTACATAGCTTTGGTAACCATATTTTTCCGACACTTTTAGATTTAGCTGCTCTCTAGTTTTTGCTCCAGAACCATCATTCCCATGCAAATTGGACTCAAAATGATCTAAAAATGAGATTAAAGGATCTTTCTAGAACCTTGAAAATTTTGAAGAAGGAACTTGTTAGCAAAGCTAAGATAGGATCTGCGGTTGAGAAGAAGCGCAAAGGGAAGAGCATTGTCTCACAAACTCCAAAAAGGAAAAGGCCTGTTCTTCTTTTACAAGATGAAGAAGAGGAAGATGATGAAGACAAGACTATCTTTGATATTGTGGCAAATATTGCCATGAGAGATCCTATTGGAGACATAGCTGATTCTGAAGAAGAATAAGAGGATGAAAGTGACAAAGATCTTGAAGAGGAAAGGGCATAAGAGGAAACTGGAGTGAAAGCGAGTGAGGAGGATGACTCAGATGAAGAAGAGGGAGATGTAAATATGAACAAGAAGTAAGAACATTTTGACAATGAAGGAGAAGACGCAATAGAAGTTGGTGCAGGAGATGCTGGAGAGAAGACAAATGGAACTAGTCAACAAACTAGTGCTGGTAGAGAGGGAGTGTAGGAAGGAGAAGGAATTGTTCCTTAGGCTGAAGGCACTGAGACAGGGGGAGTAGGTGAGAAAACTCATCTTTATGACTAGACTGCAAAACCAACTGCGAGTGATGATATCAGCCGATCTCCTCCAGATGCTGAGGATATTTATGCATCTCATTTCCCTGAAGAATTTCCTGACGATCGGGACAAAGAGGCTACTGCTCAAGGGGAGCAACAAATCTCACATGTTCGGGTCGATGTTCCTTCACCTTTGGATACTCTACTGGTACACTTTGTTGAAGTTAGTGCCCAAATCAAACTAGATTTAAACTATCCTTGAATAGTGGAACTCCTTTTGGAGATTAAGGCATAGTAATATGGGATGGAGGTTGAAATCCAAAAGTTATATGTTGCTCTCGGTACTGCCTAAGAATCTCTCACCGAAAAGGTACAGTCTCTTGATGACAAGGTTCAGAATATGAATTAGTAGGCCACTTAGAATTTGGCGAAGGTTGAGACTGTCTTCTATCAGTGCCTGACTAAGCTTGAGGAGACCGTACAGACTTTGGAGGATTTTCGACTTAGCCGTGCTCCAAGGCAACCCTGATCATTTTCGAGACCAAATGTTTTTCTTGTTTTCTTTTTGCTTGTTTGTTTTTCTCCTTTTTGCTATTGACAAAAAGGGAAAGAATTTTGCAGATTTGAAAGCTTTGACTTGTTGGTTGTGTTTGAGTTTTCTATGCTAGTGTGGTTGGTGTTGATAGGGCTAGTAGGAGCACCTAGAGGGGGGGTGAATAGGTGATCAAACACGTTTTCGCTAAACTTAACAAATTAATATGATTTTTAAGAGTGATAGACTGAAAGTGTAAAAGACTATAAACAATTATATAGAGCTGCGAATTGAAGTAAAGAGGTTAGGGATAGAGAATTAAAACACAAGGTTTAAAGTGGTTTAGCTTAGACCAAGCCTACGTCCATTCTCCCGCACTGACAGTCCACTGGCTGGATTCCACTAAGAACCAAAAGAGATTTTACAGTTTCACGTCATTGATTCCACAGTGTAGAGACTCTGCTACACTTCCTCAAGGTCTCACAAGTATCTAATTTCTCTTTTGAGTACAAATTTGAGCTCAGCAAATGAAACAACAAAGAACAAAGAGCTTTAGTGTGGCATCCAAGAATTTCAACAATCCTCGGGTATGTGACGGTCATGACTGATCGATGGAAGTATCATCGAATTGTGGCATTAATGTCATTTACGGGCATTGATTCGTATTATTGTTGGACCGAACATGAGGATCATGTACGTCTTCTCTTCGTGTGATTCGACAAGTAAGGAAATGGAATTTTGCCATAATGTCGCTTGACCCAATCCTTTCTCCATGCAAAAACTTCGGTTATGCACTTGTACATGAGGCAAATTGAATAAGGGGATATTAGTTTATTTCTATGGAAACCGAAATGCCTCGTATTTGTGCAGAAATTTATGGACTTATCTTTGGAGAATTTGGGCCATTTAATTAGGACCATACAGCCACAAAATTGCTGGCCCAAATAGCCCAAGAAGCCCCCCTTGATTGTCGACTAATCAAGTCAACAATTCTCAACTTTCTTCCCAAGTGTTGATCGAGAGGAGCCTAGCAACAGCCACGTTGCTCTCCATTTCGGTGGCCAACACAGAAGGAGAAATCAAGCAAGGGAAGCCACGCACACCCCAGCTGTGTGGCATCCTGAGATTTTATAACAATCCCTAAATACACTATGACCCATGAAAAGGTAACGGAAGCGCCATCAGACTATATTGTAGTCATTAGACCAACGAATTTCAATTAAACAAGGCGGAGCATTGAATGGACTATTGTTTTGTTGGAAATGTATCCTATGTCCATGTGTGATCAAGGATTGCATTAAAGGATAAATTAATAAGGAATTTTCTGTTCTTGGCCGTGTACTCTATAAGTTGGATTTTCATTGATTTATGTTACAAAGTTTTATGGCCATGTGAATATTTGTAATTATGTATTTATATAAGTGGGGATTAAGGTGGATTATTAGGAGCAATTGTGGGCTGGATATTTAAGGCCCAAAGCAGCCCAAGGCAGCCCACAATCTCCCACCATTCAGCCGACCAAGGCCTGGCCCAAGAAGCCCTCAAGCCGTCGACCAAAGGAGGGAGAGGAACCAGATGCAGCCCCACGCCACCTCCTCCACTTGTCTTCATGTTGAAGACACTTGTCTTCCTCTTGGAGCCAAGTGTCTTCTGCATGCAAAATAGAATGATTGCTAGCTAATCAAGAGGTTAAGAGAGAGAGGGGGAGGAAGATTGCTCGAGGGAAACCGAGAGAGAGAGAGAGTGAGACCGAGCGGGCGAGCGAGCGAGAGAGAGAGGAGGAGAGTTCGAGCGGGCGAGCAAGTGAGAAAGGAGGGGAGGAAGGAGACCATCCCCGCCGTGCATGTGCCTGCTGCCGCCACCGTCGACGTTGCCTAGCACCGCCGTCGATCAAGCCCGCCAAAGCCCCGAGTCGCTGTTTTGCTTGCTCGTTTTCGTTGAACTTGAGGCAAGTGAAGTCCGTTAGCCTACATTATGCTTGCTGTGGTTGTGTGAAGTGTGAATAGACTTGAGGATGCATAAATTTTGATGCTGGATGTTGAAGTTTCGAACTAGTAGGAGTAGTTCTTTAGGATTGGTAAACTGTTTTATGGAAACACAGCTTGACCTTTGCCGATTCTGTGAGTTTTGTACAATTATCCAGTTAGAATTTGATCTCGTGTCCTTGATGAAAGTTGTAGATGACATCTTGAGGAGTAACATACTAAAATTTGAGAATAAATGGACAAGTATTTATCGGGGAAACGATTTTTCTTTTAAAGGGATTAATCTGGAAACTGTACCGAGAGTAGGGAGAATTAAATTGATTATAGCTTTTAATTAAGAATGAATTAGACTTCTATTTCTGCATGAGACTTTTACCTCTAGGTCTTAAATATAACGTATTAAAATCTCAGAATTTTCTGAGTTCATTTAAGGACTTAATCGAAATTATTGCTGAAACTGTGCAAAAGTGGTGTTGGAATTTCCTTTACTGTGATGCATGGACCTATGCGATTTATATGGAACTTTCTTGACATGGTTTTCTTCATGAAACCTTTTTCTTTAGGTCTCTTTTACAACATGTTAAATTTTTAGAATTTATTAAGACCATTTACTAATTTTCCAGAATTTTAACTTAAGAAGTGTAATCTGTTTTAACCGAAATTCGTTTTAATTTTTAAGGACCAACAAATTACTCTATGAGATGTGGTACCCTGAGTTGTTATTTATATAACATGTGTGGTGACATTTGTGCATTTCATATGACATCAAAATTGATGAGATTTTATAAATTGCATGAAACTTTAGGCATTATTGCATCAAATGGCATTTTCCAAAGTGAGATACATCCATGTATAATGATAATGATGATACCATCGAACTACTAAGTTGACGATGCCTCGGGAGTTTCGAGATGCCCGGAGGTGTGTGCCGGATGTCCTCGGGAGTTGCGAGATGCTCGGAGGTGTGTGCCAGAGGTTCCTCGTGATGCCAGTTGGGGTGCGAGATGCCCGGAGGTGTGTGCTGGATGCCCGGAGGTGTGTGCCGGAGGTTCCTCGCGATGCCAGGTTGGGTGCGAGCGATATGAGGGATGCAAACACTGGTCCTTGGAAGAAAAATGAGATCCTTTTAAAAAAAAATTATAAATGGAATTGAATCATGTGCATGTGTGTGTGCATATGGCATGGGATATAATTGTCTATGAACTTGAATTGGTATTGTTTGGCATTGGAAGTGTGGTCATTAAGGCATCGAATGGATCTCATGGAGACATAAATATGATTGCATGGATGATATGTGCATCTCACATGAAATTTGGTTGCCTTGTTTGTTGCATTTCGTGGGTTGATGGATCTTTTACTGCTGAGTGGTTGTACTCACCCCTTTTGGGGACTAACATTTCAGATTAGGAGATGCCTCTCTTACCTGTCACACGTGGTACTTTCTATGGCTTGCCATCCGACGTCGAGGTTGAGTGTTCGGAGCACTCCTGTGTTGGTGTTCGTGGACTGGTGTTCATCCATGTTCGAGTTTTAGTTATGTATGACGTGGGTCTACCTGATGGCCCCGTAGTCTAGGAGTTCCTGTCTGTGCATGTTCGTCGCGACGGGATTATGATAGGGATGCTGCCACCGCCACCAGCCGATGCACCGGGCTAGGTGTGATTGTGCGTGTGATGGGTAGCGGATGACACTTTTTGGATAGCCAACACTGGATGATAGATCGATGTACATGACCGCTGTGGGGTTGGGTACTTTTGGTTATAGCCGAGCTTAGTAAAAGCCTTGGCCTTTTGATGTACTGACCCTTGATATCCGATCAAATTATGTAAATAAAAGTGGTTCGGCTCTAACTTATATATATATATGAAAGGTGTAGTTGGTGTGTATTGCATTGTATTATTTAGTTTGAGTACGGGTTAGGGAGATATCGAATATGCTTCCGCTATATGAACCGCGCTGTGACCGATCTAAATGATATAAACCCCCAAGACATGTGGACCCACTACAACTCTATGGTATCAGAGTGAACATTATCAAGTTAAGTGAAAGGTAAGTGAGCTGTGGTGACCCTAACGGTTCGGGGGCCGTCGAGGGGTGCCACAAGCCGGGTTGGTATCAGAGCTATGGTTATATGTGGAGTGAAAAGGAGCCCCATTTGGAAATTGAGGATTATGATGACAATGCACACCATAGGATACTAACTAGGATAGTTGACTAACTTTGAACAACGGGTGATGAGCATTCACTCGTAGATCCCTAGTAAATTTTTTTTTTATGAGTTGTTTTCAGGTACTAGTAACATGTTTATGTTACTTATATGTATAGTTGTAGTTGCTTTTAAAGGAAGACATTGAGTCACAGATTATTCCTAAGGCAAATGCTTTGAAATTGCAGGAAAGTTATGGTACGAGCTGGAAGTTCTCATCCATCGAGGGCTGAAGCCTCTGCTATAAGGGCGGAACCCCGAATGGAAGATATCCTGCAAGCATTGGCTAATATAGGAAATCTGATGGAAAGACAAGCGCAGCAACAACCCGGAGTGGAACGTTGCCCTCAAGGACTGGTGGAACAATTTCTGAAGTTGAAGCCACCTAAGTTTAGTGGAACAGGAAGTCCTGAGGAGGCGGAACAATGGTTAGATGGAATGGAACGAATTTTCCGGTTGTTGAACTGCAATGATGCTGAGAAAATAATTTTGGCAAAGTACCAGCTGGAGGGAAATGCAAAGTTTTGGTGGAGAGCTTCAAGAGACACGATCTTTCCACCAGGTACTAATATAAATTGGGACGAATTTGTTAGAGCTTTCAATATGAAGCATTTTTCTGACTGTGCCAGGAATAAGAAGATCACTGAATTTGTTCAATTGGAACAAAGGGAGCTGACAGTAGACCAATATGAAGCAAAATTTTCTGAATTATCTAGATATGCTCCCAGACTGATTGAGGATCGAGAGGAAAAAGCTAAGAGATTCTTGAAGGGATTGAGGACTGATATCAGGAAACAACTGGTACCTTTGAATATAAGAGAATATAATGAAATTTATGAAAGGGCACAGTTGGTAGAACAAGAGTTGGTGAGAGAGCAATCAGAGTCTAAGAGACAGATGAATTTTGGTGATATTAGAAGGGGTAAGAGACCCTATCCTGGTCAAGGTCAGACTTGGGAATCTAAGAAAAAGAGTAATTTTGGAAACTTTGGAAAAGCCAGGGATGGCCTAAATTTAGGAAAAGTACATTATCAAGATAATGCTTGTCGAAGATGCGATGGGCATCATGGCCTAGGACCCTGCAATGGACGGCTGAAATGTTATGGTTGTGGACAGATAGGTCACCACAAGAGAGATTGTCCACAGGAAAGGTCGCAACTGAGCGTCGGCTCGGTGCGACAGGTGCAACAAAGTACTACTAGACCGAATCTACCAAGGAATCAACAGAGGCCACCAGTACAAGGGAGGGTGTATGCGGTCACCCAAGTGGAAGCGAAAGCTTCCAAAAATGTTATCTCAGGTACGATTTCTATAAATGGTAAAAATGCACATGCATTGTTTGATACGGGTGCTACGCATTCATTTGTGTCTGAAAGATATAGATAGTTGAGTAAAATAGAAACTACATCTCTTGAAACGCTTCTTTGTGTTACTACGCCTTTAAAGAATATGGTGTTGTCTACATCGGTGTGTGGAAAATGTAAGATAACAATAGGAGGAAGAGATATGGAAATAGACTTAGTTGTGATGGCTATGTATGACTTTGATGTTATCATAGGTATGGACTGGCTCTATAAGTATCAAGCTAAGGTGGACTGCTATAGAAAAGTAATCCAGTTCATGTTACCTAACCAGTCTAGTTTTGAATTTTTCGGAGGATAGACAAACCCCTATATAGCCATTATTTCGATGGTAGAAGCTCGTGAACTACTTGACGAAGGATGTCAAGGATACCTAGCAATAGTAAAGGATTTTACTAAGGAAGAGTCTAAGTTCGATGAAATTCAAGTAGTCAGGGAATTCCAAGATGTATTTCCTGAAGAATTGCCTGGATTACCACCGGAACGGGAGATTGAGTTTGAAATTGAACTAATGCCTGGAACAGGACCAATATCGAAAGCCCCGTATAGAATGGCCTTGATGGAACTGAAGGAATTGAAGGTGCAACTACAAGAATTACATGATAAGGGATTCATTAAACCAAGTGCTTCACCCTGGGGTGCACCAGTCCTATTTGTGAAAAAGAAAGACGGGTCGATGCATTTATGTATTGATTATAGACAGTTGAACCAAGTGACAATAAAGAATAAGTATCCCTTGCCTAGAATTGATGATTTATTTGATCAATTGCAAGGAAGTTCAGTCTTTTCTAAAATTGACTTAAGGTCAGGATACCATCAGTTAAGGATAAAGAAAGAAGACATTCCTAAGACTGCATTTAGGACTCGTTATGGACACTATGAATTCCTAGTGGTGCCTTTTGGATTAACGAATGCACCGGCCGCATTCATAGATTTAATGAATAGGATATTTAAGCCTTATCTGGATCAGTTTGTAATTGTCTTCATTGATGATATCTTGATATATTCTAAAGGACCTGAAAAGCATGAACGACACCTGAGGATAGCATTGCAAACACTAAGAGATCATAAGTTATACGCCAAATTCAGTAAGTGTGAGTTCTGGCTAGACCATATAATATTTTTGGGACACATAGTGTCAAGAGGAGGAATAGCAGTAGACCCGGCGAAAGTTGAGATGGTAGTGAACTGGCCGAGACCGACAACACCAACTGAAATACGAAGTTTCTTAGGATTGGCTGGCTACTATAGGAGGTTTATTGAAGGATTCTCACAATTGGCAGGCCCTTTAACAAAATTGACCCGAAAGAATGTAAGGTTTGAATGGACTGGAGAATGTGAAAGAAGTTTTCAGGAACTTAAAAGGAAGTTAACTACAGCTCCAATTCTAACTATACCATCTGGATCTGATGGATTCACGGTGTATAGTGATGCATCTCATAAGGGACTGGGATGTGTTTTGATGTAGCATGGCAAGGTCATAGCTTATGCATCGAGGTAGCTGAAACCTCATGAATTAAATTACCCAACTCATGATTTAAAATTGGCAGCTATAGTATTTGCTCTGAAAATATGGAGACATTATTTGTATGGAGAGAAGTTTGAAATCTATACAGATCAAAAGAGCTTAAAGTATTTGTTTTCGCAAAAAGAGTTGAACATGAGACAGAGAAGGTGGATGGAATTATTAAAAGATTATGACTGTGAAATACGGTACCACCCAGGAAAGGCAAATAAGGTGGCAGATACATCCATGTATAATGATAATGATGATACCGTCGAACTACTAAGTTGACGATGCCTCGGGAGTTTCAAGATGCTCGGAGGTGTGTGCTGGATGCCCGGAGGTGTGTGCCGGATGCCCGGAAGTGTGTGCTGGAGGTTCCTCGTGATGCCAGTTGGGGTACGAGATGCTCGGAGGTGTGTGGCGGATGCTCTGAGGTGTGTGCCGGAGGTTCCTCGCGATGCTAGGTTGGGTGCGAGCGATATGAGGGATGCAAACACTAGTCCTTGGAAGAAAAATGAGATCCTTTAAAAAAAAAATTAAAAATGGAATTGAATCATGCGCATGTGTGTGTGCATATGGCATGGGATATAATTGTCTATGAACTTGAATTGGTATTGTTTGGCATTGGAAGTGTGGTCATTGAGGCATCGAGTGGATCTCATGGAGACATAGGTATGATTGCATGGATGATATGTGCATCTCACATGAAATTTGGTTGCCTTGTTTGTTGCATTTCGTGGGTTGATGGATCTTTTACTGCTGAGTGGTTGTACTCACCCCTTTTGTGGACTAACATTTCAGATTAGGAGATGCCTCTCTTACCTGTCACACGTGGTACTTTTTATGGCTTGCCGTCCGACGTGGAGGTTGAGTGTTCGGAGCACTCCTGTGTTGGTGTTTGTGGACTGGTGTTCATCCATGTTCGAGTTTTAGTTATGTATGACGTGGGTCTACCTGATGGCCCCGTAAACTAGGAGTTCCTATCTGTGCATGTTCGTCGCGACGGGATTGTGATGGGGATGCTGCCGCCGCCATCAGCCGATGCACCAGGCTGGGTGTGATTGTGCATGTGATGGGTAGCGGAAGACACTTTTTGGATAGCCGACACTGGATGATAGATCGATGTACATGACCGCTGTGGGGTCGGGTACTTTTGGTTATAGCCGAGCTTAGTAAAAGCCTTGGCCTTTTGATGTACCGACCCTTGATATCCGATCAAATTATGTAAATAAAAGTGGTTCGGCTCTAACTTATATATATATGAAAGGTGTAGTTGGTGTGTATTGCATTGTATTATTTAGTTTGAGTACGGGTTAGGGAGATATCGAATATGCTTCCGCTATATGAACCGCACTGGGACTGATCTAAATGATATCAATCCCCAAGACATGTGGAGCCACTACAACTCTATGGTATCAGAGTGAACATTATCAAGTTAAGTGAAAGGTAAGTGAGCTGTGGCGACCCTAACAGTTCGGGGGCCGTCGAGGGGTGCCACAGGCTATGTCTCGACCGAACATCCACCGGAAAATCCCTGCATGCAGTAATTAGATTAATTAAAGAATGGAAAGAGCAAGGTGCTCGTGTGATTGAGAGAGAGGAGAGAGAGAGTGAACCGAGAGCAGAGAGAGAGAGAGAGTTCGTGTGAGAGAGCGAGTGGTCTGAGCGAGTGAGTGCAGCGAAGGAAAACCGCCCTCCGTCCGTGCCCGTAATCGAGCTGCCGCCGTCGTCACCACCGGTCTTCGCCACCGATTGAGCTGCGTTCGAAGTCCCAAGTTTCCGTTTTTGTTTGCCGATCAAGCTAGGAGTTGAGGCAAGTGAAAGTTCATTAATCTATGTGATGTAGTGCTGTTGCTGTCTAGTGTAGTGCAATAGACTTGAGGAAAGGTTGAGATGAAAACTGAATGCCGATCTGTGGAGGATTGAATGTGATGTTGCTATTTTGTGTTGGATTGAGTTAGATGAGTCCTAGATTGAAGCTACCAGTCATTGTATGTTTGCTTTAGGGTCTTGCACGTCTTGAAAATTGAGTGTAAGATGGCTGTGTTGGTCGAGCAAGGTGTGGTGATGGTTATCGAGTGAGGTCGAGTGAGGTATGTTGCGGTAAGTGAGCGGAAATGTAAATATTTGCTTTGTAACAAACTGTGAAAGGTTTCTATAAGAGTAAAAACTTACTGTGATCAACCTTAGATGTTGTGGAAGAGTTTCAAGCTGCTGTAAAAGAAATTGGTAGAGACACTAACGATTTGATTGAGCTAGAAACGAAAAAGACAGTATGAGGTGTTTCTGTTCTAGAGAAATATAGGTAGAAAACCTTCTGTTTTGTGTCGCCTTGAATTCTAATGATGAAGGTAAGGAAAAGAACAAGTTTACATGAGAGAACATTCATTAAATCAAGTTTAACATCTGGTTATAGCAAGGTTAATGAGAAAAAGTGTTGGTAAGAGTATTTACCTTGAACCAGTAAGCTGTACTGTAAAAGACAGCATGACCTTTGATGATTCCTCGAATTTTCTGAAATTTTATAGATAGAATTGGACCTCAAACCCTTAATGAAAGTTATAGGAAACATCCTTAGGAATAACATATCAAAATTTGAGAGCAAACGGATAAAATTTAGGTGGTGAAACGAATTATTTTCTGTAGGTACTAAATCTGAAAGTTTACTGCAGAATTTTTAAGAAACAGCAAACTATTACTCTTTATACATGATGAATCTGGTTTCGTGTCCTTCACTAATTTTCTTCCTTTAGCTCTCATCAATAACATACCAAAATTTTAGAATTTTCTGAGTTCATTTAGGGTTTACTCCGAAATTTTCATTAAAACCGTGCATTCTGGTTTTCGAACTGTTTACTCCGAATTTACTCAACTTGTTTCAAAAAGTGAATTCATCTTGGGTTGTTATGTGGCATGATGATATTGGCATTCAGCATATCATGCAATGTTGAGATTTGATGAGACTCAAGTGTGGCATCCTAAATTTCGTAACGATCCTTAGATACACGGTGGTCCAGGATTAAATGATGAGAGTATTGTCGGATTATGATACTGGCGTTATATACGAACATTAGTTTGTATCATCGTTGGACAAGTGCATTACGTTTATCAATGATCCGATTGTCATATAAGTTATAGTCTCATCGGAGATCTTTCATGCAAGAGAAAGACTCATTCCAAATTATTTTTGGCCCTACCAACTCGGGTACGCTAATGAAGAAACATCCGAGGATCGGCCATTGGAAGCTGCCCGTTTACTTATAGGCGGCTAACAAAAGAAAATTTGATGATGCACGAGGATTGTTCAAAAGCATGTGGGCAGATGTGAAGAATTATAACCCCAAAACGTGCGATGACCATGACTAACACATAGAAGTACCGCTGGAGGATGCCAATAGTGTCCTGTATGGACATTACCTTATAATCACCATCGGACCAATGGATCAAATATGGGAATGATCTAATCGTTGAATGAAATTATAGTCTCGACAAGAACTTTCCTATGTACCATTACTGGCGAGACTGAGATTTGCTCCATGAGAAGAATAGACAAGATATTTGGCCGTCTAGTCGTGTACCCTATGAATTGGACCTCCCTTGATTATTGCCGCAACATCACATGGCCATGTAAGTAGAGTACACTTAATTCACGCATAAGCGGAGACTAAGGCCAATAATTAGAGAAGATATTGGGCCGTGTAATTAGAGTAATGAGTGGCAAAACCCCCGGCCCAAAGCCGCTCCACATTGTCGACACTTGAGTCAACAATTGAGGAGAAATGCTGACCGAAACATGGCCAGCAACGGCCACGTTGCTCCCGGAGTGGTGGCCAACGCATGAAGGAGGTGAAGCATGGTGGACACGTCCATTCCAGCTGGCAAACTCCCTTGTAGCCATCGAAAATTTTACATGCAAGCCATCATTAGCCTAATAGATTTTTGAGGGAAGGATTTGCTCGGTTTTGAGGGTGAAGAGAGAGATAGCCGAGCAAAACAAAACAGAAAGAGAGAGGGCTCGCGAGAAGGGGGTGAACGGCGAGAGGGAGAGGAGGTCAGCCCCGCCGTGAGCACGCCTGCCGCCGCCGTCGACGCCGCTGATCCCCGTCGCCGATTGAGCTGCATTCGAAGTCCCGAGTCTCTGTTTTTGGTTGCCGAGCAAGCTAGGTGTTGAGGCAAGTGAAAGTTCATCAATCTATGTTTTGCTTGCCGTATTTATCTAGGGAAGTGCTGGTAGATGAGAGAAAATGCAGAATTTGGAGCTGCATGTTGATTTTAGATGAATGAGATGAAGCTGGACTAAGAAACTGAGCAAAAACAGAGTATGTTCTATGGATTTCGGTTTTTGAATTGAAATAAGAACTCAAGGATCTAGCTATGGTGGATTTTTGGAAGTGAAGAGGCTGTAAGATGGTGTAATACACTTGTAAACACTTGGCTGTGGACGTTGGATGCTGAGATTCAAAGAGTAGGAGTAGTTCTCTTTAGGACAGTAGACTGTTTTTGCAGAAGACAGTATGACCTTCAGTGATTTCATGAATTTTTTGTATTTATCTAGCCAAAATTTGACTTCGAATCCTTAATTAAAGTTGGAGAGTACATCTGTAGGAATAACATATAAAAAATTTAGGATAAATGGACAAGGTTTAATTAACGAAATGATTTTTTCTACGAAAATGCTAAATCTGGAAACTTTACAGAACGTTAGCAAGGAATACCGAAATTTTACTCTCGATACGTAAGGAATTTGACTTGGTGTTCTTCATGAAACTTTTTCCTTTAGGTCTCATTGATAACATGACAAAATTTCATAATTTTCTGAGCTCATTTAGTATTTATTTCGAAATTTTTACCAGAACTGTGCATTGTAAAATCGAGCTGTTTTATTTTCGAATTTCCACAAAGTGTCCCAAAGGTGAATATGTTTTGAATGGCTATGTGATATGATGGTACTGGTTGTGGATATTTGTGCAATATTAAGATTAGACAGAGAGTCCATGAGACATATTGTTTTTGGAATTTGAAAGTATTCTTGTAAATTTAAAATGTTAAATTGTTACCGTTGAACCCTCGAGTCAACGATGCCTCGGGAATCGGGATGCCCAGAGGTTCGAATGAGTCGATGCCCTTTGGATGCCTGGTTGTATTATGATACATGCTCGGAGGGTGAGGGGTTGTATTATGATGCATGCCCGGAGGGTAGGGGTAGCCATTTTCATGGCGAGCCCCGGCGATTCCTCATGATGCCAGGTGGGGTGTGAGATGCCTGGAGGTGTAACGCAACACGCTCTGGATGCCTGGTTGTATTATGAATATATGCCCAGAGGCTTCCGCAACGCCAGGGTTGGGTGCAGAATCCCAGAAGGACGCAAACATTGGTCCTCTAGGGGGATAAAACCATTTGAATGATTAAAATTGATGATTATATTAAGTGTGAGTATGGTCTGGTTCTTGGACTAAATTGTATGGCATGGAATGGGACGTGTCATAACAGTTTGGCCCTATGACCGGGACTCGTGTAACTGGACATGATGCATCTTGAGAGTTTCGAAATTGTACTTGCCATTGCATTAAAGAATTTCATGATGTTGATACATACTTATCCTTTGATTACCTGTTTTTGTCTATCTTGCATGAATCTGGATATTGATGGTACTGCTTGATATAGTTTGATGAATCTTTTACTGCTGAGTGGCTGTACTCACCCCGTTTGGGGACTAACATTTCAGACTAGACAAGATACCTCTGCTGCCACCGCCACCAGCAGATGGACCGAGTTATTGAATATGACCACGAGGAGGAGGACAGCAGAGGAAGGAACTTTTGGACGCCGACACTGATCGATGGACTTTAAGTATACGACTGTTGGAAAAGATATTGGTCATCTTTTGAAATATAGCCGAGTATAGAAGACTACGTGTCACGCCCCGAACCTCGAGCACGCGCATATCCCACTGCGGTCGATAGAAATGCGACTTCCCAGGACACGTCGCCGACCCATTCTCATTTTATTACGCACATGCGGAAGTGAAACAATTCCCCTGACAACTTTTAACTTGGGATAGAAAAGCAGGCAATCAATCACAACCAAACAAGCTTTCTTATAAACACATAGGTTTATATACAACACTGGATTGTCTACAAAATAGACAAGCTCAACAACTAGGGAGCTGTCCTATGACCAACTTATCAGACACGTTCGCCCATTCTTCGGTCTCCACCTCCACAAATGTCCATGGCTTCGAGTCCTCCACGACCGCCATCTAAGGACCTGAAAATATTTTCCCCAAACCGGGATGAGACAATGTCTCAGCGAGTCCTACCCTCTAAGACCCGATTAGGAAGAAAATACGCCTCGGGCGCTCTAGCCACACAAATAGGATGGAGGACTTACCTTGCCTTAGTCCTTTCCTGCACGTCAGTACAATTCAATAAATATTGACAACCACATCATCCAAACAATTCAATTACTCGGATCGATTCAGCGATCAATCGACTCAGTCGATTACATGTCATCGAAATCATCACACGGTCATTCTGACTATTCATTCTTGACTCTCAATCACGGCCTTACAGGTAAGTCTATATATAGTGGCATCACGGCCCCACTCGGCAATGTTTATATGTAGTGGCATCACGGCCCCACTCGGCAATATTTTATGTAGTGGCATCACGGCCCCACTCGGCAATATCGATTCCAAATTCGGTGGTAAATCACGGCCCAACAGGGCACAGCCGCATTCTCGCAGATTTCTAGATCCATTCACAACCATTCACGATCAAATTCTAATTGAATATCAACACTAAACATCCTTGTGATAAATTCCCACATAAACATTCATTCAATCAATCGATACAAACTGGTACTACCAACCAATTACGGTGCTATAAGCCAACACCGGGTATTTTCAAGTTAAATACCAAAACTTCTCCAATTTCACACAATTCCACACTTTTGGAATGATTAACCATAATCATCAAATTGCATAATTTCTCAATTAAACATACAATTGGCACCAACTGACTGATCAGACTTTGCTTTGCGATCGCGCGAAATTCTAACGACAGGCCATCCCGACAAAATTTTCGAAATTATTAAATAATTAAATTTAATTCCGAAAATTAAATAATTAAATATTATATTATTATAATATAATTTAATAAAATAATATTTATAAATTCGAAATAAATAAATAATTAAAAATAATTAATTAGGGCTTAAACAAGATTACACTAATTTAATCATACAATTAGCCCTAATTAAACATCCATTAAACTAATCATACAACAAATCTAATTTACATTAAAATAATCTAATCTAACCACCTAAACCTAATTAGACTAATCTAAACACCCCTTAAGCATAATTAACTTACTAAGCGGGGATTAGAGGATAAACTCACCGGTTTTGCGCGCCGGTGAGTTCACGCGACCACGGCGCCAAGGCGGTCGATAAACCTCAAGGCGGCGACACCAACCAAGGCCGGGAAGACACCTAAAACGGGCCTCGGAGTCTCCAAGGCTTTGCTGTCTTTCGCTTCGATCCGGGCTGAACCGGCAGAGAAGAAACCAGCAACTTCAACGGCGAAAACGGGCCGATCGGAGCTCCGGCAAGCAGGTGGTTGGCAACTGGTGGCTCCCGAGGGTCTTGGGGATCTTATGGGAGGTTGGTATGGGTGGAGGTAGGGTAGAAATGGGGAGAAAATGGCTGAAAACCGCGAAACAGGCGAAACAGGCGGAACCAGGCGGTTCCAGACGGTCCGGCAAGCGGCAGCTTCTCTCAGGATTTCGGGACGGCCAAAGAATTGTTCGGGCAAGAGGCGGGGTGTTCCAGAACGGACTGGATGTCCTCGTCACGGAACTGGGTGGAGCGTTCGCTGATTCATCCGGGAACTCGACTTTTTACTCGGATCATTGGAGAAAGATCGGCTGGAGCAGAAACTGGAACGAGGAGAAAACAGAGGAGGAAATGGAGTCCGATGGGCATGCGACGGTGGAGGGCTGTTGCTGCTCGGTTTCTCTGGTTTTTGCTGAGCTTCTCTCCTTCAACAACAATGGAGAAAGCCACAAATTAAGGGAGAAGAAGGCTGCTGAGCAAGGGGGGTCTCCTTGGGCTCTTTAGAGCTCAACACTTGCCATTCTCTCATTGGCTTTGCCCCCACCATGACATCACATGACCTCAGCCACTCTCTCTCCTCAAGCTTCCTCCACAACCTTGCCAATAGGTGCAAAATAGCTCTCCCCCATGGTATACGAATTTCATACATTTGTACATCAAATTCCTTCAATTCACTTCCAATTAAATCCACTTGAGCTCAAATTGAAGTCTATAAATTCATCCAAGGTGTCCTCACTTAAGTCCACATTTTTCCTTGTCCATTGAACCAACTTGTATTCCAAAAATTGTGATCAAAAGCGGTCCTCTGACAATCTCGAACAAAAACGGCCTTACTTTGCTTTTCCGCCAAAATTCTCGGTTTATAGAAAAATCTTATGGAGATGAGTCGACGTTCCTAAAATGAATTGTGACATAACAAAACTTTCAATTTCTGTAATCGAGTTCAATTTCTCGGTTAATTTCAATCCGGCGTGACTTTAGCGCGTCCTAATCTACCGGGTAGCTTTTAGGAACTTTTCGTGCAATTGACCCGTGGTTGATTATTTTCAAGCCACAAAGTGCATCTTCGACACATTGGCGACTCTCGATTGTCGTGGAAATCTCGAGGTTTCAAATACGGACACAGGGTACCAAAACGACGGTCGGTCTAGTGCCGATCGATCAGAATTTTGCAATTAAGTGGAATCACCCACATTTAATCACATGCATCTGTCGAATCGACCTATTTCCGGTCTCTAATCGATCTGTGCCATAATGACCCTTGCAGATTAGCACGGTCGAGCAGTCGGTTCCTGGTCGAATTCTCAAGTCTATTGCGTTTAGATTCCTTAACGGCTTCACCTGATAGACTAGTTATCTCGTGAGTGGCCAACTCAGAGAAGAGAGCTATAGGCGCGAAGATGAAATGCCCGACTTATTCAATTGAAACCAGAATTGGAAATCGGGATGTCACACTACGGCATTTTGATGTACCGACTAATGATGTCCATCAAGTTATGTAAATAAAAGTGTTCGGCTTTAACTTATAAAAGTTTTAGTTGGTGTGCATCGCTTTATAATTCAGAACGGGGAATAGTTGATGGATGTGCTTCTGCTATGTAAACTGCGCAGGGACCGATCTAAAAGATGTAAACCCCCAAAACTCAGGGACTTTTCAAAATTTTATGGTATCAGAGTAATGTATTATCAGGACAAGTGAAAGGTAAGTGAACTGTGGTGACCCTAACGGATCGGGGGCCGTCGGGGGGTGCCACATCAAGGGACATTTGGTCATTGCATTGAACATGTTTTTGGGAAATGAAAATGTTAATTGTTGACGTTGGACCCTCGGTCAACAATGCCTCGGGAGTCGGGATGCCCAAAGGATCGAATGAGTCGATGCCTTGTGGATGCCCGGTGGCCCTGTGTGGCTGAATGCCGGAGGTTTTTCCCCGGGAGCTTCGGGATGCCCGGTTGTATGCTAGTCGATACGTAAATTCGGAGGGTCGGGGTAACCATTCTCATGGTGAGCCTCGGAGGTTTTCCTCGTGATGCCAGGTGGGGTACGAGATGCCTGGAGGTGTGATACTCTTTGGATGCCCGGTGGCTCTTGTAGCTGAATGCCGGAGGCTTTCGCGACACCAGGGTGGGTGCGAAATCCCAGAAGGATGCAACCATTGGTCCTTTGGGGGGTGAAACCTTTTGAATAATTAAAACTGATGATTATACTAAGTGTGCGTGTGGTCTGGTTACGAGACTGAATTGTATGGCATGGAATGGGACGTGTCATTACAGTTTGGCCCTATGATCGGGACTTGTGTAACTGGACATGATGCATTTTGATTCTTTTGAAATCATATTTGGCATTGCATTAAAGAATTTTCATGATTTTGATGCATATTTATCCCCTGACTACCTGATTTTGTCTATCCTGCATGAGTCTAGATATTGATGGTACTGCTTGATATAGCTTGGTGAATCTTTTACTGCTGAGTGGCTGTACTCAATCCGTTTGGATTCCTTGTAAGATTAATCACGCTGGTGTTGTCACATTTGATCTTGGTGCATGAGTCTTCGATTCCAAAGTCTTTTGGTTGTTGTTTTATCCATAAGATTTGAGAACAACAACTTCCAAGAGCCACATACTCTGCTTCTGCTGTTGAAAGAGTTACAGTACTTTGCTTCCTTGAAAACCAAGATACTGTCCTATTACCAAGCAATTGACAAGTTCCAGAAGTGTTCTTTCTATCAACTCTGCAACCTGCTAGATATGCGTCTGAATATCCAAGGAGAATAAAATCTCATTCTTTAGGATACCATAGACCTAACTTAGAGGTTGTTGCAACGTATTGGTGATGCATTTCGCAACACTTAGATGAGATTCTTTGGGATCTGATTGAAATCTGGCACAAATGCAAACACTAAACAAAATGTCAAGTCTAGAAGTAGTAAGATAAAGAAGTGGACCAATGATACTTCTGTACAGCTTCTGGTCAACTTTCTTTCCTCCTTCATCTTTGTCCAGCTTCGAAGAACTTGACATTGGTATATCAATCTTTTTGCAATTCTCCAATCCGAACTTTTTAACAAGTTCTTTAGCATATTTTTCTTGGTGAATGAAAATTCCTTCCTTCAATTGTTTCACTTGTAGTCCGAGAAAGAAGGATAGTTCACCCATCATGCTCATCTTGAATTCATCCTGCATAGACTTAGAGAACTTCTTGCACAGGTTTTCGTTAGGTGATCCAAATATAATATCATCAACATAGATTTGAACAAGTAGGAAATTTTTACATTCTCTTTTAATGAACAAGGTAGTATCCACTTTTCCTTTGATAAAACCATTTTGAATTTAAAACTTACTTAACCTGTCATACCAAGCTCGAGGTGCTTGCTTTAAGCCATATAGAGCCTTTTTCAGTCTGAATACTGAGTCTAGTTTCCTTGGATGTTAAAAACTGGGAGGTTGTTCCACATAGACTTCTTATTGGATAAATCCATTCAGAAATGCACTTTTGACGTCCATTTGGAATAACCTGAAATTTTTATAACAAGCAAAAGCAAGTAATAATCTAATTGCTTCTAACCTTGCTACTAGAGCATAAGTTTCATCATAGTCTATCCCTTCTTCTTGCGTATATCCTTTGGCCACGAATCTTGCTTTGTTCCTTACCACTTTTCCTTTTTCATCCATCTTGTTCCTGAAAACCCATTTAGCTCCAACAATAGATTTACCTTTTGGTTTAGGAGTTAATTCCCAAACATCATTAATGCTAAACTGCCTGAGCTCTTCTTGCATTGCTTCAATCCAGCTTTCGTCAGTTAAAGCTTCTTCGATGCTTTTGGGTTCGATTTCAAAGATAAGTGCCACAGCGCTAGACTCTTCTTGCATTTTGGATCTGGTGCGAATCCCTTCATCAATATCACCAATGATGAGTTCTTTGGGATAACTAGACTTGTGCTTCCAGTTACTGGTCAGTCTGACAGATTGTTGATCTTTTTCTTCAGTTGATTCTTTAACATCCGTTTGTTGTTGTTCTTCTGAAGTCTGAGTAGCTTCAGGGGAGGTAGACTTTGCAGAGTCTGGAGCAGGTTCAAATTCTTCAGGTTGAGTATGAATTGATTGAATTTGCAAAGAGTCTTGAAATTTGACATTCATCAACTCTTCTACAGACTAAGTCTTCTTGTTGAATACTCTGTAGGCTTTGCTAGAGGTTGAATATCCAAGGAAGATTCATTTGTCTAATTTTTCTTCAAACTTACCGACTCGATCATTTACATTTTTTAAGATAAAACATTTGCAACGAAACACATGAAAATAAGAAACAATTGGCTTCTTTCCTTTGAATAACTCATAGGGAGTTTTCTCTAGAATAAGCCTTAAGAAAGCTCTGTTAATAATATAACATGTTGTAGAAACTGCTTCAGCCCAAAAACGAGAAGAAATATTACTTTCAATTAAAAGAGTTCTTGCCATTTCTTGCAAAGATCTATTCTTCCTTTCCACAACTTCATTTTGCTCAGGAGTGTACGGAGAGGAGAACATATGCTGAAAACCAGATTTATCAGAGAATTTAGCAAAGTCTTGATTTTCAAACTCACCTCCATGGTCTGTCTGTATGCTTGAAATAGCATATCCTTTCTCATTCTGCACTTTCTTGGCAAACTTTGAAAAATGAGAGAAGGTTTCAGACTTACTTACTAGAAAGTAGACCCAAGTAAATCGTGAATAATCATCCATTATTACTAGTCAATATCTCTTTCCACCAATACTTTGAGTTCTAGTTGGTCCAAAGAAATCCATATGCAGGAGCTGCAACACACGATTAGTGGAAACTTTATTCATAGGTTTAAAAGAACTTCTAACCTGTTTTCCCAATACACATGGTGTGCATAAGTCAGATTTTTGGTACTTTAGGTTGGGTAGTCCACGAACAAGCTTCTTGGAAGAGATTTTGGCAATTTGCTTCATGTTGATGTGTCTAAGCTTTCGATGCCAGAGATTCGCTTCATCTTGTATTGATATCAAGCATTGAGATCTTTCTGGTTTTATGTCCATAAGATAAATATTCCCGTGTCTATGCCTAGTAAAAGATTGAGTGAGATCTTTACTAGTTCCTGAACATGTCCCTTCCTGGAAATTGATTTTGAACCCAGTGTCGCACAGTTGGCTTATTCTGAGTAAATTGTAATTTAATCCTTCCACCAAGGAAGCATTATTGATTGTTAGATCTCCAATCTTTACTGTTCTGCATCCAACAATTCTTCATTTGCTATTTCCACCAAAGGAGACTTTTCCTCCATTTGTTTGAACAAGCTTTATAAAACAACTTGAATCTCCTGTCATGTGTCTTGAACAGCTACTATCCAAATACCATTAAACCATCTTCTTGATAGTGACCTGTAATTAAAAAAGAAACTCAAGCTTTCTTTGGTACCCACATTTTATTGGGTCCAGTGGAGTTAGTGCAATATACAGTCTTTGCCTAATCCTTCTTAACAGGTCTCCAAACCATAGGACATTCTCTCTCAAAGTGTTTTGAGCTGTAACACTTAGAACATTTGAGAGCACTTCGGCCAGCGGGTTTTACAAAGACTTTTTGAAAATGATTTCTATAAAAGGCTTTTGTAGGTCTTTGTTTGATCTTTTCCTTTACTTTCGGAAAATCAATTAGAGGAATAGTTTCAGAAGTCATTTCCAAACCTGATTTGTTAAAGTAAAGTCTTTGTATCGAAAGAATCTTTTCCGACTTCTCAGATCTTATTGAAAACCTTTTTGAAATGTTTGAAATGTCATTTTTCAAACATGTATTTTCTTTTAAAAGAGAGGCTGCATTTTCTTTCAAAATGACAAAACTTTTGTCTAAATTTTCAAACTTTTTTTCCAAGAGTTTTCCTATTACTTCAGTGTAGAATTCTCCATTTTTAGCTCGGAAATCCTCTTAAGAGAAGTTTTGAGGCTAAGACAAAGTTCATTAATATATTTCGAGTCTTTTGTAGGAATTTTTAAATTGCTTACCTCAATTTCACTGTTTGAGTCTGAGTCTGTATCTATTTCAAAGTCTGAGTTTGATTCTGATTTTGCTATTAAACAAATATTGGCATAATCATCATCACTTTCTTCACATTCAGTATCACTCCATGTTTCTGCTTTAAGAGCCTTTCTGTATTTCTTAGCTTTTCCTTTCTGTTTCTTCAACAAAAGACAGTTGGGTCTGATGTGTCCCTTTTTCTTGCATTCAAAGCAAATCACATCTTTATTGGATTCATCATCCTTAGTTGATTTGTTTTGAAACTTTTGAGTGCTTTGTTTCCTCCAATTGAATCTTCTTCCCTTCTTGTTCAGTTTCCTAAACCTTCTTATCATAAGTGCTAGCTCTTCATCGTCCAAATCTTCTTCAGAGTCTGTAACATCAGAATCATCGTTAGATTTTAAAGCAATAGACTTCTTACCTTCAGGATCTTCTTCTTCATTGATTTGCTCCACTTCATAGGACTGAAGTGTGCCAACCAGTTCGTCTACGGAGAGTGGCATGATCCTTTGTGTTTCCCTTATTGAAGTCTTTACGTGATTCCAGTCTTTGGAGAGTCCACGCAGCAATTTGTTAACCTTCATGGGTCCTGAGATTAGCTGTCCCTGATACTCTAGACCATTTACAATTTCAGTGAAGCGACTAAACATATCAGTGATAGATTCTCCTGGCTTCAGCTTGAAGGCTTCATATTGTCCGAGTAGAATATTGATCCTTATTTCTTTCACTCGATCAGTTCCTTCATATGTAATGTGCAACCTATCCCAGACTTCTTTGGCTGTTTCACAAGAAGATATTCTATTATACTCAGTAGGAGATAATGCACAATATAAAGAGTAAATTGCTTTTGCATCAAGAGCTTGTCTCTTGGTTATCTCTTCTTGTGTCATCTCGCTACCTTCTGCAACTTCTTTTCCCCTCTCTGAGACTGATGTAGCTTTAGGAATGATTCCTTTTTCTACCACATCCCATTCCAGAGGATCTTTTGATCTTAGGAATGCCTTCATCTTGTTTTTCCATATGCTGTATTCCTTTCCATCGAAGTAAGGTGGTCTGGTATTACTTTGGCCTTCAACCAAACCTAGAGCCAACATACTAGTCATAGATCTTTAACTCAGAAGTAAAGGCACTTCAATTAAATGAGTACACAAGCTCTAATACCAATTGATAGGGCTAGTAGGAGCACCTAGAGGGGGGTGAATAGGTGATCAAACACGTTTTCGCTAAACTTAACAAATTAATATGACTTTTAAGAGTGATAGACTGAAAGTGTAAAAGACTACAGACAATTATACAGAGCTATGAATTGAAGTAAAGAGATTAGGGATAGAGAATTAAAACACAAGGTTTATAGTGGTTCGGCTTAGACCAAGCCTACGTCCACTCTCCCGCACTGACAGCTCACTGGCTGGATTCCACTAATAACCAAAATAGATTTTATAGTCTCACGTCCTTGATTCCACAATGTAGAGACTCTGCTACACTTCCTTAAGGTCTCACAAGTATCTAATCTCTCTTTTGAGTACAAATTTGAGCTCAGCAAATGAAACAGCAAAGAACATGGAGCTTCAAACTTTGGAATTTTTTTATCACGCACACTATCGAATAACTAGAGCGTCTTCCTTATATACTTCTAAATGCCTTCATAATTGTTGGCACCTTTCAAAGAAGTTCTTCCAATTAATCCGTTGGACAGAATCAATTAGGGAGATCTCGAGTTATTAAAGGAATATGATGATAGCCCACCAATCTTGCTCGCCCATACAATTAGGATCTAGGTTTCCATAAGCAGAACCTTCCAAGTATACTTTGCCAATCATCGGATCTAAATTACTCGAATTAATTTTAATACGAATAAAGATCTCGAGGTCCCATCTCCAGCCATGAGATCCTCTTCAACCGCACGAATCAAATCCTTAAAGATATACTTACATCTAAGTAAGTCTTCTTCAACGGATAAAACTTTTCTTCGTCGGTTTGGAAATTGTCAATGAGGGCAGACTTTAAATCTTGAGTCTAGAGGTCTTCAGACTTGACGGTAGAGTCTGCAAGTCTTCAAACTAGACTGATGGAAACGTTTTGTCAACTTCAAAACAAATAGGGAAGTTTTCTCCAACAGGTGTGTGTGTGTGTTTTAATTTTTTTATGTATGCAGATTATGTGTGTTTTATGCATATTTTATTACGCAGACCAGACTTGAGCAATTGTTTATTCATATAATGCTTACTGTCTGTTATCTCTGTTTATTATCTTGTACCGCTCAAGTGTTGTTTTGCAAGATAATATTCACATTATGTTTAAATCTACATGAAAGTTTTGTCACCATAAAAAATAGGGAGATTTTTTAGAAAACTTCTACCAAGTTTTGAAATTGACAAAACTTTCTTGTTCTTATTCTTATTTTGAAGAATAGTATACTTCCAAAGTTATATTGCACTCTTGCCAAAATCTATTACCTCTTACGCAATCTAGACTGAAACTGAGTCTAGAAAGAAGATATAATCAGACTCAGATTTATTGATATTACGACAAAAATTTAGAATGAACGCAGGAGGAATTTATTCTTCAATATCTGACTCTCTAGCGAAAAATCTCACTTATCGTTTACAAATACATTGATGGAATCAATCAAATTGATTAAATCAATTTTGAAGACAAATTCCTTTTTTGGAAGCATCTACTTATGGAAACCTAGATTCTGATTGTATGGGCAATCGGAATTAAGAAATTTTCATCTCAATCTTCAAACGACTATAAGATATCCTTAATCGATTCTTTCTAACGGATTGATTGCAAGAAATTCCTTTGGAAAATGCAAATGGATAGTGAGGCGTAGATGAGTATTTAAGAAGGTCATTCAATCTACTTGAGATAAAGCGTGAAAAATTGAAATTCCAAAATCTAAAGCCTTTCCAACCACTTGTTCTTCATCGACGATTCTTACAAATTGTATTCAAGAGAGAAAATCACAAGAAGAGTGACTTGGTGAGAGAAAAAGAATCTTCCACTGAGTGTTTGTACTCGAAAAATTGTACTTCTCTATTGATGCTATAGTGAATTCTAGCCAGAAGGCTGTTAGCGTGGGAGAGTGGACGTAAGCTTAATTTAAACCGAAGCACTATAAATTTTATGTACAATTTTCTTTTCCCTTAACTCTTTTCTTTTAAATATGTTGCATCTTTTTAAGTATTGCAAAAATCTATTCTATCTCTTTTCTGATTCAAAATTTTCATTAGAAGTCTGGTGACTTGTGTATCACACTCTGTTTAGTTCTCAAGCTTTGTTTGAAATTTATTTTACTTTTCAAAAATTCTTTTAAACAACTATTCACCCCCTCTAGGTGTTTGTACTAGCTTTATCATGCTCTACTTCATTCTCTTTCGTTTGGAATAGTTAAAATCTGTTCGTTCTGCCATATTTATCTTGATAACATTTTGCATGTTCGTTTTGTTTCATTATGTTTTGTTTTGAATTGTGGGAATCTATTCGTTTAGTCATATTTGTGGCACCCCCTGAACGGCCCCCGATCCGCTGGTGTCGCCATAGATCACTTGCTTTCTCTCCACCTGAAGGTCTATTACTCTGATACCATGATACTTTCAGGAAGTCCATGAGTCCTGGGGGTTTATAATTCTTACATTGGTCCCTGTGCAGTTATATAGCGGAAGCATATCCAACATCTCCCTATCCCATATTCAGAAACGATGCACACTAACTACACACTTTTATAGGTAAAAGCCAGACACTTTTATTTACATAAACCCGATGGACATCTTAGTCGGTACATCAAAATGCCAAGATTTTTCTAAACTCGGCTATTTTCAAATGGTACTCGACTCTCTAACAACCATGTACATAGGCATATCAATCAGTGTCAACGGTCTAAAAATGCTTCATCTGCTGACCATCACTCTCGGTCACACCCAGTCCGGTCCATCAGCTGGCGGCGGTGGCAACGGCCCTAGCGTACTCCCATCACGGCGAATGAACACAGTCAGAAACTCCTGGATCACTGGGCCGGTGGGAGGACCAATGTCGAACATGATCAGTACCCGCACTCAAACAAAAACCAGCCCTCGTATCTCAGGATGGTGGTGCTCCGAACACTCACATTGAAGGTCGATCGGAATACCATAGAATGTGCCGGGGGTGACTAGCAGCAGAGGCATATCTTCTAGTCTAAAATGTTAGTCCCCAAATGGGGTGAGTACAACCACTCGGCAGCAAAAGGTCCATTAAACTATACTACGCATGCCATCACGATCTAGTTTTATGCAAGATAGACAAGACAGTTCATCAAGAAATGAGTATGCGTCGAAACCATAAAACTCTTTAATGCAATGACAAGTGCCATTCCAACAAACAAGATGCATCATGCCCAGTCACACAAGTCCCGATCATAGGGCCAAACTGTTATGACACGTCCCATTCCATGCCATACAATTTAGTCCCATAACCAGACCACACTCACACTTAATATAATCATCAGTTTTAACATTCAAAAGGGTTTTATCCCCCCAGAGGACCAATGTTTGCGTCCTTCTGGGATTTTGCACCCAACCTGGCGTTGCGAAAGCCTCCGGCATTCAGCCATTAGGCCACCAGGCATCCAGAGCGTGTTTCATTACACCTCTTAGGCATCTCACACCCTGCCTGGCGTTATGAGGAATCTCCGGGGCGCACCATGAAAATGGTTACCCCTACCCTCCGGAATTACATATCGACATACCATCGGGCATCTGATGCTCCTGGGGAAAACCTCTCGAGCCTTCGAGCCTCTCGACTCCCGGGGCATCGTTGACCCGAGGGTCCAACGGCAACATTAACATCTTAATTTCCAAAAACGCTTTTCAATGCAATGACAAGATGTCCCTTGAGTCTCATCAAATCTCAATATTGAATGATATGTTGAATGCCAATATCATCATGTCAAATAACAACTCAATATGCATTCACCTTTGAGACAAATTGAGCAAATTCGGAATAAAACAGCTCAAACATCAAAATGCACAGTTTTAGTAAAAATTTCGGTATAACCCCTAAATAAACTCAGAAAATTCTAAACTTTTGATATGTTATAAATAAGACCTAAAGGTAAAAGTTTCATGAAGAACACTAGGCCAAAATAGTTATGTATGAATTGCAACAGGTCGCATAACTCAGCCCAGAATTCATTCCATAATTTATACTCCCACAGTAAAGTGCCGAACATTAAAATAGATTTATGCCACTATGTATGAATTTCGAAAAATCTGACTAAAATATATGTTATATTTTAAATAATTCCTTACAGCTTTCATGAAGAAATCAAGACCAAAATCATACTAGAAGTTTCTATAAAAAATCGACAAGATTACTAAGCTACACAAATAATTCCGGACCACATTGATTCAATGGAGTCCGATGCCTATATCTTGGCTAATTTACTTCCAAAATCCATCCAAATCTATACTTCTTAATGTGGTTCAAAGGAATTTAAAAGTACACATAGAAAACCAAAGCATTTCCTCAATTTCTCAATCCATTTCTACTCTACTCATCCAAAATCCAGCATCCAACATCCACAACCCAAACATCTCCAAGTCTATTGCACTACATCAGACCATAACAGCATTGCAATATATAGGTCAATGGACTTTCACTTGCCTCAAGTCCTATGGTTCAACAGCTAGGGGGTTCGGTTCGGCGATGCGGCTCGACGACGGCGAAGACCAGCGGCGTCGATGGCGGCAGTTCAAGCACGGACGGAAGGCGTTCCTTCTCTTCCTTTCTCGCGGCTCACACTCGCGCGCCCGCTTCTCTCGCCCAAACTCGCTCTCTCTCTTTTCATGGTTCTGCTCGCTCGAATTCTCTCTCTCACTCACTCGAATTTCTGCTCGGTTCTTCTCTCTCCTCCCCTCAATTCCGAATCCTTTTATTTCTTTGGTTTGTTGACTATTCAGTCAATTGCATGGGAGATGCGGTGGCGTCCAAGATCGAAGACAGCTGTGGAGGGCATGGCTTTCCCTTGCTCGATCCCTCCTCCTGCGCTGGCCACCGGATGAAGAGCAACGTGGCCTCCGCTGGCCACTCTTCGGTCAACAACCTTCAAGATTTGTTGACCCAGCTTGTCGACAATTAAGGGAGGCTTGGGTTAATTGGGTCGGGAAATTTTTTTGTGGCCGTACGGTCCTTAATACACGGCCCAATTTCTCCAAAGATTAAATCCTTAAATTTCGGTACATGTATGGAGCATTTCGGTTTCATGGTCTCCATGGGAATCAACTAATCTCCTCTTATTCAATCCACTTCATGTGTAAGTACGTGACTGAAATTCTTGCGTGGAGGAAGAAATTGGCAAGGCTGCATGGGGTCGTGACCATGTACATGGGAGGTTCGTTCCAAGAGAATAAAAATAACGTGGCCGTTGGTGAGATTGTTCATATGGCCATTCAAAGAGGAATTTATTTTTCTCAAAAAGTAAACGTTTCGGGACGTCGAGTGGCGATGAAACTAGGCCAAATGTGGTACCGACGATACTCCCGTCGATTACTCATGGCCGTTGCATATTTGAGGGTCGTCGAAATTTCTGGATGCCACAATATTTGTATTGATGACCTCTTACATGTTTGTTTTGCTTCATTCTACTTCGTTTTGAATAGTCAGAATCTGTTTGTTCTACTATATTTGTCTTAATGAACTCTTGTGTGTTTGTTCCGCTTCGTTCTACTAAAATTTTACTAGTCATAATCTTTTTATTCTACTTGTTTATGATAATTTCTTAGGGTAAGTACACTAGAAGTGCCAAAAGTTGTGTACGACGCTCACTTTGGTGCCAAAAGTTTCCGTTGGATTACTTAAGTGCCAAATCGGAGGAAAAATGATCATTTTGGTGCCACTGGCACGAGATTTCGGCCAAAATGATTATGTGGCTTTTACATTTAAAAAAAAAAAAATCGACGTGGCAAAAATTGAAGAAGACTATCCACATGAATTGGCATAAAACGACGACGTTTTCGTTTCTCCGTAAGAAACGACGTCGTTTTATGCCATTCCATGTGGACTCACTTAAGAAAACAACACCGCATTGCTTTATGGCCAAAATGACATCGCTAAAGAAGGAGTAAAATAGGGTTCGTATAGGCGGCATACGAACTACGATTCTCGCTCAACACTGGCCGTAGCTCGCTCAGCTGCCGTCGTTCGCTTGCCCGCCGTTGCTCGGCCACCGCTATAGTTGCGCCGTCATTCATTGTCATTCGCTGGCTGTGTCCCCAACTATCGCTCACTCAGATTTGTCATGTTCTTTACGTGAGTCAATTGAGTAAAAACTTTAGGGTTTCGATGAGCAAGTTAAGGCACGGAGGGCAAATTGAGGGCTTGGCTCAGGGGGGATGTGGTGGGGAAAGTGATGTGGATCTCACTTTTGTGGGGACTGAATAGAAAAATTTAGGGTTCCGTTGTTCACTTTCTTTTGTGGGGACCGAATAGAAAAATAGGGCGCGGAGGGGAAATGGGGGCTCAACTCGGAGGAAAACAGTGGTGGGACCTTATTTTGTTTAATTAGTTGGACTGCTTCTGTGGGGGACCGAATGTGATTGAATTGAAAAATGGGTGATGGGGACTTCACTTTGTTTGTTCATTTCGACTTCCTTTGTTTCTGTAAAGGGACTGAATTGAATAAATTGGTTGCCTTTGTTTTTTTGACAAAACAACAAGGACCTCAATGTGAAGTTGTTGATTCTGTCATGTGATCCCAAAAACTAATTACTCTTTTTTTCCTTGGGTGTAGCATTGACATGGACGAGAATCAGGAAGGCGTCATTATTTGCTATGGTGGAAGGTTTGTTATTGGAGTCGAGGACTGGGAATATACTAGTGGAAATGAAGGTACTATCTATGTCAATGTTCGGAATCCATCTTATTATTGATTTTGTGAGGGATTTGGTGTATTTTTTACGATGCAAAGTGCAAAAACTACATTATTATGTTCCTAGGAAGGAATTGAAGGATGGCTTGAGATTTTTTAATGACAATAATGGTATTAAGGATATCATTTACCATTATCTTCGCGACGACGAAGCTAGGGTATATGTTGAGTATTATAATGATGATGAGGATGGTGAGGGTGAGGATGAGGATGAGGATGAGGATGGGTATGAGCAGACCACCACTGAAAGAGGAGAAGTGAGGGATCCTACACAAGCGAGCAATCAGGTTGAGGATGAGTTTAGGTTAGATGAAGGGCAAAATGAGAGGGAGATAAGTCATATTGATAAATATGAACAAATAGGGAGATGTCCTAAAATCTCGGGTGAAGATGTGGGCGATGAAGACTTCATTGGATTAGAATGGGAAGTTGCTCTATCTAGTGAATCGGAAGATGAATATTTGGCTTCAATAAGTTTCCCAAGTGACGAAGATGATGATGAACTCGTATAGTCAAGACAAAAGCAAAGGGAACTTCTTAGAAATTTTTTTGCAGTTTCAAGAAAGAGGCCCGAGCTAGTAAATAAGGATGGAGCTCTAGCTGCAGGTAATAGAAGTGAAGATGAAGAAAGCTGCGGCGATGAAATTGTTGGTTCGGAGAATGAGCTTGGCAATGATAATAAAGAACCTGCTCGTGGAAGAAAAAGTAAGTACCCTTGCTATGATCCAACTGTTGATAAACTTGTTTTGTCTGTGGGCATGAGATTTGACGATGCCAAACAATTAAAGGAAGCTGTTGTCAAGAACTCCATTGCTGAACAGATGAGCGTTGAATTTATTAGAAATACGAAGGAATTTGTGAGAGCTAAGTGCTCACAACCCAATTATTCATGGAAGCTCTATGGCACGTTGTGTAGGAAGTGGTCATTCCAAATTAGGTCATTCTGGAGGAACATACTTGTCCAACTATATTTAACAATAAAAGGATAACAAGTGTGTGGTAATCGAAGCATTTTTACAATACTATCAAAGCAATGCCCAAGATCAAGAGTCCTCAGTTTCAACAATTAGTGAATGAGCAATTATGGGTTAATGTGTCAAGGAATCAATGCAAGAGAGATAAGCTGAGGGTGATGAAAATATTAATGGGTCGGTATAAGGAAGAATATGTGCACGTATGGGATTATGTTGGCGAATGCATGCTTCAAAACCCATTTAGTAGGGTATATGTAAAGGTTGTAGAGAGACCACTCCCTGATCTTGAGCCTAGATTAGATAGATTATATGTCTGTTTTGATGCATGCAAACGGGGCTTCTTGGCTGGTTGTAGAAGAGTTATAGAATTGGATGGATGTTTTCTAAAAGGTTTATGCAATGGGGAGTTGTTGGCTACTGTGGGGAGAGATGTCAACAATCAAATGTTTCCGATAGCTTGGGCGGTGGTGAAGATGGAGAACAAGGATACTTGGTCCTGGTTCCTAAAAAATTATAATGGTTGACCTTAGGATAACTGATGTGGGAGGATGAACATTCATGAGTGACCAACAGAATGTAATACCATTGTCAATTAATTCTCTTTTAATATTAATTACTTACATATTTTTCCTGACTTGTATTTATTGATTTGAGTTTTTGTAGGGACTTATTCTTGCATTGACTGAGTTGATACCACATGCTGAGCATATAATGTGCGTGAGGCACATATATGCAAACTAGTCAAAAAGCTTCAAAGGAGATAGGTTGCATAAGCAGTTTTGGCAGATAGCGAAGAGTACCAACATGGCTAATTTCAGATTAGCCAAACAAGGATTGTTGTAGTTGACAAAGGAAGGTTTTGATGCACTCTTCCAGACAGAAGTTAAGCATTGGTGTTGGGCCTTTTTCAGCGAAGAGTTTAAATGCGATATCATTGACAACAACCTTAGTGAAGCTTTCAATGACAGAATTTTAGAGGCCAGGTGCAAACCAATCATCAGCATGCTTGATGATGTTCGAGTTATGGTCATGACTAGACTGCATAGGCAAAGAGATGAGGCTACGAAGTGGACTAGAGACTGTGGTCCTAAGATTGTGAAGAGATTGGATGCAAACTTTGCTGCTAAATCATTCAAAATCATGATAAGTATGTTGTCAACCTAGATAGAAGAAAGTGTTCATGCCGAGCTTGGCAACTAAATGGAATTCCCTATGCCCATACCATTTGTGCTATTTAGATGAATATAGAAAACCCAGATGATTACCTAGATGATTGGTACAAAAAAAAGCTCATACCTTGCTTTGTACCAATTCATGATGTAGCCTATCAGAAGTAGCAAATTTTGGGAGCTAACAAATCATGAAGGCTACCTTTGCCAATGAAGAAGCAAATAGGAAAGCCAAAAAAGAGATGAAGAATGTAGCAGGAAGATGCATCAAGTCAGAGGATGAGTAGGACTGGGATAAAGATGAAATGCTTCTATTGCCACAAGGAATGGCACAATAAGAAAGGTTGTGAGCTGAAAAAGCAACATCAACAGCAAGATGTAATGTCTGATTCAAGTTAGGAACATGACCTACTGAAGAGCTTCTTGTTGGGCCTACTGAAGGGAGGACAGAATGTGGCACCCCTTGACGGCCCCCGAACCGTTAGGGTCGCCACAGATCACTTGCCCTTTCATAATCCTAAAATAAATATCACTCTGATACCATTGAAATGTAGCGGGTCCACATGCCTTGGGGGTTTTTTTTATTTTTTTTTCAATCAGATCGGTCCCAACGCAGTTCATAAAGCGGAAGTATAATTTGATATCTCCCTAACCCATGTTCAACCAAATAATACAATGCAATGCACACCAACTTCATCTTTCATATATATAGAAGTTAGAGCCGAACCACTTTTATTTACATACTTTGATCGGACATCAAGAGTCGGTACATCAAAAGGCCAATGCTTTTACTAAGCTCGGCTATAACCAAAAGTACCCGACTCTACCATGGTCATGTACATCGATCCATCCTCCAGTGTCGGCTTTCCAAAAAGTGTCATCCACTACCCATCGCACGCTCGATCACACCCAGCCCGGTGCATCGGTCGGTGGCAGTGGTATCATCCCCATCATAATCCCGTCACGACGAATGTCCACGGACAGGAACTCCTGGACTACGGCTCCATCAGGTAGACCCACGTCATACATAACCAAAACTCGGACACGGATAAACACCAGACCGCGAACACCCACACAGGAGTGCTCTGAACACTCGACCTCAACATCAGACGATAAGCCATAAAATGTACCACGTGTAACAGGTAGCAGCGGTATCTCCTAATCTAAAATGTTAATCCCCAAAAGGGGTGAGTACAACCACTCAACAGTAAAAGATCCATCAATCCACAAGATGCACAAACAAGGCAACCAAATTTCATGTGAGATGCACAATTTATCCATGCAACCATACTTATGTTTCCATGAGATCCATTCAAAATCTTTATGATCACATTTCCAATACCAATAATATCAATTCAATTTCATGATCAATCATATCCCATGCCATATGCATAACCACATGTGCATGACTCAATTTTCAATTCTTGATTTTCAAAAGGATCTCATTTTTTTTTTCTTCCAGGGACCAGTGTTTGCATCCCTCATATCGCTCGCGCCCAACCTGGCATCGCGAGGAACCTCCGGCACACACCTCTGGGCATCCGGCACACACACTCCGGGCATCTCGCACCCCAACTGGCATCACGAGAAACCTTCGGCACACACCTCCGGGCATCCGGCACACACACTCCGGGCATCTCGCAACTCCCGAGGACATCCGGCACACACACTTCGGGCATCCGGCACACACACTCCGGGCATCCCGACACTCCCGGGGCATCGTCGGCTCACACCTCCGACGGTATCATCATCACAATGTATATTCACATATATATCTCACTTTCAACATGGCATGTGATGCAATAATGTCAAAGGTTTAAATCAGCTTTTTGATGTCATAAGATATGCTAAATATAACCACATATGCAGCATAAATAACAACCCAAGATATCACATCTCATAGAGCAATTCGTTTGTTCTTGAAAATAAAATAATTTTCGGATAAAACAGAATGCACTCCTTTAATTAAAATTCTGGAAAAATTAGTAAAAGATCTTAATAAATTATGAAAATTTAACATGTTATAAAAGAGATCTAGAGAAAAAGATTTCATGAAGGACACCATGTCAAAAGAGCTTCGTACGAATCGCTACAGTCCATGCATCACAGCCTTGAAATTTCGGAACATCACCATTGCACAGTTTCATTCAAAAATTCTGAAATTTTGATATGTTATAGAGAAAACCTAGAGGTAAAAGTTTCATGAAGAACTCGAAGTCAGATTCGTGATAGATCAAAAGTTATAATCACCATAACCGTCTCTAACCCTCGGCAACGATTTCCAGATCTATCCATTTCAAAGAAAATTCGTTTCACCTACCTATACTTGTCCGTTTCCTCTCAAATTTTAGTATGTTACTGCTCAAGATGTCATTTACAACTTTCATCAAGGACACGAGATCAAATTCTGACTGGATAATTGCACAAAACTCACGGAATCACAAAGGGTCGGACTGTCTTTACATGCAACAGCTTGCTTGTTCTAGAAAGACTACCACCATTCACTCGAATTTCAGCATCCAACATCACAACTCAAGCATATCCAACACCCATTACACTTCACACACAACCACAGCAAGCAAAATGTAGGCTAATGGACTTTACTTGCCTTAAATCCAACGAAATCACAGCAAGCACATGGCGATTAGAGGTCTTCGAACACAGCACGATCGACGGCGAAGCTAGGCGCACGCACGGCAGGGCAGGTCTTCTTCTTCCCTCGCCGAAGCACCCTCACGAACAACTCTCTCTCTCTCTCTCTCGGCGACAACCCCCCTCGCTCACTCCGCCCCTCCTCTTTTCTTTCCCTTTCATGATTAGCTAGTAATCATTAGCTTGCATGCAAGAGCCACTTGGAGAACCCTTCACGCCACTTGTCATTCTTCATGCAAGTTGATGGGCCTCATTCGGTTGGGCTTGGGCCAGCCTTGGTCGACCGAATGGTGAGGCTTTGTGGGCTGGTTTTGGGCCTTAAGAAATCAGCCCACTCCTTCTCCTAATAATCCACCTTAATCCCCACTTATCTACCTAATTTCATATATTCACATGGCCATAAATTTTGCAACATTAATCAATGAAAATTCAACTTATAAAGTACATGGCCAAGAACAAAAATTGCTCTATCAATTTGTCCTTTAGTACAATCCTTGATCACTCATGGACATAGGATACATTTCCAACAAAATAATTGTCCATTAAATGCTCGGCCTTGTTTAATTGAAATCGGTTAGTCTAATGACTATAATATAGTCCGATGGTGCTTCCATCACCTTTTTAGGGGTCACGGAGTATCTAGGGATGGTCATGGAATTTTTTTGGGATGCCACACAGAAAGCCCTACTATAATGTCTACTGAAGGACAGATAGAAAGCCCTGCAGTAAGGTAAGTATTCTCTTTGCCTCAGTAACTTTTTAGTTTATATATAATAGAGTTTGATGGTTCACCATGTGTATTGACTTCTCTTGTCCTTTTCCTCTATCATGCACTTGTAATTAATTTGAGAAGTTTTCTCTATTTGTTTCCACCATGAAAATGAGTAGATGTCTAATTATTTATTCTAGTTGGTCATAATCCTGATACAGTGCATTGTTGTAAGGCTTACTAAAGGGCAAAAAAAAAAAAAAAAAAAAAACCTATTGTACACCCAAGTGTAGGGACAAGGACTTAAACAGGTAGGACGGCAACAACAACTAAATCTACTGTTGAGCAAATGAGAAAAAAAATATCCTGTAAGTTGTATATCGCTGTGTTTGTCTTTAATGGGCTGAAATTTAAATTTGTTATGTGTTTTTCAGGTGAGAAGACGAGCAATTGCACAAGTTGCATAGGTTGCTCTCTCATTTGTTGTTGCTAAAAATGATGCATCATAGCAAACAAGATGGGCTCTTAGAAAAAGATTAAGGCAATATGATTATGAGATTTACACATATGAATGTACTGGAATGACTATTTTGAATGTAAGATTTGTAAGCCTCATGCATTTAATTTGATGTACTTCAATTCATTTGATTGATAATATGACTATGTTCTTGTAGCCTGGAAGAACTTCGGAGGTACTTATCTCTCAAGGTGGGCCAACTCAAGAATCAAGGGCGCAGCCAAGGAAGAGTGCTCCAAAGAACTTCGGAGGTACTTATCTCTCAAGGTGGGCCAACTCAAGAATCAAGGGCGTAGCCAAGGAAGAGTGTTCCAAAGAAGAAGACATCAAGTATAGGTCCAAAACAGTCATCCAAAAAGAACCCAGTACCAGTTACATCAAAACCAACTGATCATGGGAGCAATAGTGATCATACGGACCAAGATATGACACGTGCTAGAACAAAAGTAGCCGCTGTCAAGAACAAGGAGGTGATAGAATGGCCAATTAAAGAACCTACACATCCAGTTCGAAAGAGTACTCGAATTATAAATTAATTCAAAGCTCCAAAAGAAAAAGGAGATGGAAGTGTTGTGCATATTGACTAATGGGAGGATGGAGGACATGGTCTGTTTTTATGTTTTCATTTTTTAGGAAGGTGCTAGATATTGTATCTTTATTGATGGTAGTTGCTGCCATTTTTTTTTTAGGAGGGTGCATATTGTCATTGTTTTTTTTTTTTTAAGAGGGTGCTGAATCTTCAGTGATTGGGGAGTGAAGTCAGACATATTTTTCTTTTGTAAAGAATCAATCAATGTCAATGGCAATAGCTATTTTTGTTATTTTCTCTTGTGTTGGTTTCGGCTAGTAATTTTGGCAAGACAGTTATGTTGTATAATTTTTTGCTGTTGGTGCAATGTTTTTATGAGGTTGATATTGTTTTTAGAAGTGATGTGTGCATATACTGTCGCTGGTTGAAGTTATGGATGCTAACGAGAATTTGTGGGTTCTAGTTGTATGTGTTGGTAAGAATAAAATGCACCAGCTCACCTTGGTGTAGTTGTGGGTGCTACATCTTTTTGCATGAGGAATTTTGGGTGCTGGTGTATCTTGTTGCATCAATACTTGTATGGGCTGGTGTAAGAACAAGATGCACTAGCAACCCAACTGGCGCAACAAGATGCACAATGACTGGTGCAAGCCAAGTGACGTTTGAAACTAACATGTTCTTTTTTTAAAAACTTGTGCAACACAAGTGATCACTTTGTAATCACAACTGGCACTTAAATGATCACTTTTATAAAAACTTGACACTTAATTGATCACTGTTTACAACTTATAGCACTGAAATAGTCAATCGTGAATTTGCCACAATCCCTTAATTTCGCCATGGTTTGTAGTAATAGTTGCAGCAAACTAGCAAACCATTACCAAATAAAAAATGCAGCAAACCATTATATCTGAAGCAAAAACTAACCAAAACAAACATTGACAATATACAACTAAGCAAGAAAATTTTTAAGTGCTCACAACTAATGCATTCCAACTCCAACCTTCCATTCATACCATAGATTGCAACAAAACCTTCTGTTCCATACAAAAATTGCAGCAAACCAAAAACGAGAAAATATTCAATTGTATGTGCGCGCCACGTCATTTGCTGACATGGTGCCCTGCTGACCCGGTGCACACATACCAATGAAATACCGTCCCGTGTCCTCGAGCGGGACCCGCTAAAAAAGGAAGGCGCTGATTTTTGGTCGACTCAGCTCGACTCCACGCAGAAGAAAGGACTGTCAGCATATTCCTCCCGCTCAAAATTTTTCTCTCTCCTCACTTGAATTAGCGGGTTCTCTCTCCTCACTTGAACGCGTAGAACCTTCCTCTGTTTCCTTCTTCGCACATCCCACCTCTCTCCGCCTCCACCTGCCCAAAAGCCTCGCTGGTCATTTGCCTATGGCATCTCGGTCTCGTTACCGAGCGGCAACAGGCTCCCCGCCGCTGATCGAGCGCTGTCCCTAACACCGGCCTGCTCGATCGTGAGGGAGATCTCGGTGGACTTGGGCGGGGTCGACGACGCGGCGAAGGAGAGGCCTGCTACATTTTTTCTCTCATTTTTTCAACGAAGCACGCTTTTTCTTCCCGCTTTTGCCTCTCACTTCCTCAAGGACTCCTCTACTCTCAGTCCTGAGCTCTCTCACTCACCCCAAGCGCCCCCCTCCTCTCTGTCTCGAGCCCTCTCACTCACCCTAAGCGCTTCCCTCCCCGCCTCTGTCCTTGTCGCCGTCATCGACTTTCCAGCCGCGGCTCCAGAAATCGTCGGCTGCTGACTGGCCTCTTGAGCTTCTTTGTCTTCTACTCCTTCTTCGGTCCCGATTTCGGGCTTGAGTACGTAGCCAAGGATTTTGAAGCAAAAGAGGTTTGCGAGGCTAGATGTACTGGTGGTGGTGGTAAGTTTTGGGGTTTCGGCGATGCTGTGACGGCCGCGAGGGATATTGTGGTGGAGGAGAGAGAAGCGTATGGGTACCGTGAGACCTCTCTTTCTCCTTTGCCTTTTTTTTCTTTTCTATCGCCTCTATCTCGCCGGAGTAGAACGTCGAGCGCAGCGAGGCGAAGTGGGAGAGAGGCAATGTCTACTTCGCCCGATGCAGATTCAGTTGATGCCCTTCAATCCCAGATCCATTCTCTCCAGACGACAATCAATGTACTCCTGTCTCTCTTTCTCGCGCGCGCGCCATTGGAAACGCTTCTTCCTCCTTTCTTTTCTATTTAAAATTCGATTGCGATTTCCTTGAAGCTGTAACTCGATCGAGCGGTGCGTACCTGCACGTGTGTGTGGGAGTTTCGATTGCCTGTACGAGCTGCCGCGTGCTAACTCTGTCGGTTTCGCGACTTGGCCCCCATTGCATTTCAGGAGCTGGAGAAGCAGAACGCGGACCTTTCTTCTCGACTCTCTGGATGTTGCTGTCAAAAGGTGAGACATTTCGATTCTCCCTTTTCACTTTTCGAGAGGATTTCACTATCTTTACTACTTCTCGAATGAATCTTGATATCTTTGTAGCAGCCCGAAGCCGGTTTCGGTGTTGGGTCGAGCGCGCGTTTGAGTTGGGCATGCATTGTTTGTCTGTGGTTTGAGTGAATGCATGCATCTTTTGGTTGGCGCTTCTTTGTTATTGGCCATGCATATAGGGGATAAGCGAAATTCAATGTTCCGTGCTGAATGCGATGTACTTTAGCTTATTGCTTCATTTTGTGCAGATGGAAGACAAGATTGGTTGTGTCGTAGAGGGAGGCGGAGTGGTTGATGGGAATGGCAAATCAATGAAGCTGGACAAGAAGACTAGGAAGAAAAAAGGTGCTACTGGTCAAACTTTTTGAGCTCCAATTGCATGTTTAATCTGAACCACCGAGATCTTGTATGTTTATTGCTCTTCAAGTTCCAGTCGAGGGTTTTTCAGTGACTTGTGAGGTCAGTCTGTTTTCAGGAACGGGAGGAACGGTTTAAGTTCAAAAGTCAAACAATAATTAAGTGGCCTTCTTGCAAATTTTGAGTGGTTACAGGATACTATAGTGCTGAAGTTTCGTGGAGTTGCGTAGCAGGCTGTGTTAGTTGTGACTCCAAACAGTCTAAAGAAAAACAAGCGACCCTAAGCACTAAAACTAGACATAATCAAAGCATCAATATTGTTGTGCGAATAGTTTTTAATACTGAGTTTTATAGGGTTCAAGTTAGTAATTTCTTACAACCCTGTTTCCATAGAGATGAGCATGCTGTTCGGCTAAAGTTCTTTCAATGTGCAGCCATATTTTAGTGAATGTTGTGATACCTCTTGCTGCAGATTTCAAAACAGGAATTCTCGAACACCATCCAAGGCAATATGTTGCTCTAAGATTGATGTATTTTGGGCAAAGGTACAGATTGTAGCCATTGTACTGTTTGTCATACAATGCAACTGTTGCATCATAAAACGATTTTAATCTAGTGTAGTATATTATATTTCCCTTTGTCTTGATTTTGTCTGTTCTTAAGAGGCAGCATGGAATATAAAATACTCTAGAAATTGTGAAAGTTTAGCTGTTATTAATAATTTGAGGATATTTCTGCTATGGAAGCATTCATGTTCTAAAAAAAAATGAAATGCTAGGGTGTCACAGCAGAAATCTCTTAAGTTGCAGAATCTGTCACAAGTAAATGTGTAGTGGATGTGATTCATGAAATATGTGACTAATTTTCTGTTACACCACATGGCAAGTCTTACTAATTTCCTAGACATATGAAACCCTGAATGTGTTGTGCCTTAGGCCATTGAATGTACTGTGGTTTTTCTTTGGCACAATGAAATCGCTTCACTTTTGCTTTATTTGACAGGTTTTATGGTTTTGCCTCTGAAGCACAATTGGATCCAACTGTCGAGGTCCGGTCCTACATTCCATCTTCTCCCCAAAATTTACATTCATTTCAGCATTGGGCCTAGAAAATATGTGCTATAAAAGAGGGTTCTACTTCTTCATAAGATTTAAATTTATGTTTTCAGTAAGGACACCTATCTTTCGGTACACTAGTAGATCAGTGTCGGGATATCTGCCATTTGACCATTTGGTCCGCAAGTTTTGCATCGGTTTCAGTTAACGGTGCTTAAGAAATGGATATTTTCCCTTCCGTGTGCTGTAGCCATCTGAACTGATTGTTTTTTATTAGTTATGACAATAAATGCGCAGAAGAGACAGGATTTCGGCAAGATATATCTTCTTTCTTATGGTGTTATTTCTTTGTATTAGGAGTATGGAGTCACAAGATAAATTATGTTGAAGCACTAATGGCATCCTCTAAAACTTGCTATCAAGTTGCTGCAGCATTAAATGGTGAACTTTTTGTAGATGGCAGGGTAGAGATCAGAGGAATGACCGTAGCAGGTGATGAGACGGATCACAGGTCTGGGAAGGTGTTTGAGTGGAGAATTGAAAGCCTTTTCCTGACTGGGCTCTTCTCTCTCTTTTGAGCTGCCCAGACCCATTGATCACACAGTTCACCGGCAACTTCAGTGCGGATGGGATTTTCCAGTGATTCATAGAGAAGCGAATGGACAATCGGTAAATCTGGCAACTGAGGCTTCATAGGAGTATTGACTTCATAAAGGGAAACTATTAGAGCGTTTCCGGGCACTTGCTAAGGCTCTTTAGTTATGCTTTTGTTAAGTAGACTTTTTCAAAAAGTTCTTTGTCTCGTACGTTAGTCCTCATCCATTCTACTAATGAGATATATTTGCCCTTTAAAGTATTGGATACTCTTGTTCTCCGATAGAGAATATGTTGCTCTACACATAAAATCAGATTATGCAAGCAAGTTTATCTGGTTGTGATTTCTCGCTTGTTTTCTGATTACCTATGCTGAGGTACGGTAAGCCAGATGAAGCATGTAAGATATTCAGACCGTTGGGCTTTGTTTCAAATGGCTTTCGTCTATAATATCAGCACTTCCAAGTCCTAGATATGTCCAAGGGTGTTATCTAGCTTTTCTAGTTTCTTGTCCTGATCTTACCTAGATTTGGTTCATATCACTGTGACAAGGTAGAAGGGATCGAGTAAACCTTCATAAAGTCAGTATTCACTCTGAGCACCTTGGATTGGCACATACTATCCACGAGTGTCCTTAGAAGGTTGTTAATGGATGAGTCTTAACTTAAAAAGGTGGTGTTTTCCTGTATTATGGAATTTAGGGCCCATCAAACAATCTATGGAATTCTTTCATGGGACTGGAAGCGTTAGGGTGCTTTGCAGATGGTGGCATAAATTATTTTCTTGTAGACTTTGACCAGTGATGATGAGTAATGAAACCGCAAACATAGGGACGATTAGCCAAATTAGGACACCTCTGTGTAAAGCTTTTGTTATAGAAAATGAGATTATAGTGTTAGTCGATGTACATTCGTCTTACTCAAATGTTGCAGGTGCTAGATTAGCATAAAGATGAGTTAGTGCAGGTGTTTAACCAGAGTGAGGTTGCTGAGTGGCTCTATCCGATACATCACCCTTAGATCAAGTCAACTGGTGCATTTACCTTTCTTTTCTTCTCTTGCCTTGTTCCTGATAGAGCTAGTATGAACACCTAGAGGGGGGTGAGTAGGTGTAAAAACAAATTCTTCCTCTCTTAATAACTTAATTCAGAACAAGAATATAATCAAGCAGATTAAAATACGAAATAAGTAAAGGGATAAGGAAAGAGAATTGAAACACAGAGTTTATAGTGGTTCGGCTTAGATCAAGCCTACGTCTACTCTCCCACGCTGATAGCCCACCGGCTGGATTTCACTAAAAATCAAAAGAGATATTACAATCTCACGTCCTCGATTCCACAGTGCAGAGACTCTACTACACTTCCTCGAGGTCTCACAAAATTCTCTCTTTTGAGTACAGTTGTATGATCAACAAATGAATTAGCAAAGAGTAAAGAGCTTCAGACTTTGGAATTTTTCTATCTCGCACACACTCGAATAACTAGAGCATCTTCCTTTTATACTCCTCCATGCCTACATAACGGTTGGCACCTTCCAAAGGAGTTCTTCCAATTTACCCGTTGGACAGAATCAATTAGGGAGATCTCGCGTTATTTAAGGAATATGAAGATAGCCCACCAATCATGTTCGCTCATACAATCAGGATCTAGGTTTCCATAAGTAAAACCTTCCAAATATACCTTGCCAATCAACGAATCTGTCTTACTCGATTTACTTGTCATACGAATAAAAGATCTTTAGATGCTTTCTCCAGCCGTGAGATAATCTTCAATCAATCGAATCAAATCCTTAATAATATCCTCATATCTGGATAAGACTTCTTCAATGATCTAGAAACTGTCAACGAGGGCAGACTTTAAATCTTGAGTCTGGCAATCTTCAGTCTGGAAGTCTTCAGACTTTGATAGTTGAGTCTGGAAGTCTTCAGACTAGGAAACGTTTTGTCAACTTCAAAATACAGAAGGAAGATTTCTCCAACAATCTCCCCCTTTTTGATGGTGACAAAACTTTCCTACAGATTTAGACACTTTGACCTGCAAAATAACACTTAAGCAAACCAAGTTTTCTTATACAAATATTATTAAGGATTAGAAAAAGATAGTAGCGAATCTGCGAATCCGCAATCACAGAAAACATGTTAGTCCTGAAAACAAAGCTATCTTTAGCATAATCAGTAATAACTTAAGTTACTTAGCAAGCTTCAGTGTCCAAACCAGTCCAAAACAAAATCACACCAAATAAATATAAAGTCCAACTCAAACAAAGATAACGTCAACACGTCAAGTCAAAAAAAAATCTACATAACTTCTCCTCCTTTTTGTCAACAGCAAAAAGTGGAGATCGAACAAAAAAAATATCAAGAGTTTAAGGCTGTTTGGGCAAGCGAACAAGATCATATTCTCCTATTGAGTGCACTGTCTTTTCAAGCTTGTCAAAACTTTGCTTCAGCGCCAGAAAGTCTTCACCTTGCACATTAGACTGAACTTAATTCTTCAGGGTATTTAACTGTTCAGGAAGAGACACTGAAGTGGCCTTAACAGCATTCTTGAGATCTAGCATCCATATCCCATAGCATATTGCTGCTTCCGCACATCCAATAGAATTTCCAGCAGTCTTGAAAAGTCTGCTGTTTGAGCGGTTGCATCACTTGGACCGGCAGAGTGTAACTCGGGGAATTTGAGAAATGATGGAGCCTCAGTGGATGGTCCACCATGACTGTCTTCTAGAAAGTGCGAGGCATACACTTCTTCTGGGTCTGCTGCAGAACAACTTACCTTTTTGTCCATCAGCAAATAAAGGTGAAGAAGTACCTTTTTGTCCATCAGCTCCCCCTATTTTGATGCCCTCAGGTGGAGTAGGTAAAGCTTCCTCAGCCTTAGAGTGATGCGCTACAACAGATTCATCTCCTCTTATCTCAGAATGACTAGACAGAGAGATAGCCAAAGTTAGCTCGAAGGAGTCTTCTGCACCCTAATCTCCTTCTCTCTCTTCTTCTTCTGCTTCTTCTGCTTCCTCTTCTGCTTCTGCTTCTTCTCTTCTTCTTTCCTCTGTTTCCCTCTGTTCTTCTTCCTTCTCTCTCTTCTTCTTCTGCTTCTTCTGCTTCCTCTTCTGCTTCTGCTTCTTCTCTTCTTCTTTCCTCTGTTTCCCTCTGTTCTTCTTCCTTCTCTGATTCTTCTCTCTCTTTTCCTCTTCCTTCTTCTGGTTCTTCTCTTCTCTCACGAAAGCTGACAAAACTCTTTAAATTTCTCAAGGCAGATACAATAAGCTCATCCTCATCTTCTTCATCTTCCAAAATGAGAGCTCTTTTCTTCTTTATAGGAGCAACCATGGGCTCCTTGCCTTTTCTCTTAGCCGCAACAGAGTCTTGCTTTGCTTTGAGAGGATATTTCTCCTTCATACGCTTCAACACTTTGTTCAGCTCCTTTAAGCGCGTCTTTGTCACCATTTTGAAACCAATTACCATCGGAGCGATGGCTTTCAGGCTTAATGGTGCAGAGATGTGAATTTTGAAGTGCCTAAAGAGTCGTGTGATAAGAGCCAAATAAGGAAGCTATCCCTTATCCTTAATCACAGTTCGGTACATATGGAACAGTATGGTGTGAGGCAGAGAGAACTTAAAACCAGTATTGATTGCACACATCAATTTGGCTTCGGATCGAGAAACATTAGTCTTAGATGTCGATTTAGGACGAATGCAATTGATCACAATTTTGTGCAGCAAAATGTTAGAAGCACTCATCCTTGAATAATAAAGTTTTCTTTCAACATCCCTGTCTCTCGCCAAAGACAGAATAGCATGAGCAATGGACACACTAATCGGATGGAAACTCGTTCTTTCCACCCCAATTATGTCAGCCAAAATGTCTATGTTCACCAAAAATTCCCTGTCATTCATAGTGAAGATAAAACTTTGTGCATCAAAGAAAGATAGATTCGAGTAAAAGTAAGCAGTAAGCTCTGAAAATGCAGCAGTGGATTCAGAACAGAACTTTTCCAATTGCAATAAAGCAAACTTTTCCCTCAGATTAACTTTTATCGAATCTAGAAAATCGAAGTCAACAGTCCTAGGGTTCATCACCCCTCTCTTCAAAAGATTTGCATAAACCTTTTTATGATTCTTCGATCTAAAAAGGTTTGACCCGTCAGTAATGTCTGCAGCCACCCCAGATCTAGGTTGAAAGTGAGAATACAACCTTTCATCATCATCCAGAGTTTGTGGTTGATTTGCAGTGCCAGATCGTGGGTCACTTGGAATACTCGCAAATGCTTTCTCAGCCGATCATTTCTCCACAACTCCTAGCCTCTCCAACTCTCTCAAAAATAGGGTTTCATTCTTGAATCCTCTATCTTTTAAGAACTCATCAATTAAAGACATTGGCGTACCTCATTTCTTCAAATTCGAGTAGAGTTTGTAAGCATTCTTTGGAGTTAGAGTTCTTACAGGTTCAGCCTCTTCTATAACATCATCGACTGGTTGATTCGGGGAAGATTGACGCTGCTAAGAAGGTTGATGCTGACTTGGACGCATTGGAGGAGAATCTTCTTCTTCGGTTAAGTCAAAATGGGTAGGACCCTCAGGCATGCTACATGGTCCCCTGCTTGCAATCCTTAAAGACTTTCTCGAAGACATTGTCACTCCAATGGAGAGAATCACCAACTTGTTCGAAAAAGGTGAAAATTTTCGAACGAATCGAGAGTGAAAGTGGAAGAAAATAGGAATTTTGTATTCTAGGGTTTCGGAGTAAAAGTGAAGAAGACGATATTCAGCGGTATATAAAGTAACTGAGGCGAGGTAATCGAAGCATCATAAAGGAAATTAAAAAAAAATGTCTTTTCAAAAACAATAACTTCCCTTTTTGAAATAAACTGAATTATTTAAAATCGATAACTACCTTTTTGAAATTAGGAGTAAATTAAGAAAGATAATTCCAATCAACTAACAGCCAATAGATAATTGTACCTTTTCAAATTAAAATTAAAAACAACTTACAGTCATAGCTCGAGGTCTTCTGAGTCTGATCACTTATAGACTTCTATCTTTGAGTCTTGAGAGTATTCAGACTTTGTTGAGTAAGAGATATGATATTAAGTCTGGTACGAATAGACTCAAATAGATTTTTCTCCAGAGGCTTTGTAAATATGTCCGCCAGTTGATTCTTAGAATCAATGAACTAGATCATTACTTCTCCATTTTGAACATGATCTCTAATAAAATGATGTCGAATCTTTATATGCTTTGCTCTTGAATGAAGAATAGGATTCTTGGTAAGATTAATCGCGCTGGTGTTGTCACATTTGATCTCGGTACAAGAATCTTCAATTCCAAAGTCTCTCAATTGTTGTTTTATCCATAAGATTTGGGAACAGCAACTTCCAAGAGCCACATACTTTGCTTTTGCTATTGAAAGGGCTACCGTACTTTGCTTCCTTGAAAACCAGGAGACTGTCCTATTGCCGAGTAATTGACAAGTACTGGAAGTGCTCTTCCTTTTAACTCTGCAGCCTGTTAGGTCTGCATCTGAATATCCAAGGAGAGTAAAGTCTCCTTCTTTGGGATATCATAGACCTAACTTAGAGGATGTTGCAACTTATTTGATGATGCGTTTCACAGCACTTAAATGAGATTCTTTTGGATCTGATTGAAATCTGGCACAAATACAAACACTAAACAAAATATCAGGTCTAGAAGCGGTAAGATAAAGAAGTGAACCGATAATACTCCTGTAAAGTTTCTAGTCAACTTTCTTTCCTCCTTCATATTTATCCCGCTTCAAAGAAGTAGACATTGGAATTTCAACCTTTTTGCAGTTATCCAAACCGAACTTTTTAACTAGTTCTTTCGCATATTTTTCTTGGTGAATGAAAATTCCTTCCTTCAATTGCTTTACTTGTAAACTGAGAAAGAAGGATAATTCACCTATCACGCTCATTTCAAATTCATCCTGCATAGACTTAGAGAATTTCTTGCATAGACTTTCGTTAGGAGAGCCAAAAATTATATTATCAATATAAATTTGAACAAGCAAAAAAATTTTACTTTCCTTTTTGATAAATAGAGTAGTATCCACTTTACCTTTGGCAAAACCATTTTGAGTTAAAAACTTACTTAACCTGTCATACCAAGCTCGAGGTGCTTGCTTTAAACCATATAAAGCCTTTTTCAGTCTGAATACTGAATCTGGCTTCTTTGGATCTTCGAAACCGGGAGGTTCCACATAGACTTCTTCTTGGATAAATCCATTCAGGAATGCGCTTTTGACGTCCATTTGGAATAACCTAAAATTCTTATAACAAGCAAAAACAAGCAATAATCTAATTGCTTCTAACCTTACTACTGGTGCGTAAGTCTCATCATAGTCTATCCATTCTTCTTGCGCATATCCTTTGGCTACAAGTCTTGCTTTGTTCCTTACAACTTTTCCTTTTTCGTTCATCTTGTTCCTGAAAACCCATTTTGCTCCAATAACAGATTTATCCTTTGGTTTAGGAGTTAGTTCCCAAACACCATTAACGCTAAACTGCCTGAGCTCTTCTTGCATAACTTCAACCCAGCTTTCATCAGATAAAGCTTCTTCTATGCTTTTGCGTTCTATTTCAGAAATAAGAGCCACTACATTAGACTCTTTACGCCTTTTGGATCTTGTTCGAATCCCTTCATCAATGTTACCAATGATGAGATCTTCAGGATGACTAGACTTGTGCTTCCAGTTGCTGGTTTGTCTGACAGATTGTTGAATTTCATCTGCAGTTGAATCTTCAATATTCAATTGTTGTTGTCCTTCTATAGTTTGAGCTGCTTCAGGGGAAGTAGACTTTGTAGAGTCTGGAGCAGGTTCAGATTCTTCAAGTTGAGTTTGAATTGATTGATTTTGCATAGAGTCTTGAAATTTGACATTCATTGATTCTTCCACAGATTGAGTCTTCTTGTTGTATACTTTGTATGCTTTGCTGGAAGTTGAATATCCAAGGAAGATTCCTTCGTCTGACTTTTCTTCAAACTTACCAATTCGATCATTTTCATTTTTCAAAATAAAACATTTGCAACCAAACACATGAAAGTAAGAAACAATTGGCTTCTTTCCTTTGAGTAGCTCATAGGGAGTTTTCTCTAGAATTGGCCTTAAGACAACTCTGTTAATAATATAACAAGCTGTAGAAACAGCTTCAGCCCAAAAACGAGAAGAAATATTACTTTCAATTAAAAGAGTTCTAGCCATTTCTTGCAAAGATCTATTCTTCCTTTCCACAACTCCATTTTGTTCGGGAGTGTATGGAGAGAAGAACATATGCTGAAAACCAGATTCTTCACAAAATATAGTAAAGTCTTGATTTTCAAACTCACCTCCATGGTCTGTCCAAATGCTTGAAATAGCATACCCTTTCTCATTCTGAATTTTCTTAGCAAACTTTGAAAAGTAGGAGAAAGTTTCAGACTTACTTGCCAAAAAGTAGACCCAAGTAAATCGTGAATAATCATCCACTTACTAGGCAATATTTCTTTCCACCAATGCTTTGAGTTCTTGTTGGTCCAAATAGATCCATATGCGGGAGCTGCAGTACATGATTAGTGGAAACTTGATTTATTTGTTTGAAGGAATTTCTAACCTGTTTTTCCAATAAACATGGTGTGCATAAGTCAGATTTTTGATACTTCAGGTTGGGTAGTCCACGAACAAACTTCATTGAAGAGATCTTGGCAATTTGCTTCATGTTGATATGACCAAGTTTTCGATGCCAGAGATTTGCTTCATCTTGGATTAAAATTAGACATTGAAATCTTTCTGGATTGATATCCAAAAGATAGATATTTCCATGTTTTCGCCCAGTAAAGGATTGTGAAAGATCTTTACTGGTGCCTGAACATATTCCTTCTTGAAAATTGATCTTGAATCCAGTGTCGCACAATTGGCTGATGCTGAGTAAGTTGTAGTTAAGTTCTTCGACTAAGGAGACGTTGTTGATTATGAGACTTCCAATTTTTACAGTTCCACATCCAACAATTCTTCATTTGCTGTTTCCGCCAAAAGAAACTTTCCCTCTGATTACTTGTGTAAGTTTGATAAACCGCTTGAATCTCCTATCATGTGTCTTGAACAGCCACTATCCAAATACCATTTAACATTTTTCTTGATAGTGACGTGCAATTAAAAAGGAAACTCAAGCTTTCTTTGGTACACATATTTTCTTGGGTCTAGTGGAGTTAGTGCAATATACGGTCTTTGCCCAATCCTTCTTAACAGGCTTCCAAACCGTAGGACATTCTTTTTCAAAGTGTTCTGATCTATTACACTTAGAACATCTAAGAGCACTTCGGCCAACAGGTTTTACGAAAATTCTTTGAAAATGATTTTTATAAAAAGCTTTTGTAGGTCTTTGTTTAATTCTTTCTTTTACTTTTGGAAAATCAATAAGAGGTACAATTTCATAAGTCATTCCAAACCTGATTTGTTAAAGTAAGGTCTTTGTACTGAAAGAATCTTTTCCAATTTCTTAGATCCCATAGAAAACCTTTTTGAAATGCTTGAAATATCATTTTTCAAAAGTGTGTTTTCTTTTGAAAGAGAATCTGTATTTTCTTTTAAAGTAACGAAACTTTTATCTAGATTGTCAAACTTTTCTTTCCGTAAAGTTTCCTGTTGCTTCAGTGTAATATTTTCCCTTTTCAATTCGGAAATCCTCTTAAGAGAGACTTTGAGACTAAGACACAGTTCATCAATGTACTTTGAGACTTTAATAGGGATCTTTGAATTACTTACCTCGATTTCACTATCCGAATCTGAGTCTGTATCAATTTCAGAGTCTGAATCTGATTCTGATTTTGTCATTAAACAAATATTGGCATAATCATCATCACTCTCTTCGCATTCAGTATCACTCCAAGTTTCTACTTTAAGTGCCTTCTTGTATTTCTCAGCTTTTCCTCTCTTTTTCTTCAGCAAGGGACAGTTGAGTCTGATGTGTCCCTTTTTCTTGCATTCAAAACAAATCACGTCTTTATTGGATTCGTCATCTTCAATTGATTTGTTTTGAAACCTTTGAGAGCTTTGTTTCTTCCAGTTGAATCTTCTTCCCTTTTTGTTCAGTTTTCCGAACCTTCTTATCATTAGAGCGAGTTCTTCATCGTCCATGTCGTCTTCAGAGTCTGTAACATTAGAATCTTCATTAGATTTTAAAGCAATAGATTTTTTACCTTTGGGATCTTCTTCTTCATTGATTTGCTCCACTTCATAGGACTGAAGTGTTCCAACCAATTCATCAACAGAAAGTGGCATGATCCTTTGTGTTTCCCTTATTGAGGTCTTTATGTGATTCCACTCTTTGGAGAGTCCACGCAGCAATTTGTTAGCCTTCATAGGTCCTGAGATTGGTTGACCCTGATATTCAAGACCATTTACAATCTCTGTAAAACGGCAAAACATGTCAGTAATAGATTCTCTTGGCTTCGTCTTGAAAACTTCATATTGACCGAGTAGAATATTGATTCTGGTTTCTTTTACTCGATCTGTTCCTTCATATGTGATGTGCAGTCTATCCCATACTTCTTTAGCTGTTTCACAGGAAGATATTCTGTTATATTCAGTAGGAGATAATGCACAATATAAGGAGTAAATAGCTTTTGTATCAAGAGCTTGTCTCTTGGTTATCTCTTCTTGAGTCATGTCGCTAGTCTCTGCAACTTCTTTCCCTCTTTCTGAGATTGTAGCATTAGGAATGATTCCTTTGTCTACCACATCCCATTCCAGAGCATCTTTCGATCTTAAGAATGCTTTCATCTTGTTTTTCCATATGCTGTAATCCTTTCCATCGAAATAAGGCGGTCTTGTGTTGCTTTGACCTTCAACCAACCCTGGAGCCCACATACTAGCCATGGATCTTTAACTCTGAAGTAAAAACACTTCAATTGAATGAGTACACAGGCATTGATACTAATTGATAGAGCTAGTATGAACACCTAGAGGGAGGTGAATAGGTGTAAAAACAAATTCTTCCTCTCTTAATAACTTAATTCAGAACAACAATATAATCGAGTAGATTAAAATACGAAATAAGTAAAGGGATAAGGAAAGAGAATTGAAACACAGAGTTTATAGTGGTTCGGCTTAGATTAAGCCTACGTCCACTCTCCCACGCTGATAGCCCACCGGCTGGATTTCACTAAGAATCAAAAGAGATATTACAATCTCACATCCTCGATTCCACAGTGCAGAGACTCTACTACACTTCCTCGAGGTCTCACAAAATTCTCTCTTTTGAGTACAGTTGTATGATCAACAAATGAATTAGCAAAGAGTAAGGAGCTTCAGACTTTGGAATTTTTCTATCTCGCACACACTCGAATAACTAGAGCGTCTTTCTTTTATACTCCTCCATGCCTACATAACGGTTGGCACTTTCCAAAGGAGTTCTTCCAATTTACCCGTTGGACAGAATCAATTAGGGAGATCTCGCGTTATTTAAGGAATATGGAGATAGCCCACCAATCCTATTCGCCCATACAATCAGGATCTAGGTTTCCATAAGTAGAACCTTCCAAATATACTTTGCCAATCAACGGATCTGTCTTACTCGATTTACTTATCATATGAATAAAAGATCTTTAGATGCTTTCTCCAGCCGTGAGATAATCTTCAATCAATCGAATCAAATCCTTAATGATATCCTCATATCTGGATAAGACTTCTTCAACGATCTAGAAACTGTCAACGATGGCAGACTTTAAATCTTGAGTCTGGCAATCTTCAGTCTTGAAGTCTTCAGACTTTGATACTTGAGTCTGGAAGTCTTCAGACTAGGAAACGTTTTGTCAACTTCAAAATACAGAAGGAAGATTTCTCCAACAGTTCCATCTACCCAAGCTTTTAGAAGGTTCTTCTGTATGAGACTAAAAGCTTGTATCATATATATTATATCGTCAAAACATCACAAATTTTCTATGTCAATAAGGGTTCATTTTTTGGTTGTAGTGTGATGAATTTTTTGCATAATGAGCAGTACTATCAACCATGAAAAGCCATTGTTAAAACTTCGCCAAGCTTTCAGGAGGCCAAAGGGGAAACACGCATATAGTTTACCTGATTTGTGCATCATTTCTTATAGATTCATATTAATCAAAATTGGGACTCTGAGACTGCAACGTGTAGAGTTTTATCTCTTCAAGCACAGAAACATACCTGGTGAAATTGAGTTTTACTATGATGACCAATCAAAGGAAGGAACGGGTATGGAGACTACTAATGAGATTTAACCACATGAATTGAGAGCTTAAAGGACCAAAGTGAATAGACTTATAACTTATTAAACCAACATCTCGTCAGAGTTGAACAATGCTATGTCTTCTTGCGCACATTATTTTGCGAAATCGAAGTAGTGTATTTTGTATGACACTGGTATTCTGTAGTCGAGGGCCAAAAAGAACTCGAACACAGCATTAGCTTGGTCTTTAGTTTGTCTCGTAGAGAGTAGTTAATTACTAAGTTTCCTCTGTGTTTACAGAGAAATCAGATTCTGTGAGCGTATTGCAGGTGCCACAGATGAAAGCCATTCAAACAAAATCCATAAAGTCCACTGATGCTGTAATCTTTATTTTGGTTATTATCCTTTATTGGTGCATGTACCAAAACGACTTGCATAAATCACAACCAGAAACATTTCTGCAAACAAATCACAAAAAGATAAAATTTCTTTGTGCAATTTGATAGTTTCCCTAACTGGCAATACAAGGAAACAAGAAACAAGTAGAGGCTTTACCAAGTTTGGCTCTAAAAGTGTGAAAGGCAGGAGCTGAGTCAACAGTTTATATAGGTAGGCATATGCTTAGGACAACAAGTGGCACATACTACTCACAGTATGTTCTGAAAATGTTGAAACATAAATGAGGGTAGCTAGTTAATCTTAGAGAAAGGAATTTTATAATAATTCCAGAAGATCTCGGAATCAATCACACAATCACCGAATGAATGGAGACAGTCTGTGAATTTGAATGTGGTCCTTTGGAGAGCATCAAGCAATTGCAATGGAGAGATTTAAAGAATGCTAACAACCAGAAGAACCATGCATCAAGGTCATGCGAAACTGCCTTGAACTCATATATCGATGTGACTTAGAGAGCATAACAGAGGGACTAGCCAGAACTCAAGACCCAATACAATATCCAGATAATCTATGAATATATGAAAAAAGATGCATGAAATCCCAATGTCAAACCGACCAAAACAATACCTGCATCATTTTAATATAGTAATCAAGACAAGTTCAATAGATATTAATGAATAACAAATCACGAAATGGCAAAACATACAACAGTGAGATGAAAAGAATAGTTTTAGAATTATCAATTCCAAGTAAAGAGAAAAGCCATTACCAGGTATGTTTAACTTTACTTTTTTCGAACAAGTACTTCATTAGAAGCGCACACGTGAATTCTACTTGCGTATTCCATAAAGTCCGAGCTGCTGACAGTCATCCGCACCGATCAGCTTCTTGACAGCTCCCTTCAAGATCCCATCCGCACCAAAGTTGAGGTTTGTTGGGATGAACAGCAGGTGAAAGGAGAGAATCATGTGTCCTGATTGATGAAGGTTTTCTGTTCTTGCTTCTCCTTCAATCAAGACCTCACTGTCCGTGTTGAGTTCACAACTAAATGTGGCAGCATAAAAGCAAAATTCAAAGAATGTGTCATTACCTTCAAATCACCATGTGAATTGAAAGTCTCGAGAATGAAGAAATAACACCATACAAGAAAAAGAAAATGTATTTCTGGATTCCTCACTCTGGTGAATATTAGTTGTTATCATGACTTTGTTGAGTACCTATTAAGTTGGGTATTAGGTACGTACTGGATATTTTCTTGCCCCTGGCAGAGACACCTGGCACAGGTAAGAGTCTTGGGACTCTACAAGGTCCACTTTAGCAGATCCTATCGGCCCTATAAATAGTTAGGAGAATGATCGCTTTCAAAATGACCAGAAGTGAGAATTTAAGACAATCAAATCTATAACATGCAATGTACGTCATTAATGTTCATGCAATATATCTGCTGCCAATGACATGCTTGATTTGTAATGTTTCAAAAGCTAACAACTAAAGAACTAGCCAAGAAATCAAATTAACATATCACATAACTATCAATGTGCTATACGCAATCTATATAACTTAACCGAAGGAAAACCAATTTTCGACTGCAAAAGAGAAATGATCCAACCAAATTATGCATGAGCATAAAGTGTTATTGCAATAACCTCTGGTCTGAGGAGAGAGATACTCCGGTTGTCCATAAATATGATGTTATTGCCATGAATTTCTCTCTGAAACGTCAGATGGGGTGTGAAAGTGCTAGTATGAACACCTAGAGGAGGGGTGAATAGATGTAAAAATACATTTTACAAAACTTAACAACTTAATTCAACTTATATAAAAACAGTAGACTAAAGATATAGAAGATTGTAAGCTAATAAATAAGACTGTGAATTAAGTAAAGAGATAAGGGAAAGAGAATTGAAACACAAGGTTTATAGTGGTTCGGCTTAGACCAAGCCTACGTCCACTCTCCCGCACTGACAGCCCTCCGACTGGATTTCACTAAGAATCAAAAGAGATGTTACAGTCTCACGTCCTTGATTCTACAGTGCAGAGACTATGCTACACTTCCTCAAGGTCTCACAAGTATCTAATCTCTCTTTTGAGTACAAATTTACGCTCAACAATTGAATCAGCAAAGAGTAAGGAGCTTCAGACTTTTGAATTTATCTATCTCGCACACACTCAAATAACTAGAGCGCCTTCCTTATATACTCCTCCATGCCTACATAACCGTTGGCACCTTCCAAATGAGTTCTTCTAATCTACTCGTTGAACAGAATCAATTAGGGAGATTTCGAGTTATTTAAGGAATCTAAAGATAGCCCACCAATCCTGCTCGCCCATACAATCAGGATCTAGGTTTCCATAATTAGAACCTTCCAAGTATACTTCGCCAATCAACGGATCTCAATTACTCGAATTAATTGCCATACGAATAATAGATCTTAAGATGCTATCTCCAGCCGTGAGATAATCTTCAATCATATGAATCAAATCCTTAAAGATGTACTCGCATCTGGATAAGTCTTCTTCGTCTGTTTAGAAATTGTCAATGAGGGCAGACTTTAAATCTTGAGTTTAGTAGTCTTCAGACTTTGACGGTAGAGTCTGGAAGTCTTTAGACTAGAAAACGTTTTGTCAACTTCAAAACAGATAAGGAAGTTTTCTCCAACAATCTCCCCCTTTTTGATGGTGACAAAACTTTCCCGCAGATTTAGACACTTTGACCTGCAAAATAACACTTAAGCAAACCAAGATTTCTTATACAAGATAATTAGAGATTAGAATAAGGATAGTAGCGATTCTGCAATCACAGAAAACGTGTTAGTCCTGTAAACGCAACTATCTTTAACATAATCAATAATAGCTTAAGTTACTTGCAAGTATCATCAGTCCAAATTAGTCCGAATCATAACCACACCAAACAAAAGATAAAGTCCAAATCAAAAAGTCATAAAAAAAATATGTCATCAAATCTGCATAAAACCTCCCCCCCTTTTTGTCAACAGCAAAAAGTGGAGAACGAACTAAAAAGAGTTGGATTGAAAATGGATTAAAAATCATGGTTGTTTGGGAAGGCGAACAAGCTCGAATTCTCCCATAGAATGCACTGTCTTCTCAAGCCTTTCAAAACTTTGCTTCAGTGACTGAAAAGCTTCACCCTGCACATTAGACTGTACTTGAATCTTCAGGGCGTTCAACTGGTCATGCAAAAACACTGAAGTGGCCTTAAAAGCATTCTTGAGATCCTGCATCTCAAATCCCATAGCATATTGCTGATTCCTGACATCCAATAGAATTTCCAGCAGTCTTGAAAAGTCTGCTGTTTGAGCTGTTGCATCACTAGGATCAGCCGAGTTCAATTCAGGGAATTTGAGAAAGGATGGAGCTTCAGTAGATGGTCCACCATGACTGTCTTCTGGGTAGTGCGAGGCATACACATTCTTTGGGTCTGCTGCAGAACGACTTACATCACTAGCATATAAGGGTGAAGAAGTACCTTTTTGTCCAACAGCTCCCCCTGTTTTGATGCCCTCAAGTGGAGCAGGTAAGGTTTCCTCAGCTTCAGAGTGATGAGTAGCAACAGATCCAGCTCCTCTTATCTCTGATTCACTAGACAGGGAGATAGCCAAGGTTAGCTCGAAAGAGTCTTCTGGACCCTGATCTTGTTCTCCTTCTCTCTCTTCTTCTTCCTCTTCTTCTTCCTCTTCTCTTCTTCTTTCCTCTGTCGTCCTCTGTTCTTCTTCCTTCGCTGAGACTTCTCTCATTTTTTCTCCTTCTTCTGGCTCTTCTCTTCTCTCACGAAAGCTGACAAAACTCTTTAAATTTCTTAAGGCAGAAAGAGTCAGTTCATCCTCATCTTCTTCATCTTGCAAGATGAGAGTTCTTCTCTTCTTTACTGGAGCAACCATGGGCTCCTTGCCTTTTCTCTTCGCAACAGCAGAGTCTTGTTTTGCTTTGATGGGAGACTTCTCCTACATATGCTCCAACACTTTGTTCAGTTCTTTCAATCGCATCTTTGTGACCATTTTGAAACCAATCACCATTGGAGAGATGGCTTTCAAGCATAATGGTGCAGAGATGTGAATTTTAAAGTGTCTAAAGAGACGTGTGATAAGAGCAGAATAAGGGAGTTGTCCCTTATCTTTCACCACAGTTCGGTACATATGAAACAATATGGTGTGAGGCAGAGAGAATTTAAATCCAGTATTGATGGCACACATCAATTTAGCTTCAGATCGAGAGACATCAGTCTTGGATGTCGATTTGGGACGAATGCAGTTGATCACAATCTTGTGCAGCAGAATGTTGGAGGCACTCATCCTTGAATAGGAAATCTTGCCTTCAACATCCCTGTCTCTCACCAACGACAGAATAGCATGAGCAATAGACACACTAATTGGTTGGAAACTCGTTCTTTCCACCCCAATTATGTCAGCTAAAGTGTCTGTATTCACCAAAAATTCATTGTCCTTCACAGTGAAAGTAAAACTTTGTGCATCCAAGAAAGATAGGTTCGAGTAAAAGTACACAATGAGTTCTGGAAATGCAGCAGTGGATTTAGAACAGAACCTTTCCAGTTGCAGTAAAGCAAACTTCTCACGCAGATTGACATTTATCGAATCAAGGAAATCAAAATCAACAGTCCTAGGGTTCATCACCCCTCTCTTCAAAAGATTCGAATAAACCTTTTTGTGATTCTTCGATCTAAACAGATTGGAACCATCAATAATATTTGCAGCCACCCCAGATCTAGGCTAAAAATGAGTAAACATCCTTTCATCGTCGTCCAGAACTTGTGGTTGATTTCAAGGGCCATAGAATCGGTCACTCGGAATGTTTGCAAAAGTTCTTTCAGCCGATCCTTTCTCTACAACTCCTAGCCTTTCCAACTCCCGCAAAAACAAGGTTTCATTCTTATATCATCTATCTCTTAAGAATTCATCGATTAAAGACATCGGTGTTCCTCCTTTCTTCAGATTAGAGTAGAGTTTGAAAGCAACCTTGGGAGTTAGAGTTCTTACGAGTTCAGCCTCCTCTATAACCTCATCGTCTGGTCGAGTCGGAGAAGATTGACGTTGCCAAGAAGGTTGTTGCTGACTTGGATGCAGTGGTGGTGAAGAATCTTCTTCCTCGGTTAAGTCAAAATGGGTAGGGCCCTCGGGCATATGTCGTGGTCCCCTGCTTGCATTCCTTGAAGACTTTCTTGAAGACATTGTCGCTTCAAGGGAGGAATTCACCAATGTGCTCGAAAAAGGTGAAAACTTTTGAACGAATCGAGAGTGAAAGTGAAAGCAAATAGGAATTTTGTATTCTAGGGTTTCAGTGTAAAAACGAGGAAGACGAGTCTCGGCAGTATATAAAGCAAGTGGGGTGAGATAAATGAAACGTCATAAAAGGAAAATAAAAAAATACCTTTTCAAAATGAATAACTTCCCTTTTTGAAAATAACTGTCTTTTCAAAATCGATAACTGCCTTTTTGAAAAAATAAAGAAAACTTGGAAATATAATTTCAATCAATTAACAGCTAATAGATAACCGTACATTTAAAAAAAAAATAGAAACAACTTATAGTCGTAACTCCTGGACTTCTGAGTCTGAATACCTTCAGACTTTTACCTTTGAGTCTTGAGCACATCCAGACTCTACTAGGTAAGAGATATGATGTTTAGTCTAGTGCAAATAGACTCAAATAGACTTTTCTCCAGTGGCTTTGTAAATATATCCGTCAGTTAATTTTTTGAGTTAATGAATTGGATCATTACTTCTCCATTTTGAACATGATCTCTAATAAAGTGATGTTGAATCTCTATATGCTTTGCTCTTGAATGAAGGATAGGATTCTTGGTGAGATTAATCGCACTGGTGTTGTCACATTTGATCTCAGTGCATGAGTCTTCGATTCCAAAGTCTCTTTGTTGTTGTTTTATCCATAAAATTTGAGAACAGTAACTTCCAAGAGCCACATACTCTGCATCTGCTGTTGAAAGAGCTACAGTACTTTGCTTCCTTGAAAACCAAGATACTGTCCTGTTACCAAGCAATTGACAAGTACCGGAAGTGCTCTTCCTTTCAACTCTGCAACCTGCTAGATTTGCATCTGAATATCCAAGGAGAGTAAAGTCTCCTTCTTTGGGATACCATAGACCTAACTTAGAAGTTGTTGCAACGTATTTGATGATGCATTTCGTAGCACTTAGATGAGATTCTTTTGGATCTGAATGAAATCCGGCACAAATGCAAACACTAAACAAAATGTCAGGTCTAGAAGCAATAAGATAAATAAGTGAACCAATAATACTCCTATAAAGTTTCTGGTCAACTTTCTTTCTTCCTTCATCTTTATCCAGCTTCGAAGAACTAGACATTGGTATTTCAGTCTTTTTGCAATTATCTAAACTAAAATTTTTAACAAGTTCTTTCGCATATTTTTCTTGGTGAATGAAAATCCCTTCCTTCAATTGCTTTACTTGTAGTCCGAGAAAGAAAGATAATTCACCCATCATGCTCATCTCAAATTCATCCTGCATAGACTCAGAGAATTTCCTGCATAGATTTTCGTTAGGTGATCCAAATATTACATCATCAACATAAATTTGAACAAGTAAAAAGTTTTTACCTTCCTTTTTAATAAACAGAGTTGTGTCCATTTTACCTTTGACAAAACCATTTTGGGTTAAGAATTTACTTAACCTGTCGTACCAAGCTCGAGGTGCTTGCTTTAAACCATATAGAGCCTTTTTCAGTCTGAATACAGAGTCCGGTTTCCTTGGGTCTTCAAAACCAGGAGGTTGTTCCACATAGACTTCCTCTTAGATAAATCCATTCAGGAATGCACTTTTAACGTCCATTTGGAATAACCTCCAATTCTTATAACAAGCAAAAGTAAGTAATAATATAATTGCTTCTAACCTTGCTACTGGTGCATAAGTCTCATCATAGTCTATCCCTTCTTCTTGCGTATATCTTTTGGCCACGAGTCTTGCTTTGTTCCTTACAACTTTTCCCTTTTCATCCATCTTGTTCCTGAAAACCCATTTAGCTCCAATAACATATTTATCTTTTGGTTTAGGAGTTAATCCCCAAACATCGTTAACACTAAACTGCCTGAGCTCTTCTTGCATAGCTTCAATCCAGCTTTCATCAGTTAAAGCTTCTTCTGTGCTTTTGGGTTCTATTTCAAAAATAAGAGAAACAGCACTAGGCTCTTCATGCCTTTTGGATCTTGTACGAATCCCTTCATCAATGTTACCAATGATGAGTTCTTTAGGATGACTTGACTTGTGCTTCCAGTTGCTGGGTGGTCTGGCAGATTGCTGAACTTTTTCTTCAATTGATTCTTCAACATTCGTTCGTTGTTGTAATTCTGAAGTTTGAGCTGCTTCAGGGGAAGTAGACTTTGTAGAGTCTGGAGCAAGTTCAGATTCTTCAGGTTGAGTTTGGATCGATTGATTTTGTATAGGGTCTTGAAATTTGACATTCATCGACTCTTCCACAGACTGAGTCTTCTTGTTGTATACTCTATAAGCTTTGCTGGAGGTTGAATATCCAAGGAAGATTCCTTCATTTGATTTTTCTTCAAACTTACCAATTCGATCATTTGCATTTTTCAAGACAAAACATTTGCAACCAAACACATGAAAATAAGAAACAATTGGCTTCTTTCCTTTGAACAACTCATAGGGAGTTTTCTCCAGAATAGGCCTTAAGAAAACTCTGTTAATAATTTAACATGATGTAGAAACTGCTTCAGCCCAAAAACGAGAAGAAATATTGCTCTCAATTAAAAGAGTTCTAGCTATTTCTTGCAACGATCTATTCTTCCTTTCGACAACTCCATTCTATTCAGGAGTGTATGGAGAGGAGAACATATGCTGAAGACCAGATTCATCACAAAATTTAGCAAAGTCTTGATTTTCAAACTCACCTCCATGGTCTGTTCGTATGCTTGAAATAACATACCCTTTCTCATTCTGCACTTTCTTGGCAAACTTTGAAAAATAAGAGAAGGTTTCAGACTTAAGAGATCCACTATTACTAGGCAATATCTCTTTCCACCAATGCTTTGAGTTCTAGTTGGTCCAAAGATATCCATATGTAGGAGCTGCAGCACACGATTAATGGAAACTTGATTTATTGATTTGAAAGAACTTCTAACCTGTTTTCCCAACACACATGGTGTGCATAAGTCAGATTTTTTGTACTTCAGGTTGGGTAGTCCACGAATAAGCTTCTTTGAAGAGATCTTGGCAATTTGCTTCATGTTGATATGGCCAAGCTTTCGATGCCAGAGATTTGCTTCATCTTGTATTGAAATTAGACATTGAGATCTTTCTGAATTGATATCCAATAGATAGATATTCCCATGTCTTCGCCCAGTAAAAGATTGTGAAAGATCTTCACTAGTTCCTGAACATATTCCTTCTTGAAAATTGATCTTGAATCCAGTGTCGCATAATTGGCTGATACTGAGCAAGTTGTAATTGAGTCCTTCCACTAAGGAGACGTTGTTGATTGTGAGACTTCCAATTTTTACAGTTTCACATCCAACAATTCTTCCCTTGCTGTTTCCGCCAAAAGAGACTTTTCCACCAATTACTTGCGTAAGTTTAATAAAACAACCAGAATCTCCTGTCATATGTCTTGAACAGCCATTATCCAAATACCATTTAACCTTTTTCTTGATAGTGACCTGCAATTAAAAAAGAAACTCAAGCTTTCTTTGGTACCCACACTTTCTTGGGTCCAGTGGAGTTAGTGCAATATACGGTCTTTGCCCAATCCTTCTTAACAGGTCTACAAACCATAGGACAATCTTTCTCAAAGTGTTCTGAGCTGTTACACTTAGAACATCTAAGAGCACTTCGGCCAACAGGTTTAACAAAGACTTTTTGAAAATGATTTCTATAAAAGGCTTTTGTAGGTCTTTATTTGATTCTTTCCTTTACTTTTGGAAAATGAATTAGAGGAATGGTTTCAGAAGTCATTCCCAAGCCTGATTTGTTAAAGTAAGGTCTTTGTATTGAAAGAATCTTTTCCAATTTCTCAGATCCTATGGAAAATCTTTTTGAAATACTTGAAATATCATTTTTCAAAAGTGTATTTTCTTTTGAAAGAGAGTCTGCATTTTCTTTTAAAGTAGCATAACTTTTGTCTAAGTTTTCAAAATTTTCTTTTCAAGAGTTTTCCTGTTGCTTCAGTGTAGAATTCTCCTTTTTTAGCTCGGAAATCATCTTAAGAGAAGCTTTGAGACTAAGACAAAGTTCATTAATATATTTCGAGACTTTAGTAGGAATTTTAAAATTATTTACCTCGATTTTACTGTCTGAGTCTAAGTCTATATCTGTCTTAGAGTCTGAGTTTGATTCTGATTTTGCCATTAAACAAATATTAGCATAATCATCATCACTCTCTTCGCATTCAGTATCACTCCAAGTTTCTGCTTTGAGTGCATTTCTATATTTCTCAGCTTTTCCTTTCTTTTTCTTCAGCAAGGGACAGTTGGGTCTGATGTGTCCCTTTTTCTTGCATTCAAAGCAAATCACATCTTTATTTGATTCATCATCCTCAGCTGATTTGTTTTGAAACTTTTGAGAGCTTTGTTTCTTCCAATTGAATCTTCTTTCCTTTTTGTTCAGTTTCCTGAACCTTCTTATCATGAGAGCAAGTTCTTCATCGTTCATATCGTCTTCAGAGTCTGTAATATCATAATCGTCATTAGATTTTAAGGCAATAGACTTCTTACCTTTGGGATCTTCTTCTTCATTGATTTGCTCCACTTCATAGGACTGAAGTGTGCCAACCAATTCGTCAACGGAGAGAGGCATGATCCTTTGTGTTTCCCTTATTGAAGTCTTTACATGATTCCACTCTTTGGAAAGTCCACGCAGCAATTTGTTAACCTTCATGGGTCCTGAGATTGGTTGACCCTGATACTTAAGACCATTTACGATTTCTGTAAAACGGCTTAACATGTCAGTAATAGATTATGCTGGCTTCATCTTGAATGCTTCATATTGACTGAGCAGAATATTGATTCTAGTTTCTTTCACTCAATCTGTTCCTTCATAAGTAATGTGCAGTCTATCCCAGACTTCTTTAGCTGTTTCATAAGAAGATATTATGTTATATTCAGTAGGAGATAAACTGGAGTTTAGTTCCTAAGGCAATTTGAAGACTCCGCCAAAAGTTCGAAGTAAATCTTGAATCCCGGTCTGAGGTAATAGTTACTGGAACACCATGTAAGCGTACTACTTGACTTACATATATATCCACATATTTGTCCATTGGGTAGTCTATGCGAACTGCCAGGAAATGAGCAGACTTAGTCAAACGGTCCACTATTACCCAGATAGAGTCATGACCACTTGATGTCCTTGGCAATCCTTGCATAAAGTCCATTGTTATATGCTCCTATTTCCATTCTGGTATGTCTAACGGTCTCAAGAGTCCTGCAGGTTTGCGATGTTCCACTTTTACCTGTTGGCACGTCAAACATTGAGAAACGTGCTTAGCCGTATCTGCTTTCATACCATTCCACCAAAATTGCTGACGCAAATTCCTATTCATCTTTGTACTACCCGGATGAACACTGTAATTACTCCTATGTGCCTCCGACAGAATTTCCTTCTTTAATTCTTCATTATTAGGAACACAGAGTTGTCCCTAGCATCTTACCACTCTATCTTCAGAGACTTGAAATTCTGGTCTTTTTCCTAAAGACACTGCATCTTTCACTTTCATAATTTCCGGGTCAGACTCTTGCAAGATCTTAACTTTCTGAATAATTTCAGGTTCAATTCTTAATGCACTAAGCATACCCGTAAGACAGTCCACTTTTAATTTAAACTCTAAGTCTGTTACGGACCTTAACAAGCTCCATTCCGCCATTCTTAAACTGGCCATCTCCATGGCTGACTTACAACTAAGAGCATCTGCTACCTTATTCACCTTCCCTGGATGGTATCGTATCTCACAATCATAATCCTTTAACAATTCCATCCACCTCCTTTGTCTCATGTTCAACTCCTTTTGTGAGAACAGATATTTCAAACTCTTATGATCTGTATAAATCTCAAACTTTTCCCCATATAAATAATGCCTCCATATCTTCAAAGTGAACACTATAGTTGCTAATTCTAAATCATGCGTTGGGTAGTTTAGTTCATGGGGTTTCAATTGTCTAGACGCATAGGCTATGACCTTGCCATGCTGCATCAAAACACATCCAAGTCCTTTGTGAGATGCATCACTATACACTGTAAAACCATCAAATCCATTTGGTATAGTCAGGATTGGAGCCGAGGTCAATTTTCTTTTAAGCTCATGGAAACTCCTTTCGCATTCCCCATTCCATTCAAACTTCACGTTCTTTCGAGTCAATTTTGTTAAAGGACCTGCCAATCGTGAAAACCCTTCGATAAACCTTCTATAATAACCAGCCAGTCCTAAGAAACTCCATATTTCAGTAGGCGTTGTCGGCGTTGTCGGTCTCGGCCAATTTATTACCATCTCAACTTTCACTAGGTCCACTACAATTCCTCCTCCTGATACTACGTGTCCTAAAAATATTATCTGGTCCAGCCAGAATTCACACTTGCTTAATTTGGCATACAGCTTGTTATCTCTCAGAGTTTGCAAAACTATCCTCAAGTGTTGTTCATGCTCTTTAGGCCCTCTTGAATATATCAGGATATCATCATTAAAAACAATCACAAACTGGACTAAATAAGGCTTAAATACCTTATTCATTAGATCCATAAATGCAGCCGGTGCATTCGTCAATCCAAATGGCATGACTAAGAACTCATAATGTCCATAACGAGTCCTAAATGCAGTCTTAGGAACGTCCTCTTTCTTAATCCTTAACTGATGGTATCCCGATCTTAAGTCAATCTAAGAGAAGACTGAACTTCCCTGGAGTTGGTCAAATAAGTCATCAATTCTAGGCAAAGGATATTTATTTTTAATGGTCACTTGATTAAGTTGCCTATAGTCAATGCACAAGCGCATCGACCCATCTTTCTTTTTCACAAACAAGACTGGTGCACCCCAAGGTGAAGCACTTGGCCTAATGAATCCTTTGTCAAGCAACTCTTGTAGTTGCACTTTCAATTCCTTCAACTCGACTAAGGCCATCCTATACGGGGCTTTTGATATAGGTCCTGTTCCATGCATTAATTCAATTTCAAACTCAATTTCTCGTTCCGGCAGTAATCCAGGCAACTCCTCAGGAAATACATCTTGAAATTCATTAACTACTCGAATTTCATCAAGCTTAGGCTCTTCCTTATTATAATCTTTAACCATGGCCAGGTACCCTTGACATCCTTTGTCAAGCAACTTACGGGCTTCTATTGCTGAAATAAGTGGTATAGATAGGTTGGTCTGACCTCCTAAAAATTCACAACTAGACTAATCAGGTAAAATAAATTGGGTCACTTTTCTATAACAATCCATTTTGGCCCGATACTTATGAAGCCAATCCATTCCTATGATAACATCAAAATCATACATAGCCATTACGACCAAGTCTATCTCCATATCCTTTCCTCCCATTGTTATCTTACAATTTCTACACACCAGCGTAGCCAATACCATGTTCTTTAAAGGCGTAGAAACACAAAGAGGCGTCTCAAGAGACGTAGTTCCTATTTTACTCAACTGTCTATACCTTTCAGACACAAATGAATGCGTAGCACCCGTATCAAATAATGCATAAGCCTTTTTATCATCTATAAGGATCGTACCTGAGATAACATTTTTGGAAGCTTCCGCTTCCTCTTGGGTGATTGGATACACCCTTCCTTGTGCCAGTGGTCTCTGAGGATTCCTTGGTAGGTTTGGTCTAACCGCACTCTGCTGTGTCTGTCGCATCGAGCCAACACTCACATGCGACCTTTCTTGTGGGCAGTTTCTCTTGAGATGACCTATTTGTCCACAACCATAACATCTCATTCGTCCATTGCAAGGTCCTGGGCCATGTCACCCATCACACCTTCGACATTCTTCATTTCGATAAGGTGCTCTTCCTAGATTCAGGCCATCCCCACCTTTTCCAAAATTCTCGAAATTGCCCTTCTTCTTAGACTCCCAATTCTGACTTTGACCTGTATAGGATCTCTTACCCCGTCTCACATCATTAAAAGACGATTGTCTCTTATTCTCCGACTGTTCCCTTACTAACTCCTGCTCCACCAACTGTGCCCTTTCATAGATCTCATTATAATCTCTTATGTTCAAAGGCACCAGTTGTTTCCTGATATCGGTTCTCAACCCATTCAGAAACCTCTTAGCTTTCTCTTCTTGATCCTCAATTAGTCTAGGAGCATATCTAGACAGTTCAGAAAATCTTGCCTCATATTGATCCACTGTCAACTCCTTTTGTTCTAACTGAACAAATTATGTAATTTTCTCGTCCTTAGCACAGTCAGAAAAATGCTTTCTATTGAAAGCTCTGACAAACTCGTCCCAATTAACATCAGGACCTGGTGGAAAGATTGTGTCCCTCGAAGCTCTCCACCAAAACTTTGCATTTCCCTTCAGCTGGTACTCTGCCAAAGTTATTTTCTCAGCATCATTGCAGTCCAACAACCGGAAAATTCGTTCCATCCCATCAATCCAATGCTCCGCCTCCTCAGGACTTCCCATTCCACTGAACTTAGGTGGTTTCAACTTCAAAAATTGCTCCACCAGTCCTTGAGTACGGCGTTCTGCTCCGGGTTGTTGCTGCACTTGTCTTTCCATCAGATTTCCTATATTGGCCAATGCCTGCAGGATATCTTCCATCCGGGGTTTAGCCCTTGCTACAGAGGCTTCAGCCCTCGATGGATGATGACTTCCGTATCGTACCATGATTTTCCTGCAGTTTCCAAGCATTTGCCTCAGGAAATATCTGTGACTCAATGTCTTCATCAAAAACAACAACAACTAAGGAAAAATAAGTAACATAACCATGTTACTGGTACCTAAAAGCAACTCATAACAACTACTAGGGATCTACGAGTGAATACTCATCACCTGTTATTCAGAATTATCCAACTATTCCAGTTAATATCCTATGGTGTGCATTGTCATCATGTTCCTCAATTTCCAAATGAGGCTCCTTATCACTCCAATCTATATCCATTGCTCTGATACCAAAACGACGCCGTGGCACCCCTCGACTCACCTGAGGTCGCTACAGGCACCCTTTCTCTAATTACCCGATCTCATATGACTATGACTAAGCATATTATTATTTTTTTAAACGGTCCTAGCGCAGCTTATTAGCGGAAGCATAAACAAGTCTCACCATTTCTCCCTCCAATAACCACAACGCAATGCACACCAACTACGCACCATAAGAAAAGATAAAGCCGAGCCACTTTTATTTATATTTTCATGATGGATTTCTCGGGTCGGTACAACCAAAAAGAAAAGCCAAGACTTTTAGCTAAACTTGGCCACAACTCAAAAGAGATATCTCGACCCCCTATATCGATCACGTGTAACCCTCCATCTACAAATGTCGACTATCCTCAAAAAGTGCCAGCTCCCACTCCTCACGCGGGCCATCACACCCATCCTGGTGCGTCGGGCGATGGCGGCGGCAACATCCCCTGCATCACTCCGTCACGGCAGACGTGGATAGACAAGAACTCCTGGATGACCGGGCCCCCAGCCAGGCCCACATCGTACATCACCAGTACCCGAACCCGTATGAACGCCAGACCAGGGATGGTGGCACTATCAAGCTCCATACAATCGACCTCCACGTCAAATGGAAGGCCGTAAAAGGTACCCCGCGTGACCGGAGGGAGGGGCATCTTTCTAATCTGAAATGTTGGTCCCCAAACGGGGTGAGTACAACCACTCAGCAGGTAAAAGATCCATTAAACTACTCAATACATCACACAAAACAATCATAACATCATAGCAGGGTACATATCATTCATGCATTCAAGCACAACTTACCTTGCAGCCATGCATATGTCATCATACCATATGTGCATACACCATCATGCACTCATCATCAAGCATTCATGCATATACCATCATGCCATAGGTGCATATACAACCATTCACTCATCATCTTATATCATACAGCCAGGCATACATGTCACCATACCATGCATGATTCAGTTTCAACTTTTTATCTTTCGATTGGATCACCACATTTTTCTTTCCCGGGACCAGTAATTGCATCCCACATTTTATCGCTCGCACCCAACCTGGCATTGCGAGGAACCTCCGGCACACACCTCCGGGCATCCGGCACCCCCACATTCCGGGCATCTCGTATCCCAACTGGCATCACGAGGTATCACCTCGGCACTCACCTCCGAGGCTTCCGGCACCCCCACATCCCGGGCATCTCGAAACTCCCGAGGACATTCCGGGCATCCGGCACCCCCCATTTCGGGCATTATCGGCTCACACCTCCAACAGTCTCCTCATTCATCATAATTCATATCCACATTTGTGTCTCAATATCAACATGGCACATGATGTGATGGCAACAAGGTCAATTTCAGCTTTTGATTTTATATGTAATGCCAAATATCATCACATGTACAGCACGATTCAATCACTTAAAACAATATAATTCATGGGGCTCATACAAAACAGAATAGTCCATGCATTACAGCCTTTGAAATTCGCACAATCCAGCTTGCACAGTTTTAGAAAACATTTTAATTAAATACCCAAAGGCAGATATTTCATGAAGAACACTACACCAAAAGATTCCCATATAATTCGGTATAGACCATGCATCACAGCACTACCATTCTAACGGTCCAACTTGTACAGTTTTTGAAACATTTTTTGTTAAATACACAAATGAGATTAAAAAATTATGAAATTTGACTATGTGATAGCCAAGACCATAAGGTAAATACTTCATGAAGACATCAAAGTCATATTCGTTCTAGGTAATTAAATATAGGCGGTTAAAACTTCTGTTCCTAGTACCGAACTTTCCAGATCTAGTCTTTCCAAAGAACAACAGTTTCACCTACTTATACTTGTTTTTTTTGTCCCAAATTTGAGTATGTTATACTCCAAGAAGTCCTTAACAACTTTCATTTAGAAGTCAAAGCCAAAATCCAACTCGAACATCACATGCAAGTCACTAGAACATCCAAGGTCGAGCTGTTTTCTCAAGACAGTACACTTGCCTAGAACACCACTCTTAAAACTTCAATTTTTCACATCCTAGACATCCGAAATTTGTCACCATTCAATCACACGCACTAGGCACAGCATGCAAGAGTAGATCAAGGATCCCACTTGCCTCTAGACCGAGCAAACAGCGAGTACAACGGCGAGATAACAGAGGCGACGAATGGTGGCACACGGCGGACGATCGACGGACGTCCTCCTCCTTCCTCTCTTCCCTTCTTCCTTTCTTCCTTCTCTTTCTCTCCTTTCTCTCTTTCTCGGACGAACTCCCCTCTCTCTCTCCCTCTCTCTCGCTTAAACCGGCCATCATCTTCCCCTAATTTCCTTCCCCTCCATCATTAGCCATCATTACCATTTGCATGGAGGACACTTGGCCATCACCATGGGACAAATGGGGGAGGCATGCAAACCGGACTCCCCCCCCTTCCTTCGTGCGACGACAGCCCTTCATGGGCTTATGGGCCGGCCATTAAGGCCCATCTTAGGCCCAACACTCTTGGGCCTAAGACCCAAGCTTAAATAAATCCAGAATTGACCCTTTTAAAAACTAACTAAATCCCTATTAAATCAAAGTACTAAATTGCAAATTAAATGGCTATACACTTGCAATCAATCCATAAGTTCCAATTTATAATACATATGGCCAAAGATAGAACTTTCTTTCCCAAAATTTATCCATTAAAAGCTTGGCCATAAATCTCATTGAGAATCATGGATCAAAAGGCTACAAAATACAATAACGGTGTTTCCATCGCCTATCCATGGCTCATGGCATACTTAGGGATTTTCATGAAATTCTAGGATGCCACATGTACTTACCCCAGAATTTCTTATATCAAAATTTGTCCATTCATTTTAGCATAATTTACTATGTCTGACTTTGTTTGTTCATTCTACTAGATTTTACTAAGTTTGAGTTTGTCCATTTGTAAATCTGCTCATTTGGTTCAATATGTTCATTCATGAATCTGTTCATTTGTTGAATCTATCAATTTGTGAATTTGTTCATTTATAAATCTATCCATTAGTTTGGACAGACTTTACTGAGTTTGAATCTATTCTTTGTTGATTATGTCCATTTGTAAATATATTCATTGTTGAATCTCTTCTTTTGTTTTATAAGCTTTTATTGAGCCAGAATTTACCTTTTTGATTGTTCAAACTTTGATGACCAGAACATACTCATTCGTTTAGACTCAAATTTCTCCAATTTGCATGTTCAGACTTCACTACCAGAATGTACTAGAATGTACTCATTTATTCAGACTCAAATTTCTCCCATTTGTATGTTCAGACTTCACTACCAGAATGTACTTTCTTGTTCCAACTTAGAATATGCCCATTTGCATGTTCAAATTTTACGTCAAGAATATATTTATTCGTTCCGACTCAGAATATACCCATTTGAATGATCAAATTTTAACGACCAAAACTTGCTCAATGTCCAGACTTAGAATATACTCAATTGAATGTCTAGACTTCAACAACCAAAATATAACTACAAGTTATTTCTTACTCGGTTATTAAATAGACATATTGAATTGATTTGAGAAATATGCTCTATGTCTATAAATATGCATATGTCATGGCTTATATGAGATTAATGTGATTCTATCACCCATATAGTGGTGTGTGACGATGCCCCATGAGTTGGGATGCTCCACAAATTGGGATGTCTCGAGAAGTGTTTTAGGATGCTTTGAGAGTTGAGATGCACATGGATGGATGTTGCAGGATTCCTCAGAGTTAAATATGAGTTGGGATATCTCGTGAGTCGGGATGCCCCGAGAGTATTTAGGATGTAGAAGTAATAATGAATTAAATGTATGATCATGTATAGAATATTATTTTGATTGATTACCTTGTTTTGAAACATGATATGCCATACATATGAGTTTGGATGGAAGCATTATTGGATGATGATTACTGTGATACATGAAAACATGAAAGGTAAAATCTACTCATGTTGTTGTCACCCTTATTCGATTGGTATGCATTCAATTCGTGAGTTGACACCTAAATTTTGGCGACCCAGTTATTTGTTCATAGAAAATTAGGGGTTAATTTTTAAGTCATAAAAAATAATAAATAAATAAATAAAATAAAAATTGCATAGCATATAGTTTTTGGTCATCGAGCAAATAAAAGGAAAAATAAGGTTTGATCAATTTGATTGATCATGAATGGAAGTTGGAAATTCTGAAAAATATTCAAATCTTAGTAAATGTGGAAGCAATTTCGGTCGAGGATCAAGAGCTAGGAAATTAGGTGAATGAAGAGCAAGAATTTTGATAAAAGGGAATGAATCGAAGCATTTGAGGAAAAATCGAGCTGATTGCGAAATGACACTCCGATATGCAGTCCACGAATTAAGGCAACAGAGAATGGAAGCTCAAAAATTGCCATGGAAAGCAGCCTTTTGGAACCACTATAAAAAGGTTAACCCGCACGGATGAAAGGCGGGGGGGGGGAGCATGAAAAAATTCGTGAAAGAAATAGAGAATACACGGCCACCATTGTGAGCAGGAGAAGAAGGGGCGAATAAAAAGCGTGCGAAAAAAAATGCAGAGAAAAAAAAGATCGTTAGAGAATTTGAAAAGAAATGAAAGAAAAGGCGTGAGAAAGTGCAGAAGAGAGAAAAAAAGAGAGGAACCTCCCCCCCCCCTCGTCCAAGAAAGTTAAAAAAAAAAAGGGTTACTTCGAGAAAATATTGGGTGGGTCTTACCCTCCACGTAGGCGTAGGGTAAGACCACTCAGCGATCGACACGTGGCGCCACGTAGGCGACGGCGCCGGGGTTCAAAATTTGGGCGCGCCGCTCCGGGGCCCACCACTCGACGCTCTCTATCCTCTCAACAACCCAGCGCTTCTTTCTCTCTCCTCTCTCTCCTCACTCTCTCCCGAATAACTCTCGGCTGTGGCTCGGCTCGGCTCGGCTGGCGGAAGAAAGGACAGGCGAAGGGATGATAAATGCTCGCTTAAAATTTCTCTCTCCTCAATCGAATATTTTTTGGGTTCTCTTCTCGTGGAAGAGCAGAGAGAGAGAACGAGCTGCACTTCCTTCTCAGCGCATCCCACCGCCTCCGCCTCCCCAAAAAGCCTCGCCAGTTGCCTCCGTCCGATTGCCTCCCTCCAACGAACTCGTCATCAACTCCAACTCCGAGCCGCCGCCGCCGATGGCGTCCTCCGTCTCTGGCATCTGCTCGTCCTCCCCCTCCCTTAGGCCGAAGATGGCGCCGGCCTCCGCTGCGAAGCCGTTGACCTCCGGCAGGAGGGAGGCGGCCTCGGTCTCGTTCCCGAGCGGCGCCAGGCTCCCCGCCGTCGACCGGGTGTTGTCCTTGTCGCTGGCCCGATCGGTCGCGAGGGAGATCTCGGTGGACCTGGGCAGGGCCGACGGCGCGGCGAAGAAGGAGAGGTGCGGGCTAGAGGGCTGCAGAAGGATTCCCATGCTGTGGACGACTGGCTGCACCCGCATCGGAGCTAGGGCTTTTCCTTGGACGTGAGCCGAATCGAGTTCACGGACGAGTTCGTGGAGAAGATGGAGCCTCGGTTCCAGGCCGCGTTCAAGGAGATGGAGGAGAAGGGCGCGATCGCGAACCCGGCCTGGACGAGGGCCGCATGGTCGGGCACTACTGGTTGTGGAAGTCGGAACTTGCACCGGCCCGATTCCTGAAGGCGCAGATTGAGAGCACGCTCGATGCCGTCTGCAATTTCGCTGCCGACGTGGTCAGCGGTGAGGTCTGGAATTCCGGTCGTTGTTGCTCTCCCTGTGGTAAGAGAGTGTAGTTCCCTGCGTTTTTTTTTTTTTTTTTCTTCTTGGGAATCGGTTTGCTATCGTAGATGCTTGTGTCAGTTTTCTGGTAAATGCCAACATTGTCTTTAGTAGCTCGAGGAAGCACGAGCCGGTGATAAATTGAATTGGTTTCTAGTCGAAGAGATGGAGAGCTCGTTTACGTATTATTCACTTGAAATAACCATGTATGGAGATTTCCGACTCTTAGACTCAGTAATTTCAAAATTTTCTTCAGTTTTTCCAATTAATGTCAGCATAAAATTCGGTTTTTGATCGTTGGTTTTCTTTTAGTATGCTTAGCTGATTGCATCGGACATGGACGGATTGATTGACTTGATAATGTTTGACACTTAATTCGCAGAATAAGCCCCCTCCTACTTCTCCCGTGGATCGCTTTACTCAAGTACTTTCAGTTGGAATAGGAAGTTCAGCTCTTGGGCCACAGTTTGTTGCAGAGGCATTGGCTCCCGATAATCCTCCATTGAAGTGTTAAAGATCGGAGTGTCCATCCTCCTCTCGCAATCTACCCTTCAAGTATTCAGCTTCATGGATTGTGCTGCTCTGCTCTTTTAATGTTTTATACGTTCATTGATCTATCCGTTTAAGTTGTCGGTCGATGCACATTGCACCGCTGATAGTGGAGGTGAGCACGGCCCTTTTTCATTCAGTTGGGCACCGAACCAAACAAACTGCATTAATACGGTTTACCAAACCAAACCACACTATGTTCTTTTTGGTAACTTATACTCCATCCTATTTTTCAATGCAAGCTGAGCTGCTCACTTCCTTCGGTTTTATTGGCAAATTGTGCGGCAAGCCAGACTCTGTTTTTCTGCTTAGCGCATTCCTTCCCCCTCAACAAAAAAGAGTCCCTCTAAAATCTATGGCATGGACAAATATGTGCACTATTTGGTGGTTTAAATCAGCACCTAACCTAGCTTTTCACCGTATGTCAAGTTTTATTGTCTTTATTAGGAAGCAGCCTTGCAGGAGTTGGTATTGCTCCATGCTAAAGAAGTGGACGAAACTGACGTTCAAGGTGAATCTGCGTTCAAATCATTGGATGTATAGATCTATGAGAGAATCCCTATTTGAGCTTTGCTGTTAAATTCTTTATGATATCTGACATTACCATGTTTTTCTTTTATTTAATTTTTCCACATGAATCGATGAGCTCTAAACTTCTAGAATTGAATTCATTGCATTTTTTTGCAATTGATTAGGATATCTTTCCTCACAAAGTATCATTCCGTATCATGGACACGGCACGTAGAAGATCTACTCTCATCATGTCTATGCTCTCAGCATGTCCCAAATGAACTTCTTTTATACTTCTCTTATTTATTTCTTCCTTCAATGAAGTAGTTTAGAGTTTAATAAAGAAAGTGATCTATCTAAATTACTTCCATTCACATCATCTACAGCTTCATGTTTAATTGCCAGAATCAAAATTTGCTACCTGTTTTATCGCATTTCAAGTAACTTCAATGGTTAATTGTAATAATAATAGAAAACTTTCATGGTTAATCACATTTAAAATAAAGCGAGGTACAGAGGATGTATATCCACTGGATAAGAAGACCTTAAATCCCAGTACTCATTTCAAATTGTTAAGTTGCTCAACATTTGACGCTCATAATAATCTTTTAGTATCAGGGAAAGGTGTTGAGAGGTGAGAATATGAACCCCAAAATTATTATTTGATACTCCTGATAATTGCTTAGTCGTAGGTGGCTTAAGGACACATAAAAGAGTTACATATTGCTCTACGGCTTCAAATTTCAGCTTCTTCATGCTCAACTTAATATTAAATTCTACATTTGGTTGTCCCTCATCTTATTCCGCATTTTCGGCTCCCTGTTCTATTTCCCGTCCGTTTTGCTTTTGCATGTGAGAGGGAGCATTAATCTATCCGGCATCGATTGTTAGCCTCCTTAATAGCAAGGTAAGCTTTTAGGCTGGAATGTCTTTGCTGTTGAGTTAAGGAGTTCCGCGATTATGAAAACTCGGGATGCTCTCGCTTGTTACCCGACTTGAATTCTCTGATGGGGAAGGAGGTTCTGCTGTAACCTGTCGGGGGTCCATTCCAATTTAAGTAGTTTTTTTTATTTTATTTTTCCCCTTTGATGTAGTACAAAGTTTCATTCTGATGCTTTTTTGACCAATTTACCATCACAACCCTTGCTTCGGTATGTACATGCTTGAGAGTGGGATATGATGGTGTCCCAATGCGATACTGTATGATTAATTCCTATGTGCAGACATGCTGAAATTAACATTTGATGACAATTGATAACAAGGCTATTTTACATATTAAAATGCCCCATAATGTTCAATCGAGGATGAACTGATGCATAAGAATCTATAGTGCACATATGCAAAAGCCTTTTTTTTTCCTATTGTTCTGAACTTTATCTGGAGCAATTTTAGTATTTAGCAATTCATCCGTGCCTTTTTTCTATCTTCTTTTTAGGGAATGCATTGTTTACAACACATAATTCTATGTGGTCGCTTTAAGTATTTCGTTTGACAGATCCGTGATATACTTTCACGTGAAGCTGTGAATTGTCGATGGTTGCACACAACAAGCTAGAGACTATATGTCTGATTCAGCTGTATTTCCTGGATTAGAATCGACTTGTAGCTTCTGACTTCATGCAAAAAAATTTCTTCTTTTTGCACTTGCCTTTACACATAACTTGTCTTGTTTGATGTGCTTTCAGACATACATTTTTGTGAAGTGATGGATCATAAGGCGTGGCTTTGGAAAAAGAAATCTGCAGAGAAGACCATTGCAAATGATAAAGTTGAGCTTCCCCTAAAGGCAAACGAGGAGCAACAGGTAATTGTTGTAATTTCCTGAGGTCACATAATGAGCAATAGACCCTTTTTTCAAACGGAAGTTTGCTTGGTGCAATCCTAAGGAGGCAGGGATGGGGTATTCATGTCTAATGGGTACTTAAAGCAGAGTGGAGGCAACTGTCAAGACCATCTTTTGTATCTTGCCCCTCGCGATGTGAGAAACTTACTTGGCCAAACTACGCAAAATAGAAGTCTAGGTACATTGTCATTTTTTTTGGTTTGTTTGCATACAGAATTCTGTATCACATGCATCTGAGTAGTCAGATTCTTATTTTTTAATGAGATAAGGGGTGGCAATGCTTGATACCATCGCCATTAAGGTTATTTACAAGTTTAACTGCTTTCTAGTGTGCATCATTTGATCAAGTGAATGACCTGCGTCCCGTGTAAGACTACAGCTTGGTAGTCCCACTAAACAAAAACCTCCTTACCCGCTGCTTTACTCTAAACTTTTAAGTCCGGCTTCTAAATGAAAGGGAAAAGGGTCAGCAATTGGTTTATGAATGACAATGAACTTGTACAGGACAGACCAGAAAGTTGTGTTCTTCTTCAGGAGCCGCATCTTGAGGAAATTGCATGTACGATCTGTTAATCTGTTGTGCAAGGTCTTCCTTCAATGGAAAAATGTTATAACCTTAGGAGAACATACAGCATCTCTTTCATATAGGTGCGTACCATGCTGGAAATCACTTTCCAGATATAACTCAACAATAAAATGGATGAGTATAATCAAACTCATAGCTATATAGCATGCATCTGAAAGTGAATTTTACACGGAGATAGACAAGTAACTTGTTGTAGTGTGATCTCTGTGAATTGTTGAAGCCCTCAGACAGTAATCTTAAACTTAGTAGCTGCTCCCCCTGCCCCTCCTCTCTCTCTCTCTCTCTCTCTCTCTCACACACATGTATAGGTCTGTGGTACAAATGTGGGTGCATATGCTAGATGTGTGTAAATTATATATCCTTGATCGATGCGTGAAAATTAATTTCACCCGACAGGTAGAGGCAGCTTCAACTGATAAAGCAGAATTGGAAAAAGAATTGAAACATTTGACTGATAAGCTTTCTTATGTTCTTTCCGAATGTAATACCAAAGATGAGCTTGTAAAGAAACATGAAAAGATGGCCCAAGAAGCTATTGCAGGTAATTCCTTTCCCTTCTCGACTATTTTATATGACAGAATACCTGCTTGGATATTTCTATTCCTCCTGTTCATTTTTAACTCTCCACTTACAATCTACTCATTGTTAAATTCATTATCTGAATAGGATGGGAGCAAATGGAAACTGAAGTGGTTTCTCTAAAAAATAGCCTAGAGGAATCGTTGAAGGAGAGACTAGCTGCTGAAGAGAGACTCACACATCTTGATGCGGCTCTGAAAGAATGTATGCGGCAACTGCATTTTGTCAGAGAAGAGCAGGAGAAAAGAATTCACGATGCTGTTATGAAGACATCAAAGGAGTTTGAAAAGTCCCAAGTAGTTTTGGAGGGGAAATTAGAAGAAACAAATAAAAGGCTTGCCAAGATGGGCATTGAGAATACTCATTTCAGTAAATCTCTAGCATCCAAGGAAAAATTGGTTGAAGACTTAAATAAACAGCGAAAGCGGGCTGAGGCAGATATTGGTAGCCTAATGGCTAGACTTGACTCCACTGAGAAAGATAATGCTTCTCTCAAATATGAGGTCCGTGTTCTTGAGAAGGAGCTTGAGATTCGGAATGAGGAGAGAGAGTTCAACCGTAGGACAGCTGATGTGTCTCACAAGCAACACCTAGAGAGTGTGAAGAAAATCGCGAAGTTAGAATCAGAATGTCAGAGGTTACGTCTATTAGTTCGAAAAAGGTTACCAGGACCGGCAGCCGTAGCTAAAATGAAAAATGAAGTTGACATGCTTGGAAGGGATTCAGCCCAGACGAGGAAAATAAATACTGGGCAAATAGGTTCCATGTCTGACTTGACGGTTGAGAATTATCCCGAGACACCTAGTAAGAGAATCAGCATTCTCACAGAGCAGTTAATTGTCATGGAGGAGGAGAGCAAAGCTCTCAAAGAAGCTCTAAGTAAGAAAGAAAGGGAACTCCATATCTCTAGGGTCCTGAATGCTCACACGGGCTCCAAATTATCGCAGATTGATTCACAGGTTGAAGGACCACTACAAGGTCAGAAGGGTGTGGAGGTGACAAGGACCATTCATTTGTCACATGAACCATCTCTGGCATCAGTATCTGATATTGGCAGTGATGATAAAGTAAGTTGTGCTGAATCATGGGCAACAGCTCTAATTTCAGAGTTGGAGAATTTCCGTAATGAGAAACAGAGGCGGTCATTATCCTCCAAAACAATTGGAGCTTCCGACATCAGCTTAATGGACGACTTTGTTGAAATGGAGAAGTTAGCTATTGTCTCTGCAGATGATACATCAAAAAATTATGACACGCTTTCTCAGCAAGCTAGTGCACTTGCTCACTCCCCAGAGACAAATGGTAAATCTGGCTTCTGTCCGGTAGACCAGGAAGCCAATTCCAATGGTACAATCCTCTTTGACGTCCCTGAATGGCTTCAAAAGATATTAAAAGTGATTCTGGAGCAACATCATTCCACTGGAAGACACCTGGATGAAATACTTGAGCATGTTAGAATTGCTTTGGCACATGTGCTTCGTCAAAACCCCGGAAAGTTTGGAGATACAAAGGAAAGGGCAAGTAGCAATGAGAATAACTTATCTAAGCCTCCTCATAGTTCTTCGAGGTTGGGGTTATCTCATAAAATTGTTCGCCCTGATTTGTCATCAATGGAAAAGAGCAATCAGAAAGTAAAGCCAGATTTGAGCAAATCAATGTCTAGAATAATTGAGCTTATGGAGAGTATTAGTCTTCCTCATCAAAACTACGAGGATCCAGATATTTCTTTGAAGAAAGAAAGGAATATTTCTTCTAATAAGAGTTCAGAAACACCCACAGGCTACATGGTTCGTGTTTTTCCATGGAAAACTTCTGAACTCGCTGATGTCTTAGAGCACTTTCTCCGTACATGTTATGATCTTTTGAATGAAAAAGCTGATCTCTCTAATTTTTTTAAAGAATTAGCTTCAGCTTTGGAATGGGTTCTGAACCATTGTTTTTCCCTTCAAGATGTTTCAAGCATGAGGGAAGAGATTATGCAAAATATAGATTGGGATGAATCACGAAGTGAAGGTGAAGTAGAAGCAGGAATTATACGTCAGCTATCTGATGCCGATAAATTGCATAATCCCATCAAACAACTTTGTATCTCTAGTAAATTTGCAAGTGGCGGTGACAATATGGCTCAGCTGGGAGAACTCCAATCTGATCAGAAAGAAGAAGAAACAAAATTGGAGGAAAACCTGGAAAACAGAGACTCTGCAAAGGAAGGATTGGAAGGTCAGCTTCAGTCTGCTATTGGTGAAAATAAATCTTTGATAAATCAACTTGAAGCATCCAAAGAAACTATTGAGAGCGTGCATATGGAAGTGAACAGCTTAAAAGAATCAAAGGGTTTGGTTGAGGACCAGATTGTAAATCACAAGTTGAGTTATGAAGATCTTGATAGACAGCTTGCCATGGCCAAAGTTGAAGTAAATGAGGCTCATCAGCAGTTCTCTCCACTAGAAGTGGAACTGGAGAACAAAAGCAGCTGCTGTGATGAACTGGAGGCCACATGTCTTGACTTGCAATTGCAGCTGGAAAGGTAATTATGATTTCTTGCCCCGATGATCATATCCTTGCTTGAATATAGTCTATAATGGACATTCCTAATTACTTGTATTTCTGAATCTCACGGACATGTCCATGTCATTTCCAGTATGAAGAAGGATGAGAGTCTGAAAAATGATGTCATTCAGGAAGGAAAGCAGCTAGGAACTGTAAGTCACCGTCAATGTTTGCTTTCTCAAATCCTGAAAGTAGATACCATTGCCGAATCCTTTTGTCTGGATGTGAAGCAGTCGCTTAAGAGGAACTTTTCGATGGCTCGATAGTTTCTCTTCGTCCTCTCTCATAAGAAGTACACCATCATTACCTAATCGTCCCATGCATTTTTTCAGGGATACACATTTTTTCTTCTTTTTCCTTTTAGTCACGCATTCTTTGAATCATTACATTGCACATTAATGAAGTGATTTGGAATAAAAATGGCATTAAGAAGGCTCATTACATTCCCTCTTTTGCAAAAAGTTGTTGAGAATAGACTTCACTTTTCAATGTCTATTCTCATGGTCTGGAACTTTGTTCCTAAGTAATAAAAGTGTAGAATGTTATACAGAGGGAGTCGAACTTGTGATCTAGTTATGAACATGAATTGTGATAGAGTTAGGGGCCCTTTATTCTGGAGCAGCATTAAATGATCTTGTATTCTTTTAAAAGCTGTTAGTTCAGAGTAATTGAGGCGAGGAACATTTTCTTTGGGACAAGAAACTCAGATCCTTTGTTAACTGATGCAAGAGTATTTGTTGCAGAACTGGGAGATCGCAGCTGCTTCTGAAAGATTAGCAGAGTGCCAAGAAACCATTTTGAACTTGGGCAAGCAGTTGAAAGCTTTGGCTCCAGCAAAAGATGCTGCTCTTTTTGATAAGATCATCCCTACTCCAACAGATGCAAACTCCAGCGTTGCCACCAATGGCGCCATGACAATTATTCAAGAGTCACCCAAGAACAAGAGTATGGCCCGTCGAACTTCTCCGTTGGACAAAATGCTTGCAGAGGATAATGCCGATGTTACGAACCTAGAATCCTCTGACATGAAAGGAGAGAACAACAATTGTTCTATCCTCCCGGGTGGATCGAAGGAGCCTTCAGAAAAGCTTCTCAGTTCGAATGGAACTAAAATGACAGACGACCACGAAGCAGTTGGTTCTTTCGCCATCACGCCAGTGAAAAAACGGGGAGTTGGGAGTCTGTGGAGAAAGCTTCTGTGGAGAAAGAAGAGAGTTAACAGCAAGAAACCATCTCTTCCATTCGACCATTGAAAACCATGCAAGTCCAACGGAAAGTTGCTTTCCTCTTTCTCATGACTAACAGAGGAGTAAATAAGAACGCTTTCGCAGAGAGCCACTGGGTTTGTTTGCACTGCTTGTGTACATAGCGCAAGCTCCTATAGTTAACACGTGGAAGTTCACACGGTTCTTGAGAAAACGGCTCGTCATTTGTTCTAGTGTAAGCTAAGTTGCCATGGGTTGTATATTCACTTCTCCTCCCAGTTTTGTAGTGATGAATAAACGTCTATTGAGGTGGGTATTTCCTATAAATCAGCGCTTCTTTTTTAACCCTTAAATGCCTTGAGAATTGTCGGAGTGTCACGAAACATATGATATTTTGTAGATGTGGCTTTATTTTTGTGGATCTGCACAAGCCGTGAGAACCAAATCTCTTCTCAATTGCGGTTTGGCAGAAAGTATCTTCAGATGGCTGAATAAGAGGATAACGATGCATGAGCGAACATCAGCAAATAAATATATAGTTTGAGGACTCGACTGCCCTAAAAAAAAAAAAAAAAAAAAAAAAATGTCTGGAAATTGCACAAATTGAAAATGTTCAAAGACCTCCCATGTCATTAATTGGGTCACCATCGTCACTGAACTGTAATTTCTAACAAAGGTTGCTACACAATCGCTATGACAAAAAGATGAGCAATTACAACAGATCTTTCTACTCCTAGCAAGATTTGTCATGGTTCTGAGCAAAGTGCCTTTAAATTCATATCAGCCAGCTGTGGGAAAGAATCCACTCTAGGAGGAAATCTAGTTGATGTGGCAGCGGCAAAAGACCAAAGTTCAAGAACCTGAGTACTTTTCTCTTCTGTATTGAGGATGGTAATGACAGAACACACTAAATCAAACTAGGTGTCGGATGAGTAATCTCCGGCTTTATGCTGACTCTTGATATCGTACGAATTGTGCAATATCGTGAAGTCCAGCGTCTTCATAACATTTCCCTATCCTATCAACAGAATCATCCCAAGTCCCCTTCACTGAAGCTAAGTCCATTAGAAAAGCAGCTTCATCCAATGCAATCTGTGAGTTCAAAGCAGAAGTCTGTTGGCATAAAACTGATGGCGAAGAACAATTCCTAGTTTTATCTATAATCCACAACCGCAATTCAACCTTCCAAATAAACATGCGTATACCTATTGATAAAATGGAGATTGACAGATAATCTCAGAAATACTACCTGAGCAGGTGGCTTTCCCTTCATCAGGTCCTCTTTCCCACCCCTTTCTGCGATTTTCTCTTTAATGCGTTCAATTTGCTCATCCTCCCATTCTGCTATTTCAGCAACATCCTGCGAAGAAGTCGAAAAGAATCAAACTACCAGTGGAAGCCGGGAATAGCATGCAGAATGGTATTAAAAGAAGAGCATACCTCATATTTACAACCCAAAGTCCACCATGGCAGTTTTAGAGCCCCTCTTGCTGCGTCTTTGGCTTCTAGGCAACGGCCAACCCTTAGAAAATGAACATAAGGCTTCTCTGAGCAAGTGGTCACCTCTCAAACCATTTAGGAAAGTTTAATGAAGAGAAGTGGTGGAAAGAGATTATTCACGAACTTAAGTAAAAGCACTGCATTGAAAACAAAAGGCCGTGCAAATCCTGGAAAGTTTTCCTTCTTCGTGTAGAACTCTGCGGTGACTAGTGCTGAAACCTTTGACAAATAATTACAGATGAGAAAGCCTTTGGATTTAGCTAAAAAAAAGTCTCATAGAAAACTGTAATAGATGATGCTCACATGGTCTCCTTTCTCAAAGTGGTTCATTGCCTTGCGTTCCAGGATATCCGGAAATAAACCAACCTGAAATTGATCTGTTCATCATACCTTTTCACAGAGCTCACTTATAGCAATTAAGCTAATCAGTACCTTTTTGAGGAGATAGATATCACGGCTTGAGATTTTAGACTTAGTGTAATCTCCCTCTTTATAAAGTCTTCCTCTAGCACCAGCTGAAGCATGAAGTAGCTTGCTGCTTGCATCCTGGGAACCAAGGTCATCGTCTTCTAGAAGAACTCTATGAATAAACTGATCTACCTGAACTTTGAAACAAAAGAACAACCATGATTTCTGGAAAATGTTATCCACCACCTGTATGTATGTAGCTATAGACAAAATATGCACATGAGTGTTTTACGCCTGTGTATTGGTGTATATGCATATAAATTCATATGAGAGAGAGAGAGAGAGAGAGAGAGAGAGAGAGAGAGAGAGAGAGACGTAACTTCCGAGTAGAAGTTCAAACAAGAACATGGGCAGTTGCAGCACTTAAATTGGGAAAACTAATATGCCAATAATCTGGCAGATATATGCATGGACTATGCCAACAATCTGGAAGAGAAATATAGACATACTTGGGTTTGCAAAGGACAGTTTGCATGTGCGAGTGTGATGCTTGTAAAAACAAATCTAGCTATGCCTATGCCCATATGCTCAACTTACAGTTTTAGCTAATAGGTACACTCCATGCTTGTCAACCTCAACCACTGGCATCTCCATACTGTACACAATACAATATAGTAATGCAACCATAATTATCAACAAAAAGAAAGCACCATCGATATTGGTTTCTCACCCAGATGGAGCTGTAGGCCATCGTAGCAGCGCAGTAATAGCCCCTATCGCAAGCAAAGTCATAAGTGAAACTGTATTTGCCACTGAGAAAACATAACTCTTTGAGATGGATCATATATACCTGAGCAACTTTTTGCTAAAGGAATGGCGAGGGGAACCATCCCTTTCCTGTTTCCAGGAGAAATTATTGATTCACCTATGGTAAACAAAATGTGCAGCAAATTTCGTTAGGACTAGATCAGCCACTTCACACAGACAACGCATACCAAGTCATGTCATTAGAAAAATGTATTATTAAAGAGAGATTTTCAGTAAAAGACATTTCTTTTAGCTAATGTTATCCATAGTCGTATAAGGTACATTGGTCAAATATAAGTGCAAATTTTATTAGCTTTCAAACTGCTTCATATGTCAGAAGTCATGCAAACAGTAAATCATTATGTGGTATTTGAGATGAAGATAATCCTTTAGGAGCCTAAAAAAACTTAACTGCAAGAAACTCTATAATTAAAATCCAAATTATAATTGGACGTCAACAGGAACTTCAGGAAGTAACAAGGACACGTTTATCGGGATGAGTTCTTAGCCAGCTGGATTACTAGCCAAAGAGGGTTGCAAGTTAGGTAGGCACTCTAAAATCCAGTAATTCATCTTCTTCTGCTGGTAAGGTGCTCCTCATATACTATGTTATCTTCTGCCATGTCTGTCAAGTTTCCTAACCTAAAAGTAACGAAGTAAATCCTTATGGCCTACAATACACAATCAACAAGACAATTGCCCTGTTTAAATAAGTCGAGCCCTTTTTTCCTGGATCTATGGGTTTGTGCAGATTGTCCTAGTCTGATCCCACCATTCTGGCCTGCTCCATTGTTAGTCATCCAAAAAAATTATCCATCTCCAGATGAATGCCCCTCTTTTTCTGGTATGCCACGAAGTCTTCATTTCAGAGACAAACTAGAAATGACAGCCCAAGCTAGCTTAACTGCTCTATAACTTTCTCTTAGCACACAAGACAGGGTGCTGTTGGTGGCTTTGGCTTCAGATATTCTCAATATGCTGATAGCCTATGTCAGGTAGTCACAAGTAAGATAGATGTGTAACTAACCACTAAAACTAAGCCAAGGCCCAGCGACAGAGCTACCTTAACTGCCCGTATAACTTTCTCTGAATGAAACCAAATATACATAAATCGTAAGTTCATTCAGCTTGAGGTTTTCCTTACTTCGTGTAGCAGTGTTGTTGCTGACAAACTAATGCATATCAACATATTTCCAAAGTGGCCATGTTTCAGAAAGAAATCTTCATATTCCCAAAGCATACGTAAGAAGTGCCTTCCGGACACTAGCACTATCCTCATTTTTATTGAAGATTTACCTTATATACTTCGGTCAATTAATTTATTCTTCTTACATCAAAGTGTGCATACAACACTTAATAGTAAATCCATTCGAAAAATTCAGGCCACCAAAATGTAAAAGCTGAAAAGTTCTAACCATAAAATCAATGCATGATACAAAAATAATGAAACTGGATTTTGTAAAATAATATAGATACAAACGGTAAGATTACCACAAAAGTTTGACGCCTACAAACTTTCATAAAGAATACTAGTACTACACTAGAGATGTGACTTAGAAATTTCGGAAATTTGCAAAAGGTCTATCGGTATGTACTGTATGAGCTTAGAGTGGGATGGAATACAAGTTTACTTATAAAATCGACTGCATAAAAGCATCTTGATGAAGTTATAGGCTAAATGTATACGACACACAAATCGACACTCAAAATCGAATCGTACAGCTCGATTCCGAACTGAACCAGCCATAAGCTTCGGTTCGTTTTGTGTTCACAACAAGAAATCCCAAGCAAGCCATACCGCATAATGTCAGCTCTGATGCCAAAAACACACATCTGGTCGACCAGCAACAACGACGCGATAACGACTCACAGGTAGTCAAAAGCCCGAATCTTTATCCAATCCCCGTTAGTTTAGCTGACTCGTATTGAAAAGGGATAAATGCAGTCTCAAGAAGAGAGACCTTTCACTCCAGAGATCCAAAATGACCCAAGAAGCCAGTATTGAACGCAGGGAACTACACTCTCTTACCACAGGGAGAGCAACAACGATCGGAATTCCAGACCTCACCGCTGACCACGTCGGCAGCGAAATTGCAGACAGCGTCGAGCGTGCTCTCAATCTGCGCCTTCAGGAATCGGGCCGGCGCGAGTTCCGACTTCCTCAACCAGTAGTGCCCGACCATGCGGCCCTCGTCCAGGCCGGGTTTGCGATCGCGCCCTTCTCCTCCATCGCCTTGAACGCGGCCTGGAACCGAGGCTCCATCTTCTCCACGAACTCGTCCGTGAACTCGATTCGGCTCACGTCCAAGGAAAAGCCCTAGCTCCGGTGCTGGTGCAGCCAGTCGTCCACAGCGTGGGAATCCTTCTGCAGCCCTCTAGCCCGCGCCTCTCCTTCTTCGCCGCGCCGTCGGCCCTGCCCAGGTCCACCGAGATCTCTCTCGCGATCGATCGGGCCAGCGACAAGGACAACACCCGGTTGACGGCGGGGAGCCTAGCGCCGCTCGGGAACGAGACCGAGGCCGCCTCCCTCCTGCCGGAGGTCGACGGCTTCGCGGCGGATGCCGGCGCCATCTTCGGCCTGAGGGAGGGGGAGGACGAGCAGATGCCAGAGACGGAGGACGCCATCGGCGGCGGCGGCTCGGAGTTGGAGTTGATGACGAGTTCGTCGGAGGGAGGCAATCGGACGGAGGCAACCGGCGAGGCTTTTTGGGGAGGCGGAGGCGGTGGGATGCACTGCGAAGGAAGTGCAGCTCGTTCTCTCTCTCTGCTCTTCCACGAGAAGAGAACCCAAAAAATATTCGATTGAGGAGAGAGAAATTTTAAGCGCGCATTTATCATCCCTTCGCCCGTCCTTTCTTCCGCCAGCCGAGCCGAGCCGAGCCACAGCCGAGAGTTATTCGGGAGAGAGTGAGGAGAGAGAGGAGAGAGAAAGAAGCGCTGGGTTGTTGAGAGGACAGAGAGCGTCAGAGTGGTGGGCCCCAGAAGCGGCGCGGCCAAATTTTGAACCCTGACGCCGTCGCCTACGTGGCGCCACGTGTCGATCGCTGAGTGGTCTTACCTTACGCCTACGTGGAGGGTAAGACCCACCCAATATTTTCTTGGTTACTTCTCTTCTTCTCTGACAAGCTGCAGAGAAAAGAAAAGGAAGTCAGTAAGCTACAGAGAAAAGAAAAAAGTAAGTCAGCAAAGTACGGAGAGTGAAAGGGTGAGTGAACGTGAGAGAAAGAAAAGAAAAAAGAAAGGGGGGAAGGGCTTTCTTCTTCGGCGGGGCTTCACCCGACGCCTAGGCACCTGCAACCTGCGACCGCCCGAGCACAACTCACCTCTGCCGTTGCTGCCCGAGCGCTGCTCACCTCCGCTACTGCCCGCGCCACTTCTGCCTGTTCTCCGTTGCTGCTGCGCCTCTGACTGCCCCAGTGCTCGACGCTCGCACCAGCAGCTCGCGCTGCCTCCGCACAAACTACCACCGCACGTTCGCTCCCCCCTGCTGCTCGCCACCGCCCCAGCATCCCGCTCGCCTCCGTCGCGCCTGACACCACCCACTGCCTGAGCGTCGCGCGCCTTTCGCCTGCAACCCGTGACTGCTGGCCACCGCCCCAGCATCCCGCTCGCCTCCATCGCGCCCGATGCCACCCACTGCATGAGCGTTGCGTGCCTTCCGCCTGCTGCCGACGCGCCCTCTGCCTGAGCGCCGCTCGTTGCCCCACTGCAGCCGCCACAGCAATTGCCCGCCAGCCTTCGCCCGAGCACTAGCAGCACCCTCACCGCCCTCCAGCCTCCACCCGAGCGCCGCCTAAGCGACGCCTGCACCTTTGCGCTACTACTGTCGTGTCCCTGCGCTTCGCCCGTCGACGCCAGCGACCTGCAGTACCCGTCGCGACGTCTCTGCCCGCCCGTCGCTGCACCATATAGCTGTCAAGCATGTTGCGACCGACTCGGTTATTTTCCCTATCCCGGTGACGACGTTGCTGCAGCCCCGAGTCTCTGCACCTTTGTTGATCTCTACCGATCTAGTTGCTACTCCTTGGGTTGAGGACGACGGACTACTGATTTCGTTGTCCAGACCAAGCCAAGTCGCGTCCCTTCATCACGGCACACTTGCTGCTTCTGCCGTGCCGGCGAGTCTGCTACAAGTTTCGTCGTCTCGAGCTCATCGACCCGACATTGGCCCGCTGTTGATCCGCACACCACAGCTTGACCCCAACGCAAATCGTTGTTCGTTAATCCCAAACGCTGGTCTCGTTTAGAGGATAAAAATCCAGTTAATGGTCTCATTTAGAGGATAAAAATCCAGTTAAGGTAGTTTTTTTAGAATAAAAAAACAAGTCTTGTTATTATTGGAACATTGGATATCGGTGTTCATTTTATGAATATTTTAGGCATTATCCGTAGGGTTTTACAAAAAATTACAGTAATTATTAATTTGATCTGTAAGGCGATCGGATCATTTTTTTAATTATATTGATTTTTGGGGCAGTTTGATAGTATTTTGATTCTTAAATCATTATAATTTTTAATTTGATTCGTAAGATTTTGGATCAGATTTTTAATTACTTTGAACTTTCTTATATGTTGTGATGTTTAGGGTTAAAATAATCGTTAATTTAATCCGTGAGACGACGGATTATTTTTTCAATTATTTTAATCATTCATTTGATGAATATCAAGATATAATGTTTATCTAATAATTGCTTGTCTTGGAAAACATTAGAAAAAAAATTAAATCTTGCATCGGAACATGATGGTTTCATAAATTAGGATTGCATTTTTAGATTGCACGTTTAGATAATTTTTGGAATAGATTAGGATTGGATTTAAATTATTTTTTTATAGCTAAGGGCTTAGATAATCTTTGCACATTTTAATAATCTTTTTTTTAAAATAATTTTCTGAAATAGGATAGGGTTTAAATCAAATTAACCACTAAAACATATTAGAAAATTATTCTTTCTGGACAATTTAATTTGTTTTTATTACGATTTAAAAAAATACAAAAATATTAGGTGCATGTTAATTAGTTTGCATAATAGGTTCATTTAATTAGGAAATTGTTTGTTAGTAAAATTTAGTCATGTAGTTTAAACGCGTGTTTTATAGTAAAGTTCCAATTTCAAGATAAAAGAAAACCCAAAAAATTGCTTGCTTTGTGTATTTATTTCTTTTGGTACAAGTCATTTAATTGTTTAATAATGGATGAGCATCCATGTGATCGCCTTATTGCATGATAGTAATTTAGGCTAAAACCAATCCAAGTTGCCTGCAAATATATTTTTGAAAAAAAAAAATGGTACCGAAAGGGCATTAGAGAAATCTAGTGCAACCAAGTCCCCGTACCCAATTTCTCTAGTTTGTAGGAGTAAAGTAATTCTTCCGTTATTTTACTTAGGTGTCTAATCAACCTATCATGAACTGATTAGTGGCGACTCCTAGCTAATAATCTTTCGCATGCTAAATATTTGAACCTAAGTCACAAATTGGTATGGGATTGGGAGAGCCCGAGCTAAGTTTAGGCTTAGTAGTCCATTAGCCAAACCCTAGGTGGCGCACCCGAGGTTGGGTCGCGATATCGTGTGTACTGGGTGAAGTGGTCAGAGTATTTTTCTAACTTAAAACTAAAGATTTCATTTACATGGTTTCAGCTCTTTTTTTTTTTTTTACTTTTTAGATGTATAGGATGGACACCGTTATGGAGTTTCTATGCATTATGAAGGTTTTTATAAAAGTGTGCTTGAACTTGAGTTTGAAATAGTATATACCAAGTGTAGTTCTATTGTGTGTCTTGATGTAGGAGGTTTCATGGAGTGGGTCCCCTTATGGATTCGTTGCTTGGTTTTGGAACTTGGACAATAAGTTGGTAGGTCCGTTGAGGGGCTTTGACCTTGATGATGGTGGTGACGCAACGGAGGGAGAAGTTGTTGATCCATGACTTCGATCTAGACATTTGTATGGGTACACTTTTGGAGTATAATATAGAGATAGGTCTCACTAACCCTTACCTAGACTTTTGTATTTTGCTCGTAATATAGTAAAGTTGTGAACTTAAAATGTGATATAAATAAAATAAGTATATGTGATACCCGAACGTCACCTAACATGTGTTTCTTATATTATTACTCTCATTTAACATGTAGAAACGTAATAAAGCATTTACGAATTTTCCTTTAACAATTAGAGCCTTATAAATATAACCAAGATAATTATTTTATTATTATTATTATTTATACCACATTTGAGTTTACAACTTCATTACATTACGAGCAAAAAAACAGAAGTCTGGGTAGGGGTAAGAAGACCTATCTCCATACTATATTATGCTTCCAAAAGTCTACCTATACAAATGTCCAGACTAAAATCATGGGTCGATAACTTCTCTATTTGTTGTGTTTCCATTGTCTAGATTGAAGCCATTCGGCAAATCGACTAACTCACCGTTAAGGTTCTAGTACCAGGCAACAAACCGAAAAAGAACCCACTTCGCCAAACCTCCTATATCAACTCATACAGTAGAACTACATTTGGTATATATTATTCCAGACTTTAGTTCAATGACACTTTCATAAAGATCTTTATAATGCATAGGGACTTCATAGCACAAATGTTGAGAGGTGTTCATCTTACAAGTCTAAAAAATAAAAAGATGAGCTGAAACCCACTAAATGTAATCTCTAGTTTTAAATTAGAAGAATCCTCTTACTACTTCACTTGATATATACAAAATGAAGGTTTTGGTACTAGAGAACGAACTGAAAAGAAACCCACTCCGCTAAACCTCCTACATCAACTCATATAGTAGAATTATATTAGCATATATTATTCCAGACTCTGGTTCAATCACACTTTCATAAAGATCTTCATAATGCATATAGACTCCATAGCACAAAGGTTGAGGAGTGTCCATCCTACACGTCTGAAAAATAAAAGGGATGAGCCGAGGCCTAATAAATGAAATCTCTAATTTTAAGTTAGAAGAATCCTCTTATCAGTTCACCCAATAACAAATCATCCGATAAGTGTGATAAATCATAAATAGACTTTACCTTTCCTATTTTTATTTATTTATCAACAAACAATACATCCATCTAAATTCATGTATATGCACACCATGTTTCACACAAATAAACAAATAATTTAAGTAATGTTTGGTTCTACACATGACAATGCATTTTATTCATCAATGTTTCATCCTCTTGAACTATCCTGGGGCATCTCAATTCACGGGGCATCTCATCTTCGAGGCATCATGCATATTTTCACCACAAGGCATCCCCATCACAGGGGCATCTTGACTCCTGAGGCATCCCAAAACACTCCCTAGGGCATCTTGCAAACTTCCACAGCAAGGCATCATCATGCACCACTATATGGGTGATGCAATCACATTAATCTCATTCAAGCCATGATATATACATACTTACAAGCATAGCATACATATCTTAACTCAATTTTAATGTATTAGCCAAATAACAACATGTGAAATAAGATATAATCATATTCTAGTCATTGAAATATGGACATCCAAATGAGTACATTTTTATTTTGGACATCGAGTAGGTTCTGGACATTAAAATCTAGTAAAACAAATGGGTATTTTCTGAGTCGGGACATTAAGCAAGTTCTGGACATTAAAATCTAATAAATCAAAGGGGTATATTATGAGTCTAAACGAACAAATACATTTTGGCCGAAAAGTCTTAATAATCAAAATGGTAAATTTAGCTCGATAAAAGCTTATATAACAAAAGAATAGATCCAACAATGAACAGATTTTCAAATGGACAAATTCAACAATGGACAAAATCAATAAATGAACCGATTCAACAAGGAATATATTCCTATTCCACAAAATTTATCTGAACCAATAAACAAATTTATCAACTAATAGATTCACAAGTTGACAAATTCAACAAATGAATGGATTTATAAATGAATAAATTCGACCAAATGAGTAGATTCATAAAGGAGTAGATTCACAAATGGACAAATTTTGTTATAGAAAATTCCAGCAGAAACAAGTAAAACAAACATTTTCGGACTAGTAGAATTCTAGCAGAACGAACATACAATGAGTCATCGAGATAACTAGGGCAGAATGACCAGATTCTAATTGCCCAAAATGAAACAGGAAGAAGCAGAACGAATATGTAATGGGTCATCAAGATAAAAATGATAGAATGACCAGATTCTAACTATTTAGAATGAGACATAAAGAAACAGAATGAATATGCAATAGATCATCAAGACAAATATGGCAGAATGACCGGATTCTAAGTATTCAGAGTGAAGAAAAAAGAAGTAGAATGAACATGTAATGGGTCATCAAGATAAATGTGGTAAAATGACCAGAGTCTAAGTACCTAGAATGAAGCAGAATGAACATGCAATGAGTCATCAAGATAGATATGACAGAATGACTAGATTCTAACTATTTAAAATGAAGCAAAACGAAGTAGAACAAAGATGCAATAGGTTATCTACATAAATAAGGTAGAATGATAAGATTCTAAGTACCTAAAATGAGGCAAAATGAAACAGAACAAGTAGATTCTGACTATCCAAGATGAAACAGAATGAAGCAAAATGAACTTGTAAAAGATTATCAATGACACTTAACAACCATTATACCTATACGTACACATCAAAGTTTCATCATTCAACCAACAAAATCAAGCTAAAATTTTAAGGAGATTGAACCAACTTAATGCCTAGAAATTTCACTTGTCTCGACACAATCACAAACCATCAATTTGCCATCACCTTTTGTTGCTTCCGAACAAGAAAATCTAGCTTTCTACTTGTAGGATCAAAACGTGAGAATGCACATGCAAGTTCACTTGAAATTTTTGGAAAGGCGAAAGAGAGTTTATGGTTGAAGTAAGATAGTTTTGTTAAAAATTAAGTAAGAAGGGATGATGTCTTCAATGTTAGGTGTAACTTTACTTGCTAATCATCAACTTTATGTGGCACAAATACATGGCAAAGCTCTTACACGTGGCCAAAGTAAATGCAAGAAGAAAATGAGTCATTTAGGGCAAATCATGATTTAATCCTTAGGTGTCAAAATTAGTATTAACATATTGTTTTGAAGAAATATATGGTCATGCAATGCACAATATAAGAGCAAGTGGAATTTAAAGGGAGTTGGACACCTAAAGTGTGACAGCCTGAATTTTCAAATTTTGTTTTTGATTAAATAAATCGAGCCTTCCATCGACGCGCCGATAATGCTATTCTCTGAGCTAATCACTCATGAGATAACTCGACTATCTGGAGAAGCCATTAAGGGATTTTAACACAATGGACTTGAGAATTCAACTAGAAATTGATTGATTGACCATGTTGATCTGTAAGGGTCATTACGGCACCGTCAAAAATCGATCAGAGACTAGAGATAAGTCAATTCGATGGAGATATGTGATTAGTGTGTGGGTGATTCCACCTAATTACAAAATTCTCGTTGAACGGCACTAGACCGATTTTTCAGTCATTTTTGTACCCGGTGTCCGTAATTGAAACATCGAGATTTTCACGACAATCGAGAGTCGCCAATGTATCGGAGATGTACATTGTGACTCAAGATAAATCGATCATGAGTCAATTGCACCAAAAATTCCTAAAAGCTGCCCAGTAGGTTAGGTTACGCTAAAATCGCGTTGGATTTAAATTAACCACAAATTTGAACCCGATTTCAGAAATTAAAAGTTCTGTCGTGTCACGATCTATTTTAGGAACGTCGACTCATCCTCCGAAGAATTTTCGGAGATTCCGGGATTTTTACGGAAAATCGATTCGGACGTTCCGGAAATTAACGGAAACTCGGATGGGCCAAATTAAAGGAAATTTGGACTTCCAAGCCGAGCCTTTGAGTGTTGGGGACTTATAGAAAATTGTACGGGATTTTTCTTCAGTGAAATCGGACCTTGAATTGGAGAAATCGGAGAGGAAATTGAAGTTCAATTTGAGTGAAATTCGAAATTAGGCAAGGGGCTGGAATTATGGACATTAAATTTGGTTTTTGTGAGATTATTTTACAAGAAAGTATTAAGGGGGACCAAGGAGATAAGATTGGAGTCTAAGGAGACCAAGCATTTAATTAGATGGATAATGGTGGTTGACTTGCCCCTTCTTTATCCTACCTTCTTCAGCACGTTCGAATCACCAGTTGCTTCCCCCCTGTAGCTGTCCCTTTCTTTCACCGCCTCTGTCCCGTTTTTGCTTTCATTTTTCCCTCGCGTCTCACCCCCCCGTTTGCCCATTTCCTCCATCGAAGTCTAGCCGCGTCAACAGAAGCAGCATCGTTGTTGACCACCACACACCTCCGCACGCCCCTGCAGCTCATCGAAGCAACACCGCCCCTGTCTATTCTTGTTTTTCCTTCATGTGCGTCGACCACTGCAGCTCTCTCTCTCTCTCTCTCCGCCAACACCTCTACCATTTCCCCAGCAGCTTTGTCTTCTTTCTCAATTTCCTCGCAGCTGAAGTTCTCCCACAGAAGCTGCTGCCACCCGTCTGCACCACCACTGAATTCCCCTGCGAGCTACCACGTCCCTCGGTCAACCAACGAGGCCCTCCCCACCGGTGTTGACTCTGCCTCCTCCTTCTCACGTTCGGTCCATTTCCCCTCTGCCTTGCCACGTTTCTTTTCCCATCTCGCTGCCGCCCCACGTAATTCCCTGTGTCTTCTTCCCGCTCGGTCGACTTTTAGCATCAACGACCGAGGCAAACCTGGCTGCCACACGTCCGTAGCCCGCACCCTTTAGTCAAAGATCCAGCGGAGCTCCCTCGAAATTGACTCCTTCGTTCGTCCCGCTCCATCATCCAGCTTCTTTGAGCCGTCCACGTTTCCAGCGAAGCCTGAAGCAGCAGCCAGCTCGGCTGCTCCAGCCCATCTTCATTACAGCAATTCGGCCTAGCAGCTTCTTCTTTGCTCGAGCCCAGAAGCCTGCACGTTCGGCCCAAGCCCAGCGGCCCATCTCTTTTAAGTCGCAGCAGGCAACCCACAATCCGGTCAAGTTTCAGCCCAAGCAAGTTCAGTCAAGCCCAGTCTGCTTCAGCCCAATTCGGTCCAAGAATTCAGTAGTTCAGCCCATCTTGAGCCTGCAAAGCAAGCCCAACCCGGCTGCAGCCCAAGCCCAAGATCAAGCCCAGCAGTTGCTTTGGGCTTGCAAGGCTTTTTGGCCCGGTCCGAGTGTCCGTCGACGCCGCTGAAAATTTGGATTTCGGCCGCCGTCGCGTCGTCGTCATGGTGAACCGATTTCCGCAATAAACCGGTGAGTTTATGCACTAAACTCTTCTTAGTAGGCTAATGGTGTTTAAGGGGTGTTTAGTTTAATTTTTTTTTTTGGTGAGGTGGGTGTTTAGTTTAATTTAATTAGGAATTAGATGGTTATTTAGATTAAATTAGTAATTTAATTATTCAATTATGCATGTTAGGTGGTTAGATTAGATTAAGTGGGGCTTAGATAAATTATATTATTTATCTAGATTGGTTCGGAATTTTCCGAGCCCGTTTTGGTATTAATTTAGTGATTTTGGCATAGGTTGGTATTTTTAGAATTTCAATTGATTTATTTAATTAATTTTAGAAATTAATTAATTATTAATTATTTTTCTAGAAGCTAAGTGACCGGAATTTTGTGCTGATTGCAATTGTGTGGTTAATTTCTGCAATTGAGTATTAGTTTGTGCAAATTGGGCGGAAATTATAATTTTGGGTATTTATCCTAAAATTAAGTAATTTCATTAATTACTTAGAAAATTACCGGATGTCGGTTTACAACGCCAAAAATGTTTTCGTAGACTATATAAATAATGAGATTTTCTAAAAGAAAGATATTACATTTTTAGCTCAAGCCGACCGTGTACCCACACACAATTATTTTTATCGGTATTTTTAACCCAAAGAAATTAGGCCAAGACATTATGTTAAATTGAGGAATTTATGTGCGAAGCACAATGTCCTTGGCCGTGAGTGAATCATTGTGTGTTGGTTTATAGTCAAGGCATGTTGATTATTCAAAGTTGAGGTGATAGGTGTCGGGTTGAGAGAACCCGATGGGTTGTGAGCGGGTAAAGAACTAAGTACTACATAGGTAGAAACTTCATGTGAGTCACCTCTAGTGCCTTATACCATTGCTTATTGTAGTCAAAGGCTAAGTATTACGTGACGACCTGAGTTGCATGGCAATTACCTCTAGTGCCTTGCGGTATTGTCATGCATAGTGAAGGGCTAAGTACTACACGAGGATGAAACTTCGTGTGAGCCATCTCTAGTACCTTATACTATTGCCTATCGCAATAAAGGACTAAGTACTACATGATAACAAGATTTCGTGTGAGTTACCTCTAGTGCCTTATACTATTGTTATTTGTGGTCAAGGACTAAGTACCGCGTGATGACAAGATTTCGTGTAGGGTCACCTCTAGAGCCTTGAGTCTGGTATTGAGTTGGAATGTGGAGTCCGATTTTGAGTGGGAATGTTGAATTGGAATGTTGAGAGTAAATATCGGGTGTAGATGGAACCCCCGATATGATTTATCATGCCTGATTATGGGACGAAATTGTGTGACACGGAATGGGAAGTGTCATAACGATTTGGCCTTATAATCGGGATTCTTGTGGATTGTTTGATTGAATGATGGATTAATGATGTTGACTCAATTGATTGACTAAGATTGAATGAGATATTCCAAAGGCTCGGGTGTTGTTACTACACGTATGTGATATATGAATTGTGTTAACATGCAGGAGGGAACTAACGCGAGGTAAGTCCTCTGTTTTAATTGTATGGTTGTGTGATTGCGTGGTTATGACGCTTCTAGGTGTATTTCCCTCATAATCCGGGTTTAGAGTGTGAACTCGCTGAGATTTATATCTCACCCCGTCGTGAGCTCAATTTTCAAGGCCGTAGAGCAGAGAACCTGGAGCCGAGCTGTGGTGACCTAAAGTGTAGGTTAGATAGGGCAGCCTCCTTTTGAAAGTCAGTCTTTTGTAGACCTTTGGTTGTTGACCTGTGTATATAACTCAATGTGTATATAAAAGCACGTTTTGTTTGTGAATCTATTTCCTGCTTTTCTATCCCAAGCTATTGATGTCAGGGGATTAGTCATTCGCTTCCGCATGTGCAATAAAATGAAAGGGTCAGCGACTCATCCTGGGAAGTCGCAAAATTTTATCGACCAAAGAGGGATGGGCACGCGCTCGAGGATCAGGGCGTGACATCACTATTTAAGTGGTATCAGAGCGAAGTTTGTGTTTGGAGTGATAAGGTGCGATGGGTTCTTGAGATAGTATGAATGGCCTTTATTTTTATGTTGATACATGTGATTGATAGTTGTTTGGTAAATTGGTTGTGAGATCACTCAGTTTCTAATTGGGAACAAGTTTCGTAGAAAGTCTACAAGATGAGTGATCAAGAGCCAAGAGCTCCTAGGCAGAGGACCTTATCTTCAGTGACTCGGGCTAGGACGCCGACAAGGGTCGGTGCCTAAGGTGGCCAAGGTAGAGCGTAAGCTGAGGCCAGTGGAAGTGGAGTAGCACCGCCACCGGTTCCATCGGTTGGTGCCGGGGTAGTAGCCCCTGGTGATCCCAGGTTCAAAGGAATCATGCAGGCGCTTCAGACAATTGGAAATCTGATGGGGCAGCAGACCCAGAATCAAGCTGCCATAGCCGTTGCCGCACTTGTTGAAGTTCCACAGGGGAACGTGATTGCAGAGAGGCCGATTCATAAGCTCGTTGAACAGTTTCTAAAGTTGCAACCGCCGAAGTTTACTGGAACAGGAGATCCCAAGGCTGCAACCCTCTGAATCGAAGAATTGGAGAAAGCGTTTGCACTGCTGAGGTGCTCTAAAGAGGAGAATGTCACCCTTGCAGTATATCAGCTGTAGGGGATTGCAAGTACTTGATGGAGGGCCACCAGAGAAGAGGTATTCCCAGAAGGCGTGGTTCTAGTGTGGAACGCTTTCATTAGAGCATTCAATGGCAAGTACTTCTCCAACTGTGCCAAGCAATTGAAGATGGCAGAATTTCTGCGCCTTCGTCAAGGTCTAATGACTGTGGACCAGTACGAGGCGAAGTTCGCCGAATTATCACAGTACGCTCCTAGGTTGATTGAGGATCCCGAGGAGAAAGCGATGAGGTTTATGGATGGCCTCCGACCGGAGCTGAAAAATCCGCTGGTGCCGTTTGATATAAAGAACTATATAATGAACTGTACGGGTGAGCCTAACTGATAGAGAAGAATCTGAACGAACAAGCCGCCGCATCTGGGTCGCGGTTTGGGTTTAACCAGGATAGGAATCAATTTAGGAAGAAACCTATGACTGAAGGAAGGTATCCCATTTCGCTTAATAAAGAGGATGGGATTGGAAAGTCAACGCCCAACTTAAACGACGTGTGTCATTTATGTAGGAAAAGACATGGTTTAGCTCCATGTTATAAGAGGACGGGAGCTCGTTTTAAATGTGGCCAGCACGGCCACTAGTTCAAGGATTGTCTGCGCAGGCATATGGGACCACAACAGCTACTACCGCCGCCACCGGTGGGACAGAACAGAGAGAATGCACCATAGACAAGATGCGACTAGGGTGGTGAAGGAGACAGGAATGAATCGAGCCATGCACCGATCAGGGGAAGAATATTTTTGGAGAAATTTTATCAGAGTGGTGCAGCAAAATTTTGGTTAAGCTTATAGAATCTCAGTTTGTTGAAATGAAGTCGTAAAAAGGAGAATCACTAGCTAGAGTTGTGCTTAACTATTTTGCTTATGTATAACTGTGATGTCATATATAAAAAGGGTTGGTTCAAAAAACATCTTGTGGTAATGGATTGTTATTGTGAAGTAATACAGCTTATCCCGTTAGCGTGTGGAAGTTTGGAATTTATTAGAAAACAAGAAGGACCTTCGATTATTTTAGAGTTGTCACTTAAGGCAATCAATTTCCGGAGGTAGGTTGCTAAGATTATTTGGCAACTGTAGTGGATGCGACAGTTGAGGAATCAAGATGGAGAACGTAGCTATGGTACGGGAGTTTTCTAAGGTGTTTCCTGAAGGATTACCCAATCTGCCCTCAGAAAGGGAGATTACGTTCATGTTTGAGTTGGCCCCTAGGATGGAGCCAATCTTTAAGGCCTCTTACCGTATGCCGCTGTCAGAATCGACGGAACTGAAGTTACAAATGCATTAAGTCGAGAGTCATCGATTGCGTAGATGATGGTTCAGAAGTGGATTTAACTCGAATGAGCTAGAGATTCGGTTGTCAAGTTTAAGGTAGGCCACCTTTTGAATCTTAAAGCCACCCTCAGTTGAACCGAAAGTGTGGCACCCCTGAAACAGCCCCCAATCCGTTGAGGTCGCCACAGTTCGCTTACCTTTCTCTTGCTTGACCTGAAGATCTATCAATCCTGGGGGTTTATATTCTTTCTATAGGTCCCTGCGCAGTTTATATACATATATATGGCGGAAGCAAAAATCAGAATCTCCCTATCCCAAAATTTGAAACGATGCACATCTACTAGACATTTTATTAGTCAAAGCTGAACACTTTTATTTATATCCACTTGATAGACATCATCAGTCGGTACACCAAAATTTGCCGTGGTTTTCTATACCCGGCTACATACCAAAAGATAACCGACTCCCTTTTTCTTTTCTTTTCAAACAGTCATATACATAAGTCTATCAGTCAGTGTCGGTGGTCCAAAAATGCTTCATCTGCTATCTGTCACTCTCGATCACACCCAGTCTGGTCCATCAACTGGCGGCGGCGGCAACATCCCCAGCATGACCCCATCACGGCGGACGAATACAGCCAGAAACTCCTGAATCACTAGGTCGGCGGGCAAACCAATGTCATACAAGACCAGTACCCGTACTCGAACAAAGACTAATCCTCGTATCTCGGGATGAGGGTGCTCTGTATACTCACTCTCAAGATTGACCGGTATACCATAGAATGTGCCGGGGGTGACTAGTAGCAGAGGCATGTCTTCTAGTCTGAAATGTTAGTCCCCAAACGGGGTGAGTACAACCACTCAGCAGTAAAAGATTCAGTAAGTTATATCACGCAGTACCATCAATATCTAGATTCATGCAAGATAGACAGAAACGAGTAATCCAAGAATAAGTATGCATCAAAATCAGGAAATTCTTTAATGCAATGGCAAATGCAGTTTCAAAGGATTAAGATGCATCATGTCCAGTTACACAAGTCCCGATCATAGGGCCAAATTGTAATGACACGTCCCATTCCATGCCATACAATTCAGTCTTATAACCAGACCACACACACACTTAGTAGAGCCATCAGTTTTAATATTCAAAAGGTTTCACCCCCCCAGAGGACCAATGTTTGCGTCTTTCTGGGATTTCGCACCCACCCTGGCATCGCGAAAGCCTCCGGCATTCAGCCACATAGGTCCACCGGGCATCCAGAGTGTGTCTCACCACACCTCTAGGCATCTCACACCCCACTTGGCATCACGAAGAACCTCCGAGGCTCTCCATGAAAGTGGTTATCTTGACCCTTCGGATTTACGTACCGACAAGCATACAACCGGGCATCCCGATGCTCCCGGGGAAAAACCTCTGGCATTCAGCCACACAGGGCCACCGGGCATCCACAAGGCATCGACTGATTCGATCCTTTGGGCATCCCGACTCCCGGGGCATCATTGACCCGAGGGTTCAACGGCAACAATTAGCATCTTAATTTAAAAAAAAAAAAACACTTTTCAATGCAATAACAAAATGTCCCTTGAGTCTCATCAAATCTCAATATTGCATGATATGCTGAATGTCAATATCATCATGTCAAATAACAACTCAAGATGTATTCACCTTTGGGACGATTTGAGCAAATTCGGAACAAAACAGCTCGATTATTACAATGCACAGTTCTGGTAAAAATTTCGGAATAATCCCTAAATGAATTCAGAAAATTATGAAATTATGACATGTTATCAATAAGACCTAAAGGAAAAAGTTTCATGCAGAACACCAAGTCAAAGTCCTTATATATCAAGAGCAGTAATTGCTGTATTCTTTGCTAACGTTCTGTAATGACTTCCAGATTTAACATTTTCATAGAAAATCGTGATCCAAACTTGTTCATTTATCCTCAATTTTTTATATGTTATTCCTAAAGATATGCCCTACAACATGTATTAAGGGTTCGAAGTCTAATTCCAGCTAGATAATTACAGAAAATTCATGGAATCACCGAAGGTCATGCTGTTTTCTGCGAAAACAGTTTACTAATCCAAGGAGAACTACTTCTACTCATTGAATCCCAGCATCCAACATCCATAACCAAACATTTACAAGTCTATTGCACTACATTATAACTACTTCACTTCAAGAATCCACTTTAGTTAGACCTTTCAATTATTATTTCAGCCAATAACCGAAACTACACAAAACAAACTCTGTTTTTACTCAATCTCTTAATCCAACTTCATCTCAATCATCCAAAAATCCACATGCAGCTCCCAATTCTGCATTTTCTCACATCTACCAGCATTTCACTAGATAATTGCAGCATGCAACGACATAGATCAATGAACTTCTACTTGCCTCTAGCTCTTTTACTCGAATACAAGCAAAACAGGGGTCTCGTGCTTGGCTCAATGGCAGCGAAGACGGCGGCGTCGACGGCGGCAGCACCGTGCTCCACGGAAGGGCGACTTCCTCCTTCCTCATGCCGTGCACCCGCTCGCTGCTCGCACTACTCTCACTCACAGCCCTCTCGATCGCTCACTCTCTCTCTGCTTTCGGTCTGCTCGATTCACTCTCCCTCCTCCTCTCAATTCCGAATTTCCTTTTTGTTCCTTCATTAATTAACTAATTAATTATTTGCAAGTTGATCATTTGGTAATGCAGCAGCTTTGGACAAGTGGAGGGAATGTGAAGACTTTCCCTCGCCACTTGGAAGCAAAAACCGAAGGTAGCTGCATGAAGAAGCAGTCTCGGCCATGATGGGCTTCTTTCGGTCGAGCATCAACAAGCCCAATAAGTCCACTTTGTCGACATTTAAGGGAAAGAGTAGAGTTTCTTGGGCCCGTGGGCTTGTGGTCGCACGGCCCTTTAATTCACGGCCCAAAATCCTCCCAAAAATTAATCCTTAAGTTTTAGTGGTAATATGAAGAAAATGATCCTATAACTTCCTCAACGATCGAATCATTATAACACACTGTGCATCGGTCCAATGATGAAAATAAAACAATGTCCGTTACTTAGTCATGGACCGTCGCATATCTAGGGGTCGTTTCAAAATTTCGGATGCCACAGAAAGTACATATCAAAATCAAGACGCTTCAGTCGACAGATCCGGATGTTCAGAAAATCCTGCAAGAGGATACCGAGAAGAGAATACCTGACTTTTAGATTTCTGATGATGGAACACTGAGATTCCGAGGACGATTGTGTGTACCTGACGATGTAGCACTTAAGGAGGAGATTTTATCAGAAGCTCATCGTAGCAGTTACAGCATTCATCTTGGCAGTACAAAAATGTATTAGAATCTGCGTCAACACTATTGGTGGTCAAGTATGAAGGCGGATATCGCCAAGCATGTTGCCAAGTATCTGATATGTTGGCAAGTGAAGGCATATCACTGTAAGCCGGGAGGATTTGTGCAATCTCTCGAGATTCCCGAGTGGAAATGGGAACATATCACGATGGACTTCGTGATGGGCTTACCAAGGAGTCAGAGAGGTAATGACTCTATTTGGATAGTGGTCGACAGACTGACGAAGTCGACTCACTTCATTGCAGTGCGAAGGGACCTTGATTTGGACACGCATGTAGAATTGTACATGCGTCAGATTGTTCGTCTGCATGGAGTACCGGTGATGATTACATCAGACCGAGACCCGAGATTTACAGCTGCCTTCTAGAAAAGTTTACAAGAGTGCTTTGGGAACAAAGCTGTAGTACAGTACGGCCTATCATCCTCATACGGATGGCCAGTCTGAGAGGACGATTCAAACCCTCGAAGACATGTTGTGAGCTTGCATGTTGGATTTCAAGGAAGCTGTGAGGAACAGCAATTCAGGCCAAAGAGGGATGAGTACGCGTTCGAGGATTGGGGCGTGACATAAAGTGCCAAAACTTGTACTGAGGGACACTTAAATACCAAAAGTTATGAACATGATACTTAAGTGCCATTTTTTTTTTTTTTGAAAAATGGAACACGTGAGTGTTAAGTTAGAGAAGGTGGTTGGAAATCCCACGTGGCAGTTTTTTGATAATATAACTTGCCTACGTGACTTGGCGAGAGCTGAGCCAGCAACAAAAAACCAAAATGACATCGTTTTGTCTTTTAAAAATATATATATAAATATTAATTAAATTAAAACATTATACATAAAAATAAAAATAATTTTTTAAAAAAGGAGGAGGAGGTGGTGGTGAGGGCTCAGCCCTCAGCCGCCTGCAATATTAATCTTCTTCTATCCTTTTTTTAAAAATTGTTCAAATAAATTTATAAATATATAAATAAATTTAGTTTTCAATTTAATTTAATTAATATTTATATTAATTATCTAGTCACGTTAGCAAAATGAATCGTTTTTGAACTTATCTAACCACATCAGCATGCAAAATGACGTTGTTATGCACTTGTTTCGTTGGAAAATTGCCATGTTAGCATTTTGGCCGGATTTTCTCGTCGTTGGTGTTGAGAAAACTCCTACTAGGTTTTGAAGTTGACAAAACTTTCTTGTTCTTATTATTGTTCTTATTTTGAAGAATAGTAGACTTCTAAAGTCATATTGCACTCTCTTGTCAAAGTTTATTCATTCCAAAAGTCTTTCCCACTCTGACGCAATCCAGACTGAAACCAAGTCCAGAACAAAGATATAATTAAACTCAGATTTATTGATCTTACGACAAGGATTCAGTATGACCATAATAGGGATTTATTCTTTAATATCTAGCTTTTTATCGAAAAATCTCACTTACCTTTTAGAGATACATTGATGGAATCAATCACGAATTGATGAAATCAATCAGAAGACAAGTTCCTTTTTAGAAAGCATTTACTTATGGAAACCTACATTATGATTGTTTGGGCGACCATAATCAACGAATTTTCATCTCAATCTTCAAATGGCTACAATATTTCCTTAATCAATTTTGTCCAATGGATTGATTGGAAGAAATTTATCTGGAGAATACCAACGACTAGTAAGGCATGGAGGAGTATTTAAGAAGGTCATTTAGAGATAGTGCGTGAAAATTGAAATTCCAAAGTCTGAAGCATTTTCAACCACTTGTTCTTCAACGACGGCTCTTATAAATTGTATTTAAGAGAGAAAATCACAAGAAGAGTGACTTAGTCTAGAAAAAGAATTCTTCTATTGAGTGTTTGCACTCGAAATATTGTACTTCTCTATTAATATTTTAGTGAATTTCAGCCAGAAGACTGCCAGCGTCGAAAAGTGAATATAGGTTTAGTATAAGCCGAACCACTATAAATCTCGTGTGCAATTTTCTCTTCCCTGAACTCTTTTCAACTTTATCTGTTTCATCCTTTTTTAAATTTCACAAAAATATATTCCATCTCTTATCTGATTCTGAATTTTCACTAGAAGTCTGGTTGCTCATTTAATAAGACTTTGATCATTTTTCAGACTTTGTTCACAACTTATTCCACATTTATTTGTCAATGTTTATTTTAAACACCTATTCACCCCCCTCTAGGTGTTAGTACTAGCATTTTTAATTGGTATCAGAGCCATGTGCTCTTCTATTGCAGTGTTTATACTTCTAAGCTAAAGATCTTCTATGGCTAGTTATTTAGTACTAGGACTTGTAAAGGGGCAGAGCAATATCAGGCCACCTTATTTTGATGGAAAAGAATACAGTATGCGGAAGAATAAAATGAAAGCATTCTTGAAATCTAGAGATCCTCTAGAATGAGATGTTGTAGAAAAGGGAATCAACCTAAAGGTAGCTTTAACATTTGACAAGGGAAAAGAAGTCTTAGATAAGGATGTTAAGGAATCCAACCAAGCAGAAATTACCAATAGATAGGCTCTTGATGCAAAAGTCATATATTCTTTATATTGTGCCTTGTCTCCTGCTGAATATAACAGAATTTTTACATGTGAAACAGCTAAAAAAGTCTAGGATAGACTACATGTCACCTATGAAGGAACATATAGTATAAATGAGACAAAAATAAATATCTTACTCGGCCAATATAAATCCTTCAGAATGAAGACTGGAGAGTCTACTGGAAATATGTTCAGTCGACTTATAGAAATTGTAAATGGGTTGGCATATCAATGTCAACCAATTTCTGCTCCAATGAAGGTCAACAAACTTCTGCGAGGACTTTCAAAGGACTAGAACCATATGAAAACATCAATTCGGGAGACACAAAGAATCATGCCTCTTTTTGTTGACAAGCTAATAGACACTCTTCAATCGTATGAAGTGGAATAGATTAATGAGAAAGAGGATCCAAAAGGTAAGAAGTCAATTGCGCTTAAGTCTAATGTTGATTTTGATGATACAAACATATGAAAAGGTTAGTAAATACACATAGAGGAGGGTTAATAGGTGTTAACAAAAAATTTCGCAAAGTTTAGTAGAAATAATTTGCCTTTAGAAAAACATAGATGAATTTAGACTTTAGCGATTAAATAAAACTTCAGACAAAATAAAAGACTTGAGGGAAGAGAATAAGAACACATAGTTTATAGTGGTTCGACTTAGATCAAGTCTACGTCCACTCTCCCGTGCTGGCAGCCTACTAGCTGGATTCCACTAAGAAACAAAAGAGATTTTATAGTTTTGTAATCTCGACTTCATAGTGAAGAGTCTCTTCTGGTCTCCCACGAAGTCTCACTAAGATTTTCTCTCTTTTGTATACAATTTTGAGCTCGATGAATGAAATAGCAAGGAACTAGGAAGTTTCAGACTTTGAAATTTTTCTTTCACGCACTGTATCGAACAACTAGAGAGTCTGCCTTAATACTCCTTCATGCCTTCACGACCTGTTGGACAGAATCAATTAAGTAGATCTCAAGTCGTTTGAAGATTTGTGACGAAAGCCCGTTAATCCTATTCGCCCATACAATCAGAATCTTGGTTTCCATAAGTAGAACTTTCCATTGCCTTCCAAAAGATTTGATTATCGGAATTGATTCCAATAAAAATAATCAATCATGTAGATGCTAAATCCAGCCATAAGGTCATTCATAAACCATACGAATCGAATCCTTAAAGATAATCTCGCATCTGGATAAGTCTTTATTCTTAAGTCTGGAAACTGTTAGTATGGGCAGACTTTGAACCTAAAGTCTGGTGGTCTTCAGATTTTGACGCTAGAGTATAGATGTCTTCAGACTAGACTTTCTGGAAATGTTTTGTCAACTTCAAAACAATAAAGGAGTTTTCTCCAACAATCTCCCCATTTTTTTATGGTGACAAAACTTTCCTACAGATTTAAGAACTTTTGACCTGCAAAACAACTCTTAGGCAATACATAATATCTTATAAAACTAAGTTGATTATGATCTGGATAGCATCGATTCTGCAACCACAAAAAACATGTTAATCCTGAAAAGATAAGACAATTAACTATCCAACCACAATCAATATTACCAAAGGAAGTTACTGCATACGTCAAAAAAATCCAACAAATCCAACAAAGTTCAACAATCAAAAGTTCAAACCAAAAAGGTAGCAAAAGGTAGCAAACGTCATCAACATCATCAATCAAAAAAATAAATCTGCACACATTCTCCCCCTTTTTGTCAACAGCATAAAGTGGAGAAGAATAAATAGATTTTGAAAAAATCAAGGCAATTTGGGGATGCGAACAAGCTAAAAATCTCCCATCGACTGAACTATTTCTTCCAGCTTTCGCAAAGATTCCTGCAGCTCCTTAACATCCTCAGATTTGGCAGTCTCTTGAACTGTCTTTTGAATTTGAAGCTTAAGGTCTTGTACCTAATCGTGAAGAGAGATTGAGGTGGCTTTCAGTGCAGATTTGAGATTCTGAATTTCACACTCCATTCCATATTGCTGAGCCTTTATCTCCACAAGAAGCTCTCGCAGTCTTTGAAAGTCTGCTGTAATGTCTGTTTGAGTACTAACTTCAGCACGTTCAGTTTGAGGAGTGTTCATAGATGAGGGAACTTCAGCTTGAACATCCAGACTTGGAGAAGATGCCTCAACATCAGCTTCAGGAAAATGGGAGGCATAGGCATCCTCTAGATTGGCTGGAGATCTGCTTACATCATCACTGGTAAAAACAGGTGAAGAAGATATACCTATGTTTTCAGCAGCTCCCCCTGTCTTTGTGGTTACATGTGGAGAAGAAAGATCTTCTTGTTCTTTCTCAGCTCCCGAGTGATGTGCTTTTTCTCTTGCATCTCTTGTAGTTCCACTCTGAGTCTTCTCAGAATCATCTGACAAGGATACTGCAAATGTTAGCTTGAAAGAGTCATCTTGACCCTCTTCCTCTTCTGCTTTTCTTCTTTCTTCTTCTTTTTCTTCTCTTTCTCTTTCCTCTGCTCTTCTTTCTTCATTTCCTTTTCTTCTTTCTCTTTCTCTTTCTTCACTTCTCTGTTCTGCTTCTCCTCGTCCTCTTTCCTTTTTGTCCCGCGGCTGCTCAAAACTAACAAAACTCTGAAGATTTTTTAAGGCAAATGTAGGGACAGTGAGATCATCCTCATCCTCGTCATCCTGCAAGATAAGGGCTCTTCTCTTCTTAATAGGTGCACTCATAGGCTCCTTGCCTTTTCTTTTATTTGCAGTAGAGTCTTGTTTTGTCTTGCTGGGGGACTTCTCCTTCAAGCGTTCTAGAGCTTTGTTCAATTCCTTCAGTCTCATCTTGGATACCATCTTTAGTCCTATAACCATAGGAGCAATGGTTCGAACACAGAGAGATTCTGGAAACTAAATTTGAAAGTGTCGAAACAACTTGGTGACCAGCGCTGAGTAAGGGAATTGTCCCTTATCTTTCACAACTGTCCTGTACATGTGCATCAGGATTGTGTGTGGCAGTGAGAATTTCATCCCATTGTTGATGGCAAACATCAGCTTTGCCTCAAAACAAGAGACATTTGTTTTGGAGGTTGACTTGGATCGGATGCAATTGATTACAATCTTATGCAGCAAAAAGTTGGAGACAGATATTTTGGAATATGTAATTCCTCCCTTAGCAAGTCTATCCCGAACAAGAAACATTGTTGCATGACCAACATATACATTTATTGGTTGGAAACTCTCTCTTTCCACACCAATGACATCCGCCAATGTGTCCACATCCACCACAAAGTCTTTTTCCCTTATCGTAAAACAAAATTTATTCGCATCTAGAAAAGATACATTTGAATAGAAGTAAGCAGTTAATTCAGGGTAAGCGACAGAAGTCTCAGAACAGAATTTTTCAAGTTGAAGGAGAGGGAACTTCTCCTTCAAGTTCACTTTCAAGGAATCCAAGAAATCAAAATCCACAGTTCGAGGGTTCATCACCCCTCTCTTCAGCAATTTCGAAGAAGTCTTTTTGTGGTCCTTAGAATGAAACACACTCGTTCCCTCACCACGTACAATATCCGCAACGCCCATCCTAGGCTGAAAATTCTCATACATTTTCTCATCATCATCCTTCACTTCTGGCTGATTAAAAGAGCCAAAACGGTGATCAACTGGAAAGTTAGCAAACGTCATGTTTGCCGTTCCTTCAGGCGCTATGCCTAACCTTTCCATTTGCCGTAGAAACAGAGTCTCATTCTTGTAACCTCTTTCTTGCAAAAACTCATCAATAAATGTCATCGCAGTACCACCCTATTTCAACTTATTATACAGTTTAAAGAGAAACTGGGGTTTTAGCGTTCTTACAAGTTCCACGTCTTCCACGATCTCCTCTTCCTCTTGTTGTCGCGGAGGATTACGCTGTGGAGAATGACGCTGTTGAGAATGTTGTTGTTATTGTTGTGGAGAATCCCCTTCGTCGATCAAGTCAAAATGAGTAGGATCCTCACTCATATTCTGTGGTCCCCTGTTTGCGATCCGAGATGATTTCCTCTGGAAAGACATCTTCGCAGTCTAGGAAGATTGCTCGAACTCGCTCGTTTGAAAAAGATGAAAACTTGTAAAGCAAACTTGAGAGTAAAAGTGAGAGAGTAGGAAATCTGTATTCTAGGGTTTTGAAAATGTAAATGGAGAAGAAAGACTTCAACTGTATATAAAGCAAGTGAAACGGGATATATGGTCAGTCACAATTGAAATAAGTAAATTGCCTTTTATTTCGAAAATAAAAACTGCCAAAAATTTAAAAATTCAAAAAAGATCTTTTCTAAAAATAAAATAGGCAAGTAACGATTCAAATAACAATCATACATGTTCAAAAAAATTTATGCTAGAATTTAAATTGCCTGCATTGAAGAAATATTAACTTACAGAAGTAATTTCTGGATATTCTGAGTCTGACCAGCTTCAGACTTTAACCGGTAGGAGATAAAATATTCAGCTTGGTGCGAATAGACTCAAATAGGCTTTTCTCCAATGGCTTTGTAAATATGTCTGCTAGCTGATTCTTTGAGTCAATGAACTAAATCAAAATTTCTCCATTTTGAACATGATCTCAAATAAAATGGTGTTGAATCTCTATATGCTTTGCTCTTGAATGAAGAATTGGATTCTTCGTGAAATTAATTGCACTGGTGTTGTCGAATTTGATCTCTGTGCACGATTCTTCAATTCCAAAGTCTCTTAGTTGTTGCCTTATCCACAAAATTTGAGAACAACAGCTCCTAAGAGCTACATACTCTGCTTCTGTTGTTGATAGAGTTACAGTACTTTGTTTCCTTGAAAACCAAGACACCAGCTTGTTGCCTAGCAGTTGACAAGTACCAGAAGTACTATTTCTATCAACTTTACAACCTGCTAAATCTGCGTCTGAATATCCAATGAGAGTAAAGTCTTCTTCTTTGGAATACCATAGACCTAGCTTTGGAGTAGTTGCAACGTATTTGATGATGCGTTTTATAGCACTTAAATGAGATTTTTTGGGATCTGATTGGAATTTAGCACAGATTCAAACACCAAACAAAATGTCAGGCCTAGATGTAGTAAGGTAAAGAAGTGAATCAATAATGCTCCTGTAAAGTTTCTAGTCTACATTATTTCCTCCTTCATCTTTGTCCAGCTTCAAAGAACTTGACATTAGTGTCTCTGTCTTTTTGCAATTCTCCAATCCAAATTTTTTGATGAGATATTTTGCATACTTCTCTTGATGAATAAATATACATTTCTTTGATTGTTTAACTTGCAATCCCAGAAAGAAGGTTAACTCACCCATCTTACTCATCTCGAACTCATCCTGCATACATCTAGAGAATTTCTTGTATAGATTTTCATTAGGATATCCAAAAATAATATCATCAACATAAATTTGAACCAGTAGAAAATTATTACCCTCTATTTTTATGAACAAGGTAGTATCTACCTTTCATTTAGCAAAACCATTTTGGGTTAGGAATTTACTTAACCTTTCATACCAGGCTCGAGGTGCTTGCTTCAGTCCATATAAGGCCTTTTTCAGTTTGTAGACTGAGTCTGGCTTTTTTCTTGGATCTTCAAATCCAGGTGGTTGTTCCACATAAACTTCCTCTTGGATGAATCCATTTAAGAAAGCACTCTTTACATCCATATGGATTAACCTGAAATTTTTATAGCAAGTAAAAGCAAGTAATAATCTAATTGCATCTAACCTCGCTACTAGTGCATAGGTCTCGTCATAGTCTATCCTTTCTTCTTGCGTATATCCTTTGGCCACGAGTCTTGCTTTTTTCCTGACCACTTTTCCTTTTTCATCCACCTTGTTCTTGAAAAGCCATTCAATCCCTATAATAGACTTACCTTTAGGTTTAGGAATTAGCTCCCAAACATCATCGATGCTAAACTGTCTGAGCTCTTCTTGCATAGCTTCGATCCAGCTTTCATCAAATAGGGCTTCTTCTACACTTTTGGGTTCTATCTCAGAAATAAGTGCTAAAGCACTAGACTCTTCACACCTTTTAGATCTGGTGTGAATTCCTTCATCAATGTTGCCAATGATGAGTTTCTTAGGATGACTTGACTTTTGCTTCCAGTTGCTGGTTGGTCTGAGAGTCTGCTGATCCTCTACTTTAGTTGATTCTTCTGGTTCCGCTTGATGCTGATCTCCTGAAGTCTGAACCACTTCAGGGGAAGTAGACTTTGTAAAGTCTGGAGCAGGTTCAGATTCTTCAAGTTGAGTCTGATCTAGTTGATTCTGCATAGAGTCTTGAAATTTGACATTCATAGATTCTTCCACAAATTGAGTATTCTTGTTGAATACTTTGTATGCTTTGCTTGAGGTTGAGTAGCCAAGGAAAATTCCTTCATCTGATCTCTCTTAAAACTTCCCAGTTCGATCATTTATATTTTTCAAAACAAAATATTTACAGCCAAACACATGGAAGTAAGAAACAGGCTTCTTCCCTTTAAACACTTCATAAGGAGTTTTCTCTAAAATAGGCATCAAGCACACTCTGTTGATGATGTAGCAAGCTGTAGAAACTGCTTCAGCCTAAAATCGAGAGAAAATTTTGCCCTCAATTAAGAGGGTTCTTGCCATCTCTTGCAATGATCTATTCTTCCTTTCCACAACCCCATTTTGTTCTGGAGTGTATGGAGAAGAGAAAATATGCTGGAAACCAGATTCTTCACAGAATTTTGCAAAGTCTTGATTTTCAAACTCACCTCCATGGTCTGTTCGTATGTTCGAAATAACATATTCTTTTTCATTTTGAACCTTTTTGGCAAACTTTGAGAAGTAAGAGAAGGCTTTAGACTTATTTGCCATAAAGTAAACACAAGTAAAATGAGAGTAATCATCCACAATTACTAGGCAGTATCTTTTTTCACCAATACTTTGAGTTTTGGTTGATCCAAAAAGGTCCATATGCAGAAGCTGCAAAACTCAATTAGTAGGAACTTGATTTACAGGTTCAAAGGAACTTCTAACCTGTTTTCCTAAAACACAAGGACTGCATAATTCATATTTTCGATAAGCCAGATTGGGAAGACCTCGAACAAGCTTCTTGGATGAAATCTTGGCAATTTGTTTCATGTTGACATGGCCAAGTTTTCGATGCCAAAGATTTGCTTCATCTTGAATAGATATAAGACATTGAGAAATTTCTGGTTTTATATCCATAAGGTAAATGTTCCCATGTCTTCTCCCAGTGAAAGATTGAGAGAAATATCTACTTGTTCCTAAATAGATTCTTTCTTGGAAATTAATTTTAAATCTAGTATCGCAAAGCTGACTTATGCTGAGTAGATTGTAATTCAGACCTTCCACTAAGGAGACATTGTTGATAGTTAGGCTTCCAATCTTCACAATTCCACATCCAACAATTCTTCTTTTGCTGTTTCCACAAACAAAAACTTTTCCACCATTGATTTGAACAAGTTTTATGAAGCAACTCGAATCTCCAGTCATGTGTCTCGAACAGCCACTATTCAAATACTATTTGATCTTTTTCTTGATAGTGACCTGTGATCAAAAGAAGAACTCAAGCTTTCTTTGGTACCCATATTTTCTTAGGTCCAGTAGAGTTAGTATTAAAAATAGTTTTTACTCAATCCTTCTTAATAGGTCTCCAAACCTTGGGATATTCCTTCTCAAAATGTTCTGAGCTATTACACTTTGAACATTTGAGAGCACTTCGACCAATAGGTTTTACAAAAACTCTTTGAAAATGATTTTTGCAAAATGCTCTTGTAGGTCTTTGTTTGATTCTTTCTTTAAATTTGGGGAAATCAATTAAATGAATAGTTTCTGGAGTCATACCCAAACCAGATTTGTTAAAATAAGGTCTTTGTACAGAAAGAATTTTCTCCAACTTCTCAGATCCTTTTGAAAATCTTTTTGTGATATTTAAAATATCTTCTTTCAAAAAGGCATTTTCCTTTGAAAAAGAATATGAATTTTCTTTTAAATCAACAAAGCTTTTATCCAGATTTTCAAACTTTTCTTTCCAAGAAGTTTCATGTTGCCTCAGTTTAGAATTCTCCTTCTTTAGCTCAGAAATCCTTTTAAGAGATGTTTTGAGGCTAAGACAGAGTTCAGTTCATTTATATACTTCGAGACTTTAACAGGAATTTTTAGATTGCTAACCTCAACTTCTTTGTCTGAGTCTGAATCAGAATCTGTTTCAAAGTTTAAGTCTGATTCTAAATTGGCCATCAAACATATATTGGCATATTCTTCATCACTTTCCTTGCATTCGGTATCACTCCATGTTTCTGCTTTGAGAGCCTTTTTGTATTTCTTAGTTCTTCCTTTCTTTTTCTTTTACAGAGGACAATTAGGTCTGATGTGCCTCTTTTTCTTGCATTCGAAGCATATCACATCTTTGTTGGTTTCATTGTCCTCAGTTGGTTTGTTTTGGAATCTTTGAGTGCTCTGCTTCTTCCAGTTGAATCTTCTTCCATTTCTGTTCAACTTTCTGAACTTCTTGATCATAAGCGCTAGCTCCTCATCATCTATTTCATCTTCTGAGTCTATATCATCAGAATCATCGTTAGAGTTTAAAGCAATTGACTTCTTACCTTTATGATCTTCTTCCTCATTGATTTGCTTCACTTCATATGATTGAAGTGTGCAAACAAGTTCATCTACTGAAAGATGCATGATCCTCTGGGTTTCTCTAATCGAAGTCTTCACGTGATTCCATTCTTTGGAGAGTCCACGCAACAGCTTATTGACATTCATTGGTCTTGAGATTGGTTGTCCTTGATATGCTAATCCATTCACAATTTCAGTGAAACGACTGAACATATCGATGATGGATTTTCCTGGCTTCATCTTGAAGGCTTCATACTGTCCCACTAGTATATTAATTTTCGTTTCTTTAACTCAATCAATTCCTTCATAGGTAACACGAAGTCTGTCCCAAACTTTTTTAGCTGTTTCACAGGAAGAAATTCGGTTATACTTAGTAGGAGATAAAGCACAATATAGAGAGATAGCTTTAGCATCAAGAGCTTGTCTCTTGGTTATTTCTTCTTGTGTCAATTCGCCAGCATCTGCAACTTCCTTCCTCTTTCTGAGGTTGATGTAGCTTTGGGATTGACCCCTTTTTCTACCACATCCCATTCTAGGGGATCTTTAGATCTCATAAATGCCTTCATCTTGTTTTTCCACACATTGTATTCCTTCCCATCAAAGTAAGAAGGTCTGGTGTTGCTTTTGCCTTCAATCAAACCTGGAGCTAAAATACTAGCCATAGATTTTTAGCTCAAAAGTAAAACACTTTAATAAAATAAGCACACAAGCTCTGATACCAATTGAAAAGGCTAGTAAATACAACTAGAGGGGGGTGAATAGGTGTTAACAAAAAATTTCGCAAAGTTTAGTAGAAATAATTTGCCTTTAGAAAAACTCAGATGAATTCAGACTTTAGCGATTAAATAAAACTTCAGACAAAATAAAGGACTTGAGGGAAGAGAATAAGAACACAAAGTTTATAGTGGTTCGGCTTAGATCAAGCCTACGTCCACTCTCTTGCGCTGACAGCCTACTAGCTGGATTCTACTAAGAAACAAAAGAGATTTTACAGTTTTGCAATCTCGACTTCATAGTGAAGAGTCTCTTCTGGTCTCTCACGAAGTCTCACTAAGATTTTCTCTCACTTGTATACAATTTTGAGCTCGGTGAATGAAATAGCAAGGAATTAGGAAGTTTCAGACTTTGAAATTTTTTTTTCACGCGCTGTATCGAACAACTAGAGAGTCCGCCTTAAATACTCCTTCATGTCTTCACGACCGTTGCACTTTCCAAAGGAATTCTTCCAATCTACCTGTTGGACAGAATCAATTAAGGAGATCTCAAGTCGTTTGAAGATTTGTGATGAAAGCCCGTCAATTCTGTTCGCCCATACAATCAGGATCTTGGTTTCCATAAGTAGAACTTTCCAAGTTTGTTTGCCTTCCAAAAGATTTGATTATCGAAATTGATTCCAATAAGAATAATCAATCATGTAGGTGCAAAATCCAATCATAAGGTCATCCATAAACCATACAAATCAAATCCTTAAAAATAATCTCGCATCTGGATAAGTCTTCATTCTTCATTCTAGAAACTGTTAGTGTGGGCAAACTTTGAACCTAAAGTCTGGCGGTCTTCAGATTTTGACGCTAGAGTCTGGATATCTTCAGACTAGACTTTTTGGAAATGTTTTGTCAACTTCAAAACAGTAAATGAGTTTTCTCCAACAACATAGACGATGATATGGACGATGAGGAGTTGGCTCTCATGATAAAGAATTTCAGGAAACTAGATAGGAAAGGAAGAAGATTGAATTGGAAAATGTAAAGTAAGCAAAATTTCCAGAAAAGATCAATGGAAGATGTTAAATCTAGTAAGGATGTGATATGTTTTGAGTGCAAGAAGAAGGGACACATCAAGTTTAAGTGTCCCTTGCTAAAAAAGAATAAAGGTGTTGAGAAAACTCTTATCAAGTTTTAAAGTTGACAAAACTTTACTATTCTTGTTCTTATTATGAAGAATACTAGACTTTTGTGTTATATCATGGAATGTTGTGTAAGTCTATTTTACTCTAGAAGTCTTTCCCACTCTGACGAGATCCAGATTGAAACTAAGTCTTGAGCGAAAACATAATCAGACTCAGGATTATTGATCTTTCGACAAGGATTTAGTATGAACAAGATTTATTCTTAATATTTGGCTTTCTAGCGAAGAATCTCACTTACCTTTTATAAATATATTGATGGAATCAATCACGAATTGATGAAATCAATCTTAAAGACAAGTTCCTTTTGGGAAGCATCTACTTATGAAAACCTAGATTCCAATTGTATGGGTAATCAGAATCATTGGATTTTCATCTCAATCTTTAAACGGGTACAAGATTTCCTTAAATCGATTCTGTCCAACAAATTGATTGGAGAAAATTCCTCTGGAGAATGCAAATGGTTAGAAAGGTTTAGAAGAGTATTTAAGGAGGTCATTCAGTCCATTTGAGAGAGTGCGTGAAAATTGAAATTCTAAAGTTTGAGGCATTTCCAATTACTTATTCTTCATCGATAGCACTTACAAATTAAATTTAAGAGAGAAAAACACAAGAAGAGTGACTTAGTGAGAGAAAAAGAAATCCTCCACTGAGTGTTTGTACTCAAACCATTGTATTTCTCTATTGATACCTTAGTGAATTTCAGCAAGAAAACTGTCAGCGTGGGAGAGTGGCTTGATCTAAGCTGATTCACTATAAATCTCTGTTCAATTTTCTTTTCCCTTAACTCTTTTGATTTGTTCATCGCAATCTTTTCTGAACTCCTCGAATTTCTAAACCATCTTTAATTGAGTTTGAACTTACTTCAGAAGTCTAGTGTCACTTTTAGTCAGACTTGGCTTGTGAAATAACTTATTTTACATTTATTTGCTTAATTTGTTTTTATACTTATTCACTCTCCCTCTAGGTGGTAATATTAGCATTTTCAATTAGTATCAGAGCTCCGATGCTTGTCTTATTGAAGTGTTTTTACTTCTGAGCTAAAGATCTTCTATGGCTAGTATCTAGGCACCATGGCTAATTGAAGGACAGAGCAATACTAGGCCACCCTACTTTGATGGAATAGAGTACAATGTGTGGAAGAATAAAATGAAGGCATTCCTTAGATCCAGAGATCCTCTAGAATGGGATCTTGTGGAAAGATGAATCAACCTAAAGACATCATTAGCTTCAGATAAGGGAAAATAAGTGATAGATAAAGATGCTGAGGATTTCAATCAAGCAGAAATTACCAAGAGACAGGCTCTTGATGCTAAAGCTATTTATTCTTTATACTATGCCTTGTCTCTTACTGAACATAATAGATTTTTTTCATATGAAACAACTAAAGAAGTGTGGGATAGGCTTCACATCACTTATGAAGTAACAGATCGTGTAAAGGAAACAAAAATAAACATCTTATTTGGTCAATATGAGTCCTTTAGAATGAAGCCTGGAGAGTCTATTAGAGATATGTTTAGTCACTTTACGGAAATTGTAAATGGATTGGCATATGAAGGTAAACTAATTTTTGCTCCAATGAAGGTCAACAAACTACTGCGAAGACTTTCAAATGACTGGAACCATGTGAAGACTTCAATTAGGGAAACACAAAGGATCATGCCTTTTTCTATTGACGAGCTGATAAGCACTCTTCAATCGTATGAAATGGAATAGATCAATGAAGAGGATCCAAAAGGTAAGAAGTCAATTGCATTTAAGTCTAATGTTGATTATGATGATACAGATACAGACGATGAAATGGACAACAAGGAGCTGGCACTTATGATAAAGAAATTCAGAAAACTAAATAGGAAAGGAATAAGATTGAACTAGAAGAAGCAAATATAGTAAAATTCCTAGAAGAGATCGATGGAAGATGTTGGAACAAGCAAGGATGTAATATGTTTCGAGTGCAAGAAGAAGGGACACATCAAGCTTAATTGTCCCTTGCTAAAAAAGAAGAAAAAAAAGTATGAGAAATACAATAAAACTCTTAAAGTAGAAACCTAGAGTGACACAGAATGTGAGGAAAGCGAAGATGAATTTGCAAATATCTATTTGATGGCTCTTCAAAATCAGACTCAGACTCAGACATACATTCAGAATTTGACAAGGAAATCAAGGTAAGTCATTCGAAAATTCATATTAAAGTTTCTAAGTATATAGATGAGCTTTGCCTCAACCTCAAATCCTCTCTTAAAAGGATTTTCTAAACTAAATAAGGAAAATTCAAGACTTAGGTAACAGGATAATTCTTGGAGAGAAAAGTTTGAGTGTCTGAAAAATGATTTTGATGGTTTGAAAGAAAATGAATGTTTGAAAAAAGAGATTTCGGATATTTCTACAAAGTTTTCCAAACGGTTAAAAACTTTAAAAAAAAATTCTTTCAGCTCAAATACCATACTTTAACAAATGTGGTTTGTGTCTGAACAATGAAAGTACTCTTTCGATTGATTTTCCTAAAGTGAATGATAGACTTAAACAAAGACCCCCAAAATTTTCTTATGAAAATCATTTCTAAAAAGTTTTTGTAAAACCTGTTGGCTGGAATGCTCTTAAATATTCTAAGTGTAACAGCTCAGAACATTTTGAGAATGAATGTCCTAAATTTTTTAGGCCTCTTAAGAAGGATAGGGCAAAAGCTATATTTAAAACTAACTCACCTAAACCCAAAAAAAAAAAAAAAAGGATACCAAAGAAAGTTTGAGATTTCTTTTTTATTGCAGGTCATTGTTAAAAGGAAAAGCAAGTGACACTCAGACAATGGTTGTTCTAGGCATATGACTAGAGATTCAAGCAGTTTTGTAAAACTAGAAAACAAAAAAAAGAGGAAACGTCTCTTTTGGTGGGAATAGCAAATGAAAAATTATTAGACATGGAACAGTGGGGATAGAAAGTTTAATTATCAATAATGTTTCTTTGGTAAAAGGTTTGAATTACAATCTTCTAAGCATAAGCCAGTTATGTGGTACAGGATTCTGAATCAATTTTCAAGAATATGTATGTTCTGGAGTTAGTGGAGATTTATCTCAATCCTTTACTAGGCGAAGACATGGTAATATTTATCTTCTGGACATAAGTCCAAAGAGCTCTCAATGTCTTATTTCAATTTAAAATGAAGCATATCTCTGGCATCGCAAGCTTGGACATGTGAATATGAAACAGATTGCTAAAATTTCATCTAAGAAGCTGGTACGAGATCTTCCCAAAATGGTATACCAAAAGTTTGAGTTGTATACTCCATGTATCTTGGGAAAACAAGTCAGAAGCTCTGTAAATCAAGTTTCTACCAATCGTGTCTTGCAGCTTCTTCATATGGATCTTTTTGGACCAACAAGAACACAAAGTATTGGTGGAAAGAAATATTGTTTGGTAGTTGTGGATGATTATTCACGATTCACTTGGGTTTTCTTTTTGGCAAATAAGTTCGAAACCTTCTCTTACTTTTCAAAATTTGCTAAGAAAGTTCAAAACGAGAAATGTTATGTTATTTCAAGCATAAGGACTGATCATGGGAGAGAATTTGAAAATCAAGACTTTGCGAATTTCTGTGACGAGAATGGTCTTCAACATGTTTTCTCCTTTCCATATACCCCAGAACAAAATGGAGTTGTAGAAAGGAAAAATAGATCGTTACAGGAGATGGCCAAAACTCTACTGATAGAAAGTAAAATCTCTTCTTGTTTTTGGGCAGAAGTAGTTTCTTTAGTCTGTTATATAATTAACAGGGTATTTTTAAGGCCTATCCTAGAGAAGACCCCCTAGGAAGTATATAAAGAAAAGAAGCCAAATATCTCTTATTTTCATGTGTTTGGTTGCAAGTGTTTTATTATGTAGATTTGAAATGATCGGCTTGGAAAATTTGAAGAAAAATTGGATGAAGGAATATTTCTTGGTTGCTCTACTTCAAGCAAAGCATACAGGATCTTCAACAAGAATACACAAAAAGTCGAAGAATCCATAAAGGTCATATTTCAGGAAAGTATTCAGAACCAACAAGATCAGACTCAACTTGAAGAATTTGAACTAGGTTTAGACTTAATAAAGTCTAATTCCCCCGAGGGACTATAGTCTTCTGGTGATTAAAGTCAAGCAGAACAAAAGTCAGAAGAATCGAAGAAAATAGACAATCAGCAAATCCTTACAGGAAACGACAAACCTAACAATTACTGGAAGCACAAACCAAGTCATCCCAAAGAACTCATCATTGGCAATATAAAAGAAGGAATTCGCACCAAATCCAAAGCAAAAGAAGATTCTAGTGCACTAGCACTTATTTCAGAAATAGAACCAAAATGAGTAGAAGAAGCATTATCTGACGAAAGCTGGATAGAAGCAATGTAGGAAGAACTTAGACAATTCAGTATCAATAATGTTTGGGAGCTAGTTCCAAAACCGAAAGGGAAATCTGTGATTGGAATGAAGTTGGTATTCAAGAACAAGATTGATGAAAAAGGCAAAGTAACCAGGAACAAAGCAAGACTTGTGACAAAATGATACACACAAGAGGAAAGAATAGACTATGATGAGACTTATGCATTTGTAGCCAGGTTAGAAGCCATTGGATTACTGCTTGCATATGCGTGCTTTCATCATTTCAGGTTATTCCAGATGGATGTCATGAGTGCTTTCCTAAATGAATTTATACAAGAAGAAGTCTATGTAGAACAACTATCAGGATTTGAAGATCCCAAAAAATCAGACTTTGTCTATAGACTGAAGAAGGCGTTGTATTGTCTGAAACTTGCATCTCGAGCTTGGTATGAGAGACTGAGTAAGTTCTTGGTAAGCAATGGTTTTAAGAAAGGAATGGTTGACATAACCTTGTTTATCAAAAAGGAAGAAAAGGATTTTCTACTTGTTCAAATATATGTAGATGATATAATCTTTGGATCTTCTACTAAAAATCTGTGCAAGAAATTCTCAAAGTCTATGCAGGAAGAATTTGAAATGAGCATGATAGGTAAATTAACCTTCTTTCGGGTCTACAAGTCAGATAATTAAAGAAATGAACATTCATTTATCAAGAGAAATATGCTAGAGACGTTATCAAAAAGTTTGAGATAGAAAACTGCAAGAAGACTGAGACTCCCAAACTTGACCAAAAGACATACAAAAGCATGATTGGTTCTCTTCTTTATCTCACTGCCTCTCGACCTGATATTCTATTCAATGTGTGCATGTGTACTAGATTCCAAGCTGACCCAGGAGAGTCTCATCTTAGTTCTGTCAAACGTATTATCAAATATATTGCAACTTATCCGAAGTTAGGTCCATGGTATCCAAAAGGATGAGACTTTACTTTACTTAGTTATTCTGATGCTGATTTGGCTTGTTGTAAAGTTGATAGGAAAAGTACTTTAGGAACATGTCAATTATTAGGACAAATGTTAGTGTCTTGGTTCTAAAAAAAGCATAACACTGTGGCACTCTCAATAGCAGAAGTAGAATATGTTGCTCTTGGAAGTTGTTGTTCACAGATTCTTTGGATTAGGCAAATACTAAGGGATTTTGGAATATAAGAACCTTGCACCGAAATCAGATGTGACAACACAAGTGCGATCAATTCGTCATTCAAGGGCAAAGCATTCAAGGGCAAAGCATATCGAAATTCATCACCACTTCATAAGAGACCATGTGTAGAGTGAGGAAATCAATGTTCAATTCATTGATTCAAAGAATCAACTAGCAGATATCTTCACTAAGCCATTGGCAAAAGGCTTATTCAAGTCCATCTGTGAAAAGCTAAATATCACCCTTGCATCTGACTAAAGTCTATGAATGAGCAGACTCATCGGTTCAACATATGGAAAATACATCATTCTAAAAGTCTTGCAGACTCAGGTAGTTTTATTTTAAATTTTGGCGCATAAGTTTCTTTCCTTATTGAACATGTATGTTTATTCTCAATTTATTACTTGCCTTTTTATATTTTTGAAAATTGTAGTAACTCTACTAATTTTTTGGAATTTATTTTGAAAACTATTGACAGTTATTTTTTTTGAATTTTTAAAAATGGAAGTTTCTTTTTATGACGATTCGGTTGCCATACTTCATTTTCTTTAAATCCTTCAATTTCTTTTTCTCGATAAACATACTTTCTTCAAACCCTAGTCTTTCTCTCAAACCCTCGCCTCTCTTGATCATCTCTCAAATCCTCTGCAAAATTTCTCACCCATTCTCACACAAACATGTCGTTGAAGTCCTCTAAGTTTGCTTCAATGTCCTATCAGAGGAAATCCTCTCGTGTTGCTAGTCGTGGGCCTCGATTTGATCTCACTGAGGACGATTCTCCTCAAAGCTCTCCTCACCGTTCAATAGAAGAAGAAGTTACTCAAGAAGCAACTCCTATTCAGGTAAGAAGGCTTGAAATATTCTTAAGCATTATAAATTTTTGAAATTTGGAGAAAGTCCTATGGATTTCATAAGTTCTTTCCTGAAAGAAAATAGTTACGGAAATGGAACTCTATTTTTGAGAGCCATGGAGAAATTAGGGCTGTAAAGGCTGGAATAGCGGAAAAGGAATTTTCGAACTTTCCTGCTGATCCTCGCTTTGAAATGGAGGGTCAGGCCGAGAACAAAAAGGAAGATGATGATGAGAGGGTTTTCAAAAAATTTCAACCAAAAATGGGCGTTGTTGCTGAAATTGTTGGAGAAAAAGACGAAGTTGTTTCATTCAAAAGATCACAAGAAAGTTTTCTCTCAAATGCTAACCAGAGGGGTCATCAACCCTCGCACCGTGGATTTTGACTTCTGGATTCCATCAAGGTGAACTTGAGAAAAAAGTTTGCCAAACTTCATATGGAGAAGTTATGTGTGGAGACGTTAGAAGCTTACCCCGAATTGATGACGTACTTTTATTCCAACTTGTCTATCTTGGATCCCACTCATATGCAATTTACTGTGTGTGATAGAGTGTTTGATGTCAACGTTAATTTGTTGGCTAACATTCTGGGGGTAGAAAGGAGTGGATTCCTGTCCATTAATGTGTCTAACGAGAAGGTCACTAAATTTCTGGTAAGGGACAGGATTACTAGGGGGAGTATTACTTACTCTCGGATGTCTGTTTCCAATATCTTGTTGCACAAGATAGTCATCAACTGCATAAGACCCAAGGCTGCTTTAAAGACTAATGTTTCTAGATTCGAAGCAAAGATTATGTGGGCCATTTGTAATGGTGTTGCCTTCTCACTCTCTCACACAATCCTACTGCACATGTATAGAACTATTATGAAAGAGAAGGGACAACTACCATACACGGCATTGGTAACTAGAGTTTTTAGACACTTTCATATTCAACCGCCATCCCAACTTTGCTCCAGAACCATTGCTCCAATGCAAATTGAATGATTTCAAAGATGCGATTGAAGGATCTCTCTGGAGCCCTGACTCTTCTGAAGAAGGAATCTATTAGCAAAGTCAAGCTAGGATCTACTACTGAGAAGAAACGCAAAGGGAAAAGCATTGTCTCAGAAACACCAAAAAGGAAACGTTCTATTCTTCTCTAGGATGAAGAAGAGGAAGATGATGATGATGAGACCATTTATGCTATTGCCTTGTGTGATCTTCAAGGTTTTGCTAATTCTGAGGAAGAAAAAGAGGATGAAAGAAAGAACTAGAAGAAGAGAGTGATGGTGAAGAAACTAAAGTAAAAGAGAGTGAGGATGATGATTCAAAAGGAGATGGCAATGTGAACAAAGAATAGGATGAGACTGACAAGGAAAGAGAAGATACAAGGGAAATTGATGCTCAAAATGCTGAGGAGACGGGAACTGGAAGTCAAACCTGTGCTGGCAAAGTAAGGGTTCAAGAATGAGAAGATACTTCTTAGACTGAAGGCACCAAGACAGAGGGAGTAGGTGAGAAAACTCCTTTTATTGAACCAACTACTTGTGATGGCATCAGTCGATCTCCTCCTGATGCTAAAGACATCTTTGCATCTCATTTCCCTAAAGTCTCACCTTAGAGTTCACATAAAGAAGCTAATGTTTTGGGGGGGGGGGGGTATGGCATCCGGAATTTTGAAACGACCCCTAGATATGCGACGGTCCATGACTAAGTAACGGATATTGTTTTATTTTCATCATTGGACCGATGCATAGTGTGTTATAATGATTCGATCGTTGAGGAAGTTATAGGATCATTTTCTTCATATTACCACTAAAAACTTAAGGATTAATTTTTGGGAGGATTTTGGGCCGCGAATTAAAGGGCCGTGCGACCACAAGCCCACGGGCCCAAGCAACTCTACTCTTTCCCTTAATTGTCGACAAAGTGGACTTATTGGGCTTGTTGATGCTCGACCAAAAGAAGCCCTTCATGGCCGAGACTGCTTCTTCATGCAGCTACCTTCGGTTTTTGCTTCCAAGTGGTGAGGGAAAGTCTTCACATTCCCTCCACTTGTCCAAAGCTGCTGCATTACCAAATGATCAACATGCAAATAATTAATTAGTTAATTAGTGAAGGAACAAAAAGGAAATTCGGAATTGAGAGGAGGAGGGAGAGTGAATCGAGTAGACCGAAAGCAGAGAGAGAGTGAGCGATCGAGAGGGCTGTGAGTGAGAGTAGTGTGAGCAGCGAGCGGGCGCACGACGTGAGGAAGGAGGAGGTCGCCCTTCCGTCGAGCACGGTGCTGCCGCCGTTGACGCCGCCGTCTTCACCACCGTTGAGCCAAGCCCGAGACCCCCGAGCCCTTGTTTTGCTTGCATTCGAGTAAAAGAGCTAGAGGCAAGTAGAAGTTCATTGATCTATGTCTTTGCATGCTGCAATTATCTGGTGAAATGCTGGTAGATGTGAGAAAATGCAGAATTGGGAGCTGCATGTGGATTTTTGGATGATTGAGATGAAGTTGGATTAAGAGATTGAGTAAAAACAGAGTTTGTTTTGTGTAGTTTTGGTTATTGGCTGAAATAAGAATTGAAAGGTCTAACTAAAGTGGATTCTTGAAGTGAAGTAGTTATAATGTAGTGCAATAGACTTGTAAGTGTTTGGTTATGGACGTTGGATGCTGGGCTTCAATGAGTAGAAGTAGTGCTCTTTGGATTAGTAAACTGTTTTCGCAGAAAACAGCATGACCTTCGGTGATTCCATGAATTTTCTGTAATTATCTAAATGGAATTAGACTTCTAACCCTTAATAAAAGTTGTAGGACATATCTTTAGGAATAACATATCAAAAATTGAGAATAAATGAACAAGGTTTGATCGATAAAACGATTTTCTATGAAAATGTTAAATCTGGAAGTCATTACAGAACGTTAGCAAAGAATACAGCAATTACTGCTCTTGATATATAAGGAATTTGACTTGGTGTTCTTCATGAAACTTTTTCCTTTAGGTCTTATTGATAACATGTCAACATTTCATAATTTTCTGAGTTCATTTAGGGATTATTCCGAAATTTTTACCAGAACTGTGCATTGTAATAATTGAGCTGTTTTGTTCCGAATTTGCTTAAATCGTGTCAAAAGTGAATACATCTTGAGTTGTTATTTGACATGATGATATTGGCATTCAGAATATCATGCAATATTGAGATTTGATGAGACTCAAGGGACATCTTGTCATTGCATTGAAAAGTGTTTTTGGAAATTAAGATACTAATTGTTGCCGTTGAACCCTCGGGTCAACGTTGCCCCGGGAGTCGGGATGCCCAAAGGATCGAATGAGTCGATGCCTTATGGATGCCCGGTGGCCTTGTGTGGCTGAATGCCGAAGGTTTTTCCCCGGGAGCATCGGGATGCCCGGTTGTATGCTTGTCGGTACGTAAATCCGGAGGGTCGGGGTAACCATTTTCATGGAGAGCCCCGGAGGTTCCTCATGATGCCAAGTGGGGTGCGAGATGCCTAGAGGTGTGGTGAGACATGCTCTGGATGCCCGGTGGCCTTGTGTGGCTGAATGCCAGAGGCTTTCGCGACGCCAGGGTGGGTGCGAAATCCCAGAAGGACGCAAACATTGGTCCTCTGGGGGGTGAAACTTTTTGAATATTAAAACTAATGGCTCTACTAAGTGTGTGTGTGGTCTGGTTATAAGACTGAATTGTATGGCATGGAATGGGACATGTCATTACAGTTTGGCCCTATGATCGGGACTTGTGTAACTGGACATGATGCATCTGAATCCTTTGAAACTGCATTTGCCATTGCATTAAAGAATTTCCTGATTTTGATGCATACTTATTATTGGATTACTCGTTTCTATCTATCTTGCATGAATATGGATATTGATGGTACTACGTGATATAGCTTAATGAATCTTTTACTGCTGAGTGGTTGTACTCACCCCATTTAGGGACTAACATTTCAGACTAGAAGTCATGCCTCTGCTACCAGTCACCCCCGGCACATTCTATGGTATATCGGTAGATCTTGAGTGTGAGTGTACGGAGCACCTTCATCCCGAGATATGAGGGTTATTCTTTGTTCGAGTACGGGTACTGGTCTTGTATGACGTTGGTTCGCCCGCCGGCCTAGTGATTCAGGAGTTTCTAGCTGTATTCGTCCGCCGTGATGGGGTCATGCTAGGGATGTTGCCGCCGCCGCCAGCTGATGGACCGAACTGGGTGTGACCGAGAGTGACGGATCGCAGATGAAGCATTTTTGGACCGCCGACACTGATTGATAGACATATGTATATGACTGTCTGAAAAGAAAAGAAAAAGGGAGTCGGTTATCTTTTGGTATGTAGCCGGGTATAGAAAACCACGGAAAATTTTGGTGTATCGACTGATGACGTCTATCGAGTTGATATAAATAAAAGTGTTCGGCTTTGACTTATAAAATGTCTAGTAGGTGCGCATCATTTCAAATTTTAGGATAGGGAGATGTTGATTTTCGCAACCGCCATATATATGTATATATACTACGCAGGGACCGATTCAAAAGACATAAACTCCCAGGATTGATAGACTTTTAGGTCAAGCGAGAGAAAGGTAAACGAACTGTGGCGACCCTAACGGATTGGGGGCCGTTCGGGGGTGCCATAGCGGGGTGGTATCAGAGCAAAAGGTTTATGTGGAGTGATAAGGAGCCTTAGAAGGAAATGAGGATAGAATGATGCACACCATAGGATACTAACCAAGAGTAGTTAACTAACTTTGAATAACGGGTGATTGATTTCACTCGTAGATCTCTGGTGACTAGTGTGAGTTACCTTTGTGTGTCAGTAACATTCTATGTTACTTATGTGACTTTAGTAACCTTTTTTTTTTTTTTTTTTGTTATCTGACCAATGACGTCGAGTCACAAATATTCCTGAGGCGAATGCTTAGAAAACTGCAGGAAAATCATGGTACGAACTGGGAGTTCTCATCGACCAAGGGCTGAAGCCTCTGCTTCAGGGGCTGAACGTTAGATGGAAGATATACTACAGGTATTGGCCAATATAGGAAATTTGATGGAAAGACAAGCTCAGTAGCAACAGCAACAACCCGGAGCAAAACGCCGTACTCAAGGACAAGTGGAACAATTCCTGAAGTTGAAACCACTTAAGTTTATTAGAATGGGAAGTCCTGAGGAGGCGGAACATTGGATTGATGGAATGGAACAGATTTTCCGGTTGTTGAATTGTAATGATGCTGAAAAGATAACCTTGGCAGAGTACCAATTGGAGGGAAATGCAAAGTTTTGGTGGAGAGCTTCAAGAGACACGATCTTTCCACCAGGTACCGACATAAACTGTGATGAGTTTGTTAGAGCTTTCAATAGAAAGCATTTCTCTGATTGTGCCAAGGATAAGATCACAGAATTTGTTTAGTTGGAACAAAGGGAGCTGACAGTGGACCAATATGAAGCAAAATTTTCTGAATTGTCTAGGTATGCTCCCAGGTTGGTTGAGGATCGAGAGGATAAGGCTGAGAGATTCCTGAAAGGATTAAGGACTAATATTAGAAAACAACTAGTGCCTCTGAATATAAGGGATTATAATGAGATTTATGACAGGACATAGTTGGTGGAGCAAGAGTTAGTAAGAGAGCAATCGGAATCTAAGAGGCAGATGACCTTTAATGATGTTCGAAGGGGTAAGAGACCTTATCCTAGAGAAGGTCAGCCCTGGGAATCTAAGAAGAGGAGTAATTTTGGGAATTCTGGAAAAGCCAGGAGTGGCCCGGTTCTAAGGAGAGTACCCTACCAGGGTAATATTTGCCAGAGATGTGGTGGACAGCATGGGCCAGGATTTTGTAATAGTCCACTGAAATGTTTTGGTTGTGGGCAGATGGGGCACTTTAAGAGAAATTTGTCCACAAGAGAGATCGTAGCTGAATGTCAACTCGGTGCGATAGGCACAGCAACTTACTGCTGGACCAAATCTACCAAGGAATCCATAAAGGCCACCAGCACAAGGAATGGTGTATGCGGTCACCCAAGAGGAAGCGGAAGCTTCCAAAAATGTCATCTCAGGTACGATTTCTATAAATGGCAAGAAGGCATATACATTGTTTGATATGGGTGCTACACATTCTTTTGTGTCTGAAAGATATAGGCAGTTGAGTAAGATAGAAACTACCTCTCTTGAGACGCCTCTTTGTGTTTCCACACCGTTAAAGAATGTGATATTATCTACATTGATATGTGAAAAATGTAAGATAACTATAGGGGGACGGGATATGGAAATAGACCTAGTCGTAATGGCCATGTATGACTTTGATGTTATCATCGGAATGGACTAGCTCCATAAGTATCAAGCTAAGATGGATTGTTCTAGGAAAGCAATCCAGTTTGTTTTACCTGACCGATCTAGTTTTGAATTTTTTGGAGGTTAGACAAACCCCTCTATAGCACTTATTTCAGTAGTAGAAGCCTGTGCACTACTTGACGGAGGATGTCAAGGATACTTGGCAGTGGTAAAGGACTATACTACGAAAGAGTCTAAGCTCGATGAAATTCGAATGGTTAGGGAATTTCAGGATGTATTCCCTGAGGAACTGCCTGGGTTACCACCGGAACGGGAAATTGAGTTCGAGATCGAATTAATGCCTAGAACAGGACCGATATCTAAAGCCCCACATAGGATGGCCTTAATGGAATTGAAAGAGTTAAAGTTGCAACTACAAGTATTGCTCGATAAAGGATTTATTAGGCCCAGTGCTTCACCCTGGGGTGCACCGGTCTTGTTTGTGAAAAAGAAAGATGGGTCAATGCGTTTATGTATTGACTATAGGTAACTGAATCAGGTAACTATTAAGAATAAGTATCCCTTGCCTAGAATCGATGATTTATTTGACCAATTGCAAGGAAGTTCAGTCTTTTCTAAGATTGATTTGAGGTCAGGATACCATCAATTAAGGATTAAGAAGGAAGACATTCCTAAAACTGCATTTAGGACTCGCTATGGACACTATGAGTTCCTAGTTATGCCATTTGGATTGACGAATGCCCCGGCTACATTCATGGATCTGATGAATAGGATATTTAAGACCTATTTGGATCAATTTGTGATTGTCTTCATTGATGATATACTGATATATTCTAAAGGACCAGAAGAGCATGAGCAACACCTGGGAATAGTATTGCAAACCCTTATAGATCATAAGTTGTATGCCAAATTCAGTAAGTGTGAATTTTGGCTGGACCGGATAATATTTTTGGGACACATGGTGTCAGGAGATGGAATTGCAGTAGACCCAACAAAAGTTGAGATGGTAATAAATTGGCTGAGATCGACCACGCCGACTGAGATACGGAGTTTCCTAGGACTAGCTGGTTATTATAGAAAGTTTATCGAAGGATTCTCACAACTTACTGGACCCTTGACCAAATTGACACGGAAGAATGTAAAATTTGAATGAAATGGAGAATGTGAAAGGAGTTTTCAGAAACTTAAAAGGAAATTGACTACAGCTCCAATTTTAATCATACCATCTGGATCTGGTGGATTCATGGTATACAGTGATGCGTCTCACAAAGGACTGGGATGCGTTTTGATGCAGCATGGCAAGGTCATAGCCTATGCATCGAGACAGTTAAAACCTCATGAATTGAACTACCTAACCCATGACTTAGAATTGGCAGCTATAATTTTTACTTTGAAAATATGGAGACATTATCTGTATGGAGAGAAGTTCGAAATCTATACAGATCATAAGAGCTTGAAATATTTGTTTTCGCAAAAGGAACCGAACATGAGACAGAGGAGGTGGATGGAGTTGTTAAGGGATTATGATTGTGAAATATGGTACCATCCTGGAAAAGCAAATAAAGTGGCAGATGCTCTTAGTCATAAGTCGGCTATGGATATGGCCAGTATGAGAATAACAGAATGGAATCTGTTAAAGTCAGTAGCGGACTTAGAGTTTAAATTGGAGGTAGATCACCTTACTGGTATGCTTACTGCATTAAGGATTGAACCCGAAATAGTTCAGAGAATTAAGATTCTGCAAGAATCTGACCCAGAAATTGTGAAAGTACGAAATGCTGTGTCTTTAGGGAAAATACAAGAATTTCAAGTCTTTGATGATGGAGTAGTAAGATGTCAGGGATGACTCTGTGTTCCCGATAATGAGGAAGTGAAGAAAGAAATCCTGTCGGAAGCACATAGGAGTGACTATAGTATTCATCCGGGTAGTACAAGATGTACAAGAATTTACGCCAACAGTATTGGTGGAATGGCATGAAAACGGATGTAGCTAAACATGTCTCTCAATGTTTAACGTGCCAGCAAGTGAAGGCGGAACACCGCAAACCCGCAGGACTATTGAGACCATTGGATATACCAGAATGGAAATGGGATCATGTAACGATGGATTTTGTGCAAGGATTACCAAGGACATCAAGTGGTCACGACTCTATTTGGGTGATAGTGGATCGCTTGACTAAGTCTGCTCATTTCCTAGCAGTCTGCATAGACTATCCGATGAATAAATATGCTAAGATATATGTAAGCTAGGTAGTACGCTTACATGGTGTTCCTAGAACTATTACGTCGGATCGAGATCCAAGATTTACTTCAAACTTTTGGCGAAGTCTTCAAATCGCCTTAGGGACTAAGCTCCAGTTTAGTACTGCCTTTCATCCACAAACTGACGGACAAACAAAAAGAGTGATTCAGATATTAGAAGACATGTTAAGAGCCTACGTGATTAATTTTAGAGGATACTGGGATGAAAGATTGCATTTAGTGGAATTCGCCTATAACAATAGTTTTCAGAAAAGTATAGGCATGGCTCCCTATGAAGCATTATATGGAAGGAGATGTAGGACCCCTGTTTGTTGGAATGAAGCAGGTGAAAGGAAACTGACAGGGCCTGAGTTGGTACAAGTTATTACAGAGGCTGTTGAGATCATAAGAAAAAGACTTAAGACAACCCAAAGTCGACAAAAAGACTACGCAGATAGGCGTATAAGGCCTTCGGAGTTTAACGTAGGAGACCATGTATTCCTTAAGGTATCCCCGATGAAAGGGATATCACGATACGGGATAAAGGGTAAGTTGAGCCCCAGATTTGTTGGACCCTTTGAAATACGGGAAAGGATAAGGGATATAGCTTATCGATTGGCGCTCCCTCCTAAACTAGAAAATCTACATGATGCGTTCCATGTATCGATGCTGAGAAGGTATCAGCCTGACCCTGGACATATACTCAATCATGAAGCCATCAAAGTGGATGAGAAAGTAAGATACCTGGAAGAGCCGATACAAGTACTGGATCGAAAGGAACAAGTCCTTCGGACGAAGAAGATTCCTTTGGTTAAGGTATCATGGCGACATCACGATGTGGAGGAGGCCACATGGGAAAGTGAGAAAGAGATGAAGGAAAGGTACCCTCATTTGTTTACAGAGACATGAGTGATGTCAAATTTCGAGGACGAAATTCTCTAAGGAGGGGAGAATTGTGGCATCCAGAATTTTGAAACGACCCCTAGATATGCGACAGTCCATGACTAAGTAACGGACATTGTTTTATTTTCATCATTGGACCGATGCATAGTGCGTTATAATGATTCGATCGTTGAGGAAGTTATAGGATCATTTTCTTCATATTACCACTAAAAACTTAAGGATTAATTTTTGGGAGGATTTTGGGCCGTGAATTAAAGGGCCGTGCGACCACAAGCCCACGGGCCCAAGCAACTCTACTCTTTCCCTTAATTGTCAACAAAGTGGACTTATTGGGCTTATTGATGCTCGACCGAAAGAAGCCCATCATGGCCGAGACTGCTTCTTCATGCAGCTACCTTCGGTTTTTGCTTCCAAGTGGCGAGGGAAAGTCTTCACATTCCCTCAACTTGTCCAAAGCTGCTGCATTACCAAATGATCAACATGCAAATAATTAATTAGTTAATTAATGAAGGAACGAAAAGGAAATTCGGAATTGAGAGGAGGAGGGAGAGTGAATCGAGCAAACCGAAAGCAGAGAGAGAGTGAGCGATCGAGAGGGCTGTGAGTGAGAGTAGTGTGAGCAGCGAGCGGGCGCACGGCGTGAGGAAGGTGGAGGTCGCCCTTCCGTCGAGCATGGTGCTGCCGCCGTCGACGCCGCCGTCTTCACCGCCGTTGAGCCAAGCCCGAGACTCCCAAGCCCCTGTTTTGCTTGCATTCGAGTAAAAGAGCTAGAGGCAAGTAGAAGTTCGTTGATCTATGTCGTTGCATGCTGCAATTATCTGGTGAAATGCTGGTAGATGTGAGAAAATGCATAATTAGGAGCTGCATGTGGATTTTTGGAATAACATATCAAAAATTGAGAATAAATGAACAAGGTTTGATCGATAAAACGATTTTCTATGAAAATGTTAAATCTAGAAGTCATTACAGAACATTAGCAAAGAATACAACAATTACTATTCTTGATATATAAGGAATTTGACTTGGTGTTCTTAATGAAACTTTTTCATTTATGTCTTATTGATGACATTTCAAAGTTTCATAATTTTCTGAGTTCATTTAGGGATTATTCCGAAATTTTTACCAGAACTGTGCATTCTAATAATTGAGTTGTTTTGTTCCGAATTTGCTCAAATTGTCCCAAAAGTGAATACATCTTGAGTTGTTATTTGACATGATGATATTGGCATTTAGCATATCATGCAATATTGAGATTTGATGAGACTCAAGGGACATCTTGTCATTGCATTGAAAAGTGTTTTTGGAAATTAAGATGCTAATTGTTACCGGTAGATCTTGAGTGTGAGTGTACGGAGCACCCTCATCCCGAGATACGAGGGTTATTCTTTGTTCGAGTACGGGTACTGGTCTTGTATGACATTGGTTCGCCCACCGTCCCAGTGATTCAAGAGTTTCTGGCTGTATTCGTCCGCCGTGATGGGGTCATGCTGGGGATGTTGCCGCCGCCACCAGCTGATGGACCGGACTGGGTGTGACCGAGAGTGACGGATAGCAGATGAAGCATTTTTGGACCGCCGACGCTGACTGATAGACTTATGTATATGATTGTTTGAAAAGAAAAGAAAAAGGGAGTCGGTTATGTTTTGGTATGTAGCCGGGTATAGAAAACCACGGCAAATTTTGGTGTACCGACTGCTGACGTCTATCAAGTTGATATAAATAAAAGTGTTCGGCTTTGACTTATAAAATGTCTAGAAGGTGTGCATCGTTTCAAATTTTGGGATAGGGAGATGCTGATTTTCACTTCCGCCATATATATGTATATATACTGCGCAGGGACCGATTCAAAAGACATAAACCCCCAGGATTGATAGACCTTCAGGTCAAGCGAGAGAAAGGTAAACGAACTGTGGCGACCCTAACGGATCAGGGGCCGTCCGATTTTCCCTCTCTCGAACAACTGTCCATCACTTGTAAAACCTATGGATTACATCAAATGGCCTAGGTCTTTCGCTGTAGCATGCACTTAACTATGACCTTCTAATTCATGAGACTCTCACCACTTCCTGTACAGACGAGCACACTCCCCACTTCATTCCTCTCCATCTCTCTCACTTTGATAGGGGTGGATTCAATATAAGCGTAAACTCCAACGATGTATTCTAGAGTTTCGGTGAGGATGGCATTGCTCTCAGCTCTCGCGATAGAGATTGCAATCCTGGTTTGTGCCTTCCTCAGGATCATGCACTCCTTAGTGCGGAAGTTCCTCAAGTCATGCGATAGTGATAGCCTTGAGCCTAGGTGTGCTAAGACAAAGAGGGCCGTCTCTGAAGGTGACTTTCTACAGATCCTATAGCTTCACAACTTGCCTGCTTTATGGAACTTTTCCTTTTTGCTGCACTCGGGTTTGATGGTCAGACATTCTCAGACATTTTAGATCTTTCGGTACTGAAATTCTATGGCCGTATTTTCTGTCACGCACCAATCCACGAGCACGTACCCATCCCTCTGTGGTCAATAAAAAATTTGCGACTTCCCAAGACGAGTTGCTGACCCTTTCATTTTATTGCACATGCGGAAGTGAATAATAAATCCCCTGACAGTAACCATCTCGGCATAGAAAAGCAGGACAACAGATTCACAAACAAACATGCTTTTATAAACATCGAGTTTAAATACAAAAAGAGTATGGTCAAAAGTCTACAAGAAGGTCGGCTCTCAAAAAGGAATTGTCCTACGACATACTAATCGGACACAAACGACGATCTTTCAGACTCCACCTCCACAGACTCTGGGCTTCGGTCCTCCATGACTACGTTCTAAGGACCTGAAAATGGTTATATAATAACCAGTGAGACAATGTCTCAGCAAGTCCACCCCCTAAACCTTTATTAGGAATAAAATACTCCTCAAGGCGATCTAGTCTCAGTTCCTTCCTGCACGTGAGCACAGTTCATATCACAAATGCATCTAATTAATGCACATAACAATTGAAATGCCTCAACAACTCAACAAATCACAGAGGTCCCGATTATAAGGCCAAACCGTTATGACACGTCCCATACCATGCCACCCAGTTTTGTCTCATAATCAGGCGCATCAAACTCAGACAATCATGCATTCCAATTGTTAATTAAGCCACCCAAGGCAAAGCCGACTCCCATGTTCGGCTGTCTACTGGCGTAGCCAGGCATCGTCTCTTCTCCATTGAGCATGGCTGCGTCTCATTGACAGCTTTCCCGAAAGAGCATAAGTCCAAAATCTACTGCGACCCGCTACCCTAATGCATGGGTAACCCGAAAGTGGGATTTAGTAACGTCCGGCGTAAACACTAGGATGGGTTCTCTTTAATCAACACACGACCACTCAATCTCGGCTTAGGACACCGTGCTTTGCACTCAAATGACTCAATTAAAATAGTGATCATGGCATGTTTTCTTCATATTAAAAACATCTGAGAAAATAGTCGCGTGTGGGTACACAGTCAATTCGAACCTTTAAAAGTGATACCTCTCCTCTTCAAACCCCACTATTTGATATAGTACTTACAATCCATTTTCGGTATCAAAACCCTACACCCGGGATTTTCTGGATAAATTCCATATTTTCACAATCATCACTCAATTGGCACAATCCAACCATCAAATGCATAATCTGAACACACCATTGCAATCAGCACGAAATTCCGGACACCGTCTATTTCGGTCTAATTTCCGGAAAATAATAAATAATTAAATATATTCCGAAAATAAATAAATAAATAATATATTATATTAATATAATTTAATAAAATAATATTTATAAAATCGAAATAATTAATTAATTTAAAATAATTAACTAATGGGTTAATCAAGATTACACTAATTTAATCACCTAATTAGCCTTAATTAATTATCCACAAAACTAATCACAACTCTTAATATAATTAACAATTAACTAAACTAATCTAACCACCTAAACATACTTAGCTTAATCTAAACATCCCTTAAGCATAATTGACCTCCTAAGTAAGGTTTAGTGAGTAAACTCACCGGTTTAGCGCTCTATGAGTCCACTGCGACGACAACGGCGAGGCGGGCAACAAACCTCCAAGCGGTGACACCAACCAAGGTCGGGAAGGGCTCAGAAATGGGCCACGAAGACCTCACAGCTTGCTAGTCTTCAGCTTCTATTTGCTGAACCGAGAGGCTGCTCGGCTTAGCTTCGGCGGCTAGGAGCGGCAAGGCGGGTGGCTACAACAGAGATCTAGTGGCGTACGGCGAAGGCGACACTCGGGGACCTCTACCCCGACGATCCAAGGTGGTCCCGGGACTAGAACATCAACCACAAACTCGCACTCCCCCTGAAATTCTAAAAACTGGACTGCTAGAGGAGGAGAGAGGCTGAAGGGCTTGGCTGGAGCTCCGGCGATGGGTTGTGTGGCATCCTAAAATTTCATAACGACACCTAGATACACTGCGACCCATGAAAAGGTAACGGAAGCGCCATCGGACTATATTATAGTCATTAGACCAACCGATTTCAATTAAACAAGGCCGAGCATTGAATGGACTATTGTTTTGTTGGGAATATATCATATGCTCATGTGTGATCTAGGTTGTGCTAAAAGATGAATTGATGAGAAATTTTCTATTCTTGGCCGTGTACTCTATAAGTCGGATTACCAACGATTAATGTTGCAATATTATATGGCCATGTGAGTATTTGTAAATATGTATATAAGCAGGGATTAAGGTGGATTATTAGGAGCAAGTGTGGGCTAGATACCTAAGGCCCAAAACAGCTCAAAGCAGCCCACATTCCCCCATCATTCGATCGACCAAGGCCCGGCCGATTGAGGCCCATCATTCTTGCATGAAAATTGACAAGTGGCAAGAGAGATTATGCAAGTGTCGCCACCCCTTGCTTCACCGGAAATCCTCCATGCAAAACCTAATGATTACAAGCTAATCATGAGTGTAAAAGAAATAAAAGAAAAGGAGAAGGGGACGGAGTGAATGAGGGAGTGAGACCGAGAGAGAGAGTGAGGTCGAGAGAGAGAGTGAAACCGAGAGAGAATTTTGAGGGTGCTTCAGCGAGGGGAAGAAGAAGACCGGCCCTGCCGTGCGTGCGCCCGTTGCCGCCATCGACACCTCCTAGCTCCACCATCGATCGAGCCGCGCCCGAAGCCTCAAGTCACCGTTTTGCTTGCTGTGATTTTGTTGAACTTAAGGCAAGTGAAGTCCATTGATCTACACTATGCTTGCTGTCGTTGCGTGAAGTGTAATAGATTTTGAAGATGCTTGAATTTTGACGCTGGATATTTGAGTTTCGAAAGGGTAGGAGTAGTTCTTTAGGACTAGTAAACTTTTTTATGGAAAAACAGCTTGACCTTTGGCGATTCCGTGAATTTATGCAATTATCCAGTCAGAATTTGACTTCATGTCCTTGATAAAAGTTGTAGATGACATCTTGAGGAGTAACATACCAAAATTTGAGAATAAAGGGACAATTATTGGTCGGGGAAACGATTTTCTTTGAAAGTGATAAATCTGGAGACTGTTACCGAGGGTTAGGGAGAGTTGTAATAATTATAGATTTTAATACAGAATGAATTCGACTTCGATTTCTTCATGAGAATTTTACTTCTAGGTCTTAACTATAACATATTAAAATCTCAGAATTTTTCGAGTTCATTTAGGGACTTTATCGAAATTATTGTTTAAACTGTGCAAAAGTGGTGCTTGAATTTTATGGCTGTGATGCATGGACCTTTACGATTTATATAAAATTTTCTGGACACAGTGTTCTTCATAAAACATTTTTCCCTAGGTCTTTTTTACAACATGTTTAATTTTTAGAATTTATTAAGATCATTTACTAATTCTTCCAGAATTTTAATTAAAGAAGTGTAATCTGTTTTATTCTAAAATCGTTTTATTTTCAAGAACAAATAAATTACTTCATGAGATGTGGTATCTTGAGTTGTTATTTATACAGCATATGTGGTGACATTTATGCATTTCATATGACATCAAAATTGATGAAGTTTTATAAATTCAATGAAACTTTTAGCATTATTGCATCAAAGGGCATTTTCCAAAATGACATATATCCATGTATATTGATAATGATGATACCGTCGAACTGCTAAGTCGACGATGCCCCGGGAGTTTCGGGATGCCCGAAGGTGTGTGCCGGATGTCCTCAGAAGTTTCGAGATGCCCGAAGGTGTGTGCCGGATGCCCGGAGGTGTGTGCCGGAGGCCTCGTGATGCCAGTTAGGGTGCGAGATGCCCGGACGTGTGTGCCAGAGGCCTCGCGATGCCAGGTTGGGTGTGAGAGATATGAGGGATGTAAACACTGGTCTCTGGGAGAAAAATGAGATCCTTCTGAAAAATCAAAATGGGAAATGAATCATGCGCGTGTGTGTGCATATGGTATGGGACATAAATTATCTATGAACTTAAGTTGGTACTATTTGGCATTGAAATTGTGGTCATTAAGGCATTGAATGGATCTCATGGAGACATATGTATGATTGCATGGATGATATGTGCATCTCACATGAAAGCTTGGTTGTCTTGCTTGTTGCATTTTGTGGTTTGATGGATCTTTTATTGCTGAGTGGTTGTACTCACCCCTTTTGGGGACTAACATTTCAAACTAGGAGTTATGTCTCTGTCACCAGTCGCCCCCGGTACTTTCTATGGCATACCGACTGACGTCGAGGTTGAGTGTACGGAGCATCATCACCCCGAGATACGGAGGTTAGTTTTTGTTTGTGTGTGGGCTCTGGTTTTGTACGACGTTGGATTACCTGATAGCCCTGTCACTCAGGAGTTTCTGTCCGTTCATGTCCGCCGCGACGGGACCATGTTGGGGATGCTGCCGCCGCTAGCTGACGGGCCGGGTTGGGTGTGACTGAGCGCGATGGAAGGAGGATGAAGCTTCTTTTTGGACGGCCGACACTAGATGATGGATCGATGTTCACGACTACTGTGGAGTCGAGTACTTTTGGATATAGCCGAGCTTAGTAAAGCCTTGGCCTTTTGATGTATCGACTCATGATGTCCATCAAAGTTATGTAAATAAAAGTGTTCGGCTCTAACTTCTATAAGATGTGTAGTTGGTGTGCATTGCGTTATTTTTGGAGTATGGTATAGGGAGATTTCGAATATGCTTCCGCTATATGAACTGCGTTGAGACCGATTAAGTGATATAACCCCCAGGACTTATGGACTCATCATAATACTATGGTATCGGAGTGATATTTTATCAGGACAGGTGAATGGTAAGCAAGCTGTGGCGACCCTAACGGATCGGGGGCCGTTTCAGGGGTGCCACAGCCGGGGTTTGGTATCAGAGCTAAGGTTATATGTGGAGTGATAAGGAGCCTCATTTGGAAATTGAGGAATATGATGACAATGCACACCATAGGATACTAACTAGGATAGTTGACTAACTCTGAACAACGGGTGATGGGCATTCACTCGTAAATCCTTAGTAATTTTTATGAGTTGTTTTTAGGTACCAGTAACATGTTTATGTTACTTATATATATAGTTGTAGTTGCTTTTAAAGGGAGACATTGAGTCACAGATTATTCCTGAGGCAATTGCTTGGAAATTGCAGGAAAGGTATGGTACGAGCTGGAAGTTCTCATCCATCGAGGGCTGAAGCCTCTACTGCAAGGGCTGAACCCCGAATGGAAGATATCCCGCAAGCATTGGCCAATATAGGAAATCTGATGGAAAGACAAACGCAGCAACAACCCGGAGTGGAACGTCGCCCTCAAGGACTGGTTTCTGAAGCTGAAGCCACCTAAGTTTAGTGGAACAGGAAATCCTGAGGAGGCGGAACAATAGCTAGATGGAATGGAACGAATTTTCCGGTTGTTGAACTGCAATGATGCTGAGAAAATAACTTTGGCAGAATACCGGCTAGAGGGAAATGCAAAGTTTTGGTGGAGAGCTTCAAGAGACACGATCTTTCCACCAGGTACTGATATAAATTGGGATGAATTTGTTAGAGCTTTCAATAGAAAGCATTTTTCTGACTGTGCCAGGGATAAGAAGATCACTGAATTTGTTAAGTGGGAACAAAGGGAGCTGACAGTAGACCAGTATGAAGCAAAATTTTTTGAATTGTCTAGATATGCTCCCAGACTGATTGAGGATCTTGAGGAAAAAGCTAAGAGATTCCTGAAGGGATTGAGGACTGATATCAGGAAACAAATGGTGCCTTTGAATATAAGAGAGTATAATGAAATTTATGAAAGGGCATAGTTGGTGGAACAGGAATTGGTGAGAGAGCAATCAGAGTCAAAAAGACAGCTGAATTTTGGTGATATCAGAAGGGGTAAGAGACCCTATCTTGGTCAAGGTCAGACCTGGGAATCTAAGAAAAAGAGTAATTTTGGAAACTTTGGAAAAGCCTGGGATGGCCTGAATTTAGGAAAAGTACACTATCAAGATAATGCTTGTCGAAGATGTGATGGGCAACATGGCCCAGGACCTTGCAATGGACAGCTGAAATGTTATGGTTGTGGATAGGTAGGTCACCTCAAGAGAGACTGTCCACAAGAGAGGTCGCAGCTGAGTGTTGGCTCGGTGCGATAGGTACAACAAAGTACCATTAGACCAAATCTACCAAGGAATCAACAGAGGCCACCAGCACAAGGAAGGGTGTATGCGGTCACCTAAGAGGAAGCGGAAGCTGCCAAAAATGTTATCTCAGGTACGATTTTTATAAATGGCAAGAAGGCATATGCATTTTTTGGGTGCTACACATTCATTTGTATTTGAAAGATATAGACAATTGAGTAAAATAGAAACTACATCTCTTGAAACGCCTCTTTGTGTTACTACGCCCTTAAAAAATATGGTGTTGTCTACGATGGTATGTGCGAAATGTAAGATAACTATAGAAGGACGGAATATGGAAATAGATCTAGTCATGATGGCTATGTATGACTTTGATGTTATCGTAGGAATGGACTGGCTCCATAAGTATCGAGCTAAGGTGGACTGTTATAGAAAAGTAATCCAGTTCATGTTACCTGACCAGTCTAGTTTTGAATTTTTCAGAGGTCAGACAAACCCCTCTATAGCCATTATTTCGATGGTAGAAGCTCATGAACTACTTGACGAAGGATGTCAAGGATACTTAGTAGTAGTAAGAGATCTTACTAAGAAGGAGACTAAAATCGATGAGATTCGAATAGTCGGGGAATTTCAGGATGTGTTTCCCGAGGAGTTGCTTAGATTACCACCGGAACGGGAGATTGAGTTTGAAATTGAACTAATGCCTGGGACAGGACCAATATCGAAAGCCCCGTATAGAATAGCTTTGATGGAACTAAAGGAATTGAAAGTGCAGCTACAAGAGTTGTTTAATAAGGGATTTATTAGACCAAGTGCTTCACCCTAGGGTGCACCAGTCCTATTTGTGAAAAAGAAAGACGGGTCGATGCGTTTATGTATTGATTATAGACAGCTGAACCACGTGACTATAAAGAATAAGTATCCCTTGCCTAGAATTGATGATTTATTTTATCAATTGCAAGGAAGTTCAGTCTTTTCTAAAATTGACTTAAGGTCAGGATACCATCAGTTAAGGATAAAGAAAGAAGACGTTCCTAAGACTGCATTTAGGACTCGTTATGGACATTATGAGTTCCTAGTTATGCCTTTTGGATTAACGAATGCACCAGCCGCATTCATGGATTTAATGAACAGGATATTTAAGCCTTATCTGGATCAGTTTATAATTGTCTTCATTGATGATATCCTGATATATTCTAAAGGACCTGAAGAACATGAACGACACCTGAGGATAGCATTGCAAACATTAAGGGATCATAAGTTATACGCCAAATTCAGTAAGTGTGAATTCTGGCTAGACCAGATAATATTTTTGGGACACGTGGTGTCAGGAGGAGGAATTACAGTAGACCCGGCGAAAGTTGAGATGGTGGTAAGTTGGCCGAGACCGACAACGCTGACTAAAATACGAAGTTTCTTAGGATTGGCTAGCTACTATAGGAGATTTATTGAAGGATTCTCACAATTGGCAGGCCCTTTAACGAAATTGACCCGAAAGAACGTAAGGTTTGAATGGAGTGGAGAATGTGAAAGAAGCTGTCAGGAACTTAAAAGGAAGTTAACTACAACTCCAATTCTAACTATACCATCTGGATTTAATGGATTCACGGTGTATAGTGATGCATCTCATAAAGGACCGGGATGTGTTTTGATGCAGCATGGCAAGGTCATAGCCTATGCATCGAGGCAGTTGAAACCTCATGAATTAAATTACCCAACCCATGATTTAGAATTGGTGCCTATAGTATTTGCTTTGAAAAGATGGAGACATTATCTGTATGGAGAGAAGTTTGAAATCTATACAGATCATAAGAGCTTGAAGTATTTGTTTTCACAAAAAGAGCTGAACATGAGACAGAGAAGGTGGATGGAATTATTAAAAGATTATGACTGTGATGTACGGTACCACCTAGGGAAGGCAAATAAGGTGGCAGATGCCTTTAGTCGAAAGTCGGCTATGGACTTGGCTAGTTTAAGGATAACAGAGTGGAATCTGTTAAAGACAGTAGTAGACTCAGAATTCAAGTTGGAAATAGACCACCTTACCGGTAAGCTCACTGCATTAAGGATTGATTCTAAAGTTATTCAGAAAGTTAAGATTCTACAGGAATCTGAAGAATCTGATCCAGAGATTGTGAAGCTACGAAACGCTGTGTCTCTAGGGAAAAGACCAGAGTTTCAAGTCTTTGAGGATGGAGTAGTAAGATGCCAAGGACGACTCTGTGTTCCTGACAATGAAGAAATGAGAAGGGAAATCCTATCGGAAGCACATAGGAGTAATTATAGTATTCATCCGGGCAGCACAAAAATGTATAGAAATTTACGCCAGCAATTTTGGTGGAATGGCATGAAGACGGATATAGCTAAACACGTTTCTCAGTGTTTAACATGCCAGCAAGTGAAAGCGGAACACCACAAACCCGCGGGACTATTGAGACAATTGGACGTACTAGAATGGAAATGGGAGCACGTGACGATGGACTTTGTGCAAGGACTGCCAAGGACATCAAGTGGCCGCGATTCGATTTGGGTGATAGTAGATCTCTTGACTAAGTCTGCTCATTTCCTAGCGGTCCGCGTAGACTATTCGATGGATAAACTTGCTGAGATATATGTAAGCCAGGTAATACGCTTGCATGGAATTCCTGTGACGATCACATCTGATCGAGACTCTAGGTTTACTTCCAATTTTTGGCAAAGTCTCCAAAATGCCTTAGGGACAAAGCTTCAATTTAGTACTACATTTCATCCTCAAACATATGGACAAACGGAAAGAGTGATCCAGACTCTGGAAGATATGCTGAGAGCATGTATTATTGATTTTAAAGGAAGTTGGGATGAAAAATTGCACTTGATAGAGTTTGCCTATAACAATAGTTTTCAGAAAAGTATAGGCATGGCTCCATATGAAGCATTATATGGAAGAAGGTGCAGAACCCCTATCTGTTGGAATGAAGTAAGTGAAAGGAGATTGACAGGACCTGAACTGGTACAAGTTACTACTGAGGCTATTGAAATTATCAGGAAAAGGCTTAAAATAGCCCAGAGTAGGTAGAAAGACTATGCAGATAAGCGTAGAAGACCTTTAGAGTTTAATGTGGGGGATTATGTATTCCTTAAAGTGTCCACTATGAAAGGAATATCTCGATTTGGAATGAAGGGTAAGTTGAGCCCTAGGTTTGTTGGACCTTTTGAGATATTAGAAAGAATAGGGGATGTACCCTATCGATTAGCTTTACCTCCTAAGCTAGAGAACTTGCATGACGTATTCCACGTATCGATGCTAAGGAAGTACCAGCCGGACCCTGGACACATACTCGATCATGAAGCCATCAAAGTGGATGAGAAAGTGAGGTACATTGAAGAGCCTATGCAAGTACTGGATCAAAAGGAGCAAATTCTTAGAACCAAGAAAATACCATTGGTTAAGATATTATGGCGACATCATGATGTGGAGGAAGCCACATGGGAAAGTGAAAATGAGATGAGGGAAAGGTACCCTCACTTGTTTAAAGAGACATAAGTAATGTCTAATTTCGAGGACGAAATTCTCTAAGGAGAGGAGAATTGTGGCATCCTAAAATTTCATAACGACACCTAGATACACTGCGACCCATGAAAAGGTAACGGAAGCACCACCGGACTATATTATAGTCATTACACCAACCGATTTCAATTAAACAAGGCCGAGCATTGAATGGACTATTGTTTTGTTGGGAATATATCATATGCTCATGTGTGATCTAGGTTGTGCTAAAAGATGAATTGATGAGAAATTTTCTATTCTTGGCCGTGTACTCTATAAGTCGGATTACCATTGATTAATGTTGCAATATTATATGGCCATCTGAGTATTTGTAATAATGTATATAAGCGGGGATTAAGGTGGATTATTAGGAGCAAGTGTGGGCTAGATACCTAAGGCCCAAAACAGCTCAAAGCAGCCCACATTCCCCCATCATTCGATCGACCAAGGCCCGGCCGATTGAGGCCCATCATTCTTCCATGAAAATTGACAAGTGGCAAGAGAGATTATGCAAGTGTCGCCACCCCTTGCTTCACCGGAAATCCTCCATGCAAAACCTAATGATTACAAGCTAATCATGAGTGTAAAAGAAATAAAAGAAAAGGAGAAGGGGGCGGAGTGAACGAGGGAGTGAGATCAAGAGAGAGAGTGAGGTCGAGAGAGAGAGTGAAACTGAGAGAGAATTTTGAGGGTGCTTCGGCAAGGGGAAGAAGAAGACCAACCCCGCCGTGCGTGCGCCTGCTGCCACCATCGACGCCGCCTAGCTCCCCCGTCGATCGAGCCACGCCCGAAGCCTCAAGTCACCGTTTTGCTTGCTGTGATTTTGTTGAACTTAAGGCAAGTGAAGTCCATTGATCTACACTATGCTTGCTGTGGTTGCGTGAAGTGTAATAGATTTTGAAGATGCTTGAATTTTGATGCTGGATGTTGGAGTTTCGAAACGGTAGGAGTAGTTCTTTAGGACTAGTAAACTGTTTTATGGAAAAACAGCTTGACCTTTGGCGATTCCGTGAATTTTATGCAATTATACAGTCGGAATTTGACTTTGTGTCCTTGATAAAAGTTGTAGATGACATCTTGAGAATAAACGGACAAGTATTGGTCGGGGAAACGATTTTTCTTTGAAAGTGATAAATCTGGAGACTGTTACCGAGGGTTAGGGAAAGTTGTAATAATTATACCTTTTAATAAAGAATGAATTCGACTTCGATTTCTTCATGAGAATTTTACCTCTAGGTCTTAAATATAACATATTAAAATCTCAGAATTTTCTGAGTTCATTTAGGGACTTTATCGAAATTATTGTTTAAACTGTGCAAAAGTGGTGCTTGAATTTTATGGCTGTGATGCATGGACCTTTACGATTTATATGAAATTTTATGGACACGGTGTTCTTCATAAAACCTTTTTCCCTAGGTCTCATTTACAACATGTTTAATTTTTAGAATTTATTAAGATCATTTACTAATTCTTCCAGAATTTTAATTAAAGAAGTGTAATCTGTTTTATTCGAAAATCGTTTTATTTTCAAGAACAAATAAATTACTTCATGAGATGTGGTATCTTGAGTTGTTATTTATACAGCATATGTGGTGACATTTATGCATTTCATATGACATCAAAATTGATGAAGTTTTACAAATTCAATGAAACTTTTGGCATTATTGCATCAAGGGCATTTTCCAAAATGAGATATATCCATGTATATTGATAATGATGATACTGTCGAACTGCTACGTCGACGATGCCCCAGGAGTTTCGGGATGCCCGGAGGTGTGTGCCGGATGCCCGGAGGTGTGTGCCGGATGTCCTCGGGAGTTTCGAGATGCCCGGAGGTGTGTGCCGGAGGCCTCGTGATGCCAGTTGTGGTGCGAGATGCCCGGAGGTGTGTGCCGGATGCCTGGAGGTGTGTGCCGGAGGCCTCGCGATGCCAGGTTGGGTGCGAGAGATATGAGGGATGCAAACACTGGTCCCTAGGAGAAAAATGAGATCCTTCTGAAAAATCAAAATGGGAAATGAATCATGCGCGTGTGTGTGCATATGTTATGGGACATAAATTGTCTATGAACTTGAGTTGGTACTATTTGGCATTGAAATTGTGGTCATTAAGGCATTGAATGGATCTCATGGAGACATATGTATGATTGCATGGATGATATGTGCATCTCACATGAAAGCTTGGTTGTCTTGCTTGTTGCATTTTGTGGTTTGATGGATCTTTTACTGCTGAGTGGTTGTACTTACCCCTTTTAGGGGCTAACATGTCAGACTAGGAGTTATGTCTCTGTCGCCAGTCGCCCCCGGTACTTTCTATGGCATACCGACCAACGTCGAGGTTGAGTGTACGGAGCATCATCACCCCGAGATACGGGGGTTAGTTTTTGTTCGTGTGCGGGCTCTGGTTTTGTATGACGTTGGATTACCCGATGGCCCAATCACTCAGGAGTTTCTGTCCGTTCATGTCCGCCGCAACGGGACCATGTTGGGGATGCTGCCGCCACCAGCTAACGGGCCGGGTTGGGTGTGACTGAGGGCGATGGAAGGAGGATGAAGCTTCTTTTTGGACGGCCGACACTAGATGATGGATCGATGTTCACGACTGCTGTGGAGCCGGGTACTTTTGGTTATAGCTGAGCTTAGTAAAGCCTTGGCCTTTTGATGTACCGACTCATGATGTCCATCAAAGTTATGTAAATAAAAGTGTTCGGCTCTAACTTATATAAGATGTGTAGTTGGTGTGCATTGCGTTATTTTTAGAGTATGGGATAGGGAGATTTCGAATATGCTTCCGCTATATGAACTGCGCTGGGAACGATTAAATGATATAACCCCCAGGACTTATGGACTCATCATAATACTATGGAATCGGAGTGATATTTTATCAGGACAGGTGAATGGTAAGCGAGCTGTGGCGATCCTAACGGATCGGGGGCCGTTTCGGGGGTGCCACAGGTTGGTCGGCAACCGGTGGTACGTGGGGGTCGAGGGGACTTGCTGATGATTGGTATGGGTGGAGGTAGGGTCAGAATGGAAGAAAAACGGCTGAAACGAGCAAAAAAGGCGAAGCAGTGAAGGCTACCCGGCGGACTGACGGACCGGCGACCGGTTCCTTCTCGCTGGCATATAGGTCGGCCGGCGACTCCGTTCGGCACGAGGTCAGGCTCCTTTGAATGGTTTGGATGTGCTGAAGACAACGATGGGTGGCACGAAGGCTGATTCGCATGGGAAGACCACTTTAACTCAGATCTTTGGAGAAAGGTCAGCTGGAGCAGAAACCGGTAGAAGAGAAAACAGAGGGGGAAACAGCGGTCGACGATGGCCTTGCGGGTGTACAACCAGCTAGGGGGAGGCTGTGCTCGGTTCCTCTGGTTTTCTAAGCTTCCAAAGCACACCAACAATGAAGAAAGAAAGGAGAAAGAGGAAGAATAAGGTGGCTGCTGAAAAGGGTCCACCAAATGGCCTTTAAAGTCTTCAACCTTAGCCTCATTCACTTATCACAAGCCCCCACCATGTCAGCCCTTGTCCTCAGCCACTTCTCTCTCCTCGAGCTTCCCCAAGAAGTCTCCTACCATGGCTTAAATGTTGCTCCCCCCTTGGCTACGAATTTTGTGACTTTGCCCTTCAATTTCTTCAATTCCATTCAATCCTCTTCCAGTTGAGTCCAATTGAAGTCCATAAAATCCACCGATGTGCCAACACTTAATTCCACATTTTTCCTTGTCCATTGAACCATCTTGTATCCCAAAATTGCGATCAAAAGTGTGCCTACGAATTTCCCGATCCAAAATAACCATACTTTGATTTTTCGCCGAAAATCTCGGTTTGCAGAAAAATCTGCTGAAGATGAGTCGTCGTTCCTAAAATAATTTGTGACATAACAGAACTTCCGATTTCTAAAATCTGGTTCAATTTCTTGGTTAATTTCAATCTGGCGCGATTTTAGCGCGTCTTAATCTACAGGGTAGCTTTCGGGAATTTTTAGTGCATTTGACCTGTGATTGATTATTTTCAAGCCACAAAGTGCATCTTCGACACATTGGCGACTCTCGGTTGTCGTGAAAATCTTGAGGTTTCAAATACGGACACTGGGTACAGAAAAGACAGAAAAATCGGTCTAGTGCCGTTTAACGAGAATTTTGTCATTAGGTGGAATCATCCACACTTAATCACATACCTTTGTCGAATTGACCTATCTCCAGTCTCTGATTGATTTTGACCGTGCCGTAATGACCCTTGTAGATTAGCACGGTCAAGCAGTCGATTTTTGGTCGAATTCTCAAGTCTATTGCGTTAAAATCCCTTAACGACTTCACCTGATAGACTAGTTATCTCGTGATTGGCCCTCTCAGAGAATAAGGCCATAGGCGCGTTGATGAAAGGCCCATTTCATCTCATCGAAATCAGACTTGAAAATCAAGATGTCACAACTCTTCTCTTATTATAAAAATTTCGTCGTCGAAATTTAAACCTTTATCAATCCTTAAACAAAAAGGTGGGGGTACTACCGTCTCATCAAATCTTCACTTTCCTAGGTTGCTCCTTCAGTGTTGTGGTGTTGCCAGACCATTTTGACCAACGGGATGGTTTTGGTGCGCAGAACTTGTTCCTTGCGATCCATAATCTGAACCGGGCTTTCCACATATGACACTCTGTCGTCCACATCCAATTCCTCAAAATTAAGCACGTGGGTCGAGTCAGCCTCATACTTCCTCAACATCGACACGTGAAAGACGTCATGCACTTGTGCCAACCTTGGCGGTAATATAAGATGATACGCTAGGATCCCGATTCTTTCAAGAATCTCAAATGGACCTACGTACCTCAGACTCATCTTTCCCTTCTTGTCAAAGCACGAAGTATCCCTCATTGGTGACACCTTCAGAAAGATGTCCTCACCAACTTGGAATTCAAAAGGCCTTCAACGCTTATTGGCATAACTTTTCTGACGACTCTGAGCGGTCCTTAATCTGTCTCTGATAACGGTAACTACATCCACTGACTTATGGACTAACTCTGGGCTTGTGATCTTTCTTTCTCTGAACTTCTTTCAACAAACTGAAGTTCTGTACACTCTGCTCTGTCCTACTTCAAAAGGAACCATCTGACTGTTCTGCTTAAACTGGGAATCCTCGGGTCTTGATCTGATATAAGTTCGTCACTAGTACTTCATGCAGATGAACTATTTGACACACGTATAACTCTGCGTGCCTGTCCAAATCAAGGTCCTTTCGTACTGTGATGAAGTGAGCCGACTTCGTCAATCTGTCGACCACTACCCAAATGGAATCATTACCCCTCTGACTCCTTGGTAAACTAGTCACAAAGTCCATTGTGATATGTTCACATTTCCACTCGGGAATCTCGAGAGGTTGCAAAAGTCCTCCCGGCTTACAATGTTGTGCCTTTACTTGCTGACACATCAGACATTTGGTGATATCCGCCTCGATATCGGACCACCAATAGTGTTGACGCATATTCTGATACATCTTCGTACTGCCAGGATGAATGCTGTAACTGCTACGATGAGCTTCTGACAATATCTCTTCCTTAAGCTCTGCGTCGTCGGGTACACACAATCATCCTCGGAACCTTAGTGTTCCATTATCATAAATCTGAACATCAGTCTTCCTCTTCTCGGTATCCTCTTGCAGGATCTTCTGAACATCCGGATCTGTTGGCTGACACATCTTGATTCTAATTTGCACTTCCGGTTCAATTTTGAGGGTGGCCGTACGATTTGGAAGGTGGCCTACCTCAAACTAGAAAACCAAATCTCTGGCCTTCTCGATCAAAGTCCATTCCTTGAGCACCATCTATGCTACTGAAGACTTTTGACTCAGCGCATCGGCGACCTTGTTCGCCTTTCCGGGGTGATACAAGATATCACAATCATAGTCCTTCAGGAGTTCCATCTAGCGATGCTGTCTCATATTCAACTCCTTATGAGAGAATAGGTACTTGAGACTTTGATGGTCAGTGAAGATCTGGAATCTTTCTCCGCACAAATAATGTCTCCAAATCTTCATAGCGAAAATAATCGCTGCAAGTTCTAAGTCATGCGTTAGGTAATTCAGTTCATGAGGTCTCAACTGACGGGACGTGCATGCAACAACCCTGCCATGTTGCATTAGCACGCAACCCAGTCCTCTAAATGACATATCACTGTAGATCTCGTATCCTCCAGGACCAGATGGAATGGTCAGCACAGGTGCAGCAGTCAGCTTCTGCTTAAGCTCTTGGAAACTACACTCGCACTTACCTATCCACACAAATTTCACTTCCTTCTTCAGTAGTTGAGTCAACGGTGAAGCTAATGCTGAAAACCTTTCCACAACCTTTTGTAATACCCTGCTAAACCCAGAAAACTTCTTATCTCTATCACTATAGTCGGTCTTGGCTAGTTGATCACTGCTTCAATCTTGGCGGGGTCCACGGAGATTCCTTCTCCTGAAATTATGTGACCTAGGAAAGCAACACAAGTCACCCAAAACTCGCACTTGCTAAACTTAGCGTACAACTCATGATTCCGCAGAGTCTGTAACACTATCCTTAAGTGCTTTTCATGTTCTTCAAGATTACCATAGTACACCAGGATGTCGTCGATGAAAACAATCACAATTGATCCAGGTACTCCTTGAACACACGGTTCATCAGATCCATGAAAGTAGCTAGGGCGTTCATCAGACCAAACGACATTACAGTGAATTCATAATGGCCGTACCGAGTACGAAATGCTGACTTCGGTATGTCTTCTTTTCTGATCCTCAACTGATGATATCAAGTCCTTAAGTCGATCTTGGAGAATATCGACGCTCCTTGAAACTAATCAAACAAGTCATCGATCCTCGGGAGTGGATACTTGTTATACTTGTTATTGATCGTCACCTGATTGAGTTGACGAGAGTCGATGCATAGACACAACGAACATCTTTCTTTTTCACGAATAGAACTGGTATTCCCCAAGGTGATGCACTGGGACGTATAATTCCCTTATCCAACAATTCTTGCATCTACACCTTCAGTTCTTTCAACTTCGACAAAGCCATCCGCTAAAGAGCCTTAGAGATTGGTTCTGTCCGAGGGGCTAACTCAATCACGAACTTTATCTCTCTTTCTGGCGGCAGACTTGGCAATTCTTTCGGAAATACATCTGGAAAATCTTGTACTACCGCAATGTCTTCGATCTTAAACTCCTAAACTGTCGTATCTACGATAGTCGCCAAGTAACCTTGGCAACCCCCGTCTAACAAATGGGTTGCCTCAAGCAACGAAATTAAAAGGGATTGAGGGTCCTCCTCAACTTTCGATAAATTCGAAATTTTCATTTGTCAACGGATTAGACTGCATTACCTTACGACAACAATTCATTACCACCAAAAAGCTCCTTGAGCCAAACCTTTTTATACATGATGTCAAAGTTATACATAAGTAAATTAGTCAAGTACAACTCTAGCCAAGGTTCTTCTTCTACTACTTTATTACAACAAGCTAAAGTTTTCCAAACTTAGCCAAAATTCTACTGCGTTACTCTGATAAAATCACCCCAAAAACATCATTCCTCTGGTCGGTGCACAGTTCAGTTCCTTCCTGTCTCCTTCACCATCCTAGTGGCGTCCTATCCGCAGTAACGGTGCTTATGCTCTCCTAGACCTACGCGGACAGTTCCTCACCTGATGGCCGTGTTGGTCACATCCAAAGCACACTCCCGTTATACCTGGACACTGGGTTGGTCTGTACTTCCTTCTACAAACTCGGCACCTATCTAGTGAGTCCTTTGCCTCCTGTCGGGTGACAGCATGTACTCTTTCTTGCACTAGAGGCCTAATCCAAATATCCCACTATGTGTCTTGCAGCGCATCCTCTCTGTTCTGTTCCATCGGCGGCGGTGGCGACAGCTATGGTCCCATCTGTCTGCGCAGATAGTTTCTGGCTAGGTGACCCTGTTGGTCACACACAAAACAAGTGCCCGTCCTAAAATGACACAGGGCTGATCCATGCCGTCCTCCGCAGGATCAACACACTCTAAATTAGCTCATCGGTGCTTATCTCACCCTTCCTGTTGGGTGGCACAGGATATCTTTCTCCTGTCATTAGTCTCTTCCCAAACCGATTCCCATCTCTAATAGAACCAAACCGCAACTCATATGCAGAGGCTTGTTCCCCGCTCACAATTCTAGGTTGAGCTTCAGCGGTTGCAGCAACATCGGTTACGGCATTGGTGGCGGTAGTGACAGCGGCAGCTTAATCTTGTCCTTGCTAGCCCAAAATGCCTCCCAAAGTCTCTAGCACCTAAACGATTTTGTTGAACCTAAGATCGCTCAGTGCTGCTACCCTCTCAGTACCGGCTTGCGGCAATACTCTCACACTTGCGCTGGCCTGAGCCTGCACTCTGCCTCGGGTACCGACTCTTGTTGGCGTCCTACCTCGAGTTACAGGTCCTATCGACCTCCTCCAATGAGTTCTCTACTCCCAGTCACTCATGCTACAAGTTCTTTACAAACACCTATTTTCCAATTCCAATACTACATTAGAATTTGAGTGACCACCAAATAAGCTATCAATCAGCTATCACGCATATTAAAATAGCCTATCCTACTAACTATCCCATGACTCCTCGCACCTTATCACTCCAACTACTAACCCGCTCTGATACCACTTAAACGAGGATGTCATGCTCCGATCCTCGAGTGCGTACCCATCAATCTATGGTAGATAAAAAAATTGTGACTTCCCAGGACAAGTCGCCGACCTTTTCATTTTATTGCATATGTGGAAGCGAATAATAAATCCCCTAACAGTAACCATCTCGGGATAGAAAAGCAGGACAACAGATTCACAAACAAACATGTAAACATCGGGTTTAGATACAAAAAGAGTTTGGTCAAAAGTCTACAAGAAGGTTGACTCTCAAAAAGGAATTGTCCTATGACATACTAATCGGACACAAACGCCGATCTTTCAGACTCCACCTCTACAGACTCCGGGGCTTTGGTCCTCCACGACACCTTCTAAGGACCTGAAAATGGTTATACAATAACCAGTGAGACAATGTCTCAGCAAGTCCACCCCCTAAACCCTTATTAGGAAGAAAATACGCCTCAGGGCGATCTAGTTACACAACCACACAATGAGAATAGAGGACTTACCTTACCTCAGTTCCTTCCTACATGTCAACATAGTTCATATCACAAATGCATCTAATTAATGCACATAACAATTGAAACGCCTCAACAACTCAACAAATCACAGGGGTCCCGATTATAAGGCCAAACCGTTATAACACATCCCACACCATGCCACACAGTTTTGTCTCATAATCAGGCGCATCAAACTGAGACAAGCATACGTTCCAATTGTTAATTAAGCCACTCAAGGCACAGCCGACTCCCATGTTCGGCTGTCTACTGGCCAAGCTAGGCATCATCTCTTCCCCATTGAGCACGACTGCGTCTCATTGACGACTTTCCCGAAAGAGCATAGGTCCAAAATCTACTGCGACCCATTACCCTAATGCATGGGTAACCCGAAAGTGGGATTTAGTAACGTCTGGCATAAACGCTAGGATTGGTTCTCTTTAATCAACACACGACCACTCAATCTCGGCTCAGGACACAGTGCTTTGCACTCAAATGACTCAATTAAAATAGTGATCATGGCATGTTTTCTTCATATTAAAAACATCTGAGAAAATAGTCGCGTGTGGGTACACGGTCAATTCGAACCTTTAAAAGTGATACCTCTCCTTTTCAAACCCCACTATTTGATATAGTACTTAAAATCAATTTTCGGTGTCAAAACTCGACACCCGGGATTTTCTGGATAAATTCCATATTTTCACAATAATCACTCAATTGGCACAATCCAACCATCAAATACATAATCTAAACAGACCATTGCAATCAGCACGAAATTCCGGTCACCGACTATTCCGGTCTAATTTCCGGAAAATAATAAATAATTATATATACTCCGAAATTAAATAAATAAATAATATATTATATTAATATAATTTAATAAAATAATATTTATAAATTTGAAATAATTAATTAATTTAAAATAATTAATTAAGGGCTTAATCAAGATTACACTAATTTAATCACCTAATTAGCCTTAATTAATTATTCACTAAACTAATCACATCTCTTAATCTAATTAACAATTAACTAAACTAATCTAACCACCTAAACATACTTAGCTTAATTTAAACACCCCTTAAGCATAATTAATCTCCTAAGCAATGTTTAATGAGTAAACTCACCGGTTTAGCGTTCTGGTGAGTCCACGGCGACGACAACGGCGAGGTGGGTGACAAACCTCCAAGTAGCGACACCAACCAAGGTCAGGAAGGGAATGGAAACGGGCCACGAAGACCTCACGGCTTGCTGGTCTTCAGCTTCTGTTTGCTTAACCGAGAGGCTGCTCGGCTTGGCTTCGGCGGCTAGGAGCAGCAAGGGGGTGGCTATGGCGGAGATCTGGCGGCGTATGGCGGAGGTGATGCTCGGGGACCTCTACCCCGATGATCCAAGGCAGTCCCGGGGCTGGAACATCAACCACAAACTTGGACTCCCCCTAAAATTCTAAAAACTAGACTGCCGGAGGAGGAGAGTGGCTGAACGGGCTTGGCCGGAGCTCCAACATGGGGTTGGATGGCAACCGGCGGCACCTGGGGGTCGAGGGGGACTTGCTGGTGGTTGGTATGGGTGGAGGTAGGGTCGGAATGGAAGAAAAACGGCTGAAATGGGCAAAAAAGGCGAAGTAGTGTAGGCTGCCGAGCAGACCGACGGACCGGCGACCGATTCCTTCTCGCTGGTGTACAGGTCGGCCGGCGACTCCGTTCGGTGCGAGGTCAGGCTCCTTTGAACGGTTTGGATGTGCTGAAGACAACGGTGGGTGGCACGAAGGCTGATTCGCACAGGAAAACCACGTTTAACTAAGATCTTTGGAGAAATGTCAGCTGGAGCAAAAACTGGCAGAAGAGAAAACAGAGGGGGAAACAGCGGTCGACGGTGGCCTTGTGGGTGTGCGACCAGCTAGGGGGAGGCTGTGCTCGGTTCCTCTAGTTTTCTAAGCTTCCAAGGCACACCAACGATGGATAAAGGATGGAGAAAGAGGAAGAATAAGGTGGCTGCTGAAGAGGATCCACCAAATGGCCTCCAAAATCTTCAACCTTAGCCTCATTCACTCATCATGAGCCCCCACCATGTCAGCCCTTGTCCTCAGCCACTTCTCTCTCCTCAAGCTTCCCCAAGAAGCCTCCCACCATGGCTTAAATGTTGCTCCCCCCCTTGGCTACGAATTTTGTGACTTTGCCCTTCAATTTCTTCAATTCCATTCAATCCTCTTCCAATTGAGTCCAATTGAAGTCCATAAAATCCACCGATGTGCCAACACTTAATTCCACATTTTTCCTTGTCCATTGAACCATCTTGTATCCCAAAATTGCGATCAAAAGCAGGCCTACGAATTTCCCGATCCAAAATAACCATACTTCGATTTTTCGCCGAAAATCTCGGTTTGCAGAAAAATCTTCTGAAGATGAGTCGACGTTCCTAAAATGATTTGTGACATAGCAGAACTTCCAATTTCTGAAATCGGGTTCAATTTCTCGGTTAATTTCAATCTGGCGCGATTTTAGCACGTCCTAATCTACAGGGTAGCTTTTGGGAATTTTTAGTGCATTTGACCTATGGTTGATTATTTTCAAGCCACTAAGTGCATCTTCGACACATTGACGACTCTCAGTTGTCGTGGAAATCTTGAGGTTTCAAATATAGACATACGGTACAGAAAAGACAGAAAAATCGGTCTAGTGCCATTCGACGAGAATTTTGCCATTAGGTGGAATCACCCACACTTAATCACATACCTCTGTCGAATCGACCTATCTTCGGTCTCTAATCGATTTTGACTGTGCTGTAATGACCCTTGTAGATTAGCACAGTCAAGCAGTCGATTCCTGGTCGAATTCTCAAGTCTATTGCGTTAAAATCTCTTAACGACTTCACCCGATAGACTAGTTATCTCGTGAGGGGCCCTCTCAGAGAATAAGGCCATAGGCGCGTCGATAAAAAGCCCATTTCATGTCATCGAAATTAGACTTGAAAATCAGGATGTCACATATTCCATTAAAGCTCGTAAGCTCTTAGCCCATGTTCATTGTCCGCGAGAGAAAAAGGAAAAAGCGAAGACAGAGAATGAAATACATTTGATTGTCTGGGGTTGAGAGTATTTCTTTTTCTGGGCTTAGAGAGGGTGTAGTTCAATCCCCTCCTTTCTCTGTCTCACTCACACTATTCATTAACAGATTAACAGATTTTTTTGGGTCAATCTCGCATCTGCCTAAGCAATAACAACAAATTCGAGTCCTGTAATCTGATGATAGCTTAGCAAAATGATGAGCTTCTGCTGCTTGTGGTGCGAGTCATTTTTAGGGTTTGTAACAGCTGCTAGAGCTTTGAGCGACGTTTCTGAGCACGGTAGTATAATATTTACTCATGCAGGTCTCTTCTCAGGAAGACGGTTGCAATGATGTTGGCAGTCTTTGTCATGTTCTTGGGCGGAGTGTTAACTGGTGCAGCTCTTGTCCTTCTGGCTTATGCAATTTGTTGGAGCAATTTTTTTAGGTGGCCCTTCTAGGCAATACTCTTAAACTTATGTCTTTTCCCCTCCGGACAGAAAAGGTAGGTTGTGATAGGAGTAGTTCAGCTTGCAACCTCCATAAACTAGGTTCAGTTGAAAAACTAACGATGAATTATTCACGCTTCTTCCAGATTTGCGTCAATGTCTTCTCAAACATGTTTAGACTCTGAATTCAATGCAGTGACTTCAAAATCATGCGAAGGTCTTCTGTGCTAAAGCAACGTACAATTAAATTAGGTCAGGCACCAAAGCATCTTATCAAACTATTTATTCTTGAGCATCCTATCAAACTATGCCCACCTCGTATAGTTTTCTCAATGTTCCTCCATGATTTCTACAAAGTCAGGACGTTAATCATATAACAAAGAAAAAAAAATGATCAAGATGAATTCCAGAGACAAATTACTATCAACGGAGAACTTCACACCTCCCAACCATTCAAATTGTGATAGGCCATAAAAACAGGTTTAAGAAGTTCACTAGCAAAAGAGACTGCAGAGAGAGCAGAGTGAAACTACTATATTATATTTCTGTGAATGTACATAAGACATCACATTTCACAATGCTCAACTAGATCTACAATGCATTGCAGAGTAAGCAAATAGTTTACTCCTTCGATGTCATGAAACTCTGTAGAAATAGCGTTTGAAATGATGAGCATAACTATGATCCATTCCATCAAAGGAATTTTTACCGTATTGGATAAGCCCATCATTGATAAGAATGGAGTTTTAATGTCAAGAAACTAGTGCGTCCAACTTTGTCCACTTATTTTTCAGAAAGCAGTTTCATGATGTTCGTGCTTCTTAACATCCAGAGCAATTTCAACATAGCAATGGACTTCTTCCAGCATTATCTGGCGCATCATAATCAGCATGATACCTCGCAACAATGTTATTGGAGAAGGCTGTCTGATCTTGTTGGGCAGCAACATGAACTGCCTGCAGCGGAGAGGCTAGCAAATGAAGAATGGTCATTAAAGTAAAAATTAAAACTAGACTAAGAAAAGGAACAACCCTTCTCAATGAACAAAATGGAGAACATATAGTTATATAGAATAAACCAAGATTTCAGAAGACGAAATTTCATGATCCTTGGCAGAGATAGTTCCATAAAAATTTGAAATGACCACCATAGCTAGTGGCATCACACATTACTGCTCATTAGTATGGCATAAAAACCACGCATGAAAAGCTCAAAATCCTTTCTAAACTCAAGACAAACACCAATGCTATAATTATCAAATTCGTTCTTTACTTCATGTCAATGCTATAACTCCCCAAACTACGGTAAGTAGATAAATAAGAATTACTCGGTGTCCAAAGAAAATTGTGGAGAATGAACAAGGATCCTGATGCCCATTTACATCAGCTGACTCAACCAAGCTCCATTTTGCAAAAGCTGGCGTGCTCGAGGCTTGCTAGATTCCGGCAAGCCTTGAGCTTGTTGGCCAATTTGGCAAGGCCCAAGGCCAGTGAGCTCGAGACCGTCAAAGAGCTCGAGACCTCACACTCGCTAATTGGGTGAACCTTGAGCTCATCGGCCTTGGGCTTCGTTAGATCGGCTAGCCAAATGCTTGAGCTTGATGCTTACACTTTTCGGTCTAGCAAGCTTGAGCTCATTGATCTAGTGAGCAACAAGCTTGAGCTAGCCAAAGGTCGGTGGCGAACCTAAGCTCGTTTGTGGCCGGCAACCGGCTGAGAAAGAAGTCAACAAAAAGAAAGAAAAAAAAATTAAAAATTCATTTTTTTTAAAAGAAAAAAGAAGGAAGTGGGGGCTAATAGTGGTGTGATATAAGAGATAGTGAGTGAGGAAAATATGTTCAATTACTTGAAAAGTGGAAAATATTTTCCTAATTTTATAAGACTTTTTTCCGTTGGTGGAAACTATTTTCCCCGATTAGTTCATTTTTCATGGAACAAAAACAGGAAAATTTAGAAAACATTTTCTTGGAAATTATTTTTAGTGAAATGAACGGAGCTTTAGAGAAGAAAAGAAGACGAGCAGATTATTGGCGAAAAAATTGAAAAAAAAAGGAAAGAAAAAAGAAAAGAAGATGAGCTGATTTTGTGAAATAGGCTTCGGATTGAGAATTCATTTTCTGAAGATGCCGACAGAAAAATTACACATTTGGTTCACATATGGTCCGAGCATTCTACTGCACAACCACATAACTAAATCGGAGCCTTTAGCTTGCAAAAATCGAATAAAATAGGGGTGGAATAACTGTTCCATTGAAATAGAATTGAGCACGGATGTGAAATCTGTATCTATATAAATATATAACAATTATGTCTTTTTTAGGGATTGCTACTAAGGTTGACACGTAGGATTATGAGTTGCAATGAAGGAATTATTCTCCTTAGAAGGAGTACTTTCTCACGGTTTTCACTCATTTTATTTCAAATTAATTATATATATAGTTAAAATTAATCATTATATCATTTATAATATATCAATATAATCCAAACCTTCATCTAATAGTTTAAACTTTTAAAATAGTTAATGATAGTCCCGCAAATCTCAACTTGATATCAGAGACATTGTTTTTTGAGGAAGCATCTGTCGAGTCACTAGCCGCATTGGCCATGACTTTTCATGGTGGTGGCCATGACACCAGCCATAGTAATGTCGTTGCTCGTGATTTTACACCAAGGCTGAAGCCTTTGGTTGCTATTCGGCACCCTTCTACTGCTTATTTTGAAACAACCACATCGCCATTAGACTTGCCACCCTCAGACAGGCCCATTCCTTAAAATTTCGTCTCCAACAGACGTCGAAATCCACCACACGCACCACCACACGCCATCGCGTCTCAAACCCAAGTCGGCCGCTACTGTTTACTAGTGTTTCGGATATCCTCCACTGAGTATTTACAAAATAAACTCCATCCCAACGCTCGATGCTCTCCGTCGAGCCACCTAGTGAAGTTTCACCACCAACCGTCGTGATACGCCCTCTCACACGCCGCTAGAAGCTTCTGCGCGTGACATTCACGTGCCTCCCAAGAGGCACATGCCTGCACGCATCGACAATCCTCCACGTATTTTGACATCATCTGACATGCCATCGCCATGTCATCTATGACCGCCCAAAATTGACCTCCATTGACTCTCGTCGACTCACCGTTGACCGTCATTGACCGGTTCATCTGACTAGCCAAACCAGTTCTATCGCATTTCTGACCACTTTGATTGCCTTTTCACCAGTTTTTGGTATTTTTGACCAGTTTCCAAGGTATTTTGACGTTCTAAGTTCATTTGTGGCCTTATTTGCACGAGAGGAACTCTCCAGGTAATAGTTTCTTCACATTTTTGTCCAATCTACCATGTTGAAACTGATATAGTGCTTATTATGGAAGTTTCGACGTCCAATTACCATCTAGTATGACCTAAATAACTTACAGAGATAGCTAATTGATCCCAAAATTGAGGTCCACATGATATCAGAGCTAAAGGTCTTGAATTCGAACCTTTCCAGACCCCATTTGTCTAACCAATTAAATATTTTCACGCTTAGTGAAAATGCTAGTACTACCACCTAGAGGAGGGTGAATAGGTGTTAAAATAAACATTGACAAATAAATGTGAAATAAAGAGTTAGAGTTTGATTAAAAGCACCACCAGACTTCTAGAAGAAATTCAAAATCAGATAAGAGATGGAATAGATTTTTGAGAAACTTAAATAAAATTGCAACGGATAAAGCTGAAAAGAGTTAAGGGAATAGAAAATTGCACACGAGATTTATAATGATTTGGCTTAGATCAAGCCTACATCCACTCTTCCTCACTAACAGCCTTTCGGCTGTAATTCACTAAAGTATTAATAGCGAAGTCCAATATTTCGAGTACAAATACTCAATGGAAGATTTCTTTTTCCCACATTAAGTCACTCTTCTTGTGATTCTCTCTTAAGTACAATTTGTAAGAGCTGTCGTTGAAGAACAAGTGGTTTTAAAGCCTTCAAATTTTGGAATTTTAATTTTCACACACTTTTTAAATAGATTGAATGACATCCTTAAATACTCCTCCATGTCTTACTAGCCGTTGGCATTCTCCAGAGGAATTCTTTTGATCAATATATCGGACAGAATCCATCAAGGAAATCTTAAAGCCATTTGAAGATTGAGATGAAAATCCATTGATTTTGGTTGCTCATACAATCATAATTTAGGTTTCCATAAGTAAATGCTTCCCAAAAAGGAACTTGTCTTCAAGATTGATTTCATCAATTCGTGATTGATTCCATCAATGTATTTATAAAAGGTAAGTGAGATTCTTCACCAGAAAGCTAGATATTAAAGAATAAATCTCTATTATGTTCATATTGAATCATTGTCATAAAATCAATAAATTTGAGTCTAATTATATGTTCGTTATGGACTTGGTTTCAGTCTGGATTGCGTCAGAGTGGAAAAGACTTCTAGAATGAATAGACTTTAACAAAAGTCTGCGATATGACTTCAAAAGTCTACTATTCTTCAAAATAAGAACAAGAACAAGAAGGTTTTGTAAATTTCAAAACCTGGCAGGAGTTTTCTCAACAATCTTCCCATTTTTGATGGTGACAAGACTTTCATGTAGTTAAGCATAATATAAAATTTATCATGCAAAACAACACTTTAACAGCACATGATAATTGATAGAGATAACAGACAATAAGCACAATGAAGTCTTCATAAATTTGCACAAAATATACATAGTATGCATAAAAGAAACGCCATCCACACACACCATCCACACCAACATAGAAAATCTCAATCATGCACCAGTTCAAAGCTTCAATCTGTAAAACTCTTCCCCTTTTAACAGCAAAAAGAGCAAATCAAACAAGCACAAGGAAGACAAGAAAAAGAGTTTGCTTTGAAAAGGATCAGGGTTGCCTAGGAACATGAACAAGTTGGAAATCCTCCAAAGTCTACACGGTCTCCTCAAGCTTAATCAGGCACTAATGGAAGACAGTCTCAACCTTCGCTAAATTCTAAGATGCCTACTGATTCATAGTGTGAAGTTTATCATCAAGAGATTGTACATTTCCGATGAGAGATTCTAAGGTAATACTGAGAACAACATGCAACTTCTAGATTTCAACATTCATCCTGTAGTGCTTTGCCTTAATCTCCAAAAAGAGCTCCACTATCCGAGGATAGTTTGATTTTGATTTAGTTTGGGCACTAGCTTCGGCAAACTGTACTGGTGAAGTATCCCAAGGTGAAGGAACATCGACCTAAACATGTGAAATGTGTTGCTCCCCCTGAACATTAGCTTGTTTTTTTTTTACCCTTAGGAGAAACTTCAGGGAAATGAGATGCATAAATATCTTCAGCATCTAGAAGAGATTGACTGATGCCATCACTAGCAGTTGGTTCGATAGTCTAGTTATTAGGAGTTTTCTCATCTACTTTCCCTGTCTCAGTGGCTATAGTCACTCCTTCTCTTCCTGGCATTGGTTTGTTAACCAGCTCCCTTCTCTCCAGCATCTCCTACATCAACTTCCCTTGTATCTTCTCCTTTCTTGTCAGAATACTCCTGTCCCTTGTTCATATTGGCATCTCCCTCTTCATCATCTGAGTCATCATCCTTACTCTCTTTCACTCTAGTTTCTTCTCCTTCACTTTCTTCTTCCAATTCTTTCTCGCTCTCATCCTCTTCTTATTCCTCAGAATCAGCTGTACAACCAAGAGGATCACGCATGGCAATATTTGCCACAATATCAGAGACAGTCTCGTCTTCATCATCTTCCTCGTCTTCATATTAAAGAAGAAGAACAGGTCATTTTCTTTTTGGAGTTTGCGAGACAATGCTTTTCCCTTTGCACTTCTTCTCAATTGTAGATCCTAACTTTGCTTTACTAACATATTTTTTCTTCAAAATTTTCAGGGCTCTAGAGAGATCCTTTAATCTCATTTTTGAGATCATTGTAAGTCCAATTTGCATGGGAACAATGGTTCTGGAGCAAAAATTGGATGGTGGTTGAATCTAAAAGTATAAAAAAGTATGGTTACCAATGTTGTGTATGGAAGTTGTCCCTTTTTCCTTCATAATAGTTCTATACATGTGTAGTAGGATTGTGTGAGGGAGTAAGAAAGCAACATCATTGCAAACGGCCCACATCATTTTTACCTCGAATCTTGAAACATCTGTTTTGGAAGCAGTCTTGGGTCTGATATAGTTGATGACGATCTTATTGAGTAAAATATTAGAAGCAGACATCCTAGAGTAAGTAATACTTCCCATAGGAATCATGTCCTTCACCAGAAACTTGGTGACCTCTTCGTTAGACACATTAATGGTTAAGAATCCACTCATTTCTACTTTTAGAATATCAACCAACAAATCAACATCAAGATCAAACACTTTATCACTCACAGTAAATTGAACATGAGTGGGATCCAGAACAAACAGGTTGGAATAGAAGTAAGCAATTAATTCGGGATAAGCATAAGATGACTCCACACAGAACTTTTCCATCTGAAACTTGCCAAATTTTTCTCACAAATTCACCTTGATGGAATCCATAAAATCAAAATCTACAGTTTGAGGATTAAAAATCCCTCTGTTCGGCATCTATAAGTAGATTTTCTTATGGTCCTTTGACCGAAACAACTTCCCTTTTGTTCTAGTGATCTCTACATCAACACCCATTTTAGGTTGGAAATTTTAAACACCCTCTCATCATCATCTTCATTTTTGCTCTTAGACTAACCCTCAATGCCAAAGCGAGGATCAATAGGAAAGTTTGAAAATTCCTTTTCTGCTCTTCCAACCTCTACCAGCTCTAAATTTTCCATGGCTCTCAAGAACAAGGTTTTGTTCCCATAGCCATTTTCTTTAAAAAATGAACTTATGAAATCCATGGGCCTTCCTCCCTTTTCAAAACTCATAATGTTTGAAAAGAACCTCGGGCTTTCTTATCAAAATAGGTGTAGTTTCCTGAGTAACCTCTTCCTCTACTAATTGTCGATTCATGCTTCAAGGCGATTCATCCCCGATGAGATCAAAATGCGTCGGCCTTCAAGGACAAATCGAGGCCCGCGACTAGCAATGCGAGAGGATTTCCTCTGATAAGACATCGAAATGGACTTGGAGGATTTTGATGACATATTCGTGAGTGATCGAGTGAGAAATTTTGCAAAGAATGTGAGTGTAGATCAAGAGTAGCGAGGGTGTGAGAGAAAGATTAGGGTTTGTAGAGAGTCTGGTTATCGAGAAAAAAGGTTGAAGATTTTATTTAAAGAAAATGAACTAGGGCAACTGAATAGGCACAAAAAAAAGAACTTCCATTTTTTTAAAATTTAAAAAGTAACTGTCAATAATTTTTGAAATATTAATTCTGAAAAATCAGTAAAGATATAACAATTTCCAAAAATATAAAAGGCAAGTAATAATTCGAAAATAATCATACCTATTCAAGAAGAAAAGAAACTTATGCGCCAAAATTTGAAATATAACTACCTGAGTTTGGAAAGCTTTCAGAAGGATGTTTCTACCATAGGTTGAATTGATGAGTCTGCTCGTCCATAGACTTTAACCAGATGCAAGAGTAATATTCAGCTTTTCACGAGTGAACTCGAATAATCCTTTCTCCAATGGCTTAGTGAAGATATCTGCCAATTGATTTTTCAAATCAATGAATTGAACATTGATTTCGCCATTTTGCACATGGTCTCTTATGAAATGATGGCGAATTTCAATATGTTTTGCCCTTGAATGGAGAATAGAATTTTTGGTGAGGTTGATCGCACTTGTGTTGTCATATCTAATTTCAGTGCAAAGTTCTTCTATTCCAAAGTTCCTTAGTTATTGTCTGATCTAAAGAATTTGTGAACAGCAACTTCCAAGAGCAACATATTCTACTTTTGCCATTGAGAGTGCCATAGTGTTCAGCTTCTTTAAGAACCACGACACTAACATTTGTCCCAAGAGTTGGCACATTTCTAAAGTACTTTTCCCGTCAACTTTACAACCAGCCAGATCAGCATCTGAATATCCAAGTAATGTAAAATCTCCTCCTTTTGGATACCATAGACCTAACTTTGGATATGTCGCAATTTGATAATATGTTTGATAGCATTGAGATGAGACTCTCTAGGGTCAGCTTGGAATCTAGCACACATACACACGTTGAATAAAATATCAGTTCGAGAAATAGTAAGGTAGAGAAGAGAACCAATCATGCTTCTATAGTCTTTTGGTCAATTTTCTTTCCATCTTCATCCTTGTCAAGTTTGGAAGAACTTGACATGGGAGTCTTAGTCTTCTTGCAGTTTTCCATCCCAAACTTCTTGATAACCTCTCTAACATATTTCTTTTGATAAATGAAAATTCTTTTATTTGATTGTCTGACTTGTAGACTCAGAAAGAATGTTAACTCACCCATCATGCTCATTTTGAATACTTCTGGCATAGACTTTGAAAATTTCTTGTATGGACTTTTATTAGAAGACCCAAAAATTATATCATCTATATGGGACAGTGAGGATTAGAAGTTTGATCATCAACAATATTTCTCTAGTGAAAGGTTTGAATTACAATCTTTTGAGTATAAGCTAGCTATGTGATACATGATTCAGAATTAATTTCCAAGAATATGTTTGTTCTAGAGTTAGTCGAGACTTCTCACAATCTTTCACTAGGCGAAGACATGACAATATTTATCTTCAAGACATAAGTCCAGAGAACTCTCAATGTCTTATCTCAATTCAAGATGAAGTATATCTTTGGCATTGCAAGCTTGGACATGTAAGTATGAAACAAATTGCTAAACTATCATCTAAGAAGCTGGTTCATGGTCCTCTTAAAATGGTGAAGCAGAAGTCCGAGTTGTGTACACTATGTATCTTGGGAAAACAGTCGAAGCTCATTTTAACCTATAAATCAAGTTTTCACTAATCGCATCTTGCAACTTCTTCACATGGTTCTTTTTAGACAAACTATAACACAAAGCATTAGTGGTAAGAAATATTGTTTGGTAGTTGCGGATGATTCAAGATTCACGTGGGTCTTCTTCTTGGCAAATAAAATAGAAACCTTCTCATATGGGCCTAGAATGAGAAAGGTTATGCCATTTCAAACATAATGATTAATCATGGGGGAGAATTTGAAAATCAAGACTTTGCAAATTTTTGTGATGAGAATGGTCTACAACATGTTTTCTCCTCTCCATACACTCCAAAACAAAATGGAGTTATAGAAAGGAAAAATATGTCTTTACGAAAGATGGCTAGAACTCGCTAATAGAAAGTAGAGTCTCTTCTCGTTTTTGGGTAGAGGCAGTTTCTACTACCTATTATATAATTAACAGAGTATTTTTAAGGCTCATCCTAAAGAAAACTTCCTATAAAGTTTACAAAGGAAAAAAGCCAAATATCTCTTATTTTCATGTGTCTGGTTGCAAATGTTTCATTTTGAAAAATGAAAATGATCAGCCTGGGAAATTTGAAAAAAGATCGGATGAAGGTATATTTCTTGGCTACTCTACTTCAAGCAAAACTTATAAGGTCTTCAAAAAATATATACAAACTGTTGAAGAATTAATGAATGTTAGATTTCAAGAAAGTATTCAGAACCAACAGGATCAGACGCAACTTGAAGAGTTTAAACTATTTTCAGACTTAAGAAAGTCTAATTCTCCCGAGGAACCTCAATCTTCTAGTGATCAAAGTCAAGCAGAAGAAAAGTCAGAAGAATCAAAGAAAACTGATGTTCAGCAAACTCTTGCAGAAAGTGACAAATCTAACAATAACTAGAAGCACAAATCAAGCCATCCTAAAGAGCTCATTATTGGCAACATAGAAGAAGGGATTCGTACTAGATCCAAAGCAAAAGGAGACTCAAGTGCCCTAACTCTTATTTCTAAAATAGAACCAAAGGGAGTAGAAGAAGCTTTATCGATGAAAGTTGTATAGAAGTAATGTAGGAAGAACTCAAACAAATCAGAATTAATGATGTCCGGGAGGTAATTCCAATACCAAAAGGAAAATCTGTGATTGGAACAAAGTGGGTGTTCAGAAATAAGATGGATGAGAAGGGTAAAGTAACAAGGAACAAAGCAAGGCTTGTTGTGAAAGATTATACGCAAGAGGAAGGAATGGACTATGATGAGACATATGCACCTGTAGTTGGTTAGAAGCCATAAGATTATTGTTAGCATATGCATGTTTCCATAATTTCATGTTATTTCAAATAGATGTCAAGAGTGATTTCCTAAATGGGTTCATATAAGAAGAAATCTATGTGGAACAATCACTAGGATCCAATAATTTTTCCTTTGTTGTTCCCACCAAACGAAACATTTCCTTCTTTTTGTTTTTTTGGTTTTACGAAACTACTTGAATCTCCAGTTATATGTCTAGAATAGTCATTGTCCAAGTACCATTTGCTTTTCATTTTAACAATAACCTGCAATAAAAAAGAAATCTGAAAGTTTCTTTGGTACCCAAATTTTCTTGGGTCCTAGCGAGTTAGTCTTAAAGACAAACCTTTCCCCAATCCTTCCTAATAAGTCTCCATACTTTAGGACATTCATTCTCAAAATGTTATGAGTTGTTATACTTAGAACATGTAAAAGGAATCTGGCCAACAGATTTTATAAAAACTTTTCAAAAATAATTTTTCTAAGAAGATTTTGGAGGTCTTTATCCAAGTCTCTCATTGACTTTAGGAAAATCGATCAAAATAGTACTTTCTTTACTCAAATCCAAACCAGATTTGTTATAATAGGGTATTTGAGCTTAAAGGATTTTCTCTAAATTTTTTTATCCTTTGGAGAACTTTGGAGAAATATCTAAAATCTCATTTTTCAAATATTCATTTTCTTTTGAAAGAAAATCGGTATTTTCTTTCAAACCATCAAAATCAGTTTTTAGATTCTCGAGACTTTTCTTTCCAAAAATTATCCCGTTGCCTGAATTTTGAATTGTCATTTTTTAATTCAGAGATCCCTTTAAGAGAAGATTTGAGGTTCAAGCAAACTTCATCTATATACTAAGAAACCTTAATAGGGATTTTTGAATGACTTACCTCGATTTCCTTATTATATTCTGAGTCTGTGTCAGTGTCTGACTCTAATTCTGAGTGAGCCATCAGATAAATATTTGCAAACTCCTCTTCACTTTTCTAACATTCTGTGTCACTCCAGGTTTATGTTTTTAAAGCTTTCTTGTATTTTTCATTCTTTCATCTCTTCTTTTTCAGTAAGGGACAGTTAGGCTTGATGTGTCCCTTCTTCTTGCACTCAAAGCATATCATATCATTGCTAGTTTCAACATCTTCCATCGATCTTTTTCTGGGAATTTTGCTTGCTTTGCTTTTTCCAGTTCAATCTTCTTCCTTTCCTATTTAGTTTCTTGAATTTCTTTATCATGAGAGCCAACTCCTCCTCGTCCATATTATCGTCTGTGTCTGTATCATTAGAATTAGACTTAAGCACAATTGACTTCTTACCTTTTAGATTCTCTTCATCATTAATCTGTTCCACTTTATACAATTGAAGAGTGCTAATTAACTCGTCAACAAAAAGATGCATGATTCTTTGTGTCTCCCGAATTGATGTTTTCACATGATTCCAGTCATTTGAAAGTCCTCGTAGAAGTTTGTTGACTTTCATTGGAATAGAAATTTGTTAACCTTGATATGCCAACCCATTTACAATTTCTGTAAATCGACTGAGCATATCTCCAATAGACTCTCAAGGCTTCATTATGAAGGATTCATATTGGCTAAGTAAGATATTTATTTTTATCTCCTTCACACGATTTGTTCTTTCATAAGTGACATGAAGTCTATCCCAAACTTCTTTAGCTGTTTCACATGAAGAAATTTTGTTATATTTAGCAAGGGATAAGACACGGTATAAAGAATATATGACTTTTGCATCAAGAGCTTGTTTATTGGTAATTTTTGCTTGGTTAAATTCCTTAGCATCTTTAACTAAGATTTATTTTCCCTTGTCTAAAGCTAAAGCTGCCTTTAGGTTGATTCCTCTTTCTACAACATCTAATTCCAGAGAATCTCTGGATCTCAAGAATGCCTTCATTTTATTCTTCTACACACTGTATTCTTTTCCATCAAAATAAGGTGGTCTGGTAGTACTCTGCCCTTTAACCAACCTTAGTGCCAAGATACTAACCATAGAAGATCTTTAACTCGAAGTAAAAACACTTCAATAAAACGAGCACTTAGCTTTGATACCAATTGACAATGCTAGTACTACCACCTAGAGGGGATGAATAGGTGTTAAAATAAACCTTGACAAATAAATGTGAAATAAAATAAGTTGCGAGCAAAGTCTAAAAAAGAGAAAGAGTCTAATTAAAAGCACTACCGGACTTCTGTAGAAAATTCAAAATAAGATAAGAGATGGAATAGATTTTTGAGAAACTTAAATAAAATTGCAATGAATAAAGCTGAAAAGAGTTAAGGGAAGAGAAAATTGCACACGAGATTTATAATGGTTCGGCTTAAATCAAGCCTACGTTCACTCTCTCTTGCGATAGCCTTCGGCTATAATTCGAAGTATCAAAAGAGAAGTACAATAGTTCGAGTGCAAATACTTAGTGGAAGATTTCTTTTCCCCACACTAAGTCACTCTTCTTGTGATTTTCTCTTTTGAGTACAATTTATAAGAGCTGTCGTTGAAGAACAAGTGGTTGGAAAGATTTCAGATTTTAGAATTTCAATTTTCACGCACTTTTCAAATAGACTAAATGACCTCCTTAAATACTCCCCAACGCCTTACTAGCCGTTGGCATTCTCCAGAGAAATTTCATCCAATCAATCTATTGGACATAATCAATCAAGGAAATCTTATAGCCATTTGAAGATTGAGATGAAAATTCGTTGATTTTGGTCGCCCATACAATTAGAATCTAGGTTTTCGTAAGTAGATACTTCCTAAAAATGAACTTGTCGTCAATATTGATTTCATCAACTCATGATTTATTCCATCAATGTATTCATAAAAGGTAAGTGTGATTCTTCGCCAGAAAGCTAGATAGTAAAGAATAAATCTCTATTATGTTCATACTGAAACCTTGTCGTAAGATCAATAAATCGAGTCGATTATATGTTTATTCTGGACTTGGTTTCAGTCTAGATTGCATTAGAGTGGGAAAGACTTCTAGAATGAATAGACTTTGACAAGAGATAGAAGTCTACTATTATTCAGAATAAGAATAAGAACAAGAAATTTTTGTCAACTTCAAAACCTGATAGGAATTTTCGCAACTACCACCGCCTGAGGTGGCTCAGTTGGATAAGGCTCTGCTGATCCTTTGCGAGGAGGTGAGGAGTTCAAATCCCGCTGGACGCACGGGGTTTTAAGCGCGACGTCGGGGTGGTGGGTCCTCCGCTAGTGTCGCTCCAGGGTTTACCCGCCGGCTACCGGCTGTACGGGGTTCCCTGGGTAACAAAAAAAAAAAGAGACCAGGCTAAGCGCGATGAGGAGTGTTATAATATTTAAATAATAAACCGTGCATTTATCTAAAAGTTTAACCTTTTAGAACAATCACTAGTGATTCCACAAAATCTTACATTGACAATTTCACTCCCAATTCATGATCCAACGTGAAAGATGGAGTGTTGGTTTAATAATCGGATCTATCCAAAAATCCAAGGTTTATGTCGTGGTTGAGAAGTTCCTCATTTTCCTCTATTTTACGACTAGTTTTCCCAACCAAGCATAAGCTTAACTGCGCCTAAGAGCATCTCATGGTTACTCATCAAATTAGGCGAAACTATCGTAACAAGAATAATAATGATAACTTTCAGAATTTCGAACAAGAGCACAAAAAAAGACCGAAGGGAATTTTTTATTGGAATGCAAATGCTGTTGCTTCGAGGGTGTGTCCACAAATGTGAAGTTTACAACATTTTATAGTGAAAGGACGTACAGAACTTAGCGCAAATATCTCACAACATCAAATGAAGAAAAATAAAAAAGTCCACGAAGTTAACAAAAGCACACAAACAAAGGCTGAAGACAAGCGTCGTAATCCGTGGAGGGCTCTTGGATGACCTTTATCGGCATTCTTTGTCTTCATGCTTCAGTAACTACTCTTCATTAAATGCTTGCAGCTTTCTTTGAAGAACATTGAAGAACACCAACAACCAAATTTAGATACCAGCAACCGTCATGCTCACGGATGGGGAGTTATTTCATCGTCATTTTAAAAGAGAAACAAAGAAGAAGATTCTTGCAATCACACACCGAAGGGAAATGAAAGCTTGGGCAAGGGATGGGTTTAATCTAATAGGGTTCCAAACGCGCTCCAATAGCATTAAGATGGTTTCCCTTCCTTCCGAAAAAGCCAACGATCCTCTTGCCATCATCTTCTTCCGACGGGATACGAAGCCGCGTCCATTTTTTCTCTCTGACACTGTTGTCCGAATGAACGGCCCGTAAGTTGGGTTCTTACCTGCGGTAACTATTTGCAGGTCCTGGATTTGATCAGGGTTTCTATCTTCGTCCACCCAAACCCATATCAAAAGTAGACGCTCCTTGGGATAATCCAGGATGACCTGCGAGAATAGCAAAGTGAAACATGCTGTACTTGTGAGAACAGATGAAGGTTCGAACCTTAAACTCCAGATATAGGATGCCAAATAAGTGCCTCAGTCTTCGACTATGAAGCTAAAAACGTTATGAAAAGCACCACGAATGCATGAACGACTTACTGATAGAAAGAAGACAAATAGGGGAGACAGGGAGGGAGAGAGAGAGAGAGAGAGAGAGAGAGAGAGAGAGAGAGAGAGAGAGAGAGGGAGGGAGGGAGGGAGGGATTGAGATTTGGATTAACCTCCTCATAGTTATCTTTGTGTCGGTTGCCTGATTTGAAGCCTAACACGAATGAACCCTTGTTATCGTATCCACACCCGTGTTCAGGGCCTGACACGAAGGAACCATTGTTATCATATGCAATCCCGATAGCCTCAATGGCTTTGCCGAAACTGATACGAAATCCCCTCACGTCAGTGTGCACTCCATCATCCCATGGAGTCCCATCAGAGCCTCCCAACGGTTCAACGGTTTTGAAAGGATACATGCGCGGTATGGACTCCACATACACTCCGATGGATTTGAGAGTCCTGTTCTCGGGGTCCCGCGTTCCATGAAAGCCAGTGATTCTGCTTCCATTCGATGGATACCAAAAGTACTTCCCCTTCTCCTCGCCACAAGGATCATAACTTTTTTATTACTGTAAAATGTGAGCGACTTGATAGCATCGTTTTGAACATAACCAGAGATCGATGTCAAGTACTCCCGTGGGTAATCTAATGTAACCTGTGCAATTTCAAAAGTATCTCTTAAAATTGGACTGGCGGTGTAAACAAGACTTATTGGTCAAGTTTAATTCACGATATCATGTGATCGGACACATATCAAGATCGTCTCCACCAATGAAATAAATGTAAAAGAGAAAAAGATACTAACCCGGGTGACATCGGAGTTGTCTCGTTCTGCACGGCCACCTTTCCTAACTAGGTAACTTGGGTCACGACCGTCCTTGTACGCAAACTTGATGTAATGGATATTAATGTGGTGCTTTACCTCGATTTCCCTCACACCTTCGATGTTCCCGTATTCCCAAGTTTCTCCACTTGAGCCTCCAAATGGCCCGATCGATTTAATTGGGTAGAGATGTCGTTCAAAATATGCTCCAATTGCTTTAAGATTTTCTTCACTCCTCCCGTAAAATCCAACAATTTTGCCACCCGTCGGGGGAGATGAAAAGCGTATTCCCTCTTCGTGACCAATAAGTTCTAACGCTCTTTTGGTGGTCCCAAACATGAGAGATGTAATGCCGTGTTCAGTGTAATACCCAGACATTGAAGTCAGATACTCATCTGCATCTATTTCGATCTGCAATAGTAGACATAACCATCAAACTCATGATTTAATAAGTCTCAAAGAAGTCTCACGCTAACATAGGCAATGCAAGTTTCTTAAGGATTTTACAAAGCATGTGCATGTAAGGGGACGTACCGTACAAGGCTCGACATCCTCTGCTAGAATGCCAAGATGTTTCTCCTCTTGCCACGATATTTCATTCTTCGCTTCATAACAGAAAGTGATTGATTGAATGAATGTCTTTTCTTTTCTTGTTTGGACGGTTCCAACGGATTTCACATCATCTAGTGCAAATTCAACATTGATTTTCCTTACATTGATATAGTCATCATCCCTATCATACCAATTTGACACATTTGAACAACCAAATAACCCTACAGACTTGAAGGGATAGAATGTCTCGACTTGTGCTCCGATAGATTCAAGATAATTATCAACGGTTCTCCCAAAAAACCTGGTAACTTTCACAGCTTCTGATGGTGATGGTGAGGAAAAGTGCTTCCCTTCCTCTCTACCAATGGGCCCCAACATTCTTTTGTTGGTTCGGAACGTGAGCGAGTTGATTAGAATGCGACCGTTACAATCATTTTGGAAATATCCAGAAAAAGAAGTTATGCACTCGTATGGGGTTTCCAATTTAACCTGCAAACAGGCCACAAAAGCACATATTCGACGTGAGTGACTATATTTTGCGTCATTAGATGAGCAAAATAAATCAGCAGATTTCTATTGAAATATAAATCGAATTATAAAATAAGGTATATATACTAGGATTTATTTAAATCGTGTCTCTAATGAATTTGGTGACACAATTCATTTTGTGAATCAAAAAGTAACTGTTTAGTTTGTCTTTGCCTAACTCTGATAAAGTGAAGTTATTACTTAACAATCATGCTGATCCTCATGTGTCTCTGTCTCTGGTGTGAGGTTTTCATGTGCAATTATTAAGAATCTCAAAGTTCATAGAGTCCGTCATCGACTAATTTTACGATAAGGTTTTTTTTTTTTTTTTTCGGGGGGGGGGGGGGGGTGTCAGGATTACGATAAGCTAAAAAAATGAATTTACGACATTTAAGTAGAAACGCAAAAAAGAGAGAAAACAAAGAGTCTAGATACAACCTTGAAAGTATCCTTCTTGCCATTTCCATCATAAGTAGTTTGAGGTTTCAAGCTGGTGTCCTCGTCGACTTTAAAAGTAACGGACCTAATGAAGTCAGCGTAGCTAACAAAAATCCCATTTATATCATTAGAATCCCATGATTTTTCACCTGCGCCTCCAAAAGGCCCGAAAACTTCACCGGAATAACCAGTGGGAGTATGAGCAATCCGCTTATATATAGCTTCAATGGACCCGAGATGGGGGCCATAGCAACTCCCATGAAATCTGACGATTTTGTGGCCGGTGTATGGAAATGAAAATTTTCTCACTTCCTCATCTGCTCCGATCGATTCACGTTTCCCTCTATTAGTATGGAATGTTAACGACTGAAGAATAGTGCGTCCGGAATCTACTTTAGTGTGGCCCGACATGTAAATCAAGTACTCCCCTGGATAGTCAAGCTCAATCTAAGGGAAAAAGGAGAAAATCAAAATTTGAGAGGAGGCGAGGAACGCAAGATAAAATTCAAGAGATGAGATTGAACATATGAAAAAAAAATATATCTCTAGAAATGTGTTTGTTTCATGAAAAATAAATTATCTAAAAAATATTTTATTAAAAATGATCAATTTTCTTCCTTTAAAATGTAAATGAACAAAAAATATATTTATCGTCGAAGAAAAATATTAAACATAAATTGTTGTTAAAAGAAAATATTTTCTAAATCAATATTAACTTTTTTTGGATGCTGGGTATTTAATTTCTTCTGATTTTTCTTTTTTAACTCTTTTTGGGCCCATCTACTTCCCGATAGCTTTTCCGAGATCACCACAGCTATACAATCCAAAAATTTACAAAGAGAAAAAAACAAAGAAATAGAATACTAACGACTTACTAAATGCGTTTGACGTCCTTTGGTGCCAAGTGTGACGGGGTTTTGGGAACATCCGTTCTTGTCGTATTGAACTGTAATAAACTTGATTCCTTCTGAATCGACGCCTCCCTCGATTTTCCTCACGCCTGTGTATCCCCCGTCCTTCAAAGTTGGTGTTCTCCGATCGCCCCAACGTGGTTCCACAGCTCTACAAGGATATTCTAAAAAATTTGCCGAAAGTCTGATATAATGTAATTAATACGTTCAGGGTTTTTCGCCAACTCGTCGGATAATTTCTGCCACTCATCTTTTGACCGCTTCTTAAGGAAGGAACCCCATTTTCGAAGGGCCAATGGATGACCTCCAGCATAATGAGCTAGATACCTAGACAACTCCTCATAACCTTCTTTAGGTTCTTCTTCTCCCTCAAAGGCATGGAGGCAAAAGAGTCGAAATGCTTCGTCCCGATTCAATCCCTCGACAATGTACTCATCATCTACCTCGAGATCTTTGAGCAAATTTCGATCTCTCGTCGTGATCAAGATTCTACTCCCATGGCAAAACAAATCTCGGTCTTCGACGCCCAACTTTTCCAATTGTTCTTTCTCTATTACACCATCAAGAACAAGAAATATCTTCTTACGCTTCAGGTCAAACCTTATCATTTCCGTGTAGCTGTGCGAGTTATCATCATACGACGTCTGTCGATTCAGATTTTGGAGTAACTTCTTCTGTAGATTGACAAAATCATAGTCCTTCGTTTCTCCAACTTTGTCGAGAAAGATAAGACGTTCAAATTTGCCAAGTGTGCCTTTACAAGCAGCTCTGGCCACCATTGTCTTGCCTATTCCTTCCGTACCACTTATGCCTATCATCCGCGCGCGCACGTTCTCCTGGCTGATTTTTAGCAAAGGAGTCACACCTTTCGCCAGACGGTCTTCTCCAATTGCTTTTTCCGCATAGTGGAGAGACCTTGGCCCAATCTTATCGCGTAAGCCATGGAGTATCGCATCAAGGAGGTCCGGTTCTTTCCTGGTGATAAATGTTAGTACAAAAAGATCAATATGTGTGAGAAAATAAAGGTACACATGATACCTCAAGAGACAACATACGACAAATGTTGTACTCAACTTTCTGTGTTATAGGAATAGAAGAAACCGAGGTTGACTGGATCACCATAGGCATTGGCATGCGTAATAAAGAAATGGTGATTAACTAAGCTCTACTTTCGATGGTAACCTCATGCTACGGCAGAGGAGTGCGTGTGGTCTTTTTATTTTTTTGGTCAACCGATTTTTCTTGATCATCTTGCATTGCGTCGTACCATGTATACGAAGAAACAACACATTTATGACTAGAACATAAAAACAGTAATATAAAGTTTTAAAAAAAAAAAAAAAATGCTTCGTCAATACTTTCCCCAAATTTCTACTATACAATCATGTTTTTAAGTATGAAACTCCAATATTTGGCCCAAAAAAGATGTGAAAATTCAAAAGGAACTTTTAGCGGAAGAAAACTAGCCTTGTTGTCCATCTTTTGGATTGAACTAATTCAAACCATAGCATCTTGTTTGCATTTATCTCCATTTATAGTTTTCATTTTTGTTCCCCAATTCTCAACAATACACACCACAAAATGTGAGATTTTTGTGGAACCACTACCAACTGTTCTCTAAGCTTAAAGTGGAAAAATATATAATTGGGAAGGCAAATAGGGGCTTGAAATCCGACTCTGATATTATGTGAAGATTTTATGGGACGATTGTTAATTGTTGTAAAGGATTAAGTTATTAGATGAAAATATGGTTTATTATTTAAATATTCTAACAAAAACTTGGGGATATTCAATACACCCTTTCTACTTGGGCGTTATTAATATTCTACAAGAAGAATATCAAAAAGCATTTTCGCATTTCAATCTCGTATAAATTTGTACCTTAAGTTTTGCAAATCTACAATCCAATTGCAAGCATCAGTTCTTATTTACGAATTTGTTATTTTCCTTCCAAATTTACTCCTTTCATAATTTCAAATTCACCCACAATGAAAACTCTCTTTTCCAAAACCCTAACCCGTCCACCCACCCACTGCTCAACCCCTCCTCTCTCGGCGTCTCCAGGGCACGTTGCACCGTCGCCACCAACCACCACCCCCTCTGAGCCACGATATGTCAAGCTGAGTGCATAAATCTAAGTCGCTTGATACCGACCATGGCCGAGGGAGACACAGAGAGCATCTTCACAGAGAGAGAGAGAGAGAGAGAGAGAGAGAGAGAGAGAGAGATGCACACAGGGCTCAGTAAGGGTTGGTGGCAGTGCGGCATCGATCGGAGTCAGTGGTGGGAGCCCACGGCGGAGAGAGAGCAAGGGTGAGAGAGAAGGAGGGAGAACGGGCGAATGGCTCAAGATTTGAATGAGTTAAGAGGGTAGATATTAACTTTCAGGTCAGTCGAAAGAGACTTCAACTTGTTCCATTCCCCTAAGAGAACCAATTCTTTTGAATATACAAAAATTCCATCTACAAAGTGGGCACACCAAAGATGTAACATCAACTAAGGAAAAATCACAGATTGTGGTACTAAAGCTTCGACATGGAGTAACCAATCCCAGGTACATACCTGTAATTCTTTGATTCGAAACCCGAAAAATTCTTAACCTCTTTTAGGGCTTTCTCCCATATTGGTATCTGCTGACCGTTTTGCCCGTCCCTACGCAATCCTTGGAAAGCTTGCCCAAATTCGCTTCTGCTCGTCATGTCCTTAACATCGGCCGGGTCCACGCCATAAAAGATGGGAATAACCTCAAGGTTCTTGGGCGGACTGTTGCACGAGAGGATCTCGACCAACTCGTTCAGGCACCACTTGGAGTTGGCATAATTCTTAGAGAGCACGATGAGGGCAACCCTTGCCTGGCGGATCGATGGGAAGATCTTGTCCTCAATCTTCATCCCAACGTACTGTGGTTCATCGTCATAGAAGTAGCTAAACCCCTCCTGATTCAGCCAAATGATGAGGTATTGTATGAAGTTATTCCTCACGTCGCTGCCTCTGAAACTCACGAAAACGTCGAGCTCACATGGAGGAGAGGTAGAAGAAGAAGACATGGTTTTTGTCTTGTTGAAATGTGGTGTGGAAACTTTGAGAGGCCGAATAAGTATTTGGTTAGAAAGACATTAAGAGGAAACCCATGTCTTCTTAAGCTTGAGCGTGCTTGTCTCCTGGTTGTACAATAATTAACCGGGGAAAAACAACGATTCGTGGGATGCAATTCTTTCACCAAAAATGCAGTTGACTTAATCGGAGATTTGTTCATGATTCGTTCTACGTTCTGAATTGAATGGTAGTTTCTCACCAAAGATTCTTCGTTCTGGATTGAATGGTTGGAGCAGAATCTCTTTCTCTCGAAACATTATACGATCAACTTTGTAGCATGCACAACCTAATATGAAATAGGGATATGTGTACTAAAAGTCATTAAACTTGTCATGAAAATGCAATGTCATGAAAGTGTAATTGAATTTTAAAACTTATAAAAAGCACAATTAAGTCCTAAAACTTGTCAAATTGATATAATCGAGTTTTTCCGTTCAACTTGGCTAACAGAAATTACCGACATGACTTTTTTTAAATATTCTCTCCCCTACATGGCGATGATGTGAGTAAAATGACGTTGTCTTGATCCAAATCTAATTTATTTATATGAATTTTATTTGAATGAGATAAAAAAAATAAGCTAAATTAAAAAAAGAAAAGAGGAGGAGAGTTGGAAACCAGCGGGGAGGGTTCTACAACCCTCGCCACTATCACCCCACCATTGCTAAGAAGGGCTCATTACGTTAAGGGAATGGTCAACAAGGGTTGTCGAGCCCCGGCCAAGGGTTTGCGACGCTCGCCAACCACGGATGAGGGCCAATGCTGGTGGCCGACCCCTACTAGGATGGCGCTCGCTAAATCTAGGGGAGGGCTGCAACCTTAGCCCAGATTTGGACAAGGGTCACTGGCACCTAGTCAAGGCCAAAGCAACCCCCGCTGACCATTCCCCCACCATCGTCGACCTCTCGACAATGGTAGGGCGATGGCGGCGACCTTGCATGGTTTCCAACTCTCCTTTTTCTTTTAATTTAGCTTATTTTTCTTTTAATTTAAATAAAATGCTTATTAAAAATTAGATTTGCACAAAAAATGAGTTGTTTTAACCATATCATTGCCACATAGGAGAGAGAGAATAATTAAAAAGGCCACTTCAGCATTTTCGTCAACCAAGTTGAACATAGTTGACGGAATGACTTAATTGCACTAATTTGACAAGTTTTAGGATTTAATTGCATTTTGTTTGCAACTTTTAGAACTCGATTGCGCTTTCGTAACAAGTTTTATGGTTTCTAATGTATTGTAGCTGGCAAGTATTACATAAAGAGGGTGAATAGGTGATTTTATAGAATCTTGACAAATTTAAAGCGGAATTGTAAAAGTCAAGATCTAAGTTTGAACTTAGAGTACAAAGTGTTGAGAAAACTCCTAAAAGATTTTGAAGCTGACAAAATTATCCAATAGATTTTATTAAGTATGATAATGGTCTTGAAAAATGTTGATTTAGGTAAACAATTGAGGAATAGAAAATTTTTATTCTAGCTCAAATTCAAGTCAACTTGTAAAGTCTACTTCAGGCTATACATACTCAATCCTAAACTTAAGACTTTAACCTGAAGACAAAGATTAAGAGAATCACTCTCATTCCCATCTTGACAGAGTTCAAAACGTAGCTAGTCCAAAATGTGGAAAGTTCATAACATAGCTAGTTTAGAACGAAGCGCAATATAAACGAGACAACTTGAAAAAACGTGACATAAGCCCAAAATGTATAACGGCTAGTGATCTAGTTTAAATATCACACCAAGATAGACTTGATTAACTCAATCAAATTGAGTGGTAATTCAATCTTGAAGACAATCTTTCTAAACGGAGAACGATTTTGCATTTGTCACTCAACGACCATCCAATCTTCTTAATACAAATTTGTCCAACGAGTGGATTGGAAGATGATCCTCTATGAACCGTCCAACGCCTAGTTTTGAAGTGGAAAAGTATATAAGGAGACCAAAGCACCGAGAAGCAAGTAAGAGACAATGCACAAAATCTGAATTTCCAAAGTCTGAGCAAACTTCAATCATACATTTGTCTCCTGTAAGCTAAATGGTTGTGATTGCGAGAGAAAGTGCAGAAATAGTGACCGAGTGAGTTAGTGTAATTTATTATCGATTGTTTACACTCCAGCCAATAGGTTGTTAGCATAAAAGAGTGGACATAGGCTTGATATAAACCAAATCACTATGGTGCAATTTCTTTCCCCTAAACCGCTTATGTTTATTACTATTTTCTATTGCACACTCGCTAGGTGATCCTAAAGTCTGTGCTATTTCTTACAAATTCTAAACCATGTTCTAGAATTTGACATTATTCAGACTTTAATCTTGACTCAATTAATTCCATATTATTTTATCAAGATTTTATTTAATTACCTATTCATCCCTATAGGTGATACCTACTAACCACCTCACAAAGTTCAAATTTTGAACCAACTTTAGAAGCAATTTAGCAAGTGTACAATAGACTATAAAATATGCAAGAGTTTAGGGATAAGAAAATTTGTACATGAGACTTATAGTGGTTTGGCTTAAATCAAGTTTATATCCACTCTCCCACGCTAACAACCTATTGGTTGTATTTCACTAAATGATTAACAATAAGTTACAATAATGAGTAATCATACTCAATGTATTACAGTCTGATTATCTCACTCAATCACTCTTTCGCACTTCTCTTAAGATCACAAAATTGTAGCCCACAAAAGACAAGTGGTAGGATCAAAGTTCACTTATGTTGGAGCTAACAATACAACTTAGAGTGAGGTGGATAGGTTAAAAGAGAACTATGAAAAACATTTGCTGAAGATAATAAGTTTAACTTAGATTATTATGCCCGTCCAAGCCCAGACATAAAATAATGTAGACTAGTCACGTTTTCCCCTCAGAGTAACGGAAAAATTTATCTAGGTCTGGATCAACGAGACTTGATTCATCTCAAGCGTTGATTACGGGAAGCTTTTATTTAGGGCCCACGTGAGACCCAACAGTAAGGTCCAGCTCCCCATGCATTCACCAATAAGAATCCACATCCTTATAGATAGAAAATAGCTACACTATATTTGCACTCATTCATACCCAATCTTTTCGCACGCGATTTTTAGCATAGGCTACTCCAAACGTATTTTAGCAAAAGAAAAAAAAAAGGCTAATCTAAACATAGAACCTGATATTAAATAAATAAATAAATAAGACCAAATGCCAAATGTAGATAAAGGGGTGTTCAAGAACCTAAGTGGATTTAGCTAGGGCTCAAGGATATCACAAACCAAACAGAGAAGTGCTCTAAATGCGACATCTACTTCTCCAAAATTATGGGCCATTATGGCAAAGACTGTCTAGTGATGTGACAATGACCAATTACATATGCTGGCATGTACTAAGAACGATAAATAATGTACAGTTGAAAGCACGTGCACCTGCAAAGTATACGCGACATCAACAAACGCAGGCACACATGGTCAGCTCTTAATAATAGTGTCCTATATGCGCGTTGAACCAATTGAGAAGGGCTCTAGACCTTCCATGAAATCTAATGATCTTTCCACCGGTTGAAGAAAATGAAAAGTACTTCCCTTTCTTCATATTGAATGGTAAAATTCTTTCGTTGCTTTAAAATGTGAGGGAGCAAATAACAAAAGACCCAAAATCATCTCTTATGTAATCAAAATACGAAGTCTAACACTCACTGGGGTAATCAAGTTTAATCTGCAAAATTGAAAGGGTGACATTTTAATCACAAGCTCTTTACTGTGGAATTGGAAAAATCTCTACAAACAGAACTCCCCCGGTTAACCGAGTTAGACTAACAAGGCACAAGACCAAAGAGAAACATTTCAGTTTACTAAGCGGTCCAATCTTGTGTATGAGTTTTTAACATTGAAACAACTTTGTTGCACAAGTTAACTAAGTTGCAATGTTGCAGGATAGTTTGGTATTAAACCATATGCAGTCAATTAATATCTGGGAAAAATTAAAAATTACATTGCAACAGAGAAGACCAGGATGGCAAAACTCAAATTTGAAGGAATTATAATGTAGTAGCAAAAAGGAAACAAAATCCTTAATCGTCATATTTGAAAATCCAAAATCCTTCCCATTAAATGTGTCAATTTTGACTTTTCCTTCTACTATCCGAATGATTCGCTTCAACTTAGCCAATCATGGTTCTAATTCTAATTAATACAGAACAATGATATAAATCGGATATTGGATTTACATGGTTCGGTTAGTGTGGCCTATACCGCAAGGAGATCCACTATAGATCAAGTGATGCAACGAAGGTAACAACTACTCAAATCACTCAAACACTCACTGTTTTCCAGTCCCTAATTATATCTAATAACTCACATAGTATTTTACCCTCATAGTTTCTCACAGAACAATATCTCAATTTCACGAAGCAATACATAATTTGTATCACAATATTTATTGGCTTGCCTTTGACAACTTTATAGTGTAAATTACCAAAAAAGTCACCTCATGGATGCTCTTCGCAAAAGAGACCCACTTTTTATATAAACAAGAATTGGATCCAAAATAGAAAGGCTCTCTTCAAGTGACTTACTCAAGCAAGGAACCCCACTCCAACTAAGAAATCTATCCAAATTGGAAAAGTTTTCCTTTTGAGCTTAAATTCGAGATATATTTTAATACTAAGAATGATGGATAATGTACATTGTAAAGATCATCTTGTGCAAAGTATAGACGACACGCATAAACGCAGGCACACATAGTCAACTCTCAATATTAGTGTCCTATATGTGTCCCGAGTGAATAGAGATGGGTTCCAAACCTTCCAGGTAATCCGATGATATTTCCACCTTTGAAACTCATGAACGCGTCTAGTTTCCAACGATGAGAAGAAGAAAGAAGAAAATACGGTTTTTGTCTTGTTGATATGTGGTGTACCCACTTCCATTGAAAGGCCGTACGTGTATTTGGTTAAAAAGACATTAAGAGGAAACCCATGGCTTCTTTTCTCGAAGTGGCTACTCGTCGTACAATAATTTAAAAGCGAAAAATGATGATTGGATGCAATTCTTTCACCAGAAATGTCTGTTAACTTAATCAGAGACTTGTTCGTCACTGGTTTCACTTTTTCAAATTTGGAACTGCAACTTGAATCTTTTCGGACAAAATTTGTCGGCTCCTACTGACACTTGTTAAGAAAAATGGATTTAATCGCGGGAGTAAAATCTCTTTCTCTCAAAAAATTCTCAATTTTTTTTAAATAAAAACCTAAAATGGAGTCATATTCTCGGAAAGGTTCAAAATGGATTTTGCGTCAAACAAAGGTCGACAAGTATGTGACTATTCTAGTCATCGCAGAAGGGGTATTTTAGTTAAAAAAAAGTTCTAAGTATATATTTTTTAAATATTTTTACTTTTCTTTTTTGATTTTTTTTTCTCTCTTTCCTCTCTCAACCATTGTTGGATCTTGTTGATGGCCCTTGTCGATGGTTGGCAGAGCTCGTTGTCCTTGGTCAAGGCTCACCCGCCAGATCGATGAGCGTAACCCTTGCCCTCACGTGGCATTGTCAACAATCGAAGGGCAGTGCTCGCCTGCGAAGCAAGGGTGACCCTTTCTCGAGACAGCTTTGAGTTTGGCGACCTTCATCGGCCGATGACAAGGCCCGGCGATGGACCGCGGAGGGAAGGAGGAAAAAGTATAAGGAAAAAAAGGGAAATGAAAATGTAAAAAATTTAAAAATAATATACTTAGAATTTTTTTTGACTAAAAAACCCATTCTTCGCTTACCAGAATAGTCACATGCTCGCCAATTAACCAAAGATTTGGCTGGCCGGCGAGCTTAAACTATTATTTAAGACAATTTGGCTACTTTAAATTTATATTTGAGATAATTTGATCACTTCAAATTCTTATTTGAAATAATGTCTACTCATGACTCTTTTTGTTGAGAAAAAAAGCTCTTCTTTAAATTTTTTTCAAATTCTACATTCGACCATGGAGCGTGCAGAACCTAATATAACATATTTGAACGTAAACCGACAGCACTCTGCAATACAATGTTGACAATTCACCGTTAGACTTCCAAAAACGCATTATCCGAGTTTGGTGGACGTATCCAGGTCTTTTAATATTCTTTCTAGTTGGTCTTTTTCATTCGAATTTGTGAGAAGAATTAAATGCGGCTCATCGGACTCTTCGTGGACCGTAATTAATTAGGGAGCTATTGTTCTTGGGATTCAACACGAGATGCTCAAATCGTTTTTAAATGTTGTATCATACCCATACTAACATTTAGCGGTGAGTGAATTTAAAATGTAGAGGCAATTAATGATAATCGAATCTCAATACCAATTTTTTTTTTTTAAATCATTTATTATGTATGTCAAACCCGAGAAAGAAAATATCACGGAAAAGTCGTGATTTCTGTGGAGATCTTGAAAAAATTTGTCTTGTTTTGGGTTCACCGGACTTCAATTATCTCTAGGTTTAATTATGTTAATATTTTATTTAGGGCCCATGTGAGACTCAACAACTTGGTCGAGCTTTGCATGCTTTCGCCAAATGAATATCTATAGCCATGTAGATAGAAAATAGCTACACTATATATGCACTTGTTCAAACCCTACATTTAGGACTTCTAGTGAACATATCTCTTAGAGGCAATTAATGGCAACCGAATCTCAATACAAAAAGGAAATATTGTATTACTATGCACGTCAAACCCGATAGAGAAAATATTGCAGAAATGTCGTGTTTTCCTTTGGGGATTAGGGAAAATTTTGTTTGGATCAATATTCACCGGACTTCAATTATCTCAAAGTCAGATTATGTTAATATTTTATTTAGGGCCCACGTGAGACCCAATAACCGGGTCGAGCTTTGCATGCTTTCACCAATGAATATCTGTAGCCTTGTAGATAGAAAATAGCTACACCATATATGCACTTGTTCAAACCTTACAATTAGGACTTGCAATTAATGGCAACCGAATCTCAATACAAAAAGTCAAACCCAAGAGAGAAAATATCGCAGAAATGTCGTGTTTTCCTTTGGGGATTAGGGAAAATTTTGTTTGGATCTATATTCACCGGACTTCAATTATCTCAAAGTCTGATTATGTTAATATTTTATTTAGGGCCCACGTGAGACCCAATAACCGGGTCGAGCTTTGCATGCTTTCACCAATGAATATATGTAGCCTTGTAGATAGAAAATAGCTACACCATATATGCACTTGTTCAAATCTTACATTTAGGACTTGCAATTAATGGCAACCGAATCTCAATACAAAAAGTCAAACCCAAGAGAGAAAATATCGCAGAAATGTCGTGTTTTCCTTTGGGGATTAGGGAAAATTTTGTTTGGATCTATATTCACCGGACTTCAATTATCTCAAAGTCAGATTATGTTAATATTTTATTTAGGGCCCACGTGAGACCCAATAACCGGGTCGAGCTTTGCATGCTTTCACCAATGAATATCTGTAGCCTTGTCGATAGAAAATAGCTACACCATATATGCACTTGTTCAAATCTTACATTTAGGACTTGCAATTAATGGCATCCGAATCTCAATACAAAAAGGAAACATTGGATTACTGTGCATGTCAAACTCGAGAGAGAAAATATCACGGAAAAGTTGCGTTTTCCTTTGGAGATCATGAAAAAAATTGTCTGGATCTGGATTCATTAGACTACAATTATCTCAAAGTTGATTATGTTAATCATTTATTTAGGGCCCATGTCAGATCCAATAGCTAGGTCGAGCTTTGCATTTTTTCACCAATGAATATCTATAGCCTTGTAGGTAAAAAATAGCTACAACGTATATGCACTTATGCTTACCTAACTTTTTCGCACGCAATTCTTAGCGCAGGCTTCTTTAAGCGTAATACTTGAGATTTAAAAAAAAAAAAATACCATATGTGAATAAAGGGGCATTCAAGAATAGAAATGGAATTAGCTAGAGCTTGATGATACTACAAACCAAAGCAAGGGGTGCTGTACATGCATCATCTACTTCTCCAAATATACTGGCAATTACTAATTTCTTATATTGGCATGTTTTAAGTGTTGTGAAAAACAAGCCGAACAAATAATAAATAAAAATATAAAGAAATGAACTGGATAGTAGATTTATGTGGTTCGATCAGCGTGACTTATGCTTGTAGGGAGAGTAGGAAAGAGTTCTACTATAGATTGAGTGACAATCGAGATTACAAACAGCTCGAGTCACTCAAATGAAATTTGATAGATTTTGTGGAATTATTAAAATTGAGTTTGGTTATGCATGAACAATTTAATATATACAAATATATGAATGCAAGTGCAAGCTGAAAATGTCAAGTGCAATATGCTCCTATCAACCAAGTACTTAAATAAAATAGAGAGAGACATAATAGTTGCCCACACATTTTATAGAGGTTCGGCCTAGATTATGCTGACATCTACTCTTTCGAATTAACAGCCACCAATAGATTAGATTTGGCTAGTGGTTCTTTGAGAAGTTACGACATAGCCTATGTTGCTTCTACTAATTCCCACATAATAATACAACACTCGTACACTTCACAACAGAGATTACAATTAGTGAGTTAGTCACTCTTGTTAATAATGAGTTGCTCGCTCAATAACAAGAGTATGTGTATTTCAATTTGTAGACGTTCTTGCAATATATGTCTTCCTCAGCGTATGCCGATTTTTTTTTTTTTTTTTTTTTTTTTTTTGTAGTCTTCAAGATCCACACCTCTGAAACTCACGAATATGTCTTGCGTTTCTGTGGATGAGAAGGAATAGAAGAAGACGACATGGTTTTTGTCTTGTTGATGCGTGGTGTAGAATCTTTGATCGAGACCCATGACTTCTTCTTCTTGAACGTGCATGTCTACTTGTCAGACAATAATTTATCAGGGAAAACCAATGGTGGGATGCAATTCTTTCAACAAAAATGTCGGTTAACTTAATCAGAGACTTGTTCCTGATTGGTCTTAGGGAAAGTCGAATCTGCAACTTGGATTTATTTGACGATATCTCCTCAGCTCCCACTGACATTTGTAAGAGAAAATGGATTGAATGGCAGGAGCGGAAATTTCTCTCTCCGAAGATTCATCGTTCAGCTTCGTAAGATGCAGAACCTAATAAAAAATATTGGCACATTTATTGATGACGTGGGTCAGCATAATTCCAAGGTAAAACCTACAACTTGAAAACTAAATATGTGGGAATCTATACGTTTTAGGTTCTAAAATGTGTAGGGTATATGCCAGGTTTTGGACGGGTAGGTTCTAGGTTCTCAATTGAAGGAACTTGAAACTTGGAACCTATAACCTGTAACCTAAAACCTGAACAAGTTTTAATATTTTTCTTGTAGAAAAGAACACTTGAAATGCAAAAACTTGGCACAGAAGGACATTTAAGTATCAAAAGTTACGAAGTAACATTTAAGTGCCAAAATCAGAGCAAAATGGATCAGTTAAGTGCCAACGACGAAAAAATCCAATCAAAATGCTAACGTGGCAATTTTCCAACGAGGCAAGTGCAAAACGACGTCGTTTTATACGCTGACGTGACTAAGCAAGTTAAAAAACGACATTGTTTTTGTTACTAATGTGAATAGATAATTAATATAAATATTAATTAAATAATATTTAAAACTAAATTATATATATATGTATTTTTTTTTTTAAGGAAGAAGAGAAGATAGAGATTGTAGGCGGCAAGGAATAAAGATTGTAGGCGGTGAGGCCTGAGCCCTCGCCACTGCCTCCCCACCATCACCAGGGAAGGCCAATGACCATGGGGGAAGTGTTAGCCAGGGTCATCGGGCCATGGCCAAGGGCCAGCAGCCTCGGCCAACCAATGGCAAGGGCGTATGAGCCCTTGCCCAGGTTTAGGGCAAGGGTCGCAACTTGGCCTAGATTTGGTGAGGGTCGTCGGCCCTCGCCCAACTTGGCCAAGGGCTGCCACCCGTTGAGGGGTCGCCCCAGCCAGCAAAAGCCCTTGGCTTGGCCAAGCGAGGGTTGGCAACCCTCGTCGATCCGGGGAGGGCTCATAGGCCCTCGCTAGGGTTCAATGATCCCGGCCTACCCTTCCCCCCAACGTTGTCGTTCCTTCCCGGCAACGTTGAGGAGGCAGCAGCAAGGGCTCAGCCCTCACCTCTTGCCTCCTCCTTTAAAAAAAAAATAAATTAATATATAAATATTTTAATATAATTAATATTTATATTAAAATTCAAAAAAGATAAAACAACGTTGTTTTGCCAACTCATTGCTGACTTAGCTCTTTGGCATGCCATGTAAGCAAGTTATATTATTAAAAAACTACCACATATGATTTCTAGTAACCTTCACCGGATTTGGCACTTAGGTGTCTCATTTTTCAGATAAAGTGACACTTAAGTGTCATTTTTGTAACTTTTGGCACTTAAGTGTTTTTTGGAGTGCCCTTCTCCTGTTTTTCTTGGTTCATGTCTTCATGCAATATCATGATATTTCTTGCCATTAGATAATGAATGTATAATCTAGAAGCACTAATTTGAGCTTATATTTTATGACTGAGACTTTTACTTTATTAATGTTCATATTTTCCGTGTGTCTTTATGGTCATTGAATTGTAGCAGCAAGTGGTCACTGCAACCTTTCAATTAATAATATAAGTAAAATTTGGATAGACCTTGGAATTGACTTTGGAACATGTGACGGAGTTGGTTCTCGGTTCTAGTCTTTTAATATAGGTAGGGTAAGTTTTAGGTTCCAAAAAATTAGGAACCTATTCCAATAGGTAAGTTCCAGGTTCCAAATAGAATCTGTACGAAACTTAGAACCGCTCATCTCTACTTGACGGCACTGAAACTAGAGCTGAAATGCTATGTTGACAGTTACACCGCTGACTTCCTGGAACGCATCATCCGGCTCTAGTGGACATTTTGATGCCTTTTAATATGCTTTTTAGTTGATTCTTTTTCGTTTTAATTAGTGAGTATAATTAAATGCGACTCATCGGATTTTTATAGACTATAATTAGGGAGCTAATGGTCCTAGGATTCAGTACGAGATGCTCAAACTGTTTTTAAATGTTCTATTATAACCATACTGACATTTAGCAGAAAACATGAGTGAATGAAATGTAGAGGCAATTAATGGTAACCTACCCTCAATACAAAAAGAAACATTGGATTATTATGCATGGTCAACCCAAGAGAGAAAATACCGCAGATAAGTCACATTTTCCTATGGGGATCATGAAAAATTTGTCTGGATCTAGGTTCACCGGACTTAAATTATCTCAAAGGTTGATTACGTTAATTTTTTATTTAGGGGCCACATAAGACCCAAAACCGGGTTGAGCTTTGCATGCTTTCAGTACCATTTAGTATGAGATGCTCAAATTGTTTTCAAATATACTATTATAACCATACTGACATTTAGTAGAAAACATGAGTGAATTTGAAATGTAGAGGCAATTAATGTTAACCTAACCTCAATACAGCTTGCAGATATCACAAACCAAACCGAGGGGTGCTTAACATACGTCATCTACTTCTCCATATGCAGGCAATGACTAATTTCAAATATTGGCATATTATAAGTGTTGCAAACAACAAGTGATCAAACATAAAATAAATAAAACAAGGAAATGAACTAGATAGAAAATTTATGTGGTTCGAGCAGATAGTTCTACTATAGATTGAGTGACAACGGAGACTAAAAACCACCTGAGTCACTCAAACGAAACTTAATAGATTTTGCGGAATTATTAAATCCAGGTTTAATTATGCATGAACAATTTAATATAAACAAATAAATGAATGCAAGTGTAAGATAAATATATCAAGTGGAATATGCTCCAATCAACCAAGTACTTAAATAAAATAGAGAGAGATAGAAGAGTTGCATGGACATTGTATATTGTTTCGGCCTAGATTATGTCAATATCTACTCTTTCAAACTAACAAACACCAATAGATGGTTTTGACTAGTAGTTCTTTGAGAACTTACGACATGGCTGTGCTGCTTCTACTAATTCCAATGCACTAATTCAAGACCCGTGCACTTCTCAACAAAGATTACAATTAGTTAGTCACTCTCGGTAATAATCAGCTGCTTGCTCAATAGCAATATCATGTGTATTTTAGATAATAAAGCTTTCTCAATTTGTAGACGTTCTTGCAATTTGTGTCTTCTTCAGCGTATGTTGATCTTTGTTTCTTTTGGTCTTCAAGAGCCACACCTCTGAAACTCACGAATATGTCCGTGTTTCTGTTGATGAGGAGAAGAAGAAGAAGACGGCATTGTTTTTGTCTTGTTGATGCGTGGGGTAGAAACTTTGATCGAGACCCATGTCTTCTTCTTCTTGAACGTGCATTTTCTCCTTGTCCCACAATACTTTATCAGGGAAAACCGATGATTGGTGGGATGCAATTCTTTCAACAAAAATGTCCTTAATTAGGGACTTGTTCCTGATTGATCTTAGGGGATGTCGAATCTGCGACTTGGATTTATCCGACAATATCTTATCAGTTTCCTCCCACATTTGTAAGAGAAAATGGATTGAACGGCAGGAGCAGAAATCTCTTCATCTCCTAAGATTCATCGTTCGGCTTCGTGGCATGCAGAAGCTAATATAGAATACTTGCACGTTAATTGACGGCACCGAAACTAGAAACGAGAAAAGAGCTGCAAAACGATATTGACCGTTGGCCTCCAAGAACGCATCGTCCGGGTTTGGGGGGCATGCCGACGCCTTCTAATATTTGCTTCTGGTTTTTATGTATTTGTTTATATTTATTTTGTTCGAAACTTGTGCGTAGAATTTAATGTAGTTTCTTGTTAAATCTTTTCTTCCTCAAAGTGGGAGTGCACCGGGGTTCTTTATAGACCAAGGGCAGCTAATGGTCCTGGGATACGGGGTGCGATGAGGAAAAATTATCAAAAAAATCATAAATTTATTGTAATTATGTAAATTCAGTCCTAAATATATATATTTGCTAATTGATTTGTAAATCTTATGTAGTTGTGCCAATTTGGACTAGAAATTACTAATAAGAATGCTAGCCGTCCTATGTTGCGCAACAAGCACAAATGTAGAAATTTTTTAGTAATATCTTCATATTTTATAGATTCATTTATCTCTTCTTTTCTTTCTCTTTCATTTTCTTTTCTTCCCTTCTTCTTTTTCCCCTAGCTACCAAAGGTGAGGGTCAGCGAGACTCAACCCTTGCTAGCTCGGCGCAGGTAGCCTAGGCGAGGATACCCTCACAGCCTCTGGTAAGGGAGCTCTTGCCCAGCCATGGCGAGGCTTGTCTAAGGCTGACAAGGTCGACCTCCCCAGCCCTCGCCTTTGGCCAGTTGCTAAGGTGAAGAATGCAAGGAAAAAAAAAAAAAAGAGAAAAAAGAAAAGGAAAAGGAAAATAAATAAATAAACAATTTGAAAATAAAATTAAAATGTTATTAAAAATTATCCACTTCCATGTCAACTGGGCCACATTGGGTAGCCGATGTCCATGTTAGAGATTTCTGGCTAAATTAGCTAGATGGACTGAATCGGTACAAATGCAAAAAATTTATAACTCAATTGGCAAAAAGAAAAGTTTTAAATTAGCAAAATTGCAATAGATTTGATTATTTTTTTTTTTTGTTGGTAATTTTCCTAGTGCGATGCTGATTTTAATGTCTTCTTAAAACCATACCAACATTTAGCAAAAAATGTGAGTGATTTGTCAAGGCAATTAAGGGTTACAAAATCCGAGTCCAAGAAGAAACATTAAATTACTATACCCATCCAAACCTAGAGAGAAAATAATGCAAACTAGTCACCTTTTCCTCTGCGGTCATGCAAATGTTTGGCTGAATCCCAATCGACTGGACTTGATTAGTCTCAACTATTGATTATGTGAACCTTTTATTTGGAGCTCAGATGAGACCCAATGGCCAGGTCTTGCTCCTGTTGCATTCGACAATATATCTACAGCCTTATAAATGGAAAATTGATTCACCATATCTGCACTTATTTACACCCGACTTTTTTGCACGCAATTATCAATATAGGTTACTTTAAGCGTAGAACTTTATATACATACATACATACATACATACATATATATATATAAAAGACCAAATACCAAATGGAGATAAGGTTGTGTTCAATAACATAAATGGAATTATCTAGGGCTTGAAGACATCACAAACCAAACCGACGGGTGCTCTACTTGCGACATCAACTTCTCCCAAATTATGGGGCAATATGGCAAAGAATGTCGAGGGATATGACAATGACCAATTACATACAGTGGCATGTCCTACGAAGGACGAATGATGTGCACTTGAAAGCAAACGCCCCTGCAAAGTATGCAGGACAAGCAAATGCGCAAGCACACATGGTCAGCTCTCAATAATAGCGTCCTATATGCGCGTCAGGCGAATCGAGATGGTTTCCAGACCTTCCATGAAATCCGATGATCTTTCTCCCTGTTGAAGGAAATGAAAAGTACTTCCCTTCCTCAATATTAAATGGTCCATGAGTTCTTTCGTTGCTAGGGAGCGAATAACAATAGATCCAAAATCATCTCTTACTGGAATACGAAGTCTAGTACTCTCTAGGGCAATTGAGCTGCATCTGCAAAAATTAAAAGGTAGACATTTTAATCACAAGCTCTTCACTGTAGAATTGTAATAATGTCTACAAACAGAACCCACTGGCTAACCGAGTTAGACTAAAACAGCACAAGATCAGAATAGAAGATTTCAGTGCACCAAGCCGTCCAAACTTATGCATGAGTTATTGACATTGAGAGAACTTTGCTGTACGAGTTAACTCTAAGTTGCAAAATTCCAGGATAGTTTTGATATTGAACTCTATGTAGTAATGTGACTGCAGAAAATTAAAATGATATTACAGCAGAGAAGATCGTGACTCCAAACTCAAATCCGAAGGAATTATAATGTAGAAGCAAAAAGAAAAAGAAAGCCATAACTTCTTGTATTCAGTTATTTACTTGATCTACTTCTTGCACTCTCTGCAACACAATCCCATGTGAATGTCGACAGATCGGATGAGGGTCGGCGGAGTGGTGGGGTTCGGAGCAGCCCTACCTCGCCTGAGTTTTTTTTTTTTTTATTTGCTCATTTTTAATATAATTTTAGCGATAAACCATATCTTTAGCAAAATTTAAATCCAAGTTTAGCTCCATATTGTCATAGTAGAATTCATTATGCATTCGGTTTATTTTAGCGTAATATAGGTCTTGGAATATGTTATTTTAAATAGAAATGAAAAATCACCAAAAAAAAAACAATCTTAAAAAGAGAGAAGGGTTAAAGATGACATTTAATAAAAAATTACGCTTTTAGGATTGTGCCGTTTCATATGTAGAGACACTTCATGATAGGGCTGCATCTGATATTAGATATTAGAAAAAATAAAAATTGGATTAATTAGGGTTAGTTTAATTCGTTACTTTAGTATAGCATGTTTCTTCATCAAATACTGCACCACTTAAGTCTTCTTTAGACCGACCAAAAAAAAAGAAAAATGTCTTCTTTAGGATTACGACCAAAAAAAAAAGAAAAAGAAAAAAAGTATTCTTTAGGAGTCGTGGGTCCTTTAGTGAGAGAGATGGGCACGTTTAATTTGGGGCTTAACTCATGGGATCCGTCCGGTGCTTAATAACGAGGCTTTATTTACTTTTAGCCGGATTTTATTTTCCCATACTTTATTCACTTATTTAGTTATTTTAGTTAGGTTTATTAACTGTTTTGATTGTAGGTTGTTTATCTTTACCGCCTGCACAATCCTGGGTAATCGCCTTTCACTTGTTAGAAGTCTAGGATTATGAAATTAATGAAGACTGCAACTGAAACATTTTTCATAAAAAGAAAATGTGCCGAAAGAGTGCTAAATTAATCCGCTTAATTAAGTTGCCGCACTTGTAAATCTCTTCTTCGTAGAAGTTAGACAGACCCCTACGTCTTACTCAAGTTTCTAAAACCCATAATAGGTTAATGGTAGCTCTCAAAAGAAATAACAAATTTTCGTAATTAACCGAATCAGCTCATGTCGCCATCATTAGGGTGAGAGCTCAAGCCAAATGCGAACGCCACCTCATAAGACGAATTATCTGTATTTACTTGGCAATCTGTTAACTCAACTCGAAGTCGCTCACTAATATTAGGGATGTCAAAAAAACCCACGCCGGCCTGGCCTGAAAATTAGGATATTTTGAGGTCGGGCCTTAGTCTTCTTCGGGCAAGGATTTTTAGATGTTGGTACTGTTAGGGTGTCGTGACCTAACCTCGGATGCACCACCTAGGGCTTGGCTAATAGATTAGTAAGTTTAAACTTAACTCGAGCTCTCTCAAGTCTATACAATTTCGTGACTTAGGTTCAAGTTTTTAGCATGCAAAAGATTATTAGTTAGGAGTTGCCACTAATCAGTTTATAGTAGGTCGATTAGATACCTAAGTAAAATAATGGGAGAACTATTTTTCTCCTACGAACTAGAGACTTTGGGTATAGGGACTTAATTACACTAGATTTCTCTAATGCTCTTTTGGTACCATTCTTTTTTATTTTCAAAAATATCTTCATAGGTAGTTTGGATTAGTTTTAGCTTAAATCACTATATGCAATGGGGTGATTACACGAATGCTCAACCATTATTAAACACTCAATAAATCAAATAAATTGCATCAAAAGAATTAAACAAACAAAGTAAGCAATTGTTTTTTGGGTTTTCTCTTATCTTGAAATTATAACTTTACAATATGACGTGTACTTTAACTACATGACCTAACTCTATTGACAAGCAATTTCTAATTAAATGAACCTAACATGCAAACTATTTGACATGCACCTAATATTTTGTATTTTTTTATTAAAATTCGTTAAAAAAACTAATTAAACTATATAAAATGAATAATTTTATAATCTATTTTAGGGATTAATTTGACTTAAACCCTATCCTGTCTCAGAAAACTATTTAAAAAATACAAGATTATCTAAATATCCAGGCGTTATCTAACACCCTATCTATAAAGGAAAATGTTACTTAGAATCTATTCTAATTTAATCAGAATTATCCAAACATGCAATTTTATTCAAACTAGGCAATGTTATCGAGAAATCCTATATATCCTAACGTGCAATCTAAAATAATGCAATCCTAACCTAGGAAACCATCCTATCCAATTCACAATTTGATTTTTTTTTTTTTTGGTGTTTTCCAAAATAAGCAATTTCCAAATAAACATTATATTCAATTCACTCAAGATATTTGGCAAGAATTCAAATAAAGGGTTAAAATAATTGAAAAAATTAATCCATAGTTTTGTAGATTAAATTAACAATTATTCCAACCCTAAAAACTACAACACGCGAGAAAAATCATAATGATTAAAAAATTGATCCGAAGTCTCACGGATCAAATTAGTAATTATGATGATTTTAAAGCCAAAATATCATCAATGCGCAAAAAAATCAACATAATTAAAAAAGTAATCCGAAATCTTACGTATCAAATTAGTAATTATAGTGATTTTTTACCAATAATATCCTATTGGATAATGCCTAAAGTCTCAATAAAATCTCTATTAGCATCAAATACTCCAATTAGACAATAATATTGAGATGAAATTTGGTTCAAGAAAACTACCTTATTTGGTCCGGCGCCAAAGATTCGCGAACGGCGGTTTGCATCGAGACGGGCTTCAGCGGGGATGGACTCACATTAAAGACAGTTACGGTTGAGCGTTCACTGTTGATGGATTCCTAAGCCAAGAATTATGGCGCTCCTTCGCAAAACCTGCAGATGAGTCAAATTTGACCCAACAAATTATGTTGACCTCGTTGGATCCACTGAAGAAGAGGTCAAGCTGCAATGTATCCCCTCCCAACGTTGACTGCTATATTTTCTATTATATTGGGCACACCAAGAAGACCTACAACAGGAAAGCAAATGGGCCGGCTCGGTGAAGCGTGGAGATAGCAAGGTCGTGGGGTGGAGGCGCGTCGACGGACGAAGCACGGCGACAGGCGGTTCGCGGCGTCCGGCTGGTCGATAGCAGCAGCGGTGGCGCGGGCGTTGGCTTGGTCAAGCAATGGTGGCGGTAGCAAGCAGAGGCGGCAAATAGCAGCAGCTCTTCGACACGCGGACGACTCGTCGGAGGAGGATCGGCAAATGCGACGGCAAGGGGGCGTAGCGACGCGAGTGGCGAGGATGTCGGGGCCGGCAAGCAACGCCTGGTCGTCATCGTTGAGGGAAGGAGTGACCAGCGCCAGCGTCGTGGGTCAAAACTCGTCGGGAGAAGGGGGCGGATCTCGTCGGGTCATTGTCTGGCGGAGATGCGGTTGAGTCGAGCAACCGGGTCGTCATAGGTCAGCAGGTGGGCAACGCTCTGGGCTTCAACACCGATGGCATTCGGAGTAGCATCAGGAGCAGGAGATGGTCAAAGATTAGAGAAGAAGACTTCCCCCTCCCCCCCCTTTTTTTTCCTTTTCCCTTAGTGTGCTGTCGCCTACTTTTCCCTATGTTTTGTCAGAGAAGCTGTTGACACCTAATTTAAATTTAGCTTTTAGAAATAGAAGATAATCTTTGATTAGAGGGAAATTTTGAAAAAAAAATTTGAATTGAAAAACTCAACAGCCGTGTGATTTTGGAGCCACTTTTTTGTTGAAAAGATGAGTAAATATGTGCGCCTATATCGGAAAATCTTCACCTGCAAAAACAAACTCGAGTCTTTCTTCCATAAATAAAGGAGGCAAAGCTTCGGTTGAAGGGGGAATTTCTTGAAGTTTCGAGGAAGAGAAAACAGGAAAAAGTGAAAAAGAGAGAAGTTCTTTTCTAGTTTCAAAGTCAGCAAAGGAGCACTTTTTCTTCTATAGTCTTTTGGTCAATTTTCTTTCCATCTTCATCCTTGTCAAGTTTGGAAGAACTTGACATGGGAGTCTTAGTCTTCTTGCAGTTTTCCATCCCAAACTTCTTGATAACCTCTCTAACATATTTCTTTTGATAAATGAAAATTCTTTTATTTGATTGTCTGACTTGTAGACTCAGAAAGAATGTTAACTCACCCATCATGCTCATTTTGAATACTTCTGGCATAGACTTTGAAAATTTCTTGTATGGACTTTTATTAGAAGACCCAAAAATTATATCATCTATATGGGACAGTGAGGATTAGAAGTTTGATCATCAACAATATTTCTCTAGTGAAAGGTTTGAATTACAATCTTTTGAGTATAAGCTAGCTATGTGATACATGATTCAGAATTAATTTCCAAGAATATGTTTGTTCTAGAGTTAGTCGAGACTTCTCACAATCTTTCACTAGGCGAAGACATGACAATATTTATCTTCAAGACATAAGTCCAGAGAACTCTCAATGTCTTATCTCAATTCAAGATGAAGTATATCTTTGGCATTGCAAGCTTGGACATGTAAGTATGAAACAAATTGCTAAACTATCATCTAAGAAGCTGGTTCATGGTCCTCTTAAAATGGTGAAGCAGAAGTCTGAGTTGTGTACACTATGTATCTTGGGAAAACAGGTCAGAAGCTCATTTTAACCTATAAATCAAGTTTTCACTAATCGCATCTTGCAACTTCTTCACATGGTTCTTTTTAGACAAACTATAACACAAAGCATTAGTGGTAAGAAATATTGTTTGGTAGTTGCGGATGATTCAAGATTCACGTGGGTCTTCTTCTTGGCAAATAAAATAGAAACCTTCTCATATGGGCCTAGAATGAGAAAGGTTATGCCATTTCAAACATAATGATTAATCATGGGGGAGAATTTGAAAATCAAGACTTTGCAAATTTTTGTGATGAGAATGGTCTACAACATGTTTTCTCCTCTCCATACACTCCAAAACAAAATGGAGTTATAGAAAGGAAAAATATGTCTTTACAGAAGATGGCTAGAACTCTGCTAATAGAAAGTAGAGTCTCTTCTCGTTTTTGGGTAGAGGCAGTTTCTACTACCTATTATATAATTAACAGAGTATTTTTAAGGCTCATCCTAAAGAAAACTTCCTATAAAGTTTACAAAGGAAAAAAGCCAAATATCTCTTATTTTCATGTGTCAGTTGCAAATGTTTCATTTTGAAAAATGAAAATGATCAGCCTGGGAAATTTGAAAAAAGATCGGATGAAGGTATATTTCTTGGCTACTCTACTTCAAGCAAAACTTATAAGGTCTTCAAAAAATATATACAAACTGTTGAAGAATTAATGAATGTTAGATTTCAAGAAAGTATTCAGAACCAACAGGATCAGACGCAACTTGAAGAGTTTAAACTATTTTCAGACTTAAGAAAGTCTAATTCTCCCGAGGAACCTCAATCTTCTAGTGATCAAAGTCAAGCAGAAGAAAAGTCAGAAGAATCAAAGAAAACTGATGTTCAGCAAACCCTTGCAGAAAGTGACAAATCTAACAATAACTAGAAGCACAAATCAAGCCATCCTAAAGAGCTCATTATTGGCAACATAGAAGAAGGGATTCGTACTAGATCCAAAGCAAAAGGAGACTCAAGTGCCCTAACTCTTATTTCTAAAATAGAACCAAAGGGAGTAGAAGAAGCTTTATCTGATGAAAGTTGTATAGAAGTAATGTAGGAAGAACTCAAACAAATCAGAATTAATGATGTCCGGGAGGTAATTCCAATACCAAAAGGAAAATCTGTGATTGGAACAAAGTGGGTGTTCAGAAATAAGATGGATGAGAAGGGTAAAGTAACAAGGAACAAAGCAAGGCTTGTTGTGAAAGATTATACGCAAGAGGAAGGAATGGACTATGATGAGACATATGCACCGTAGTTGGTTAGAAGCCATAAGATTATTGTTAGCATATGCATGTTTCCATAATTTCATGTTATTTCAAATAGATGTCAAGAGTGATTTCCTAAATGGGTTCATATAAGAAGAAATCTATGTGGAACAATCACTAGGATCCAATAATTTTTCCTTTGTTGTTCCCACCAAACGAAACATTTCCTTCTTTTTTTTGTTTTTTTGGTTTTACGAAACTACTTGAATCTCCAGTTATATGTCTAGAATAGTCATTGTCCAAGTACCATTTGCTTTTCATTTTAACAATAACCTGCAATAAAAAGGAAATCTGAAAGTTTCTTTGGTACCCAAATTTTCTTGGGTCCTAGCGAGTTAGTCTTAAAGACAAACCTTTCCCCAATCCTTCCTAATAAGTCTCCATACTTTAGGACATTCATTCTCAAAATGTTATGAGTTGTTATACTTAGAACATGTAAAAGGAATTTGGCCAACAGATTTTATAAAAACTTTTCGAAAATAATTTTTCTAAGAAGATTTTGGAGGTCTTTATCCAAGTCTCTCATTGACTTTAGGAAAATCGATCAAAATAGTACTTTCTTTACTCAAATCCAAACCAGATTTCTTATAATAGGGTATTTGAGCTTAAAGGATTTTCTCTAAATTTTTTTATCCTTTGGAGAACTTTGGAGAAATATCTAAAATCTCATTTTTCAAATATTCATTTTCTTTTGAAAGAAAATCGGTATTTTCTTTCAAACCATCAAAATCAGTTTTTAGATTCTCAGACTTTTCTTTCCAAAAATTATCCCGTTGCCTGAATTTTGAATTGTCATTTTTTAATTCAGAGATCCCTTTAAGAGAAGATTTGAGGTTCAAGCAAACTTCATCTATATACTAAGAAACCTTAATAGGGATTTTTGAATGACTTACCTCGATTTCCTTATTAGATTCTGAGTCTGTGTCAGTGTCTGACTCTAATTCTGAGTGAGCCATCAGATAAATATTTGCAAACTCCTCTTCACTTTTCTAACATTCTGTGTCACTCCAGGTTTATGTTTTTAAAGCTTTCTTGTATTTTTCATTCTTTCATCTCTTCTTTTTCAGTAAGGGACAGTTAGGCTTGATGTGTCCCTTCTTCTTGCACTCAAAGCATATCATATCATTGCTAGTTTCAACATCTTCCATCGATCTTTTCTGGGAATTTTGCTTGCTTTGCTTTTTCCAGTTCAATCTTCTTCCTTTCCTATTTAGTTTCTTGAATTTCTTTATCATGAGAGCCAGCTCCTCCTCGTCCATATTATCGTCTGTGTCTGTATCATTAGAATTAGACTTAAGCACAATTGACTTCTTACCTTTTAGATTCTCTTCATCATTAATCTGTTCCACTTTATACGATTGAAGAGTGCTAATTAACTCGTCAACAAAAAGATGCATGGTTCTTTGTGTCTCCCGAATTGATGTTTTCACATGATTCCAGTCATTTGAAAGTCCTCGTAGAAATTTGTTGACTTTCATTGGAATAGAAATTTGTTAACCTTGATATGCCAACCCATTTACAATTTCTATAAATCGACTGAGCATATCTCCAATAGACTCTCAAGGCTTCATTATGAAGGATTCATATTGGCTAAGTAAGATATTTATTTTTATCTCCTTCACATGATTTGTTCTTTCATAAGTGACATGAAGTCTATCCCAAACTTCTTTAGCTGTTTCACATGAAGAAATTTTGTTATATTTAGCAAGGGACAAGACACGGTATAAAGAATATATGACTTTTGCATCAAGAGCTTGTTTATTGGTAATTTTTGCTTGGTTAAATTCCTTAGCATCTTTAACTAAGATTTCTTTTCCCTTGTCTAAAGCTAAAGCTGCCTTTAGGTTGATTCCTCTTTCTACAACATCTAATTCCAAAGAATCTCTGGATCTCAAGAATGCCTTCATTTTATTCTTCTACACACTGTATTCTTTTCCATCAAAATAAGGTGGTCTGGTAGTACTCTGCCCTTTAACCAACCTTAGTGCCAAGATACTAACCATAGAAGATCTTTAACTCAGAAGTAAAAACACTTCAATAAAACGAGCACTTAGCTTTGATACCAATTGACAATGCTAGTACTACCACCTAGAGGGGATGAATAGGTGTTAAAATAAACCTTGACAAATAAATGTGAAATAAAATAAGTTGCGAGCAAAGTCTAAAAAAGAGAAAGAGTCTAATTAAAAGCACTACCGGACTTCTGTAGAAAATTCAAAATAAGATAAGAGATGGAATAGATTTTTGAGAAACTTAAATAAAATTGCAATGAATAAAGCTGAAAAGAGTTAAGGGAAGAGAAAATTGCACACGAGATTTATAATGGTTCGGCTTAAATCAAGCCTACGTTCACTCTCTCTTGCTGATAGCCTTCTGGCTATAATTCACTTAAGTATCAAAAGAGAAGTACAATATTTCGAGTGCAAATACTTAGTGGAAGATTTCTTTTCCCCACACTAAGTCACTCTTCTTGTGATTTTCTCTTTTGAGTACAATTTATAAGAGCTGTCGTTGAAGAACAAGTGGTTGGAAAGATTTCAGATTTTAGAATTTCAATTTTCACGCACTTTTCAAATAGACTAAATGACCTCCTTAAATACTCCCCAACGCCTTACTAGCCGTTGGCATTCTCCAGAGAAATTTCATCCAATCAATCTATTGGACATAATCAATCAAGGAAATCTTATAGCCATTTGAAGATTGAGATGAAAATTCGTTGATTTTGGTCACCCATACAATTAGAATCTAGGTTTTCGTAAGTAGATACTTCCTAAAAATGAACTTGTCGTCAAGATTGATTTCATCAACTCATGATTTATTCCATCAATGTATTCATAAAAGGTAAGTGTGATTCTTCGCCAGAAAGCTAGATAGTAAAGAATAAATCTCTATTATGTTCATACTGAAACCTTGTCGTAAGATCAATAAATCTGAGTCTGATTATATGTTTATTCTGGACTTGGTTTCAGTCTAGATTGCATTAGAGTGGGAAAGACTTCTAGAATGAATAGACTTTGACAAGAGATAGAAGTCTACTATTATTCAGAATAAGAATAAGAACAAGAAATTTTTGTCAACTTCAAAACCTGATAGGAATTTTCTCAACTACCACCGCCTGAGGTGGCTCAGTTGGATAAGGCTCTGCTGATCCTTTGCGAGGAGGTGAGGAGTTCGAATCCCGCTGGACGCACGGGGTTTTAAGCGCGACGTCGGGGTGGTGGGTCCTCCGCTAGTGTCGCTCCAGGGTTTACTCGCCGGCTACCGGCTGTACGGGGTTCCCTGGGTAACAAAAAAAAAAAAAAGACTAGGCTAAGCGCGATGAGGAGTGTTATAATATTTAAATAATAAACCGTGCATTTATCTAAAAGTTTAACCTTTTAGAACAATCACTAGTGATTCCACAAAATCTTACATTGACAATTTCACTCCCAATTCATGATCCAACGTGAAAGATGGAGTGTTGGTTTAATAATCGGATCTATCCAAAAATCCAAGGTTTATGTCGTGGTTGAGAAGTTCCTCATTTTCCTCTATTTTACGACTAGTTTTCCCAACCAAGCATAAGCTTAACTGCGCCTAAGAGCATCTCATGGTTACTCATCAAATTAGGCGAAACTATCGTAACAAGAATAATAATGATAACTTTCAGAATTTCGAACAAGAGCACAAAAAAAGACCGAAGGGAATTTTTTATTGGAATGCAAATGCTGTTGCTTCGAGGGTGTGTCCACAAATGTGAAGTTTACAACATTTTATAGTGAAAGGACGTACAGAACTTAGCGCAAATATCTCACAACATCAAATGAAGAAAAATAAAAAAGTCCACGAAGTTAACAAAAGCACACAAACAAAGGCTGAAGACAAGCGTCGTAATCCGTGGAGGGCTCTTGGATGACCTTTATCGGCATTCTTTGTCTTCATGCTTCAGTAACTATTCTTCATTAAATGCTTGCAGCTTTCTTTGAAGAACATTGAAGAACACCAACAACCAAATTTAGATACCAGCAACCGTCATGCTCACGGATGGGGAGTTATTTCATCGTCATTTTAAAAGAGAAACAAAGAAGAAGATTCTTGCAATCACACACCGAAGGGAAATGAAAGCTTGGGCAAGGGATGGGTTTAATCTAATAGGGTTCCAAACGCGCTCCAATAGCATTAAGATGGTTTCCCTTCCTTCCGAAAAAGCCAACGATCCTCTTGCCATCATCTTCTTCCGACGGGATACGAAGCCGCGTCCATTTTTTTCTCTCTGACACTGTTGTCCGAATGAACGGCCCGTAAGTTGGGTTCTTACCTGCGGTAACTATTTGCAGGTCCTGGATTTGATCAGGGTTTCTATCTTCGTCCACCCAAACCCATATCAAAAGTAGACGCTCCTTGGGATAATCCAGGATGACCTGCGAGAATAGCAAAGTGAAACATGCTGTACTTGTGAGAACAGATGAAGGTTCGAACCTTAAACTCCAGATATAGGATGCCAAATAAGTGCCTCAGTCTTCGACTATGAAGCTAAAAACGTTATGAAAAGCACCACGAATGCATGAACGACTTACTGATAGAAAGAAGACAAATAGGGGAGACAGGGAGGGGAGAGAGAGAGAGAGAGAGAGAGAGAGAGAGAGAGAGAGAGAGGGAGGGAGGGAGGGAGGGATTGAGATTTGGATTAACCTCCTCATAGTTATCTTTGTGTCGGTTGCCTGATTTGAAGCCTAACACGAATGAACCCTTGTTATCGTATCCACACCCGTGTTCAGGGCCTGACACGAAGGAACCATTGTTATCATATGCAATCCCGATAGCCTCAATGGCTTTGCCGAAACTGATACGAAATCCCCTCACGTCAGTGTGCACTCCATCATCCCATGGAGTCCCATCAGAGCCTCCCAACGGTTCAACGGTTTTGAAAGGATACATGCGCGGTATGGACTCCACATACACTCCGATGGATTTGAGAGTCCTGTTCTCGGGGTCCCGCGTTCCATGAAAGCCAGTGATTCTGCTTCCATTCGATGGATACCAAAAGTACTTCCCCTTCTCCTCGCCACAAGGATCATAACTTTTTTTATTACTGTAAAATGTGAGCGACTTGATAGCATCGTTTTGAACATAACCAGAGATCGATGTCAAGTACTCCCGTGGGTAATCTAATGTAACCTGTGCAATTTCAAAAGTATCTCTTAAAATTGGACTGGCGGTGTAAACAAGACTTATTGGTCAAGTTTAATTCACGATATCATGTGATCGGACACATATCAAGATCGTCTCCACCAATGAAATAAATGTAAAAGAGAAAAAGATACTAACCCGGGTGACATCGGAGTTGTCTCGTTCTGCACGGCCACCTTTCCTAACTAGGTAACTTGGGTCACGACCGTCCTTGTACGCAAACTTGATGTAATGGATATTAATGTGGTGCTTTACCTCGATTTCCCTCACACCTTCGATGTTCCCGTATTCCCAAGTTTCTCCACTTGAGCCTCCAAATGGCCCGATCGATTTAATTGGGTAGAGATGTCGTTCAAAATATGCTCCAATTGCTTTAAGATTTTCTTCACTCCTCCCGTAAAATCCAACAATTTTGCCACCCGTCGGGGGAGATGAAAAGCGTATTCCCTCTTCGTGACCAATAAGTTCTAACGCTCTTTTGGTGGTCCCAAACATGAGAGATGTAATGCCGTGTTCAGTGTAATACCCAGACATTGAAGTCAGATACTCATCTGCATCTATTTCGATCTGCAATAGTAGACATAACCATCAAACTCATGATTTAATAAGTCTCAAAGAAGTCTCACGCTAACATAGGCAATGCAAGTTTCTTAAGGATTTTACAAAGCATGTGCATGTAAGGGGACGTACCGTACAAGGCTCGACATCCTCTGCTAGAATGCCAAGATGTTTCTCCTCTTGCCACGATATTTCATTCTTCGCTTCATAACAGAAAGTGATTGATTGAATGAATGTCTTTTCTTTTCTTGTTTGGACGGTTCCAACGGATTTCACATCATCTAGTGCAAATTCAACATTGATTTTCCTTACATTGATATAGTCATCATCCCTATCATACCAATTTGACACATTTGAACAACCAAATAACCCTACAGACTTGAAGGGATAGAATGTCTCGACTTGTGCTCCGATAGATTCAAGATAATTATCAACGGTTCTCCCAAAAAACCTGGTAACTTTCACAGCTTCTGATGGTGATGGTGAGGAAAAGTGCTTCCCTTCCTCTCTACCAATGGGCCCCAACATTCTTTTGTTGGTTCGGAACGTGAGCGAGTTGATTAGAATGCGACCGTTACAATCATTTTGGAAATATCCAGAAAAAGAAGTTATGCACTCGTATGGGGTTTCCAATTTAACCTGCAAACAGGCCACAAAAGCACATATTCGACGTGAGTGACTATATTTTGCGTCATTAGATGAGCAAAATAAATCAGCAGATTTCTATTGAAATATAAATCGAATTATAAAATAAGGTATATATACTAGGATTTATTTAAATCGCGTCTCTAATGAATTTGGTGACACAATTCATTTTGTGAATCAAAAAGTAACTGTTTAGTTTGTCTTTGCCTAACTCTGATAAAGTGAAGTTATTACTTAACAATCATGCTGATCCTCATGTGTCTCTGTCTCTGGTGTGAGCTTTTCATGTGCAATTATTAAGAATCTCAAAGTTCATAGAGTCCGTCATCGACTAATTTTACGATAAGGTTTTTTTTTTTTTTTTTTTTTTTTTTTTTTTCGGGGGGGGGGGGGGGGTGTCAGGATTACGATAAGCTAAAAAAATGAATTTACGACATTTAAGTAGAAACGCAAAAAAGAGAGAAAACAAAGAGTCTAGATACAACCTTGAAAGTATCCTTCTTGCCATTTCCATCATAAGTAGTTTGAGGTTTCAAGCTGGTGTCCTCGTCGACTTTAAAAGTAACGGACCTAATGAAGTCAGCGTAGCTAACAAAAATCCCATTTATATCATTAGAATCCCATGATTTTTCACCTGCGCCTCCAAAAGGCCCGAAAACTTCACCGGAATAACCAGTGGGAGTATGAGCAATCCGCTTATATATAGCTTCAATGGACCCGAGATGGGGGCCATAGCAACTCCCATGAAATCTGACGATTTTGTGGCCGGTGTATGGAAATGAAAATTTTCTCACTTCCTCATCTGCTCCGATCGATTCACGTTTCCCTCTATTAGTATGGAATGTTAACGACTGAAGAATAGTGCGTCCGGAATCTACTTTAGTGTGGCCCGACATGTAAATCAAGTACTCCCCTGGATAGTCAAGCTCAATCTAAGGGAAAAAGGAGAAAATCAAAATTTGAGAGGAGGCGAGGAACGCAAGATAAAATTCAAGAGATGAGATTGAACATATGAAAAATAAATAAATATCTCTAGAAATGTGTTTGTTTCATGAAAAATAAATTATCTAAAAAATATTTTATTAAAAATGATCAATTTTCTTCCTTTAAAATGTAAATGAACAAAAAATATATTTATCGTCGAAGAAAAATATTAAACATAAATTGTTGTTAAAAGAAAATATTTTCTAAATCAATATTAACTTTTTTTGGATGCTGGGTATTTAATTTCTTCTGATTTTTCTTTTTTAACTCTTTTTGGGCCCATCTACTTCCCGATAGCTTTTCCGAGATCACCACAGCTATACAATCCAAAAATTTACAAAGAGAAAAAAACAAAGAAATAGAATACTAACGACTTACTAAATGCGTTTGACGTCCTTTGGTGCCAAGTGTGACGGGGTTTTGGGAACATCCGTTCTTGTCGTATTGAACTGTAATAAACTTGATTCCTTCTGAATCGACGCCTCCCTCGATTTTCCTCACGCCTGTGTATCCCCCGTCCTTCAAAGTTGGTGTTCTCCGATCGCCCCAACGTGGTTCCACAGCTCTACAAGGATATTCTAAAAAAATTTGCCGAAAGTCTGATATAATGTAATTAATACGTTCAGGGTTTTTCGCCAACTCGTCGGATAATTTCTGCCACTCATCTTTTGACCGCTTCTTAAGGAAGGAACCCCATTTTCGAAGGGCCAATGGATGACCTCCAGCATAATGAGCTAGATACCTAGACAACTCCTCATAACCTTCTTTAGGTTCTTCTTCTCCCTCAAAGGCATGGAGGCAAAAGAGTCGAAATGCTTCGTCCCGATTCAATCCCTCGACAATGTACTCATCATCTACCTCGAGATCTTTGAGCAAATTTCGATCTCTCGTCGTGATCAAGATTCTACTCCCATGGCAAAACAAATCTCGGTCTTCGACGCCCAACTTTTCCAATTGTTCTTTCTCTATTACACCATCAAGAACAAGAAATATCTTCTTACGCTTCAGGTCAAACCTTATCATTTCCGTGTAGCTGTGCGAGTTATCATCATACGACGTCTGTCGATTCAGATTTTGGAGTAACTTCTTCTGTAGATTGACAAAATCATAGTCCTTCGTTTCTCCAACTTTGTCGAGAAAGATAAGACGTTCAAATTTGCCAAGTGTGCCTTTACAAGCAGCTCTGGCCACCATTGTCTTGCCTATTCCTTCCGTACCACTTATGCCTATCATCCGCGCGCGCACGTTCTCCTGGCTGATTTTTAGCAAAGGAGTCACACCTTTCGCCAGACGGTCTTCTCCAATTGCTTTTTCCGCATAGTGGAGAGACCTTGGCCCAATCTTATCGCGTAAGCCATGGAGTATCGCATCAAGGAGGTCCGGTTCTTTCCTGGTGATAAATGTTAGTACAAAAAGATCAATATGTGTGAGAAAATAAAGGTACACATGATACCTCAAGAGACAACATACGACAAATGTTGTACTCAACTTTCTGTGTTATAGGAATAGAAGAAACCGAGGTTGACTGGATCACCATAGGCATTGGCATGCGTAATAAAGAAATGGTGATTAACTAAGCTCTACTTTCGATGGTAACCTCATGCTACGGCAGAGGAGTGCGTGTGGTCTTTTTATTTTTTTGGTCAACCGATTTTTCTTGATCATCTTGCATTGCGTCGTACCATGTATACGAAGAAACAACACATTTATGACTAGAACATAAAAACAGTAATATAAAGTTTTAAAAAAAAAAAATGCTTCGTCAATACTTTCCCCAAATTTCTACTATACAATCATGTTTTTAAGTATGAAACTCCAATATTTGGCCCAAAAAAGATGTGAAAATTCAAAAGGAACTTTTAGCGGAAGAAAACTAGCCTTGTTGTCCATCTTTTGGATTGAACTAATTCAAACCATAGCATCTTGTTTGCATTTATCTCCATTTATAGTTTTCATTTTTGTTCCCCAATTCTCAACAATACACACCACAAAATGTGAGATTTTTGTGGAACCACTACCAACTGTTCTCTAAGCTTAAAGTGGAAAAATATATAATTGGGAAGGCAAATAGGGGCTTGAAATCCGACTCTGATATTATGTGAAGATTTTATGGGACGATTGTTAATTGTTGTAAAGGATTAAGTTATTAGATGAAAATATGGTTTATTATTTAAATATTCTAACAAAAACTTGGGGATATTCAATACACCCTTTCTACTTGGGCGTTATTAATATTCTACAAGAAGAATATCAAAAAGCATTTTCGCATTTCAATCTCGTATAAATTTGTACCTTAAGTTTTGCAAATCTACAATCCAATTGCAAGCATCAGTTCTTATTTACGAATTTGTTATTTTCCTTCCAAATTTACTCCTTTCATAATTTCAAATTCACCCACAATGAAAACTCTCTTTTCCAAAACCCTAACCCGTCCACCCACCCACTGCTCAACCCCTCCTCTCTCGGCGTCTCCAGGGCACGTTGCACCGTCGCCACCAACCACCACCCCCTCTGAGCCACGATATGTCAAGCTGAGTGCATAAATCTAAGTCGCTTGATACCGACCATGGCCGAGGGAGACACAGAGAGCATCTTCACAGAGAGAGAGAGAGAGAGAGAGAGAGAGAGAGAGAGAGATGCACACAGGGCTCAGTAAGGGTTGGTGGCAGTGCGGCATCGATCGGAGTCAGTGGTGGGAGCCCACGGCGGAGAGAGAGCAAGGGTGAGAGAGAAGGAGGGAGAACGGGCGAATGGCTCAAGATTTGAATGAGTTAAGAGGGTAGATATTAACTTTCAGGTCAGTCGAAAGAGACTTCAACTTGTTCCATTCCCCTAAGAGAACCAATTCTTTTGAATATACAAAAATTCCATCTACAAAGTGGGCACACCAAAGATGTAACATCAACTAAGGAAAAATCACAGATTGTGGTACTAAAGCTTCGACATGGAGTAACCAATCCCAGGTACATACCTGTAATTCTTTGATTCGAAACCCGAAAAATTCTTAACCTCTTTTAGGGCTTTCTCCCATATTGGTATCTGCTGACCGTTTTGCCCGTCCCTACGCAATCCTTGGAAAGCTTGCCCAAATTCGCTTCTGCTCGTCATGTCCTTAACATCGGCCGGGTCCACGCCATAAAAGATGGGAATAACCTCAAGGTTCTTGGGCGGACTGTTGCACGAGAGGATCTCGACCAACTCGTTCAGGCACCACTTGGAGTTGGCATAATTCTTAGAGAGCACGATGAGGGCAACCCTTGCCTGGCGGATCGATGGGAAGATCTTGTCCTCAATCTTCATCCCAACGTACTGTGGTTCATCGTCATAGAAGTAGCTAAACCCCTCCTGATTCAGCCAAATGATGAGGTATTGTATGAAGTTATTCCTCACGTCGCTGCCTCTGAAACTCACGAAAACGTCGAGCTCACATGGAGGAGAGGTAGAAGAAGAAGACATGGTTTTTGTCTTGTTGAAATGTGGTGTGGAAACTTTGAGAGGCCGAATAAGTATTTGGTTAGAAAGACATTAAGAGGAAACCCATGTCTTCTTAAGCTTGAGCGTGCTTGTCTCCTGGTTGTACAATAATTAACCGGGGAAAAACAACGATTCGTGGGATGCAATTCTTTCACCAAAAATGCAGTTGACTTAATCGGAGATTTGTTCATGATTCGTTCTACGTTCTGAATTGAATGGTAGTTTCTCACCAAAGATTCTTCGTTCTGGATTGAATGGTTGGAGCAGAATCTCTTTCTCTCGAAACATTATACGATCAACTTTGTAGCATGCACAACCTAATATGAAATAGGGATATGTGTACTAAAAGTCATTAAACTTGTCATGAAAATGCAATGTCATGAAAGTGTAATTGAATTTTAAAACTTATAAAAAGCACAATTAAGTCCTAAAACTTGTCAAATTGATATAATCGAGTTTTTCCGTTCAACTTGGCTAACAGAAATTACCGACATGACTTTTTTTAAATATTCTCTCCCCTACATGGCGATGATGTGAGTAAAATGACGTTGTCTTGATCCAAATCTAATTTATTTATATGAATTTTATTTGAATGAGATAAAAAAAATAAGCTAAATTAAAAAAAGAAAAGAGGAGGAGAGTTGGAAACCAGCGGGGAGGGTTCTACAACCCTCGCCACTATCACCCCACCATTGCTAAGAAGGGCTCATTACGTTAAGGGAATGGTCAACAAGGGTTGTCGAGCCCCGGCCAAGGGTTTGCGACGCTCGCCAACCACGGATGAGGGCCAATGCTGGTGGCCGACCCCTACTAGGATGGCGCTCGCTAAATCTAGGGGAGGGCTGCAACCTTAGCCCAGATTTGGACAAGGGTCACTGGCACCTAGTCAAGGCCCAGCAACCCCCGCTGACCATTCCCCCACCATCGTCGACCTCTCGACAATGGTAGGGCGATGGCGGCGACCTTGCATGGTTTCCAACTCTCCTTTTTCTTTTAATTTAGCTTATTTTTCTTTTAATTTAAATAAAATGCTTATTAAAAATTAGATTTGCACAAAAAATGAGTTGTTTTAACCATATCATTGCCACATAGGAGAGAGAGAATAATTAAAAAGGCCACTTCAGCATTTTCGTCAACCAAGTTGAACATAGTTGACGGAATGACTTAATTGCACTAATTTGACAAGTTTTAGGATTTAATTGCATTTTGTTTGCAACTTTTAGAACTCGATTGCGCTTCTGTAACAAGTTTTATGGTTTCTAATGTATTGTAGCTGGCAAGTATTACATAAAGAGGGTGAATAGGTGATTTTATAGAATCTTGACAAATTTAAAGCGGAATTGTAAAAGTCAAGATCTAAGTTTGAACTTAGAGTACAAAGTGTTGAGAAAACTCCTAAAAGATTTTGAAGCTGACAAAATTATCCAATAGATTTTATTAAGTATGATAATGGTCTTGAAAAATGTTGATTTAGGTAAACAATTGAGGAATAGAAAATTTTTATTCTAGCTCAAATTCAAGTCAACTTGTAAAGTCTACTTCAGGCTATACATACTCAATCCTAAACTTAAGACTTTAACCTGAAGACAAAGATTAAGAGAATCACTCTCATTCCCATCTTGACAGAGTTCAAAACGTAGCTAGTCCAAAATGTGGAAAGTTCATAACATAGCTAGTTTAGAACGAAGCGCAATATAAACGAGACAACTTGAAAAAACGTGACATAAGCCCAAAATGTATAACGGCTAGTGATCTAGTTTAAATATCACACCAAGATAGACTTGATTAACTCAATCAAATTGAGTGGTAATTCAATCTTGAAGACAATCTTTCTAAACGGAGAACGATTTTGCATTTGTCACTCAACGACCATCCAATCTTCTTAATACAAATTTGTCCAACGAGTGGATTGGAAGATGATCCTCTATGAACCGTCCAACGCCTAGTTTTGAAGTGGAAAAGTATATAAGGAGACCAAAGCACCGAGAAGCAAGTAAGAGACAATGCACAAAATCTGAATTTCCAAAGTCTGAGCAAACTTCAATCATACATTTGTCTCCTGTAAGCTAAATGGTTGTGATTGCGAGAGAAAGTGCAGAAATAGTGACCGAGTGAGTTAGTGTAATTTATTATCGATTGTTTACACTCCAGCCAATAGGTTGTTAGCATAAAAGAGTGGACATAGGCTTGATATAAACCAAATCACTATGGTGCAATTTCTTTCCCCTAAACTGCTTATGTTTATTACTATTTTCTATTGCACACTCGCTAGGTGATCCTAAAGTCTGTGCTATTTCTTACAAATTCTAAACCATGTTCTAGAATTTGACATTATTCAGACTTTAATCTTGACTCAATTAATTCCATATTATTTTATCAAGATTTTATTTAATTACCTATTCATCCCTATAGGTGATACCTACTAACCACCTCACAAAGTTCAAATTTTGAACCAACTTTAGAAGCAATTTAGCAAGTGTACAATAGACTATAAAATATGCAGCAAGAGTTTAGGGATAAGAAAATTTGTACATGAGACTTATAGTGGTTTGGCTTAAATCAAGTTTATATCCACTCTCCCACGCTAACAACCTATTGGTTGTATTTCACTAAATGATTAACAATAAGTTACAATAATGAGTAATCATACTCAATGTATTACAGTCTGATTATCTCACTCAATCACTCTTTCAGTACTTCTCTTAAGATCACAAAATTGTAGCCCACAAAAGACAAGTGGTAGGATCAAAGTTCACTTATGTTGGAGCTAACAATACAACTTAGAGTGAGGTGGATAGGTTAAAAGAGAACTATGAAAAACATTTGCTGAAGATAATAAGTTTAACTTAGATTATTATGCCCGTCCAAGCCCAGACATAAAATAATGTAGACTAGTCACGTTTTCCCCTCAGAGTAACGGAAAAATTTATCTAGGTCTGGATCAACGAGACTTGATTCATCTCAAGCGTTGATTACGGGAAGCTTTTATTTAGGGCCCACGTGAGACCCAACAGTAAGGTCCAGCTCCCCATGCATTCACCAATAAGAATCCACATCCTTATAGATAGAAAATAGCTACACTATATTTGCACTCATTCATACCCAATCTTTTCGCACGCGATTTTTAGCATAGGCTACTCCAAACGTATTTTAGCAAAAAAAAAAAAAGGCTAATCTAAACATAGAACCTGATATTAAATAAATAAATAAATAAGACCAAATGCCAAATGTAGATAAAGGGGTGTTCAAGAACCTAAGTGGATTTAGCTAGGGCTCAAGGATATCACAAACCAAACAGAGAAGTGCTCTAAATGCGACATCTACTTCTCCAAAATTATGGGCCATTATGGCAAAGACTGTCTAGTGATGTGACAATGACCAATTACATATGCTGGCATGTACTAAGAACGATAAATAATGTACAGTTGAAAGCACGTGCACCTGCAAAGTATACGCGACATCAACAAACGCAGGCACACATGGTCAGCTCTTAATAATAGTGTCCTATATGCGCGTTGAACCAATTGAGAAGGGCTCTAGACCTTCCATGAAATCTAATGATCTTTCCACCGGTTGAAGAAAATGAAAAGTACTTCCCTTTCTTCATATTGAATGGTAAAATTCTTTCGTTGCTTTAAAATGTGAGGGAGCAAATAACAAAAGACCCAAAATCATCTCTTATGTAATCAAAATACGAAGTCTAACACTCACTGGGGTAATCAAGTTTAATCTGCAAAATTGAAAGGGTGACATTTTAATCACAAGCTCTTTACTGTGGAATTGGAAAAATCTCTACAAACAGAACTCCCCGGTTAACCGAGTTAGACTAACAAGGCACAAGACCAAAGAGAAACATTTCAGTTTACTAAGCGGTCCAATCTTGTGTATGAGTTTTTAACATTGAAACAACTTTGTTGCACAAGTTAACTAAGTTGCAATGTTGCAGGATAGTTTGGTATTAAACCATATGCAGTCAATTAATATCTGGGAAAAATTAAAAATTACATTGCAACAGAGAAGACCAGGATGGCAAAACTCAAATTTGAAGGAATTATAATGTAGTAGCAAAAAGGAAACAAAATCCTTAATCGTCATATTTGAAAATCCAAAATCCTTCCCATTAAATGTGTCAATTTTGACTTTTCCTTCTACTATCCGAATGATTCGCTTCAACTTAGCCAATCATGGTTCTAATTCTAATTAATACAGAACAATGATATAAATCGGATATTGGATTTACATGGTTCGGTTAGTGTGGCCTATACCGCAAGGAGATCCACTATAGATCAAGTGATGCAACGAAGGTAACAACTACTCAAATCACTCAAACACTCACTGTTTTCCAGTCCCTAATTATATCTAATAACTCACATAGTATTTTACCCTCATAGTTTCTCACAGAACAATATCTCAATTTCACGAAGCAATACATAATTTGTATCACAATATTTATTGGCTTGCCTTTGACAACTTTATAGTGTAAATTACCAAAAAAGTCACCTCATGGATGCTCTTCGCAAAAGAGACCCACTTTTTATATAAACAAGAATTGGATCCAAAATAGAAAGGCTCTCTTCAAGTGACTTACTCAAGCAAGGAACCCCACTCCAACTAAGAAATCTATCCAAATTGGAAAAGTTTTCCTTTTGAGCTTAAATTCGAGATATATTTTAATACTAAGAATGATGGATAATGTACATTGTAAAGATCATCTTGTGCAAAGTATAGACGACACGCATAAACGCAGGCACACATAGTCAACTCTCAATATTAGTGTCCTATATGTGTCCCGAGTGAATAGAGATGGGTTCCAAACCTTCCAGGTAATCCGATGATATTTCCACCTTTGAAACTCATGAACGCGTCTAGTTTCCAACGATGAGAAGAAGAAAGAAGAAAATACGGTTTTTGTCTTGTTGATATGTGGTGTACCCACTTCCATTGAAAGGCCGTACGTGTATTTGGTTAAAAAGACATTAAGAGGAAACCCATGGCTTCTTTTCTCGAAGTGGCTACTCGTCGTACAATAATTTAAAAGCGAAAAATGATGATTGGATGCAATTCTTTCACCAGAAATGTCTGTTAACTTAATCAGAGACTTGTTCGTCACTGGTTTCACTTTTTCAAATTTGGAACTGCAACTTGAATCTTTTCGGACAAAATTTGTCGGCTCCTACTGACACTTGTTAAGAAAAATGGATTTAATCGCGGGAGTAAAATCTCTTTCTCTCAAAAAATTCTCAATTTTTTATAAATAAAAACCTAAAATGGAGTCATATTCTCGGAAAGGTTCAAAATGGATTTTGCGTCAAACAAAGGTCGACAAGTATGTGACTATTCTAGTCATCGCAGAAGGGGTATTTTAGTTAAAAAAAAGTTCTAAGTATATATTTTTTAAATATTTTTACTTTTCTAGTTTGTTTTTTTGTTCTCTCTTTCCTCTCTCAACCATTGTTGGATCTTGTTGATGGCCCTTGTCGATGGTTGGCAGAGCTCGTTGTCCTTGGTCAAGGCTCACCCGCCAGATCGATGAGCGTAACCCTTGCCCTCACGTGGCATTGTCAACAATCGAAGGGCAGTGCTCGCCTGCGAAGCAAGGGTGACCCTTTCTCGAGACAGCTTTGAGTTTGGCGACCTTCATCGGCCGATGACAAGGCCCGGCGATGGACCGCGGAGGGAAGGAGGAAAAAGTATAAGGAAAAAAAGGGAAATGATATGTAAAAAATTTAAAAATAATATACTTAGAATTTTTTTTGACTAAAAAACCCATTCTTCGCTTACCAGAATAGTCACATGCTCGCCAATTAACCAAAGATTTGGCTGGCCGGCGAGCTTAAACTATTATTTAAGACAATTTGGCTACTTTAAATTTATATTTGAGATAATTTGATCACTTCAAATTCTTATTTGAAATAATGTCTACTCATGACTCTTTTTGTTGAGAAAAAAAGCTCTTCTTTAAATTTTTTTCAAATTCTACATTCGACCATGGAGCGTGCAGAACCTAATATAACATATTTGAACGTAAACCGACAGCACTCTGCAATACAATGTTGACAATTCACCGTTAGACTTCCAAAAACGCATTATCCGAGTTTGGTGGACGTATCCAGGTCTTTTAATATTCTTTCTAGTTGGTCTTTTTCATTCGAATTTGTGAGAAGAATTAAATGCGGCTCATCGGACTCTTCGTGGACCGTAATTAATTAGGGAGCTATTGTTCTTGGGATTCAACACGAGATGCTCAAATCGTTTTTAAATGTTGTATCATACCCATACTAACATTTAGCGGTGAGTGAATTTAAAATGTAGAGGCAATTAATGATAATCGAATCTCAATACCAATTTTTTTTTTTAAATCATTTATTATGTATGTCAAACCCGAGAAAGAAAATATCACGGAAAAGTCGTGATTTCTGTGGAGATCTTGAAAAAATTTGTCTGGTTTTGGGTTCACCGGACTTCAATTATCTCTAGGTTTAATTATGTTAATATTTTATTTAGGGCCCATGTGAGACTCAACAACTTGGTCGAGCTTTGCATGCTTTCGCCAAATGAATATCTATAGCCATGTAGATAGAAAATAGCTACACTATATATGCACTTGTTCAAACCCTACATTTAGGACTTCTAGTGAACATATCTCTTAGAGGCAATTAATGGCAACCGAATCTCAATACAAAAAGGAAATATTGTATTACTATGCACGTCAAACCCGATAGAGAAAATATCGCAGAAATGTCGTGTTTTCCTTTGGGGATTAGGGAAAATTTTGTTTGGATCTATATTCACCGGACTTCAATTATCTCAAAGTCTGATTATGTTAATATTTTATTTAGGGCCCACGTGAGACCCAATAACCGGGTCGAGCTTTGCATGCTTTCACCAATGAATATATGTAGCCTTGTAGATAGAAAATAGCTACACCATATATGCACTTGTTCAAATCTTACATTTAGGACTTGCAATTAATGGCAACCGAATCTCAATACAAAAAGTCAAACCCAAGAGAGAAAATATCGCAGAAATGTCGTGTTTTCCTTTGGGGATTAGGGAAAATTTTGTTTGGATCTATATTCACCGGACTTCAATTATCTCAAAGTCTGATTATGTTATTATTTTATTTAGGGCCCACGTGAGACCCAATAACCGGGTCGAGCTTTGCATGCTTTCACCAATGAATATCTGTAGCCTTGTCGATAGAAAATAGCTACACCATATATGCACTTGTTCAAATCTTACATTTAGGACTTGCAATTAATGGCAACCGAATCTCAATACAAAAAGGAAACATTGGATTACTGTGCATGTCAAACTCGAGAGAGAAAATATCACGGAAAAGTTGCGTTTTCCTTTGGAGATCATGAAAAAAATTGTCTGGATCTGGATTCATTAGACTACAATTATCTCAAAGTTGATTATGTTAATCATTTATTTAGGGCCCATGTCAGATCCAATAGCTAGGTCGAGCTTTGCATTTTTTCACCAATGAATATCTATAGCCTTGTAGGTAAAAAATAGCTACAACGTATATGCACTTATGCTTACCTAACTTTTTCGCACGCAATTCTTAGCGCAGGCTTCTTTAAGCGTAATACTTGAGATTTAAAAAAAAAAAAAATACCATATGTGAATAAAGGGGCATTCAAGAATAGAAATGGAATTAGCTAGAGCTTGATGATACTACAAACCAAAGCAAGGGGTGCTGTACATGCATCATCTACTTCTCCAAATATACTGGCAATTACTAATTTCTTATATTGGCATGTTTTAAGTGTTGTGAAAAACAAGCCGAACAAATAATAAATAAAAATATAAAGAAATGAACTGGATAGTAGATTTATGTGGTTCGATCAGCGTGACTTATGCTTGTAGGGAGAGTAGGAAAGAGTTCTACTATAGATTGAGTGACAATCGAGATTACAAACAGCTCGAGTCACTCAAATGAAATTTGATAGATTTTGTGGAATTATTAAAATTGAGTTTGGTTATGCATGAACAATTTAATATATACAAATATATGAATGCAAGTGCAAGCTGAAAATGTCAAGTGCAATATGCTCCTATCAACCAAGTACTTAAATAAAATAGAGAGAGACATAATAGTTGCCCACACATTTTATAGAGGTTCGGCCTAGATTATGCTGACATCTACTCTTTCGAATTAACAGCCACCAATAGATTAGATTTGGCTAGTGGTTCTTTGAGAAGTTACGACATAGCCTATGTTGCTTCTACTAATTCCCACATAATAATACAACACTCGTACACTTCACAACAGAGATTACAATTAGTGAGTTAGTCACTCTTGTTAATAATGAGTTGCTCGCTCAATAACAAGAGTATGTGTATTTCAATTTGTAGACGTTCTTGCAATATATGTCTTCCTCAGCGTATGCCGATTTTTTTTTTTTTTTTTTTGTAGTCTTCAAGATCCACACCTCTGAAACTCACGAATATGTCTTGCGTTTCTGTGGATGAGAAGGAATAGAAGAAGACGACATGGTTTTTGTCTTGTTGATGCGTGGTGTAGAATCTTTGATCGAGACCCATGACTTCTTCTTCTTGAACGTGCATGTCTACTTGTCAGACAATAATTTATCAGGGAAAACCAATGGTGGGATGCAATTCTTTCAACAAAAATGTCGGTTAACTTAATCAGAGACTTGTTCCTGATTGGTCTTAGAGAATGTCGAATCTGCAACTTGGATTTATTTGACGATATCTCCTCAGCTCCCACTGACATTTGTAAGAGAAAATGGATTGAATGGCAGGAGCGGAAATTTCTCTCTCCGAAGATTCATCGTTCAGCTTCGTAAGATGCAGAACCTAATAAAAAATATTGGCACATTTATTGATGACGTGGGTCAGCATAATTCCAAGGTAAAACCTACAACTTGAAAACTAAATATGTGGGAATCTATACGTTTTAGGTTCTAAAATGTGTAGGGTATATGCCAGGTTTTGGACGGGTAGGTTCTAGGTTCTCAATTGAAGGAACTTGAAACTTGGAACCTATAACCTGTAACCTAAAACCTGAACAAGTTTTAATATTTTTCTTGTAGAAAAGAACACTTGAAATGCCAAAACTTGGCACAGAAGGACATTTAAGTATCAAAAGTTACAAAGTAACATTTAAGTGCCAAAATCAGAGAAAAATGGATCAGTTAAGTGCCAACGACGAAAAAATCCAATCAAAATGCTAACGTGGCAATTTTCCAACGAGGCAAGTGCAAAACGACGTCGTTTTATACGCTGACGTGACTAAGCAAGTTAAAAAACGACATTGTTTTAGTTACTAATGTGGATAGATAATTAATATAAATATTAATTAAATAATATTTAAAACTAAATATATATATATATATGTATTTTTTTTTTTTAAGGAAGAAGAGAAGATAGAGATTGTAGGCGGCAAGGAATAAAGATTGTAGGCGGTGAGGCTCGAGCCCTCGCCACTGCCTCCCCACCATCACCAGGGAAGGCCAATGACCATGGGGGAAGTGTTAGCCAGGGTCATCGGGCCATGGCCAAGGGCCAGCAGCCTCGGCCAACCAATGGCAAGGGCGTATGAGCCCTTGCCCAGATTTAGGGCAAGGGTCGCAACTTGGCCTAGATTTGGTGAGGGTCGTCGGCCCTCGCCCAACTTGGCCAAGGGCTGCCACCCGTTGAGGGGTCGCCCCAGCCAGCAAAAGCCCTTGGCTTGGCCAAGCGAGGGTTGGCAACCCTCGTCAGATCCAGGGGAGGGCTCATAGGCCCTCGCTAGGGTTCAATGATCCCGGCCTACCCTTCCCCCCAACGTTGTCGTTCCTTCCCGGCAACGTTGAGGAGGCAGCAGCAAGGGCTCAGCCCTCACCTCTTGCCTCCTCCTTTAAAAAAAAAATAAATTAATATATAAATATTTTAATATAATTAATATTTATATTAAAATTCAAAAAAGATAAAACAACGTTGTTTTGCCAACTCATTGCTGACTTAGCTCTTTGGCATGCCATGTAAGCAAGTTATATTATTAAAAAAACTACCACATATGATTTCTAGTAACCTTCACCGGATTTGGCACTTAGGTGTCTCATTTTTCAGATAAAGTGACACTTAAGTGTCATTTTTGTAACTTTTGGCACTTAAGTGTTTTTTGGAGTGCCCTTCTCCTGTTTTTCTTGGTTCATGTCTTCATGCAATATCATGATATTTCTTGCCATTAGATAATGAATGTATAATCTAGAAGCACTAATTTGAGCTTATATTTTATGACTGAGACTTTTACTTTATTAATGTTCATATTTTCCGTGTGTCTTTATGGTCATTGAATTGTAGCAGCAAGTGGTCACTGCAACCTTTCAATTAATAATATAAGTAAAATTTGGATAGACCTTGGCATTGACTTTGGAACATGTGACGGAGTTGGTTCTCGGTTCTAGTCTTTTAATATATGTAGGGTAATTTTTAGGTTCCAAAAAATTAGGAACCTATTCCAATAGGTAAGTTCCAGGTTCCAAATAGAATCTGTACAAAACTTAGAACCGCTCATCTCTACTTGACGGCACTGAAACTAGAGCTGAAATGCTATGTTGACAGTTACACCGCTGACTTCCTGGAACGCATCATCCGGCTCTAGTGGACATTTTGATGCCTTTTGATATGCTTTTTTAGTTGATTCTTTTTCGTTTTAATTAGTGAGTATAATTAAATGCGACTCATCGGATTCTTTATAGACTATAATTAGGGAGCTAATGGTCCTAGGATTCAGTACGAGATGCTCAAACTGTTTTTAAATGTTCTATTATAACCATACTGACATTTAGCAGAAAACATGAGTGAATGAAATGTAGAGGCAATTAATGGTAACCTACCCTCAATACAAAAAGAAACATTGGATTATTATGCATGTTCAACCCAAGAGAGAAAATACCGCAGATAAGTCACATTTTCCTATGGGGATCATGAAAAAATTTGTCTGGATCTAGGTTCACCGGACTTAAATTATGTCAAAGGTTGATTACGTTAATTTTTTATTTAGGGGCCACATAAGACCCAAAACCGGGTTGAGCTTTGCATGCTTTCAGTACCATTTAGTATGAGATGCTCAAATTGTTTTCAAATATACTATTATAACCATACTGACATTTAGTAGAAAACATGAGTGAATTTGAAATGTAGAGGCAATTAATGTTAACCTAACCTCAATACAAAAAGAAACATTGGATTATTTTGCACGCTCAACTCGAGAGAGAAAATATCGCAAACAACTCGTGTTTTCCTCTGGCGATCATGAAAAAATTTGTCTACATCTGAATTTACCGGACTTCAATTATCTCAAAAGTTGATTCAATCTTTTATTTAGGGACCACATGAGACCCGACCGCCAGGTCAAGTTTTGCATGCTTTAAGTATGATTCAGTACGAGATGCTCAAATTGTTTTTAAATGTTCTATTATAACCATACTGACATTTATAAGAAAACATGAGTGAATTTGAAATGAAGAGTCAATTAATGGTAACCTAATCTTATTACAAAAAGAAACATTGGATTATTTTGCATATTCAACCCGAGAGAGAAAATATCACAGACAAGTTGCGTTTTCCTTGGGGGATCATGAAAAATTTGTTGGATCCAAAATAATTGGACTTCAATTATCTCAAAGGTTGATTGTGTTAATCTTTTATTTAGGGCCCACATGAGACGCAACAGCCGAGTCGAGCTTTGCATGAATATCTATAGGCTTGTAGACAGAAAGTAGCTACACCATATATGCACTTATTCACACCCAACTTTTTCGCACACAATTCTTGGCATAGGCTACCCTAAGCGTGATACTTGAGGGGGAAAAAAAACAAATACCATATGCTAGTAAAGGGGTATTCAAGAACAGAAATGGAATTAGTTACAGCTTGCAGATATCACAAACCAAACCGAGGGGTGCTTAACATACGTCATCTACTTCTCCATATGCAGGCAATGACTAATTTCAAATATTGGCATATTATAAGTGTTGCGAACAACAAGTGATCAAACATAAAATAAATAAAACAAGGAAATGAACTAGATAGAAAATTTATGTGGTTCGAGCAGATAGTTCTACTATAGATTGAGTGACAACGGAGACTAAAAACCACCTGAGTCACTCAAACGAAACTTAATAGATTTTGCGGAATTATTAAATCCAGGTTTAATTATGCATGAACAATTTAATATAAACAAATAAATGAATGCAAGTGTAAGATAAATATATCAAGTGGAATATGCTCCAATCAACCAAGTACTTAAATAAAATAGAGAGAGATAGAAGAGTTGCATGGACATTGTATAGTGTTTCGGCCTAGATTATGTCAATATCTACTCTTTCAAACTAACAAACACCAATAGATGGATTTGACTAGTAGTTCTTTGAGAACTTACGACATGGCTGTGCTGCTTCTACTAATTCCAATGCACTAATTCAAGACCCGTGCACTTCTCAACAAAGATTACAATTAGTTAGTCACTCTCGGTAATAATCAGCTGCTTGCTCAATAACAATATCATGTGTATTTTAGATAATAAAGCTTTCTCAATTTGTAGACGTTCTTGCAATTTGTGTCTTCTTCAGCGTATGTTGATCTTTGTTTCTTTTGGTCTTCAAGAGCCACACCTCTGAAACTCACGAATATGTCCGTGTTTCTGTTGATGAGGAGAAGAAGAAGAAGACGGCATTGTTTTTGTCTTGTTGATGCGTGGGGTAGAAACTTTGATCGAGACCCATGTCTTCTTCTTCTTGAACGTGCATTTTCTCCTTGTCCCACAATACTTTATCAGGGAAAACCGATGATTGGTGGGATGCAATTCTTTCAACAAAAATGTCCTTAATTAGGGACTTGTTCCTGATTGATCTTAGGGGATGTCGAATCTGCGACTTGGATTTATCCGACAATATCTTATCAGTTTCCTCCCACATTTGTAAGAGAAAATGGATTGAACGGCAGGAGCAGAAATCTCTTCATCTCCTAAGATTCATCGTTCGGCTTCGTGGCATGCAGAAGCTAATATAGAATACTTGCACGTTAATTGACGGCACCGAAACTAGAAACGAGAAAAGAGCTGCAAAACGATATTGACCGTTGGCCTCCAAGAACGCATCGTCCGGGTTTGGGGGGCATGCCGACGCCTTCTAATATTTGCTTCTGGTTTTTATGTATTTTTTTATATTTATTTTGTTCGAAACTTGTGCGTAGAATTTAATGTAGTTTCTTGTTAAATCTTTTCTTCCTCAAAGTGGGAGTGCACCGGGGTTCTTTATAGACCAAGGGCAGCTAATGGTCTTGGGATATGGGGTGCGATGACGAAAAATTATCAAAAAAATCATAAATTTATTATAATTATGTAAATTCAGTCCTAAATATATATATTTGCTAATTGATTTGTAAATCTTATGTAGTTGTGCCAATTTGGACTAGAAATTACTGATAAGAATGCTAGCCGTCCTATGTTGCGCAACAAGCACAAATGTAGAAATTTTTTAGTAATATCTTCATATTTTATAGATTCATTTATCTCTTCTTTTCTTTCTCTTTCATTTTCTTTTCTTCCCTTCTTCTTTTTCCCCTAGCTACCAAAGGTGAGGGTCAGCGAGACTCAACCCTTGCTAGCTCAGCAGGTAGCCTAGGCGAGGATACCCTCACAGCCTCTGGTAAGGGAGCTCTTGCCCAGCCATGGCGAGGCTTGTCTAAGGCTGACAAGGTCGACCTCCCCAGCCCTCGCCTTTGGCCAGTTGCTAAGGTGAAGAATGCAAGGAAAAAAAAAAAAAGAAAGAGAAAAAGGAAAAGGAAAAGGAAAATAAATAAATAAACAATTTGAAAATAAAATTAAAATGTTATTAAAAATTATCCACTTCCATGTCAACTGGGCCACATTGGGTAGCCGATGTCCATGTTAGAGATTTCTGGCTAAATTAGCTAGATGGACTGAATCGGTACAAATGCAAAAAATTTATAACTCAATTGGCAAAAAGAAAAGTTTTAAATTAGCAAAATTGCAATAGATTTGATTTTTTTTTTTTGTTTGTAATTTTCCTAGTGCGATGCTGATTTTAATGTCTTCTTAAAACCATACCAACATTTAGCAAAAAATGTGAGTGATTTGTCAAGGCAATTAAGGGTTACAAAATCCGAGTCCAAGAAGAAACATTAAATTACTATACCCATCCAAACCTAGAGAGAAAATAATGCAAACTAGTCACCTTTTCCTCTGCGGTCATGCAAATGTTTGGCTGAATCCCAATCGACTGGACTTGATTAGTCTCAACTATTGATTATGTGAACCTTTTATTTGGAGCTCAGATGAGACCCAATGGCCAGGTCTTGCTCCTGTTGCATTCGACAATATATCTACAGCCTTATAAATGGAAAATTGATTCACCATATCTGCACTTATTTACACCCGACTTTTTTGCACGCAATTATCAATATAGGTTACTTTAAGCGTAGAACTTTTATATACATACATACATACATACATACATACATATATATATATAAAAGACCAAATACCAAATGGAGATAAGGTTGTGTTCAATAACATAAATGGAATTATCTAGGGCTTGAAGACATCACAAACCAAACCGACGGGTGCTCTACTTGCGACATCAACTTCTCCCAAATTATGGGGCAATATGGCAAAGAATGTCGAGGGATATGACAATGACCAATTACATACAGTGGCATGTCCTACGAAGGACGAATGATGTGCACTTGAAAGCAAACGCCCCTGCAAAGTATGCAGGACAAGCAAATGCGCAAGCACACATGGTCAGCTCTCAATAATAGCGTCCTATATGCGCGTCAGGCGAATCGAGATGGTTTCCAGACCTTCCATGAAATCCGATGATCTTTCTCCCTGTTGAAGGAAATGAAAAGTACTTCCCTTCCTCAATATTAAATGGTCCATGAGTTCTTTCGTTGCTAGGGAGCGAATAACAATAGATCCAAAATCATCTCTTACTGGAATACGAAGTCTAGTACTCTCTAGGGCAATTGAGCTGCATCTGCAAAAATTAAAAGGTAGACATTTTAATCACAAGCTCTTCACTGTAGAATTGTAATAATGTCTACAAACAGAACCCACTGGCTAACCGAGTTAGACTAACACAGCACAAGATCAGAATAGAAGATTTCAGTGCACCAAGCCGTCCAAACTTATGCATGAGTTATTGACATTGAGAGAACTTTGCTGTACGAGTTAACTCTAAGTTGCAAAATTCCAGGATAGTTTTGATATTGAACTCTATGTAGTAATGTGACTGCAGAAAATTAAAATGATATTACAGCAGAGAAGATCGTGACTCCAAACTCAAATCCGAAGGAATTATAATGTAGAAGCAAAAAGAAAAAGAAAGCCATAACTTCTTGTATTCAGTTATTTACTTGATCTACTTCTTGCACTCTCTGCAACACAATCCCATGTGAATGTCGACAGATCGGATGAGGGTCGGCGGAGTGGTGGGGTTCGGAGCAGCCCTACCTCGCCTGAGTTTTTTTTTTTTTTTTTTTTTAATTTGCTCATTTTTAATATAATTTTAGCGATAAACCATATCTTTAGCAAAATTTAAATCCAAGTTTAGCTCCATATTGTCATAGTAGAATTCATTATGCATTCGGTTTATTTTAGCGTAATATAGGTCTTGGAATATGTTATTTTAAATAGAAATGAAAAATCACCAAAAAAAAAAACAATCTTAAAAAGAGAGAAGGGTTAAAGATGACATTTAATAAAAAATTACGCTTTTAGGATTGTGCCGTTTCATATGTAGAGACACTTCATGATAGGGCTGCATCTGATATTAGATATTAGAAAAAATAAAAATTGGATTAATTAGGGTTAGTTTAATTCGTTACTTTAGTATAGCATGTTTCTTCATCAAATACTGCACCACTTAAGTCTTCTTTAGACCGACCAAAAAAAAAAAAAAATGTCTTCTTTAGGATTACGACCAAAAAAAAAGAAAAAGAAAAAAAGTATTCTTTAGGAGTCGTGGGTCCTTTAGTGAGAGAGATGGGCACGTTTAATTTGGGGCTTAACTCATGGGATCCGTCCGGTGCTTAATAACGAGGCTTTATTTACTTTTAGCCGGATTTTATTTTCCCATACTTTATTCACTTATTTAGTTATTTTAGTTAGGTTTATTAACTGTTTTGATTGTAGGTTGTTTATCTTTACCGCCTGCACAATCCTGGGTAATCGCCTTTCACTTGTTAGAAGTCTAGGATTATGAAATTAATGAAGACTGCAACTGAAACATTTTTCATAAAAAGAAAATGTGCCGAAAGAGTGCTAAATTAATCCGCTTAATTAAGTTGCCGCACTTGTAAATCTCTTCTTCGTAGAAGTTAGACAGACCCCTACGTCTTACTCAAGTTTCTAAAACCCATAATAGGTTAATGGTAGCTCTCAAAAGAAATAACAAATTTTCGTAATTAACCGAATCAGCTCATGTCGCCATCATTAGGGTGAGAGCTCAAGCCAAATGCGAACGCCACCTCATAAGACGAATTATCTGTATTTACTTGGCAATCTGTTAACTCAACTCGAAGTCGCTCACTAATATTAGGGATGTCAAAAAACCCACGCCGGCCTGGCCTGAAAATTAGGATATTTTGAGGTCGGGCCTTAGTCTTCTTCGGGCAGGGATTTTTAGATGTTGGTACTGTTAGGGTGTCGTGACCTAACCTCGGATGCACCACCTAGGGCTTGGCTAATAGATTAGTAAGTTTAAACTTAACTCGAGCTCTCTCAAGTCTATACAATTTCGTGACTTAGGTTCAAGTTTTTAGCATGCAAAAGATTATTAGTTAGGAGTTGCCACTAATCAGTTTATAGTAGGTCGATTAGATACCTAAGTAAAATAATGGGAGAACTATTTTTCTCCTACAAACTAGAGACTTTGGGTATAGGGACTTAATTACACTAGATTTCTCTAATGCTCTTTTGGTACCATTCTTTTTTATTTTCAAAAATATCTTCATAGGTAGTTTGGATTAGTTTTAGCTTAAATCACTATATGCAATGGGGTGATTACACGAATGCTCAACCATTATTAAACACTCAATAAATCAAATAAATTGCATCAAAAGAATTAAACAAACAAAGTAAGCAATTGTTTTTTTGGGTTTTCTCTTATCTTGAAATTTTAACTTTACAATATGACGTGTACTTTAACTACATGACCTAACTCTATTGACAAGCAATTTCTAATTAAATGAACCTAACATGCAAACTATTTGACATGCACCTAATATTTTGTATTTTTTTATTAAAATTCGTTAAAAAAACTAATTAAACTATATAAAATGAATAATTTTATAATCTATTTTAGGGATTAATTTGACTTAAACCCTATCCTGTCTCAGAAAACTATTTAAAAAATACAAGATTATCTAAATATCCAGGCGTTATCTAACACCCTATCTATAAAGGAAAATGTTACTTAGAATCTATTATAATTTAATCATAATTATCCAAACATGCAATTTTATTCAAACTAGGCAATGTTATCGAGAAATCCTATATATCCTAACGTGCAATCTAAAATAATGCAATCCTAACCTAGGAAACCATCCTATCCAATTCACAATTTGATTTTTTTTTTTTGGTGTTTTCCAAAATAAGCAATTTCCAAATAAACATTATATTCAATTCACTCAAGATATTTGGCAAGAATTCAAATAAAGGGTTAAAATAATTGAAAAAAATAATCCATAGTTTTGTAGATTAAATTAACAATTATTCCAACCCTAAAAACTACAACACGCGAGAAAAATCATAATGATTAAAAAATTGATCCGAAGTCTCACGGATCAAATTAGTAATTATGATGATTTTAAAGCCAAAATATCATCAATGCGCAAAAAAATCAACATAATTAAAAAAGTAATCCGAAATCTTACGTATCAAATTAGTAATTATAGTGATTTTTTACCAATAATATCCTATTGGATAATGCCTAAAGTCTCAATAAAATCTCTATTAGCATCAAATACTCCAATTAGACAATAATATTGAGATGAAATTTGGTTCAAGAAAACTACCTTATTTGGACCGGCGCCAAAGATTCGCGAACGGCGGTTTGCATCGAGACGGGCTTCAGCGGGGATGGACTCACATTAAAGACAGTTACGGTTGAGCGTTCACTGTTGATGGATTCCTAAGCCAAGAATTATGGCGCTCCTTCGCAAAACCTGCAGATGAGTCAAATTTGACCCAACAAATTATGTTGACCTCGTTGGATCCACTGAAGAAGAGGTCAAGCTGCAATGTATCCCCTCCCAACGTTGACTGCTATATTTTCTATTATATTGGGCACACCAAGAAGACCTACAACAGGAAAGCAAATGGGCCGGCTCGGTGAAGCGTGGAGATAGCAAGGTCGTGAGGTGGAGGCGCGTCGACGGACGAAGCACGGCGACAGGCGGTTCGCGGCGTCCGGCTGGTCGATAGCAGCAGCGGTGGCGCGGGCGTTGGCTTGGTCAAGCAATGGTGGCGGTAGCAAGCAGAGGCGGCAAACAGCAGCAGCTCTTCGACACGCGGACGACTCGTCGGAGGAGGATCGGCAAATGCGACGGCAAAGGGGCGTAGCGACGCGAGTGGCGAGGATGTCGGGGCCGGCAAGCAACGCCTGGTCGTCATCGTTGAGGGAAGGAGTGACCAGCGCCAGCGTCGTGGGTCAAAACTCGTCGGGAGAAGGGGGCGGATCTCGTCGGGTCATTGTCCGGCGGAGATGCGGTTGAGTCGAGCAACCGGGTCGTCATAGGTCAGCAGGTGGGCAACGCTCTGGGCTTCAACACCGATGGCATTCGGAGTAGCATCAGGAGCAGGAGATGGTCAAAGATTAGAGAAGAAGACTTCCCCCTCCCCCCCCCTTTTTTTTCCTTTTCCCTTAGTGTGCTGTCGCCTACTTTTCCCTATGTTTTGTCAGAGAAGCTGTTGACACCTAATTTAAATTTAGCTTTTAGAAATAGAAGATAATCTTTGATTAGAGGGAAATTTTGAAAAAAAAAATTTGAATTGAAAAACTCAACAGCCGTGTGATTTTGGAGCCACTTTTTTGTTGAAAAGATGAGTAAATATGTGCGCCTATATCGGAAAATCTTCACCTGCAAAAACAAACTCGAGTCTTTCTTCCATAAATAAAGGAGGCAAAGCTTCGGTTGAAGGGGGGGAATTTCTTGAAGTTTCGAGGAAGAGAAAACAGGAAAAAGTGAAAAAGAGAGAAGTTCTTTTCTAGTTTCAAAGTCAGCAAAGGAGCACTTTTTCTTCTATAGTCTTTTGGTCAATTTTCTTTCCATCTTCATCCTTGTCAAGTTTGGAAGAACTTGACATGGGAGTCTTAGTCTTCTTGCAGTTTTCCATCCCAAACTTCTTGATAACCTCTCTAACATATTTCTTTTGATAAATGAAAATTCTTTTATTTGATTGTCTGACTTGTAGACTCAGAAAGAATGTTAACTCACCCATCATGCTCATTTTGAATACTTCTGGCATAGACTTTGAAAATTTCTTGTATGGACTTTTATTAGAAGACCCAAAAATTATATCATCTATATGGGACAGTGAGGATTAGAAGTTTGATCATCAACAATATTTCTCTAGTGAAAGGTTTGAATTACAATCTTTTGAGTATAAGCTAGCTATGTGATACATGATTCAGAATTAATTTCCAAGAATATGTTTGTTCTAGAGTTAGTCGAGACTTCTCACAATCTTTCACTAGGCGAAGACATGACAATATTTATCTTCAAGACATAAGTCCAGAGAACTCTCAATGTCTTATCTCAATTCAAGATGAAGTATATCTTTGGCATTGCAAGCTTGGACATGTAAGTATGAAACAAATTGCTAAACTATCATCTAAGAAGCTGGTTCATGGTCCTCTTAAAATGGTGAAGCAGAAGTCTGAGTTGTGTACACTATGTATCTTGGGAAAACAGGTCAGAAGCTCATTTTAACCTATAAATCAAGTTTTCACTAATCGCATCTTGCAACTTCTTCACATGGTTCTTTTTAGACAAACTATAACACAAAGCATTAGTGGTAAGAAATATTGTTTGGTAGTTGCGGATGATTCAAGATTCACGTGGGTCTTCTTCTTGGCAAATAAAATAGAAACCTTCTCATATGGGCCTAGAATGAGAAAGGTTATGCCATTTCAAACATAATGATTAATCATGGGGGAGAATTTGAAAATCAAGACTTTGCAAATTTTTGTGATGAGAATGGTCTACAACATGTTTTCTCCTCTCCATACACTCCAAAACAAAATGGAGTTATAGAAAGGAAAAATATGTCTTTACAGAAGATGGCTAGAACTCTGCTAATAGAAAGTAGAGTCTCTTCTCATTTTTGGGTAGAGGCAGTTTCTACTACCTATTATATAAGTAACAGAGTATTTTTAAGGCTCATCCTAAAGAAAACTTCCTATAAAGTTTACAAAGGAAAAAAGCCAAATATCTCTTATTTTCATGTGTCTGGTTGCAAATGTTTCATTTTGAAAAATGAAAATGATCAGCCTGGGAAATTTGAAAAAAGATCGGATGAATGTATATTTCTTGGCTACTCTACTTCAAGTAAAACTTATAAGGTCTTCAAAAAAAATATACAAACTGTTGAAGAATTAATGAATGTTAGATTTCAAGAAAGTATTCAGAACCAACAAGATCAGACGCAACTTGAAGAGTTTAAACTAGTTTCAGACTTAAGAAAGTCTAATTCTCCCGAGGAACCTCAATCTTCTAGTGATCAAAGTCAAGCAGAAGAAAAGTCAGAAGAATAAAAGAAAACTGATGTTCAGCAAACCCTTGCAGAAAGTGACAAATCTAACAATAACTAGAAGCACAAATCAAGCCATCCTAAAGAGCTCATTATTGGCAACATAGAAGAAGGGATTCGTACTAGATCCAAAGCAAAAGGAGACTCAAGTGCCCTAACTCTTATTTCTAAAATAGAACCAAAGGGAGTAGAAGAAGCTTTATCTGATGAAAGTTGTATAGAAGTAATGTAGGAAGAACTCAAACAAATCAGAATTAATGATGTCCGGGAGGTAATTCCAATACCAAAAGGAAAATCTGTGATTGGAACAAAGTGGGTGTTCAGAAATAAGATGGATGAGAAGGGTAAAGTAACAAGGAACAAAGCAAGGCTTGTTGTGAAAGATTATACGCAAGAGGAAGGAATGGACTATGATGAGACATATGCACCTGTAGTTGGTTAGAAGCCATAAGATTATTGTTAGCATATGCATGTTTCCATAATTTCATGTTATTTCAAATAGATGTCAAGAGTGATTTCCTAAATGGGTTCATATAAGAAGAAATCTATGTGGAACAATCACTAGGATCCAATAATTTTTCCTTTGTTGTTCCCACCAAACGAAACATTTCCTTCTTTTTGTTTTTTTGGTTTTACGAAACTACTTGAATCTCCAGTTATATGTCTAGAATAGTCATTGTCCAAGTACCATTTGCTTTTCATTTTAACAATAACCTGCAATAAAAAAGAAATCTGAAAGTTTCTTTGGTACCCAAATTTTCTTGGGTCCTAGCGAGTTAGTCTTAAAGACAAACCTTTCCCCAATCCTTCCTAATAAGTCTCCATACTTTAGGACATTCATTCTCAAAATGTTATGAGTTGTTATACTTAGAACATGTAAAAGGAATCTGGCCAACAGATTTTATAAAAACTTTTCGAAAATAATTTTTCTAAGAAGATTTTGGAGGTCTTTATCCAAGTCTCTCATTGACTTTAGGAAAATCGATCAAAATAGTACTTTCTTTACTCAAATCCAAACCAGATTTGTTATAATAGGATATTTGAGCTTAAAGGATTTTCTCTAAATTTTTTTATCCTTTGGAGAACTTTGGAGAAATATCTAAAATCTCATTTTTCAAATATTCATTTTCTTTTGAAAGAAAATCGGTATTTTCTTTCAAACCATCAAAATCAGTTTTTAGATTCTCGAGACTTTTCTTTCCAAAAATTATCCCGTTGCCTGAATTTTGAATTGTCATTTTTTAATTCAGAGATCCCTTTAAGAGAAGATTTGAGGTTCAAGCAAACTTCATCTATATACTAAGAAACCTTAATAGGGATTTTTGAATGACTTACCTCGATTTCCTTATTAGATTCTGAGTCTGTGTCAGTGTCTGACTCTAATTCTGAGTGAGCCATCAGATAAATATTTGCAAACTCCTCTTCACTTTTCTAACATTCCGTGTCACTCCAGGTTTATGTTTTTAAAGCTTTCTTGTATTTTTCATTCTTTCATCTCTTCTTTTTCAGTAAGGGACAGTTAGGCTTGATGTGTCGCTTCTTCTTGCACTCAAAGCATATCATATCATTGCTAGTTTCAACATCTTCCATCGATCTTTTCTGGGAATTTTGCTTGCTTTGCTTTTTCCAGTTCAATCTTCTTCCTTTCCTATTTAGTTTCTTGAATTTCTTTATCATGAGAGCCAGCTCCTCCTCGTCCATATTATCGTACGTATCGTATCATTAGAATTAGACTTAAGCACAATTGACTTCTTACCTTTTAGATTCTCTTCATCATTAATCTGTTCCACTTTATACGATTGAAGAGTGCTAATTAACTCGTCAACAAAAAGATGCATGGTTCTTTGTGTCTCCCGAATTGATGTTTTCACATGATTCCAGTCATTTGAAAGTCCTCGTAGAAGTTTGTTGACTTTCATTGGAATAGAAATTTGTTAACCTTGATATGCCAACCCATTTACAATTTCTGTAAATCGACTGAGCATATCTCCAATAGACTCTCAAGGCTTCATTATGAAGGATTCATATTGGCTAAGTAAGATATTTATTTTTATCTCCTTCACATGATTTGTTCTTTCATAAGTGACATGAAGTCTATCCCAAACTTCTTTAGCTATTTCACATGAAGAAATTTTGTTATATTTAGCAAGGGACAAGACACGGTATAAAGAATATATGACTTTTGCATCAAGAGCTTGTTTATTGGTAATTTTTGCTTGGTTAAATTCCTTAGCATCTTTAACTAAGATTTCTTTTCCCTTGTCTAAAGCTAAAGCTGCCTTTAGGTTGATTCCTCTTTCTACAACATCTAATTCCAGAGAATCTCTGGATCTCAAGAATGCCTTCATTTTATTCTTCTACACACTGTATTCTTTTCCATCAAAATAAGGTGGTCTGGTAGTACTCTGCCCTTTAACCAACCTTAGTGCCAAGATACTAACCATAGAAGATCTTTAACTCAGAAGTAAAAACACTTCAATAAAACGAGCACTTAGCTTTGATACCAATTGACAATGCTAGTACTACCACCTAGAGGGGATGAATAGGTGTTAAAATAAACCTTGACAAATAAATGTGAAATAAAATAAGTTGCGAGCAAAGTCTAAAAAAGAGAAAGAGTCTAATTAAAAGCACTACCGGACTTCTGTAGAAAATTCAAAATAAGATAAGAGATGGAATAGATTTTTGAGAAACTTAAATAAAATTGCAATGAATAAAGCTGAAAAGAGTTAAGGGAAGAGAAAATTGCACACGAGATTTATAATGGTTCGGCTTAAATCAAGCCTACGTTCACTCTCTCTTGCTGATAGCCTTCTGGCTATAATTCATTGAAGTATCAAAAGAGAAGTACAATATTTCGAGTGCAAATACTTAGTGGAAGATTTCTTTTCCCCACACTAAGTCACTCTTCTTGTGATTTTCTCTTTTGAGTACAATTTATAAGAGCTGTCGTTGAAGAACAAGTGGTTGGAAAGATTTCAGATTTTAGAATTTCAATTTTCACGCACTTTTCAAATAGACTAAATGACCTCCTTAAATACTCCCCAACGCCTTACTAGCCGTTGGCATTCTCCAGAGAAATTTCATCCAATCAATCTATTGGACATAATCAATCAAGGAAATCTTATAGCCATTTGAAGATTGAGATGAAAATTCGTTGATTTTGGTCGCCCATACAATTAGAATCTAGGTTTTCGTAAGTAGATACTTCCTAAAAATGAACTTGTCGTCAAGATTGATTTCATCAACTCATGATTTATTCCATCAATGTATTCATAAAAGGTAAGTGTGATTCTTCGCCAGAAAGCTAGATAGTAAAGAATAAATCTCTATTATGTTCATACTGAAACCTTGTCGTAAGATCAATAAATCTGAGTCTGATTATATGTTTGTTCTGGACTTGGTTTCAGTCTAGATTGCATTAGAGTGAGAAAGACTTCTAGAATGAATAGACTTTGACAAGAGCCAGAAGTCTACTATTATTCAGAATAAGAATAAGAACAAGAAATTTTTGTCAACTTCAAAACCTGATAGGAATTTTCTCAACTACCACCGCCTGAGGTGGCTCAGTTGGATAAGGCTCTGCTGATCCTTTGCGAGGAGGTGAGGAGTTCGAATCCCGCTGGACGCACGGGGTTTTAAGCGCGACGTCGGGGTGGTGGGTCCTCCGCTAGTGTCGCTCCAGGGTTTACCCGCCGGCTACCGGCTGTACGGGGTTCCCGGGTAAAAAAAAAAAAAAAGAAGGCTAAGCGCGATGAGGAGTGTTATAATATTTAAATAATAAACCGTGCATTTATCTAAAAGTTTAACCTTTTAGAACAATCACTAGTGATTCCACAAAATCTTACATTGACAATTTCACTCCCAATTCATGATCCAACGTGAAAGATGGAGTGTTGGTTTAATAATCGGATCTATCCAAAAATCCAAGGTTTATGTCGTGGTTGAGAAGTTCCTCATTTTCCTCTATTTTACGACTAGTTTTCCCAACCAAGCATAAGCTTAACTGCGCCTAAGAGCATCTCATGGTTACTCATCAAATTAGGCGAAACTATCGTAACAAGAATAATAATGATAACTTTCAGAATTTCGAACAAGAGCACAAAAAAAGACCGAAGGGAATTTTTTATTGGAATGCAAATGCTGTTGCTTCGAGGGTGTGTCCACAAATGTGAAGTTTACAACATTTTATAGTGAAAGGACGTACAGAACTTAGCGCAAATATCTCACAACATCAAATGAAGAAAAATAAAAAAGTCCACGAAGTTAACAAAAGCACACAAACAAAGGCTGAAGACAAGCGTCGTAATCCGTGGAGGGCTCTTGGATGACCTTTATCGGCATTCTTTGTCTTCATGCTTCAGTAACTATTCTTCATTAAATGCTTGCAGCTTTCTTTGAAGAACATTGAAGAACACCAACAACCAAATTTAGATACCAGCAACCGTCATGCTCACGGATGGGGAGTTATTTCATCGTCATTTTAAAAGAGAAACAAAGAAGAAGATTCTTGCAATCACACACCGAAGGGAAATGAAAGCTTGGGCAAGGGATGGGTTTAATCTAATAGGGTTCCAAACGCGCTCCAATAGCATTAAGATGGTTTCCCTTCCTTCCGAAAAAGCCAACGATCCTCTTGCCATCATCTTCTTCCGACGGGATACGAAGCCGCGTCCATTTTTTCTCTCTGACACTGTTGTCCGAATGAACGGCCCGTAAGTTGGGTTCTTACCTGCGGTAACTATTTGCAGGTCCTGGATTTGATCAGGGTTTCTATCTTCGTCCACCCAAACCCATATCAAAAGTAGACGCTCCTTGGGATAATCCAGGATGACCTGCGAGAATAGCAAAGTGAAACATGCTGTACTTGTGAGAACAGATGAAGGTTCGAACCTTAAACTCTAGATATAGGATGCCAAATAAGTGCCTCAGTCTTCGACTATGAAGCTAAAAACGTTATGAAAAGCACCACGAATGCATGAACGACTTACTGATAGAAAGAAGACAAATAGGGGAGACAGGGAGGGAGGAGAGAGAGAGAGAGAGAGAGAGAGAGAGAGAGAGAGAGAGAGAGGGAGGGAGGGAGGGAGGGATTGAGATTTGGATTAACCTCCTCATAGTTATCTTTGTGTCGGTTGCCTGATTTGAAGCCTAACACGAAGGAACCCTTGTTATCGTATCCACACCCGTGTTCAGGGCCTGACACGAAGGAACCATTGTTATCATATGCAATCCCGATAGCCTCAATGGCTTTGCCGAAACTGATACGAAATCCCCTCACGTCAGTGTGCACTCCATCATCCCATGGAGTCCCATCAGAGCCTCCCAACGGTTCAACGGTTTTGAAAGGATACATGCGCGGTATGGACTCCACATACACTCCGATGGATTTGAGAGTCCTGTTCTCGGGGTCCCGCGTTCCATGAAAGCCAGTGATTCTGCTTCCATTCGATGGATACCAAAAGTACTTCCCCTTCTCCTCGCCACAAGGATCATAACTTTTTTATTACTGTAAAATGTGAGCGACTTGATAGCATCGTTTTGAACATAACCAGAGATCGATGTCAAGTACTCCCGTGGGTAATCTAATGTAACCTGTGCAATTTCAAAAGTATCTCTTAAAATTGGACTGGCGGTGTAAACAAGACTTATTGGTCAAGTTTAATTCACGATATCATGTGATCGGACACATATCAAGATCGTCTCCACCAATGAAATAAATGTAAAAGAGAAAAAGATACTAACCCGGGTGACATCGGAGTTGTCTCGTTCTGCACGGCCACCTTTCCTAACTAGGTAACTTGGGTCACGACCGTCCTTGTACACAAACTTGATGTAATGGATATTAATGTGGTGCTTTACCTCGATTTCCCTCACACCTTCGATGTTCCCGTATTCCCAAGTTTCTCCACTTGAGCCTCCAAATGGCCCGATCGATTTAATTGGGTAGAGATGTCGTTCAAAATATGCTCCAATTGCTTTAAGATTTTCTTCACTCCTCCCGTAAAATCCAACAATTTTGCCACCCGTCGGGGGAGATGAAAAGCGTATTCCCTCTTCGTGACCAATAAGTTCTAACGCTCTTTTGGTGGTCCCAAACATGAGAGATGTAATGCCGTGTTCAGTGTAATACCCAGACATTGAAGTCAGATACTCATCTGCATCTATTTCGATCTGCAATAGTAGACATAACCATCAAACTCATGATTTAATAAGTCTCAAAGAAGTCTCACGCTAACATAGGCAATGCAAGTTTCTGAAGGATTTTACAAAGCATGTGCATGTAAGGGGACGTACCGTACAAGGCTCGACATCCTCTGCTAGAATGCCAAGATGTTTCTCCTCTTGCCACGATATTTCATTCTTCGCTTCATAACAGAAAGTGATTGATTGAATGAATGTCTTTTCTTTTCTTGTTTGGACGGTTCCAACGGATTTCACATCATCTAGTGCAAATTCAACATTGATTTTCCTTACATTGATATAGTCATCATCCCTATCATACCAATTTGACACATTTGAACAACCAAATAACCCTACAGACTTGAAGGGATAGAATGTCTCGACTTGTGCTCCGATAGATTCAAGATAATTATCAACGGTTCTCCCAAAAAACCTGGTAACTTTCACAGCTTCTGATGGTGATGGTGAGGAAAAGTGCTTCCCTTCCTCTCTACCAATGGGCCCCAACATTCTTTTGTTGGTTCGGAACGTGAGCGAGTTGATTAGAATGCGACCGTTACAATCATTTTGGAAATATCCAGAAAAAGAAGTTATGCACTCGTATGGGGTTTCCAATTTAACCTGCAAACAGGCCACAAAAGCACATATTCGACGTGAGTGACTATATGTTGCGTCATTAGATGAGCAAAATAAATCAGCAGATTTCTATTGAAATATAAATCGAATTATAAAATAAGGTATATATACTAGGATTTATTTAAATCGCGTCTCTAATGAATTTGGTGACACAATTCATTTTGTGAATCAAAAAGTAACTGTTTAGTTTGTCTTTGCCTAACTCTGATAAAGTGAAGTTATTACTTAACAATCATGCTGATCCTCATGTGTCTCTGGTGTGAGCTTTTCATGTGCAATTATTAAGAATCTCAAAGTTCATAGAGTCCGTCATCGACTAATTTTACGATAAGGTTTTTTTTTTTTTTTTTTTTTTGGGGGGGGGGGGGGGGGGGTGTCAGGATTACGATAAGCTAAAAAAATGAATTTACGACATTTAAGTAGAAACGCAAAAAAGAGAGAAAACAAAGAGTCTAGATACAACCTTGAAAGTATCCTTCTTGCCATTTCCATCATAAGTAGTTTGAGGTTTAAAGCTGGTGTCCTCGTCGACTTTAAAAGTAACGGACCTAATGAAGTCAGCGTAGCTAACAAAAATCCCATTTATATCATTAGAATCCCATGATTTTTCACCTGCGCCTCCAAAAGGCCCGAAAACTTCACCGGAATAACCAGTGGGAGTATGAGCAATCCGCTTATATATAGCTTCAATGGACCCGAGATGGGGGCCATAGCAACTCCCATGAAATCTGACGATTTTGTGGCCGGTGTATGGAAATGAAAATTTTCTCACTTCCTCATCTGCTCCAATCGATTCACGTTTCCCTCTATTAGTATGGAATGTTAACGACTGAAGAATAGTGCGTCCGGAATCTACTTTAGTGTGGCCCGACATGTAAATCAAGTACTCCCCTGGATAGTCAAGCTCAATCTAAGGGAAAAAGGAGAAAATCAAAATTTGAGAGGAGGCGAGGAACGCAAGATAAAATTCAAGAGATGAGATTGAACATATGAAAAAAAAAATATCTCTAGAAATGTGTTTGTTTCATGAAAAATAAATTATCTAAAAAATATTTTATTAAAAATGATCAATTTTCTTCCTTTAAAATGTAAATGAACAAAAAATATATTTATCGTCGAAGAAAAATAGTAAACATAAATTGTTGTTAAAAGAAAATATTTTCTAAATCAATATTAACTTTTTTTGGATGCTGGGTATTTAATTTCTTCTGATTTTTCTTTTTTAACTCTTTTTGGGCCCATCTACTTCCCGATAGCTTTTCCGAGATCACCACAGCTATACAATCCAAAAATTTACAAAAGAAAAAAACAAAGAAATAGAATACTAACGACTTACTAAATGCGTTTGACGTCCTTTGGTGCCAAGTGTGACGGGTTTTGGGAACATCCGTTCTTGTCGTATTGAACTGTAATAAACTTGATTCCTTCTGAATCGACGCCTCCCTCGATTTTCCTCACGCCTGTGTATCCCCCGTCCTTCAAAGTTGGTGTTCTCCGATCGCCCCAACGTGGTTCCACAGCTCTACAAGGATATTCTAAAAAAATTTGCCGAAAGTCTGATATAATGTAATTAATACGTTCAGGGTTTTTCGCCAACTCGTCGGATAATTTCTGCCACTCATCTTTTGACCGCTTCTTAAGGAAGGAACCCCATTTTCGAAGGGCCAATGGATGACCTCCAGCATAATGAGCTAGATACCTAGACAACTCCTCATAACCTTCTTTAGGTTCTTCTTCTCCCTCAAAGGCATGGAGGCAAAAGAGTCGAAATGCTTCGTCCCGATTCAATCCCTCGACAATGTACTCATCATCTACCTCGAGATCTTTGAGCAAATTTCGATCTCTCGTCGTGATCAAGATTCTACTCCCATGGCAAAACAAATCTCGGTCTTCGACGCCCAACTTTTCCAATTGTTCTTTCTCTATTACACCATCAAGAACAAGAAATATCTTCTTACGCTTCAGGTCAAACCTTATCATTTCCGTGTAGCTGTGCGAGTTATCATCATACGACGTCTGTCGATTCAGATTTTGGAGTAACTTCTTCTGTAGATTGACAAAATCATAGTCCTTCGTTTCTCCAACTTTGTCGAGAAAGATAAGACGTTCAAATTTGCCAAGTGTGCCTTTACAAGCAGCTCTGGCCACCATTGTCTTGCCTATTCCTTCCGTACCACTTATGCCTATCATCCGCGCGCGCACGTTCTCCTGGCTGATTTTTAGCAAAGGAGTCACACCTTTCGCCAGACGGTCTTCTCCAATTGCTTTTTCCGCATAGTGGAGAGACCTTGGCCCAATCTTATCGCGTAAGCCATGGACTATCGCATCAAGGAGGTCCGGTTCTTTCCTGGTGATAAATGTTAGTACAAAAAGATCAATATGTGTGAGAAAATAAAGGTACACATGATACCTCAAGAGACAACATACGACAAATGTTGTACTCAACTTTCTGTGTTATAGGAATAGAAGAAACCGAGGTTGACTGGATCACCATAGGCATTGGCATGCGTAATAAAGAAATGGTGATTAACTAAGCTCTACTTTCGATGGTAACCTCATGCTACGGCAGAGGAGTGCGTGTGGTCTTTTTATTTTTTTGGTCAACCGATTTTTCTTGATCATCTTGCATTGCGTCGTACCATGTATACGAAGAAACAACACATTTATGACTAGAACATAAAAACAGTAATATAAAATTTAAAAAAAAAAAATGCTTCGTCAATACTTTCCCCAAATTTCTACTATACAATCATGTTTTTAAGTATGAAACTCCAATATTTGGCCCAAAAAAGATGTGAAAATTCAAAAGGAACTTTTAGCGGAAGAAAACTAGCCTTGTTGTCCATCTTTTGGATTGAACTAATTCAAACCATAGCATGTTGTTTGCATTTATCTCCATTTATAGTTTTCATTTTTGTTCCCCAATTCTCAACAATACACACCACAAAATGTGAGATTTTTGTGGAACCACTACCAACTGTTCTCTAAGCTTAAAGTGGAAAAATATATAATTGGGAAGGCAAATAGGGGCTTCAAATCCGACTCTGATATTATGTGAAGATTTTATGGGACGATTGTTAATTGTTCTAAAGGATTAAGTTATTAGATGAAAATATGGTTTATTATTTAAATATTCTAACAAAAACTTGGGGATATTCAATACACCCTTTCTACTTGGGCGTTATTAATATTCTACAAGAAGAATATCAAAAAGCATTTTCGCATTTCAATCTCATATAAATTTGTACCTTAAGTTTTGCAAATCTACAATCCAATTGCAAGCATCAGTTCTTATTTACGAATTTGTTATTTTCCTTCCAAATTTACTCCTTTCATAATTTCAAATTCACCCACAATGAAAACTCTCTTTTCCAAAACCCTAACCCGTCCACCCACCCACTGCTCAACCCCTCCTCTCTCGGCGTCTCCAGGGCACGTTGCACCGTCGCCACCAACCACCACCCCCTCTGACCCACGATATGTCAAGCTGAGTGCATAAATCTAAGTCGCTTGATACCGACCATGGCCGAGGGAGACACAGAGAGCATCTTCACAGAGAGAGAGAGAGAGAGAGAGAGAGAGAGAGATGCACACAGGGCTCAGTAAGGGTTGGTGGCAGTGCGGCATCGAGTTTTTTAAAACTTATAAAAAGCACAATTAAGTTCTAAAACTTGTCAAATTGATATAATCGAGTTTTTCCGTTCAACTTGGCTAACAGAAATTACCGACATGACTTTTTTTAAATATTCTCTCCCCTACATGGCGATGATGTGAGTAAAATGACGTTGTCTTGATCCAAATCTAATTTATTTATATGAATTTTATTTGAATGAGATAAAAAAATAAGCTAAATTAAAAAAAGAAAAGAGGAGGAGAGTTGGAAACCAGCGGGGAGGGTTCTACAACCCTCGCCACTATCACCCCACCATTGCTAAGAAGGGCTCATTACGATAAGGGAATGGTCAACAAGGGTTGTCGAGCCCCGGCCAAGGGCTTGCGACCCTCGCCAACCACAGATGAGGGCCAATGCTGGTGGCCGACCCCTACTAGGATGGCGCTCGCTAAATCTAGGGGAGGGCTGCAACCTTAGCCCAGATTTGGACAAGGGTCACTGGCACCTAGTCAAGGCCCAGCAACCCCCGCTGACCATTCCCCCACCATCGTCGACCTCTCGACAATGGTAGGGCGATGGCGGCGACCTTGCATGGTTTCCAACTCTCCTTTTTCTTTTAATTTAGCTTATTTTTCTTTTAATTTAAATAAAATGCTTATTAAAAATTAGATTTGCACAAAAAATGAGTTGTTTTAACCATATCATTGCCACATAGGAGAGAGAGAATAATTAAAAAGGCCACTTCAGCATTTTCGTCAACCAAGTTGAACATAGTTGACGGAATGACTTAATTGCACTAATTTGACAAGTTTTAGGATTTAATTGCATTTTGTTTGCAACTTTTAGAACTCGATTGCGCTTCTGTAACAAGTTTTATGGTTTCTAACGTATTGTAGCTGGCAAGTATTACATAAAGAGGGTGAATAGGTGATTTTATAGAATCTTGACAAATTTAAAGCGGAATTGTAAAAGTCAAGATCTAAGTTTGAACTTAGAGTACAAAGTGTTGAGAAAACTCCTAAAAGATTTTGAAGCTGACAAAATTATCCAATAGATTTTATTAAGTATGATAATGGTCTTGAAAAATGTTGATTTAGGTAAACAATTGAGGAATAGAAAATTTTTATTCTAGCTCAAATTCAAGTCAACTTGTAAAGTCTACTTCGGGCTATACATACTCAATCCTAAACTTAAGACTTTAACCTGAAGACAAAGATTAAGAGAATCACTCTCATTCCCATCTTGACAGAGTTCAAAACGTAGCTAGTCCAAAATGTGGAAAGTTCATAACATAGCTAGTTTAGAACGAAGCGCATTATAAACGAGACAACTTGAAAAAACGTGACATAAGCCCAAAATGTATAGCGGCTAGTGATCTAGTTTAACTATCACACCAAGATAGACTTGATTAACTCAATCAAATTGAGTGGCAATTCAATCTTGAAGACAATCTTTCTAAACGGAGAACGATTTTGCATTTGTCACTCAACGACCATCCAATCTTCTTAATACAAATTTGTCCAACGAGTGGATTGGAAGATGATCCTCTATGAACTGTCCAACGCCTAGTTTTGAAGTGGAAAAGTATATAAGGAGACGAAAGCACCGAGAAGCAAGTAAGAGACAATGCACAAAATCTGAATTTCCAAAGTCTGAGCAAACTTCAATCGTACATTTGTCTCCTGTAAGCTAAATGGTTGTGATTGCGAGAGAAAGTGCAGAAATAGTGACCGAGTGAGTTAGTGTAATTTATTATCGATTGTTTACACTCCAGCCAATAGGTTGTTAGCATAAAAGAGTGGACATAGGCTTGATATAAACCAAATCACTATGGTGCAATTTCTTTCCCCTAAACTGCTTATGTTTATTACTATTTTCTATTGCACACTCGCTAGGTGATCCTAAAGTCTGTGCTATTTCTTACAAATTCTAAACCATGTTCTAGAATTTGACATTATTCAAACTTTAATCTTGACTCAATTAATTCCATATTATTTTATCAAGATTTTATTTAATTACCTATTCATCCCTATAGGTGATACCTACTAACCACCTCACAAAGTTCAAATTTTGAACCAACTTTAGAAGCAATTTAGCAAGTGTACAATAGACTATAAAATATGCAGCAAGAGTTTAGGGATAAGAAAATTTGTACATGAGACTTATAGTGGTTTGGCTTAAATCAAGTTTATATCCACTCTCCCACGCTAACAACCTATTGGTTGTATTTCACTAAATGATTAACAATAAGTTACAATAATGAGTAATCATACTCAATGTATTACAGTCTGATTATCTCACTCAATCACTCTTTCAGTACTTCTCTTAAGATCACAAAATTGTAGCCCACAAAAGACAAGTGGTAGGATCAAAGTTCACTTATGTTGGAGCTAACAATACAACTTAGAGTGAGGTGGATAGGTTAAAAGAGAACTATGAAAAACATTTGCTGAAGATAATAAGTTTAACTTAGATTATTATGCCCGTCCAAGCCCAGACATAAAATAATGTAGACTAGTCACGTTTTCCCCTCAGAGTAACGGAAAAATTTATCTACGTCTAGATCAACGAGACTTGATTCATCTCAAGCGTTGATTACGGGAAGCTTTTATTTAGGGCCCACGTGAGACCCAACAGTAAGGTCCAGCTCCCCATGCATTCACCAATAAGAATCCACAGCCTTATAGATAGAAAATAGCTACACTATATTTGCACTCATTCATACCCAATCTTTTCGCACGCGATTTTTAGCATAGGCTACTCCAAACGTATTTTAGCAAAAGAAAAAAAAAAGGCTAATCTAAACATAGAACCTGATATTAAATAAATAAATAAATAAGACCAAATGCCAAATGTAGATAAAGGGGTGTTCAAGAACCTAAGTGGATTTAGCTAGGGCTCAAGGATATCACAAACCAAACAGAGAAGTGCTCTAAATGCGACATCTACTTCTCCAAAATTATGGGCCATTATGGCAAAGAATGTCTAGTGATGTGACAATGACCAATTACATATGCTGGCATGTACTAAGAACGATAAATAATGTACAGTTGAAAGCACGTGCACCTGCAAAGTATACGCGACATCAACAAACGCAGGCACACATGGTCAGCTCTTAATAATAGTGTCCTATATGCGCGTTGAACCAATTGAGAAGGGCTCTAGACCTTCCATGAAATCTAATGATCTTTCCACCGGTTGAAGAAAATGAAAAGTACTTCCCTTTCTTCATATTGAATGGTAAAATTCTTTCGTTGCTTTAAAATGTGAGGGAGCAAATAACAAAAGACCCAAAATCATCTCTTATGTAATCAAAATACGAAGTCTAACACTCACTGGGGTAATCAAGTTTAATCTGCAAAATTGAAAGGGTGACATTTTAATCACAAGCTCTTTACTGTGGAATTGGAAAAATCTCTACAAACAGAACTCCCCGGTTAACCGAGTTAGACTAACAAGGCACAAGACCAAAGAGAAACATTTCAGTTTACTAAGCGGTCCAATCTTGTGTATGAGTTTTTAACATTGAAACAACTTTGTTGCACAAGTTAACTAAGTTGCAATGTTGCAGGATAGTTTGGTATTAAACCATATGCAGTCAATTAATATCTGGGAAAAATTAAAAATTACATTGCAACAGAGAAGACCAGGATGGCAAAACTCAAATTTGAAGGAATTATAATGTAGTAGCAAAAAGGAAACAAAATCCTTAATCGTCATATTTGAAAATCCAAAATCCTTCCCATTAAATGTGTCAATTTTGACTTTTCCTTCTACTATCCGAATGATTCGCTTCAACTTAGCCAATCATGGTTCTAATTCTAATTAATACAGAACAATGATATAAATCGGATATTGGATTTACATGGTTCGGTTAGTGTGGCCTATACCGCAAGGAGATCCACTATAGATCAAGTGATGCAACGAAGGTAACAACTACTCAAATCACTCAAACACTCACTGTTTTCCAGTCCCTAATTATATCTAGTAACTCACATAGTATTTTACCCTCATAGTTTCTCACAGAACAATATCTCAATTTCACGAAGCAATACATAATTTGTATCACAATATTTATTGGCTTGCCTTTGACAACTTTATAGTGTAAATTACCAAAAAAGTCACCTCATGGATGCTCTTCGCAAAAGAGACCCACTTTTTATATAAACAAGAATTGGATCCAAAATAGAAAGGCTCTCTTCAAGTGACTTACTCAAGCAAGGAACCCCACTCCAACTAAGAAATCTATCCAAATTGGAAAAGTTTTCCTTTTGAGCTTAAATTCGAGATATATTTTAATACTAAGAATGATGGATAATGTACATTGTAAAGATCATCTTGTGCAAAGTATAGACGACACGCATAAACGCAGGCACACATAGTCAACTCTCAATATTAGTGTCCTATATGTGTCCCGAGTGAATAGAGATGGGTTCCAAACCTTCCAGGTAATCCGATGATATTTCCACCTTTGAAACTCATGAACGCGTCTAGTTTCCAACGATGAGAAGAAGAAAGAAGAAAATACGGTTTTTGTCTTGTTGATATGTGGTGTACCCACTTCCATTGAAAGGCCGTACGTGTATTTGGTTAAAAAGACATTAAGAGGAAACCCATGGCTTCTTTTCTCGAAGTGGCTACTCGTCGTACAATAATTTAAAAGCGAAAAATGATGATTGGATGCAATTCTTTCACCAGAAATGTCTGTTAACTTAATCAGAGACTTGTTCGTCACTGGTTTCACTTTTTCAAATTTGGAACTGCAACTTGAATCTTTTCGGACAAAATTTGTCGGCTCCTACTGACACTTGTTAAGAAAAATGGATTTAATCGCGGGAGTAAAATCTCTTTCTCTCAAAAAATTCTCAATTTTTTTTTTAAATAAAAACCTAAAATGGAGTCATATTCTCGGAAAGGTTCAAAATGGATTTTGCGTCAAACAAAGGTCGACAAGTATGTGACTATTCTAGTCATCGCAGAAGGGGTATTTTAGTTAAAAAAAAAGTTCTAAGTATATATTTTTTAAATATTTTTACTTTTCTTTTTTGATTTTTTTTCTCTCTTTCCTCTCTCAACCATTGTTGGATCTTGTTGATGGCCCTTGTCGATGGTTGGCAAAGCTCGTTGTCCTTGGTCAAGGCTCACCCGCCAGATCGATGAGCATAACCCTTGCCCTCACGTGGCATTGTCAACAATCGAAGGGCAGTGCTCGCCTGCGAAGCAAGGGTGACCCTTTCTCGAGACAGCTTTGAGTTTGGCGACCTTCATCGGCCGATCACAAGGCCCGGCGATGGACCGCGGAGGGAAGGAGGAAAAAGTATAAGGAAAAAAAGGGAAATGAAAATGTAAAAAATTTAAAAATAATATACTTAGAAATTTTTTTGACTAAAAAACCCATTCTTCGCTTACCAGAATAGTCACATGCTCGCCAATTAACCAAAGATTTGGCTGGCCGGCGAGCTTAAACTATTATTTAAGACAATTTGGCTACTTTAAATTTATATTTGAGATAATTTGATCACTTCAAATTCTTATTTGAAATAATGTCTACTCATGACTCCTTTTGTTGAGAAAAAAGCTCTTCTTTAAATTTTTTTCAAATTCTACATTCGACCATGGAGCGTGCAGAACCTAATATAACATATTTGAACGTAAACCGACAGCACTCTGCAATACAATGTTGACAATTCACCGTTAGACTTCCAAAAACGCATTATCCGAGTTCGGTGGACGTATCCAGGCCTTTTAATATTCTTTCTAGTTGGTCTTTTTCATTCGAATTTGTGAGAAGAATTAAATGCGGCTCATCGGACTCTTCGTGGACCGTAATTAATTAGGGAGCTATTGTTCTTGGGATTCAACACGAGATGCTCAAATCGTTTTTAAATGTTGTATCATACCCATACTAACATTTAGCGGTGAGTGAATTTAAAATGTAGAGGCAATTAATGATAATCGAATCTCAATACCAATTTTTTTTTTAAATCATTTATTATGTATGTCAAACCCGAGAAAGAAAATATCACGGAAAAGTCGTGATTTCTGTGGAGATCTTGAAAAAATTTGTCTGGTTTTGGGTTCACCGGACTTCAATTATCTCTAGGTTTAATTATGTTAATATTTTATTTAGGGCCCATGTGAGACTCAACAACTTGGTCGAGCTTTGCATGCTTTCGCCAAATGAATATCTATAGCCATGTAGATAGAAAATAGCTACACTATATATGCACTTGTTCAAACCTTACATTTAGGACTTCTAGTGAACATATCTCTTAGAGGCAATTAATGGCAACCGAATCTTAATACAAAAAGGAAATATTGTATTACTATGCACGTCAAACCCGAGAGAGAAAATATCGCAGAAATGTCGTGTTTTCCTTTGGGGATTAGGGAAAATTTTGTTTGGATCTATATTCACTGGACTTCAATTATCTCAAAGTCTGATTATGTTAATATTTTATTTAGGGCCCACGTGAGACCCAATAACCGGGTCGAGCTTTGCATGCTTTCACCAATGATATCTGTAGCCTTGTAGATAGAAAATAGCTACACCATATATGCACTTGTTCAAACCTTACATTTAGGACTTTCAATTAATGGCAACCGAATCTCAATACAAAAAGTCAAACCCAAGAGAGAAAATATCGCAGAAATGTCGTGTTTTCCTTTGGGGATTAGGGAAAATTTTGTTTGGATCTATATTCACCGGACTTCAATTATCTCAAAGTCTGATTATGTTAATATTTTATTTAGGGCCCACGTGAGACCCAATAACCGGGTCGAGCTTTGCATGCTTTCACCAATGAATATATGTAGCCTTGTAGATAGAAAATAGCTACACCATAGATGCACTTGTTCAAATCTTACATTTAGGACTTGCAATTAATGGCAACCGAATCTCAATACAAAAAGTCAAACCCAAGAGAGAAAATATCGCAGAAATGTCGTGTTTTCCTTTGGGGATTAGGGAAAATTTTGTTTGGATCTATATTCACCGGACTTCAATTATCTCAAAGTCTGATTATGTTAATATTTTATTTAGGGCCCACGTGAGACCCAATAACCGGGTCGAGCTTTGCATGCTTTCACCAATGAATATCTGTAGCCTTGTAGATAGAAAATAGCTACACCATATATGCACTTGTTCAAATCTTACATTTAGGACTTGCAATTAATGGCAACCGAATCTCAATACAAAAAGGAAACATTGGATTACTGTGCATGTCAAACTCGAGAGAGAAAATATCACGGAAAAGTTGCGTTTTCCTTTGGAGATCATGAAAAAAATTGTCTGGATCTGGATTCATTAGACTACAATTATCTCAAAGTTGATTATGTTAATCATTTATTTAGGGCCCATGTCAGATCCAATAGCTAGGTCGAGCTTTGCATTTTTTCACCAATGAATATCTATAGCCTTGTAGGTAAAAAATAGCTACAACATATATGCACTTATGCATACCTAACTTTTTCGCACGCAATTCTTAGCGCAGGCTTCTTTAAGCGTAATACTTGAGATTTTAAAAAAAAAAAATACCATATGTGAATAAAGGGGCATTCAAGAATAGAAATGGAATTAGCTAGAGCTTGATGATACTACAAACCAAAGCAAGGGGTGCTGCACATGCATCATCTACTTCTCCAAATATACTGGCAATTACTAATTTCTTATATTGGCATGTTTTAAGTGTTGTGAAAAACAAGCCGAACAAATAATAAATAAAAATATAAAGAAATGAACTGGATAGTAGATTTATGTGGTTCGATCAGCGTGACTTATGCTTGTAGGGAGAGTAGGAAAGAGTTCTACTATAGATTGAGTGACAATCGAGATTACAAACAGCTCGAGTCACTCAAATGAAATTTGATAGATTTTGTGGAATTATTAAAATTGAGTTTGGTTATGCATGAACAATTTAATATATACAAATATATGAATGCAAGTGCAAGCTGAATATGTCAAGTGCAATATGCTCCTATCAACCAAGTACTTAAATAAAATAGAGAGAGACATAATAGTTGCCCACACATTTTATAGAGGTTCGGCCTAGATTATGCTGACATCTACTCTTTCGAATTAACAGCCACCAATAGATTAGATTTGGCAAGTGGTTCTTTGAGAAGTTACGACATAGCCTATGTTGCATCTACTAATTCCCACATAATAATACAACACTCGTACACTTCACAACAGAGATTACAATTAGTGAGTTAGTCACTCTTGTTAATAATGAGTTGCTCGCTCAATAACAAGAGTATGTGTATTTCAATTTGTAGACGTTCTTGCAATATATGTCTTCCTCAGCGTATGCCGATTTTTTTTTTTTTTTTTTTTTGTAGTCTTCAAGATCCACACCTATGAAACTCACGAATATGTCTTGCGTTTCTGTGGATGAGAAGGAATAGAAGAAGACGACATGGTTTTTGTCTTGTTGATGCGTGGTGTAGAATCTTTGATCGAGACCCATGACTTCTTCTTCTTGAACGTGCATGTCTACTTGTCAGACAATAATTTATCAGGGAAAACCAATGGTGGGATGCAATTCTTTCAACAAAAATGTCGGTTAACTTAATCAGAGACTTGTTCCTGATTGGTCTTAGGGAAAGTCGAATCTGCAACTTGGATTTATTTGACGATATCTCCTCAGCTCCCACTGACATTTGTAAGAGAAAATGGATTGAATGGCAGGAGCGGAAATTTCTCTCTCCGAAGATTCATCGTTCAGCTTCGTAAGATGCAGAACCTAATAAAAAATATTGGCACATTTATTGATGACGTGGGTCAGCATAATTCCAAGGTAAAACCTACAACTTGAAAACTAAATATGTGGGAATCTATACGTTTTAGGTTCTAAAATGTGTAGGGTATATGCCAGGTTTTGGACGGGTAGGTTCTAGGTTCTCAATTGAAGGAACTTGAAACTTGGAACCTATAACCTGTAACCTAAAACCTGAACAAGTTTTAATGTTTTTCTTGTAGAAAAGAACACTTGAAATGCCAAAACTTGGCACAGAAGGACATTTAAGTATCAAAAGTTACGAAGTAACATTTAAGTGCCAAAATCAGAGCAAAATGGATCAGTTAAGTGCCAACGACGAAAAAATCCAATCAAAATGCTAACGTGGCAATTTTCCAACGAGGCAAGTGCAAAACGACGTCGTTTTATATGCTGACGTGACTAAGCAAGTTAAAAAACGACATTGTTTTTGTTACTAATGTGAATAGATAATTAATATAAATATTAATTAAATAATATTTAAAACTAAATTATATATATATATATATATGTATTTTTTTTTTTTTTAAGGAAGAAGAGAAGATAGAGATTGTAGGCGGCAAGGAATAAAGATTGTAGGCGGTGAGGCTCGAGCCCTCGCCACTGCCTCCCCACCATCACCAGGGATGGCCAATGACCATGGGGGAAGTGTTAGCCAGGGTCATCGGGCCATGGCCAAGGGCCAGCAGCCTCGGCCAACCAATGGCAAGGGCGTATGAGCCCTTGCCCAGATTTAGGGCAAGGGTCGCAACTTGCCCTAGATTTGGTGAGGGTCGTCGGCCCTCGCCCAACTTGGCCAAGGGCTGCCACCCGTTGAGGGGTCGCCCCAGCCAGCAAAAGCCCTTGGCTTGGCCAAGCGAGGGTTGGCAACCCTCGTCAGATCCAGGGGAGGGCTCATAGGCCCTCGCTAGGGTTCAATGATCCCGGCCGACCCTTCCCCCCAACGTTGTCGTTCCTTCCCGGCAACGTTGAGGAGGCAACAGCAAGGGCTCAGCCCTCACCTTTTGCCTCCTCCTTTTAAAAAAAAAAATTAATATATAAATATTTTAATATAATTAATATTTATATTAAAATTCAAAAAAGATAAAACAACGTTGTTTTGCCAACTCATTGCTGACTTAGCTCTTTGGCATGCCATGTAAGCAAGTTATATTATTAAAAAACTACCACATATGATTTCTAGTAACCTTCACCGGATTTGGCACTTAGGTGTCTCATTTTTCAGATAAAGTGACACTTGAGTGTCATTTTTGTAACTTTTGGCACTTAAGTGTTTTTTGGAGTGCCCTTCTCCTGTTTTTCTTGGTTCATGTCTTCATGCAATATCATGATATTTCATGCCATTAGATAATGAATGTATAATCTAGAGGCACTAATTTGAGCTTATATTTTATGACTGAGACTTTTACTTTATTAATGTTCATATTTTCCGTGTGTCTTTATGGTCATTGAATTGTAGCAGCAAGTGGTCACTGCAACCTTTCAATTAATAATATAAGTAAAATTTGGATAGACCTTGGAATTGACTTTGGAACATGTGACGGAGTTGGTTCTCGGTTCTAGTCTTTTAATATATGTAGGGTAAGTTTTAGGTTCCAAAAAATTAGGAACCTATTCCAATAGGTAAGTTCCAGGTTCCAAATAGAATCTGTACAAAACTTAGAACCGCTCATATCTACTTGACGGCACTGAAACTAGAGCTGAAATGCTATGTTGACAGTTACACCGCTGACTTCCTGGAACGCATCATCCGGTTCTAGTGGACATTTTGATGCCTTTTAATATGCTTTTTTAGTTGATTCTTTTTCGTTTTAATTAGTGAGTATAATTAAATGCGACTCATCGGATTCTTTATAGACTATAATTAGGGAGCTAATGGTCCTAGGATTCAGTACGAGATGCTCAAACTGTTTTTAAATGTTCTATTATAACCATACTGACATTTAGCAGAAAACATGAGTGAATGAAATGTAGAGGCAATTAATGGTAACCTACCCTCAATACAAAAAGAAACATTGGATTATTATGCATGTTCAACCCAAGAGAGAAAATACCGCAGATAAGTCACATTTTCCTATAGGGATCATGAAAAAATTTGTCTGGATCTAGGTTCACCGGACTTAAATTATCTCAAAGGTTCATTACGTTAATTTTTTATTTAGGGGCCACATAAGACCCAAAACCGGGTTGAGCTTTGCATGCTTTCAGTACCATTTAGTATGAGATGCTCAAATTGTTTTCAAAATATACTATTATAACCATACTGACATTTAGTAGAAAACATGAGTGAATTTGAAATGTAGAGGCAATTAATGTTAACCTAACCTCAATACAAAAAGAAACATTGGATTATTTTGCACGCTCAACTCGAGAGAGAAAATATCGCAAACAACTCGTGTTTTCCTCTGGCGATCATGAAACAATTTGTCTACATCTGAATTTACCGGACTTCAATTATCTCAAAAGTTGATTCAATCTTTTATTTAGGGACCACATGAGACCCGACCGCCAGGTCAAGTTTTGCATGCTTTAAGTATGATTCAGTACGAGATGCTCAAATTGTTTTTAAATGTTCTATTATAACCATATTGACATTTATAAGAAAACATGAGTGAATTTGAAATGAAGAGGCAATTAATGGTAACCTAATCTTAATACAAAAAGAAACATTGGATTATTTTGCATATTCAACCCGAGAGAGAAAATATCACAGACAAGTTGCGTTTTCCTTGGGGGATCATGAAAAATTTGTTGGATCCAAAATAATTGGACTTCAATTATCTCAAAGGTTGATTGTGTTAATCTTTTATTTAGGGCCCACATGAGACGCAACAGCCGAGTCGAGCTTTGCATGAATATCTATAGGCTTGTAGACAGAAAGTAGCTACACCATATATGCACTTATTCACACCCAACTTTTTCGCACACAATTCTTGGCATAGGCTACCCTAAGCGTGATACTTGAGGGGAAAAAAACAAATACCATATGCTAGTAAAGGGGTATTCAAGAACAGAAATGGAATTAGTTACAGCTTGCAGATATCACAAACCAAACCGAGGGGTGCTTAACATACGTCATCTACTTCTCCATATGCAGGCAATGACTAATTTCAAATATTGGCATATTATAAGTGTTGCGAACAACAAGTGATCAAACATAAAATAAATAAAACAAGGAAATGAACTAGATAGAAAATTTATGTGGTTCGAGCAGATAGTTCTACTATAGATTGAGTGACAACGGAGACTAAAAACCACCTGAGTCACTCAAACGAAACTTAATAGATTTTGCGGAATTATTAAATCCAGGTTTAATTATGCATGAACAATTTAATATAAACAAATAAATGAATGCAAGTGTAAGATAAATATATCAAGTGGAATATGCTCCAATCAACCAAGTACTTAAATAAAATAGAGAGAGATAGAAGAGTTGCATGGACATTGTATAGTGTTTCGGCCTAGATTATGTCAATATCTACTCTTTCAAACTAACAAACACCAATAGATGGATTTGACTAGTAGTTCTTTGAGAACTTACGACATGGCTGTGCTGCTTCTACTAATTCCAATGCACTAATTCAAGACCCGTGCACTTCTCAACAAAGATTACAATTAGTTAGTCACTCTCGGTAATAATCAGCTGCTTGCTCAATAACAATATCATGTGTATTTTAGATAATAAAGCTTTCTCAATTTGTAGACGTTCTTGCAATTTGTGTCTTCTTCAGCGTATGTTGATCTTTGTTTCTTTTGGTCTTCAAGAGCCACACCTCTGAAACTCACGAATATGTCCGTGTTTCTGTTGATGAGGAGAAGAAGAAGAAGACGGCATTGTTTTTGTCTTGTTGATGCGTGGGGTAGAAACTTTGATCGAGACCCATGTCTTCTTCTTCTTGAACGTGCATTTTCTCCTTGTCCCACAATACTTTATCAGGGAAAACCGATGATTGGTGGGATGCAATTCTTTCAACAAAAATGTCCTTAATTAGGGACTTGCTCCTGATTGATCTTAGGGGATGTCGAATCTGCGACTTGGATTTATCCGACAATATCTTATCAGTTTCCTCCGACATTTGTAAGAGAAAATGGATTGAACGGCAGGAGCAGAAATCTCTTCATCTCCTAAGATTCATCGTTCGGCTTCGTGGCATGCAGAAGCTAATATAGAATACTTGCACGTTAATTGACGGCACCGAAACTAGAAACGAGAAAAGAGCTGCAAAACGATATTGACCGTTGGCCTCCAAGAACGCATCGTCCGGGTTTGGGGGGCATGCCGACGCCTTCTAATATTTGCTTCTGGTTTTTATGTATTTGTTTATATTTATTTTGTTCGAAACTTGTGCGTAGAATTTAATGTAGTTTCTTGTTAAATCTTTTCTTCCTCAAAGTGGGAGTGCACCGGGGTTCTTTATAGACCAAGGGCAGCTAATGGTCCTGGGATACGGGGTGCGATGAGGAAAAATTATCAAAAAAATCATAAATTTATTGTAATTATGTAAATTCAGTCCTAAATATATATATATTTGCTAATTGATTTGTAAATCTTATGTAGTTGTGCCAATTTGGACTAGAAATTACTGATAAGAATGCTAGCCGTCCTATGTTGCGCAACAAGCACAAATGTAGAAATTTTTTAGTAATATCTTCATATTTTATAGATTCATTTATCTCTTCTTTTCTTTCTCTTTCATTTTCTTTTCTTCCTTCTTCTTTTCCCCTAGCTACCAAAGGTGAGGGTCAGCGAGACTTAACCCTTGCTAGCTCGGCGGAGTAGCCTAGGCGAGGATACCCTCACAGCCTCTGGTAAGGGAGCTCTTGCCCAGCCATGGCGAGGCTTGTCTAAGGCTGATAAGGTCGACCTCCCCAGCCCTCGCCTTTGGCCAGTTGCTAAGGTGAAGAATACAAGGAAAAAAAAAAAGAAAGAGAAAAAGGAAAAGGAAAAGGAAAATAAATAAATAAACAATTTGAAAATAAAATTAAAATGTTATTAAAAATTATCCACTTCCATGTCAACTGGGCCACATTGGGTAGCCGATGTCCATGTTAGAGATTTCTGGCTAAATTAGCTAGATGGACTGAATCGGTACAAATGCAAAAAATTTATAACTCAATTGGCAAAAAGAAAAGTTTTAAATTAGCAAAATTGCAATAGATTTGATTTTTTTTTTTTGTTGGTAATTTTCCTAGTGCGATGCTGATTTTAATGTCTTCTTAAAACCATACCAACATTTAGCAAAAAATGTGAGTGATTTGTCAAGGCAATTAAGGGCTACAAAATCCGAGTCCAAGAAGAAACATTAAATTACTATACCCATCCAAACCTAGAGAGAAAATAATGCAAACTAGTCACCTTTTCCTCTGCGGTCATGCAAATGTTTGGCTGAATCCCAATCGACTGGACTTGATTAGTCTCAACTATTGATTATGTGAACCTTTTATTTGGAGCTCAGATGAGACCCAATGGCCAGGTCTTGCTCCTGTTGCATTCGACAATATATCTACAGCCTTATAAATGGAAAATTGATTCACCATATCTGCACTTATTTACACCCGACTTTTTTGCACGCAATTATCAATATAGGTTACTTTAAGCGTAGAACTTTATATACATACATACAAACATACATACATATATATATATAAAAGACCAAATACCAAATGGAGATAAGGTTGTGTTCAATAACATAAATGGAATTATCTAGGGCTTGAAGACATCACAAACCAAACCGACGGGTGCTCTACTTGCGACATCAACTTCTCCCAAATTATGGGGCAATATGGCAAAGAATGTCGAGGGATATGACAATGACCAATTACATACAGTGGCATGTCCTACGAAGGACGAATGATGTGCACTTGAAAGCAAACGCCCCTGCAAAGTATGCAGGACAAGCAAATGCGCAAGCACACATGGTCAGCTCTCAATAATAGCGTCCTATATGCGCGTCAGGCGAATCGAGATGGTTTCCAGACCTTCCATGAAATCCGATGATCTTTCTCCCTGTTGAAGGAAATGAAAAGTACTTCCCTTTCTCAATATTAAATGGTCCATGAGTTCTTTCGTTGCTAGGGAGCGAATAACAATAGATCCAAAATCATCTCTTACTGGAATACGAAGTCTAGTACTCTCTAGGGCAATTGAGCTGCATCTGCAAAAATTAAAAGGTAGACATTTTAATCACAAGCTCTTCACTGTAGAATTGTAATAATGTCTACAAACAGAACCCACTGGCTAACCGAGTTAGACTAACACAGCACAAGACCAGAATAGAAGATTTCAGTGCACCAAGCCGTCCAAACTTATGCATGAGTTATTGACATTGAGAGAACTTTGCTGTACGAGTTAACTCTAAGTTGCAAAATTCCAGGATAGTTTTGATATTGAACTCTATGTAGTAATGTGACTGCAGAAAATTAAAATGATATTACAGCAGAGAAGATCGTGACTCCAAACTCAAATCCGAAGGAATTATAATGTAGAAGCAAAAAGAAAAAGAAAGCCATAACTTCTTGTATTCAGTTATTTACTTGATCTACTTCTTGCACTCTCTGCAACACAATCCCATGTGAATGTCGACAGATCGGATGAGGGTCGGCGGAGTGGTGGGGTTCGGAGCAGCCCTAACTCGCCTGAGTTTTTTTTTTTTTTTTTTTAATTTGCTCATTTTTAATATAATTTTAGCGATAAACCATATCTTTAGCAAAATTTAAATCCAAGTTTAGCTCCATATTGTCATAGTAGAATTCATTATGCATTCGGTTTATTTTAGCGTAATATAGGTCTTGGAATATGTTATTTTAAATAGAAATGAAAAATCACCAAAAAAAAAAACAATCTTAAAAAGAGAGAAGCGTTAAAGATGACATTTAATAAAAAATTACGCTTTTAGGATTGTGCCGTTTCATATGTAGAGACACTTCATGATAGGGCTGCATCTGATATTAGATATTAGAAAAAATAAAAATTGGATTAATTAGGGTTAGTTTAATTCGTTACTTTAGTATAGCATGTTTCTTCATCAAATACTGCACCACTTAAGTCTTCTTTAGACAGACCAAAAAAAAAAAATGTCTTCTTTAGGATTACGACCAAAAAAAAAAGAAAAAGAAAAAAGTATTCTTTAGGAGTCGTGGGTCCTTTAGTGAGAGAGATGGGCACGTTTAATTTGGGGCTTAACTCATGGGATCCGTCCGGTGCTTAATAACGAGGCTTTATTTACTTTTAGCCGGATTTTATTTTCCCATACTTTATTCACTTATTTAGTTATTTTAGTTAGGTTTATTAACTGTTTTGATTGTAGGTTGTTTATCTTTACCGCCTGCACAATCCTGGGTAATCGCCTTTCACTTGTTAGAAGTCTAGGATTATGAAATTAATGAAGACTGCAACTGAAACATTTTTCATAAAAAGAAAATGTGCCGAAAGAGTGCTAAATTAATCCGCTTAATTAAGTTGCCGCACTTGTAAATCTCTTCTTCGTAGAAGTTAGACAGACCCCTACGTCTTACTCAAGTTTCTAAAACCCATAATAGGTTAATGGTAGCTCTCAAAAGAAATAACAAATTTTCGTAATTAACCGAATCAGCTCATATCGCCATCATTAGGGTGAGAGCTCAAGCCAAATGCGAACGCCACCTCATAAGACGAATTATCTGTATTTACTTGGCAATCTGTTAACTCAACTCGAAGTCGCTCACTAATATGAGGGATGTCAAAAAAACCCACGCCGGCCTGGCCTGAAAATTAGGATATTTTGAGGTCGGGCCTTAGTCTTCTTTGGGCAGGGATTTTTAGATGTTGGTACTGTTAGGGTGTCGTGACCTAACCTCAGATGCACCAACTAGGGCTTGGCTAATAGATTAGTAAGTTTAAACTTAACTCGAGCTCTCTCAAGTCTATACAATTTCGTGACTTAGGTTCAAGTTTTTAGCATGCAAAAGATTATTAGTTAGGAGTTGCCACTAATCAGTTTATAGTAGGTCGATTAGATACCTAAGTAAAATAATGGGAGAACTATTTTTCTCCTACAAACTAGAGACTTTGGGTATAGGGACTTAATTACACTAGATTTCTCTAATGCTCTTTTGGTACCATTCTTTTTTATTTTCAAAAATATCTTCATAGGTAGTTTGGATTAGTTTTAGGTTAAATCACTATATGCAATGGGGTGATTACACGAATGCTCAACCATTATTAAACACTCAATAAATCAAATAAATTGCATCAAAAGAATTAAACAAACAAAGTAAGCAATTGTTTTTTTGGGTTTTCTCTTATCTTGAAATTATAACTTTACAATATGACGTGTACTTTAACTACATGACCTAACTCTATTGACAAGCAATTTCTAATTAAATGAACCTAACATGCAAACTATTTGACATGCACCTAATATTTTGTATTTTTTTATTAAAATTCGTTAAAAAAACTAATTAAACTATATAAAATGAATAATTTTATAATCTATTTTAGGGATTAATTTGACTTAAACCCTATCATGTCTCAGAAAACTATTTAAAAAATACAAGATTATCTAAATATCCAGGCGTTATCTAACACCCTATCTATAAAGGAAAATGTTACTTAGAATCTATTCTAATTTAATCAGAATTATCCAAACATGCAATTTTATTCAAACTAGGCAATGTTATCGAGAAATCCTATATATCCTAACGTGCAATCTAAAATAATGCAATCCTAACCTAGGAAACCATCCTATCCAATTCACAATTTGATTTTTTTTTTTTTTGGTGTTTTCCAAAATAAGCAATTTCCAAATAAACATTATATTCAATTCACCCAAGATATTTGGCAAGAATTCAAATAAAGGGTTAAAATAATTGAAAAAAATAATCCATAGTTTTGTAGATTAAATTAACAATTATTCCAACCCTAAAAACTACAACACGCGAGAAAAATCATAATGATTAAAAAATTGATCCGAAGTCTCACGGATCAAATTAGTAATTATGATGATTTTAAAGCCAAAATATCATCAATGCGCAAAAAAATCAACATAATTAAAAAAGTAATCCGAAATCTTACGTATCAAATTAGTAATTATAGTGATTTTTTACCAATAATATCCTATTGGATAATGCCTAAAGTCTCAATAAAATCTCTATTAGCATCAAATACTCCAATTAGACAATAATATTGAGATGAAATTTGGTTCAAGAAAACTACCTTATTTGGACCGGTGCCAAAGATTTGCGAACGGCGGTTTGCATCGAGACGGGCTTCAGCGGGGATGGACTCACATTAAAGACAGTTACGGTTGAGCGTTCACTGTTGATGGATTCCTAAGCCAAGAATTATGGCGCTCCTTCGCAAAACCTGCAGATGAGTCAAATTTGACCCAACAAATTATGTTGACCTCGTTGGATCCACTGAAGAAGAGGTCAAGCTGCAATGTATCCCCTCCCAACGTTGACTGCTATATTTTCTATTATATTGGGCACACCAAGAAGACCTACAACAGGAAAGCAAATGGGCCGGCTCGGTGAAGCGTGGAGATAGCAAGGTCGTGGGGTGGAGGCTCGTCGACGGACGAAGCACGGCGACAGGCGGTTCGCGGCGTCCGGCTGGTCGATAGCAGCAGCGGTGGCGCGGGCGTTGGCTTGGTCAAGCAATGGTGGCGGTAGCAAGCAGAGGCGGCAAACAGCAGCAGCTCTTCGACACGCGGACGACTCGTCGGAGGAGGATCGGCAAATGCGACGGCAAGGGGGCGTAGCGACGCGAGTGGCGAGGATGTCGGGGCCGGCAAGCAACGCCTGGTCGTCATCGTTGAGGGAAGGAGTGACCAGCGCCAGCGTCGTGGGTCAAAACTCGTCGGGAGAAGGGGGCGGATCTCGTCGGGTCATTGTCCGGCGGAGATGCGGTTGAGTCGAGCAACCGGGTCGTCATAGGTCAGCAGGTGGGCAACGCTCTGGGCTTCAACACCGATGGCATTCGGAGTAGCATCAGGAGCAGGAGATGGTCAAAGATTAGAGAAGAAGACTTCCCCCTCTCCCTCCCCCCTTTTTTTTTTCTTTTCCCTTAGTGTGCCGTCGCCTACTTTTCCCTATGTTTTGTCAGAGAAGCTGTTGACACCTAATTTAAATTTAGCTTTTAGAAATAGAAGATAATCTTTGATTAAAGGGAAATTTTGAAAAAAAAAATTTGAATTGAAAAACTCAACAGCCGTGTGATTTTGGAGCCACTTTTTTGTTGAAAAGATGAGTAAATATGTGCGCCTATATCGGAAAATCTTCACCTGCAAAAACAAACTCGAGTCTTTCTTCCATAAATAACGGAGGCAAAGCTTCGGTTGAAGGGGGGGAATTTCTTGAAGTTTCGAGGAAGAGAAAACAGGAAAAAGTGAAAAAGAGAGAAGTTCTTTTCTAGTTTCAAAGTCAGCAAAGGAGCACTTTTTCTTCTGCTGAAAAGTGCAGCAGAGCACAGCAACAGAGAGAGAGATAGGTGAGAGACGTGTGAGAGAAAGAGAGAGAAAGTCAGCGAAAAAAAAAGAAGAAAAGGAAAAATGCTGTTCATCTTCTTCTTCGCTCGTCCCTCCGCTCCGCTGCTGCAGGCCTGGAATTGCACCACTGCGCCTCTGCCACCGCCGCTTCATTCGCCGCCTCCGAGCACCGCATTTCCGTCTGCCGTTCGCCAGTCTCTCCGCGGCGCGCATCCCCCGCCGCACATCACTTCTGCCCTTGCTTCGACGGCCCAAGTGCCCCTTTTGCCACTGGTTGCTGCTATTGACGACCCGTGACGCCACCTAAAGCCGATTTGCTTCACGCTCGAGCGACCGACGCTGTCGTGCCCGACCAACTGAGCCCTCCACCCGCACGAGTTGACGCCTGAGCCGCTCCTGCTTTGTCCTGTCTCGCCCAGAGCCGAAGCCCACCGCGACTTCGCCCTGCTGTTTCGCCGCTTCGCCACGACGCCACTGCTCGCCACCCACGAGTACCGCTGCTTCCCCCTGCTGAAGCTCTGCCAAAACCGGACTCGAGCTGGATCTGTCCAACGCCCGCACCGCGCCAGCTTCGAGCTTCCCTGACAACCGCTGCTGCTGCTCTCGCACTGCTGTCTCTCAGCTCGTAGCACAAAAGCCCCAACGCCCTTGTTCCGCCTCTGTCGTCGCTGATCTGCAGCACCAGAAGCTCTGACGCCCGCGCCTCCCTGCAACCAGCAACATCTCAGCTCGACGCCTGCTCCTTCTAGCCACCACTACTCCGTCTCTGCGCGCCCGACGACTGCAGCGAACCTTCACCCGACGCCGAGTCTCCGCTGCAACCCCGAGCAGCTGACGCCTCTCCGCTGCTCTGAGCTCGAGCCACACGCTACTACTACTCTTTCGACGCCCTTGCTCCGCCTCACCGTACGACGCTCCCGATCGACGCTCGTTCTCTCACGCCAGTAGCCGCCACGCCAGCGACCCGCGAAGCCACCTACTGCTCGAAGCAATCTCCTGTTTTGTTGCAGGTCTACCTTCGCCGGACCTCGCTTGATCTCGCTGGAGTTCCGACGCCAGCCGTCTCCTTCATCCGTGCAGGCCCTCTATCGACACTGTTGTCCTCCCCTAGGTGGTTTATTATTCATTTTTTTATTTTATTGTCATTTATTTATTCATTTCAAATTTTGTTATTATTGTTTAAGTTAGAATATGGTTTGTCAATGTTAATATTTGTGCATTTTGTAGGCATTATCCGCTAGGATTTTGTCCGGAATTAATGTAATTATTAATTTAATCCGAGAGACATCGGATTATTTTTTTAATTATATTAATTTTTGGGCTTTTGGTAGAATTTTAATTATTAAATCATTATAATTATTAATTTGATCCGTAAGACTTCGGATCAGATTTTTAATTATTTTGATCACTTTGTCGTGATAATTAGGGTTATGATTATCGTTAATTTGATCTGTGAGACAACAGGTTATTTTTTTGATTATTTTAATCCTTTAATTTGTTAATGGCTTAGATTTAATATTTATTTAATAATTACTTATCTTTTAAAAAAAACGAAAAAAATCATAAAATCAAAAAATCAAAATTCTGCATGAGCATATAGGTTTAGTAAATCAGACATGCAGGTTTAGTAAATTAAAATTTTCTTAGGATTACATTTTTAGGGTTGCATTTTTAGAAATAAGTTAGGGTTGGACCTAAATTAATTTTTTAGATAATGTTCGCACATTTTAATTATTTCTTTTTTCAAAAAATAGTTTTCTAAGATAGGATAGGGTTTAAGTCAAATTAATCCCTAGAATAAATTAGAAAAATTATCCTTTTTTTAGATAGTTTAATTAGGGTTTTTATTAATTCTGAATTTTAATAAAAAAATACAAAAATACTAGGTGCATGTTAACTAGTTCGCATAATAGGATCATTTAATCAGAATTTGTTCATTAGTGAAGTTAGGTCATGAGGTGCATAATAACTAGTTTGCATAATAGGCCTATTTAATTAGAATTTGCATATTAATAAGATTAAGTCATTTAGTTAAAAAAATGCATTTTTATAAAAGAATTCTAATTTTCAAGAAAATCCAACAAATAATTGTTTGCTTTGTATGTTTAATCCTTTTGATGCAATTTATTTTATTGAATGTTTAATAATGATTGAGCACTCGTGTGATCACCCATTTGCATGATAGAAATTTAAGTTAAAATAAATCTAAACTGCCTGCAAAAAATATTTTTGAAAATTAAAAAGAAATGGTACCGAAAGGGCATTAGATGAAATCTAGTGTAACCAAGTCCCCGGACCTATTAAATCTCTGGTTCGCAAAAGTAAAGTATTCTCCTATACTTTAATTGGGTTTCTAATCAACCCTAATTAGTTAGTGGCGGCTCCAAATTGAGTATAATTGCATGTTTAAATGGGTTAATTTCATAATATCAAGTCGCGATTGGTAGGACTTGGGAGAGTCCGTGCCAAGTCTTCGGACTTAGTAATCCATTACCCCTTTTGAGTAATTCACCTTCGGGAAGGTCGCGACAGCTTGGCGACTCCGCTGGGGAAATTATGTTAAAACATTTAGTGGACTTAGGCCAATTTTTTGTTTTTCTTTTAAAAAATGTTTTTGTTTGGCTAGGAGGATCCCAGGTACGTCCTGAACCTTTAAGGTGTTAAATGTTTTTGCAGGATGGGGGGTATAAGGGGAGTAGTGATTGCTAACCCTTGTCTTGTAGGTTGGAGTTAGGGATGAATGTTTGAATTTAAATTATAGAAGTGTTGTTTGCATTTAAACTGTTGTGCATGTTTTATTGCTTTTAGCACTACACTATTGCACACACAACCTGCGGTCGGACCTGGGCTGTGATAGGATTTCTAGGATGGTGTTGAGAATGATACTTCCTCCAAAGCAAGACTGCTATGTAGAGGTTGACCTTCTCTTCCCCGAAAATTTTTCATGGTGTCGAATGTGTTTGTCCATATCCGCAAGACTGCGTGATTACTGGGCATTCCATTCGACCAAGCCGGAGTTAAGGGGACCTACCACGTTAATGCGAGACTGCAACGGTCAGATCATCCTCTTAGCTCTACTTTGTTAAGCCATCTAGATAGAAATCGAGCCTCACATTTCATGTGTGTGTCTATGTGATTGTCATCCATTTCCGGTGAAAGTAAGTTGTCTAATTCTCACTCCGCAATTTACTTACTTTATTGCAATTTTTGTCGGTCCATGACATTAGGTTTCGTCGTCAGTATTGTTTTATATGCGATGGGGAAAACCGACGTACAATTCATTTCCACTCCAAAAAAAGAGCTCAAGAGCTGGTTGGATCAGTTAGATCAAGATGGCCAGAGATATGTGAAAGCCAGGATCGCCCGACTTCTCCCACTGTTAGAGATCAACGTCCACTCTGGTGTGATATAGGCACTCCCTCATTTCTGGTGTCCACAAACTTCCACCTTCATATTTGGTGAGTATGAACTGACTCCAACACTTAAAGAATATAGTGTTGCCATTGGAATGCCCCTGGAAAAGGAACTTGCTAGACCGCCTATCGGTATAGATTCTATTTCTGAATTATCATAGATTTTAGAAATCAAAGCCGAAAGAGTGAGGAAAGTTGTCAAAGCCAATTGTTTTGCATGCCCATTTTCATTTTTGGAAGAATGTTTTGCAAATCCGTCAATGATTTCAAAAGCTAGGATCTTCATGTTAGCATTTTTCGGGCTAATCGTTTTTCCTTATCGAAGAAATGCCATTAATCCTTCAATTTCATGGGTGGTTGATCGTGTTTGTGACGGGTTAAATTATGTCAATATGATTTTAGCTGAAACATTTTTGTCATTAAACCGTTTCAAACAAAATGAAGAGAAGACCTTGCGTGCCCTCCCTGAACTTTTACAAATATGGTTTTTCTAACACATAAGAGATTTTGGGCACCTTATGAAGCAATTTAAGATTGATGATTTAAGACATCCCATACAAAAATTTGCGGTCCTGGAACGTTTTTCTCTAAATAAATAGTATGCCCGTTGGATTAATTTTTTGAAAAACCCTGATCCTAAGGCATTCTTATGGCATACTAAATGGCTTCATGTTGAGGAAGCTCGTTTCTCTCACAAGTATGATGGTCCAATTCCGTTGCTGGGCCTTTCTGGTGCTACTTCTTATTACCCATATAGGGTGGCCTGTCAGTACAGAGCTCTTTAAGAAGTTCCTCCGCCCCTCAAGAAGGAATTGTTCCAAGTTCGTTTTATTCGTACGGACTATGATTACTTCAACGAGGTCTAGACGATCATTGCTACATGGAACGAATGCCATCTAGAGAAGATTTTAGTGCCTAAGAGATTGAAAGGCGAGGAGAAGATCTACCATGCATCAGCATTCTACATCCAACAACACCGGATTCCTACTGCCTTACGTCCAGTGGTCCCTGATGTGACTAAGAAGCCTACTCAGCAAGCATAAATTGAGCATCTTAAACGGAAAGTGGAAATGATTGAAGCTGAAAATAAGAGGCTTTGCAAGGCGTTGGGTTCCCGAAAGCATATAAAATGAGATGTTTTGTTTTTTAGTTCAATATTTAGGGACCTTGATTTCAATTCAGTAGTTTCAGTTTTTAGTTCAATGTTTAGGGACTTGAATTTCAATTCTTAGTTCATTATTAGGAAGCTTGGTTCAATGTTTAAAATAAATAAAATCGAGCGATTAGACCATTGTCATGGGCCATTTTCCTATCTTGTCATTAGTTCTTACATTATCTCTTTTAATCACCTAGGTGAGAACACGGCTCACCCAAGATCGCCAATCCGTACCCGTTCTAGAGTAACAATGGCTGATAACACCGAACAAACGCGTGTTGCTGAACAAGCTCGCGTTGCTGCCCTCGAATCGGAGATGAAGCAAGTCCTTAATGTTCTTGAGCAGCTCTCTAAGCAAATCGATTCTCTCCAAGCAAACACTGCCCCACCAGCTCCGCAAGTTGAAGTGGTCTTACCACAACATGCTCCCATGGCTGATCCGAGAGATAAAGGCAAGAATACGACCGTAGTTGGGCCATCATCCTTTGATGATGCCTCCAGGGTTAAAATCACTGGCGTGTCTCAAATTGTTGTTGATGATGAAGTACAAGTGGTACATTCGGCTGTACCAAAAACTGAGCAAGAAAAACGCTTGGAAAAAATTGAGGAGAAACTTAAGCAGTTACAGGGTTCATTTAGCCAAGACCCAACTGATCTGTCCCATTATGCAAAGATCAAGATGCCAAAGAAGTTCAAAATGCCAGACTTTGAAAGGTATGATGGCACCTTTTGCCCAAAGATCCATCTACAGACTTATGTGGTCAGGATAACTCAATATGTTGATAACATACCCTTGATGATTCAACCATTTCAAGCAAGCCTGACAGGACCGGCGTTGCAATGGTACATTATGAAGAAGATTAATCTGCTGGAGACTTGGGAGGATTTGACTGATGCCTTCTTCAAGCAATATAAGTATAATATTGATGTCACTCCATCTGGAGAAAATTTACTTCGCACTGAGAAGAAGAGGACGGAATCTTTCAAGGCATATGTCACGAGATGGAGGATCGTAGCTTCTCAAATTACTCGGGAGCCGACAGAGAAGGAGCTGATGGATTTGTTCATGAAGACACTCTCGCCTGAGTATCGAAATCTAATGCTGGGTTCGACTGCTGAGTCATTCAATCAGCTAATCCCTGTCGGCAAGCGAATTGAAGTAGCATTGCGTGATGGATGGGCGTCTGATCAAACCAGCTCGTATAGGAGAATCTTAACCAAGAATGATAAGGAATCTGTAGCGGAGGTTAATGTAGCTTAAGTTCAACCACCTCGCCCTACTCCGAACACCCAACAGGGAGGAGTGCGACCATTTTTTCGCCAGCAGAAAAACTCTTACAGGCGTCAATTTATGCCACTTCCTAAGCCCTTGTCCAAGATCTTGCCGACCCTTTAGAAGAAAGGATTACTCGCTAAGGAGCCTAAACGATCTAATCCCGAGCGTTTCCCCAACTATGATCCATCCAAGACATGTGCTTATCATATGGGGGAGGTAGGGCATTCTGTTGACGATTGCTATACGCTGCAACACAAAATCCAAAATCTTTTGGATGCCAAGGTGGTCTCATTCCGCGATGCACAGCCGAACATCCAGAATAACCCACTCCCTGACCACCTAGAAGCTGTGAATGCCATTTTCAGTTTTGATGCTGAGCCCACCATGTTTCAGATGATGCATGAGCAAGCAGAAGTGATGGACACCCTGGAGCAACCAAGTGGCAAATTCGATTACTATGTAAAGTATTCGGCTCCTCCCAGCTCCTACATCGACCCACGGGATATCATCCTAGATGGATGGGGTGGCATAGATGATCCCGCACCTCCAAAGATTGAGAGCTCTGATGACGCACTCGAAGGAATGACTAAATTGTTTGAAGATAATTTAGTGTTTGCCATCGACGAAGCTCGAGAGTAGGAAAATTTTAATTATTTGCACACTCCTCTGCGCAGGAGTCTTTATCGCTTTCCGTATTTGCATATTTGCATTTTCAATTCTAGGATTTCCCTCATTTCAATAGTATAATTTGCTTTTCATCCAATGAAATACATTGAGATTTTTCATGTTTTAAGGGCATGTTGAAGTACACCAAACTAGCCCTGTGATAAAATCCTACCAAAAGAAAACGACAAGGAGTTAATTATGAAGGCTGGGCTTCTTTATGTTCCCTTAAAAAAATTTTCAAAATAAAATAATTTTCCAGCATGTATCTAGTTTACCCTGTTTGTTTCTTTTAATTATCTGCTTTATGTTTCAGGTGCAACCCTGCGCACATTTAAGGAACCTCTATGAGCTCCCTTGCAAAGAGGGGCAAGACACAGACACTTAACAGCTTTGACTTTATGATCTGATGTGCAAGAATAGAACATGGTCTTTTTATCATTACAGAATGCTTTCACATGATGTTGTGCAATTCATCAATTCCACTTGAAATTTATCAAAATGGATAATTCAGTGAAGGATGTCGAGTTACTTGAACATGCTAAATGAGGCATGAAAGGCAACCCTTATGCCATACACAGTCCCTTGTCTATACATTATGAGGTGAGTATGGAAACGTCTTGTGTTTCAAGGTGAAGAGTTTTCTTGCAAAAAGTACGACAGCTAAAATGACGAGAGGCAGTTCATTTCTCTACAGTGAACCCTTGTTTAACCCTTCTTTGAGCCTAAATACTTAAAGAATTTCTTTCATACTACCCCTGTCAAGGACCACCCCACATCGGGGCAAATGGAGGTAAGTCGACAATGAAGGAGAGGGAAATGGATAGAAATTTTCTTGCTCTCACTTGCATCAATCTTCAAGTTGTGCTATTATGTTGAATTCATGTGGTAATTTAAGTGCCTTAGGATGACGAAGAGCAGTTCTTTCCTTATCTTACACACTTTTGACTATTGTATAGCCCACTTGAGCCTATGAACTCATTTCATGTCAAATCCAGTTGGTGATCATCCCCCACACTGGGGCAAGGCAAGAGACCCTTGAAAGTTCGAGTGTCATTTAAAGTATAATTCCTTGACGCATGCACTGTGCGCAAGATTTGAAATCAAAATAGAACTAAGGGGCATGAAAAAGCAGTGTGCCTAGTAAAAGCAAGGCCAATGCCCGTGAAAAGAAGAGAGAAATGACTGATGAATTGGGGGGCATAAAAAAAGCGGTGTGCCTGATAAAAGCATGGCCGATGCCCATCATCAAAGAAAATGACTTCAAAAGAATGTTAAGAAAAGATCCCCAATGGAATAATCATTGGCGTCAAGTGATAAACTCTTGAACCAATAAGGAAGTCTGTCAAGAAGAAAATCCGAGGTAAAAAAAAACTGGTGGCAATGCCAAGATGATCACCAACTCTCACCCTTTACACACATTTTGAGCCTAACGATCCTTTCGTTTCTCAGCCCATGAACCCAACCTATGTTACGTCTCTTATAAAGTCTCTTCAGATTAGGGCACTTGAATTAACATAGGAATTCACATGTTTTAAGCATTGCTCGAAGAAGTGCGAGCAAGATTATTTCTTTCTCATTTTACAGAGCTTTTGACTTGTAAACCCGGAGATGATTACAGAATTGTTCTTTCAATTGCCTTGACTCAAAGAGTCCCTTTTGTTAAGCCATTAACCAAACCCACATTACGGTACCTGTCAAAGACCTCTCATATTGGTAAGGTCATACCGCTTGCAAGAAAATTCGAACTCTTGTCGACAAGATGATGATAAGACAGAGTGATATATTCTCGCATCAATGGTCGGGACAAATAACCCCTCCTAAATGAGAGTGAGTGAAAAAGTCTTTCACACCAAAGGTGTCTCATTTAGCATGTTCAACAGATTCACAGCTTAGTGAAAATTGTCTTAATGATAATTTTTCCCGATGGAAGTTTGAAAAAGCCATCATGCATGGACTTTCATTGAATTTAAAAAATGAAATGAATTTTTCCTCAAAGACCAAATGATTTATCTTTGAAGCCCTGATTTTGTTCAGTCATCTTTGAATACTTGATGAGAATTCCAAGTACCCATGTTTTCAAATGTCTAGTATGAATTCCAGATATTTGAACCTTTAAACGCTTGATGTGACTTCCAAATGTTTGTCTTTTCAAACATCTGATGTGATTTCCAGATGTTTAGTAAATGTTTTCAAATGTTTAGTGTGAATTCCAGATATTGAACCTTTAAACACTTGACGTGACTTCCAAGTGTTTGTCTTTTCAAACATCTGATGTGATTTCCAGATGTTTGGTAAATGTTTTCAAATGTCTGACATATGAATCAGATTTTTGAAATTTCAAGTACTTGATGCAATTTCCAGGTGCTTAGAATCTGATGAGAATTCCAGACCCTGAAGACTTTGAGCCTTTCAATTATCTGAAGAGAGTCCCAGATGTTTGTTAGGCATCAAAGGAATCATTCCCCCAGACAAATACGACAGGTACGTGTTCTTCTTGGCATTTGCATTTCATTGGGCATAGACACATTGAGATCTATGTTCCTAACCAAATCATGGCATTTACATTGCATTTCTTTATTGCATGACCTTGCATTTCAAAAGAAATTAAATTTATTTGAGTTCATTTCCTTAAAAAAAAAATGTCATTACAATTAACATTTGCATATTTATATTCATTTTGCATGATTTAAATTTAGGTGTCATTTATCTTTGAAAGAAACCTCTACGAGCTTCCCTTCAAAGAGGGGCATTGTTGACACCTAATTTAAATTTAGCTTTTAGAAATAAAAAATAATCTTTGATTAGAGGGAAATTTTGAAAAAAAATTTTGAATTCAAAAACTCAATAGCCGTGCGATTTTGGAGGCACTTTTTTGTTGAGAAGATGAGTAAATATGTGCACCTATATCGGAAAATCTTCACCTGCAAAAACAAATTCGAGTCTTTCTTCTATAAATAAAGGAGGCAAAGCTTCGGTTGAAGGGGGAGAATTTCTTGAAGTTTCGAGGAAGAGAAAATAGGAAAAAGTGAAAAAGAGAGAAGTTCTTTTCTGGTTTCGAAGTCAGCAAAGGAGCAGTTTTTCTTCTGCTGAAAAGTGCAGCAGAGCACAGCAACAGAGAGAGAGACAGGTGAGTGAGACGCGTGAGAGAAAGAGAGAGAAAGTTAGCGGAAAAAAAAAAAAGAAGAAAAGGAAAAACGTTGTTCATCTTCTTCCTCGCTAGTCCCTCCGCTCCGCTGCTGCAGGCCCGCGATCGCACCACTGCGCCTCTACCACCGCCGCTTCGTTTGCCGCCTCCGAGCATCGCATTTCCGTCTGCCGTTCGCCGACTCTCCGCGGCGCGCATCCCCCGCCGCACATCACTTTCGCCCTTCCTCCAACGGCCCAAGCACCCCTTTTGCCACTGGTTGCTGCTACCGACGACCCGTGACGCCACTTGAAGCCGATTTGCTGCACGCTCGAGCGACCGACGCTGTCGTGCCCGACCAACCGAGCCCTCCACCAGCGCGAGTTGACACCTGAGCCGCTCCTGCTTTGTCCTATCTCGCCCAGAGCCGAAGCCCACCGCCACTTCGCCCTGCTGTTTCGCAGCTTCGCCACGACGCCACTGCTCACCACCCACGAGTACCGCTGCTTCCCCCTGCTGAAGCTCTGCCGAAACCGGACCCGAGCCAGATCTATCCAACGCCTGCACCGCGCCAGCTCCGAGCTTCCCTGACGTCCGTTGCTGCTGCTCCCGCCCTGCTGTCTCTCAGCCCGTAGCACATAAGCCCCGACGCCATTGTTCTGCCCCTATCGTCGCTGATCTGCAGCACCAGAAGCTCTGACGCCCACGCCTCCCTGCAACCAGCAACATCTCAGCCCGACGCTTGCTCCTTCCAGCCACCACTACTCCGTCTCTGCGCGCCCGACGACTGCAGCGAACCTTCACCCGACGCCAAGTCTCCGTTGCAACCCCGAGCAGCCGACGCCTCTCCGCTGCTCTGAGCTCGAGCCGCACGCTGCTGCTACTCTTCCGACGCCCTTGCTCCGCCTCACCATGCGACGCTCCCGACCGATGCTCGTTCTCTCACGCCGGTAGCCACCACGCCAGCAACTCGCGAAGCCACCTACTGCTCGAAGCGATCTCCTGTTTTGTTGCAGGTCTACCTTCGCCGGACCTCGCCTGATCTCGCCGGAGTTCTGACGCCAGCCGTCTCCTTCATCCGTGCCGGCCCTCTATCGACACTGTTGTCCTCCCCTAGGTGGTTTATTTTTCATTTATTTTATTTTATTGTCATTTATTTATTCATTTCAAATTTTGTTATTATTGCTTAAGTTAGAATATGGTTTGTCAATGTTAATATTTGTGTATTTTGTAGGCATTATCCGCTAGGATTTTGTCCGGAATTAATGTAATTATTAATTTAATCCGAGAGACATTGGATTATTTTTTTTAATTATATTAATTTTTGGGCTTTTGGTAGAATTTTAATTATTAAATCATTATAATTATTAAGTTGATCCGTAAGACTTCGGATCTGATTTTTAATTATTTTGATCGCTTTTTCATGATAATTAGGGTTATGATAATCGTTGATTTGACCTGTGAGACAACATGTTATTTTTTCGATTATTTTAATCCTTTATTTTGTTAATGGCTTAGATTTAATATTTATTTAATAATTACTTATCTTTTAAAAACAACGAAAAAAATCATAAAATCAAAAAATCAAAATTCTGCATGAGCATATAGGTTTAGTAAATCAGACATGTGGTTTAGTAAATTAAAATTTTCTTAGGATTACATTTTTAGGGTTGCATTTTTAGAAATAAGTTAGGGTTGGACCTAAATTAATTTTTTAGATAATGTTCGCACATTTTAATTATTTCATTTTTCAAAAAATAGTTTTCTAAGATAGGATAGGGTTTAAGTCAAATTAATCCCTAGAATAAATTAGAAAAATTATCCTTTTTTAGATAGTTTAATTAGGGTTTTTATTAATTCTGAATTTCAATAAAAAAAATACAAAAATACTAGGTGCATGTCAACTAGTTCGCATAATAGGATCATTTAATCAGAATTTGTTCATTAGTGAAGTTAGGTCATGAGGTGCATAATAACTACTTTGCATAATAGTACTATTTAATTAGAATTTGCATATTAATAAGATTAAGTCATTTAGTTAAAAAAATGCATTTTGTATAAAAGAATTCTAATTTTCAAGAAAATCCAACAAATAATTGTTTGCTTTGTATGTTTAATCCTTTTGATGCAATTTATTTTATTGAATGTTTAATAATGATTGAGCACTCGTGTGATCACCCATTTGCATGACAAAAATTTAAGTTAAAATAAATCTAAACTTTTTGTAAAAAATATTTTTGAAAATTAAAAAGAAATGGTACCGAAAGGGCATTAAAATCTAGTGTAACCAAATCCCCGGACCTATTAAATCTCTAGTTCACAAAAGTAAAGTATTCTCCCATACTTTACTTGGGTTTTTAATCAACCCTAATTGGTTAGTGGCGGCTCCAAATTGAGTATAATTGCATGTTTAAATGGGTTAATTTCATAATATCAAGTCGCGATTGGTAGGACTTGGGAGAGTCCATGCCAAGTCTTCGGACTTAGAAATCCATTACCCCTTTTGAGTAATTCACCTTCGGGAAGGTCGCGACAGAAGCAAAATATCTCCCTTTTGTTGACTATTGACTCTGGACTCTTTTAAAAAAACCCTCCGTCCCCTTTGTCCGCATGCGAGCCAATTTATAAGCGAGGGATGAATATTTTATTTCCCTTTTCACGAAGATCCCGAACGAAGATCCCGAATGTAATATTTCTTTTTATTTTCAAGATCTCTTCTAGCCTTGTTTGATTTCCTTTGTATCTTTCCACATTGGACTAAGCAAAAATGAATATTCTCCATTGATTTTTATCGCACATTGCCAAAGATTCAAGATTGTAATAGGATTTTCTCAAATTCCAAATCTTGCAAAGACGAGCTCGTAATATCCCATTGTCATACTTGCCCTTTCCAAGGATATATGAATAGATTGCATGAATATACAAAAAAACCCTCCGCCATATCACCAAAAATATTAAATCGCCAATTCTTATAAGTTAATTTTTTATCATCAGAAAATAATGGACTCCGAACCATCAAATCAAATCCATCCCGGTCCAATGCAAATGCAATAATAATAATAATAATAATAATAATAATAATAATAATAATAATAAATGCTCCTAAAACTATATGTTATGCAATTTAATTCTAATATTTTTGTTTAGGGGTTAAAAATTAATCTCTTATTTCTAATGTGGTAAACAACTAATCGGATTGCCAAAATTTATGTGTCAACATTGCCAAAATTTATGTGTCAACATAAGGGTCGGGTCGGGCCGGCATGGGTTTTTGGTACCCAACAACCCGATCTCCCTCTCTTTCTGTGCGTGCACAATGAGGACGAAATTGTAGAATTGAGCCTAGCTAATAGGCACTGATCAAACCCAACCTATTCTCTTGGATTGTATGATATTCAAGTGAGGTCTCGGGTCAAGTCGAGTATCATGAAAACCAATCCGACCATTGACACCCCTACTTAATATGTCCCGCCTCAAGAGGGTTTGGGACAATGCGAAATGTAGATAGGTGTTCAAGAACAAAAATAGAATTAGCAGGGGCAAGAAGATGCGACGAACTGCACCAAGGGTGCTCTATGTACAACATCTACTTCTCCAAAATTATGGGGCAATATGGCAAACACTGTCAAGCGATATGACAATGACCAACTACATAGACTTAGCATGTTCTAAGAACGATGGATGATGTACACTTGAAAGCAAGCACATCTGCAAGCATACCCGACACGTACAAGCGCAGCCACACATGGTCAGCTCTCAATAATAGTGTCCTATATGAGCACCAAGCGAATCGTGACGGTTTCCAGATCTTTCATGAAATCCGATGATCTTTCCACCAGTTGAAGGAAATGAAAAGTACTTCCCTTTCTTGATACCAAATGGTCCGTATGTTCTTTTGTTGCTCTGAAATGTGAGGGAACGAATCACAACAAATCCAAAATCATCTCTTATGTAACCAGAATACGAAGTCAAATACTCTCCCGGGTAATCAAGCTTCATCTGCAAAAATTGAAAGGGAGACATTTTAATCACAAGCTCTTCACCGGAGAATAGTTAAAATCTCTACAAACAGAACCCCACTGATTGACCGAGTTAGACAAACAAGGCACGAGATCCGAAAAGAACATTTCAGTGTGTCCAATCTTGTGCATGAGTTTATAACATCGAGACAACTTTGTTGTACGTCAACTCTAAGCTGCAAAATTCCGGGAAAGTTCGATATTAAACCAGATGTGGTCATTTGATCTACTCTTTGCACTTTCTGTATCACAAGTCCCATGATAATGTCCATAATATGACTTTTAAACCGCTTAAGACCTTAATAGCAACTAAAATCAACTGATATTACACTTGGCAGTATACGAACAAGTCATTGAAAGATGGTCATACCTTGTAAGTCATGTCTCCTCCATTTCCACCATGTTTAGGGCTCTGGACTGTAGACCCATTGTTTTCATACTCAAAAGTAATAGAGTCAATTGCCGATCCACGACTATGTTTATTTCTATCACATATGTGTGGATACCATCGTCCCAAGGGCTGCCGCCTCGACCTCCAAAAGGCTCGATGGATTTGAAGGGACCAGAACAAGAAGTTGGTTCTAAGTGAACTCCTAGTGAATCAAGATGGGCACCTGTTCTTCTATAAAAGCCGATTATCTTGGTACATATCAATGGACAGCAAAAGAACCTTCCTTTTTCTCCACCAAACGGTCCGTATCTTCTTGTATTAGTTTGAAATGTCAGCGATTGAATGACAACCGAGCCAAAATCATGTCTGATATAACCTGAGATTGAGGTTAAGTATTCGTGTGGGTAGTCCAAATCCACCTTCAAAGTTTGCAATTAATATGTTTAAATATGATAGGAAATTGAGTTTGACAGGGGAAACGAAAATAAGTAAATGCCAAAACTAATCATATATAACTTAAGCTCTTCATTTCTTTAATCTTTCAGGTTTTTCCTTCCATATTCAATCGTTGCAGCAAAGATGCCGATATACACAGACTTGAAAGTGAATGACCTTTCTTTTGTGGTAGCAAAGTAAAAGAAAAGATTAGTAAGAAAGGTATTACTAATCCTAAAACTAGATGGAACTGAACCTATAAACTTCGCCTTTGCCATTTCTACCATGTGTGGAAAACCAAATGGACTCGCCATCTTTGTCATACTCAATGGCAATGTAGTTGACAATGCTTTCCAACACTAACTATATTTTCTTCACGCCATTGTACTTTCCATCATCCCAACGCTGTCCTCCTTGGCCTCCAAATGGCCCGACAGACTTAATTGGATAAAGATGAGATATTGTTTCTAAGTAGGCTCCAATAGATTCCAAATAGGTACCAGAACTTCCATAAAATCCAATTATCTTCCCCCCATGGCCGGAAATGAAAAATACCTTAACTTTTCAGTACCAAATGGTCCATATGTTCTGTTGTTGCTTTGAAATGTGAGTGAATTAACAATGGTAGAGCCAAAATCACTCGTAATATAGCCCCAAACTGAAGTTAGATACTCATTTAACCAATCCAAATTTATCTGCAATGGGCATTACAATGTAGGGCAATAGTTAATGCAATGACTTGTTAAGCAAAAACATTATGCATGACAGTAACTAGCACTTAATACCAACTTCTGGATAAGCAAATGTGCATGAGCTGACAAAAATAGATACCTACTTCGCTATCACGTCTTTTACCTCGTACGAAAAGCAGAAACCCATCCAACAGAGTTGCAAAGGAGATATCTTTGGTACTCTTGTGTGATGTCGAGATTGACTTGTCATTTGGGTTTCAACTAAATAACTCATTTTTCGAATAAAGACATCCGAGAGAGACCGTTAATCGTTCCCGTAAGCCATAAAGGAAACAACTTCATATATGCAAAGCAACATACACAAGCACAGAAATCAACAATTTTCAAAGCAAATAATTCGTGAATGAAATATTTATCAAATTTATAATTTATACATCCTGCTGTTGTTTTTACCGGGTGAGTTATAAATATGGTGGTTCAACTGGCCATCTTGGAACATTAACGATTAATTATTTATTTATACATATATATACACATATACATATATATGTCTGTATATATACATGTATACATATACATGTACATATACATATACATATATAGATATATACATATATATATATATATATATATATAAATATAATAAGCTGCATGAATCAGAATTAAAAAGAAGTAGCTTTTATTTAACACCAAGATCAACAGTTCATCACTCTAATTGCACCAGTACCTAGTTTGTTGTGCCTCCACCACTTGCACCGTGTGCAAAAGAGCGACCTTGCTCATAAGTGATAGTAATCGACTCAATCGCAGAACCAGAAACAACATCAATTTGTCTAACCTCTGTATGCTTGCCGTCGTCCCATAGGCCTTCGCAATTACTATTTCCAAATGGCCCTACGACTTCAAAGGGATATGGACGAGAGACCGTCCAAAATATGCTTCAATGGAATCAAGAGAACAGCCACACCTCCCGAAGAATCCGATGATCTTCCCTGCAACCGGTGGGAAACTGAAAAATTTCCCTCTCATTGCCAAATGGACCATATGTTCCCTTATTGCTGTGGAAGATAAGTGACTGAATGATGACATGACTTGAATCTTCTTTAATGTAGCCTGACACTGAAGTTTAAAACTCATTTGGATAATCTAAGTATACCTGCAGGCAGAAACACGAATCTAGTATTCATCACCTTCATCAAGAATTGAACACTCCTAAAAATAAGGACTTTTAATACTTTTGAGGACTTAAAAAGTACTTGAAGAAGATATTCCTTAAGTACTTGCATTCCTTCTCTTTTTCTCACTAATTTGTTAGGATATACGTATAAGTGAGTTGTGTTAGAGAAATCCCACATTAAAGAATTGATGTAGTGTAGAGTAGTTAATATATCATAGTTGGCCCGTAACTTATTAGCTTAAGCTTTTGAATAAAGATTGATCCAACTGGATATATTGATGGGCTTGGACTTGGGCTCTCTTTTGGCGATCTCCCCAATGAAGATATTGGACTTCTACTGCACACTCCTAACATAATTTCCTAAGAAATCATTCAACTCCATCTTAGAACCCTGATATTTTGCATAAACAGATGGAATTTGCCACTCTATATTGGAGACATCATAGCACAAACGAAATCTTTCATGATGGAATTCACCATTCTGGAGACATCATAGCACAAATGAAATCTTTCATAAATCCAACAACAAGACAAGTATATAAAACCAAAAAAACTCATATTTTTTACACAAAAGTCCAGATTTTTAAAGATCATAAAGCATTGTTGAACTACCCCGTTGAATCCTTAAGCAATTTACCTTTATCGACTCTTATTTTCTAATGACCAAACAATAGCTCATGTTTTGATAGTAAGTAACATCAGTAGACAAGAATATTTATAAATAGGCAAAGCCTGCAGTGCACAAATCTGAATAGCCTAAGAACATGCCATAGCGTACGGAAATAATGGACTCCGCATGCATATTTTGCCTTCCGAAAGTGTGAAATCCTGAAATTTCAATCTTATTTTCAATTAAATAAATCGGGCCTTTCATCGACGTGCTAATAGTGCTATTCTCTGAGCTGATCACTCATGAGATAACTAGGCTATCTGGGGAAGTCATTAAGGGATTTTAATGTAAGAGATTTGAGAATTCGACCAGGAATCGACTACTTGACCGTGCTCATCTGCAGAGATCATTACGGCACAGTTAAAAATTGATTAGAGATCAGAGATAGGTCGGTTTGACATAGATGTGTGGCTAAACGTGGGTGATTCCACCAAATTACAAAATTCTCGTCGATCGGTACTAGACTAATTTTTTTGTCGTTTTGGTATCTTGTGTCCATATTTGAAACCTTGAGATTTTTACAACCACCAAGAGTCGCCAATGTGTCGAAGAGGTACATTGTAGCTCGAAGAAAATTGACCACGAGTCAATTACACCAAAAATTTCTAAAAGCTACCCGGTCAGCTAGGTCACGCTAAAATCGCGCCAAATTGAAATTAACCGCGAACTTAAATCCAATTTCAGAAATTGAAAGTTCTGTCATTTCAAAGTCATTTTAGGAACGTCGACTCATCTTCCGAAGATTTTTTCTGTAAACCGAGATTTTGGCGGAAAAGTCAGTACAATACCTTGTTATAAGAAGAACTAATCCTTAATTTCCTGAAAGGGTTGTTTTCATCTGGAAAATTCAAGGGACCGTTTTTTATCGCATTTTTGGGATGCAAGTTGGTCCTATTTGTGAGGAAAAATGTTAATTTGATCGAGGACTCAATGATGGAATTTATGGGGACTGAATTGAATTAATTCAAAGGGGAATTGAAGTAATTTTTGGGGAATTTTGTGCAAATTCGTAGCCCCCCATGCCCCTCAACTTTTGGACCATCTCCAAGACTTCCTAAGCAAGCTAATGGTCTGCAAATTGCTGAGGAAGATAGCCAGCAAGGGTGGGGCCTCTTCAAGGGCACAAAGGGGTGAGATTGAAGCTTGGAGGGACCCTCAAGGCTTTGCTGTCCCCTTCTTCCCTAGTCCAGTCGGTTTCCTCCATTTCCAGACTAGAGAGTGAGCTTCAAAGTTGCAGAGAACCGACCAAAACCCCCATGCCGTTGCAACCACCCGCCAAGTTGCCGGACCACCGTTCCTGCCCGTCGTGCCCAGCCGCGAGCTCACCTGCTAGTCTCGCATCCTTCTGCTGTCCCGCCTGCGTTCGAGCCTCCTGCTCGTGTCCCTTGCCATCCCGAGCTTCCTTAGGCGACCATCGAAGCCATGCCGCCGCCGTTCAGCTGTTGGAGTCACCCACCTAGGTCGCTGCTGCCTCCGCCAATCCTATCTCGCCGAACCACCCGCCCAACTCTCCCCTTCAGCAAAGCAACAGAACCGAAACCCAGCAAGTTTCGTGGGCTTCGAGACTCGCTTTGGACCATTTCCCGACCTCGCTTGGTGCCCCCACTTTGGAGTTTATGGCCCGTCTCCACCTCGCCGTCCTCGTGAACTCATCAGATTTCAAAACCGGTGAGTTTACTCACTAATCTCCGCTTAGGGAGTTAATTATGCTTAAATGTTGATTAGTTTAAGTTAATTAGGGATTATGTGGTTAGTTAGAACGGATTAGCAATTTAATTATTCGTTTATGCATGTTAGGTGGTTAGAGTAGTATAATTAGAGACTAGTTAAGCTGTAGTATTTATCTCGATAGGTTCGGAAATTTTCGGGGCCCATTTTGGTATTTAATTAGGATTTTCTGGCCTAAGTTTGTATTTTTGGCATTTATTGGTATTTATTTAATTAATTTTCGTAATTATTTAATTAATTATTATTTTCTGGAAATTAAACAGGGATAGCCGGTGATCGGAATTTCATGCTGATTATAATGGTGTGATCAATTTATTTAATTGAATGCTATTTTGTGCTAATTGAGTGATAATTATAATTTTGTGAATTTATCCCAAAATTGAGTATTTTCGGTTTTTAATTGAGAAACACCGGTCGTCGGTTTATAACACCAAAAATATTCTGGTGGACTATATTAAATGGTGGGATTTTTTAAAAGGGAAATATTGTATTTTAACTAAAGTCGATCATGTACCCACACACGATTATTTTTATCGGGTATGATAAAAGTGGTGAAAGTGTCGAATGATCAGGATGGTATACTATATCGGCCTGAGGGTTTTGATATGTCAGCTTAGTGTGAGCAGTATACCGATATACTATATTAGCCTAAGGGCTTTGATATGTCAGTTTAGTGTGAGCAGTATACCCTAGCAGCTTTTGGTGAGCATTACCAATATACTATATCAGCTTGAGGGCTTGGATATATCAGCTTAACGCGAGCAGTATACTTTATCAGCTTAGAGCGAGTTATATTAATTATCAGCTTTTGACGAGCTATACTATCTATCTTCAGCTTAGGGTGAGCAGTCCTTGATGTGATTGGACTTTATAGATAGTATCGAATGGGATGACCGAGAGAGGGTCTTGATGGTATGTAATCGATTGGATTGGTCGAATCGATGACTTTTATGGATTTGATGATGTGATTCGTTGAACATATGAATTGTACTAACTTGCAAGAAGGAACTGAGGCAAATGTAAGTTACCTATCTCTTGTGTGTATAGGTAACCTCTAGGCGTATTTCCTTCTTAGTCGGAGTTTAGAGGGTGAACTTGCTGAGATGTCGTCTCACCCCATTGTGGGATAACATTTACAGGTCCTTAGATGGTTGTACCTCCCAAACGTTTCGGCCAGCCGAAGAAGGTCACTGAGCAGGTATCTTATATTCCACTTCATGGGAACCCAATGGGATGGGTCTATGAGCTAGTGTGGTCCGTTGTCCAGGTTGATGAGGATCTACCCCATAAGGTACCCCTTCAATACAGATCATGGGATCGTCGTGAGCAAAATGGACAGAGAGAAAGTCCCCTACCGGAATCTGAGATCCCCATGTCGGTGTTGGAGGTAGCTTTTGGGAAAGGCATGGCCAACCCTCTTGGTGGTTCAGTGGTGGAGCCGAGTCTATCGGATCTAGGGTCCTCGGAGTATTCAGTTGGAGACTCGAATGCTTAGAGGATCTGTAGCACCCTACCCCCTTTTTTTGTAGACCTTGTATATATCGGCTAATATTGTATATGACATAGTTTGATATGTGTATATAAGTGTGTTGTGGTTTGAAAAATTTGTGGCCCTACTTTTCTATCCTATCTTGTTGTTGTTTGAGGATTTATTTATTCGCTTACTCATGCGCATTAAAATGAATGGGTCAGCGACGCGTCTTGGGGCGTCGCTATTTAATCGACCACCGAGGGATGGGCACGCACTCAGAGGATCGAGGCATGACATCCCCGCTCGGAGTGGTATCAAAGCTGGTCGATAGTTGGAGTCATAAGGTGCGATGAGTCATGGGATAGTTAGTAGGAAAGGCCTTTATTTCATGCCGGTGCATGTCTGTGATAGTTGATTGGTACAATTGTTTGTTTCAGTGGATCGCTGAACTTCTAATTCTGTGTGGAATTGGAAGGCAGGTTTCTGTAGAAAACTTGCAGTATGAGTGATCAGGAGCAGAGGACTTCTAGAAAGCGTACCATTGGACTTGCGACTCGGATAGGACGCCGACGAGGGTCGGTACCCGAGGAGGTCATGGTCAAGCGCTAGATCAGGCTAGCGCGAATGGAGTAGCGCGCGCCTCCTGTTGGTGCTGGGATAGTAGTCCCTAATGATCCAAGGTTTGCTGGTATCATGCAAGCGCTAGAGATGCTGGGAAATATGATGGATCAGTGTTGACACCTAAATTTTGGTGATCTAGTCATTTATTTATTGCATTAAAAAAATTAGGGATTAATTTTTAACCCCTAAAAATAAATAATAAATAAATTGCATAGCATATAATTTTAGGTGCATTTATTTTTTAATTTACATTTGCACTGGATTGATGACGAATGGGTTCGAATTGGTGGTTTTGAGCTTTAAATTGACAGGCTGGACTAAACCCACGAAGGGAGCAAATCGACCCAAGCCCGTATCCTCGAGGGGATTTTACAGATTCATTTTTGCGAGATTTCAAATTTCAGAAAAATCCTCTTGCTATCCTGAATCATATCAAAAACAAATATTGTGTTTGGAAAAGAAATCTTCGCGGATATTGATTTGAAAAATTAAAACCCTAATCCTTGGCCTATAAAAAGGTGGTTTACGTTAGGGGTGAGCGTGGTTCCCGGGTAGAACCGGGAACCGGAGAACCGAACTGGAGGGTCCGGTTGGGTTCTCGGTTCTTAAGAGACCGCTTCCGGTTCCCAGTTCCCCTTTTCTAGGAATCGATTAGGTTAAAAAAAAAGCCCTAAATTAATTTACCCTAGTCTCAGTTCTCACTTTCACTTCACACTTCACACTTCTTCTTTGTCTCTGCCCGACGCTGCTCACTGTGCTCAGTGCTCGCCCTCGACAAGTTCCTTGACGAATCTCCACACGGAGTCGGGCCTCAAGTCCCTCGATGAGTTCCTCTCCGGCAAGACCTACATCTTCGGGTAAAGCTCGTTTACGAGAAGCCGGCGAAGAAGACGACCGCATACCCATCTTCGTCTGCTCGGAGGACCTCACCGGAACCATGTATCATCCCACCAGAGGCGGCGTTCGCGGCGGCAGAGACCGTAAGCTCTCTCTCTCTCTCTCTCTCTCTCTCTCTCTCTGCATAATTCTTTTTTAGCTCTTGAGCATTTGTGTTGTATTCTCTTTGCTCGATTCGAAAGCACGGGGCTTTGAAGCTTGGGCTGGCTTTCGCCTCCTCGACAACGAGATTCGCATCCTCAAGGTCTATCCCTCTCTCTGGACGTCGATGGCTTCGGTTGGATTTGCTAGGGCTCGTGGCGCGGATTTACTTGTCGTTGGGGGCTTCTGTGCTTCAGCTCATGCGCGAGGGTTTCTTTTGAATCTTAATTTGAGGTTTGTGCATCGATGGGGGTTTTGATGGGATTTCGTTTGTTTTTCTATTTTGTGATGGCAGGAGGAGCCGCAAAGGACGAATCTGGAGCTGGAGTCGTATAAGGAGAAGATAAAGGAGAATCAAGAGAAGATTAAGGTCAACAAGCAACTCCCTTGCTAAGTCGGCAATATTGTTGAGGTATTGTTTGAAATTGATTTGGTTATGGACCAGCTCCGAATGGAGGAGGGCTTTTGCTCTGCTCGTAGTTTGGGGACTGCCCTGCTTAAAATCTGTTGAAAATGCGGGGTGTGGTTGAAATTGATTGGATTGTAAATTGGCTTCGAAAGGAGGGCTTTTTGTTCTACCTGTGATTTGGGGTCCGTCCCTAATGAAAGTCCATCGAAATTGCGGGGTGTGGCAAGCTAAATCTTGCACGATGTCTCTGTCATTTAGGCGGTTGAGATTTATTTCTTTCCAGAGTATTTAGCTTTGGTGTGTTTTCTTGGCTGATGAGTGATTGTAATGTGTTGCTTGTATAGGGAGATGTAGATTGTCTGGTGAAGAGGAAACCTCAATATGGAATAGCTCCAGCTTATAAGTGCAGTCTTTTAAGTATGAGAGAAAAATTCACTTGCTTACATTTCTTGTTGATTCTTGCATGTACAGATGATCTTGGGCTGCCCACATTGCTCCCACTGTCTTAAAAGAACTTGATTGCTTTGCTGCAAAAGAGAATGAATCAATAAACTCAACTCGCTCGCATTGAACAAAAATAGAGTTGTCATTTGGAAGCAATTTTCCGTTAAGGAAATTCTTCATAACCAACCTTTGCATCAGTTTTGCATACATCTTCATGCATCTTTGGTTTTGATTTCAGGAGAATTGTTGTGGTCGCACATGTGGAGGATCTTGAGTCCATAACTGATGCTAGTAAGCGTGCAGACTACGAGCACCGAGCTCTCAATTTTGCCCGGATGCTTATGAAGGAAAGCCGGAAATTCGAAGAAAACAGTGAAGTAGTTTCATTAGTTCGGAAATCGAACTAAGCCTTGGGCTTAATGTATTGAGGTTTCTTGCGGGTCCCCCCTCCTTCATTGTTGTGTCCTTATGCATTTTGAAGCTACGGAGGCTCTGTATTTCCAATATAGCGTCCCATGCACTACCTGTTCAAATCATTAGCAACTCTATGCTGTCTTTAATGGTTAGTTCTGCTGACGAGTCCTTGCTCCGATGAATCTACTTGAACTTTGTTTTCGTCGGATCAATGGATAATGACTATGCTGAGCCTTTCTCGACTTCACTTGATGCAGAGCTGCTTATGGAACTACCATATGTAGATGGCGATTCTTTTTTAAAATTTTTTGCTACTTGTGTATGCGCTAGTTGCAACGTTGTTACTGCCATTTCTCATTTGCTACTTTTCTTTGGGTAGAATAAGAATCAACTGGTAGAGCTTTTGCTTGCTTTTACTTATGACCAGATAGGAGATTGGAGTTGGAACGGTCAATTGTTTGAAAAGAGCTTTTCAAATCTGAAAATGAAAAAAAAAGAAATAAAAAAGAACCTGTTGGAACCTGGAATCAACCTTGGAACCTATCTGGAACCTGTGACAGGATAGGTTCCAGGTTCTTGGTTCTGATGGGTAGGTTCCAGGTTCCAAAAAAATGAGGAACCTGTACCCGAGGGTAGGTTCTAGGTTCCAAACGGAACCGAACCAGAACCGAGAACCGCTCATCCCTAGTTCACGTAGGGTTATCGGGGGGCCATACATTGAATACACGGCCACATGTAGGAGGGCTTCTCTCGGTTTCTAGGTCAAGAATAATTCAACGCGAAAAAAAGAAGAAAAGCTTTGGGCTTCTCCATTCGTTCCTTAAAAAAAGAAGAGAAAAGCTTTTTGGGGAAGAGGGGAAAAGTCAACAGAAGCTTTTGCTTCTGCAGAGAGGGTACAGAGAGGCGTGAGAGAGAGAGAGCTGGGGGAAGGGGACGCGAAGAGAGAGAGAGAGAGAGAGAGAGAGAGAGAGAGAGAGAGAGAGAGAGTAAAAACAAAGAAGAAAAAAGCTGTTGTTCATCTTCCCATCACTGCCCTTCGCCTCGCAGCTGCTCGAAGCTTCTGCTGCGCCGGCCGCCGCATGGCACCACGCCCGTGCCCTGTCTCGCGACACCAGCTGTGACCAAGTGATGACACCCGCGCCTTTGCCGATCTCCTTCGCCGTCATCTGCTAAAGCCACGCCAATCCCTATCGCCTGTGCCAGCCATGACACCAACAGCCCGACAAAGCCACCGCCATGCCGATCCGCATCGACCCAATGCTTGCACGCCACTGCTCTATCTCGGTCACAGTTCTTCTCTACCCCTAGCCACGACGCCTGCCTGTCCGCAACGCTCGCAGCTCCGCCAGACACCGCCGCTTTACTACCTGAGCACCTCTGAGTGCTGACACCCGCACTTGCCCTTTTGCCCCGATGACATCGCTATTGCCCCTACGTTGTTCGCATCTATAGCCCTCCGCCCGTGCTGCTTCGACCAGTGTCCCTGTTCACTGTTGGTCTGCTTGCCGCCAGTCTGCCCGCCACCGCCCCTCACCATAGCTCTAGCGATCACCCCCCTTGGCAACCACCACCCTTGGCTGCACATCACCACAAGATACCAAGCCATTGTTTGGAAACAAAAGAAAACAAAAACAAAAGGAAAAATCACTTTAGGAAGTCTTTTATTTACTTTATTCTATTTATTTTATTTTATTTTATTTCATTTTTTTAGTAGAATTATTCCTTAATGTATGGTTGAAATTCCCGACATGAAGTAGCCTATTAAATTAGGGATTGACAGTTCGATTTTTGTGCCCGAAATCCGACTTGCAATCGCCTGGAAAATCGCTGATCTGATCTCACACTCGAGATTAGATTCGCGATTTTGTTTAAAAATCGGCCAACCTGATCTAATGCGTGAGATATGGTTCGCCAATTTATGGATATCAATCTTATCTTGTCTGATTTGTCGTCGTGTTGGTTGGATCAATTCTATTTTCATAAAAGAAAAAATCGGAAAAAATATTTGAGTTAGGATTAGGTTTGTTTTAGAATATTTATTGTTCTAGGGTTATCTTGCATATTTAGAATAGGGATTTTATTTCGAATTTTTAAAAAATAAAAGTAAAAAAAATCAACTTATGATGCTATTTTTTTTAGATTACACGTTCAATTATTTGGCAATTTTAATTTCGAATTTCACAGAAAAGAAAAACATAAAAAAACTAAAATTGGGGATTCTTTGCACGTCATTGCATATTAGGATAGATTGCATGCCTTTTAAAAAAATGAAAAATATCATGTGTACGTCATATAAAATTAGGTTCATGAAATACATTTCATTTAGTGATTGTTGCTAGGTCCATCTAGCTGGAAATTACTTGTCATTAGAATTAGGTCATGTGGTTAGATTGCATTACATAAATCATGATCTTCATTAAGCAAGTGAAAACAAAAATTAAGTGATTGCGTGTTAATTAGAAATCATATCTAGGACTATTGATATAAATTCTGATATAACATTGCAGATGCTTTCGTTGCTATGAGGTAAGTCCTACAACTTATTCATTACTTTATTTGGGTGTTAAATTGGTGGTTTGCGCACCCGCATGATCACCTCACATGTTAGGGAAGTGAATTAAAATTAATTCAAGCTGTTTGCAAAAAAAAATTTCGAAATAAAAAGAGAAAGGTACCGAAAGGGCATTAGAAAAGTCTAGTGTAACTTAGTCCCCGTACCCAAAGTTTCTGGTTCGTAGAAATAAAATAATTGTCCTATTATTTTACTTAGGTGTCTAATCGACCTACCGTAAACTGATTAGTGGTGACTCCTTTTTGCATGCTAAATATTTAAACCTAAGTCGCAAATTGGTATGGGCTTGGGAGAGCCTGAGCTAAGTTAGACTTAGTAGTCCATTAGCCTAATCTGAAGTGGTGCACCCAAAATTTAGGTCATGACAGCTTGGTGACTCCGCTGGGGACTTAAGTTGAAACTCTTAGTGGACTTAGGCCAATTTTCTTTTTTGAAAGATGTTTTTGTTTGGCAGCGAGGATCCAAGGTATGTCCTTAACATTTAAGGTGTTAAATGTTCTTGCAAGATGGGAGGTATAAGGGGAAGTATTTGCTAACCTTTGTTTTGCTGGAAGGTGTAGGAATGTATGGTTTATTTTCACTTATGAAGTGTTGCTTGATATAAACTGTTGTGCATGCTTATGCATTTATACTACACTTTTGCTTGCACAACTTGTTGCCGGACCTGGGCCGCATAGGATCATTTAGGATGGTATTTGAGATGGATACCATTTCGACCGCATGCCCGCAGTATGAGTTGCCCATCTCAATCCCGAAGTTTCTTTTTTTGGTGTCAAGAGTACCCACCTCGGTCCGCATGCCCGCGACCCAGGTCGGCTCTTTGAACAAGTCGGAGTTATGAGGACCCGACTTAGTCTGCACACCTGCAGCTAGTCCGATCATCCTTGTGGCTTCACTTTGCTAAGCTCATCCAGAGTAGAAATCGAGCCTCACATCTCATGTGCATGTCTATGTGATTGTCATTGATTTTCCTTGGTGAAGTAAGTCTTCTATCCCTATACTATGCAATTTACTTACTTTGTCATATTTTTGGCTCGCCATGATAATCTAGGTTAGTCATTTGATCTAATTCCTTTGTCAATTAGAAATGAAATGAGGAAATTGCCATGCAATGAATCATTTGGAAAATAACAAAAAACTTTGGAAATTTGTTTTCAATTCATGTCTTTATTGTTCTTATTAGGAAGTTTCAAATTTTGGCTTTTCCTAGTTCAGGTTTAGGAAATTTCGTCCTTACTAAGGCATCCCATGTCTTTATTTTTCTAGTCCATTTTTAGGAAATCCTCTTAATGTGTGGACTTTTCGTGACTAAAAAATAGACTGTTGTCATGGATTGGCTCTCTATTTACACCTCATGCCTGCATGTTCCCGTTCATTCAAATTAGGTGATGATGGATCCTCCACGCTTGCCCATTATTACACGATCAAATGGCCGATCAAATCTGAATGCGTGATCGTATCTCCACTATGGAAGACCAACTCCAACAGTTGTTCACCTCTATACAATCCAATCACCTCTTGGATACAAAGACGTTCTCTTTTAGCAGTAATCAGAAAAATCCTCTGCCCAACCATGATGGAGAGCATTACTAGATCAATTGGCCCAATTGTTACTCAACAAGTTTGAGAACACATTTCTAAAGACATAATAAAATGAGGGGCAAGTAAAAGATGACCATCATTCTCTAGTGGAAGAGATGACGAATTGGGGGCACTACAGATTCTAGTAGGGACATGACCGAGACAAAATTTCGATTCGAGCCAAAATGGATGTGCAATTTGAATTTATTCTGATGTTGTATAGTATCCTATTCATGCACGTTCTCTTGCGCAAGGGCAAAAGCGGATTTTCAGTCTTGATTGATAGGGATAATCCAAGAACACCCATTGCTGAAACAGTCCCTCGGTCGAGCTATCCCCAAAGCTTTTTTCTCCAAGATTCAGTCTGATTAAGGTGACCGAAGAAAAGTTCGGGTCCTGGTCAGATGATTTATGCTGTAATGCTAGACGACCGAAGAAAGGTTAGGGTCCTAGCTACGCAAAACCTCTTGCTAGGCGACCGTAGAAAGGTATGGGTCCTAGACAATATTTGTTGCTTTAACATGCGATTGTAGAAAGGTACAGGTCCTGGAAAAGCTGTTCCCCATTCAGGTGACCGTGGAAATGTATGGGTCCTGGAAAGTGATTTCCTATTCAGGCGACCGTAGAAAAGTACGAGTCTTGGAAAGTGAATCCCCGTTTAGGCAACTGTAGAATGGTACGGGTCCTAGTAAATATATGTTTCCCATTCAGGCGACCGTAGAATGGTACGGGTCCTGGAAAATCATTTTTTTCGTCAAGGCGACTGAAGAAAGGTTTAGGTCCTAAACAACTAAATACGGCCATACTGGGCGACCGTAGAAAGGTACGGGTCCTACGAAAGCAGTTTCCTTACAAAGTCTTGTTGCTATTCTAAGGTACGGGTCCTGGACATGTAACACCAACTATCTTGAATTACTCTACCCTCCTTGAAGGTAAGTTATTCTAGGTAGATTCCTTTACCATTTGCATTAGCATTTCCATGCATCATACAAATTGCATTTCCAAATGGAATTCATTTTCCAACAAAAAAAAAAAAAGTCATTCATTACATGTGCATGATCAAAATTTAGGTCTCAATTTATCTTTGAAGGTAACCTGTACGAGCTCACCTTCAAAGAGGGGTAGTTGTTGACACCTAAATTTTGGTGATCTAGTCATTTATTTATTGCATTAAAAAATTAGGGATTAATTTTTAACCCCTAAAAAAAAAATAGCATAGCATATAATTTTAGGTGCATTTATTTTTTAATTTGCATTTGCTCTGAATTGATGACTAAGGGGTTCGAATTGGTGGTTCTGAGCTTTAAATTGACAGGCTGGACTAAGCCCACGAAGGGAGCAAATTAGCCCAAGGCTGTATCCTCGAGGGGATTTTACGGATTCATCTTTGCGAGATTTCAAATTTCAGAAAAATCCTCTTGCAATCCCGAATCACATCAAAAACAAATATTGCATTTGGAAAAGAGATTGTGGCACCCCTGACACGGCCCCCGAACCGTTGGGGTCGCCACAGTGCGCTTACCTTTCACTTGGCCTGATAATATAATACTTTGATACCAAGGAATTTCATGTTAATTTATAAATCCTAGGGGTTTACATCTTTTAGATCGGTCCCTGCGCAATTTATATGGCGGAAGCACATCCATCAACTCCCTTCCCTATATTCAGAAAATGATGCACACCAACTAAACATTTATAGGTAAAAGCCGAACACTTTTATTTACTTAAACCAAATGGACATCATTCATCGGTACATCAAAATGCCGTAGTCTTCTATACTTGGCTATACTTCAAAAGATGACCGACATCTTCTCCAACAGTCGTATACTTAAAGTCCATCGTTCAGTGTCGGCATCCAAAAGTTCCTTCCTTTGCTATCCTCCTCCTCGCGGTCATATCCAACCACTCGATCCATCTACCGGTGGCAGTGGCAGCAGAGGTATCTTATCTAGTCTGAAATGTTAGTCCGCAAACGGGGTGAGTATAACCACTCAGCAGTAAAGATCCATCAAACTACACAATGCAACAAGCAAAACAATCAAGATATCACGAGTAAAGCACATATCATCCATGCTATTGAGCATACGTCACCATGCGGTCGTGCATATATCGCCATGTAGTCATGCATATCTCACCATGCCATCATGCATATACCACCATGCAGTCATGCTTGTATTTCCATGAGGTTCATCCCATACCATATGCACATACATACGCATGATTCGTATCATCCATACACTCATATATACATCCCCATGAGATCCATTCAAGCCTTCACGATCGCATTCTCAATGTCAAATAGCATCAATTTACTTTCACAAGCAGATCATGCATCATGCCATATGCACAGACCCATGCGCATGATTCAATTTCCAGTTTTATCTTTCAAAAGGATCTCATCATTTTTCTTCCAGGGACCAATGTTTGCATCCCTCATTTATCGCTCGCACCCCACCTGGCATCGCGAGGAACCTCCGGGCATGTATTCAAAATACAACCGGGCATTCGGCACACGCCTCCGGGCATCTCGCACCCCACCTGGCATCATGAGGAATTCCCCCCGGCACACACCTCTAGGGCTTCCGGGATTACGTACCGACATACCACCAGCCACCCCCCCTGGAATTACGTACCGTATACCATCGGGTATCTCGAAACTCCCGAGGACCCTCCGGGCATGTATCATAATACCACCGGGCATCCAAAGGGCATCGACTCATTCGAACCTCTGGGCATCCCGACTCCCGGGGCATCGTCGGCTCACACCTCCGACAGTATCATTATTATCACAATTTATAATCACATATATGTCTCATTTTCAACATGGCATTTGATGCAACAATATCAAAGGTCTAAACCAGCTTTTTGATGTCATATGATATGCCAAATGTCGCCATATATGCAGTGCACATAACACCCACGATATCACATTTCATAAAGCAGTTCATTGGTTTTTGAAAATAGAACCAATTTTCGGGTAAAACAGAATGCACCTCTTTAGTAAAAACTCTTGGAAAATTAGTAAACAATCTCAATAAATTCTGAAAATTTAACGTGATATAAACAAGACCTAGAGAAAAATATTTCATGCAGAACACCACGTCAAAAGAAGCTTTGTACTGGTTATTACAGTCCATACATCACAACTCAAATTTTCGTAACATCATCATTGCACAGTTTTATTCATAAACTTGGTAAAAATCCTAAATCAACTCGGAAAATTCTGAAATTTGGCTATATTATAGATAAAACATAGAAGTAAAAGTTTTGTGAAGAACTCGAAGTCAAATACGTGATGGATCACCAGCTAAAATCACCAAAACCGTTTCTGTCTCTCGGTAGCGATTTCCAGATCTAACCGTTTCAAAGAAATGTCGATTTACCAACCTATACTTGTCCGTTTCTCTTCAAATTTTAGTATGTTTCTCCTCAAGATGTTATCTACAACTTTAATCAAGAGCATAAGATCAAATTCGGACTTGATACTTACACAAAATTCGCAAAATCACAATAGGTCGACATTATATTTTCCAGATCTAGTATCTTTGAAGAAAAATAGTTTCACCAACTAATACTTGTTCGTTTTCTCTGAAATTTTGCTATGTTATTCTCCAAGAAGTACTCTACAACTTTCATCAAGAGGTCGAAGTGAGATTCCAGCTCAAACATCGCATACAACTCACAAAATCACCAAAGGTCGGACTGTTTCTACATGCAACAACTCACTTGGAACACTACCACCATTCATTCGAGTTTCCAGCATTCAACATCACAGCTCAAGCATTTCCAGCATTCACCATCACAACCACATCAAGCAAAGGGTAGATCAATGGACTCTACTTGCCTCTAATCCAAGCAAAAACACAGCAAGCACACGGCGGGGCAAGGCGGCTCGACGGCGGGACTAGGCGCATGCACCACAGCAACGGGCCTCCTTCTTCCTTTCTCTCTTTCTCTCTTTCTCTCTTCCTCTCCTTCTCTCACACGACAGCTCTCTCTCTCTCTCTCTCTCTCTCTCTTTCTCTCTCTCTCTCTCTCTCTCTCTCTCTCTCTCTCTTTCTCGGTCGATAACCCCCTTCATCAATCTGCCCCTCCTCTTTTCTTTCCCCTTCATCATTAGCAATCATTTGATTTTGCATGGCAAATGCCACTTGGCTCTAAGGGAAAAACACTTGGCAAGCTTCTCTTGCCACTTGTGGATTTTCATGCAAAGAAGATGGGCCTCATTTGGCTGGGCTTGGGCCAGCCTTGGTCGACTACTTCATGGGCTCCTTGGGCTGGCCTCTCCATCCGTTCCTCTCTTCCCATGGTCGACAGCCCATTGGGCTTCTTGGGCCGGTCGAGCGGTGGGGCTATGGGCTAGTCTTTGGGCTTAAAATTTCGGCCCACTCCTCCTTTTAATAATCTATTCTAAATCCCCACTTATGTAAATACCTAATTGAAATTTATAAAGCCATAAAACTTGCAACATAATTTAATAAATTCCAACTTATAAAACACATGACCAAGAATAAAATTTTCCTATCAATTTATTATCCATTAAAAGCTCGGCCTTAATCTTATTGCAATTCATGGATCAAATGGCTACAATGTAATTTGGTGGTGCTTCCATCACCTATCCATGGTTCATAGCATATCTAGGGGTTGACATGAAATTCTAGGATGCCACAGAAATCTTCATGGATATTGATTTGAAAAATTAAAACCCTAATCCTTAGCCTATAAAAAGGTGGTTTATGTAGGGTTTTTGGGGGGCCACACATTGAATACACGGCCACACGTAGGGGGGCTTCTCTCAGTTTCTAGGTCAAGAAAAATGCAACGCAAAAAAAAGAAGAAAAGCTTTGGGCTTCTCTGTAAGTTCCTTAAAAAAAGAAGAGAAAAGCTTTTCGGGGAAGAGGGAAAAAGTCAACAGAAGCTTTTGCTTCTGCAAAGAGGGTACAGAGAGATGTGAGAGAGAGAGCTGGGGAGAGGGGACATGAAGAGAGAGAGAGAGAGAGAGTAAAAAAAAAAAAGAAGAAGAAAAAAGCTGCTATTCATCTTCCCGTCACTGCCCTTTGCCTCGCAGTTGCTCGAAGCTTTTGCTGCGCCGGCCGTCGCGTGGCATCATGCCCATGCCCTGTCTCGCGACGCCAGCTGCGACCCAGCGCCGACGCTCGCGCCTCTACCAATCTCCTTCGCCGTCGTCTGCTGAAGCCGCAACGATCCCTGTCGCTTGCGCCAGCTGCCACACCAGCGGCCCGACAAAGCCGCTGCCGTGCCGATCCACGTTGACCCAACGCCTGCATGCCGCTGCTCTGTCTTGGTCACAGTTCTGCTCGGCCCCTAGCCGCAACGCCTGCCGGCCCTACCCATTACACCAGCAACAACGTCCCTGCTCCGCCACTGCCCGATTTGTTGCATCGGAGTTGCAACCCGAAATAGCGCCCCGCCTCCGCCCAGCTCTGCTCCGCGCCTCTACTTGAGCTCGAAGTCGATTGCTGCACCTCCTCACCCAAGCGACCACCCGATTCGTACCACTATGCTAGAGCGACTAGCCACCTAACGTCGCACTACCGCCACTTGTCTACAGTGCTCACAGCTCCGCCAGACACTACCACGTTGCTGCCCGAGCACCTTTGAGCACTGACACCTGCGCTTGCCCTTCCGCCCCGACGACGCCGCTACTGTCCCTATGTTGTTCGCACTGCAGCCCTCCGCCCATGCTGCTTCGACCAGTGTCCCTATTCGTTGTTGGTCTGCTTGCCGCTGATCTGCCCGCTGCCGCCCCTCACCAAAGCTTCGGCGATCAGCCCCTTTGGCGACCACCACCCTTGGCTGCACATCACCACAAGCTGCCAAGCTAGTTTTTGGAAACAAAAGAAAACAAAAACAAAAGGAAAAACCAAATTCGGTAGTTTATTATTTACTTTATTCTTTTTTATTTTATTTTATTTCGTTTTTTAGTAGAATTATTCCTTAATGTATGGTTGAAATTCCCGACATGAAGTAGCCTATGAAATTAGGGATTGACAATCCGATTTTTGCGCCCGAAATTCGACTCGCAATCGCCTGAAAAATCGATGATCTAATCTCACACTCGAGATTCGATTCTTGATTTTGTTTAAAAATTGGCCAACGCGATCTCATGCTCGAGATATGGTTCACCAATTTATGGATATCAATCTTATCTTGTCTGATTCGTCGTCGTGTTGGTTGGATCAATTCTATTTTCGTAAGAGAAAAGGTCCAAAAAAATATTTGAGTTAGGATTAGGTTTGTTTTAGAATATTTCTTGTTTTAGGGTTATCCTGCATATTTAGAATAGGGATTTTATTTCGAAATTTTTAAAAAATAAAAGTAAAAAAAATCAACTTAGGGTGCTATTTTTTTTAGATTGAACGTTTAATTATTTGGCAATTTTAATTTCGAATTTCACAGAAAAGAAAAAAAAAACTAAAATTGGGGCATTCTTTGCACGTCATTGCATATAAGGATAGATTGCATGGCTTTAAAAAAATGAAAAATATCATGTGCACGTCATATAAAATTAGCTTCATGAAATGCATGTCATTTAGCGATTGTTGCTAGGTCCATCTAGCTGGAAATTGCTTGTCATTAGAATTAGGTCATGTGGTTAGATTGCATTACATAAATCATGATCTTCATTAAGCAAGTGAAAACAAAAATTAAGTGATTGCGTGTTAATTAAAAATCATATCTAGGACTGTTGATATGAATTCTGATATAACATTGCAGATGCTTTTGTTGTTACGAGGTAAGTCATGCAACTTATTCATTACTTTATTTGGGTGTTAAATTGGTGGTTTGTGCATCCGCATGATCACCTCACATGTTAGGGAAGTGAATTAACATTAATTCAAGCTGCCAACAAAATATTTTTTCGAAATAAAAAGAGAAAAGTAGCGAAAGGGCATTAGAAAAGTCTAGTGTAACCAAGTCCCTGTACCCAAAGTTTCTGGTTTGTAGAAGTAAAATAATTCTCCCACTATTTTTCTTAGGTGTCTAATTGACCTACTGTAAACTGATTAGTGGCAACTCCATTTTACATGTTAAAGATTTAAACCTAAGTCGCGAATTGGTATGGGCTTGGGAGAGCCCGAGCTAAGTTAGACTTAGTAGTCCATTAGCCTAATCTTAGGTGGCGCACCCAAAATTTAGGTCGCGACAATCAGCAGGCTTAGATTCAAGCTGCCAGTGCTACCGCTTCAGCCGTCGCTACCACAGCTGCCGCGGATGCTGTTGCTGCTACTGCTGCCGCCGCTGTTACCTCACCCGTCGCTGCACCTGCTGAGGTTCCACTAGGGAACGTGGTCGCTAGGAGACTAATGCATAAGCTGGTGGAATAGTTTTTTAAGCTAAACCCACCAAAGTTCACTGGGCAGGAGACCTCGAAACTACAGCTCTATGGATCCAAGGCTTGGGGAAGGCCTTTGCATTGCTAATGTGCACTGAGACGGAGAAGGTAGTCCTTGCAACCTACCAGTTGTAGGGAATTGCGAGTACTTGGTAGAGACCCACCCAAGGAATAGTATTCCCTGAAGGTGTAGTCCCGGAATGGAATGCCTTTGTTGAAGTCTTCAATAACAAATACTTCTTTGACAGTGCCAGAGAACTGAAGATGGCAGAATTCCAGCGCTTTCGCCAAGGTTCAATGACTGTAGATCAGTATGAAGTGAAGTTCGCTGAACTATCGCAGTACGCTCCTGAACTGGTTAAGAATCCGGTAAACCGAGCTAGAAGGTTTAGAGATGGGCTCAGACCGGAAGTGAGAAGCCCACTGGTGCCATTGAACTTGAAGAACTATGGTAACCTTTATGAATGAGCCTAGCTGATAGAGAAAGATCAGAATGAACGAGCCGCCGCATCTGGGTCGCGGTTTGGATCTAACCGAGATGGGAATCGGTATGGTAAGAAGCCCATGACCAGAGGGAGATTCCATGTACCGCCCAATAGGAAGGGTGGAGTTGACAAGTCAGCGCCAAGTCAGAACGGTATGTGTCACTCCTATGGAAGGTGACATGGTATAGCCCCGTGCCCTCGAAGATCGGGTGCTTGTTTTGAATGTGGCCAGCAGGGTCACATGGCCCGAGATTGTCCTAGAAGACCAAGAGGACAACAGCAGTTACTGCTGCTACCACTGATGAGTCAGATCAGAGGATTCGCACAGCAAAACGCACTGTAGGGTCGACGGATTGGACCCCCAGCTCAATGAACAGTGTATGCAATCACAAGAGGTCAAGCAGAGGATGCGCCTGATGTAATTACAAGTATGGTTTCGCTGAACGACCATGCTGCTTATGCTTTATTCGACCCCGGCATGACTCATTCTTTTATTGTTGAGCAATATTTAAGCTGATAGGATTAAGTATTGAGTTGCTGGAGTTAATGGTTAGCATATCTACACCATTAAAGGATAAGGTGTTGTCTAAATTGGGTTGTTCTGGTTGCAAGTTAGCAATTGGTGAGCGAGAGGGGAGGATAGACCTATTAGTCCTAGCCATGTATGATTTTAATTTGATAATTGTTATGGACTGGCTCACCAAGCACTAAGCTAAGATGGACCGCTATCGTAAAGCGATTCGGTTTGACCCGTTAGAGGGTGAGAGTTTCGATTTTGTTGGAAGTCGATGAGGACCCTCGATTACCTTGATCTTGTCGCTAGAGGCCACCTGTTTATTAGACAAGGGTTGTCAAGGTTACTTAGCGACTGTCGTGGACATGACAGTTGAGGAGCTGAAGATCGAAGATATCTCAGTGGTGCAAGAATTTCCAGATGTGTTCCCGAAGGAATTGCCAGGCCTACCGCCAGAAAGAGAGATCAAGTTTGTAATTGAGTTAGCTCCTAGGACAGAGCCAATTTCCAAGGCTCCTTACCGGATGTCGTTATCTAAGTTAAAAGAACTGAAAGTGCAGATGCAAGAGTTGTTGGATAAGGGATTCATACGCCATAGTGCATCACCTTGGGGAGCACCAGTTCTATTCATGAAGAAGAAAGATGGTTCGTTATGTCTGTGCATCGACTATCGTCAACTCAATCAGGTGACGATCAAGAATAAGTATCCACTCCCGAGAATCGATGACTTGTTTGATCAGTTACGAGGAGCGTCGATATTTTCAAAAATCGATTTGAGGACAGGATATCATCAGTTGAGGATCAGGAAGGAGGACATTCCAAAATCAGTGTTTCGTACTCAATACGGCCATTGCGAGTTCACTGTAATGCCGTTCGGTTTGACGAACGCCCCAACTGCTTTTATGGATTTGATGAACTGAGTGTTTAAAGACTACTTGAATCAGTTCGTGATCGTGTTCATCGATGATATCCTACTGTACTCGAGAAGTCCTAAAGAGAACAAAAGACATTTGAGGATCGTACTTCAAACCCTGAGGATTCATGGATTGTACGCTAAGTTTAGCAAGTGCGAGTTTTGGTTGACTCGTGTTGCGTTCCTAGGTCACGTGATTTCAGGTGAAGGAATCTTCTTGGACCCAACCAAGATTGAAGGAGTGATCAACTAGCCAAGACCGACTACAGTGATAGAGATCAGAAGCTTTTTGGGTTTAGTTAGCTACTATAGAATGTTCGTGGAAGGATTTTCAGCTTTAGTGTCGCCGTTGACTCGACTCTTGAAGAAGGAAGAGAAATTTGTGAGGACAAACAAGTGCGAGCGTAGTTTTAAAGAGCTTAAGTAGAAGTTGACTACCGCATTTGTGCTGACCATTCCATCTGGTCTTGGAGGATACGAGATTTATAGTGATGCGTCTTTTAGAAGATTGGGTTGCGTGTTGATGCAACATGGTAGGGTCGTTGCATACACATCTCGTCAGTTGAGACCTCATGAGTTGAATTACCCAACGCATGACTTAGAACTCGTGGCAATTATTTTCGCTTTGAAGATTTGGAGACATTATTTATGCGGAGAAAAATTCCAAATCTTCACCGACCATCAAAGTCTCAAGTATTTATTCTATTAGAAGGAATTGAATATGAGACAGCGCCGCTAGATGGAACTTCTGAAGGACTATGATTGTGATATCTTGTATCACCCTGGGAAGGTGAATAAGGTCGCCAACGCTTTGAGTCGAAAGTCTTCAGTCGCACAATTGATGGTCTAGGAATGGATTTTACTTGAAAGGGCTCGAGATTCAGTGTTCAAGTTTGAGGTAGGCCACCTTTCGAATCTTATGGCCACCCTCAGAAGAGCCGGATGTTTAGATCAGGATCAAATTACTTCAATCGATAGACCCAGATGTTCAGAAGATTCTGCAAAAGGATACCGATAATTTCAGATTTATGAGGATGGGACACTGAGGTTCCGTTGACGATTGTGTGTACCGGACGATGCGGAGCTTAGAGAGGATATCTTATCAGAAGCTCATTGTAGCAGTTACAGCATTCATCTTGGCAGTACGAAGATGTATGGGAATCTGTGTCAACACTATTAATGGTCTGGTATGAAGGCGGACATCGCCAAACATGTCGCTAAGTGTTTGATGTGTCAGCAAGTGAAGGCACATCATTGTAAGCCGAGAGGACTCCTGCAACCTCTCGAGATCCCATAATAGAAATGGGAGTATATCACAATAGATTTTGTGACAGGCTTACCGAGAAGTCAAAGAGGTAATGATTCCATTTAGGTAGTGGTCGATAGGCTGACAAAGTTGGCTCACTTCATCACAGTACGGAAGACCTTGGTTTAGATAGGCACACAGAGTTGTACGTGCGTCAGATTGTTCGTCTACATGGAGTGCCGGTGACGATAACTTTAGACCGAAACCCGAGATTTACAGCTGCTTTTTGGAAGAGTTTGCATGCTGCCTTAGGAACGAAGCTGTAGTACAGTACGGCATATCATCCTCAAATGAATGGCCAGTCTGAAAGGATGATTCAAACCCTCGAGGACATGCTGCGAGCTTGCATGTTGGATTTTAAGGGAAGCTGGGCAGAACAGTTTCATCTTGTCGAGTTTGCCTACAATAACAGCTATCAGCAGAGCATCCAGATGGCTCATTTCGAAGCGATGTATGGCAGAGTGTGCAAAATGATAGTGTGTTGGGATGAAGTCGGAAAAAGAAAGATTACAGGCCCAGAGTTGTTTCAGTAGTCAGTGGACGCAGTTACAGTCATTAAAGGCAGATTAAAGATTGCTTAGAGTTGCCAGAAAAGCTATGCAGATAAGCGCCGGAGACCATTGGAATTCCAAGTTGGTGATCACATTTTTCTAAAAGTGTCACCAATGAGGGGAACTTCGCGCTTTGGCAAGAAAGGAAAACTGAGTTTGAGGTACATAGGTCCTTTCAAGATTCTTGAAAGGATTGGGATCCTAGCGTATCGTCTTGCATTACCGCCAAGGTTGGCGCAAGTGCATGACATCTTTCACGTGTCGACGTTGAGGAAGTATGAGCCTAACCCAACCAACGTGCTTAATTTTAAGGAATTGGACGTAGACAATAGAGTGTTGTACGTGGAAAGCCTGGTTCAGAGTGTGGATTGGAAAGCACAAATTCTGCGTACCAACACGATCCCATTGGTTAAAGTGGTCTGGCAACACCACGGCACTGAAGGAGCAACTTGGGAAAGTGAAGAATCGATGAGACAACTATACCCCCACCTTTTTGTTTAAAGAATTGTAACGGTTTAAATTTCGAGGACGAAATTTTTATAAGAGGGGAAGAGTTGTGACATCCTAAAATTTCAATTCTATTTTCAATTAAATAAATTGGGCCTTTCATCGACATGCTGATAGTGTTATTCTACTCATGAGATAACTAGGCTATCTGGGGAAGTCATTAAGGGATTTTAATGCAATAGACTTGAGAATTCGACTAGGAATCGACTACTCGACCATGCTTATCTGCAGAGATCATTACGGCACAGTTAAAAATCAACTAGAGATCATAGATAGGTTGGTTCGACAGAGATGTGTGGCTAAACGTGGGTGATTTCACCACATTACGAAATTCTCGTCGATCGTTACTAGACTGATTTTTCTATCGTTTTGGTACCCTGTGTCCATATTTGAAACCTCGAGATTTTCACTACCACCGAGAGTCGCCAATGTGTCAAAGAGCTACATTGTGGCTCGAAGAAAATCGACCACTAGTCAATAGCACCAAAAATTTCTAAAAGCTAGTCGGTTAGTTAAGTTACGCTAAAATCGCGCCAGATTGAAATTAATCACGAATTTTAATCCGATTTCAGAAATTAAAAATTTTGTCATGTCACGAGTCATTTTAGAAACGTCAACTCATCTTCCAAAGATTTTTTCTACAAACCGAGATTTTGGCGAAAAAGTCAAAATATGGTCGTTTTCGTCCGGAAAATTCAGGGAACCATTTTTTATCGTGTTTTTGGGATGCAAGTTGATGCTATTGGCGATGAAAAATGTTAATTTGATCAAGGACTCGATGATGGAATTTATGGGGACCGAATTCAATTAATTGAAAGGGGAATTGAAGTAGTTTTGGGGGAAATTTGTGCAAATTCGTAGCCCCCCATGCCCCTCAACTTTTGGACCATCTCCAAGACTTCCAAAGCAAGCTAATGGTCTGCAATTTGCTGAGGAAGACAGCCAGCAAGGGTGGGGCCTCTTCAAGGGGACAAAGGGGTGAGATTGAAGCTTTGAGGGACCCTCAAGTCTTTGCTGTCCACTTCTTCCCCATTCTAGTCAGTTTCCTCCATTTCTAGACCTGAGAGTGAGCTTTAAAGTTGCGGAGAACCGACCAAAACCCCCCTGCCGTCACAACCACCCGCCAAGCCGCCGGACCGCCGTTCCCGCCTGTCGCGCTCAGCCGTGAGCTCGCCTGCTCGTCGCGCGTCCTTCCGCCGTCCCACCTACGTTCGAGCCTCCTGCTCGTGTCCCCTACCATCCTAAGCTTCCTTAGGCAATCGTCGAAGCAGTGTCGCCGCCGTTTAGCCGCTGGAGTCACCCGCCTAGGCTGCTGCTGCTGCCTTCGCCAATCCTATCTCACTAAACCAGCCGCCCAGCTCTCCCCTTCGACTAGGCAACAGAATCGAAACCCAGCAAGTTCGGTGGGCTTCAAGGCCCACTTTGGACCCTTTCCCGACCTCACTTGGTGCCCCCGCTTTGGAGTTTGTGGCCCGTCTCCACCTCACCGTCCTCATGGACTCATCGGATTTCAAAACCGGTGAGTTTACTCACTAATCTCCACTTAGGGAGTTAATTATGCTTAAGGGTTGATTAGCTTAAGTTAATCAGGGATTAAATGGTTAGTTAGAACGGATTAACAATTTAATTGTTTGTTTATGCATGTTAGGTGATTAGAGTAGTGTAATTAGAAACTAGATAAGTTGTAGTGTTTATCTAGATAGGTTCAGAAATTTTTCGGGCCCGTTTCAGTATTTAATTAGGCTTTTTCGACCTAAGTTTGTAATTTTGGCATTTATTGGTATTTATTTAATTAATTTTCGTAATTATTTAATTAATTATTATTTTCTAGAAATTAAACCGAGATAGCCGGTGACTGGAATTTCATGTTGATTGCAATTGTGTGATTGGTTTATTTAATTGAATACTATTTTGTGCTAATTGAGTGATAATTGTAATTTTGGGGAATTTATCCCAAAATTGAGTATTTTCGATTTTTAATTGAGAAACACCGGGTGTCGGTTTATAACGCAAAAAATATTGTGGTGGACTATATTAAATGGTGGGATTTTTGAAAAGGAAAATATTGTATTTTGGCTAAGGCCAACCGTGTACCCACATACAATTATTTTTATCGGGTATGATAAAAGTGGTGAAAGTGTCGAATGATTAGGATGGTATACTATATTAGCCTGAGAGCTTTGATATTTCAGCTTAGTGTGAGCAGTATACTGGTATACTATATCAGCTTAAGGGCTTTGATATGTCAGCTTAGTGTGAGTAATATACCCGAGTAGCTTTTGGTGAGCATTACCACTATACTATATCAGCCTGAGGGCTTGGATATATTAGCTTAGCGCGAGCAGTATACTTTATCAGCTTAGAGCGAGCTATATTATTTATCAGCTTTTGGTGAGCTATACTTTCTATCTTCAGCTTAGGGTGAGCAGTCCTTGATGTGATTGGACTTTATAGATAGTATCGAATGGGATGACCGAGAGAGGGTCTTAATGGTATGGAATCGATTGGATCGATCAAATCGACGACTTTTATGGATTTGATGATGTGATTCGTTGAACATATGAATTGTATTGACTTGCAGGAAGGAACTGAGGCAAAGGTAAGTTACTTATCATTTGTGTGCATAGGTAACCTCTAGGCATATTTCCTTCCCAGTCGGAGGTTAGAGGGTGAACTTGCTGAGACATCGTCTCATCCCGTTGTGGGATAACATTTACAGTTCCTTAGATGTCTGTACCTCCCGAACGTTTTGGCCAGCCAAAGAAGGTCACTGAGCAGGTATCTTATATTCCGCTTCATGGGAACCCAAGGGGATGGGTCTATGAGCTCATGAGGTCCATTGTCTGGGTTGATGAGGGTCTACCCCATAAGGTACGCCATCAATACAGATCATGGTATCATCGTGCTGAAATGGAGAGAGAGAAGGTCCCCTACCGGAATTTGAGATCCCCATGTCGGTGTTGGAGGTAGCTTTTGGAAAAGGCACGGTCGACCCTCCTGGTGGTTCAGTGGTGGACCCGAGTCTTTCGGATCCAGAGTCCCCGGAGTATTCAGTTGAAGACTCGAATGCTTGGAGGATCTGTAGCACCCTACCCCACATTTTTTTGTAGACCTTGTATATACCGGCTAATATTGTATATGACATAGTTTGATATGTGTATATAAGTGTGTTGTGGTTTGAAAAATTTGTGGCCCTACTTTTCTATCACATCTTGTTGTTGTCTAGGGATTTATTTATTCGCTTCCGCATGCACATTAAAATGAATGGGTCAACGACGCGTCCTGGGACGTCGCTATTTAATCGACTATCGAGGGATGGCCATGTGCTCGGAGGATCAGGGTGTGACAGAAGGTCCACCATGTCTTGGCGACCAGACCAAGCACCCATTCTAATCATACTCAATGGAAAAGGACTCGATCACTGATCTCGCAACAACTACAGTTGTTTTTGTAACATCAGTGTTGTTTTGTCATCATAAGAACCCCCACCATGACCGCCATATGGCCCTACTGATTGAAAGGGAAGAACAGAGGAGAATGGTTCTAACGGTAATTCGACAGAGTCAAGATGAGGTTCTCTCACCAACTTCTCCAATTATCTCATGCCACTGATTTTTTCTCTTCTTAGAAAGGAAGGAACCAAATCTTTTAAGAGCTATCGGAAGTCCACCCGTGTAGTGGACAAGCCTCTCTAACAACTCTTCATAGTCTTCTTTAGGGTGGTCTTTGCAGAAGGCATGGCAGCTCAAGAGTTGGAGCGATTCTTTATTAGTCAATCCTGGGAGCATGTACTTGTTATCTACTTTGAGATCTTCCAGCAACTGCTCATCTCTTATAGTTGTCGCGACCTACCCCTCGGGGGAGGAAATAGGTTTAGGGGTATTGCCTAAAGGACGAACCTAAGGCCCATGATTAGGCACGAGCTCTCCCAAGCCCATACCTCACGTGACATTCGGGTGTTCTTGAAAATTTCGCAATAAGGAGTTGCCATTAGCCTATTGGGGTCGGCTAGAAACCAAGTGAGGCATGAGAGTGTACCTCACTTTCTACGCAACCAGAGAATCTAGGATTAGGGACTTATTACACTAATTAACTAATTAGTGCCTTTTCAGTACCTAATCTTGTTCATTTTAAAAAGAAACTTTGTCAAGCAGTTTGGATTAATTTTAGATCAATTCACTAACACGCGAGGTGATCATGCAGGTATGCAATCATTAAAATAACAATTAGCAACCAAGATCCTAATTGCAGTAAAATTAACGAGTGCAACTAAACATTCACAAATGTAATTAAATATGTAAATTAAATCTGTGACATAATCAATGTACGAGCAAACAAAGGCCTAATTACATTAAGAAGCCAAGACATGACAATTCCCAACCAAATTGTTGCATTTTTTAATTTCCAAAATTTTTTAACTTTTTTTTTTTTTTTTTTTTGGCGAGTTGGGTCGGGTTGGGTCTGACCCAAGCCCGGGTTGGGTTTGGTCTGACCGGACCCGGGTCCGACTTGGTTGGGGCGAGTCAGTCAAACCCGCTCGGTTGGGCTAGCCGATCAACCCGCCCGAGCAGATCAAGCCCGACCAACCCTGGTTGGGCCTTCGCTCGGCTGGGATTGGGCCTTAACTAGCAGGCCCAAGCCCTTGCAAGCCCAAGCGAAAGAGACCGCAAATCTGGCCCAACTCGACCCACAACCCCTGCTTCGCGGTCGTTCAATCGCAGCAGGGGACGATGACGGCATGCAGCGTAGGCGTTTTCTGGCCAAGGCACGATGGCGCCGTCTTGATTAGGTGGGGGGATAGCTCGGCTTCCGGGCAGACGGCGGTGCCACTCCAATGGCCGATCGACCTAGCTGAGGCTTTACGCAAAGAGGTGATGAAGGGGGTCTCCGCTAGGCATTTCAACGAACAAGTGGAGTGCGCTAAAGAACCTAGAGATTTTCGGCTCGGTTGAGACCCGAGTGCAAGTCCAAAGAACTATTGAAGCAAATCAAAACATTAGGAAATGCAACAGCGACAGGTGGAGGGCCAGAGCTCATTCAAAATGGTCGGGGTGAGCTTCGACCAGCTCGATTTCACCATACACGCACCAGGCATTCAACAAAATGCCTACCTGAGTTCCAGAGGAAATGACAGCTGTCGGCGTCGATCAGCGGCTCACCGGCGATGGTAGGGCGTCCCGGAGACTCTTCTTCTCCTCCGGTTTCTTCTCGATGCCTGTCTTCCCCCCTCTTTCTCCCGTTTTTCCTTCTGTTTTCTCCTTGTTCTTGGCGAGGACACTTAGCTAGCAGCTGTCCTCGCCATCCTTGCCTACGAGCTACGTGACATTCCCTACTCCTCCCCGTCCTTCCGTCCTTATCCTGCTCATCCACTGCCATCCTTTCCTTTCTACAGGTCGTGCGCGAAGGCCATCCTAGAGGAAGAAGACAAGCCGGAGGGAGCGAGCCGGGCTGAAGGGGGTAGGGCTTGGGCCACAGGAGAAAAGGAAAAAAAAGAGAAGAAAAGGGCCTGGGCTCAACACGGGGGAAAGGAAAGAGAGGCGGGCCGGGCCAAGGTCGGATCTGGCTCGACCCGGCCTTTCTCACCCCTTTTTTTTAAAAATTAATTAATTAATTTTTTAAATAATTTTTTTAATATGTATTTAAAAGGACAAATTATGTATCAACAGCTACCCCTCTTTGAATGTAACCTAGAAGAGGTTGATAAGGCTAATAAGAGCACCTAGAGGGGGTGAATAGGTGATCAAAGATGTTTTTGCAAAACTTAACAAATTAATTCATCTTTTAAGAACGATAGACTGAAGATGTAAAAGACTATAAACAATTATATAGAGCTGCGAATTAAAGTAAAGAGATTAGGGATAGAGAATCAAAACACAAGGTTTATAGTGGTTCAGCTTAGACCAAGCCTACGTCCACTCTCCCGCACTGACAGCCCACCGGCTGGATTCTACTATGAACCAAAAGAGATTTTACAGTCTCACGTCCTTGATTCCACAGTGTAGAGACTCAGCTACACTTCCTCAAGGTCTCACAAGTATCTAATCTCTCTTTTGAGTACAATTTAAGCTCAACAATTGAAATAACGAAGAACTAGGAGCTTTAGACTTTGGGATTTTTCTCTCACGCACACACTTGAATAACTTAAGCTTCTTCCTTATATACTTCTCCATGCCTTCATAACCGTTGGCACCTTCCAAAGGAGTTCTTCCAATCTACCCGTTGGACAGAATCAATTAGGAAGATCTAGAGTTATTTAAGGAATGTGATGATAGCCCACCAATCCTGCTCGCCCATACAATCAGGATCTAGGTTTCCATAAGTAGAACCTTCCAAGTATATTTCGCTAATCAAAAGATCTAATTATCCAAATTAATTTCGATAAGAATAATTGATCACGGAATGCTAACTCCAGCCATGAGATCTTCTTCAACCGTACGAATCAAATCCTTAAAGGTACACTCGCATCTGGATAAATCTTCTTCAATGAATAAAACTTTTCTTCGTCGGTCTAGAAACTATCAGTAAGGGCAGACTTTAAATCTTGAGTCTGGAAGTCTTCAGACTTTGATGATAGAGTCTACACGTCTTCAGACTAGACTGATGGAAACGTTTTGTCAACTTCAAAACTAATAAGAAAGTTTTCTCCAACAATCTCCCCCTTTTTTATAGTGACAAAATTTTCCCGTAGATTTGAACACTTTTGTCCTGCAAAACATCACTTAAACAAACCATGATATCTCATAAAAGATAAAGAAATTAGGATATGGATAGCAACAATTCTGCAACCATAGAAAACATGTTAGTCCTGTAAAACAACTATCCTTTCCAAAATCATTATCACAGTCAAAGATATTGCAAGCATCAAGGATCAAATCAAGCAGTTCAAACCATAACCAAACAAAAGATAAGTCCACAAAAGATGAAATCAAAATCAAAGTCAAATGAAGTCAAATCTACAACAACTTCTCCCCATTTTTTTCAACAACAAAAAGTGGAGAACGAATAAAAAGATGGTTTGAAAATAGGGTCAGAATCATGGCTGTTTTGGAAGGCGAACAAACTCGAACTCTCCCATCGAATTCACTGTCTTCTCAAGCCTTGCAAAACTCTACTTCAGTGATTGAAAATTTTCACCCTGCACAGATGACTGCACTTGATTCTTCAGGGCTTGTATCTGATCGTGCGAAGACACTGAAGTGGCCATGAATGCGTTCTTGAGATCCTGCATCTCATACCCCATAGCATATTGTTGTTTCCTTACATCCAATAGAATCTCTAGCAATCTTGAAAAGTCTGATGTTTGATCTGTTGCAGCACTAGGTCCAGCCGAGTCAAATCCAAGGGTTTTGAGAATAGATGGAACTTCAGCAGATTGTCCACCATGACTATGAGTAGATGCTTCGGGATAAACATCCTCTAGGTCTGCTGCAAAGCGACTCACATCACTAGTAAATATAGGAGAAGAAATACCTTGATGTCCAACAGCCCTCCCTGTTTTGTTGCCTTCAGGTGGAGTAGGTAAGATTTCTTCTAGATCAACTTCAGCTTCAGAGTGATGCACGTCAGCAGTTCCAGTTCTTGCCATCTCAGAATCACTGGACAAGGAGACAGCTAAGGTTGGCTCAAAAGAGTCCTCTTAATCCTGGTCTCTCTATTCTTCTCCTTCTTGTCCTCTTTCTTCTCTTCTTTCTACTTCTTCTGCTCTCCTCTTCTTTTCTCTTCTTCTTCGTCTCTTCTTTTTCTTCTCTTCTTTCTTCCTCTGTCCTCCTCTGTTCTTCAGCTTCCTTCTCTGTCTCTTCTCTCTCTTTTTCTCCTTCTTCTGTCTCTTCCCAGTCTCTTGAAAACTGATAAAACTCTTCAAATTTCGTAAGGCTGAAAGAGTCATTTCATCATCATCCTCTTCATCCTGCAAGATGAGAATTCTTTTCTTCTTCACAGGAGCAGCCATGGGCTCCTTGCCTTACCTCTTTGCTGCAGTAGAGTCTTGTTTTGTTTTCACAGAAGACTTCTCTTTCATACGCTCCAACACCTTGTTCAGCTCTTTCAAACGCATCTTTGTGACCATTTTAAAACCAATCACCATTGGAGGGATGCTTGTCAAACATAATAGTGCAGAGATGTGAATGTTAAAATGTCTAAAAAGGCGCGTGATAAGAGCAGAGTAAGGGAGTTGTCCCTTATCCTTTGCCACTGTCCTGTACATGTAGAACATGATGGTGTGAGGCAGAGAGAATTTGAATCCAGCATTGATGGCATACATCAATTTCGCTTCAGATCGAGGGACATCAGTCTTGGATGTCGACTTTGGATGAATGCAGTTGATTACGATCTTGTACTTGATAGCCGGTGACCGGAATTTCGCACTGATTGCAATGGTGTGCTTGATTTATTTAATTGAGTGTTATTTTGTGCAAATTGAGTGGTGATTGAAATTTTGGGTATTTATCCCAAAATTGTGTAATTTTGCTATTTAATCAGAAAATACCGAGGCGTCGGTTTTTAACGCCAAAAATGTTTTTAGGCACTATATTAAATAGTAGGATTTTTAAAAGAAAAATATAGCATTTTAGTTTAAACTGACCATGTACCCACATACGATTATTTTTATCGGGTATTTTTAACACGATGAAATTAGGCCAAGTTCATTATTTAAATTGAGGAATTGGTGTGCAAACCACATTCCTTGGCCGGAATTGATTGATCGTGTGTCAACTTGTGTGAGCAATATTGAATCGTCAGCTTGTGTGAGCAATGAATCGCCAGCTTGTGTGAGCACTATTGAATCGTCATCTTGTGTGAGCAATGGATCGTCAGCTTGTGTGAGCATTGATATGTCAGCTTGTGAGAGCAATATACTATATCAGCTTGTGTGAGCTATAATATATATCCACTTGTGTGAGCTATAGTATATATCAGCTTGTGCGAGCAACCATCTATATCAGCTTATGTGAGCATAAATATAACTCAGCTTATGTGAGCAGTGATTGAATTGATTGAATTGATAGATGGTATTGATCGTATCGATTGTATTGAAGTAAATGGATTGAATTGATTGGTTGAGATTATGAACTATACTGATATGCAAGAGGGATTTGAGGCAAGGTAAGTCTTCTGACTTGTGTGTATAGCTGCCTCTAGGCGTATTTCATTTCTAGTCGGAGTTTAGGGGGTAAACTTGCTGAAACTTTGTCTCACCCCGTCGTTGGCTCAACCTTTTTTAGGTCCTTAAATGGCGGTTCCTCCGGAACGTTTTGGTCAGCCCAAGAGGGTTACCGAGCAGGTCACCGATATCCCTGTTCCCGGGGGCCACGGAGTCTGGGTCTATGAACTCGTGAGAACCACCATCTGGGTCGTTGCGGGTCTACCTCAGAGGTTACCCCATCGATTCAAAGCGTGGTATCGTCGCGGGCTCAATGGATATAAAGTGGGTCCCCTGCAGGATTTTGAGGTCCCAGTATCGGTGTTAAAAGTCGCTTTTGGCAAGGGTACAGCTAACCCTCCTGGTGGTGTATGGTGGACCCAAATCCCCAGGAGATCTCGGAGTTTTCAGTTGGGGATTCGAGTGCCCAGAGGACTTGTAGGCTTTTCTATTTCAGTAGACTTTTGTCTTTAGTCTAGTGTTGTATATAAACTGGGGTGTTTATAAAAGTATTTTGGTTGTGAATATGTTTCCTACTTTTCTATCCCGTGTTGGTTGTTGTCAGGAGTAATTGTTTCGCTTCCGCATATGCATTAAAATGAATGGGTCGGCAACGCATCCTGGGACGTCGCAAATTTTATCGACCACCGAGGGATAGGCACGCACTTGAGGTTCAGGGCATGACACGAGGTGAGTCTTCCCTTCGTTTGGCTTTCTTCTTTGAATTGCCAATCCACCTCACCATATTCTCATACATGGTTGTGGCTATACTGATAGTAAGCTTCAAATCTAGGGTGTACTTCCTAAAGATGTGGTTGCTTCAAGCTTCGTAAATTGACTAGAGTGTTGTCATAACAAGCTCAAAACCGGTGTTATTCCTAGGTTTTCTTTCAATTTAACCAACCATTCATCAATTCGAGATAATTTCAATCTATCTACTTGGATGTTTAAGGTTGCATTTCACCAAATTGAGGCCATCCATCGGCAAAGTAGTAGTACATACTCAGTTGTCTCAACTTTTCATTTGCACACTACAGAAATGAGTTCAGGTACTTTCTCTTGAAGAGATTTTCCATAGTAGGCAAGGTGTCTTGGCAAGCACTTCATAGAAAAGCTTGATTTTAGGGATACTATTGGAGTGTCATATGTATCTCCCTAAGTCACGCTTGGGCTGGTAAGAAGAGGAGGCCGTTTTTAGGTTGATTTGTGCTGTTAATTCTCTATTGTTGAGGTACCCACTCTATAATCTATTGACTTGGAATTGGCCCAAACAAGTATATACTTTGTGCTTGAAAGGCCAATAAATATAGCAAGTATTTCTCTTATTGTTTCAAAGTCAAATAGAGTGTTTATCAAGGATTCATTCCCATTTTGAATCCTTGTATTATCAAACCAACCACTTTAATTGGCTTCCCTATCGTTGCATGGCCACCTATTAGTCCTCTTTTCAGCCACTTATCTTCTCTAATGGAAATTTTCTAACCATCACCAACAGCCTATAAAAAAGGACAAATCATATCCCTTCCAATGACCAGACTTTGGCATCCCCACGATGCATATGAACCCTTCCCTCCTTGCCAAAAGTTGCCTTTTGGGAAGTGAAGTGCTTTCATAACTTGATTCCAAAGCATCTCATGATGCTACCATAATCACCACACGTGTTTACCTAACACAGCTTTGTTGAAAGCTAGTAGGTCTCGAAAACCAAGGCCCCATTTGCTCTTTTTCAATTTTAGGATTTCCCATTTCCACCAATGTGCCCCAATTGTTTTGTTGCTATTTCTCCACCAAAATGTGGCTATTTTCCTCATAATGGCCTTACAAATCGACATTGGAATTCTAAAGATAGACTTGGCATATTGAGGTAGTGGCTGCACCACTGCCTTAATCAACACTTCCTTACCAGCTTTTGACAATAAGTTCTCATTCATAAAGTTTTGTATTTCCAGCCATTAGATCAGACCATGGCTCGATTATATTGTCTGTATGTTAAAAAACAATGCCTAGGAAGAAGGAATTTACATATGAAACGTTTTGGATGGAGGATGTTGATTGTGCCCGAGTAGTAAAGAAAGCCTAGACTTCCCTTGAATCACAACATATTGATCAACCGAAAAAGTTGAACCTTGTATCTAAAAGGCTTGTTGCTACGAGTAAGGAGAGATTCTCTAATGCGCAAGAAAATTATTTGGCTGAAAGGCAAGCTTCAAAATTTAGTAAACAGTAAAGAGGGGCAAAATGATAGAGAAAAGGTGCAAAACCTGAATAGAGAAATTGAATTTTTGTGGAGACAAGAGGAGATGTTCTAGGGTATGAGATCAAGCATCAGTTGGTTAAAGTGGGGCAAGAGGAATACAAAGATTTTTCATGCTACGACCATTTAGTGAAGAATTCAAAACATGATCTCTATGATAAAGAATTTAGATAGGGAATGGGTGAGAGACAAAGGGTAGTTAAAGATGATGACTTGGGAATACAACACCAAACTATCAAATGGTTGGGCCTAGAAACTTTGAGCAAATCTTCCACCAATTCCTAAGAATGTTGACAAAATCGATTACAATTGAGGAGGTCACAGCTGCTATGCAGCAACTAGGAGCAACAAAAGCCCCTTGACCAAATGGTTTGAATGGAATATTCTATAGGCACCATCGGCAGGATATCAAGCAAGACATTCATAGGAAGGTATGCACATTTTTTTAAGTGGTTATTTAATTCCCGAGTTGAACAGAATATTAATTTCACTCATCCCAAAGCCCCCATAGCCAGAAAAACTTGAATAGTATCGGGCTATTAGCTTATGTAATTTCATTTATAAGATCATTTTGAAAGTTATGGCAAACTAGTTGAAACCATGGTTAACCAACCTAATTGTAGCATAATAGAATGCTTTTGTTAGTAGAAGATAAATTCAAGACAATATCGTAATTGTTCAAGAGGTGCTTCATCAATTGAGAGTTAGACAAATAACAAGAAAATTCTAACCTGTTCTTAAGTTGGATATGCAAAAAACATACGATAAAAAAGAGTGGCACTTCCTTCAAGAATGTATGATCAGGACAGGTTTTAGTCGAAGATGGGTAAACTAGGTTATACAATGTGTTGCAATGGTTTCCTACAATATGAAATTCAATGGAGAACTTTTGTCTTACTTCAAACTGACACGAGGCATCCCCCAAAGGTGACCCATTATCCCCCTAATTATTATAGTGGCTAATGTGCTCTCTCAATTGATGAATTAAGGTACTATTAGAGAAATTAAATTGAATGCAAATTGCCCTACATTATCACATCTCCTATTTGCAGATGATTCAACTTTCTTCCTGGATGGTACTATCATCAAGTGTCAGAATGTGGCTGAGGTATTGCACCAATATTGTTTTGCATTTGACTAGGTTGTAAATTTCAATAATCCGGGAGGTTCTTCAGTAAAGGCTGCCCACAGGGCCTAAGGAGAAATATGTCTTCAGAAATGAGAATGCCAGAAATAGAAAAGATGGGGAACTACTTGGGTATTCCATCAGATTGGGATTCATCGAAGAAAGATATATTTGTGTGAGAGTAGATATGCATCGATTGAGCAGCTTGAGTTATATATTGAACAGCCTCGTAGAGAAGATGGTATTCTAATGCAAAAATTTCTTGTAACGTTCTGCACAACAGTTCGCCAACTGGACCGTTGACTGACCTGACCAACATGGAACCGTTGGACACACTCCAAACTCATTTTTTTCCAAGTTCCCACGGTGAATTTGATTTTTTTTTCCAAGTTCCCACGGTGAATTTGAACCCAAGTCAATTTTCCGTGGAAAGGTACCTTTAAGTACTTGTTCCCCGAAACATCCTCGACAACAAATTGACTTTTTCATCCACTAATTACGGACGATAATTCGTGTCATCAAATCTTATATTGATAATCTGTTTCATTTTTCTGTAATTGCAAAGTATTTTTGCTTTTCTTTTATCTGATTTGTGTCATATTGAAATAAGCTCAGCCGTGTCGTGTGGGACTTTTCTCGACAAATCTAGAACTTGTTCAAAGTTCATCTTTGTTATGAATTGCCACCCCATCCCTATAAGTGGCACAATTTGTGGAGAGAATGGTTTTGATGATCGCAAACTCATTTTATGTCAAATCCCTTATTTAACTTACAAAAGAAGAAGAATGAGTATGACTTAGACAAAACAGGGACGGTTTTGCCGATCATTTAATGCATGACTTGATTTCAACTGTTGATTGAAAATTAAAACTCAAAATCTCCGGCGACCTCCATGCTGCGGTGGTCGGCTCTGCTCATTGATATGCTTAAGTTTCAGTGAGTGAGCGTGCACCAGAGTACAGAACTCATTGTGCAAAGAGAAAAGACGACGGAGCCTGTGATGACCTCGGTGGCAACAATGGCGACGGCGATTGCATGGTGGTGGCGGTGGATTTGATTTTTTTTCTTTTTCCTTCATAATTTTATGGCGGTAGTGAATTGGAATTACTCTCTCAACACTAGGCATTACAAGGTAACTCAATTCCACAAATTACTAAGCAATCGAAATTCACAAGTAATCCATTTCCAGATTTGAACTTCTTTCCAAACATGATGATCTTGTATTAGGATTTCTATTCATCAATCAAGCAAGGCTTTCGAGTAACGTAAGAGCTAGCCACACCGGCACCCGATTCAGTACGCCTAGTGGATTTGATCTGTGGGATCATGTAGGCCTCCTGGAGGGTTCACATAATCTAATAGATCACATGTACTGAGTTGTATGCTCTCAGTGCACCTAATAGTTTTCTCGCGCTATGGATTCACGAGATTAGTCAAAGTTAAATATCTGAATGAATGGGCCATCTCGAACCCCAACTATTTAAGTTGACGGGTCTAAGCAGCAATGGTCGTCTCTCCCTCGGATGAGGCGCTTGACTACGGTTGTCCATGCTTTGGGCCAAATGGACTTTTGAGGATTGCTATTGAAGCCCCAGTTTCTCTTTTCATTGACCCCCGTCTATTTTGCAACTATATTTCAGATTTAACGCGGCTCCTCTATTACTTATCCCTCTCTCCCCCCCCCCCCCCCCCCAAACCCCAAAAAAAAAAGGATCGAGTAGTCATGCTTAATACTTCTAGGACTTCTCCTTGGAGAGAATTTTCAAGGTTAAGAGAGAGAAAGAGAACGAGGGTTTTTAAAGAAACTTCCTTTGGTGGCAAAGCGCGAATAAAGAGGAGACCTGAGAGAAAATCGCATAGTGAACATCGATGTGAATAAGATTTATCACTAATCGTAAAAAAGAAATTGATTAAAGTGGAGAGAGAAACAGCTACCAAGTGCCAACTGGAGGGCCAGGTATTTTTGCTAAAAAAACAAGATGAGTTTGGGCGAAAAATCAGAATTTATTATGTCAGGAAGTTGTAGCCTATGCTCTTCATAGTACATTCTGCCCACATTCGAGTCTCGAAGTCGTAGGTTTCTGAAGGGAATGGTTCGAGGGTCGGGTGGCATGTGGAGCAAGTGCTTTGGATATATGCTCACGTTCAGGGTGCGATCTTCTTGAGACCCTTCCCAGTTTTGTATTTGATCTGTAGTGTGATGAATTGCTGTTCTATTTCAGGACTTGAATTGGAAGTCAAAGCGCCCGTTTACATGTATACTGATGGAACAATAATGGTGTGATTCCATCTTAAATTGATGGAACAAAAAAATAGACTTCTTTTTTTTTTTTTTTACTTCTTGTCTATATTTCAAATCTATTTCTCGCCACTAATCTACTCTAGGGTATAGAAAAATTAAATGATATACACAAACAAACTTTTTTATTATTTAAAAACAGTGAAATACAAATATTACCAAACAAGCCTTAAATATAGTGAAAAGAAAATCAAATGCAACTTTCTTTGCCACATTATAGGTCTATTGCAATGTACTCATGGACACTATTTCAATTTGTACACGTTCGTCAATTTTCTAATTATATTTATATTAAACAAAGAATATCACAAGAATTGAGTTCCCTTGATGTCGAGACTTATTTGATAAGCAAGCAAACTTGGATTCTATGGTTGTTTTGAAGGAAGGATGTCATCTTTGTTATGTTAGGCTTATGTTAAGCGAAGAAGAGAACAGAGAGTTGCAATGTCCTCTCTCTCTCTCTACTTTTGGTTAAGAACCAAAAGAGGCTAAAAACCTAGTGATTTGCGCCGCGAGTGAGAGGGTGAGGGAATCAGTCACATAAACTACAGAGGAAAACCCTGAAAATGGAGGGAGCATGCATTCCTTCGGAAACGATGCGCTTCAATTGTTTTCCGATGTCCTTCATTTTTATAAGGAACAAAACCAACGCGGAGTACAGTCAATCCTTGTTTCTTGACTATAATATTAAAGTAGATGTTTAGCCGGCGTGGCCTGCTCGCAGCGGCTGCAATCATCGTGAGCCCTCCGTCTTTGTTGATAAAGGGGACCGAGAGAGAGATGCTTGCGGATGTTGAGAAGAGCTCATGGGCGACAGAGACGGCAACCTGGTTGTGACGGAAACTGGGCAAGCGACGACGAAGTTGCATTGTGCGTGCGTGGTGGCAGTGGCTGAGGTTGACGTGAGAGGGAACGGGGGTAGTTAGATTAGGGTTTGGTTCGAACATCTTGAAGTGAATTTCATGAAGGCTATGAGTAATTAAGCCTTTTCATGTAGCCCTATAATGTTCATTTATCGTTAATTTTAGAGAACCTCAATCCTTACTTCTTGTAATGACCAAAATAACCTTTCATCATATAACTTTTGCGGCTCACGCATTCTGACTTTTCACATCGCGAAACTCTATATAACCTATTCCATTATACTCAAGTATTAAGCAAAATCGGACATACCATTTTCATAGTCCTTCGAGATTGACATTTCCTTTCATTTCTAAGTTTCAGAAACAAAGGTCGGTTTGAAGAAGAGACAAGTCACTTTTATTTTTTACACTCCTTTGCAAAAGACATGTAAAGGAGAGAGCATCAAGCATAGACACAGATTCCTAAACAAACCCGAAAAGAGAACCAAGGAAAACTCTACTCAGCTCAGCAACGAGAGGCATCTAATTTTCGACGACTTCCTAAGCCGAGCAGCCCATCTATAAAGGCAACATCAAATCCGACAGCTAATAAACAAACATCAGTACCAAGGTTCAATACCCACTTTAAGGAAAGCCCTACAGGCAACAAGCAGGTACAAGTCATCACCTTTGCTTCTTCCCACTACTTTAAACATAATCTTTTCTAAGCAAGCAAGGTCGGTGTGAGAATTAATATTCTGAATTACAGGTTGGGTCGATGCACATGGGTTTTCGCTGCTTCTTGACTCTGGTTGAGTTCCAGTTTAACCTGGAGCTATAATTGATGATGATGTTATTTAATGATGGTAGCTTAGGAAGACGATTGCCGCACCGAACAAGCAACTACCTGCGCCCACTGTCTCAACCTCGTCTTCACCACGTCAGGATTATCGCCTGCACAGATGTTTTCGTAATTCCCCATCAACCAAACCAACCCAGGACGGAAAAAAAATCGCCATTCTTTTACCATTATAGCGATTCAAGCATCTTCATGATTCTGTGAATAGTAAAAGAAGCAAAGCGATGAGCAGAGGGTTTTCCTTACTGGGTCCACATATGGCAGGGGGGCTGCCGATGGGAGACGCGCTGTCGCAGTCCGACGCAGTTGAGGTCGACGTCTCCGCCGACCTCGGGACGCTCCCGCCGCACTGCCTCGTCACGGCGTAGTAGAACCCCAGAGCTGGCAAGGTGTCCGACAGGCGGCCGTCCACGGCCTCCGGCGAGTCAAACCCGAACCCAAGTTCTATGCATCCCTTGAGCTCGTCGAGGTCCTCCTCCGTGACGCTCTTGCTCGGGCGGTTCCTGACGTTCCCCTTACGCCGCAGCCACGCCTCCTCCCGAAACATGTCTGGGGACCACGATTTCTGCTTGCACAGAGACGACCGGTTCCTCAGCAGCGACGGCGTCGATGCCAGCGACCGGAGCAAGGGCACCTCCTTGTTGGGTCCCGGTTCGGGTTCATCCTGCGGCTCTTGACGGGATAGCTGGTGGTTTTGTTGGAGGTGCGGCGGCAGCGGCTGTGCGTGGGGAGGGCGCATGGCGGGGAGGGCCCCGAGCACCACCCCGCGAGCCGGGGTGTGCAGAGGCCGGGGGACCTCGCGGGGGGGTGGGGAGAGCGCTATCGCTTGCGCGGCTCTCCTAGGTATTGGCCCTTGTTGAAATGGAAGATGTGCATTGTGCGACGGGTTTAATAAGTGGTGGTGGCCCTGGTGGGGGGTGACGATCGAACCGAGCGGGGGTGGGTCAATGTGGGGCATGGCATTTATTGATTGGCTTGGTCCATGTCATCATAACATGTCTTTTTGCTTTTCACCTTTTTTTTTTCATGTTCTCTCACTGTCCTTTCTTGCTTGAAAATCACTCCATCAAAAACTTATCTTTTCGTTCGCCCTAAAAATACCAATACGCTCAAACACCAAAAGTAGAAACGCTAGCATCGGTAAATTTGGGAAAAAGAAAGATTTGCAGTCCATCTACTTGAAGAGTAGCTTGGAGATAATATAGTGAAAAAGTTTGTAGATGGAGTTGTTAAGTGCTAAGCTAGTATACTGGTTAGATCAACAAGGTATGCCTTAGCTATAACTTTGTAATAATTTCGTTTAGCTAAGCGGCCAATCCTTAATGCCACTTGTTCAATTAGATAGTTTTCACTTGAAAGGGATGAGATAAGTCCCCACATTAATTGAGAACGAATGATGGCCTGTGACTTCTAACCGGGGGCTCAACCATTTTCCTCTTGAGGGTTCCTTTCGATGAGCACGAAATCGGGGGGCTTGTGGGCCAATACGGGCAATACCTCGCAACACGGGATACGAACAGACCCCGACATCATTGGGTGTCGTCGCCTTCTGGAACCCCACATTGGCTTCCCACACAAAACCTAGTTCACGCCTGTCTTGGCTAGTCTCCATTTAATTGAGAGCCAAGGATGGTTTTGATATAAGCAAGGGACCACTCCCTCCCTTTGTGACGACCCTTCGGATAAAGCCAAAACCGTGACACCACGGGTCAAAGCGCATACAATACCCTGCAAATGGGCACAACGGATCCAGCATCATTACATGGTATTAAGATATCTGCGCAAATCTCCTGAAAATAATCCGATATTACAATGCTCTAAGCAATAGCTGAGCTAGCTAGATTATTCACATGAAAAGACAAAATAATATGAATTTGCAACGAGATCGACGCCCTTACTTTTAAGGTCGGCAATGAATATTACTTCTATCAGAATTTATCAGGAAATGCTACGCAACTTGTATGTGCAGGTGCTTCGGAAGCTGCCGTGTCCAATGTATTGACCAAGGAAGTTAATGCCTCCTGACAAGGAAAACAAACGTGAAGTGTTCCGCAATACATATGTTTCTAGGGTTTTCTTATATAAAACAATGTATTTCGCCCATTTCTTGCCAATCACATAATTTATTCTCGAACCAAGAGTCAAGTCTGATGACGGTATAATACGACAATAAGTCAAGTCTGATGACGGTATAATACGACAATAAGTTTCCATATAATATATATATATATATATATATATATATATATATATATATATATATATCTGTATATGTATATATAAGCCCTCTCGTTTTCAAGATAATGTTCTTTGTTCTCCAGCTTACTAATAAGATTTTTTTTTTGTTGTACAAATTTGTCTTTTATGAATGGATTAGCATGAGGAATATAAAAATACGAAAGAGTTTCATGCAGAGATACTCAGGTTAAATGAATTTGGCTAAGAGCGATAATACTAACACCATGAAATTTTATGAATATTCCATATGCATGAAGCATAACGTTAAAATATACTGAGTGTTTTTAAAAGCCGACAATATATCTAATACAAGAAAAACAGCACTATGTACATATAACCCAAATAAATTAAACTTAACAATAAATTGTACCAGTAAATCATAATTACCAATTGATTACCAATATAATCAAAGTAAAATGACATAAATGATCCTTGAACTTTGGCCCAATGAGCAATGTAATCCCTGAACTTTGAATTTGTTCAATGTGTTCTCAAAACTGTAACCCGATATATAATATCGTCTCTAAATTTGAAATTAGTTTAATGTAGTCCCTAAACTTTTAGTATATATTCAATTTATTCTCTAAGTAATACGAAAATGTTTAGTATTGTCCTTTGATTGATTCAAGTTCAGAGACAATATTAAATACTTTCATATAGTTCAAGAATCGGATTAAACATAAATCAAAATTTTAGAGACTATGTTAAACAAATTAAAAGTCCAAAAACGACATTGCGCACTAGAATAAAATTAAAAGATCACGTTGCATGTTGAGCTAAATTTCAAGAATTATTTGTGTCATATATCTCTATAAATAATCAAAAAGCAACTCTGCTAACTGCACAACCATGACCCCACTCCTAGGGCTTGGCTGTTCAGACCCACCTTTTTGTCTAATTATGAGCATATACCATATAATATGCTTATTCCAAGGTAAGACTTAAAAATACATTAATAGTTAGCAAAGGTTTGCTCAACCCATGTACAAAATCCCTCTGTAAATTAAGAAATATCCTCAAGATGTGGACGGGCAATAAAATATAATTTCTAATAAATCACTGCGAATATTATTAAAGAAAAAGTGGCGGGACTAGTTATCTTGATAAATTAACAAATGACACATGATGTAGTGATCCATATCCATCATTTTCAGAGGACAAAAAAACCTAATTAGAATGCGTCACCGCAACTTAATCTATAATTTGCTTAGCTCAAACTACACTCAATTGGTAATAAATGTAATCTGATTTGCCTTTGAAGTTGCACACAGTCTGCAAGTTGCGCGCATGTCCTTTGTGCTAGAAGATGCCAAAGTATGCAACTTATGTTGTCCACGTCATTATTAATTAAACTAATCTCCGGTGTTGATTAAAAGCAAAATTATCAGAGAGAGAGAGAGAGAGAATCCAGTATGGAGTTGTAAGTTTAGGCATAGGACGATCCATGGATGAAAATGGAAACATGATCCGAGGTCAATTTAACCAACTTACTTCCAAATTAGTGAGATTTCTCGAATTTTGTCATTAACAATTACTCCGCCAGCTCTCCCGTTTCGATAAAAATACTCTGACAACCACACAAAAATTACCTAGAATAGATATTAGCAAAAGGCTAATGTGTAAATTTTCGGAAAAATTATCTAAAAAGTTCAAAACTTATTATATGGCCAAAATTGGTCCTAAATTGCTCAACCTAACTAATTTAATTTTAAATCTTTTGACAATTTATTAATATAGTTCTCCTGGTTAAAATTGGCTAGAAAGCATTAATGTGGCTGTTGATCATCCTACATGGCATCGTCGACACCAACATAAATAATTTTTGCAATTTTTTAAAATTTTTTGAATTTTTGAAATTTTGTTCTTTTTTTTTTTTTTTCAATCTTCATCTTCTCGAAACATCAGCAAGGATTGCCAAGGCTTCAACACCAAATTTGGCCATGGTCAAGGTCTACAACCCTTGCTTGCGATTGATAAGGGTTTCGCATAGTGCTCAACAGATGTCGAGGCCTTGGCGACCCCTTTTAGCCCTTCTAAAAAGATGAATGCTAAAAAAAAAAAAATTAATAAAAAATAATAAAAAAATTATAAATACCGCCCACATTACCACTAGTTGTGTCATGTAGGACAGTCGGTAGCAACATCAATGATTTTTGACCGACTTTTTTTGGAAAGTCTAAATTGTCAAATTATCAAAAGATTTAGAACTAAATTAGTCAAATTGAATAATTTAGAATTGAATTGGCCATCATTTAATAATTTTAGGACTTTTTGAATAATTTATCTGAAAGTTTTTAGATACTCCTTTTGCATTGTTCTTAAAAAAAAAAACTGCCAAAATAGTGGAACATTCCTCCACACATGAGATGGGTTGGTCCCCACGTCGATCCGCATAATCCTTAAGCATGTGAACCCAATGCATATACTCTGTTAGAAGAGAGAGGGCCCAAGTGAATTGACTCCTAAATGAGGTCTCCTCGGCCGATGACCAACCCTCTCAACGGGTAACTACGAGGAGGGATCTAGTAGCCAGTGACGATGTGCATATGTACATGTCATGTAAGAGAGAAACGGAAAGAAATGGAGGTGCAAAAGGAAAGACGTATGCACAAATGAAGTAAGTCACAACAGTCATTTGACTCCATTCATCTGCATCAAGTGCCGTGTGGGCTTTGGGCCGTAGATCTTTGACGACAATGTTTCGCTTCGTTTCGTTTCTAAACCTCAAACCCAAGCTACGTTACACTCCTTGAAAGTGTCGTTCCTATTTAAGGACAACCACATAATCTACAACAACCGTCAGACCGTTGAGGACTCGGAAGATCCGGCGCATTCCGTCCCTCAGAAAAGACCATTCTAATCACGAACGGCCATTTTAATGGAAAAGCTCCTGATACTAAAGTTGAACGAGTGATCGTTGATCTCGACCAACATGGGCTAGTGCTACAAGCCTGTTTGTATTAAGCCTCATGGGCCTTCGGAGGATTTATCCTTTTTCTTCATACTACCTTCAGCCCATCCACGGCATGTCTCCATGAAAGTCCGTTCTAATGCAGGATGACTTGAATAATATTATGCAGATTTTCAGCATAGACATGATCCAGGAAGTCTGCCTTGACTATGCAAAGGAAAAGTTCGAGCTTTTCTAACCCCCAAAGGAATGGCCGTCATCTCCTACCTTAGCTGTCTTACGTTATGACCTCGGAAAAGACCTCTTGATTGGCACTGGTTTGAGTTTTGAAGGATCAAATTGCGTGAAAGATTTTATCGAGCATCGTTCATCTGAGGAGTCCTCGTCCGTGTTTCACTCGAACTTCACCGGCATCAGCATGACTGTCGAAATGGAGTTTCCTCTTGAATTTTCGGAAGGGAATAGTCCCGATTAAGACGTTATGTCCTACAGCGTTGGTCGGCCATGAGGTTGAAGTGCTAGTTCATTTATGTTTTCCTCCTACAAAGTATCCTTCGGATCTCTTTCTGCTCTTAGGATTTGAGAGTAAGATCGTCCTAGGTTTCCTTCTTGCATGATCCCAGTCACCTACAGGTATCTGTTTCTATTGTCTTTTTCTAAAAATTTCCCTTTCACATAATTATATCGTGGGCTTGAGTTAGTAGTGAAACTTAGTTGAATATGAGTCTGGTGCAAACCCATAAAGATCCACATAGAGTTGGGTTTTGATTCTTTAAACTCATTTCAATCCGTTTTCAAAATTTTAGGTGAGTCATATTACAACTCGGCTCACTAAAGTCAAGTTGAAAAATGGGTTTCCGACCCATGTTGCCGCCTTTGGGTAATGGCATCATACAAATAGAGCTTACGAATGCGCCGGATCATTGGGCGAACACCTGTAGATACGAAAGCTGACCAAAACTGAGTACATGGAAAATTAAAGTTGGAAGAAGACAAGATAAAAAAAGAACAACACCAAGTGATCCTCTCGAACCAAGTTTAAAAGACAGCATAACAAAGTGACATATGGGAATTATTAATAACATGGTGACAACATGCCACGTTGCCCAAGACTCCAATGTCGCATTTCAGCTTCAAGCACGCTTGATTCATGACTCACGAAATGAGGTATTGCTGCACTCTTTCATCTCCAGTCACATCTTTTAATTCAATGACATATGTGACAGATATTGCAGAGACGTGTAATGCAATGTCGGGGGGCATCTCAAAGCTAAGCGAGCCATCAAGAGGAAGAAATACCCGACAAAAATTAGGAATATTTCATCAAAGCAAAAGAAAGAAGGAAACCGGCTTTCGAGTACAAAATTTATTATCACTCACATTTTGTTCAATTCACGGGTGCACTATACTATACACGTTCAAATTGGGATAGAAGTGCTCATTTTCGCCTTGTATGCCATTTTTCTGAAAAGGAAAAGAAATGGGTGAAAAACTTTTGGGAAATCGAGATTTTCTCATTTTTTTTGTCTCTAACAAAAAAGGCCCAAGTTCGAGGTACCATAGAAAGAATGAATTTGATTAGATTTGTAGTTTTGAAGCAATGAAAGTTGAAATAAGACGAGCTGTACCTTAGTAGTGGATGCTCAAGACACATGACACGGGATCCAACCACGTTCGTCCATCTCACTCAAGTAGATGAGGCAATGGTAATCTTTGCTGGACCATATAGAGGAAAGATTGTTAGTGAAGAAATTGTCAAAATTGCAGTCTAATTGTGGAAGATGTATCCTTGTTAAAGGGGTTGAATAACAATCTCACAATGTATGAGTCAACTCTAGGACAAAGGATAGAAAAATCACCTTTGAAGGGGGAAAATGCTCTGGATGTCTTGCTCGAAAGAAGATCGACGAAGCAATGAGATTACACCAGAAACAAAACTTTTAGGAACTTCCATTACATTTATTTCAAACATTTACGACTTGATCACATTTTGAATTCGTTTACCAATTCAACCAAACAACCAAATATGGCCAGTTTGAACAAGGAGCAAGAAATTTAATACCCGAAATAGCTCGTGTCATCTTGTTTCGTATGGTCATTCAATGTAGGCTAAATCAGGATTGCCTTCTACAAGATTCCACGCGGGAGTTGGTAACTATCACATGACTTTATGCCCCTTGCAACGACAAAGTCAAGACAAGCCTGGACAATAAAAGAGGACACACTTAAAAAAAGACCTAGTCCACATCACCTTCAAGAAACTTCTTGAATACCTTTAACTTGTTCTCCACTCTTGATACAGTTGAAGTCTTCAATGATTTATCAATTCGATCGACCATGCTACGTTCATTGACAGACCACTCCCAAGATGCAAGAAACATTTAAAATGAGACCGCTATTGGTTAAGCCCTTGGGAGAATAATAAGGTTGTGTTGGCTTCTTTGTGACTTGTTATTTTGGGTGTAGAGTAAGGTGACCCAATTAGAATGTTTCTACATTTGAGCTTTCTTAGAGAGGGTAATGCATGTAAGTTTCTAGGATTATATTTAAAATCTCAAAATGTAGAGTACCTAAACACATTGGTTGAACCTAATTCAGACTTTTCTCTGGCCGAAAAAAAGGAAGAACTTAAGTGAGATGCTTAGGAGAACCATGTTCACACCATAAGTGATTGATTTTCACACTGATTATGCCATTTTACATATGTCCTCCCTTTCAAAGATGGAAGTATAATACTTAAAAAAATCATATATGTGATGGCAACTTCTAGAACTTTGAATCACTAATTTTGACTAATGCATGCAACCACTCCATCCACATGGATCCATTAACTTCAATACACCGAATGACAAACATTGCTTTCATTCTCATTTATCTTATTAGGTAATGAGGATGCATGTTGAAATTACCGATAACTTCTTTGTCAATCTAAGAGACAATGCAATTTCAATATGAGACCTACCATGTTCAAATCAAGTTTTAGGCAAGCTACATATCTTTCATTAAATTTGGGGAAAGATCATTAATTAGCTCTAGATGAACATTCTAAGCTAATAGCAGACCTTGCAATGGTTTTTTTAACCTAGTTAAAGACTCCAATGTCAAAATCAAGTATGTGTGTGTATTTGAATTCAGGTGTTGGTTCACCAAGAGAGGAATCATTATGTTGTGATTCTAAGGAGGATTCTATTTCATTGATTTGAAAACTCTCTTCTTCAAGAAAGTCTTCTAAAAAAGTATCATGACCTGTGGCTGCCATAATGTTATTGAGTTGATAGAGAGTTTCGTCATCTAATAACAGCTCATTTAATCTTTTATTTATTCGACAGTATTTTGAAATATATCCTCTTTTCCAAAATTGTAACCTTTAATATCTTTGTTAATTTTCCTTTCAGGTTTTTCTTTTGGGTTTATTTTGTTTATTAGCCTGTGATTTTTTTAAATAATATTTTGTATTTTTTTTATTTTTAGAAGGACAATCTCCTTTACACTTTGGTTTTGATGGTTCATTGTATGAAGGATCATATGGAGCACAAAAATCTCCTAAATCCCTATTGTGACTGTTTTATTTAAGCTATTTTTGTAATTTGATTGAATTACACATTTGTATTCCTTATTTATAAACATATGAAATTAATTCTCCCTATGATAATAGGTGATAAGTTATTTGACCATTGTATTTTTCTCTTATTTTATTGTGAACCTGGTTACCTAATGAGGTAATCCTCTAAAAAAGTTTTTTTTTTCCAAAAAAATGGTTGGTTATAATTTGGCCTAACCATTACCCTTTGTAGGAAAAGATCTTTATATTCTCTAAATCTTTCTAAGGATTTGCATTTAATAATTGAAAGATCTTGATTTATATCTCTTATATGATTGGCTCCTATAAAGTGTTGGGATTTAGAATAGATATGAGAGTACAAACAGCATCTTGGATGGCTTGTCCATTTGCATCCTCAGTACACTCTTCATATTCATCTATTTTATATGTATTTAAAATTTGAGCTTTTTGTTCATCAGTGAAGTAATTATCCCACCAACCTTTTAATTGCCCTATAAAACTGGCTACTAAAAAATTAGCATCAACATGATCGGAAAAGCTTTTTGAGTTTTATATGCATTTGCTACTATAACCATTTGATTTGGAATATTAATAATATTATATTAGGGACATCATCCATATTCCATTCATAAATCGCATCAGGAGAATAATAATTTTGAATCGTATGCGATGATTCTTCTAGAGCAATGTCAGGAAGTGTGGCTCTCTCATAATCTTTTTGGGGTTTTTCCGTAAGAGTCTATTTATTTCAGGAATTGATTCATTTTTAGATTCTTCATTGGATTTTTCAAGGACATATATTTGGTTTGGAGTATCATTGATAACAAATCCTGTTTATCCTCGAGGTTTCCTCTGTTGGAGGTCCTCTGACATTGGTGTCAAGGATTGGCATTCTTCCTAAATACCTCCTTCTATTTTCTATAGCTTTAACAAATTATGAACCATAGATTTTAGGAAATTCAAAGGATTTAAAGATTGGTGATTTAAGGGATTCAAGCTTTGGTAATCGAGAAGAGTATAATAAATTGAAGATTCTATCCTATTTAGTTCATTGTCAATAGTATGGAGATGTTGATTAGTATAATTATTTTGCTATATTATGTTTACATTTTGAGGATCATCGGTTTTAGTTGTGATTTAGAAGGGGGTGGCAGTAATTTCACTATCTCTATGCTAGATTTTAATCTTTCTCAAAGGAGGATAATTAGATTTTATGGTTTGGCCATCATCTAGTTGTCATTTATAAGTGTGATCTAAAACATAGATTTCTTTAGGTTGAAGGAAATATTTTTCAAAACAATCAAGAAAAAGATATGAATTTCGTGTTCACAAAGAAAATTATAATATTTTCTTTAATTTCTTTAGCAATATCATGGAAAGTATTTTTTTTTTTTAAAAAAACATTGTCTAATTTCTTTGTTTTCTTCTGAATTAAGTTCTTTGTATAAAAACTCTTGGTTGGGTTCAAATTCCTTTTCAAGAGTAAGAACCTCAGAGTCTACTAATTATGAATAAGTAGGTGCGTGATGAGGAGGACCTATGTTTTCAAGGTTTTGCTTGTTTTGGTCGTGTTGGTAAATGGGTCTAAAAATCCTAAACTGATTATCAAGACTACCAATATTAGCTATTATAGGATTACTAGGTTGATTTGAAGTTGCGACATTATCTTGGTTTCTTTGTGGAAGTGTTTATAGGAAGGAGATTTGGATGAAAGTCAACCGATCTTCTTGATGAAGTAGAAGGAATTGATCTCATATCAAATGATCTTCTAGGAAATTAAATAGTTACTTTTCCTTTTGCATGTTGTACTATGTATGTTGGTTCATTATTTCGAACAGCCCTTTGAGGGACTTGATTTTCCAACTCCCATTGTTTTGTTAAAATTATATCACTCCAATTTATTTATCTAGGGATAATAGTATTGGCTCTAGTAATATCGGTTTGAAGTAAAAAGGTTTTTCCTTTTGGACTAAGTTTGAAGGTGTTAACCCCAAAGGTAGAAATCATAGAGGAATTGAACCTTCGACTATTTTGTAGTTGTATGATTTAACTTGGAGGGTTAAAGATTTAATAATGTTCAGTTCTTTGAGTAATACTGAAAATTTTTGGGTAACAATCAAAATGAATTGGCCATTACAAAGACTTGTTTCTAATATTCTTAATATGAACTCTTCAAAATTAAATAATCTTGAATCACATGGGACTAGGAGAATAGAAGTATTTAAGCCTTCTTTAGTTAGCGGCTTAATACCTACTTGTACTAGCCTTGTGTGAATGTAATTATAGTTTTGCATATGTTTATTGAGGGAATTTTGATTTAAAAGTTTGATAGTTTCAAAAGATCTAGAAAGAGGTATGTCCCTTTCTTCAATTGTGATTAGGTAATCCAATTTTTTCAAAAATTTGAACTTTGATTGTTTATATATTTGATCAAGTTGAACTTTAGGAATTTTTGAATCTTCTATAGAGTTATTGAAACCTTTAATGTTTATGTCTTCTCTATGTATATGAGCTTGATCTAAAGACGTATGTGGAACATGTTGGTGGCTAAAACACAACCTAGAATGGGGTGAATAGGTTATTGTCAAACTTTGATGATCTTTTGCGAAAATTATCTATTCACTAAATAAAGATCAGCTCAGCCTAATGTTTGAGAAAATGTTAACTAGCTATATGTTAATGTATGTGAACAGAAGAAAACAATGGGACGCTAGAAGTTATAATGGTTCAGCTTTATCCACAAGCTTATGTCTACTTTTCAGACTAACAGTCTCAAGACAAGCTGGATTCTACTAGCAATTTGCTTGGAGAGTTACAAATGGCTAGCACTAATCCTTTTCACGATAGGTACCACTATCTAAACTCAGCCGATGCCCTTACGCTTGTACACTTAATCCTTTGTACAATTGATAAATAGTATTAATATCAAAAAAGTATGACAAAGAACTTATAACTAAAAATAATAGCAAGAAATCTTCTTGATTTTCTATGTTGCACACTCCTCTAGTTTTTTGGGGTCTTCCCTTTGATATTCTTCTTGAATCTATCCATTGAAGATGAATTAGAGAAGCAAAGAGCCATTGAAGAGTTTACGTTGAGTTGCTATCCAAGAAATGTACTACCCATACAATTTCTTTTCTTGAACTTTTACAGACTAATCAAAAATGACAAATACCGATGTCTTCTCACTACAATCTCTAACTGACCTGTCAGACGACCTAGTTGCTCCGTTACGTGCTTTATCTGGATTTAGTTGCTATGCAAATCTAGGTCTTTCAATGGCTACTTAGTTGACCCAACGGACATCATTAGATGTACTTAATTGCTACATTACCATTGACATAAGCATCATCAACAATTGATCTTTTAGGTTGACTAGTGCTATTTATCATAACAGGATATTTGCGAACTTCTTTCTAATGAATCACATCATGGATATTGCATAGTCCTTTGATCCAAACATTTGCATACACCATAGTAAGTAATACACTAAGAATAGTTTGGACATCATCAAAATCACTTGAAGATGTTTCTCCAACAAAACCGAATGTTGATTTTTTTTAATAAATCCATTTTAATAAGTTTGCTTTCATACATCTTAAGCTACTAACCAAAGCTGACCAATGAACTTACTACCAAATTGGGTGTTACTGCGTGGACCACTACTGGTTAAACACACCTCACCTAGGGAAGGTTCGAACCAAACTCGAAAACCTATTAAAAAGAAAGTATTAAGATAATCAATATTTCTTCTTTGACACTAATACCAAATAGCCCTTAAGATCTAGGGTTCTATATAAAGATAAGAAATGAATGTAGAATGATTTCAAATAAATCTATAGAAAATAGCAAAGTGATTAGTGACTAATGCAAATGAATAATTTGGAAAATAAATATAAATATCAAGTAAATGATATGAGCAATATAGAACTATATATAATGACCTTCCATAAGAGCGATAGTCCACATGCAAGTGGGGTGTTGTGAAACGTCATTGAAAGTAATTAATAATGTGACCTCACGCAAGAGCGGTGGTCCATACTCAAGCAAAGATCCCGCTGATATAAGAAAAAATAAAGAAAAGAAAATGTGACCTTTTATAAGGGCGGTAGTCCATTGTCACGCCCCGATCCTCGAGCGCGTGCCCATCCCTCGGTGGTCGATAAAAAAATGCGACGTCCCAGGACGCGTCGTTGACCCGTTCATTTTAATGCGTATGCGGAAGCGTATAAATAAATCCTCAAATGGCACAAATATGGGATAGAAAAGCAGGACCACAATTGCACAACCACAACACACCTTTATACACAGCTGACTAGTTTATTTACAATACTAGTCTATAGACAAAAGTCTACAAAAGCATAAAGTCAACAAGTCCTCTACGCGTTCGAACCCCCAGCTGAAAACCCCGAGCTCTCCTGGGAACTTGGGTCCACCACTACACCACCAGGAGGGTCAGTTGTACCCTCGCCAAAAGCGATTTCTAACACCGATACAGGGATCTCATAATCCTATAGGGTACCTTCTCTGGGTCCATTTCACCCGCGACGATACCACGATCTGAATTGATGGGGTACCCTCCGTGGTAGACTCGCATCAACCCAGACAATGGTCCTCACAAGCTCGTAAACCCAGGCTCCTTGGCCCCCGGGAAGAGGAATCTCAGTGACCTGTTCGGTGACCCTCTTGGGCTGGCCAAAACGCTCTGGAGGAACCACCATCTAAGGACCTGAAAATGGTTAAGCCCACGACGGGGTGAGACAATGTCTCAGAAAGTTCCCCCCCTAAACTTCGACTAGGAAGGAAATATGCCTAAATGTAGTCTATGCACACACAAGACAAAGGACTTACCTTGCCTCAGTTCCTTCCTGCAAGTTAGTACAATTTATATACTCAACCAATTAATCCATCGATCTATTCAATCAATTGACTCAATTTGATCACTACTCACCCAAGCTGAGATTCATTATTACTGCTCACCAAAGTTGAATATATATTAATATTATTGCTCACCAAAGCTGATACATGATAAATCAATTCCAGCCAAGGACCTTGTCCTTTGCACACCAATTCCTCAATTAAAATAATGAACTTGGCCTAATATCATCGTGATAAAAAAAAATACCCAATAAAAATAATCATGTGTGAGTACATGGTCGGCCTGAGCCAAAATGCAATATCTTTCTTTTCAAAAATCACACTATTTAATATGGTTCATAAAGACATTTTTGATGTTGTAAACCGACGCTCGATATTTTCTGATTAAATACCAAAATTACACAATTTTGGGATAAATACCCAAAATTACAATTGCCATTCAATTTGCACAAAATAACATCCAATTAAATAAACCAAGCACACCATTGCAATCAACACGAAATTCTCGTCATCGACTATCCCGATATAATTTTCGGAAAATAATAAATAATTAAATAAATATCATAAATAATTAAATAAAAGCAATTAAATACCAAAAATAGAAACTTAGGCCGAAAATGCTTAATTAAACACCAAAACGGGCCTGGAAAATTTCCGAACCAATCTAGATAAATTGTACAACTTATCTAGTTCCTAATTAAGCCGTTCTAACCACTTAACATGCATAAACGAATAATTAAATCGCTAATTCGTTCTAACTAACCACCTAAACCATACTTAGCCTAAACTAATCAACCATTAAATGTCATTAAGTCCCTAAGCAGAGTTTAATGAGTAAGCTCATCGGTTTAGTGATCTGGTGAGTCCACGGCGACGGCAACGCGGAGACAGGTGACAAACCTCCTGGCGGCGAAGCCAAGCAAGGCCCAAAAAAGTCCTAAAACGAGCCTCAAATCCCAAAGACCCTTGCTGGTCTTCGGCTTTAGTTGCTGGGCCGAGAGGATGAACCGGTGACGGATTGAGCTGGAAATGGTGAGGACGAGCAGCAGTGGCTGAAGTGGGTGATGGCGACGCTCGACGGTGATGAAGACAACTCAGGCGGCTGGACGGAGGCTCGATAGCGGCCTAGGGATTGCGGGGGACGGCGAGACAGCACGAGACGAGCGGGACGTGAACGGGCTGGCGCGCGAGGCTCGTGGGCAGCGCGACAACGGTCTTGGCGACTCAATGGGCGTGTGATGGGCTAGGGGGAAGGATGCTCGGTTTTCTCTGGTTCTTTGGAAGCTCAAACACATTGAAAATGGAGAAAGCATCTCTGCTGAAGAAGAAAAAGACAGCTACACTTGGAGAGGCCCAAAAATGCCTAAATATCCCTTAGTTGATCATTACTTGGCACCCACTTTTTTCAGCTCTATCCTCAGCCAATTTGCAGCCCACAATCTTCCCTAGCAAACCAATGAAGTGGTCCAAATGTTGTGGAGACCATGTCTTACGAATTTGAACACATTTTCCCCAAATTGAGTTCAATTCCTCTCCAATTGGACCTAATTTGGAGTCCATAAATACCACTAAGGTGTCCACACTTCAATTCACATTTTTCCTCGCCAATTGAACTCACTTGAATCCCAAAAACGCGATCAAAAGCGATCCTCCTATTTTTCCGGTCAAAAACGGCCCTACTTTGAATTTTTGCCAAAAATCTCGGTTTGCAGAAAAATCTTCAAAGAATGAGTCAACGGTCCTAAAATAAATCGTGACATGAAAAACTTTCAATTTCTGAAATCGGGTTCAAATTCGCGATTAATTTCAATCTGGTGCAATTTTAGCGTGACCTAACCTACCGAGTATCTTTTAAAAAATTTTAATGCAATTGACCCATGGTCGATTATTTTCGAGCCACATTGTACATCATCGACACATTGGCGACTCTCGATTGTCGTGAAAATCTCGAGGTTTCAAATGCGGACACAGGGTATCAAAACGACAGAAAAATTGGTCTAGTGCCGATCGACGATAATTTTACAATTAGGTGGAATAACCCACATTTAATCACACGGCTCAATTGAGTCGACCTATCTCCAGTCTCTAATCGATTTTTAACCGTGCTGTAATGACCCTTGTAGACTAGCACGGTCAAGCAGTCAATTTCTGATCGAATTCTTAAATCTGTTGCGTTAAAATTCATTAACGGCTTCACTAGATAGACTAGTTATCTCGTGAGTGATCAGCTTAGAGAATAGCACTATAGGTGCATCGATGAAAAGCCCGATTCATTCAACTGAAAACAAAACTGGAAATTCAGGATGTCACATCCATGCTCGAGTAGAAGAATAAGGGGTCCAGGCTTAGTAGTCCACTTAAGCATAAAAGAAAGAGAGGACTAAGAATATGGGGTACTAGTGCCAACCAAAATTTTGGTTTGTTATCTTGTTAAATGATAGAAAATACTTATTAAAGATTGATTATACAAGTTATCAAAAATGAGTACAAGTAATCAGGGATATCTTGAAGAAGTGATTACAAGTGATTGGGGTGATTTCTAGTGATTAGGAGTGATTACAAGGTAATACAAGTGATTACAAAGTTATTTGGGGTGAAAGTGAAAGAAGGTTGTAACATCCTCGATTCCGACCCCGTAAGGATCGGTCATAATATCCTAAAAGGATCGATCATGGGCCATTAGCCATGGATCGATCGAACCGACCAACCAGTCATGAATTGGTCAAGGTGTGGGCCGTGAATTTTCTACCAACCATACTGATGGGATGGGATCATCAGCTCATAAGATGACTTTTTGATCATGAGAATTGATCACGGGATGAGTTTGGATCGGCTGATCGTCATGGGTCGATCCAACCGGTCGTAGTTTCCAGTCACAGGTGATTCTGCTCGGTTATGTACCGATACGCGAACGATCTAAATTGATCAAATGTGATCATCTTCCGACCAAAAATGCATCATTCTCTATTTAATTCTTAGTGATTAGAACAGAATCTCGAATTGGTGATGTCTGACCATGGATCGGTAACGCACCGACCATGAACTCTACTGGTGGATCGGGTTCCGACCGAAATGAGCCCATAGATAGACCCAACTATTCCATCACTAATTCTAAATTCCATGAGTGCCTTGGCTTAGTGCTAGGCCATGGGTAGCCTTATGATTGGTCTCGAACCGATTAAAGGATAGCCGACCCTATTGGCTGACCGACCGTCCAAATGAACGATTTGGGCGAATATGGGACGTAATGGCCAAACCTCGGGTGTGTGATTCGGTTTTTTGAGGTGTACCTAATGATCCATTCTCCGGCCCCGGAACCAACTTAGACAACAGAATTCTCTAGACCACCTTTGTGAGGAAGAAAATGACAAAATAGAATTCTCTAGAACACCCTAGCTTCTTCATGAAGGAGGTTGACTTATCATTCCACCTAGATTTTTCTAGATATGGTCATGATTACCAAGAATTTACCTTGGGAATTAAGCAAAGTATCCAAGCCAAGTGTCCAAATAAAAATAGGACACATTGAAACTAATTATGGCTATCCTATAGCCTTGATGCCACCCTATCTTTTAGAGTGCCACCTATCCATAATGAGTTGTCTCCTTGATAATGAGTTGAGTGCTAATGTGGTCCAATGAAATGGAGACAAGCAAGGCATTAAATGATGACACTAAGTCATTAGGTCTCCACCTCATAAGCTTAGGTGTTCACTTGAAGATTTGATAATGATGGCTTGAGATTTTCCTCAGAGAAGAAGTCGGTGACTCGTAAGCTTATGTGTCCTTTAGAATCTTAAGTTATGATGAACCTAAAGGGTAGCCTTGATGAACAAGGAAAATGCCAACCAATCAAGAGAAGACATTAAGCATCAAGGGGCTTATGTGTCCCCTAGGGCCATAGACACATCATAAGCCTAAAGTGAGCCTTGGAGGGTAAGTAAATAGATGGACCAATCACAATCAAACACGAATAAGCATAAGCACCAACTAAGGAGACTAGACAGGCCAACTCGTTCCTTAGGCTTAATCATGAGATTGGCACCAATAATTGAAGATAATGAGGCCTATAAATAGGAGAAGGCATCCTCACATTTTAGATGTTTAACCATTTACACATTTCCTCTCCTTTCTCTCCTCTCTTTCACATCCTTCTCCTCCAAACCGCCTTAGGAGCCGTCCGATCACTAAAGGAGCATCTTGGAGCTAAGCTCAAAAGTTGTAAGTAGAGTCTCTAACTCTTGGCTAAGGCGAAAGCCTACATCGTCGAGTTTAGTAGTGTGTTCACCCGTATAAGCCATGTGTATGTTGTAATGTTCTTTTGTGTGTTTGCTCATATTTGCATGCTTGAGTGTGTTTATGCCTCGGGACGAGGTCAAGGTTCGCTCGGCTTGGAATCGACGTCAAGTCGCAATGGCCTAAGCATGCGACTCAAGCCACGAACCAAGAATCATTCCTAGCATATTTTATAATATGATGTTGAGGGTCATGGCACACTCACTTGAATGAGCACACCCTAAGTCCTTGCATACGTTGGTTAAGATAAGAGATGAAAAACTGGCTTATGTGATGCACTTGTGTGTGCACTTAAAGAGGAAAAAGCATCCGTCGCCACATAGCATTGGCGGCAATGTCTCATTCATTAAACGGGATGCCCTGGTTGAGCCAAAATGCCTCGAGTAAGCTAGCCCCGGGATGCCTGGTTGAGTCCGGATGCCTTAATGAGCTAACGCCAAGATGCCCTGATTGAGCCAGGATGCCTAACTTGAAGCTGGATGCCTCGGTTGAGTCGGGAGAGCCTGGTTAAACCAAGACAACAATAAATAAATTTGCATGAGTGTCAGTTTATGCATAAGCATGATATGTTAATATGTTCATTGACAAGTAGAAGGTAAGCATGCATTGAAATATGCAGTAATGGACACTTGCATGTAGTCGAGGTGTAGCAATAAGTTTGCTAATGATCTGCCATCAATATTGCATTACAAGTGTTGTACCTACTAGATTTTGATGATGAGATGTCTTCCTAGTAGAGAATTAGGGGTTTTACTTACTGAGTCTATAACTCACCCCGTTGTTTTTTAGATTGTAGGTATGGAGGGGTTGCGGTCTTGATAGAAAAGCTAAGATTTACCCCCAACTTTTTTTTAGCATAGAGCATGTAATGGTTGTAAAATTTAATGGCCCAAGACAAAAATGGCTTGTAAATGTAACTAATGTAATTGTATGTTTTTAAATGGCTGTTTTACTAGCTACTTGTTATTGTCCAGGTGTTGTATGTACGCTTCCGCATGTGATTAATGAAAAGATATAAAGAAATGGGACGGCGACGCACCTGGGACATCGCGAAAATAATCCTTGCTGCTTAAGACCCTAGAGATGGAGTCGGGATCGTGACAAAGGTTGTGATTAAAGAGAGCTTTGGACACTTGAGAGCGAGAGAGCTTGAAGGCTTGAAGGCTTGAATGCTGAATAGTGCCTTCCTTCTTATCCTCCTCCTCCTTTTATAGAGAAGTTCGGGCGCATTCGAACGAGATGAACGGTAATATTATTTTATTTTTGCTTTTGCTTTGGTCCCTTCCAAATAATTCACTAGTTTTGGGCGGAAGACTCAGGTCTTATTGTCAAAATAAAGCATAATGATATTCTTCTCTTCTTTTGTATTCTTTGATTATTGTCTCCTTTTGGTGATTGATGATTAGTAATTAGTGATTCGGTGGTGTAGTTTTCTCTATTCATCCTCATCCGCACCTGACAAGTCGATGCCATAGTAATCATCTTCATTGGTGTTGCCAAGGTGATAGAATTCACTAGAAGAACCTATATATTTTACTTCTAACATGATTTTTTATAATGCAATAAGATATTCTTTCGATGATTGGATGCGTAAAAAATAAATAAATAAATAAATAAAGCAAATTTGATTTGAAAATGTCACCTTGAAATTTGGATATTGCTAAGACAATAGCTGATATTTCTTTTTTGATAGTGGAATAATTTTGCTGGGTTTGGTTCCAATGTTTGGAAACAATGGGAAAATATTGATTATCTTAATACATTTTAATCTTTCTCAGAGGAGAATGATTTGATTATATAGTTCGGCCATTATTTAGTTGCCATTAATAAGCGTGATCTAAAACATAAATTCTTTAGCTTTAAGGAAATATTCTTCAAACCAATTGAAGAAAAAGATATGAGTTTCGTGTTCACAAAGTAAAATATAATATTTTTCTTTAATTTCTTTAGCTTAATCATGGAAAGTATTAAAAAACCATTATCTAATTTCTTTGTTTTCTTCTGAATTAAATTCTTTGTTTAAAAAGTCTCGATCGGGTTCGAATTCTTTTTCAAGAGTAAGAATCTCAGGGTCTACTAATTGTTAATAAATAGGGGAGTGATGATGAGAATCTAAGTTTTCAAGGTTTTGTTCGTTTTGGTCGTGTTGGTAAATAGGTCTAGAAATCCTAGATCGATTATTAAGACCACTAATATTAGGTGTTATAGGATTACTAGGTTGATTTGAAGTTGCGGCATTATCTTAGTTTCTTGGTGGAATAGTCATTATAGAAGGGAGATTTGGATGAAGATCAACCAATCTTCTTGATAAAATAGAAGGAATTGATATCATATCAAATGATCTTCTAGGAAATTGAATGGTTACTTTTCCTTCTGGATGTTGTGTTTGTTGGTTCATTAATTCAAACAACCCTTTGAGGACTTGATTTTCCAACTCCCATTGTTCTAATAAGACTCTATCACTCTAATTTATTAATCTAGGATAATAGTATTGGCTCTAGTAATATCGGTTTGCAGTAAAAGGGTTTCTCCTTTTGGACTATGTTTGAAGGCATTAACCGCAAAGGCTAAAATCATAACTTTATAGTGAATTCTATAAACAAGAGCTAGAGGAATTGAACCTTCGGCTACTTTGCAATTGTGTGTTTTAAGTTAGAGAGTTAAAGATTTAATAATGTTCGAGTCTCTGAGTAATACTAAAAAATTTGGGTGATAATTGAAATAAGAGATAAGTGTAATAGAAGTCCTAAAACTTGTAACGAAAATGCAATTGAGTTCTAAAACTTATAAAAAGTACAATCAAGTCCTAAAACTTGTCAAATTAGTTTAATCGAGTCCTAACGTTAATACCGTCAACCTTTTTAACAGAAAATGATGACGTGGCGCAGACGTGACATTTAAAATTAATTTTTATTTTCCATGTGGCTTTTTTAAATTATTTTTTATTCAAATTAGATTTAAAAATTAGAAAACGAAAAGCTAAAATTCATTTTAAAAACAAAACAATCAAAAAAAAAAAAGGGCAAGCTTCCCTCGCCGCTGCCCATCGCCAGCCCTAGGCGAGAGTGGCCGGCCCTTGCCGACCCTAGGCGAGGCCTCACCGGCGACCCTCGCCAAGCTCGGGCGAGGGTGTCTAAATCTGGGCACGCTGGCCCTCACGGGGGGCCGGCGAGGCTTGCCAGATCTGGGTGAGGCTCGCCTAAATCTAGCGAGCCTCACTAGCCCCAAGCGAGGGCTGATGAGGCCTCGCCCAGGGCAGGCGACGGTTGCCAGCCCCCCGCAAGGGCGAGGGTGCCTAGATCTCGTTTAGATCTAGTGAGCCTCGCCGGCCCCAAGCGAGGGCCAACGAGGCCTCGCCCAGGGCGGGCAACAGTCGCCGGCCTCCCACAAGGGCCAGCGTGCCCAGATCTGGGCACCCTCGCCCAAGCTTGGCGAGGGTTGCCAGCCCTCGCCTGGGGTCGGCGAGGGCCGACCACCCCCACCCAGGGCCAGCGACCATCGCCAACCCCTCCGACGTTGGGCGGCGACGAAGGAAGCCTGCTGTTTTCTTTTTTTTTCTTTTTTTTGAATTGTTATGTTTTTTAAATAAATTTTAGCTTTTCTTTTTCTAATTTTTAAATCTAAATTGAATAAAAAATCATTTTAAAAAGCCACATGAAAAATAAAAATTAATTTTAAATGCCACGTCAGCATTTTTTATTAAAAACTTAGACGTCGTTAACTTCAGGACTCGATTAAATTAATTTGACGAGTTTTAGGATTTGATTACACTTTTTACAAGTTTGAGGACTCAATTGCATTTTTGTTATAAGTTTTAGGATTTCTATTGCACTTATCCCTTGAAATAAATTAGGTCATTACTGTAACATCATCAACTTCGAGCCCTTTACATGGTAAAAGAGAAATCCAAACTTGATTTCATCGGTTAAGCTAGGTTGTGTCTACTTCCTCCGATCATGTCTTGGGCATGAACCTCGAGCCAAATAAGATAGTCAATCGTGGTCAAATTTGATTAGTCCAGGATAACAAGGCCTTCAAAACTTAGATATTTTCCAAGTTATATTTAATGCTTTCGTCATGTAATAAATTAAAGAGCACGGACACTTGGCACGTTGGGACTTTTCATTAGAATATAAAATTAGATTTGGATTTAAAGCCATTAACAAAGGGGACAACTTAGCCTTGGATAATCAAAATTTCTTGGAAAAACAAGTGTGAAGAAATGTAAACAAGTATGAACAAATGTGAACGTATTAAATAAAGTGGGGAAAAAGATATCCTTATAGCCTAGGCCTATTAATATCCTAGGATTTAAGTGTGAATGGTAGACTTTTGAACCTACAAAGGAGAGGCCACATGCGCAGAGAGAGAGAGAGAGAGAGAGAGAGAGAGAGAGAGGAGAAGGCCAAGACAAGTCCAACTTTGGACCAAGACAGGTCTACCTTATCTCTTTTGGACATTAGCCAATAAACAACTGAGACAAGTGTCCAAGCTAGTATAGAGCCTACTTAGGATCTTGGGAGATAAGACTGTACAGCCATAGATGACCCTTGATTCAAAGCCAAGTGGGAACACTCCTTTTTTCAACTAGAATTTACCTCATCTAATTTTCGAAATTTCTGGACCTTTGTTGTTTGCCAATTTTACAGATTTTTTTATGTTACGAATTTGGAGAATCTTCCTTCATGAAAGTTGTTCAAAACATCTTGATATATAACATGATTAAATTTTATATTTTTCTAAGATGAAATGGTTAGAACGAAGGCCCAATCAATTACCGTATAAAACCTGCCCAGTATAGTGAAAACAGTAACCAAGTTGATTTCTCGAATTTTCATAAAATCTTTCCTTTCGAATTTGGACATGCTTCCTTCACAAATTTTTTAAATGACATCCATATATATAACATATTAAAATTTCAAAATTTTTTGTGAAGATTTGGATTTCAAAATGAGCCTCTCTCTGACCGTTGAATCTGCTCGATGGATAAATTTTTGGGTTGTGTTCAATGAATTGCTGCTCTTTTCACAGAACGAATTTGGCTTGGATTCCTCATGAAAAAAATTTTCTAAGGTCTTATTTACAACATATTAAAATTATATAATTTTTCGAGTCCATTTGATAAGGTAATGGTACTGATTTTGAAAGTTGCTCAAAACTGTTTTTGCCCTAGAATGGAGAACCACACGCCCAACTTGGAGGGGAAGGGAGCTGCACACCTAACTAGAGGAATAAGCCAATCTAGAGTTTTCTTGGCTTAAAGATAAGAATGTATTAAATGCTTTTGGAAGCTAGCTAATTAATGAGCTTAATGAGTCACATGCTCATGTGTTTAACTTGGAAAACAAGTTGTCCAAAGTCCAAGTTTCTTGATGACCAAATCTTGGATAAATCTTAAGGTATGATGGCTCTAGATTTTAGCCTTGATGAACAAGGCATAAACCAACCAATTAGAAGAAGACATTAGGCATTAAAGGGGCTTATGTGTCCCTTAAGCGCCATAGGCAATAATGAGCCTAGAGTGAGCCTTAGAGGATAAGTAAATAGGTGGACCAATCATAAGCCAACACCAAAGGACCTAGGCGCCAACTCGAGAAGATAGGTAGGCCAACTCCTCATTTAGGCATTATCATGAGTTTACAATAAAAATCTAAGAGAAAGAGACTTATAAATAGGATGAGTCATCCTCACATTTTAAGCCTTGACCTTTCTTTCTTTTCCTCTCACTTCCTCCCTTCTCTTTCACTCCCTTCTGTTTCAAGTCGCCCTAGACGCCGACCGACCACCAAAGAAGCATCTTGGAGCTAGGTCTAAAAAGTAGTAAGTAGACTTTCCTAACTCTTCGATAGGGTGATGTACTACGCTTATCGATCTTAAAATCATGTCATCGTTTGCTTGTGTTGACTTTGTATTGTTATGCTTGTTGTGTCTCTATTGCTTGTTGTTGCATTAAGTAAGTTCATGTTCCCGCGTGAGTATCAAGCACACCCGGATGTCGAGGAGAGGTCTCGATGACTATGGACAATGCTAAAGCCTAAGCAAATGGTTCCAAGTCAAGGTCACGAGCCCTAATCGCATCCGGCATGAGTTTGATTTAATAAAACACAAGAGTAGTTCATTAGTTCACCTTGCATGGCACGCCTTCGGGCCTTTCATTTGGCTAAAATTTTAAACATAACATGAATCGGTTTATGCTTGAAATGCATGGACACACAATGGACTTATATGCCGACGCTAGGGGATGCCGAGTCGTTGCCTAAGGTAAAGCCTCGAATGCAATCCCAATATTGAGATCGTGGATGATGCCGGCCTAGGTGAGACAGATGCCTGAGGGCCGCCCCGGATGTCATCCTAATAATGAGATTGGGACGATGCCGCTTGCCAAGGGAGGACCGATGCCCAGTTGTTATCGAAAGAGTAAATTAATTTCGACTAATATGATATTGAAAAACAAAAATGAAAGTCCACATGTGATCCATGATTGATACATGTGTGATGCTTGCAAAAGCTGGGTTTGTTTTGATATGTATTGTTAAGTCCTTGTATCAACTTAAGCATATGTTTGAATTGGATCACTTAGTGCTTGAACGAGTTTCATGAGATGCACATATCCCTTTTTGTGACCGAAATGATCATTAGCCACGGATCTTTGGAAAGCTTGTTCATATGCACTAACTCCTTGTCTTTGATTCTTGAAAGTACATTGATAGTTGAGAGCCTTTCATATGTATAAGCAAGGCAATGCACGAACCTTGCTATTGATTTACCATCGATAAGTGGGTGGTGATCTTGTATCCGACGATCGACGATGAGACATCCTCCTATAGGAGAATTAGGAATTTCTACTTACTAAATCATTGACTCGCTCTTATTGTTCTCACCATTTTAGATGTGAACTAGGGCCCAAGAAGGGAATGAACCTAGCATGGGGGCCACTTTTGGGAGCAGCTCGGTAGAGGAGCTAGGCTACCCCAGTCTTTTGATTGACTATGTATGGAAACAAAAATAAGTAGCCCAAGACTAGGATGGACATGTAATCAAAACAACTTTTGATATGTGAATATGTATATGAATATATGTTGCATTTATTCGCTTGGCTTGCATATGTCTTGCCTGGCTTCCATGTTTGTTTGTACGAGGATTGTTTATGATCGCTTCCGCATATGCTTAACTAAAGATAAAAGACTTTTGGAACGTTCGACGTTGCTTGGGGCGTTGATGCTAAACCGTCGAGTTATGCTCTCGTGCCAGAGGTGGAGCGGGGGTGTGACAATTACGACTTGTTTCTACTATTCCTAATATGGATTCTTCAATAAAATATAATATAATTAATATATATCAAAAAATTTGTTGAAGGTTGGGCAAGTCGATTCTTGCTAAGTTTTCTGCAAAATTGAGTGAGATCTGATGGTAATTCTTTCTTAGAATGGGGTAACCATTGTATGTGAGCTTGTGCAATGAGTGAATGAGTCGTATTTATATAAGCATGTCGTTGTGCCTTATGGAGAGGTAACTTCATTTGTAGACGCTGTCAAGACTACAACAGTTATATTAGTGGATTGCAGCCTTGTCTTCAAGCTATTGGAATTTGAAGAATGAAGTAAGTCAAGTGGAAAGGGCGAAAGACCATAAATTTACTTTGTTACTAGCCATAGGTTCTTACCACACCCCTATTATACTTTCACTTAGCCCACCGAAGCAAAGGAAGGGGAAGAAATTCAAATACGAAGCCTTCTGGTCAGAGGATGAGGAATGTGCGAAAATAGTCAGGGACACCTGGGTTGAATCCGACTCTCGGTAGCTAAATGTGATGGAGAAACTGCAGATTGTGACACAAAAGCTATTAAAGTGGAGTAAAAACAGATTCTCTAATGCTAAAAAGAGGATCGCTTGGCTGAAAAGTGAACTACAAAGTCTAATGAACAGTACGGGAGTCTCTCAAGAGTGCGAGGCAGCAAAGAAGTTGACTCAAGAAATAGATCAATTATGGCAATAAGAGGAGATGTACTGGGGAATGCGGTCCAGAATTAATTGGTTAAAATAGGGCGATAAAAACACAAAATTCTTCCATGCCACAGCAATTCAGAGAAGAACTAGAAATCAAATTTCTTTGCTGAAAAATGTAGAAGATGTCTGGGTGCGAGAGGACCAGCATTTGAAAGAGATGATAGAAACATATTTTAAAAAGCTATATGAGTCAGTGGGGCCTCGAGATTTTCAGCCCCTTCTACGACAAATTCCAACTTCGGTGGATGAGAGAATGAACCAATGGTTGGTAGAATCTGTTACTTTGGAGGAGATCACGACAACCATGCAACAATTAGGAGCCAATAAAGCTCTTGGACCAGATGGACTTCACGGACTTTTCTTTAGAAAACATTGGCCGGACATATGTCGGGATATATTCAGGGAAACACGGAATTTTTTCAGTACTGGCTACCTTAATCTTGACATGAACAGAACACTAATAACCCTTATTCCCAAAAGTCCAAATCCAGAAAAGCTTGAACAATTTCGCCCCATCAGCCTATGCAACTTTATTTATAAAATCATTTCCAAAGTGATGACCAACAGACTTAAACCCCTGCTACCAAACCTTATTGCTGAAGAACAAAGTGCTTTTGTGGGGGGAAGGCAAATACAAGATAACATCTTGATTGTACAGGAGGTTCTTCACATATTACGAACTCGAGAGAGGAAAAGGAAGTTCCAAGCTGTTTTCAAGCTAGATATGCAGAAGGCGTATGATCAGATTGAATGGGATTTCCTTAGAGCATGCTTAACTAAAATGGGATTCTGTGATCCATGGGTACAATGGGTGATGCAGTGTGTTTCCACAATTACATTCAGTGTCAATTTTAATGGGGACTCTCTGTCTTTTTTCAAGCCAACACGAGGAATTCGACAAGGTAACCCACTATCCCCATATCTTTTCATATTAGTGGCCAATGTTCTATCTACCTTGATGAAAAAAGCAATAGATGATGGCACTCTTAGAGGAATTAAGATAAACAACAGCTGCCCTACTCTATCACATTAGCTATTTGCGGATGACTCTATTTTCTTCCTTAATGGCACAATCTTAGAATGTCAAAATCCGGTGGCTATCCTACATCCATATTGCTTTGCTTCTAGTCAGGCCATTAATCTTAATAAATCTGGCATATACTTTAGCAAATGTTGTCCCACTACATTGAGGAGGAACATGGCCTCAGAATTGAGAGTTCTAGAAATTGAGAAAACAGGGAAGTACTTAGGAATTCCCTCGGATTGGGGAACCTTGAAGAAAGATATGTTTGCCCGGATTCTAGCGAGAGTTATCATGAAGTTGGAAAGTTGGAAGGAGAATTTGTTATCAAAAGCGGGGAATGAGATTTTAATTAAATCAGTGGTACAGGCTATCCCTCAATATGCCATTCCATCTTCAAAATCCATGTTTCTATTTGTAAAGCAATTGAGATGAGGGTTGCTAACTTTTGGTGGAAAAATAGTAGTAAAAATGCTGGGATACATTGGAAAAAATGGGAAACTCTGAAACTTAGAAAGGATGAGGGGGGCCTAGGTTTTAAAGATCTAATAGCATTCAATACAGCTACGCTAGGGAAACAAACTTGGCGTATTTCACAAACTCCTCAATCCCTCTTGAGCCAAGTAATGAAGGGTTTGTATTATCCACAATGCGAGTTTTGGAAAGCTAGAAAAAGACTCCCGACCTTCATGGGGATGGCAAAGTATAATCCGGGGAAGAGATTCTATATCTCCACACATTATGTACTCGGTTGGGAATGGAAAGGCAATCTCGATTAGAGAGGATAAATGGTTGAAGAGTGGTCCCATTGGCGGCCCAGCAACAAGACATGAACCAGTTCAAGTGGCTGATTTAATTGACCAAGGGACTGGAAAATGGAATGAAGTAAGGGTAAAGTCGTTGTTTGATGATAGAAGAGTGAATGAATTACTCGCAACCTCTATTGGTTTGCCTGCTACAAAAGATAAGTTGGTCTGGATGAATACTAAGTCAGGGATCTATACCGTGAAAAGTGGCTACTTCACAACCAGAGAGAATTCAACCAGCACACATACCACAACAACTACCTCATCTCATCAAACAAAACCAGCTCTCTAGAAATACATCTGGCATTCTAAAACCCTACCCAAAATCAAAATATTTCTCTGGAATGCATGTCATAATGCTCTACCTACAATGGAGAATTTGCACAGGAGGAAGATAGTACCTGATCCATTATGCCCCATTTGCAAAAAGGAAGCTGAAACCACTTAACACATTTTACTGCTCTGTCCATGGACAGCTCAAATATGGAGAACCGCACCCCTGCAAATAAAAATATCAAGATTTGGGTTAACACGGCTTGATGAATGGCTGTATATGATTAAAACAGACCCAACAAAAGCCATCAAATTTGACCGAATCGCTGCTACTCTTTGGAGCATCTGGAAGGACCGAAATTAGCACATCTTCGGCCATCACCCCCTGCACCCGCAACAAACTTTATTCAAGGCAACCGCTTTACACGAAAATTTCAGTACTTGGAACAGCATACCAAAAAAGGAAAAGGGGAGAGAAATCCTACCTAACAGATGGCAACCTCCACCTCCCGATTCACTGAAAATTAACATAGACGCGTCTTTTGCCCAGAACAACGAAGCAGAATCAAACTTCAAAGAAGGCAGGGGATCAGGCAAAAACAGAGCAGCTATCGCTTGTGTCTGCCGGACCCTAGGGGCCGTCTCGTTGATGGCTTCACGAAACTTATGGAGGCTTCCTCAGCGACACAGGCGAAAGCCTTTGCCCTTCTCAAAACCCTAGAACTCTTCTCCAACCGCACGCATCTTTCTCTGCAAGTACACTCTGACTGCCTCCAACTCGTGCAAGGGATGAAGTCTTCGACAGATCTAAGCTGGAACGTCAAGCCACTTGTGGACCAGGCCCACGACAAAATGAAGGAGTTCCAGGGCCTTTCCCTGGCCCATTGCAGCAGGAATGCTAACCAGCCAACTGATTGGCTTGCAAAAGCTTGTCGTTGTAATTATCTTCCCTATAATTGGTTGTCTAATCCCCCGCTTGCTCTATTTGACTTATTATGCACCGATGCTTTTGATGTATTTCCCCTAAAATTGGCTAAGTAAATCAATAGCAATCGTATTTTCGATCAAAAAAAAAATCTCTTATATCTTTTACTCTCCTTATATCTTTGTTGATAGAAGATATTTACATCGCAGACTTCATCGACGAACACGATTTCATCTCATTAAAAAGTATGTTGCATTTGAGTACGAAAAAGTTGTAAAGATTCCTATGATAACCAATCCGCCCCCATTTCTTAGTTTTCAGCTTCAATCTATTTCAAAGTTCACTTATGACTATCTGAGAAATGGGATTGGCGAACTCCTATGAATGGACAAATTTTAGGAATCCAAAAGGAAATCTTTCAAAGCGCAGTCATGATATCTAAAGCATACCTAAAATGCTTTTCAAAAACGTAGGAAAATGCCTCAAAAGGCCAACCAAGAAAAGGAAAGAGGCCAAGCTTGCTTCAAGGGGTTAGGCTCGTGATGGCTGCTCTCGGGCCAACACTGCATCAGTCATGGCACAGGAGGCCGAGGCTTTGCCCGTCTGTCCGAGAGCTATGCCCCGTTGTTCTAGGGTCCGGTACGTGTTGCCCAAGCACTATGCAGATAAATGGTCGACTAGGGCGCTGTCTTTGCGTCGGTCCCACGTTGCGATTTCCAAGCGGGAGTCGGCGTTTGCCCTACCGTGCGCTAGCGGCGACCTACGTCTTAAGAAAATTGCTCAAATTTTAGTCATACATAAATTTTCATTTAATATCAAATTGACCTAATCTTTGCTCCAAGTGAAAAAGCGTTTAAGCTAAATTTTCTAAAAACATAACCCCATTAGTGAGAAAGTATTGGGATCTTAGGTTTTATGTGATACGGGATAAATGGACGATGATGGTGGAAAGTCGCAATAACTTGATTCGAACTCCTATTGGCAAGTTTTGCAAAGTGTCGAAAGGCTCGTGATTAGGTCTACAAAAATGTATTTGTTCAACTGAGAAAATCACAATTTCCCGACAATCTTAAGATCGAAATAGCTGAGAACTAAAAGGGTGTGATATCTTGAAATCGCCTCTTCAGATTTCAACAAATTAGGTGTCTCTGAAAAGTCATCGATGAATACTATCCTATTATGTTGTTCGATCCAAATTTCGAACAACGTATCAAGTCAAGCTCTAGTCAATTAGTAAAGATTGACGAGTCTATAAGATCTCTTTTTTGTATTTCCAGTGTAATCTAAGTGGGCACCAACAGGTTTCAGTGCTATCCTTTTCGAAATGGATGGTTGGGACTATCCCTAGATTATCCAAGAACTTCCTCCAGATGTGCATGATATTTTATCGGACGAATGAAAATTACATCCTCATATAGTAGTGCTAAGTTTCTCCAAATCAAATCATGAAGACACCCCCACTAACTCTACCATCGCCGACCCAGACGAGCCGTCCCTAATCATTGAGGGGGTGACTGGGTCCTTGGACATATGATGAATCCTCGTTTAAGAAGAAGCAAATTGATGAAAGATCACCCGAAATAGAAGGAAAACAAAAGGACGAAAGGGTGAGGGAGCGACCCACCAATCAGGGGATAAAAGATCAGGACCCCTAGGATATATATATATATATATATATATATATATATAAAAGCAAAACAACCAAATTCAAAGTGACGATGAGAAGAAGCAATTGAAAATGGAAAGGTGGTAGGTGGGGGAAAAGGAAATGTCTTCTCACCCGCTCCCTTCGCCATACTTCCTCACCCTGGGGAAGAAAACCAAAACACTCCCACGTGAAGGAGGCGCTCTCTTCAAAGACCACTCATCTAATAGTAATATAATCATCATTTGAAGAAAGAATACTAATGTGTTAGCTTTTAACAAGTGTAATCGGTACCGTGAAAATCAAATGTTGTTTACGCGATATATACTCGATGATTTTCTCGAGATACTCATTGACAAGATTCTACAATTATTTTCCGATACTCAAGTTGAAGTGATCTAATAGAACGAGTCTAGAAGTGACGGTTCTCACGAGGCGATGCATGAGAGATGGCGGTGCAGGCTCGGTACCATGTTCAGGTGCCGAGTCTGAATCCATCCTTCCGGCGCAATGATGTTGGGGAGGCTTTATTGCAACCCGCAAGTAACTGGCCCGTCTCAATCGGGCATAATGAAGAACGGTGCGGGTCCTCCCCCCTCACGATTATTAAAAGAACGAAAAAGATCTAGGGTGTAGACATTGTGTGAGAAGCTTCCTCCAAGAAACGACCAAGAAAACCCAACCTTAGAAAATTCCCCTCATCCCTCCCTTTCCCCATCTCTCTCTCTCTCTCATCATTTTCTTGAGGAAAGCAAGAAAATGCGTGTTGTCCGTCTCTCTCTCTCCTTTGAAAGATGACCAAAGTGGGGGTGATACTTTAAAAATATTTTCTGCTTCTCAACACTTCTAGAACTACGCCCAGACACCCATCATCATCATGACCAAGAAGAAGCCTCCTTCTCTATAAGTTTCCAAAGAGCCCCCATCTCAAGAAAAAAAGAATTCTCCTCTTCTCTTCTCTTCCCCTTCTCTCTCCTCTTTTTTCCCATCTTTGTCTTTCCATTGATGAGGGGAGTTATGTTCAGCCATGGAAGCAGCTGATACAAGAAGGAAGAGAGCTTGCCACAGCCTGGTCCACATCTCTGGGTTCTACTGCTGGGGCTGGGAGTTCCTCACCGCTCTCCTTCTCTTTAGTTGCTCCATCTGATCACCACCAAACCCTTCAATCTCTCTCTCTCTCTCTCTCTCTCTCTCTCTCTCTCTCTCTGTGTTTTCTTCCCTCCTGAAACTGCAATTCTTGCCGCCGGGGAGGGGCAAATCGGGAACAGACGACAAAGGGGATGGCACAGCGCTCGGCTCCGGCGCCCTTCCTGACGAAGACGTACCAGATGGTGGACGATCCGGCCACCGACGACGTCATCTCGTGGGGGGAGAGCGGCCGGACGTTCGTGGTGTGGAAGACGGCGGAGTTCGCCAAGGACCTGCTCCCCAGCTCTTTCAAGCACAACAACTTCTCCAGCTTCGTCCGCCAGCTCAACACCTACGTAAGTTCCCCATCTACCTTCTTTTTCTCTTAAATTTTCCATTTTCAATTATTATTATTATTATTATTATTCCCCGTTTTTAGGTGACCTGCATGTGATTTTCCTTTTTCTTTTTTTTCCGCGGCGTGATCGAGAAAAAAGGAAAATAATTTTTCGTGCTTTTCATGGGATGCTTCTAATTGGTCTATATAATTATATGATTACGGAGCTAGCTTGGGAAATAAAAAAAAGAAAAAAAAAGGGTAAGGTAGGTGTGGTGAAAAAATAGGGAAAATTAGCATAAAAAGTCTCGCGACACGATTTTGAATGAGTATTTGAAACACAAAATTGTAAACTTTCTTTTTATAACATAGCCAAATGATCGTATGTTCTTAATTCTACTAGGATAATTACGAAATTACTTTGGTCTTATTTAGGGACTTCTGGGATGAGGTCTTGCTGAGAAATAATTTAATAATATTTGCAAATTGGCCCCTCGAGCCCAAGGGGTCAATTCAAGACCTGCCTAACCTGGAAGCGCCCTCCCTTAGGGGGCTGAATTGACGATTCTGCCCTTTCTTGTTTCCATTCATATTAAATAAGATGTGGTCAGGCGATCGCAGTTGTCCTTTCGGCTGTACATAATTGACTCGGGCGGGCGCACGCGCGAACCTTGGTTCGAGTTTGTCAATTTTTTTAATTAATATTTATTTTGACTATCAAGAGAAAAATGATAAATATTTCGAAATTTCTTTTTCCCGATATTCAAAGGAGAATTATGTGAATGACTGCGTATTGACTAGCTAGCCATATTTCCAAAAGTCCAAACCTACCGATAGTGTCATTGTCACAATATTTAAAAAGATTTCAATTTTTTTCACGAAATATAAATGATTTAGATAATATTTTCTAAAAATGATCGTTTCTATTGTTAAAAAAAATAAGTCGTTAATAATGAACTTGTTTTCATTAATTGATTATTTTAGACAATAAAAACGATCGCTTTTAGGAAAATGTTTTCTAAAATCATTTGTTTTTGACAAAACAAGCGAAACATTAGTTCATTTAAATTCATAAAAAGCTTAAAATCTATTGCAAATATGTCGGGGTCTGATATAAGAAGAATAGTTGATGTGAAGAAGCATGATTAATTCGGTGAAAAATGTGTAGAAGTAGTAGTCTCATTATCTAACCAAAACATAGAAAGTACCCGATATTAGACTTTATTTGTTTTGCAGAATTATTTTCTTAAAAATAATTTTTTATATTGCTAAAAATAATTAGACAATGTAAAATGTTTCATTATTAATAGCAAATTTATGTTTACACATTGCCATGAATAATGAAAAAAATTCCATTCATTTATTTTTGTCAGCGATATAAGTGATTATTTTTATAAAAAAAAGTTTAGTTTATTCATTTTTCATTAGGAGCCTTAGTGATAGAAACTTGAAAATAAAGCCAGGACATTGCTCTTGCATCTATTTTCTTTAACAACTTGAGGTGACAGATCAGGACAAAAATCCTAGACAAAAACTTGTCCAGATGCGGCATCCACAGTTGTTGAGTAGTTGGTTAGTGAAATATTTAGCAGTTACAATCCATACATCAATAGTGTTGACAGCCGATTTGGTTAGATTTTAGGGAAATTATCCAATCACTTATCGATTTACTTAACTTTTCAATTTTGACAATTTTATCATAAACATTCATGTGAATTTTCAATGTAGCCCTTTCAATTAATTTTCATCAAAAATCGCTAATATGACGATGTGCCACATAAAGCAATTAGTAATGATCGGACCGTCATTTTAGTGATTTTCGGTGAAAATTAATTGAGATGACTATATTAAAATTTCATACAAAAATTTAGGATTGAATTAACAAAATCAAATAATTTAAGGTCCAATAGACACCCATACGATAAGGTCCAAACTAATTGAATAATTTTCCTAACAAACTCGTGTCTAGGAGAAGTGTTTCGAAGACTTATCCAACAAGCAAAACGTGAGTAACCATGGGTTTGGAACATATTCCTACACACAATAAATAAATATACATATATATGTTGAAAAAGTATGTTATGTATTTTCGTTATCTATCTTTGACTATGAATGTAGTGATTGAAGGGATAAATTCTCCAGCTAGGTCTTTTGGGTGTTTGATTATTCTCGCGGCACGCAAACGGTGCCCTTAATTTCCGATTTGGCCGTCCAATATGGTCCAAATTGATGGCCCATGATCTTCGAAAAGTAGATTCTGTCGCTGACCATGGGAAGGTCCCTTTCCAGAAAAGATTTTACGCGCGTCTTGCCTCGTCTTTTCCTACTTAGCCTTTTTCTGGGAACTCTTCGCTCTTTATTTATTAATTTTTTGATCGCTTAGTTTCATATTAGTCTATTCTATTTTCATGTGGAAAATTTCTTTTCTTATGTAAGAATTGTATTTTGGATAATTTGGTGCGAAACCCCTTTTCATATATGAATAATGAAATGATGTCAATACAATTTTCAAGAATATATTCGGGTAATTGAATAAATCAAAATTGATGCTCGCAATAAAAATTCAAAAGAAAAAAGTTTTTACAAAAAGAAAAAATGCCAAGAAAAGTTAGCTTTTTGAAGGTGGTGAATTAAGCAAGAAAATTAATTGATCACTCGTGAAGTACAATCTTTGGCAATTTTACCATTTATTATGTCATGGCTTGTCTTTTTGGAGTGAATTTAAATTTTATATTTTACTTTTACAATTTGTGCAAACTTTTACAACTATTTAAGAGCGAAAATACTTTTCAAAATTTCTATATAATCGCACGTAGGATCTTTTATATTTTCCGTAAATTTTAAAAACTTATAGATTTCGGTGGGAGGCTTTTGAGTTATTTCTTCACTAAATAAACCAAAACATGACCCTATTAAATAGCCTTGAACGCATTGTGAGGATAAGATACTAGAACCAAGGCGTACCTACTGGCGCCACGTGTATTTCGTGAATGAATGCGATTACATTTTTTCTTTAAAATATTTTTTTGGTTTGAATACAAAACATTTATCGATAATAATTTATATGTAAATATTTTTCGTGTATAATAAAAATATTTTCGTTTGTTTATTATATTTGAGATGCGAAAATGGACAATGGTTGATCCCGTACGCAAGGCCTCTTTCGCAGGGCTTCAGAAAGATCGTGCCGGACAAATGGGAGTTCGCCAACGACCGCTTCCAGCGGGGCCAGAAAGAACTCCTCTCCGAGATCCGCCGCCGCAAGACGGCGGCGACGCCCCCGAACCCCCCGGCTTCCGGCGCCGCGAAATCGGCCGCCGGCGCCGCGGGGGGGCAGGCCTCGCCGGAGACCTCGGGCGAGGACATGGGGTCCACGTCCACGTCGTCCCCGGCGGACTCGAAGAACGCGGGCTCGGTGGAGACGGCGGCCGTCGCGGCGGCGGCGACGGCGACGGCGGCCCAGTTCGCTGACCTGACGGGCGAGAACGAGAAGCTGAGGAGGGACAACGAGGCCCTGAGCTCGGAGCTGGCGCAGGCGAAGAAGCACTGCGACGAGCTGGTGGCGTTCCTGACGGAGTGCCTGAAGGTGGCCCCCGACCAGATCGACCACATCGTGCGGCGAGGTTTCCGGGGGACGGCGGCGTTGGCGGCCGCCGGGGACGGCGCCGACGGCGTCGATCGCGACGATGATGACGATGACGACGAAAAAGCAGCGGCGGAAGTCGACGGCGAGAAGACCATGAAGCTGTTCGGGGTGTGGCTGAACGGGAAGGGGAAGGAGGAGAGGAAGAGGGCCCGCGAGGACAAAGTGGGGCCCGTGGGGATGGAGTTCCGTCAGCCCTTGATGAAGACCAGCAAGGTCTGCAACTGATCGTGCGGTCGGAAAAGCGGTGCGGGGCCGGGGTGTACTGTAAGCTCGTTGCACCTCGGGCGCACCGGAGTGCGAAGTTTTAGGGACTTGATTTGATCGGTCGGTCGTTGGTTTAGTAATGGAGAAAGAGACTCACCAACCTTAAAGGTTTCAATTTCTCTCGTGTTCTTTTCTAAATTTTTATTTTTTGTACTTCAGAATTTATTTTTTATTTTTGGGTTTGGTAAGAGGGACTCTGATGAAATAGATAGATAGGGTTCCTAAGTCAGTTTGTAAATTTGTTGGTGGTGGAGCAAGTGGGGATCGAGAAAATGAAGAAGGGTCTCCACACTCCTAGTCAATCAATGCTATTGGAACTTGCTTCTTTAAGTAGCTTTTCGAATATCATGTCACCACCGCGGTGGCTTGCCTAGTGATGTAATATTTAATATTGAATGGTTATCATCATAGATTTTAATTCTCCACTCGCATACCAAGGTAGAATTTGGAATCGGAGAATAAGATTGATGAGAACTTGTTCAGGTTTCAGATTCCAAAATTTGATAAACTTGTTTGAATGAGTAGATTTCAAATTTTAGATAGATGGAACTCAGGAATTGTTTTTGTGTTTCTCTTGGTCTATGCTTGCGTGTGATTCTGTGGTATTCTAAAACATCCAATGATTAGTATATAATTTAGAACAACTAGTTTGAGCTTTCATTTTATGATTGAAGCTTTTACTTTATTAATGTTTCATATTTTTCGTGTGCCTAAATATAAGTTGAGGTCAATGGATTATAACAACAAATGTTAGTTGTTAAAGGTAATAATTCATTGCAACCATTTAATTAATTTTGTGTAGAATCCGAAACCGACTATGGAACCTATTATAAGGTAGGTTCCAATTTGCAATAAATAATATACTTATTCTAGTGGGTATGTTCCAAGTGGAACCAATATAGAACCTCGAATTGCTCACTCTTACTCCTTGATCTCCAAAAGCCTTAGTCCTTATGCAACATGAAAGTAGGATGGCCTTGGCCCTACTCCCACAAGAACCATGATGGGGTGATTGGCTCGTTTAAAATGTATAGGGCCCCTGGCTCAAATCTAATAGTCCGTAGGGGTTAGGAACCCGCTTCCTTCCTATCCTTTAAAAAACTCATAAATTTTTGGAAAATGAAAGAATAATTCATCAAATAAGCACACTTTTATTGAGTCTTGAGTATGACTAACTTAGATTATTCCTTTTAGAAGTAATTCTCGAAAATTGCATAGAAGGCACTCTTTTTTCTTGCTACATCTTCGTAAGGGAGCCCAAGTTCAATCTAAGGCTCCATTTGTTTTATAAAAAATGAATGATGTAAAAACATTTTTTTGAATATAGTTGATTGTATCACTTGAAATAATTAATTGACAAGAAATGTTTTCTTTATTGATAATAATGTATATCTAAATATTTACAAAACAATGAAAGCATTTTTTATTTGTTCATTTTCGTAAAAAATACAAGTGATTATTTTAAGGAAAATATTTTTGAAACAATATATTTATCATAAAATAAATGCACCCTAAATCAAAATAGTATAGAAAAACAATTGTGATTGATGTGTAGCTGTAGTATTATGCGTGGAGATTTAATTGAGGAGGCAAATGAAGCTTGGAAAAATTCGAACTCAGAATCTCTAACCTTTATATCTTGTGAAATTCGATAGGACCACAACCAATTGTTCTGATATGCCGGACTTCCGATGGAAAGTTCCAATTCAGCTAGTCTGGTGAAGAATAACAAGTTAGCTAATGTAAACAATGTTCTTACTATTTTGTCTTCAGACAATGTGTCCACATAGAGATTGGTTTCACATATATGAGAAAGTTAGTGGTGGTTCAATTTTGATGGGTAACAATGTAGTTTGCAAGATTATGGGTATTGGTACGATATGAATTAAATGTCACGACCATGTAGTAAGAAACTTGACAAATGTTAGGCACATTCCAAATTTGAAGGAGAACCTTATTTTGTTGAGCAATTTAGATTCTATTAAGTGCATATACACAAGTGAAGGTGGAGTTTTGCAAATTTCAAAGGGCTCCTTGATTGTGATGAGAAGTAACCAGAAGAACAACCTTTATATTCTACAGGAAAGTACCATTATGGATTCTTTAAATATATAATCCTCTTCAGATTATGAAAAAACAAGGTTGTGGCATATGTGATTAGGCCACATGAGCGAAAGGAGAATGGGCATCTTGAGTAAACATAGTTTACTTTGTGGGACTTGACTTTTGCAAACAATGTGTTTTGGGGAAGCAGTTGGAGTGTGTCAGAATTGCATGTCGAAATTCAGACTCATGTGCTAGAGCATGTCGGGGAAAAGTTGATCAGATATCGAATTTTTTTATACTCATTGACCGCATGTTGGAACATGTTGGAGCGTGTTGGACACGTGTTAGAGTGTATCAGGCACGTGTCGAAATGTCGGATACGACACAAAAACTTTTAGAGAGTGTCGGTACTTCTTAGATAACCACTCATAAAGTGCACATGATAGTTGTTTGTATTATAAGAGATTGCGTGATGGTTTTTTTATTTATTTGTTGTTATATGTAGATGGCATGCTTATTGTAGCGAAGAACATGTTAGAGATACAACGGTTGAAGAGGCAACTTAGTAATGAATTTGAGATGAAGAATCTTGGAACTACTAAGAAAATTCTAGCTATGGAGATTTGCAAAGATAAACATAATGGGAAATTATACCTCTCGTAAAAGATGTATATTGAGAAAGTCCTTGAGTGCTTTTACATGAAAAATGCCTTACCAATAAGTATTCATCTAGTGTCCTATTTGAGGCTTTCGGCTTTTTTGTCGCCTAAAACTAAAAAAGAGGAGATAAGATGTCTCAAATTCCATATTCTAGTGATGTGGGTAGTCTTATGTATGTTATGGTTTACTTGTTTGGATATTTGTTAGGCTATTAGGGTTATGAGTAGGTATGACACATCCGAGTAAAGCTCATTGGCAAGCCGTGAAATTGATTCTTCGGTACATTTGGGATACCTCAGATATGGGTTTGGTCTTTGATAAAGGTTGTGATATGGGACATTTATTTGTTAGCTTCGTTAATTCTAACTATAAAGGCAATCTTGACAAAAAGAAATCTTTGACAGGTATGCTTTTATGCTTAATGGTTCCTCGGTTAGTTGGAGAGCAATTTTGCAAGACATAGTTGCTTTGTCTACCACCAAAACAGAGTACATGGCAATAGCGGAAGTAATAAATGAAGCTCTTTGGTTGAAGTGTTTGGTTGCAGATGTTGGGATAAAGCAAGAGGGAGCCTCTATTATTTTTTGCGATAACCAAAGTGCAATCCAATTGACCAAGAATGCGATGTATTACAAGAGGACAAAACATATCGACATACGATATCACTTTGTACATGATGAGGTTGCTAACTATATAGTTACAATTAAAAAAGTATCTATGGCAGATAATCCGACAGATATGTTGATCAAATTAGTTTCTTTGACCGAGTTCAAGCATTGCTTGGACTTGATTGGTGTTTTGACCATTTGATTTGCTTAAACGGAGTTAGTGGCATTTCATTCCTTATTTCCTACATCGAATACACTCACGTAGACCTAGGGGACTGTATCCTCAATTCCATCATTGTGGGAGTGACCTTGTGTGGTCCTTTTTGTGGTGGTGAGAGAGAGGTCTTGTGGTGTTTGGCATAACGTTTCTTTGGAAATTTGAAGTCAATGTGGAGATTTGTTGAATTTTGACTTTCAAATTAAAGATAAAGGGTATTTTGGACCATGCACATTTAGTTTTTAGGGTTTTTTGAAAGGAGACTATAAAAGGATGTGCTTAACAATACATTTATAATCTTAGTCTCCATAAAATTCCCTTCTTTTATTTTTCCTATCTTCTTATTGAATCTTTAGATCTAATAGCTCACCAAGAGGTTTTTGAGCTCTTAAATTATACTCTCGTACTCTTTGTTAAGATAGTGAAATCCTTCTTTCTACCATGGTTTTTCTCGTTTTGGGTTTCACCTATGTTTTGCGTCTTATATGATTTAGATTTTGCTTTTATTATTTACTAATTGTGTTTCAATTGATGTATCTTTTGGCTTTTTTCTACGCCATGAACAATAAAGTCAAGGACCCCACGGTGATGGGCATCGCCAAAGCGACGTTTGCTTATGGTGATTGAGAGCTCTAGGCTCAATCTTCATGACTTTCTCTTTAAATGAAATGCAAGGGAAGGAGGAGAGACCTCCGTGATCATGCATGTGTTTGGTACGACTGTAATTGTATTGTGACTGTATTGCATTGCGAGCATAATATAACATCAAGTGCCATGATTTGTGTACTTTAGTATCATATGTTTTTAAAATTGCAATGCCTCAAAACTAGATGAGTCGACTTTTTAAAAATTATTATAAGATGCTGAGAATTCGATGACGCTATGATTGTAAGGAGTTAGTCCATGAAAATTGCAAGACCCCTTTTTCTCATTTATAGCTTCGGTAAGGAATTTGCAGGGAATAGGTTCCACTTTTTCCCCCTTAATTACTATAAGAATTTGTATTAATTTGATTTGATTCATAACTACTCACTCGGTACCATTTGCAAATCTAAGAGTCAATTTCAGAGAGGCATAGTCCAAATTTGATCCTTTGACTTGTGCAGTTTTTGCAATTGGATCCTCGCAGGAAAAGTTCGAGGACCCAATTGCAAAACTCGTTCGAGTTTAGAGGACTGAAATTACAATTATCCCTTTCAGAAATTTGAACCTGTATTTATTATTATTATTCACAAAATTAATGGATTGAACGATGCCCGTGGCAGATATTTTGGTGTCCGTTGGAATCTAATGGCAGTCGTCTTCCGCCACTTCTCGCTGCTCTCCCCGCTACCGCCGCCGCCGCCGCCGCCGTCGCCGCCGTCGCCGTCGCCTTCTGGATTCCCGCCTCCTCGCTCTTCCTTCGCTCGGTTCGCGGCTTCTCCCTCTCGATCGCCGTCGCCGGCGTCCTCGATGGAAGCCGCGGACAAGTTCATGGAGTTCCCCCACGTGTCGGCCCCGCACCGGAGCCTGATGATCGGCCTCGTGTCGGCGGTGGAGGAGCGGCTGGGGCCTCAGCTGCTCCCCTGCGCTCTCCCGCACGACGTCCGGTACTACCAGAACGACGCCGGCTCGGCCCGGGGATCCCTCCACGTCAGGCGCGGCCAGGGTTCATCCAAGGTACGATTCGCTCTTTCCGTCTTCAAGAGATGGTGATTTTTCCGTCGGTTTTGCGGTCTGCGACGGAGCGCGGTGGCGAAATTGAAGGCGCGAGAAGAGGTTGTGAGCCGTGAGAGAAGCTTGAGAGTGGATCTTGGAGAGAGAGAGAGAGAGAGAGAGAGGAAGAGAGAGAGAAGAGCTTGTGAGTCGTGAGAGAAGCTTGAGAGTGGATTTTAGAGAGAGAGAGAGAGCTTGAACAACCATGATCTGAAGTTCTTGTCCAATTTAGCTATTGGATTGAGGCTATGTTCTGCATAAATTCCAGCCGGGGTTGATGGAGGTGTTTTTCCTAGTCGTTCGACGAAGCATGGTGTATGTATGAGTATGTGTATATTCCATGCCGAGGTCCTCGAGAAGTTCCGTTCATGTCGCGATAGCTGCTCCTGCACAAAACTGATTCTTTTCGTATTTGTGTGTGGATTACCTGTAGATCTTCTCCTATAGGATGATGTGTATGGTGCGTAATTCCACGAGCCTTGATGAATGGATAGCTTGGCAAGAAATACTTGGCATGAACAATCGAGTTCTTGTTCTACTATGATCGAAATTTAGCTGCTCTCCATTTTGATGTAGTCTACTCATAGCTAGATGCTATAACTTATGGATCGAATCTGGACCAGATGAATTGTGAGGTCCAGTTGTAAAGTTCTTGGCGGCAGAAATTGTGGCGCTTTTTGGAGGCCCTGCTCTGATACATCTCCTTTGCGTTGCTCTGGAAATGGAAGGCTTTGTAGGCCTCAACCTCATCAAAGCAATCTTTTTGCTTGGCTGTATAGGCAATAGCTAAGGAACTTATTCTGTCTGCCACTATTTTGCTATTGCTTTGTGGAGTCCATTGATTGCTTTGGTCTACAGCTTTTTACCCTTGAGGAAAGTTTTCGTAGAGCTGATGTTCTGATGACACAGTCTGATACAGTGATTAGATTCTTTCAAGTGCAGATTAAGTTTTGTATGTTCACTGTCTTTCCCTGGAACTATTGTTTATATCCATCCGAAACATGGTGGTTTGTGATGATTGTGAACCTGCACCAAGTCAATTGTTTGTAGATTATTGTGATAAATAGATCATCTAGGGAATTTTGAATTCAGTTCTGGGACATGTATTGTTCGTTTAATTATTTTGTTTCTGTTTGTCAGGTTGATTTCTTGTTAGGAAGTTGGCTAAACTGTCAGCTTCCAACTGGAGGATCGCTGAACATAACCAGCCTTTCAGCCTACCTCAACAATTCAACCGACGCTCCGAATTTTCTGTTCGAGCTCATACGGAGCAGCCCAACATCATTGGTCCTAATCCTTGATTTACCACCACGCAAGGACCTCGTAACTTCCCCTGACTACCTTTCGACATTCTACGAGGAAACCCAATTGGAGTCCCGCAGGCAAGCGCTCGAGAAGCTTCCAGAGGCTCAGCCTTATTTCTCCTCATCCCTTTACATACGCTGCGTGGTCTCTCCCACAGCTATCATGCTTCGCATAGAGAGTGAGGCAGGTAAAGCGGACTGCTTGGACGAGATTATTGAGAGTCACATCTCTCCTGTTGCCAGAGAGGTCCTGGGAATATGGCTGGACAAGTGTGCCGCTGTGGATAGAAATGTGGACGAGGAGGACAGAGCATACTTAGAGAGAAGGGACGGGATAACTAAGAGGAAAACTATCGAGATCGATCTCGGGTCCAGCTTTCCGAGGTTGTTTGGGCCAGAAATAGCGAACAGAGTATTGGATGTGCTGAGAGAGGTTTATGGTGTATGAACTGACGAGCCATGGGGCCGGTGTAGAAATTGTCTCTCCTTCACCTTTTCATGGGGGAGCTTCTGTAAGAGCCACTCTTATATACTCATTTCTCAAATTAGTGGTAAAGTTCGCCTGTCATTATAGGAGTAGACCATTTCAGAGTTTTCGCCCTTTATTGAATGCAGGATTGAGCCTGAACTGGATGAAGGCCACAAAGGCTCACTAGTCTTGCGAACTGTGTTCAGCACGGACAGAGCCGACTAGGCCAGCATTCTCGAGGAAACCAGGATTATGAACAGGATTAAGGTTGTGTACATTCATGAGGCTCTCATGGACGGCATCCGAAGCATTGTTTGTATCACATGAATGTTCAGACTGTTGTGTAAGCTAAGATGACGTATATGATGAGAATGTATCCAATGTTTCGACGATGTTCAATTCAACTGAATTGCCGACTCGTCCTACGAGCTGTTTGAATAGAACTGTGTACTCGTGTCGATGCTCTCTAAATGGGCTAGATCTTACGGCATCAACAAATCATAAGGCGAAACCAAGTGGATCGAAACCAGGGAAAGCATAAGATGGGTTCTCAATTGCCGGACTTGTTTGATAAAAGTAATGCTAAAATTTCAACTTTGCACTCCATTGCTTGATAAGTCATATTAGGGGTAAATCTATCAAATGGAAGGGTCAAGTGGAAAATAATTTGATCAACCCATTTCGATGCATTACAAGTTTAGTGACTCATATTCGATTCGACCCAATCTATATTACTAAAACATTTTCATATTTAATCAAATCTAAAAAAACTCAAATCCAAAGTGAGATGAAAACATGGAGCGAGTGAGCTAGCACGGCATCAAGTGAGAGCATATTAAAGGGTGAAGAGAGAGTCATAAAGATAAGTCGAATCTAAGTAAATCATGAACTCATTTAACATCCATATTATTTTGTATTTACTATTCTAAACCAATTTACATAATACAATTATTCCATTTAACAATAAATAAGAAAGACAATCTATCAAAATCGAGCTGTGAAATGGGGTCTATGTCCCACTTTGTCAAATTTAATTAGGAACTTCCACAGTAACAATTTAAATTTCGATAGCGAAATCACGGCTCCAAAGGTGATTAACTTGATCTTAAACCTATAATAAACACTTTCCTAATTGCACGCGTTCGATGCAACTTGACTGATACGTCCATTAAAAATCCAACTCCATTTTCTCCATCACCAATTCCACTCCCCTGTTTTCTCCCCCTGACGCCATCCTCCATTTTTCCATTGGCGGGAATCGCCCCAAGAGATGCGACCAGACCCACTCCACGCCGTCGAACTCCCCCATGGCTCCATGCTTCGCAGCGCCTGAACGATCCCGGCATGGCCTCCGCCGGCTCCGCCACCGTCGCCCGCTTCGCCCGGGCGCTGAAGCTCTGCAAAGACCCCCAGCGTCTGAAGCCCCTGAAGTGCCTCCTCATCGTGAGCGGGCTCGCTGAGGACGGCCCCTTGATCGGCGAGCTCGTCAGGTCCTGTTTCCGTCTGGGCTATCCGAGTCTAGCGCTATCTTCTTTCTTGGGTACCCGCAGAGTGACTCTGCCGTTGCAGAATTCGATGGTCAGGGGTCTCTGCGATCACGGGTTGTACGAGGAAGTTATGTGGGTCTACGGGGAATGCCGAGGTTCCGGCTGCCCGTCCGACAGCTTCACTCTTCCTTCCGTGCTCAAGGCTTGCTCCGCTCTTGGCGCTCTCGATGTCGGCAAGGAGGTGCATTGCATCGCTCTGAGAGCCGGGTTCGAGGCCAATGTTGTGGTGCAGACCGCGTTGTTGGATTTTTACGCGAAGACGGGTCGTTTGGAGGTTGCAGACAAGCTGATTGGTTTAATTCCTGAGCCGGATTTGGTTTCTTGGAATGCCCTGATCGCCGGCTCTTCTCGGAATGGCCTCCACGAGAAAGCGCTGGAGCATTTCGGGAAGATCCGCGCGATGGGATTGAAGCCTAATGTGAGTACTCTGGCCTGCATAATTCCTGTGTGCACGTGCCTGCGACGTTTGGACGTCGGCAGATCTCTCCATGGACTTGCATTTAAATCTGGACATCTGTCGAATGGATATTTGGCTCCTGCTTTGGTATCAATGTATGCTTTAGACGATAATCTTTGTAGGGCAAGAGATATGTTTGAGTCTCTTCAAGAAAAGAATGTGCCTGTTTGGAATGCTTTGATCCACGCTTACAAGGAGAAACAGAGGGCACTTGATGTGTTTGACATATTCCATCGAATGATTCGATCGGGAATTCAGCCTGACGTCGTCACGTTCGTGTGTATCATCCCTGCATGTGAAAATCTGCGTGATCCTGTGCATGGTAAATGCCTTCATGCTTTAACAATGAAACATGGAATAGGTTGTCAGGTATCAGTGGGAACCTCCCTCGTATCATTTTATGCCAAGCATGGGGACATAAATTCAGCCAAGTGGCTTTTTGATGATATGCCCGACAGAAACTTGCTGACATGGAATTCATTAATTTCAGGTTATGTGCATAACGGGCTATTGGATGAAAGTTTCGCTGTCTTCTCTGAAATGCAATTTGTAGGATTGACTCCAGATCCAGTTTCAATTATTAGCATTCTTTCTGCGTGCTCCAAACTTAAAGCAATTCTATTGGGAAAATCTGTCCATGCATTTAGTGAGAAAATGGATTTTGTCTCTAATCTTAATGTGTCAAATGCTCTCCTGGCATTATACTGTGAATGTCATGACCTTGCTTCCTCATTTGCTCTATTTAAAAGAATGGCCTCAAGAGATGTTGTATCGTGGAATACTTTGATTTCGGGATGTTTACACACTGGACATATTGAAAAAGCGTGGGAGCTTGGTCATCTTATGCAAAAGGAAGAAATGAAGTTGGATTTTGTTAGTCTGATAAGTATTCTCCCGAGTTATGTTTCAATTGACTATTTGCTTCAAGGGATGAGTCTACACTGTTATGCCATCAAAATGGGGTTTGCCTTGGACGTTGCTTTAGTAAATGCTCTTATTAGCATGTATTGCAACTGTGGAGATCTCGATTCTGGTAGTTTGCTCTTCAAGATCATGCCTAGAAGAGATTTGGTCTCATGGAATGCTCTAATGACTGGCTATCGGCGCAAAAGACTTGATGGTGATGTCCTTGTGTTGTTTCATCAAATGATGGAGGAGGATCACAATACACCAAATGATGTTACTCTGATAAATTTATTGCCTTCATGTTGTTCACAGCTGCAAGGCAAGTCTATACACGCCTTTGCTCTGAGAAGAGGGATTCTACGAGACACTCCCTTACTTACGTCACTTGTATCCATGTACACCAGATTTGACAGTATCAGATGTAGCCTCAGGTTGTTTGAAATGGGAGATAGGTTGGACATCTCTTTGTGGAATTCCTTAATGAGCATGCATGTCCAAACAAAAAATTCAAACAAAGCAGTACATGCCTTCTGCCAGTTGCTTCGTATGGGATTGGAGGCTGACCATGTTACAGTCCTAATCTTAATTTCTGCTTCTGCTCAACTAACCATTGCGAATCTTGCCCATTCTGTGCTATCGTACGTGATACGGAAGGGCTTCGAGAAAGATATTGCGATCAGCAATTCCCTTATTGACTTGTATGCAAGATGTGGAAACTTATCAATAGCGAGGGATCTATTCAATAGTTCCGATGAAAAGGACTCAGTCTCCTGGAGCGCGATGATTAATGCATATGGGATGCATGGAAATTTCGAGGCTGCTCTCAACCTTCTCTCGCAGATGGAACTCACTGGAATGAAACCAGATGCCGTCACTTATTTGAGTATCCTGTCAGTTTGCAGCCATGCTGGCTTAGTTCATCAAGCCAAGATGATTTTTCGTTCTATGGTTGAACGGGGAGTATCTCCAAATACAGAACACTATTCTTGCATGGTAGACCTCCTCGGAAGAAGAGGACATCTGCATGAGGCCTTCGAGATTGTTAAAGGGTCACCTCATCTAGCTTCCACTGCCCTTCTCGAGTCTTTGCTGGGTGCTTGTTCGGTGCAGGGAAATGCTGAAATCGCAGAGGGAGTTTGCAAAATGCTGTTGGAAGTGGACCCGAGCAACTCTGCATCATATGTGATGCTCCACAATACGTATGCAGTGGCGGGACGGTGGATGGATGCTAGTAGAGTGAGGTCTGACATGGAAAGGAGGAGGCTGAGCAAAGTCCCTGGTTATAGTCTTGTTCATGGAAGTTAAGAAATCGTGTTACTTAGCAGAATGAGATTTCAGTCCTACCGTTCTGAGAATTCACAAGCCGCAGCCATACATGATTAGCAGTATGGTTCCAGCAAATTCATTGGAATCCATAGCGAGAGAGTGACGTGGTAAATGAAGAACCATGAGGCGAGAGAATTTCTTTGTATAGCAGGGTAATCTATTGACATTCTAAGGAGTGCTCACCTTCTTGTTGGTTGGAGATTTTGAGGGATTTTAGCTTCGTATGGTTGTGAGTTGAGGAAGTTTGAATATTTGGCAGGGTCAGCCTCAAAATAGTAACTTTCGACATCACGTGCTTTTACAAAAAATTCGTGGATGATGTGAACTGTAGCTTGGATCCAAGTTGCAATATTTTCTCCCATGCAACGCCCCAATGGCAGCTGAAGTGCGGAAGTGCTGGTTTGTTGTAGAGAACAATCAGATGGAAATCAAATCACGACATTGATTTCACCATTTTCCGGACTGATGGATCCGAGACATTCCAATGCTGCCTTAATTTTCAAATTTTCTTTTAAGACAGCTCTCCGAAGCTAAAGTCTGACTACATCAATCTCTCCGCACAAATCTCTTTATCTCCCTCCGTAGACATAAATGTGCGTACAATGGCACAAGCATACATTCCGCCACTTTTCTCATAATATCTTCTTTTACAATTCTCCACAAGGTAATCAGATACACAAGTTGTGGTGCCTAATAACTAATGATGCCATCGATTCTTGAATTCTTGGAGAAAAACTGATGTTGCACATACAATACAAGTACTGGAAATATCAAATTATATTTCCTCAAAGCATGGAAGCCTTGCAACACCATGACAAGCATGAAAGCCATTAGTATTATACTCTGCTACAAACACGTATTTTCCACAGGACGTATCAGTCTACACATCAAGATTACCAACATGGTAAAAAAATAGTTGGGTCACCAAATTTCCGAGGTTTTCTCCCCCTAGAAAATAAACAATCAGTTCACATAAACCCAAAGAATAGAGATAAAAAAACTAAGAGCCAAACACCAAATGATCCAAGGACAGCAGCATCCTTACCAGTAAATCAACTAGCACGCTGGATGTACCTGTTATAGGACTCAGCAGTAACAATAATCCAAAAATGCTTATCCTGAGATACTTTCTGCAAGTTTTATTAGGTTCGCATGGCTCCTTGATAGTCTTACATATTCCCAGATCTCAGCAGTCACCTTCAAGGCAAGCGACTCTTTCCCAAAAACGTTCCATAGTGGAGCATACCAAATGCACACTTTTATCTGCCATGACCGCATCACCTTTCCATGGTCTTTTATGAGGTTGCTGTTTTCCCACCAATAGTCTGCTTAGCCACATATATTTGCTTCACCTTGGAGGAAGCAAAGCTCTTTTCTGAACCATAAGAATTGTTCCGTCCTGGAAAACCTGTTCGACGGTGAGGCCATTCATTGCCCTTTTGAGAAGGGCCTCCTCTCTGATAATTATACGCAGAAGAGCTGCTGTAATTCTGGGAAGAAATACTTCTCTGCTGGGAAGATTTGTTCTCAAAAACTGCAGCTGTTTCAGAGCTGCATCCATCATTATCACTGCGATTCTGATGATTAACGTTGCTGGCATTTAAAGGTGAATTCTTGGTGACAATACTAGTAGAAGCCCCTGAACTGGAGCTTGATGGGTCTAGCAGCCCTAGCTCATCAGGCAACCGGTTGCCACTGGCATCCGTTGCCACAGGAAAATTCCGACTGCTTTCTGGAGTTGAGGTGCGAGTCTCAGCATATCTGTTTGCAGCTAACGATTGGTCAACAGAAGGCCCATTATTAAACTGTGCAGGAAGTGCCCCAGCTTGTTGCTGCTGCATTGGCAAAGACATTGAAGAGGACTGGAGAGGAGAAGAAGGAAGATGCATCCATCGAGTATGGACCGACATCTCAGGATTGGTCTGCAAAGAAAAATTTCAACCAATAATCAGTGTCTTAGAAGGCAGTGACAACAAATCCACAACCAACATTATTTACTCCAACTTAAAGAAGAAGATATCAAATTTCCTAAATCTCCACCTCTACCATGTGAAAGACCCACCCTATATTTATTTACAAAGATCAGGTCTGTAGTCTGAAGGGCAGAAGTTTTCTTTCTTTCCTGACTTACTGAGTTATGCTTTTATTAAGGCTTTATGCCAACAAAAATTGAGGTCCAATATTAGAGCTCTTCTGGAAAGATAAACTTCAAGGACCACAATTCTATTATGCAGATTTTAATGGTCAAGGTCCTTGACATCCGGTCTTTTGTTCACCAAGTGAAGAACACATTATCATATCACACTGAGCAATCACTTCGTGTAGCCTGTTCACATCTTGCTGCTTAACTTCAAAATAGAAAGACATCGTGAGGCCAGAATGTCTCTTCTGGATACTGTCACCAGCAAGTTTGCCATAAAAGATTCACAGCAGTTCTAAATCAAGTAACTTCTTTCTTTTATCACTTTTTCTGATATTTTCTCCTAAAAAGATAAGGACCATGTCCTTTCATTTCAGTTTCAACAAATATGGACCTCCTGCTTTATGATTTATGGCTATTGTCATCTTCTGCAAATCCCAAAATTATCACTCTTTTAGTAGTTTCATGCTTAAGTGACAAAAACACTACGAGAGCTATATCAGGTATGATTGTAACAAAAGCTACCAGGGATCTGACTGTGGAGCCAGAAAGAATAGATGACTACCTGGAAAGGAGGCACATCAAACATAGGGGAAGCCATGGGCAATAGAGGTGAGCCAGGAGCAAGATGCTGAATTGGAGCAGGCATGTTTGCTAGATTGCGCTGGGCAGAAACAGCATTTGAATTGTTCATATCTCCCTCACCAACCATTGGAGCGGATGCAGGATTGTGCTTCCAATCAGGTTGCCTTCCGGAAGGTATGAAAGCGGTGCCCATGAAACTCAAGCCAACCTGTCCAAACTGCCCAACTGGTGCAAAATGGTTATAGACAACCATGTGCGGTGGGCCCTGAACTCCAGGTATACCCCCGGGACTGATGAAAGGGCCAGTAAATCCAGCTGGAGGACCATAAAATGAATCTACACCAGAATGGCCTAGTGGCCAGGACCCATGTGGCCCTGAATTGGGTGCACTGCTCTTCTGTGATTGCTGTTGTGTAGATGCAGATTCTTCATTGGGACCGAAAGCAAATATTGGACTCCCCATCATTGGGTTCATCTCATAGAAAGGAAAATGAGATGGTGGACCTCCAGGAAAATGTGAAAGCATCTGGCTTGAAGTGCTCTGTGAACTTGTCAATGGTTGCCACATGGAAATGGGAGGGGTTTCAACAGAGAGGTCAGCAGGAAGAGAGACATTCAGAGGCTCTTCTGCCCTTAAGTGATTTGCTGACTCCTGCTCACCAGCTACGCCTAACAAAATTAATAATAAAGCATACATGATCAATCACATGTTCCGCTAAACCCAAAAAAGAATGCTTGCCACAAAGCTGTGAAAGGCTTCACTACCTGCGGATATCCCGTCAACATCTACAGCTCCAAAAGTTTTGGCATCTGAAACAGAAACAGAGCGGCCCAGTCCATTCCCAACTATCTCATCACTGCTAATTGCAGCAACAGCAACAGCGGAAGCAGCTGCTTCAGCTTCAGCTTCACTATCTTCTAGATGAACACAGGGCTCACCTGAGTTCTTATCCTTCTCAAAGAAAATGTTGCAACCATCTTCGGCTCCAGGAAGTTTATGAGAAACTTGATCTGGAAGACATGAATTTGGAGGGCCAATCCCATGAGAAAGAGCATGACTGCTAGGAGGAAGAACCGTTGGAGATGTTACCGCACCTGAATTTGGCAATAACCACACACAACGATGTCAATAATTGGATCTTGTGGTACATTACTTTGCATGGATAAAATGCTCACCAAACTGAATTTTCTCCCCCGCAAGTAGTGAATTTATTGGACTTGCTGCTGAAGAAAACGATTTGTCTTTTGCTGATATGGACGTCAATGGCACACTACTCTCAGTGACTGTAAAACTAGATTCTCCAACAGAAACATGTGCATCAAATTTAGCGGGCTTCATTGCCTCGTCAAGTTGTGACTGTGTAAGGGACATAACCTACAACAAAATTTAATCACTTTCAAATCATCATATCCAGAAAGCAGTATCAGACTATGAAGGATGGATCAATGCAAGTTCTTCCTCTTCTACACACTTTTATTTACATTAATAGAGCAAACATTTCAAACAAAAATAAGGAAACTCCATGGATCATGCTATAATTTTGTGAATCAAGCTATAAAAACAGTCCAGTCTAATAAAGCTTGTCGCAGCAACCAAGCCCCAATTTAACTCGTATAAAATCAAATCAATATTTAGATAGTTACACAGCTTTTATTTTACCACAACGCAAAGAAACCAACTAAAAGATCCTAATTCATGAGGATCTTAGAAAACACATAATCCTTGAGAGACAACTGAAACAAGAAGTTGGTGCTTAAATATATGAATCACTAGACAGCCTATCAACAATTTCCCATGAATGCGACTAACCTGTTGGTTAATGCCCGAATTACCCCAAGAGTCCAAAGGTTGAACATTATCCATGACCTTAGTATTGCTCTCAAATATTGAGCCTGGCCCAAGGTTCTTTCCAATGTCAGCTGGAAGGGACCTGCACCAAGAGAGGAAAATGAAAATTGAAATAAAGTACTTCATCTTTCAATGCAACTATAGGATTTATAGAGTATATACATGATATTTTGGGGAACTGAATCACCCTGAGCTTCACTTTTAGCGGCAAGTGTCCCAATTGGAGCCAATGGTTGTGACACCATGGAGGCACTAAAGCCAACTGATACTTCAATATTTGCCAAATCACGTCCATCTGCAGTGGCAAAGTCAGTGTGACCCGTGGTCAATGTTTCTCCACTTCTCAAAGAAGAGATTCTCTTGGAGCCACTGGGGAAGTTATTATTTTGCAAGGGACGAGACTTCCTTGGCACCTAGAATAAAATGGAATTACAAACAACATTAGTAAGCAACATCTCAGTGACAACAGCTATTGAGAAGCTAGAAATTTAATGAAACCTTTGCGATACGGGACTTTGCCTTGATCTCTTTCTCTCTTTGCTCACGCTTGTCATTCAGCATTTGCCTCTTCGACCTCACCTCAATGAAGTCGTCTTCATCACTAGGGGCTTCTATTCCAGGTTGCTGAAAAACACGCACAACACCGCTTTGAAGAGGAGCATCAATATCTTCTTCATGGACATTGCTCTTAGGGATTTCCTCAAGAGAGAGTGGCTGATGAACAGACTGGCTCTTTGAGATCGATTCTTTTAAAGATCGCTTTTCATTTCTGCTTCGAGATTCCACTTCTTGAGTATTCATTGAGCCAGATCTAACACTTTCAGACTCAAATGTCCGCTTGGGCAGTTTACTTGATGAAACAGCCTTTCCAGAACCGGTTCTCCCTGTGATTACTGCGCTTCTAGCATTTACACTTGACCTGTCATCAAACCCAATGAGGGAGGGTGAACCAGGGATTGCCGATCGCCTTTTTTCACTGTTGTCTCTAACTCGGAACTCAGTTCGCCTAACAGTACGTCTCTGCCTTCTTTGGTATCCTGAAGAATCTGACTGGGAAACCTCATTTTCTGGAATAGATGATCTAGATGCAGGGGTTTTAACCTTGAACACGTAATGCTTCACTTTGCCACCATTTACAGAGCCATGAACCCTTGATCCATTGAAATCCTTCTCTTTCCTGATGGCCTGAGACGATGGAATCCCAGTTATGCCCTGCCCTTCCCATCTTTTCGAATTTGACATGAATTTGTAGTTCTTGCCACCTTCATTCTGTTGGTCCGGCTGCTGTAATTGGAAATCTGGAACATTATTGCCCTCGAGAAACTGAGAATTTTCTGCTCGATCCTGCTGCATGGTCAACATGCCTTCTGCCTTTTCTCTCGCTGGTAACGGATTTAAATTTTTCATTGCCTTGTCTTGAGGCAGAATGAAGTGCCTAGGAACAACGCCTGGTTGGCTTTCCGCTGACAGAGATGCATCATCCATTTTCACAAGATTTTGGGCAGGGATTTCTTGACTTGGTTGAACTGACACAGAGCCATCCCGATTATGGTTAAAAGAAAAATTAGCTGGAACACTTGGCTGAACCAATGATACTGGCGGGGAAGCCATGGGCACAATTCCTGGAGGAAATGCAGATGAGTATCTGAGGTGTCCAAACTGAAAAATAGGAGGATGTGCTTGCTGCATTGGACTAAGAGATGGAGTAACTTGAGGATGCAAATGAAGAGGCATCTGTATGGAACCAATTTGAATAGCTGGCACAGGAGATGGTATCAAGGAAGGACCAGAAAACAGACCAAACTGAAGCTTAGGAACTTCAGCGTGAGCAGCAACAGCAGACGCAGTAGAATGGAATATCAAGTTGCCACTGGATGGAACTACATGCCTGACAGGAGCATCCGTGTTATCCAAAATCTGAGAAGCTGCTGACGTAACAGCAATGTTGTTAGGCTTAATCTCCAGGCCTTGCATGGCTTTCTCTGCTTCCTGCAGCAGCCTAGATGAAGCATCCATGCTTGATTGAGGAGAACTATCAACATGTTGACCAGTCCACACACCACTGTTCAGTCTGACTGAGGACTCCTCTTCTTGACCATGGCCAAGAGAAACAGACGGCACTGCATAAGCAAGTTCTCTGTTCCTTGGACTTTGTTCATACTCATCACTTGGCACAGGAACTTCAACGCCCTCATTAAAGCCTAAAACCAAATTGTCCCCAAGCCCAGCTGAACGTTCATTCTCCAAGTGAATATCATCAAACTCTTGATGTCCATCTCCAATCTCATCATCTGCTTCTCGTACTTCATCTTCTTCCCGGTATCCCTCTTCATCTTCATCATACTCTTCTTGCTCCTGCAACAGTTCATCATTCTCCTCAGTCCATTCTCCTCCGTCCTCACTAGAAATAGATCCGGGAGCATCTGTAACCTGCCCAGCATTGGTTGGTAAGACAACAGCTTCCTTTTCAGGGATGAGAAAATCTCCATCCTGTCCAGCTGCTGACTTCACAGAATAGTCCCCAGATTCATCCAAATCATCATGAGAAAGATGAATAGGAGATTTAGGGGGGCTCGAAACAGAGAGAGAGGATTGGGAGTCACACCTTGGTGCAATATGTGGATCTAGTTTCTGCTCATCAGTGTTCTCTTGCTTGACAACAACTAAGTCATGATCCACATCCTCTTGATTACCCACCCTGTGACCCACATTCAGAGTAGATCCACTTTGTGCAGACCCTGTATGCTTCATCTCGCTATCTAGTAAATATGACGGTCCTGGACGCTCAATTTCACCTCCACGTGCATTCTTATGCAGCGAAGATAATGAAGGGGGAGGAAGAACACGAGGCTGCCTCATGGAATACCTTGACCTCCCAGAAGAATAAGAGCCATTGACCTCAGAATTCTGATAAAATTGTTCAGAAGATGGAGGATAAGGATAATCATGGGACTGACGGTGTCCCCACCCAACATCACCAGCAAACCTCTCATTAAAATTCTCATGAAACTCAGGATCAAGCTCAGGATTCCTATTAACAGGATCTCCATCAATAAGATTCCACCTTTGCCCTCTCGTGTGAGGGAAATCATCCATCTGAGGCTCTGACAACCCTCCTTTATTGTAATTCCTATAAGGGACATATCCAGCTCCATTGAACTCTTTCCTCTGTAATGTTCTTCCTCCATGTGATGCATCTCGTCTGGGGCCAGAATGACCACCCTCTTGTTCTGCCAGACCAAAGGTTGAGCTGCTCCCTGTCTCAAATGGGTCCCTTCTCCATGCATTAGAAGGTTTCCCTCTTTCCATCGATATTGAACTATCCCGAGAGATATTTGGCCTGCTGCCCATGTCAAATGTTCTATTGAAAGTAGAAGAATCAGAAAATACTGGAGTAGTAATCCTCTCAACCATATTTTCACTATCTTCCCAATCACCTGTCTCTGCTACTCTCCAAGCGTCTTTCTCTTTCAGCAACGCTGCAGACCTCTCATCTGCAATTAGAGAGTTGCTACTACCTCTTACTGTTTCAGCCTGCTTCTTGGCCATCCTCTCCTCTAGTTCTAAAAGCTTTTGCTTAGCTGCCTGTTTTCTCCTCTCTTCCTCTAAGAGAACCCTCTGCTTCTCCTCTTCCCTCGCTATCCTCTGCTCCTCAGCTCTGCGCAAGGCTTCCAACCTTTCTTGTTCTACTCTCCAGGCAGCTTCTTTGGCTTCTTCTTCAAGCCTTCTCTGAATTTCCTCTTGCTCTCTGGCTAGCCTAGCTCTCTCCTCCTCTTCCCGACGGGCAAGCTCCAAGGCTCTTTCTTGTTCCTCGAGAACGCGCTGTCGTTCCTGCTCTTGCATCTTCTGAACTCTCTCAAGTTCAGCCTCAAAAGACTCCCTGACAGGGTCATAAAAGTCGGTCTGCTTAAGCATATCTTTTTTCCTTTTCACCACACCTACCAGGCTTCCAGAAAGAGAATCCCGTCCATCACCAAAATCCTTCAAGAAAGGATCCTCCAGATAAGGCTTTTCATTCTTCGAAAACGGACGTTTGTCCTTTGTAAAATTAAGTATTGAATCATTCACAGGAAGGCCTTTACCACCAGATGAGCTTTTGGATGCTGAACTATTCTGCGGACCATCACCAGGGTATTTGGTGTCTCTCGCCATCCGCTCTGTTCCTCGACTATTAAATGAATCTAAATTGCTGTTCCACGACAGTCTCCCGCCTTGTCCATAAGCATTGTCCTTCCTTCCAAGATCATCTAGAGCACCATCTCTAAAAGGTGAAGCCATGTGCTTGTTATCCTTTTTCATTTCAGTACTCAACATAGATGACCTGACACCTAGATTGTTTCTGTCGTTTCTGGATTCTTGCACACCAGCTCCACCTTTTGGAATGGGGGAAGATATTCTCCATGAGCTTCCTTCCCTGCCTTCGCCACCAGATATTCTCACATCTCTGCCATAAGGGTCTGCTCGATGGACTTCACTGGAAGAATATTTCCCAGTTTCATTGTCACGCTGACCCCACCTGTCAAGAGAACCATGAGCTGGTTTGAGAGGCAGAAAACTTGCCTTGGGCATATCAAAATCCCCATCCCAATAGGCTTCACTCTTTGTAAAGACATTATCTCTGCCACGCTCTATCAAACCACGACTAGTATCACGCTCATCATCAGCCCAATCAGACCTTGGATTCATGCGAACAAGAGGCAGTGGCCCTGAAAGGTAATCATCCTGCTTTCGACTCTGCTCAGACGTTCGAGAACTGCCAAAAGTATGATTCCCATCGCCATTTTGATGGACTCCATTAGCAAAAGTATGATGAGATGACAGCCCTTGAGGACGCATATCAACAAGAGAGCTTGTATGAGAGCTTGGCCTCTGCTCATTACCTGCTTCTTCACCCGATAACAGCTTTTGTTTCAGATTCAGACCATCCTTCTGCCTCTGTGATGAGCCAGATACAGCAGGAACCGCAGCTCGCAAAGAGGGGAAGTCCTCTCCCCTCAAAACTGTAGGTTTCTCCACTGGCAGATACGCAGACACCACAGGTCCAGGCCGAGCCGAAGGTGGCATATATGCACTACCTCCCTTGTTCAACGCATCAACAGCACTATGCATATTCAGATCAACTGCCCCAGAAACACCCTTATCACCAGAACCAGAAACTTCCTTCTCCTGCAATCCAACATTCGCAGGCTTAGTCCATCCCATACCAGACGAACCGGGCCTCATCCCACTTCCACTCGCCCCTCCGCCAGCAGCACTGCCGCTGGTTCCCAAGGTATCGAATTTCTCATGCTCCTTCCGCAGAGACGGCAAGTTCAAGGGGGGTGGAACAGAAAGCTTGGGCCCAGCTTTCTGTGAGCTACGAGGCCGCGAAAGCACCACCATACCTCCACCTCCACCTCCACCTCCACCGCCGTGACCACCCACCCGGGCTCGGCTCTGGCCGTAAGAGCTCCCCTGGTGGTGCTGCGCATGCTGCCCGTAAGACTTATTCAAGTTCACCGACACGAATTTGCTCCCGACTCCGGGGTTGGCCATGTCCGACCCGAACACTTCACTCGTCCCGCGGCGGACTCAGATCTCCGCCAACGCATCAAAGCACGAACACCCCCGCCCCCGGCCCCGGCCCCCGCCCCCAACCAATACGAATCAACTCAAACCTCACAAGATCTAACGCCGGAAGATCGAGGCCGATACGGCGGCGGCGGAATCGAACAGGAACAACAACCCCCCCGAACCCCGATCGAAAGCCGCCCCGAGCTCCGGCGGGCGGAATGACTGATCGAACTAATCGACTGAGCCGAAGCGGAGGACCCGGAAATGGCCCGACCCGACCCGACGCCGGCGCGGGGGGGTTTAATTAGGGTTTCGTCACAGTGATCGGGCGCACCGGAAGGGGAGGGGGGAGAGGGAGACCGAAATGAAGAGGCGCAGGGCGGCGGGGAGCTTACCTCCGGAGGCGCAGGATAGCCGGCGGGGAGGTAACGTGCGCCGGTGGGGGGGTAGCGAGGCAGGAGGAGCGAAATGGGGAGCCCTACTGATACAGAAGGAGAAGAGATAGAGAGAGAGAGAGAGAGAGAGAGAGAGAGGACGAGGGAGACAGGGTTCGAGGACGAGGAAAAAATAAGAGTCGGTTGTTTCTTCTTCTTCTTTTTCGGTTTCTGGCCCGCAACTTTGCTGTAATTACATATGGCGCCCCCCAAAGTTCTTCTGTAGTTGTGCTATTTGCCCGTTCCCTAGGAATCTCGTCAAATCATGCGTGCCCCCTTTTCTGTTGCGTTGTGAAGCAAGAGAAAAGAGTTTGTGGGATGGGATGTTCACTTCCCAAGTTGGTTTGGATTGTGTCTCATTTGAAATTAGGACATTCAAGGTCGTTTAGACTATGTTTCGGTTTTGCAAGGGGCTGTATTTTCATATATGTATTCCTATTTGAATGGGATGTTCCGTGCTCTCTTGTGTTTATATAGAAAGTTTAATTTAATCTAGGGCTTTAAATTGAAGCACTTATGCCCTCCTATTTAATCTAAGGCTTTATATACTTAGTGAAAAGTTTGACACTTCTGGAAATATTTTTCAATAAGTCATTTTTCCAAGAATATTAGAATGTTTTTTTTTTTACTGAATTCTAAAAATAAACTAGAAATCATTTTTTAGTTGCTTGAAACGGAAAACTTGCTTTTATTTTCTTAAAACAGACTGTTGATGTCTAAATTTTGACAGCAATTTAGTAACTCATTACATAGAAAATTCGGGATTGACCAAGGTCCCTAAACAAAAAAAATAAAAAATCAATGAGTTTGCATATGAATAATCCTATAAATTGCATTTAAGTTGAACCAACAATGGATGGACTCCAATAAAGATCAGTGAACTTAATTGATCTATCTAGAATAAGCCTGTAAGCCCAATAAAATTCGGCTAGGCCCAGGAAGCACATAGCCATTGAAATTTCATGAGCAAAGGAAGGTTCACTGAGCTTCAATTGAACTGGGTTGCGCCCATATGATTAGAGTTGGAATCTATTAGAGGTTCTAAGCTTAATTGAGCATGTAATAGAGATAGAACTTGGCCAAGCCCACTGAGACCCCCTTGCCTATATTTCTAAGGATAGGGGATGAGTTTTGAGCTTTAATTAAATGGGTTTAGCCCATTAAAGTAAAAAAGGCTTTAAGTTTAATTAGAGGCCCATAGGGATTAAGCCTTTTATTGTTAAAAAGCCCAATAATCAATATTGAATCTAAGATTTTCCCTATATAAAGACATTATGTCCTTATAATTCTAGGTCGGTAATTGGCGAACTAGAGCACATGTTGAGAGATACAATAGAGAAAAGAGAGAAAAGAGAGGGAAAGTCCCTAGCCATTACTCCCTCACGGCCACACCTTGCTACCCCGATTGCTACTATCCACTCCTGTTGTGCCTTTTTTTTTTTGGTCGACAAGAAGAAATTTTATTTATATCATAACTAATGAGAATCCAGCAACACCCAAGAGTGGGGCGTCATTACATAATAGGGCCCAAAGGGCTTAGGGTGGAGAAGAAAGCCAATTGGGTGGTAATGTTTGTTTCCTCTGCTTGCGTGCGGCCCAGTCTGCAACATCATTTGCAGTTCTTAGACAGGAAAGAAGGCCCACCAGCAGTAAAGTCTGCAGAAGTGCTTTACACTCAGTCCAAACAGCACGTGCATCCCAGTTAAAGTCTTCCTTGTACTTTAGAGAACTGACCAAGCTTTGACAGTCGGACTCCACCAAAACCACGCCCATATGCTTCTTTTTTATGTACTTTAAAGCTTCTAATAGAGCTAGGGTTTCCAGCTGAAAAACTGAAGCCACCCAAATTGTTTTGGTGAAGCCATCCACAAGGCAACCCGAGAAATCCCAAATGATGCAGGCTACAGCTCCTTTCGCCGACCTCTCACAAATCGACCCATTAACGTTGATCTTCAAAGTCCCTGCTAATGGAGCTACCCAGATCTGAGGTATGTCGGTTTCCTCTGCTTTCCTTTCTTGAGGATGCTTAAAACCCCATTTTTCATAGCTTTGCTGCTGAAATCGGGCCATATCTAAAACTTTACAGGCAATTGGCTTACTACCCCGAAAGATATAGTTCTTTCTCTCCTTCCATATTTGCCATAGGATGTTTGAAATCACTTTTAAGGAAGGTAAGTGAGTGTATTTCCTTATAAAGAGTGCCAACCACGCATCGCTTCGGGTAACTTCGTGTGGACTCATTTGTAGGTTGACATCCAGGTGGCTCCATACCCATGCTGTCCAGGGCCAAAGCAAAAAGATATGCTCGGCCGTTTCCATCCTTTCTCAGCAAAGGTCGCAAACGGGATCAGGTAATATCTGTCTTTTCCATAAATTTTCCTTGGATGGGATGGCGTTTTGACAAACATTCCAAATAAATATCTTCACTTTAGGGCTGGTTTGCATATGTCATATAGCGTTCCGTAGTGCTCTTAGTGTTTGGTAGGAAGAAGAAGGGTAGTCAGTTGCCGCCTTGACTGTCGCTCGTTCTCTTAATATGTTATAGCCATTTTTTACTATAAAAGATTCATTCTTAGTCCCTGTCCATACCAATTCATCATTTGTAATTCGACGATTGATTGGAATTGCAAGGATCTCCTGAGTGGTCTATTCATCAAAGAGATTGTTTAAAAGTTGTTCATTCCATTGTTCCACTTCAAAATTCATCAACTCGGATACTTGTGGATCATTTATGTTCGCTGGCCCCCAATTAGTCCTCTTTTTAGCCATTTATATGTTCTAATGTTGACTTTTTGTCTATTTCCAATGGACCATCTCACTGAATCCACTATAGCCTCCCTTCCCAAAATTAGACTTTGCCATCCTCATGAAGGCACAGTTCCTTTCTCATCATGCCAAAAGTCTTTTCGACAAAAATAGAGCCCTTTTAATAGTTTGCTCCATAATGCTTCCGGATTGTTAACCAACCTCCAAGCTTGTTTACCTAGGAGGGCCTTATTTACAGTAAGTAGGTCCCTAAAACCCATTCCTCCCCCGTATTTCCTAAATTTCATAATTTCCCATCTCTTCCGATGCAAACCAGCTTTTGTTTAACTATTTTTCCACCAGAAGTTATAGCTATTTTCTTCTCTATTGCTTTATAAACTGATACTGGAATTTTAAAAACTGACATGGCATATTGAGATAACGCCTATACCACTGATTTTAGCAGGATTTCCTTGCCTGCTTTTGAAATAATTTGTTCCTTCTAGCCTTCCAATTTCATGTTTACCCTACTCAAAATCCATGCAAACGACTGTCTCTTTGAGGCTCCCCAGTTAGAGGGGATTCCTAGGTATTTTCCTGTCCGATCGAGCTCCAGAACTCTCAACTCTCTTGCCATGTTATCTCTTAATAGTTGGGAACATTCTTTGCTAAAAAGAATACCTGACTTGTTTAGGTTTACTACTTGTCTAGAAGCATAACAGTATTGATTCAGCACAGCTGCAACATTTTGGCATTCCTGTATGGACCATCTAGAAAGAATATAGAGTCATCTGCCAATAATAAATGAGTCAAGGTGGGGCAGAACCTACTTAACTTGATTCCTTTTATACTCCCGTCATCTAGAGCTTTTCCCATCAAAGAAGACAAACAGTTTGCTACTATAATGAAGAGATAGGGTGATAACAGGTCCCATTGTCTAATACCTTTGGTAGGGTTGAAATAAGGGAGAGGTTCTCCATTGAATTTGATGCTAAAAGTGACAGTAGTAACACATTACATAATCCAGTTGACCCATTTCTCGCAGAACCCCATTTTCAGCAAGCATCATTCTAGGAAATCCCATTCTATTCTATCATAGGCTTTTGGCATGTCTAATTTCAGCACCGCTTGGAAATGCTTTTTCCTTTTCCTTATTCTCAGCTGGTGTAGCACCTCTTGCACAATATATATGTTATATTGAATCTTTCTTCCACTAACAAAGGCACTTTGTTCCCCTGAAATCAACATCGGCAGCCATCTTTTAAGTCTATTCGGAAAAATCTTCGATATGATCTTATATGTGAAATTGCAAAGGCTAATAGGGCGATATTGATCAAGTTTTTCTAGATGGGGTGTCTTCGGAATTAAGGTTATATGGGTTTTGCTTAGGGTTGGTTCGAATACCCCCGACTGAAAAAAGCCTCTAACTTCTTCAAAGATATCCCGATTAATTATATCCCAATGGTGTTGATAGAAAATTCCACTTAAACCATATGGACTAGGAGCTTTCTGTGCTCCAAGTTGAAAAACAGCAGCATGAACTTCTTCCAAGGTTACTTCTTCCACCAGACATTCATTTATATCATTTCCAACTAATATGGGGCATTGATCTAGTACTGGTTGACAATTCCTAGGCCCTACCGAAGTGTATAAATCTTTGAAGAAGGAAATTGTGAGGTTCTAAAGTTGCTGCGTATCCCTTATCCAAATCTCAAATGAATTCTTCAGCATAGTATTTTTTTTTTTTTGTCTCCTCTGAAGAGTTGCTGCATGAAAATATTTTGTGCTTTTATCTCCCATCGTAGCCAATTTACTCTGGATCTTAAACCCTAAAACATCTCCTCTCTTCTCCATAAAGTTTCAATTTCTTCTTTTAAGAGACACATCCTACTAGAGCCTTGAGTTAAGTTTACACTATTCGTTAGGGATTGCAATTCCTGCTTGAGAGCCTTTATACGAAGATGGTTGTTGGGGAATTTCTTTTTACTCTAGTCCTTTAAAGCATGAATTACAACTTGCAGCTTGTCTCTCAAGCCTGCTTCATGAAAAGTATAAGATTGCCATGATTGTTTTACTATTTCTCTACATTTTGCATCTTCAGTCCAGAAAGTTTCAAAGTGAAATTCTCTTCTTTTCTTTACAGATTCAGCACTACCCACAAGTAAGAGTGGGCTATGGTCTGACCCAACAGCTGGGAGAGCATATGCTTCTACTGTTGGGAACATGAGTCTCCAATCTAAAGTACATAACACCTTATCCAACTTCTCCACACCCTTTGCAGTCTATTTCCATCAACGAACAATCATTTAAACAACTTTGGAACGCCCGCACTCTATAGTTTTCAGCCAATCTAGTCCCCACCTTCTCCCAATGATAAAGCACTTCATTAAAATTCCCCAAACAAACCCATGGTAAGCCATTTGAGCTACTAATCTGTCTCATTTTATCCCATAAAATTAATCTTTCCTGAAAGAGATTTGGAGCATGCACACAAGTGACCCTCATTTTGTTTCGGTTATCATAATCTTCACATATCAAGTTTATCATTTCCTAGGAAGCTGATTCCACTACTATTTCAACTCCCTCATTCCATAGAGCTGTTAGACCCCCCGCGATTCCTATTAGGTTCACCATAAAGCTATGTTTAAATTTCAATTGTCTTTAAATGCGAGAAATCACATTTGCTTGGTTTTTTGTCTCCATTAACATAATCAAATCGGGCCTTTCATGAGCCACAATGGCTCGTAAGTTTTGGATTGTCAGAGATGTGCCTAACCCCTGATAGTTCCAGCATATGATCCTCATTTGTAAACCGGTAGCTTATTAGGGCTGGCCACCAAAGCCCATCCCATAGAAACATCCGAAATACTAATAGGAGTTTCCTTTAGTTTTGATTCATCAAAATCAGACAACTTTAGAGGGATAGAATTATATGGGTTGTACCTCTTTAATTTCTTTGCCGGTGAACATTTTAAAGCTATGCTTCCTTTTTTTATCCCTCTTTTTTAACCATGACGATGGTTTATCAGCCTACAGTACCTGTTGTTCTAGCTCTTTAATATTCATTATACCTTTTCCAGTTCTCCATTGATGTTCCTCCTGTTGATCAGGTATAGTAATATCAACTTGTGTCCTGCTCGTTGTTTGAGTTGTTGCTGTGCATTCTGTTGTTGTTTGCTCCCTAGCAAATATGATTATTTGTGTACTTTGAGTTGGTGTGTCGATGACTATTTGTTCCTCCTCCTTTTCTTCCACACTGTCATCATTAAAAATCTGCCAAAAGGGGCTGTGGTCTTTTTCGCCTTTGCTTTTAACCAATGCCCAAACGGGATCGCACTCCTTTCTTCATATTTGGCTTCATCAAAGGGAACTTCTACACAATTAGTCACAAAATGCCCAATTTTTCCGCAAGAATAGCAAAAGCAAGGTAACCTCCCATGCTTAAAATCCAGCCATACTTTCCCATCTCCTAGGTTATATAATGTTCATGGGCTTAATGGGGTATCAAGGTCTAGAACTACCCTCACTCTACCCACTTTCTTAAAAGCCACTCCCTTCTTATCCACTTTAACTTCCTTAACGCAGCCCAGGATTTGAGCTATATGGGATACAACCTCCTCAGAACATCATTCAATAGGGAGTCCATGAACTTGAACCCAGAAAGCACAGTTGTTAAACTTATAACATTGGGCAAGTTTATTAGGTTCACATGGTTTAAGAATCAATAAATTGCTCGCCAAAGACCATGGGCTATTCGCTAACACTCGTTCTTTGTCCATCTTAGAATCAAAAGTAAAGGAAAGTATACCCGATTTGCACTACACAAAGGTAACTAAATCTACCTTCCAAGCTCGCTTCATTGTGTTAAAAAAAGCTTGAAAGTTGATGTTTCCTCCTGAATACAACTTTCCAAACACTATACGATTACATTATCCAAGGTCACCTCAGAAATCACTCTATCTCGTGGAAGGGCATCAACCTCCATTCTCAGATTACCCAGTCTTTTGCACAAAACAGCCAAGCGATTATCTGCTTCCAAAAATTCTTCCATTGGCCTCAACTGAGGATAAGAGCTGCTAGACAGAACCAGATTGTAAGGAAATCCAAAAAACACAACCGGACACTACTAGTATCCAACTTCTCTCATCCAATCAAGTTGAAAGATAACAAGACCCATACTAGTGACAGCGAGAAGAAGACCCCAAATAAACCCAAAGTGAAGCTTGCGACACCCGAAACATTTGCGTGGAAGAGGAATCGATTCAGCCAACACTGATTGAAGTAGACCAACTAGGGTTTACAGAAGTGTTTCGCATCATGAAACGCATCATGTATGAGGGGTAAAAGGTGGGGGGGGGGGGTTCCGTGGGTTTATGGTGGGGATTTCATTTGTCAAAATCAGCAAAGGGGCTAGTAGGGTTTTAGGGTTTATGGGAAGGCAAAAGGGAAGTTAGGGTTTTTTGGGGGGGAAGCTACCACCATTGGTAGAGAGGAGCTCTGCCTACCGAGAGAGAAAAAGTTTGCTTCTCCTGTTGTGCCTTGCCTTGCCATGATCCGTGACAATGAGATGCTCCTCCTTGCCCACCGATGAGTAGCTGTGGGCCGGGACACCTCCTGGCCTCGCCATGTCTCTCTAACGAAGCTGCTATTGTTCTTGCTTTGTCGAGAGGCCCTGCAATCCCTCCTGCTACTATTTCCAATCGAGCTACAACCTTCCAAAGGCAATTTCCAGAGAGCTCTAACTACACCATTGTTATGGCCTGTTACTTTCCTAAACCACTAGGACGAAGCTTCTGCTATTGTGATTTGCTCATGCCCATTGACAACAAGACCACTAGTCAAGAGCATGAACATCAGCACCTCCTGATTTCTTTGATGACCTAATGTTCTCATCGTGAGTTGTTGCTGCTGCCTTTCTCATCCCAGCTATTAGTAAGATTTTGTTTTGCAAGTTCATACGAAGTTTTCCCGATGATCCGTCACAGCCAAGAGTTGCTCACCATCAACAATCTTTGCTTGTTGTTTCACTGTCGCAAGCCGCACCTGCAGCTCCTCTCATCGAGACTCTCACCACTAGCGATCCATGGTCGTAAGCCTATTCCACCAGTCACCATCATAACTCCTCTTTTTTGTTGGTCTTGTTCTGGAAACAATCTTCCAAATTAGGTAAAAAAATCTTATACATATTTGAATTATCAATTTATTGCTTATTTTGAACAAATTGTGAACTAACTTGGATTTTTGAGATTTTAGGTAATATCCAAATTAGAAAAAATTTCTAATTCGACAACGGGCGCATAATCAGTATTGTGTGCATAATTGGTAGCTTGATCTCTAATAATAATATAGGATTATTATTTGCCTGAAAAATTGGCGACTTAATCCATAAGCCTTAGGTTAAAGGCATTGATTTTATTTGTTTTCAAATTTGAGTCGTGTCTCTTGATGATTTTGATGTTTTACTTTTACAATTGATGTTTTCTTTGTTTGATTTATTTCCTATTTGAAAAGTGCCAAACAAATTGCATGGTAGCTAGATGAGATAAGGATTGATAAGATTAGGATAGATTCTACATGCATTGCATGATAGATTATGAGAGTTTGTTTTTTTTTTTTTAATAGGATTGCATGTTAGATTAGGGGTGTGCAAAATGGACAACTCAAATCAATAATCACCCAGACCAAACCGAACTAACCAATTCGATCCGATTCTTAGGAGTATCGGTCCAGTTCCCGATTTCTATAGAACAGGTGTCCGGGCAGTGTGGATTGACTACAAATACCCTTTTTTTTAATATTTTTTAAAACCAAATAGTAAAAAATGAATTAAAATATTATCTCGTCCAATAATACCATAAATTACAGCACAACAACTTTTCAATTATCATTGCTTCCATTAATATCTTAAAATTTCTCTCTCTCTCTCTCTCTCTCTCTCTCTCTCACTCACTCATTGTGCACGGCCACCTTTTAAAGGGAAAAAAAAGTGGTCGGTTCCATTGAATCGGATCGGACTAGACCGGAACCAATGGTCCAATCCAATCCCTAGCTCCCGAATTTGGGAACAAGACCAAATCGGGAGTTAATCACCCCCATGTTAGATATCATCTATAAGTTTAGGATAGATTTTCAATTTAAAATGGGATTTAACCTAGTTTATTTCCTAGTTTGAATTGGATAATATCTTACTTAAGATAATTTATTTTAATTAATTATAAATTACAAATTTTAATATAAAAAATCCAAAAATAACATGTGCATTTGTACATAATAGGTTGTTTTGTCATCACTAATGTCATCACTACTTGCCATGTCATCTTGCCATGTTATCGTCATATGCCATGTCATCTTGCCATGTCATCATCATATGCCATGTCATCATGTGAGTGCAAGCTGCAATTCACCATAATCAAAAGGATCATGTGACAATGATCCTTCCTGCATCTCATCAATTTCATGTTATTTAATGATTTTTTTTTGGAGTCATTTAATTTAGAATGCATGTCATGTTAGAGTAATACACATTAACTTCCATCCATCATTAGAATTAGGTCATGTCACGTGCCATTAAAATAGTAAATCATGCATGTTCAACTTAGAGCCATGATTAGGTTTGTTGACATCTGAATTTTGGTCAACAAGTTCTAAGTTTCAAAAATCGAGAATTAAGGGTCCTTGATTGCAAGGGGTCCTTGTTGGGCCAGAAAGAGTGATAGGTGTCCTTTCGTTTTTTATAAGAGTCAAGAGTTAACTTATGAGTTGATTTTACGATGAAACTCCTAAAAAGTCAACTCTTAGTTAACATTTCATAGAAAAATTCAAATATCTTAGGTAATTTTAATTTCTTAAGTAATTGAGATTTCTATCACCCATTTTTCTCCAAAATAAATGGAAGTTAACATTTTCATCATAATTTCAAGTTTACACATTACTATCATAGCTCAGGTGTGGGTTTAAGGTATAGTTGATTTTTTTTTAACAAAAGTCAATGCATGTTGAAAATTCAATTGAGCTAAGTGGACTCAACCCTGAACTTAGCTGTGGCATGGATTAGGCAAATATAGTACAAATTTTCTTGAAATGAGAATAAGTCAATCCGTGGGATGAAAATGCAAAAAATTGAGTTTTGGGAGATGCAAGGCAACCAAGACAACCTTGGCCAACTCGATTTGACCAAAGTTGACCTGGAAAAAAATGAACAACCAAGGTCCAACAAGCCATAAGCCTGTGCCGTCCTCTCATCCTCATTTCAAGAAAAATTCCAAAATTGCCTTCTATAGTGAAAATGACCAAAAATGCCTTTGCCTTGTTATTAATCCACAAAATGACTCATTTTAGGCCATTCATCAACTTCCTAATCTAGGCAATCCAAATTCCAAGCCATCAAGCCATATAATTCTATGAGAGCCAATTATAGGCTTCTTGCCCTTTAAGAATCATTTTAAGCCATATCATTAAACTTACAGCTATGGTTACATCTTAAGATTGAGGTATGATATAAGTTAACATGTGAATAACACTAGAGGGAACCCCAAGGGCAACCCTCTCTCTCTCTCTCTCTCTCTCTCTCTCTCTCTCTCTCTCTCTCTAGCTGCTCCCTAGTCTTTCTAGAAAGCTTAATTTCAACTAATTCCTCACTAGTACTCATACTCAAGTTAAGATTCTCGTCTTTGGGAGAAAATATTCAGTAGTATCAGTGAGCCACATCATCCACCGACATCGTACACATTTACCGAGAAAATTTTAGTTGCAACTCATATTCCAGCATGCTATAATTTGAGTCCACTCACCGGGTGATACGTGTTGCCCGGTGCCACGTTGGAATCTGTATTCCTTTGGAAAAAATTTGGCACTATCTCTCCTACTAGGCCCCACCAGAGAGAAAGTCTCTCTCTCCAATTTGAATTCTAGTGTGCAACTCTCTCTCTCTCTCTCTCTCTCTCAAAGAATTAATGTGCACTAGGCCCCATCAAAGATATCTCTCCCATAATTAATTTGAATATGGGATTTTCTCTCTCCGATTCTTTTGTTCAACACTTTCTCTCCCCTTTGCTCTGCCCCTTCATTGTGCTACTCCTTTTGTGACAAACGACAAAGCTTGCCGTATGACGAACCACACTGCTGCCACCGTCGCTTCCGCATCCACCTTGTCCACTACCTCCACATCCACCTTGTTCGTCGCCTATGCATCCACATCCACTCGTCTCTCTCGACTGGCTCTCGCCCCTTCCACCATCGCCCAATGAACCACTCTGCTCCGCCTCTGCCTCCGCCTTTGCCTAGGTACTGATTTTCAGAACCTTTTCTCCAGCATTGTGTTTTCCGCCATCGGTTTGTAATTTTAGGATTTTCTTTTGACATTGGGGTTTTTTTGTCCCTCCCTATTCTCGCCCTTGTCGTGGTGAGTAGTGGCCTATGAGTGAAGAAAACTAGAAAAAATTAGTTACCCAAAACATTCACAACAAAAACTTGCTCAACCAGAGGTGCTTTATTATGTTTTGAAAATCTTGCTACTCCATTCCACCAAATTGTGGACAAAGAGCCCGATCTCCTACAAACAGTTTGAAAATAAATAAGCCCATAAAAAGAAAGGCGCTAAGATACAAATATAATTCATACCTTGCTTGCAATAATTATTTATACAAGACAATTCTTAGTAGAAAAATTGAATCCATAGTCCAAAATGTACCTTGATAATTTGTTCTTCCAGAAGGACAAAAGTTTTAACGAGATGGAACCTTTGATTTGCACCTAATGCATTCTCCACTTACTGTATTGGGTAAAAGAGTAAATCTTCTAAGACATGCAAAAACTGATTCTAAATGAAGTATAATTGGCAATGCTATTAGTTGAGGTGTTGAAATGACAAGGGCCAGTGAGAAAACAGTTCCTACAACATTTTTAGAATGGCGACCAAGGTTGAAATAGCAAAAGTTTTTGTTGATTCGAGGGCCTATGACTTACTTGATTAATTTACTCAATTTTTTGCAAGTAGAGCCTCATGTTTTCTACTCGCTAGCAAAAGATTGATGCATATGAGCATGAATGTGTAGAGATAAATAGAAAGAGAGAGGAGGGAAGAGGGTTGAGGGGGGGAAGGAATTATATTTGTATCTTAGCGCCTTCGTCTTTGTCTTAACAGACATGATCTACTAGGCTTTGAGATCTTGGTTTTGAAACTTGGCTTTGCTTGCTAAATTTTCATTGATTTTTATCGCGACCTAACCTCAGGTGAACCATCTAGGGTTTGGCTAATGGATTACTAAGCCTAAATTTAGCTCAAGCTCTCAAAAACCCATACTAATTTGGGATTTAGGTTCGAGTTTTTAACATACAAATGATTTTTCAATTAGGAGTCACCACTAATCTATTTTTAGTAGGTCAATTAGAAAACCCAAGGGAAGAATTACTTCACTTCTACAAACTAGAGATTAAATGAGTTCAGAGATTTGATTACGCTAAATTATTCTAATGCCCTTTCAGTACCTTTTCCTTTTTTTAATTTTTAATTTTTTTGCTAGCATCTTGGATTGATTTTATCATATCTTCTAACAAATAAGGTGATCATGTGAGTGCACAACTATTATTGAACACTCGATAAAACAAGGCAATAAATAAATTGCAAGCATGAGAATGAAATACTTACCTTGATGCAACACAAGCATTTGCAAGGTTAGTTTGAAAATTCTAATTGTCACAAAATTCCACTCAAATCTCCTTTTGGGTTTTCTCTTATTTAAATGAAAACTAAGCTATATGTCATGCTATTTAACTAAATGGCCTAATTCTAATGACAAACAATTTTTAGTTAAATGGACATAGCAACAATCACTAAATGACATGCATTTTGTTAACCTAATTTCATATGACATGCTCATGATATTTTTGTATTTTTATTAAAATTCATAATTAAAATTGGTAAAAATAAAAATCTACCTGCAGTGAGATATAATATATTTTAAGTTAGAAAATAGACTAACCTAAACCCCATCTTAACCTAGAAACATATCTCAACAAGCAAATTAATTCCAAGATGCTATTTAATCTAGATATTATCTAAAGATGCACTCTAATTTAATAAAAAAGATAGCTAAACTATTCTATCATGCAATTCTATTTAGGAAATCAATTTTAATATACATGATATGCAATTTTTTTTTTTTGTATTTTCAGCATAAATAAAACAATTAAAGCAGGATAAGCACCAAATCATTCAAGATTATCAAAGATATTAACCATTGTTCCAATTAGGAAACAATATCTAATCAACTTGGTTATTTTGTGGATAAAATTGATAAATTGATCTTAAGTCTTAAAGATCAAAATATCAATTTTATTTATGTGTGATTAATTATTCCATCTAAAGCCTTATAGATGGAATAAAAAAAATCAATGTGCGGTTGCGGATTAGGAAACAAATCGTAATGGATATTGCTTATCACTCAAATATACACATTGGATATAAAGTAATCAATTTAGGTGATAAACTATTCAATGGAATCGAGTAAGGAGTATTACCTAATTGTAACAATAACTTTCCAAATTCAAACGTCAGATAATTGATCGTGAAAGGTGACCGGCAGTGGTTCGCGGTGCTTGATGGTGAACGACGAACAGTAGCAAAGGAGGATAACAAGCTCAAGTGGCAATAGGGCATCACGGCTTGTGTTGGCTAGGAACAACGGTTGGAATTTTGGGCGATTTCACGGCAAAGGTGATGTTGGCCACGATTTGAGATCAGCAACAACGTTGGGTTTTCCCGAGCACCAAAAAAGAAAAAAGAAAAAACTTGAAGTCGCTAGACGCTAAGGATATCGAGCACATGTTAGGTAGTAGATATGGATAGCAGCAGCTTCGGAGAGGAAACTAAAGCTATAGAAAATTCGCTAGGTCTTCTAGTATGATGGAAGAGAACGCTTGGCTGCAAAAGGTTGACCAAAAGACCACGTGAGTCTATTGGGGCAAATATTGAACCCTTGGACTCTTGATAAGTGCCAAGGAAGTTTGTTGGATCACCAAAGTGGAACAACGCCACTAACTCGAATAGACAAGTGCTGGCTCTTCGCAAGTCACTCTCATGTGGGTGGTTGGGGCTACGTGATGAATGGAACTGTAGCAAGTCGTCCTCGTCGGGCCGTATAATAAAGGGCACGGCGTCATGAAACGGTGAGGGTGCGACTGTGGAGGCGGCGCCGTGGGGTTCTCGCCAAAAGCTCTCTCTCTCTCTCTCTCTCTCTCTCTCTCTCTCTCTCTCTCTCTCTCTCTCTCTCTCTCTCTCATGTGATCGTCTCTCAATTGTGAAGCCACGCCAATTGTGAATCTTTCGATGAAGGCGACCCAAACCAGCCACCTGAATTGCAATGCAAATAACTCCTCTAATGGCCGGCCTCCTTCTCTAATTTTCTCACGTGTTCTTCTGTGTTGTGCTCTAGAATGAATTCCCCCCAACCTCAGAAGAAAACCTCTCTGTCTTTTTATAAATTAAGAAGTCAGAAGATTTCTCAATTTTTACTTTCCTTTTGTATCAACAAAAGAAATTGTTCTCAAGCGGTGGATGAATTGTTTCAGAAAGAAATTTCATTTGTGAGTGATGCAAAAATCTTCTCTCGTCTTTCTTTCACTTGCTTTCTCCGAACGCTCGCACTTACCAGCTCAACCAAATCCTTCTATCCTTTTTTTATTATTTCATTTGCCTATTATATCATAAATTGAATATGATGCCATGATTACATAAGAAGCAAATATATGCTCAAGATTTTAATTCTTTTCTTCCATCAGTAAAAATATTGATACAGTGCCTGGATTCTATTTAAGCCCATCGTGTGAGTGGGCTCCTCGATGGCCAAGTCTTTATTCGCCCATTAAGTACGTACATATTTAGCCCACATTTGCTGCATCTTTTCTAAAATTCAATTCAAGATCACCAATTTTGGCTATGTGAACTTGATGGGCTTGATTGAATTTCTTGTTTTCACGGGTTTAGCTGGATAAATCAATGAAACTCAAAACTTCAAACCATCGTCGGTCTAATCTAATGTAATGAATGAACTTATCCATATGCAATGAAATTTAACTCTAATATTTTTGTCTAAGGGTAAAAAATTAGTCTATAATCTTTATGCAATGAACAATTAACTAGGTCACCAAAATTTAAGTGTCAACAATATTTTTCTTTTTCTAACTTGTTTTGTCTTGTGCGTCTTGACTGCAAAAAATTTGTGGCATGTTGCGCTTGAACATGTGACTGTTGTATATAACAAAGATTCTAGCCCAGTTAAGTTGAATGTAGGAGTTAGAGCCTACCATACAAAGGTAAATTATCTTCCATCTATGACAATATGATGTGTCTTGTTGGACTTAAGACATTAAAAAATGCAAATTAGATACACAGTTCATGTTCTTCCTGGGTATGGAGGTTTTTCCCCACTTTTTTCTCTGCTCACGATCATATGAGGAAAAATAAGTGAATTTGACATATACAACACACAATGATTTATGCGACTTGGTAATTGACTTACTATGCAGGAGGATTGGTACAAATTTATTAAGTTAGATTAGCATATATCATTTAAATTGTCTAGACTGATTTCTCAGTGAGCATTTATTTTTTAATTGAAATATTTCGTAGTAGTACTTATATTTGCACTTGCATTTTCATCTTAACAATCAGACAAGAAATAAAATTGTTATGTTGTAGATATATGATGTCATCATTCATTGTGAGGTTTCTATAGTTGTAAAAAGGCACAATCTATTATAACTAAATTAATACATCAAACTATTAAGTACCTAATTAGGGAATGTGCAAAATTCACTCATATTCCCCAGCGGCATGATGTGTGGTGGCTACTACGTCTATGTAAAAATTAACCAAATTAGTAATCATATATACACACACACACAGAAATGGAGAACTAAGAGCGACATACATGCTTATGAAAATTTAGATTTACCATTGGATCACCAATGTTGTTAGGATAAAAGATACATAGAAACTGATTTGGATTGCTCGAATAATTTGGAAAATAAGTCTTATCAGTTGTTACTTGGATAGCCAACTCTACATTACAGAGTAATAAATATGTTAATTGGTATCATGTAACATAAGAGAAAAATTTACCTTATCATATTTAGTATAATAATATGTCACTCACATTGACTTTCTATTCGCGTTGGGGGTGTTTATTTTTTAGATTTTTTTTTATTTTTCTTCTCATTTGAACTTTTAAACCTTCCATAAATTATTCACTTTCATTTTTTTCGAATAGGGTCCAATACCAAAACATCGCACAAAGAAGCATCATTATCATCATCACTAACATCATCAGTCACAATAACACTTGATTGATATGATGATAGTTCGGCATTCACATTTTCTATGATCTTCGACACTATTCTTATAGTGTTTACATTTTCGATTCATAAACTCATCAATTCAAAAGATTGTTGCATTAACATGGAAAATCGATTAAATTTAGACATACCCAGTGACATTGGATGAGATTCTTCACTTACAATCCCTTATTTGGCCCATTTAGTATATTTTTTCAAACTATAAGTAGATGGATGCTCGTAACCGACATGTTCTCAATTAGCACTTTTAAGGCATGACAACACAACTACCTTTTTGATTCAAATAACTTGCATTCATAAGAAATTAAAATGTCTATAGAGTCAAATTTAACAATATTTTCATATTGATTCCCCATGCACTTGAGAGCATATAAATAAATTGATACATCAAATGTAGCACTTGAAATAAATTTAGAGAGATTTTGCAAAAATTCTATATTGAACTTATTACAAATAGTGCAGGTATATATTGAAGCAATATAGTCCAAGATCCTATTATTCAAAACATGCAATTTGAGCTTCCCACAAGAAGCATAATCAATTTGATTTTCAATTTCTCTTATATGCTTCAGTTGTTCTTCATAGTAGTAAACAAATTCTACAAGACTTAATGTCTTCTTTGACATATGTTGGAAAACATTATTGGTGCTCTCACTTTTTTGGCTTGATGTCATACCACATGTAAATGAATCATAACTAAAAGCTAAACTCTATTTATGTATAAGGTCGTATAATCTTGGAAGCCAATTGTTATTCTCAATACGCCATTCCTCTTCCATTTTCTTCCAACTAGATTCAAATTTGTCATTCGACGTGCATCTATAAATAAGCATGAAGAATATTTATCCTTTAAACCTAGCTTGTTGTAAAGATGTGAGATGTTTTTATTGGCATTTTTTCTGATGTGCCAAGTACATGAACAATGTTGTGTATTTGGAAATACCATTCTAATGGCTTTTTCTATGGTTACGTTTTGATTAGTGAACATGATTTTCAGAGTCTTATTTCTAATAAACTTTAAAAACGTATAAAATAACCAAATAAATAATTCTATAGTCTTGTCCAACAAAAGTGCACACTCGAATAAAGTATTCTTCCAATAGTTATTAACCCCAACAAAATGTGCACATATCACGTTATATCTATTGGTGCGATACGTGATGTCAAACAATAGCACATCACCAAAACAATCATAATCAAATTTAGACAAGCTATCTCTCCAAAACAAATTTGTTAATCTACTATTTTGATCTACTTGTACGACATAGCAGAACATTGGATTTTGCATTTGCATGCGATGAAAATGTTTTAGAAGATTTTGACAATCTCCTTATACCTTTAGATCTTTTCGTTTGCAAATAATTTTTATAATCACGTAAATTGAAGCCTAAGTTTTTGCTTTTTTCGACTTCATTTGCTAAAAAACTTATATGTTGTAGTCCCCTTAATGCCAACTTTAATCATGTTAACTAAAACATTGTTGTAAGTATCAGATATTAATTTGCCACATCTAATCAAATGTTTTTGATCTTCTGGAATAAATGGATGATTATATTCAAAAATATACTTTATGGTTTCATAGACACCATTATCAATCTTAAATTTTATATAAGCAAGACGGCTATGTCTAACTTTATACCTTTCATATTTCTTTTCTTTATCATATGAGCTGTTAAAATACCCCTCATAATTACATACAAAAGTCAGTTTGGTTATTTCTTCTTTACCATTTTTAAACATAATACCCATCCTCACTCCAAATCCTTTGTCAATTGATATACTTCAAGTTCATTTTTCATATTACAAATTGAAAAAAATTTCCCATATTATATTACATGTAAAAGATGGAAAGTTTCAAGTTACAATTAAACTAACAAAAAGTAATTAACATAGTGCTTTTATAAACATAATAAAATCTCATCAGTTAAACAAAATATGCTTTACATAGTGTGAGCAAAGAATTACTTGTGATTTTTCCATTTGATAAATTTACATGTGCAAATTTGCATTCAAATTGTACTAAATTGGAAGTGAAATGACACCAAAATAGTCCCGACTAGTAAGCTTCGAAGTTAAGTGCTATAAGTTTAATCAGTTTTGGTCAAAATAGTAATCTAACCTAATTACGTAAACAACATAAAGTAGATTAAATTAATCTCCCGAGTATTGTTTTAAGTGTAAGTGATGTCGGTTGTTCGACCAATCATTTGAAGATTTTAAAAGTGTCTATTAGGTCCTCCATATTTAATAAATTTGTACCAATTCACACTAAATGACGACATTATATACCTACAATATAACAATTTTATTTCTTGTCAGATTATTAAGATGAAAATGCAAGTATAAATACAAGTACGTCTACAAAATATTTCAATTAAAAAATTAATGCTCATCAAGAAATAAGTCTAGATAATTTGAACAATATCTACTAATCTAACTTAATAAATTTGTACTAATTTGCCTATATAGTAAGTCAATTACCAAGCCACATAAATCATTATGTGTTGTTTGCAAAAATGACAAAAAGCAAACAATATTAGAGAAGTATTGTAAAGATGCACATTTATATGTAATTACAAATGACACTCTCCACCAATCCCACCTTATGAACAAAGAGATGTTTATAGGACAATGAAGAAAACCGAATGTCAAGTTTGCATTAAATTCAAAATTAAAGATGGTGTTTAGGAAATCACAAAGTTTGAAGATGTCCACAATCATCATTTCATTGATGATAAGCAAAAACATTTTATATGATCATATTGACATATGATAGATATCAATAAAGGTATTTTAATTTGTATGCCTAGGCCAATATAAGGGTTACAAAAGCATATTCTTACTTTTGTGGTGAAATAGGGGAAATGAATAATGTTAATTATACGTTATGTGATTGTCAAAATTTCTACAATAAAAAAGAATAAACCTAATTAGTGCTAGTGATTGTTAAAATCTTATCCACTAGTCTTATTGCTTAAAAGCAAATACATTTTAATTGGATAAGGCGGAGATTGACCAATTTTTTTGTTTGATAGTATATTTAAATTGGACTATGAGAGTTTTGGAGATGTGGTGATATTTGATATTACTTATTTTACAAATAAACACAATATGATATATGCACCTTTTGTTGGCTTGAATCATCACTAGAAAAATGTTCTGTTTAGTTGTGCAATCTAATGGATGAAACTATTATTTCTTTTATTTGGACATTTTGATCCTTTTAGAGGTAATGGGTAATAAAACACCTAATATTATTTTCACTAATCAAAATCATGCTATGACAAATGCCATTAGAACCGTTTTCCTAAATTTTGATAATCGTTTATGTGTATTGCATATTGATAAAAATACTACATTTCATATTGTACAAGCCGAGTTTCCGCGATAAATATTGGCACAAGCTTCTATATCATTGCTAATCTAAAATTGAATTAGAGAATACTCAGAAACTTATGTGTTGGGAGTGAAGCATGGGTGACAACAAGTGATTGGATAACATGTATTACCTATGTCATAAATGGTGTCCTATATTTTGCCATTTTTTTGGGTAAAAATTAGATCTACACAAAGAAGTGGAAGCATAAATAATGTATTTTAGGATATGACATGTAAGACTATGATTTGTCTGAATTTGTCAGCCATTATGAGAAGTAAGCTAAAAACATATGCAACACTGAAGTTGTTGATGAATTTGAGTATGCTTGAAGAAAATCACATATTACGATTGAAAATATTGGATTTTGCATGTAAGTTTATACTCATGTCATTTATAGGAATTTCTAGACTGAATTCATATATGTAATATCTAAACATATTCTTAGATAAAAAAACTGATGAGCCGTTATACACTTATATCGTGGTAGTGGAAGTAGTGAACAAAAGTATATTGTACATTTTAGTCGGAGTAATGTTTTCAGTTCATGTAACCATAAGTTATTTGAAATGCAATGATGATTGTGTTGGCTCTACAATATTTCATGCAACTGCAAGTTATTTGAAATGCAAGGATAGTTGTGTAGGCATACTTTATACGTCTTGATAATATTGTTTTAGTAAGGCTACCGATTTTGTAACATTAGCAGAGTTGGACCAAAAAATTACTAAAGCCATTGCCATTAGTATCGGCTATTTCTATGAAAATTGACCTCTCGCAAGTTGCAACCATAATACTTAGACAATATTAGTAAAATTTGAGTTGGTTCAAGAGCTCCGGAGCTAGAATAATTTGATCGTGAACAACATCCACATAACTCATTCAATGTGCTGAAATTCTTGGTTTGAAATCATGAAATGAAAATACAAGACAATGAAATAAAGAAAACTCAAAAGGGAATGGAAACAGCAAACTCGTAAAAAAGGAAAGCAATACGTAAACTTAATATTCACAAAAATTGACATTGTCAAGTTGCTAGTAATTTTGACAAAAAAGAAAAATTGCTAGCAATTACCAAGCTATTGGTTACAAAAGAAAGGCACATATTGTGCCAGATAGGAAATTGTGATTTCGAAGCTTTCTGAAGCATAAAGATAAATAGCTACAAATCTACTATCTAATAGATAAAATTAAGCATGCATCAAGCATAATCTGTAAGAAGCTACTCCCATTAATTAAGAATCTTGCCTTTTGTTGTTGCTATCTTTATCTGCAATTCAATTGAATTAGTCTCTACCGAACAACACCTATCACTCATTGGACTATCACCGAACTAAACTTTGTTCGGCGGCCGCATGAAAAGGCCAAAATAGAATAGAAAAGGAACAAAAGGAGTTGGGAGTGTTATGCACTCATAATCTGCGTTATTTTATGTTGTGTCCACAGAGAAAGCTCGCTCTACACCACTTTCTCAGCCTTTTCTTGCTCGATAATGACGACACTCCTAAGCTGTGCGCTACTTCGTGAAAAACTATATGTCAGTTCCATTTTATGGTAAGGTTAGATTAAAATATTCAAAATACGAAGTTGTACAATTTCTACGAATGACTGTCTATAAATTTGTAATGATGCATTCACTAAGATATCTTTATTTCTTTTCAAATTTCAGATTGATGGGGCTTGTGTTTATCATTGCGGGGGCTATACTTTGTCCCATGTGGTAAGAGGGAGGCAGAGCAAATGAGAATTATTATGGAGGTTGAAGTAGTAGCCAACTACCGCAAGCAAGAAGATTTACAGATGCAGCTTCATCCACATGCAAATAATGAAACCAACAAGATTAACATAGAGAATCATGAGTTGACCAAGTTAGCAAAACATTTCTTCTTTTGCATCAATGTTGTATTTTATATCATTGTACAAGAGGGCGAAATTTATCTTAAAGAGGAAGTTTGAGAGTATGCTTCGATCTCCCGATGCTTCTTTCATAACAAATTAAGGCGAAATTAAGCCCTATATTTTCAGCTCCTTACACCACCACAATCCTGATGTGTCTCATGGCAAGCATCAAATGTGCAATCTCCATGCAATTGCTAAACACAATGTTGTTATTTGGTCACTAATCTTCGAGATTCGGCCGATCATTGTTCTTTATTCGATACGTGTTCTAAACAATGAATTGTAGCAATTAGTGGGGTGGCCTTATTGTGGCTCTTTGTGCATTAATTGTATGGGGAATGTTTTGCACAAAGGTACTAATTATTAGTTATTCAATTTCAGGGTGATTGACGCTTTGCACTTGCGTTTTGTGTTATTAACGTGTGTCCACAAAAAAAGCCTTCTCTACACCAGTCTCTTTAGCCATTTGTTGCTCATCATGTCGACACTCCTACATTGGGGACTCCTCTGCGAGAAACTCTGTTTCAATTCCATTTTATAGTAACGTTAGGTTAGGATATACAAAATGCAAAGCTAAACAATTTCTGCAGAGGACCGTCTATAAATGGCAATGATGCATTCGCTAAGATTTCTTTGTTTCCTTTCAAATTTCAGATTGGTGGGGGTCGTGTTCATCATTGCTAGGCTCTCCTTCGTCTAGCGGGGCATGGGGCAAGGAAGCAAAAAAAGTAAAAATCTCTATGGAGGTTGAAGAACTAGCCAAGTACCATGAGAAAAAGGACTTGCAAACGTGGCACTATGCAAATAGTGAAAGCCAACAAGATTCACACTGTGATTCATGAGTGGCCTAAGTAAGCGAAACATTTCTTCTTTTTCCTCTATAATTGTATTATATCTTTTTTTTTAGGGGGCGAAATTTATCTCAAAGAGGAAGTTTGAGAGTGCGCTTCGATTTTTCGATGCTTCCTTTGTAACAAATTCAGGCGAAATTTAGCACTAAATTTTTGGCTTCTTAAACTATCACAACACTGATGTGTCTCATGGCCTGCATCGAATGTGCAATCTCTGTGTTGCTGCTGAAGAGCATCCATTTCGTGTCCATGTGACAAAAGAAGATAGAATATATTGCAAATCCCTCTTGCTCGTCATTCTAGAAGGATTCCCGCTTGAGATCATTGTGCCATGGATTCCTTCGTTCAATGGCTCCTCTTGCTCTCCTCACGCACTCCTCTCTTACAAATCGTATGGTTTTGCGTGTTTTCGATCCGATCTTCTGAGAGTGCATGGGAGAGGAGTAAATGGCCGGACCTCAACACCTTGTCCCATGAATTTCTTGTTTAATGAGTCTTGGTTTAATGGGTTTTGGCTTAGTGAAATTTAATCTCATGAGCTATGTGAATTGGGCCACGAACTACAAAAGCCCACTCTTGGTTTCTTTTCTTTCTTTTTTTGTACTTTTACAAGAACAAACACTTGAATTTTCGATAAAAATTCAAGCGCCAACATGAAACTCTGATTTTCATGTAACTTCTACTCAGAATCCTTGCCTAGAGTGACAAATGAAGGGTCGGTGATGGCTTAGGATGACAAAGGATCGTTGGTTTTTGTTGGAAAAAGGAGAGAAGATCAAGTGAGTTTTTTGTGTTCTCTTCAAGAGGGCGTGAATTGTGTATACAAGGAATGGAGTTGGTGATTGAAAATGAGGGAGAGGAGAGAGAAAATGTTTTGGCTTTGAGCTTAACTTTCATTGCTTAGGGGTGCATAATGCAAGAGAATCATTTCAATCTTAGTTGTTGATAGATTTGAGAGAGAATATTCTCAATCCCGATGTGGTTTAGCCAATCGATTGAAGACGTTTAAAATTGATGAGTTGGCATGTAGAGAATGGTGAGGATTTGGGCCAATTAAAGGACGCTAAGTGACATGGAAATTACGGTTGGGGGAGGGGGGCCGCTTGTCTTCGGGCGCCGATTATGGGCTTGGTTAGCCGGGCCCAGGTTCTCATGGACGTCCCTTAAGTTCAATAATTGCCATGCGTGGTTAGTAGGTCGTGAAATTATATTAAATGGGCCCCGTCTGAAAAAAAAAGAAGAAGTCCAAGTTAACTTTACCGTCAAAGTCAATCAGTGATTTTCAATGATGGTCTCAAAGTTCATGGACTCCCGAAAATCGGGCCTAAGGTCTTTAAACTTTATTGTCCCTAGATCAAATGTGCAGAATTGTAGAAAATAATGACAAGACGATGAAACGATGGTGTTTTCTATCAAAGATCAAATTTATCGGTTTAATCGAAAAAAGTCAACTTTTGACCTATGCATGAAAATTTGAAATTTGAGATCCTAAATCTATATGCAGAGATGGAAGGGCAAAGACATCCATATGCAGTGCGACAATATCTCTGTATATAATTAAAGGTTGACTTTTTTGGTCTAACTTAAAAAGTTAATCGAAAAGTCAACTTTTCAGTTTATTGGCAAATGATTTAACAAAATGCGATTTAAAATCCTAACCAAATATGTAGATAGGATGATAAAAGAAACGGGGTTATTAAGGCCTTTTTTTTGTGATGCAACTATTACCAAGATGAGGAACATTGGTTCATTTCTTTTATCTCAAACACGTGAAATTTTATAATTTACTCGACTCGCGCATTTGTATAGATAATATGAAGTATATTGCAAAATTAACCCAAACTGCAGTTACATAACATACCAAGACAGGGAGCTATAAGATATTCGAGAAAACCGATTTAGACAAGAAAACATTTGATTAGATAATCATTTCTAAAATGACAGGCGATTTTCAATTCTGTAGCCAAAAAACAGGTGAATCCCCTTGCTTAGCCGTTTTGAGCGTTTTGTTTCCATTTCGTTCGATCCAGTCCAGTGATCAACCCCCATACTAGGGCAAGGCAATTGAGAACGTTGATTGAGAATTCTGAAATAATGCCCATAGTGGGGCAAGTTGATACTGAGGACATTCATGGACAGCTATTACTTTTGAAAATCCCAAAAGAAAAAGTAAAAAAAAAAAAAACAAGAAATGGCCCGGCATGAAAAAGCAAATGCCATTCCAAAGCAAAGGCAAGTGGGGGGAGGCACCAAAACCAGGATGATAAGTGAAATAAGCAAAGCAAGGAATGATCAGCAAATGACACCAAGTTATGAAATTGATGAGATATGATCAAGGTACCAAGACAAGCGAAAAGCAACACCTTTTGTTAACACAAAGAATGCCAGAGCAATCACTTAACTTTACTAATGCGCAACACGGTTGCATGAGTTCTGTGCTTTCGATCCTTCCCCAAGGATCAACCTTTCAATTTTATACTTAGCCAGATGAAAATCGCGTCTTTGGAGGAAGTTTGCTCGAATAGGAATATTTACCTCAATCAAAAAAAAAATTCACATCTAAATCGATGATTTGCCCTAAGGAGATGTACGTCACCAGAAAATCGTTATAGGACACACTGGCGTGTGTGATTCGTGTGCCTTCCGATCCCCAAACATAAGGTATCCTCTTTTCCATTTTGACAACAATGGCCCAAACAAACATAACAAGTTTACTATTAAGACAAGACCATTGGAATAATCAGCAAGCATACAATCGTGAGAGCATTCCCACCTAAGGAATAGGCCGATGACGAGCGTTTCGACAATTTGAGCGGCAAAGTTGTTGAACGACTTATCTTGAGTCACAAGAATAAACTATATGGACTGCTGAGCATATTTTAGGACACATGAAAATAGAACTCTTTCAAGGATGGGACAAAACCAGCAAAAATCTTGGATCCTGGCTGAATAACTTGATCGCTAACAAAGCGATCCTTCACTTATTACATGTTTGATTGAATGACTATCAACTAGACTTAAAAGAGGAAATGATTTACGCATAAATTGCATATCTTATTAGTGTTGATTTAATCACCGAACGATATGCTAATATATGCGTAGGTTGGATGTCAGATTAATGTTTGAGTTGATAATTGAGTGATGTATGCGTGTTCTAACCCTAAGACATTACCCCTCTTATCCCTCTTATCTTTGTTTGTGTTCCGGAGAAAGATAGGTCAAAAGTAGACCAGAAAACCAAAGCTTTGGACCGAGCATGATGGCTAGGCACTCGCCTGGAATGAGTTGGGTGCCCAGCAAATGACCTGAGAGCTCTCCGGGCTCCTGCCCGAGAACCGGCCCAAAAGTGGCCGGGCACCCATCACCTTGCCTGGCTTACGGCCGAGGAGCCTGGGCTTTCGTGATCGGCTGCTCGGGCCGCTTCAGTCGCTCGCCCAACGCATCCTTGGATCTATTCCTCATCCCCGGGTTTGATCCGACTCCGATTGTGGAAAGAAATCAAGCCACGAACAACGACCAACGACCCATAACCCGGAAAATGAGTCTAAGGAGGTCATTCGTAATCAAGTCCTGGATCCGATGATCATAAAGTTACTCAATAGATTAGTGTCCTGGGTCTAGGTAAGAATGTCTCTCCTACATTAAGACCTTGAACTTATCAAGTTCCTAATCGACTTTGGAATAGGCTGATGTGGACTCCGACTATATAGGACCCACAGAACTTATTCTTGCATTGGGACACAATTTGGATTTTGGAGAGCCCGAATAGGTCTGGACCCAATTCTACCAAAAGAGAGCACATTCCCAGACATTGCGAATCTAATGACAAACCTATGAAATTGTTCTCCCACGTTCCATTTGGTGCACCCTTTTTTCCTGGAAAAAATCTTCAAATTTCTTTCTGAGAGATTTGTCTGGATTCCTACTCGAATCTGATGCAAAAAGTCTTGATTCGTTGACATTCACCAAAGCACTCGCTGGTTTGAGTAAACTGTCCAATGAACTTAATCTCGTATGATAATTTTAGGCAATTGAGAACGTTGATTGAGAATTCTGAAATAATGCCCATAGTGGGGCAAGTTGGTACTGAGGACATTCATGGACAGCTATTACTTTTGAAAATCCCAAAAGAAAAAGTAAAAAAAAAAAAAAAACAAGAAATGGCCTGGCATGAAAAAGCAAATGCCATTCCAAAGCAAAGGCAAGTGGGGGGAGGCACCAAAACCAGGATGATAAGTGAAATAAGCAAAGCAAGGAATGATCAGCAAATGACACTAAGTTATGAAATTGATGAGATATGATAAGGTACCAAGACAAGCTAAAAGAAACGCCTTTTGTTAACACAAAGAATGCCAGAGCAATCACTTAACTTTACTAACTCACAACACGGTTGCATGAGTTCTGTGCTTTCAATCCTTCCCCCAAGGATCAACCTTTCAACTTTATACTTAGCCAAATGAAAATCGTGTCTTCGGAGGAAGTCTGCTCGAACACGACTATTTACCTCAATCAAAACAATTTTCACATCTAAATCGATGATTTGCCCTAAGGAGATGTACATCACCAGAAAATCGTTATAGAACACACTCGCGTGTGTGATTCTTGTGCCTTACGATCCCCAAACAGAAGGTATCCTCTTTTCCATTTTGACAACAATGGCCCAAACAAACATAACAAGTTTACTGTTAAGACAAGACCTTTGGAATAATCAGCAAGCACACAATCGTGAGAGCGTTTCCACCTAAGGAATAGGCCGATGATGAGCGTTTCAACAATTTGAGCGGCAAAGTTGTTGAACGACTTATCTTGAGTCACAAGAATAAACTATATGGACTGCTGAGCATATTTTAGGACACATGAAAATAGAACTCTTTCAAGGATGGGACAAAACCAGCAAAAATCTTGGATCCTGGCTGAATAACTTGATCGCTAACAAAGCGATCCTTCACTTATTACATGTTTGATTGAATGACTATCAACTAGACTTAAAAGAGGAAATGATTTACGCATAGATTGCATATCTTATTAGTGTTGATTTAATCACCGAACGATATGTTAATATATGCGTAGGTTGGATGTCAGATTAATGTTTGAGTTGATAATTGAGTGATGTATGCGTGTTCTAACCCTAAGACATTACCCCTCTTATCCCTCTTATCTTTGTTTGTGTTCCGGAGAAAGATAGGTCAAAAGTAGACCAGAAAACCAAAGCTTTGGACCGAGCGTGATGGCTAGGCACTCGCCTGGAATGAGTTGGGTGCCCAGCAAATGACCTGAGAGCTCTCCGGGCTCCTGCCCGAGAACCGGCCCAAAAGTGGCCGGGCACCCATCACCTTGCCTGGCTTACGGCCGAGGAGCCTGGGCTTTCGTGATCGGCTGCTCGGGCCGCTTCAGTCGCTCGCCCAACGCATCCTTGGATCTATTCCTCATCCCCAGGTTTGATCCGACTCCGATTGTGGAAAGAAATCAAGCCACAGAACAACGACCAACGACCCATAACCCGGAAAATGAGTCTAAGGAGGTCATTCGTAATCAAGTCCTGGATCCGATGATCATAAAGTTACTCAATAGATTAGTGTCCTGGGTCTAGGTAAGAATGTCTCTCCTACATTAAGACCTTGAACTTATCAAGTTCCTAATCGACTTTGGAATAGGCTGAAGTGGACTCCGACTATATAGGACCCACAGAACTTATTCTTGCATTGGGACACAATTTGGATTTTGGAGAGCCCGTATAGGTCTGGACCCAATTCTACCAAAAGAGAGCACATTCCCAGACATTGCGAATCTAATGACAAACCTATGAAATTGTTCTCCCACGTTCCATTTGGTGCACCCATTTTTCCTGGAAAAAATCTTCAAATTTCTTTCTGAGAGATTTGTCTGGATTCCTACTCGAATCTGATGCAAAAAGTCTTGATTCGTTGACATTCACCAAAGCACTCGCTGGTTTGAGTAAACTGTCCAATGAACTTAATCTCGTATGATAATTTTAGTACAAAAGATCCACTAAATGGCTTAGCTTTTAACCTCTTGTGTTAACTATGCGCGTATTAATATAGATGCACTTTCCAATCGAATTCCAAGGTGGACTTACTCTAGTGGTCGAGAAATTAAAATTGCCATGGAACAGAGACTTGTAAACTTTGATAGGAATCAAATCCAAGAGTTGCAATTCAAATTGTCATTGCAAAATCCAGATCAAAAGATTCTACTTTTCCTCATCATTTCACTCGGAGAATCAGCCGACCTCTCCTTTATATCATGTATGCTTTCGTCAAGAATGAAAATTCCTCAAGTGGGTTTACAACAAAAATACAAAAAGAAAGTTTTTATTTTGGACAACAAATACCCAAATGTCAAGTGGCCATCTTTGTCTCGTATCTCCCTCCCATAAGGAATAAAGTTAAGGCACGTCTCTTAAAGAATCACCACAAACGTGAGCCTACAAAAGAAGAAACTTGGGAACGAAACCATCATATTTCTGATTCACTTAAGTTTTCCTAACTTACTTGACATTCTTCATACCTACTCCCCGAAAATGTCAAGATTCGGTCTTAATCTCCAATACTCTCTATCAAAAAAACCATCGTTCAAGCTAGGCAAACGGAGCCTATCCATATCCAAGGACACTAGCCAGAGACCTGCCGCCGCGCCGAGGATTTATCGACCTAACACTGAGGAAATGAGACGGGTGTTCGATAAGTTCGATGCCAACAGAGACGGGAAGATCTCGAAGGAGGAGTACAAGTTGGCGATGGGGGCCCTGGCCCAGGGAATCAGCGATCACGAAGCGACCGAGGGGTTCTCGGTGATGGATGCCGACAAGGACGGGTTTGTGGACTTCAAGGAGTTTCTGGAGGTGCACGGGTCGGGGGGCGGGATAAAGAGCTGCGACATCGAGGGCGCATTCCGAGCGTACGACCTGGACGGGGACGGGAGGATCAGCGCGGAGGAGCTGTGGGAGGTGATGAAGAGCCTGGGCGAGAAGTGCAGCTTGGAGGCTTGCAAGAGGATGGTCCGTGCGGTGGACGCCGACGGCGACGGCAGCGTCAACATGGACGAGTTCATGAACATGATGACTCGTACCATGAAGCAGTGCTAGCTAAATCGCTGAGCGGTCAAATCGCTGAGCGGTCAAAGTTTATAGTTTTATTTTTCAAATGGAACGTGTACGGATCGTAAAGCCGGACATACAGGGGATAATGAGTATGTTAACTTATAACCACATCGTGGTTAATTTGGTGACATATTAGGTTCATGTGCTTTTGTTGTTTGGATTCCAGATGGTACTTTTATTAGGCGGTCAGTAATCGCAATTCGAATCATTGTATCGCATGATTTTACGAGCAAAAGCACATAAGCGTCATGCTCAATTGCTGAAAAGTCATTTTCTATATGGATAAATCGGATGAATGGCAAGTTAATTTCAAACTTGGCTCTTTTCTTTTCTTTTTTTGATAACAAGGCCAAGGGAGCAAACCACACTAGGTGTTATCATAGGGTTTTGCACTCACAACGGAGTCTTATGCACTCATGATCTGACTTGAGATTGGTAATGTGAGATTTTGTGGGATCAAATCGACTATCTTTAAAATTTAAGATATTAGATGAAAGCATGATGTATTATTTAATATTATAATACTTTCTATCACGCTTAGTCTAATCTTTTACATAGTATTAAACGTGAAAATTTAATTAGGAAGGCAAAAACCTCCAACTCTTATATTATGTAAAATTTTATGAGACCACAGCCAACTCTTTTAAAATGTTTAAGTTATTAGATGAAGTTGCCATTTATTATTTAATGTTCTAATAGGTAAGTCGGTGATCCCATCCTACCATGATGATAGAGGCTGGATGGCTCCGTTCGGACTGTTGGCTGGTGTGTTTCGGCCATGCTTTTGTGTTGGAGGTTGCGGGCTGTGAAGCCTAAAGCTACATAAATCAGCCCAGAGCCCACGTATGTATCAGTGAAACTCAATATATAGACATCTTACATGTGAAAGTGAGGATGCGGATCATCGACTATGTGACAGGACTCAAGAATACAACAAAATTGACCTTAGACGTTACACAATTCATATGAACAATTGATACATTGTAAATAAATTCTTTTTTTACTAGTTGCTTCACAACTATCCTAAGGAACAAACTCCTAATTAAATATATGTAGAAATAGGATAATAGATCAAACCAAAACAGAAAAAAAAGTTTTGAGATTCCAGCTCCACATATGAGTGCGGAGGGGGCTGTGACTGTTCCTTCTCTCATGCGTTCTCTACTTTATCAAGCCAACTTATACTTTTCTTGCACAACGCTTACCCTCTCTTACTAAGTATCTCGAAACAAGAACCTCTACGGTGATTAAGCATTTGATTGAGATGATGTTATAATATTCAATATACCAATTGTTTGGGAAAAGTGTCAGAAAAGTCTTAAACATTTTGTATTTATGTCAATTTAGTCCTAAATTTTTTATTTGTGCCAATTTAGTCATAAACATTTTATCGACGTCAATTTAATCCTAAAACTTTTGACTCGGTATCAATTTAGTCATAAATCTTTTGATCTAATGTTAATTCAGTCATTCCGACTAATTTTGGCCAAATGTTGCTGACGTGGACGCCGATCATCTGACGTAGCATAGCCGATGTTGACATGGATTACTTTTAATAATATTTTAATAATATTTTAATAATATTTAATTATTTAATTATTTATTTTCTTCTCTTTTCCCTTTTTTTCTTTTCTTTTTCTTTTTGTCCTTCCTTTCCTCCTTCCTTTAGCCAATCGCTGGCCGAGCAACTGGCCAAAAGCGGGGGCTTGAGCCCTCATCAGCGGCAATGAGGGCGGCCTTGCGTTGGGAGGGCAAGGCTTGCCCTAGCTAGATTTGGCGAGGGTTAGGCCTTGCCAGCCATGGGTGAGGCCTAACCTTGCCCTGGCAAGGTCGAGCCATGCACTACCTCGCTTGCCTAGCGCGAGGCCGTCCTCACTATCGCTAGCAAGGGCTTGAGCCTCACTAATGGCCAACAAGGCTAACCAGAGGTTGGTGAGGTTGACCTCAACCTTGCAAGCCCTCACCTTTGGCTAGTCGCCCAGCCGGCAATTGGTTGGAGGAAAAATGAGGGGAAAAAAAAAGAAAAGGAAAAAGAAAAGAAAATTAATAAATTAATAAATAATTCGAAAAAAATATTAAAATATTATTTAAAATTATCTACGTCAGCACCAGTTATGTCACATAAGCTAACCAACGTTCACATCAATAATATCAGGCCAAAATTAGCTGGAAGGGTTGAATTAGCACTAAATCGAAATGTTGAGGACTAAATGGACACAAGATCAAAAGTTCTAGAACTAAATTGATACCAATAAGAAGTTTAGGACTAAATTTGCATTAAGTAAAAATGTTTAGAACTAAATTGACACTGATAAAAGATTTAGGAATAAATTAAGACAAATGCAACAAATTTAGAACTTTTCCGACACTTCTTTTCTAATTGTTTCTATGTTATGCGTAATCATTACTTTGAAAATTGAATCATTCCACATTAAGTATACATAGTAAAGCTTCTGAAAGCAATAATTGACACGACCTCCTATACATGGTCTAGTTTTAATGCCAGAAATCAAATTTTCATGAGAGAGGATGCGTCAAGCATCTTTCTGTGGAAAACATTAATTGACGGTAGTGTCGCCATTAAGACATCTCTCTTTCTTTAATCTCTTTCTCCGACTGTGCTCGGAGGCGGCGCAATCCGGTTAGACTGGTCAACCTCTTCCTTAGTCAGCTTTCGTCTTTATTGGGGGCTAATTCGCCACGTGTCTCAACCCCATTTGCTCAATGACAATGAAAAAAGATTTCAACCCATGTGATTGACAACCCTAATTCACGTGGCGGAAAGCCACATTTCTACTTAATCTACTCCCCGGCCATGTTGCTTTCGGTCACTCGATCAAACCACTCCTTTTGTCCTGCCTTGATCATGGGGACTTTCTTTAATTGGGGGATCAAAAAGTGAGTGCCTTGTCCAGTTCATTCTCTGCATCTTAAGCAAGCAGTGGGTGGTGCACGAGAGTCTCGCTGCCCTCATTGGATTCGCCCGAAAAATCGCTATATCGATTATGTAAACTTTAATGTTGAAGTGCATATGTAAGTTGTACTATAATATCCACTATGAGAGATTTGATGTAGTATGCAGTTAATATTCCTGTTGGTCTCTAATTTATTGGTTTAAGAAGTTATCTAGTATCTGTGAGCTTAACTAGATAAGTCGATGGGTCTTCAGTAATTCCCAGATAAAGAAGTATTGAGATTCTATTGTAAGTCTAAGTAAGTGACAGAGCCATGCAATAATTATAAGTGAGACCCCCCCAATGTGTATTGGCTTTGGCGAGTAAATTGAGTTTTTGCTGTCCATCCCAGTATCTAGCACTAAATGATTATCATTACTAAGAAAATTTTTAATGCGTTGAGAAATTACTCTCACTTAGACCATTCCATGTTTTTCAACATGAAACTATATAGGTTAATCCTCTCTCTCTACGCATTGAGAAATTACTCTCACTTAGACCATTCCATTTTTTCAATACGAAACTATATAGCTGAATCCTCTCTCAATACGCATTGAGAAATTACTCACTTAGACCATTCTATGTTTTTCAACATGAAACTACATAGGTGAATCCTCTCTCTCTCTCTCTCTCTCTCTCTCTCTCTCTCTCTCTCTACGCGCGCGGGGTGCACATGCCAGAGTGTGAAGTTGCAATCTTATATGATGACACTATATTGGTCATTGCCTTTGGCTAGTGACCTCCTCCGCACAAGCGACACGTTAGTGGTCACGAACCTTTAGTGTTGTTGATGGAAAATCTCTCCCTCTCTCCCCCACCAACACATGAAATTGTTGGTGGTCCTATTGCAAATAGATATTTGGGATTCAATTTTGTGTGTGATTCTTCTTAGAGCACGAGATTATATAAAGTAGTGTGGTAGAATTCTTAACTCATCATTAGGAAAAAAGGACGCCAAAAGTGTCATAACTTTTATAAGTTATTCATTGAGTTCCTTTTTTTTTCAATCAAGAATGTCACAACTTATGTATGTCGCTCACTTAAGAACCATGACTTCTTAATCCATCACTTGAGTGCCATGAGTTTTTTAAAACGTTTACCACGAGTGCTACATTACGTTGGATTTTTCACACTTGGGTGAAATTTTTTAAAAAGTTATAACATTCAAGTAATCAATTGAAAGTTATAGGACTCAAATGAACTTTTTCTTGAAGTCGTGGTAGTAAAGTGGCCGAAAGAAATGTTATGGCATTTAATAAGCACCATACCAAAGTTATAATACTTGTGATTGTTGAGAAAACCTTTTAATAAATTTTGAATTTGACAAACCTTCCTTGGTTATCTTGAATCTGATAAATGCATAGAAGTATCTCCTTACAAGAATTACTCATGAAGAGAAGTTTATTCAAATTCAATATTTGAATATCGTGGCCATGAAGAGAAGTCTAAATCTTCAAGATATTCAGACTCTATCTAATGTTGCTCAAATGCCGTGGCTCTAGATAATTACGTTAGACAATCTTCAGAGATAATTCTCCAATCAATTTTTGGAGAATTATCTCTGAACGTGTAGAATGGAAGTGAAGGAGTATAAAAGGAGAACAATGTGCTAAAGAGCAAAGTGAGGTCCATAATTATTCCAAAATGCAAGAGAACTCGACCTTTTATGCTTTTTTTGAGCTACAAAAATTATAATCCTTGAGAGGCATTGAAAAGAGATTGAGCAAGATAGAACGGCCTATCATTTACTTGAAGACTATCGCTCACTTGTGTAATTTCTTATTGAATGACTAGTGAAATCCAATTAGTAGCCTATCAGTGCGAGAGGCTGTTAGCTTACTCTACTATGAGTTTTATGTGCAATTTTCTCTATTTCTAATCTCTTGTTTGCTATTTTCGATAGACTTTTGCATACTAGTGATCATTAAATCACTATCAATATTCAGATTTTGACTCTTTTGCATCAGTGATCGTTAGTATTCACACTTAGATTTCACTTGAGTCTAGCAATTCTCATCTTGACTATTTTTATTTCCACTTTAGATGGTCAATTATTTTTAAAATTATCTATTTACGTCCCTTTAGGTGATACTGCCAGCTCCAATAGTGATGTCCTTATCCCCCTCTTTATTATTTAATTGTTGATGTATCAACCATTTCGATTGATAAATAGACATATCAATTTACCGTTCTAATTTCAAATGGAGAGAGACTCAATCTTGTTGTGGGTGTACTCTCACAATTCACACCAGTAACAGATTTTCAATCGTGATGACTACCCTCACCTAAAGAGAGCTATTCATGATATCAAGCCTGTTTGAATTTACTTTTACCTTTTTACTTTTTGCTTAATCTATATCGTACGGTGCACTCCTTTCGATTTTTTAATCTTAAACGTCATCAGCTCCTGACATAAACGGCGAGTTCTGCAGTGGTACGTAAATGTTATCATCGGGCACGGTGGCGTGCCACCATGACATAATCGAAAATCGTTTATAGAGTCGATTGAAATCCCAATTTCTAAGAGATTACCAGCATCTACCTCGTCTAGCTTAATACAGATACACCAAAAAATCAATTCCACAAGCCAATTGGATCTAGATGATTTATACAAGGGGAACTTCTACATTTTTGTGCCCCAATGGACGACAAAGTTATTGTGGGTGTCATAAGCCATCCGATCTGAATGTCAGCCATTTGATGCGATTCATGTACTAAACTGAATCAGGAAAATTAAATATGATAGGCTTGATATCAGTCTTTCGTGAGTTTCATCATATTCAACAATTCAAATTTAATTTAATATATTTAAGTTCAATGAAATAACTTTTCCTAATGAACACATCCATATGTATACTCATCTAAAATAACAAACGTATAAGAAAAAGAAAATTGGATGCAAAGGATAATCCTCAAGGGAGCACAGTTAATTGGGCGTGCAAAGTGCTTTGGATCAGGATTGCCTACAAAAGCCAAATGTCCGAATTTAATCGGTTTATGCTTATAGGATGTTTCACGCTCTAGATAAAAAGGTCTCAATGCATACGTCCGTGCATTTTATAAAACCAAAAAGAAAATAATAGTAAATAAGGAACAAAACCTGAAGATTTTAAGGGAATTATTAAGGCAGAGGCAAAAAGAAAAGAGAGAGAGATGCATGTGGGATAGCCATGGCTTTCCCCTTGCTATGAACATGGAAGAGAAAACCATGTGGGGTAGAGCATGAGGTAGTGTTAGGAAAGGGGAATCTCATTGTCTCCTTGGAAAAGAATACATTTCATGGATGTATGTGACGGCAACCACCACGTTCGATGTGGAAAAACATATTGTGCGAAGTGAGCTCGATCCATTAAGATCAGTTCTCTGCGCTAATTGATCATGGATTAGTTTGACTGGCACTTTGACTTGGAACGTAATCAGGAGTCAATGAGCTGGCTGTGGCCATAGATCGGAGGAACACGTGGTTTCCAAGTTTGCTTTCGGGAACTTTTGTTGCCCCTCGAAGTAACATGCTTTTGTTTCGTTGGACATTGTGTGGAAGTAGTGGAAGGTCACTCAGGGTTAGAGCATGTGTGATTATTCAAATTGGAGCGACCATTATTATGATGGTTCGAATATGCTTAACAAAGGTACTAAGTTCCAAGGGGTTTATTTTGGAAAAGAAAAGGAGCTCTCTTTCTAATTATGGGAAAGAATTTGGTGAAAGAGTGCCTCAAAGACACTGGTTAAATAACTAACTAAAGGAACTTTACAATTTATAATGCATTGGTTGTCAAATTTGACCTTGTGTTTTGCACAATGAATATTTTGAACTTTAAGTTACTTCAAATTAAGAAGTACTCCAAGGTACTTTTTAATAGGACTCCGAAGAGAATCAGAATATAATTGTGATATGTGAGAATGAGATAATCCCGAGATGGTATATCCATAAATGGATCTTTCCACACAAAGAACTTAAAAGTATAGATCTTTCGCTAGGCTTAATCTGAGTTTGACTTAGTTACGAGGTAAGTAGTCTTGTAATATGGTCATTTGATGTAATGTGTGACAAGAGAGTCTATTTGCCACTGGTATCTAGATTTATTCGTCCTCTTGCTCTTTATCATAACTAAGGGAAAATATGACCCTACCCCAATTCGATTTTACAGTTAAAAGGGAAATTTACCTCCTTAAATAAATTCACAATCAGTAAAATATTGTAAATTCTGTTTTTTCTCATAAGTTTTTTGTATACGGCGTCATATTAGAACATAGCCAAAAGAAATAACATGGCTAGAATATCGTAACAAATACGTCCAACACCTCATCCTCTATTTAATTAGATATAAATAGGCACTCCCACTTCATTGCAACTTTGAAACACTGTCCACTATTACTAGGCAAAGAAACAATCCCATTCTCTCCATTTCTCTCACACATCCTTCCTCCTATCCACCCTCATTACCCATCCGAGACCACCTTGAGAAAGAAAATCACAATCCAATGGCATGCATAGACACGTACAATTCCGACCAGCCGCAGTACAAGGGCGTACCGATGAGCCCGAGGATCTCCTTCTCCAACGACTTCGTCGACCCGAACTACTCGACGAAGCAAGATGCAACGAGGGGTCCCAGATCAGAAGCCGCAGCAGCCGCATCTGCAGACTTTGAGTTCTTCTCACAGTCATCGTCGTCATCGGTTGCAAGCTTCTCCATGATGAGCGCCGACGAGCTCTTCTTCAAGGGAAGGCTGTTGCCTCTTAAGGACGCGATATTCCCAAAGACGACTCTGAGAGATGAGCTTCTGATGAATGAGGATGAAGATGATGATGGCGTGTTTGTGAAACCCCCAAAGGGGGCAAGCGCAAGGTGGAAGGGGATCCTGGGCCTGAAGAAGACGAGCCACACTGCGTCCAAGAGATCAGTCGAGACGATCGGCGATGAGAAATTTGTTGAGTTTGAATTCAACAGTGACAAGTGTGATCTGGCCTCAGATGATCAGAAGATGATCACTCCTGGCAAGGCATCACCGGTGAGTACAATTTTCTGGGTAAAATAAGGAAAAATATTTATTGGAAGTTTTACATGTGAAATTTATGATATAAGTCTTGTTACGTCGAGAACCCGTGGATCTTGTTAACCAGCATATTGCGACTCTTGGTCGAGCCCTCTTGAAAACAGACTAATTACCGATCGAGAGTTATGTCTAATTAATGGTCTTCCGAACTCGATGCAGGGAGCGATGAATCATGGAGGCTCGGGCCGCAGAGACACTAAGATGCTCTTATAGGAGATTCAGCTGGTGTGGTTGGGTTGCCTTGTGTGTCGGTGGTGTGATTCACTGCTTGTTCTGAAGTTAGTCGCATTAGCACTTTGAGGCGGTCTTTTCTTTCCTTTCTTTTTTCTCCTTTTGTATGGGGGGGCCTTTAGTTTTCCTCTTCGAATTGAGTGGAGATGTGCCAATGTAAATTATCTCTTTATTTTGTCAATGAATGTGCAAATCTGATTACCGTGAAAAGCACAGGCTATTAAAAATAGAAGGACTACCATTTGGTTCCGTTTCTGATTAGAGGAAAGATTTTCGAATTACCAAAAAATCAACATCTTGCATTGTACATTTCGCATATAGGGAATGTACATTTCTATAAAACCCAACAAGCTGGGACTTGCCAAGGATGGAGGAAAATATGACAGAAAAAGATAAATATGTAAAGAAAGTAGCGAGAAAAAACACGAAATGGAGTAAAAAATAAGAAAGAAAAATGAGAGAGTCAAATAAATATTCACCATTGATTACTTTTGGAATTAAGATATCAGAAATGGGATTAAGTACAATGAAATAGATTTCATTTCCCATGCCCCAGTAAATGTAAATAATTTCATATCTAATAATCCATCTAAGTGTTGACTCGCATTTTATTTTTTCTGTTGATATTCCAAATCCCTGATATTCACCGGTCATCGTAAAAAGAAACCAAAAGTATATATATATATGAACGTTGGGATAGATCTACCTAAGTAGCTGTCTTGGGGGGTCGGGGAAGATCATGGACATGAAGTAAAATCCAAATGAAAAAAGAAAAAGAAAAAAAATCATTTGCGTTGTGTTAATGATACCAAGTTGCAGATAAAGAGGATCAATTTCAAATCTGGTTTCTGATCCAGTGAAGGAATTGAAATTCGATATGACAGCTGAGCCACGAAGCTTGCTTAGTTTAGAAACCAAAGGAGGAGGAGCACATGCTCTCTTTTATCTTATGGTCAACAAAGTGCTTTGATGCCCCCGACTCCAAGTCTACTCCAAATTAAAGAATCACCCTTGACCCTCCCCCCATTTCTGCCGTTTATTCCGTATCGGTTTGTCATGAAGCAATCATACAAGCTGTGTAATTATGTAGCCCTGCAATTTTGGATTCATCCGGAAAATTATATTGCGAACATCGCCAAAAAGAGAACACATAAGCAAGTTATTCTATTTATATTTGAATGTTTTTGTCCCGTTGGGGGCTTATTTTTCCACACTGTCTATATATGAAATATAAGTCTGTCGGTACGGGGAGTAATGATATAGACCGTCCTTAAAATTTTTCTAATTATTCAGCATTGTCTTTGATTTTTTTTTAATGTTAAATGTGGTCTTTTTTTTTTTTTTTTGGTCTAGAATCAGCTCAATCAAGCCGTTTTCTTCCAAAAAAAAAAAAACTAGCGGTATTTGCTGACGTGAGGGTTAACACTGTTAAGTTGGTACTATAAGGGTCCAAGTTGGCATCCATATTTTCCTCCAATTCAGGTTGGAATGGATAAATATCCTTCCAGCCCCTCATTGGGAGGTTTTTCTCAAAATCTGACCTGTGAAAACATGCTGGTAAAGAAATGACTGGTGACTTCATTTTTTTTTTTTTTTGAGTAAGTTAGCAAATTCGTAACCTTATTCCTAAGTAATGCAAACAAAGATTGATAATGTTATATAATGGTTTTTAAATCTACGCCACTGGTAAGGTAAAAAGTTGGTAAATGATAAGAGAAGTTCTTTGTTTTTTTTTTTTTGCCAATTCAGTCCTAAATTTTTTTTCATTTGTGCCAATTCAATCTATTTAGCAAATTTTGAATGGCCAACGCTGATGTGGCACTATTAGCATTTTGACATTGACTTTTTAAATTAATATCAATAATTTTTTCTTTATTTTTTCCCCTCCACTTAGGGCCACCGAGGGCTGGCACGCCCTTGCAAGTACTAGGCAAGGGCGTCATAGCGTTCACCAATTGATTGTGATATCAGGGAATGCTAGGGTGATTCTAGGATTGTTACCTACACATGTTGCCTGAATAGTCTGCACACTTAAAATAATTATGTCCACAAATTGTCTATTGGCACTAGCATTAATGCTCACTTGTCCTATTCCATCATATTCTATGATATGTTATTTATCTGTCCTGGATGATTCTATTGCAGGATCAATGAACTTGATGGCCTTCTTAAAGGAGTCATCTATCTTGTCCTGCCTGCTTTGGTTGTAATATGATTGGTTTTGAGTTTGGTCAGGACTGTTCTTGTTGGTGTTAGATATGGTTTTTTGGTGCGCCGGATCTTGTCTTTCGAGGCCTTTAGACGCGAGGATGAATCGAAGAAATTCCTCCACTGCGTTAAACTGAAACTTTTACTAGGAGCTTAATCTTGTCTGGAATTAGGAATTTAATGCTAATGCCAACTCTGATAACACACTCTTGGTTCTTTCCTTCCCTCTCATCTCTTTCGATATCCTAGGATGGGACATGGGATACGATAAAAGGAAGTTGTACTATGGTTCGAGATTTTATGCACTACCCGACTTACTTGAAGGTGCTACGTGAATCTGCGGCAACACATGAAGTGCAGACTTTTAGGTAGATTTACAGTAAATATTCATTTTGTGCTTTCTGTTGCTTTGTTTCTGAAAGATTGTCGGTTTTAATGTTCATTAATCATAGTAATATGTGCACCGAACTTTAGCAATGAACGTTAAAATAAACTTCTTTTTCCTATAGTTCAATTTAACGATTTAAGTTGATGAAATACGGGGGTGATGATCCAGGCAGCTCAATGAACCACATTGACATGTTTAGTTAATGATTATGGAAATAATTGAAGTCAGCAAAGTTGTAGGTTCACCGAGTTCCGCCTAGTCTGGAAGCAGTCATTTATGAAGCAACTAAATTTACCAACTTCTATCGTTCTCTCTCTCTCTTTTGGTTTTGTAGATTAGTGCAATTTGCCGGATGTATCCTGGTGGGACTGATGGGGCTACTCGTGCATGTCCCCCTTTACACCACTATTATGGTCATCAAGACTCCGTACAAGCTACTCAGGGGCTGATAGCGATTAATACACGATCTTATCAGCCTAAGAGGGCCCCTTTCTTGAAACTGCCTGCATTCCGATTGCCGGTTTGACAATTCTCATGTGGCCCATTGCCGTAGCTTCAAGCATTTTAGCAGCTGCACTTTTGAGCTGCTTTATAAGACTATATGGATCAGGCATCGTGTATCAGGTTTGCCCCCAAATTCACTGTTCATTTTCTTTTTCATCAGTACCATTTTTGTGAATACTAGACTCCAGCCCTGTGGAATTTTGTGGAGGCAGGAAAGATCTTTTTGGAGTGGCGTAGCTTATGTCATTGCGATGGTTGCTGAATTCGTTGAGTACACGAACCACTGTCTGAATCTTCAGGAGGGAACTATACTTCCAAAGTAAGTAAGTCGTACCCTTCAGTCCTAATGTCACTATGACTAGCACAAATGCAACGCTGTAGCAATTTCCTTGTCGACCACTTAATTTTGGAGGTCTTGACAAAACAAAAACGTTTCCCACAGCCAGGCCTTCATACAGAAAGCAAAAGGCTTCTCAATTATCCGAGCTGTCGGTTGGAGGAAATCATGTAAACAGAGGCAAAACCACCTCTGCATCTGAAGACGCACCGTTGACTGCTTGTGCATAGCTTAGCTCAGTCAAGATCAGTGAGGGAGACGATACAAGAAATCCGGATGGTGTAGGTAAATTAGGTATTTCGGGGTCCTATTAGTGGTGACTAGTAAGATGAATTTTAGATCATTATGAACTTGCTGAAAATCACTAGTCCACACAACTTTCCCACTTTTTGACAGCTTTTGGATGGAAATGATCGAGTCCCATGAAACGACAGGCAATAGAACTTTTTGATGCTAACGTAATGACACCCGACGAACTGTATGAATGGCTGAAAGCAAAGAACAGCAGTGAAGCGACTCATATAGGCTTTGGCCTGCCTTGTTTTTCACTCGTGCAGACCATCCTCCGCTCTATCCAAGCTGGTTTGGATGGTTTCCCGATGTTCGATGGCTTTGAACTGAACCAACTGAACAGACTGCAGGACAAAGTGTTAAGACTTGTTCTTTGGTCCTCTTCTGGTGTGAATGAACAGATCAAGGTCATAAGATTGGAAAAGAGTGAGGTGAGATTTTTAGAGAAAGTAGTTCTTTTTGGAGCAATAAAGCGCTTATGGATAGGTGGAAGAATGGCGGAGTTGAGCCTCCGGATAGCAGAAGGTACTCCTTTAGTAAACCAGTATATTTCCTGCTAATAGTTTGAAGAACAATCGATGTTTCTTTAAATTTTTCAGTTGAGATATTATGCTCCATGCATCTTCTTCATCGTACACGTCGCTGACTGTCACTGCATGAACTGTGAGTTCGATGTTAAGAACCAGAATTTCTCTGGGTGTCTTCTTATATCCCATGAGGATTCCATATCTTGCTTGTCAAAAAAACATGAAGATACTTCCATTCCAAATCCAATGACATTGAAGTACATGCTTGGAGATTTAGCGGACTGATCAATCTTTCTCATGTAATTCTTTACCTAAGGATGCGCATAATAAAATTTCTATTTCTCTATTTCCTGGAACAAGTTTGGAATAAAAATCCATTTGGTAACGCAATTTCATTTTTCTATTTCTAGAACAGATTTTTATTCTAAAAATAGATTTGGAGTAGAAATTAGAAGCTAGAATTTTTAGTTTTTCAATTTTTGGAACAAAAGTGAGAAATCAAAACTCTTTTTATTGTTCACTTTTGTCATCGTCCATCACCCACTTGCCGCCCATGGGATGCCAGACGCTCACCGCTCATCGCCCGCTGTCGGTTGCCCACAATCGGTCGTCGGACCCACCATCAGCTGCCGGACGTCGGCCGCCCATAGTCGACCGGACGTCGGACTTTAGCCACCCATCGCCGATCGTCAATCACTGACCTCCGGCCGTTGGCTACTGGTCGTCGGCCGCTGACCGCTGGACACTCGCTATCGGATGTCAGACGTCGGATGCCGAACATTGCTAATCGGCTGCCCATCGTCGAACGCCAGACTTCAGCCGCCCATCGCCAGTTGTTGGCTACCAGACGCTTGTCGCCTGCTACTGGTCATCAGCCACTCGCCACCGAACGCCGGCCACCAACCGCCGGACACTTGCCGCCGAACGCCGAACGCTAGCCACTGAACGCCAAACCCTCGTCACTGAACGCCGGCCACTTGCCACTGGACGTCGAACGCCCGTTGCCGGCTGGCTATTGCCGCCCCTAGAAATATAAATTCTATGATGTTATGAAATGAATTTTTATTCCAAAAACAAAAATTTTGAATCGTTATTAAACGAGTTTCTTTGTTCAAAAACTTGTCCGAGGAATAGGAAAATTATTTTCTGTTTTAGAAATTTTATCATGCGCGCCCTAAATGACCACCTAAGGATACTGCAACGCTATCATATTCACTTTGCACCAAAAATCGTCACATTTACAGTTGACCGTGGACTGACTTTACCATATCGATGCTTGCGTTTTACACAAACTTTTGGCAGGATGATAGGTATCGTAAGAAGTAAATCGAAGTTACCGACCTACAGAAGGACATACCGTCACATGGTCAAGGCTACATTCTGCAGAGAAGGAAGGTTCCAGTAGCGATATTTCAGCCGGATCCGGTGTCCGCCTTGAATACGGCTTAAGTGTAAATTAAAGGTGCACCATTTTGATTTTTATTGAAGATAGCAAAACAGCAACCTATGCAGATGTTAATGAAAGTCTTGCAGATGAACATGTTGGTCATGTTCAGCTGGTGACTACACAGTACTTCAGATACATGAACCCAAGGGCATCATGGTGCATACAATTGTCCTAGATTTGTACAATGAAAATTCAACTCTCTTTTTCCCCTTCTTGAGTTACATTTGCAGGGGCCTCGCACTGATAAAGGGTCATAAATAACTTGGAATATATGTGAAATCTACCTTATTTACCTATACTTTTATTTAAAATAGGCGAATTTTATTGAATGTGTCAATTTTTTCCATGTTCAACGCAACTTGATAAATGTTCCTTTTTCTTATTTTAAATGGCCATAAAAGTGCCATTAATAAGATGCATTCAAGAAAATATCTACCAGTTTTATTTTCCATATACATTTTTTCCTTTCGGTAGTAGTGGCTTTCAAACTCCTCCAACTCTCCCATCCAGTGATGGCAATGTTGGTCAAGAACTAATTTCTTAAACTCATATTTTGGGATGTATATGGATACTTAGGCTTCATTTGTTTGAGAGAAGATAATTTTCAGAAAAATAATTTCATTAACTTCTAGTGTTTGGTGTTGGAAAATAATCCAACGAAGAAAATTGTTTTTCATCTTGAAGAAAATTCACACTCAAGATAAAGGAGACTTCACACCCATTTTCTATTTTGTGGCAAATTGTGGTAATCACCTTATTAGTAAATATAAATGCAGAAATGCATGTTTCCAAATACATTTGACCAATCATATATAACAACAACAGCACACTTGGAGCTAGGCCACCAAAAACTCTCATTCTCGAGCACTTTCTTTTTCATGATTTAGTCTATTTATCAAACGATTCATATCTTACACCAACAAATCCATCGCGTTTCTTCCTGAATGAACCGAAATTATTGTCTTAGCGACCAGAACGACGTAAACTAATTTCACGACCCTTTATGTTTTGCTATCTTACCAATATATATATATATATGTATATGTATGAAGAATATATACACACGCTAGGAAATATTAAGAGTAATTCTTCCATTTTGTGTTTAGCAACACCCTTCATCATAATAATGATGGAATCCTAAACACATGAAGACTGTACATGAACAAAGGGAAACAAACAGAGAAAGCCCTAGCCAATCATAAGAGAGATAATTCCCAAAGTGGCCAGTGAAATTATTCCCAAATTAACCAGAAGTAAACCAAATTAGAATATCACCAAACCCTTGCTTGCTTATTTCTCCTTTCACTCATCACTCAGCAGTCTTCAAGGCTTCAATCTAATCCACTCATACCGCCCGCCCACCGGCTCGTCCTTGACAAAATCATAATTATACCTAAATACCCACAAAAAAAACAACTAATTTAAAATTTGAGCATTTTTATACCCAAAATAATAATAATGAGAGTTGTTTCTCAGTGTGACTTACTTGTCCTTGTAATATCGCAGGAGCTTCCCCTCCACGGCCGCGAAGAACTCTTCGATCTCCGCTGCCACCAGCACCGGCGCGACCGCCGCCCCCGGCTTCCCATGGCCCGCCTCCTCCTCTGTTTTGCTGCGGTGAACTTCCATATCTTCCGCCAGCACCTGCAGCTCTCGAAGTGTGAAGTCCAGAGAATTTAAAAATGCTGTTGATACGTTAGAATATATAGTTTCACCAGCTCGCAAGGCAATCAGATTTCGAAACGGGCAAAAGAGAAAAATTTGAACGAAGGGGCCTCCGTTTTTCTTTCTATTTTTCACCCTTTTGAAATTCGAAATTTTAAAAAGACCGTAGCAGGCGTTAAATACAGAGAGAGGGGCTCATCAATTTTGCTTCACGCGCAAGAAGCTGGGAGGGATTCGTCTCCCCTCAGCCTCGGCTGGTGTTTCCTATTTTCGTCATGTCTCGTGTACACTAGTTATTTAATGCCGTTCCAGAGCAGAAAAATTCAAAAAAAAAAGAAAGAAAAAAAGTCGGAATAAATCGATAACTGGCCACTCCCCAGCGCCGAAGGCCATCCGCTGCCACCGGGAGGAGGGAAATTCTCGGACGGCCGCGCAACGACCAACATGAAGCAAAGGGACTAAATTGAAGGCTCCGGACGCACGAGGACCAAAAGAACAGAATTTGCTTTAGAGGCCTGCATAGGGTGCACCATGTATTGACTGGTGCTGCCTTAGCAAATTTCGCTAGGACTGAGTATTGGTCCAGAATTAACCCTTCAGCTGGTCCTAGGTCGGTCCTTGGTCCCTTCAGCTGGTCCTAGGTCAATCCTTGGTCCCGACGTCTCTGGACCCTGCATTATATGGGTTGCTTTTCGATCATTTAGGGTTGGTCTGGACCAGGACCAACCCTATATATGTTATATATTATATATTATATAATTTTGTTTACTGTGAATCCTAGCACCCCTCCTTTGTTCTCTTCATAGTTCAATTTGCTGTGTAAATTAGAAAGTAAAAAGAAACCCACCCTAAATCAACCGAAAAGAAAATAAAATAGAAACCCTCTTTCATTCGCCTTGATCTTGCTCTCCTTGTTCACTTGCTGCTCCTCGCTTGCTTGGCTCACCTTGCCGCTCGCATCTGTCCACTCATCTCTAGCCTCTCCTTGCTTACCTCACATTTTCATTTTTATAGTTTGTTGCTTTTAGTAAGTGTTAAATTTTTATTATTACCTTATCTCATATTTATCTTTGATATATACTAATGTTCATAATTTGGTTGCTTAATATCTCATTGTTGATGAATATGTAATTTGCAATGATACGTTTGTCCTTTGGAGAAATACAAAATATGAAACGAAAACATAATCAGTTGGTCTTGGGTTGACCCTAGAATCAGATTGATTCTCCAACCTTCAGTCCTAAACATTGGGGATCAACATTGTCCAAGTCAATCCCTGGGTTAGGTGCTAGACCAACCCAACCTAGATCATGTTTGTTCCTAATTTTCACAATGAAAATAGAATTTAAATTATGCTTGGAGACCAGTTTAAGGATTAGAATGCCAATCAATAAAAGCATAAGGACCAAAAGTGAAAGCCAATTGCCAAATACTAAAAGCAAAATCATGAGCAAAAAAAAAAAAAATCTTAAAAATTGATGTAACCAAATGCCTCCCGAATTCGAAAGCCGATGTCCAAGATTCAAAAATGAGGGTTTGAACTTGAGGAAGAATCAACTCTTTCGCTTCTAGGGACAAAGAGTTTTGTAGTCATTCTGAATAATTTTAGCTAGAAATCGTTAAAGGACTACATTAATAAATCATTAAAAATGTTTAGGAATAAATTGACAAATCATCAAAAAGTTTGTGGCACAATTGAAATGTTTATAATTGAATTGGTTGTTGTACAATAAGCTTAAGACTATATTGGCATAATTGAAAGATTTAGAATTGAATTAGATTCTACATAATAAGTTTATGATATTTTGGATAACTTTGAACAATTTTCACCTCAAAGATGAAAATTCCGCTTACTTCATAAAGAAGAAATTGAATTACATTCATATTTGTCGTTCCTGGTGGCGTTGCTCAAGTTATAGTCTCCAACATTTTTCGTCCCGCAATGTCATGACGACTGGCGCGTTACATTGTGGGTGGCCCGGTGTTCGGACGTGGTTCGAGATTTCGCAGAAGGCCGGGACCACGTGGTGTTGACGTCGTTCATGGCTTTCTAATCAGGGCCAGTTTCTTGGTAGGCTTGGGCCTTCCGAGAATGTACATGGCCCTTCTTCACAGGCTTCTTGTTGGGCTTCTTACCCGGCCATCCATTGACAAATTGTTCTGCGCTAGGGCTCGATCGCTAATTAACCTTGACGCCTGTCGATATTTTTTTTTGACGTCATTCCCTTTCTCGTTCTGTGTTAGGTTTTCCTCCTGTTGCGCATGCATAAATTTGATCCATATGGTGTATGGAAACAAGGATTTCAAAGTGTACATTGTGAACCAAAGAGGATTTGAACACATCTTTCACCCGCTCACATCTAAATTTGAATTGACTGGACACTACGAAATAAGATGCGATGCCTATGGGTGTATAAGTTGCTTACCAAGCATATAAAGTTACGCGTGAAAATTGTCAAAAAATTTATGAACCGATTGCACTTATTCAATCTTGCTAACTGAGTTTTTAATATTTTCACTTTTTGTGAATTAAATATATCTTACCAAGTTGGGTAGGAAAAACGTTGACGTAAATACTATTCATCCTACGTATCATAATCAATGTTAATGTAAATAAATTTTATTAATATTTTAATCATTTTTAGATTTTTATCTTTTTCCTTTGCTTTTTCTCTATGCTAATGAGGGTCATCGATAGCCCTTGTCTACAGCCAATGGGATTGCAAAGCCCTCGCCTATGGCTATCACGACCCTATTGGCCCGAGCAAGGGTGCGACAAGAGCCTTTGTACCCTCGCTATGACCAATGAAGCCTTTGTGGTGACCTTGTATGCAAAAAAATTAAATTAAATTAAATTATTATTAAAAATTATCTATGTCATGTCGATCTTGTCACGTAAGATAGTGTGTTACGTAAGACAACTGGCATCCGTGTTAATGATTTTTAGTTCAAATTGACAAAAAAAGGGAAAATGTTTATGATTCAATTAATAAAATTGAAAAGATTAGAATTAAATTTATAAAAATTTAATAGATTTATGATTTTTTGGATAATTTTTCAACAAGGGCTTTGAACAATTTCGATTCTGGTCCCGATACAGTTTTCAAGACAAACCGTCCACGTGCTATTTTTCAATTACTATTTTAGCTTTAAGGACATTTTTCGCATTTAAAGTCGAAATCTTGCCATAATTTTGCTGACTCTAATCTCGTGACATCATTTCAGGTTTAATCTTAAAAAGCAAGAATTCCATCGGTCCTATCCTTCCATCTTTTAGGGAAGATCGAACCTCGAAAGTATTTTATGTGTATTCATATACATTATAATACAATCATCATTGTCGGCGTGTTGTGAATCTTATCTTATTTGTCTCTATATGCATATGCAACTCATCATTAATTAGTTGATTACATCACCTGTATTATCACGTGATGTATCTGTTATATAAAACACATTCTTTGGAGAGTTACACAAGAGGAGATGAGTTTGATTTCGTTGCTCGAAGCATCTAGGTTGGCTTATATTGTATGTTAGTTTAGCTCACATAGGTTTATTCTGTAACTTGAACAGACATCATCTCTATTTGTACTCAGTTGTCGTATGACAGAGGTGTTTGACTCGTGGTTGAATATAGTAAAAGTACTAATTTATCATAAAATAGTATATAAATTTAAATGTACTCTATTTGTTATAAAAAAATGAATAATTCTAAAAATAATTGTTTGTATCACTTAAAAATGTACGAACGAAAACATTTTTCTTATCAAAAGTTTAACTATTTTCATGGATGATGAAAATATTTTTTGTTTATGTTTTTTTTATAAGCGATAGAAGCAATCACATTTAGAAAAAATTTCAAATAAAGGCTTGAGTATTCTCATTTTCTCAAATAAGAGTATGAAACGAATATTGTTTCAAGTAGATGTCCAAAGTACCTTCATTTTCTCAAATAAAGACATGAACTAGAGTTTGTTTTAAATAAGGGCTTGAAGTAGCTATATCAGTCACAAAAAAGGATTTGAACTCACCAGTTGATTAAGGATAATTTCGTCTTTAAAATTTTTTTAAAACAATTAAAAAAAAAAAAGAAGCAAAAATATAGGCGGCAAGGCCGTTGCCCCATCGCCGATGAGGTGGTGGCGATGGCTGGCAAGTTCGTCGGCGCTTAGGCGAGGGTCACCCCCCTTGCCTTATTGACAACCCTTGTCTAGATCTAGGAGTGGGCTGTTGCCCCTCTCCTATTTCTAATGAGGGCCACCGACTCTCACTCAAGTGTCAGCAATCTCATTGCCCATCGCCACTGCCCCATCGACAATGGGGCAGTGGCCACAGGTGGGAGGGGGCTCCCTCTAGCCTGATTTGCTCTTTTTTTTAAAAAAAATTTCTTTTTTAATTTTTAATCTAATTTATTTTGTATCTAAATTGTGTTTGGTCGAAAATATCCTCGATCAGCCAGAATATTTTGTTGGCCGGTGAGCCGGCTAAATTAGATCCTTATTTAAAATAACTATAATCACTTTAAGCTCTTCTTTAAAATTGATATGCTCATTTCAAATCATTATTTAAAAAAAATGAGAGTATTTCAAGTTTTTATTTGAAAATTTTCCTTTTTTTTATGAACACACTTCTTAAATCATTTGTTCTTCATGAAATAAATAAAGTCTTAGTGTACGCGGGGCTCTGCACATTATTTTCAGGCACTTGAATCGACAAATTTCATCGAGATTTAGATGATAAACTTAGAAAATGTTTCGGAATCATCACTCGAAGACCATACAAGGGTCAAACTGAACACAAAAAATTGATGGAGGGACCAAAATCGAACACCTGCAAAAGCGAGGGAGCATAGCGTAATTTTGAATTTTCCCTTAAAGAGCAGGCGTTTCGATCGGATGTGGACAAAAAGACCATAGCCACACCGGAAGGAGGGTAGGAGACGAAAGTCCTCCGCGTCCGACTCTCCTCCGGCGACTCCTCCAGGGCCTCCGCCGCACGGCGAAGAGCTCGACTCGAGCATCGGAAATGGCGGTCCCGTCTTCCCTGCAGCCCAGACTGCTCTCCTCTTTCGTCGGGGGCCGCTTCGTTCGCTCCACTCAGCCCGTGCAGCACCTCTTTAGCTTCAACCCAGGTCGAAAATCTGCGCCTTTTGCTCCTCCTTCAACGGAAACTAGGGGAGCTTCCTCTGTTAACAAGAGGGTTCCTTGGTTTGTGGGATTCGAGATTATGACACGTTACATGTATGAAACTGGTTGTTGCGTGTGTGTGTTTGTTTATTTTGTACTATAGAGTAGAGTAACATATGTCGCCTGCGGCTTTTCTTGCTCTAGGCTAGGATTGATTCGTTACCTTTAGAAGTATGTCTCACTAGTAGAGCGGTGTTTGTGGTGATAAGGGTGTCGCTTGCTGGAACAGAGTCTTATAGATGATGGGTCAGTTTGTGAGAAAGATATGCACCTAATTTAATTCTCTGGATTACAATCATTTTACCCTGTATTCTTGGTTTCTTGAGGAGCTGTAAGTGGTCAGACTGCATCATGGAATTGTCTGTTATGAAGTAGGAAAAGCTGAAGGTTAAAAGATATTTTTGAGTACTCTAGATTCTAGTTTTGGTGATTTGTGTGAATGATCCCTGGGTGGAACAGCATTTAATCTTCGTTTGAATTCTCTGTTCAACATATCTGAATGTTTTGTGTTAGAATTTGAGGCAATGAGTAGGACCATGAAAGAAAAGTTCTTGGTTAAGTGACTGTGAGTTGTAAGCTAGCTTGAACAGCATTTAATATCGATTTGAGTTCTCTGTTCGGCATATCAGAATTTAAAGTGATGGAAATTGAGGCCATTAATAGGATGGTGTAAGGAAAAAAATTTTGGTATAGAACTTCAGTTTGGATGCTATCATCACCTGGGCAGTTAATTTTTCTTACTCACTCGTGTGCCTGTTTTTGTTCTTAGTACAAAAGCTTAAGTATTGCCAAAAAACTCTTCAATTTTACTTGTCTTCCCTTTTAAAAGTGTATCTTGTGATCGTGTATACAACATTGGCACTATTATTTTGTTGGGGTGGAGTCAAGTTGTGTGGCCAGCTGTTGTCGTTGTGGTCCATCAACGTAAAACTTTGGCTCGAATTCTGCCTTTTCTGGAAAGAATAGTTGTCGATGAATATGTGCTAAACATCAAACATCCATCTTCATCTTTTATGTGCATTGCAATTGCAGGAAGGAAGCACGTGTCAATGCAGTTATCAAGATCTCTCTCTGGCTTAACCAATCTGTTATTTAATAGGCGGTATGTTGAGCAAGAATCCACTGCGGTGCAGAATCGAGCATGTTTGCGAATTATTTTTGATTTTTATGAGGGGTACCTTGTTCAAGGATCATGTTCTTTGGCCATCCGTTTACTGCTCAAAACTTTTAAGTAGACATCATTTTCAGGAACAGTACAATGTATGAGCACATCTCTACTTTGTCTTGCTTGTGAAGTTCTCTCATGTACTTTCCTTCTTGTAGAATAATCTCTTTAGTATGCACGTTGTCAAAATAACATCCTTGGATAGGTTTTAAAAGGTTTATTCTTTGGAAATACCTATGTGGCTAGCATCTGCAATTCTTGGCCAGAAATCCCTATTGTGCTCTCTTTCTCCCAAATTAAATCCGCTGGGTAGGTTGGAGGGCAGTGAAGGTAAAACCCACCTTGTGATTATTTTGTTTGCATCAAGAGGGTGTGACATGATATTCTAGCCAAAATTTAATAATGTTTTATGCCACAGCCACTTATGGTTAGCTGACATAGAACATCGAAAATCTCTTCGAGGGGGTTACCATGGGTTATTTCACAAAAGTTAAAGTACGTTGAGCAGTTCAAAATGAGGAAGTAGAGGAGTGCGGACAAAATTTAGTCTTTCATGCATTTAAAGTTAGAATATCCTATTGTATGTCTCCTATGGTGCATCACATTGACTGTTGTACTTTCTGATCCTGTTATGTTCTTATTATATGTCATTGTGTGTAGCAGTAGCTGAGATATGCAGGTGTAGTTAATTTGTAGGGGTTGTCTTCTTACCATGTGGTGATCATTCAAATGACTTTCTTCTCAATGCGATCTCAGATAATATTTTTTTCCATCAAAACTCACAGTATTTTGAGCTGAAGTGTTTTTTTTTTTTTTAATTTGAGTAAACTCTGTCACCAGCTATCTGCGTTGTCCATCTGGCAATGAATCGTTTCAAAGTATCAGACTTTTGCTTGTTAGATAATATACGAGACCGGTGGTTGGTCATATGTACTGGCATGCTGATCAAAAGCAATTCTATTAAGCTGTTTTTATGAATCTACCTGATGTTGTTTCTGAAATAGGTGCTTGTTATAATATAGGTTGAGTCAAGATATATGCCTTCCTCAAGTTCTTTGGTGAATATATCTTTAGATATGTATGTGTTGTTGAAAAATTATGCTCTATTGATATTCCCTTTCCAGTTGACAAGGCTAGTTGAGTTCAAGATGGGAATCTTTAGATATTCTCATGTGTGCTGGCAGGTTGGATAGGCATGTATAGAGAGCAGAAAATGCCCTTCGAGGGCTTGCTCTTTTGACAGTGATCATGTTGAAATTTGCAGAAATGAAGATGTAGCCGACGGTAAACGTAAACGTCTAAGGCCTGGAAAAATATCTCCATGTAGACCTGTTCCTGATCACATTCTAAGGCCTCCATATGTTGATTCTCGGCAACCACCTGGGATAGCTAGTGGACCTGAAGTGCATGATGAGAAAGGAATAGAATGCATGAGAGCTTCAGGAAAGCTTGCTGCGCAGGTTCTTGAATTTGCTGGAACTCTTGTTAAGGTACGCTATCTTTATTTTTGTATCTTTCAGTTGCTAGAGTCTGAGTTAACATGGCTTCAAATAAGAAGGAATGGTAGGAAATGATTGTATCTGACAAAAAAGTCGGTGGGTGACCAAGTGAGGATATGCATAAGATGAGTTCGATACTTTGGGTGGTTCTGACATGTGAAACAAAGCTTTCTAGATGCTTCTGTGAAAGATAGGCTCTGTGGAAGAGGCGTAGGTCAAAAGGATTAGAAAGGTCTAAGGAGACACAGAACAGAAGCAAACATTGAAAAGTGCTATGGAATATTTGGATCTAAATGAGAATATGGAACGAGGTATAACATGTAAGATCATCCATGTAGTGAACGTCACATGTGGGAAAAAGGCTTTCTTCTTCTTCATCTTCTCCTCCTCCTCCTTCTTTTGTTGCAAGCTTGCTTCTCTCTTCCTTGATTTTCTTGTTTATTTTTATGTGCTTCGTATTTATTTGAACTCTTTTTTCCCCATGTCTATTCTTTGTCCAGTTTACCATGCCTTCTCACTGTAACACTACATATATATATATATTTCGAAATTTACTGCACACAAATGTTTTAGAAAGATCTGTTTCTTCTTATGAAGGTTCTCTTTTGGTTCAGTTCTGGAAAATTAAAATATCTGAACTTCTAATCCTTTATTTTTTTCCATGATTTTTTGAATTTGAAGATGTTTTTGATAGAATGGATCTTCATTTGGAAATTTAATGGATGCCTCTCTTTACAGCCAGGCATTAGGACAGATGAAATTGATCAAGCAGTTCACCAAATGATTATTGACAATGGAGCATATCCCTCCCCTCTTGGCTATGGTGGATTTCCAAAGAGTGTTTGCACATCAGTAAACGAGTGTATTTGCCATGGAATACCTGATTCACGGGAACTGGAGGTCCTCACTTTGATTGCGCTAGTGACTTTGTATTTACCAGAATTTGAAATGGGGTTCTAACATGTCTTCAATTGCAGGATGGGGATATAATCAATATCGATGTAACGGTCTATCTCAATGTAAGAAGTGCTTTAGTTATCTTGTTGCATTCTTGATATTTGAGGAAAATATCATAATATGTTTGATTTTGATGCTGCACATTGCTTGATCTCTCCTATGCTTCTTGTCCTCAATTATTTATTTATATCTGTTTTTGAAGGTAGCTTGTTGCACACTTGGCTTCTTTTCTGTGAACTAAATTTTCTACGGAAATAAATTATAAAACTAGGCCAAAGTGGTAAGAAAGCTTGCTAATGCACGCACCTGCACACATGCATGCAGGATGCATGTGTTCTTAGGTGATTACTAGTAAGTGACCTTCAGCTGGGACATATGTATTTTTAAGGGTGAATAGAACATCTTGTGTGTGTTAATATAAACACTGTGATAGGGAATGCTGTCCACTGTATGCCTCATTTGTTCGTTTAGCTTTGACTGTCTCATCCTTTACTGATTTTTTCTATGTTGTTTTTACCCCACTGCCATATAGCTTTTGCTTTTTTTTTTTTTTTTTTTTTTTTTTTTTCATTTTTTTGTGAGTCAGTGCTTGATCTTTTTAAAAGGTTTTTACTTTCAACTGGGACGAATCCAGATCTTTCTCCATTTAAGATCCTATTTTCAGGAGGGCATCAGAGGATGGGGATAGACTTGCTCTTGTCCGCTGGGGTTCGATCTTAGGCTTTGAAGCTCATTTTTCATATGAAGCATTTGTGTTTAATTTGTGGAGATGATGAATAAGCTAGATGATGATGCTTAAATGATAATCACTTTTGTAACAAGAATAGAAATTGTCCTTATATTGGTCATATGCAATGCAGTGGCCATATTGCACGGGATCTCTCCCATTGCATGTGCAATCAATTGCAATTTCTTTCTGAAGAATCATTTTAGAGGCCCATTTTTCAGACTAAATGTGCTTTTTTTTCCTTCTTGATTTGATTGTCATATGAAGGGTTATCATGGTGATACTTCTGCTACCTTCTTCTGTGGAGAAGTTGATGAAGAAGCAAAAACCCTAGTTCAGGTAGCTTTCAAATTTTAATTGCTGTGACGTGTGGAGAATCCATTTTTGGGTCGAAAGTAGTTTCTTCTTCGGTTGTGGGAGTTGCTTCCTGTTATGTCTGAGCTTAACATATCTGAAGCTTTTATCGTCTAAGACAGATAAAATAGAGACAAGCTATCTCTAGGAAAATAATTCACACAATCACTAGATCCAAAGCTGACTAATGGTTGTGCCACTTAGTTTTGTTTAGCTCCTGAAGTTTTCTGCGTGAAAATCCCTCATTGAGATATTTACTTATCAAATTACCACGAATGTTGACAAGAAGCACTTGCGTCTATCTCTTCCATGTGTCGAACCTTTCCTGAAGTATGACCGCAGACTGTACACATTCAGACAAGAACATTTGATTTATTGCTAGGCTTACGTCCTTTGAGGAATAACTCTTTCTCTTTTGCTAGACAGTTCACATCCTAATTATTTTCAGATATATTGACATCTTTGAATGGTTGCTAAGTAGACTTCAACACATGCTTTAGGTAACAAAAGAATGCTTAGATAAAGCGATGTCAGCGTGTGCACCAGGAGTGGAGTTCAAGAAAATTGGAAGAACAATCAAGTAAGGCATCTGCCGTTGTTCTTTTTCATGTTATAATAAACTTCTTCAGTGACATCTCACGCCTAGATAGATTGGCTGAAATTTCTGACTATGTATCTTCTACATCTTCTTTCTGTACATTTTTATCCGTAAATCTTAAAAATGCATTACTTTTCCTCTTGATAATACCTGATGGCTAATTTTCTTTAATTGTATCGTGAAGTCCCACATATTTGCTGACGGTAATTTACGTCTAAGTGACCACGCAGATAAATATCGTTACGGTGTTGTCCGCCAGTTTGTTGGCCATGGAGTTGGACGTGTGTTTCATGCAGATCCTGTCATTCTACACTTCAGTAAGTTGCAACACTAAGTTCTCTTTTCTTACAGTTCACTTGTTTTACTTTTGTTTGGGGTCTGCACGTTATATCATTATCTTTACATCACAATATATTGATTTCTTCTTATGGTTAACTTTCGCATGATCATTAATTTAAGAGGCGCTTTTACCTGAGATAATTTGATGTTTCTGGAGCCCATACAAACTATGGCTGTAAATGGGCAGGCAGGCTAGGCTTTTTGTAAGAAATTAGCCCATCCTAAACTGCTGGGGCCTGAACATCCTGGGCCCAAAAAGTGCCCTAGCCCAAACAGTAGAAAATAGCCTGCTCTTTTTTATTTCGGGCTGGGCTAGGCCGAAATTGGTAAAAGAGGAAAATAAATCATACATCTAAAAAATTGCATAGTACTTGGAAGGTGTTTATATAAAATTACATAGGACTAAATACCACTAACAATAGCCAAAAAGTGATCGCCATGAGTTGCATATGGAGCAATTGTTTAACTCAATAAAAAACAGTGTCAACCCTTGAAGCCAAAATTCTGGGCAATTGTGGACTCCTCTATCTGGATAAAATTATATAACACTTAGAGCAAACATTCAAATGCACCTGTTTTTACAATTAACGATACCCAAATTAACTTATAGAATAAACAATCCAAGACATGATAATCTCAAATCCATGACAAACCAACTCTTCAGAACATCTGAGTATTAACATTAACACTCCTGCTAATGAAACAATCAAACTATCTGCAAAGTCAATGCCACATACATAAAAAGCTAGCCAAACTAAAGACGAGATGCTACATGGTGATTCAAGGAGGACTGTGACTATTGATTTTCTACTTGTAGTTTCTCTCTTGTTAGTCTACTCGTGGAACTCGATCCCACTAGCCGCATGGTTGGATTGTCCCTCACTGCTGCATTCTGTCAGGATATGGATGAAAAATTTGTTTATATAAATGCCAATAGTCAACGCAAAATCTTATTTCCAGTTGATTTCAATTTGGATTATTCACTTTCATGGTGATTTTCTTTTTCTCCATATCTCATAATTTTTTTTTTAATAAATTTTATCAGTTCAAATAAACGTTAGGTTCATAAAGATTAACATTTTTACTGAATATGATGTGTTTTTTTATCTCATTAACTTAATAGTAAGTTCAATGGAATGATTCATTGTTTGCTTTCTTTGAGAGAGAAATTTGTCTTTTTGAGTGTTAATGTTCAATGCAGTATCTGATTTCAATGAACTAATTCTGTTCTTAATTTGTTAGCTTAATTGAAAATTTGTTCTGTTAGTGATACAATAGTCTATTTAAATTCTAAAGTTCAATTCAATTGTTGATATATATGTAAAAATCTTTTCATGTATAATAAAATAAGTTGTTCGTGGAGAATTTCGTTTATTTCATCTTGAATTAACAAATATTAATGATATATTACTAGGAATATGAAAATATAGAAACTTTGGGTGGGGCTGTGCTAATTAGGGCTTCATATATTGAGGTCTAATAGCCTGGCCAGGCGTGAAATCGAAAAGAGAATAAAGCCCGAAAACCTGGCTTGGGCTATCTGGGCTAAAGGGGTTTTGGGCCAGGCTGGGCTTTTGGGCTTTTGGATCTTTTTTTTTAAGCCCTAATACACATTGTTTCACTCTTGCATTTGGAAAATGTGATTAAGGCAGTGTTCCTTTCTCAGCTGATAAAAAACCTTACTTAATTACGTACTTAGTTTGGTTATGATATGTCTCCAGGTAGTATGAGCACTTTGATATTCTTGAGTATAAGGAAGTTCAAGATTCATGGGTTATGTCTTTATCAGACTGCAAGATAGTGTCGAGTGATGGAGAACTACTTTTTTCATGGCAGCTTTCATTTTTCTTAAGTTGTGAAATGTGATGTCCGTTGTATGTAGCTAATCAAGCATAGAGTGGTCTAGCAGTGGGATTTGAGTCCACACTAAGAAGATTGAAGAAGTTTGGAGTGAGAAATATGGAGAAATCCATTTCTGTGCTCTATTTCATGGCAACAATTTTTTCTAATGAAATTGATGCTAAGCTAGTCTTGATTAGACAGTTCTTTATAGATTCGATTTGCGACGGGAGTGAAATTCCTGCATGGGATTCATGTTTTTCTTTTTCCATCAAATGTGATCAGTTGGTTTATAATTTCAAAAGAGTGTTCTCAAACTTCTGACTCTGTAGTGCACTGATGTGAGCAGGGTAATTCATTGGGTAAAGTTCTATAGACTGTTGTCTTGTGGAGTTAGATTGGTACCTTTTGTCAAGTAGAGTATGCTAAGAACTGGAAGGGAGAAAGATATTACACATAAGGATTAGTTTTGCGAAGTTGATAGAGTATGGCTAGTGGAAGGAAGGATTTTATACTTTGAGAGAGTTCTGAAAATGGAGTTGGCCAAACAATTGAAGCTCATTTCAGACGGAAAGTTATCTATGTAAATAGTGACTGAAGAGTTGTAATATCCTCTTCAGAATCGATCAATTTTGTGCCAGGTAAGGTAATTTCTTAGGAACAACAGCTTCTGCTTAAAATAGAAAGAGGTATCATTGATGTACTTTTATTCACAATTTGGTGATGTTATCTGTGACATGGGATATATTGGAGCAGCCTATTCTTCTGTCATTACTTCTTTGTCATGTCATTTGTGCCTTTTTTATGAAAATAAATCTTCCCCGTGCCCTTGCGTGTACAAAGTTTCGATTCCTCGTAGGTATTTAGATAGATTCTGTTAATATTTTTCAGGAAACAATGAAGGGGGACGCATGGTGTTAAACCAGACATTCACCATCGGTATGCATTTTTGATCTTGAACTCAACTTTCTGTCTACTTCTGCAATGACCTTACCATTTATTGTCTCATTTTACCAGACACATGAATGGTGTGGTTATGTGTTGGCTTGTTAACATCCAATTGATTTTGCTTCTATGTCTTGGGTTCATTGCCAGAACTCTGAGAAAATAAAAGTAAGAAAATAAGAGACAAACAAAGCTTGATGATTCAGGTTGAAAAAAAGCTTAACTGGGCCAAAACAGTTAATTATATCTAAGTTTTAGATGCTGATTACAAAGGGATTTATTTCAGAACAGATATATCGTCAAATGGATCTTAAACTTGATGAGGATTATTTTAAATTGTTTTGTGGCACATTTTGTTTTTGATGATCATTATCTCCTGCATTCTCTTTTTCTATTTCTCCTGACTACTGATCATATTCACTATTCGATATATATGGGCAGAGCCAATGTTGACAATTGGTAGCATCAATCCTGTGATGTGGGATGATAATTGGACAGTTGTAACAGAGGATGGAAGCCTCTCAGCGCAATTCGAGCACACCATTTTGATAACCAAAGACGGAGCTGAGATCCTGACACAATGCTGAAATTGTTCCTCTCATGTATCTACCAGTTTTTTGTCACCAGAAACCTGCTGTATGAGATTGACTGGATTTGTCTCTCCATGTTTGAGATGATTGTGGGGAGGCACCGGGTTGTCTTTCTCGCCTCAATGAGGTTTAAACGAAAAGGATTGGGAGAATCACCATCTCCCTACAACGTTGATTCATTGTAGTGCCGTTGATTCATTGTTTATCCTCGGAATGCTAGAGGGAAGAAATACAGGTGTACTGTAGTCTTGAGATGCCAATCTTTCTCAAAATTGTGTATTCCCAAATAGAACCTTGTATCGATAAGGTGAATATAGTTATTTCCTTCTGGCCAATCTTGTCGCAAACATTATTTCTTTTTATTTTGCTTAAATAAGACTGCTGATGGATGAAAATTTATGATCGGAACTTTCGCAGGAATGCATGTATCGATCTCTTTCATTTATTAAACCCTTTTATTCACGCTGATGAAATATTTGCCGGTTTATAGGCAGCAGAAATAGAAGATTTAAGAAGGTTACGAATTTGCATTACGTTTCGAATGTAAGCTTGGGTCGATTTGTGTTCTCTTTGCTTAGACTTCTCGATGGTAGTTAGGGTGAACTTCCAAAACTCCTTTAACAACGATAGAGTTGACAACTCTATCATTGTTCGGTAGACTCACCCATGTTCATATACAATATCAAACAAACTGTTACCACGAAATCAAAGAAAGTACGTATGATTATTATAAACGCGCCGCATACATTCTTCATATGGTGATTGGCTCTGTCTCCCATCCTTTCGTATACTAGGTCTACACGATATTCTCTCGCGTCGTTCATCATCAACATCATAATGCCTCTTTTCTCACACAACATCTCCAGCTCTTACTTCCTCTAAAATATGACCTCAGATCTAAAAGTGGGCTGGGCAGATCTAATCTATCTCCAATCTGGGTCAGACCTGGTGTCGAGCGTATGTCAAAGCCTTCTGCAGTCTGGCAAATTAGTTTGACACTTTCGTACTTCCCATCTTCTATTTCCAAAAATTGAAAGTTGATAGCAGAGAAGAGTGGAACGAGGAGAGCTTGCTGTTTATGAATTCGTCAACTTTGGCTTCCTTCGCTTGAATGGCCGACTACATCCCATCTTTTAAATCGACATATAAAGGATGGCAGGAAAAGATTGAATTAGCTCTTTTTTGAAGGTTTAATATTACCAAAAAAAAAAAAAAAAAAAAAAAAAACAAATCATAAACGGTGTGTCTATGACAAATTTACCCTGAATTAATTTTTTGACCAAAAAACTCTAAACTGGTACACTTATGAGAAATTTACTCTTCGTTAAATCTTGTTAAATTTTACAGTCAAATTGTTAAGTTAGATGACATGTGGACAATTAACGGGTGTACTGTTTGGGGTTTTACCCTCTGTTTGTTATAGATGTACTAATTTGTTATTTTTTGTTCTATTAATCCAATCTAACGAAAAGAAAAGAAGGTTAAATTTGTTACAAATGTACCAATTTAAGGTTTTTTGGTGGTTAAAAGATTAGTTTGGAGTAAATTTATTACGAGTATATCAATTTTGGATTTTTTTGTAGTATTAACCCATTTTTAAAGGGATAGTAAACACAAAATTCGTTTTCTTTGTCTTTGCATAGTAATGGCAGATTTGGTAGAATAACATGTAAGGGGTATCGCACTTTCTAAAGTTATAATTGTTAGAAAAATATTAGATAATATGAAAAATAACAATGATTGTTAGAAATCTAAAAAATCTTAGAAAATAAGATCAATCGTATGAGGCGTGCAATAATTGTCCTCAAGGAGAATTCTGTCTCTCGGAATGCGAAACTTGGTGCGTAAGGTTCTAGCGACTATTCTTCCAAGATATAGCTAGCCTTCTTCTATACTTCGCATTGAATATTAGTAGGAACATAAATAACGTGATGTGTATAACCAACAAAAAGATCAGGAAAGATATGAGAATTCTATGTATCTTAAAAGATTATGATTTGAAGTTTAATTTATATTCAAATGAGGGAGAGAGCCGTTAAGAAGTTGTTATAAATCAATTGTAATATAATGAGGGATTTGTGAAAAAATAAATCAAATCTTACAAAGCCGTTATACATATGATTGATTGGTTCTCGGTCCAATCCGGTTTCTAGGTGGAACCGAAAACCGGACCTGGAGGATTGATTCCTAGATTCTAGGATTTGGAACCGGACTGATCGATCCTAGAGCCGAGAACAGGACTGACCGACCGGTTTGGTTTGGTGGAACCGGGCAAAAATAAATTGGAAAAATGTTATTGCTTCTTATTTCCTTCGATTGACCCTTGATAATTGATTAAATGCTTTGCTCCATCTCGGAAACATCTTGAGTTGCCTAACAAAATCAAGCGAATGTTGAGCGAATTACAACTTACATAGATGCAACAAAAAAGCTTCTAAGGCAAACCTAATCTAAATTAAAATGAAAGATGCCATTTTTGTTAAATCCTAATAAATTTAAAGCAAAAGGAAAAAAGCGAATGAGCTCGATATCTAGACAGTCATGTGAGCTAACAATTGGACCGAATTCTAAGTTCAATGAAGTGATCAAAGGAGCAAAGCTATTTTTCTTAGTTTTTATTTTTTTATTTTATTTTTTATATATCAATCGGTCTGGTCCGGTCAATTCGATTGGTTTGGTTCTCACATTGGAACTGGGAAGCGGATCAATTAGCCATCGGTTCCAAGAATGAGAACAGGGAACCGGACCGCTCTCTCTAGAAATCGCCTAGAATCAGCTGGTCTAGTCCACAGTCCCGAGGGGGTCTCGGTTCGGGCAGTTCCCATTGCACACCCTAGTTATATAGCTGTTGCAAAACCATTACAAAAATGATTGAATCAAGACCATTATAAAACTATTATTAAACCGTTATAAAACTGTTACAAAATAATGGCTTTGATGGCTGTTATAAATTCTATCAAAACTGTTATTTTCAAATATTTCAAATTGTTGAAATATTCGACAATAGTTTTTTTTTGTTTTTTTTTGGTAAAGGTAAGAATATATTAAGGGAGAGCTAGCTATACAAAAAATTGGCGCCAAAAACTTTCACTCCTAGTGCAAAAAGCAGAATGAGTGGAAAGGGAGCCGATATAAAAGAACTAGAACAAACACAACAACACTAGCCGAAACAACCGGCAAACACACCACGGCAAACGCCAAAAATATTCGACAATAGTTACCACAAGTAATAGACAAAAAAGAGAAGCTAAACAGCTCTTCGATTTCATGGATCGACCAACCCATCAATGCTCTATTACATGAAAATTTGTCAATAAAAATATCTTCTTTCTGGAAAAGCCACCATTTGTGTTTTGTTTATTACACGAGATACTAGCTATCAAAAATTCCAAAAATATAATTTGTGCATATGATGGAAGTGCAACGTACTCTGTGTTCCGTTGTTTGTTCTTCAACGCTCTGACAATAGGTTTTATCTCTTTTGATAAAAAGATCACAAATCTTGAGGGGAAAGAAATACATTTTCCACATGAGAATTAATTTTCAGATTGTCCACGACATATCCAGTTGAAATGTTGATTATGTCTCGAAATTATTTCCCATTTAATTGAAGTGCATGGCGACCCAAACCATATTAGGAAAGTCAAAATTGAATTTTTGCCAACAGGTTATTAATTTCCCACACGACTTCATTTTCTTACCGAAGACAAAGTCTTTGTTGACATCGGGAAATGGCTCATAATATTTGGCATGAAAATAATCTGTTTTGGAGTTTGGTCTTGTGTGCATAGAATGTGCTTAATATGCTTGAAAACTTACTACAAATACGGAGAGCGTTGAGAGTTGTCATCCAAGAGAGATGAGCGCTCGAGAAAACTCCTCATGATTGATTCCTGTTGATTCCTAAATGAGTCTGATTGAACAATTATAATCTCGTTTTTCCTGATTGTAGTGGAATCATCTTGTCTATCTCTCCCTGTGGAGTAGGCACCACAAAGATCTGCCATGTTCAGGTTCTATTCCTATAATTTATTTCTTACTTAAAACGTTTTGTTTGTTCACGCTTTCGCATTAGTTAAGTTTTAGCTGACACTTCAACAAAGGTAAAAACTCAAGGAAACCCGCAATAGTCAAATGAAGTGATTGCAAGAGTAGTCTCGATTTTGTCTTAGGTCTCCAATGACTCCCAAATGGCTAGGTAGGTGTCTTTGAAAGTCTCCAACGGATAGATTGAAGACTTCAATATAAAAGGAGTAGCGAAACTATCGAGAGATGGTATTAGGTATATACACTCAGCAATGGATTAGTACTATGGGAGAGGAGTGGAATCTCTTTAGCAGAATCAGACATGACGATTCATAGTGCCTCAAAGGGGTAAAAGATAGCGGGATGCAAGTGGATCTTCAAGAAAAAGTGCAACAATTTCAGTTCACAGGTGACCACGTATAAGGCACACTTAATAGCAATGGGATAATAGAACTTGAGGGCATTGACTGTAATGAGATATTCTCACCTGTGGGCAAACATAGCTCAATCAAAGTGCTATTAGGATTGGTTGCTATGAACAACTTGGGGTTGAAGCAACTGGATGTTAATATGGTTTTTCCACATGGAGATTTTGAGGAGCAAATATACACACAATAAGATTTTTGTTGCTGCGGACCATAAAGGCAAGGTATGCTTTCTTAGAAGATCCATCTATGGCCTTAAATTATTCTTTAGGCAATGGTACAAACGTTTGACTCCTTTATGACTATGTAGTAGCATAACAGGAATGCTCATGATAGCTGAGTATATCATATGAGGTTAGACGATGGTAGCTACACTTATTTGCAGTTGTATGTTAATAATATGTTGATAGCAGCTAAGCACGTCTTTGATATTAGTATGTTGGAACGGCAATTGAGTAGTGATTTTGAGATGAAAGACTTAGGTGTAGTGGGAAAGATACTTGTATGGAGATTCAAAGGGATAGGTTTGCAGGGATGTTACAAAATAATTGGGTGATTACATATGTAAAGTGCTAGGGCTATTTAATGTGCAGTATTCCAAATTGGTGAGAGGGAATATGTTTCTTGCGTTCCCTATTTTAGTGCTGCTGGTGTTATCGTATATGTTATAGTTGCACTAGGTCATATATTTCACACGTCATTAGTGTTTGGAGTAGGTATATGAGTAATTTTGAAAAGAAACATCTAGATGCTGTAAAATGGATTATAAGGTTATTAAAAAGGGAAGCATACGTCATTTTGGCATCTAAGAAAAGACGAGCTCCGAGAGGCATATCAAGTGGACGATTTGCATGGACGAAGGTCCCTAACTAGTGATGTGTTCGGTTTTATGAGTTGTGTCGTGCGTTATAAAGCGCATAGTCGATAGTTACTCTGCTGACAACTAAAGTAGAGTATATAAAGTCAACTGCAATCAAGGAGGCTATTTGGCTCTAATGTTTGCTCAGTTTTCTAGGATTGCAGTTGGAGCAGGTTGTTGTGTAATACAAAAATCAGAGTGCGGTACATTTGACCACGAGCGACGAAACATATTGATGACAAATACCATTTTATATGTGATAATTGTCATAGGGAGCCACACCCATTTGAGAAAGTACATAAGGCGAATAATCTGGTAGACATGTTAACGAAGCCAAACCTACCAAGTTCTGGTGTTGTTCGGTCTTGGTTAGCATCTACAATGGGTGAGGAGCCTAGATGGGCTTGGAAGACGACAATCAACAAGGATGAAGCTAGACTTCTCAACGAGGTGGAGATTTGTAGATTATAACTCGAAGTAATCCTGATTGATTTGAAATATGGTAGAAATTGAATTGCATGGAAAGTTGGGCCACATTGGACTCTTGCTAACTGGATTGTGGGTGATGCAAAAAGGGGAATTAATTTCTCACAAGAATTCTTTTCCTTTTTAAGACAGAGTCTATGTTGACTGGAGAATGGCTTGTAGTTTTTTGCATAAAAATATTACGTTGAGAATGTGAGAAAACTCATTTATTATGATGGATTCTTGTAGGTTCAGATTTAACTTAGGATCGGGAAAATGCTTATGAGTGAATGGAATTGAGTAGTTGTAATCTCATCTTTATCAACTATAGTAGAACCACCTCATTGATTTCTTCATGTAGAGTAAGCACAACGTCAAGTCCCATAAACCCATTGTGTTCGAATTTTAATTTTATGATTTATTTTTAACTCAAATCGTTCCGTTTGTTGACGTTTTCTTGGTAGTCAAAACACCAAGTTCACTATTGTGATTCACATGCATTTTCTGAGGAGCATTGTAATTACAAGGATTAGTTTATAACATTTGTATGGCAAATTACAAATAGGCATTTCAATAAGTAAACAAATCCACTTTCCAATAAGAGTCTACCGTATCAAGTAGGCCTCTTAAGAGAATTGGCAATAGAAAAAAGAGCATGCATTTAAAGAGGAGTTATCACCATCTACCGCAGGTAAAATCTGGATCCCACACACCAATCGAAGGTATAACAACTCTTCAGAGTAACTAAGAGAAGAAGATACAATCAACTATCGAAGTCGAGGAAATTGGGACGCACATAGAGACAATTACGTTGTCCGGAAGGTAGGTAAGTAAGTACAAATTATTGAGCAATTTTACGATTTGGTCGGCACCACCAATTTTGATGTGTCAACAAACATCATCAGTAATGGGTAAAATTTCTATCTTTTAGTGACAATCCTTCTTATTCCCATGAATGATGGTGAAATCTGCAAATTCCATACTAGGAATGATGTCTTTTTTGTTAAGAATATAAGAACTCAGAAAGAATACTCTGTTCAGAAAGAATACTCTGTTGTGGCTTCAACGAAAGAAGAGAATGAAAGGGTTGCTGCTAGGAAAAAGATACAGAGGAAGTAAAGTACGCTAGTCAGTGACACTGCCAGCCACTTGTCTGCATAATGACTCAAAACCAGTTGACTGGGAAAGCCATGAAGTGAGTCGGTGATGAAGATTTCAAAGTACACGTGCTCAACTCAGAGAGAAGATCATTTGATGGAAAAACTGTTATTCAGTTTTACTTGTGTGACAGATTAAAACAACAGTTTCTTCTTTCTGTTTTTAATCTGTTTTTGCATTCTTTAGTTCTTTTTGAGCTCTTCTTCGTCGAGCTCATGAGATACATATAGAAAAACAGAGCAAGCCATCGATGGATGCTCTGAGATGAATAGTTTGTACTGTGAATACACAGAAAGAGAAGAAAATCCAAAAGTTTCTTGCTCATTCTTCATTTTCCATTCATTCAGATCATCTTCACATTTTTCACTCTAGCTTAGATGGCTTCAGCGAGTATTGCTTATGTATATTTTTCTTCAAGTGAAAAGTAGTTTTTACGTTAGGAGTGATTGACAGACGATCGAAAAGTTTTCGTCACATCCCACATATATAAAAGATTTGATGTGGCCTTTTTGGTCAACTTTGGCTCACCGTGTAATTCTTTTTTGCCCTTTCCTTACTCTGAAAGACGTTTTCAATTTATTCTCGCGCTTTCCCGCCGGCGATACGTTGCACCAATCAGTTATCGTAGTTTGAAGTGCTTCTGAAGTTATTATTTTTATCACAAAGTCAAATTTTGAGCTAATATTTCTCCAGTCCATTCTTACTCACCAAACAAATTCGCACACTGCCAATCAGCGTCAATGGCTTGACCATATTTCTAATTTAGATATCTTATAGAAACTTGGGATGATGAGGGGACCAATTTCCCAGAAGTTCAGATGGAGAAGAAAAGCTCATGAATTGATGGATGCGTAGACTACATTATTTTACTCTAGGTTGATGGTTGGAGGAAATAATCGTGCCACGCCCTTTCGACAATTTCCATTTTCATTTTAGTAGATATTGACTGTGTATTAAGAACGACTTTTGCTTTGACTGCCACTTTCGTTGCAATTACGATTAAAGCCGCCCTGGTATAGCTATTAGAGTTAAAATGGAATAGACAATGATAGACCCCTAGAGTTATAGGTTGGAGGGCGAGACTGAAATTTTCTCAAGTTAACAACTTTTTTTTCCTGAATTACTTTTGTTAATATCAAAGGATCTTTCGGGCCTCTAGGGTGAGAGCCACCATTGGCCGCGGGATGTTCCGTCTTAGTTATAATAGCTCTTAGCGGTGAAGTATTATCCCACATTATTTGACAACAAATTTTAAATACTCTTTATATTTATATGATTTCTCTCCATTTATCACCTTAAACTTTTGGGCTACACTTTCTTACATAAATTAGAAACAGTGCTATCACCTTTGCAAAAGTGCGTCCGGTTTGCACATGTCTCATATTGCTTGACAACGGATTTAAATAATCTCTATATTTATGTAATCTTTCTCTACCTATCAATTTAAAATTTTTGTTTGGACATTTTAATACTTAGTCATTTGATTTAGATAATAAAATATCTACTATTTGTTTGGGTTGACACAATAATAGCAAAGGAATAAGTCATCGAACCAACGTGCGGTAGAGTTATTCCTGTAACTATTTTAAAATATTGAAATAATTTCTTCACAAAAGCCGACAATTACTTTTTTTGACTTTTGTTTAAAGTTGAACCAGGCAACGTGTTAGGGTACACATGGTTTTTGGTATTATCTTCTGACTTTAGAGTTAGCTCTTGGTTTTAGTTGACATGTGACCTTTTCCCAAGGTATAATTATCGTGAGTAAATTTCCACATTGGTTAACTTCAACAATCTAGTTGCATTTGATGTTATTTTAACTTTTTAAGGTCAGTTTGACTAAATGCCATATATAAGTGATGAGTTAGGGTTTCCGTGAAGCAACTCCTGACTTTAGACGAAGCCATAGGAACTAACCAAGCACGTGGGGATTTTTGGATTGGTGAAGAAAAGAATTACTCTCACGTAAGGCCTTTTGAACCAGTGATCACTTCCTTTATAATACTCATAAATGAAAAAAAGAGACTGGTGATGACTCAAAGATGACCAGCATTATCTCATCACAAGCGAACAATTTAAGGTGATAGAATGTTCATGACTTGCTATTTTCGAGAGAGAGAGAGAGAGAGAGAGAGAGAGAGAGAGAGAGAGAGAGTTTGATCCCTAGTTATCCACGTAAAAACAATGTCGATTGTAGCCCCTTTATTTGCAAACAAATAGGGCTATGCTTATTCCAATTCAACAACACATTATTTTTATCATCAATTCACAAGTTAATGTGGCGAGAGAATGGTTGAGCAAACTAAGTCCCATGCATGTTATGCGGACATCTCGTCTCACGGAGTTTCTTCTCGTCAGAGAGTAGCTTCGCAAACCTACAAGAATGTAGACCAAAATTAATCAGCCTTCGCAATGCTAATCAAAGAAATAAATCTCCAACTGCTATAATTTTCCCTAGGATGTTATCGTCCCACACATATGTTCAATATTTATGAGCAAAATTTTTTAACCTTTTGAGGGCTTCCTCATTGGTGCCGGCATTTGGAATGGGTTCGTAGTGGCCGGTGTCGAGATTAACTCGCGAGACCGCCTTCCTCAACAAGTCCTCACCAACTTTCACCAGACCTTCCAAGTTCTTTTTCGTGGATGTGTCCACCGAAGATAAAGTCCCCTTGAGAGTGTCGTCCTACAGCAATTCATTCAATTCTAGTGGCATGAGTTGGTACCAAGTGTAGATCAACAGAATCACAACAGTAAGAATTCACGAAGATGGCAAAGTCAGCAAAGATCTTACGTTGATGCGGAGATAATTGTCCTCGGACTGGTAGGCCTTGAAAGCCACGCAATTGTGGTAATCGACCAGGTCGGCACTCCCTTGCGTGTAGACATCTATCAAAGGGCTCGAGCCGTCCTCGTACAGCCAGGAGAACAACCCCCACTTCGAAGCCTTCTTGGCGTCGAACTTGAGCTCCGACGTGTCCGAGCCCGCCCCCAGTGAAATCACTAGCAGTCGAGTGTAGTCTATCGGCGATTTGATGTCGAAGAAATCCGGGTCTTCCTTCAAGATTTGCTTGGTCACTTCGCTGATGGCGACCAATGTCTGGAAAAGAGGAAAACGTGTGAAACATTTCAAAATCTTCAATGGAACAAAGTACTAGATATGGCACCATGTCACGTGTCATCAACTGGATTTTATGAGAATTTTGAAGTAAAATCAACTAGATGTTTATAGCCGCGTCATCATGTGTCATCAACTTGAAATCAACATGAATTATTAGTCATCCTCATGCTTTTAACTTTTCTATTGATGGTTGATCCTCACCTAATCTCTATAACTATTAATGATTTTTATATTGCAAAACCGGGTTCTTCACAGGACGCTCTTGGAATACAATTCTCAAGTGCCAAACCCTAATAATACAAAAGAGAACCTCTTTGTTGTGCTCTTTTGTGATATCCGAACCTTCCGTTCAGTTGCTCTCATTGAATATGCGCAAATACTCCCCTCCCCCCTTCCCTTCGACATGCATCGATGTAGGGCTTCATCCACACTAACAGTGACAATGATCCCATTACCGTGAGAAAGAAATGACTATATAAAGTAGTCGGTTGTCAAATCAAGTGTGCAATTGACCGGTCCTTGTATGAGACTTCTTTGTCAAGAACAAAGAAGAAAAATAAAATAATAGAACAGATCACCACATTGGCTGTGGCTTGCCGGCAGCTAGCCCGTCATCTCAAAATAGCTATAGCATCTATGACTTCGTTATTGAGCAGCTTATGAGGTGTTATCCGTGGGTTTGACCTGAACAAACCATCCCATCGTTGGACCACAGATGAGACAAAGGATTGTGACTAGACGCAGAACTGTTGCAGCCGAATAATCTAGGCTCATAAAATCCGCTATCATCCGTAACAACCTCATAGGAATCTATCTATGTTATTTTTTACTTAAAAAATCATATTTGGTAGCTTACGTCACATCGACACCTCATTTCCAAGTCTAAAAAGGCCTCGGCTATTGTAACGCGAGGTTGGTATGATAATTAAAGAATTGAACTTACTAGTCTTAATTAGGTACATGTTTAATTCTTCATACTATTAGGTACAATTCATGTTTTGGCCGTTCATCGCATACCTTGGTTCATGTTTCACCAACCTCACCCGTGAAGACATAGTAAAGGCACTCCGTATTAGAACTCGGTATTCCTATTTTAGCTGCGTTAGTTTATCTTTGCGGTCTTCAATATCAAATAGGCTAGTATTAATTTATAATATTGTATGTACCTATACCTCTTCTTAAGTGTATCTATCCATGTATGAATGTATTCATGAGTGCATCTATGCATGTAAAGCTATGATCACGTGTGTTCATTAGATATACGTACCGGATTGTTGGCGGCCAAACCACCGTCGATGAGATTAAATTCATGGACTCGCCCATCTTTATCTTCCGTCTTGAAATAATGGGCAGGGAAATACGTCGGAGCAGCGGAAGTGCCGATGCAAATGTCAGAAACTTGAGCGTCTAAAAAAGAATGTTTTGACACCTACACGAGATATAAATCCATTAAAGAAAACATCTCCTATGATTAGTGTATATGCGTGTAGTTTTCCTCTATTAAGACTGGGTAGTTGATTATAATTGTTTTTGTCAAACTTGCACTGTCAATAATCCCATTTTTCCATGGGAAATCAGAAGTTGCACGAAAGAATGATTCCATCACAACCTTTCACCCTCCAAAAATTCTACACAAGGCTATAATTATTTGGATATTTCACCACATGCTTGCACTCACATGAGGTAGTTTCAACATGAAAAGGGGATTGACAAGTCTCGCTTAATCGGTCATATATACAATAATGCTAATGTGTCATCCTGATTAATAAAAATTTGTGAAACTACATAGAGGATGTTGTTAGATAAACAAGAGTTGGGTTATATATTTTCCTCCATCCCTAATTACATGAAGTCATTTACGAATTGTCTATGCACATGTAAATCTAACTAAAATATGGACATGGTCGATGTCTAGTTTTGCAACTCTCATCGGTCAAAAGCCTGTTAACATTCCCCAAATTAAGATGGAGGAAAACATGACCCGTCGGACTTATACCAACCTACAACTGCACTCTCTCAAAAAGAAACATACAAGAACTCACCTCATATGAAGAAAATAGAACTGGTTGAAGCTTTTTGATATCGAAAGTCGGGATGACCAAGCTGGTAAGGGTATCGTGCAATCTCGTGCTTCCAAGTAACTTCCTTACTAATTTGTGAAGATAAACTCCATTGTACTTGGGCCCCGTCAGAGATTTTATCGTGTTCAAGACCGAACCCAGGCTCCCACTTTTTGTTTTTCAGGAAAAAGTAGCGGGAGCAAGCAGAAAAGAAATGAAGAGACTCAACTCAGATATCTTATATGCGAGGAGAGAAAAGGCTAAAGAAAATTCTCGGTGAGCTTAAAAACGATAAAAAGAAGTTTGATAATTCAAATTTAGCAACATGAGAGGTATGTCGATGATCGATTACCATCCTTGAGGGAAGATTTTAGGACAATTCTCCAAGTAAAATGGGACTATGTCTTTTGCAGCGAAGAGAGGACGGTTGTGAGCATCAGGTGCAGACAACATGGCCGTGATGAGACCCCCGGTGCTTGTCCCTGCTATTACGTCGAAATAGTCTGCAAGCCTCGCACCTTCTCCATCCAACTCCTGCACCCATAAATCTCAACAACTTCTAGATTAATGTCTACTCAAGAGATGGTGTGGACACCAGCGATGCCCCATGTTTAGAATAAAAGAAAGGCTTCTCAAAAGCTGCTTCGACTCAAACCCTAATCAGAGGGCTTCTTTTCTTTCTTTTTTCTTTTTCAGTTTTGTTTTCTTGACCGCCGTAGCACAATAATGTAAATCCTGCGTCCGCTTTGTTCGTGTGGTTTGTTGATGTTAATACCTGGAGTTGGGCTTCGAGGTAACCGAGAATGACCCCCGGAATGATTCCTCGGACTCCTCCACCATCAATACTAAGGATTGTGATGAGTTTTCCATACGTCGGAGGCCGAATTTTCAACAACGAAGCTTTTTTCTCCATTTCTTTTACCTGCTAACGCAAGAATTGAGAGGGAGGGGGAAGGAGGGAGAGAGAGAGGGAGGGAGAGAGAGAGAGAGAGATGAATGAAAGTGTGATATCTCCATTGTTGTGAAGCTCATGAATATATATAGAGGGATGCAGTATGTGCACGTAAGGGTTCTATCTGGGAAAACATAAAGATATTTACAGTCGGACGTATGGCTTTTGTCAGCTCTTGCTTGGTCAATGTGAACGCTCCTCTTAAGTGGGCATGAAAAAGGGGTTAAGACTGAATCGCTTGTTTAAACTGACATGGTCTTCTTATAGGCAAAAGGCAAAGTTTAATGCTTGCACATATTTTAGAGTGGTTGTGAGGCGAAGAGAGATACCGGGAGGAGGAAGGAAGGTTGGTTTTGAGATGAAATACCTATGACTTTGGTTGATTATGGGTTTTTTAATTTGTCAAAATGTGGGAGACCTAATAGACAAGGTTGATTGGGTCTCCCAATAGACAAGGTTGATTGGGTACATATATACATTTAAACATCCTGCTTGAAAGTCTAACAAAAAATCTTAAATTAATAGGTGGAGAGAGATTATGTATAAAGAGCATATAAATTCATAGTTTAGCGTTGCGGAATATTTTAGTATCTCATCTCATGTGCAAGCCGAATTATGAATGACATGTGGGATTTGACAAATAAGAGGCAGATGCCCACTCGAAATAAACCAAAGCAGAAGCTAACTTTGATATTACGTTAGAATGTCTAACTCAAGAACTTAAATTGAAAGGTGGATGGAAACTAATTTATATAAAGAGCATCTAAATTCCATAATCAAGCGACGTGGGATATTTCAATACTCCCTCTCATGTGCATGCCAAATTAATATTAACATGTGGAATTTGACGAGAATGTGGACGCACACAAAACTAAATTGAGGTAGATCCTAGTTCAAACACTAGGAAAAAAAGCCTAACCCAAAAGCTTAAGTCGATTAATGGAGGGAGACTACATGTATAAAGAGTATATAAACCCAATGTCAAGTGATCCAAGATGTTTCAACACATCCAATAAAATTCGTTATTTAGCATGTAGTTTTTTGATACAATTATCTTGCATTTCTGTTTAAGTTTACGAAGGTAAGTAATATTTTAGCATCGATAAGGATAATGGTGTTGAACTAGGATCCAATCATTCCCACCTCGAGCGCAATTGAGCAAAAATGGAGTAATTAAAGCAAAAACCTAAGCCAATTTCAATTTGATGTAAAAAACTCCACACATCAAATCACCGTGTTCAAGCTTCGATTGTATGGCTAAAAGGAGTCATAAGAAGACCAAATAAAAATCTCCATGTATATATCACGTAGAAGTGGCCTTCAAGAGGAATTTTTTTTTCCCCGTAAAGACCACACTTCCTAAATTGTTTACACATTATGGATTGTTCTACATCCACCAAGTTGATTTGGATTTCATACACATACTCAAATTTGAGATATAATAATATATTCTCCACCTTAATTCAATGATCACTACCAAATCATAGTGCTAATGATCAATGTTGGCTCTATCAACACTCCCATGAGCACTCATTTTTTGCATACGCCAATTGAGCTTGGGCAAACCTCAAGCTTCGCTGAAGGAACGAGGCTTTGTCACCATTTATGTTGGTTTCTATATTGTCACGATCTTTTTTACAACAACCTTCCCCTTTGTTATGACATCTTGGATGAAAAGGTAAATGTTGATATGCTTTGCTCGCTTATGATAAATCAGATTTAAAGCTAGATATATCATGCCTTGATTGTCACGGTATATAACAATGCTTTCATGCGTCAACCTAAAGTTTGGGAGCAAATCCCTTAGTCATAATTGTGACATCCTGATTTTCCAGTTTTGTTTTCAAATGAATAAGTCGGGCTTTTCATCGACACACCTATAGTTCTTTTCTTGGAGATGGCCACTCATGAGATAACTAGTCTATAAGGTGAAGTCATTAAGGAATCTAAACGCAATAGACTCGAGAATTTGACTAAGAATCGACTACTTGACCGTGTTAATCTGCAAGGGTCATTACAATACTCTCAAAATCGATTAGAGATCGGAGCTAGGTCGATTCGATAGAGGTATGTGATTAGGGTGTGGGTGGTTCCACCTAATTGCAAAATTTCTATCGAATGGCATTAGATCGATTTTTCTGTCATTTCTATACCCTATGCCCGTATTTAAAACCTCGAGATTTTCCCGACAACCGAGAGTCACTAATGTGTTGAAGATGCACAATGTAGCTTGAAAATAATCGACCAAGGGTTAATTGCACCAAAAATTCCTAAAAGCTACTTGGTAGGTTAGGTCACGCTAAAATTGCGTCAGATTGAAATTAACCGCGAATTTAAACCCGATTTCAGAAATTGAAAGTTCTGTCATGTCACGATTCATTTTAGGAATGTCAACTCATCCTCCGAAGATTTTTCTGCAAACCGAGATTTTTGGCGAAAATTCAAAGTAGGGCTGTTTTTGACCAGGAAAATTAGAGGGCCGTTTTGTCATGTTTTTGGGATTAAGTTGGTTCAATTGATGAGGAAAAATCCTAAGAGGGACGATGACATCTTGGCTGAATTTATAGGGACCAAATTGAGTTCAATTAGAGGAGAATTGAAGGGAAATTGGATGTAATTAATGGGGAATGGTCACAAAATTCGTAGGCCATTGGGGAGGTAACATTTTGGACCATTTGGGAAGTGTGTTGAGGAAGATTGAGGGCTGCAAATGGTTGAGGATGGAAGGCAGCAACTGCTGGGGCATGTGTGATGATGAAAATGGGATATTTAGGCTTGGTGGCCCCCTCTCTTCAGCAGCTAGCTACTTCTTTCTCATTGATCTTGCTTTCTCCATTTTAGAGGATTTTGAGAGCTTAGAATTATAGAGAGAACTGGCCAGTAGCCCCTCATCGTCGATCACCCCCTTGCCGAGCCATCTAGCGCCGTCGCACCACCCGAGCAGCCACCCAAAGCTGTTCGTCGCGCGCTTGTCTCGCTCGCTCGCGCTCGTGCGTCCGCGAGCATAGGCCATTGTCGCAGCTTGCCTTGGTCATCATCTAGTTGCTTGAGTCGTCTCCGTCACCGTCCAGCAGCCGCCGTCGCCCGCCTAACCCCACTACAGCTCGCCTTGCTCGTTTCCAGCTCGTCCAGCCCCTTCGGTCCTTGGACAGAATCGAAGGCCAGGGGTGACAGTGAGGTGTCGTGAGGCTTTTTCGAGCCTTTCCAAACCTCTATTGGTGTCGCCCACCTTCGTGTCACCGTCGCTGTGAACTCATCGGAACGTTAAACTGATGAGTTTACTTGCTAAACTCTGCTTAGGGAGTTAATGACGCTTAATGAATAATTAGTTTAGGCTAATTAGGGTTTAGGTGGTTAGTTAGAATGGATTAGTGATATAATTATCCATTTGTGCATGTTAGGTGGTTAGAACAGATAGATTAGGGACTAAAGTAGTCGTACTATTTCTCATCGAACGGCACTAAACTGATTTTTCTATCATTTATATACCATGTGTCTGTATTTGAAATCTCGAGATTTTCACGATAATCGAGAGTCGCCAATGAGTCGAAGATGTATAATGTGGCTCGAAAATAATTGACCACGAGTCAATTGCACTAAAAATTCCTAAAAGCTACCCGGTAGGTTAGGTTACGCTAAAATTATGCCCGGTTGAAATTAACTGCGAATTTGAACTTGATTTCAGAAATTGAAAGTTTTATCATGTCACGATTCATTTTAGAATCGTCGACTCGACCTCCAAATTTTTTTTTTTGCAAACTGAGTTTTTGGCGAAAAATCAAATTTAGGCGTTTTTGGATCGAGAAAATTAAATGGCCATTTTTGGTTGCACTTTTGGCATTCAAGTTAGACTAATTGGCAAGGAAAAATATGGAATGTGATGTGGGCACTTTGGCTAAATTTATGGACACCAATTTGAGCTCAATTGGAGAAGAATTGAAGTGGAATTGGATGGAAAATGTTTAAAATTCGTAGGCCTTGTGGGATGTAACATTTGGGCAGCCATCTTGGCTTGCTAAGGAAGCTTGGATGAAGGAAAATGGCTGAGGATGACAGCCATGGGCTGGTGGGGGCATGGAACTTGAGTATTTGGGATATTTTGGTGGCCCCCTCTCTTGCAGCAGCCATCTTCCTTCTGCAGCTTCTTTCTCCATTTGTTTGCCATTTGAGAGCTCAAAAAAACCAAAGGAAAGCTAGCCAGCACCTCCCCTTGCCGCCGTCGTGTGCCGTTTCTGCCCGTTCGAGCAGCCACAAGCAGTCGTGAGTCCAACCCCGCGAGCTCGTGTCCTCACGCCAGCCGCGCATCCCACGAGCCCTCAAGTTGTCGTCCAGCTTCGCTGGAGCTCCTTTATCACCGTCCAACCATCCCCGACATCGCTTGGTCCCGTTGTTGCAACTCGCTACCTGCCTGGCCCTTTTCCGCGTGAAGCCGAGCCTCGACTAGCCCCCTTCGGCCCTTGGACAGAGGCCGAAGCTTAGCCCAGCTGAGAGCTTCATGAGGCTTTTCCGAGCCCGTATAGACCTCCGTTGGTGTCGCTCCAGGCTTGTTTATCGCTCGCCTTGGCGTCGCTGTCGCCGTGGACTCACCGACTTGCTAAACCAGTGAGTTTACTCATTAAACCTTGCTTAGGAGGTTAATTATGGGGTTGATTAGCTTAGCCTAAGATAAGATTAGGTGGTTAGTTAGTTTAGATTAATGATTTAATTGTTTAATCATGCTTGTTAGGTGGTTAGAATAGATTAATTAAAGGCTAGATAGATTATACTATTTATGTAAATAAGTGTATTATCTTTCTAGACCCGTTTAGGTGGTTAGATTAGCATTTCCGGCCTAGGTTAGGATTTATTGGATTTAATTTACATTATTTAATTATTTTTGTAATTTTTGTAATTATTTAATATTTTCCAGAAATTATACCGGGATAGTCGGTGACCAGAATTTCATGCTGATTGAAGTGGTGTGCTTAGTTTATGCAATTGAGTGTTAATTTATGCAAATTGAGTGGTGAATGTAATTTTGAGTATTTATTTCAAAATTAAGAAATTTTGGTAATTATTTAGAAATTACCGGGTGTCGGGTTTGGACATCGAAAATGATTTTAAATACTATATCAAATAGTGCGATTTTAAAAGGAAGGGTATCAATTTTTTTGGTTTAATCTGACCATGATAATCGCTGGATGTTTTTAATACGAAGAAAATGGGCTAAGCGCATTATCTTAAATGAGACATTTGAATGCAATGCACGGTGTCCTTGGCCGTAATTGAGTGATCGTGTGATGGATATGAGAACCCATCCCTGATATGAGTCGGGTGGACATTGCCCCTATATGGGATGCCCTTGTCAACGGATGCTGGTCGCAGTAGATTCTGGACCGATGCTCCTTCGGGATTGCCATGCTCAATGGGGTGAGACCTTGCCGTGTTCAATGGGGTGAGACGATGCCTGATTACGTCAGAAGACCGCTAAACGTCAAGTAGGCCGTGCCTTTTGGGCCGTGATAAAATTGGAACGCATGGATGAATGGTTTAACAGCGCCTGATTATGGGACAAAATTGTGTGGCACGATATGGGATGTGTCATAACGATTTATCCTTATAATCGGGACCCCTATGATTGATTGAGTTTTAGTGAGGCGTTCCAATTGATGTGTCTGACTAGTAGGTCATAGGACAGCTTCTTTTTGAGAGCCGATCTTTTTGTAGACTTCTGTATATAAACCTAGTTTGTTTGTAAAAACGTGTTTTGTTTGTGAATTTGTTATCCTGCTTTTATGTCCCATGCTGTTTACTGTCAGGAGTTTTTATTTCGCTTCCGCATGTGCAATAAAATAAATGGGTCGGTGATGCGTCTTGGGACATCGCAAATTTTATCGACCAATGAGGGATGTGCACGTGCTTGAGGTTGGGGTGTGACAAAAACATGACACATTGAAACTAATTATGGCTATCTTATAGTCTTGATGCCACCCTATCTTTTAGAGTGCTACCTATCCACATTGAGTTGTCCCCTTAATAATGAGCTAAGTGCTAATGTGGTCTAATGAAATGGAGACAAGCAAGGCCTTAAATGATGACACTAAGCCATTAAATCTCCACCTCATAAACCTAGGTGTCCACTTGAAGATTTGGTAATGATGGCTTGAGATTTTCCTTGGAGAAGAAGTAGGTGACTCGTAAGCTTAGGCGTCCTTTAGAATCTTAGGTTATGATGAGCCTAAAGGATAGCCTTGGTGAACAAGGCAAAGGCCAACCAATCAAGAGAATACATTAAGTATCAAGGGGCTTATGTGTCCCCTAGGGCCATAGGCACATCATAAGCCTAAAGTTTGCCTTGGAAGGTAAGTAAATAGGAGGACCAATCACAATCAAACACAAATAAGCATAGGCACCAACTAAGGAGACTAGATAGGCCAACTCATTCCTTAGGCTTAATCATGAGATTGGCACCAATTATTGAAGAGGAGGAGGCCTATAAATAGGAGAAGGCATCCTCACATTTTGGAGGCTTAACCATTCTCTCATTTCCTCTCCCTTTCTCTCCTCTCTTTCACGTCGTTCTCCTCCAAGCCACCTTAGGAGTTGTCCGGTCACTAAAGGAGCATCTTGGAGCTAGGCTCTAACTCTTGGCTAGGTAGATAGCCTACATCGTTGAGTTTAGTAGTGTGCTCACCCGTATAAGCCTTGTGTATGTTGTAATGTTCTTTTGTGCGTTTGCTCACATTTGCGTGCTTGAGTGTGTTCATGTCCTAGGACGAGGTCAAGGTTTGCTCGGTTTGGAATTGACATCAAGTCGCAATAGCCTAAGCATGCAACTCAAGCCACAAACCAAGAATTGTTCCCGGCATATTTTATAATATGATGTTGAAGGTCATGGCACACTCACTTGAATGAGCACGCCCTCGGGCCTTGCATACATCGGCTAAGATAAAAGATGGAAAAACCGGCTTGTGTGATGTACTTGTGTATGCACTTAAAGAGGAAAAAGCCCATCGCCACATAGTGTTGCTGACGATGCCTCAGGTAAGCTAGCCCCGGGATGCCCTGGTTGAGCCAGGATGCCTGGGTTGAGCCCGGATGCCTTGGTGAGCTAGCACCAGGATACCCCGATTGAGCCGGGATGCCCTGATTGAGCCAGAATGCCTAGCTTGAAGCTGGATGCCTTGGTTGAGCCGAGAGGGCCTGGTTGAGCCAGGACGACAGTAAATGAATTTGCATGAATGCCGGTATATGCATAAGTATGATATGTTGATGTGTTCATTGATATGCCAAAGGTAAGCAAGCATTGAAGTACGCAGTAATGTACATTTGCATGTAGTCGAGGATAGCAATAAGTTTGCTATTGATCTGCCATTGACATTGCATTGCGAGTGTTGTACCTACTGGATTTTGATGATGAGATATCCTCTTAGTAGAGAATTATGGGTTTTTACTTACTAAGTCCATGACTCACCCCGTTGTTTTTTCAGAATTGTAAGCATGAGAAAGTTGCAGTCTTGTTAGAGGAGTTAAGGTTTACCCCAGCCTTTTGAACATAGAAAATGTAGTGGGTATAAATATAACGGTCGTGATAAAAAGGGGTTGTAATTGTAACTAATTTAATTGTATGTTTGTAAATAATTATTTTCCTGGTTGTTGGTTCTTATCTGGGTGTTGTTTGTAATGCTTTAGCATGTGCTTAACGAAAAGATAAAAAAGAATGGGACGGTGATGCGCTTGGGACGTTGTGAAAATAGCACTCATTGCTCGTGACCCTGGAGATGGAGTTGGGGTCGTTACACAACTGATCCTGCACTTCCTTGATTACAAGATGTTCAGATAATGTGGTTTTGTCCATCACAGCAGGCGTTGGGTCATTGACACTGGCCATCGCTTCATGCAACACATCTTTAATTGATGCAAGAGTATCAGCCACTTACTATTATTATTATTATTATTATTATTATTATTATTATTTTTTGCATAATTGCAGAGGGATCTCTCTCTTGTTGCTGGGGATTTTCCTCAACTTCTAGCCTATCTAGTTTAGTGTCATCTGCAATCTTATCCTCCTCAAGATCTTTGTCCAGATCAAAGTCCTCATCTAGTAGGCTATCTCCAATTCTATCAATCAGCCTATCCAAATCATCCTCCTTGTCTTCTATCAAATCGAAATCCTTAGATGATTCTTCAGCCAATCTTTGCAAGAATGACTGAGATCCATTTCTATCAACCTGAGTTCTTCTTCTCTTTGTAGGAGGTGAGATTAGTATGAAAGGGCTTGCCATGTCTGTCTTGCCATTGTCCTTGAACAAATCTAAATACCATCTTCTTCATCATTTTTTTCATCCACTAATAACAAAAGGAGTTGCTTCTTCTTGAAACTTGCTGGGATCTCGATATCATAATGCATGAAAATTTTTGTAATCAAAGATCCATAGAGCAACTGTCCTTTGAATTTTAAAACATTTCGATACATATAAAGAATGACCATGTGTGCAAGTGAAAAATGATGATTGTTCAAAGGAGCCCCGATGATCTTGGCTTCATACTGAGAGACATGTGTTCTTGAGGAACCTTTTGGTTGAAGACAATTAATTATTATTTTGTGCAAAACAATTTGTTTCAGGGGGAAGTTATGATGTGAAACATGAGACATAGTATCTCGTGAGAAATCTAAGATACTTGAGAGAGATTGATAAGTTGTGTCACGATAAATATCAGTTAAGACAAACTCTAAGTGATTGACATCAAGAATTCTTTCTAAATCAGTAACATGAATAAGAACAGATCTATCAAAAATAGTGAATTCAATGGTGTCGGGAGAGTAAAATGACAAGCTTGAGTAAAAGTATGTTGTCAAAGAAGAATAATTTGGAAAACTCTCAGCGCACAAATTTGTCATCGGAAGTTTGTCGAAAATATGCTTTATCTTAATGTTAGAAGATTCAAAGAAATCAAAGTCAACAACTCTTTGATTTATCACTCCTCTTCTCAACAACTTTTGCAAATATTGAGCATGACTAGTCGATTTGAGCAATTTGCCAACTCTGCTCCCAATAGCAACAAAGCCAGCCAGTTTTCGTTTAAAGTTCATATATAACTTCTCATCATTATCACCTTTCCTACCATCATCCAGATCCTTCGAAGATTTTCCCTTCCTCCTAGACATAGGGGTTTTAGCCACTTTTTCCATCCCCTTTCTAGCAATAGAACTAATTCTACCAGATGTTCTAACCATTGCATTTGGTAAAATATGAATAGAATCTACAAACATCAATTCTAGGGCCTCCTTACTATCAAACCCATTCGTAGCCAATAAAGTAGAGATTACCTCCTAGTTGTTTCCCAGACTTCGGAGCAAAGTAATGGCTTCCTTTAACTTGTGCCACTTAGCTGAAGAGTTGCTCTTAGGAGACTTGCTTGTTGTGCCATTGACATTGTCTAATGAATTGGACAGTTCGAAGTGCTCGACACTTCCCTTTGCTCGCGATGCCATTCCTACTAAATGTCTAGATCTTCATGAGCCAGAGGGTCTAGACTTCGTTCCTTGAGCAGATTTTGGTGCCATGGTTGGTTTTATTAGAGAAAGTTTTGATCTTTGAAAGGAAGAAGAAGAAAAGAGTTTCGAAGAATGAAGGTTTTTGGAGAGGATGGTTTGAGGGATGAGTCTTGGGAAAGAAGCAAAAGTATAAATAACAAAATTTTGGAAATTGAATAAAAGAAATTGAAGAGACACGATTCTTCAAAGAGCAGTTTCAAATAAATATATATTTTTGAATAAAAGTCCAATTTTCAAGGAATAGTCGTATATTAATTTCTAAGTATTGAAAGAATAATTCTTACCTTATTTCTTGCCAAACATAGAACTTACTTGTCGAAAGAAATAGAATCTTATGAAATTGTCCAAGGATTCCTGTCTTATACACTATGATCAAATGGGTTAATAATGCATAGTTCATTGTAGATAAAATCAAGAGCTTTCTTTTCCAAAGGTTTAGTAAATATATCTACTCACTGATTTTTCGAATCAATGAATTGAATATTAATGTCACTGCTTTGAACGCGATCTCTGATGAAATGATGCTTGATCTCGATATGCTTGGCTCTGGAGTGCAAGATTGGGTTCTTCATAAAATTAATGGCATTGTTGTTGTCACATTTTATAGTCGTATTTGAGTCTTCAATACCAAAATCTTTTAGCTATTGCTTCGTGCAGGAAATCTAAGCACAATAGCTTCCAAGTGCCATGTATTTAGTTTCAGCTGTTGATAAAACCATTGTACTCTGGTTCTTGGAGTACTAGGATATCAACATATTACCCACCATCTAACAGGTTCCAGATGTACTTTTTCTATCTATTTTGCACCTTGCATAATCTGCAAAAGAATATTCGGACAAAACAAACTTTGACATCTTTGGATACCAAAGTCCAAGAGAGAGGTAAGTATTCACATATTTAATAATTCTCTTTATGGTAGATTAGTGAGACTCAGGATCTGATTGAAGTTTAGCACACATGGAAACACTAATTAGAATGTTAGGCCTAGAAGCAGTAAGATATAATAAGGATCCTATCATGCTTCTATACAACTTTTGATCAACCTTGTTACCATTCTTGTCCTTGTCAAGCTTTGATGAGTGAGATATTGTGTGACATCATGATTTTCAACCTTGTTTTTGATGAAATGAAATGAGCTTTTCATCGACGTGCCTAGTCTTTTTCTTTGAGCTGATCACTCACGAGATAACTAATCCATCAGGTAAAGCCGTTAAGGAATCTAAACGCAATGGACTTGAGAATTTAACTAGAAATTGACTGCTCGATCGTGCTAATCTATAAAGGTCAATACAGCACCGTCAAAATCGATTAGAGACTGGAGATAGGTCAATTCGATAGAGGCATGTGATTAGAGTATGGGTGATTCTACATGATTGCAAAATTCTTGTCGAACGACATCAAACCCATTTTTCTGTCGTTTCTGTATCATATGCCCGTATTTGAAATCTCGAGATTTTCACGACAACCGAGAGTTGCGAATGAGTCGAAAATATACAATGTGGTTCGAAAATAATCAACCATGGGTCAATTGTGCTAAAAATTCCCAAAAGCTACCGGTAGGTTAGGTCATGCTAAAATCGCGTTAAGTTGAAATTAACCACGAAATTGAACCCAATTTCATAAATTGAAAGTTCTATCATGTCATGATTTATTTTAAGAATGTCGACTCATCCTTCGAAGAATTTTCGGCAAGTCCGAGTTTTTGGCGAAAATTCAAGTTTGGGCGATTTTAGACTGGGAAATTTGGATGGCTATTTTTGAGTGCATTTTTGGCCATCAGGTTGGATCAATTGGCAAGGGAAATTGTGGAAAGTGGTGTGGGCTCCTACCTTGGCAAGTGGACCATTGATTTGAGACCAATTGGATTGAATTGGAGTTGAAATTGAAGAGGAATGCATGAAATTCATATGCCTTGGTAGGGTGCAACATTTGGGCACCATTTAAAGCTTGTTGGAGAAGTCTTGGAGGGGAAATTGGCTTAGGATAAGGCTGTGGACTTTTGAGGTAAGAACTTAAGTGTTTTGGGATATTTTGGAGAAGCATTGAAGGCTTGGTCCCCTTGGCCAGCTGCAGCCCTTTCTTCTTCTTCCTTGCCCCTTGGTGCCACATTGTTATTGTTTGAGAGCCATAGAACCAGAGAGAACCAGCCAACACCCTCTGTAGCTGAGCCAGCCACCGTCGAGCAGCCTCATGCCTGCCGAAGCTGCTCAACTGTGCCTGCACGCTGTCCCGTGTCCCATGCATCCCCACCGTCTCGAGCCTCGGTCTGTGCCCTGGCAGCCTGCGTTGCCATCCGCCTGAGCTACTCCAATCGCCAATCGTCGCCGTTAAGCCCTTCCGCCGCCCATCCAAGTTGCTTGGTCTGTTTCCTCGCCGTTCCAGCCGCCGTAGCCGCTCGGTCCAGCTCTTTCGGCTAGCAAGCAGAACTAAAGTTCCAACTGGGTGCTGTGACTTCGTGGCCTGTTTTCATCCCTTTCTCGTCCTCCCTTGGCGTCGCTCTAGGCTTGAGTCTTGCTCGCCTCCAAGTTGCCGTCGCCGTCGCCGTGAACTTACCGGCTCGCTAATCTGATGAGTTTACTCTCTAAACTCTACTTAGGGAGTTAATTATGCTTGGGGTAGGGTTAGTTTAGTCTAAGAGTAGATTATGTTGTTAGATTAGTGTAATTAGTGGTTTAGTTGATTAATTAGGCAAATTAGGTGGTTGTATTAGATTAGTGAAGGGTTAATTAGATTGCATGATTTATTTAGCTTAGTGCATTATTTTTCTAAGTCCAATTAGGTGGTTAGATTAGTGTTTAAATTAGTGATTTATTGAATTATTTTGCATTTATTTAATTAATTTTGTAATTTATTTCATTATTTAATATTTTCCGGAAATTCTACCTGGACAGCCGGTTGTCAGAATTTCGTGCTGATTGTCGTGGTATAATCAATTTATGCAATTGAGTGCTAATTTGTACAATTGAGTGCTGATTGTTGATTTTAAGTTATTATTTCAAAATTATGAAATTTTGGTATTTAATTAAAAAATACCAGGTGTTGGGTTTTGACACCAAAATTTTTTTTAAGTACTATATCAAATATTGTGATTTTAAAAGGAAGAATATCACTTTTTCTGACTCGATCTGACCATGTATCCACACATGATTATTTTATCGGGTGTTTTTAATATGAAGAAAATAGGCCAAGCACATTACTTTAATTGACACATTTGAGTGCAATGCACAATGTCCTTCGCCGGGATTGGATGTGCGTGTGATTGTTAAGAGAACCCATCACTCGATATGCATCGCATGGACGATGCTCCTATATGGAATGCCCCACATCAACGGATGCCGAATCGTGGTAGAGGCCGTACCAAAGCTCCTTCGGGAATGTCGTCTAGAGGCAGATGTTGTTAGAGAAGACTCCTTATTATTTTGAAGCTGACAAAACCTTTCCAAATAGTCTAATCTAAAGGCATGCAGACTCAAGTGTTATAGTCTGAAGAACTCAAAACTCATCTATCAAAGTCTGAAAACCGTTAGACTTTAATCTTAAAGTCTGACCTCACCGACAGATTCCAGACTGACGAGAGAAGACTTATCCAAATGAGAGTTTATCTTTAAGGATTCGGTTCATACAGTTTGTGGAAGATCTTACGGCTGGAGATAGCACTTGGTGATTAATTATTCTTATTGGAATCAATTCGGATAATCAAATCTTTTGAAAGGCGAAGTATACTTGAAAGGTTCTACTTATGAAGCCAAGATCCTAATTGTATGGGCGAACATGATTGATGGGCTATCATCACATTCCTTAAACGACTCGAGATCTCCTTGATTGATTTTGTCTAACGAGTAGATTGGAAGAACTCATTTAGAAAGTGCCAACGGTTATAGAGGCATGGAGGAGTATATAAGGAAGACTCTCAAGTTGTTTGAGTGTGTGCGTGAAAGAAAAATTCCAAAGTCTGAAGCTCTTAATTCTTTGCTATTTCAATCGTTAAGCTTAACTTGTACTCAAAAGAGATATCAAACACTTGTGAGACTTTGAGAAAGTGTAGTAGAGTTTCTACATTGTGAATTCAAGGACGTGAGACTGCAAAATCTCTTTTGGTTCATAGTGAAATCCAACCAGTGGGCTGTCAGTGCGAGAGAGTGGATGTAGACTTGACCTAAGCCGAACCACTATAAACTTTGTGTTTCCATTCTCTTTCCTCGAACTCCTTACTTTAATTCGTAGCTTTATATAACTGCTTATAGTCATTTACATCTTCAGTCTATTATCTTCTAAAGGCGATCTATTTTCATTAAGTATTGCGAAAATTTCTTTTAACACCTATTCACCCTCTCTAGGTGTTCTTACTAGCCCTTTTAATTGGTATAAGGGCTTGTGTGCTCATTTTACTAAAGTTTTTTTACTTCTGAGTTAAAGATCTATGGCTAGTATTTTGGCTTCAGGTTTGGTTGAAGGCTAGAGCAACACCAAACCTCCTTACTTTGATGGAAATGAATACAATGTGTGGAAAAACAAGATGAAGGCATTTTTGAGATCAAAAGATCCATTGGAATGGGATGTAGTAGAAAAATGGATCATTTTTAAAGCTACATCAATCTCAGAAAGAGGAAAAGAAGTTGTAGAAGCTGGCGAAATGGGACAAGAAGAAATAACCAAGAGACAAGCTCTTAATACTAAAGCCATCTACTCTTTCTATTGTGCTTTATCTCCTACTGAGTATAACAGAATTTCATCTTGTGAAATAACCAAGAAGTCTGGGATAAGTTGCACGTTACCTATGAAGGAACTGATCGAGTTAAAGAAACAAAAATCAATATTCTACTCGGACAGTATGAAGCCTTCAAGACGAAGCCAGGAGAATATATCATTGACATGTTTAGTCGATTTATAGAAATTGTAAACGGCCTAGCATATCAGGGACAACCAATCTTAGGACCAATGAAGGTTAACAAATTGCTGCATGGACTCTCCAAAGACTGGAATCACATGAAGACTTCAATAAGAGAAACCCAGAGGATCATGCCGCTTTCTGTAGACGAACTAGTTGGTACACTTCAATCATATGAAATTGAGCAAATCAATGAGGAAGAAGATCCTAAAGGTAAGAAGTCAATTGCTTTAAAATCTAATGAAGATTCTGACACAGATTCAGAAGAAGATATGGATGATGAAGAACTAGCACTCATGATAAGGAAATTCAAAAAAATTGAATAGAAAAGGAAGAAGATTCAATTGGAAAAAGCAAGGCACTCAAAAGTTTCAAAACAAATCAACTGAGGATGATGAAGTCAACAAAGATTTGATCTGCTTTCAATGCAAGAAAAAGGGTCACATCAGACCCAAGAACTGAGAAATACAGAAAAGCTCTCAAAGCAGAGACTTGGAGCGATACTGAATGCGAAGAAAGTGATGAAGAATATACCAATATATGTCTAATGGCAAATTCAGAATCAGACTTAGACTCTGAAACAGATTCAGACTCAAACTCAGGCAACGAAATTGAGGTTAGTAATTTAAAAATTCCTGCTAATGTCTCAAAGTACATAGATGAACTTTGTCTCAGTCTCAAAATATCTCTTAAAAGGATTTCCGAGCTGAAGAAAGAGAATTCTACACTTAAGCAATAGGAAATTTCTTGAAAAGAAAAGTTTGAAAAGCTAGACAAAATTTTTGTTAATTTGAAAGAGAATGCAGATTCTCTTTCGAAGGAAAATACTTTTTTGAAAGAGGATATTTCAAATATTACAAAAAGATTTTCAACAGGATTTGAGAAGTTGGAAAAGATTCTTTCAGTACAAAGACCTTATTTCAACAAATCTAGTTTAGGTATGACACCAGAAACTATTCCTTTAATTGATTTCCCAAAAGTAAAGGAAAGAATCAAACAAAGACCTACAAAAACATTTTACAAAAAATCATTTTCAAAGAGTTTTTGTAAAACCTGTTGGCCGAAGTGCTCTCAAATGTTTAAAGTGTAACAACTCAGAACATTTCGAGAAAGAATGTCCTAAAGTTTGGAGACCTATTAAGAAGGATTGGGCAGAAACTGTGTTAAAACTAAGTCTTCTAGACCCAAGAAAATTTGGGTACCAAAGAAAGCTTGAGTTTTTTTTTGTAATTGCAGGTCACTATCAAGAAAAAGATTAAGTGGTATTTGGATAGTGGCTGTTCGAAACACATGACTGGAGATTCAAGTTGTTTCATTAAGCTTGTGCAAATAAATGGTGGAAAAGTTTCTTTTGGTGGAAACATCAAAGGAAAAATTGTTGGATGTGGAACTGTGAAAATTTGAAGTCTCACAATCAACAATGTCTCTTTGGTGGAAGGATTGAATTACAATCTGCTCAGCATTAGTCAACTGTGCGATACTAGATTCAAAATCAATTTCCAAGAAGGAATTTGTTTGGGAAATAGTAAAGATTTGTCTTAGTCTTTCATTGGACGAAGGCATGGGAATATTTATATTCTAGATATAAAACCAGAAAGCTCTCAGTGTTTAATATCTATTCAAGATGAAGCAAACCTTTGGCATCGAAAGCTTGGCCATGTTAATATGAAGCAGATTGCCAAGATCTCATCTAAGAAACTTGTTCGTGGACTCCCAAATTTGACCTACCAAAAGTCTGATCTATGCACTCCATGTGTTTCGGGGAAACATGTTAGAAGTTCTTTTAAACCCATAAATCAAGTTTCTACTAATCGTGTTTTGCAGCTTCTGCATATGGATCTCTTTGGACCAACCAGAACTCAAAGCATTGGTGGAAAGAGATATTGCCTAATAATCGTGGATGATTATTCTCGCTTTACTTGAGTTTACTATCTGGCAAGTAAGTCTGAAACATTTTCTCACTTCTCAAAGTTTGCCAAGAAAGTTCAAAATGAAAAAGGATATTCTATTTCAAGCATACGGACAAATCGTGGAGGTGAGTTTGAAAATCAATACTTTGCTAAATTCTGTGATGAATCTGGTTTCCAGCATGGTTTCTCTTCTTCGTATACTCCAGAACAGAATGGAGTTGTGGAAAGAAAGAATAGATCTTTGTAAGAAATGACAAGAACTCTTTTAATTGAAAGCAATATTTCTTCTCGATTTTGGGCTGAAGCAATTTCTACAGCTTGCTATATTATTAACATAGTATTTTTAAGGCATATTCTAGAGAAAACTCCTTATGAAGTATTTAAAGGGAAAAAGCCAAATGTTTCTTACTTTCATATATTTTGTTGTAAGTGTTTTATTTTGAAAAATGCAAATGATCGAACTAGTAAGTTTGAGGAAAAATCAAACGAAGGAATTTTCCTTGGATATTCAACCACAAGCAAAGCCTACAGAATATTCAACAAAAAGACTCAATCTGTGGAAGAATCTATGAACGTCAAATTCCAAGACTCTATGAAGGATCAACTGAATCAGACTTAACTTGAAGATTCTGAACCAGCTCTAGACCTTACAAAGTCTACTTCCCCTGAAGTGGTTCAGATTTCTGAAGATCAACAACGAACAAAAATTGAAGATTCAATTGAAGTAGAAGATCAGTCGACTTTCAGACCAACCAGTAACTAGAAGCATAAGTCTAGTCATCCCAAGGAACTCATCATTGGCAACATTGATGAAGGGATTCACATCAGATCCAAAAGGCGAGAAGAGTCTAGTGCACTAGCACTTATTTCTAAAATAGAACCCAAAAGCATAGAAGAAGTCTTAGCTGATGAAAGCTGGATTGAAGCTATGCAAGAAGAACTCAAACAGTTCATCATCAACGATGTTTGAGAGCTAATTCCTAAACTAAAAGGTAAATCTATTATTGGAACTAAATGGGTTTTCAGGAAAAAAAATGGACGAGAAAGGAAAAGTGGTAAGAAACAAAGCAAGACTTGTGGTCAAAGGATATACGCAAGAAGAAGGGATAGACTATGATGAGATCTATGCACCAGTGGCAAGGTTAGAAGCAATTAGATTATTAGTTGCTTTTGCTTGCTATAAAAATTTCAGGTCATTTTTTTACCAAAAATAAAATAAAATTTCAGGTCATTCCAAATGGATGTCAAAAGTGTATTCCTAAATGGATTTATCCAAGAAGAAGTCTATGTGAAACAACCACTTGGATTTGAAGATCCAAAAAGACCAAACTTAGTTTTCAGACTGAAAAAGGCCCTATATGGATTGAAGCAAGCACCTCAAGCATGGTATGACAGGTTAAGTAAATTTCTAATTCAAAATGGTTTTGTTAAAGGAAATGTGAATACTACCTTGTTCATTAAAAAGGAAGGTAAATATTTTCTACTTGTTCAAATTTATGTTGATGACATTATCTTTGAATCATCTAATGAAAAATTATGCAAGAAGTTTTCTAAGTATATGCAGGATGAATTTGAGATGAACATGATTGGTGAATTATCTTTCTTTCTCAGTTTACAAGTGAAACAATTGAAGGAAGGAATTTTCATTCACCAAGAAAAATATGCAAAAGACCTCATCAAGAAGTTCGGATTGGAGAATTGCAAAAAGATTGAGATACCAATGTCAAGTTCTTTGAAGCTGGACAAAGACGAAGAAGGAAAGAAAGTTGACAAGAAGCTCTACAGGAGTATTATTGGTTCACTTCTCTATCTTACTGCTTCTAGACCTGACATCTTGTTTAGTGTTGCAATTGTGCTAGATTTCAATCAGATCCCAAAGAATCTCATCTAAGCGCCGCAAAACGCATCATCAAATACGTTGCAACTACTTCAAAGTTAGGTCTGTGGTATCCAAAAGAAGGAGACTTTACTCTCCTTGGATATTCAGACGCAGATTTGGCAGGTTGTAGAGTCGATAGAAAGAGTACTTCTGGTACTTGTCAATTGCTAGGCAACAGGACAGTATCTTGGTTCTCAAGGAAGCAGAGTATTGTAGCTCTTTCAATAGTAGAATCGAAGTATGTGGCTCTTGGAAACTATTGTTATCAAATCTTATGGATAAAGCAATAGTTAAGAGACTTTGGAATTGAAGACTCATGCACTGAGATCAAATGCGACAACACCAGCGCCATCAATCTCACAAAGAATACAGTTCTCCACTCAAGAGCAAAGCACATAGAAATTCGACATCATTTCATTAGAGATCATGTTCAGGATGGAGAAGTTATGATACAGTTCATTGACTCAAAGAATCAGTTGGCAGACATATTTACAAAGCCACTAGAGAAAAGTCTATTTGAATCTATTCGCACTAGACTGAACATTATATCTTTTATCAGTTAAAGTCTGAAGATGATCGGAGTCAGAACAACCAAAAGTTGCGACTGTTAGTTAATTCTGTCTTGGTAATTTAACTTTTGGGTGAAAATTTGAAAAAGATACATTTACTTTTTGAGTCGTTACTTATTTTTAGTAATTATCTTTTTAGTTTTGAATTTATGGGAGTTTTCATTTTCAAAAAGACAGTTTTTTTAAAGAGGCAGTTTTTACTTTTTCCTTTATGATGATCCGTATAACCCGTTTCGTCTGCTTTATATACTGTCAATTTTCTTCTTCTTCGTTTTCACATAAACCCTAGAATACAGAACTTCACTTTCTCACTATTTCTCTCTAGTTTAATCCAAAAATATGAAATCTTTTTTCGCGATCGAGTTTGAGGAATCTCCCAAAGACAGTGATAATGTCTTCTTAAAGAAAGTCCTCTAGAATTGTGAGCAGGGGACCACGGCATATGCGTGAGGGTCCTATGCACTTTGATCTGGCCGAGGAAGAAGACTCTCCGTAACAGCAGCAGCAAAGTCAACAACAACATTCTCAACCGCGTCACTCTTCTCAACCTAGGACTCAAGTTCCTCCGCAGCAACAAGCAAAGGAAGAAATCGTCAAAAATGTTGAACCTGTAAGGACTCTTAAGCCCGAATTTCTCTTCAAACTCTACTCTACGTTAAGGGAGGGTGGTATTGCAATGTCTTTCATTGATGAGTTTTTGAGCGAGAAAGGGTACAGAAATGAAACTCATTTTCTGAGGACGATGGTGTTGGAGAAAACTCATTTATTTTTTTGAAGTTGACAAAACGTTTCCATCAGTTTAGTCTAAAGACTTCTAGACTCAAGTGTTGAAGTCTGAAGATCTCTAGACTTTGTCGTCAAAGTCTGAAGACCGCCAAACTCAAGACTCAAAGTTTGCCCTTACTGACAGCTTCCAGACCGAAGATTGAAGACTTATTCAAATGCGAATTTATCTTTAAGGATTCGGTTCGTATGATTTTTGGAAGTCCTTATGGCTGGAGATACCATCTACTTGATTAGTTATTGGATCAAATTTGATATGCAAATATTTTGAATAGCGAAGTATACTTAGAAGGTTCTACTTATGGAAACCAAGATCTTGATTGTATGGGCGAGCGGGATTGATGGGCTATCATTACATTCCTTAAAGGACTCAAGATCTCCTTAATTGATTTTGTCCAATGGGAAGATTGGAAGAACTTCTTTGGAAAGTGCCAACGGTCGTAAAGGCATGAAGGAGTATTTAAGGATGATTCTTTGGTTGTTCAAAGTGGAGCGTATGAGAGAAAAATTTCAAAGTCTAAAGCTTTCTAGTTCTTTGCTATTTTGATCGTAGAACTTTACTTGTACTCAAGAGAGAGAGCAAACACTTGTGAGACTTTGAAGAAGTGTAGTAGAGTCTCTACACTGCAAAGTTAAGGATGTAAGATTGTAACATCTCTTTTGATCCTTAGTGAAATCCAGCGAGTGGGCTGTCAGCGCGGGAGAGTAGATGTAGGCTTGATTTAAGTCGAACCACTATAAACATTGTGTTTCTATTCTCTTTCCCTTAAACTCCTTATTTCAATTTACAGCTTCATATAAATGTTTAATGCTGTTTACGTTGCTAGCAAACTATTTTGAAGTTTCGTAAAAAATTTCTTTATCACCTATTCACCCCCTTTAGGTGATCTTACTAGCCATTTCAATTAGTATCAAAGCTTGTGTGCTCGTTTTATTGAAGTGTTTTTACTTCTGAGCTAAAGATCTATGGCTAGTATTTTGGCTCCAGGTTTGGTTGAAGGCCAAAGCAACACCAGACCTCCTTACTTTAATGGAAATGAATACAATGTTTGGAAAAACAAGATGAAGGCATTCCTAAGATCGAAAGATCCCTTGGAATGGGATGTGGTAGAAAAGGGAATCATTCCTAAAGCTGCATCAATCTTAGAAAGAGGAAAAGAAGTTGTAGATGCTGGCGAAATGGCACAAGAAGAAATAACCAAGAGACAAGCTCTTAATGTTAAAGCAATATACTATTTATACTATGCTTTATTTCCTACTGAATATAACAGAATTTTATCTTGTGAACAGCCAAAGAAGTCTGGGATTGGTTGCATGTTACCTATGAAAGAACTGATCGAGTTAAAGAAACAAAAATCAATATCTTACTCGGACAGTATGAAGCCTTCAAGATGAGACCGGGAGAATCCATTACTGACATGTTTAGTCGTTTCACAGAAATTGTAAACGGTCTATCTTATCAGGGATAGCCAATCTCAAGACCAATGAAGGTCAATAAATTGCTGTGTGAACTATCCAAAGATTGGAATCACGTGAAAACTTCAATAAGAGAAACCCAAAGGATCATGCCTCTTACAGTTGATGAACTTGTAGGCACACTTCAGTCATACGAAGTGGAGCAACTCAATGAGGAAGAAGATCCCAAAGGTAAGAAATCAATTGCTTTAAAATCTAACGATGATTCTGATGATACAGATTCTGAAGATGACATGGATGATGAAGAGCTAGCAATCATGATAAGGAGATTCAGGAAACTGAATAGAAAGGGAAGAAGATTTAACTAGAAGAAGTAAGGCACTTAAAAATTCTAGAACAAATCAACTGAGGATGACGAGATCAACAAAGATGTGGTCTGTTTTGAATGTAAGAAAAAAGGACACATCAAACCTAACTGCCATCTGTTGAAGAAAAAGAAAGCAAGAACTGAGAAATTCAAGAAGGCTCTCAAAGTAGAGATATGGAGTGATACAGAATGTGAGGAAAGTAATGAGGAGTATGCTAACATATGTTTAATGGCAAACTCAGAATCAGACTCAAACTTTGGAACAGATTTAGACTCAGACTCAGATAGTGAAATCGAGGTTAGTAATTTAAAAATTCCCGCTAAAGTCTCAAAGTACATAGATGAACTTTGTCTTAGTCTCAAAACCTCTGTTAAAAGGATCTTTGAACTAAAAAAGGAAAATTCCAAATTGAAGCGATAGGAAATCTCTTGGAAAGCAAAGTTTGAAAATCTAGACAAAAGTTTTGTTGTCTTAAAAGAAAATGCAAACTCTATTTCAAAGGAAAACACATTCTTGAAAGAGGATATTTCAAATATTACAAAAAATCTTTTTAATAGGATCTGAGAAGTTGGAAAAAATTATTTCAATTCAAAAACCATATTTCAACAAATCTGGTGGGTATGACACCAGAAACTATTCCTTTAATTGATTTTTCAAAAGTAAAGGAAAGAATCAAATAAAGACCTACAAAAACATTTTACAGAAATCATTTTCAAAGAGTTTTTGTAAAACTTGTTGGCCGAAGTGCTCTCAAATGTTCAAAGTGTAATAGATTAGAACATTTTGAGAAAGAATGTCCTATGGTTTGGAGACCTGTTAAGAAGGAATGGATAAAGACTGTATATTGCACTAACTCTCTTGGACCCAAGAAAATGTGGGTACCAAAGAAAGCTTGAGTTCTTTTTATAATTGCAAGTCACTATCAAGAAAAAGATAAAGTGGTATTTGGATAGTAGCTGCTTGAGACACATGACGGGAGATTCAAGTTGTTTTATAAAGCTTATGTAAATAAAATGAGGAAAAGTTTCTTTTGGTGGAAATAGCAAATGAAGAATTGTTGTATGTGGAACTGTAAAAATTGGAAGTCTCACAATCAACAATGTCTCCTTGGTGGAAGGTCTGAATTACAATCTACTCAGCATCAGTCAATTGTATGACATTGGATTCAAAATTAACTTCCAAGAAGGTATTTGTTCGGGAACTAGTAAGGATTTATCTCAATCTTTCACTGGACAAAGACTTTAGAATATCTATTTTTTAGATATAAAACCAGAAAGCTCTCAGTGTCTAATATCCATTCAAGATGAAGCAAACCTCCGGCATAGAAAACTTGGCCATGTCAACATGAAGCAAATTGCCAAGATCTCATCCAAGAAGCTTGTTCGTGGACTGCCCAACCTGACGTATAAAAAATGTGACTTATGCACACCATGTGTTTTGGGAAAATAGGTTAGAAGTTCTTTCAAACCTATAAACAAAGTTTCTACTAATCGAGTTTTGCAGCTTTTGCATATGGATCTCTTTAGATCAACCAGAACTCAAAGTATTGGTGGAAAGAGATATTGCCTAGTAATCGTGGATGATTATTCTCGCTTTACATGGGTATACTTCTTGGCAATGTTTTATTTTAAAGAATGCAAATGATCGAACTAGTAAGTTTGAAGAAAGATTGGACGAAGGAATTTTTCTTGGCTACTCAACCTCAAGCAAAGCCTATAGAGTATTCAACAAGAATAGTCAGTCTGTGAAAGAATCTACGAATGTCAAGTTTCAAGACTCAATGCAGAATCAAATGAATCATGCTCAACTTGAGGAATATGAACCTACTCCAAATCCTACAATGTCTACTTCCCCCAAAGTGGCTCAGACTCCTGAAGTTCAATAACAAGATGAACTAAAAGATTCAACTGAAATAGAGGATTAGTAGACTCACAAACCAACCAGCAATTGGAAGCATAAGTCAAGTCATCCCAAGGAACTCATCATTGGTAACATCGATGAAGGAATTTGCACCAGATCCAAAAGGCGTGAAGAGTCTAGTGCTTTAGCACTTGTTTCTGAAATTGAACCCAAAACTATAGAAGAAGCCTTGGCTGATGAAAGTTGGATTGAAGCTATGCAAGAAGAGCTCAGACAGTTCAGCATTAATGATGTTTGGGAACTTATTCCTAAACCTAAAGGTAAGTCTATTATTGGAACTAAATGGGTTTTGATGAACAAGATGGATGAGATAGGAAAAGTGGTCAGGAACAAAGCAAGACTCGTAGCCAAAGGATATACGCAAGAAGAAGGGATAGACTATGATGAGACGTATCTACCAGTAGCGAGATTAGAAGCAATTAGACTATTACTTGCTTTTACTTGCTATAAAAATTTCAGGTTATTCTAAATGGACGTAAAAAGTGCATTCCTAAATGGATTTATCCAATAAGAAGTCTATGTGGAACAACCGCTTGGTTTTGAAGATCCAAGAAAGCTAGACTCAGTCTTCAGATTGAAAAAGGCTCTCTATGGATTAAAGCAGGCACCTCGGGCTTGGTATGACAGGTTAAGTAAATTTCTAATTAAAAATGGTTTTGATAGAGGTAAAGTAGATACTACCTTGTTCATTAAGAGAGAAGGTAAATATTTTCTATTCGTTCAAATCTATGTTGATGATATCATTTTCGGATCACCAAATGAAAATCTGTGTAAGAAGTTTCTAAGTCTATGCAGGATGAATTCGAGATGAGCGTGATGGGTGAATTAACCTTCTTTCTTGGATTACAAGTCAAACAATTGAAGAAGAAAATTTTCATTCACCAAGAGAAATATGCGAAAGGTATCATCAAGAAGTTTGGTTTGGAAAATTGCAAAAAGACTGAGATACCTATGTCAAGTTCTTCAAAGCTGGATAAAGATGAAGAAGGAAAGAGTGTAGACCAAAAGCTATACGGGAGCATAATTGGTTCACTTATTTATCTTACTGCATCTAGACCTGATATTTTGTTTAGTGTTTACATTTGTGCTAGGTTCCAATCAAATCCCAAAGAATCTCACTTAACTGCTGCAAAGCGTATCATCAAATACGTTGCAACAACTCTGAAGCTAGGTCTGTGGTATCTCAAAGAAAGAGACTTTAATCTACTTGGATATTCAGATGCAGATTTAGCAGGTTGTAGAATTGATCGAAAGAGTACTTCTGGTACTTGCCAACTTCTAAGCAACAAGTTGGTATCTTGGTTTTCGAATAAGCAAAGTACTGTAGCTCTTTCAACAATTGAAGCAGAATATGTAGCTCTTGGAAGTTGCTGCTCTCAAATTTTGTGGATTCGACAACAGCTAAGAGACTTTGGAGTTGAAGAATCATGCACCGAGATCAAATGTGACAACATCAGCGCCATAAATCTCACAAAGAATCTAATTATGCATTCAAGGGCAAAGCATATTGAGATTCGACATTACTTTATTAGAGATCATGTTCAAAATGGAAAAGTTATGATTCAGTTCATCGACTCAAAGAATCAATTGGTAGACATATTTACAAAGCCACTGGAGAAAAGTCTATTTGAGTCTATTCGCACTAGACTGAACATCACATCTTTTATCGAGTAAAGTTTGAAAATGTTCAAGACTCAAAGGTAAAGTCTGAAGGTATTAAGACTCGAATGACTAAGAGTTACGATCGTAAGTTATTTCGGTACTAGCAATTAATTTTTGGATAAAAATTTAAAAATGTATGATTACTTTTTGAATCGCTACTTTCTTATTTTATTTTTAGTAATTATCTTTTTGTTTTTAAAATATGGCAGTTTTCATTTTCAAAAGGGCGTTTTATTTTTCCTTTATGACGATTCGTTTACCCTGCTTCATTTGCTTTATATGTTGTTGAGATTCATCTTCTCCATTTTCACACTCAAACCCTAGAATACAAAAATCACACTTGCTCTCACTTTCTCTGTAGTTTATTCCAAAAGTTTTCACCTTTTTCGAGCAAGTTTGAGAATTTCTCCCTTAAAGCGACAATGTCTTCAAGAAAGTCTTTCAGAATCGCAAGTAGGGGACCACGGCACATGCCTGAGGGTCTTACGCACTTCGATTTGACCGAGGAAGATGAGTCTTCTCAACCGCAGCGACCAAGTCAGCAACAACCTTCTTAACAGCGTCAGCCTCCTCCACCGACTCAACCAGAAGAAGAAATGATTGAAGAAATTGAACCTGTAAGAACGCTGACACCTAAAGTTGTTTTCAAGCTTTATTCTAAGTTGAAAGAAGGAGGTACTGCTATGTCTTTGATCGATGAGTATTTGAGAGAGAGAGGCTACAAGAATGAAACTCTATTCTTGCGCAATATGGAGAAGATGGGCATTGTAGAGAAAGGGTCGGCTGAAAAGACTTTTGCTAACTTTCCTAGTGACCCGCTTAATGGCACGTTTAATCAGCCAGAAGGAAAGGACGATGACGAAAGAATGTTCACACATTTCCAGCCTCGGATGGGAGTGGCTGCAAATGTTGATGGTGATGGAGCAAGTCTACTCCGGTCTAAGGACCACAAGAAGGTTTATTCAAAACTGATGAAGAGAGGGGTTATGAACCCTAGAAGCGTTGATTTTGATTTTCTTGATTCTGTGCAAATAAATCTGAGCGAGAAGTTTGCACTTTTTCAATTTGAGTGTTTTTGTTCTGAGTCTACAATTGCTTATCCAGAACTCACAGCCTACTTCTATTCAAATCTATCATTTTTGGATGCAAATAGATTCTCTTTCACAGTCAGGGATAAGGAGTTTTTGGTGGATATGGACACTTTGGTTGACTTGATTGGCGTGAAAAGAGCGTGTTTCCAACCAATCAGTGTGTCCGTTGCTCACGCTACACTGGCACTGGTAAAAGACAAATTTGCTGAAGGCAAGATCTCCTACTCTAGGATGAATGCCTCCAACATCTTGCTGTATAAATTCGTGATCAACTGCATCCGTCCAAAATTAACATCCAAGACTGATGTGTCTCGTTCTGAAGCAAAGTTGATGTATACCATCAATGCTGGCTACAAATTCTCTCTGCCTCACACCATCCTGTTTCACATGTACAAGACAGTGGTGAAAGACAAGGGACAACTCCCTTATTCTGCTCTTATCACGCACCTTTTCAGACATTTCAAAATCCACATTCCTGCACCTTTGTGTTTGACAAGCATTACTCCAATGGTGATTGGATTTAAAATGGTCACCAAGATGCATCTGAAAGAGCTTAACAATGTGTTAGAGCGAATGAAGAAGAAATCCCCTGTCAAGGCAAAGCAAAGCTCTGCAGCATCAAATGAAAAGTCAAAGAACCAATGACAGAACCTATCAAGAAGATGAGAGCCCTTATCTTGGAAGATGAGGATGATGAGAGTGACATCACTCTCTCCGCCTTTGCCCTTCGCAATTTACAGAGTTATGTTAGCTTTCAGGAGATAGAAGGAAGAGAGACTACGGAAGAGACAGAGAAAAGAGATGAAGGAAGAAAAGAAGAAGAGGAAGAGGAAGGAAGAAGAGAAGAAGAGGAAGAAGAGGCTCGAGATGATTCCTTCAAGCCTACCTTGGCTATATCCTTGTCAAGCAACTCAGAACAGACAAGGAGTGGAACTGTTGGAGTGAAAGGAAAAGAAAAATATCACTCCCTTGCTGAAGCAGAACAGGAAGAAGAATTTACTTCTCCACTGGAAGGCACACAAACAGGGAGAGCTGCTGAAAAACGAGGTATTTCTTCACTTGTTATAACTAGTGATGTTAGTCGTTCTACAGCAGATCCAGAGGACGTGTATGCCTCTCTTTATCCTAAACCAAACACTGAGGCATCCACTCCCAGTCATGGTAGACGAACTACTGAAGATCCCTCAAATCTCAAAACTCCAAGAACAGAGTCAGCTGAACCAAGTGCTGCACTAGCACAATCAGCGGATTTTTCAAGAATGATGGATATCTTGTTGGATTTAAAGAAACATCAATATGGTTTGGAGTATGAGATAAAGGATCTTAAAAAGGCTTTCTTATATACTTTAGTTTTGTTGCAAGACCAGTTACTCACCCTAAAGACTCAAGTGCAAGATACTGTGAAAGGTGAAGTTTTATAGCAACTGAAGGAGACTCTTGGAAAGCTTGAGAAGACATTGAATTCTATGGGGGAATTCCAGCTTATTTGCTTGCCAAAACAGCCATGATTTTCACACCACTCTTTTCATTCAACTCTTTTTGCTTATTCTCCACTTTTTGCCGTTGACAAAAAAGGGGAGAAGCTGTGCAGATTTGTCTTTACTTTAATGATCTTTATCTTGATGACTTTTAGACTTTGGTACTTTTGTTTGGTTGTGGACTTTTGACTTTGGATCTTGATTGCTGCTTGACTATTATTGTGATTTGAATCTTTGATGCTTGCAATAACTTAGTTTGAGATACTGATTGTGGATGGATAGTTATCTTACAGGGTTAACATGTTTTCTGTGGTTGCAGAATTGATACTATCCAAGTCCTAATCAACTTATTTTTATAAGTTATCATGTATTGCTTAAGTTTTGTTTTGCAGGACAAAAGTTTTCAAATCTGCAAGAAAGTTTTGTCACCATCAAAAAGGGGGAGATTGTTGGAGAAAACTCTCTTATTGTTTTGAAGTTGACAAAACGTTTTCATCAGTCTAGTTTGAAGACTTCCAAACTCAAGTGTTAAAGTCTGAAGATCTCCAGGCTCCGTCGTCAAGTCTGAAAACCACCAGACTCAAGACTCAAAGTTTGCCCTTACTGACAACTTCCAAACTGAAGATTGAAGACTTATTCAAATGCGAGTTTATCTTTAAGGATTCGGTTCGTATGATTTTTGGAAGTCCTTGTGGCTAGAGATACCATCTACTTGATTAGTTATTGGATCAAATCCGATATGCAAATCTTTTGAATAGCGAAGTATATTTGGAAGGTTCTACTTATGGAAACCAAGATCCTGATTGTATGGGCGAGCATAATTGATGGGCTATCATTACATTCCTTAAAGGACTCGAGATCTCCTTAATTGATTCTGTCCAACGGGAAGATTGGAAGAACTCATTTGGAAAGTGCCAACGGTCATAAAGGCATGAAGGAGTATTTAAGGATGATTCTTTGGTTGTTCGAAGTGGAGCGTATGATAGAAAATTTTCAAATTATGAAGCTTTCTGGTTCTTTGCTATTTCAATCGTAGAACTTTACTTGTACTCAAAAGAGAGAGCAAACACTTGTGAGACTTTGAAGAAGTGTAGTAAAGTCTCTACACTACAAAGTCAATGACGTAAGATTGTAACATCTCTTTTGATCTTTAGTGAAATCCAGCCAGTGGGTTGTCAGCGCGGGAGAGTGGACGTAGGCTTGATCTAAGCCGAACCACTATAAACATTGTGTTTCTGTTCTCTTTCCCCTAAACTTCTTATTTCAATTTACAGCTTCATATAACTGTTTACTACGGTTTACGTTGCTAGCAAACTATTCTGAAGTTTTGTAAAAAATTTCTTTATCACTTATTCACCCTCCTCTAAGTGATCTTATTAGCCCTTTCAAATGGAAAGTATGGGCATTGTGCTTGTTGGTTCGGCGGTAAGGGCTTTTGCGAACATTCCAAGTGATCCACGGTTTGGATCATTTAATCAACCTGAAGGAAAAGATGACGATGAAAGGGTGTTCATAAATTTTCAGCCTAAGATGGGCATTGCTGCGAATGTTCGTCGTGAAAGGATGGATCTTTTTCGTTCTAAGGACCACAAGAGAACTTATTCTAAACTGTTGAAGCAAGGGGTGATGAACCCTAGGAGTGTCGATTTTGATTTTCTTGATTCGTTGAAAGTGAAACTGAGGGAGAAGTTTACACTCCTTCAACTCGAACGTTTTTGCTCTGAGACGACTATTGCTCACCCAGAACTTATGGCTTATTTCTATTCAAATCTATCCTTTTTAGATGCGAATAGATTCTCTTTCACTGTTAGAGACAAAGATTTTTTGGTCGATGTGGACACTCTGGCTGATGTGATTGGGGTGGAAAGAGGAAGTTTCCAACCAATCAGTGTGTCTGTTGCTCACGTTACTTTAGAGCTTGTTCGGGATAGGATTGCTGAAGGCAAGATTTCTTACTCTAGAATGAATGCCTCCAATATCTTGCTTCGCAAGATTGTGATTAATTGTCTCAGACCCAAATCCACATCAAAGACTGATGTCTCAAACTCTGAAGCGAATCTGATGTACGCCATCAACTTTGGTTACAAGTTCTCTCTGCCTCACACTATCCTTATGCACATGTATAGGACAGTGGTGAAGGACAAGGGGCAACTCCCTTATTCTGCTCTTGTTACTTGATTATTCAGACACTTCAACATTCAGCCTCCTAAAATTCTGTGTGTTCGAACCATTACTTCAATGGTAGTGGGATTGAAGATGGTTTCCAAGATGCGTTTGAAGGAGCTAAACAAGGTTTTGGAGAGCATTAAGGTGAAGTCCCCTGTCAAGGCAAGACAAGACTCTGCAGCAAGAAAAAGGAAAGGCAAAGAGCCCATGACAGAACCAACTAAGAAGAAGAGAGCACTTATCTTGCAGGATGAAGAAGATGAGGATGACATCACTCTCTTCGCTTTTGCCTTGAAGAATTTACAGAGTTTTGTTAGCTTTCCAAAGACAGAGGATCGAGAGAATAGAGAAAGAGAAGAGACAGAGCAGAGAGATGAAGAAAGAGAAGCGATGAGGACATAGGAAGAGGAAGGAAGAACAGAGGAAGAAGAGAGTGGAAGAGAACAAGAAGAAGAAGAGGATCTTGATGATTCTTATGCAGAAGAAGAAGGACAACATCACATTGATGCTAAAGAAGAGCAAGAACAAGAAGAAGAGTACTTTTCTCCACCCGAAGGCATAGAAACAGGGGGAGTTGCTGATAAAAGAGGTACTTCTTCACTTGCTTTTACTAGTGATGATGTTAGTCGTTCTCCTGCCGATCCAGAGGATGTGTATGCCTGTCAATTTCCTGAAGCAGGTCATGAGGCATTATCTCCAAGTCAGTTAACACTCCTCAAACTACACGTGCTAAAGCAAGTACTCAAACAGATAATACAGCAGACTTTAAGAGATTGCTCGAGCTTTTTATGGAGATCAAAGCTTAGCTTTATGGATTGGAGCGTGAATTTTAGAACATGCAGTCAGCTCATCAAGCCACTTCAGTTTCTTTGCATGATTAGGTACAAGCCCTTAAGCTTCAAGTTCAAGCCACTGCAAAGGGTGTGGATTTTGAGCAACTGAAGGAGGACCTGAGGAAGTTGGAGGAGACTGTCAAGTCTATGGGGGATTTCTAGATCATTTGCATCCCTAAACAGCCATGATTTTATCCAAACTTCTTTTTAGTTTTCTCCACTTTTTGCTAATGACAAAAAGGGGGAGAGAGTTTGTGCAGATTTGATTTGATTTTATCTTTATCTTTTGATGTCTTTTTGCTTGATTTGATTTGGTTTGATTTTGATGATTTCGGACTGACTGACTTTTGTGATTTTATTTGGTTTGAATTTTGACTTGCAGCAACTAAGTCTGTGTTTTTAATTATGGATGGATAGTTATTTATTATGTAGGACTAATGTGTTTTCTATGGTTGCAGAATCAATGCTATCCATACCCTAATTAATTTATCTTTATAAGACATCACGATTTGTTTAAGTGTTATAGGTTAAAATTTTGCAAATCTGCAAGAAAGTTTTGTCACCATCAAAATGGGGGAGATTGTTAGATAAGACTCCTTATTGTTTTGAAGCTGACAAAACCTTTCCAAATAGTCTAGTTTGAAGGCTTGCAGACTTAAGTGTTATAGTCTGAAGAACTCAAGACTCATCTGTCGAAGTCTGAAAACCGTTAGACTTTAATCTTAAAGTCCGACCTCACTGACAGATTCTAGACCGACGAGAGAAGACTTATCCAGATGAGAGTTTATCTTTAAGGATTCGGTTCGTACAGTTTGTGGAAGATCTTACGGCTGGAGATAGCACCTGATGATCAATTATTCTTATTGGAATCAATTAGGATAATCAGATCTTTTGAAAGGCGAAGTATACTTGGAAGGTTCTACTTATGGAAACCAAGATCCTGATTGTATGGGCGAACAAGATTGATGGGCTATCATCACATTCCTTAAACGACTCGAGATCTCCTTGATTGATTATGTCCAATGGGTAGATTGGAAGAACTCCTTTAGAAAGTGCCAATGGTTATAGAGGCATGAAGGAGTATATAAGGAAGACTCTCACGTTGTTCGAGTGTGTGCGTGAAAGAAAAATTCCAAAGTTTGAAGCTCTTAATTCTTTGCTATTTCAATTGTTGAGCTTAACTTGTACTCAAAAGAGAGATCAAACACTTTTGAGACTTTGAGAAAGTGTAGTAGAGTTTCTACACTGTGAAGTCAATGACGTGAGATTGTAAAATCTCTTTTGATTCATAGTGAAATCCAGCTAGTGGGCTATCAGTGCGGGAGAGTGGACATAGGCTTGATCTAAGCCGAACCACTATAAACTTTGTGTTTCTATTCTCTTTCCCTGAACTCCTTACTTTAATTCATAGCTTTATACAACTGCTTATAGTCGTTTACATCTTCAGTCTATTATCTTCTAAATGCGATCTATTTTCATTAAGTATTGCGAAAATTTCTTTTAACACCTATTCATCCCTCTCTAGGTGTTCTTGCTAGCCCTTTTAGATGTTGTCGTGTTCGATGGGACGAGACGATGCTCGGTTATGTCGAAAGACCGCCGAATGTTGAGTAGGCTGTGCCCGTGGGGCCGTAATCAATTGGAACACGTGAATGGTTGAGTTAAATGCGCTTGATTATGGGACAAAATTGTGTGGCATGGAATAAGACGTGTCATAATGATTTGGCCTTCTAATCGGGACCCTCGTAATTGATTGAGATATGAGTGAGACGTTCCAATTGATGTGTGCATTTACTATATGCATCTATTATATGAACTGTACTGACGTGTAGGGAGGTGCTGAGGCGAGGTGAGTCTTCTGTGATGTGTGGTTAGACTGCCTCTAGGCATATTGCCTTCCTAATTGGGGTTTAGGGTGTGAACTCGCTGAGACATTGTTTCACCTTGTCGTGGTTTAACTTTTTACAGGTCCTTAAATAGAGGCCCGTCTGGTTCGTTTTGGACAGCCACAGGGGTATAGCAAGCAGAGTATCGACGTTCCTGTTCTTGGGAGTCCCTGGCTCCTTGAGCTCATCGTGACCACTATCTTGGTCGATGAGGGCCTACCGCAGTTGGTATCTCATCGATTCAAGGTGTGGTTTTGTCATGGGCCTAATAGGGTATGGAAAGGTCTCTTCGGGGTTTTGACGTACCTGCCATTAAGGGCGAGGGGGTAGCTGACCCATCTGACGGTGTCGTAGTGGACTTGAATCCCAAGTAGACAAGGTCTGGGGTAGGGTTAACCTGGCTACTCTTTTGTCCTTTTGGCCTTTGTGTATAAACCCAGTTTGTTTATAAAAGTGTGTTAGTTTGAAATTTGTTGTCTTGCTTTTCTATCCCATGTTTGTTGTTGTCTAGGGATTGTTTATTTCGTTTCCGCTTGTGTATGAATCGATTAGGTCGGCGACGCATCCTGGGAACGTTGCAATTTTATCGACTACTGAGGGATGTGCACGCGCTCGAGGTTCGGGGCGTGACATCCCCGCCCGAAGTGGTATCAAAGCTGGTTAGTGTATGGAGTGATAAGGTGCGATGGGTTATGGGATAGTTAGTAGGAAATGCCTTTTTCTTATACTGATGCATGTGATTGATAGCTGATAGGTAGCTTGTTTGTGTAGTCACTCGGTTTATAATTTTGTATGGAATTGGAAAGCATGTTCTATAGAGAGTCTATGAGATGAGTGACCAAGAGTAGAGAACGCCTAGAAAGAGGACAATAGGATCTGTTACTCGGGGTAGGACGTTGACAAGGGTCAGTACCCGAGGTGGCCGAGGTAAAGCGCAGGCTCAGGACAGCGGAAGTGGGATAGCGCCATTGCTGGTCGGTGCCGGGGTAGCAGCTCTTGGCGATCCTAGAATCAATTGGATCGTTTAGGTGCTCAAGACGTTGGGAAATGTGGTAAGGTAGCAGGTCCAGAATCAAGCTGCTGCTGCCGCCGTCGCTACAACTACCTCTACCGCAGCCACCACTACTGCCACCAATGCTGCCGCCGTTACTGCCGCCGTAGCTGCTGCCGCACCTGTTGAGGTTCCACCTAGGAATGTGGTTGCCGAGAGGCCTATGCATAAGTTCGTTGAGCAGTTTCTGAAGTTGAACCCGCCGAGGTTCATAGGAGCAGAAGATCTCGAGGCTGCAACCCTCTGGATCCAAGACTTAGAGAAAGCATTTGCACTGCTGAGGTGCTCGGAGAAAGAGAAGGTGGTCCTTGCAGTATATCAGCTGCAGGGAAATGTAAGTACTTGGTGGAGGGCCACCAGAGGAAGTGTATTCCCAGAAGGCGTGGTTCCAGTGTGGAATGCCTTCATTGGAACTTTCAACGACAAGTATTTCTCCAACCGTGCCAGGGAAGAGAAGATGGCGGAATTTCAACGCCTTCGTCAAGGTTTAATGTTTGTGGACCAATACAAGGCGAAGTTCACCTAGTTATCGTAGTACGCTCCCAGATTGATTGAGGATCTTGAGGACAAAGTGAGGAGGTTTAGGGATGGCCTTTGATCGGAGCTGAAAAATCCACTGGTGCTGCTCGATCTAAAGAATTATAATGAGATGTACGGACGGGCCCAGCTAATAGAGAGGAATCTAAATGAACAAGCCGCCGCATCTGGGTCGCGGTTCGGTTCGAACAAAGATGGCAATAGGTTTGGGAAGAAACCTATGATCGGGGGAAGGTACTCTATTCCACCCCTCAGGAAGGGCGGGATAAGCAAGCAGACATTGAATCGGAATGGAGTATGTCGCTTCTGCTGAAGGCGACATGGATCAGCCCCGTGCCATTTTAGGATGGGTGCTTGCTATGAATGTGGCCAGCAAGGTCACCTGGCCAAGAACTGTCCCCGAAGGTCGATGGGACCACAGTAGTTACCCCCGCTGCCACCGATGGGTCAGAATAGGGGATATGCGCTACAGAATGCACTGCAAGGTGGACTGAACTGGCCTTCAGCTCAAGAAAAGGGTGTACGCCGTCACCCGACGACAGGCCGAGGACTCACCTAATGTGATCACAGGTACGGTCTCACTAAACGATCACGCTGCTTATGCTTTATTTGACCCTGGCGCTACTCATTCATTTATAGCTAAACAGTATGTTAAGCTGGTAGGTTTGAGTCCTGAATTGTTGGAGTCAGTGGTTAGTATATCTACGCCATTAAAGGACAAGGTGTTAGCTGCAGTAGGCTGTCCTGGTTGCAAGCTAGTTATTGGTGAGCGAGAGGGAAAGATAGATTTGATAGTCCTAGCCATGTATGATTTTGACGTGATAATTGACATGGATTGGCTCACCAAGCAAAGAGCTAAGATGGACTGCTATCGCAAAGTGATTCAATTTAACCCATTAGCGGGTGAAAGCTTAGAGTTTATTGGGAGTCGAGGAGGACCCTTAATTACCTCAATCTCGTCGCTTAAGGTGACCTGTTTGTTAGACGGGGGTTGTCAAGGTTACTTGGTGACTATCGTGGATATGACAGTTGAGGAGCCAAAGATCGAGGACATCGCTGTGGTATAGGAATTTCCAGATGTGTTTCTAAATGAATTGCCTTATTTGCCACTAGAAAGGGAGATCGAGTTTGTGATTGAGTTAGCCCCCGGGACGGAGCCAACCTCTAAGGCTCCTTACCGCATGGCGTTGTCAAAGTTGAAAGAACTGAAGGTGCAGATGCAGGAGTGTTGGATAAGGGATTCATATGTCCCAGTGCATCACCTTGGGGAGCACCAATTCTATTCGTGAAGAAGAAAAATGGTTCGTTGTGTCTGTTCATTAACTATCGTCAGCTCAATCAAGTGACGATTAAGAACAAGTACCTACTGTCGAGGATCGACGACTTGTTTGACCAGTTATAGGGAGTGTCGATATTTACTAAGATCGACTTGAGGACAGGGTATCATCAGTTGAGGATCAGAAAGGAAGACATACTGAACATGGCATTTCGTACGTGATACGGCCATTATGAATTCACTGTAATGCCGTTTGGTTTGACGAACGCCCTTGCCACTTTCATGGATCTGATGAACCGGGTGTTCAAAGAGTATCTGGATCAGTTCGTGATTGTTTTTATTGACGATCTCCTAGTATACTCGAGAAGTCTAGAGGAGCGTGAAAGATAGTTAAGGACAGTGCTTCAGACTCTACGAAATCATGGACTGTATGCCAAGTTCAATAAGTGTGATTTTTGGTTAACTCGTGTGGCATTCCTAGGTCACATGATTTCAGGTGAAGGAATCTCCGTGGACCCGACCAAGATTGAAGCAGTGATCAACTGGCCAAGATCGACGACAATGTCAGAGATCAGAAGCTTTTTGGGTTTGGCAAGTTATTACAAACGGTTCGTGGAAGAATTCTCAGCATTAGCCTCGCCTTTGACTAGACTGCTGAAGAAGGAAGGGAAGTTTGTGTAAATAGATAAGTGCGAGCGTAGTTTCCAAGAGCTTAAGCAGAAGCTGACTACCGAACCTATGCTGACAATTCTATCTGGTCCGGGAGGATACGAGATCTATAGTGATGCATCGTTTAGAGGTCTGGGTTGTGTGTTAATGCAGCATGGCAGAGTCGTTGCATACGCATCTCGTCAGTTGAGACCTCATGAGCAGAACTATCCGACGTATGACTTAAAACTCGCGGCGATTATATTCGCTCTGAAGATTTGGAGACATTATTTGTGTGGAGAAAGGTTCCAAATCTTTACGGATCATCAAAGTCTCAAGTATTTATTCTCTCAGAAGGAGTTAAATATGAGACAACGTCGTTAGATGGAACTTCTTAAGGATTATGATTGTGAGATCTTGTACCATCTTGAAAAGGCTAATAAAGTCGCAGACGCATTGAGACGGAAGTCTTCGATAACGCAGATGGTAATTAAGGAGTGGATCTTACTTGAAGGAGCCCGAGATTCGGTCTTCAAATTTTAGGTAGGCCACTTTTCAAATCTTATGGCCACCCTCAGAATTAAACCAGAAGTGCATATCAGAATCAAGACGTTGCAATTGATAGACCTAGAGATCCAAAAGATTCTACAAGAGGATGCAAACAAGAGAAAGGCTGATTTCCAGATTTCTGATGACGGAACAATAAAGTTTTGTGGACGATTGTGTGTACCTGACAATGCGGAGCTTAAAGAAGAGATCTTGTCTGAAGCTCATCTTCATCCAAGCAGTACAAAGATGTATCAGAATCTGCATCAACATTATCGGTATGAAGGCGGGTATCGCTAAGCATGTCGCCAAGTGTCTGACGTGTCAGCAAGTGAAGGCACAGCACTGTAAGCCGGGAGGACTTCTGCAACCTCTCGAGATTCCTGAGTGGAAATGGGAACACATCACAATGGACTTTGTGATGGGCTTACCAAGGAGTTAGAGGGGTGATGACTCCATTTAGGTAGTGGTTGACAGATTGACGAAGTCGGCTCACTTCATCGCTATACGAAAGGATTATGCATTGGACAGATATGTTGAATTGTACATGCATCAGATTGTTCGTCTTCATGGAGTGCTAGTGACGATTACTTCTGATTGAGACCCGAAGTTCATAGCAGCCTTCTGGAAAAGTTTGTAGACTGCCCTGGGAATAAAGCTACAGGACAGTATGGCTTATCATCCGCAAACGGATGGCCAGTCTGAGAGGACGATTCAGACCCTCGAAGACATGCTGAGAGCTTGTGTGCTAGACTTCAAAGGAAGTTTGGAGGAACAGCTTCACCTAGTCGAGTTCGCCTACAACAACAGTTATCAGCAGAGTATTCAAATGGCACCATTTGAAGCGTTGTATGGTAGAGTGCGTAGAACTCCAGTTTGTTGGGATGAAGTCAAAGAGCGTAAGATTACAGGCCCGGAGTTAGTTCAATAGTCAGTGGATGCAATTGCCATTATCAGAGACAGACTGAAGACCGCTCAAAGTCGCCAAAAAAACTATGCAGATAAGCGTCGAAGACCATTGGAATTCCAAGTTGGTGAGCACATCTTTCTAAAGGTGTCACCGATGAGGGGTACTTCGCGCTTTGGCAAGAAGGGGAAGCTGAGTCCTAGGTATGTCGATCCCTTTAAGATTCTAGAGAGAATAAGGACTCTGGCGTATTGTCTTGCATTGCCGCCAAGACTGGTGTAAGTGCATGACATCTTCCACGTGTCGATGTTGAGAAAGTATGAACCTAACCCGACCCATGTGCTGAATTTTGAAGAATTAGACGTGGATGACAGAGTGTGGTACGTGGAGAGACCAGTTCAGATTGTAGATTAGAAGGAGCAGGTGCTGCGTACCAAGACGATCTCGTTAGTCAAAGTGGTCTGGCAACACCATGGATTTGAGACCAATTGGATTGAATTGGAGTTGAAATTGAAGAGGAATGCATGAAATTCGTATGCCTTGGTGGGGTGCAACATTTGGGCACCATTTGAAGCTTGTTGGAGAAGTCTTGGAGGGGAAATTGGTTGAGGATAGGGTTGTAGACTTTTGAGGCAAGAACTCAAGTGTTTTGGGATATTTTGGAGAAGCATTGAAGGCTTGGTCCCCTTGGCCAGCTGTAGCCCCTTCTTCTTCTTCTTCTTCTTCCTTGCCCCTTGGTGCCTCATTGTTGTTGTTTGAGAGCCATAGAACTAGAGAGAACCAGATAGCACCCCCTGTAGCTAAGCTAGCTACCGCTGAGCAGCCTCATGCCCGCCCGAGCCCGCTCGAGCCGCTCGACCGTGCTCGCACGCCGTCCTGCGTCCCGCGCGTCCCTGCCGTCCCAAGCCTCTATCTATGCCTTGGCAGCCCGCATCGCCGTCCGCCTAAGCTGCTCCAGCCGTTAACCGTCGCCGTTGAGCCCCTCCGCCGCTCGTCCAAGTTGTTTCGTCCGTTTCCTCGCCGTTCCAATTGGCGTATTCACTCTGTCCAACTCCTTCAGTTAGCAAGCAGAACCAAAGTTCCAACTGGTGCTGTGATTTCGTGGCCTGTTTCCGACCCTTTCCGGGCCTCCCTTGGCGTCGCTCCAAGCTTGAGTCTCGCTCGCCTCCGTGTCGCTGTCACCGTGAACTCACCAGCTCGCTAATCTGGTGAGTTTACTCTCTTAACTCTACTTAAGGAGTTAATTTATGCTTAGGGTAGGGTTAGTTTAGTCTAAGAGTGGATTAGATGGTTAGATTAGTGTAATTAGTGGTTTAGTTGGTTAATTAGGCAAATTAGGTGGTTAGATTAGATTAGTTAAGGGTTAATAGATTGCATGATTTAGTTAGCTTAGTGCATTATTTTTTTTAAGTCCAATTAGGTGGTTAGATTAGTGTTTAAAGCTTAATTAGTGATTTATTGAATTATTTTGCATTTATTTAATTAATTTTTTCAATTTATTTAATTATTTAATATTTTCAGAAATTATATCAAGATAGCCAATCATCGAATTTCGTGCCGATTGTCGTGGTGTAATCGGTTTATGCAATTGAGTGCTAATTTGTGCAATTGAGTGATGATTGTTGATTTTCAGTTATTATTTCAAAATTATAAATTTTGGTATTTAATTAGAAAATACCGAGTGTCGGGTTTTAACACCAAAAATATTTTTAAGTACTATATCAAATAGTGAGATTTTAAAAGAAAGGATATCACTTTTTTCTGACTCGATCTGACTGTGTACCCACACAAGATTATTTTACCAAGTGTTTTTAATACAAAGAAAATAAGCCAAGCACATTACTTTAATTGAGGCATTTAAGTGCAATGCACAATATCCTTGGCCATGATTGGATGTGCATGTGATGGTTAAGAGAACCCGTCGCCCGATGTGCGTCAGGTGGACAATGCTCCTATATGGAATGCCCCACATCAATGGATGCCGAATCACGGTAGAGGCCGGACCGAAGCTCATTCGGGAATGCCGTTGAAAGGTAGATGTTGCCGTGCTCGATGGGGCGAGATGATGCCTGGTTATGCCGGAAGACCGCCGAATGTCGAGTAGGCTGTGCTCGTGGGGCCGTAATCAATTGGAACACGTGAATGATTGAGTTAAACGCGCCTGATTATGGGACAAAATTATGTGGGACGGAATGATACGTGTCATAACGATTTGGCATTATAATCGAGATCCCTATAATTGATTAAGATATGAGTGGGACGTTCCAATTGATGTGTGCGTTTATGATATGCATCTGTTATATGAACTGTACTGACGTGTAGGGAGGTGCTGAGGCGAGGTGAGTCTTCTGTGATGTGTGGTTAGACTGCATTTAGGCGTATTAGCTTCCTAATCGGGGTCTAGGGCGTAAACTTGCTGAGACATTGTCTCACCTCATCGTGGTTTAACCTTTTACAGGTCCTTAGATGGAGGCTCGTAACAGTTCATTTTGGACAGCCGCGGGGGTATAGTGAGCAAAGTACCGACGTTCCTGTTTCCGAGAGTCCTTGGCTCCATGAACTCATCGTGGCCACTATTTTGGTCGCTGAGGGCCTACCACAGTTGATACCTTATCGATTCAAGGCGTGGTTTTGTCATCGGCCTAATGGGGTACAGGAAGGTCCTCTTCAAGGTTTCGACGTACCCGCTGTTGAGGGCGAGGTGGTAGCTGACCCACCTGACGGTGTCATAGTGGACCCGGATCCCAAGTAGACAGGATCCATGTCACATCATGATTTTCTACTCTGTTTTCGATGAGATGAAATTGGTTTTTCATCGACACGCCTATAGTTCTTTCCTCTGAGTTGGCCACTCACGAGATAACTAGCCTATTAGGTGAAGCCGTTAAGGAATCTAAACATAATAGACTTGAGAATTCGACCAAGAATCAACTGCTCGACCGTGCTAGTCTGCAAGAGTCATTACGGCACAGTTAAAAATCGATCAGAGACCAGAGATAGGTCGATTTGACAGAGCTACATAATTAAGTGTGGGTAATTCCACCTAATTACATAAGTCTTGCCGATCGACACTAGACCGATTCTTCTGTCTTTTCTATACCTTGTGTTCGTATTTGAAATCTCGAGATTTCCACAACAACCGAAAGTCGCCAATGTGTTGAAAATTTACGTTGTGGCTTGAAAATGATCACCCACGGGTCAATTGCAGTAAAATTCCTAAAAGCTACCTGGTAGATTAGAATGCGCTAAAATTGTGCCGGATCGAAATTAACCGCGAAATTGAATTCGATTTCAAAAATTAAAAATTCTGTCATGTCACGAGTCATTTTAGGACCGTCGACTCACCTTCCAAAGATTTTTCTGCAAACCAAGATTTATAGCAAATTTTCAAAGTAAGGGTATTTTAGACCGGAAAAATTCGAGGACCGGTTTTGGTCGCGTTTTTGGGATTTGAGTTGGATGGATTGTCGAAGAAAAATATGAATTGGAGTGTAGACACCTTGGTGGGATTTATGGACTCCAATTTAGGTCCAATTGGAGATTATTTGAAGAGGAATTGAATCCAAATTGAGGGAAAATGTTCCAAATTCGTAGCCCCCATGTCCGTCAACCTTTTGGACCATTTGGGAGGCTTGTTTGAGACGCTAAGTAGCTGCAAATGGCTGAGGATGACAGCCCATGTAGTGGGGCATGTTGGTTGAGCTCAAGGGGACAAAGAAAGCCATCTAGAAGGTTGGTGGCCCCCATTCCCTTGTAGCTTGCTTCTCCCCCTTCAGTAGATCACCTTTCTCTATTGGTGACCATTTTGAGAGCTCCAATTTGCAAAGAAAATCGAGCAAGCAGCCGCCTCCCCCGTCGCATGCCCGTTCGACCGCCGCTAGGCTAGCCGCTCGTCCCCCGGTTGCTTGTTCGCCAAGCCGCTCGCACGCCACTGTTCCGCCTCCCTTGCTCGATGTCTGCTTCTGCTCGCCCATACAACAGGTCGCTTGGCCACCATGGGTCGCCATTTAGGCCGCCGGAGCCGCCGTCTACCTCCACCTAGCCCCGCAGCAGCTCCGCCGGTCCTCTTTCATCGTTTTAGCCGCTGGAGTGGTTCAGTTCTGCTCCCATGACCAGCAAGCAGAATCGGAAGCTCAGCCAAGCCATGAGGCTTCGTGGAGCTTTTTCGAGCCTTTCCCGGCCTTGTTTGGCTTCGCCGCTTCGGGGTTTGTCGCCTGTCTCCGCATTGCCGTCGCCGTGAACTCACCGGCTCGCAAATCCAAGGAGTTTACTCACTAATCTCCACATATGGAGTTAATTATTCTTAGGTGGTTGATTAGTTTAGGCTAATTAGGGATTATATGGTTAGTTAGAATGGATTAACGATTTAATTGTTTGTTTATGCATGTTAGGTTGTTAGAGTAGTGTAATTAGAGACTGGATAAGTCGTAGTATTTATTTAAATAGGTTTGAAAATTTTCCGAGCCTGTTTCGATATTTAATTAGGCTTTTCCGGCCTAAGTTTGCATTTTGGCATTTATTGGTATTTATTTAATTAAATTTGGTAATTATTTAATTATTTATTATTTTTCGGAAATTAGACCGGGATAGTCGGTGACCGGAATTTCGTGTTGATTGCAATGGCGTGTTCAGTTTATGCAATTGGATGTTAATTTGTGCAAATTGAATGCTGATTGGATTTTTGGTCATTTATTCCAAAATTTGGGAAATTTCAATAATTATTCAGAAATTTCTAGGTGTCGGATTTTAACACCGAAAATGGTTTCATATACTATATAAAACAATGAGATTTTAAATGGGAGGATATCAATTTTTAAGGATCGACCTGACCGTGTACGCACACACGACTATTTTCTTGGATGTTTTTAATATGAAGAAAATATGCCAGGATTTCTATTTTAATTGAGGCATTTGAGTGCAATGCACGTTGTCCTGGGTCGAGATTGAATGGTCGTGTGTTGGTTAAGAGAATCGGTCCCAAGCGTTTACGCCGGACGTCACCCTATATGGGTTACCCACTTAATGGGATTCGAGTTGCAGTAGATTCTGGACCTATGCTCTTTTGGGGAAGCCTTCTTTGAGAGACGAAGCCGTGCTCAATGGTGGTGAGACAATGCCTGGCTACGCCAGTAGACCACTGAACTTAGGAGTAGGCCGTACCCTCGAGGGGCGAAATTAACAATTGGAACATGTGATTGTTTGAGTTAGATACGCCTGATTATGAGACAAAACTGGGTGGTACGGTATGGGACGTGTCATAACGGTTTGGCCTTATAATCGAGACCCATGTGATTGATTGAGTTGATGAGGCGTTTCAATTGGTGTGTGCTGTGATTATCTACATTGTGTATGTGACATTCCTAGGACGCGTTGCCGACCCATTCATTTTAATACGCATACGGAAGCGAAACAATAAACCCTTGACAATAAATAACATGGGATAGAAAAGTAGGGCAACATTTCACAAAAGCTAACTTTATGTAACAATTGGGTTTTGGTACAAAAGAGTATGGGCAAAAGTCTACAAAATATCGGCTCTCAAAAAGAAGTTGTCCTATGACAAACTAGTCGGACCCACACGTCAATCCTTCAGACTCCACCTCCATAGACTCCGGGCTTTGGGTCCTCCACCAACACTATCTAGGGACCTGAAAAGTTAAGTTCACGACAGGGTGAGACATTGTCTCAGCAAGTTCACCCCCTAAACCCCTATTAGGAAGGAAATACATTCAAGGGTGACCTAGCCACATAATACAGAGAACTTACCTCACCTCAGTTCCCTCCTACACATCAGCATAGTTCTATCCCATGTTTGTTGTTGTCTAGGGATTGTTTATTTCGCTTCAGCTTGTGCATGAATCGATTGGGTCAGCGACGCATCCTGAGAACATCGCAATTTTATCGACCACCGAGGGATGTGCGTGCGCTCAAGATTCGAAGCGTGACACATTGGTGTTTCTATCTTCTTTGGGTTTTCCATCTTGAACTTCTTCACAAGTTTTTTGGCATACTTTTTTTGAAAGATAAAGGTGCCATTCTTTTCTAGTTTTATTTGAAGTCCAAGAAAGAAAGTCAGTTCAACCATCATGCTTATCTTGAACTCATCCTACATTAGCTTTGAGAACTTCTTACAAAGACTTTCATTAGATGATCCAAAAATAATATCATCAACATAAATTTGTACTAACAAAATATCCTTACTCTCTCTTCTTATGAAGAGTGTAGTGTCCACATTACCTTTGACAAAATCATTTTGGATAAGGAAATTGCTAAGTCTTTTGTACCAAGCTCTAGGGGCTTGTTTCAAACCATACAATTGTCACGCCCCGATCCTCCGAGCATGTGCCCATCCCTCACCTGGTCGAACTAATAGCGACGTCCCATAACGCATTGCCGACCCTTTCATTTTAATACGCATGGGAAAGCAGATAAAAATCCTTAGACAATAAAACAATAGGATAGAAAAGTAGGGCTATATTTTTCACAACTGAAAAGCCAAAACCACACTTTTATACAAGCAAACCTCATAGTATATATTACAATACTATTAACAAGTCAGATCTATCACATATCAGATCACAACTTAGAGTTTGCAAAACAAAGTGAGGTCTCAGTCCTCATCCAGGTCATACTCTAGATCATCCTCGGGATCCTTCTCGGACTCCTCCTCCGGTTCCTCACTAGGGTCCTCCTCTTCAGGTTCTTCCTCCTCATGTTCCTCATCAGGGTCCTAAAATGTTATCCCACAACTGGGATGAGACTATGTCTCAGCAAGTTCTATCCCCTAAGACCCGATTAGGAAGCCAATACACCCTAGGGCTGCCTAAGCACAACACAAGTCAGAGGACTTACCTTGGCCTCAATTCCTTCCTGCAAGTCGGTATATATCAGATATACAGGAATCACATCAATTCACCGTATCAGATCAAATCATTGATCAATCGACCTAATCGATTACATGTCAAGCAGACCATTTCTCGGTCATCTCAATTAATACTATCAATAAGTCCGATCATACTCAGGATTGCTTATTATAAGTCGAAAATAGATAGTATAGCTCGCCAGAAGTTGTCTCAAATATTAAGATAATATACTATATATATATGCTCGCCAAGAGCCACCTCAATTTTTGATATAGTATATTTGATATGCTCACCAAAAGCTGCCAGATCCATTGATCCGCTATTTTATATACGCTCACCAGAAGCTGTCATCCATACTTTCATAGTATGCTGATAAATGTATATATGCTCGCCAGAAGCTGCCAGCCATACTTTCATAGTATGCTGATAAATGTATATATTCTAGCCAGAAGCTGTCAGCCATACTTTCACAGCATGTTGATAATTGATCATTTAATCAATTCCCAATTTTTATCCTTTTTGATAAAAATACCCATGCGTGGGTTCACGGTCGGCCTTAGCCAAAATATAAGATTTTCACTTTTGAATCTCCCACTATTTTCAGCAGTCCCAAAATAGATTTTTGGCATTGTAGACTATTGCACGGTAATTTTTCACTTAATTACCAAATTTAATCAAATTTCTGAAATAAATACCCATAACCACTAAATTTACTCAATTTGCACAATCAAGCACTTAATTAAATAAACAGAGAGTACCACTGAAATCAGCACGAAATTCCGATCGTCAGCTATCCCAGCCTAATTTCCGGAAAATAAATATTTAATTAAGTAATTACAAAAATTATTAAATAAATGCAATAAATCCAATTTAGGCCTGTAATGCCTAATTGGAAGCCGAGACGAGCCCGGAAAATTACCGAGACTCGTTCAATAAATACTAGGACCTATTCCCTTGCTAACTACGCTAATCATTTGCCTAACATGCATCAATAAGTCTCTAATATAATTACTCTAATCTAATCTATTCACCTAATTGCACTTAATTAAATCTAATCAACCCCTAAACATCATTAGCCTACTAATAAGGGATTATTGAGCAAAACTCACTTATTTAATGAGAGGGTCGGATCAAACCGACGTAAATGTCGCGAGAGTCGTTTTTTCTCAAAGCAGGCCTAGGCTTCGAGGCTCGGAACCACCTCAAAACAGGCCTAGAAGCCGGCTGGAAACCCACAAAATTCCTCTCTGTTTTGAGATGCAAAACAGAGAAACAAAAGCTGGTTTGGTGAGGAAATGGTGATGGTGGACCGGTGGATGGCTTAGCGAGGTAATCGGCGGCCGTAGGAGCTCCGGTGGGCTTCTTCAGCCACTCACGGTGGTTGGACAGCTCCTTGGACACACGAATAGAAGGTTGGGACGGCAAGGGAGAGGCGGAGTCGAGCGGTGAGGCAGTGAGAACGCGTGCGGGGCGGCATGCACGCGGACGGCATTCCGGCGATGGTGGCTTCATGCGGCTTGCTCTAGTGGTTGCTACCCCTTCTCTGCTTGCTACTGGTCGAAAAACAGAATGGAGGGAGAGAGAGGCTTGGCCAGTTGCTTGGTGAGGAAGAGAGGAGAAGAGGGGGGCCACCATGGCCAATTTTTCCACATGGTTGTCCCCTTGAGCTTGTCCACCAAGCTAGGATCCCTTGGCTGCAATTCAGCCACCAAGACACTTCACTTTACAACCTTGAAGTGGTCCAAAATGGTGGTGGATGGGGGTGTTACGAATTTGCAACAATTCTCTCTCAATTGGACTTGGTTTTCCCTTCAATTTAATCCCATTTGGCCCTTACAAATTCAATTGACATCTCAATGCTCCAAATGATATTTTTCCTCACTTATGGATCCATCTTGCATCCCAATTTCTCAACAAAAAACGATCCTCGGCTTTTTCTGAACAAAAATGGTCTTAGGACGAATTTTTCCCAAAAAGTCTCGGGTTTCAGAAAAATCTTCTGAGACTGAGTCGACGCTCCTAGAATTTATTGTGACATGACAGAATCTTCAATTTTTGAAATCGGACTCGAATTCGCAGTTAATTTCCATTCGGCGCATTTTTAGCGTGACCTAGACTACCGGGTAGTTTTCAGAAATTTTTTGTGCAAAAGACCCGTGGTCGATTTTTTTCGAGCCACAATGAATCCACTCAACACATTGGCGACTCTTGGTGGTCGTGAAAATCGCAAGGTTTTAATTACAGGCACAGGGTACCCAAAACGATAGAAAATCGGTCTAGTGCCGATCGACAAGAATTTTGCAATCAGGTGGAATCACCCACACTTTGATCACACATCTCAATTGAATCGTCATTTCCCTGATCTCTAATCAATTTTAACAATGCCGTAATGACCATTGTAGACTAGCACAGTCGAGCAATCGACGTTTGGTCGAATTCTCAAGTCCATTGCATTAAATTCTATTAATGACTTCCCTAGATAGTCTAGTAATCTCGCGAGTGATCGGCTCTGAGAATAACACTATAGATGCGTCAATGAAAGGCCTGATTTATTCAATTGAAAACAGTACTAGAAATTTAGGATGTCACAACTTTTCCCCTCTTATAAAAATTCCGTCCTCGAAATTTAAACCTTTAACAATCCTTAAACAAAAAGGTGGGGGTATCATCGTCTCATCTAGCCTTACTTTCCCCGGTTGCTTTTTCAGTCCCATGGTGTTGTCATACCACTTTGACCAAGGGGACCATCTTGGTACACAGAATTTGTTCCAAACCACAATTTGAACCAGGCTTTCCACGTACGACACTCTATCGTCCACGTCTAATTCTTTAAGATTTAGCACGTGGGTCGGGTCAAGTTTATACATCCTCAACCTCGACATGTGAAAGACATCATGCACTTGTGCCTACCTCGGCGACAATGCAAGATGATACATTAGGATCCAAATTCTTTCTCTAGAATCTTACATGGACCTACGTACCTCGGTTTCAGTTTTTCCCTCCTTGCCAAGGCGTAAGGTATCCCTCATTGGTGACACCTTCAGAAAGATGTAATCACCAATTTAGAACTCTAAGGGTCTTTGATGCTCAACGATACAACACTTCTTGCAGTTCTTAGTAGTCTTGAATCCATCTTTGATCACGGCAACTACAATCACTAACTGCTAACAGACTCTGGGCTGCGATCTTTCATTCTCTGACCGCATCTCAACAAACTAAAGTTCTATACACTCTGCCCTGTCCTGTTTCAAAAGGAACCATCTGACTGTTTTGTTGAAACTGGGAATCCTCGGGTCTAGATCTGATATAATCGTTACTGGCACTTCATATAGTCGAACTATCCGTCACACAAACACATCTGCATGCCTATTCAAATCAAGATCCTTTCATACGGCGATAAAGTGAGCCGACTTTATCAGTCTGTCGACCACTACCCCAACTGGAGTCATTATTCCTCTAACTCCTTGGTAAACCTATCCCCACATTCCATCGTGATATACTTCCATTCCCACTTGGGACTCTTGAGTGAATGTAAAAGTCCTCCCAGCTTGCATTACTGAACTTTCACTTATTAGCACATTTGACACTTGCAACCTGTCCGACGATAACTATCTTCATATTGGTCTACCAATCGAGCTGACGTTGATTCTGACCTACCTCGTACTGTATGGTCGAATACTGCAACTAGTACCGTGAATTCCTAACCAAGTCTCTTCCTTGAGTGTTACATCATTAGGTACACCTAATCACTCTCGGAACTTGAGTATTCCATCCTCAGAAATCTGAAAGTCAGCCTCTCCTTTATCACTATCCTCTTGCAGGATTTTCTGAACATCCCGGTTTGTCAACTGAAGTGTCTGATTCTAACCTGAATATATGGTTCAATTCTGAGGGTGGCCATAAAATTCAAAAGGTGGCCTACCTCAAATTTGAAAATTGAATTTCGCACTTTCTCAAGTAAGATCTATACTTTAACCAACATATGAGTCATTGAAGATTCCTGACTCACACATCTGCGAACTTATTCACCATTATGGGGTGATACCAGATATCACCATCCTAGTCCTTTAAAAGTTCTGATTCTACTATCTCACATTCAATTCCTTCTAAAAGAATAAATATTGGAGACTTTGTTGGTCAGTGAAGGTCCAGAATCTTTCTCCACACGACTAATGCCTCCAAGTCTTCAATACGAAAAATTTATGCTGCGAGTTCCAAGTCACGCGTCGGGTAGTTCAACTCATGAGGTCTCAACTAGCGGGAGGCGTATGCAACAATCTTACCATGTTGCATCAACACACAACCCAGTCCTCTGAACGATGCATCACCATAGATCTTGTACCCTCCAAGATCAGATGGAATCATTAGCATAGGTGCGGTAGTTAGAAACTACACTCCCACTTGTCTATTTCCATGAACTTTTCTTCTTTCTTCAGGAGTTGAGTCAACGGCGACACTAATTTGGAAAATCCTTCCACGAACCTTCTATAGTAATCTGTCCAAACCTAGAAAACTTCTGATCTCTGTCACTGTAGTCGGTCTTGGCCAGTTGATCACTGTTTCAATCTTACTCGGGTCCACGGAGATTCCTTCGCCTGAAATCACGTGACCTAAGAAAGCAACATGAGTCAACCAAAACTCACACTTGTTGAACTTGGCATACAACTGGTGGACTCTCAGCGTCTGTAAAACTAGTCTTAAATGACTCTCGTGCTTTTCATCACTCCTCGAATACACCATAATATCATCAATGAACCCAATCACAAACTGATCTAGAAATTCTTTGGATATTCGGTTCATCAAATCCATGAAAGCGGCAGGAGCATTCGTCAACACGAATGGCATCACTGTGAATTCATAGTGACCATATTGAGTACAAAATACCAACTTAGGAACATCTTCCTTCCTAATTCTCAGCTGATGATATCTTGTCCTCAAGTCGATCTTTGAAAATATCGACGCTCCTTGCAACTGATCAAACAAGTCATCAATCCTTGGCAATGGATACTTGTTCTTGATCGTTACCTGATTGAGTTGCCGATAGTCGATGCACAGGCGCAATGAACCATCTTTCTTCTTTACAAACAGAACTGGTGCTCCTCAAGGTGATGCACTGTGGCAAATAAATCCCTTATCCAATAATTCTTACATCTGCACCTTCAGTTCTTTCAACTCAGATAATGCCATCCGGTAAGGAGCCTTAGAGATTGGCTTTGTCCCGGGTGCTAACTCTATCACAAACTCAATTTCTCTTTCTGGCGGCAATCCTGGCAATTCCTTCAGGAATACATCTGGAAATCCTTGCACAACTGACATATCTTCAATTTTCAGTTCCTCAACTATCATATCCACGACAGTTACCAAGTAACTTTGACAACCCCCGTCTAACAAACAGGTTGCATTTTGCGACGAGATTAGGGAAGTCGAGAGTCCTCCTCGACTTCTGATAAATTCAAAATTTTCCTCTATCGATGGATTAACAATGCGATACAGCAAAAGCTCCTCGAGCCAAGCCTTTTTATATATGGTATCAAAGTTATACATAGGCAAACTCGTCAAGTACAACTACAGTCAGAGATTCATCTTTCTACCACTTTATTACAACAACGGAAATTTTACAACCTTCACTCAAAATCCTGCTGCGCTACTTTGATAAAAACACCTCAAAAACATTCTTCCTTTGCTTGGTGCCTAGTTGGTCCATTCCTGTTCCTTTTGTCATCCTAGTGGTGTTCTATCTGCGGTTCTTTCCCTTTGTCCTGTCCTCCGGTGATGGCGTACACTCTTCCCTGCTCTGGAGATTTGTTCAGTCCACCCTGTGGTGCATTCTCCGGCACGAAACCTCTATTGGTCCTCTCTGCGGCGGTGGCGGCAACTGCGGTTGTCGTCTTGGTCGCTTAGGACAATCTTTAGCTAAGTGACCCTGTTGGCCACACTCAAAACAAGCGCCCGTCCTTCTAAGGCATGGGGCTGTACCATGTCGCCTTCCGCAGAAACGACACAGGCCATTCTAATTTGGCCCTGATTTTTCAATTCCACCCTTCCTGTTGGGCAGAACTTGAAATCTACCTCCAAGTATAGGCCTCTTTCCTTGCCTCTTTCCCTTTTGGATTGCTTCTCTGTGGAAGTTAAACCTCGGCCCAAACAAGGCGGCTCTTTCGTTCGGATCTTTCTCAATCTTCTGGGCTCTCCCATAAAGGTCATTGTAAGTTCTTAGATCCAGAGAGACCAGTATGTTTCTCAAGTTCGGTCTGAATCCATCCCTAAACCTTCTCGCTTGGTTTGCCGGATTCTCAATCAGTTCAGGAGCATATTGTGAAAGTTCAGCGAACTTCACCTCATATTGGTCGACTGTCAGGGAACCTTGGCGAAGACGTTGAAATTCTGCCATCTTCACTTCTCTTGCAGTCTCTAAGAAGTATTTGTCATTAAAAGCCTCTAGGAAGGCGTTCCATTCTGGGACAACACCTTATGGAAATATTGCTCCTTGGGTAGTCCTTCACCAAGTATTTGCAACTCCCTCTAATTGGTAAGTTGTAAGGACTACTTTCTCAGTTTCGTTGCACATCAGTAGTGCAAAAGCTTTCTCCAATTTTTAAATCCACGAAGCAGCAGCTTCGGGGTCTCTTGTCCTAGTGAAGTGAGGTGGGTTCAATTTTAAGAATTGCTCCACCAGCTTGCGAATTGGTTTTTCAGTGACAACGATTCCTGGCAGACCTTTTATAGGAACGACTGCAGGTGTAGCGATAGGTGCTGCAGCGGGGGCAGCTTCAGCAGCAGCGGCAACAGCAGCATTAGCACGGCTTGAGCGGTGGCTTCAACAATGGTGGCTTGGTTTAATGCCTGCTGATCCATTATGTTACCCATAACTTCTAGCACCCGCATGATTCCTTCGATCCTAGGATCATTAGGGGCTACTACCCCAGCACCAACAGGAGGTGGTGCTTCGCCACTAGCGCTAGCCTGTGCCGGCGCTTTATCGTGGCCTCCTCGGGTACCGACCCTAGTCGGCGACTAACCCGAGCCGTAGGCCTAATGATTCTCTTACTCAGAGTCCTTTGCTCCAGCTCGCTCTTGGTTCAGCCTTTTCTACTAAACCTGTCTTCCAAATTCACATTAGATTAGAAGATGAGCGATACATACACGGCAAACAATTTTACCAATCATCTAGCATCGACATGCACTAGAAATGAATTTAAATGTCTTTCCTACCACTATCCCATGGTCCATCGCACCTTATCACTCTAATCCCTAACCATTGCTCTAATACCACTTAAACGAGGATGTCACGCCCCAATTTTCCGAGCACTTGCCCATCCCTCACCTGGTCGATATAATAGCGATGTCTTAGGACGCATCGCCGACCCTTTCATTTTAATATGCATGCGAAAGAAAATAAAAATCCCCAGACAATAAAACAATGGGATAGAAAAGTAGGGCTATATTTTTCACAACTGAAAAGCCAAAACCACACTTTTATACAAGCAAACCTCATAGTATATATTAGAATACTATTAACAAGTCAGATCTATCACATATCAAATCACAACTTAGAGCTTGCAAAACAGGGTGAGGTCTTAGTCCTCATCCGAATCATACTCTAGATCATCCTCGGGATCCTCCTCGGACTCCTCCTCCGATTCCTCATCAAGGTCCTCCTCTTCAGGTTCTTCCTCCTCAGGTTCCTCATCAGGGTCCTGAAATGTTATCCCACAATCGGGATGAGACTATGTCTCAGCAAGTTCTACCCCCTAAGACCCGATTAGGAAGCCAATACACCCTAGGGCTGCCTAAGCACAACACGAGTCAGAGGACTTACCTTGGCCTCAATTCCTTCCTGCAAGTCGGTAGATATCAGATATACAGGAATCACATCAATTCACCGAATCAGATCAAATCATTGATCAATCGACCTAGTTGATTACATGTCAAGTAGACTATTTTCCGGTCATCTCAATTAATACTATTTATAAGTCCGATGATACCTAGGATTGCTTATTATAAGCCGAAAATAGATAGTATAGCTCGCCAAAAGCTGCCTCAAATATTGAGATAATATACTATATATATATGCTCGCTAAGAGCCACCTCAATTTTTGATATAGTATATTATATATGCTCACCAAAAGCTGCTAGACATACTTTCATAATATGCTGAGAATTATATATGCTCACTAGAAGCTGCCAGATCCATTGATCCGCTATTATATATATGCTCACCAGAAGCTGCCAGCTATACATTCATAGTATGTTGATAAATGTATATATGCTGGCCAAAAGCTGCCAGCCATTCTTTCATAGTATGCTGATAAATGTATATATGCTCACCAGAAGCTGCCAGTCATACTTTCATAGTATGCTGATAAATGTATATATGCTTGCCAGAAGCTGCCAGTCATACTTTCATAGCATGCTGATAATTGATCATTTAATCAATTCACCATTTTTATCCTTCCTGATAAAAATACATGTGCGTGGGTACACGGTCAACTTTAGCCAAAATATAAGATTTTCACTTTTGAATCTCCCACTATTTTCAACAGTCCCAAAATAGATTTTTGGCACTGTAGACCGACGCCCGGTAATTTTCCACTTAATTACCAAATTTAATCAAATTTCTGAAATAAATACCCACAACCACTAAATTCACTCAATTTGCACAATCAAGCACTCAATTAAATAAACAGAGAGTACCACTGAAATCAGCATGAAATTCTGGTTGTCGGCTATCCCAGCCTATTAAATAATTACAAAAATTATTAAATAAATGCAATAAATCCAATTTAGGCTCGTAATGCCTAATTGGAAGCCGAGAAGAACCCGGAAAATTACCGAGACTCATTCAATAAATACTAGGACCTATTCCCTTGCTAACTACACTAACCATTTGCCTAACATGCATCAATAAGTCTCTAATATAATTACTCTAATCTAATCTATCCACCTAATTGCACTTAATTAAATCTAATCAACCCCTAAGCATCATTAGCCTACTAATAAGGGATTATTGAGCAAAACTCACTTGTTTAACGAGCGGGTCAGATCAAACCGACGGAAACGTCGTGAGGGTCATTTTTTCTCAAAGCGGGCCTAGGCTTCAAGGCTCGGAACCACCTTAAAACGGACCTAGAAGCCAGCTGGAAACCCACAAAATTCCTCTTTGTTTTGAGTTGCAAAACAGAGAAACAAAAGCTGGTTTGGTGAGGAAATGGCGATGGTGGACCGGTGGATGGCTTGGCGAGGTAATCGGCAGCCGTAGGAGCTCCGGTGGGCTTCCTCAGCCACTCATGGTGGCTAGATAGTTCCTTGGACACACGAACAGAAGGCTGGGATGGCAAGGGAGAGGCGGAGTCAAGCGGTGAGGCGGCGAGCACACGTGTGGGGTGGCGTGCGCGCGAATGGCATTCCGGCAACAGTGGCTTCATGCGGCTTGCTCTGGTGGTTGCTGCTCCTTCTCTGTTTGCTACTAGTTGAAAAACATAATGGAGGGAGAGAGAAGCTTGGCTAGTTGCTTGGTGAGGAAGAGAGGAGCAAAAGGGGGGACCACCATGGCCAATTTTTCCACATGGTTGTCCCCTTGAACTTGTCCACCAAGCTAAGATCCCTTGGCTGCAATTCAGCCACCAAGACACTTCACTTTACAACCTTGGGGTGGTCCAAAATGGTGGTGGATGGGGGAGTTACGAATTTGCAACAATTCTCTCTCAATTGGACTTGGTTTTCCCTTTAATTCAATCCCAATTGGCCCTTACAAATTCAATTGACATCTCAATGCTCCAATTGATATTTTTCCTCACCTATGGATCCATCTTGCATCCCAATTTCTCGACCAAAAACGATCATTGGCTTTTTCTGAACAAAAACAGTCTTAGGACGACTTTTTCCCAAAAAGTCTCGGGTTTCAGAAAAATCTTCTGAGACTGAGTCGACGCTCCTAGAATTTAATGTAACATGACAGAATCTTCAATTTTTGAAATCGGACTCGAATTCGCGGTTAATTTCCATTCGGCGCGTTTTTAGCGTAACCTAGACTACTAGGTAGTTTTCAGAAATTTTTGGTGCAAAAGACCCGTGGTCCATTTTCTTCGAGCCACAATGAACCCATTCGACACATTGGCGACTCTCGGTGATCGTGAAAAACTCAAGGTTTCAATTACGAGCACTGGGCACCCAAAACGACAGAAATCGGTCTAGTGCCGATCAACAAGACTTTTGCAATCAGGTGGAATCACCCACACTTTGATCACACATCTCAATCGAATCGACCTATCCATGATCTCTGATCGATTCTGACAATGTCGTAACGACCCTCGTAGACTAGCACGGTTGAACAGTCGACGTCTGGTCGAATTCTCAAGTCCATTACATTAAAATCTCTTAATGACTTCCCCAGATAGTCGAGTTATCTCTCGAGTGATCGACTTTGAGAATAGCACTATAGATGTGTTGATGAAATGCCCAATTTATTCAATTGAAAACGGTACTAGAAATTCAAGATGTCACAACAACGCTTTCTTCAGTTTGAAGACATGATTAGACTTTTTGGGTTCTTCAAATCTAGGAGGTTGTTTTACGAACACCTTTTCTTTAATGAATTCATTTAAGAATGCACTTTTGACGTCCATTTGGAAAAGTTTGAAATCATGAAAATACACGTAAGCGAGTAAAAGTTTGATAGCCTCTAATGTTGCTGCTGGGGCGTATGGCTCGTTGTAATCAATTCTTTCCTCCTTTGTTTCTTATGACTTTGCCTTAGTCATCCAGCTTATTTCTAAATACCCATTTTATTCCAATCATCGGATGATCTTTTGGCCTTGGTACCAACTCCCAAACGTCATTCAATTTAAATAGATGAAGCTCTTCTTGCATGACTCCTATCCAGCTTTCATCTAAGAGAGTTTCCTCAATCCCTTTCGATTTAACTTCCGAAATAAGTGCTAAAATGCTGATAGTATCATTTATAGTTGATCTTGTTCTGATCTTATCCTCGATATTTCTAATGATGAGATATTTTGGATGACTGGATTTGTGCTTCCATTTTTGTTGCACTTGTCATCAGATCTTGGAATTTCTTCTTTATCAGATTGCTTTTTAGACTCATCAGATATTGGAATGTCTGATACTGATAACTTTTGAAGCTCTTGTAACCGCTAAATGGATTCCTATGTTGAGATGTTTCAGGTTCCTCCATAGGACCTTGATTGTTCTCGTCAAATTTCGCATTGATTGATTCTTCCACCATTCGAGAGTTAACTTTGAAGGCTTTGCTGGTGGATGAACATCCTAAGGAAATTCCTTCATTTGACTTTTCATTGAACTTTCCAAGTCGTTCGTTAGCATTTTTAAGGATAAAACACTTACATCCAAATTCTCGAAAATATGAGATGCTTGGTTTTCGACCTTTGAAAATTTCATAAGGGGTTTTCTCTAAAGAAGGTTTGAAAAAAACACAAGTAGTAGAAATAGCTTTTGTCCAGAAATATGATGCATTTTTGCTTTCGATTAAAAGAGTTCTTGTCATTTCTTGCAGAGAATGGTTTTTCCTCTCTACAACACCATTTTGTTCAGAGGTGTAGGGGGTCAAAAATTGATGCTCAAAGCCATTTGTGTCACGAAAGTCGGAAAAACTTTGATTTTCAAACTTACCTCATAATCTGTTTAATGCAAGAAATAGTATAACCTTTTTCATTTTGAACTCTTTTTGCAAATTTTGAGAAATATGAAAAAGCTTCATGCCTGTGTGCAAGAAAGAAAACCCAAATATACCCGGTGTAGTCATCAACAATGACTAGACAATACCTTTTCCCTTTAAGGCTTTGAGTTTTTGTTGATTCGAAGATGTCCATATGAAGAAGCTACAAAGCACGTTTAGTGGCAATATAATTAATAGGTTTAAAAGTACTCCTTACCTATTTCCAAGAGCACACATCGAGCAAGTCTCAAACTTTTAAAATCTAACGTTTAGTAACCCTCATACATGCTTCTTGCTTCTAGATATGCTTGGTATTGATGTGACCAAGTTTCCTATGTAAAAAATCTGACTCATCTTTGATAGATACCTGGCAACGTATATCATCAAATTTTATGTTCAATAGATATATATTTCCATGCTTTCTCCCCGTAAAGGATTCCTTGTTGTCTTGACTTGTTCTAGAGCACTTGTCTTCTTGGAAACAAATTTTGAAGTTGACATCACACAGTTGACTAATTCTAAGAAGATTATAATTTGTGACTTCATAAAATTTGCAATTCTGTTTTCAATTAAATTAATTTGGCCTTTCATCGATGCGCCTATAGTGTTATTTTCAGAGCTGATAACTTCTGAGATAACTAGACTACCTAGGGAAGTCATTAAGGAATTTTAATGCAATAGACTTGGGAATTCGACCATGAATCGATTACTCGACCGTGCTCATCTGCAAAGATCATTACGGCATAGTTAAAAGTCAATTAGAGATCAGAGATAGGTCAGTTCGACAGAGATGTATGGTTAAACGTGGGTGATTCCACCAATTTGCAAAATTCTTGTCGACCGACACTAGACTGATTTTTCTATCGTTTTGGTACCCTGTGTCCGTATTTGAAACCTTGAGATTTTCATGACCACCGAGAGTCACCAATGTGTCGAAGATGTTCATTGTGGCTCGAAGAAAATCGACCATGGGTTATTTGCACTAAAAATTTCTGAAAACTACCCAGTAGCTTAGGTCATGCTAAAATCGTGCCCAATTGAAGTTAACCGCAAATTTGAATCCAATTTCAGAAATTGAAAGTTTTGTCATGTCACGAGTCATTTTAAGAACGTCGACTCAGTCTTCGAAGATTTTTCTGCAAACCGAGGTTTTGGTGGAAAAGTCGATATAGGGCCGTTTTTGTCCAGAAAATGCAAAGGGCCGTTTTTTATCGCGAAATTGGGATGCGAGTATGATCTATTGGAGAGGAAAAATGCCAATTTGATCAAGGACTCGACGGTTGAATTTTTAGAAGTTGACTTGAGTTGATTCAATAAGGAATTGAAGTCCAATTTGAGGGAATTGCCTCCAAAATCTGTAGCTCCCCCTTGGACCCAACATTTGGACCATCTCAAGGCTTCTAGAAGGAGAGTTGGCTGCTAGCTGAGGAAGACAGCTTGGTGGTGGGACTAAAGTAAGGGGACAAAGAGATAAGAGAGTGACCAAAGGTGGCCCCCTCCATACAACCGGTTCCCCCTCCCTCTCTCCTTGCTGCTGTCGACACCACCTTCTCCTCCATTCCAGCCCTGAAGAACTCCAATCTTGCAGAGAACCGACCAAGCTCACCCCCCTCCATCGTCGCACGCCCGTCGAAGCTCGGAGCCACTGCCTGCGCCGCCCGAGCTTGCACATTCGCCAGCCACTACTCGCTCGCATCTGCGCCTAGCTCGCTGCCATCCCGTGTCGTCCGAGCACCGTCCAGTGCCGTCGAGGTCACCTGGAGTTTCCTGGCCGCCATTTAGTCGCCGTCTAGCCCCGCCTGGACCAGCAACCACAACCATCGCTCGTCTTTGCCGGTTTCAGCCCTAACCGTCCACTGTCCAGCCTCCTTCAACCACAGAGCAGAAACCGAAGCTCCTGGATTTCTAGCCACTGTTTGGCCCATTTTTTAGCCTTTCCTGACCCCGCTTAGCTGTCCCGCTTTGGAGTTTGTCGATCCCCTCCACGTTCTCGTTGTTGTGGTCCGAGCGGATCATTAATCAAGTGAGTTTAACTCACTAATCCTTGCTTAGTAAGTTAATGAAATTTAAGGGTTGATTAGTTTAGACTAAGTATGGATTAGGTGGATAGTTAGAATAGATTAGCAATTTAATTAATTTTTATTACATGTTAGGTGGTTAGAGTAGTGTAATTAGAGCCTAAATAAGCTCTAGTATTTATCTAGAGTGGTTCGGAAATTTTCCGGACTCGTCTCGACTTTTAATTAGGCTTTTCCGGCCTAAGTGTGAATTATTGGCATTTATTAATTATTTTCCGTAATTATTTAATTAATTATTATTTTTCGAAAATTAGATCGGGATAGCCGGTGACCGGAATTTTATGCTGATCTTAATGGTGTGATTTGTTTATTTAATTGACTTCTATTTTGTGCAATTTGAGTGTGATTTGCAATTTTGGGTATTTATCCCAAAATTTATTAATTTCAGTATTTAATTAGAAAATTACCGGGCATCGGTTTACAGCGCCAAAAATGTGTTTGTGGACTACTGAAAATAGTAGGATTTTATGAAATAAATATATTATATTTTTGGCTCAAACCGACCATGTACCCATACACGATTATTTTTATCGGGTATTTTTAACACGAAGAAAATAGGCCGGAACATTATTTTAATTGAGGAATTCGAATGAGAAGCTCAATGTCCTTAGCCGTGAGTGAATAATCATGTGGTGGATGACCATTGAAGAATGAGGTGACGTATGTCGTGCGTGACGATATGGGATGGATCAAGAAAATCGCCGAAGTATGGCTATGCCTATAGGGCCGTGATTAACCGCCGAAGCAGGCTGTGCCTATTGGGCCGTAATTTACCGCCTAACTTGGAATAGGCTGTACCCACAGGGCCGTGATTTATTACTGGACATTTAGTAGGCCGTGCCCGTTGGGCCGTGATGAATAGTTGGAAAGAGTGATCGAACTTGATAGATAATATTGAATGAAATGACCCTGAGATGGTCTTGTTGACATGGAATCGACTGAGTCGATTGATCGATGGCTCGATCTGTTTGGATAATTTGAGTTGTTGATGTGATTAGGTGAATGTTTGAATTATATTGATTTGCAAGAAGGAACTGAGGCAAATGTAAGTCCTCTAACTCGTGTATGTGCTTAGGCAGCCCTTGGGGTGTATTTTCTTCCTAGTCGGAGCTTAGGAGGTTGAACTTGCTAAGACGTCGTCTCACCCTGTTGTGGGATAACATTTCAGGTCCCCAGATAGCAGCTCCTCCTGAGTGTTTTGGTCAGCTGAAGAAGGTTACAGAGTAGGTAGCTTATATTCCGATTCATGGGCACCCAAGGGGTCTGGTCTATGAGCTCATGAAGTCCGAGGTCTGGGTAATCTCTACTTAATCAATTTCTTCAGCATCCTTGTCTATGACTTCTTTGCCTTTGTTTGAAACAGAAGTAGCCTTTAGATTTGTTGACACATAAATTTTGGCTACCTGATCATTTATTAATTGCATAGAAAATTAGAAATTAATGCTTAAACCCTAAACAAAAATAATAAAATTAAATTGCATAGCATGTATTTTTAGAAGTATTTATTTTATTATCACATTTGCATTGGACTAGTGATGGATGTGTTTAAATTGACAGTTCTAAGCTTTAATATGACGAGTTGGACTAAGCCTACGAAGAGAGGAAATTGGCCCAAGGCTATTGTTCTCCGATGACTGAAAATTGACTTATGAGAATTGACAATTTGATATTTCCGGAAAAGATTCATAATATTCGTCCAATATTAAGTGAATCTTTTGTATATTCATGCGCTATATACATTAAGTGATATATTTCGCAGCAAATTGAAAGATTTTGGAATAAATATCAACATAATAAGAGGGAATATTGCATGGGGGATAAATTGAGCAATATATTCTTCGTCTCAAAACAAGAAAGATTGCATGGCCAACGGAGATTTCGTGCATGAGCCGAAAAGGAAAAGACAAAAATTATATAATTTTTGTATGGCATTTTCTTTCCTTGGTGGGGGCCTTGCTACTTTGCATATAAAAAAAAAGTGAGGCCATACACTGAATAACAGGGGATCGTGGGGAGGAGAAATCTCGGACAAAATTGAGAAATACACGCATAGAGAGAGATACACGAGAGAAAGAGAGAAAAAACGTGAAGGAAAGGAGTTCACTAGATGAAAGAGTCTTGTTGCTCGGTTTCCATGATCCGCATGTAGAAAGGTCAAGCAAGAAAGAGAGAAAGATGGCTAGAAGAAGACAAAGGAGGGAGGTTCGCTCGTTGAAAATCGTGAGTGTGGGGTTCTCTTCTGGCTCTCTCTTGGGGCCAGACAATTGGAAAACACGTGGCCGCATTGAGGGGGGCGACACATGTAGAGACTCGACCGGAGAGAATAGAGAGGAGAAATCATAGAGCGCTTCCATTAAAGGAAAAACATTCTGCAGCGTGGAGAGAGAGATGGTGCAAGGAAGAAGAACGTGAAGAAGGAAGCCCATCGCTCACGAATTGTGGTTGCTGGACCTTGCTTCCACGTTGCTTCAACCTTGCTTGACACGCCATCATCAATCTTGGTTCCAAGACTGCCAGAGCACCACTAACAGCAGCCGAGTTTGACCTGTCTTGCTCCACGTCGCGCCTCCCACCGCCTCAGTCCATCGCCTTTCAGGATTGCCAAGTCAAATCCTGATCAATTGACGCAATGGAGCGTCCCGGAGATAGTCTAGCAGATCTAGACGATCTCTCACGCCACTCTCGAGTCCCTCATCGTTCCGTCCGTGACTCGTGACAACCAGCCGTTGTCCCGAGTCGCGATCCCCGATGTGATCTTGCTGCTTATCCGTGAACCATCACAACTAGCCGTCGCCCATCAACCCGTGACCCCACTCTCCGCTGCTTGCTGGCCCGAAGAGCCCGCCGCTGCTCGGCACCGTCCCGACAAGTTGCAGCTGCAACGTTTCTCCGAGTCCAAGCTGCCATCCCCGATGTGAGCCACATCCATGCGGCCTGTTAAGCCATCCGCAGAATCCCCAGTAACGACGGTGAGCCACTGTCCAAGCTCGAGCTTGTCCATTCCAAACCGAGAGGTTCCAATACCACGAGTCCTTGCATCAACGACGAAGCATACACACCTTGTACGAAGCACACTAGTCTTTCTTTAGAGGTGGAAAATTTAAGTTTTGATGTGTCAACAAACATCATCAGCAATGGGTAAATTTTCCATGTTTTAGCGATAATCCTTCTTATTTCCATGAATGATAGTGAAATCTCTGCAAATTCCACGAAGAAAAAAGTCGTCAACTAGGAATGATGTCTCTTTTCACTGTATCTTAGACGGCTTCAGCGAGTATTGCTTATCTACGTTAGGAGTGATTGACAGACGATCAAAAAGTTTTCGTCACATCCCACATGCAAAAAAAAAAAAAATCGATGTGACCTTTTTGGTCAACTTTGGCTCACCGTGTAAATCATTTTTTTTTCTTTTTTCCCTTTCTGTACTCTGAAAGATTTTTTCGTCTATTCTCGCGCTCTCCCTCGGGTGATACATTGCACCGATCAGATACCATAGCTTAAAGTGCTTCTGAAGTTATTATTTTTATCACAAAGTCAAACTCTGAGCTAATGATTTTCCAGTCCATTCCTCGGGACTCACCGAACAAATTCGCAGTCTGCCAATCAGCGTTAATGGCCTGACCATATTTCTAAATTAGACATCTTATAGAAAGTTGGGATGATGAGGGGACCAATTTTCCAGAAGTTCAGATGGAGAAGAAAAGCTCATGAATTGATGGATGCGTACACTGCATTATTTTACTCTATGTTGATGGTTAGAGGAAATAATCGTGCCACGCCCTTTTGACAATTTCCATTTTCTTTTTAGTAGATGTTGATTGTGTATTAAGAACGACTTTTGCTTCTAATTGCCACTTTCATTGCAATTACGATTAAAGCTGCACTGTTATAGCCATCAGAGTTAAAATGGAACAGACAATGATAGACCTCTAGAGTTATAGGTTGGAGGGCGAGACTGAAATATCTCAAGTTAACAATTTTCTTTCTCCTGAATTTCTTTTATTAATACCAAAGGATCTTTCAAGCCTCGAGGGTGAGAGCTGCCATTGGCCCTCTTGGGATGTTCTATATTGGTTTTAATAGCTTTTACTGTCCCACGTTACTTAACAATAAATCCTCATTCATTTAACAGCTTAAACGTTTGGGCTACACTTTTTAACATAATATCATATTATTTCAAACGTGCGTTCAATTTACATATGAGAAGGGAGTGTTGAAATAGTCTCATATTATTTGACAACAGGTCTAAATGATTTTTATATTTATGTGATTTTTCTCCACCAATCAATTTAGGCTTTTTTGTTGGACTTTCTAACACTTACTTGTTTGATTTAGATAATGAAATATCTATTATTTGTTTGGGTTGACACGGTAATGGCAAAGGTATAAGTCATCGAACCAACGTGTCGTAGAGTTATTCTTGTAACTTTTTTGAAATATTGAAAGAAAAGCCTACAATTACTTCCTTTGACTTTTGTTTGAAGTTGAACCAGACAGTATGTTAGGATACACATGGTTTTCGGTATTATCTTTTGATTTTAGCGTTAGCTTTTGGCTTTAATTGGCATGTCACTTTTTCCCAAAGTATAGAGTAAATTTCCACATTGGTTAACTTCAACAATCAAGTTGCATTTGATGTTATTTTAACTTTTTAAGGTGAGCTGTTTGACTAAATGCCATATATTAAGTCATGAGTTAGGATTTTGCGTTAATCAACTCCTGACTTTAGACAAAACCATAGGAACTAAACAAGCACATGGAGATTTTTGGATTGGTGAAGAAAAAAATGACTCTCACGTAACGCCTTTTGAACTAGTGATCACTTCCTTTATGATAATCACACATGGAAAAAGAGACTGATAATGACTCAACGACGACGAGTGTTATCTCATTACAAGCGAACAATTTAAGGGGATAGAAGTTTAATCACTTGCTAGTGAGAGAGAGAGAGAGAGAGAGAGAGAGAGAGAGTCCTGTAAGGGTCAGGTTTCTCTGCAATCTTGGTTAAGAAGTTGATTTCCTCAAAACTTATCCTTTTTGATTTGTGGGTTAGTTCATCCTTAATCAGGTACACCATTAGGACTTTGAACCCTAGTTATCCAAATAAAAACAATGTAGATTGGAGGCCCTTTATTTGCAAACACATAGGGCTACGCTTATTCCAATTCAACAACACATGATTTTATCATCAATTCACAAGTTAATATTGTGAGAATATGATTGAGCGAACTATGTCCCATTCATCTTATGCGGATTTCTGGACTCACGGAGTTTCTTCTCGTCTGAGAGCAGCTTCTCGAACCTACAAGAATTTACACCAAAATTAATTAGCCTTTTCAATGCTAATCAAAGAAAATAAATCTTGAAATTCCTATAAGTTTCCTAAGGATGTTATCGTCCCAAACATGCGTTCATATTTACACGCAAAAATTTTAACCTTTTGAGGGCTTCCTCATTGGTGCCGGCATTTGGAATGGGTTCATAGTGGCCAGTGTCGAGATTAACTCGCGTGACCGGTTTCTTCAACGAGTCCTCACCAACTTTCACCAGACCCTCCAAGTTCCTTTCCGTGGATGTGTCCACCGAAGATAAAGGTCTATCGCAATGGCTTCCTCTCTCTTCGCACCTCCACCCGCAAGGTACCTTTGCTTTCACTACTAATCTCCGCCACTGACGTCTAGCTCAACCCGAACGGCAATTTAGTTGCCTTTCATTGGGTTATGACATGATTCGGTTTGATTGGCTAATTTATGTCAAGAGTGCAGTGACAATAGATTTGTTACCATTTTTCCCCGAATTTAGCTTGCTCGATTGAATTGAATGGCAGCCGCTCAATGCTGCTTGATATTTTATTATGTCTATCATCGTGAATTGTTCCGTTCTGGGTTTCTGGTTGTAATACTCTCCATGATTGAGCTTGTTTTCGGGAGATTAGTCCACATTGTGATTAATGGTGTATGATGGCAGCGGGCAGCTGTTAGAAAGCAGGATTTTGAAGAATGATGAAGTTATTTGTTCTAGTGAGTCACTGATGTTCAATGCTTATTTGGTTGATGTTGGAGAAGCCTGAAGATGATATTTATATTCACAGCCTGATTATTGTTGGGTAATTGGATTTATAGGTTCCCTCTGTTTAGGGTATTGCTTGCTTGTCTTCTTCATCATAGTTGTTTTGTTGGGTGAAATCGTTAGTAGGTGCAATGTGATGAATGTGAAGTTCTTGGGTTTGGTTTCTTAAAAGTCTGAATGGTATATATTTATCTTGTTTTTCTTGGAAAAAAGTGGGTTGCTCGCATACATATATGCATAGATCCTCCTTTGTGATGCTTTGCTTGTTGTTCATCTGGGAAATTAAATATTTGATCTTTTGCTTACTAAGAACAGCTAATTGGGTACGGTTCAATATATATTTGATTGATTTAGAACCTAGATGTAAACATTTGCAATTGATTTACTGTTGCTTTTGTTCAATGTGCAACTGGTCTTTTGAAACTTCATATTTTTTAGATTTTCCTTTCATTAACCTTCCTTTCAATTGATGCAGAGTATTGATTGAGTTTCTGGTAAGGTTCGCTATAATCCACTCTATGAACTATGAGGTGCATTTTCCTTTTGGCTACTTAAATCCTTTGGCATGGAATTTACAGTTGCATTGCCTTTAGAACTTTTCATTTTCTACATGTATACAATTCCTCAGAAACCGAAAAAGAAACACTCGTTATTTTAGAAGAAGTTGGTTGCTCATGATGTTGCAACCTGCAGGAAAATGGGAACCAAATTTATACTGCCTTTGTACCTCACATGTATAGATTTTGCATTCCAGATGGCACATCGTGCTTTAAAATGCTTCCAAAGGACTCCTAACTAGTGGCCTTCGGGGACTGAAGTCATGGAAGAACTGGAATCAATAGAAGCTGCCAGTGCTAATACAATACTACGGGACAATGCTTTAATTCATTTGTTATGTCATTCTTACTTGATGTGATGTAATCAAAGTCTGTTGCTCCACACTTTTCCATTTTTCCCAGGATGAATCTTGGGCTTTGAATGTTCATTTTCATTCTATCCAGTAGTTATTAGGAGTTGTCTTCTCTTCTAAGTTCTTTGGAATATTCATGACTTGTATATCGATACGCGCATTGGCTTGTGAATTGAGACATTGTGATGGTACTTTTGTTTAAGGGAGGAACAGTTTTTCTAAGGCTAATCCTCGACTTTGTCAGCAATCTAAGGTTCACAAAAGAAGTCCATTGCTCCTCGAGAGTCGGAGCTCTTTAATTTTTTGGAATGACAAGGCTTTGAACATGAGCAGAAGCTCATTATTATTGCCATCACGAATGTGTTCAGGGGGTGCTCGCTCTACAATCAATCTCCAAGAAGTGTTATGTTGCTCGGTCCATTCTTAGTGATTTTGAGCTCTAAGATTGGATGGGTAAATTGATGGAGTAATTTAAAGCAAAGAGCTGCTCAGTTGTCCATTCTGAATGAACAAGATATGCCATTTAGTGCTATCATGTTGCAGCTAAGACGTGACTAATTTTTTTGTTGCAAAATAAGAGACATATTTCTTATCACATGCCAATATTAGATAAAACTTTCCATATGATATCGTAAACAACAAATTTTATTTTCATATTCTCATTAACTTTGCCAATTGGTCATTATACTTTCTTTACCATTTGTAAATTTAAGGGCCCTATTATTTTTGACACTTCTCATGTGATTTTTTTATTTATAAATTTGTTATCATGTCGCTTTTACATTTCTCTTAATGCGAATATATAAAAATTACCATCGTTGTGTTATTTTTTCTATTTTAAATAAATTAAAATAGAAAAAACTTAAATTGATCATATTAAAGGACTTTTCAAATATATATTTACCAAACAGCATTTTCCCAAAGTTACTTCCCAAATAACTTTTCAATTACAGTTTATCAAACAGTGTTTACATTTCAGTAAACTCCTTTAGGCTAAAGGCTTTTGCAATTTCCCAATGACTTTCCCCAAAAGTTGAACCAAACGCACCCAAAGTCTCCTTGAGTGTCATCCTACAGCAATTCATTCAATTCTAGTAGCACGAGTTGGTACCAAGTGTAGATCGATAGAATCACAGCAGTAAGAATTCACGAAGACGGCAAAGTCAGCGAAAATCTTATGTTGATGCGGAGGTAATTGTCCTCAGACTGGTAGGCCTTGAGACCACGCAATTGTGGTAATCGACCAGGTCGGCACTCCCTTGAGAGTAGACATCTATCAAAGGGCTCGAGCCGTCCTCGTACAGCCAGGAGAACAACCCCCACTTCGCAGCCTTCTTGGCATCGAACTTGAGCTCCGACGTGTCCGAGCCTGTCTCCAGTGAAATCACCAGCATTCGAGTGTAGTCCATGGGCGGTTTGATGTCGAAGAAATCTGGGTCTTCCTTCAAGATCTGCTTGCTCACTTCGCTGATGGCGACCAATTTCTGGAAAAGAGGAAAACGTGCGAAACATTCCAATACTTGAATGGAACGAAGTACTAGATATGACACCATGTCACGTGTCTATCAACTAGATTTTATGAGAGTTTTTAAGTAAAATTAACTAGATGTTTATAGCCACGTCATGTGTCATCAACTTGAAATTAACGTGAAGTAATTTTCGAGTCAATTTCAATGGTCTTTAATATGAGCATTTTTTTTTTGGTCCTCCAATAATTGAGGCTTTGATCTCTTAGTTGATCCGATTAGTCGTCCTCACACGTCATCATAATGCTCCACAACCAAAGTTGTTCTTTCTGTTAAACTTCTTCATTTCTTCATTAGCGATGGATATAATTGCAATAATAGAATTTTCAAATAATGATCCAACAACCAAAAGCCCCAAATTCAATCCAAAAAACCCTAGCCTTAACTTTGGCACCAATTGTTGTAAAAATATTGCGGAAGCTAACAATGATGCAATTCAAGTCAAGCACCAAAGAACAAAATTACCAAAGAAATTAGCGAGGAACAATGAAGCATACGAGACATATACTAGGTTCAATTTGAATATTGGTACTTTACAGTGAGAGTTAGCCGCAAATAATTTACTAATCAATTAGAAAATAACAGAACTATAATCGCTCAAGTGCTCAAGTGTTTCCTTGTCTTATGTTTCACCCAAATCCACAATGTTTAGTCTCACATAATTGCTCTATAAAATAAATCACAGAAAATTACTTCGCCATTTGAAACACTCATGTCTGCATGAAGAAAATGCAAAATTTGGATTTTAAACTGCAGCACAAAACCATCGTGTTCAAGCTACTATTGTGTGGCTAAAAGGAGTCATAAAAGGACCAAAAACTACCTCTCTCATATATATATATAGAAGTGGCCTTCAAGAAGAATTTTAATCCAAGTAAGAAAGTGAGGTGTTGCGATTTCTTTTCAAACAGGTTCGGTCTAAAGAATTTTGACCAACTTACATGACTTCTTCCTGTAACCACCACACACATGAAATTGTTTATATATCATGGACCGATTTACATCCTTAAATTTGGATCGGATTTCTTACACATTCTCAAACTATAAACATAATTTAACACAATTAACAGCCATAAAAGTTTAGCTTATTTTCTATGTTTATGTTGAAAGGCTTATATTTCGGCTCGAATTGCTACTTAAGGTTGAATATAGATAATACTAAACAAAGAGAAAACTATGTGTTGATACTTGAATTTTACCATTTTATTCAGGACTTAATCGCATACAAAATTAGGAACTAGGGGTTAAAAAAAAGTTTTTATTTTATTTTATTAAAATGTATCGTGTTTTCATTATTGCACCGCATATTGAATGGTCTTTATTTTTCCAAAATTGTCAAAAAAAAAATTCGTTAAAAGATATAAGAAAAATCGAATGAGGCCGAGTAGAGGCTTTTTCTTCATGCGTGGGCTCGCCCACCAATCTCTTTTCCTTTTCTCTCTTTTGCACTTGGGCTGGCCCATCTCCTTTTTATTTCAACCCGGCCCATGCGCAGATCATCTTCCTCCCCCACACCAATCATGCTCCTGCAAAAGAAGGAGAAAGGAGGAGAGTACAAACAGAGGAGCAGGGGATCGCAAGGGGCAGATGGCGGCGTGATTCGCGGGTCGGGATCAGTCCGGCCGACAAGCTGGCAGTGGCAGAGGCCATGCGCGCCTGCTGGTCACCCTTAAAATGAGGGTCTCGCTCATTTGCAGTGGAGCTCTTCGGTGAGAGTCCAGGATGGAGAGCTAGCAGGAGGAGAGATCGGGGAGTAGAGAGAGTTTAGAGGGCCGAGAACAAGAGAGCCTTATCTAGTGACTCAGCCACACTCCACCACACTACGCCGACCACATCCACAGCCCCAGCCTCGCTCTGGCTCTCGTGAGTTTCCGTGCGCCGCTACTCCCTTTGGCGCCTTCGGCGGACGCGGCAACAACGGCGGCGGCACCACGTTCCTGAGGACGTTCTCGCCAGCACACTTCGAGCACGGGGACTGGACCGACGGGGGGGAGCTGCCCAAGGACGCGGCCGTTCGGGAGCGACGAGAAGAAGCTGGAGGGGCTACGACCTGGAGTTCTTCGTGGCGCAGGAGGAGTAGTTCCTGGAGCTAGAGACCGGGGAAGCAGGGAAGGACAGATCCAAGCGACTGAGAGACAGAGAGAGTTTGAGCGAGGAGTAAAATCTAGTTTTTTTTGGGGGAAATTTGAAAATTCATTTCTTTCATAAAAAAACCGAAAAATCCAAAAAAATTCTAAATAAAAATTAAAAAATCTTCAAAAGGGTTAAAATTAATCTCTTGGGCTATTTTCTCCTGAAAAATGGAAGTATTCCAATTTAGAATTATGCTTAAGTTTGACTAAACCTTTAGGACTTTACCTTAGGATTTCAATTGTCCTTAGGGACAAATGCCTCTGATGCACAATATTGATACATTGAGTTTGGCTTCTCTTTAGTCTAGTTAGGATTAGCATTTGTCTTCTCTATAGTATTAATTATTTGCTCTCCCATGCAATTTATTTAACTCTTCCTTTGGTTGCTAATTGTTATTTTAATGATTGCACACCCGTATGATCACCTCTTATGTTAGTAGATTAGTCTAAAGTTAATCCAAATTGCCTGATAAAAATCTTTTTTTAAAATGAACAAAATTAGGTATCGAAATGGCACTAATTGGTTAATTAGTGTAATCAAATCCCTGACCCTAGATTCTCTGGTTACGTAGGAAGTGAGGTACACTCTCATACCTCACTTGGTTTCTAGCCGACCCCAATGGACTAGTGGCGACTCCTTATTGTGAAATTCTTAAGAACACCTCAGTGTCGCGCGAGATATGGGCTTGGCAGAATTTGTGCCTAATCATGGGTTTTAGGTCCATCTTTTAAGCAATACCCTAAACCTATTCCCTCCCCCGAGGGGTAGGTCGCGACATTGTGTGATTGATTCTCTAAAACCAAATGTGAACATGTCGTGACCTAACCCCATCAGGCCCCTCGATGGAGGGAAAATGTCAAGTTTAAAGGTACTTGACATGAGAGTTCCCTCACGATTCGTGTCTCAAAAAACGTTATCACCTTGTCTTTCGAGATGAATAATTGTGAGTTCGCTCGTTCATGGTCGTGAGCTCTCCCAAGCTCGTACCTCGCGTGATAGCAGAAGGTGTTGTAATTTGTACCCACATGCGAGACATCTCGAAAGAGGAGATCGAGTGTGAATATCGAATTTGGGGGTATCTTTATCATAGTAGCCCTCCCAATAGTATTCGTTCCCCATGTGTCGCGACCAAATTTTTTGAAGGTGAATTATTCAAAGAAAATGCTAATTGATTACTAAGTCCGAAGACTTGGCACGGACCCTCCCAAGTCCTACCAATCGCGACTTGATACTAAGAAATTAATCCATTTAAACATGCAATTATACTCAATTTGGAGCCGCCACTAGCCAATTATGGTTGATTAGAAACCCAAGTATGGGAGAATACTTTACTTTTGCGAACCAAAGATTCAATAAGTTCAGGGACATGGCTATGCTAGATTAATCTAACGCCCTTTCGGTACCTTTTCATTTTAATTTCAAAAATATTTTGCATGCAGTCTTAATTAATTTTAACCTAAGCTACTAACATGCAAAGGGTGGTCATGTGGGTGCATAATCAATAAAATAATATTCAATTAACCGAAGTGATAAATTGTAAGAAATTATAAACTACAAAAATGTTTATAAAAATGCACGCCCTAAACATGATTTCTAAATGACATGACGCCTAATTTTTCTTTTTCTTTAAAAAATGTTAATTATATGCAATCTTAATTTAAATTTGATATGCATGAGTTTTACTTTAATGACATGTGAGATGCAATTCATATGACATAATTTGAATCATTACAATATGTGTGCAATCTAATTTACATAATCATAAATATGCATGTGCTACATGATATGGGATGGATGACATGACAATTCTATATACATGTTCTTTTTATGATTCTTTTTTAATACATATATGCAACCTACACTAAACAATGATGACATAAAATGGGATTAATTATGAAGTAACCTATTAACTAACTAAGTAAATGACCTTTGTGTTTTCTTCTTTTTAAAATGACTTAATAATTCTTATTAAAAAAACAACATAATGATGCAATACTAATCTTTGGCTTTTTCTATTAAAAAAACTACACGACGGAAATATTAAAACATTAACCTATGACCCACTAACCAAAGCGCAACATGTGGTGTGCATATTATGAAATCTATATAACCTGAATAACATTTTTTGTTCTTTTTTGTTTTGGTTTTATTAAAGGAAAATTATCCTAATTCTATATGAATCTTAAAAATTAAAATGTGTTGCTTTAAACATGAGATGTGTATGGACCTAAATACCTAAATCCTAGATATGACATATGATATGATATGTGATGTGCAAATAACGATGATGCATCAAAATATACGTCCTATTGATAATCTACCAACATGAATCAATGACATATTATCTTTATATGAAACAATGATGTCGCGCAATTCATGAATTTGCCATGAAAAGTCGAAATAATCAAAAATCTAACCCGACGTCTCGCGGCTCAATATTTTTGGCTATTATGACTTAATATGATGTTGACACCTAATTTAGGATCAAATTTTTAAATAGAGAATAATAAATAAAATAAAACATTTGGGTTTGTGGAGGGAGATTTCAAAAAAAAAATTGAATAAAGAAGCGCATTTCTTGTTGAACACATATCTTCATTTCAAAATTTTAAAAAAAAATTCGGTTGTGTGATTTTGGAGCATTTTTACTGTTGGATGGTTGAGTGAATATTTGAAAATCTTCAACAAACTTTGAGCGTTTTCACTATAAAATGCGAGGCTTCAGAACCGAGCAGGGGGGCGAATTCAGAAAAATCGACAAGAAAAATTCAAAAAGGTTCTTCCTTCGGAGGCTTCTTTTCCCTTCGTTCCTTTGAAAATCTGCACAAAAGAAGAATGAGGAAAAAACGCTTTTTGAGGTAAAAAAAAAAAAGAAAGTTGCAGCAACAGCCAAAGGGGAAAGCAGTAGAAAAGTGAAAAAGAGAAGAAAAGTTTTGCGGAAAGTACAAGGAGAGAGAGAGAAAACAACCGTGGGAGACGTGAGAGTGACCGGTCAACAGAGAAAAAAAAAAGAAAAGAGAAAAGGAGGGTCCGTTTGTCTCCTTCGCTGGTTTTCGCCGGAGCTTCACGCCGCACCGCCACGTTCGCCCGGCTCGTAGCAGCTGCATCGCCTGCAAACCAACGCCGACCCTCCGCGCGACGCCAGCAGATCGCCTCCTCACGACGACCCGAACCCCACGCGTACACGAGCTCCTCCACCGCAGCCTCTGCTCTGTTCCGAGTCCCCTCGCCTCACCTGCAACCCGCGAGACCGGCGAAGCCGCGACTGCCCCTGCTCAATTCCGGGCTCCCCTGTTGTCCGATCTCAGCTGCCGCTAGTCACTGCGCCTCTCTGGAGCTCCGAACCCGTGAGCCCCTTTGCCGGCCACCTCTGTCACCGACGCCACAGAAGCTGGTCCCGCTTGCCCTTGCTGCTCTGCTCGCCACTGCACCCCCGCACAGCGACCCTCCTGCCCGCTGCTGATTTGCCAGCCGTCGTCCTCTCACCGGCGTCCCCCGCAACCAACGAACGCACCGCACGACCTACTGCTGTCCTTGCTGCGCTATCACCATCTGCTGCCTCCTCTGTTTTGCTGCAGGTGTGGTTACTGCTGGACCTCGCCGGACCTCCGACGACCACCCCTGTTCCGAACGGCGACCCATCACCGAACCACCAGCTGCTCCTCGCCATTCTTCAAGTCAACCGTGAGTTAGACTAGGTGAATTTTTATATTTGATTTCATGTTTTGTTTTTATTCTAACTTGATTTATTTATATTTATTTTTATTATCTGATTAGGAAATTTGTCATATTAAGCCATGATAATAAAAAATATTGAACCGCGAGACAGCGGGTTAGATTTTTTATTATTTCAACTTTTTATGACAAATTTATGGTTTGCTTTGCATTATTGACTCGCGTTAAAATATATATCATTGATATACATTGATGGATTATATTTTGGTGCGTCATCATTATTTGCTCCTCACATATTATGCATATCTAGAATTTAAGTACTTAGGTCCATATTCATTTCATATTTAAAGCTTTGCATTTTTAAGATTCATATAGAATTAGGATGATTTTCCTTTAATAAAACCAAAAATAAAAAAAGAGAATAAAAAATGCTATTTAGGTCATATAAATCACACCACATGTTGCACTCTAGTTAGTGGGTCATAGATTAATGTTTTAATATTCCCATCATGTAGTTTTTTTTAAATAAAAAAAAGCCAAAGATTAGTATTCCATCATTATGTTATTTTTTAAATAAGAATTATTAAGTCATATTAAAAAAAAAGAAAACACAAAAGTCATTTATTTGGTTAGTTAATAGGTTAGTTCATAATCTATCCCATTTCATGGCATCATTGTTTAGTGTAGGTTGCATACATAAAAAAAAATCATAAAAAGAACATGCATATAGATTTATTATGTCATTCATCCCATATCATGAAACGCATGCATATTTAGGATTATATAAATTAAGATTGCATATAATTAACATTTTTAAAAGAAAAAGGAAAATTAGGTGTAGAAACCATGTTTAGGGCATGCATTTTTAGTAGCATTTTTTTTTTTTTATTGAATGTTATTTTATTGATTGTGCACCCGCATGACCATCATTTGCATGTTAGTAACTTAGGTTAAAATTAATCAATAATGCCTGCAAAATATTTTGAAATTAAAAGTAAAAGGTACCGAAAAGGCGTTAGATTAATCTAGCGTAACTATGTCCCCGAATCTATTGAATCTCTGGTTCGCAAAAATAAAGTATTCTCCCATACTTTATTTGGGTTTCTAATCAACCCTAATTGGTTAGTGGCGACTCCAAATTGTGTATAATTGCATGTTTAAATTAGTTAATTTCTTAATATTAAGTCGCGATTGATAGGACTTGGGAGAGTCTGTGCCAAGTCTTCAGACTTAGTAATCCATTAACCTAGTTTTAGGTAGTGCACCCAAACTTTAGGTCACGGCATATGACAAAATTTCCTAATTGGATAATGATAAAAATAAATTAGAACAAATCAAGTTAGAATAAAAAACTATGAAACCGAATATTTGGATTGAATTTAACCTAAAAATTTACCTAGTCTAACTCACGGCCGACTTAGGGAATGGCGAGGAAGCAGTGGTGACCGAGCTATGATGGTGGTTCGGTGATGGGTCGCCGTTCGGAACAGGGGCTGTCCGTCGGAGTTTCGGCGAGGTTCGGGCAGTAACCGGACCTGCAGCAAAACAGGGGAGGCAGCAGGTGGCTTCGCTCGGTCTTGGGTAGAGGAGAAAACCCAGCAGCAAGGAGGTCGCTCAGGCGTGTAGCAGCTCGCTCAGGCGGAGGACTTGAGGCTAGCGGACGCAGCAGCAGAGAGGCGTGGCGTCGGTGACCAGCGAACAGCAGGGTAGCGGTGGCGGCGGCGATGAGCAGTGGCGTCGAATGTCACTGCTAGTCGGAGCAGAGGAGCAGCAACGTCGCAGGCAAAGGCATCGAGCTACTGGAACTGGTTCGAGCTGCTGCGGAGGGAGCAGCGGCGTCAGGTTGAGGCGGAGCGCGACGTGGACAGGGGACGCGTCGGAGAGGCGGCACAGCGACCGGCAGAGGCAACAGCAAACGCGGTGGTATCGTGGCGGTGGGTCGTCGGAGCAAAGGGCTATCCGTCAGGGCTCCGGTGTCGAACTCGGGCATCGCGGGCGTGAAGCAAAAGCGGAGCCGGCCGTCGCAGTGGGATGGAGCAGAATCGGAGTCAACAGGGGGAGGGCAGAGGCAGAACCGGTGAAGGGTAGAAGGTGATGAACAGTAAATGTCCAATCACCTTTACCACTTTTACTTTTCTTCACTTTTTTCCTTTCCTTTTCCTTTTGTGTTTTTCTTCTTTTCTCGAGGACTCCACGAACGGCTCCCTCTCTCTCACTTCTCTCTCTTTTACTTTTCACTTTTGCTCTCACAAAAACTCTATTTCCTTCTGTGAGTGTTTCAAAAAACCAGTCAAAAGCCCCCCATAAAACCGAAGCCTCGCATTCTCTATTTATAGAGAAAAAAACTCAAGTTTGTTTTTGCAGGTGAAGATTTCCCAATATAAATGCACATATTCACTCAACTACTCAACAAGAAAATGGCTCCAAAATCACACATTTGTATTTTGAAATGAGGAGATATGTTCAACAAGAAAAAGATGCTTCTTTATTCAAATTTTTTTTTCAAAATCTCCCTCCACAATCAAATGTTTTATTTTATTTATTATCCTCTAATTTTATTTTCTAAAAGATAAGTTTGATCCTAAATTAGGTGTCAACAGCTGCTCCTCTTTGAAGGGAAGCTCGTAGAGGTTTCCTTCAAAGATATATGACACCTAAATTTAAACCATGCAAAATGAATGTGAAATGAATATGCAAATGTTAATGACTTTTTTCTTTTAAAGAAATGGACTCAAATAAATTTAATCCCTCTTGAAATGCAAGGTCATGCAATAAAGAATGCAATGTAAATGCAATGATTTGGTCAGGAACATAAATCTCAATGTGTCTATGCCCAATGAAATGCAAATGCAAAGAAGAACACGTACATGTCGTACTTGTCTGGGGATTTAGAAGAGTGTTATTAGGTGTGAAATGATTCCTATGAGACCTGACAAACATCTGGAACTCCCTTCAGATAATTGAAAGGCTCAAAGTCTTCGGGGATCTAGATTTCTCATCAGATTCCAAGTGCTTGGAAATTGCATCAAGTACTTGAAATTTCAAAAATCTGATTCTTATGTCAGACATTTGAAAACATTTACTAAACATTTGGAAATCACATCAGATGTTTGAAAAGATAAACACTTGGAAGTCACATCAAGCGTTTAAAGGTTCAAATATCTAGAATTCACATTAGACATTTGAAAACATTTTATAAATGGGTACTTGGAATTCTCATCAAGTATTCAAAGATGACTGAACAAACTCAGGGCTTCAAAGACAAATCCTTTGGTCTTTGAGGAAAAATTCATTTCATTTCTTTTTAAAATTCAATGAAGGTCCATGCATGATAGCTTTATTAAACTTCCACCGGAAAAATTATCATTAAGACAATTTTCATTTATAGCGTGAATCTCTTGAACATGTTAAATGAGACAAACATTTACTAAACATCTGGAAATCACATTAGATGTTTGAAAAGACAAACACTTGGAAGCCACATCAAGCGTTTAAAGGTTTAAATATCTGGAATTCACACTAGATATTTGAAAACAATGAGATACTTGAGCAGTCACGAGTATCCATAATTTGAGGACAACTCGAACGAGTGTCAATAAGGAAGAGTACCCAGATGATGATAGGCACTCATGGACGATGGAATACTTGGTCAGTCACAAGCATCTAAATTTCAAAGACGATTCGAACATGTCAAGTGTCAATAGGAGGGTACTTAAACAATGGGAGGTACCTAAAAACAAAGGGATACCTGGACAGTTGCAAGTATCAATACTCTGAGGATAACTCGAACAGGTCGAGTGTCAAAAGAGAGTACCTAGACAATGGTAGGTACTCAAAGACGAGGGGATACTTGGATGGTCACAAGCATCCTTACTATGAAGACAACTTGAACAGGTCAAGCATTGATCAAGGAGTACATAGGCAGTGGTAGGTACCTGACGATATCTTTGATCTCTGAGAGTATGTCTGTTATTTGCACAGTATGCATACATGATTGTATGTGCTGTAAATTCCTGAGTTCAAATGTGATTCATGCATCATAATTTTGTCAATTTTGTATCATCTGAGTTCCACTGGGGAAAATTTTGAAAAACAACCTTCTTTTAGAATGTAGATGTCTTGAGCATGCCGGATGAGGGACTTTCAGTCTGAAAGGACTTTCCACTCACTCTCATGGAAAAGGCTATCCTGACCATTGATGCAGGATTTATAAGGACCACACTTCTCACGTCATCATGTCAACAAGGGTCCAAGTATTCTCGCAAATGGTACAACTTTACCAATTTGAGAGGTCTTTGTCGAAACTGTGATGAAGACTTGGTTAGCAGCTCATCAAAGGGGACCATCAAGGTCGAAGCCGATGAACGAAATGTTGCACGATCATCTTCGGGTTTACAAGTCAAGAACCCTACGAAAAGAGATAGAGTAATCTTGCTCGTATTTCTTCAAGCGATGCTTATGTACATATGAAATCCTACGTTAATTGAAGTGCCCTAGTTTGAGGCGACTTTTACAATGGGAATGTAACGTAGACTTGGCTCACATGTAAGAGGGTGAGAGTTGGTGACTGTCTCAGCATTTGTCACTAGTCTTTCTTCTCACTGTCAGATAGAGGTTCTATGGACCACAACAATAACTTTTTCTTGGCTGTATTTTTGACTGGGGGGCATTGGCCTTGCTTTTACCAGGCACACTATTTTTTCATGCCCCTATTTTTTATTCCAGTTCTTCATTTATGGGCATTGATCTTGCTTTTACCAGGTACACTACTTTTTTATGCCCCTTCTTTTTCTTGTCGTTAGAGGAACTGGCCTAGGCAAGTTCAATCGAAGCACTGTTATTAGACTCTTGAGTCTTCATCTTCAGCCGGCACTCTAGGCTATGGCAATAACTTCTTATTTGTCTCAATGTGAGGGTAAAATTACAAACTCACTTGGGTTGTACAATGAATACAAGTACATAGAGAAGGAATTGCTCTTTGTCGTTCTAAGACACTTAAATTAACGCAAGTGTTCATATGCAATAAAGACACCCGAAGATTGATGCAAGTGCGAGCAAGAAAATTTATATCTCTTTTCTCACCTTGTGATGCTGATTTTGCCTCCAACCTGCCCCAGTGTGGGGTGGTTCTTTGACGAGGGGTAGGACAGAAATTTCACCAGTGTATAGGACTCAAAGGGGTGAGCAACGAAATGCCTCTCACTGTTTTGGTTATTATACCATTCACAAGAGAACTCTTTACCCTACAGTTATGAAATCTTCTGCACTCATCTCACAAGTGTATAGATGGGGAACTGTTGTGTAGGATATGGCTTGCCTTTCATCATCCTGATGTGCCTCATCCAGCATGCTTGATCAATCTTGTATCCTTCATTTAGTTGTCTATTCTGATAATCCTCAGTGGAATCAGTGATTTAGACAGACAAAATCATCATGCAAAATTCATTTGGAAAAGGCATGCAGCATTTTAAATATGAGAGAGTTTATACTCTCAAAACAAATGAATGGTTTTTACTCAAAAAACCCTATTAATAGCTTTAGGGGTGTTTACTTGGTGGAATTGTAATTACAAATGTGTTGAATTTTGAACATCAAAAGAGTTATTCACAAAGGCCTATTCACAGATGGGTGTTGATGGATTGTCCCTATTAAGTAGGGAAATGACACAAGAAGGATCAGCTGGGGTTGGGAATGTGATCATTGATCTGATGAGTGCTCTTGCTTTTTGCCCTTGCAGAAGAGAGGATGCAAAAATAGATCAATTGGTAGGGCCAAAGTCAAACGTGACTTGAGGCCTAAAAGGTTTCTGCCATCTACTTTAGCGATATTTGAGGCGTCATTTCATTTGGGAGAGCTTATCAGAGTCTGACATATCTCTCATTCACTTGTTATCTCGCATCTTTGACGATTAGGTGATCCTACAACAGACAAGTGGGAATGTGTTAGTCACAAACTCTTCCAAGAGTTGAATAATTGGAAGCAATACAACATTACCCTTCACTGGTTTGCAGATGATTGAGTGGACCTGGAGTACGAGGAGGACATGAAGTCCTACGTCTTTCCTTTCGTCAGGTCAATTATTCTCCTTAATTGGCTCATGGATGACACGTCCTTTTACACGAAGTCAGGTGAATTCAATATGGGTCATTTCCATGTACTAGCTTGGCCAAGATTTACCGAAATTGACCATTGAGTTTGGTTATTGAATCCTGATGTTTCCTGTCAATAGGAGAATACGTCAAAAGCGGGTTCAAATAGTAGGAGTGTTGGAAACGATACCAAATTATCCTTCCCTAGAGTTTTGTATTCGCTGACTCCTAGGGATATTTGAATGTTGATGACAACCTCTTTATCTTGACACAATCAATGTCTCCTTTGATGGGCCTTCCTCATTTGTGGACATGTGTGCAAGATTGATGGTCGTTAATTCATCTTCAACGCCTTCTTTTGTGGAATTTTTCTTCTATCTTTAACCATATGACCATCAGCAGCATTGGGCAAAGTCATGTACCTCAAGCTTTTATGGAATTCAAGATGGACAATCAAAACCTCCAATTCTGATGGCAATTATTTCTTGGGAAAACATGTGTACGGAGTGAAGTTTCCAGATTCTAAAGTCATCATCTGGAATAGGGGGCTAACATTCCCCTCAACTATATGGATTTTCTCCCTGTTGACAATAGCCAACTTAAAGGAAGAGAAGAAATTCTTTCCTTGTGCTTCTTGGCTCCTCGAAGCTGGAAATCCCTTCAATGAAACCATGGCGTCTAGTTGCTCGGGCATGTCGTGCAGAGAAGGCATTGCTTAGACTTGAGACAAAGTTGTGCGGGGGCAAGGCGGAGTGCATAGAGCTCCTGGGGACGGCTTGCTAAATAGGAAGGCCAAGAGCAGCATGAGGAAGGTTATCTTTGCCTCGAGCTGCCATGGTGTGCATGCTTCGAGTTTAACTGTATGCCTATGCCTATTACGTCCTATCTTTCGTCTCCTGTAAATAGAAGAGAGAGGACGTTATTTTCGAAATTATGTTTAGGTAATAAGACTTACCCTTTTTGAAATAGGATGATCCTTTATGTTTGCCCCCGCTTTCTTGGAAGGGTGTCTTCGAATTTAGCGAGTTCACATGATGTGCCAGCTTTAAATGCCTCCTGTCACACTAAGTCAAATGGGATGATATTCTAGGACACGAAGTGAGTGAGTCAGAAAAACAAACATGATTAAATTTAACATCTTGTTTTGACGAAAGCTTTTGGTAATGAAACATTTTTTGTTTTCAAAAGTATATATCTTTGGGGAGAAGAAAGCATGAATTGCAAAAAATTTTGAAAAAGACTTCTATCCTTTTCGAAGCAAACAAAAATTCTTGCGGAAAAGAATTTTGTAACATACTTGAGGAAAAAGATAAAAACACTGATTGAAAGCAATTCCCTTTGCCAAAGTTTTTTTTTTTTTTTAAACTTTATGATAATTACTTCCAAATTTAAATGACTGTGGCATTAAATCCTAGACTAATCATGGACCGCTCAATATATACAAGAAGGTAAGTAAATTGCAAAGTGCACAAATAAAAACTTACTTCATGCAAGAAAATTGATGACAATCACACAGACATGCGCATAAGATGTGAGGCTTAACACCTAAACTACAAGGCTTAGCAAGTTAGAGCCAAGAGGATGGGCCGACTAGTCGCAATCTCGCGTACAAATGTTGGGTCCTCTTAGCTCTTGCTCAGTCAAAAGGAAATCCCATGATTACGCGGTTTCGCGGACAGGGATAAACATTTTGACACCAAGAAAATTTTCGGGGTTGAGAAAGGCAACCTCTACATCGCGGTCTCGCATTCAAGGTTGGTTCATTTCTCAACACCATCCTAGAATCCTTAAATACGGTCCAAGTCTGACGGCAGGTTGTGTGTGCAATGTGTAGTGCTAAAACAATTTGAAAATCATGCACACCAATTTATAATGCAACCAACACTTCAATGATAAGAAAAACATTCAATCTCAATACCTTCCTACAAAACAAAGAGTCGACAAGCACTACTCCCCTTATACCTCCCATCTGCAAGAACATTTAACACCTCATGTTAAGAGCGTACCTCGTTTCCATGCTGCCAAACAAATATTTTTTAAAAATAAACAGGCCTATGTCCACTATGAGTTTTAACTATGTCCCCAGCGGAGTCGCCAAGCTGTCGCGACCAAAAAATTGAAGGTGAATTATTCAAAGAAAAGGCTAATGGATTACTAAGTCCGAAGACTTGGCACAGACCCTCCCAAGTCCTACCAATCGCGACTTGATACTAAGAAATTAATCCATTTAAACATGCAATTATACTTAATTTGGAGCCGCCACTAACCAATTATGGTTGATTAGAAACCCAAGTAAAGTATGGGAGAATACTTTACTTTTGCAAACCAAAGATTCAATAAGTCCGGGGACATGGTTACGCTAGATTAATCTAACGCCCTTTCGGTACCTTTTCATTTTAATTTCAAAAATATTTTACATACAGTCTTAATTAATTTTAACCTAAGCTACTACCATGCAAAGAGTGGTCATGCGGGTACATAATCAGTAAAATAACATTCAATCAACCGAAGTGATAAATTGTAAGAAATTATAAACTACAACTTCATTAAGGTCCACTCTCTAAAGAAAAACTTACAAAAATGTTTATAAAAATGCATGCCCTAAACATGATTTCTAAATGACATGACGCCTAATTTTTCTTTTTCTTTAAAAAATGTTAATTATATGCAATCTTAATTTAAATTTGATATGCATGAGTTTTACTTTAATGACATGTGAGATGCAATTCATATGACATAATTTGAATCATTACAATATGTGTGCAATCTAATTTACATAATCCTAAATATGCATGTGCTACATGATATGGGATGGATGACATGACAATTCTATATACATGTTCTTTTTATGATTCTTTTTTAATACATATATGCAACCTACACTAAACAATGATGACATAAAATGTGATTAATTATGAAGTAACCTATTAACTAACCAAGTAAATGACCTTTGTGTTTTCTTCTTTTTAAAATGACTTAATAATTCGTTTAAAATGACTAATCTTTGGCTTTTTCTATTAAAAAAACTACACGACGGAAATATTAAAACATTAACCTATGACCCACTAACTAAAGCGTAACACGTGGTGTGCATATCATGAAATCTATATAACCTGAATAACAATTTTTTTGTTCTTTTTTGTTTTGGTTTTATTAAAGGAAAATTATCCTAATTCTATATGAATCTTAAAAATTAAAACGCGTTGCTTTAAACATGAAATGTGTATGGACCTAAATACCTAAATCCTAGATATGACATATGATATGATAGTGACGTGCAAATAACGATGATGCATCAAAATATACGTCCTATTGATAATCTGCCAACATGAATCAATGACATATTATCTTTATATGAAACAATGATGTCGCGCAATTCATGAATTTGCCATGAAAAGTCGAAATAATCAAAAATCTAACCCGACGTCTCGGGGCTCAATATTTTTTACTATTATGACTTAATATGACAAATTTCCTAATCAGATAATGATAAAAATAAATTAGAACAAATCAAGTTAGAATAAAAAACTATGAAACTAAATATTTGGACTAAATTTAACCTAAAAATTTACCTAGTCTAACTCACGGCCGACTTGGGGAATGGCGAGGAAGCAGCGGTGACCGAGCTGTGATGGTGGTTTGGTGATGGGTCGCCGTTCGGAACAGGGGCTGTTCGTCGGAGATCCGACGAGGTTCGGGCAGTAACCGGACCTTCAGCAAAAGAGGGGAGGCAGCAGGTGGCTTCGCTCGGTCTTGGGCGGAGGAGAAAACCCAGCATCAAGGAGGTCGCTCGGGCGTGTAGCAGCTCGCTCAGGCGGAGGACTCGGGGCTGGCGAACGCAGCAGCAGGGAGGCGCGGCGTCGGTGACCGGCGAACAGCAGGGTCGCGGCGGCGGCGGTGAGCAGTGGCGTCGGGGGTCACTGCTGGTGGGAGTAGAGGAGCAGCAACGTCACAGGCAAAGACGTCGGGCTACTAGAACTGGTTCGGGCTGCTGTTGAGGGAGCAGCGGCGTCAGGTTGAGGCGGAGCGTGACGTGGACAGGGGATGGCGTCGGCAAGGCGGCATAACGACCGACAAAGGCAACAGCAAATGCGGTGGTATCGTGGCGGTGGGTCGTTGGAGCAAAGGGCTATCTATCAGGGCTCCGGTGTCGAACTCGGGCATCGCGGGCGTGAAGCAGAAGTGGAGCCGACCGTCGCAGTGGGATGGAGCAGAATCGGAGCCGGCAGGGGGAGGGCAGAGGCAGAACCGGCGAAGGGTAGAAGGTGATGAATAGTAAATGTCCAATCACCTTTACCACTTTTACTTTTCTTCACTTTTTCCCTTTCCTTCTCCTTTTGTGTTTTTCTTCTTTTCTCGAGGACTCCATGAACGGCTCCCTCTCTCTCACTTCTCTCTCTTTTACTTTTCACTTTTGCTCTCACAAAAACTCTATTTCCTTCTGTGAGTGTTTCGAAAAACCAATGAAAAGCCCCGCATAAAACTGAAGCCTCGCATTCTCTATTTATAGAGAAAAAACTCAAATTTGTTTTTGCAGGTGAAGATTTCCCAATATAATTGCACATATTCACTCAACTACTCAACAAAAAAATAGCTCCAAAATCACACATTTGTATTTTGAAATGAGGAGATACGTTTAACAAGAAAAATATGCTTCTTCATTCAAAAAAAATTTCAAAGTCTCCCTCCACAATCAAATGTTTTATTTTATTTATTATCCTCTAATTTTATTTTCTAAAAGATAACTTTGATCCTAAATTAGGTGTCAACACCATGGATAGCATCACGTCATCTATTAGGAACTTTCTACAATAGGTCTGCTAAACTAAGGTGAGTCTTGTCAAAACTCATACCCCTTATGACAGGTTCATTTCCTAAACAATCTATAAAAGACAGGAATCGCCACTAGCCTCTTTTTGGGGATTGGATAGAAAACCCAATTGAGGATCGGGAGTGGTCTCTCAATTTCTACACAATTAGAGATTTTAAATTCAAGGACTTGGGTTATGTTAATATTTCTATTAGCACCCTTTCGATACCTAACGATTTGTCATGTTTTCTAAAGTGACATGCATGTCGTTTTTACTTTTTTGAGTCAATGAAACTAATTAAGTGATCATGCGTGGATGGTTGGTTTTATGCAATTCTATTTCTATAAATGTGAAAAGAAGGCAAACAATTGAAATTTAAAGATAATGAGATAAGTGAACACTCAAGTGAACAGTTTAGGGAAAGCGGTAAATCTAACATGCAATCCTAAAAAATGAATAAAAATCAAACGGAAGAAATAAATCCATAACTCGTCAAGCACTTATACAACACGAAATGACCCGAAACATATATCGAGGACATATGAATACAAAATAGGGTCAGATTGGACATCGACCGTCCATCGTCTTCATGTCTCAAAGGACCTTAACCTCCAAGGACCTATTCTAATCGTAATCTAAAATTAGGAGTAGGTACATACAATAAGAAAGAAACAATCATTCATAGCAAAAAAACAAAAAAAAAAAACCAATACAAGACAATCAAGAACAATCTTGGAATGAAGATAATATGCACAATTTAAACAAAATTAGCCTCGTGGTTGGCATTTGCAATTCATGCGACAATCCCTCTAGGAAGTCTACCCCAATTCATTTTTATGGCTTACAACCATTGGTTCCATTTGTATTCTCGTATGACAATCAACGCTTATAAGCCCCTAAGACAAGTTCTAATTGTATCCCAACGATATCCCACGAAATCATGCATCACACCTATGCATCCATCTAGAAAAGCACATGCATAGCGGAAAATAAACATGCAGGCAGACCCTCGAACCTTGGTTCTTAATTAATCAGACAATTTCAATGAGCTAACATTGGATCACTTATTCAGTCAACAAGTGCCAAACACAATCACGAGCATTTAAGAAAGGTAAACAAACCAAAGATTATTGAGGTTCAAATGATGCTCAAAAGTCATTTGAAGAACAATTAATAGTGAATTGTGAGAAAATATGCTAATAAGATTACAAAGACGGCTATGGAACACATTTAATCATCAAGGCTAACTTGGATGCATCCTGTACACTCCAATCAAGCTTTGTAGACGCCCTAAATATGTTCCAGACCTTAGATAACATCGATGTCAAACCAAGAGCATAATTCGAAAATTTGGAAAGACAACATGAAAACTTGGAAATTTTATGCACGAGCATCACTCAAACTAAAATTACGCTCAAATCAATAAGAATGCAGATTCATGACATTAGAAGAGTCTGAAAAGCATGATAAAATACTTTTTATTTTTCGAGACATAAAGTTCAAAAAGTGAGGATTAAAGTCCGTGAAGACATGTAAGTTCAACTTAGCATGCAAGTTGTCCTAAAAATTTCTAGAAGGAAATCACAGCACAGAATTGCAACAAAATATCACAGAACAAGGTGAAAAAAATCAATGCAATTGGAAGGGAACCTATGACAATTTGTTCCAAGAAAATTACACAACATCAACAATATCATGGGGAACAACTTTCATGGCAAAATTTTTCTAACGTGAGCTACATAGGAATTTATGAAAATTCAAGAATGCACAATACCACGTCAGAAATGCAGCAAAATAGCAGGGTATCATGACACATTAATAGTGATTTGACCTAGTAAACAAAGTCTAAAGAATATGAAATTTTACCACAGTGTGAACAAAAGAAAGATGAACAAACTTTGTTAAGGACCCAATCTTAGAATCCTTGACAAGAAAATCATAGAAAAATGACAAGAGGTCAGCTTCGACAAGGGAAAAACAGGGGTTGTGAATCTCACTTTATGACAGATTTCTATCATATCTTGACAAAAATGGAAAATGGATCAAATGATGTACAAATCATGCGAAATCGGCGTCATTGGAAAGATTAAAGCCAACCCACTTCCTAAGAGAAGTGGAGTCCAATTGAGGTCAAATTGATAGTCGAAAAATCGTGAGGGCATGCAAATCAGCCGCAAGCAAATTAGAACATAATGCATGATTAATGGTTTGTAAAACCATCTAGACAATGCACAAAAAATGTGAAACTCGCAGAAGACATAAAATTGAATGTGATGAAGGTTTGGTTAATACATTTAACCCTAAATCAAAGTGCAAAGAAGTCACACAAATCATTAACATTGAAAGGTGACTTATTGCTAAGAACAACATACTTGACAAATTTCAGTTATGATTTGCTGCATTGATGCATGATTTTCACATGACAAATGAAGTTCAAATGTGACTTGTGACACATCGATGCGAAGCTTGTAACATGAACTTGAAATGTCTAGAAGATATCGAGACCTACTTTGGCCTTTACAGGACTCAAACAAAGAGGTTTTAGTAGGTTCGTGATCAGCCTCTAACTCAATATGCTTAACATAGAATATAAGTAATTTTTGGTGATCTAATGACTTGCAAAAATTTTAAGAAAAATCCTATTTGTAGAATGCAACATTAACAAACATTTTTAATCAAGGTAGTTAAACCTAATTTGATCCACATGAGCATAAATGAAAATGGCAAAACATGATAATGCAAGGGATTTCGGAAAACACAGCAGCACTGACATGACTTTGCGCATCGATTAACATAGTAAAGGACGATCAATTTGTGCAAATAGTACCTCATTAGGGCACTTATAGAGAGTACTATGACTCTTACGAAGGATGCGAACCAAATAGACTCATTTAAGGCCCTAATTTTAAGCAAACATAGGTCGGACTTATTGTAGGGCAGACTAACCTAATGACGATTTTTGGTGATTTTACCAAACCAAAACATCCCCAAAAAAATTATTTAAAAAAAAAAAAAGATATGATATAACTAAGATAATTTCATGCAAATTCCATAAAGGAAGGACTTCTAAAATCCAAACACAAAAATCAGTATAAAAATGGCAAAATAGCAATTCACAGCAAGTCAGAATGGCAAATCAAAGCATAGATCGCAGTAGAATCAATGAACTTCAGAGGCATTATTCAGGTATCAAACGACCTCCGCTCAGAACGTACAACCTATCAAATCAAAGCTTGATGAGTCTATATTACACATTTAGAAGGGCTTGAGGCTAGAAAACGTCATTCACCACCTCGTTTTAGCCAAAACACAAAGTCACATATAAGAACACGATTTTGCAGATCAAGGCAAATTCGGTGATTATGTCACTTAGATCTCTGAGCAGTTGAAAAAATTCACCTGTACAGGAACATATGAGCTAAAAATATGCCGAAAGCATTACTGAAAGTGCATGCTTCTTATTAAAAAGAGTAAACCATAGACTTGATCATAGACCAAGCAATGCATCTGGGCTATCTAACCAGGGTACATACATAAACTTTTGATCTGTCATGTCCAGTTGGCTGAGGTTGTGTCTAATGTAAAATGCTGGCAGGGGGAGGCGATATGATCACCCTTCCATCCAATCTTCGATCTCGCTCAACTATTTTCAGAAAAGTGCTATTAATTATTTTTCAAACTTTTTTGTTTGATTGTTTGGAATGGTTGGGCATTTAGGCCTGATTGAAGCCCTGCCACCCAGTCTGACCATTTGGCCTACAATGTTTGTAAGGCGAGCCTTTCCCGAGCATGTTTTGATCACACCTACCAATGATCTCCTCTGCTTCAACAGTCATAAGGCAATAATCAAGTTGAGCCCAGACAACAATCTGCCTAGACTCTCCTTAAAATATTGATACTAATATTGTCAGTCGAGCAGAATCGAGGCTTGATGTCACTATTTAGCTCAAACTCGAAATATTCTGGATTAACTTGATTCTCACTAATGTGCTTACACTTTTAAGCTCAAGTCATGCACGTAATAGATACCATAGTGCCCACCGTTAAAAAAAAATACTTTTATGCAGAAGCTATCATCATTAATTTAAATTTATAAAGTAGACAGGGGGATGAAAAGTTACCTTTGCCATTTCCTCTATCAATAGATAAGATATGGCGATGACCCTTCGAGGTGAACCTTTCACGACCAGGCAGGTCCCATGTCAACCCGAGACCAAAGGCAAGTTCATTATCAATCATCATCAACTAATCACAAATCATCATTTAATATCCTAGACCTCATATCTAAGCTTAAATCATAATCCTAGGGTCGAATCCTAGCCCCAACCGGCTAGTCCGATCTCGCTTCATCAGATTCATAATTCAAGGGGTTACCTTTTGCGATTTTGTTGAAATCTAACACAATCGAATGAAACTCGAACCGCCAGAACACAACTTGAACTTCAAGGACACCGAATCGACCTCGTGGACTCACCAGGAGGTCAGATCGGAGATCGGACCACCGTCTAGCCTAGACAGAATCGGTCCAAAATGGATCGATTTTGGAACGCTGGTGAAGATCAAACCGTCAGAAGTCCTTCGGTAGTTGTTCGGCTAGGCGTCAACCACCAGGACTCCAAGGATGGGCCAAGGAAGGTGATCGATGTGCTTCAGGATGTCAGGGGACCGCTGGACTGCCCGGTTCAGCCGATAAGCAAATCAACTCAAATCATTGGCAATCACCAACTCGATTGCCAATGATGATCTTGAACAAAGCTCAAGCTTGGACGGGAGGATGCAAAGGCCGTCGGAGGGATTGCTGGACACTAGCACGTCAGGAAGCAAGTGAGGATGGCCGCCGAAGGGGGATCGGCAACGGCAAGTTGGCCGGTATGCGGTGGTGGACTGACGGAGGGTGTGTGGGTGCAGAGAGGAAGTTTGGGCAGGAAAAGTGAGGAAAATAGAGAGAATTTCAAAGCATTTTCTGTAACTTTGATCTCTAAATTTCACAAATGAACCCCCTAAGGTTTTGGAGGGAAAAACTTTATATAGTATTGATTTAATGTCAAATCTTGATTGTCGATTCAATCCGACAGTTGAAATTTGATCTAATGACCAAATTAAGCTCATTAAGGAGTAATCCTACTTAAAACGAGTCCTGTGATCAATTGGGTCGTTTTGATTTGCAAATAAGGAGTTAAAATGCAAATTGTGATTAGGCCTAATTAAGGGTGATTTTGCAAATTCACAAAATATAGGGGTAACTTCGCAAAATTTGGAAAATGTAAGGACGTGAAGATGAAATACACATGACAAGGAGTCGATGGGCAATCGCCGATGATCAAGAACGGATCGACAATGGGCAAAACCGGCCTATCTCACCAACGGCCAGTCGAACCGATCGGACTGAACTGTTCAATCGGTTCTTGACCGATTCTGGCCCAAGCAATCCTTAAGCCTGGAAGTTTTGTGCAATCAGGTCCCTCGAGGACTAGATTGAAAAGAAAACTCACCTAATTTGAGGAGAAACGGTGCAATTATGATGGAATTAGGTCAATTGAACCACGTAAATACGATCCATTCTTTTATATTAACCTAATTGCTTGATTATTGTGAAAAATAGTGGACCTATACCATGGGTACACAAAATTGAACATTATAAGCCAAAACGGACAATTTTGCAATTTCTCACTCGAAATCACAAGTTAATTGAAATTGAATTCAATTAATATTGTGATACACCTATTCGACTAATTGCACATGCGTAGGATAACCTATTGCATCCAAATTGACCTTGAATTAATGTCATGACTCTTATGCCGAAAAATGACTCGAGGTCTAATATCGAAATTGAACATTGATTCATGAAATTAAACTTTAGTCTCGAATGGGCCAACTTGAATTTCCTTAATTGAAGCTTATTATCTCGATTATCCTATATTCAAGAAAGTGAGATTCCGCAAGTTGGAAAGTTTTCATGTGAAATTCTCAAAATGCACCTTGGATTTGGATTTATCTAGAGAAAATGAGTAGAATAAAAGTAACTATTCACAACTCATGAAGAATTGGATCGAACCTCCTAATCAGGGCTAAAAATGGCAATTCGCCTTTTGACATGACCGTTCTCGAAATTGAGTGAACGAGTGAATGAGAAATAATATTTAGACCAAATGTCATAAAAGGAACTAGATCTAATTATGACAAGAATGAAAGCAATTTTATTTTTGGTTGATTTCGAATCTAAAACCGAAAAATTTGGAAAACAAAGTTCTTAATCGATTTTCGAAAATTTTTCAATACTAAAGTCAAATTGACACTAACATGAAGCTTTTTGCGTTTTTTTATTTTTTTTATTTTTTTATCAAAAATGTGACCAAAAGTCAACCATTTAGTTGATTGTTCCTAAAAAGTTGATGTTTGTGTCAAATCTTTGAAATTTTTGAAAATTACCTTACCTAAAGTGAAATCAACTGTTTGACTTTTTGGGTTTTTATTGGAAATAAATAGGAAATCATTTATAATGACAAAATAAAAAAAAAAAATGAAAAATGACATTTTTTTTTTTGGTCAAGAAATGGGCTCCATTACTATTGGAAATCCTAATCTCGATTTTTACCTTTTATAGACGCATCGATTAAAAATTATGTCAACAAAGAAAAAGTTGTTTAACAAAAATATTTCGTAACATTCAGTAGACTATTAATCATAGGAAACCTGACAAAATCTAAAAATAATCCTAAACAGAACAAAATATTCAAAAAGTAACAAGAGAAAACAAGAAATGGGTGTATGCATTCTAGAGAGTCTGACCTTAGAAAATTACCCAAAAACCCTCACTGATCAGGTAGATTTTTCCGATTGAAAAATTAAATTACAAAAAACTTTTTTCTTAGACAAGATGTTCAATTCAGCTTTCCCAAATTATATTTACAGGCCATTAAAAGTAATAGCTTTACATTGTACCTTTTGTACTTGTGATTGGCTTGAATTTGAAATGTAAGCGGCGAAAGGATTTTTAACCAATTTACCATCCATTGGACTGGTACTTCCTTACAGATAATCACTTATAAAAAAGAGAGATTTTGGTGATCACTTAAAGACGATAAGTATTTTCTCGTTACAAGTGAGCAATTTAGGGTAATAGAGGTTCATAACTTGCTACTTTCAGGGGAAGGAGAGAGGATGGAGGAGAGACAGAGATGCAATCCTGTAAGGGTAATGTTTTCCTCCAACCACGATTGAAGGAAATTTTCTCGAACTCATCCATCTGATTGATGGGTTAAATTTGACCATTGCCAACCAATAGGGTGATTAGAGGAAATTTCCTCCAACCTACCGCATCCTATAAATGCCTAATTAGGGGTGCATCACAAAAAGAGTTTCTATCCTAGCCTAGCTATCCACACAGAAACAATGTATGCTGTAGCCCCTTTATTCGCAAGCGCATAGGGCTATGCTTATTCCAATTCAACAACACATGATTTATATCATCATTTCACAAGTTAATAGAGCAAGACTATGATTGAGCAAACTATTCCCGACGTGCGTCACGTGGAGATCTCGACTCACGGAGTCTCTTCTCATCGGAGAGTTGCTTAGCGAACCTGGAAGAGTTTATACTAAAATTAATTAGCCATTTCAATGCTTATTGAAGAAAATAAATCTCAAAGTGCAACAATTTTCCTAAGGACTTTATTGTATGAGAAATATTTACGCAAAAAAAGCTTTACCTTTTGAGGGCTTCCTCGTTGGTGCCGGCATTTGGAATGGGTTCGTAGCGGCCAGTGTCGAGATCAAATCGCGAGACCAGCTTCTTCAACAATTGCTCGCCAACTTTCACCAGACCTTCCAAGTTCTCCTTCGTGGATGTGTCCACCGAAGATAAAGTCCCCTTTAGACTGTCATCCTATAGCAATGCATTCAATTTTCGTAGCTTGAGTTGGTACCAAGAGTAGATTAATAGAAATCACAACAAAAGAATTCAAAGTTGTTTGGGATAGTTTGCATTTCATGTTTTCAACATTTATGAGATATTCCACATCGCTTGTGTATAGACTTTACATATTCTTTATATTTATATATGATCTTCTTCTACCGACTAGTTTAAGTTTTTGAGCTGGATTTCCTAACATGATATCCTAATGGCAAGTCATCCCTAAATCTGCTTGCACATGAGAAGGAGTGTAAAAATTTGTGATACTACATGTCTATATGAATTTTATACATCCATCATTATTTTTATGTTCTTCATATATGTATTCTCCTGCCACCTATTAATTTAAGTTTTTGAGTTGAAATTTTAACTAAATTCACATCTCTCGTCATTCTTCTTTTACCATTCCAACATATTGTGATGCATGAGAGAGGAGTTGTGTTAGTCTACGATCCCACTAGTATAACAAGAGAAAGGCAAAGATGATCATTTCCCTCTTCATCCACTACGCTAGGGGAAAATGACATATTGATATCTGAACTTTTAATTTATTTAATATGATCCTTGGACTATAACTCGATGTATAATGCGGTTCTTAAACTTTTAATTTGTTGAATATAGTTTCTCAACTTAGTCCATAAATTATGTGAAGAAGTTCAATGTTGTCCTTCTATTAATTCAAAGTTCAGTGACAATATTGAACATTTTCATGTCGTTCATGAATTAAGTTGAACATGTATAAAAATTAAGTGAACATGTTGAACAAATTAAAAATTCAAGAATCATATTACATATTGACTCAAAATTTAGGAATTATTTATGTCATTATCCCATATGCTAACTACTAACTAGACCCTTTTAACTTTTCTTACATATCTATACTTTCATATGTTGTCACCTATGTATTCTTAATCGATGCTAAGATCTTCCAAGGGGGCAATCCATGAAAATCTTGATGGTTTCTACTTTTTAACCGCGTTAGTGTCAATCACCGAACAGCAGGCCTACATGAAAACGATTTTTCTCCACCTATAGCCGGCACAAGAAGAAGACATTTCGGGACCACACCAAGAGGGAGTACTTAGCGAAGATCTTACATTAATACGGAGGTAATTCTTCTCGGACTGGTAGGCCTTGAAGACCACGGAATTGTGGTAATCGACAATATCGGAACTCCCTTGAGAGTAGACATCTATCAAAGGGCTCGTGCCGTCCTGGTACAACCAGCAGAACAACCCCCACTTCGAGGCCTTCTTGGCATTGAACATGAGCTCCGACGTGTCCGAGCCAGTCCCGAGCGAGATCACCAACAATCGAGTGTAGTCGACGGGCGGTTTGATGTCGAAGAAATGTGGTTCTTCCCTCAAGATCTGCTTGGTCACTTCACTGATGGCGACCAATGTCTGAAAGAAGGGGACGTTGAAATATGCCAATACATTGAACAAAATAAATAATGATGTAATGATCTAGTCTAGATTTGTAAGCTTCTCTCTCGTTTTCCGGAGGTTTATATCTAGTCTATGTTTGGGTTTTTTGCATGTATGTTTTCAGGATTTTGCTTTTCTTAGGTTTTTTCTGGTGTTCAAGTTCATTTCAAAGGAGATCGGAGGAGTTTCATGAATGTATCGCTCTCATTGTTAGATCTATGCTAACTCAACCTTTTTTACTCTAAACGGTGATGTTGCTCAAATGCTGAACCTAGGCATGACGTATGGAGATCTCGATGTATGCTTATTACTAAAGACGGATTTGGTAATTGATCATCGATTTTGATTTGAAGAAGTTACAGATTTACTCTTTGAGAATATAACTCTTAATCTCGTTCTAATAATTCATCTTGTTACTTGGAGCTTAGCTGTCTAGAATTTGTTTTGATTTGTAATTAGATTGTTTCTCTCCTCCCTTTTTTTTGTGGTGAAGAATGAATGAAATAATATTTTGACCCAAAAAAAAAAAAACCTAGCGTCTTTAAGCTTTATGAATCAAAATATTGATTCTCATCTCTACCGCTCAATCACTTTATGATAGAAATTGATTGATTTGATTGGATTTTTCTACTTCAGCATCGTGAACCTCGTGTATAAGATACCTTCTCACTGTGAGAAAGAGATGATTTGACTCGCATATAAGATTTTCCACATTCTAATCAAACACGCACTTGACCACTTAACCGATCATACATACCGGATTGTTAGCGACCATACCACCGTCGATGAGATTAAATTCATGGGTCTCTTCCGTCGTGAAATAATGTGCAGGGAAGTAAGTCGGAGCGGCCGATGTGCCAATGCATATGTCCGATAGTTGAGCGTCCAAGAATGTATGTTTCGACACCTACGCGAGGTACAAATCCATTGGAAAACGTCAAATATGATACATTATTGTGGATAGATTAATATTTATATGTATCGTTGTTTCCCTTACATAAAACTATAAAATTGATTATAATAGTCTTTGTCAAACTGGCATTATCAGTAATCCCTTTTTTCAATTGGAATTCAGAAGCTGCACTGAGACCTTTCACCCTCCAAAACTTCTACACAAGGCTATAATGATTTGAATATTTTCACGGCATGCGTGCACTCACATGGGGTAGTTCCAATATGAATAGGGGATTGATATAGATCAAATTCAACAATTCGCGAAGGTCCAAGTACTGTGTGATTGGATCATGTCTCCCTCGATCGGTCATATACACACTAACACTAATGTGTCACTCCAATGAAAAAAAAATGATGAAATTGCTTAAAGGATTTATTCAGATAAACAGGAGTTGAGTTATATATTTTCATAAATCCTTAATTAAAACAATTTATCTCGAATTCGGCCCATTCATATACAGATTTAACCAAACACAAATATGCTTGGCGTCTATGTTTGCAACTCTTATTAGTCAAAAGATTAGTTGAAGGAAGTTTGCTACAACCTTCTTCACCTTGAGATGGAGAAAAAAGAGAATTTTAGTCAAAAAATTATAAACCTATTGCACTTTTACCAATTCAGTCAAAAACTTTCAATTATACAAATTGAATCTTAAATCTTTTTTCACATGTTACCAATTGAGTCCATTCAATCAAAATCTTCTAGAAATCACTAATGCAAACGTAGGCCATCTTAAATGCAATGACCAACGCTAACGCAAATATTTTTAAATAATACTTTTTGGATTTTTATAATATTTTTTGCTTTGGACTCAGGCCGGCATGCGTGCACTCACACGGCATGTTTTGAAAAATGGTTTTGAATATTTTCACGGCAAGCGTGTACTTACACGGTGTAGTTCCAATGGGAATAGTGGATTGATATAAATCGAATTCAACAATCCGCAATGGTCCCAGTAACGTGTGATTGGATCATGTCTCCCTCAATCGGTCATGTGCACACTAATACTAATGTGTCACCCCATGAAAAAAAATTATGAAATTGTGAAAAGTTTTTATCAGATAAATAGGAGTTGGGTTGTATATCTTCCTCCAGCCCTAATTAAAAACAAGTTATCTCTAATTCGACCATCCACATGCAAATTTAACTAAACATAAATATTGTTACCATCTATGTTTTCAACTCTCATCAATCAAAAGATTTAGTTGAAGGAAGTTGACTACAACCTTCTTCACCTTGAGAGGGAGAAAAACAGGGAAAATTACTCAAAAAGTTTTAAACCTATTGCATTTTTGTCAAGTTAGTCATAAACTATTCAATTGTGCCAATGAAATTATAAACATTTTCACATGTAGCCTATTAATTCTATTTGGCCAATTATGGCTAGAAATCACCGACACGCACACCGGCTATCTTATGTGGGACGACCAATGTTGACGTAGACGTTTTTGAATAATATTTTAATATTTTTCTTATTTTGTATAATTTTTTTGGGTTTTGCCTTTTTCTTTTCTTTTCTTTTCTTTGGACTCAAGCCAACGAGGGCCAGGACGTACTGACCCTGGGCCGGCAAGGACCATGGAACCCTCACTTGGCCTAGATATGGCGAGGAGAGAGAGAGGAAACAAAAAAAATATTTAAAAAAATTCAAAATATATTAAAATGTTATTTAAAAAATATCTACAATAGTGCCGGTCGTACCACGTAAGACAGTTGGCATTCACATCAGCTATTTCTGGCTAAGATCAGTCAACTGGACTCAATCGGCACAATTAAAAAGTTTATGATTTTTTGACAATTTTCTCGAGAAAAACATTTCTCATATGACTTGTACACAAAATAGAAGCGCACGCTCTCCCAAAAACATACAGGAAACTCACCTCATATGAAGAAAATAAAACTGGTTCGAGCTTTTTGATGTCGAAGGTGGGGATAACCAAGCCGGTAAGGCTATCGTGCAGCCTCGTGGTTCCAAGTAACTTCCTTATTAATTTGTGAAGATACACTCCGTTGTACTTTGGTCCCGCCAGAGATCTCAGCGTGCTCACGACCGAACCTAGGCACCCACTTTTTTGTATTGACAGAGGTAGCGGGAGCAAGCAGAAAAGAAACGAAAAAGACTCAAATCAGTTCGATCATTCAAACTAGCAACACGAGTGGTATGTCAATAATCGATTACCATCCTTGAGGGAAGATCTTAGGACAATTCTCCAAGTAAAATGGGACTATGTCTTTCGCGGCGAAGAGAGGACGGTTGTCAGCATCAGGCGCAGACAACATGGCCGTGATGAGACCTCCGGTGCTTGTTCCCGCTATTACATCGAAATAATCTGCAAGCCTCGCACCTTCGCCATCCAGCTCCTTCACCCAAAATACTCATTAAATTCCGCATTAGTATCTAATCAAGAAATGGTTTGCACGCCGGCGATGCCCCGTGTTGTGAAAAATGTAAAAGAAATAGGTAAGTCAGAGAGTTGCATGACTCAGCGAACACCATCATCAAAATTTGGATGAAAGTGCAGAGCGAAAGAGCAGAATGTTTGGCATGGCTTCCTTCCTCCCACACAGGAAAGAAGAAACGAAGAAGAAAAGAAAAAGAATGCCTTCTCAAAATCTTCTAGGACTCTAACCCTAATCATCGTTACATAAGAATGTAACTCTTGCCTCCACTTTGTTTGTGTGGTCTGTTCATGTTATTACCTGAAGTTGGGCTTCGAGGTAACCGAGAATGACTCCTGGAATGATTCCTCGGACTCCTCCGCCATCAATACTAAGGATCGTAATGAGTTTTCCGTACTTCGGAGGCTGAATTTTCAAGGACAAACGTTCGCTCTCCATTTCTTTTCACTCGTTAATGCAAGAATTGAGAGAGACGGACAGAGAGAGACAGGTGAATTTTTCTCTTTTTTTGGTCTGTGAAAGATGAATGAACGCGTGGTAGATAGAGAGATGAATGAACCTGTGGTGTCTCTATGGTTGTGAAGCTCATGAGCATTTATAGAGGGATGCAACTTATTACTTGCTAGACTAAAATTTTGAACCTATTGTACTTTTATTAATTCAATTCTGAACTTTTCAAATTTGCCATTTGAGTTATAAAACTTTTGACAATTTGCCAATATAATCCACCTAACCATTGTTGGCCAAAAATTGCTGATATAGACACTGGCCGTTCTAAGCGGAATGATCAGCACGATATGGATAATTTTTTAAAAAAAAATTAATATTTTTTCGAAGTTTTTATGTCTTATTGTCTTTTTTCTTTTCTTTCTTTTTTTCTTTTCATTTTTCTCCACCGGTCGCACAAGCCTTGGCAATGGCCAATGATCGGCCAAAGACAACAATTGGTGATGTTGCCCTTGCTGGCTTCTGGCAAGGGTGACCCTCACCCAAAGATGGTGAGGTCGCCTCCCTAGTGACCAATGAGGGTCGGCCTCGCCAACTTTTGGTGAAGCTTGCCCTCATTAAATGCCAACAAGGGCCAACCTCGCCAACCTTGGCAAGATTGAGCCTCGCCAATCATTGCCTTTCTCTGGTCGCCGACTATCACATAGGCCCATTGACCATCGCCAAGGCGCAACAACCGAAAGAGAGAAAATGGGGAAAAAAAAAAAAAGACAACAAAAATATATTTAAAAAATTGTCAACGTCAACACCAACCGTGTGACATAGGACGGCCAACATTTGTATCATCTATTTCAGGCCAAAAGTGGTCAAATGGACTACATTGACAAAAATATGAAAGTATTTAGCAACTCAATTAAGAAAGTATAATAAATTTAGAATTTTTTTGAACAATTTTCGCAACATATGTGTACAAAGAGATTCAATATAGGCAATCATCAAATGCTGAATATGAACATACAAATGGCCGTGTGGCTTTTGTTCAGTTCTTGCTTAGTCAATTTGCGCGTTCCTCTTAAGTGAGTGCGAAAAAGGGATTAAGACCGAATCGCTTCTTCAAACTGACAAGGTCTTCTCATAGGCAAAAAGGGGTTGGTCCACGATGGGCGAAGGTCGTTACTTGTTACACATTTTGGAGTGTTCTCGAGGAAAAGAGAGATAAGGGGGAGGTGGAAGTTAGGTTGGTTTTGATCATTCACGAAAGCAAATATGATGCACGTGCGAGACGAGCTTGTTCAACGCTTGAGTGGTTATTAGAGACCTAGACATAGACGACACCTGCATAACTTTTGGTTGAGTGAAGGTTTTTAATTTCTTGACATGGAATGGACCTAATAGACAAGATTAGTTGAGTATCTATATATATACACATACATTTGAAGATCCAATAAAGCCTAGCTTTATGTAACGAATGGATATTTTTTGTGAACTTGTCTAGCATTTCTCTTTAATTCTTAGGAATGTAAGTAATACTTTAGCCGCTTCAGGAGTGGAACTGGGTTATAATGATTCTGACCTCGATCGAAATTAAGCTAAGATGGAGTGATTCGAGTAGAAATTAAGCCCATTTCAAACTTACATATACTTGACTCAAGCAATTGACTTGCCATGATACCTGAGCTTGAATATAGATAATGCTTCGATAAAGAGGAAAATGGTGCGATTGATTTCTTAACTCTTGAAGTGCACAAAAGTTGATTGATAAATACATCATGACATGTAATGTTTTATGAATCGTGGGCATTTCTCTTTTTAAATAATCCTAAACAGTATAAATGTATTAACAAAATCAACAGGAGAAACAAGAAATAGAAGTTTACAATACACTGTAGAGTTTGACCTTAAGAAATTGTTAAAATATGTTTCAAGTTTGAACCTGTTAAATAAATACCAAAATTAATGCGTGCAAGTCTATTTCAATCAATAAAATTTTGCAATTGTGTTTGATTTTGCTTAGCACACTGACCATAATTCATACGTTAAATGCTTTGCATACGAAACAGAAAAAAAGCATGGGAAAGTTACCTGAGCTAAGATGGAGTGATTCGAGTAGAAATTAACCCCATTTTAAACTTACATATACTTGACTCAAGTAATTGACTTGCCATGATACCTGAGCTTGAAAATAGATAATGCTTCGATAAAGAGGAAAACGGTGCGATTGATTTCTTAACTCTTGAAGTGCACAAAAGTTGATTGATAAATACATCATGACATGTAATGTTTTATGAATCGTGGGCATTTCTCTTTTTAAATAATCCTAAACAGTATAAATGTATTAACAAAATCAACAAGAGAAACAAGAAATGGAAGTTTACAATACACTCTAGAGTTTGACCTTAGGAAATTGTTAAAATATGTTTCAAGTTTGAACCCGTTAAATAAATACCAAAATTAATGCGTGCAAGTTTATTTCGATCAATAAAATTTTTTGATTGTGTTTGATTTTGCTTAGCACACTGACCATAATTCATACGTTAAATGCTTTGCATACGAAACAGAAAAAAAAAAAAAGCATGGAAAGTTGGCCGGTATAAAAAGTTGCTAAAAACTACCATCTAACGAAGCCTCACGTCCATTTCATTTTTAATGGAGCGATTTGGACTTCTTCGAGCAAAGCATGGGAAAGTTGGCCGGTATAAAGCTTCATAGGACAGCGTTGCACTGATGGGCATTCATTATCATTACAGGGGACAAATAGAAAGAGAATGAAAGGGCCGACGTGAAGAGGAAGAAAGGGAAGATGAGGTGCAATGACGACCGCGCAATGGTCATGGCAATTCCTTTCCGTCTTCTTTCCTTCTCTTTCCCTCGTTGAGCTTCCACTATAAATCACGAGGAGGAAGCGTGAAGACAGAGAGAGAGAGCTCTGGAACTACAGGAGAATGAAGAAAATGTGCAGAGTTCTTCCCCGAGGATTTCAAAGTGGTTTTCTTATTGTAATTATATTGTGTAGTGATTTAACCAATTAAATTCTTGTCAGTAAAATTTTTGTAATTTCTCAAGTGAGATCTCACTAGAAATTATGAGAAGCTATACACTAAGTAAGTTATTGAATGTAATTAAGGGCTAGGAAACACGAGAGAGTACTTAGGTGCTCAAATGATTATAATTTTCATTGTATCAGTTATTTTTTATGTAAAATTCTGTGCTATTCTCCCAGACGTAGATTTACACACATAACCCATAAATCTGGTATCAGATGGATTATTTCCTTCCTGCTGTCTATGATCTGATTCGCTGTCCCAAATTTCATTTACAACAGAAACTGACCCAACACCCCCCTCACTGAAAAGGAAATCGACGGCTAACTCATGCTCTTTCTTTCACCTTATCTGAGCTAGCCTCAAACACCAATCAGAGAGAATTAAGGAGAGGACAGCTGCGTCCACACGTCCGAATGGGGTATGGAAACCCTGTCTTCCATCTCCTGCTCTTTTCTCGACCTCAGTCGTCCGAAAATTGTGGAGCTGATTCGTAATATTGCAAATGTCACCATTACTGTCAAATAATTGACTAAATTAGACTTAAATGTTGGATGTGAGGGTATAATAGTAATTTAGCGTGTAGATATTAACATTCGAAAGTTGACTATATAAACACTATAAATTTAGAAAAGATAAATAATCGGTAATTGATTAGAATAATATAGTTATGACTTATTGTTACACGGGAAAATTTGCTGTAACTATTGGGGTTTTATTTAAATAAGTAAGTCAAGTGTTTTGTGAAATTAAAACTAACTGGTTAATATAAACCACATCGCTTGCCTATGAGGTTTGAATGAGTCTTATATTCATGTGATCTCCTCGTACTTTTCGGAAGCAATTAATCTAGTATATATTAGATCCTTCAATAGCTGTCAAAAGCAAATCCTAATTGATGTCCATATGAGAATAATATTTTAAGTTTTGCAAACTAATTAAATAAATTCAAGTTGTTCTAATTATTATCCTAAAATACCGAAATAAAACAAAGAATTGCACTCTGTTGGCTAAAGAAATAACTTTTGGGAGTTCTATTCAGAGGTTTGCAACAAAGGCAAAAATATGATTTGTGAAGCCTCTCGGTTTACGTAATAGCTTGCTTTTTGGGTAATAGCTTGCTTTTTGGGTGATAACTGAGGCCAAGGGAAGAGAAGAGGGTAGGTAATAAGTTCTTGTTATAACATGGCAAGAGATTCATATGCCTGTCAATCTTAACCATTCATGTGCTTGTTCAATTCTTGCGGCAATCTTTTGTCAAGAGTCTCATCCAAAGTCCGCATTATTAATTTTGCATAAGATATTGTCTTGATTGAAGTTGGAGCGCAAAGCATTTAGGTTATATATATATATATATATATATATATATATATATATATATATATATATATATATATATATATCATAAAGGGGTTAGGATCGGAGTACTATATGAGAGAACAAGGAAGTATAGAGATTAACAGATCTATAAGAGAACTAGAAATGTATAAGAACAAGAAAGAAATGACTTAAATAAAATTGCGAGAATTAAAAATAATGTAAAGACCGAAAGCAATATATAAGATATAAAGTAAGAGTATGCATAAACAAAAACCAACCATGAATGTGGTATGAACTTGTATTATAAGAAATTGAAATTACATGTATTGAAGGATGCAGAAACTAAAGCATCAAGTCATCCACTTGGGCGGTAATCCGCACTCCAAGGAGTATTGATGTTTGTATTACAAGAAATGGTTAACCAACTATCATGAAAGTTGGTAACCCTGTATAAAACTATGTATTTGAAAAACTAACTTACTTTGAAGCCAAGAGATACAAGGTAAGAGAGCTTGGAGATGGAAGAGATGAGGGGAAGAGATGAGGGTTTGCAAGTGGGAGAGGGGAGGAAGAAGAGAGAAATCTGGGACTGTGGTTATTATATATATATATATATATATATATATATATATATATATATATATACATATACATATACATACATACATATACACATATATATATATATAACCCTGTATAAAACTATGTATTTGAAAAACTAATATATATATATATATATATATATATATACATATACATATACATACATACATATACACATATATATATATATAACCCTGTATAAAACTATGTATTTGAAAAACTAACTTACTTTGAAGCCAAGAGATACAAGGTAAGAGAGCTTGGAGATGGAAGAGATGAGGGGAAGAGATGAGGGTTTGCAAGTGGGAGAGGGGAGGAAGAAGAGAGAAATCTGGGACTGTGGTTATATATATATATACATATACATATACATATACATATACATATACATACATACATACATATACACATATATATATATACATACATACATACATATATATATATATGTATGTATGTATATATATGTATATATATCTATATGTATATATACATATACATATATACATATACATATATGTATATATATATATATATATATATATTTGTATGTATGTATGTATGTATGTATGTATTATAGATGACTTGATGTATATTTGGCTTTTACAGTTTTAGTCAATGGTAGAATTTGTGACACCAAGTTGGAACTCTAGAAGCATGACTATGGGTATGATTCCAACCAAGATAAACTTTCTTTTTTCTTAATCAATGGTTTAGTGTTGGCTCAGTTGGCTTTGGCATTGAGGAAAGTTCTGGTTTAGGAATTAAAACTCACCTATTCAAATCCTACTTACTGGGTGCAAATTCTAGGCAATACTAGCTATATAGGCCAAAGGTGATGCAGAAGCATCAAATTCTATCATTCAGCTCTTAAGTTCAACTCAAATCTCATTAATTGATCCATCACAATCCTCACTTCTATAATCAAATGCTGATTTCGACTACAATATGGTTCAATGGGGTCAGTAATGATATAGGGAAGTTGTCGATTCAATGGACTAGCTATAGATTTCATGGATGCTGATCGACTACCATAATATGATTTACAAGTTTGTTGTCAACTTCAAGGCTCCCAATTGACACCTAGCAATTGGAGGTTGTTATGGTTGATTTCCTTTGTTATTTGATGATCTTCTACAATGGCTATTTGGCTACAAGGGGATTAAATATAAAGTGGGCTTCACCTAGTAGCTGCGACTATGCTTCACCTAGTAGGTGCGACTATCTACTGAAAGCGTCCTCTTCACCGTCTAATTGAGGTCAATAACTTAACGTTTAACCACAAAAATAGTGTAGCCCAATTTCCTTGTGACCGAGTCCATGCGATCTTGAACGGTCAATTACTTGGTCTTGTAACACAAGCCAAAGACGTGGTCCAATCTCATAACCAACGCAAAAGTAGCTTTGATCTTATGATGAATGACAAAACATTAGGGTATCAACGACAAGTGGACAGCCCTTTTGATGACCAAAAGATTGGGCATCGAATTACTATTGGCCACACCTTAAATCACTCGCTTTCGTGGGCAAGAATTGATCGATGCACCGACTTTGGGTACACTTCAGCTTCAATAAGTACCCACTACAGAAACATTGACTTTAATCTTATTCTACACTTACAGTTTTTAATAAGACAATTGTCGCCTTAAAGAAACATTTGTCTGACCAATTGTGTTAGGACGGCCTTTATGTGTCCTCCTTTTAACTTCAGGTAGGTTTTATGTCACTATTTTGTGGCAGGGAAATTAAATTAAATTTTACGTTTCAACATGAGTTGAATGGTTCCTTATCATAAATGTGCACGAAACCCCCGTAACATAAGATGTTTAGAACTTCAAGCTCTTGCCACGACTCCTCATAGGATAAAGATGAATGCGCATTTGAATACTCAAGTTTGCTTACACGTGCATGGAGCTGGAAGATTTATGACCACGAGCTACCTGTTTGATACTTTGAAGACACATTAACCTTATTATCTTTTTAGCTTCGACCCCAAAAATCATTCCACATTTTCTTCGACGATTGTACTTCCTGCTGTAAGAGTGAATGGAGAGTAAGGAAGAGAATGAATTGAGAGTGGAAGCTCTATGTAAAAGTCTCGGTCATTTATGGTCCGAGAATGATGTTGTTGAAGTGTTCACTGAGATACCTCCACAAAAAAGGGATGAATGTAACCGCACTCTCTTTGGCAAATTATACTCTAAACCAAATGTTAACTTCCCTGCTTTTCTCTCCACAATGAAGAAGGCATGGAAAACGGAAGGTGTAACCTGTGTCCAAAAAGAACCAGGACTATTTACCTTTGTCTTTCAATCAGAGGAGGAAAAAGAGAGAGTACTAAAAACAGCACCTTGGTCTTTTGCTAGCAACTTGCTGGTCCTTAAACAATGTGTGCCAGAAATACCAGAGCACTGCTATGATTATACCAGATCTGCGTTTTGGGTGCGTATTGGAGGGATCCCCCCTGGCTGGAGGGTAGAGACTGTGTTCAACGACCTGGGGAGAAAAATTGGTCATGTCCTGGAAATCCAATCAGACTCAACAGGTAATACTCAACAAAAAGGAGGCAGAGTCAGAGTGGAAATTGACCTGACTGCTCCATTGAAATCAGGGGCCATCTTGGACATTGGAACCAAATGGCTTTGGGTGGAATTTAAATATGAACGCCTACCGCATTACTGTTATTCATGCGGCAAAATAGGCCACTATGCTACTGACTGTGTAGAGATTCCATATGCACAATCACCATGGGCAGTAAACAAAAATGGACCATATGGATCCTGGTTGAAGGCAGAAGCGTGTGATCATAGTCCCTATTGGGAAGCATTTTATGGTAAAATAGAAGAAGAGATCACAGTGGAAGAGACTATACCTGACCCACCCACCCAAACCCGTGAAATAGACACAACAGTTAGAGAAGAAGTCTCTGATATGCGAATTGCAGCCTGCAGCAAAAAACGAGCAGAAAGTTCTCAAGAGCCAGCAGCACTTGCAGACCCTGCAGTATGTTTAAAGGCAAATCATGACACTGGCAAACATATCATATGTTCTAAATTTCAGAAACCTACTCTCTCGAAAGTAGGAAAATGCAGCAAGAAGAACATGAAGGTGCAGAAGGCAAAGAAACAGAAGTGTGTACCTGAGCCATCTCCTATTCTTATTGATGACACGGAGCTTATGGAGACCCCTGTTAAGCTGATCAAAGATGGCAAAGAGTGAGCTTTGGTGGCTAGCCCTAATAAGCCACCAACTACGACAAGAAAATCATAAGCTGGAATTGTCAGGGGCTGGGCAACCCCCTGACAATCCAGGAACTAAGAGCATTAGTTGCTCTTGAAAGGCCCAACATGATTTTTCTTATGGAAACTAAAAACAAAGCAACGATGGTGGAAGGAGTACGCAGAAAATTACAATTCCAGCAAATCTTCCTAGAAAATCCGACAGGTATAGCGGGGGGATTAGCTATAATGTGGAATGAGGAAGTGGCATTGAAAGTAAAAGACAGTTCAAAGCAGTTTATAGATGTGGAATCCATTGATCCAGACAGCAGATATGTAATGCAGATAACTTTTGTTCATGCATCTACAAATTTTGGTGAGAGGCTGATATTATGGCAAAAGTTGAGGGCTCTTAAGCCTCCTAATCCCATTCCATGGATTTGCATATGAGATATTATATGTATGGGAAAAGATGGGGAAACATGAGGCTGATAACCACAGAATTGCTGCCTTCAGAGATATGCTTAATGAATGCTCCCTAATGGACATTGACAGTCATGGGTGTGCATACACATGGGCAAATAACAGGGAAGGGGAGGATCTTGTTAAGAAACGACTAGATCGCGTTCTATGTACCTTGGAATGGAGAACCACCTTTCATGAAGCTGAAGTTCAAGCTCTCCCAGCTATTGGCTCGGACCACAGCCCTCTACTACTTCGGTTATACCCTGAAATCAAGAAAAGAAAGAGAGATTTTAAGATGGAAGCATTCTGGACAGAACATGAGGAGTATCATGAGCTCATACAACAAATATGGAACACAACATCTCTTCCCCATGCCAGCTTCTTAGTGAAACTGCATGAGACACAAGTTCTTGCCAAATGGAGTAAAGCGAAGTTTGCCAATGCACCTAGGAGGATAAAAGAGCTCAATCAGGCTTTAATGGAGATTACTAATCAACCAATCAAGCAAGCAAGTAGACAGACAGCCCACAACATTATAAACTAGATAGAAAAATTGAGGAAACAGGAAGAACAATTCTGGGGTATGAGATCGCGTATAAAGTGGTTGCAATGGGGGGATCAAAACACCAAGTTCTTTCATGCAACAACTGTACAGAGGAGGCAGAGAAACAAAATTACCATGCTGAAAATGGAAGATCACAGCTGGTGCCGAGATCCCTTAGCTCTCAAAAATCATATTGAATCCTTTTACATAAATCTTTATAAGTTAGAGGGTCCCAGAAACTACCAACCTGTCCTTAATCAGTGTCCTTCTCCAGTGACCGAGAAAATCAATGATCATCTGGTAGCCCATCCCACAATGGAGGAAGTGCAAGCAGCCGTTTTTCAATTGGGAGCCCTAAAAGCCCTTGGCCCAGATGGCTTTAATGGCCTCTTTTACCAACATTCATGGGATACTCTCAAGTTAGACCTGTTTCAGCTAGTACAGAATTTTTTCCAAACAGGTACTCTCGATCCCCATCTCAATCAAACCCATATTTCGTTGATCCCAAAAGTAAAAAATCCAGAGAATATTGTTCAGTTCAGACCCATTAGCTTATGCAACTTCAGTTACAAAATTATTTCCAAGCTTCTTGCAAACAGATTAAAAAATTGGCTGCCAAACATTATTGAACCAGAGTAGAGTGCCTTTATGCAAGGCAGACAAATACAGGATAACATATTTATAGTGCAGGAAGTCTTACATTAGTTGCGCATCACCAAGAGAAAGAAGAAATTTCAGGCGATATTAAAACTAGACATGCAGAAAGCATATGACAGAATCGAATGGGATTTCTTACAGGATTGTATGCTGAAAATGGGCTTTTGTGCAAAATGGGTGTCCCTAATCATGCAATGTATTACAACAGTGTCATTCAGTGTTAAGATCAACGGAGAACCAACCCAATTTTTCCCCCCCTCGAGAGGACTAAGGCAAGGAGACCCCCTATCGCCATACTTATTCATTCTTATCTCAAATGTATTAACTTGGCTGATGCACAAAGCAATTGCAGAGGGCAGCATTAAAGGGATACAACTAAACAGGTTTTGCCCTACGCTATCTCATTTACTTTTCGCTGATGATGTTATCTTTTTCCTAGATGGCACTATTGGTGAATGTCAAAACCTGGCACATATCCTCAACCAGTACTGCTATGCTTCGGGGCAAGTTGTTAATTTAAACAAATCGGGGGTTTTTTTTAGTAGTAATAGCCCATTATCTCTAAGAAGAAACCTGGCTTATGAGCTTAGAGTCCCTATATTTGAGAAAACAGGCAAATACTTGGGAATCCCAACAGAATGGGGTCATTCAAAGAAAGAAATGTTTGCATGGATCTTGGCGCGAGTAAATGCAAAGTTAGAAGGCTAGAAAGAAAAACTACTTACCAAAGCAGGGAAGGAGATCCTGATCAAAAGCATTGTGCAGGCTATTCCAACTTATGCCATGTCCATCTTCAAGCTGCCAATGTCTATCTGTCGAGCAATAGAAAGGAGAATTGCATCATTTTGGTGGCGAAAAGGAGACTCTCAGCGCGGGACACATTGGAAAAATTGGAAGTATTAAAAACTCGAAAGGATGATGGAGGAATGGGATTTAAAGATTTGATAACCTTCAACCGTGCAATGCTCGGTAAGCAAGCCTGGAGATTATCCACTTCTCCAACAGACCTGTGGTGCAGAGTCCTGAAAGGAATCTATTTCCCAAATGGAGATATCTGGAGTGCTCGCAAGGGCCAACGCCCATCCTGGGGCTGGCAGAGCCTGTTACTTGGAAGAGATACAATAGCAGCAGATATTAAATGGTCAGTAGGGGATGGAAAAACCATTAAAATCAGGGAAGACAAATGGCTAGAGCAAGGGGTTATTGGAGGACTAGCAAACCACCAAGAACCTATCTACGTGTCAGAGTTGATCAATGCAGATTCTAATGCATGGGAGGAATAGCAAATACACCATATGTTTGATGAAAACACTGCTAATGAGATCTTAGCGATCCCCCTGAGTCAAAACCCGAAGCAGGATAGCTTAGTGTGGACAGGAAACAAAGTAGGGAAGTATACTGTGAAGAGTGGATATAACAGAGCCTACCCAAAACTCCCTAGTACAAATCAAAACAAGGCATCCTGTTCCTTCAAACCCCCACGAAACCTATGGACCCAAATATGGAGCCTTACCGTAACCCCAAAAATTCGGACTTTCATCTGGAGCCTCTGCCAAAACGCCCTTCCCACGCGAGAAAACCTATACAAAAGGAAAATAACACCTGACCCGTTATGCCCGATTTGCAACTCCAGAATAGAAACTACAGAACATACCTTTCTATTGTGCAAATGGACCAAAAAAATATGGGAGGATCCACGACTCAAAGGCATCAGTACCGAAAGCTAGATCAATCGCTTTGATCAATGGTTGATGGGGGTCTTCGAAACCAACCGCGACTCACCAGTAAGAGAGCTTGCAGGAGTAGTTCTCTGGAACATTTGGAAGGCTCGGAACAACTAGATCTTCAGAGCAAAGCGTCCGCAACCAGCGGATCTGTTGGATCTAGCACTTGAACAGCATCAAACTTTCAGCAGATGGAAGAAGAAACAGAGTTTAAAACCCCCAAATTGTAGCATACCTATTCGATGGAACCCGCCGCACCAACGGAGAGGAAGATAAATGTTGATGCGGCCTAGATATCGGGCAATTTCATCTGCTCCATCGCTGGAATCGTGCGAAACTCTGTTGGGCAGGTCGTTGAGGGCTTTGTCTCGGAAGCTAGGGTTTCATCCTCGCAGCAAGCAGAAGCCGCATCTCTGTTGCACGGGATCCTCTACTTAAAAAGACTTGATCTGCAGCACGTGGGAGGAGACAGAAGCCAAACACTTACGTGGACATGTGAAAGCGACTGTTTACCTATCGTGGACCAGGTAATGGGCTAGGCCGAGCCTCCTTGGAATTTAAGAGAAATTGTGCAAACCTGCAAAGAAGAGCTGGCAAGGTGTAAAAATGTAACTGTGGTTTACTGCCCCCGAGAAGTAAATAGAGCTGCGGATTGGTTGGCTAGGACACATCGGGCCAACAAACTTCCTCTAAATTGGTTGACCACCACTCCTTTACCCCTTTCGGAAATTTTATGTTCGGAATTTTCTCCGTCGTTGTCTTGTAAGACTGGTTTTTTTCAGTGATCGAATGCATTATCTTTTTCCGACCAAAAAAAAAAAAAACCTTATTATATGTACATTTTTAGCTACTTCGCTGATCATGTTAGGTATAAACTAATAGAATGCCCCTTCGGGCACCGAAAAAGCAGACGATTAAGGAGCCACATATTCCTTCCCGTTTCTATTATCATCCTTTTTTAATGTTTCATGCTTATTTTGTCTTTCCAAATTCTCCTTCTACACAGTTTTTGTCATAAAACTGTAAAATAATGACATAGATGATCCTTGAACCTTCAATATACAATGTGATCCTTAAAACTTTTTTCATTTAATTTAATTGTTGAACTTTCAAAAATACACTCAATATAGTCATTTGTTAGGTATATTGTCATGTCTCATAAATTTTTTTATGTTGACCATCACAGTAACGATATCAATAAATTTGGTTCCAGTAAGATAATAAAACTTTTTTGCATGAGTTAATATGAATTTGAGTATATCAATAATTCGTTAACAATAAATTTATATCAAATCTCAAAAACCTGATATTAAAAGTATAATATAACAACTAAAAGTTAAATTTACTCCTGACAGAGTTATTGTCAAATAAATTCACATTTTATATAGTGCATTTTTTTTTTTTTTTGGCAATCATCTTCATGTATAAATCAACATATACATGAAGTAAAACACATTTTTTGACAATCATATTCATGTATAAATCAACATATACATGAAGTAAAACACAAAATATGGAAATATATACATTAAATAGACAGCGCGAGGCGAATGGTACCATGGTTGTCCAAAACAACCCGAGCACTAATCTTTAGTATCATGTTAAGATATGAGGCATGCTTTTCTTCATTTTCTGTTGGAACTTCTAATCATTTTCGTGATTAGTCGCCAAATCATGAATAATCTTTGAGAGTTAGGATGGACTCAAATTATACATAACCGTATTTTCTAGAAATTATGTTCCATTTGTGTCATAAGTTTGGGCTTATTAGCCCAATTACATGGATCATATTGTAGTTTGAACAGACCCAAAGTCAACGATGGTTCTGAAAATAGTGGGCCTTGACAAAGATTCTCAACCTTCTCAAGCCCAACCATCTTAAAACTTTCTTCAAAGGGATTTCCTCATCCATGGGCTGATCGAGTTTGAAAATATATTTAAGATAATAATACTAATAATGTCATAACATTCCTACAACACTCATTTTGAAGCCGTAATTTCCCGAACGATCATTTAAGTGTCATAACAACTAAAAACCGACCTTTGAATTATATTGGCGACTTTCCTTGCCTCAAAATCTTACGTGGCGATATATTAAAAAAAAAAAATTGATTTCGAGTCGGCCATGTTCGCGTGGCGAGAACCCGGCGACGGATTCAAAGCGGGTAAAGAACGGAGACCAACTAACGCAGAGAGAGAGAGAGAGACGCCATGGACGCACCTCGATCCTGGACGGCGAACAACGTCGTTTCCCCTCCGGTGACGGCTAGGGGAGCTCCGGCGATCCTGCGCGTGCGAGGAGAGGAGGAGGAAGATGACGAGAGAACCACGGCAAGTGATCTCGTACCAACTCACGTAAAAAAAGGCGTCGTTATTTATAGCTTCGATACAAAGGCAAAAATATGATTTGTGAAGCCTCTCGGTTTATGTAATAGCTTGCATTTTGGGTGATAACTGAGGCCAAGGGAAGAGAAGAGGGTAGGTAATAAGTTCTTGTTATAACATGGCCATCAATTGGCAAGAGATTCATATGCCTGTCGCTCTTAACTATTCATGTGCTTGTTCAATTCTTGCGGCAATCTTTTGTCAAGAGTCTCATCCAGAGTCCGCATTATTTTTTAGAATACCATTTATGCAAAGTCTTATCTCTAGCCTAGTAAAGATAGGCAACTAGTCTCAGACAATTCCCAGCTAGATAGCCTAATGCTATGTTTGCAAGCTACTGGTTGTGTCAATGTCTAGGGTCCTAACGTAAGAGTGATGATGTATCTCTTTCTATTAATTTGTTCAATTGGTCCATGACACATCCTAATTTTTGGAAATTCAAATTTGGAAATTCAAAGGCTCATGCTTATGCTTCGCGGAATGATTAAAACAAATGAAGGAATTGAATATTAGTAACATCGTGTAGGTGGATTCGGGTTGAAAAAGCTATATGTGCACGGAGAGACATGGATGTTCAGAGATGCGGTTTCTTGAAGGAGTAATCGTAGAAAATTCAATTTAATTTTGGAAACTGAGATATTTCTGAGATTATTTAACAATTATCTTGACTAGTTTGGATTTCAATTCTAAATACTTGTTATACTTTATTTATATGATATATATAAATTTCATCAAATCAATTGGGCTTTTATGGAATTCTGGACAAAAATTCGAGGTAGAAATCCTTTTGAGTCTGCTTTCTATATAACTAGTAAAAGTGCACACGACATTATTAATTTTGCATAAGATATTGTCTTGATTGACGTTGGAGCGCAAAGCATTTAGGGTTATAGTTTTAGCTGGGGGTAAGTACACTATTAGTGCCAAAAGTTGTGTATAGCACTCATTTTGGTGCCAAAAGTTTCTATCGGATCACTTAAGTGCCAAAAAATTTGAAAAACGATCATTTTAGTGCCAACTCCGATCTGGTTGACTGGAAATCCGACATGGCACCTTTTTATTAATTTTTGAAGCTGATGTGGCTCGCCGGAGAGTACAGTCAACATTTAAACAATAAAATGACGTCGTTTGGTGTGTCTCTCCCAATTCAAAACCCTAAATCTCCGGCCAGTCGTCGTCCTCGACGGCCCCCGCGCTCGGCGGCCGCAGCTTCGACCCCGACCCCGATGACGGCCACTCGGCGGCCAAGTCAAAGGCCGTGATCTGGCCAGTGCTCAGGGAGACCACCAACAAGTGCGCCGCCCTCGATCTCTTCCTCTCCATCTCCGATCTCCTCGACGAGTGCCTGGCCTACGTCTTCCAATACCTAGGCTTCGATGACCGGGGCTGGTGCTCCCTCGTGTGCCATCGCTTGCTCGTGATCGAAGGCCAAAGCGGCCAGAGGCTCGCCCTCCACCCCCACTCGGAGCTGCTGGACGCGATCCCGACGCTATTCGCATGAGTTCGACTCGGTCACGAAGCTCACGCAAAAAGCGCGAGTTTGACTCGGCACAAGTCGTTGAGCATAGGCGACAACGCACTCGTGCTGATTTCGCTCAAGTGTAGGAACCTCACGTGCCTCAAGCTGCGGCCGAGCGAGCTAGGTCGACCGCCGAGCAACGACAGCCAGGCAAGCTAGGTCGGCGGCCGACGAGGATCGGAACCCTAATTTCAATCTCCAAATTAAAAAAAAAAAAAAATTCTCAAAATGAGTTGTGCGGAGTCGTTTTTGTGAGGCCATCCACTTAGGACAGCAAAACGACGTCATTTTCTTAAGGAGGATGGAAAACGACGTTGTTTAAAAGCTATGTCAAATTTTTTTTTTTAAATATAAAAGCCACGTAATCATTTTGGCCGGAATTTCTCGCCGGTGACACCAAAGTGATCGTATTTTCTCTGATTTGGCATTTAAGTGATCCGACATAAACTTTTGGCACCAAAGTGAGCGCCGTACACAACTTTTGGCACTGATAATATACTTATCCCGTTTTAGCTGACTTGATATATATACATGTATTGGCTTTTTCGGTTTTAGTCAATGGTAGAATTTGTGACACCAAGTTGGAACTCTAGAAGCATGACTATAGTAATGACTCCAACCAAGATAAACTTTCTTTTTTCTTAATCAATGGTTTAATGTTGGCTCAATTGGCTTTGGCTTTGAGGAAAGTTCTGGTTTAGGAATTAAAACTCACCTATCCAAATCCCGCCAACCGCGTGTAAATTCTAGGCAATACTAGCTACATAGGACAAAGGTGATGCGGAAACATCAAATTCTATTGATTAGCTTTCAAGTTCAACTCAGATCTCATTAATTGATCCATCACAGTCCTCACTTCTATAAGCAAATGCCAATTTCAACTGCAATATGGTTCGATGGGATCGGTAATGATATAGGGAAGTTGTCGATTCAATGGACTAGTTGTAGATTTCATGGACGCCGATCGACTACCATAATATGATTTACAAGTTTTTTGTCAACTTCAAGGCTCCCAATCAACACCTAGCAATTGGAGGTTGTTATGGTTGATTTCCTTTGTTATTTGATGATCTTCTACAATGGCTATTCGGTTTCAAGGGGGTAAGGTGACAAGTGAAGCAAGACTTTTTTGTTAATTAGATATAAAGTGGGCTTCACCTAGTAGGTGCGACTATCTACTGAAAATGTCCTGTTCACCGTCTAATTGAGGTCAATAACTTACCGTTTCACCACATCAACAGTGTAGCCCGATTTCCTCGTGACGAGTCCATGCGATCTTGAACGGTCAATTACTTGGTCTTGTAACACAAGCCAAAGACGTGGTCCAATCTCATAACTAATGCAAAAGTAGCTCTGATCTTATGATGAATGACCAAACAATAGGGTATCAACGACAAGTGGACGACCCTTTTGATGACCAAAAGATTGGGCATCGAATTACAATTGGCCACACCTTTAATCACTCGCTTTCGTGGGCAAGAATTGATCGATGCACCAACTTTGGGTACACTTCAGCTTCAATAAGTACCCACTACAGAAACATTCACTTTAATCTTATTCTACACGTACAGTTTTTAATAAGACAATTGTCTTAATCTTATTCTACACGTACAGTTTTTAATAAGACAATTGTCGCCTTAAAGAAACATTTGTCTGGCCAATTGTGTTAGGACAGCCTTTATGTCTCCTCCTTTTAACCTCAGGTAGGTTTCATGTCACTATTTTGTCGCAGAGAAATTAAATTAAATTTTACGTTTCAACATGAGTTGAATGGTTGCTTAAAGTCAATGTTTCGAACATAAGATGTTTAGAACTTCAAGCCCTTGCCACAGCTCTCTCTCTCTCTCTCTCTCTCTCTCTCTCTATATATATTGGGTACTGAAGAATTCTGTAGAAATACTATGTGCGTGGCTGATTTATTTCATTATGATAGTCCATCTTATTCAAGTGCATGATGTCTTGCTCAGTTATGTAATGATCATGTAACTTCTCGAGTTTGTTCAAAATTCCAAACTTGCTAACTTGAAGAAGATGAATGCGCATTTGAATACTCAAGTTTGCTTACACGTGCATGGAGCTGGAAGATTTATGACCACGAGCTACTTATTTGATACTTTGAAGACACATTAACCTTATTATATGTACATTTTTGGCTACTTCGCTTATCATGTTAGGCATAAACTAAGAGAATGCCCCTTTGGGCACCCAAAAAGCAAACGATTAAGGAGCCACATATTCCTTCCCGTTTCTATTATCGTCCTTTTTTTTAATGTTTCATGCTTATTTTGTCTTTTCAAATTCTCTTTCTACACAGTTTTTGTCATAAAACTGTAAAATGATGACATAGATGATCCTTGAACCTTCAATATACAATGTGATCCTTAAAAAAATTCATTTAATTTAGTTGTTGAACTTTCAAAAATACACTCAATATAGTCATTTGTCAAGTATAGTGTCATTCCACGTAAATTTTTTTATGTTGACTATTATGGTAACAATATCGATAAATTTGGTTCTAGTAAGATAATAAAACTTTTCTGCATGCGTTAATATGAATTTGAGTACATCAATAATTCGTTAACAACAAATTTATATCAAATCTCAAAAACGTGATAGTAAAAGTATAATATAACAACTAAAAGTTAAATTTACTCCTGACGGAGTTATTGTCAAATGAGTTCACATTTTATATAGTGCATTTTTTTTATGACAATCATCTTCATGTATAAATCAACATATACATGACGTATACATGACGTAAAACACAAAATACGGAAATATATACAATAAATAGATAGCACGAGGCAAATGGTACAACGGTAGTCCAAAACAACCGGTGCACTAATCTTTAGTATCATGTTAAGATATGAGCCATGCTTTTCTTCATTTTCTGTTGGAACTTCTAATCATTTTCATGATTAGTCGCCAATCGGTTTTCTCTAATCATAAATAATCTTTGAGAGTTAGGACGGACTCAAATTATACATAACCGTATTTTCTAGAAATTCTGTTCCATTTGTGTCAAAAGTTTGGGCTTATTAGCCCAATTACATGGATTATATTGTAGTTTGAACAGACCCAAAGTCAAAGATGGTTCTGAAAATATTGGGCCTTGACAAAGATTCTCAACCTTCTCAAGCCCAACCATCTTAAAACTTTCTTCAAGGGCTTTCCTCATCCATGGGCTGATCAAGTTTGATTGTTTAATTTAAGATAATAATACTAATAATATCATAACATTCCTACAACACTCACTCTAAAGCCGTAAATTTCCCGAACGATCATTTAAGTGTCATAACAACTAAAAACTGACCATTGATTGGCGACTTTGCTTGCCTCCAAATCTTACATGGCAATAATGATTTTCTTATATGGTATAAACGTACAAGTCACTTATCTAAATTTTAAAACTTTCTCTTATATTTATTCTGTTTGACCTTCTTTGGTTCATTAGAATTTGTCTTTCCAGTTCCTGGAGTATCAAGATGCTGCTGTGTGGGGATACTTGTTTCTCTATGAAAATGGTTATCTCTGAAAAGAAAGAAGAAAAATCTTTGCTCAAGGAGAAGTTGTATCTCATTGACGTTTTTTACCTAGGAAGGGAAAGTTTCTTGGACAAGACTGACTGGGCCCATTAAATACATAACTATACTCGAGCTTTACCTTTCCTTTTCCATCGTCCTGTGTAGCTAGATTCAACGGAACAAGCATAGTAGATCGTGTAGTCACATATCGAATTTTGTGAAAAGTCAAATCCGATGGGTCTTCATTATTTAATTCATGCCTCTAAAAGGTCTTCTTGCATAAAGGTAGTATATGTGGAGGAATTTTCTTCCTCTAGCCAACTCTAAAAAGTCTTATTAATTAATTTATGCTTACTGTTCCTCTTTTTGATGGTCTATATGTTATTATTATGTGGGCATCCTAGATTTTAGGACACGACACAACATGTAACGCCAAAATGTTGTTTACAAAAAAATAAATAATTCCGACACGTTAGGATACGTTATATATTAAATGTATATTTTTGTATATTTTTAAGATTATTTGAATCAAATTAATTTGATTCAAATTCATAAATAAATAATACTAAAAAAAGAGTCTAGAATGAATTTACATTAAAAAAATTAATCCATCATTTATTAATATTATTCATTGTTTCAATTTGATAAATTCAACATCTCTCCAATAATCCATAAAACTTGGGGGAAAAAAATAAGCAATTCATATTCTAGACTTACATGTCGAGCTTGTCGGAAGAGAAGAGAAAAACATAAACTTGGGGGTGAATTATATGTCATGTGAAGTGAGAGTCGAAAGAGAAGAAAATGATAGGTTTTTCTTCTTTCCCGTTTATTATTTCTATTATTTTTTATTTTCTTAAATATTTACATTTTAACCCTTTATTTATTGAAAATTTTTAAAATGACTCCGTGCATATCGAAATCACATGTCAAAATTCTGAATTTGCATATCGGGGAGTGTTGGGAGAATTGACTAGGTGTCGTATTTTTTGACACGTGTTGACCAAATATCAAAGAGTGTGTCAAAGAGTGTCGAAAAGTGTCCGAGTGTCGGACACTCCAACATGACATGAAAGCTCTCGAAAAGTATCTGTGCTTCCAAGATTTTAGGTGTATGACCGGATTATGAATAGGTAAAAAATTTAAGACATGCGCTACAATATACCGTCAGTCCAATTTTTCATAATTTAAGCTTTTGAAAATGAGAAATTGCCTAACATCTCTTAGAACCAAGTCCTCATGTCAAGAGAGTTTATCAGACTAACATCTCTGAGACACCACACAGCAGGTTATTGCAAATCTATGGATCTGCGTCAAGAGAGTTTATCAGACTACCTTTTTAAAAAAAATAAAATTGTGAGGACATTTTCAAGTTTTTGGTTTGTGATGAAGAATTTTCTTAAGAGAATAAAGTCTTATCCAGCACTAAATGTAAAATTGCTTGGGGAATAAGTTCAACTCTATTGGGCAGAATCCGCAGTTTGACGAGGATTTCGTGCTACAATCTGGTCTCACAGTACATGGTTGAAAAACTCTACGTGTCGAGTTTCCAATGCATCTAGTTTCATGCTATTTGGAGTCTTCTAGAGGATGTTATACTCGAATTATTAAACGCTGTTCAATTTATAAAAAAAAAGAGTGTTTGTCTTTTAATAAATTTGGAGTCGTACTCAGAGAATTTTGTTTCGAGGGTCATCTTGAGTTAAGAGCAAATCTTCTTATTTGAACTTTGTCAAGGGATTGTTGGTCATGTAAAATAAAAGGAAAGGTATATTGGAATTTACCTATATTTGGAGGATTATTCCATGTTGAGCCTATTTACGTTAATAATTGACTTTATAATTCAAAATAAAGTCACCCATCGTTGACATAGACTAGTCTCTTTCTCTCAATAACCACTCCGTTAATTTATGATCGATTTTTTTTTTTTTTTTTTTTTTTGGTGAATGGCTAAATTTTTTTTAAGAAACTAGAGATAACTACAAAATGATAATTGGACATGTGGTGGCAATTCATTTGGTAGCGAAAAAACCAAGAAATGAGCATAAGCATTCACGATTTAATTGTGCACCTCTTTAGTCGCTAAGGTCATTCTTGTCTATGAGGGTGTCGAATCAAACTGATTTTCCCTGGTGCAATTTCAATCAGTTCATCATGCTTCATTACGAAGACTACGACCTCGTACGCAATCTGTCTGTTTCTCTGTCTCTGTCTCTAAAAGAGGGCCATTCGAGTCCGTTTACCAGACGGTGAAACTAATAGCTTCGGACGACTTTCGTTTGTCAATTTTGCATCGTTGTGGTGCTAATTCAAGACGGCTCGCATGTTGTTGTCACTTGCACTGTATGGGCCTTTTCAACTATTTCTAAAACCTAGTCAACAGAACGGGAGCCAAAACTATAGGATGCTGATGCGGCATTTCCAAGGATCGTTAAAAAACTGGCAATATTCTTCTTTCCTCTTCGCAACAAGTTCAACTGCCAGTTTTTCGGTTGAATCGAGAAGGGAGCAACTCCAATGTGTTGAGGAATGCAATGATATATCTCGATCGCTGATTCGTTTTGAATCACTTTGTATGAGAAATATGATAAAATGCATGTAATTACAACTCGGTTATGATAAAAAGATTACCCTGAAAAAAAAAAAAAAAAACATAGAAGCCCTCGCTAAAAAGGCCACGGAAAGCGAATCATTCTATTATGCGGGTCTCGAAATGGAAAATAACCCTAAATGTGGATCAAACATTTGGAATTTCCCGTGAACTTAAAATACAGGAATCATTAGATCATGTATAATTTACCTTAGGGTTGCTTGGATCTGATTGTCCACATGTGTGTGTGGTGGGGTTGGGGGAAGGAGGTGCTGGGCTCAAGTTAGTTAGGTTCATTCAAGTGTTCTTAAATAAAAAATTATCGAAAAAATCATAAACCCATTGCACTTATACAAATTCAATCATGAACCTTTCAATTTAATCAATTTAGTTATAAATTTTTTGACAATTTGTCAATTGAATATTTGTGGACAATTTTGACCAAAAAATACTAACATAGATACCGAACGTCCTACATGACACATCCTACACTAACGTAAAAAAAAAATTTATAATTTTTTTTTTTTTTGGTAATCGACGACCCTATTGGGGCCGTTGGCAAGGCCCTTACAAGCTGTGAAGGCCTCACCCAGATCTACATGAGGACTACCTTGCTTGTGACCGTCAAGGCTACGAAAGCCCTTGCTAGAAATGTGTGAGGATCTTCGCGGCTAGTAAGGGTTGCTGGCACAACGAAAAGAAAATAAAGAGAAAAGAAATTCAAAAAGCAAATGAAATTTTCAATTTTTTAAAAATAACTACAAAAACTGTTCACATTAGTGCTAATGCTACATAGGACAAATAGCATCTAAATCAGTGATTTTTAATCAAAATTGACTAAAATGACTCAATTGGAAATTGTGAAAAAGATGTAGCATTAAATTGGCCAAATTAAAAAGTTTATGATGGGATTAATATAAATGTAATGGATTTAGGATTTTTTTTTTAATGATTTCTTCGTTCCTAACGAAGGGAGAGGAAATCTTGTATCTTCTGGGACTCTAACAAGAGAGAGCAAATCTCGACACACACTAGGCAATTGACGTAGCGAAGAGATAAGCAAGTTGCAACCCACGTGTCACAAGTAGTTGCTAGGAACGTAATTAATTTTCTAGCTCTCCTTCACAAAGCACTAGGCATCCCTTCGTTGAGTAAACGTCACAACGGTGAAATTATTTATGTTATTATAGTAAAGAAATGCATGATCAGGCATTACCCATCTCGTATGCTCCATCAGGTAGCTAGAGTCCCAAGAGCGTTTGTATCTTACAAGGAAGACCTTACGTGGAAATATATAAAACTATTTATTAGTTAATTGATTGAATCTTTCTTACAAGTTAAGACTTTAACCCTCGATCCCCGAGATGAGAACCTCCTCAAGGATTCATAAAACCCTTGTCGGCAGCTTGCCCTATTTGCATCCGAAATATTAGGGTTAGTCCTTTTATTTCCCAATAGTATTCAGGATTTTATCTTCTTCCTAACCATATCTAGAGTTGCATTTGATATTCATATACAAAACCAGATAGGAATTTAGGTGCACACTTTGAATATATAGGGTAATGTTGGATAAATGTTGTGCAATCACATGATTATCAATCACTTTATAGATGGTGTTGTGGTTCGAATCTCTCTAAGAGTAAGCCTGAACAAGTGTAGTGTAATTGTGTCTAACGATTTCAATTACCATGCTCATATGAGTTTTTAATGTTATATTGAAATGCGATAGATCTTAATCATCCGTTATAATTCAGTTGTTCATATTAGAGAATAATTACCTACACCCATATTATATTCAGTGTTTCTATGTAAAGAATAGCATAACAAAAATCTGATGATTTCTCATCAATTCTATCTTAACTAATTACTTTTTCTATCTTACTCAATTTCAAACATTAGCAAACATTGTGGAGATAGAAACCTACAAAGGGAAGGGAAAATAATTAACTACTTAACTCAAGGGGTTACGACAAAAAAAGAAGAAGCTCGAGGGCACAAATATATAAAAATTGTATAAAGGTTTTATAAAATTATAATACATATTTTATTGAATAAAAATTACACCTTATCAAGTAGTCAATAAGCGAGTCCCGACAATTGATGATCAGACAACAAAGCATAGTGAAGTTATTAGTTTTCGTTCTTTGCCGGTAAGGAAAATTATTATTAATCAATTGAAATCTAGTGGATACTTGGGTTCTATCGCAATTCAATTAAATCTTAAAAAACTTACATGAGCATTTACTTCACCCTATATATGTATGTACGTATGTATAACGTTTTCCCACATTCCTTTTCCCGGGGGAACCCAACAAAAGTCAAAGTCTCGCTGCCAAGTGCGACACGGCTGTTAGCAACCACAGCCCCCAACACACGCCAGAGTCCCGAGCCTTTTTAACATATTTTTTTATATGGGAAACAATCTCAAAAGAATTCCCTTTTTATTTTTTATTTTTTATCTTTGAATTCGGGGAGATAGAGAAAGAGAGCTTCAGTTGTGGCAGATGCGAGCGTACGGCGCCTGGACCAGCCTAGTCCAAAACAGACCAAAACAGCCCAACTTGTTATTTTAACAGTTGAGAATTCGAAAAAAAAAAAATTAAAAAAAAGCTGAGCATAAGAAGTAACATTGGTCTTGAGTATGACCTAGATTGCTTTATCTGAATTCTGACAAGTGAAAATTCGAAGGTATTCTCTTGGGAGATGAAAGAAAAAATAGCTATCTTTAATGTGGAGGTGGGATAGCTCTTGACGGAGCTCCCAAGCTCCTGAATTGTAGTGAGGTACAACTTTAATCACAATCGAAAATTTATAAATCATCAGCACTTAAAAATTTGAAAAAAGAGAAAAACACCTAAGTATAAAAAGTAAGATTGGTCCTGAGTATGACCTTAAATTACCATAAAAATTCAAAGGTATTTTCTCTGGAGAGGAAGAAAAAATAGTCCTCCTTGATTAGGGTTGAGGCGTGCGGGTATAATCCTGATAGGTAGGACAGCTCTTAACGGAGCTCTTGGACTCTTGATTTATGGTGAGGTACAACTTAATCACTGCCTTGGGAGAGGACGAAAAAATAGCTCTTCTTGATTTGGGGTTGAGGCATGTAGGTATAATCTTGATAAGTAGGATGGCTCTCAACGGAGCTCTCAAATTCCTGATTCGTGGTAAGGTACAACCTTAATCTTGATTGAGGGTTGAAGCGTGTGAATATAATTCTAATAAACATGACGGCTCTTAATGGAGTTCCTAGACTCCTGATTCGTGGTGAGGTACAACCTCAATCACCGTTGTCGAGCATCTATAAACCATCGGCACTTAAGAATGTTTAAAAAGGAAAAAAGAAAAACAGCTGAACGTAAGAAGTAAGATCATGCCATAATTTGAAAAAAGCAATGATTGCTATTTATCTTTTTCGGCCAGTATACACTCACCAGATAATCAAATATATTCAGGGATCCAGCCGGAAAAGAAAGGTGAGGGCCTACAGATGGCTTTGATTTCCACGAGGCACGAACATATGAAAAACGCACTCCTGCTGCTGCTGCTGGCCTACTGCTGAGTCACCTCTCTCTCTCTCTCTCTCTCTCTCTCTCTATCTACTCTGTCTTCTCAGAACTTGCTGTCTACGGTGGAGAAGAGGCTCAAGTTGAGCTCAACTAAAGAGAAATTCCCTGCTTTACGAGTGAAGATTTTCCATCCTTCTTGTCCATACCCTTCTTCCTTCTCGTCTTGTATCTCAGGTTCCTAGCGATGGCGGAAGTCATATATTTGTTAAACAAGGTGGGATTTTTTCCTCTCCCTGTTCTGTTTTTGTGGTAATGTATTCGCTTGTTTCTGCTTGCGCTGTTGAATGTGATCAGATTCTTCCTTTTCTGGACCGAAGGAGAGACGGGTGTTGCCTTTTCTGGCCGAAGAGAGATGGGTGTTCTTAAAGAAGTCATCTTTTTCCCTGTGCTTTGCTGAAAATTTGTTGCTTTGTTGGGGGGGGGGGGGGTGCGAAAAAGCATTCATCTTTGGAAGCAGCTGATTTCGTTTTTTGTTATCTTCATGTTTTTGAGCGGGGACGAGAAGAATAACTCAACTTGTGGTCAGAAATTTTGAATCTCGGATTATAGCGATCTTGCTGTGCTAATCAATTTATTGCCCTGTTACAGTTCTTGGGCAGGTCGCTGATTTTGGGGCAAAATTTAAAACCCACTCCATCGATTCTTCTCGCCCTTCACTGCCTAATAGATTGCATTAACTTCACATGCATTGATTTCCTCTAGTTAATTTTTCTGCATAGTTTTGTGATTGGCTGTTGCTAACACCAGATTGTGAGGAGATTATCATGTTTCTGTTTGATTAATGATCAATTTTTATACGATGGCATTTACTCTTTTTTTTTTTTTTTAATGCTTGACAGGACACTTTGATTGTTAAACCTCCCAAGAAATCGCCTCTGGTATATAGGACGATAGTTTTGGCATTCTCAATGTTCTGTGGGGTGTACATATGCTCAGTCTGTCTGAAGCAAATAAGCCGCCACACCAAGTCAAATCTCATGGACATCCAAATCACCGAGGAACCTAGTGAGCTTCATGGTGTGAAACAATCCGATAAACCTTCAATCCATTATCCTAAACCCGAAACTTTTAGCAGGTAATGGATGACAAAACAAAACTAGGATTTCGTTTTTGATGGAATGATGATTCACTGGGTTTCGCCTGATTTTTGTTTTTAATTGATACCAGGGCTGAATGTGCAGATAATCCAGTGCGATATTTCGTTATCGTATCAACACAGAGATCGGGAAGTGGGTGGTTTGAGACACTCCTAAATAGCCATGCCAATGTGAGCTCTAATGGGGAGATTTTCTCGCTCTTAAATCGGAGGAAGAATGTTTCCTTGATTTTACAGACTCTTGACAAAGTTTACAACTTGGATTGGTTTAGCAGCGCTTCGAAGAATGAGTGCTCTGCTGCAGTTGGCTTCAAGTGGATGCTTAATCAGGTAAATATCAGGACATCATTTGCAAATTTATACGGGTCGATGAAACTACTATAGAGTTATGTGTCACTGAAAATTGAGTGTATGAAGAAGCAAGAGATGGAGTATTGTGTTATTACATGATCAAAGAGCACCCCATAGTCCTTAAGAGCGTTGAACTCTATAAGGTGAATACTTTAGCAAAGACACGATGAATCGGTGACGAGTATTTGATATGTGCAGTTCTGCTGAAACCTCAAATGTGCTACTTATAGCAAATGCATGAAAGATGATGCAACCTTGAAAATTGCAGAATTTTCTGGAAACCCTAGGATTTACATGTCAAAGGAGACTTTTTGTTCAAGAACTTCCTGGTGTAGAAGCTGTGTACCACTTTGGCCAACCAAAAAAGGAGTAAAAAGGTTGTGCATGCATCAAATCATTATCTAGATTAATGGTTGTAAAAATATATCTTTTTATTCAAATTGTATGGTGCAGATAAGCCTTTGAGAAAAATTTGTGAATGCATATTACCTAAGCTCAAGACAGTGTTGGGCAAGTATATATTTTCTTATTTGGAGACTGTCGATGCAGCACAACTTGGCTTCTTGTCATACTGTTGGATGATAATTCAAGAAAATTGAGCATTTCTTGCATCCAATTCATGCAGGGAGTGATGGATCACCATGTAGAAATTGCGCAGTACTTCACCCGTAGACATGTTTCTGTAATTTTCCTCTTCCGCAGAAATCTTCTGCGCCACATGGTTTCAGTGCTAGCAAATTCCTATGACCGATATGCTAAACTGTTGAATGGAACCCACAAGTCCCACGTGCATTCTCCTCAAGAGGTCTCTCTCTCTCTCTCTCCCTCTCTCCCTCCCCCCCCAAAAAAAAAAGGGCATACGACCACATGCACATGCCAGCCCTAACTCATCTTCACATACTGATACATGATACGTTAACGCATTCCCCTGATACTGACTGCAGGCTGCGATACTCTCGGGATATAAGCCTATGATCAATTCCTCATCGTTGATCAATGATTTCAAGGAGATGGAGAAGAAAGTTTCAAAGGTTTTGACATACTACAATACCACGAGGCACATTGTGCTCTACTACGAGGATCTCATGAAGAATTGGACTGTAAGTGCCTCGGACCATGACATCTAGCAAGCACCTTAATTTGAACTGACCACTTATACAGCACAGTATTTATGCTGCCACATCCTGCATATATAACTCGAAATCTGTAACTTTCTACTCTAAATCCAGTTTATTATGATGAGCTGAAGTGATTTATTAATTGGGTGCGATCATGTCTCATTTGAAAGCTGCTGTTGCTAATTCACTTTTATAATCACTGGTTTATCTCCTTCATTAGATTGATATTCATTTTCTGCTCTTGTGCAGAAGGTAAAAGAAGTACAAGAGTTCCTCAGCCTGCGGACGATGGATTTGACAAGCCACCAGATCAAGATACATAGTGGGCTGTTGTCGGACCATATCAAGAACTGGGATGAAGTCTTGAAGACCCTTAATGGGACGAGTTATGAGCACTTCATCCATGCCGACTATTGAACCATGCTTCATTGGCAGCATTTAGGAATTATGTACATAGCACGTTCAAGTTAGTCATCTTATTGGGTGCAGAAGCTAACGGCTTGAGCCACGAGAATCGTGCTCTCTCACACTGCCCCTTTTTGGGCTTTGGTTTTGTTTCTTCCTCTGCATTCAACACATAGTTGAATCTTACAGTGATTCTGTTCCTTGTTCAGTTTTAAAAGGTTGTCATTCTTGATTTTTTACCCACTAGATCTGTTGCACCTGCTAAGTAAGAGTCGCCTTTTCATTTTTTGCCATTCCCGAGACTCGAAGCCGGGTCTGTGCTCTCACGTCCGACACCCCAAATCACCAACCCAGATTGCCGCAGGACTGCAGGTGACTTAATCAAAGAGCAATTGCTAGCTATGATTAACAAGAAGGCCCTTTGATTGTCTTTATAACGGGTTTGATTTCTCGGCACTTTTATTGCCACTGTATTTGGGATATGATATGTACTAAAAGTTCTGTGTTCTGTCAATAGAAGAGGTACGGTACGTGCCATTCTCGTTTCTCCTCCATTTTCGTGTCTTTCGCTCGGGTAGATGGTTTATCCACCAAGGTTTACGGAACATGGGAGTTGGAGGGATACGAGTGGAAAAGAAGACAGAAGATTCAGAATGTTTGACAGAATTTGCAAACGATACGGCGTGATTTACTTGTCCCGATATTTTATAATGGTGTGTTTTATGTGAACTCCACGAAATCTGATTTGTTGTTTATTGTGTTCGGTCGGACGAATGATTTTCGTTACGAATGTCATTCGTTCATCTCGACCTTGAAGCTTTTTCTAGTCCAGCAATAAAAGCTCTAGCTTGGCCAGCAGTCATCGCCGACCTAGTTGATGTGACGTGTAAGGCAAATTATGTTTTGCCCCATGAGATTTCAACACCAAATACAAATGCCCCACCCTCCCTTTTTAAACTGCCCCCTTGACTCTTGTGTTTGCTGTCATATGATGTCTGAACTCTACATATTGTTTGCCATGTCCTCCTCTTGTGTCGACTTCGGCGTACGTATCTCACGTGACTAATTCCCTTATTTTATGAAGAGCAAATCCGTCCGACGAGTTTGGGCTAATTACATTTTACTTGAGGTAAGTTGGCCTTTGATTTTTAAGTATTTTTTGAAATTTTGGCAGCGATTCTCTTGATATGTAAAAATAGGTTTTAATGCTTACAAGTTAGAAGGCCCACAGTTTGATCCTTTTTTCAAGTGTAGCCCAACCCTTAAATAACCATAGAATTTTGTTTTGTGTATCTCCATATTTGGCCCAAACATTTAAAATTCTCACGTAATTAACTATGCTTCTTATGTCATTTATAACTGACCTCTTGAAGTTTACAGTGTAAGACAAGCTACGAAAGCAAAATAGAAAAGCATAAAAAAAATTATCATATCAAATGTTGCATCAGCATTTTTTGACTCTTTCAAATGGTATATTAACCAAAGCAAAAGCATTAGCAATTTGCATAAACATGTGACATTCGTATTTAGGTTTTTTTTTGTTAATTGATGCAAGCACCAAAGCATCATAACTTCCCTTTACAAGACCAAAAAAGGGGGTTATGAAGGAAACACGTCACTTGCCCATAATATATACATTGTGCCTATTATAGGACGTCTTGTCACTGTTAAGACTTTCCTCTATATTTCTTATTTCACCAAATGTCTTGTCCTATTATTTAATGTACCTATCTTAGCCTACCTCTGAATTTTTAACCAAACCTTCATTTAGATACATAGATTAAGCCTACCTCTAAATTCTTAACCAAACCTTCTTTTAGATACGTAGATTAATTGCATGAAGATTTCATTAACTAGTGCCCCATTGGCACTTCTTAAGTAACAAATTAAGAAAACCTTGCAAGAGTTAATGCACTGACTATTTTCAAGTCATATGTAAGGGATATTTTGACAATTGGATTATTCCAAAAACAAATATGTTTAACAAGTGCTCTTGAAGCTCGTTTATAGGGCTGGATCTTACCTTTAAATCTCGAGGGACCCAGGGGTGATGTATCAATTGTAAGTATGTTGGTAAGCTTAAATGCATTTTGTTTTTAAGCATGAATAAGATACATGGTAATAATCAAAACCAAGAAACTTGATTAGAAAGTACCGAATCAGTTCTTTCGTGAATTAATTATGCATCATGATTAATTATCGATATGACTTTGGTGCTTGTTGATACCTCAATTTCGTCAATCCATTTAGTCATTTATTATATAAGAAAATTAGGGATCATTCCTAACCCCTAAACAAGTATACAATTAATATAATTCATATTTGCATTTCATCTAAGTTATGCATCACATGCGAGTGACATGGTCTTAACATGATATTACCACATATTATCATGCCACACAATCGAGAGCTATGGCCAGCCATAGTTATAGGAGGAGTTTAAACGCCACACTCAACTCTTTGTTGATGAGATTTGATCTCGGGTGGTTACTCGATTCAACGGTTATGCATTTAATTCTTTTCCTATCCAGCTTTGCATTGTTTCAAACCCATGTTTCATCGAAAAGGAAGGAAGCGGTTGTTTGAAGGATATTTTATCCTATCCATGTCATTTCAAACGTGATTTAATCACATTAATCCGCGGAAGAGATAATGACCAAAACTGATCGAGCTTTGAAGTGGTTCTTAAATCCAATAAAACTCTTATCCAATAAACCTTGATCTTCATTCAAACTCGATCTAATGTTGCCCCACTTGGCCAACTAAGAAAGAGGAGGGATGTGCAGGAAATTTTCAAGGAAACGATGAAGCTCTTTCCTTGGAAGCAGAAAGATTCCAGCGTGCAGTTTCACGAAAACGACAAGTGTGCATTTGTTAACCATTGGATCATGCTCAAAATTTGTGGAGAGTACGTAAGACATTGTTTTTGAGTTTGTCCGGTGGGATTGATGAGAAATACGTGAAAGTATGTCCTTGGCAAATGCTGGATCAAGACAAGGGAGCTCAATGCGCAGCCTCGCGAAAACGGTGAGAATATGCTTGTTCTTGATCGGAATGCATTGATATTTTGAAGAGATCTCCACGACACAATTCTGCAATCCCATCAAAAGAATCGAGGACCAAAGATTTAGATACTTGGGATTCGACCAAGAGCTAGCAATTCTCACCAAGGCAATCCTTGGTCATGATTCATACTAGGGGTGAGCGCGATTCTCAGATAGAACCGACAATCGGAGAACCGGACCGATGGTCAGGTTCAGTTCTCAGTTCTGGAAAGGGAGGTTCTGGATTTTTAGGAGCCGCCAGTTTCCAGTTCAGTTTCGGTTCCTATAGGAACCGAAACCGGGAACCAGGAACCGGGATTCCTAAAACATAAAACCCTAAAAATAAAAATAGAATCCTCTGCTTTTGCATTCCCGTTGCTTTGCACATCTCGTTAGGTTCTCATTTTTCTCTCTCTACGGATTGCGGCGATTGTTCTTCTTCTTCCTTTTCCCCGTCGGCAAGTTCGGGCGATCGCGACTTGGGACTCTGTTGCCGCAAGTTCTTCTCCGGATCTTCAGTGCTGCAAACGCGTCTCGTCCGTGAGTCCAAATAGTCTCATCTACTTCGGAACTGCTTGGCTTTCTTTTGGCTTCTTCTTTTTTTGTTTTGGTGAAACTCGCGAACGTCAATGATCTTCTTCGTGTGTTGATTTGGTGATATTGTTTTTTTTTTCTTTTTTTTTTTTTGTCTTGTCTAATTCGGTGTGGAGTTTGTGGATACTGGATATGATTGTTCTTGTTGTTGCCACATCGAAAGTGTAGAGCATTGCTTGGCTTGTTTGCTTGGCGTATTTAACTTGGGGAATGTTGTTGAGGAGAACTCAAAAGAGGGGCTGAGGTGAGGCTAGAGGTTGTGCGCTCAGAAAAAAATGAGTGGCTCTTTTGTGGAATATATGATGGATTTAATGGGCGTGATGCTGCCGATTTCTTAGCTGGGACACTTTATGACCGATTTTCTTCTTCTCTGCATAAGCCTGGAGTGGCGGACGATGAACCTACATAGGTCATGTGAAAGTAGTTCACTGCATCAACTTTTTGAAAGTACTTCAATAGAGCATGGCAATGTCTATAATGACATTTTCTTGCCAAGCATTAGCCAAATCCGTTTCCTCTATCAATAATTTGTTCGCTTTGTATTCTTTTTAGTGAATGATGAACTTATTTAGTATTGTGGTGTTTATTTTCATTTTGTTATGAAAAGAAAAAAAAAAGAATCTGTTAGAACTTAGAATCGATGCTAGAACCTGTGAGGTTCCAAGTTTCAGATTTCAACAGGTAGATTTCGACGTCCGGACCTCTGAAGTGCCAAAAGTTGGTACAAATGGACACTTAAAAGTGTCAAAAATTACAAAAGTGGCACTTAAGTGTCAAAATCGAAGCAAAATGGATTACTTAAGTGCCAATATGGTTAAAATCCGGCTAAGTGTCAATTTTCCGATGAAAAAAGTGCAAAATGACGTCGTTTTGGTGCTAACGTGGTAAAAAATTAGTATAAAAATTAATGAAATTTAATTTAAAATTAAATTTATTTAAAACATTTAAAATTAAAATTTAAAAAATGAAAATTTTTAAAAATTTTTAAAAAATTAAAAAAATTGTAAAAATAAAAAAATAAAAAAAGGGAGGCGGCTGAGGGCTCCCTTTTTTTCTTTAAAAAAATTAATTTTTAATTTTTTTTAAATATTTGTATTTGTATTTTTAAATGTTTTAAATAAATTTAATTTTAAATTTAATTTAATTAATTTTTATATTAATTTTTTACCACGTTAGCATCAAAACGACGTCGTTTTTGCATTGTTTGGCCACGTCAGCGTGCAAAACGACGTCATTTTGCACTTAGTTCGCCGGAAATTGCGCCGGATTTTGGCCGGATTGGCACTTTAGTGATCTATTTCTCTCCGATTTTGGCACTTAAGTGTTACTTTCGTAACTTTTGGCACTTAAGTGTCTATTTGTGTCAACTTTTGGCGCTTGAAACGTACTTTTGCCGGTAGATTTCAGGTTCCAAAAAATGAGAAGCCTATACTCAAGGGAAGGTTTTGGGTTCCAAGTGGAATCTCTAAAGAAACTGGAATCGCTCGCTCCCTATTCATATCAACTCCAGTGGTCAGTCTTTTGATGTGTCCAACTATTGCTGTGATCTCCTCACCGTCATTGCCTTTACTGTTGTTCCCTCACTGCTATTATAGCCGCCTGCCCTCCACCTGTCGTGTCGTCAAACTTTGCTCGTCGGTCGTTGTTGAAGCATAGTCCAATTTAGGTAATTTCTTAAACTAAATTCAATTCCAATAGTTGATCACTTAATTTGGATGATGTTATTCTAATTGATTTCGTATGAGATTATAAGCGTCGCCCAAATAGGAAATTTCATTTTTTTTTTCAGGTCCTGCATATCTATGGTAATTGGGGTTTCGATCTTTAAGATGTAAGATCAGATCCCCAATTACCTTAATTTCCTATTTTGGATATGGTTAATATCTAATTATGTGGGTTTATATTTGTCATATCATTAATTTAGTAAACATTCCTTTTATAAAAATACAAAAAAAATTGCATTGCATTTAGCATTGATTGCATCATATTAATTTTCTAATTTAAAATTGCATATCTAGGAATCATGTTGTAATTACCAAATTTACAATAGGATTAAATATAAATGATTTCTTAGTTACAATTAGGTAATCGCAAACTTTAGATAATTTCCTATTTTAGTTTCAAAAAAATCATAAAACACAACATGCACATATCATATAGAATTAGTGGCATCATTGCCACGTCATCGCATTGCCATGCCATCGTTGTCATTTCATCATATCAATGTAAAAAAAAAAATCATAAAACACAACACACGCATATCATATAGAATTAGTTTTATCATTGTCACATCATCACATTGCCATGCCATTGTTGTCATGTCATCATATCAATGTCATCTAGTGATTGCATGTTTAGGCTCATATAAATTAGATTGTGTATCATGTTAGATTAGTTCATAATTTTTGTTTGTCATCAAAATTAGGTAATCTATGTCACGTGTCATTAGGCTAATATAATTCATGAATGTTTAATTAGAATTCATGTAATCATAGAATTAAGATTAAAATGGCACCCACAAGAAGAAAAGCCCCCCCCCCCCAAATTAAATATAATTACATTTAAAAATCATGTTTAGGGTATGCATTAAAATCAACCAAGATTGTTTACAAAATATTTTTGAAAATAAGGAGAAAAAAATACTGAAATGGTGAGATTTATCTAGCATAACCAAGTTTCTGTATCCACAAATGACTAGTGATAACTCCTAAATGAAATAATTTGCGTGTTAAATTAATTAAATCAAAACCCTAAAGTTGCAATTGGTATGAGCTTGAAAAAGTGTGTGCTAAGTCTCTGGCTTAGTAATCCATTGACTTTCCTTGGTGATTCAACTCGAAAAAGGTCGCAATAGTACATGATATGTCGGGATGTCACATTGCTTATGTTGCAGCAACAACTTGTCAAATTTGTTCACCCTTATAAATTTTGATGTATCTCCAATTTAATCCATGTTCATTATGTGAGATGAAAATGTAAAATGTTTTTCTCAATTATTTTTATTAATTATATCTACCTCTATCTATATATTTGGGTCGAAGGTGTTATTTTACTTCTTTCTTTACAAAATTACCCTAACACTAAATAACGAAAAGACAACAAAGTATATAATTAACATATCTCCCCTGACTCCCGCTTCGCCCACTCCCTTATATAACTACTCATTTTCTTTCCTTTATATAATTATTCGATTGCACTTGCTCGATCACTAATTACTAATATCAAGGGAGATATCAACCATTTATGTCTCTTGCTCTTAAATCATTATTTGTGTTTTATTCGATTTTTCATTAAGCCTTGATAATCACCACCCAACACTTCCTAATTCAATAAATGAGTGAAAGTTGTTACTTATATTGTAACTACTATCACGTCATGAACGCAAGCGCATACACGCATGTAGAGCGAACTGGTGCTGGTACAAATTTAAAAGATAGGTCGAAATGTCTGCGTCTTAGTGTAAGGGCTGGGAAGCGCATGAGAAAAGTCATTCGATGTTAAGGCCTAATCTCATGGCCAATGCACCAAGCCGATGTTCATTAATTGAGTAGAGTTTCATGAAATGGACACCCATTTAGCGAGGGTCACCAAGCCCTTGACTGGCCTAAATCTGGCGAGGGTGCCGCTCCCTTGCCTAAAGCTTGAGAGGGTCGCGAGGCTGACCCTCACTCCAAAAATCACAAAGAAGTAAAGAAAAGAAAAAAAAAACAAAAACAAAAAAAAAGTTAATTCAAAACATTAGTAAAATATTATTAAAAATGTCAACATTAGTGTTGGCTGTGCATAGTTGGTGTCCATGTTAGCAATTTCTGGTCAAAATTGATCGATTGGATTTGGCAAAATGTGAAAATATCTAAGATTCAATTGGCGTAATGATAATGTTGAGGACTGAATTGATAAAAGTACAATAAATTTCGAACTTTTTTTAATAATTTTTCCTCAATATTTTTCTTTAGCTTTGGATGTGAGTTATGTCCATATTTATAATACACAAATTAAAAGTCATGTTCGAGGGAGTTTCCTTTATTCCTGATTGAAGTATACTCTAAACCACAGTTCAAAAAATATACCCTTCGAGTTCTTATTTCAGGATCATACCTCATGATATTAATAAACATGCATTTGTGTGATTTATCATGGCATTAGGCTCGAGTCATTGTATCCCCTGCAGAATCCCAATTTCAGATGAAAAAGGAGGGCAAGAATAAGAGCACTGAAGAGAAAAATACAAAGTTTCTTGTACACGTGGCATTATTATACTATAGAGCTGAATCAGATGGATCGCATGTAAATTTGTATACATGATACGACTGTCTTCCCTCACTACTAGGGTAGGTCTATTATTTCTTTTGATTTCTTAACTCTAGTACAGTGTGAGTTTCAACAAACACAAATTAAGACAGTTTTTCTCCATAATATATTAAATATTAAAAACAGGTCATTTTTCCAAAAAAAGTATGAGATGTAAGAAACCCAATAATTATTACTTATTCTATTTTATCCAGAAATTTGAACAATTAAATGCTGCTTACAGATGAAAAAAATATTTAAGAAACCTTTGCAAGAGTCCATATGTGCATAAGCATAGTTTGGGGATGATATTATTGGGTCATGCTTCCATTCAAATTAGAGTGATTACTTAGAGTAAGCATGGATTCATGATAGAATCAAAAACTGGAGAACCGAACAAGTAGGAATCGGTATGGTTCCAGGTTGTAGGGAGAGATGGTTTGGTTCGTGATTCCACTTTTCTAGAAACCGCTGGTTCTCGATTCCCATAGAAATCGAACCAAAATCGCAACCAGGATCGGGAACCAAAAACTGAATCGGACTGGGAACCTAAAGTAAAATCCCTAATTTTTCTCCTGAATTGAAATCAAAAGTAATGTTTATGTGTGTGTGTGTGTGTGTTTTATTTAATCTCTCTATTTTTTTATATGGATTGTCTTAATGAGGAGATTATCATCAACTAATAAAGTTTACCAATTGAAGTAGAATGAATATATGTGGTGAGGCTTTCTAATCATTATTTAAGTTTAGTTAATGGTAATTTTATTTAAAACTATTATTAAGTGATTAACTAAATCCCTAATTTTTCTCCCGAATCGAAACCAAAAGTAATGTTTATATTTTTATATATATACAATGGGTGAATGTTTTATTTAATCTCTTTATTTTTTTTTTATAGGGATTTTCTTAAGGAGGAGATTATCATCAAAATATAAAGTTTACCAATTGAAGCTGAATGAATATATGTGGTGAGGCTTTCTAATAATTATTTAAGTTTAGTTAATGGTAATTTTATTTAAAATTATTATTAAGTGACTAACTACAATTGTTGGTTTTTTTAGGCGGTTAGAATTTGAAAAAAAAATTCATGGATGATTAAGGACCAGAGTTCTATAATTTATGTTTTATGTTACGTGTTTTGAATTTTTTATTATTTATTTCGTTTTACGTGTTTATCTTTTATAAATTGTTGCTTTTAACAAATGAGAAACCTTCATTTTTGTTGTTGTGTTTACTTTTGTTTTACTTAACTAAAAATTAACAAATATTTAATCTCTAAGGAATTTGGAACTGCTTGCCCTAATTCCTCTAATCAGTCTTATGTTTGGTGGATTACGTGCATGACCTCATAATGAAGTGATACAAGTGGAAAATAAGAAGGATGAGAACGGATGATGGAATATGCGGAGAGTAGGGCGTGAATCACTTGTCTTGATTTATTATGATGGTGAGTTTAATGTGAACTCCTCGAAATTCGATTGTTTTTAATTGTATCCAAATAGAGCAACGACGCTTGTTGTCAACGCTATCCGTTCATCCACTCAAACATGGAGTTGGAATGAAACAAGAAGACAGCTTGGAGTCCAAATTAAAAAGAAAAGGTGCCCTTTTGGGGAGGGGGACCAGACCTATCAGCGTCTGCACCACTCTGGAATGGGATTGCTCAAAACCGGATTGACATTGAATAAAATCGCCAACGAAAAGCAAAAGATTCGCAGATCGTCAATTTCGAGAACGCCAAGATGAGACTGGAACAAGTTGCTACGTCTTTCGGCTTAACTTTATTATCTCCACTACGAATTCAGAAAACATTAATGATGGAATTACCAGAAAATCCTAATTTTTTTTTTGTCGGTACCAGAAAATCCTAATTGAACTGAACCAGTTTTTGGGATATCCATAGTTAAAGTAAGCAACTTTTAATTAGTCGCGACTCGAACGAAATATGAGAGAAAGAGAAAAGGATCACAAGTGACGTAGTCATAAAAGTATAAAGATCCATGATAAATCTTACAAGTAGTTTATCGTGATTTTAAAAGGAAAAGGATTAAAAAAAAGGTCAAATCTATCCAAATTTTGAGGTCGACTTTAACTTTTACTCAGAGAGAGAGAGCAAATATAGAAATGGAATGAAACAAGAAGACGGCTTGGAGTTCATATTAAACAGATAAAAGTGCCCATTGGGGAGGGGAAGAGCCAAGACTTCGCCTCCTCCTCGTCCTCCTCCCGCCATCGCCATGCGCCGCAGCACTCGCCGTTGAGGAAGTCAGGGACAGAGCCCATCGCGACGAGCTCGGCGGCAGCAGCGGCCGCGTCGAAGAAGGGACCCTCACGTGGCAGCCGGCGAGTGGTTGGCAGAGTGCACATCTGCATCGCACGTGGTGCACAAGGCGGCGGCCGTCGCGGAAGCCATGGCCGTTGGAGCTTCGGTGGTGGGGCTATGGATACGAGAAAAGCAATAAAGAAGATGAAGTAAAAGGAAGAGCGAGAAAGAGAGGAGAGGAGGTGAAAGTAACGGAGAGAGAGGAGAGAGGAAAATTAATGTAAGGTGGGCTCGAGATGACAGGTATGGCCTGAACTTCGAATTTGCCGAGTTGACGTTGCTTGTGTCACTAATATTTTCTTGCGTGACCAGATGCTAATGCCTTTTGCCTCTCCCCAAGCCCGCCTTTGAAAAGTTAAAAAGGCATCCTTTCCCAAGTGTCATTAATTCCACCGAGCACTGATTTGCCTAACTAAACGCCACCCACGATTGACAATGAACGTATACGTGTGCACGTTGTAACCTTTATCGTTTGAACATGGCACATGCATAGCAAATTGTTGCAACTACTAATTTGAAAGAAAGGTCGAAGTGTCTGCATCTTAATATATAGGCAGGGTAGCAACTGATAAATGACATTAGATGTCGCAAAGTCAAAAGGAAGAAGAATTGGGAGGAAAATTGTATTCTGTATTTTACGAATGAGTATCTTTACAAGTATGTAGTCCTATTTGTAATACAATAAATGTAAATTGGGAAAGAATAAATGATGATATATAAAATCAGAATCTAATCTTGAATTGATTCACGGAATGATATCATAGATCAATTATAGTTCTAATTATGATCTCAAATGATTTTCGAATGTCTTCGCATATCCGCATGTCTCCAACATTCTAGATTTGGGCCTTATCTAATGGCCAATCTAATTCCACATTTGAGTGTGCTTGGTGACGGCGTAGGAATTTAGGGAAAGAGGGTTGGCATGGACTCAGCTGTGCATAAGGCATACTTGTAGAGAAAGAGAGAGAAAGTAACCTCCCTGGCGTTGTCCAATCGCCAACCATTTAAACAAAAGCTGCACAATATGCTTTGAACTCATGAACATTATGCCGACGTGGTTTTATCTTCACAACCCTATCATTCAACTGGAGTAGTTCGTAGCGGACAAAACTATCTGACCTTGGATTTGCAAACGGTCGGCTTTTTCCTTCATAGATATTGATGCTGATACTTCAACATTGAGATCCCAGAGATCCCAGAATTGATACTGAGGATTGTTCGGTACCCCCGAAGAAAAGTTATAATTGTTACGTTATCTATAATGAATCTATTCATATTTCTAGATGCAGTGATTGTTTCTAGAGACGTGATGAGATATGGTGAGATATGAGAACATATGATGTGATATGATGAGGTAATGTGAGATATAATAATTGTTTTGTTAGTTTCTAGATCTCATCTGGAAGACTAGTTATTTTTATGAAGAATATAGCAAAGGTTATGTAACAAACCTATAAATAAGAGAGTCCTATAATTGTTTTTTTGTTAAGGTGAAATAAATTTACAAGCATATCTATCTTCTTCTCATCCTTGTGTGAGTTGTGAGCGTTTCACTTTCGATTTACTTCCATTAATAAATACCCCTAGTCGGCTGCTCTCGACGTTTACTCCTACTCCATCGCTCTCCCTCTCTTTGGGTTATCTCTCTTTCTCTCGCCCCATGGCCCAAAACAAGTTTATTTTATCCTTTTTCTTTCTTTTTGTAGCCTCCTCTGCAAATCTCAACACCCCTCGTGCTAGGTTGTTGGTGACTTCCACTTTACCGTCGCTGCTGCCGCTTTCGCCGCCTCCACTGCCGCAATCGCCATTGCCATCGACGCTGCTGCCATCTTCCGGTGGTGGGGGGCGCTTCACGCCCAAACTTCCTGGGCATAGCCCTGGCGTTGGACATTAGCTTCCAAACTAGGGCTTTAGCACTGATGTTGTGTTCAACTGCGTATGTTCTTCATTTTCGTCATACATGTATCGCCATTCTATCTTTGATTAGGGTTAAGAGTATAAGCTGTTCCTTGCAAATCCAACCACAAATTTCTATAAAACGTTGATTATCACAAACAAAGCGTAAGGAATACAAAAGGAAATCAGTATGATTTGTGATGGGCTATGTTTGGGTAGCCCCTCCACCGTTAAATTCTTTCGTAAGGAAAAGAAGAGCTCTTGTTTGGTGTTTTGTAAAGAGGGTCAATGGCATACGGTTTATGTTTATGTTTTTTTTGTTGTTCACATCTTATCATTAGAATAGTAAGTGTGTGGGTTGTTTGTCTTCGTCATAAATGTGATGTAGGTATTGTGCTATTATATAAGAATGTAATGGTGAGTGTAGTATATTGATCGAAGCTACAAGAAAGCATACTAAGAACAATTTCTTCGTGCAACTTGTGCACTCAGTTGTAGATTTCCAGAGTCGTCATTATTCTTTTGGTTCCAACAAGGGAATACAATTCTAGAATGCTTCAGACTTGCTCAGCATGTGCAAATCCAAGAGATCATTGAAGCATAATTTTGATGAAAGACCGATCGTGTAATACATATATACATGCCAATGAAGACAGCCAACATTTGTCAATGCATAGCAAGGCAGTTACATGTTGGGATAAAAAAGAAACATATACGTGTATGTTCGCAACATGCGTCAATTCAAAGTATAGAAGTACTCGACAATTCCAACATAGCTAAGCAAAAGTGCAACTCCACATTATAAAACAATTTTATATGTATTAGCAATACCAAACAATCAATGCACTAAAGAAGAATCGCAAAAAGAAAACCCTCCAATATAGTCTATTCTTATGGCCTATTTGGTAACCATTATGTTTCTGAAAATAATTTCTGTTTAGAAATGATTTTTTTTTTTGTTCCCAGATGGGTTTCTAGCATTTGACGGCATTTGATAATTGTCCAAAATTTCTATTTGCAAGATAAAAAAATAGATAAAACCTCAAATTCTTTTGTGATTTAAAATTTCTTTTAATTTTTTGATAATTTTATTATATTTTTTTCTTTTCTTCTTCTTCTTTGGCGATTGGCCAGACGAGGGTCGGCAACCTTATCGGAGCATGACCAACCGAGCCATCACGAGAGTGGTGTCACTTGGCCTTGGCAAGGTTGACCTCATAGTGGCTTGGTGAGGTTGAGCCTCGTCGGCAACTAGGTGAGCTCGGCCTCGCTAGATATGAGCAAGGTTGATTTCACCTAGCCAAGGTGAGGTCAAGCCTTGCCTAACTACCGAGGGCCAGCGACGCTTCAACAAGGTCGTTGGCGATGGCCAGGCCGGCAATTGGCCAAAGAGGAAAAAAGAGAAGAAAAAAAAAAAAAAAAAAAAAAAAAAAAAAAGAGGGAAAAAAAATCGACTTGATTCTGAAGTTATTCTCAGGACCAAAGAAGCAATTTTTTTTCCACTTCTTGATTTTATTTCAAATCTATTCTCGGAAAAAAATTTGTTCCCGAGAACAATAAAAGTTACCAAACAAATTTATGTTCTTTTTTTGTTCCGAGGAACAAAAGAATAAAATTAGATACTGTTTGACCGGTTATCAAATAGGCCCTTAACCACATCTATGGAAGATGTTGTAATTCTATAGGATTAGTCAAGATGTCTATTTAACAAGACGAGTTCACAACATGTGAAATCCATCTTATCATCTGGTTTAAGACGTGCGTGGTAGCTGTGTAGTCAAATGAAACTCAAGAATTGGTGTACCAAGTGAAGGAACTTAACATTATAGAAGCTAGAGGATGGAAAATAGTTATCCTCCAGGTTAAATTACAAATTAGAAACACCAGCTTACAGTAGCTTTTCCGTGGACGTTTATGGTCGAAGCATCTATGCAGTCATAATTTGAAGAATTTCTGTGCATGTAGAGAAATAAAAACCCTCAAACACATTTTTTCTCCACAAATAGGCCAATTTATAGGAGTCTTAGAACATCTAAAAATCTTAATTTACGCCTTTATTTAGCAGCTTAAGTCTCTAGATTAGTTGGTGGTGATCCCATTAAATTCTAATCCTCAAAACCTGAACTTTACTAACGTGGATAGATTGATTGATCTCCTTTCAAGCTCACTTAACAGGTAATCTGGATGGATTTGAAAAGCTCCTGCCTCAACCAGATTTTCCTGATTTCTAATTTTCAGCTTGTTGGCACAGGCAAAATGAGGCCTATTTACTAAGGCTTTAAGCCATTTCAATAATGAAAGAAGCCCCATATTCATGAAAAGCAACTTTAGTAACCTGGATCCACAAACTCATCAACTGATCTACCGAAGACACTTACCTTGAAGAGAATAACATTAGGGGTGCTTTCATACCGGTGACGATCTGACAGCTTCATCCTTACGGAAACAGGTGGAATTAGGCCTTGCCCCTCAGCAGAAAAAGATGTCATTGAATCTTCTTGAATACCTGCCACTGCCTCCCAAGCAACTCTTTTCAAATGGCGATAATCCCGAATTCTTTCTTTTCTGTTGAACATCTTTCGATGGATTCTTTTCTCCAGCATTTTGAGGGCCCCAAGGAAAAGCTTGTCGGGCCTCTTTCCACAAGTTACTCAAACTGTTTGAAAAGGATGACTTGGTTGAAGCACCTGCTCTTGTTTTCGGTTGACCTTGTTCCAGAAACTGATATATGAGGTTTCCTGGAGGGAGATCTTATGCTGACCACAGTAGCTTAAGCAGCATATGTGACAATCATAGAATTGTCTCTCAAGAAAGGACATTCTTCGAGGTAAAAATAATCTAATAATCATTAGGTGCATTTGTCCATGGTGAACTCTTTCTCAATGCTAGATGAGGAATTTTACCCCCTAACGTTAGGCATTTTATTTGCGATGCAGACTATAAAGAAGTATCATACTGGAAATCATCTTCTTGAGAAGTAAAATACCAACAATGCAGATTGCAGCTGCTTCCCCACAAGGAGAACCTCAAGAATTAGATGAGGGTGCTCGTGCAGAGAAGAACATCTTTGCTGCCATGGCAGTGGCAGGGCAGCAAGAACATGGAGACTTAAGGCCTAAGAGTTAAGCCTGGAGACCTCAACATCTGACAATTTCGCATCTCTCCGCTTCAGGAAGAAGTGAACCTTCATAGTATCAACAAACAAAAAAAGTAACCTAAGGGACGACATGAAATTGTAAAAAATACAAGCAAGAAAGAAACAAGAGTGATTACCAAAAGCTGCTTGGACAGCAAGTTGGGTAGCACCTGCATGACACCCATTGCAAGTGGTAAAGCATCTTCAGAGTCACGTAGGGATGAGAGAAATGGCGAGGCTCCTGCTGGGCCTTTACCATTCAGAGGATCTGCTGTCAGAAGAAGTTTCACAAGTTGTTGACCCTGAAGGTCTCTCCGCATATCTACCGATAAGCCAGCAATTTCAGCCACTTTTAAAGCGGCAGATACAGCCCCCTTTTCAGCCAATCTAAGAGGCAAACCCTCAGGATCTGCTTTACATGCAGCTTCAACCTAGCCAGAGTAATCTGTAAGTCTAAGCATTTATTCAGATACAATTATCACTCAAGCTATATGTTCACTTTGATTACTCTTAATAATCTGAGTGAATTAGTCTGGGACAAATGACCTTTTGCCATCTGCAGTAATGGTCGTCGGCGCTCAATATATGACTGTACTTCTGCAAAGCTCTATTTGTAAAATCTGAATCAAAACAAACTTGTTACCCGAGAAGAACTCAAGGCTGACAAGAATATGCTGATGAAGAATTACGAAAACCAATTCTTAAGTAAAAAATAAAAAGAAAAAAAGTTTCTGCCTATGGTAGAAGATTGAACTAAGTCCAATTCCACCTCATTTCTGACTGGATCACTATGAGGCAGATGGCAGCTGCACGTGGTGAGAACATCTTGTTGGGGAGAACCCGAAACAACAATTCACCACGAACTAAACACAATTTAGGATCAGTTTCTTCCCTAAAACTAAATCAACCGAAATTCAACTTAGCCCCAACAACTACTAGCCAATATAACCTCAGAATAAGCAATATAACATCAAATCAATAAGGAAATAAAGCCAACAATAACACCAAGGATTTAATATGGAAATCTGATGCGGAAAAAATCATAGACCGTCCAAAAACTTTCACGAATCACTAAAAATAGTAAGATACAGAAAGTAATCTTCTCTAGTCACACACTAGAGGTTCAATATCAATAATACAAGCTTAATTTTTCACCACAACGGTGGATAAACATAAACGGGACTAGAAAAATCCTAACCGTAATGGGAGAATTTAGAAGTGGTTCTCAATGAACGAAAATCATTAACTCAGCTCGGTCTCACAAACAATATACTCAAATTTAAGCCATAGCTCGGTCTCACAAACAATATACTCAAATTTAAGCCCATTCCGTCTGCCTTTTGAACAGATTATAAAATTGCAGCCCGCTTCTTCTTCTCTGTCCTCTGTTTCTTTGGTGCCCTTGGGTGAGGGGGGCTCACCTTTGCACTTCTCTCTCCTCTCTTGGGCACACCACTTGCCGGAAGCCAACCTTTTTCTTTTGTTTGCCTTTCTTTGACTTTTTCTTCCATTTTTTTCTTTTGTTTAATGTCATTGGGCCCCACAAGAGGTGACCCAGCCGACACATTTAAGGCGGCATCGAGTTCCCGTCCGTGCATATACTTGATAGTAAATATTCAAAATCGAATGACTAAAAAGAGAAGATTTGATGGTGAATATGTACGGCTATTTTGCCATATCAAGAACTCAACATTATCGATCAGCTCATCTGCATTACAAAGTCTTATTGACCCTAAACATACTTAAGAGCAAGTTTAGCTGCCAATTGTTCATCATTCATCTGCAAGCAACAATGCCAACTATTACTCCAGATGCTGTGAACTCTATAATTTTGTGTTTGATAAGATATTGAGTGTTTTTCTTCGTTGCGCTCAATTAATAACTGAACTAAGCGATCTAAGGTACCACTACATAGAAAACGATTGGATAGAGCAAGAGCATCTGTTAGTTTTCTTTCATCAATTAATTTGTAGAAATAGATCAGCGATATTCAAAAGTAACCCGTGATGAAATTGGAAGTTGAACATAAAGTGCAGTATAAAAATGAATTATAGAGATGAGGCCACATTTAGCACATAACTTGTCCAATTTTAGCAATTAGGTCCTCAAAATTTTAATTGGTGCAATTGAGTCTTTTTACTTGCATACGTTGTGTGTCAACATGGTAGCCAACATAATGTTTTTCAAGAATTTAATAAAAAATAAAAATAGCAAAACGATAAAAAAGAAAGACCGCAAGAAGGAAGTTGAAGGGAGAAAGAGAGACTGTGATAATGCAGCTGGACAGGCATCGCCATCTCTACGATGGACACTGCAATGCATCCTACTGCTGCCACCACCAAAGTCAACCTCTGTCGTCCACGGACACTTGACTTTGCCTGGAATGCTAGAACACACGATGACTATGCAGAAAAAATTGATCAATCGCCGAAACTTTTCACGTGATTCACCGTAACTTCATCAATAGCAAATGCCAGCAGCATTTAGTTTTCATGGTCCAGCTTAATCAACTCCTTCAATTGCCCACCATGTAAAGCCGCCGCCACAGAGTATCCTTTTGATCTCATCGGGCTTGGTAAACATACTCGCCACCATACAATAGTTTGAACCTCTTTCTTGGTGCATTGTACTCAAAGCTGGGTCCTAGACTCTCAATCGGGGAAAAAACAATGTGGAATTCGGGATTGGGGGCCCTCTCAATCCGAAGACTGTCCACTATCCGTCATCACAATCGCACCCATCTGGTCATTGTTTATCCACCAGCTAGAGATGGAGGAGATGGAGTAGTAGAACAGCGACAAGTCTCCACCTCCGGCGTCGGTGGTGGCAACTGGCAACCACTGTAGATCTCTTTCTAGGCTCGCGCACTCCACTTCAAATTTCCTTTTTTTTCTTCCTTTTTCCTCTGTTTTAATAGGGGTGCACACAAAAACTTGTTTCTCTATATTTCTGTTCTATAAAAGATTTGAAAAATAAAAGTATTTGATAATGCAATTTCATTTTTTTCGAGATAAATTTTTAGCCAAAAATAAATTTGGAACAAAAATGAGAACAAGAAATTTTCTACTTTTCTATTTCTATTCGAAAAAACTCATCTCACTACTTGTTTCACCCACCGCCCGCCCATTGATGTACTATTTCCACGTTCTACATTGACGTGTTCAATTCAATTAATTAAGGGCATACGTGATAACCATTCTCTTCTTAGGCTCTATTTTTGGCCAACAAATATTTTTCTATTTTTATTTTATGGAAGAGTTTTTGAGAAAAATACGTATTTGATAATAGTTATAAAATTTCGACTCGCAAAATAAAAGTTCGTTTGATAAAATTTCTTAAATATCTTCCTCCTAGGTGGCGAACGGCTGGAGGTGACGGATCATGGCGAGCAAGCGGGTGTGGACAGGCAATAAGGGCAAGCGGTAAAAAAAGTTTTCATTTCTCATTTCTGTTCCAAAAATAGAAAAGTAGAAAAAGATTGGACAATAAAGTCAAAATTAGACTTGAAGACAATTAATCACAAGTTCCACAGTTTCATTGTATCCAAAATTAAGGAAATACACAAAAGGTAAAAGTGGAAAAGACAAGTATAAGCAATATGGAGATTGATTCCATCTAGGAAATTTTGAAACGATCACTGCAGCTTTTTATATGACTAGCGCACCCTTCAATTACTAGTAATGGACCACATGGGGGACTGCTATGTGGTATCCACGGTTTATATCTGCTGCTGCATTTAAACTAGGGAACACATTTCAACTCTATTAGACTGCTCCCTCAACCCAATCCAGCTTCGCCTTCGATCTCTGTTGTCTTCATGCTCCCCCCTGTCAATCCACCATTATAACCCAAATTCAAGGTATCCCGGTGCTTACCCATTCACCCTTCTCTGGTGCCTGGCATGTGGGAGGTCTTGCCGGCTTCTGCATTCAGAACAGAGATGAAATAAGGATGGAGGACGCGCAAGGGGCTTTAGCGAGACTAGTGTCTCCCCGCAGAAAATTAGGCAAAGTAATGTCCGTTAGAGATGTGGCTAACCTTAATGGAGTTATACCAGAGAAATCACAGATACAGGGCAAACAGGAGAATATTTTGAAACTGAGTTATCGGAGGTCCTTGCTGATTGGAGGCGGAAAAAGTTCTCGAACGCCATACAAGAGATAAACCCATTGAAAGAGTTTCTGGTAATAACTAACAGCCCTAGTTTTGACCATAACGGAGACAGAATCCAGCGGACAAAAGAAAAAATAGAATTTCTGTGGCGGCAAGAGGAGATGTACCAAGAAATAAGATCCAGCATCAACTGGATGAGAATTGGGGACAAAATTCTCAATTTTTCCGTGCAAACACTATTCGGCGTAGACAGCAAAATAAAATTTCAGCATTTTTCAGCATTGGAAGATGAAAGTGGAGGCTGGTACCGAGAGCCAGGGAAGTTAAGAGAGATGACAGGAGAATTACCAAAAAAGTCATAAACCTATTGCAATTGTGCCAATTCAGTCATAAACTTTTTTTTGGGTACCAATTTAGTCCTAAACATTTTATAATTGTCCCAATTCAGTCCATCGGCCAAAATTGGCCGGCCGGTCCGACGTGTACGCCAGCGGGGGACAACCGACTAGCGAGGCAATTTTTTAATATTTTTTTTCGAATTTTTTAATATTTTTTAAAAATTTTAATTTTTTTTTTTCACCTTCTTCTTCCTTTGGCCGGCCGGCGCTGGCCAGAGGCGAGGGCCAACGAGGTCAGCCTTGCCAACCACTGGTGAGGCTTGCCCTCGTCGACCAGAGGCAAGGGCCGACGAGGGCGAGGCCCCGCTAGATCTGGTGAGGACAGCCTCGCCGACCACTGGCGAGGGTGAGGCCTTGTCAGATCCGGCGAGTTGGCCCTTGCCAAGGCTGGGCGAGGCTGAGCCTCGCTAGATCCGACGAGCTCAGCCCTCGCCAAGGTTGGGCGAGGCTACCGTCGCCAAGGGCTGCGGTGAAGACGGGGAGGGAGAGGATGAGGAGGAGGAGGAGGAGGCGGCGAAGCGGCTGCGGAGATGGGGGCGTTGCTCCAGCGCCAGAGAAACCCAACATCCCCGTCGTTGTTGTTGTCGTTGTTGTCGCCGTTGTCCCCGCACTCGTACACAAATCTCCGCCCCCACCTCGCTCTCCTCGCCGCCGCCGCTGTAGGCGCAGCGCCCCTCTTCGCCTCTCCGCAGCCACTCCGCCGCCTCCTCCTCCTCCTCCTCCTCATCCTCTCCCTCCCCGCCTCCGCCGCAACCCTTGGCGACGGCAGCCTCGCCCAGCCTTGGCAAGGGCCGACTCGTCGGATCTGGCGGGGCCTTGCCCTCGCTAGTGGCCAACGAGGCTGACCTCGCCAGATTTGGCAGGGCCTTGCCCTCACCTGCCCTCGCCTCCGGCCGGCGGGGGCGAGCCTCGCCAGTGGCCGGCGCCGGCCGACCAGAGGAAGAAGAAGGTAAAAAAAAAAAGAATTAAAAAATTTTAAAAAGTATTAAAAATATTTAAAAAATCAAAAAAAAAATATTAAAAAATTGTCTCGCCGGCCAATTGTCCCCCACCGGCATCCATGTCAGCGCCGGTCGGCCAATTTTGGCCGGATGGACTGAATTGGTACAATTATAAAATGTTTATGATTAAATTGGCAAAAAAAAAAGTTTAGGACTAAATTTGCACAATTGCAATAGGTTTAGAACTTTTTTAGTAATTCTCCCGAGAGATGACCATGGGCTTTTTTCATTCACTATACACAATGGAGGGCGCATGTAACTTTGAACCAGTGTTGGGTCAATGTTCTCCTAAGGTAATGGATGAAATGAACCAATCTCTAACTAGGGAAGTGACTTTGAAAGAAGTGTGAGATGTAACTTTTCAATTGGGAGCCTCCAAGGCCCCCAGCCCCTATGGGCTGGACAAGCTTTTCCATCGTCACCAGTGGAATGAGATTCAACACGATGTAACTCAGTTGATTTTAGACTTTCTCTATTCAGGTAAGCTCCACAGACCGCTCTCTCGATTGATTGAGTCGGTGGGCATGTGAGCTGATCTCGCCTTTGCTAATTTGCTTGAAGAGAGTTCTCACAATCGCAATGTAGCAGGGTTTGTCTGCTCCACTGGTGTTTGCTTTGCTAAGCAGTATGCCCCGAGTAAAAAATGTCACGGGTTCCAATCCTGTCATCCCTGCCTAAACCTTCTCCTCTGGGCAGTAAGGAGGAATCCATGTTGATCGATCAACATAACCTAATCTCCCTTATCCCTAGAGTTCATAACTCGGAAAGTCTAGTTCAATTCCATCCCATCAGTTTGTCTAATTTCAGTTACAAAATAATCTCAAAGGTTTTGGCTAACGCCTTAAACCTCTTTTACTTGAACTACAAGACAGAATTTTGTCAGTGGGAGACATCTAGGCTACGCATGACAACGCTTCTGTTCCGGGGAAGAGTTTTTTTTTTTTTTTTCAGAAATAGTTCTTTTCTATTTCTGTTCCGGGGAACTATTTCTAAGTAAAAGAACCTGTTTGGTAACTACACAAAATTTCTATTCTTGGAATAAAAAAAGAATAGAAATGCGTTTGATAATGCAGCAATTTTATTTTTGTATTTATTAATTTTTTATTCTTGCTCACGGATCGCCGCCGCTGCCCACTTTCGCCGGGCCGACGACGCCGCTGGTATGCCGACCATCACCGCCCGACCGCGGTCGACAGTGACGGTCGACGACCGGCGGTCGTGCAGTGGCAGCGACGGGCGGCGACGGCGGTGGCCGGTGGTGGGCGGTGGCGGCCAGTGATGGAGGGCGGCCGGCGACCAGCGGCGGCGGCGACCGGTGACGGCAGCAGCTGATGGGCGGTGGCGGCGGTCGACGGTGGCGGTCGGCGGCCGGCGATCGTGCGGCGGCGGCGGCGGACGGCGGGCGACGTCGACGGGCAGCGGCGGGTGGCAGGCAACGGTGGCGAGCGGCAGCGGCGGCGGTGGCTGGCGATGGGTGATGGCTCCGGGCGGTTGACGATGACCGCGGCAAGAAAGAGAAATAAAAGAAAAAAAAATTAGCTTATTTCTAGAAATTGTTCTCGGGAACAAGAAGCAACTTTTTTTTGCTTATCGTTTCTGCTCCAAATCTATTCCTGAGCTAACTTTCTATTCCCGGGAATAGAAAAACAATTTGGCGTTACCAAACGGGTTTTCTGTTCTTTTTTTGTTCCGGGGAACAAAAGAACAGAAACCATGAGAAACATAAACGTTCTCATGTGCTACCTTACAAGACAAAATTTTGATAGTGCAGGAAATTTTACATTAGTTGCGAATCAGAAAGAAGAAAAAGAAGTTCTGAGTGGTGCTGAAACTAGATATGAAAGAAGCTCATGATAAAGTTTACAAATTGAAGCAAAATGAATATATGTGGTGAGGCTTTCTAATAATTATTTAAGTTTAGTTAATGGCAATTTTATTTAAAACTATTATTAAGTGACTAACTATGATTGTTGTTTTTTTTTAGGCTGTTAGAATTTGAAAAAAAAATTCATATATGATTAAGGACCGAAGTTCTATAATTTACGTTTTATGTTACTTATTTTGAATTTTTTATTATTTATTTCGTTTTACGTGTTTATCTTTTATAAATTGTTACTTTTAACAAATGAGAAACCTTCATTTTTGTTGTTGTGTTCACTTTTGTTTTGCTTATCTAAAAATTAACAAAAAAAAAAAAAATACATGTTAGACTCTAGAACCGACCCTAGACGGTAAAATTGAGGAACTTGTATCAATGGATAGGTTTTAGGTTCCATGTTTAACCTCTAAGGAATTTAGATCTGCTTGCCCCTAATTCCTCTAAACAGTCCTATGTTTGGTGGATTATGTGCATGACCTCATAATGGAGTGATACAAGTGGAAAATAAGAAGAATGAGAACGGATGATGGAATATGCGGAGAGTAGGGCGTGAATTACTTGTCTTGATTTATTATGATGGTGAGTTTAATGTTTACTCCTTGAAATCCGATTGTTTTTTATTGTATCCAAATAGAGGAATGACGCTTGTTGTCAACGCTATCCGTTCATCCACTCAAACATGGAATTGGAATGAAACAAGAAGACAGCTTGGAGTCCATATTAAAAAGAAAAGGTGCCCTTTTGGGGAGGGGGACCAGACCTATCAGCGTCTGCACCATTCTGGAATGGGATTGCTCAAAACCGGATTGACATTGAATAAAATCGCCAACGAAAAGCAAAAGATTCGCATGATTGTCAATTTCGAGAATGCCAAGATGAGACCGGAACAAGTTGCTATGGAAATTTTATATAATATGAACTTACATTAATTAATTAATTTTCTATTTTAAATAATCGGGTTAATGGATATTCCAATATTTATTGAATTTTACAATGATCTAATTAAATTGGGTATTGGCATCTATTGATAACGGGCTTAGTTGAACAACAAAGTGTAAGCAATTGTGTTTAACTGAAACCCGTAATGGAAAGGGCCCAGTTGACACGCTATTGATTAGGATTTACTAGGTCCATTCTCTAGCCTATAAAAAGGTAAGTTATACCTATCAGTTGCTTGATATATCGAAATAGGTCATAGAGAGGAAGATCTGGCATTCCGATAGATCACTAATTATCAAATTGATCTATTTTTCTTGCAAGAACTCAAACGGGTACGCTTTAATTCCGCCGTGTTTATTGATCTTGGTGTTTTACAATCATATATTAATCTGTTTTTTCTTGATTGATTAGAAATTTATGTGAATAAATTTTTAACATGTGGTATCAGAGACACTCATATAAGATTGTAGAATTCAAAAAAAAAAAAATTTCATGGAAAAATTCGAAGTTTTCCTCTTTGAGCCGAATATGGGCATTATTTTTTTGTGTGAATTTTTTGCTCGATTGATCTTGAAATTATATGGCTTTTGTTCTACATGTTGAGATCTTTCCAACCATATATAATTTGCATAATTTCATTGAGAATTTTCAAATTACTTGCAATTGATTGATGTTCGTTATAAATCGGTGCATGGGTATTGTTATATATATGTTTTTGCATCCTTTTGTTGTATCAAATTAAGATTTTAGGGCTTTACCCACAAAAAAAAAAAAATTAAGATTTTAGGGCATAAATTTAAGAAATTCGAAATTCGGCAAGATCCGAAACTTTGAAGCTTGTATGTGGTAGATTTACTCGGTTTTTCTTCGTTTAATTCATTATAGTCAATCATATTGATGTTATATGCAAGACCCATGGAGAAATTTCATAAAAAAATCAATGTTTCTATGCTATTTTGGAGCTTCGGGTCGAAACCGGGTCGTGTGACCCGGTTTGCTACAACTTCGGGACCCGACTAGAGGTTGAAGAAGACCTCCAGCCGGGCCAGGCCTTCTAATGGGCGTAAGCCCGTTTTGTGTTTTATTCTTGCTGCTGATTGTGGGCGTGAGCCCAGAATTCTTTTAAAATCTTTTTTGGTCCCACGGGCCATCAACACAGAAGTCGTCAGCTGAGCCCACACAAGGAGACATTCTGGTCTTGGACCCTACAGGCCCGCCCGTTTCCAAGCAGCAAATAGGATAGCTTGGGTCGGGTGTTGGTTGGGTCCTGCGAGAGAATCTCCAATTCGGGTTGCTCACGAGTCAGGCCCTGCGGTCCGATCCAGGCTGCTCGCGGATCAGGGCCCGCAGGTGGGTCCGAAATAATAAATTAATATTAAAATAATAATTAAAAATAATAATAATTTTTAAAAAAATTTATGGCAAAAATTGTTGTTTGAAAAAGTGCAATATGATCATTGGAAGCACATGTTGTAGAGTGTTTTATGTTTTTTGATGACTTTTGGGCATAAATTTTTGGAGTTCCCTATTGATAAAGATTAGTATATACAATTACTCGCCCAAAAGGGTTATTGTGTATATTAATTTGAAAAATAGCATGAAGTTTAATTCCCATATTTAAAATATGTGGATGTATAATTGAAAAATATTAATGTTTTGAAAATTATATGTAATTTCCCTCTATATTGATATAATGGAGATATATACTTTAAAGGATTTGTCTGCTCAAAGATGATTGATCCTTGACAATTATATGTAATTCTCATTGTTGTTGTTGCTTTATAAACTTCATGCTGTGAAAAATAATAGTGCATTATACACTCTGCCCAAATGTGAGTTTATAATATACTAATTATTTTTGCTGAATTATTTATTGCCCATAATTGATCTTATTGCATTATATATGACAAACAGTTACATTTGCTATAAACAACAATAATTCCACGGTTAAAATATTAACTTGATCAAATATTATACCGTTAAGGACTTGGTAAAAAAGGGAGACATTATAATTAAAATATCATAACTGAGTCCATGTAAGCTGATCCTCTAACAAAAGGCTTACGGCCCATTTTGTTTAAAGAAGATGTAAAGAATATGTGTGTTTTAGATTCTTTTGATTTCTTTTGTTAGTGAGAATTATATAATTTGCATTTCTGGATATTATAGTTATATGTAGACTGATAATGCTTTTATGATGTCTATTAAAGCATTTATTTTTAATGATTGTTGTTATTAATTCTATGGTTATTCTTTCTCTTGTTGACTGAGAATTAGAAGTATAAAACAGTATCTTTAAACAAATTTTAGTTTAAAGATGACTGGATGTCATTGATTATGAGATCTCATGTTGGATTGTGACATAGTTGTGCAATTTCATGTTGTTTAGAAATTGTGCTAATGCAGTTTCATGTCGTTGAGAAATTGCATTGAGGACTGATAAGAAATGGTGTATATTTTGATCACATGTTCGCACTATTTCTATGTTGGCACTATTTCTTCCTATACTACTAGGCCCATGATCCATGAAAATATAATGCTTATTATATGTGATTATGGAAGGTCTTGTGTTGTGGCATTTTCTTAACACATTGATTTCTATAGTCCTATACTGAGGTTATATATGATTAGATTGGTTTTGAGATGCTGTTATTGGAATATTATTTTTTAAAGTTGTGGCCACATACAAAAAAAAAATTCATTTATTAATCTGATAGTGTCGTTTTCAATATAAAATATTTTTTAAAATATAATTAATTAATTAATGTAGCCCAAGTGGGAGAATGTTGGAAATTTTCTATAATATGGGCTTACATTAATTAATTAATTTTCTATTTTAAATAATCGGGCTAATGGATATTTCAATATTTGTTGAACCCTACAGTGATCTGATTAAATTGAGTATTGATATCTATTGATAACGGGTCTAGTTGAGCAACAAAGTGTAAGCAATTGTGTTTAAGTGAAGCCCGTAATGAGAAGGGCCCAGTTAACACGCTATTGATTAGGGTTTACTAGGTCCCCTCTCTAGCTTATAAAATGGTAGGTTATACTTATCAGTTGCTTGAATCCCATTAAAAACTACTATATTAAAATAGGTTATAGAGAGGAAATCTTGCATTCCGATAAATCACTGATTATTAGATTGATCTATCAATGGCTCAAACAGGTACGTTTTAATTTTGCTGTATTTATTGATCATGATGTTTTACAATCATATATGGATCCGTTTTTTCTTGATTGATTAGTTATTATATGAATAAATTTTATACAAATACGTCTTTTGGCTTGACTTTATCATCTCCACTATGAATTCAGAAAACATTAATGACAAAATTAGCCTAAAATCCTAATTGAACTAAGCCGTTTTTGGGGATATCGATAGTTAAAGTGAGCAACTTAATTAGTCGCGACTCGAACTAAATATGAGAGACAGAGATCACAAGTGACGTAGTCATGAAAGTATAAAGATCCACAATAAATCTTACAAGTAGTTTGTCATGATTTTAAAAGGAAAATGATTAAAAAAAAAAAGGTCAAATCTATCCAAATTTTGAGGTCGACTTTAACTTTTACTCAGAGCGAGAGAGCAAATATAGAAATGGAATGAAACAAGAAGACGGCTTGGAGTTCATATTAAAAAGAAAAGTGCCCATTGGGGAGGGGAAGAGAGGGGAAGAGCCAAGACTTCGCCTCCTCCTCGTCCTCCCGCCATCGCCATGCGCCGCAGCACTCGCCGTTGAGGAAGTCAGCGACGGAGCCCATTGCGACGAGCTCGGCGGCAGCAGCGGCCGCATCGAAGAAGGGACCCTCACGTGGCAGCCAGTGAGCAGTTGGCAGAGTGCACATCTGCATCGCACGTGGTGCACAAGGCGGCGGCCGTGGCGGAAGCCATGGCCGTTGGAGCTTCAGTGGTGGGGCTATGGATACGAGAAAAAGCAATAGAGAAGATGAAGTAAAAGGAAGACGCTTTTTCTAGTCCAACAATAAAGCTCTAGTTTGGCTTGCAATCATCGCCGACCTAGTTGATGTGACGTGTAAGGCAAATTGTGTTTTGTCCCATGAGATTTTAACACCAAATACAAATCCCCCACCCCCCCTGTCGAAGTGCCCCCATGACTTTTTGATTTTTGTCACATGAAGTCCGAACTCCACATATTGTTTGACATGTCCTCCTCTAGTGTCGACTTCAGCATGCATTTATCACGTGATTTATTCCCTTATTTTATGAAGGGCAAATCCGTCCGACGAGTATGGGCCAATTACATTTTACTTGAGGTAAGTTGGCCTTTGATTTTTTTTAGTATTTTTTGAAATTTTGGTAGCGATTCTCTTGAAATGTTGAAATAGGTCTTAATGCTTACCAGTTAGAAGGCCCACAGTTTGATCCTTTTTTTCAAGTGTAGCCCAACCCTTAAATAACCATAGAATTTTGTTTTCTGTATCTCCATGTTTGGCCCAAACTTTTAAAATTAGCACGTAATTAACCATGCTTCTTATGTCACTTATAACCGACCTCTTAAAGTTTACAATGTAAGACAAGCTACGAAAGCAAAATAGGAAAGCATAAAAAACCTTATATCAAATGCTGCATCAGCATTTTTCGACTCTTTCAAATGGTATATTAACCAAAGTGAAAGCATTAGCAATTCGCATAAACATGTGATATTCGTATTTAGGTGTTTGTGTAAATTGATGTAAGCACCAAGGCATCATACGTTCTCTCTACAAGACAAAAAAGGGGGTTAGGAAGGAAACATGTCACTCGCCCATAATATATACATTATGCCTATTATATGACGTCTTGTCATTGTTAGGACTTTCCTCTATATTTCTTATTTCACCAAGTGTCTTGTCCTATTATTTAAGGTACCTATCTCAGCCTACCTCCGAATTCTTCACCAGACCTTCGTTTAGATACACAGATTAATTGCATGAAGATTTCATTAACTAGTGCCCCATTGGCTCATATAAATTAGATTGCAAATCGTGTTAGATTAGTTCATAATTTTTTTCTGTCATTTAAATTAGATAATTTATGTCGCATGTCATTAGGCTAATATAATTACTGCATGTTTAATTGGAATTCATGTAATCATAGAATTTAGATTAAAATTGCACCACAAGAAGAAAAGCCCAAAAAACAAAAATTAAATATCATTGCATTTGAAAATCATGTTTAGGGCATGCATTAAAATCAACGAAGATTATTTTCAAAATATTTTTGAAAATAAAGAGAGAAAATACTGAAAGGGTGTGAAATTTATCTAGCATAACCAAGTCTCTGTATCCATAAAAGACTAGTGATAACTCATAAATGAAATAATTTGCATGTTAAATTAATTAAATGGAAACCCTAAAGTTGCGATTGGTATGAGCTTGGCTTAGTAATCCATTGACTTTCCCTTTGGTGGTTCAACTTGAAAAAAGGTCGCAATAGTACATGATATGTTCGGGATGTTGCATTGCTTATGTGGCAGCAACAACTTGTCAAATTTGTTCACCCTTACAAATTTTGATGCATCTTTAATTTAATCCGTGTTCACTTTGTGAGATGAAAATGTAAAATTTCTCATTTTTTTTATTAATTATATCTTCTTCTATCTATATATTTGGGCCGAAGGTGTTATTTTACTTTTTTCTTTACAAAATTACCCTAACACTAAATAACGAAAGGACAACAAAGTACATAATTAACATATCTCTCCTGACTCCCGCTTCGCCCACTCCCTTATATAACGCTTTCTATAATTATTCAATTGCGCGTGCTCGATCAATAATTACAAATATTAAGGGAGAGATCAACCATTGGTGTCTCTTCCTCTTTAATCATTATTTGTGTTTTATTTGATTTTTCATTAAGCCTTGATAATCACCACCCAAAACTTCCTAATTCAATAAATGAGTGAAAGTTGTTACTTATATAGTAACTATTATCACGTCATGAACACAAGCGCATACACGCATGTAGAGCGAATTGGTGTTAGTACTAACTTAAAAGAAAAGTCGAAATGTCCGCGTCTTAGGGTCCGTTCGTTTCGCGGAAAATGGGCCATTTCCGGAAAATATTTTCCTGGAAGTCATTTTCCAGGAAAATGACAATATTTTCTGGTGTTCGGCTAAAACCTGAAAATATTTCGGAAAATATTTTCCGGTGTTCGGTAAAGAAAATATTTTCTGCTCCCCAGATTGGCGAGCGCGAGCGTCAAGCTCGAGGCTCGCCAGATCGACAAGCGCGAGTTTGAAATTGATGAGCTTGAGGTTCACCTGGTTCGACGATTAGCCAAGAAAGAAGAAGTTGGGAAACAAAGAAAAGAAAAGGAAAAAAAAGAAAAAAAGAAAAAAGAAAAAGGAAATTAAAAATAATTCGAATTAAAAAAGAAAAAGAAAATTAAAAAATAATTCGAATAAAAAAAGAAAAGAAGAAGAAAGGGGAGGAAGAAGTGAGGATTTGTAAAAATGTGAGATAAGAGAGATCAAGTGAGAAAAATGTTTTCCACTTTTCAAAAGTGGAAAACATTTTCCCCTACTTTAGAAAACTTTTTCCCTTTGATGGAAAACATTTTCCCCAAGGAATTCATTTTCCGTGAAACGAACGCCAAAAAATCCGGAAAACATTTTCCCGGAAAATATTTTCCGCGAAACGAACGGAGCCTTAGTGTAAGGGCTGGGAAGCGCATGAGAAAAGGCAATCGATGTTAAGGCCTAATCTAATGGCCAATGCACCAAGCCGATGCTCATTAATTGAGTAGAGATTCATCAAATGGACTCCCATTTCGCCAACAATATATTACATACATACATACATACATACATACATACATACATACATACATACATACATACATACATACATACATACATATATATATATATATATATATATATATATATATCTCTTCCCGGCTTCGCTAAAAGCACCTAGGCTATGCCTTGAACTCTCTTACCTAGCCCAGGGGTTTTCATCTCGTGTCTTAAATGAAATGAGCGGACTCAAATTAGCGGTATAGTATTCCATGAGATCCGATAGTATGGTAGAAATAAATATATGAATCCTTCCCGTTTAGACGTTCAAACAAATGAGGGTCATATTTTTATCCATTTCTGATTGGCGAAACTCCCTTTAACTAATGTTCTAATTGATTGGTTACAAACACATCATTAATATTTAGGGAAAATTATCAAAAAATCTTCAAATCTATTACACTTTTGCCAATTCAATTATAAGTTTTTTTTAATTATGTTAATTAAGTCTTAAACCTTTTCACATTTTGCCTATTGTGTCCATCTGATCAATTTTGACCGAAAAGTGGTGACATGGACTTCGTTGGTATTGACATAAACATTTAGTAATATTTTAGTAATTTCTTTGAATTTTTTATAGTTTCTTTCTTATTATCTCTTCCTTGATTTTTTTTTTCCGGTTTTGGGGTGAGGATTGGTGACCCTTGCATTGAGCTAGGGAGAGTTGCGACGCTTCGCTAGCCAAAGGTGAGTGCTTAGTGGCCTTGTTCGCCAAAGCGAGGGTGCACAAGCCTTGCCTAGACCTAGCGAGGGCCACCAAGCCCTCGCCTAACCTAAATCTGGCGAGGCTGCCATGGCCCTCACTCAGAGCTTGAGAGGGCCATGAAGCTGGCCCTCCTCCCTCCAAATTAAAAAAAAAAAAAAAAAGTGAAGAAAAAGAAACAAAGAAGAAAAAATCAACAAAAATTAATTCTATTAACAATGTCAACATTAGCATTGGTTGTACCACAGCCGGTGTCTATGTTAGCAATTTCTGGTGAAAATTAGTGAATTTGATTCAATTAGTAAAACGTGTAAAGGTCTAAGACTCAATTGAGATAATGATAATATTTAGGACCAAATTAACAAAAATATGATAGATTTCGAACTTTTATGATAATTTTCCCTCAATTTTTTTCTCTAGTTTTGGATGTGAGTGATATCCATATTTATACTCCACCAATTAAAAGTCTTGGTCAAGGGAGTTTCCTTTACTCCTAATTGAAGTATTCTCTAAACCACAATTCAAAAACTATACCCCTCAAGTTCTTATTTCAGGATCATGCCTCATGATATTAATAAACATGCATTTGTGTAATTTATCATGGCATTAGGCTTGAGTCAATTTATCCTCTCCAGAATCCCAATTTCAGATGGAAAAGGAGGGCAAGAATAAGAGCACTGAAAAGAAAAATACACAGTTTCTCGTACCGTGGCATTATTATAGTATAGAGCTGAATCAGATGGATCACATGTAAATTTGTATACATGATACGACTGTCTGGCTCCACTAGTAGGGTAGGTCTATTATTTCTTTTAATTTCTTAACTCTAGTACAGCGGAAGTTTCAACAAACACAAATTAGGACAGTATTTCTCCATAATATATCGAATATTAAAAACAGGTCATTTTTCCAAAAAAGTATGAGATGTAAGAAACCCGCTAATGATTACTTATTCTATCTTATCTAGAAATTTGAATGACTAAATGCAGCTTACACATGGAAAAAATATTTAAGAAACCTTTGCAAGAGTTCATATGTGCGTAAGCATAGTTTATGGATGATACTATTGGGCCATGCTTCCATCCAAATTAGAGTAATTCCTCTTAGGAGTCAGCATGAATTCATAATAAAATCAGAAACTGGAGAGCCGAACCAGTGAGAATCAGTCTGGTTTCAAGTTGTAGAGAGAGAAGATTTGGTTTCCGGTTCCACTTTTCTAGAAACCGCCTGTTCTTGGTTCCCATAGGAACCAAATCGAAATCAAAACCAGGATTAAGAACCGAACTAGGAACAAATTCCTAATTTTTCTCTCAAACTGGAACCTAAAGTAATGCTTATATTTTTATATATATCTAATGAGTGCATGTTTTATTTAATATATCTCTTTTATTTATATGGATTATTTTAATGAGGAGATTATCATCAATAGCTAAAGTTTACTAGTTGAAGCAAAATGAATATATGTGGTGAGGCTTTTTAATAATTATTTAAGTTTAGTTAATGGTAATTTTATTAAAAATTATTATTAAGTGATTAACTAAGGAAAATTCCAAAAAAGGATCTGAAGTGTCCTTATTTTCTCAAATAAGGGCATATAGTGAACCTTTTTTCAAACAAGGGCTTGAAGTATTTATATTAATCTTAAAAAATGGCTTAAAGTTGTTATGACCATTTCAAATAAGGGCCTAGTCTCACTAGAAGACAAAAAATTTCAGCCAGTCAAGGTTATTTCTTCCAAATACAAATTAAATCGAATTAAAATTAGATAATAAATTAATAAATTTTAAAAAAATTTAAAAATATAAAAAGATAAAACACAGGCGGGAAGGTCCTTCTCGCCTATTGCCATTACCCCATCATTGGTGGGGTGACGACAAAAATTGGTGATTCCTGCCTCTGGCAAAGGTTTGCCGGCCCTCGCCTTTGGTTGGCCAAGGTCACTGGCTCTTCCCTAGGCGCTAGCGACCGCATCGACCTTCGCCGCTACCTCATCGGCGATGAGGTGGTAGAACCCTCATGCCCGTGTTTTTTTTTTCTTCTTCTTTTTAGTTTTTTTAAAGAAAAAAAAATTAAAAGGATGAAATTACCCTTCACATTTTGTGAGTTCAAGAACTTTTTTAAAATTGATATATGTACTTCAGGTCTTTATTTGAAATAAAGTTCACTTCAGATTTTCATTTGAGAAAATGATATTACTTTCAGGCTTTATTTAAAAAAAATGCCCACTTTAGACCCTTATTTGAGAAAATGAAAACACTTTAGGCCCTTATTTGAAATTTTCCTTAATTTATCTATTTTTTTTTTCAAGTGGTTAGAATTTTAAAAAAAATTTCATGGATGATTAAGGATTGAAGTTCTATAATTTATGTTTTATGTTACGTGTTTTGAATCTTTTATGAATTGTTGCTATTGACAAATGAGAACCCTTGATTTTTGTTGTTGTGTTCACTTTCATTTTGCTTAACTCAAAATTTAAAAATAAAATAAAATACATGTTAGACTCTAGAACTAACTAGAATCTATAATAGAGTTGTTTTAGGTTAGGTAAGTTCCAAATTCTAAAAAATGAGGAACTTGTATCAATGGATAGGTTCTAGATTGCAAGTTTAACCTCTATAGAATTTGGAATTTGCTTGTCCCTAATTCTTCTAACTAGTCTTATGCTATGAAGCATGGACATGTTGTATGAGCTTCCATGTCGTGTTCGAACGCGCGGTCAACACATGTCAGATTTTTCGACACATGGTCAACTCTTCTCTACACATTCCGACATGCGTGTATAGAAGTGCGAGAGGTTGGTCGATTTTGAGGCGGATCTACAAGTGCGAAAGAAGAGAGAATCATTGAAGAAGATGATGGAGGGTGGAGGCAAGGCCGAAGGAGCGACGACAAGGTTGCGACTGCAAGGGGAAGGCTAGAGGAAGAGCAAAGACATCAGTGATCCAAAGGGCTGCGATTGCGATCCCGCGATGGAGGGCTGAAGGCGAGGCTACGGCTGTAAAAGAGGAAGGGCCGGAGGCAAGCGATTGTGAGACGACCGAGAAAGAGCAGAGATTGACAGGAAGAAGATTGTGCGAGGAGGAGGAGGAGGAGGTGGCTACAGCTAGGTTTTAGAGTTTCTTCCTCTTTTAGTTTTAGGCTTTAGCAAGAAGAGCAGAAAACAGATAAAAGATGGGGATTCTGATGGATGGGACTTGGCGTACAATTTTCAAGAAAGGCAATAGCAGCCGGACAGGAGTGGAGGCCTGGGGAAAGAAATGAGGAAAATAAATTTTTGGAGGGAAGAAATGACAAAAAGAAATTTTTTTTTTGGGGGTGGCCTGACAAGAGTTGGGAGAAAGAAATGTGACAAATAAATTTTTGGGGGAAGAAATGAGGGAAATTCATCACATTTTTATTATTTTGAAAAATTCCTTGTCGGTAGCCTTTTTTGGTACTTCTTTGAATTTGAGATTCATTATCTAGTGCAAGAAAAATATAAAGTACGAGAAGAGAGAGAGAGAGAGAGAGAGTGAGAGAGAGATATAAAGAAGAGAAGAAATGGGAAAAACGAATAAAAGAAAAGTTGGGCATCTTCTAGAAGATGAGGGAGTGATTTTTTTTTTCTTTATTTTTTTTCAGAAAAATAAATAAGTGATGCTAAAAAAGTGATTTCGCAAAATAAAAGTATTGAATGATAAATAATGATAAATTTTGGTCATTGTAAAAAATCATAAATTTATATAAATAAGTTGATTATAATTTCACGTTAATTATTAATTTCATAAATAATTTTTTTTGTTAAAGTTAAAAACACGTCCTCAAACATGGATATGCATTAATTATGAATATATCTTTTGAATTTCTTATGAATAGATTTATTAATATTATTAGTGTAAATTCATTATAGACTCTTTATTTATTTATTTATGAATTTGAATTAAATTAATTAATAATAAAAATATTTATTTAATATACAAAGTATTTCAACGTGTCGAAATTCTTTATTTTTGAAAAATAATATATTGCATGTTGTATCGTATTGCGTGTTGATGCTATTTAGATCTTATGATTGGTGGATTACGTACATGACCCTAGAATGGAGTGATACAAGTGGAAAATAAGAAGAAGAATGAGAACGGATGATGGAATTACTTGTCTTAATTTATTATGATGGTGAGTTTAATGAGAACTCCACGAATTGTTTTTTATTGGGTCCGATTAGAGCAATGACTCTCGTTGTCGACGCTATCCGTTCATCCCCTCAAACACAGAATTGGAATGAAACCGGAAGACGGCTTGGAGTTTATATGAAAAAGAAAAGGTGCGCTTTTGGGGAGGGGGAACAGACCTGTCAGCGTCTGCACTTTTCTGGGATGGGATTGGTCAAAACCGATTGACAAGCAAAACATTCGCACGATCGTCAGGATACCAAAGTTGCTACGTCATTCAACTTAACTTCATCATCTCCACTGCACCGACCAAAAAAAAAAATATCTCCACTGCGAATTTAGAAAACATTTATGACCGAATTAGCTGGAAATCCGATCGAATCGTTTACCATTAAAGTGAGTAATTGAATTGGATCGAATCCCGACTCGAATCAAATATGAGAAAGAGAAATGGATTACAAGTGATGTGGTCAATAAAGTATAAAGATTCACAATAAATGTTACAAGTAGTATGTCATGATTTTAAAAGGAAAATGATTAGAAAAAGTAAAATATATCGATATCTTGAGGTAAAGTTTACCTTTTACTCACAAAGAGAGAGAGAGAGAGCGCAAATATAGAAACGGAATGAAACAAGAAGACGGCTTGGAGTAAATATTAAAAAGAAAAAGTGCCCATTGGAGAGTGCACGTGCCAAGACTAAGCCTCCTCCTCGTCCTCCTCCGGTCCTCCCGCCATCCCCATACACCGCAGCACTCGCCGTTGAGGAAGTCAGGGACGGTTGCGACGGGCTCGGTGGCAACAGCGGCCGCGTCGAAGAAGAGACCCTCACGTGAAGGCCGGCGAGGGGTTGGCAGGGTGCACATCCGCGGCGCACAAGGCGGCGGCGGCCGCGGAAGGCATGGCCGTTGGAGCATCGGGCGTGTGGCTATGGATGTTCCATGAGAAAAAGCAACGAAGAAGATGAAGTAAAAGGAAGAGAGAGAGAGAGGAGAGGAGAGGAGGAAAGTGTAACTGGGAGGGAGAGGAGAGAATGTCATTGGGGCATGGGCCCCATATGACAGGTGTCGCCTGACCAGACCCATCACCGTCTGCTGTGCAAGGCCTTTTTGCCTCTGCCAACGCACGCCTTCAAAAAATCAAAAACACGTCCTTTTCCTCTCCTTTGGTGACATCATTAAAATAACCCAAACATCATTAATTCCACCGAGCACTGATTTGCTTAACTTAAGGCCACCCAAGACTGACAATGAACGTACCCGTGTGCACGTTGTAACCTTTATCGTGTGAATATGGCGCATGCATGACAAATTGTTGCAACTACGAATTTGAAAGAAAAGTCGAAGTGTCTGCATCTTAACGTATAGGCAGGGTAGCACCTGATAAAAGACATTAGATGTCACAAAGTCAAAAGGAAGAAAATTGGGAGGAAAATTGTATTCTGTATTTCATGAATGAATATCTTTACAAGTATATACTCCTATTTGTAATGCAATAAATGTACACTTAGGAAAGAATAATGATGATACATGAAATCAGAATCTAATCTTGGATTGATTCAATGAACGATATTGTAGATCAATTATTATTCTAATTATAATCGCATGTGATTTTCAGATATCTTCACATATCCCCATATCTTTAACATTAGAGATTTGGACCTTATATAATGGCCAATCTATTTCCTACGTTTGAGTGTGCTTGGCGACTGCGTAGGAATTCAGGGAAAGAGAGTTGGCATGGACTCAGCCGTGCATAAGCCATACTTGTAGAGAGAGAGAAACCTCCCCGGCGTTGTCCAGTCGCCAACCATTTAAACAAAAGCTGCACAATATGTTTTGAACTCATGAACATTATGCCGACGTGGTTTTATCTGACCTTGGATTTGCAAATGGTCGGCTTTTTCCTTTCATAAATACCCCTAGTCGGCTGCTCTCGACGTTTTCTGCGTCGCTCTCCCTCTCTCCTCAATATTTTCTCCTCTCCTCTGGTTATTTCTTTTCTCTCTCCCCGCGAGATGGCCCAAAACAAGCTTCTTCTATCCTTTTTCTTTCTTCTTGTAGCCTTCTCTGCAAATCTCAACACCCCTCGTGCTAGGCCGTTGGTGGCTTCCACTTCGCCGCCACTGCTGCCGCTTCCGCCGCCTCCACCACCACAGTCGCCACTGCCGCCAACGCTGCTGCCATCTTTCCATGGTGGGGGGCACTTCACGCCCAAAGTTCCTGGGCATAGCCCCGGCATTGGAAATTGGCTCAGAACTAGGGTTTAGCACTGACCTCGTGTTCAACTGTGTATGTTCTTCACTTTCATCATAAATGTATTGCCATTCTAAATACAAAAAGAAATCAGCATGATTTATGGTGAACTAGGTAACCCTTCCATCATTAAATGCTTTCATAAGGAAAAGAAGGGCTCTTGTTTGGTGTTTTGTCAAAGAGTGTCATTGGCATAAGGTTTATGTTTATGTTTATTTGTTGAAGTGTGCGGGATGTTTGTCTTCGTCATAAATGTAATGTAGGTATTGTGCTATTATATAAGAATGTAATGGTGAGTGTTGTGCTATTATATAAGAATGAAGGTATTGTGCTATCATATTAGAATGTAATGGTGAGTGTTGTATATTGATCGAAACTACGAGAAAGCATACTAGGAACAATTTCTTCCTCCAACTTGTGCACTCAATTCCCAATTTCCAAAGTTATCATTATTTTTTTGTTCCAACAAGGGAATACAGTTTTGGAATGCTTCAGACTTGCTCAACATCTGCAAATCCAAGAGATCATCGAAGCATAATTTCGATGAAAGACCGATCGTGTAATACATATATACATGCCAATGAAGACGGCCAACATCTGTTAATGCATAGCAAGGCAGTCACATGATCGGATCAAAATGAAACATAAACATGCATGTTTGCAACATGCGCCAATTCAAAAGTATAGAAGTAATCGACAATTCCGACACAGCTAAGCAGAAGTGCAACTCCACATTATAAAGCAATTTTATATGTATTAGCGGTACCAAACAATCAATGCACTATTGAAGAATCACAAAAAGAAAACCTTCCAGTATACTCTATTCTCTCTCTTAGGCCTTATTTGACAATCATTCTACTCCCGAAAGTAATTCCTAGTCAGAAATGGCTTTTTTTTTTTTTATAATTTTTTTAATATTATGTTATATAGACGGCTTTCTAAGTATTTGAAGCCGTTTAATAACTATCCAAAATTTATATTTGTGAGGTAGAAAATGCATTTGGTAAGATCTCAAATTTCTTTGTAATTTAGAATTTCTTTTAATTTTTAAATAATTTTATTATATTTTTATATTTTTATCTTTTCTTTTTTCTTTTCTTCTTCTCCTTCTTCCACTTTTGGCCAATCACCGGTGACCAGCCAAATGAGGGTCGGTGACCTCGTCAGAGTGTCGTCGACCGAGCCTTCCTAGTGTTTGGGCGAGGCTTGGCCTCGTGAAGCCATCACAAGGGTGGTGTCGCCTGGCCTTGGCGAGGCTAACCTTGTGGTGGCTTGATGAGGTCGAGCCTTGTTGGTGAGTGGGTGAGCTCGACCTTGCTAAATTTAGGTGAGGCCGATCTCGCCTAGCCAAGGTGAGGTCAAGCCTTGCCTAGTTGCCTAGCTACCGGGGGTTGGCGATGCTTTGACAAGGTCGTCAACAATAGTCAAGCCAACGATTGGCCAAAGGGGAAGAAGGAGAAGAAGAAAAGGAAAGAAAAAAAGAAAAAAGAAAATCGACTTGATTCTAGAGTTGTTTCCAAGAATAAAGAAGTAACTTTTTTTTTAATTCTTTATTCTATTCTAAATCTATTCTCAAGAATAAATTTGCTCCCAGGAACACAAAAAGTTACTAAACGGATTTCTATTCTTGTTTTGTTTTGGGGAACAAAAGAATAAAATCAGGTACCACATCTATGGAAGATGTTGTAATTCTACAGGATTAGTCAAGATGTCTATTTAACAAGACGAGTTCACAACATGTGAAATCCATCTTATCTTCTGGTTTAAGACGTGTGTGGTAGCTGCGTAGTCAAATGAAACTCAAGAATTGGTGTACCAAGTGAAGGATCTTATCATCATAGACGCTAGAGGATGGAAAATAGTTATCCTCAAGGTCAAATTACAGATTAGAAACACCAGCTTACTGTGGCTTTTCTGTGTACGTTTATGGTTGAACCATCCATACAGTCATACTTTGAAGAATTTCCCCCAAAAACATTTTTCTCCACAGATAGGCCAATTTTTTAGGAGTCTTAGAACATTTAAAAATCTTAATTCGCGCCTTCATTTAGCAGCTTTAGTTTCTAGATTAGTTGGCGATGATCCCATTTAATTCTAATTGTCAAAACTTCTGCTTTACTAACGTGGATATATTGATTGATCTGCTCTCAAGCTCACTTAACAGGTAATCTGGATGCTTTTGAAAAGCTCCTGCCTCAACCAGATTTTCCTGATTTCTAATTTTCAGCTTATAGGCACAGGCAAAATAATTTATTAAGGCTTTAGGCCATTTCGGTAATGAAAGAAGCCCCATCTTCGCGAAAAACAACTTAAGTACCCTGGATGCACAAACTCATCAAGTGATCTTACCGAAGACACTCACCCTTTTCAGCCACTCTAAGAGCCAAACCCTCTGGATCTGCTTTACATGCAGCTTCAACCTAGCCAGAGTAATCTGAAAGTCTAAGAATCTATTCAAATACAATTATCACTCAAGCTATAGGTTCACTTTGATTACTCTTAACAATCTGAGTGAATTAGTCTAGGACAGATGACCTGTTGCCAGCTGCTATACTGGTCGTAGGCACTCAATATATGACTACTTCTGCAAAGCTTGTCTCATTTGCAAAATCTGAATCAAAACAAATTTGTTACCCCAGAGGCTGACAAGAGTATGCTGATGAAGAATCATGAAAACCAATTCTTAAGTTAAAAAAAAAAAGGGAAGTTTCTGCCTATAGGAGAAGATTGAACTAAGTCCAATTCCACCTCATTTCTGACTGGATCACCATGAGGCAGATGGCAGCTGCACATGGTGAGAACATTTAAGGCGGCATCGAATTCCCATCCGTGCATATACCCGATAGAAAATATTCAAAATCGAATGACCAAATAGAGAAGATTTGATGGTGACTATGTACAGCAATTTTGCAATATCAAGAACTCAACATTATCAATCAGCTCATCCTCATTACAAAAGTCTTATTGACCCTAAACATACTTTAGAGCAAGTTTAGCTGCCAGTTGTTTTATCCTTCAACCGCAAGTAACAATGCCAACTGTTACTGCCGTGGCCTCCAATTGACCAGATATTGAATGATTTTCTTCGTTACACTCAATTAGTAACTGAAGTAAGTAGTCTGAGGCACCATTATGTAGAAAACAATTGGATAAAGCAAGAGCATCCATTAGTTTTCCTCCACCAATTAATCTGCAGAAGTAGATCAGCGAGATTTAAAAATAACCCATGATGAAATCAGAAGTAGAATGTAAAGTGCAGTATAAAATTGAACTATCGAGATGAGGCCACATTTAGCACTCTTAACTTGCCTGGTTTTAGCAATTAGGTTCTCAGAATTTTTGTTAGTGCAATTGAGTCTTCTAACTTGCATGTGTTGTACGTTAACATGGCAGCCAACATGATTTTTTTAATAATTTAATAAAAATAAAAATAGCAAAACGATAAAAACAAAGACCACAAGAAGGAAGTTGAAGGGAGAAAGAGATTGTGATAATGCAGCCGGACAGGCATCGCCATCTCTACAATGGACACTGCACCGCATCCTACTGCTGCCACCACCAAAGTCAACCTCTATCATCCACAGACACTTGACTTTGCCTAGAATGCTAGAACACACGATGACTTTGCAGAAAGGATTGATCAATCGCTGAAACTTTTCACGTGATTGACCATAACTTCATCAATAGCGAATGCCAGCAAGAAGTAGTTTTCATAGTCCAGCTTAATCAACTCCCTCAATTGCCTACCATGTAAGGCCGCCGCCACAGAGTATCCTTTTAATCTTATCGGGCTTGGTAAACATATTCGCCACCACACAATAGTTTGAACCTCTTTCTTGGTACAATATACTCAAAGCTGGATCCTAGACTCTCAATTGGAGGAAAAAAAAGTGGAATTCGGGATTGCGGGTCCTCTCAATCCGACGATTGTCCATTACCCGTCATCACAATCGCACCCATCTGGTCATTGTTTATCCCCATGAAGGTGTTGGCTATGTTGGTAAGTCCAGCTAGAGGTGGAGGAGATGGAGTGGCAGCACCGCGACAGGTCTCCGCCTACGGATAGGTCTCTTTCTGGGCACGCACACTCCACTTCAAATTTCCTTTTTTTGTTTTTCCTTTTTCTTCTGTTTTAATAGAGGCGCATAGAAAAACCTATTTCTCTATTTTTCTGCTCTAAGAATAGAATTGAAAAAGAAATCTATTTGATAATATGGTTTCATTTTTTTGTTTTGTTTTTCAGAACAAATTTTTAGCCTAAAAATAAATTTAGAACAAAAATAAAAAGAAGAAATTTTTTACTTTTCTATTTCTATTCATAAAACCTACTCATTGCTTGTTTGCGTTGTGTACCACATTTCCACATTCTACATCGATGCTTTCAATTCAATTGAATAAAGGCACAAACGATAACCATTCTTTTCTGGGACTATTTCTAGCTGGAAAAATATTTTTCTATTTTCTTTTATGGATGAGTTTCTGAGAAAAATACGTGTTTGATTAATAGACATAAAATTTCAGCTCTCAAAATAAAAATTTGTTTGATAAACCTTCCTAAATATCTTCCTCCCGGGTGGCAAATGGCTGGAGGTGGCGGATCGTGACGAGCAAGTGGGCATTGATGGGATATAAGGACGAGCGATGAGAAGAGTTTTTATTTTTCATTCCTATTTCTGAAGAAGAAGAAGAAGAAGAAGAAGAAGAAGAAGATTGGACAATAAAGAAGTCCAAATTAGACTTGAAGACAATTAATCACAAGTTCCACAATTTCATTGTATCCAACTTTAAGGAAATGCAGAAAAAGTAAAAGTGAAAAAGACAAGTAATATGTATATTGATTTCATGTAGGAATTTTGAAACGAACCAGCGGTATATCTCTATCGGTGCATCATATGCAATATGGAGATTGATTCCACGTAGGAAATTTAGAAACGATCCCTGCGGCTTTTTATATGACTAGAGCACCCTTCAATTACCAATAGTGGACACGTGGGGACTGCTATGTGGTATGCACGGTTTCTGTCTGCTGCTGCATTAAACTAGGGAACACATTTCAACTCAACTATACTGTTCCCTTGACCCAATCCAGCTTCGCCTTCAGTCTCTGTTCTCCTAATGCACCCCCCTGACAATCCACTGTTTATCCCGAATTCAAGGTGTCCTGGTGCTTACCCATTCACCCTTCTCCGGTGCCTGGCATTTGGGAGGTCTTCCCGGCTTCTGCATTCAGAACAGAGATGAAACGGGGATGCAGGATGCCGAAGTGGCTTTAGCAAGACTGGTGTATCTCTGCAGAAAATTAGGCAAACTAATGTCCGTTAGAGATGTGACTAACCTTAAAGCAGTTATACCAGAGAAATCACGGATACAAGGCAAAGAGGAGTATAAGTACAAACTGAGTTATCAGAGGTCCTTGCTGATTGGAGTCAGAAAAAGTTCTTGAACGCCATACTAGAGATAAACTCCTTGAAGGAGCTTCTGGTAATATTTAACAGCCCTGGTTTTGACCATAAAAGTGAAAGAATCCAGTGGATTAAAGAAACAATAGAATTTCTTTGGCGGCAAGACGAGATGTACTGGGAAATAAGATCCAGCAACAACTGGATGAGAAGGGGGACAAAACCTCTCAATTTTTCCATGCAACCACCATTCAGCGTGGACAGCAAAATAAAATTTCAGCATTTTTCAGCATTGGAAGATGAAAGTGGAGCCTGGTACCGAAAGCCAGGGAAGTTAAAAGAGATGACCATTGGCTTTTTTCATTCACTATACACAACGGAGGGTGCATGTAACTTTGAACCAGTGCTGGGTCAATGTTCTCGTAAGGTAACGGATGAAATGAACCAATCTCTAACCAGGGAAGTGACTTTGAAAGAAGTGCGAGATGCAATTTTTCAATAGGGAGCCTATGGGCTGAGCAAGCTCTTCTATTGACACCACTGGAATGAGATTCAACACGATGTAGTTCAGTTGATTTCAGACTTTCTTTATTCAGGTAAGTTTCACAGACACCTCAACAGAACCTAATCTCCCTTATCCCTAGAGTTTGTAACCCGGAAAGTCTAGTTCAATTTTGTCCCATCAGTTTGTGTAATTTCGGTTACAAAATAATCTTAAAGGTTTTGACTAATCACCTTAAACCTCTTTTATCTGAACTGGTAGCAATGGAGCAAAGTGCTTTTGTTAGCAGGAGACATCTACAAGACAGCATTTTGATTGTGCAGGAAGTTTTACACCAGTTGTGAATTAGAAAGAGGAAAAAGAAGCCTATGATAGAGTGGAATGGGATTTTCTTGGGGGATGTTTTCTAAAATGTGTTTTGACAATAAACGGGTTATGTAGATCATGTACCATGTCATATCCATGTCTCTTAGCATAAAGTTTAATGGGGAACTGCTACCTTTCTTCCATCCTTCTAGGGGGCTGTGGCAAGAAGACCACCTGTCCCCATATCTTTTCATTATTATGGCAAATGTGCTTTCTATCCTGCTGAATAAAGCTGTAGAAGAACAACGAATAATGGGGATTAAATAAAATAGACATTGTCCTACGCTATCTCACCTTTTGTTTGCAGACAACTCTATTTTCTTCCTAGATGGAAAGATCCAAGAATCCCAGAGCTTTGCTGTGGTCTTGCTCTAGTGTTGTTTTGCAACAGGGCAGGCCATTAACTTAAACAAATCTGGAATTTTCTTTAGTAGTGGCTGCCCCCTAAGCCTACGAAGGAAGAGATACATGTCCTGGAAATAGAAAAAACTGGAAAGTACCTAAGGATTCCATTGGATTGGGTACAAACCAAAAAGCACATGTTCACGTGGATATTGGGGAGAGTTCACATGAAGCTAGAAGGATGGAAGGAAAAGATAATCCCGAAAGCAGGAAACAAGATTCTCATTAAAGCATTGGTACAAGCAATCCCACAATGCGCAATATTGATCTTCAAAGTTCTTATCTCTATTTGTCGAGCAATAGAGAAGAAAGTTGCCTCCTTTCGGTGCAGAATTAGTGAGCCAAAGCTGGCCTTCGTTGGAAGAAATGAGATGTAATGAAGAAGAGGAAGGAGTGTGGTGTGATGGGATTTAGGGACTTGATAAAGTTTGACAATGCAACGTTGGGCAAGCAAACTTGGAGGTTATCCCAAGCACCTCAGAGTTTGTGGGCTGAGGTTCTGCAAGGCCTGTATTTTCCGAATCAAAACTTCTTGAGTGCAACAAAAGGCTCCTACTCTTCTTGGGGTTGGCAAAGTATCGTGACAGAAAGGGACAACATATCGAAGGCAGTGCATTGGACAGTGGGAGATGGTGCAGAAATTAAAATTAGACAAGACAACTGGCTGAGAACTAGTCATTGGAGGAGAGAATAGCCAGGGTGAGCCAAATCTAGTGACTGACCTCATCGACCAGGAGAAGTTTAGATGGAAAGAACAGCTGATCACTGAGATGTTCGAAGCAAGAGTTGCAAACGAAATTTTAGCTATCCCAATCAGTGAAAGGGTGGAGAAAGATAGAGACATTGCACGCTTTCAGGCACATATTTAGCAAACAGCGCATATCACCATATCACTTTAACAGAAGAAAAGCAGCAAGCAGAACAGCCTTCTACATCATTCCAAACGCCCACATAACTATGGTGACTGGTGTGGAACATAAATACTATCCTAAAAATCAAACTGTTCATATGCAATGCGTGTCAGAACGCGCTACCAACAACAGAGAATCTGTTCAAGCGGAAAATAATACCAGAACCCACCTGTCCTATCTGTCGTAAATGGCCTGAAACGATTGAGCGTATATTCCTACTTAGAGGAGTGCTTCTTACAGAGAAAAAAGACCGAAGGAAACTCACCTTCGCTGTATCCGATAACGGGGTTCCTCCGGAACTTACGGAAGGCGGGAAACCACTTCCATTTTCGGGCACTGGAAACCTGACCCGAGGAGAGTCGTGGAGGTGGCCATGGCTGCACAGAAGAATTTTGAAAGGCCGAACCCCAGGACTAACACGTGTAAAGCAGATCAAACCCTCATCCAAGACTTAACGCCGATGGGTCGTTCGTGGACGGCGATGCCACGGGAAGTATTGCCGGAGCATCCCCAGGACGAAGCCGGGGCTATTGGTCGCCGGGCTTTGCCGAGGAGATCCGAGCGACCTCGGCAGAGCAGACTGAAACCCTCGCGCGACTCGAAGCGCTCGGCTTGTTTAGGAATCCATCTGCACTGCCCCGTCTCGTTGGAGTCAGATTGTGATCCGTGTACACACTCACAGATCGTGATACGGTGCTTGTGGGAAGTAGCTCCACTCATCACCGGGCGCCTTAGTTTAATGGGCCAGAACAAACATCTCCGTGTGGCTCATTTCGGAAGAGAAGAGAGTCGAGTGGCGAATTGAGTTGTCATGTTGGAGTCATCATTTCCAGTCCAATCCGGTTCTACAGTGGAATTAGGAATCCAATTATGAGAACTAGGGACCGAACAATTTGGTCTTAAGACCATGAACTAGACCAGACCATCGGATCTAGTCCGGTCCAACGGAACTAACCACTTTTCTATTCCATGAAGATTTTAGTTTAAATTTAATTTTTATATGTGTTTAAGAAATAAAATAGTCTATGTTAGGATTTAAGTATATATATATATATATTTTAAAAAGAGTTGATCGATACAGTCCAGTTTCCTCCCAAAGTAGGGAACCGGATTGAAAATTACCGATTCCAAATTTTATGGAACCGAGAACCAACCAAATCAGCCAGTCAGGTTCGGTCCGGGCAGTTCCTGATTTGGGCAATTTGATATACTCACCCCTATTGTTAAATCCCATGATAGAAAGAATTTACATTATAATTGGACTATTAATCTTGCTTAAGTTTTAGGGGAGCTCTTATGTTTGGAGGCCTATATTGGCTCTAATTCTAGAATCACTTGATGTAATGAAAGGAGCTTTCAAAAATAAAATTCCTTGAGATATAAAGTGAAATTTCCACCATCGAGGATCCACATACCACCCCTGGTTTCTTAAGGTTAAGGTTAAGGTTGTACCTTGTAATTGAACTATTAATCTTTCACACGTTTTATGGGACCTCTTGGTTCAGAGGCCTATGTTGATTGTAATTTCAGAATCACTTTAGGAACTCTTTTTGACCCAAAAAGAAAAATTTTTTGTTGAGATATAAAGTGAAATCAACAACCCTACAAATGGTTTTACGTGTAAAAGAAAAAATAATCCTACAAAGTGCAAGATTCGCAGATGACTCGCACCTGCCTACCTTATATATCTGAGTATCTTGATCGCCTCATCCAATCAGGACTACTGTAAAACAAATCAGCCAATTTATTTTGATTCGACAACCCAACGCTATTGCAGTTTGATATGCAACAGAAAAGAAGTCAAAATGTTATTTAAATATACAAAGGGGAAGGATCATAAACACCATTCTGTCTATGAATCCTCATGAAGGCTCTCTCTCCATATATTAGCATCATTCACTCAAATTGACACTTCAGCTATTAGATATAACCGCAAAAATATATATCTTATGTCTAGACCTGTCCCACAACCCGTCATGTTTGTTTAAATGGATCGTTAATGGGTCAATCTTTATTTCCCATATCACCTATAATGGATTTTTAAAATAGGGTTAATATCAATGAAAAATCCTAAACTGATAGATATGTGACAAATTTACTTAACACTATTTTTTTTATCACGAAAAACCTTAAATTGGTATGCATGCGACAAATTTACTCAAAACTAATATTTTGACTATAGAAAATTCCAAACTAGTATACCTGTGATAAATTTACCAAAACTAATTTTTTTACCATAAAAAATCTCAAATTGGTACACTTGTGACAAATTTAACCTTTATTAGCTTCCGTCAAATTTTATCATTATATTTGCCAACATGGATGGCGCATGATGACGTGGTATGGTGATGTGGCAAGTTCACATGAAAATCCATGACGTAAATTAACCCCCACCCCCCAAAATTTGTTAGAGTTGTATCATTAAAAGTATAAAATTGGAATTTTTTGTGGTATTTGTCACTCTTGCCTCACCTCTGTTACGAGAGCGTGACCCGGCATGTTAGTATCGACGTCCCAAGCACGTTGATATTCCCAAAAATATTTTATCTTTGATTAAGCACATGTGGAAACGAATTAAAAACAATTTCCGTACACAAACAAACATGGAAGTCGGGCAATATGTATACAAGCCAAGCAAACAAAAGCAACATATATTCATACATATATACACATATCAAAAGTTATTATGATTACATGCCTATCTTAGTACTGGGCTACTTATCTTCATTATCACACATCGACGATTAAAAGGCTGGGGTAGCTTAACTCTGCTATCAAGCTCCTCCAAAATTGGCCTCCATCTTAGGCCCTTCTTCTATGATGCTCCCGTAGGATCTACCGGAAGGATGAGACCTCGGATGGGACCTAAAACATCCCCATAAAAAATGAGGCACCAAGCCTCCTACACATGGGGAACCAATGTGTCAACCCCTTCTTGGACCCATACAATGGTAATAGACTTCCAATAAGTGACGTTCTCTTCTAAGTTTACTATATCCATCACGGTAGCAACCATATCAATTGGAAGACCGGGACGGATGGACCGTAGGGTTGGTTCACCCATCCCACACCTGAAGTGGTGAAAACAACAAAAGTGAGCGGAAATCCCTAGTTCTCCTATAGGAGGATGTCTTGCCATCGATCCTTGGACACAAGATCACCACCCACTTGTCGATGGCAATCAAAAGCAAGGTTCGTGCCTTGCCTTGGTTATGCATATGAAGGGCTCTCAATCAGCTATGTGCTTTCAAGCATAAAAAACAAGGAGTTAGTGCATAAAAATAAGCCCTCCAAAGATTCGTGACTTATGATCATTCCAGTCACTAAGATGCAAGTATCACATAAAACTCATTCAAGCACTAAGGCCCTGTTTGTTTGTGTTCTTTTTTTCTGGTCATGAACACAATTTCTGTTTTTTTGTTCCGGGGAACAAAAAAAAAAAAATAGAAACGCGTTTGTTTGCATTTTTGTTCCAAATCTATTTTTTTATTCCTGAGAACAAATTTGGAACATAAATAAGAAATAAAAAAAACTTGTTTCTTGTTCCCGGAATACTTCCAAGAAACAATTTTTCTCTCTTCTATTTTTTTCTTCTCTTTCTTGTCTTCTTCTTTTTTCTTTGGCCGATCGCCGACCTCGGCTATGGTCGGCGATCGACTGTTGAGGGCCGGCGACCTCGCCGGAGCGTCATCGGCCCCTGGCCTCACCGGGCCACCACTAGGTCGGCGTCGCTTGGCGGTGGCTCGGCGAGCCTCCCTGTGGCTGGGCAAGGCCATTGGCCCTTGTTGGTTGGTCGCCGGCCATGGTCGAGGCCGCTGGCCCTCGTTGGTCGGTCACTGGCCACGGCCGAGGCTGTCGGCCCTCGTCGGCCGGTCGCTGGCTATGGTCGAGGCCAGCGATCGACCAAAAGGAAGAAAAAAGAAAAAAAAAAAAAGGAAAAAGAAAAAAGAAAAAAGGAAAAAGAAAAAAAAGGAAAAATATTAAAAAATTAAAAGAAACAAAAAAATTATACAAGTTCACCAAAAGTGTTTCTGTTCTTTTTCTATTCTAGGGACAAATTTACCAAACACGTTTTTCTGTTAAAAAATTGTTCCTTGGAACAATTTTTGAATAGAAACATTACCAAACGCACCTTAAGTGACCCGATGTAAACATATGCTCAAATTGATGCAAGGACTCAACGGTACATATTAAACAAACCTAGCTTTTGCTAGCCTTAATTCTAGTATCGGTGCAAGCATCAATTCAAGCATTACACATGCATCGGTCATGGACCACACGTGGACTTCCAGTTTATTTCAGTCAATTCAGTTAGTCTAAATCCATCGACTCTTCTGGTATCAACTGGGTATCGGTCCCCCCTTGGCAACTAGCATCGTCCCAATCTCATTATTAGGATGACATTCGAGGTGACCCCTAGGCACGCCCTCACCCGGGCCGGCATTGTCCACGATCTTAATATTGGGACGGCATCAAGGGCTTTACCCCAAGCAACAACTCGACATACCCTAGTGTCGACAGTAAAAGTCCATCGTGTATCCATAAATTCAAACATCAATCAATTCATTTTTATTTTGAATTATTAGCCGAATGAAAGGCCTGAAGGCATGCCATACAAAGTGAATCAATGGTTTTTGTGCCCTACTAGACACATACTAGATGCGATTTGAGCTCGTGGTCTTGACTTGGAATCGTTCGCCTTGGCTTTGGCATCAACCCGATGCTTGTCCCAAGTAACAACACGCTTCAATGTTGTCCTGAGATCAAGTGTGGGCCGTGCACTCATCTCGGCACATGTCCAATTTGCCAAGACCTTTCCTCGGTATCTAGGTTTGCTCGACACTCACACGAGACCATGATTTACTTGATACAAAGACAAGTAATTGAAAACACGCAACAAGCACAACATACAAGCAAACACAAGTAAGTGATGACAAGATCTCAAATCAATATGCATAGCACATTGCCCTATCGAAGAGTTAGGAAAGTCTACATACAACTTTTAAACCTAACTCCAAGATGCTCCTTTGATGACCAGATGGCTTCTAAGGCGGCTTGGTGAGGAAGGCGTGAAAAAGAGGAGAGTATGGGAGAGGAAAGGATAGAATGGTTAACTCTTAAAAATGTGAGGATGCGTTCTCCTATTTATAAGCCTCTTCCTCTTAGATTTTATGCAAACTCATGTTAAGCCTAAGATACGAGTTGGCCTATCTAGCTTGCTTAGTTGGCGCTTATGTTTATTTGTGTTTAATTTTGATTGATCCACCTATTTGCTTATCCTCCAAGGCTCACTCTAGGCTGATTATTGCCTATGGCGTCTAAGGGACACATAAACCCCTTTAATGCCTAATGTCTTTTTCTAATTGGTTGATTTTTTCCTTGTTCATCAAGGCTATAATCTAGGCCATCATGTCCTAAGATTCACCTATGATTCTAGAGGACACCTATGTTGATGATTCATCAAAGTCATTAATGAACTAATGTCCAAAGCCCTTAAATGAGTGCCTAGAGATTTTGTCAAGCTACTTGAGAAGCAAGTTTTCTCTCCCCCCAATTGACATGTGGCATATAATGGATATGGATAGAGTATGGTAAAAAGTTATGGAAGATTCTAGAACCCCCAATTACCTCTTGACACTTGTCCAATGATTTATCCTCGAATTAATTGATTTGTGTTAAAATCTCATCCAAGGCAATCATGAGACTAACATAGGGTATCGCATAACTGGAGAAGTTGTTCATATTTGTACATAATCGACGGTTCTATGAAAATTGAGGTTCATAACAAAACTTACTAAACTTTAATAAAATGAGTGCGACTAAGTCGGTAGCCTTCTTAAACTTGTCCATGACAATTTCTAATTAGAATTGATCAATTGGATGTCTTAAAATAAACTTCGTGGTTGGTCTTAGTTATTTGCCCTAACCGAGTCTCGGTCGAGTGGACTAGGTCCATGGCCTAACATGCTATGTCTTGGTCTATCCAAGGTTTATGTCATTGATTCCCATGAGCAACCCTCATACCTTATTCTTATAGCCTAGAATCGAGAATGTTACATTTCTCCCCCTCTAAATAAAATTTCGTACTTGAAAATTTAAATACGTACCTGGCTCAAATAGGTGCAAGTATGACCGTCTCATAATTTCTTCACTCTTCCAGGTCACTTCTTCTACCTAGTGGTGTTGCCATATTACTTTAACTAAGGGAATGCCCTTATTTCTCTAAACTTGCTCTTTCCAATTCACGATCCACACTGGCTCCTTAATAGAAGACACTCTATCATCTACTTCGATCTCTTCGAAGTTTAACACGTGTGCCAGTTCAGGTTTATACTTTCTTAATATTGAAACATTGAAGACATTATGGACTTGAGCAAGCTGTGGTCCCAAAGCCAACTAATAGGCCAAATTCCCTATTCGTTCCAGTATTTCAAAAGGTCTTATGAATCTAGGACTCAACTATCTTTTTCTACAAAAACGGGACATACCTTTCATGGGTGATTCCTTAAGAGAGACATGATCACTGGAATTCTTGGGGTTTCCACCTGTTATCAATATAACTCTTCTGACGACTTTGGGTGGCTCTAATTTTATCTCGAATAGTTTGAATGGCATCTATAGTGAGTTGAACTTGCTCCGGACCAATGATCTTCTTTTCCCCAACTTCATTCCAACACATTGGAGTCTTGCAAGCCCGACCATAGAATGTTTCGAATGGTGCCATATCGATGCTTTGCTAATAAATAATGTTGTAGGAAATTTCAATGAGGTGTAGCTGCTTGTCCCAACTTCTTTTAAAGTCCAGGACACAGGCTTGTAACATGTCTTCTTTGGCTCCACCATTCTTCCGCTACATTTCTCTGATTATTTATTCTCCATCGATCACTACATGGCCTAAATATACCACGCGGTCTGACCAGGATCCACACTTGCTAGATTTGGCATGTATTGCGTGTTCTCGAAGTATCTACAACACCACTCTTAAATATTGTTCACGCTTACTTAGACTTTTTGAGAATAGCAAAATGTCTTCTATAAATATTATAACAAAATAGTCCAAGTACAATGTGATCATTCAACTCATCAAGTCCCTATGATAATGGTCTAGGAATTCTCTACTTCCTCTTAAGTCATTGTGTACAATCTTCCTGGTGCTGACGGATGATTAGGATTATCCTGAGGCGCAACCCTCATTGGTGGCTACTGTGGCTGCTGTTGCATCCCTTATGGTTGCAGACAATTTCTGACATGGTGATTCTACTGGCCACATTTGAAGCAAGCTCCTATCCTTACATAACATGGAGTGTTCCCATGATGCCTCCCGCAAATACGACATCCATCTTTCAAAGTGAATGAGGGCTTTTGATTATTATTCTTCTTATTAGAAATAACGGAATGCTTGTCCCCCATCATCGGTCGCTTACCTAAACGCTGATTCTTATCCTTCAAGGCGAAATAATAAGATCAATCCTCCGGTCTATCTATGGCGTCCTTCTCAATCAATTGAGCCATCTCATATATCTCGCCATAATCTTTTAGATTTAATGGCACAAGTTGGCTTCGTATTCCAGGCTCTAATCCATCCTGAAATCGCTTAGCCCTATCTATGAGATGCTCAACCAATCAGGAAGCGTACCTAGATAGTTCAGAGAACTTTGCCTCGTATTGGTCGACCATCATATTATTCTGGTAAAGTTGTAGGAATTCTTCCTTCTTTCGGTCATGGGCATGCTCCGAGAAATATTTTCCATTAAATGCTTCCACAAAAGCATTCTAGGTAATAACTACGCCATCAGGGAATATCCTCCCCTGAGTTGTCTTCCACCAATGGCTGGCATTGCCTTGTAGTTGATACACTGCCAATATAACTTTGTCCTCATCATAGCACTTCAGTAGTGCAAATATCTTTTCTAGTTCATCGATCCTTGATGCTGCTTCCTCAGGATCTCCAGTTCTAGCAAATTTCAATGGCCTGAGTTTCACGAACTATTCCACAAGTCCCTACATCGGTCGGTCACCATTCCTATTACCATTAACTTGGTGCTGTACTTGCTCTTCCATCAATCCTCCTATGGTCGTAAGGGCTTGCAGTATTCCATCGAGTTAGGGAACTTGCTTTGACCTTCCTTTAGAAGTCGATTGGTCTAGAGCACTCATGGTGTTCTACGAAATTTCTAAGGAGCACCTGTACAGAAGGTTAACATCGACAAATCACTCAAGCAAACACATGCATGGTGCTTTTCCTACTAACTAGCCCAACTCCCTAATGCACCTTATCACTCCAGGTAGCTAACCCCGCTCTGATACCAAAATTGGAATGTCACACTCCTGCCCCACCTCTGGTACGAGAGTGTGACTCGGCGGGTTAGCATCGACGTCCTAGGCACGTCGATCGTCCAAAAAATATTTTATCTTTGATTAAGCACATGTGAAAGCGAACTAAAAACAATCCTCGTACACAAACAAACATGGAAGTCGAGCAACATGTATACAAGCTAAGCAAACAAAAGCAACATATATTCATATGTATATACACATATCAAAAGTTATTATGATTACATGCCCATCTTAATACTGGGCTACTTATCTTCATTACCACACATCAATGACTAAAAGGCTGGAGTAGCCTAACTACTCTATCGAGCTCCTCCAAAAGTGGCCCCCCATGCTAGGCCCTTCTTCTATGATGCTTCCGTAGGATCCACCAGAAGGATGAGGCCTCGGATGGGATCTAAAACATCTCCATAAAAAATGAGGCACCAAGCCTCCTACACATGGGGAACCAAGGTATCTACCCCTTCTTGGACCCAAACAGTGGTAATATACTTTCGGTAAGTGACGTCATCTTCTAAGTCTACTATATCCGTCACGGTAGTAACCATATCAATTAAAAGACCTAGACGGACGGGTAGTAGGGTTGGTTCACCCATCCCACACCCAAATGGTGAAAACAACAAAAGTGAGTTGAGGACTTAGTAAGGAGAAATCCCTAATTCTCCTATAGGAGGACGTCTCGCCATCGATCCTCGGACACAAGATCACCACCCACTTGTCGATGGCAAATCAATAGCAAGGTTCGTGCCTTGCATTGCTTATGCATATGAAGGGCTCTCAATCAGCTAAGTGCTTTCAAACATCAAAGATAATGAGTCGGTGTATAAAAATAAACTCTCCAAAGATCCGTGGTTTACCATCATTCTATTCACTAAGAGGGATGCGTGCATCACATTAAACTCATTCAAGCACTAAGTGACTCGATGTAAACATATGTTCAAATTGATGCAAGGATTCAATAGTACATGTTCAATAAGCCTAACATTTACAGGTCTCAATTCTAGTATCGGTGCAAGCATTAATTCAAGCATCACACATGCATCAGTCATGGACCACACGTGGACTTCTAGTTTATTTCAATCAGTTCAGTTAGTTGAAATCCATCGCCTCTTCCAGTATCAACTGGGTATAGGTCCCCTCCTTGGCAATCGGTATCATCTCGATCTCATTATCAATACGGTATTTGGGGTGACCCCCAGGCATCGGCCTCACCTGGGCTAGCATCGTCCATGATCTCAATATTGGGACGGCATCCAAGGCTTTACCCTAGGCAACGACCTGGCATGCCCCAACATCAACAGTAAAAATCCATCTTGCATCCATGTGTTCAAACATGAATCAATCCATTTTTTATTTTGAATTATTAGCTCAATGAAAGGCTCAAAGGCATGCCATACTAAGTGAATCAATGACTTTTATGTCCTATTACTAGACTCATGTCAAATGCGATTCAAGCTCATGGTCTTGACTTGGAATCGTTCGCCTTGACTTCAGCATTGACCCGATGCTTGTCTCAAGTAACAACACACTTCAATGTTGTCCCGAGATGAGGTGTGAGGCGTGCATCCACCTCGGCACACGTCCAATTTGCCAAGACCTTTCCTCGCCATCCAAGTGTGCTCGACACTAATGCAAGACCATGATTTACTTGATGTAAATACTAGTAATTGAAAACACGCAACAAGCACGACATACAAGCAAACACAAGTAAGCAATGACAAGATCCCAAATCGATACGCCCCTAATGAAGAGTTAGGAAAGTCTGTTTACAACTTTTGAACCTAGCTCCAAGATGCTCCTTTGGTGACCGAATGGCTCCTAAGGTAGCTTGGTGAGGAAGGCGTGAAAGAGAGGAGAGAAAGGGAGAGGAAATGAGAGAATGGTTAACTCTTAAAAATGTGAGGATGCCTTCTTCTATTTATAGGACTATTCCTCTTAGATTTTATGCAAACTCATGATTAAGCCTAAGATACAAGTTGGTCTATCTAGCCTCCTTAGTTGACGCCTATGCTTATTTGTGTTTAATTTTGATTGGTCCACCTATTTGCTTATCCTCCAAGGCTCACTCTAGGCTAATTATTGCCTATGCGCCTAAGGGACACATAAGCCCCTTTAATGCCTAATGTCTTTTTCTAATTGGTTGGTTCTTGCCTTGTTCATCAAGGCTATAATCTAGGCCATCATGCCTTAAGATTCACTTAAGATTCTAGAGGACACCTAAGTTGATAATTCATCAAAGTCATTAATGAACTAATGTCCAAAGCCTTTAAATGAGTGCATAGATATTTTTGCCAAGCTACTTGAGAAGCAAGTTTTCTCTCCCCCAAATTGACATGTGGCATATAATGGATATAGATAGAGTATGGTCAAAGGTTATGGAAGATTCTAGAACCCCCAATTACCTCTTGACACTTGTCTAATGATTTATCCTTGCATTAATTTATTTGTGTTAAAATCTCATCCAAGGTAATCATAAGACTAACATAGGGTATCGCCTGACTGGAGAAGTTGTTCATATTTGTACACGATTGACGGTTCTATGAAAACTGAGGTTCATACCAAAATTTACTAAACTTTAATCAAATGAGGTCAACTAAGTCAGTAGCCTTCTTAAACTTGTCCATGACCATTTCCAATTAGAATTGGTTAATTGGATGTCTTAAAATAATCTTCGTGGTTAGTCTTAGTTATTTGTCCTAATTGGGTCTCGGTTGGGTGGACCGGGTCCATGGCCCCATGTCTTGGTCTCTCCAAGGTTTATGTCATTGATTCCCATGATCGACCCTCATACCTTATTCTGATGGCGTGGAATTGAGGATGTTACAGCATTAACCCAATAGATTTCAACGTATACCATATTGCCATGTGTCATCCATATTAGCAAATTTAATTGTAAAATTTGACGAAAATTAATAGATGGTGAATTTGTTACGAGTGTACCAATTTAAGATTTTTCATGGTCAAAAAGTTAGTTTGGAGTAAATTTGTCACATGTGTATTAGTTTGGGGTAGTCTATGATAAAAAATAGCTTAGGATAGATTTATCATGGATGTATTAATTTGATATATTTTGTGTCAAAAAATTAGTTTATGGAAAATTTGTCACATGTATATCAATTAGCAATTTTTTGTAGCATTAACCCTTGAAAATAAGGAGACTAAAACATATCTCGTGTTTGATATATATTTTGCCCAAGAACAAGTTCTCCACTCCCTGGCATTAGGCTCTGTTAGTACATTGTGTGAGATATGGACGGGTTTATATAATCTTCTTTAAGATTATGTGAAAGAAAATCCCCTAGTGCAATCATGAGGTTACACCAATCATATTATCATCGACAAGATCTTGAATATAAAAATAGAACTATTTAAAATAAAATATTTTTACAAAAACTAATAATTGAATTTGTTACCGCCATCTCATGGTATATCAGAGATTATGTTTATTCACATTCATTTGATAACTTCTTTTTTATTTTTTATTTTTTTGGTATAGGAACTATATAATTAACATGTCACACAATTAATTGTGTGACATCCTGAATTTTAGGTCCTGTTTTTGATTGGATAAGTTGGGCTTTTCATCGACGCGCTTATAGTTCTTTTCCTTAAATTGATCACTCACGGGATAACGAGTTTATCAGGTGAAGCTGTTAAGAAATCTAAATGCAATAGACTTGAGAATTCGATCAGGAATTGACTGCTCGACCGTGCTAATCTGTAAGGGTCATTACGGCACAGTTAAAAATCGATTAGAGATCGGAGATAGGTAGATTTGACAAAGGTATGTGATTAGTGCGTGGGTGATTCCACCTAATTAGAAATTTCTTGTCAATCGGCACTAGACCGATTTTTTTGTCGTTTTGGTACTCTGTGTCCGTATTCGAAACCTCAAGATTTTCACGACAACCGAGAGTCACCAATGTGTCAAAAATGTACGTTGTGGCTTGAAATTAATCAACCACGGGTCAAATGCGCTAAAAATTAATAAAAGCTACCCGATAGATTAGGTCACGCTAAAATCACGTCAGATTGAAATTAACCGCGAAATTGAACCCGATTTCAGAAATTGAAAGTTCTGTCATGTCACGATTCATGTTAGGACCGTCGACTCATCCTTCGAAGATTTTTCTGCAAACCGAGATTTTCGGCGAAAAGTCAAAGCAGGGCCGTTTTTTACCAGAAAAATGCAAGGGCCGTTTTTGGTTGCGTTTTTAGGATCCAAGTGGGTTCATTTGGTGAGGAAAAATGTTGTATTTGACGAGGACACCTCGGTTGAATTTATGGGGACCGATTTAGATCCAATTGAAGGAGAATTGAAGTGGATTTGGGGGAATTTGTGTCAAAATTCGTAGGCCATGGGGGACTCAACATTTTGGACCACTTGGGGATGGTTCTAGGGAGATTTTTGTGCAGCAAATTGGCTTGGATGACAGCCAAGACAAGTGGGACCTTTGCAATGAGTGTTTATGGATAGAAAGGTGGACTTTGGAAGCCAAAGAGGGACCCTCCACCTTCAGTAACCCCTTCTTCTTCATTCCAACCACCTTTCTCCATTGTAGACCACTTTTAGCCATCAACTGCCCGCTGAGCAGCCGGACCGCCGCCTGCTCGCGCCTGCTCGCCCGTGTGCGTCGCTTTGCTAACCTGCGCCTTCCCGACTGTCCCGCGCCCCCCTTGTCGTTCCCCGCGTGCCTTGGTCGCCGTAGGAGCTCAGCCGGAGCTCCACCGTTGTCATCCAGCAACCATTGTCTCCCGTCACCGCTTGCTGTAGCCTTCATCGCCTGTCCCTTGCTATTTCAGCCTTAACCGGCCGTTCGTGTAGCCCCGTCTAGTAGAAGGCAGAGGCTGAAAGCCCAACCCAACCGTGAGGCTTTGTGGGCCATTTTAGGCCTCTTCTGGGCCTTGTTTGGTGTTGCCGCAAGGTCGTTTGTCACCGGTCTCCGCGTCGCCATCGTCGTGGACTCACCAGATCGCAAAATTGGTGAGTTTACTCGCTAAACTCTGCTTATGGATTTAATGATGCTTAATGGGTGATTAGTTTAGGTTAAGTATTGATTATGTGGTTAGTTAGACGGATTAGTGATTTAATTATTCGATTTTGCATGTTAGGTGGTTAGAACGGCTTAGTTAAGGACTAGATAGATCGTGCTATTTATCTAGATTGGTTTGCAAATTTTCCGGACCTGGTTAGGTGTTTAATTAGGCAATTCTGGCCTAAGTTTTTTTTTTTGGTAATTAATTGTATTTATTTAATTACTTTTGGTATTTATTTAAGTATTTAATATATTTCAAAAATTAGATCGGGATAGCCCATGACTGGAATTTTGTGCTGATTGCAGTGATGTGCTTGGTTTATGCAATTGATTACTAAATTGTGCAAATTGTGTGGAAATTGTGATTTTGGGTATTTATTCCAAAATTGTGAAATTTTGATATTCAATTAGAAAAATCCCGAGTGTCAGGTTTAGACACCGAAAATGATTTTAAGGACTAGATTGAATCGTAGGAATTTAAAAGTGTGAATATCAATTTTTCTAGTTCACCTTGAATTGTCAGCTTGTGAGAGCATTGAACTGTCAGCTTGTGAGAGAATTGAATTGTCAGCTTGTGCGAGCATTAGTATGTCAGCTTGTGAGAGTAATAATCGTTTATCAGCTTGTGAGAGCAACGATCTATATATATTAGCTTGTGCCAGCTACCATCTATATCAGCTTGTGAGAGCATATAATCCATATCAGCTTGTGCGAGCTACCATATATATCAGCTTGTGAGAGCATATAATCCATTTCAGCTTGTGTGAGTAGTAATCATATCGATTGATTGATAGATGGTATGGATTGATAGATGGTATTGATTGTATTGAATCGATTGGATTGAATTGATTGGTTGAGATTATAAACATATTGACTTGCAGGAAGGAACTGAGGCGAGGTAAGTCTTCTGACTTGTGTGCATAGACTGCTTCTGGGCGTATTTCCTTCCTAGTCGGAGTTTAGGGGGTGAACTTGCTGAGACGTTATCTCACCCTGTCGTGGGCTCAACTTTTTTAGGGTCCTTAGATGGCTATTCCTCCGGAACGTTTTGATCAACTTAAGAGGATTACCGAGCAAGTCACCGTTATCCCTTTACCAGGGGGCCACGGGGTCTGGGTCTATAAACTCGTGAGGACCACCGATTGGGTTTATGAGGGTTTACCTCAGCGGGTACCCCATCAATTTAGAGCGTGGTATTGTTGTGAGCGCAATGGACACAGAGAGGGTCCTTTATAGGATTCCGATGTCCCTACTGCGGTAGTAGACATCGCTTTTGGCGAGGGTACAACGGACCCTCCTTGTGGTGTGGTGTTGGACCCAAGTCCCTAGGAGACCTCAGAGTTTGCAGTTGGGGACTTGAGTGCTTAAAGGACTTGTAGGCTTGTTTATTTTTGTAGACTCCCGTTTATAGACTAGTTTGTATATAAATCGGGGTGTTTATAAAGGCGTGCTTTGGTTGTGAATTGTTTCTTGCTTTTCTATCTTGTGTTATTTGTTGTCAGGGGTAATCGTTCGCTTCCGCATGTGCATTAAAATGAATGGGTCGGCGACACGTCTTAGGACGTCGTATTTTTATTGACCACCGAGGGATGGGCATGTGCTCGAGGATCGGGGCGTGACATCCCTGCCCGGAGTGGTATCAGAGTTGGTCGATAGTTGGAGTGATAAGGTGTGATAAGTTATGGGATAGTTAGTAGAAAATGCCTTTTGATTATGTTGGCGCTTGTGATTGATAGCTGGTTGGTAGCTTGTTTTGTGGCGATCGCTCGGCTTCTAATTCTGAGTGGAATTGGAAATCAGGTTTCTTTAATGAACTTGCGTGATGAGTGATTAGGAGTAGATAACTCCTAGAAAGAGAACCATTAGACCTGCTACTCGGGGTAGGACGCCGACTAGGGTCAGTACCCGAGGGGGTTGTGGTAGAGTGCTGGCTCAGGCTAGCACTAGTGGTATAGCACCGCCTCCTGTTGGTGCTGGGGTAGCAGCCCTCAGTGATCCCAAGATCGAAAGGATCATGCAGGCGCTTGAGACGTTAGGAGATTTGATGTGGGCAGCAGGCCCAGAATCAAGCCGCCGCCACTACCACTGTCGCTTAAGCTGCCACTACTGCTGCAGTTGCCACCACTACCACTGTCGCTCAAGTTGCCGCTACTGCTACCACTGACGCACCTACCGAAGTTCCAGCTGGGAATGTAGTTGGGGAGAGAGAGAGAGGCCGATGCATAAGCTCGTTGAGCGTTCTTGAAGTTGAACCCGCCGAGGTTCACTGGTGCAGGAGATCCCGAAGCTGCATTGCTTTGGATCCAAGATCTAGAGAAAGCCTTTGCACTTCTAATGTGCACTAAGGAGGAAAAGGTTGTCCTAGCAGTATACCAGCTGCAGGGTAATGCAAGTACGTGGTGGAGAGCCATTGAGGCATGATTTTCCCTGGAGGCGTAGTTCCGGTGTGGAACGGCTATCTTAGAGCCTTTAATGGCAAGTTTTTTTTTCGAGTAACGCTCGAGAGCAAAAGATGGAGGAATTTCAACACCTTCGTCAAGGCATGCTGACTGTGGATCAGTATCAAGCCAAGTTTGTGGAGCTATCTCAATACACTCCAAGATTGGTGGAAGATCCGGAAGACAAAGCTCGAAGGTTTAGGAACGGCCTCCGACCAGAGCTGAGAAATCCGTTAGTGCCATTCGACCTGAAGGATTACAACGAGGTATATGGTTGGGCTCAACTGATAAAGAGGAACCTGAGTGACCAGAATGCTGCGTCTGGTTAAAGGTTCAGTTTGAACAGAGACGGGAATTGGTTTGGGAAGAAGCCCATGACTGCAGGAAGGTTTCATGTCCCACCCAGCAGGAAGGGTGGACTAGGCAAGTCAGCGCTGAGTTAGAATGGCGCGTGCCGCTTTTGTGGAAGGCGACATGGTTCCCCGTGCCTTTTAAGGACGGGTGCTTGCTTCGAGTGTGGCCAATAAGGTCACCTGGCTAGAGACTGTCCCAGAAGATCGAGGGGCGAGGGGACAACAGTAGTTGCCACCACCGCCATCGATGGGTCAGATTAGGGGGTTAGCGCTGCAGAATGCACCGTAGGGTGGACAAATCAAACCCCTAGCACAAGGACGAGTGTACGCCATTACTAGAGGACAGGCAGATGATTCGCCTAATGTGATTACAGGTACGGTTTCGCTGAATGATCATGCTGCATATGCAATTTGTTAAGCTAATAGGATTGAGTCTTGAATTGTTGGAGTTAGTGGTTAGCATATCTACACCGTTAAAGGATAAGGTGTTGTTTGCATTGGGTTGTTCTAGTTGCAAGTTAATGATTGGTGAGCGAGAGGGGAGGATAGATTTGTTAGTCCTAGCCATGTATGATTTCGATGTGATAATTGGCATGGACTAGCTCACCAAGTAATGAGCTAAGATGGACTACTATCGTAAAACGATTCAGTTTAACCCGTTATCGAGTGAAATTTTTGAGTTTATTGGGAGTCGATGAGGATCCTCGATTACCTTAGTCTCCTTGCTAGAGGCAACCCATTTGTTAGACGGGGGTTGCCAAGGTTACCTGGCGACTGTCGTGGATACAACAGTTGAGGAGCTGAAGGTCGAGGACATCGCTGTAGTTCGAGAATTTCCGGACGTGTTTCCAAAGGAATTGTCAGGCTTGCCGCCCGAAAGAGAGATCGAGTTCGTGATTGAGTTAGCACCTAGAATAGAGCCAATCTCTAAGGCTCCTTACTGGATGGTGTTGTTTGAGTTGAATGAACTAAAGGTGTAGATGCAAGAGTTGTTGGATAAGGGATTCATACGTCCCAGTGCATTACCTTGGGAGCACTAGTTCTGTTCATGAAGAAGAAAGATGGTTCGTTGCGCCTATGCATCGACTATCGTCAACTCAATCAGGTGACGATCAAGAACAAGTATCTGGTCCGAGGTTCGACGACTTGTTTGACCATCTGCAAGGAGCATCAATATTTTCAAAGATCGACTTAAGGACGGGATATCATTAGCTGAGGATTAGAAAGGAGGACATACCGAAGTCAGGGTTTCGTACTCGATACGGCCATTATGAGTTTACTGTAATGCGGTTTGGGTTGACAAACGCCCCAACTGCTTTTATGGATCTGATGAACCGAGTGTTTAAAGAGTATCTGGATCAGTTTGTGATCGTGTTCATCGATAATATCCTGGTGTATTCAAGAAGTTCAGAGGAGCATGAAAGGCATTTGAGGATGGTACTTCAGACCCTGAGGAATCGTGAGCTGTACGCCAAGTTTAGTAAGTGCGAGTTTTGGTTGACTTGTGTAGCGTTCCTAGGTCACGTGATTTCAGGCGAAGGAATTTTCGTGGATCCGACCAAGATCGAACCAGTTATCACCTGGCCAAGACCGACAATCGTGTCAGAGATCAGAAGCTTTTTAGGTTTGGCAGGGTACTACAGAAGGTTCGTAGAAGGGTTTTCAGCTTTAGCATCACCGTTAATTGGACTACTAAAGAAGGAAGAGAAGTTTGTGTGGATAGAAAAAAGCGAGTGTACTTTCCAAGAGCTTAAGCAGAAGCTCACTACCGTACCTGTGCTGACCATTCCATCTGGTCCTAGAGGATATGAGATCTATAGTGACGCGTCGTTTAGAGGATTGGGTTGCGTGTTGATGCAATATGGTAGGGTTGTTGCATACGAGTCCCGTGAGTTGAGATCTCATGAGCTGAATTATCCGATACATGACTTAGAACTTGCAACAATCATTTTCGCTCTGAAGATTTGGAGACATTATTTGTGTGGAGAAAGATTTCAGATCTTTACTGATCATCAAAGTCTCAAGTATCTATTCTCTCAGAAGGAGTTGAATATGAGACAGCGTCGCTGGATGGAACTCCTGAAGGACTATGATTGTGATATCTTGTATCACCCTGGAAAGGCGAATAAGGTCGCAGATGCGCCGAGTCGGAAGTCTTTAATTGCGCATATGCTGGTTAAGGAATGGACTTTACTTGAGAAAGCTTGAGATTCGGTTTTCAAATTTGAGGTAGGCCACCTTTCAAATCTTATGGCCACCCTCAGAATTGAACCAAAAGTGCAGGTAAGAATCAAGATGCTTCAGTGGACAGACCCAGAGATTCAGAAAGTCCCGAGAATACTGAAAAGAAGAAGGTTGATTTTCAGATTTTGGAGGACAGAACACTGAGGTTCCGAGGACAATTGTGTGTACCTGATGATATAGCGTTTAAGGAAGAGATTTTGTCAGAAGCTCATCGTAGCAATTACAGCATTCATCTTGGCAGTACGAAGATGTATCAAAACCTACATCAACATTATTGGTGGTCCGGTATGAAGGCGGATATTGCCAAGCATGTCGCCAAGTGTCTAACATGTCAACAAGTGAAGGCACAACATTGTAAGCTAGGAGGACTTCTGCAACCTCTCAAGATCCCCGAGTGGAAATGGGAGCACATCACAATGGGCTTTGTGACAGGCTTACCAAGAAGTCAGAGGGGTAATGATTCCATTTGGGTAGTGGTCGATAGACTGACGAAGTCGGCTCATTTCATCGCAGTAAGGAAGGACCTTGATTTGGATAAGCACGTAGAGTTATACGTGCATCAGATTGTTTGTCTGCATGGAGTGCCGGTAACGATTACATCAGACCAAGACCGGAGATTCACACCTACTTTTTGGAAGAGTTTACAGGCTGCTTTAGGAATGAAGCTGCAGTACAATACGGCCTATCATCCTCAGACGGATGGCCAATCTGAGAGAACAATTCAAACCCTCGAAGACATACTGCGAGCTTGCATGTTGGATTTCAAGGGAAGCTGGGAGGAACAGCTTCATCTTGTCGAGTTTGCCTACAACAATAGCTACTAGCAGAGCATTCAGATGGCTCCTTTTGAAGCGTTGTATGGCAGAGCGTGCAAAACACCAGTTTGTTGGGATGAGGTCAGAGAACGAAAGATCACAGGCCTAGAGTTAGTCCAACAGTCAGTGGATGCAGTTGTTGTTATCAGAGACAGATTAAAGACCGCTCAGAGCTACCAGAAAAGTTACGCAGATAAGCGTCGGAGACCTTTGGATTTCCAAGTTGGTGATCACGTTTTTCTGAATGTGTCACCAATGAGGGGTACTTCGCGCTTCGGTAAGAAGGGAAAGCTGAGTCCGAGGTACATAGGTCCATTTGAGATTCTAGAAAGAATTGAGATCTTAGCGTATTGTCTTGCATTATTGCCGAGGTTGGTGTAAGTGCATGACGTCTTTCACGTGTTGATGTTGAGGAAGTATGAGCCTGATCCGACCCATGTGCTAAATTTTGAGGAGTTAGACGTGGACGACAGAGTGTTGTACGTGGAAAGCCCGGTCTAGATTGTGGATAAGAAAGAACGGATTCTGCACACTAAGAAGATCCCATTGGTTAAAATGGTCTAGCAACACCACGGCACAAAAGGAGCAACTTGGGAAAGTGAAGATTCGATGAGACAACTGTATCCCCACTTTTTTGTTTAAAGATTTGTAATGGTTTAAATTTCGAGGACGAAATTTTTATAAGAGGGGAAGAGTTGTGACATCCTGAATTTCAGGTTCTATTTTCGATTAGATAAGTTGGGCTTTTTATCGATGCGCCTATAGTTCATTTCCCTGAACTGATCACTCATGTGATAACTAATTTATCGGGTGAAGCCGTTAATGAATCTAACTACAATAGACTTGAGAATTCGACCAAGAATTGGTTACTCGACCGTGCTAATCTGCAAGGGTCATTACGGTACAGTTAAAAATCGTTTAGAGATCAGAGATAGGTTGATTTGACAAAGGTATGTGATTAGTGCGTGGGTGATTCCACCTAATTGCAAAATTCTTGTCGATCGGCATTAGATCGATTTTTCTGTTGTTTTGGTACCCTGTGTTCGTATTTGAAGCCTTGAGATTTTCACGACAATCAAGAGTTGCCAATGCGTTGAAGATGTACATTGTGGTTTGAAAATAATCAACCACGGGTTAAATGCGCTAAAAATTCCTAAAAGCTACCCAATAGATTATGTCACGTTAAAATCGCGCCAGATTAAAATTAACCGTGAAATTGAACCCGATTTTAGAAATTGAAAGTTTTGTCATGTCACGATTCATGTTAGGATTGTTGACTCTTCCTTCAAAGATTTTTCTGCAAATCGAGATTTTCGGCGAAAATTCAAAGTAAGGCTGCTTTTGGCCGAAAAAATCTGAGGGCGTTTTTTGTTGCGTTTTTGGGATTCAAGTGGGTTCATTTGGTGATGAAAAATGTTGTATCTGATGATGACACCTTGTTTGAATTTATGGGGATCGATTTAGATCCAATTGAAGGAGAATTGAAGTGGATTCGGGGGAATTTGTGTCAAAATTCGTAGGCCATGGGGGACTCAACATTTTGGATTACTTGGGGGTGGTTCTAGGAAGATTTTTGTGCAGCAAATTAGCTTGGATGATAGCCAAGACAAGTGGGACCTTCGCAATGAGTGTTTATGGATAGAAGGGTGGACTTTAGAGGCCAAAGATGGACCCTCCACCTTTAGCAGCCCCTTATTCTTCATTCCAGCCACCTTTCTCCATTGTAGACCACTTTTGAAGCTCCAAAAACCAGAGGAAAGTAGAGCAGCCCTCCCCCTAGCTGTTGATCGCCCGTTGAGCCGCCAGACCGCCTCCTGCTCGCGCTTGCTCGCTCGTGCGCGTCGCTTCACCAGCCTGCGCCTTCTCGCCTGTCCCGCGCCCCCTCGCTGTTCCCCGCGTGCCCTGGTCGCCGTAAGAGCTCAGCCAGAGCTCCACCGTCGCCGTCTAGCAGCCGTCGTCACCCGTCGCCGCCTACTGCAGCCTCCGTCACTCGTCCCTTGCTGTTTTTTCTCAACCGGCCGCTCGTGTAGCCCTGTCCAGCAGCAAGCTGAGGCCGAAAGCCCAGCCTAGCCGTGAGGCTTCGTGGGCCGTTTTGGGCCTATTCCGGGCCTTGTTTGGTGCCACTGCAAGGTCGTTTGTCGCTTGTCTCCACATCGGCGTCGTCGTGGACTCATCGGATTGCAAAATTGGTGAGTTTACTCGCTAAACTCTACTTAGGAAGTTAATGATGCTTAAGGGGTGATTAGTTTATGTTAAGCATGGATTAGGTGGTTAGTCAGAATGAATTAATGATTTAATTATTCGATTTTGCATGTTAGGTGGTTAGAACAGCTTCATTAAGGACTAGATAGATCGTGCTATTTATCTAGATTGATTCGCAAATTTTCCGGGCCCGTTTATGTGTTTAATTAGGCATTTCTGACCTAAGTTTGCTTTTTTGGTAGTTAATTGTATTTATTTAATTATTTTTGGTATTTATTTAATTATTTAATATTTTCCGAAAATTAGACCGTGATAGCCCATGATCGGAATTTTCAGGCTTGATTGCGGTGGTGTGCTTGGTTTATGTAATTGATTGCAGATTGTACTATTTATCTAGATAGGTTTGAAATTTTTCCAGGCATATTTAGTTGTTTAATTAGGCATTTCCGGCTTAAATTGGTATTTTTGTTAATTAATTGCATTTATTTAATTATTTTTGGTATTTATTTAATTATTTATTATTTTCCGGAAATTAGACCTGAATAACCCGTGAGCAGAATTTCTTGCTGATTGTAGTGGTGTGCTTGGTTTATGCAATTGATTGCTAAATATTACAAATTGAGTGGAAATTGTGATTTTGGGTATTTATTTCAATATTGAATTGTCATCTCGTGTTAGCACTGAATCATCAGCTTGTGTGAGCACTACTATATATTAGCTTGTGTGAGTTATCACCTATATATCAGCTTGTGCGAGCTATCATCTATATATATTAGCTTGTGCGAGTTACTATTTATATATATCAGCTTGTCCGAGCTACCATCTATATATATCAGCTTGTGCGAGCTACCATCTATATATATCAGCTTGTGCGAGCTACCATCTATATATATCAGCTTGTGAGAGCTACCATCTATATATATCAGCTTATGCGAGCTACCATCTATATTAGCTTGTGAGAGCAATAACCATATATATCAGCTTGTGAGAGCTATAATCTATTTATGCTTGTGTGAGCAGTAATAATATCAATTGATTGATAGATGGTATCGATTGTATCGAACCGATTGGACTGAATTGATTGGTTGAGATAATGAACTGTACTGACATGTAGGAAGGAACTAAGGCAAGGTAAGTCTTCTGACTTGTGTGCATAGATTGCCTCTAGGCATATTTCCTTCCTAGTCGGAGTTTAGGGGGTGAACTTGCTAAGACATTGTCTCACCTCGTCGTGGGTTTGAATTATTTTCAGGTCCTTAGATGGCGGTTCCTCCGAAACATTTTGGTCAGCCCAAGAGGATTACCGAGCAGGTCACCGATATCCCTGTTCCAGGGGGCCACAGGGTCTGGGTCTATGAACTCGTGAGGACCACCGTTTGAGTTGTGAGGGTTTACCTCAGTAGGTACCCCATCAATTTAGAGCGTAGTATCGTCACGGGCTTAATGGATACAGAGTGGGTCCTTTACAAGAGTCTGATGTCCCAGCTTCGGTAATAGACGTTGCTTTTGGTGAGGGTACAGCCGACCCTCCTGGTGGTGCAGTGCTGGACCCAAGTCCCCAAGAGACCTCGGAGTTTTCAGTTGGGGACTTGAGTGCCTAGAGGACTTGTAGGCTTGTCTGCTTTTGTAGACTCCTGTTTATAGGCTAGTCTGTATATAAACCGGGGTGTCTATAAAAGCATGTTTTGGTTGTGATTTGTTTCCTACTTTTCTATCCCGTGTTGTTTGTTGTCAAAGGTAATTGTTTGCTTCCGCATGTGCATTAAAATGAATGGGTCGGTGATGCATCCTGGGATGTCGCAATTTTATCGACCACCGAAGGATGGGCACACGCTCAAGGATCGAGGCGTGACACATTTTCAGTCAAGTTTTTAAATTATTTGAAGGTATCAAACACTTTTGTTTTTTCTTTCAAAAAATACATCCAGGTTTTTCGAGTATATCATTAATAAAAGTAACAAAATATCGACGATTACCATAAGAGTGAGGAGTGATTGGGCCATACACATCATAATGAATCAACTCAAGTGGCTTCTTCGCTCGATAAGTTGCTTCCTTAGAAAAGCTAGTTCTGGAATGCTTACTGATAACAAACCTTTTACATAATTGATTGGGATGATCAATATGTGGTAAGCCATAAACCATCTTCATGCGAGATAGCAAATTGAGTCCTCCGAAATTGAGATGGCCAAACCTCAAATGCCACAACCATGAAGGATCATCCACGCACGCCTTTGGACATCAAGACATATGATTCTTTCTATTGAGAATAAACATCCTATTCTTCGACATCTTCAAATTCACAATTAGTTTATTATTCCCGTCTCTTAGCACAAGACTAAGATCTTTCATATGAATAGTATAGCCTTTCTCTAAAAGCTATCTCAAACTCAAAATATTGCTTGACATTTGCGAGATATAATAAACATTAGTAATAAATTGATTGCACAATTTTTCAAGCAAAATTAGAATTGTACCTTTGCCTTCAACAAGAATTTTGGAGTTATCACCGAAAGAGACTTTCCCTTTAATTGTCTCATCTAACTCAATAAGCATCTCTTTTCTCCAGCACATGTGGTTGCTTGCACTGGTATCCAAATACGATGTATCATTTTGGCCTCGTTCATCTTTTTTGAACGCCAATAATAGAACTTGATCGGCATCATTCACTAATTTCGCCTTTTCATCTGCTCCGTTACTCACTTTGTTCTAACAGTCAAAAGCATAATGACCAAATTTATTGCAATGATAATATTGAATTTTAGATTTATCATACCATTGGCCTGTTGAGTTCTTTCCTCTTCCACGAACACCCATTTGATACTGATATCTACTGTCACTTTGAGTAGCATCTCCTATGCTTCATCCAAGACCTCTTCCTTGAAAGCGACCTCAGCCTCGATGATCACGATCTTGGTTTGTCCTGTGAGTTTGTGCGGGTTCTTTTCTTTACTCCTTCTCATCTCAGATGGTCAATCATGTTTAAAGAGCTTTCTCCACTAGTTCAATCTTTTTTCTTTCGAACATGGAATCATTTAAAGCTTAATAGATGATTGACAAGGCATATTGATCTTTCGTTCAAACCTTCTCCAAGGCATTCCTCTAGTTCTTGTTCAAGGTGGCTTCATCCTCTGGTTCATCAGAACTAGTGTTTACAAGTTCCCATACACCATAGGTGCCGAGTAGAGATTTCATTCTGATGGCTTAGTTACCATAATTTTCTTTGGTAAGACAATGGCATTAAAGAGGAAGTTGAGTGTTTGTTGAGGCCATGATCACAAATGGTGCGTTATGATACCAATTTGATGGGAGTAATTTTGAAGGTGAAACGCTCACACTTCACTCAAAGAAAAGAAGGAGATAGATAGGCTTTTTATTTGTTCCACTTTATTTCATATTAACCAAAAAACAATTACAAGACACCCCTATTTATAGACTTGTTACATGACCTTTGCTCTTCTCGATAAACATAGCTAGTGTTTCGGATAAGATGAATCTTTAGAAACTTAGAAAACAATCATATCTCATCATATCTCATCATATCTCACCATATCTCATCATATCTCTATAAACAATCACTACACTACACCTAGAAATGCGAACAAACTTATTAAAATTAATGCATCAATTATGACTCTTATTCAATGTGGATACCTATGACGACCCTCGACCCGTTGGGGTCACCACGATGTTTCCTTGTCCTTAATATCCTTTTAATTGCGGAAGCGTGTATCGACTATCCCATCATAACTTAAAATGACGCACACGAAATATAAAACCAGGCACTTATATTTATTTATATTTTCAGATGACTCTAGTCGGTACATCAAGGCCAAAAAGTGCCCTTTTCTAGCCAACCCAAAATTTTGTCCCGACCCTCATGCAATCTATTCACACGGTCGTCTTTATATCACGTCTTGGTTGTCCAAAAATGATACCATCCTCCCCCGGGTCCTCCTCCTACTTGACCCCACTCGAACCATCGTTGTCATTCGGAAGTGGAAGAGGCTTTATTGTACGCCCATTGACCTGGGCATATAGGACAATGAACCCCATTAGCACGGGGCCTGTTGTGATATCCGGATTTCGCCGGATCTCGAATACGTAACGGTCCATGACGGATTGACGAGTTTGTCATCGGACTACGTCATTGGTACCACTTGCGACCCCATTTCATTACCATCCTCACTGTGTCGAGACATCATGTATTGTCATGTTCTCGCTGTGACATCCTGATTTTCAGGTTCTGATTTCGATTGGATAAGTCGGGCCTTTCGTCAACACGACTATAGTGTTTTTCTCTGAGATGGCCACTCATGAGATAACTGACCTATCAGGTGAAGCCGTTAAGGGATTTTAATGCAATAGACTTGAGAATTCGACCAGGAATCAACTTCTCAACCATGCTAGTCTGCAAGGGTCATTACGACACAATTTGAAATCGATCAGAGACCGAAGATAGGTCGACTCGACTGAGGTGTGTAGTTAAATGTGGGTGATTCCAATAAACTGCAAAATTCTCATTGATCGGCACTAATCGATTTTTTGTCATTTTTGGTACCCTGTGTCTGTATTTAAAACCTCAAGATTTTCACGACCACCGAGAGTCGGCAATGTGTCGAAGAGGTACGTGTGGCTCGAAGAAAATCGACCACGGGTCAATTGCACCAAAAATTTCTAAAAAACTACTCGGTAGGTAAGGCCACACTAAAAGCGCATCTGATTAAAATTAACTGCGAATTCGAATTCGATTTAAAAAATTGAAGGTCCTGTTGTGTCACGAGTCATTCTAGGAATGTTGGCTCACCCTTTAAGGAAATTCCGGCAAGTTCAGGATTTTTTTTTTACGGAAATTCGGATTGGCCAATTTGAAGGGATTTTTGGCATCTGGTGTAAGTGAATTGGTGATAGGGAATTTTGTGGGCTTTTTCCACATCAAATCAGACCCCAATCAGAGAAGTTTGTTCGAAAAATCGGATTCCGAGAAAAACGAAATGAAATTCGGATTTGAAGGAAATTCGTGGAATAAAGGGATCGCCTTATCTTGGTCTTCGTTTAGACTTCAAATTGCACATTTGGCGAAGAAATTGGCCCTAGACTGATCGATTGGCAATCTAGACTGATCGATTGGCAATGTGTTTTGAAGTTAATCAAGACTATAATTTTGTTTTAATCTTTTTCTTTCTTCTTCCCTTGGTCTCTTGCCCCTTCACGTAAACCCTCCCTCTTGGCCGCACGTTTCTCTCTTTCTTTTCCCTCTCTCGAATTGTTGCCTCCATCGACGATCCCTTTGCAGAATTCAACCTTACTTTTTCTGTTTGACCAAGCCTTCACTTATCCAATAATTAAATACCCCTCTCTCTCTCTCTCTCTCTCTCTCTCTCGGCTACGTGGATGAGCTCCCTCTGCCGTTTTCTACTTTGCTTCCTCCTGCTCATCTTTCATTTTATTCATTTTTGCCGCACGTGGGCTGCTCCCAAATGAGAACCACCGTCCCTCATCCCTACCAATAGCCTTCTGCTCCTTCTCTCCACGCCAGCGTCACTTGTGGACTTCCTATTGTTGATTAAAGCAGCGCTGCGCATCCTCCTCTCCCCGTGCGGCTCTCCACCGAATGCCGCAGCTCCCTTCCCTTCGTGCAAGATCCCACCAAAGCATCCCATTCGATCATCACCAGTAGCATCTCTCCACCACCCCTCCTTCGATTCTTGTTTTGCCGAATGTCTTCAGCGGGTCAAATCCAGTGAAGTCGAAGCCGTTTCTTCGGCTGATTTGTGGACCGCCAGCAGCGATGCCGCGTGTCCCCTCCTTGTACGTGAGCCGAGTTGCCCAGCAGTGCCAGAAATGAGCCAGATCAGCACCAGTTTTTTAGCTAGGGAAGAAAGTTGCATAGCCATTTTCGGGCCCATCCCGGCCCCCGTTGGCGCTGCTGCTTTGGGGTTTATCGGCCGCTGTTGTGCCCTTGTCGTTTTGATTCGAGCGGGTCGTTAATCTAGTGGGTTTTACTCACTAATCCCTTATTAGTATGCTAATGATGTTTAGGGGTTGATTAGATTTAATTAAGTGTAATTATATGAATAGATTAGATTAGAGTAATTAAATTAGAGACTTATCAATGGGAGAAGTACACTATCAGTGTCATAAGTTGTGTATGGCGCTCACTTTGGTGCCAAAAGTTTCTGTCGGATCACTTAAGTGCCAAAAATTTTGAAAAACGATCATTTCAGTGCCAACGCCGATCCGGTTGGCCGAAAATTCGACGTGGCAGTTTTTTATTAATTTTTTACGCTAATGTGGCTCGCCGGAGAGTACAGTCAACATGTAAACCACCAAACAACGTCGTTTGGCGTCTTAAACCCCAAGTTGAAACCCTAAATCCCCTAATCAAGAGAGAGAGAGAGAGAGAGAGAGAGAGAGAGAAGCCATGGCGTCGTCGTCTTCTTCCCCGAAGAACAACACCAGCAGACAGAGAGAGAGAGAAGCCATGGCAGCGTTGTCTTCTTCCCCAAAGAACAACACTAGCAGAGAGAGAGAGAGAGAGAGAAGCTATGGCGGCGTCGTCTTCTTCCCCGAAGAAGAACAACACCAGCACCAGCCACTCTCTGAGCAGAGCCCAATCCACCATCTCTATCTGTGTCCTCCTTGTTTCCCTCGCACTCCTCGTCTTCTCTCTCTCTCTCTCTCTGCACCTTCAACCCCCTTTCTTCCTCCTCCTCCTTTGCCCTCGCCTCCTATTTTCCCATCACTTCATGGCCGAGCGACGGTGGCCAAGCGACGGTGGCCGAGCACGGTGGCCGAGCGACGGTGGCCGAGCACGGTGGCCAAGCGACGGTGGCCGAGCAAGCTAGGTCGACGAGGATGAACAAAAAAAAACCCTAATTTCAATCCCAAATGAGCTATGCGGTGTCGTTTTTTCTAAGCCATCCACATATGATGGCAAAACGACGTCGTTTTCTTAAGTAGGACGGAAAACGACGTCATTTAAAGGGTTTATTGATTTTTTTTAAATATAAAAGCCACGTAATCATTTTGGCCGGAATTTCTCGCTAGTGACACCAAAGTGATCGTTTTTCCTCCGATTTGGCACTTAAGTGATCCGACGGAAACTTTTAGCACAAAAGTGAGCGTTGTACACAACTTATGGCACTGATAGTGTAGTTCTCCCCTTATCAATGCATGTTAGGCAAATGGTTGGTGTAGTTAGCAAGGAAATAGGTCCTAATATTTATTGAGCGAGTCTCGGTAATTTTTCGGGCTCGTCTCGACTTCTAATTAGGTTATAACGGGCCTAAGTTGGATTTATTACATTTATTTAATATTTTCTGTAATTAATTAATTAATTATTTATTTTTTGAAAATTAGGCTGGAATAGTCGACGACTGGAATTTCGTGCTGATCGCAGTGGTAATCTCTGTTTATTTAATTGAGTACATGATTGTGCAAATTGAGTGAAATTATGTTGATGGGTATTTTATTTCAAAGATGTATAATTTTAGTAATTAAATGGGAAATTGATTATGCAATTTATCACGCTAGCTTGATGCCTAAGGATGTCATCTCAGAAAAAGGCGTTATAGTATGTTGGCTTGATGATTAAGGATGTCGTCTCGGAGAAAGACATGGTATTATATTGGCTTGATGATTCAACATGTCGCCTCGGAGAAAGCACGTGGGCTCGGTGACTAGGAATATCACCTTTGAGAATGCACGTGGGCTTGGTGACTAGATGTATCACCTCGGAGAATACACGTGGGCTCGATGACTAGGTACGTCATCTTAGAGAATGCACGTGGGCTCGATGACTAGGTACGTCATCTTGGAGAATGCACGTGGGCTCGGTGATTAGATATATCATTGGGATATCGTATAGCATTGATTAAAATGACCGGAAAATGGTCGTGATGACATGTAATCGACTAGGTTGATTGATTGATAGTTCGATCGCATTTGATTGATTGATGTGGTTATCATTGTTTATTGATTGAACTGACATGTAGGTAGGAACTGAGGCCAAGGTAAGTCCTCTGACTCGTGTTGTGCTTAGGCAGCCTCTAGAGTGTATTGGCTTCCTAATCTGGTCTTAGGGGGTAGAACTTGCTGAGATGTTATTTCACTAGTTATTGTATAACCATTTTCAGGTCCTTAGATGATGTTGGTGGAGGACCGGAAGCTCTAGAGTTTGGAAAGGTGAATAGACCAGAATCAGCGAACGGGTTTGACCAGTAGGTCATAGGACAGTTCCTTTTGGAATGAACCGACTTTTTTGTAAATAGTCTAGTCTTGTAAATAAACCTGATTGTTTATAAAATGTTTGTTTTGGTTTGAAAAATTGGCCATACTTTTCTATCCCATTGAATTGTTGTCTAGGGATTATTTATATGCTTCCGTTGCGTATTAAAAAGAATGGGTCTGTGATGCGTCCTGGGACGTCACAATTTAATCGACCAATGAGGGATGGGCACGTGCTTGAAGGATTAGGGCGCGAATAGCAACTTCTCTAAAATTTCTCGTTTAGTGCGATCAGCTATGAAGACAAACGTCAACCCTAAGCTGCCTCGCTAACCAATTGAACTGAAGATCTAGATTGCGTACTCCTCGACACGACCATTCCTCTTCTTGGATAGCCCTACGTCTTCATGCACGTCCCTTTCTTTCTGTTGGTCAATAAACGGAGGAGTTGCCCATGTACAGCCATGCATACGTTCATTGATGATCAATAAGAGAGGAGCCATTGACCAAGATGCCACCAGCGGTAGCCACGCCTCCTCCCCTATTCGATCGGTCAACTGAAGAAGGGTGTTGACCATGCAGCTACGTCCTGCATGCAAGGGCTGATCCGCTGTTGCCACGCCCCTTCTCTCCCCCAGCTGACCGAGCGGACACGTCTTGCATGGGGCATGCAAGATGGCGCGCACGGCAGCCTTGCTGGCGCCACCTCTCGCCACCTGCCTTCTGCTTGGACAGCCACCGAAGCCCCAAGATGTTGACTGAAGAAGTCAACTTAAGAAGGGAGCGGGCGGAGCTCACGAAGTCACCCCCTCCGTTCTCTCTCCCGCAGCTTGTTTCTTTCTCAATTCAACCGCACGGCCAGTCGAAGAGAATCCAGAAGCCCTCGTCCTCTCGCCCCGCCTCGATTGAAAATCCTTGGCACGGTACCTCAACCCCTTCACTGCCGGCCTCACTCCTTGCTACCTGCTTGCGATTGCTGCCGACCACCTCCTCACCGCCGTCTGGTAGCTAGCCATCAGCCGTGTCTTCATTCTGCCGTTGCGTCGTCCAACTCGCTTCAACAGCACCCACAGCCGCAGCTCATGGTTTATCTCGCAACCGACGCCGCCAGCCCTGAGGCAAGTCAATATCTACTAACCTAGATTATGTTGACGTTATCATAGCTCGGTGAGACGTATTCCGTCAAAAATCTACAAATTAGCATTTGATCCATGATAATTGCGTGAATTGATGATTTCGAATGTCGTCGAACTAACCACGAACCTTGGATATTGAAATTTTGTGCTTTCTATGACCAAACTCGGGTTGGGGGACCCGTGTGTGTATTGACGTGGGTGTTTCAAAAGTTTTAAAATTTATTTTAATGGTTTCAAAACTTTTCGAGTTATATTTTGAGATTTTACGTGGTCCTGTACGCTTGAGTGAACGGGCGCACCGTGGGGCCACTGCCACTGCCGGAGGATGACAATGGTGGCTCAAGCGGGGTGGAGTAGTGGAGGACATGGGAGGACGACAGAATTTTGGATACTAGCGCATGAAGACGAATGGCGTTGTGGATAGATAGCGGAAGAGTCAGTCCAATTTTGGTATAGCCAAATATTGTGGATAGATAGCGGAAGAGTCGGTCCAATTTTGGTATAGCCAAATATAGGAAATTTTGGCCTATGTGTACCGACAAACGTCGTCTAAACAAAAATATATGTAAATAAAAGTGCCTAGTTGATATCTATGTATATATCGTATGCATCATTTCAAGAGTTGAAAGGGAGTTGATGTATCTGCTTCCACAGTAAAAGATTGCGCAGGGACCGATAAGCAGTGTGATAGGCCTTAAGATCGTGGGTTGTCGTAGTTCAATGGTATTAGAGCAAAGGATAGCCAGGACGGTGAAACGCCGTGGCGACCCCAACGGGTCGAGGGCTGCACACCCGTAGTGAGACCAGCTTCCACTGTCAGGATCACTGTGATTTGGATAAACGTGATGTTTGGAAAGTCGGAGTCTACATGCTCCACCTGATCCCACCTGAGGTCAGTGGGGATGCCATAGAGCATGGTGGATGATGCGAGCTGGAGTAGCATGGTCACGTTCTGAAATGTAATAGTCCCACAAGGGGTGAGTACAACCACTCAGCAATTAAGAGTCTACTAAATTATACTACGCGAACCTATCGCCACCCGATTCCACGCAATCCCAAAACAAAGTACATAACTAGAATAATAAATATGTATCAGTTCAAAAGAATTTCATAAAAATAAACGGTATATCAGAAAACAATGAGAATTTGGGAATTCAATTCATCCATATTCACTACCACCGTCTTCCAGAGGGTACTAGGCCCCATCCTCCAGGCATCTTGCACCCTACCTGGCATCGCGATGACCTCTAGTTTCTTATTTCAATTCTCGGGCATCCGAAGCGTGTCACGTTACATCCCCAGGCATCTTGCACCCACCTGGCATCGTGAGGACCTCCGGGGCTCAATCACATTCCCCAGGCATTCAGAGGGCACCATTCCCATGCTCCTCCAGACATCCCGATGCTCGGAGCATCATCGTCAATGTGGACTGACGGCATTCGTTACTCAAGTACCATAAAGTAGCAATTCAACAATTTAATGCCAAGATATCTTTCATGCCGTTCATGCACAGAAATTAATTCAATTCCGAAATCTACAATTATAACGTAAACCAAAGTATAACAACATCTTTAAAAATATGCCAAGCTCACGAATGGCGAAAACAGTTCATAAAATCGAGGTTTTAAATGCCGAATCGACCACAATTGACTTCACGGTTTAACCACGACATATCTCCGAAACTCACATGCACATCTTTCAATCATTTTCAAGTTCCACAATTCTAGAATTCTTGTACAAAACTGTTCATGGGTGATGCATCAAGAATCCAGCAATGCCACGGTCAGTCAGTTTCTGTTCTATAAGCCAAGTTTTGACTCCAAAACCAAAACACGTACTTCTCTCCCTCTTTAAGTCCAGGATCACCCAAAACGGTTTTTAAAATTACTAAACACGTGAGTATCGTAGACTAAATCGTAGCTTGTAAAATTCCGATGGAACACGTCTCGCCAGGGAACGATGGGATTCACATAGCATAGGTTAGTAGACATCTACTTACCTTGAATCTGGTGGTGTGAGCTGTGGGCACGGCTGGTGGCGAGACTACGCAATGGTGGTGCGACGGTGGAGTGGCGGAGTAGCGAGCGACGTGGCTGAGCAACGGTGAGACGGTGGGTGATGCGGGTGGCCAGAGGTGAGCAGCAAGAGAGGGCGAGGTTGTGACGATTAGGAGAAAGCCGTGGCTTTGCTGCAGTCGCTAATGGACGGAGGCGGGTGAGGGGAAATGCTTTTGTCTTCACCGAATAAGGAAGGAGCCATCGTCTCTTTCGCTGTTGACTTCCCCAGTCAACAACTCCCTCCAATTCGTGGCAGCAGGCTGAGAAGACAGCCCAAAGAGTCAAGCCTTGGCATGAGACACCTTGCATGTCTCATGCAAGGACGTGGACCTTTGCATGGTCAAGTCCTCATTTGCTGTCCGGCGGAGGGGAAGAAACGTGCCGTAGATGCTGTGCTCAAAAGTCCTCATCCTTGCTGGAAACGGGTGGGGGTTGGCATGGGGAGAATGGTGGAAATTCTCAGCACTTTTCTTCATAATTTCACGTATGCATGGCGTTGAAAACAGTTTGCATGAGAAGCTTGCTTAGCAAAATACTAATGTGGGTGAACGTTGGTCTCGTTTGTGGCATCTCATGAAGAAAACATAAACGAGATGATGGACTTGGTGATGATCGAGTTGTCACAATGCGGCAAAGATGTGACGATGAAGTGGTGCCACGGGGACGTGTTGTGATGGGATGGTTCGGTACAGTTACTGTGGTGACGAAACAGTGGCCGTAAATGGCGCCAATAACGTAGTCTGACGACAAACTTGTCGACACATCATGAACCGTTATGTACTTGAGGCTCGGGCGAAATCCGGATATCACAGTACTGAACAGTCTTCGCTATCAATTCGGATTTCGGTGTTGAAGTATCGGCAACTCGATAATCTTGGTATCGAAGTGTCGGCACTGATGAATTTGGTTTAATTTCACAAAGAGATTAACAAGTCAGGCATTTGGAAAAAAAAAGACAATACTTTTGTAGAACTTTATTATCAGGCAGTAATCTAGACTCCTTGCATAAAGTAAAAGGCATATGTTTTAACCTTTCTCTTATCGCCAAGCTTCACAATCAAGCTTATACAGTACCTACATAATAGCCGCATCTGTAAACGCATGCACCTCCGTATTTGAGGAGAGAGTGAAGTCCCATGTCAAATTGTAGAAACTTTTGAGATGCTCCTGAAGCATAGCATTCTCATCAATCCAAGCCAATTACCACGTTTCAATTTCTAAAGAAAAAAAGAAGTTCACACCAAACGTGAGGCCAAACTTGGCTGGGGTCAATGGGGATGTTGTGATCTAGGAGCCCCTAAATATCTCTCATCAAATTAGGGCAATACTATGGCCTTCTTACCAAACTTTATCTCATTTTCAGGTGCGGGCATGTAGTGTTATGTGTCATGTATGTGCATGTTCACAAATCTCTCTTTCTGGTATCAAACACTAGAAGCAAATAGCCAACACTCTCTTCCATGTCACTGTTAGGGCCAAAAAACTGGCTTGTTCAATAAAAAGCACGATATTGATACAAAAATATAGGGAGGATTCCTGTTGATGGTAACTTCGTAATCACTATATGTTAGCAGCCATTCGCCTGAACATATATGAGAGCCAGTCTGCCTACAGGCTTCTAAACAAAGATAAAAACAGACTCACAGGTTGAGTAGCTTGGATGGGGCCGCACGTAACACAGTTAGTGCCTCCTTCCAACTTAACTGGCGTTAATGGAGAGGTAGAAGGCACTGCAAAATAGACAATCACTATTCCCAACCTTCAATGAAATGCTTAGACGTGGTAATCCTCCACTGCAAGGCCTGTTTCCATTCATTACTTAACCAGCCACTCATCAGATGTTCTTGATTAGATAAAGATTGTCACGCCCCGAACCCTGGGTACGCGCACATCCCTCGGCAGTCGATTAAGAATGCGATGTCCCAGGACGCGTTGTCGACTCATTCTTTTTATCTTTCAATTAAATGCATGCGGAAGCGAATTAAATAAACACCCAGTCAACCATCAGAAATTAGGATAGTAAAAACATGCCAACGATTTTTCACAAACTACGATTTATATATATATTCCAAGTTAACCCGAAGAGTTCATATATACAAGCCTATCAAAATGTGAACTCTTGCGCGACCTACTAACAAAAGGGTCCAGGTCGGGGCTAACATCCAACTGTACCACTACTACGAGCTCCTACAACCTCCACCCTAATACCCATATCCAGGCCCAGCCAAGAAGTCCAGTAAGTCGCCAGGTGAGCATGGCTCCTCGGGCCCTTTTGGCTCGGTACCTAGATCTATCATGACACCGTCTGGGATATCTATATCCATAGGGTTGGTGTCCTACTCAACCTCGCTCCCTACAGGCGGTCTGTCAAAACCGTGCATGGGACCCTCCCGACCCCCATTTGACTTTGTAATAAACCAAGCCTGGAAACGGTGGGGCATGTCGTTCTCCAAACCCTCATCGACCCAAACCCTATTCACTACTAACTCATGGCATCAGTTGGTCCGGGGGATAGGGTAGAGGGTAGTCTCTACCTCCATCTCCCATAGGACCCCAAAATGGACTGGATGGATCTCCATACTAAGGACCTAAACAATGTTAACGACGACGGGGTGAGAAAAATTTCCGTGAGTTAAAACCCCAAGCCTCGACTAGGACACAAATTCATCTCGGAGGCAGCCTAAACAAGCACCACAAACAAACTCACCTCGCCTCGGCACACCCCTGCAGGTTAGCACATCACATATGCCGTTATAACTACAAGAAGCGTAATCAATAACCAAAACACATAATTCTCACCCTCCAAACAATCACATGGGTCCCGATTATAAGGTAAAACCGTTTTGGCACGTCCCATACCATGCCTAACAGTTTTACCCCATAATCAAGCGCAATACAGCACAATCATACATACGTGTTCTGATTATTATGACCCCGCGGCCACGGCCAACAATAAAGTTGGTGGTCATCCGGCGTAACCGGGCATCGTCCCGCCCCATCAGGCACGGCAACGTCTAGCACTCCTCGCCTAGATGGCATTCCATAAAAGAGTATCGGTCTGGCCTCAATTGCGACTCGGCATCCCTTTGACGTGGAGGCATCCGAACTTAATCGGGCATTGTCCCACATAATCATATGCATCAGGACGGATCCATTAGTGATTATGCAAGCACATATTTAGCCAAGAACACCATACTTTGTTTTCAAATGCCTTGTTTCAAATAATGAACTTGGCTAATTTTTCTTCTTATTTAAAAATCCCGATAAAATAATCGTGCGTGGTCATGTATTCAAAATTGAACCGTCAAATTTAGTACACCCCCATTTTAAAACTCCACGGTTTTATATAGTATATAAAAGTAGGTGTCCAAACCCGACACCTTGCATTTTTCTATTTAATTGCTCAAAAAACCAAGTTTTGTATTAAAAATCAATAATTACCATCAAGCAATTGATTGCATATCATAGAACATATAAGCCATCAAAATCACGCATAATTATATTCAAGAAAACGAGAGTAAAATTCTACGTAACGCTTAATCCGTCACTAATTACTCTAATTACAATTAATTAAATAAATTGTGATTAATTAAGTAAATTACGATTAATTAAACTAAACCAACTTAATTAACCTAACCATGATTACTTAACCTAACCATGATTACTTAACATAATCTATGATTAAGTAAAACTAATCCTCATCAAGACTAATCTAACCACCACTAAGCGTAATTAATGGCCTAATCAATGATTAGGGAGTTGACTCGCGGTTTTCGACGACGGTGGGCTCGCGATGACGGCGACACGACGGCGATGAAAACACGAAACAACCGCAGCTTGCACGAAGGCTCAACGATGGCGGTTTGGCCCTACAAGCTCTTGGCCAAAGGGAGGGAGGCTTGGTGTTGGCTGCAAGTCACACCTCGAACCCCGAGTGCGCACACATCCCTCAACGGTTGACTAAAATTTGCGACGTCCTAGGACACGTCGCTGATCCTTTCTTTTTTTATGCACATGCGGAAGCGAACTAAAAATCTCCAGACAACAATCAAGCATGGGATAGTAAAAGTAGGACAAGCATTTTTCACAAACCAAACTTTATATACATACCCGGTTAAACCTACGGGTTTATAAACATAAGTCAGTCTCGAAAGAAACCCCTAGGCAACCTAACTCCACTAGCAACAGGGCCTGCCACGAGATGTCGCATCTCGCACCCACCAAATCCACATTCAGCAAATCTCCACGCTACGGCCCTGAAAAAGGTTAGCCCACAATGGGGTGAGAATAATCTCAGCGAGTTAAACCCTAAGCCCTAACTAGGGCGCAAATTCACTCAGAGGCGGCCTAAACACACAATCAATGGGACTTACCTCGCCTTAGTTCCCTCTTGTATATCAGTACAATTCATTTACTCAATCAATACAATTTATCCATCAATCACGCGTTCCAATTCAATTGCTGCTCGCACAAGCTGATGTACATTAATGCTTGTACAAGCTAATATAAATTATTGCTCTCACAAGCTGACATACGATATTGCTCACACAAGCTGACATATGATCATTGTTCTCACAAGCTGACATGGATTATTACTCACACAAGCTGACGTACGATATTGCTCTCACAAGCTGACATGGATTAGTGCTCGCACAAGCTGACGTACTATATTGCTCTCACAAGCTGACATGGATTAGTGCTCGCACAAGCTGACGTATTATATTGCTCTCACAAGCTGACATGGATTAGTGCTCACACAAGCTGACGTACGATATTGCTCTCAGTATTCAAATTCAATACTTAATACTCAATACTCAAGGTTCTAGAGGTGCCCCCTGACACGAAGTTCTGATATCGTGTGGCAGTTAGTCCCTGACCACAATAAGCAATAGCTCAAGTTACTAGAGGTGGCTCCTATGAAGTCAAGCTGTTGTGTAGCACTTAGTTCTCGACTATCTTAAATAATAGCTCAAGTTACTAGAGGTGGCTCCCACAAAGTCAAGCTATCGTGTAGCACTTAGTTTTTGACTATAATAAACAATAGCTCAAGTTACTAGAGGTGGCTCCCACGAAGTCAAGCTATCGTGTAGCACTTAGTTCTTGATTATAATAAACAATAGCTTAAATTACTAGAGGTGGCTCCCACAAAGTCACGCTGTCGTGTAGCACTTAGTTCTCGACTATCATAAACAATGGTACAAGGCTTTAGAGGTGGCTCATACGATGCTTTGCTATCGTGCACACTTAGTCCTCTACCTGCTAACAACCAATCGATTTTCTCAACACATCTCACCCTCTTTCAATAGTTGCTATGTAAAGCAATAAAAATAAACCACAATTATGGCACAACCATTCGCGCCTCATCATGCAGAACTTCTAAGCATATTACAAAGCAACCACATCACCAAATATGCACAAATTAGCCATCAATTTGCACAAACTAATTATGCCACGACAATTAGCACGAAATTCTAACAACCGGCTATCCCGGTATAATTTCTGAAAAATAATAAATAATTAAATAAATTATAAAATAATTAAATAAATGCAATTACATAAATAAATAAATTGCGATTAATTAAACCAAACTGCTTAATTAACCTAACCATGTAGGCGCCACATCAACCAAGCTAACTCTTAGCTTCCAACATATGGCCAAAACACCAAAATCCCCTTTTAAAAATAACCTTAGTAGCTTTTTGTTTTTTGTTCAAACTTTCTGAAATAAATTCGTACGGGGTCACGTACTTGAAATTAACCCGCCAAACTTTGCACGCATCTAGTATAAAACCTCTTCGTTTTATTGAGCACATAAAACTTGGCGTCCAAACCCGACACCTCATTTATTTTCTTCCAAACACTCATTTTTGGAACTAAACTTTAGTAACCCCTTTTTTTTTTTTTTTTTTTTTGTTCAAGCCTTTAGAAATAAATTCGTAGGTGCTCATGTACTCAAAATTAATCCGCCAAAATTTGCACTCACTTAGTTTAAAACCTCATTATTTTATTGGGCAAATAAGTTTTGGTGTCCAGACCCGACACCTCATTTATTTTCTATTTAAAAGTCCAAAGGGTCACCTTTTGCAATAACAATAAACAACCAACAAAGAGCAATCCACCTCATGACCTCACACATAAGTTCTCAGCATACCACAAGTCCACCACATCACTAAATACACCTTATTTAGCAAGCACAACATCAATAACAACAACAAAATCACAATTGGTCATAACCGGCAGAAACCGGGACACTCGCGCGTCTCTAAGTTTAAAAAACCCGACCCTGATCCGACCTGAAATTTGAATATGTTGTAAAGAACATATAAACAAACATTTTTTATGAGACAACTTAACCCAGATCTTTCTAGATTAAGCCCAATAAATCGCTCAATCCAGTACAAAAACTGGGTCCGTTTCCAGAAAGTCTGTTTTCCGAAATGAGTTTGGTTTGAGGTCCAAAATTTGTCCATTTGATCTGAAATTTAACCATGTTAAACTAAAAGATGTGACAAAAAACTTTTGTGAAGAAACCATTTTGAAATTCGAACCCTAAGAGTTGATAAAAATCCCTAGAATCTCAAAAGGTCACAAATTCCAGCACAGTCCGAGATTCTGTTTGCAAATGACGGAGCTGAAATATCATACTTTTAAATCTATAAAAATCTTGAGAAAAATATATGTCATAACTGAAGATGTCTAAAGCATTTCTTAAGAAGAAATCAACCTCAAATTCGCAACCCATTTTGATCTACAAAAATGGCAAATGGCGAGGGTCCAGAATTCCGACCTGAAGAAAGTTTGGACTAATCCAACCTCATTAGTGCTAGTCTCACTAATTAGATTGACACTAATCCATATTAAGGCTAATCTAACCATTCTAGATTAGTACTAATCCATATTAAGGCTAATCTCACTTAGTACTAAGCTAATTAAGCTAATTAACACTAATCTAACCCCTAAGCGTAATTAACAAACTAATCAAGGATTAGGGAGTTAACTCACTGGAATTCAACGGCGGCGGGCTCACGGCGACAGCAACGTGACGGCGACGAGAACCCGAGTCTATCGTGACTCGAACGGAGTTCTACCGGTGGCCGAACATAGCAAAGGGCTCACGGCTTGGGCTAAGGTTGGCAGTTCTACTTGGCTGAGCTTGCTGGCCGTTAGCGGGTTGGTGGAGGGCTGACGGGGGTGCAGTGGTGATGGTGCGGAGCTGTGGTGGGGGAGCTCCCGAGGGTTGACGGAAGAGGACAAAACAGAATAGAGCATGAGAAGGGCTCTGCGTTTGCGTGCGGGAGTTGTGACGCTGGATTTGTGGGGACGTGAGGCTGTTGGCAGTTTGGTAGTGGTGGAGGGAGGATGCTGGTGGTGGCATGCTGAAGATTACGAGGGCGTTGGGATGGAGCAGCAAAATGGAAGAAGAAAGAGGATGAGGCGGTGGGATTGTGTGGTCAGCAGAAGAAAGGATAAATGGGGTGTGAGGGAGCAAGAACGTGAGGGGGAAAGGAATGGGCAGAAGAAAGAATTGGCTGCAGGAGAATGACGTGCGAGAGGGAATGGGGAGAGAGAGGAACATGAAAGTCAAGGCAGCCACCAATCAAAAAGCCTAGGAAATATCTAAGTAATGATCAAAGTGGCCCCAAAATCTTCATGCCATATTTGTCAAGGCTCCCTCCAATGAGAATTTTAACCTCAGTTCTCCCCAAATAAATCATTTTGGCAGCCATTTATTCCATTTTTTTCAGCCACCCGACTTTCACTCCATTTTCCCATTTTGTCCGAAAACCGATTTTTCCGCAAAATTCCGGGTTCGACGGAATTTCTCCAAAAGATGAGACGAAGTCCTATAAATGAATCGTGACACGCTCGAACGTCCGATTCCCGAAACCAAATTCAATTTTGTGGTTAAAATCGACTAGACACGATTTTAGTGCGACCCGACCTACCGGGTAACTTTTAGGGATTTTATCGCGTTTGACCCGTGGTCGATAATTTTCAATCCATGTTTGTGCATCTTCGACTTGTCGGCGACTCTCGGTTGTCGTAAAAATCTTGAGATTTCAATTACGTGGCTCGAGTAGGGGTGTGCAAAAGAACCAGGATCCGTCTGGACCGCCCAAAACCAGTGGTTCTTGAGGAAACTGGTTCGGTTCCCGGTTCCAATTTATGGGAACCGGTGGGTACCGGTCCGGTTCCCGGTTCCATGGGTGGATCCGTCCACTCGCCCACCCAGACCGGACCGGATCGATTAATTTTTAATATTAAAAAAATAAAATTACTAATTAACAAACCCTCAATAGCACCTCTCCGGTTCCGTCTCTCTCTCTCTCTCTTTGTGTAACCAAAGGATGAATCTGCCCACTGCAGCTTAGGATTTACGAGAAGGATGGGAAGGCCACTTCCGCTTGAAATCATCAGCAATAACAAAATATGTAGTGGAGGGACACACTGAAAGTTCTCTATGTACTCCATGTTCACATTGTCAGAAACATCGACTATTTTGTGAAATTTGCAGCTTGCCCATCCCTCTTTTAATGAGTTTATCAATTTTCAAATATATGTTGCTGTTGTTTCCGTTGTTCTTGTTCTGCCGATTTAGGGAATAAAAAAAAAAGGTTCTTATTGACTCTTCATCTTCAATCGAGTGAGACTGGTTCCATAGATCCACTTGAGAACCGGACTAGATCGACGGTCCAGTTCCCGGGTGGATCCCAGTTCCATTTTTCAGAATCGATCCTTAGTGGGTGGTTCCCGATTCTAGGTCGGGATCCGACCGCCGGGACCATGCACACCCCTAGTCTCGAGTGCACTACCGATAGAAAATCGGGATATAGCTGTTTGACACAAACATCGCAATCGTGCGGAACCACTTGCTATTCAACTACGTATTTATATCGAATCGACTTATATCCGATCTCAACTTGATTATACGGTGTCGTATTGACCCTTATCGATTATCACGGTTGAGCAGTCGATTTTCGACCAAACTCTCAAGTCTTCCGCGTTAATATCCCTTAACGGCTTCACCTGATAGAGTTAACTTGAGAGTGATCAGCTCCAAGAAAAAGGACCATAGGCGTGTCGACGAAATACCCATTTTATATATTCGGGACAGGGTCAAATTTCAAGATGTCTCACCGCGGTTACTGCTGGTGGGTGGTGACGGGCGTGGCTGGACGGCTGCTGGACGCGGGGTGAGCTAGGTTGAGAGTGTGAGGCACGGGCGAAATGGTGTTGGCGCGAACGGTGACTACTAGACACGAAGGGCTGCTGGGGCGGTGTGGTTGCTGGATGTGGAGGGTGAGCTGGGCAGTGGAGGCTGGCGTGAGGTGGATTGAAGGGGTTGAGGCTAGCGGTGCTGGAGTTGGACGGTGGATTGGGGTGGAATGATGGTGCTGATGAAGAGAGATGATGATAAAGACGCTAAGGGGGAGGGGAATTGGGTAGAACAATTCAGCAGAGGGGGAGACAATGGAGACGTGAGAGAGAGAGTGAGCGTGAGGGAAAAGAAATAGAGGAATAAGAAGAAGAAGAAGAAGATGGTCGGCTGAGGGGGCTGAACGTGCATATGGGAGAGAGAGAGAGAGAAAGAGAGAGAGAAAAAAAGAAAGAATGAGAGAAAAGGGATAGGCTAACCAATCAAACTCTTTGAGAAATATCTACACCATCATCACATGGCCTCAAAGTCTTCATGCCTCAAAGTCCTATGCTCATCCAATCACAAAATTAGCTCTAATTTCTCCAATTTAGAGCCTTTTGGGGTAGAAAAATTAGACCCATCCGAATTTCCCTTTTATTTTCCTTTTTGTCTGAAAATCGTTTTTCCGCAAAATTTTCGGACTCGACGAAAATTCGCCGAAAGATGAGACGACGTCCAATAAATAAATCATGACACGCTTGAACGTTTGATTCTCGAAATTTAATTAAATGTTGTGGTTAAAGTCGATCGAACGCGACTTTAGTACGACCTAATCTATCAGGTAGCTTTTAAGGGTTTTGGCGTGTTTGACCCGTGGTCAATAATTTTCAATCTACGTTTGTGCATCTTCAAATCATAGACAACTCTCAATTGTCACATAATCGCGGGGATTCAATTATGTGTCTCAAATATAATATCGATAGAAAATCGGTTTATTATTGTTTGACGCCAATATCGTAATCATGTGGAACCACCTGCAATTCGACTATGTAATTCCATCGAATTGACTTATATCCATTCGTAAATCGATTTATAACAGGGTCGTATTGACCCTTGCCAATTATTATGGTCGAGCGGTCGATTTCCAATCGAATTCTCTTGTTTGTCGCGTTTATATCCCTTAACGGCATCTCCGAATAGATTAGTTAACTAGAGAGTAATCAGTTCTGAGTAAAATAACAATAAGCGCGTTGACGAAACAACCATTTCATATATTCGAAACGAGGTCAAATTTCGGGATGTCACAAAGATGATGATAGATTTCGATGTAATATATCAAGCAGAAATCAAGTGAATGATATAACAGTCTCATTTGCCCCTTTAATAGTAGTAAATTCAGTACAATGTGTCAAATTGAGAGAGAGATTATCCATGTGTAATAGAGAGATAATCACCTTTATCATAAGTACTTTCATGGGAAAAAAATGGATATTGTGTAAGGGTTACAAAAAAATTAAATAACCAATGTTAATGGTAAGAGGCTAAAAGTTACAAATCCTCGGAGGAGCGTTGAAAAAACTCATGGAGACATTCACTGAGCTTCCATTTCCAAGCTTGATACTACCACAATTATCATCTCCCGCCTTAATAAATAATAAAGTACATCTTCAGCTAGGACCGTGGAACATATCAGAAACAAAATCATAAAAGTCAAATCTGTCACGCCCCAAACCTCGAGTGTGTGCACATCCCTCGATGGTCGACTAAATTGCGACGTTCCCAGGACACGTCGCCGACCCAATCGAATCATGCACAAGCGGAAGCGTATAATAAAACAATCCCCATTGAGCCCATGATGAAACTATGCCTTGAATTGATGAGGTACCCTCTGAGGTAGGCTCTCATCGACCTAGATAGTGGTCACTACGAGCTCATGGATCCAGTGACTCTCGGGGACAGGAATGTCTATACTCCACTCAGTAATCCCTCGAGGCTGACCGAAATGTACTGGAGGGACCGCCATCTAAGGACTTGAAAAGGTCAAGCGCACGATGGGGTGAGACAACGTCTCAGCAAGTCTACTCCCTAGACCCCGATTAGGAAGGAAATACGCCTAGGGGTGACCTAATCACACAATCAATGGGACTTACCTCGCCTCAGTTCCTCCCTGCACGTCAGTACAGTTCGTATAATCAATGCATATAATAGATGCACACATCAATTGGAACATCTCAATCACATCTCAATCAATCACAAGGGTCCCGATCATAGGGCCAAATCGTTATGATACGTCCTATACCGTGCCATACAATTTTGTCCCATAATCTGGCGCATTTATCTCAATCAATCATGCGTTCCAATTGATTATTGTCCGCACAGGCATGATCTACCGACGCACATCGGTCCTCTAGCGTAGCCAGGCTTCGTCTCCCCTTTGAGCACGGCAACATCCACCGACGCACATCGGGGACGGCATTCCCGAAGGAGCATTAGTCTAGAATCTACTGCAACCGACATTCGTTGTCCAGGGGCATCCCATATAGGGGCAACGTCCATCCGATGCATATCGGGGACGGGTTCTCATAATCATCACACGATCAATTAATTCCGGTCAAGGACATTGTGTTTTGCACTCACAAGCCTCAATTAAGATAATGTACTTGGCCTATTTTCTTCGTATTAAAAACACCTGATAAAAATAATCGTGTGTGGATACACGGTTAGATCGAACCTTAAAACTGAATATTATTCCTTTTAAAATCCCACTATTTGATATAGTATTCAAAAGCATTTTCAGTGTCAAAACTTGACACCTAGTATTTCTAATTAAATGCCAAAATTTCACAATTTTGAAATAAATACTCAAAATTCACAATTATCACTCAATTACACAATTTAACAATCAATTGCATAAACTAATCACACCACGACAATTAGCACAAAATTTCGGCCACGGGCTATCCCGGTAATTTCCGGAAAATAATAAATAATTAAATAAATAGCAAAATTAATTAAATAAATGCAAATTAATTCAATAAATACATTCTTAGGCCTAAAACACTAATTTAACCACCTAAACGGGCCTAGAAAAATAATGCACCTATCTACATAAATAGTACAATCTATTTAGCCCTTAACTAATCTAATCTAACCACTTAACAATCCTAATTAACCAACTAAATCATTAATTACATCTAACTAACCACCTAAGCCATACTTAGCCTAATCTAATCAACCATTAAACATAATTAACCTCCTAAGCAAGGTTTAGTAAGTAAACTCATCGATTTTGCGGGCCAATGAGTTCATGGCGACAGCGACACGAAGGCGAGCAAGACTCGAGCTCACGGCGACACCAACGGAGGTTTGGACGGGCCCGGAAAAGGCTCACAAAGCCTCAACTATAGGCTGAGGTTCGGCTTCTGTTCTTAGGCTGGACTGAAAGGCTTCATGGTTGAAATGGATTGGAACAACGAGGAGGCGGACTAGGCAGCTGCAGCGGGCAACGGCGGTGGCTCCGGCCATTGGATGGCGATGGACGATGGCTGGAATAGCCTTGGTGGACGGTGACAAGCACGGGACGACGGCCTGGACACGCGGGGACGACGAGCTGGCACGGACGGGTGTGCAGGCTTCGGCGGCGCTCGGCTGCTCGGACGGCAAGCGGCAAGGATGGTCGACGGTGTAGGGGAGTGCTAGCTAGTTCTCTCTAGATTTCTTGAGCTCAAATAACCTCAACAATGGGGGAAGCAAGCCAAGGGAAGAAGAAGAAGAGCTCAGTTGAAGGGAGGGATCCAAATGGCCTCAAAAGTCCAAGGAAAATATCTAAATCACTCATCACTTGCCCCCACCATCTTTAGCCTCATCCCTTGAGCACTGTCCCTCACCAATCTTCCCCTAGATGCCATTCAAGGTGCTGAAATGTTGCACACCCCCTTGGCCTACAAATTTGCAACATCCCTCTTCAATTCTCATTCAATTCTCCTCCAAATGGACTCAATTCAAAGGCCAATATGTCAAGGAGGATGTCCATATCAAATTCAACAACTTTCCTTGCCAATTAGTCCAACTTGAACGCTAAAAATGCAACCAAAACGGCCCTCTAATTTTCCCGGTCCAAAATAGCCAAACTTTGAATTTTCACCAAAAACTCAGGTTTGCAGAAAAATCTTCGGATGATGAGTTGATGTTCCTAAAATAAATCATGACATGACAGAACTTTCAATTTCTGAAATTGGGTTCAATTTCGCGGTTAATTTCAACCAAACGCGATTTTAGCGTGACCTAATCTACTAAGTAGCTTTTAGGAATTTTTAGCGCATTTGACCCGTGGTCGATTATTTTCAAACCACATTGTGCATTTTCGACACATTGACGACTCTCGATTTTGTGAAAATCTCGAGATTTCAAATACGGACACATGGTACAGAAATGACAGAAAAATCGGTTTAGTGCAGTTCGACGAGAATTTTGCAATTTGGTGGAATCACCAACACTCTAATCACATACCTCTGTTGAATCGACCTATCTTCGGTCTCTGATCAATTTTGATAGTGCCATAATAACCCTTGCAGATTAGGATGGTCGAGCAGTCGATTTCTGGTCGAATTTTCAAGTCTGTTGCGTTTAGATTCCTTAACGGTTTTACCTGATAGACTAGTTATCCCATGAGTGATTAGCTCAAGGAAAAGAACTATAGGCGCGTCGATGAAAAACCCAACTCATATCATCGAAAATAGAATCAGAAAATCAGGCTGTCACAAAATCCATTGAATTTTCTTAAAGCTAGGACACTACGAAGAGAGATAAAAAAAAACTGAGTAGGCAGTGCAAATTAGGGCACGTATGATAACTATTCTATTTCTATTAAAGGACTATATTTCTATTTCAAACAACGGCACTATTTGATAACATAATGTAATTTTTCTATTTTTGGAACAAATTTTATGTCCGAAAACATGTTTGAAACAGAAATTATAAGTACAAATTTTCGACTTCTTTATTTCTTGAATAGAAATGAGAAATAATTTTTTTTCTCATCGCTCGCTCTCATTACTAGCCGGCCGTTAGCTCACCGTTTGCCACCCAATTGTTGCTTGCCTATCGTCTGCTGCTCACCACTCGTTGCCCACCTGCCACTCGCCGCCCTCTCGTTATTTGTTTCTGGCCACTTGTCGCCACCCATCCACCACCACCCACCTATTGGTTGTCGTCGTCGGCCCCCTCTAGTTGTCGGTCACCGCCATTATCGTCTAATGGCTGCCCGCCATTCATCACCGCGCCATCAGCACCCTCCTGCTGCCAATCATCGTCACCTACGATGTCAGACCCTAAACCCCGAGTGTGCAAACATCCCTCTGCGGTCAATTTAATTGCGATGTCCCAGGACCCATCGTTGACCCATTCTTTTTATCTTTCGATTAAATGCATGTGGAAGCAGTTAAAATAAACATCCAATCAATAAACAAACAACAAGGATAGTAAAACATAGCATATATTGCCGAAAACAACATATTTATTTGTCCACCGTTATCTCTAGGAAGTTTAATAATTACAAGCCTTTCTACGGCCACTTCCTATCGACCCTCTCAAAAACCTTCAAGGGTTAGGGTTAACCTAAACTTCACTAACGGCAGGGCCAGCCAAAAAGGTGTCGTATCTCGCGCCCACCACAACCGCACCTAGCAGTTCTCCACGCTACGGTCCTGAAAATGGTTAACAACAACGGGGTGACATAAATTTCAACAAGTTAACAGCCTAAATCTCGATTAGGATGCAAATTCATCTCGGAGGCAGCCTAAACATGTATCGGCATACAATCTTAGCTCACATTAGCACACCCCTGTATATTAGTACGTCACATATTCCATTATAAATACAACAAGCATAATCAATAATCAGAACACATGACTCGTGCACCAAGCATCCACACGGGTCCTGATTATAAGGTAAAACCCGTTTTGGCACATCTCATACCATGCCTAACAGTTTTACCCCATAATCAAGCGCAATGTATCACAATCATTCACATGTGTTCCGATTATTACGACCCCTCGAGCCACGGCCAACACACGAGTTGGCGGTCTTTCGGCGTGATCAGGCATCGTCCCGCCCCATCGGGCATGGCATCGTCTAGGCTAGAACTTCTGCCTAGACGGCATTCCATAAAGGAGCATCGGTTTGGCCTCAACTGCGACTCGGCATCCGGACCCCCGTCGGGCATCTGATAAACATCGAGCATCATCCCCAAACTCCCGTTGGGTGATGGGTTCAATTAAATGACCACACAAGCACACTAACACTCAAGCCAATTTTTATCTTTCGTCAATTAGCCTAGTGTAAAAGAGTTCGTGCTTAAATAACAAATCTCGAAAAAATTTTACATTTAAAATTCCGGTAAAATAATCGCACATGGTCACCTATAAAAAATCAACGCATCAAATTTTGCACACTTTCATTTTAAAACATCATTGTCCCTTTTATCATGTAAAATATGATCTCCAAACACAATACCTCAAAGTTTTTTTTTTCTTACCAATAAACCATCTTTGAAAAATAGCATTTAAAATATATGATATGGGTAATCAAACATCATGGCATTACATGCTCAAACGATCAGAATTAAGTGTAAACTCATCCAATAAAACAAGCACAAAATTTTACTTAACGGCTAATCCGTCACTAATTACGCTAATCGTGATTAATTAATCTAATCATGATTAATTAGGTTAATTACGATCAATTAAACTACACTCAATTAATTAGCCTAACTATAATTAATTAAAAATTAATTGAAATTAATTAAAATAATTACGATTAATTAAATAAATAAATTACGATTAATTAAATAAATCACGATTAATTAAATTAAAATCAATTAATTAATCTAACCACGATTAATTAATCTAATCATAATTATTTAAAATAAATGCACTTAAATTTAATCTAACCCATCCTTAATCGCAATTAAGGCTAAACTAAAATTTGTAAATACTAACCGTCATTAATATTAAACTAACCACCCCGTACACGTAATTAACACCCTAATCCACGATTAGGAAATTCACTCACGGGTTTCGGCGACGGCGAGCTCGCGGCGTGACGGCATCGAGAACGTGACGTTCGCGGCTCGAACAGCGACAGTTTGTCGAAGTTGAGCTCAAGGCCAAGGGTGCTCGGCTTGGTGGTGGTGGTAGTGGCTTGAGGCGATGAGGACGGCGGCGGTATCGCGGCCAAGCTTGTTGGACGGGTGGCTTGAGCGGTGGTGACTTGAGAGCTCGGTGGTGGAGATGGTGGTGATGTGTGGTGGTGAATGGTGGTGGTGTATGGTGGTGTACGGTGGTGGTGGAGATGATGTTGGTGGAAGGGGTGAAAAGAAAATGAGGTGGGATGAAGAAGAAACGAAAGAGGAGGAAGAGTGGAAGAGAAAAGAGAGGAGATGGAGGATCGGCAGAGAGGTGAGAGAGGTGGGGAAGTTGCGTGAGAGAAAAAGAGGGTGAGAGTGAGGGAGAGAAGAGAAAAAGAGAAGAAAGAGGGAAAGAGAAGACGAAGGGGCTGACTTGGATGGGGGGTTGGCAGGAGGATAAGGGGGAGGGAAGAGAGAGAAACAATAAAAAAATGAGAGGAAGTTGGGGGAAATTATGGCAGAAGAAGTTGGCGTGAGGGGGAGGAAAAGTTGGGGGGGGAGAGAGAGAGAGAGAGAGAGAGAGAGAAGAGAAAAGGGGGGGGGGGGGGGTGGAAATTTCAGTAGAAGGATGGGGAAACGTGAGGGAGAAGAGAGAGAGAGAGAGAGAGAAAAAAGGGAGAAGAAAAGAGAGGGAGAGGAAATTTCGTGAGAAGGAGGGGTGTAGAAGATGTGAGGGAGAGAGAGAAAAGGAGAGAGAAAATAATAATAATAATATTATTTATTTTTTCTTTTTTTTTTTCTTCCGGTCTCTGATTTTTCATTCGATAATTTCTTTTCTGAAAATTTCGGACTCGCCGATAATTCGATGGACGATGAGACGACGTCCAATAATTAAATATGGAAACCCTTGAAAATTCAATACCTGAAATTGAATTAAATTTCATGGTTAAAATAAATTGAACGCAACTTTAGTACGATCTAATCTATCGAGTGGCTTTTAGGGGTTTTTGCGCGGTTGACCCGTGGTCGATAATTTTCGATCCACGTTTTTGCCTCTTTGAATTGTGAACAACCCTTGGTTGTCATGTAATCGTGAGGGTTCAATTACGTACCCTAATTATAATGTCAATAGAAAATCGGTTTATCGTCGCTCGACGTGAATATTGTAATCGTGCGGAATTACCCGCAAACCGACTACGTACTTCCGTTGAATCGGTTTATATCCATTCACTAATTGACTTATAATAGTGTAGTATTGACCCTTGTCGATCCTTATGGTCGAGCGATCGATTTCTGATCGAATTCTCTGGTCTTTCGCGTTTTAACCCTTTATAACCTCACCCAATGGATTAGTTAACTCATAAGTGATTAGTTCAGAGTAAAATAACTATGAGTGCATCAATGAAATAACCATTTCATATATTTTCAAATAGGGCCAAATTTCGGGATATCACATGCGCGCCGCTTGACCCTCTTGCCACCATTGACCCCCTCCTGCCTCTACCCACGCGCTGTTGGCCCGCTCCCATCTCCATTGGCCATCCTCCACCCCTCACCATCTGTTAGCTTTGGGGAGGAAAAAAATTTATGACGTTATAAAACGAATTTTTATTTCAGGAATAGAAATTTTGTGTCATTATCAAAGTCGTATTTTTACTTAGAAACTCATCCTAGAATAGAAATAGAAAAATCTAATTTTATTTTAGATATCAATTTTGGGTTAGAATGATTATCATTCACACCCTTAGCCTTAATTCTCATCAATTGGACAATTAACTCCAGAAACCTTTTGTAAAGGACTTGAAGATGCAATGTGGAATTCCGAGAGTTTTGGCATGAACTCGTGTTTGAATATTATATTCCTCTCCAAAATTGTCCTATGTGGCTGTTGGGAGCTAACTAGAGATGATTTTACCACGTTTCATTTCCTCGTCGTTGGTAATCCTGTCACCGAGATTGTTACCTGCAACGTGATCAGGATCTGATTGATTCCTTGTTCGTTCATCCTCTGAATAAACCATAAAAATCCCACCAAGGCGGGCAAAAACGTGTGTCATCAGAATTTGATGGATGATGAAACACATTTCATCGGAATTTTTTCTTCAGTTTTATTAAGAGGTGGTATTTTTTATAGCGATTCCAGATACTAGTCTTATCAATGGAGCATGAGTAACAAATATGCTTGAGCAAAATTTCATCAACGATGAAGTGTGATGGCATAAAAAGTTTTGCTGAAATTTAATTGAAGACAAAGTGTGACGATATAAACGTATAATTTTATCAATGTCAGAGATATGAAAGATACAACTAAGATACATGCTGGAATTATGTTGTTAATACAATCAACAATTACAAAAAAGTCATTGAATTTAAAAAGATAACTTCTTAATCCTACCTTCAAACTAATCGTACCTTCAAAACAAATAACTACATAATCCAATCTCTGGTGATAAAAAGTTACATTATCCATAATTTTCTAGTAATTCATTTATTAATTTTGAGCAAAACTCCATGCTATTGTAAGTCTACATATGCTTGATCGTCTTTCTAATCTCCTTGTCCTTCTTCGGTCACCATTGATATATTTCAACTCAACCAAGCCTAGCTCGAATACTAATTGTTGCGGAAACAAGCAATCAAATAATAAAATGAACAACAAGGAAATAAAATTGGACACTCGATTTATGTGGTTCAATTAATTAAACCTAAGTCCATGGCAAGAGCAGCACGGAAATCAACCATATATCAAGCAAAACAATGAAGATTACAACCACAATCAAGTCCCTCAAATATTATCACAGTTTTTTTTTTTCAGCCCCAATTATACCCGATAAGTCATACAATATTTAACATTTGTAATTCCTCGTGAAATATTCTCTCAAATTCACGTAGGAATTACACAAAAACTTTAGTACAAGTTTTTCACGACTTTAAACACTCAAATGTAATTCACAAAAAAAGTTGTCTCTTTGATGGTATTAAGAGCAAACACACTTCTCATACATAGACAAGAGTAGGATCTAAAATAAGAAATTATTAACCAACTCAAACTAAAGAACTTATTCAAATGAGAAAACTTGCTTGAATTAGGAAAGTTTTTTTTTTTTGGAATCAAATTCAAAAAACTTTTCCAACAAAAGGAATGCACTTGCTCGAAGGGTAGGAGCTAAGTGTTAGGATAAACGTGTGAGTTGGGTGAGAGAAGTCCTACATCAAAGAATTGGTGTGGAGTTGAGTAGTTAATATATCCTGGTTGACTCATAATTTATTGCCTTAAGATTGTGAATGAAGGTGGGTTTAACTAGATATATTGATGAGCTTAGGCTTTGGGCTCCCTTTTGGAGATCTCCCTAAGTGAAGGTATTGAGCTTCTGCTACATGTTCTCAACAAATCGTATTAGAGCCAATGGTTGATTGGTGGACCACTTCCAATGTGTATTGCTGTATTGCTGTTTGAATATCTCAAGGAAGAATTTGGTGACCGCAAGTAAGCATGGGCCCAATGATAGACTTCATGGTTTGGTCCCAAATAAGAGATCAAGGATAAAGTTGGGTGTTGGAGATTCAAGTTGAGATAAGTTAATGAAGAAGGATACCTGAATTAAGGGAGAGTAAACCTAACACTGGAGCTCACATGTAATTGGGAGATTGTTAGGATACACATGTAGGTTGGGTTAAAGAAGTCCCACATTGAAGAATTTGTATGGTCTTGAGCAGTTAATATCTTTTAGTTGACCCATGACTCATTAGCTTAATTTGTTAAGTGAAGGTGGATCCAACTAGATATGTTGATGACCTCGGGCTTTGATCTCCCTATTGGAGATCTCCTCAAATGTAGGTATTGGGGTTTTACTACACACTCCCAACACTAAGTGTCATGCAAGACAAGGAATAGGTGCGAAGTTTGTGATGATGCGCCAAATCGCATGTTGAACGACTATTGTGGCTTGAGTCGTTAGCCCGGCCTACAATTTATGGTCTCCAGCTTGAGCAGTCATATTTAAATATTCTTTTCTAGGGCTTGACCTGTGGAACAAGACCGGGCAGTCACAAAAGCTGGTTGGTGTTGTATCCAGGAAAGTTGCTCTCCTAATGCGGTCTTTTAATATAATTGAGTGAGAAGAATTTTGAGGGAAAGTTCATTGTTTATTATTATAATGGCATTTTCATATGTTAGTTTGGACCGGTCGAGAAAGAAAATACCATAGGCAGGAAGTGCTAATCGGAAATAACATAAAAGTCTTCTTTCTTTTTGCCCTTCTATAGTGATTGTCAACTAGCTTTTTGACAAAGTTGTGTTTTTAGCCTGTTAATGTTTCGTCAAACACGTCTTCCCTCTTTTGCAAGCATTATTTTGTAGAAAAAATTGTCCACTATGATTCCTCATTTTGTGCAAAATGCAGACAAAAAAGAAAACATAGAAATCTGTATACCAGAGTTTAGTCATTTATTGACTAGGCACGGCCTATAAGTATCTCAAGCCTCAACAACATTAATCACAGCCAAGTCATGGGTTCTTCCTTAATCTTTTCCAAGTCGCGATTCAATTATGACACGCCTTCTTTAGGAGTCCCCATCCTCCTCCTCCTCCCCCTCTTCTTCTTTTTCATCTTGTTCTTTGTCAGCTTTGCTTCTTCCACCTTCACTTTCACTCCGGCTGCAAACAATGAGAAACAAACAGAGGCTCTCCTGACATGGAAATCTAGCCTCGAAGATAGTAGCCAATCCCTTTTGTCTTCGTGGCGTGGTAACGATTCTTGCAACTTTGTGGGAGTCACATGCGATGACTATGGATCCATTACCCATCTTAATCTTTCCTATCTTGATTTGAGAGGAACTTTAGATGGCCTCAACTTCTTGCTTTTAACTAATCTGCTTAGTCTTGACATTAGCAACAACTGGATCTACGGTTCCATTCCCTCGAGCATCGGTAACCTTTCCAAACTCAACTGTCTTAACTTATGTTACAATGAACTCCATGGAAACATTCCTCCAAGTATAGGCAAATTGAAAAATCTCCACATCCTATACCTGTGTGCAAATTATCTTAGTGGGCACATCCCCCTTGTAATAGGTGATTTGAGGAGTTTGGAGATTCTTTATTTGTGGGAAAATAGACTTTCAGGACCCATACCTTCAGAAATTGGGGGACTGACTTCTCTTACTACACTTCTCCTATCGATTAACAATCTCAATGGTTCAATCCCTCCTTCTATTGCAAACTTGACATGTTTGTCAATTCTTCACCTTTTCGAAAATAAATTTTCCAGCCTAATCCCTCAAGAAATAGGAAATTTGATATCTCTCCATGAATTAGAATTGGCTGAAAATAGTTTGGTCGGTCCAATCCCTACTTCCCTAGGAAATTTAGGCAACTTAAGGAGATTGAGCATTTCGCGAAACAATCTTTTTGGTCCCATTCCTCGAGAGATAGGTGAATTGAGGAATTTGAAGGGTCTTTCTTTGTGGGGAAATGGGCTTTCCGGATCCATACCTTCAGAAATAGGTAAGCTCGCTTTTCTTACTAGTTTAGATTTAGCTGAAAATGATTTGGTTGGTCCAATTCCATCATCTATCCAGAATTTGAGCAATCTCCATTTCTTACACATTTACTCAAATCATCTTTCGGGCCCGATTCCTAAAGAGATAGGAAATTTGGTGTCTCTTAGACGATTAGATTTGTCTAATAACAGTTTGGGTGGTGCGATCCCTTCATCAATTGGAAGCCTAACCAATTTAACCATATTACGCCTCCGCTACAACAACTTTTCTGGTTCCTTGCCACCTGAAGTTAACAAAATTACTCGTTTGAGTGCTTTTGATTTATCTTACAATGAACTTGAAGGGCAATTGCCGGATGAAATATGCCAGGGGAAACTATTGCAAAATTTTAGCGTCATAAACAATCATTTCATAGGGCTCGTTCCAAAAAGCTTGAGGAATTGCAGTGCATTGATAAGAGTGAGGCTTGATGGAAATCAACTTACGGGAAATATAACAGATGCTTTTGGAATATACCCACAGCTAGAATTTATGGACTTGAGCCACAATTATTTGTATGGTGGGCTTTCTTGGAAATGGAGGCGTTGTCGTAATTTGACAAGCCTAAGAATATCTAACAACAATATTTCTGGTGAGATACCCTCAGCGTTTGGAAGAATGACTCAGTTACAGGCACTGGACTTGTCTTCGAATAATTTGAGAGGAGGGATTCCAAGGGAGTTGGCAAGCTTGCGGTTTTTGCTATATCTCATCCTCAACAATAATTGGATCACAGGCGACATTCCTAGTGAAATAGGAATTTTATCCAAACTAGAGCATCTCAACCTAGCATCAAACAATTTCAGTGGATCAATCCCAGCGCAACTTGTTCAATGCACGAACTTGTTGAGCTTAAACTTAAGCAAAAATAAACTCGAAGGAAGCATTCCTTATGAGATAGGTAACATGCGATTCCTAGGAGTTCTTGATTTGAGTCAGAATCTATTGACCGGAAGAATACCACAAGAGCTAGGAAAGCTGAGAGTCCTCGAAACCATGAATGTCTCCCACAATAACTTGTTTGGTTCGATCCCTCAGACTTTTGGTGATATGTTAGCATTAACTATTGTTGATGTGTCCTACAATAACCTTGAAGGTACTCTCCCAAATGTCAAAGCTTTTAATGAGGCTCCATTTCAGGCAATTTGGCATAACAAGAGACTGTGGGAATGTTGTTGGTTTACAGAAGTGCAACTCTCCCTTGAGCAAGAAAGGTGATGGAGACAATTGGCATCGAACTACTGCTATTCTTGTTCTTTCGTTCTCAGGGTTTCTGCTTCTTGCTTTCATCTTGATCATTCTCTTGATCTTTGGACGTTGTCAAAGAAAGAATATCGAGAGAGAGAACATTGGACAATGGAATGATTTAGACTTTTTGCGCATTCTGAATTTTGATGGCAAAGCTTTCTACGAGCGAATCCTAGAGGCCACAGAAGGATTTGACTCCAAGTTCTACGTAGGAGAAGGAGCATACGGCGTTGTTTTCAAAGCTGAACTAGCAGCAGGTCAAATTGTTGCTGTCAAGAAAATTTCTTCGTCCCATGAAGAGGAGTTCCTCCATTTCAAATCTTTTGATTGGGAGATTCAAGCCTTATCAGATATCCGCCATCGCCACATCGTGAAACTTCATGGGTTTTGCTCTCATGCGTGCCATTCTTTTTTGGTGTATGAGTACATAGAAAGAGGAAGCTTGAGAACAATTTTGAATGATAATGAGAAAGCATCACAGTTTGACTGGGACAAAAGAGTAAACATGGTTCGAGGAGTGGCGGATGCATTGTCCTATATGCATCACGATTGTTTTTATCCATGGATTCATCGAGATTTGACCAGTAACAATGTTCTGTTGGATGCTGATTATGAGGCTCGGGTTTCGGATTTTGGCACCGCAAGACTATTGAGGCCAGATTCATCAAACTGGACTGCAGTAGCCGGCACTATCGGTTACATTGCTCCAGGTAAATGCATGGGTACTTACATGCTTTTTTCCACTGACATTTAGGATCGAGAAAGGCATTATAACCGGTCTGGATAGTTACTAAATTTATGTAATTTAAATAATATTTGCTCGTAAGTTTTTAAATATACTCATCATATGTAGAGGAATCAATGTCGTTAACTTAAAGTGTAGCTGATGAGGTTTGAACAAATTTTGATCTCTTCACTTGCAGAGCTGGCTTATTCTACAATTCCAACTAAAAAATCTGATGTGTATAGCTTTGGAGTCATCGCATTAGAGACAATAATGGGAAAGCATCCAGGAGATCTTGTCTCTTGGGAATGTTCATCATCTGCCGAAATAGTGTCACCTGCATTGTTGAAGGATGTGCTAGATCAACGTCTCTCACCTTCTAGGGTTCGACTTCAAGATGCAGAAGATGTGGTCTCTATTGCACGGCTAGCATTTGCATGTTTGCAAGCCAAGCCGCAGCTTCGACCGACCATGAGACAAGTTTCGCAGGAGCTCCGCGTTCGAGCACCGCTGGAAATGCCATTCTTTGTGGTCAGCTTGGAGCAACTTCGTGATTTCAATGGCAGGAAATTTCAAGCATCGCAAGGAGATTGTAAGTTTTGAAGTTACCTTTTCATGTGCACTGTTTGTCTGTTTGGTCTGTAAGTCGCTAGTTAAAAATTGACACCCTTGCTAAGAAAAGTCGCACCACTTTTGCGGGCTAATCGGAATTATAATAGCCAATCCTATACGACAATTTTGATTATCTTCTTAGTTCTTACCAATCACACTATGTAAACTGTTTTCACTGCAGTGCATACCTACCTATGAGCATTCCGGGAATGCCGCGCATCGGTGGTTGTACTTTGGAGTCGTGGCACTAGAAATAATTATAGGAAGGCTTCTGTGGATATTTCATTTCACTAACGTTACTTTGCAAAATGCATTGGATCAACATTCTTCAATTTAGTTTTCTGTTGCGAAAGGGATAATGACGCTACTATCTTTGAACATTTGTCTAGTGTGTAATGTTATTCTTAAACTTTTAGTGATTTAATTAAACTACTCAACTTTTGTACAGTGTGTAATATAATTCAAGAACTTTCAATATAGTTGCATTTGATCTCTATACTATCTTAATAAGTTGACATGGGATACTGATTAAATAAAATTTACATTATGTGGAGAGTAGCAAGGATGATGATGATCGGAAACTAATAGGACCATTTAATGAATTGCGAAAATGAAGTGACAAACCTTATCGAAATTTGAGAACTTCAATATTGAATATACATGCCAACCGTGGAGTACCTTTACAATTTAAATACAAGTTGGAGGGCTTGACGTCATTATCCCTTAGGGAGAATAACAATTACGTGCCTGTAAGCTAATCAACAATTAGTTACATTTTCCTCCGTCTATGGTTGGGGGAAACTTTACAAATCATATCTTTAGCTAATGTGTTACAAGTTATGGATGTCATTTACACAAAAATATACCAAATATAAATCTGAGTGATGCTCATAATGTGCAAACTATCAACACCTTTTCTTAGAATTTTTCACTTTCCTAGTGTATGCACAAAATCATTTATGTAAAAGTTTATCAACTAATTTGTTGATATTATTTAATTAGTCAGAAGTTGTTGAGAGTTATAATATGTAAAATGTTAAAAAGTGTCCCCAGAGTACTCGTCAAGGATTATTAATTGTATTTTGAAAATGTAAATATTTTTATTTGAAATACGCAGCTTTCTTGAAGCATGTCTTTTTCAAGTTTCAAAATACTCTCATTTGTTTTTATACTTTTAGTGGTCTTGAATAGTGCCCAAAAAATTTGTTAACAACATTCCTATAACGAATATTAATAAAGAAAACATTGTCACGACCCTCCAGAGGTGAGATACCCCGATGTGATTTGAAGGATTGCTAGGCAAGTGCAAATAATCCTCTTACAAAGTGGTGCTTTTGCTTAACACGGATCCTCTCAAGTCCTACCGATTGTTACTTAGTTTTCTCAATTATTATGACAATTGGTTTTACTTTAGGGATTACCACTAATCTATTATAAACCAATAATAATGCAAGCTTCCGCGAACTAGATATTTATGAATATGAGGACTTGATTACACTAGATGTGTCTAACAACTTGTTGCATTTTTCTTTTTTTCTTTTTGTGAAAATGAATCATGCAGTATTTTTTTTTTATCCATTAAAATATGTAAGAAAAATAATCATGCGTCATTCAAACAATCAGTTAGAAACTAATAGTATCAAGGCAAATAAAGTGTGATAAAGGAAAGAATTCAAGCTGTATCGGGAAAAATTAAAGATGGCCTGATTATTAAGCCTCGGGATAGGACCTCATGAGCTATGTATATAAAATGTGTAACCAACCTAGTCTAATGAATGTAAATTCCAAAACTAGCTGTTAACAATGAGATATTAAACAAATAGAATGAAATTAAGCTTGAATTTAACTAACTTTTATGATGCAAATTTTATTTAAATGCATTTCCGACATTTTTATTTTTCTTTTCCATCCTTTTTCTTATCCCTTTTATTTTCTTTCACGAATAACTTAAGGCCTAAATTAGACTTGATACTCACTGCGGCAACAAACGAGCTCCAACGACAGAATTGGGCCTAAATATGATGCGAACATAGAATGTCATTAGAACTATGCAAACATACAGAGACGAGATGCATCGGGACCATTTAAGGACCTTTATAAGGCCAAAACGAGACCGGAAGCTGGTTGTCCAACCTTACATGCGGTCTGGTCTGGCGTGCTGTGGGCTTCATTTTGCAAACTCAACCGCACCGACGAACATCCAAAACGTCCTGACGCATCACCGAGCGATGTGGACCCGTGAGGGTTCGCCCGGGTCTCGCCAAATTGATTAAATGAGGCTTAAAGCTCGCTATGGACAGCGACTCCCATCCCTCAACAAAACACAAACTGAGCAGATTCAAAGGGGAAATCAATGCGAATCAATCGTAAACCATGTCTCCACTAAAATGCAAGTATAAATGGCAATCAAAATAAGATCCACGTCTTCAGAGATTGGGAGGCTTGCTTCTCTTATTGAACTTTACCTATCAAGCAACAATTTCACCAGCTCAATCCCCTTTCCATCAAAACTTGTGGAATTATTCTCTTCTTCACCTAATCAAAACTGCAATCTCTGGCCCAGTTCCTCGAGAAATAGGGAAATAGGTACTTCTTAAAGATTTATATTTGTTGGAAACTAATTTGGTCGGTCCAATCCCATAATCTCTTCAGAAATTTAGCAATCTGAATTTAAGCTTACAACATTTCTTGAATAATCTTTCAGGCTCAAAATCCTGCAGTGATAGGGAACTTGATATATCTTGCAATATTATATCTGTCTAAGAATAATTTTAACTGTTATTGGACTCATTGAAAAACATCCTTTCGGGTTTATGCTTGCCGCAATGAATAAAGCTGTCCCATGGGAAGTCCTGGCTAACAATGAATCTGAAGGGCAAATATCCGACAATGTATATGCCTTGGGGGTTTATTGCGATGTTTCACCGCAAATAATAATGATTTCGTAGCCCACCCAAGTAGCTTGAGGAATTGCAATATTATTTAGAGTGAGGCTTGAAGGAAACCGTCTTACCGGAGATGTATCCAAAGTTTTCAATAGATTGAAGATATTGGACAAAGACATATCTGGTTTTTTTTTTTTTGGACGGAAAACAACAAATATATTCAACATAATGGAACCTTACACCCTGAAGATAAAGCATCCGCATAAACTAAGTCCATAAGTACAAACGGAGGAGAAATGATCCAGTTGAGGGCCGAGTTGGAGGATTGGGCCTTTGCAGCCCAGTCGGCCACTAGGTTTGTCTCTCGTCGACAGTGTCGCAGTTGGAGATGAGGAAAACTGGAAAGCCAAAAGAAGGTCTCCTCTATCACAGGTCGAAGCTCCCACGGCGGTGATCGTGTACCGTGCACCACTTCGACACGATGAAGACAGTCAGAATTGATTTCCAGTCTAGCGTCCTGGAGCTCTTGCTGGTGCAAATGTTGAAGGGTGAAAATGAGCGCTTGGATCTCTGTTTCAAAGGCGGATTTCGCCGGAAAACTTCGCGAAAAAAAATCAGTAAGTCGGCCTTTATAATCCCTGCAAATACAGGCCACTGAACCATCGGGGTTACCCGGCTTATAACTGCCATCGATGTTACATTTCAGGGTACCCATTGCCGGAGGTCGCCAAAGCTAATCCAGATTGAGAAAAGCAAGTCCAAATCTTGGTTTGGATGCTGCAAAAGAGATCTTGTATGATCTGGTTAGAGCAACAGCTGTCTCGACTACAAGGGAAGGGTTCAGTAGCTGGTTACGAAAGACAAAATTGTTCCTCATCCGCCAAATTTGCCAGAGGACATTTGCAACAACTTCTAATCCAGGTGAGTGGTTAAGTGAAATCACATTTTCTGTGAGCCACGAGTCGATACGAGTAGCTGTAAGAGTTGAGGACAATAAATTGATCTGCGGATTCGACCAAATAGCTCGAGTCCACAAACATTGTAAAAAACTGTGTTCAATGGTTTCAGGTAGAGTTTGCTTACAAAGATGGCATGATGGATCAGTAATGATATGACATTGGAACAGATTAGCTCTGGTAGCGAGGGCATTATGGCAGACTGACCAGAGAAAAGTGTGGAGTTTTGGGACGGTCTTCATCACCCAGATCCGTTTCCAGAGAGATTGCGAATTCTGGTAAGATGTTGATGCACTTTGACTACGTCGATTGCTGCTGGACTGTACAATTGCATGGTAGTTACTTTTAACAGTGTGCTTACCATTAGTCATGGCTGACCAAACCAATTTGTCTTCTGAGTAAAGAGGTCAAATTGGTATTGTAAGAATTTCTGTGGCAACCTGTTCTTCAAAGAATCTTTGAATCACTAATGTATTCCAGTTGTGGTGAGTCTGGTCAATAAGATTTGCCACCATAACTGGTTCCTCTCTAGACTTAGGTCCATAGATAATTCCCATCGGTAGCCAACGATCTCCACGAATTCGGATATTATTGCCATTACCAACAGACCAGCAAATTTCCGGTAGAATAACAGCTCTGCCCCTAAGAAGGCTTTGCCATCCCCAGGATGGTCGAGTTCCTCTAACGGCCGATAAAAAATTTGTCGAGTGAAAATAGACCCTTGAAAATAGCTCCCCATAAAGATTGAGGATGATTTAGCAATCTCCAAGCCTGTTTTCCCAGTAGTGCTTTATTCAAAGCAATAAGGTCTTGGAATCCCAACCCTCCTTGCACCTTGCCTTCTTTCAAAACATCCCATTTTTTCCAATGCACACCTCCTTTATTCTGATTATTTCTCCACCAAAATCGGGCAATACATTTTTCAATAGATGAACAAACAAAAAGAGGTAACTGAAAGATAGACATCACGTATTGTGGAATAGCCTGCACGACAGATTTAATAAGGATTTCCTTACCCCCCTTAGAGATGAATTTCTCTTTCCAGCCCTCAAGTTTGGCATTAACTCTTCCTACTATCCAAGAGAACACTTCCTTCTTCGATCTTCCCCATTCTGATGGCAGCCCCAAATATTTACTAGACCTTTGCAAAACTGGAATACGAAGTTCTGCAGCCATATTATCCTGTAAAGAGATAGGACAGTTTTTGGTAAAAGTCATCCCTGATTTGTTGCGATTGATCAACTGTCCTGTGGCCACACAATACAAATTTAAATTGTTGGCATTGTTGGCTAAGTTCTGGCATTCCAAAATAGTACCATCTAAGAAGAAGATTGCATCGTCAGCAAAAAAACAAATGAGACAGGGTAGGACACCATCTGTTTAACTGAAGACCTTTGATTTGTCCTATACTGACAGCTTGAGTAATTAGAGTTGATAAAACATTAGCCAAGAGAATAAAAAGATATGGTGATAAGGGGTCACCCTATCTAAGGCCGTGAGAGGGGTAAAAATAAGGTAACTGTTCCCCATGAAACTTCACACTAAAAGAAGAGGTTGTGACGCACTGCATAATCCACCCGACCCATCTTGGATGAAATCCTAGTCTAAGGAGGTAATCACGTAAGAAATCCCATTCCACTTTGTCATATGCCTTTTTCATGTTTGTTTTAAGAATTGCATTGAACTTGCTAGTATACTTTCGTGTTCGAAATTGGTGAAGAACTTCTTGGACAATAAGAATATTATCTTGAATCTGTCGTCCTTGGACAAAAGCCGATTGTTCCTTAGAAATCATAATATTCAGCCAAGATTTGAGACGGTTAGCAAGCACCTTAGATATAACTTTGTAAGCATAGTTGCACAAGCTGATGGGCTGAAATTGCTCTAGTTTTTCAGGTTGAGATGTTTTGGGAATTAGTGTTAGAATCGTCTGATTGAGACCTGTAGGCATTTCCCCAGACAACAGAAAATTCTGCACTAATAAGAAAAGGTCTTCTTTGATTGTTTCCCAATGTTCTTGATAGAATAAACCAGTTAAGCCATCCGGGCCTGGGGCTTTGGTAGTGCCCATCTGAAAGGTGGCTTGCCGAACCTCCTCAATAGTAAGCAAAGCTGTCAGTTGAGTGTTCATCTCAGGAGTGACTACTGGCAGGCATTGTTCAAGTAAAGGTCCATAGTCCCTATAACCTTCAGTAGTATATAATTGCGAGAAGAAGGTGAATGTCATATCTTGAAGAGTTGGTAGATCATGTACCCATTGCTGATTGTCATTTTGCAGCATAGAAATTCGATTTTGTTGTCGTCGCTGAATTGTCGATGCATGGAAAAACCGTGTATTCTTATCACCCCATTTTAGCCATTTAATCCTGGAGCGTAAGGCCCAATACTGTTCTTCCTATTGCCAAGTCTTGCGGATTTCTTCTTTCAACCTTGATGCCTGTACTTTGTCATTAAAGGAATGCTGCTGGTTCATTAAATTCTGTAATTGTTGTTGTAGGGTCAAGATTTTCCGAAGACCATTGGTGAACTTTTTTCGGCTCCAGATGAGTAGGGCTGCTGTGACTTTCTTCACTCTAGTGATGAAATCAGAATTCGGTAAGCACCTTGAAATCCATGCGTTAGAAATAATCTCTCTGCATTTCGTATCCTCATTCCAATAAGCCTAAAAAATAAAAGGCTTTCTTCTTTTTCGAAAAGTTGGCGAAGTCTGAATCACAAGAGGACAGTGATCAGATCTCACAGGTGGGAGTGCAAAAACTTCAGCCGCTGGAAACAGTAGCCTCCATTCCATTGAACAGACCACCCAATCTAATTTTTCCTTCACTAGCTCCTCCCCTTCCCTATTGTACATCCATGTAAATTTACAACCCTTGCTTTCTAATTCAGTAAAAGCACAATCATTTAAAAGAGCTCTAAAAGATTGCATTCTGTACAAAATTGCAAGTCGCTTACCTATCTTTTCCCAAGGATAAAGTACGTCGTTAAAGTCTCCAGCACAAAGCCAAGGGAATCTGTTATGGGAATGGATCTGTCGAAGCTCATCCCAGACCAATTGACGCTGCTGATAGTCCGTAGGAGCATGAAGAAAGGTAATGCGTATAGTCTTGCCTTCCTAACCAAACTTACAACTCATGTCGAAAAAGTGTTGTGTGGAACTAATCACCTATAAAAAAAACCTGATCATTCCATAACACAGCTAAACCTCCAGCCATACCAACTGGATTAAGTATATATGAACTATTAAATTTGAGAGTTCGCTGAACATGTTGAAGTCTTCCTTAAGTGTTCTTGGTTTCCATTAGGAATACAATATCGGGCTTTTCTTTGGCCGTCAGGGCCCTAAGAGCTTGAACTGTCAGGGCATTGCCCAAACCCTGACAGTTCCAACATATCATCTTCATTTGTCAACTGGTGGCTGTTTTGGGCCAACCACCAAAGCCTGAACATCAGCTTCGTTTGCTAGAAAAACAGGAGTTTCCATAAGATTTAAATCAGTAGGTTCCGCGATGATTATACTCCTTATGTCATGCGGGTTATATCTGCGCTGTTTCTTGGCTGAACCCAAAGTAGGTTTTGACCTAATATTTGTCATCTTCTTTGGTTCAGTTATTTCCATAGGTTCATACTGAACTCCCTTTAACTTTGTATCTGCAGAGATAAGTGTTGTATTGTGCATAACTGAGGGTGGTCAGAGCAGCTAATTAGGTGCTTCCGTTGGTGCTCTGAAACTGTCAACAGCATTGGTTTGATTTACTGCCGGAAGCATAGATGGTGGGGGCAATAAGGGGACAGTTGGTATCTGTGCAGGCGGAGTTTTAGGTACCACTTCTTCTACTTGCTCTGACTTGTCTTGTGGGTTATAAAAGATATTCCAGTATGGACTATTGGTCTTGACTTCTGCTCAGAGGCATGGCCCATATGCCATCTTCTCTCTGCCCTCATGCTTGGCCTCATTATATGGAATGTCTTTGCAGTACATCACATAGTGCCCAAGTTTGCCACAGGAAAAGCAAAAAAGAGAAAGTCGTTCATAGCGGAAATCAAGCCAAAAAGGTTTGCCATTTATTCTAATCAACTTCCCTGTTACAAGAGGTTCATGCAAGTTAACGTTAACTCGAACTCAACCTGTTTTGGACAATAGTCCTTCCTTGGAATCAACCTTCACTTCTATTACCTTACCTATATGCTGTACTGCCTTCATAAACATTTGCTCAGAACACCATTCTAACGGTTGGCCAACCACTTGTATCCAAAAGGCACAAGTAGAAAAGTCGTAACAGTGTAATGGTGTGTTTGGAGTCTAGGGTTTGAATATAACTAAATGCCTTGAAAAAAGCCAAGGGCCACCTTCAAGAATTCTCTGTTTGTCTGCTTGGGTTTGGAATTTTGCAATATAGAAACTTGCCTCACGCTGTGATATCTCCACTAAGTCAATCCGCCAGGCTTTTTTCAGTGTGGTTTGGAAGGCAGGAAAATTGATGGATGGATCAAAAAGGATTTTACCAATAAGGGTTAACCAGCATTCCTCTAATGTTTCAGGTGAAGGATCTTCATCCCAATCGTTGATGATCTGTTCTATGGTGAGGCAACCCAAGCTAGTACAAAGAACGGCCAGACGCGAGGACTCGGCTTTTTCGCCCGAAGTCATCCCAAATAAAGTCAAGACAGAAAGTCGAATTACCCAACTTCAGAAAACTAACAAGCAACAGGAGGTGGAGACAAGGGAAAACTAGAACCATAAACTTCAGACTAACAACAATTCGACGTCTTCGTTGAATATAGAAGGCAAGCAAAGACATGCAGAACTAACCAAGGACAATCGGTGAAGAATTGAGTGGACCTGCTGGTCATCGGAGGCGGATGGAGTGAAAGCCACCCAAGTTCAGGGTGAAGGAGTAAAAAACGATGGATGAAATAGGGAAAACAGTGAAGAGATTAAGGATTCCAACTGTCATCGGAATTCGAAGAAAGGAAAGCCATCCAAATGCAAGCGGACAAGGAAGAAACGGTGGAAGAGATAGGGAATGAAACTGGGATTTAGGGTTTAGAAAACTACCAAAACGGTAGAGAGAACTCTACATAACATATCTGGTTAGATGCCTGCAGTATTTGGAAAAATGACCACGCGACAAGTATCGGGCTTGTCTTCAAATAAGGTAAGCAGAGAGATTACAAGGGAATTGGGAAACCGTTCAATGTTGCTAGATCTTGTAGTGAACAACAACTTGAGAGGATAGATTCCATCGTAGATGGGCTTGAGCACAAGCTTGTTGAGGTTGAACTTGAGCAGAAACAGATTTAAGAGAAGCATTCCTCCTGAGTAGGGGTGAGCATGTTGGACTGCCCAAACTAGAAACCGCCCGGACTAGACTGGACTAGTCGGTTTGGTCCAGCTCCTGGAAGGATCGGTGTCACGCCCCGAACCTCGAGCACGTGCCCATCCCTTGGTAATCGATTAAATTGCGACTTCTCAAGACGAGTCATCGACCCTTTCATTTTAATGCACATGCGGAGGCGAATTAACTAATCCCCTGACAACAACAAACATATGATAGAAAAACAAGACAACCAATTTCAAATCAAACACACTTTTACAAACGAACGAGTTTATACACAGAGGCCAACTCTAAGGTCTAAGTACAGGAGGTCTCTCTCCAAAAAGAACTATTGAACCACCCATGCTCCTGACCCTTCCACCTCAAGCTCCGAGTTCTTCACACTAGGGACCTGAAAAGTTAAGCCAATGACGGGGTGAGACAATGTCTCAGCAAGTTCACCTCCTAAACCTCGACTAGGAAGGAAATACATCTAGAGGCAGTCTATGTACACAATACAGAAGACTTACCTCGCCTCAGTTCCTTCCTGCATGTTAGCACAATTCAGATATCACATAAGTGCAGTAACAACACTTGAGCATTTGCAACATCTCATTTCAATCTTAGTCAATCAATCAATCAATCAATTGGATCCATACAATCGATCCATCATTCAATTAAACAATTGCTCACAGGGGTCCTGATTATAAGGCCAAATCGTTATGACACGTCCAATACCGTGTCACACAATTTCGTCCCATAATCAGGCGTGGACAATTCATATCAGTGGTTCCATCCACACCCGATATTCACTATCAATATTCAAACTCAATACCAGACTCCACATTCCAACTCAATATCAGACTCGAGGCCCTAACTCAATAGAAAACTCAAGGCTCTAGAGGTGACCCCCACGAAGTCTCGTCATCGTGCGGTACTTAGTCCTTGACCACAAACAACAATAATATAAGGCACTAGAGGTAACTCACACGAAATCTCGCTATTGTGTAGTACTTAGCCATTCACTACAAAAAGCAATAGTATAAGGCACTAGAGGTAACTCACACGAAGTCTCGCTATTGTGTAACACTTAGCCCTTCACTATGCATGACTATACTGCAAGGCTCTAGAGGTAGTTCCCATGTGACTTAAGTCACCATGTAACACTTAGCCCTTGATTACAATAAGCAATAGTATAAAGCTCTAGAGATAACCCACACGAAGTTTCATCCTTGTGTAGTACTTAGTCCTTTACCTGCTCACATCTCATTCACATATATAAACAATAGTATAAGGCTCTAGAGGTGACCCACACGAAGTTTCGTCCTCATGTAGTACTTAGGGTGCATTTGGATGTGGCTTTTGCAAGCCATTTTAGGCCTCCAAAACCCTTTGGGCTAAAAATGAGTGTTTGGCAAATTTTTTTGTAAACACCCTTGGCTGAAAGTCTGCCTTTTGAAGGTTGAAAGCCCAAGGTAGGGATGACCCTGCCTTGGGCATTTCAGCATTCTCGGTAAGCTGGGCTACCCATTAATGAACTTTGTTCGATTACCATTGTTACCCTCATAACTTAATGAAATTCTAAGTTTAACCCTTTAGCTGAAAACCCTAGATGATCTGCACACGCTTTCCTCTTCCCCTCCTAACCCACCCGCAAGTTCTCGTCTTCTTCTTCTCTCTCAAATCCACGAGCACGCACCAAGAATCGTCATTAAACCGAGCTCCCCCATACAACTCGAAAGCCATCTTCTCATTACACTCCTGTGGAATACGCCTCTGGTTTCGCCGCACCTTTGGTGTCGCTACTCTTTATTGCTTGGCTATTTGGTCACCGCTTGGTCATCTTCCGTCTTCGCTCATCAGTTCCCAGTGCTCGCCTCTCTCTTGGTGTCTACTTTCTTCGCCGAATCAAGTCGTTGGGCTCTCTTGTGTTCGCCTCCCTCTTCACTGAGAACGTACTTGCTCGTCTCTCCCTAAATCTAGGTTCTTTTGATTCAATTCCTTCTTATTATGCTTTTTCTAGTTGTGATTGTTAAGTGTGTGGTGATTTTGTGAATGATACTTTAGAGGCCATGCTTGATGAGTATATATATCGATGCTCGAGTAATAGAAACTTTTTGAGAAAGAGTGAGAGAGGACTGGGGAGATGAAAATTGAGCGAAATTTCAAGATTCGTCAGAGAATCCTGCAGATATAGATGGAGAGAGACCATTATAGCGGAAGGGTTTAATCGAAACAGGTTGGACAGTGCTGGCTATATATTTCATCTCCCTTACTGTAATATTTGGCATATTGGTTTTGACCTTGTTTGTTCCAAGACAATTGTTGTATTGGCGAGGAAGACCGCATCATGTAAAACATGTAGATGATAAAATCGTGGCAGAACTTCCCAGCTTCACCTTCAATTTTGCTCGAAGTAGTGACAAGTACACTAGGGAAGATTTCTTCGGCGTTTTCCCCTCTGGGACCTCAGTAAATTCATTGGAATTTTAGCCATAGAGCAAGGGACCTAAGCAGTAACAGAAGAAGCATTGGGCAATGGAGGTTTTAAATACCTTGGCTTCGGGAAAGTGATTGGAGCCATTGTGAGGCAAGCCAGCATTTGTGACTGCATTTCTTGATGCATTTGTTATCCTAAACAATGTCAGTTAAATTAATGAAACCCATTAAATTAATGAAACTAGAAAGTCATTTAACGCACTTAGGACATGATACTCTCTCAATACAATGACTTTTATTCTATTCAACTAAAAAGTTTGTTGTGAGTAGTTGTTATGCACAAGTCTATCTCAAAATCAAATTTAGTAATATAGTTATTTTAAATCTCATGATCATTTATCTTATGGATTATTAAATTATGATATCCTGAAAATTCAGTTATGTTTTCATTTGAATGAATCGGACCGTTCACCGACGTGCTTATAGTGCTATTCTCTGAGCTGATCACTCATGAGATAACTAGACTATCTGAGGAAGTCATTAAGGGATTTTAACGCAATAGACTTGAGAATTCGACCAAAAATCGACTGCTCGACCGTGCTAATCTGTAAGGGTCATTACGGCACAGTCGAAAATCTATCAGAAACTGGAAATAGGTCGATTCGACTGAGGTGTGTGATTAAGTGTGGGTGATTCCACTTAATTGCAAAATTCTCGTCGATCGGCACTAAACCGATTTTTCTGTCATTTTGATACCATGTGCCTGTATTTGAAATCTTGAGATTTTCACGACAACCGAGAGTCGCCAATGAGTCGAAGATGTACACTGTGACTCAAGATAAATCGACCACGGGTCAATTGCACTAAAAATTCCTGAAAACTACTAGGTAGGTTAGGTCACGCTAAAATCGCATTGATTGAAATTAACCGCGAATTTGAACCCGATTTCAGAAATTGAAAGTTCTATCATGTCACGATTTATTTTAGGAATGTCAACTCATCATTCGAAGATTTTTCGGTGAGTTCGGGATTTTTTACAGAAAATCGATATGGACGTTTCAGAAAAGAACGAAAATTCAGACGGGCCAAATTGAAGGGATTTTTTACTTCCAGACCGAGCTATTTGGTGATGGGTGTGGCATCTGAAAATTTCAATGACCCTCAAATATACAACTATACCACCTAAGTGTATATGAAATGAGAGGGGAATTTGGACTTTGATCAATTGATTTCTTAGTGAGCCAAAGGAAGGGATTTCGGCCATGCATGAGGAACATGCATGCACACTTGGGGAGGAGAAATCATCCATGTCCAAGCCGCCCCAAGTTCTTCCCCCATTTAGTCGACACTTCAGTCAACTGTGAGGGAGAAGTGTTGACCGAAGCAAGGCCAACGATGGCCAAGTTGCTTCGGTGTGAGCTGCCAGTGAAACTCTAGAATTTACCTGCTAAAGACACGCCTCCCCCATCTGCCTTCTTCTCGTGCAGCCACCGCAACCTGCATGCAAGTAATTAGTTTAATTAGTAATTAGATGGAGTAAAGTGCTCGTGAGATTGGGCGAGAGAGAGATTGACCGAACAAGTGAGCGAGAGAGTGAGATACCGAGCGAGTGAGTGAGTGATAGAGAGAACGAGCGAGAGGGTGAACGGCGAGAGGAAAGGAGGAGGAGGCCCCTCTGTCGTGCGCGAGTGCTACCGCCGTCGACACCGCTCGCCTTCACCGCCGTTGAGCCGCACCCGAGACCGCAAGCTTTCTATTTTGCTTGCTGTTGAGCTGTAGGATTTGAGGCAAGTGAAAGTCTGCTAACCTATGTAATGCAAGGCTGTTATTGTCTGAGGTAGTGCAAATAGACTTGGGGATGTCCGAATTTGGATGCTGAATGCTGGATTATTGAGTGATTGCAGTAGATTGGGATTAAAGAATTGAGGAAATGCTTTGGATATCTTTATACATTCTGATTTTGTTGAACTATGATTGAAAGAACAATATGTGGTGAAATTTTGGAAGTGAAATAGCCGTGGTATAGGCGCAGGATCCTACTGAATCCGTGGTATTAAATTAGATCAAGTGTAACTCGGCAATTTTGTAGATTTTCTAGAGACAGTTCTAGGGCGATTTTGGTTCCGATTTCTTCATGAAAGTTGTGAGGAATTGTTTAAACTAAGACATATGTTTTTGGTCAGATTTTTTTTTAAACCAACATAGAAGCACAAATTTCTTTTAATGGAAAGTATTTTTCTGCCAAAGTATAGATTCTGTCGATAGAAGAAGTTTAGGGCTGAGTTGTGCGATTTATATTTGACGAATTTGGCTTAGTGTTCTTCATGAAATTCTTTCCTTTGGATCTTGTTTATAACATACTAAAATTTTAGAATTTTCTGAGTTCGTTTAGGGGTTATTCCAAAATTTTTACTAAAACTGTGCATTCTGATTTATGGGCTGTTTTATTTCGAGTTTGCTCAATTTATCTCAAGGGTAAATGCATCTTGATTAATCATTTGATACGATGGTGTTGGTATTCAGCATATTATTCTACTCTGAGATTTGATGAAAACTCATGGGACATCCGATGTTATTGCATTGAAAATGTTTTATTGAATAATATGAGATGATACTGCTGCCGTTGGACCCTCGGGTCAACAATGCCCCGGGAGTCGGGATGCCCATAAGGATCATAGGGGTCGATGCCTTGGATGCCTGAGGTCCATAGAGCCTCAGAGGTACCCCGGGAGTGTCGAGATGCCCGGTGGTATATCGGTACGTAATTCCGGGGGATGCTCGGTGGTATGTCAGTACGTAATTCCGGAGGGTAGAGGCAACCATTTTCATGGCGCACCCCGAAGATTCCTCGTGATGCTAGGTGAGGTGCGAGATGCCTAAGAGGTGTAATGCAACGCGCTCTGGATGCCCGGTGGCCCAGTGGCTGAATGTTGTAGGCTTTCGCGACGCCAGGTTGGGTGTGAATGCCCGGAAGGACGCAAACATTGGTCCTCTGGGAGCTAAAACCTTTTGAATATTAAAATTGATGGTCCCACTAAGTGTGTGTGTGTGTGTGTGTAGTCTGGTTATAGGACTAAATTGTATGGCATGAAATGAGACGTGCCATAACAGTTTGGTTCCATAATCGACACTTGTGTGACTGAAAATGGTGCATCTTGGTTTTGAAACTGCACTTGCCATTGCATCAAAGAGCTTTATGGATTTCATGCATAATCATTCCTTTGGTTATATGTTTTGTCTATCTTGCATGAAATTAGATTATGATGGTTATGCACGATATAGTTTAGTGGATCTTTCGCTGCTGGGTGGTTTCACTCACCCCTTTTGGGGACTAGCATTTCAGACTAGATAAGATGCCTCTGCTACCTACACCTCCCGGTACATTCTATGGAGTCCCAATCGACTTACAGTGGGAGCGGTCGGAGTATCAGGACCCTGAGGTGCGAGGACTGGCGTTTGTACGAGTGAGAGCCATTATGGTGTTCGATACCGGTCTTCCCACCGGCCCTGTACTCTAGGAGTACGTCACCGTATTTGTCCATCGGTATGGACGAACACTGGGGCCACTACCACCACCACCAGCAAACGGACCAAGGGGCTGGGTGTGACCATGAGATGGGGTCAGTAGAGGAAGAAATTTTTGGACGCCGACACTAAACGATGGACCTTACATATACGACTGTTAGAAATGTTGGGTACCCTTTTGGAATGTAGCCGGGTATAGAAAACTACGGCATTTTGGTGTACCGGCGAATGATGTCCATCTAGTTTATGTAAATAAAAATGTTCGGCTTTTACCTATAAAAATGTTTAGCTGGTGTGCATCGTTTTCTGAATATAAGGAAGGGAGTTGTTGGATATACTTCTGCCATGTTTTGTGCAGGGACCAATGGAAAAGATATAAACCCCTAGAACTTATGGACTTAGTGAAATGTTATGGTATTAGAGTTAGACTTTTAGGTAAAGAGAAAGGACGTGATCTGTGGTGACCCTAACGAATCGAGCGCCGTCAAGGGGTGCCACAATGGGGACTTGTAGAATTTGTGTGGTCTTTTTCTTCAATAAAATTAGACATTGAATTGGGGAATTTGATGAAGAAATGGAAGCCCAAAATTTGTGAAATTCGGAGCTTAGATGGGAGGCTGCAACTTTGGCTTCAAAATTGATTAATTGTGTAATTATCCTTCAAGAAAGTATTATGGGGGACATTAAGGATATACGTGAAGGCCTAGTGGGACCAAACAATGATGAATTAGATTTTTTATTTGACTTTTGGTCCTCTTATCTTCAAGCTTCTCTCAGACACCTATTAGACAATTCATACAATTCTTTGATGCGGAAATTCACCAGAAAATCAGTGATCTTTAATCTTCATGATTTTCACAAATAGATGAAGACGTACCTTTATCCATAGCGTTACCCTTGATGATAATCGTTGTGAAAAGCTGAAGAACTTGAATCAAATAAGGAAATCCGATTTTTCTCCCTTAACCCACTAAACTTTAATGTATTCAATTGATGGAGAAGAGAATACCAAATTCTTTTATGTTATTTTTGTTCATATGGGCAGAGAGAGGATTAGACTCTATTTATACGTTCTTTGAATAGGTGCCTTCCATCAAAGCACCTTTTCAATTTCAATAAAATTCGTACCTCTTCGTTTTCTTAGAGTCGCAACTTCTCATAGCCAATACATTATTTATTTTATAGCATTTCAACTATTATTAAACCATATAATAAATCATATCATGTGGGCCACAATAATTCTTACAACGCCAAGCTCCCCCTTCACCTTCGCGGCTTCTGTTTTGCTTCCCTCTCTCCTCAGTGGGACGAGCTGCTTCTGCTTCTCTTTATTTCCTTCGAAGACTCCATCTTCTCCATCGAATTTCCCCCAGCCGTAGCCACGCACGCCCCCACCATCTTCTATTTTCCCCCTCCATTTCTCTTCGCCCATTTCTTCCCTACGCCCACGCGTCCACGTTTCAAACTCCCCCATTCGGTCAACACCCCACCGAAATCCCTCCAAGCGCTGGTTTTGTTGACCTGCAGCTCCTCTCCACGTCTGCAAAATCCCACCGAAGCAAGCTGCCGTTGCCAACAACGCCCCCTCTCTTTCGGCTTCTCTCCCGCACGACCATCTGTCCACCAAGTCAACCGAGCGGCAGCCCCTCCTCGAAGTTGACTCCACCGAAACTAGCCCGTGTCCTCTTCACTCGAAGCCACAAAAATCTAGCCAGCTTTGTGGCCGATTTCAGCCCGGTCCAAGCCTCCATTGGCGTCACCGTTTCGGAGTTTATCGCCCGTCTCTGCGTTGCCGTCGCCATGGACTCACCAGCCTGCAAATCCAGTGAGTTTACCTAATAAACTCTGCTTAGGGAGTCAATTATGCTTATAGCGTAATTAGTTTAAGTTAATTAAGGTTTAGGTGGTCAGTTAGATTAGATTAGGAATTTAATTATCCAATTTTGCATGTTATGTGGTTAAATTAGATTAATTAGAGATTAGACAGGTTGTATTAATTATCTAAATTGGTTCGGAAATTTTCCAGGCCCGTTTCGGTAATTAATTTAGCATTTTTGGCCTAGGTTTGTATTTTTGGCATTTATCGGTATTTAATTAATTAATTTTGGTAATTATTTAATTATTTATTATTTTCCGGAAATTAGACCGGGATAGCCGGTGACCGGAATTTTATGCGGATTGCAATGATATGGTTGGTTGATTTCATTCAATGCTAGATGTGCAAATTGAGTGTTGTTTGTAATTTTGGGTATTTATCCAAAAATTGAATAATTTCAATAATTAATTAGAAATTACCGAAGGCGTTAGTTTACAATGCCAAAAATATTTTCAGACACTGTATAAATATTGGGATTTTCTAAAATAAAGATATTATATTTTTTGCTCAGGCCGACCGTGTACCCACATACGATTATTTTTATCGGGTACATTTTAATACGATGAAATTAGGCCAAGTTGGGTATTTAATTGAGGAATTGATGTGCAAAGCACAAGATCCTTGGCCAGGAGTAATTTATCATGGTTCAGCTTCGGTGAGCAAGATTATAGCAGCTTCGGTGAGCACTATAGATATCAGCTTCGGGGAGCTTAGGTTCTTAATTGCACTTAGGTGGTTAGTTTAGTGTTAAATAGCTTAGTTAGATTAGTACTGAGTGAGATTAGCCTTAATATGGATTAGTGCTAATCTAAAATGGTTATATTAGCTTTAAGATGGATTAGTGTTAATCTAATTAGTGAGATTAGCACTAATGATGCTGGATTAGTCCAATTTGGTGGACTTTCTTCAGTTCTGATTTCTGGACCCTCGCCGTTTGCCCTTTTTGTGGATCAAAATGTGTTAAGATTTTGAAGTTGATTCCTTCTTGAGAAATTTTTTAGACATCTTCAGCTATAACATATATTTCACTCAAGATTTTTAGGGATTTAAAATAATGAGATATCAGCTTCGTCATTTGCAAACAGAACCTCTATTTGTGCTGAAACTGGTGACCTTTTGGGATTCAATGGATTTTTATCAACTCTTAGAGTTCTAATTTTGAAATGGTTTCTTCACAAAAAACATTTCTCATATATTTTAGTTTAACATAGTCAAATTTCAGATCAAATGAACAAGTTTTGGATCTCGAACCAACCTGGTATTGGAAAACAGACTTTCTGGAAATGGACACAATTTTTGTTACGGTTTGAGCGATTTACTACTCTTAATCTAGAAGTATCTGTGTTAAGGTGTCTTCATGAAAAATGTTCATTTACGTGTCCTTTACAACATACTCAAAGTTGAGAATTTTCTAAACTTTTTTGATTAATTTTATGGATTTAAACTCGGAGACGCGCGAGTGGACCGTTCTGCCAGTTAGGACCGATTGTAGTTTTATGATGGTTCTTGATTCTTTGCTTGCTAGAAATTGCATATTTTGTGATGTGGTTACTTTGTGATATGCTTAGAGGTTCTGTGTGATGATGCGCAAATGGTTGTGCCATGGTCATGGTTTATTGTTATTGCTGTATGTGGCAACTATTGAAAGAGGATGAGATGTGTTGAGAGACCGAATGAGTTGTGAGCAAGTAAAGGACTAAGTGCTACACGATAACAAAACTTCGTGTGAACCACCTCTAGTACCTTGTACCGTTGCTTATCGTAGTCAAGGGCTAAGTGCTACATGGTGAACTGAGTCACATGGGAGTCACCTCTAGAACTTTGCACTACTGTCTTGCATAGTCGAGGGCTAAGTGCTATAGATAGCGTGACTTCGTGGGAGCCATCTTTAGTACCTTGTACTATTGCTATATGTGGAAAAAGGACTAAATGCTACACGATAGCGTGACTTCATGAGAGTCACCTTTAGTACCTTGTACTGTGGCTGATTGTGGTTAAAGGCTAAGTGCCATACGATAACGGAATTTTGTGGGGGTCACCTCTAGAACCTTGAGTTTGAATTTTTAGTTTGAATATTGAGAGTGAATATTGGGTGTGGATTGAACCACTGATATGAGATATCCGCGCCTGATTATGGGACGAAATTGTGTGGCACGGAATGAGACGTGTTATAACAATTTAGCCCTATAATCAGGACCTCTGTGAATTGTTTGATGAGTAATATGATGCGTTCCAATTCTTGAATGCAATTATTGTATGCATGTGCTTTATGAGGTGCACTAATGTGCAGAAAAGTGCTGAGGCGAGGTAAATTCTGAGTGGCGCATGTTTAGGATGCCTTTGAGTGAATCCTCATCATAATCGGGGTTTAGAGTGTTGACTCACTGAGATTTATTCTTACCCTCATCGTGCTTTATAATTTTTCAGGTTCCTAGTGTGGAGAATCCGGAGCCCGAGGTTGAAGGGTCCGGAGCGTAGGTGGCTTAATAGTTTATTTCTAGAAACAGACTGGTGTGTATAAACCTGAGATGTTTACCTAGCGTGATTAATGAATTTGGTTGTCCTGTTTTTCTATCCCATGCTTTGTTATTGTCTGTGTGTATGTTTATGAGTTCACTTCCGCATGTGCATAAAAGAAATGGGTCGGCAACACATCCTGAGAACGTCGCAAATTTTAGTCGACCGCTGAGAGATGTGCGTGCGCTCGAGGTTCGGGGCGTGACAATGTAAGACAAGCTACGAAAACAAAATAGAAAAGCATAAAAAAAAACTTACTATTTTGACATGCTGCATCAGCATTTCGACTCTTTCAAATGGTATATTAACTAAAGCGAAAGCTTTAGCAATTTGCATAAACATTTGATATTCGTTTTTAGGTTTGTTGTATTGATGTAAGCACCAAAGCATCATAACTTACGTATAGTATCTTAGCCTACGAAAAGTTTTAGCAATTTGCTTACATCATAACCTACGTATAGTATAGTATCTTAGCCTACAAATGGTATATTATAACTTACGTATAGTATCTTAGCCTACTAAAGCGAAAGCTTTAGCAATTTGCATAAACATTTGATATTCGTTTTTAGGTTTGTTGTATTGATGTAAGCACCAAAGCATCATAACTTACGTATAGGGATGTGCGTGTGCTCGAGGTTCGGGGCGTGACAATGTAAGACAAGCTACGAAAACAAAATAGAAAAGCATAAAAAAAAACTTACTATTTTGACATGCTGCATCAGCATTTCGACTCTTTCAAATGGTATATTAACTAAAGCGAAAGCTTTAGCAATTTGCATAAACATTTGATATTCGTTTTTAGGTTTGTTGTATTGATGTAAGCACCAAAGCATCATAACTTACGTATAGTATCTTAGCCTACCTCCGAATGCTTCACCAAATCTTGATTTAGATACACAGATTAATTGCATGAAGATTTCATTAACTAGTGCCCCCTTGGCACTTCTTAAGTAACAAATTAATAAAACTTTGCAAGACTTAATGCAATGACTATTCTCAAGTTATATGTAAGCGTTATTTTCATAATTGGATTATTCCTAAATAAATCTATTTAATAAGTGCTCTTGAAACTCGTTAACAGGGCTGGATCTAGCCTTTAAATCTCGAGGGACCCAAGAGTGATGTATCAATTCTAAGTATGTGGGTAAGCTTAAATACGTTTTGTTTTTAAGCCTGAATAAGACACATGGCAGGTATTGTAATAATCCATACTGAGATACTTGATTAGAAAGTACCGAATCAGTTTTTTTATGATCGATTTATGAATCATGACTAATTATGGATTATGACTTTGGTGCACGTTGACACCTCCATTTTAGCAATCCATTCAATTATTTATTGTATAATTAAATAAGAGATTGATCTCAACTCCTAAACAAGAATACCATTGGTATAGTTCATATTTGCATTTCATCTAAGTTATGCATCACATGCAAGTGACATGGTCTTGACACGATATTACCACAGATTATCATGCGGCTCAATTGAGAGCATCGGCCATAATTATAGGAGGAGTTTAAACTCCACACTCAACTCTTTGTTGATGAGGTTTGATCTCCGGTGATTATTCAATACAATTGCTATCCTTTCAGTTCCATTCCTATCCCCCTTGCATTGGTTCAAATCCATGTTTTATCGAAAAGGAGGGGTTGGTTGTTTGAAGGATATTTTATCCTACCCATGTCGTTTCAAACGTGATTTGATCGGATTAATCTGCGGAAGAGATAATGACCAAAACTGATCGAGCTTTGGAGTGGTTCTCAAATCCGATCAAACTCTTATAGAATAAACCTTGATCTTAATTCAAACTCGATGTAATGGTACCCCTCTTGGCCAAGTAAGAAGGAGGAGGGACGTGCAAAAAGTTTTCAAGGGAACGACGAAGCTCTCTTCCTTGGAAGCAGAAAAATCCAGCATTTCACGAATCGACAAGTGTGCATTTGTTAATCATTGCATCATACTCAAAATTTGTGGAGACTACGTAAGAAATTGTTTTTGAGTTTGTCCGGTGTGATTGGTGAGAAATGCCTGAAAGTATGTCTTTGACATATGCTGAATCAAGACAAGAGAACTAAACGCGGAGTCTTGCGAAAACGTTGAGAATGTGTTTGTTCTAGGTCGGAATGCATTGAAATTTTGAAGTGATCTCCACGACACATAATTCTTCAACCCCACCAAAGGAATCGGTCACCAAAGATTTAGAGACTTGGGATTCGACCAAAAGCTAGCAATTCTCAACAAGCCCAATCCTTGGTATAGCCGCCTGGCTCTGTGATCTCCTCACCGTCACCGCCTTTACTGTTGTTCCCTCACCACGGTACAGCCTCCTGCCTTTCGCCGGTCGTGTCACCAAACTTTGCTCGTCTGTTACTGTTGAATCAAAGTCCAATTTAGGTAATTTCTTAAATTAAATCCAATTCAAATATTTGATTACTTAATTTGGATTATGTTATTCTAATTTGATTTGGTGTGAGATTACAGGCGTCACCCAAATAGGAAATTTAAATTTTTCGAAGGCCTGCGTATCTATGATAATTGGGCTTTCGATCTTTAAGACATAAAATCGGATCCCCAATTACCTTAATTTCCTATTTTAGATATGTGAATATTTATTTAGGTGGAATTATATTTTACATATCATTAATTTAGTAAACATTATTTTTACAAAAATACAAAAAATTGCATTGCATTTAGGATAGATTGCATTCATAGTAATTTTTAATTTAAAATTGCATATCTAGGAATCATGTGGTAATTATTTCCTAGTTAAAATTAGGCTATCACATATTTTAGGTAATTTCCTATTTTAGTTTAAAAGAAAATCATAAAAAATAACACGCATATATCATAAAGAATTAGTTGCATTATTGCCACATCATCGCATTGCCATGTTATCATTGCCATATCATCATATCCATGTCATCTAGTGATTGCATGTTTAGACTCATATGAAGTAGATTTCATATCATGTTGGACAAGTTCATAATTTTTGCCCGTAATTAAAATTAATTAATCCATGTCACGTCATTAGGCTAATATAATTCATGCATGTTTAATTGGAATTAATGTAATCATAAAATTCGGATTAAAATTGCATCCACAAGAAGAAAAGCCCAAAAAAATAATATAAATGTCGCTACATTTAGAAATCATGTTGCATGCATTTTCTCTAATTAACATCTTGCAAAAATTGAGAAATTAATCATAGTGAAGTTATGCTTTGCTTAATGCATTGAGGTTTATCCTATTTCTGGCAATTTATTTATAACTTTGATTTACTGAGTGCTAAATTCTTAATTGCGCACCTCAGGATCACTCACCATATGTTAGTGGTGTAAGCTTAAAATCAACCAAGATTTTTTACAAAATATATCTGAAAATGAAGAGAAATAAAATACATAAACAGTATTAGATTTATCTAGCATAACCAAGTTCTTGTATCCATGATATCTCTTGTTTGTAGATGTAAAGTATTTTCCCACATTTTACTTGAGTTTCTAATTGACTGATGAAAAATTAATGGTGACTCCTAAATGAAATAATTTGCATGTTAACTTAATTAAATCGAAACCCTAAAGTAGCAATTGGTATGGGTTTGGGTGGAATTATGCGCTAAGTCTTTGGTTTAGTAATTCATTAATTTTCTTTTTGGTAGTTCATCTCGAAAATGGTTGCAACAGTACATGATATGTTCAGGATTTCACATTGCTTATGTTGCAGCGACAACTTGTCAAATTTGTTCACACTTACAAATTTTGATGTACCTCCAATTTAATCCATGTTCACTATGTGAGATGAAAATATAAAATGTTTATTCAATTTTTTTTTGTTAATTATATTCACCTCTATCCATATATTTGAGTCGAAAGTGTCATTTATTATTACTTTTTTCCTTTACAAAATTACCGTAACACTAAATAACGAAAAGACAACAAGGTACATAGTTAACATATCTCTCTTGACTCTTCACCCACTCCCTTCTCATTTTTCTTTCCTTCACATAATAGTTTAATTGCAAGTGCTCGATCACTAATTACTAATAGGGCTGTCAAATGGGTATGTCGGGTTGGGTTTGAGTCGGGTTGAAAATGTTCGACTTATATTGATCCATTTAACTCGTTTTGACTCATTTTCATGCAATGTAAATTTGATGACCCATACCCGATTCGACCTATACCCAATCCAACTCATATTACCAAAACACATTAATATTTAATTCAATTTAGGTTAATCCACTCACACTCATTTAATTCACTTTAAGCTCTTCACATATGTGTTACTTGAATAAAAACTTCACATCAAATTTTAAAAAGTAAATTAAACAATAAAAAATTAGTAAATAAAATAAAAATGTAAAAAACCTTTAACTCCTAAGAAAGCGTATTTCTTATGATATTTTTTAAAAAAAGAATGGTATTGCTAAAACATTGTCATGCAATAAAATTTAATGGGCAATTTTTATATAATTTTTAAATTATTTTAAAAAATTGAGTTTTTAATTATTTTTTATTTTTAAAAATCAAAATTTTAATTATTTTCTTCTTTTTCTTCTTCTTCGGCTAATCGTCGGCCACGATGATAGTAGGCAATCGGCCACAGGCTAGCTAAAGCTCACTCAACACCAGCGAGCTCGAGGCTCACTAGATTGGTGAGGCTTGAGCCTCACTAGATTGGCGAGATCGCGCTCGTCCAACGCCAACAAGCTCGAGTCAATGAGGCTCGAGCCCCACCAGTCGTTGGCGAGGCCTCAACCTCACTAGATTAGCGAGATCGAGCTCACCCAACGCAGGTGAGCTCAAGTCTTGCTAGATCGGCGAGTCCGCCTCGCTAGATCGCGAGCTCAAGCTTGCCCAATGCTGACAAGCTCGAGCCTCACCAAGTTCGGCAAGCTCAAGCCCTGCCAGTCGTCGAAGGCGAGCTCGAGCCTCGCTTGGCTAGTAGCTATTCGTTGCTATGCCAGCCAACGGTTAAAGAAGGAGGAAGAAGGGAAAAAAAAGAAAGAAAGAAAAATGAATATAAAAAATAATTATAATTTCGATGTTTATAGAAAAAAAAAAACATTTTATAAAGTTAAAGAGGAAAAGAAAGTGTGGGGCTTGGGTTGGAAATGGGTTCTAAGTCCAACCCATTTAAGACCCATTTATCTTTGTTTTCAAATTTTTAAACACATTTAAGTAATCTCTTCAAAATGTAAGTGACCTATATATGACCAATTTATGATTTAAATGAGTCATATATGGGTCTAAGACCCATTTTGACACCACTAATTACTTATATTAAGGGAGAGATCAACTTTTTGGTGTCCTTTCCTCTTACATCATTATTTGTGTGTGTGTGTGTGTGTTTTTTTTCCCAATTAAGCCTGGATAATCACCACCCATTAGTTGCTAATTTAATACATGTGTGAAAGTTGTTACTTATATTATAACTATTATCACGTGACGATCACAAGCGCGTACATGTATGTAGAGCGAATTGGTGCTAGCACAAATTTAAAAGAAAGGTCGAAGAAAAGACATTCAATGTTGGGGCCTAATCTAATGGCCAATGGACCAAGCCGATGTTCATTAATTGAGTAGAGTTTCATGAAATGGACTCCCATTTCGCCCAACAAAAAATATATATAAAGCTATCTAAATGGCGAGGCCTAAACTGATAACCTTCCGGTTAGATGTTCATACAAATAAGGGTTATATTTTTATCTATTTTTGAGTGGCGAAACTCCCTTTAACTAATTTTCTAATTGATTGATTACAAAAATCATCAATATTTGGGGAAAATTATCCAAAAAAGTCTTCAACCTTTTAAATGTTTGCCACTTTTGTCATAAGCTTTCTAATTGTATCAATTGAATTATAGCTTTTTCACTTTTTGTCAATTATGTTCATCCGACTAATTTTGACCGAAAAGTGGTGATGTGGACGCTGGCTGGCGCTAAAATGAACATTTATCAATATTTTAATAATTTTTTGAAATTTTTTTCTTTTTTTTTTCTTTTCCTTGACTATTTTTTTTTCTAATTTTGGATTTAGGGCTGACGACCCTCGCCCAACGCTAGGAAGGGCCGTGATGCCTTCGCCAGCCATAGGCAAAGGCACATGAGCTCTTGCCCATACCCGGGGAGGGCCACCAAGCCCTTGCCAGGCCTAGATCTAGCGAGGGTGTCACGACCCTCACCCAAAGCTTGAAAGGGTCATGATGCCCTTGCCCAAAGCTAATGAGAGTCACTAGCCCTCACTCAAAGAATTAGAAAAAATTAAGGAAAGGCAAAAAAGGAAAAACCAAAAAATATATATATATATATATATATTATTTCAAAAAATTATAAAAAAGTTAACGTTAGCAATTTCTGGCCAGAATTAGTCGGGTAGACTCAATTGGCAAAACGTGAAAAAATTAGAATTTAATTGACACGATTAAAAAGTTTATAATCGAATTGGAAAAATGCAATAGATTTAGAACTTTCTTTGGTAATTTTCCCTCAATATAATCTTTAGTTTTGGATGTGAGTGATGTCTATATTTATATTCCACCAATTAAGAGTCCTATACGAGGGAGTTCCCTTTACTCCTGATTGAAGAAAACTCTAAAACCACAATCCAAAAAATATACCCCTCAATTCCTATTTCAAGATCACACCTCATGATATTAATAAAGATGTATCTGTGTAATTTATCATGGCATTAGGCTTGAGTCAATGTATCCTCTCCAGAATCCTAATTTTAGATGGACAACAAGGGCAAGAAAAAGAGCACGGAATAGAAAAATACAAAGTTTCTTGTACACGTGGCATTATTATACTATAGAGTTGAATCAGATGGAACACATGTAAATTTGTAGACATGATACGGCTGTCTCCCCCCCACTAGTAGGATAGATCTATTATTTCTTTTAATTTATTAGCTCTAGCATAGTGTGAGTTTCAACAAACACTAATTAGGATAATATTTCTCCATAGTATATGGAATATTAAAAATAGGTTATTTTTCAAGCAAAGTATGAGACGTAAGAAATCCAATAATGATTACTTATCCTATTCTGTCTAGAAATTTGAATGACTAAATGCAGCTCACACATGAAAGATGAAAGTACTAGTATGAACACCTAGAGGGGGGTGAATAGGTGTGAATAAAAGTTTTCGCAAAAGAATAGCAGAAATATTTTTCTTTTGAAACTGAGTCTGACGAACAACAAACTTTTGAAACTGTGTCTGAAGAATAACAGACTTTGAGCGAATTCAGACTTTAGCAGTTACGAACAAAATAAAGGAGCTTAGGAAAGAGAATAAGAACACAAGGTTTATAGTGATTCGGCTTAAATCAAGCCTACGTCCACTCTCCCACGCTAACAGCCTTCTAACTGGATTCCACTATGCAATCAACAAGAGATTACAACTTTGAGTGCAAACACTTAGTAGTAGATCACACTATCTCACTAAGTCACTCTTTTGGTAATTCTCTCAAGATCACAAACGTTTAAGCTCACTAAAGACAAGTGTATGATCGAAGGTCGCTCAGACTTGGGAATTATAAATTCTATGCTCCGTCTCTTACTTGCTCATCGGTCCTTCATCTCCTTAAATACTCCTCTACTTCCAAACTAGCCGTTGGACAATATCTTGAGGATCGTCTTCCAATCTACCCGTTGGACAGATCTGTATCTAGAAAATTTGGTAGCCGTTGGGTGACAAAAGTAGAATCCCAAATTGATTCCGATCGCCCATACAAACAGAATCTTGATTTCCATAAGTAGAGCTTCTCTGTATAGAAAGTTCTTGTCTTCAAGATCCAATTGTCAATTAATTAGATTGAGTCAATCAAATCAATCTTGATGTGGAATCCAAACCAGATCACTAGCCGTTATACATTTGGGCTTGTGTTACGTTCTATCGAATCTGGATGTAAAGTCTAAGAGCAATAAACTTTACAATCTGAGTCTGAGTGCAATAGACTTTACAATTTGAGTCTGAGTGCAATAGACTTTACAATCTGAGTCTGAACATATTCTGCTTCTGAACAGATTTAGCTTTAAGGTCTGAACACAGTTTGAATAAGTTCAGCTTCAACATAGAGTCTGTCTTCTGGTTCTTCATTCACGTTCAGTCTGGAATTTGTCAAAGTGGGCAGACTTCTGATGTAGAATAGACTTTGACACTAAAGTCCGGCAGTCTTTGGACTTTGACACAAAAGTTTGAAAATCTTCATAATAGACTTTAGACATGTGTTACGTTTAGTCTTCTGGTTCTTCCAAGTATAGACTTTGATAATATCATTTACATCTTCTATCATCTGCATAGTCTATTACTCAACCATCAAACACGTTAGTAGCCTTTGATTTATTTTGTCATCTTCAAAACATCATAAGGGATTTTCCTAATAAAAGAAATATTTCTTTATGTAAGGGCGCGAATGATAACATTTTGTTTCTGAACATGATTTCCGATTAGAAATAGATTTTTTTTATTTATGCTTCCTATACAAGTTTCTAAGCAAAAACACGTGTTTGATAATGACACAAATTTTCTATTCTCGAAATAGAAAATTCATTTGAAAATGACATGGCGGCGAACGGTGAGTAGTAGGAGATGACTGAGGGCCCTAGGGGGGGGGGAGAGGAGAGAGGCAGGCGTCAAGGGGTCTGCAGCTAGTACCGATGACAAGTAATGAGAAGAGTTTTTATTTCTCATTTATGTTCCAAAAATAAAAAAGTAAAAAATTTCCCTCTCTTTTTTATTCCAAACCTATTTCTGGACTAAAAATTTATTACAGAAATGGAAAAATGAAATTGCATTATTAAACGGATTTCCGTTGGAAATCTATTTTCGAAATTAAAAAAAAAATGGTCTGGCAAAAAATAAAATGATCATCATGTGCTTCTTGAAACAGAAGAACGAGAATCGATAATGGAAATTGCAAACATTATGGGGTGAATTACTTGTCTTGATTTATTATGATGTTCAGTTTTATGTGAACTCCACGAAATCTGATTGTTGTGATTTTGTCAGATTAGAGGAATGTGTCACGGTCTTGAGGTTCACATGACCAAGGGACCGTGCATGATATGAGAAGACCGCCCCAACTCACCCAAGGTGTGCCCAAGAGCTTCTAGAATATTCCCAAGGACGGATGAGGTGGTAATTGCACCAAAGTGTCGAGGATTGGCCAACCAAGAGGTGCGGGGTGATTAGTTGATCGAGATGTGCGATGTTGTCTACCGGATGTAATCTCGATCAATAATTGTAATCAGAAATTCTCAAATATAAGAAATAGTGCCTTCTCCCTCATCATATCCATCCAAACCATTTTAGTAATCTAGGTTCCTCTTTCTTCCATAACTTCTCAGTCTAAAACTTTCTCTCTTGAAAATCTAGGTGAGTGAAGCGAGTGATCGATTCAGGAAATGCTTGGCTTAGGCGCTCCAACGATTCCAAATGATCCAAGAAAGCCTAAATCACCGCACGGTCTCGATCCTAAACGATTAGCCCGTCACAAATGACTGTTGTTGTGAATTTTAGCCATTCATGTCGTCCCTCAAGCTTTTTCTAGTCTAAAACTTGGTGACGTCTATCTCACCTAACTGATATGTGCGAGGCGAATTATATATTTTGTCCCGGCCGGGTTTTTGAACATTAGTCGCAAAGTGTCTCTTGACTTTTCAACTTTTATCAGGGTCCTTTGAAGTCCTCACATCGTTTGCATTATCCCCCTTCAGTGTTCACTTAGGCCCGTACTTTTGGCGTGACTAATTTGCTTATTTTATGAAGGGCAACTACGCTCAACGACTTTGGGCCAATTACATTTTACTTGAGGTAAATTGCCCTTTGACCTTTTCTTTTTTGGCAATGATTTTCTTGAAGTCGGTTGTAATGATCACGAGGCCCACAGTTTGGTCGTTTTTATTGGAGCCCAAACCTTAATGACCCTACAATTTTATTTTGATTGTATGTCCATATTTAGCCCCAACTTATTAGCATGTAATTAACCAAACTTCTTGTATCATTTGAAAAATAACCTCTTGAAGTTTACAACATAGAACAAGTTACGAAGCAAAGTAAGAAAGCTTTAGAAAAACAAAAAGAAAATTGTCATGTTAATATGCTGTATCAGCATCCTTGACTCTTTCAAATGATAAGGAAGCTTCATCAACTAGATGTCAAAAATACATTTTTGCATGGGACCCACAAAAGTATACATGGAGCAACCACTAAACCAACACGAAAAAAATTAAAAAATTGCAGAAACACGTGATATCCATATTTTGGTTTTGTAAAGTTAGATAAAAGCACCAAAGCACCATAACTTTCCTATACAAGAAAAAGAGGGACTTACGGAGGAGACACGTGCACTCACCCCAATATTTACATTATGCTTATTATATCACGTCTTGTCGTGTTAGGATTTTTCTCTATATTTCTTATATTACAAAGTGTCTTGTCCTAATATTTTAAGGTACCTATCTTAGCCTACCTCCGAATTCTTCACCAAACCTTCATCAGATACATAGATTGGTTGCAAAAGGCTTCCATCAACCAGTGTCCGTTGGCTTCTTCAGTGACAAATTATGAAAGCTTTACAACATTCAATACACTAAACGTTCTCAGGTTATCTACGAGTGATATTTTACCAATCGGATTATTCCAAAGTAATTATATTTCACAAGTGTCCTTTTAGATCTTGAGGGGCCCAGAAGTGACGTATCAATTCTAAGTATGCTGGCAAGCTTATATGCATTTTGTTTGTAAGCCTAAATATATAGTAGGTACTGCAATATTAATAAATGATATACTTGATTAGAAAGTACAAAGATTCCCAAGTAGTGTTGTCATAATTGTAAAAGATAAAACATTAAAAAAAAGAGCAAAATCTATCGAAATTTCGAGGTCAACTATTTCCTTTATTGGTAGAGAGAGAATGAAACAAGAAGATAGCTTGGAGTTCATAGGGATATGTACAATAGAAATCTTAAAATTTATCACAAAAGTGTAATTGAATTTTAAAAATTGTAAAATGTGCAATTGAGTCCTAAAACTCGTTAAATTAGTTTTATTGATTTATTTCGTTAACTCTGTCCAATTTAACTCATGGAAAATATTAACCCGTCTTATTTCATTACTTTCTTAAGACGTATGGTGCCCACCAAGCGCCATGTTAGAAAAATATTAAAAAATAAAAAATACAAATAAAATTAGATTAAAAAATAAAAAGCTAAATGTTAAAAATAGAAGAAGAAGAAAACAAACTCACGCCACAGTTGGCAGCCGTGGCGGCGACCACTATCAAGGGCTTGGCCAAGCCATGGATGAGTGTGTTTGTTTCTTTGCTCCCCTATATATGGGCCGGTGGGGGTCGCTGGTTTCAGGAAAGCCCGGGCGACCTCCACCGGGAAGCCAAGCCATAGGGTAATTTTTTCTAGCTTTTTATTTTTTAATCTAATTTTGTTTGTACTTTTAAATATTTTTTTGACATGGTGCTTGGTGGGCAACACATCATTGCCGTGTATCTTAAGAAAGTAATAAAATAAAATATGTCAGCATTTTTTGATAGTTAGATTGGACAGAGTTAATGGAATGAGGCGATTGAATCAATTTAATAAGTTTTAGGATTTGATTATATTTTTACAAGTTTTAAGACTTAACTTCACTTCCATAATAACTTTTAGGACTTATAATGAATTAATCCCTAGTTCATGTTAAAAAGAAAATGGGGTTTGGCCTTTCCCAAACTCCCCTTTCTTTTCGGTAGAAATCAAACACCCATTCAAAAGAAAGAAAGAACGTCCTATAGCCGGAGAAGGCGCTTACCAGTCAGTGTTTTACATGATTGAATTTATGCATAATGATCGAATATCGAGATCACATTTGGTGGGTCTTTCTCTCAAATCATCATTCTTGGGTTCAATTTGACTTTTAACTAAAAAGCTTCCACTAATTGCAATAGTAATGACCATCCACCACCCGCCACCCCGCACGTTCTAGAATTCTTGGTCAATGCATGTGAACGAGTAAACTGTTATCACCTCAGAGCCACACATGCAGACAAGCGTGCAGTACGAAATTGAAATAAGGCTAGGCAGGGGAGCTCCCCCGGCGCTGACCATGTGGGTAGCCGACAAAACTCCACATCATCCCACTTCGATTTTGTCCGCGTCAGCGAAATTAGGATAAGAATCTTCCTCGGGTTTCGAAGCATAGACCGAGGGATCTGGAAAGTCTGACTTTTTCTTCCTATATAAATACCGCAGGGGTCGGGGCTATCGATGCATCTGCGTCTCCCTCCCACTCCCACCCTCTCTCGACAAGATGGCGAAGAACGAACTTCGTTTTTACTTTCTCCTTCTTCTTGTAGCCTTCTCTGCAAATCTCGAGACACCTTATGCTAGGCCGTTGGTGGCTTCCACTTCGCCGTTGGTGGAAGCCACTTTGCCTCCGCCGCCGCCGATGCTGCTGTCATCTTCCAGACGTGGGAAGGGCTTCGGGCCCACTATTCCAGGGCCAAGTCCCGGAATCGGAAATTAACTCCGGAGCTAGGTTTTTATCGATGATGTTGTGTTCAAACCGCGTATGCTCTTCATTTTCGCTGTACTTGTATCGCCACTGTCTTTGATCAGAGTTATGAGTATAAGCTGTTTCCTGCAAATACAATCGCAATTACGGGTCGGATCAAGATGAAACATGTGTGGGACTTTTTCTTCTATTTTAAGTTCTTTCCTTAGCTAACCTGCAAATGTCTGTCACATGATCTTGAGCCATTTCTCATCTGATTGACCCACAAGGGCACTTTTGGGGGACCGCGATCTCATCCAAACACAACGAAAGCAATGCCGAAAACAAAATCCAAATTTTCCGTCAAGAATAAAGATGCAAGAAAGCGAAAACCCACAATCTGTTACCACCTTTAATACTCTATATGTTCTGAACATACGTCAACTAAAAGAGTAGAAGAACGTGACAATTCCATCACAGCCAAGCAGAAGTACAACTTCCACGTAAAAACAATTTTAGGTGCGTTTGTTTCACAGAAAACGTAATATTATTGAAAAACATTTTCCAAGAAATCTCTTTCCAAGGAAATAGTTAGTTTTCCTTTGTTTGGCGATTTGGAACTAAAAGTATATTAGAGTGTTTGGATCGCATTTGAAAAACGATTGAATAACATTTAAACTAACAATTGACACTGGTCTACCTCTCCCTTTCAAATTAATTTATTGAATTTATGTTACTTAACAAATGGATTTTCTCAATCAGTCTAGTAAATCTAGAATTTGAACCTACAAAATGAAAAGAAAACCTGAAATCATACAAGTATCCTTCAAAGATGGACATAATTTCCCAATTACAAGAGCAAGTCAAAACGATCTCATCAATCGCTTCAATACGTTTGGCACTCTTCAGATGGATGCGGCTTCCGTGTGGCTCTCTACAAGTTATATCAAATTGCCTATGGACATAGCAAGTTATATCAGTTTTGCCAAGCAACTTAAGCTGATGAGTTCTACCCTTGTTAAAGCTGCGAAGCAAATTCATGTCTCTCAAGCTGCCATAGCAAGTACAGTTTGAAAAAGCAATCATATAGAAAACAAGAGGTTTTTATTACATTTTTTCCTCACAATACCCCATGCAGTACATGAGCTAAACATTTCATAGTTGAGTTTAGTACTAATGTCTCTATCTTCCCACAAAACATTAGGATAAATTTTACCACAAAAAGTGATAGCTACTACAAGTAATTAAATAACATTGTGCCACAAAAAGCTGCTTAGATAGCTACTATAAGTAATAAAAGAACAAGTCTAACGTTTAGATAGTATCAAGAACAAACATTCTAAGTCTGATGCTTGTCAATGTCCACTCTCTCTTCTATTTAAGAAATCTTTGAGCCATAACTTCTTTTGCTTAGCACTCTTGACAATGAATGCTTTTGCAACTCTCTCCTTGTCCACTAGATAATCAAAGGCATACACAAGGGTAGCTTCATCAAAACCTTCAACCCCCATTACTTCTTTGTACAGCTCAGCAACATCTAATTGATTTTGACTCATTGCATTAGCAACCTCTCCAATTTGCTCCAAAAGCATTGCAAACTTATCATTCTTGTTAGTGGCACGACTTCGCTGTCTATTAAATCTTGAAGGATCTTCTATTCTTTTCATAGTATTGTCTCTACCATCATCTAATTCAGTTGAGAAGTCCACATCCCCAAAAGAAAAGCAAGTGGATGTCTCCAAATTGTTTTGCAAAGCATCATGTGGCCATGTCTTTTCTAGCCACCAAAGCGAGTTCATCCTACATCTCGATTTTCTTGTTCAAGTACTTCTCATGGGTAGGATGTGTTTATGAAAAATCACAAAAACACAAGAATATAAATAGATAGATTTGCCGGTTATAATTACAGTAACTCTCACAATCTGCTCATCATCTATCTTAGGTTTTTTATATGTAAAGAGCATTCGATGCATAAGCAAACAAAAGCATAGCAGCCTCTAATTCCTACATATCTCAATATGCTACATGCATAATAAACCTCTTGAATCGATGAATTTATAGCTACCTGAATATAACAAACTGTAGCATACCAAGGTACATAAACATAACCCACAATTGGATAACAAATGCTGAGAGTATTAAGTTATATTGAAATCTGAAAAGCATATTACCGTTATTTCTTCTTCATAAACTTGCTTTCTAACAACCGTGATCATCTTCAAGTTATGGTCCCACTGAGATCCACTCTTTAACCTGCAATTTTTGCCTGGTAGCCTAATTGTTTTTAATAGTTCTAAGATGATCGTCCACATGATCTAGCTCACATTCATTCCCAAATTTCTCATTTATAACTTGAGCAACTCGAACAAAGGAAGATGGTTTAAGGGTGGCTGAATGTTTGTTCCCCTTAGAAGGCTCATCAACTACTATCTCAAACATACGCTCCATTGGTACCATCTAAAATTCTTGGTCTTCCCTTCTCTAGTCTTGCCTATTGCTACATTATCGGACATATCCCACACAAGAAATTGTGACAAACAAAGAACAACACAAAAATAGATGTCATTTGACTAATGAGATAAAGAAACATCACAACGATATAGAGTAGTAAAACAAGTTCACATTTACAAGAACTCCAATCACAAAGTAGTAATCTATTCTTCATGTCAGACAACTCAATGGTATGCACGGTTTATGTCTGCCGCTGCATTTAAACTAGGGAACACACTTCAACTCAATTATACTGTTTCCCTTAACCCAATCCAGCTTCGCCTTTGATCTCTGTTGTCTTAATGCTCCCCCTGTCAATCCGCCTCATAACCCAAATTCAAGGTATCCCGGTGCTTACCATTCACCCTTCTCTGGTGCCTAGCATTGGGGAGGTCTTCCTGGCTTCTGCATTCAGAACAGAGATGAAACGAGGATGGAGGACGCTGAAGGGGCTTTAGCAAGACCAGCATCTCTCTGCAGCAAATTAGGCAAACTTATGTCCGTTAAAGATGTGGCTAACCTTAATGGAGTTATAACAGAGAAATCACGGATACAGGGCAAACAGGAGTATATTTTGAAACTGAGTTATTAAAGGTCCTTGCTGATTGGAGTCGGAAAAAGTTCTCGAACGCCATACTAGAGATAAACTCCTTGAAGGAGATTCTGGTAATAATTAACAGCCCTAGTTTTGACCATAACAGAGAAAGAATCCAGCGGATAAAAAAAATATATATAATTTCTTTGGTAGCAAGAGGAGATGTACTGGGAAATAAGATCCAGAATCAACTGGATGAGAAGGGGGACAAAAACTCTTGATTTTTTCCATGCAACCACTATTCAGCATAGACAGCGAAATAAAATTTCAGCATTTTTCAGCATTGGAAGATGACTGGAGGCCGGTACCAAAAGCCAGGGAAGTTAAAAGAGATGACCATGGGCCTTTTTCATTCACTATACAGAATGGAGGGCGCATGTAACTTTGAACCAGTGCTGGGTCAATGTTCTCAAAAGGTAACGGATAAAATGAAACAATCTCTAACCAGGGAAGTGACTTTGAAAGAAGTGCGAGATGCAATATTTCAATAGGAAGCCTATGGGCTGAGCAAGCTCTTCTATTGACACCACTGGAATGAGATTCAACACGATGTAGTTCAGTCAATTTCAGACTTTCTTTATTCAGGTAAGTTTCACAGACACCTCAACAGAACCTAATCTCCCTTATCCCTAGAGTTCGTAACCTGGAAAGTCTAGTTCAATTCTGTCCCATCAATTTGTGTAATTTCAGTTACAAAATAATCTTAAAGGTTTTGGCTAATCACCTTACACCTCTTTTACCTGAACTGGTAGCAATGGAGCAAAGTGCTTTTGTTAGCAGGAGACATCTACAAGACAGCATTTTGATTGTGCAGGAAGTTTTACACCAGTTGCGAATTAGAAAGAGGAAAAAGAAGCCTATGATAGAGTGGAATGGGATTTTCTTGGGGGATGTTTTCTAAAATGTGTTTTGACAATAAATGGGTTATGTAGATCATGTCATATCCATGTCTCTTAGCATAAAGTTTAATGGGGAACCGCTACCTTTCTTCCATCCTTCTAGGGGGCTGTGGCAAGAAGATCCCCTGTCCCCATATCTTTTCATTATTATGGCAAATGTGCTTTCTATCCCGCTGAATAAAGCTGTCGAAGAACAATGAATAATGGGGGTTAAATAAAATAGACACTGTCCAACGCTATCTCACCTTTTGTTTGCAGACAACTCTATTTTCTTCCTAGATGGAAAGATCCAAGAATCCCAGAGCTTTGCTGAGGTCTTGCTCTAGTGTTGTTTTGCAACAGGGCAGGCCATTAACTTAAACAAATCTGGAATTTTCTTTAGTAGTGGCTGCCCCCTAAGCCTACAAAGGAAGAGATACATGTCCTGGAAATAGAAAAAACTGGAAAGTACCTAAGGATTCCATTGGATTGGGTACAAACCAAAAAGCACATGTTCACGTGGATATTGGGGAGAGTTAACATGAAGCTAGAAGGATGGAAGGAAAAGGTAATCCCGAAAGCAGGAAACAAGATTCTTCATTAAAGCAGTGGTACAAGCAATCCCGCAATGCGCAATATTGATCTTCAAAGTTCTAATCTCTATTTGTTGAGCGATAGAGAAGAAAGTTGCCTCCTTTTGGTGCAGAATTAGTGAGCCAAAGCTGGCCTTTGTCAGAAGAAATGGGATGTAATGAAGAAGAGGAAGGAGTGTGGTGTGATGGGATTTAGGGACTTGATAAAGTTTGACAATGCAACGTTGGGCAAGCAAAGCTTGGAGGATATCCCAAGCACCTCAGAGTTTGTGGGCTGAGGTTCTGCAAGAACTGTATTTTCCGAATCAAAACTTCTTGAGTGCAACAAAAGGCTCCTACTCTTCTTGGGGTTGGCAAAGTATCATGGCAGAAAGGGACAACATATCGAAGGCAGTGCATTGGACAGTGGGAGATGGTGCAGAAATTAAAATTAGACAAGACAACTGGCTGAGAACTAGAGTCATTGGAGGAGAGAATAGCCAGGGTGAGCCAAATCTAGTGACTGACCTCATCGACCAGGAGAAGTTTAGATGGAAAGAACAGCTGATCACTGAGTTGTTCGAAGCAAGAGTTGCAAACGAAATTTTAGCTATCCCAATCAGTGAAAGGGTGGAGAAAGATAGAGACATTGCACACTTTCAGGCACATATTTAGCAAAAAGCGCATATCACCATATCACTTCAACAGAAGAAAAGCAGCAAGCAGAGCAGCCTTCTACATCATTCCAAACGCCCACATAACTATGGTGACTGGTGTGGAACATGAATACTATCCCAAAAATCAAACTTTTCATATGCAATGCGTGTCAGAACGCACTACCAACAACAGAGAATCTGTTCAAGCGGAAAATAATACCAGAACCCACCTGTCCTATCTGTCGTAAATGGCCTGAAACGATTGAGCGTATATTCCTACTTAGAGGAGTGCTTCTTACAGAGAAAAAAGACCGAAGGAAACTCACCTTCCCTGTATCCGATAGCAGGGTTCCTCCGGAACTTACGGAAGGCGCGAAACCACTTCCATTTTCCGGCACCGGAAACCTGACCCGAGGAGAGTGGTGGAGGCGGCCATGGCTGCACAGAAGAATTTTGAAAGGCCGAACCCCAGGACTAACACGTGTAAAGCAGATCAAACCCTCACCCAAGAATTAACGCCGATGGGTCGTTCGTGGACGGCGATGACACGGGAAGTATCGCCGGAGCATCCCCGGGACGAAGCCGGGGCTATTGGTCGCCGGGCTTTGCCGAGGAGATCCGAGCGACCTCGGCAGAGCAGACTGATACCCACGCGCGACTCGATGCGCTCGGCTTGTTTAGGAATCCATCTGCACTACCTCCTCTCGTTGGAGTCAGATTGTGATCCGTGTACACACTCACAGATCGTGATACGGTGCTCGTGGGAAGTAGCTCCACTCATCATCCGGCCCCTTAGGGCTTGTTTGGTAACCGGCCAAATAATATCTATTTCTATTCTTTTATTTTTTAGAGTAGTTTTGGAATAGAATCGCATTGGTAAAAATTTTATTTCTGAGAATAGATTTAAAGTAGAATTAATTAAAAAAAACAAAGTTGATTCTTTGTTATCAAGAACAATTCTAGAATTAAGTTTACCTATTTTTTTTCCTCCTCTTTCTTCTTGTTCTCCTTCTCTCTGTCTTGTTCTTCAAGTACTGTGCTGCTGCCATTGCCGTCTGCCGAGCCCCACCGTCCATTGCCCACCACCGTCGGTTGCTGGCAAGCTCGTTGGTGGCCAAGTGGGCCTCCCCTGGTCACTGGCGAGCCTCACCTAGCTAGGTGAGGCTCGACCCAGCCAAGGCTCAGCTGATGAGGCATAACCTCGCCGAGGGCCGATGACGCTCCGATGAGGTCGCCGGCCCTGGTCTAGCCGGTTGCTGGTCGTCCTAAGGCCGGCGACCACCACCTTGAAGAAGAAGGGGAAGAATAAAGGAAAAAATAAAATTATTTTAAAAATATAAAAAAATTGATTTGATGTAGGAATTGAAAATTTTCTATATATAGAATACATATTTAATTTTGTATTTTAATTTATTATTTAGTATTTTTATTTATAGTTTATACTATAGTTTATTTATTTACTATTTAATAAAAATTTGATTAGTTAATATTTTTATTACTTAGTATAAATATAATTAATCAATAGAATTTCTATGATTTGATAAAATTTTAGAATTGGAATAGAAATTTTATATAGTTACCAAATGCATTTATGTTCTTTTTCTATTCCAGAATCATAAATTTTGTGCGATTCTTACCAAACGCGTTCTTTTGCTCATAAATTGTTCTCAAGAACAGAATAAAAAAGAATAATTTTTTATCAGAAATTGTTCCCATAAACAGAAAAGTTACCAAAAGTATCCTTAGTTTAATAGGCCAAAACAAACATCTCCGAGTGGCTCATTACAAAAGAGAAGAGAGTCAAGTTGCGAATTGAGTTGTCATGTTAAGGGTCATCGATTCCAGTTCGATTTGGTTCTATAGTGGAACTAGGACCCGATCCAATTTTGAGAACTAGGGATAGGATGATTTGTTCTTAGAACCACAAACCAGACCGGACCATCAGTTCTAGTTCGGTCCGACGGAACTAACCACTTTTCTATTCCAAGAAGATTTTAGTTTAAATTTAATTTTTATATGTGTTTAAGAAATAAAATAGTCTATTTTAGGATTTATTTCTATTTTTTAGAAATTTAAAAATATATATATATATATTTTAAAAAGAGTTGATCGATCCTATCCAGTTTCTTTCCAGAGTAGGGAACCGGATTGAAAATTACCGATTCCATTTTTATGGAATCGAGAATAGACCAAACCGGCCTGTCAGCTCCAGTCCGGGCAATTCTTGATTTGGGCAGTCCGATATACCTTATAATTGGACTATTAATCTTTGCTCAAGTTTTAGGGGAGTTCCTATGTTTGGAGGCCTATGTTGGCTGTAATTCTAAAATCACTTCATGTAATAAAAGGAGCTTTCAAAAATAAAACTTGTTGAGATATAAAGTGAAATTTCCACCATCGAGGATCCACATACCACTCATGGTTTCTTAAGGTTAAGGTTAAGGTTAAGGTTGTACCTTATAATTGAACTGTTACTCTTTCACACATTTTATGAGACCTCTTATGCTCATAGGCCTATGTTGGCTGTAATTCTAGAATCACTTTAGGAACTTTTTTGGACCCAAAAAGAAAAAAGTTTTGTTGAGATATAAAGTGAAATCAACAACCCTACAAATGATTTTACGTGTAAAAGGAAAAACAATCCTACAAAGTGCAAGATTTGTAGATGAATCGCACCTGCCTACCTTATATATCTGAGTATCTTGATCAACTCATCCAATCAGGACTACTCTAAAACCAACCGGCCAATTTAATTTGAATCGACAACCCAACGCTGGTGCAATTTGATATGCAACAGAAAAGAAGCTAAACTATGTTGTTTAAATATACAAAGGGGAAGGATCATAAACACCGTTCTATCTATGAATCCTTATGAAGGCTCTCTCTCCATATATCAGCATATTCACTCCAATTGACACTTTAGCTATTAGATATAACCACAAAATATATATCTTATATCTATACCTATCCCACAACCCATCATGTTTGTTTAAATGGATTGTTAATGGGTCGATCTTTATTTCCCGTATCACCTATAATGGATTTTAAAATTAGGGATAAAATCAACGAAAAATCATAAATCGGTACACATGTGATAAATTTACCAAACACTAATTCTTTTTTTTTTTTTTGGTAGAAAGGGTAATAATTATATTGAGGATAGGCAAATGTACAGAAAATCCCGGCACCGAAACTTACACTCAAGAAGAAAAACAACCTAAGTGGAAGGATACCGGGACGTAAAAGGACCAACCGCGGCAAAAAACAGAGCCGCACAACCAATAAAACAAGCATGGCAAACAGAAAGCCAAAACACAACTAGGGCGGCAGAAAGCCACACCAGAAAAACAAGCAAAAAACAACCCCTAGCTAGATAGGAAGGTCGAGGAAAACTAACACCAAACGTGACGGAGCAGTGCCTGCATCCACCACGCCCAAAAATCAACTAGCCAGTAGGAGGTCCCCAGAAGAGAAAACGATGGGGTCGATATCCCAAGAATGTTGTCGCCTCCTATTTCTAATGGAATCCTCCACATCCCTAAAGGAAAGGGCCTTATCTTTCATGGCTCTAAGTAGTTGCTTCTTCATGGCCAAAACAGAAATCGACTCTCCCCTAAATAGGATATTGTTCCCGTTCTTCCAAATGATGTGGCAATCCGCACCAAAGGAGAAACGGCCAATACACTTATAAAAATCTTTCCCCGAGAGTAAGGAAATGGCCCAACTTAGGTTCTCCCCCCAAGATCCATTACACCAAGGAAGATTACATTTAGTTGCCCAAAAGAAAGCAAGCCTAGAAGTAATACGACATCCGAAAAAGAGATGATTAACTGAATTAGGCATATCATTGCAAAAAGGACAGGAAGCAGCGTCAATTCTACCATAAGATAAAAGGAGAGCTTGGGTAGGGAGCCTACGCCTAGTAATGAGCCAAATGTTAAATTGATATTGAGGCACGATAGCATTGTTCTAGATGAAGGCATGCCAACTGACGTGGGGTTTCCTCCACCGAATAGCCTCCCACGCCGAAGAAACCGAGAACAAGCCCGACGACTCCCCTCTCCAATAAAAACGGTCATGGCACCAAGACAGGGAGGGAAGAGGTGACCCCCATGACTCAATCTCCATCCTAAGTGCATGGCCATCGTCGGAAAAAAGGTTAGCCACTATAGCCAGTCTGGAGAGCTCGGAACTATAAATGAGCACGTCTGAGAAAAACAAGTTTAAAGGCCCCCAAGGGTGCCAGTTGTCAAACCATAGTGACACAGATGAACCATCTCCTATCTTCCATGCAAAGCTTAGCCTGACTTCCTCCCTCATCTGCAAGATCTTCTTCCAAGCCCAAGAGCAAGAGGTCGGCTGCTTTACCACCCATAAGTTTTTGTTCTTTAAGAACGTCGAATGAATCCATTTGCACCACATTGACACCTTATCTGAGAATAAGTTCCAGATGTGTTTGAGCATAGCTGCCTTATTGTACTCACAAAGTCTACGAATACCCAGACCTCCCTCAGCTTTTGGGAGGCACACTTCATCCCAGGAAACCTTAGCTCCCCCTCTCCCCAACTCAGGACCTCTCCAAAGGAATTGTCTCAGAACACGCTCAATCCGGTCAAGCACCAAGGCAGGCAATATAAACACACTGGCCCAATAGGCCTGAATGGCATGAAGAACTGACTTGATCAATTGGAGACGCCCAGCAAAGGAGAGAAACCGGTGAGTCCAGGATTGCACCCTCGTCGTAATGCGTCTCACAAGTTCAGCACAATCGGCCTTACCCAGCCTACTCGTGATAATCGGAACTCCCAGGTACCGAACCAGCAAAACCCCTTCTTGAAAGCCAAGCTCCAGGAGTATTTGACTTTTAAGGGAAGGCGATCCACCCAAGAGGAAAACCTCACTTTTCCTCGAATTCGGAAACAAGCCACTCCAAGATGAGAAAGTTTGAAGGCCTTCCTTGAGGAGCGAGACAGAAGGCAAGTGGCCTTCACAGAAGAGGAACACATCATCTGCAAAAAACAGGTGCGAAAGGGAAGTAGGCTTACACCTCCAAAAGAATCTAAACCCCGGTTGCCGTGAGCTTCTATCAAGAATACCCGAAAGCACCTCCATCACCAATGTGAATAAATACGAAGACATGGGATCACCCTGCCGTAGGCCACCTCCACTAGGAAAAAACCCATGAAGCTCCCCATTCAACGCAATTGAGAACCGAGGAGTGCGAACACAAGTCATGATGAGCTACACCAAGCTGGTAGGAAAGCGAAACGCAAGGAGTACACTCTCAAGGAACCGCCAATCCACGGTATCATAAGTCTTCCTGAAATCCACTTTAATTTCACACTTAGGCGTATACAACTGAAGATGGAAATCGGAAAAGAGATCTTGGGCCAAAAGGATATTATCCCTAATACGTCATCCTTTAACAAAAGCACTCTAAGGCAGGCTAATAAGGTCCTTCAACATTGCAGCAATCCTATTCGCCAGCACCTTAGTAATAAGATTATAAATAGTATTGCAACAATCAATAGGTCTGTAGTCATCTACGGAAGATGCATTGGGAACCTTGGGCAGCAATACCAAAATGGTGTTGTTTACCTCCTTCAGAAGTCTTCCGGAAGCAAAGAAGTCCCCTATGGCTATTGTAACTAGCTGCCCTACCGAGTCCCAATTTTCCATGAAGAATTCTGCTGTGTAACCATCCGGGCCTGGAGCTTTACCCCAAGCTAGAGAAAATAATGTATCTCTAATCTCAAGGTCAGAGACAGGCCGATCAAGGGAGGAGATCTGATCATCATTTAGTTGATAACGAATTACGCTCTGAATCTGGCTAACCTCAGGAATCTCTCCACCCACCTGAGGTGAGAGGAGGTCCTAGAAGTACTCCACAAAGTGTCGCCGGACAAGCTGTGGATCATTGATTTGGTTACCCGTTGAATCCATGACAGAAAGAATCCTGTTTCTCAGCTGTCTCTTCTTGACATAATGGTGGAAGAACTTCGTATTACGGTCTCCCTCCTTAAGCCATATGATTCTCACTTTTTGTTTAAAGAAGGACTCATCTTGGGTGCGAAGCTCCAAGAAGGTACGTCGTTGAAACTTCTCTAACACCGCAAGCTCATCATTGGTAAGATCTTGAAGTAGGCCATGCTGAGTCTGATTCAAAGCATTCCTCGCCTAAGAAGTCCTAATGGAAATATTCCCAAAAGAATCCCTATTTAAGTGCTTGAGACAACTTTTCAGGCTTTTCAACTTACAAACCATTCTAAACATAGGAACCCCAATAGCTGAAGCCTCCCAAACATCCTTTACAATTGTCCCAAAATCCGGGTGCCTCATCTAGAAATCAAAAAATTTGAAAGGCCTCCTTCGGAGAACTGGATTCTCCACTTTGACCACCATAGGAGAGTGGTCTGAGATACCAGGAGCAAGAAACGAAGCCTCCGAGAAGGAAGAGGAAAGCATCCAAGCAGGGTTGACCAAAACCCTATTGATCTTCCTTGCCTTCCGAGAAGCCCCTGAAGAAGTAGACCAAGTGTAACGAAAGCCCACATACCTGAGGTCGTCCAGCTCCGCCTGATCCATACACTGACTGAACTCATCAAAGCATGGTAACCAAAGGTTCGAGCCTCCTGACCTATCAGAAGGGTCCTTGATAGCATTGAAGTCACCCATCACTAACCAAGGAACACTCTGAAAGGTAGAACTCCTACTCACAACGTCCTCCCAAAGGGGTCTTCGAGAAGTGAAAGAGTGTTCAGCATAAACAATAGTAATGCAGCAAAAAGCTCCAGAATCTAAGGACGTAAGGTTCCCATGGATTACCTGATCCGAAACCGACAACACATCAAAGGAAACAACAGAGGGATTCCACCCAATCCAGATCCTTCCTCGGTGCAAATAATCATAATTAGCCATCCAGATCCAGCTCGACATTAAATTCCCCGAAATAGAAGAAAACACATCTTGAGGAACTTTCGTCTCAACTATCCCGAGCAAAGCTAACCGATTGGATAAAATAAGGTTCCAAACCTCTGCTTGTCTTAGGGGGCCAACGAGGCCTCTAATATTCCAGCAGCCTATATACGTATTTAAAAAAGAAGGGAAGAGGAGGTTACCTCTTTTTGGAAGAGCTACGCCTGGTGGAAGGCCGAGCCACACGGACCGTTGGAGGTGGGGGATCAGGAGCCAAGGCTAGCACCTTGTCCTGCATATTCTCGGGTCTCCTACTATCGGGAGGAACCTTCAGAGGGGAACATGGTGATAGAAGATCATCATCAGAGGAGAAATCCAGGTTATCCGCGCCTTCATGGTTCTCAACCGGGCTGGACAAACCAGGATCATTTGCCACCGAAGGCCTGCTAATGTCATCCGAAGAGACAGAGGGTTCACCCGATTGCCTAAGGGAATTTCTGAGCCCTTTAGTAACTTTTCAGGTATATGTTGAGGCAAGAGGCAATCCCTCATCAACAGCTGCAGCTTTGAACTTCAACGAACGCCCTTCATCACTAGAGTTGACCTAGATGGTCGAGTTTGGGTCTACTGGGGTAGGGGCCTTCTTTTTCTTGCCAACCACCAGCTTCCAAGGTTGTTCCTGAGCAGCAGCACCATCCGCAATAGAACCCGAGGGCTGGGCAAGGTCTGTAGAAACGTGGGTAGCTAGGTTTCGCCCCTTCACCACCCCCTGAAAAGGGGTGGGGTTGTCTTGACACTTATGGCCAAAGACTCCGCACTTTGGGTACTAACGGCCTCCATTCATAAACGACCACAATATTCCATGTAATCCCATCCACATTAACATCAACCGAGGAGGTTTACCAACAGAGCTGGCAATGGCACTAATAGCCGGAGCCGACCACAAGTCAAGAGGGAGGTTCTTAAGTCTTATCCAAACCGGGATAGAGACTTGGTTGTTCTTTTTCAATTCCATGGGTGGCTTCCACTACTGTAAAACAAGGGGCACTCGAGCCACAGTGAGCGGTCCCTTCTCCAATAGCTTCCTACGGAATGTAGAATCTGGGATATGAAAAAGGAAAAATCCTTAGTCGTCGGCCAACACGTTAAGAAGCTTAGCCCCCCAAGTATTCTTCAGAGTTTGCTCAACAAGCTGAAACGGAAGTCGCTTTCCTACAAAATAACCCATTAGGTATTCACTCCATTTCGGATCTGCAGCTTGCAGCACTTCTCCGGGCAAGTTTACCACCGGTCTTTCCTCCACAGAAGAAGGAGGGATGAACATAAGGTCATAGCCCTTAGCAGCCAATCGCGCCACATTGGCCCACGAACGAGCTTGAGGAGGCCTAGACGAACTAGCCAGCTTATTCATGGGCCTCTTATTAAGGGCCCGCGCACGGCTTTGGCCCCTAGACCTTCCTTCCCGAGCCAGCTTGAGTTGTTTAATGAGCGCAGCATCAGTCCCAAGCAGAGCAGATCCCTTACCAGGTCAAGGGGGCAATCCAATATTCCCAAAAGGCCGGGAACCTTCAGCCCGAGGTGGAGGGCTACGTCCCTTCCCACCAAAAGCATTAACGGTGGCCTCAGCCAAGGAGGAAGCCATCAAAACAAGCTACCTCACCAGCAGCCCAACAACACCCGCTACAGTGCAACCAACAAATCCATTCCAGGCCAATCGAAGGGAGAGGGGAGGTACTTACACGAGCCCCAGCCACCACAAGGCCCTATGAACCGCCCTCCAAACCAACATGAGCAGAGCAAAGCAGATCTCGCGAGACTAGAGAAGCAGCGAATCGGGTCTGGAATAGGGCAGCTTCGAACTCCACTTCAAGGCCAAGACAGGGCAAATTGATCGGTGGAAATATGGAGGGTAGACCAAGGAAGAACCCCTCCAAAAATTGGAGCAAACGGTCGGCTGTAGCACCCGGAGCAAGCACCGAACCAGACGGCGTGAATAGGACCAGTTTCGCCCCTTTTAGAAAGGAGGATGAATAGTATATCGAGAAGAAACAAATGCCTACCAAACACTAATTCTTTTATCATGAAAAACACTAAATTGATATATATGTGATAAATTTACTCAAAACTCATATTTTAACCATAGAAAACTCTAAACTAGTATATCTGTGATAAATTTAACCCAATTAATTTTTTTGACCATTAAAAATTGGTACACATTTGATAAATTTAACATCTGTTAACTTCCGTCAAATTTTATTATTAAATTTGCCAATATGGATGGCACATAATGACGTGGTATGGTGACGTGGCAAGTTCACATGAAAATCCATGAGGTAAATTAACCCTCCCCCCCAAACAAATTTGTTAGAGGTGTATCATTAAATGTATAAGTTTAGAATTTTTCGTGGTATTAACCATATAGATTTCGACGTATACCATGTTGCCATGTGTCATCCACATTAGCAAATTTAATAGCAAAATTGACAAAAATTAATATATGGTGAATTTGTTACAAGTGTACCAATTTGGGATTTTTCGTGATGAAAAAGTTAATTTGAAGTAAATTTGTTACATGTGTATCAATTTAGGATAATTTATGGTACAAAAATATCTTGGTGTAAATTTGTCAAGAGTGTACTAATTTAGGATTTTTCCTGTCAAAAAATTAGTTTATGAAAAATTTGTCACATGTATACCAATTTAGAATTTTTTGTAGTATTAACTCTTAAAAATAAGGAGACTAAAATATATCTCGGGTTTGATATATATTTTTCCCAAGAACAAGTTCTCCACTCCGTGGCACTAGGCTCTGTTAGTATTTATGCACATTGTCTGAGATATGGATGGGTTTATATAATCTTCTTTAAGATTATGTGAAAGAAAATCCCCCAGTGCCATCATGAGGTTACACCAATCATATTATAATTGACAAGATCTCGAATATAAAAATAGAACTATTTAAAATAAAATATATTTACAAAAACTAATAATTGAATTTGGTACTGCCATCTCATGATATATCAGATATTATGTTTATTCACATTCATTTGATAACCCCCTTTTTTTTTTTTTTGGGTATAGGAACTATATAATTAACATATCACACAATTAATTGACTAATGAATATATGCAAAATATGTTTGTGGCATGTATATTTGTTTGGCTAAGATGGTTCTCGAATCAAATATCTTTCACCGAAAAAGATGCTTCTTCGAATTTATTATTTGTTTCGGGTTTTGTGTTATTTCAAAAAGGAAGTTACGGATTCTTATGCAACTATAATAAAAATAAGGGATAAATCTAAAGCAATTGAAAGTAAATGTGAAAAAGGGATAAGTACAAATAGTCGAAACTAAGCATATTTAGGTTTGTTGTGCGAATGTGCCCTTATAATCTAACGTTGTGAATAATCGTCCTCTGACAATTATCACTTCAATTTCAAATATTCTAGAATCTTTGGTACCACGCTAATAACTATATCCATCATGTTTTCGGTACCAAACTCTTTAGAAACTGTTTTCATATTTATCCTTTTGCTCATGGGCGATACTTGGTACTGAATCATCGGTATCTTTGATAGCAAGTCTCGCCCGGACTATTTTAGGCCTGCTCTCTTGTGTATCAAGCTTGGTGGGCTTTGTTATCTGTCCATGGTCCATTAGGCTGATTTTTGGCGCTAATTTATACGCATAATTGTTTTACTCTAAAAGAACAAGTATTTCATCTGTTGTAATAACTGGCGCAGCGGAAGCAAATCGAAACATTTGTAATTATGTCAGGAGCTATAGAAATTGACAGAAATAAAATGAAGAACAATAAAAAAGAGTCAACATAAATTTACATAATTCGGTCCGAATGTCGGAATCTACATCCACGAGGAGAGTCAGCACATAATCCATTATAAATAGGAGAGTTATAGGACTACAATCACTTATGCACTCGAGTGTTTCCCCGACCCTAGTATATACCCAATACTTATGGTATTTAACAACTCAACTCAATAGACTTGACTCTAGAGACAATTCTCTCCAAACTTACGCCTCTCTCTCTCTTGAGCTCTCACTTCTTTCTTACCTCCCTATGGCCTCCAATGTCCTCCTTTTATAGGAGCATGAGAAGAGAACAAGACAAATGGAGACTCCTACATATGTCAACAGCGGCGCCTACTTTTGATATCATGGCCCTCCATGCAGTTGAAGATAGCATGTGTACATGACCGTTATGCACCCTAGAGCATAGCTACTACCGTCCCTATCTTCATTTAACAAAAGGACAAAGTTAGCTCGCAATTGTCACTGACGCTCACCAAACAAATCTACGGGCATGCACACATGAGAGATGGTAGTCAAATAAACATGTACCCATAATCTTTGAAGACAACCATGCAGATGGCGTGGGTTGCCGTCTTCGAAGATCTTGTTCTTAGCCAACACTCCTTCCATGCATAGAGAATGTTCTGGCTTTGATATACTTGCTCGCTCAACACTATCGATTGTTGCGTGTGACTTTGAGCAATAAATGCTCTAAGTGTGTATTGGGTATTGTATTGGACTCAAACTCAAGATATAATTTAATAATTCTCCACCTTGATTTGAGTTTGTAGCCAAGTTATAGTGCTCCTTTTTTCATGTAGGCTCTCCCAACGCTTGATGGGCACTCATACTCTATAGACGCCAATCGAGCTCATACAGAGCTCGAGCTTTGCTAATGGAACAGGTTTTGTCATCATGTTTGCGGGGTTCTCTGCCGTTGCTATTTTCTTCGCAACAATCTTACCCTTCACTATGACATTCTAGATGAAATGGTACCTAATATTAATATGCTTCGTTCACTCATGATATATCGGATTATAAGCTAAATATATTGCATCTTGATTGTCATAGTGTACAATGACGCTTTTTCGCTGCAGTCCAAGGTCTGTGACTAAACCTCTTAGCCATATTAGCTCCCTTGCTACAAAGGTCAGTACTATATACTTTGCCTTAGTCGAAGATAAGGCAACATCATCTTATAAAGACGCCTTCCAACTTACTGCACCACCTACTAGCGTAAACACGTATCCTACTAATGATTTGCGGTCATCCAATTTATCGATGTAATCTGTATCCACATATCCTATGGTCTCATTACCATTGCCGTTCCTCCAATTCACAATGCCAATGCCTGTTGTCCCTTTTAAATATCTAAGAATCCATTTCATAGCTTCCTAGTGAGTCTTACCTAGGCGCTTCATGTAATGGCTGACAACATTTACACCTTGTGAAATGTCAGGCCTAGTGCATACCATGGCATACACAATACCATCCATTACACTAGTATAAGGAACACCGGACATGTGCTCCTCCGCCTCCTTTTTAGCCTACGGTGATAGCTTGTCGGAAAGTTTAAAATGTGTGGCTAAAGGAGTATTTACAGATTTTGCCGACTGCATGTTAAAACGTGCCACAATCTTCTTAATATATTTCTTTTGAAATAGACGTGACGTTCCGACAACCCTGTCACGTAAAATCTCCATACCCAATATTGTCTTAGCAACACCTAAATCTTTCATCTCAAAATTAGCACTCAACTGTTGCTTCAGCACATCAATATTAGACATATGTTTAGCTGTTATCAACATGTCATCAACATATAATAACAAGTAAATCAAAGTCCCATCCTCCAATCTCCTAAATAAACTGTGACATCCTGATTTTCAGGTTCTGTTTTCGATTGGATAAGTTGGGCTTTTCATCGACGCGCCTATAGTTATTTTCTTCGAGTTGGCCACTTACGAGATAACTCACCTATCAGGTGAAGTCGTTAAGGGATTTTAACGCAATAGATTTAGGAATTCAACCAGAATTCGACTACTCGACCGTGCTAATCTGCAAGGGTCATTACAGCACAATTAAAAATCGATCAGAGACTGGAGATAGGTCGATTTGACAGAGGTGTGTGATTAAGTGTGGGTGATTCCACCTGATTGCAAAATTCTTGTCGATCGGCACTAGACCGATTTTTCTGTCGTTTTGGGTACTTTATGCCCGTATTTGAAATCTTGAGATTTTCATGACAACTGAGAGTCGCCAATGTGTCGAAGATGTACATTGTGGTTCGAAAATAATCGACCACGGGTCAATTGCACTAAAAATTCCAAAAAGCTACCCGGTAGGTTAGGTTACGCAAAAGTTGCGTCAGATTGAAATTAACCGCTAGTTGAACCTAATTTCAGAAATTGAAAGTTTTGTTATGTCACGATTTATTTTAGGAACGTCGATTCATCCTCCAAAGAATTTTCGACGAGCTCGGGATTTTTACGGAAAAATCAATTCGGATGATTCGGAAAAGAAAGGAATTTCGGAGGGGCTAAATTGAAGGGATGTTTGGCCTCCAAAGTGAGCTAATTGGTGAAAGGAAAGTGTGGAAATTGCGTGGGCTTCTTCTTCAACAAAATTGGACATCAAATTGGAGAGATTTGTTAAGAAATTGAATTTCAGACATTTCGGAAAAAGGAAATAGAATTCGGATGAGTGTGGGATATTTTATTTAACTTTCCCACCTCCTTCGATCTCTCTCTTGCACGTTTCCCCTCCATCTGACCACCCTTTGTCGTATTCTCCCATTACTTTTTCTCCCTTTGACTTTGTGGGCTCCTCCTTATCCTTCCCTCTTTGTCGACATCTCTCTCTCGTCCCTCTCTTCTTGCGCACGCCAAGCCAGCTGCCCCCCTCTTCAATCTTCTCGTGCACACCTCAGCCGCCCCTCCCTCTTCTTCGAGCGTCCCACTTCACCGAAGTCCCCTGCTTCGGTCTTCTACTTTGCTTTCATTTCTTCTCACTCGGACGAGCTGCTTCTAGTTTCCTTCATTCCCTTCAAAGACTCCGTCTCCTTCCACCGAACCTGCTGCTCCATCGTGGTCCATCTCCACCGAAGCACCCCTATAGCTGCCATATGTCTTCCAATTCTGCTCGTGTCTTCCTCACGAAGTCAGCCCCTCACGAAGTTTACTCCACCAGCGGATTCGCCTCCTGCCTTCACGCCAACGGAGCCACCAGCGAATTACCTCCCTCTGCCACCAACTCAACTGCCAGCCCTCCACTCACAAAGCCAGTCAACTCCAGCGGATCAAACTCCCCCAGTAGTGATCGAACTCTACAACTCCATTATCATTTTGTCTTCTCCACCGATTCTTCTCTGCTGCAGCTCCACGTCCGCAAATCTTTCACCGAGATAGCCCTGCTGCAGCCCACGCAAGTTTCAGCTTCATCATCCCTCTCTCGAAGTCGAATCGAGCAGTTCCAACGATCAGCCACTGAAGCTAGCAATGCTTCTCCAAGCACCTCAACCCACACGTCCACTGCCCCAATGCCTGACTCCTCACTAGCTCACCGCCTCGTCGAGACCACAGGAACTCCTTGACCGCACCACCAGTAGCCCCGACAGTAGCTCAACTCACCAAATAGCCGAGATCATCCAGTAGATCAGAACCGGGCAGCAACCGTGAGGCTTTGTGGCCCGTTTCCAAGTTCTTCCGGGTGTCGCCGCTTCAGAGTTTGTCGCCCGCCGTCACGCCGTCGTCGCCATGGACTCACCGGATCGCTAAACCAGTGAGTTTACTCCCTAAACTTTACTTATGGAGTTAATGATGCTTAAGATTTGATTATTTTAGGCTAAGTATGGTTTATGTGGTTAGTTAGAACGGATTAGCGATTTAATTACTCGTTATTGCATGTTAGATGGTCAGATCAGCTTAATTAGCAACTAGATAGGTTGTATTATTTATCTAGATTGGTTTGGGATTTTTCCGAGCCTGTTTCGTCATTTAATTAGGCTTTTCTGGCCTAAGTTTGCATTTATGGCATTTAAATGTATTTATTTAATTATTTTTTGTATTTATTTAATTATTTATTATTTTCTGGAAATTATACCGGGATAGTCGATGATCGGAATTTTGTACTGATTGCAATGTTATGATTGGTTTATTTAATTGAGTGTTGATTTGTGCAAATTGAGTGAGAATTGTAATTTTGGATATTTATTCCAAAATTGAATAATTTCAGTATTTAATTAGAAAATAGCGGGCGTCAGTTTACAACGCCACAAAGGTGTTTGTGGACTATATTAAATAGTGGGATTTTCTAAAAGAAAAATATTGTGTTTTTGGCTTAGGTCGATCGTGTACCCACACACAATTATTTTTATCGAGTACTTTTAACTTGGTGATTTATCAGCTCGTGAGAGCATATGTGCATGTCAGCTTATGTGAGCATATTTATCATTAGCTTTTGGGACTCTTTGCATGTCAGCTTGTGAGAGCAGTATACTGTATTAGCCTATGTGCTTGATACGTCAGCTTGCGAGGGCAATATACATTTTATCAGCTTTTAGGCCCATCTGCACGTCAGCTTGTGAGAGCAATATACTATATCAGCCTATGAGCTTTGATACGTCAGCTTGTGAGAGCAGTATACCTTATCAGCTTGTGTGAGCTAAGATCGTTATATTAGTTTGTGAGAGCACGATCTATATTATCAGCTTGTGCGAGCTACTATCTATCTATATCAGCTTGCAAGAGCTACAACCATATATTGCGGCTTGTGAGAGCATTGACTGATTATTATAGCTTGTCTGAGCAGTGGTCATATTGAATTGATAAATAGTACTGTTGGTATAGAATTGAATTGATTGGCTGATTGATCGATGATTTGATTTGAATCGAATTAATTGGTTGAGATCATGAACTGTACTGACTTGTAGGAAGGAACTGAGGCAAAAGTAAGTCATCTATCTTGTGTATGCATAGGTAGCCTTTAGGCGTATTTCCTTCCTAGTTGGAGCTTAGGGAGTGGATTTGCTGAGACATTGTCTCACCCCGTCGTGGGCTTAACTTTTCAGGGTCTTAGTGTGAAGACCCCAGAGCTTGAAGCGGAAGGGTTAGAGCATGGGTGGCTCAAAAGTTATTTTTGGAGATAGACCTCCTGTACTTAGACCCTAGAGTTGGCCTCGTTTGTAAACCAGATTGTTTATAAAAGCTGTGTTGAATGATTTGAAATTTATCATCCTACCTTTCTATCCCACGTTTATTGTGGTAAGGAGATTAGTAATTCGCTTCCGCATGTGCATTAAAATGAATGGGTCGGCGACGCGTCCTAAGATGTCGCAAAAATTTATTGACTACCAAAGGATGGGCACGCACTCGAGGAGTGGGGCATGACATCCCTGCCCGAAGTGGTATCAAAGCTGGTCGATAGTTGGAGTGATAAGGTGCGATAAGTTTGTGGGATAGTTAGTAGGAATGACTTTTATTTCATGCTGATGCATGTGTTTGATAGCTAATTGGTAAATTGTTTTGTGGGGATCACTTAGTTTCTAATTCTATGTGGAATTGGAAAGTAGGTTCTGTAAGAATCTTGCATAATGAGTGATCAGGAGTAGATGACTCCTAAAAAGAGAACCATTGGACTTGCTACTCAAGGTAGAGCATCGACAAGGGTCGGTACTCGAGGTGGTCGTGGTAGAGCGCCGGCTCAGGCCAACGCGAGTGAGAGAGTACCGCCGCAGGCCGATACTGAGAGTGTAGAAGCACCGAGTGATCCTAGGTTCGACAGGATCGTTTAGGCGCTAGTGACCTTTGGGAACTTGTTGGGCCAGCAAGCATGGGACCAAGCCGCTGCTATTACCGTTGTCACTGCCGTCGCCAATGCCGCAACCGTTGTTGTTGCCGCACCTACTGAGGCCTAACTTGGAATTGTGATTGGGGAGTGAGCCACCGCATCTAGGTCGCGGTTCAGTTTAGGTAGAGTTGGAAATAGGTTTGGGAAGAAACCTTTGATTGAAGGAAGGTATCCCATTCTGCCCAACAAAAAGGATGGGATTGGAAAGTCAATGCCTAACTTGAACGAGGTGTGTCATTTCTGTAAGAAAAGACATGGTTCAGCTCCATGTTATACTAGGACGGGAGCTTGTTTTAAATGTGGCCAGCACAGCCATCAGGTGAGGGACTGTCCGCGTAGGTCCAAGTGAACACAAGCACCGTTACCGCAGATAGGACGCCACTAGGATGGCAAAAGAGACGTGAACGAACCGACCATGCACCGATCAGAGGAAGAATATTTTTGGGGTGATTTTATCAGAGTAGCGCAGCGGAGTTTGATTAAGTTGCTAGAATTTCAGTTTGTTGTAATAAAGTTATAGAAAGAAGAATCACTGGCTATAGTTGTACTTGACTAGTTGCTTATGTATGACTTTGAAATCATATACAAAATGAGTTGGCTCAAGGAACATCTGGTGGTAATGAATTGTTGTCGTGAAGTAACCCAGTTTAATCCGTTAGCATGTGAAAGTTTCAAGTTTTCTAGGAGTCGAGAAGGATCCTCGATTACTCTAATCTCGTCGCTTGAGGCAAGCCGTTTGTTAGATGGGGGTTGTCAAGGTTACTTAGCAACTGTCGTGGATATGATAGTTGAGGAGCTGAAGATCGAAGATACTGCTGTAGTATAAGAGTTCCAGACGTGTTTCCAAAGGAATTGTTGGGTTTGCCCCCAGAAAGGGAGATAGAGTTTGTGATCGAGTTAATGTTGGAGAAGACTCCTTTGAGGTTTTGAAGCTGACAAAACTTATTCAAAGCCTATTCTGAAGAATTCCAGAATTTTGTGTCAAAGTCTGATGACTCCTAGACTCTATGTCAAAGTCTGAAAAACTCCAGACTTTAGGTCAAAGTCTGCCACTCTGATAAATTCCAGACTAAATGAAAGTGAAGGATGAAGACTTTTCCAGATAAGGGATTATCTTTCTTTCTTTAAGGAATTGGTTCGCATGGATTATATATGGATTTCTGGTTGGAAATCACATCTACGAGATTGGAAATCTTCATTAGAATCAATTTAGATTCACCAAATCTTTTTGAAGGGCAAGTATTTTTAGAAAGAATCTACTTATGAAAACCAAGATCCTGATTATATGGGCAAACAGGATTAACGTGCTTTCATCACAATCATCAAACGGCTCGAGATCTTCTTGATTGATTTTGTCCAACGGGTTGATTGGAAGAATTTCTTTGGAAAGTGCCAACGGTTGAGAAGGCATGAAGGAGTATTTAAGGAGGACTCTCCAGTTGTTTGATAGAGTGCGTGAAAGAGAAATTCCAAAGTCTGAAACTTCCTACATCTTGTTACTTCTTACTCTGTGCTCTAAACTGTACTCAAAAGAGAGAAAATTATAGTATGACTTTGTGAGAGAGCAGTATATACTCCTCACTTTGAAGTTGAGATCACAAGACTGTAAATTTTCTTTTCATTCACAGTGGAATTCGGCCAGAAGACTGTCAGCGTGGGAGAGTGGACGTATGCTTGATCTAAGTCGAACCACTATAAATTATGTGTTCATATTCTCTTCCCTGAACTTCTTTATTTTGCTCGTAGCTCTATTTTATTGCCAAAGTCTAAACTAGCTAAAAGTCTGTTGTTCTTCAGACTCAGTTTCTAAAGTAAAATATTTTCACTATTCTTTGCGAAAAATTATTTTCACACCTATTCATCCCCCTTCAGGTGTTTATACTAGCACTAACAGTTAGCACCCGGGACAGAGCCAATCTTTAAGGCTCCTTACCGGATGTCGTTGTTTGAGTTGAAAGAACTGAAGGGCAGATGTAGGAATTGTTGGATAAGGGATTCATACTGATAGGGCTAGTAAGAGCACCTAGAGGGGGGTGAATAGGTAATCAAGGAAGTTTTTGCGAAACTTAAACAAAATAAATCAGCTCCTAAGAATAATAGACTAAAGGTGTAAAAGACTTATAAACAATTAAATAAATCCACGAATTAAAGTAAAGAGAATTAGGGATAGAGAATCAAAACACAAGGTTTATAGTGGTTCGGCTTAGTTCAAGCCTACATCTACTCTCCCGCACTGACAGCCCACTGGCTGGATTCCACTAAGAACCAAAAGAGATTTTACAGTCTCACGTCCTTGATTCCACAGTGTAGAGACTCTGCTACACTTCCTCAAGGTCTCACAAGTATCTAATATCTTTTTGAGTACAATTTGAGCTCAACAATTGAAACAGCAAAGAACAAGGAGTTTTAGACTTTGGAATTTTTCTTTCACGCACACTCTCAAATAACTTGAGCGTCTTTCTTATATACTTCTCTATGCCTTCATACCCGTTGGCACATTCTAAAGGAGTTCTTTTAATCAACCCGTTGGACATAATCAATTAGGGAGATCTCGAGTTATTTAAGGAATGTGATGATAGCCCACCAATCCTGCTCGCCCATACAATTAAGATCTAAGTTTTTCCAAGTATACTTCGCCAATCAACAGATCTATTTACTCGAATTAATTTCAATACGAATAATAGATCTTGAGATGCTATCTCCAGCCGTGATAGCTTCTTCAACCATACGAATCAAATCCTTAAAGATATACTCGCATCTGGATAAGTCTTCTTCAATGGATAATACTTTTCTTCGTCGGTCTTGAAACTATCAGTGAGGGCAGACTTTAAATCTTGAGTCTGGAGGTCTTCAGACTTTGATGATAGAGTCTACAAGTCTTTAGACTAGACTGATGGAAACGTTTTGTCAACTTCAAAACAAATAGGGAAGTTTTCTCCAACAATCTCCCATTTTTCTATGGTGACAAAACTTTCCTGCAAATTTGGATACTTTTGACCTACAAGACAACACTTAAAGCAAACCAAGATATCTCATAAAAGATAAGTAGATTAGGATAAGGATAGTAGCGATTCTGCAAACACAGAAAACGTGTTAGTCCTGTATAAACAACTATCTTTACCATAATGAAGGCTTAAGTTACTGCAAGCAAACGAATCATCAGTCCAAACTAGTCCAAGTCACAACCAAACAAAAGATAAGTCCATAAACCAATCAAAAGAAAAACAGAGTCAAATCTGCACCAACGTCTCCCCCTTTTTATCAACAGCAAAAAAGTGGAGAACAAATAAAAGAGATGTTTTCAAAAAAAGTTAAGATCATGGCTGTTTTGGAAGGCAAACAAGCTCGAACTCTCCCATAGAATGCACTGTCTTCTCAAGCCTTGTAAAACTCTGCTTCAATGACTGAAACTCTTCACCCTGCATAGTAGACTGCACTTGATTCTTCAAAGCTTGTAACTGATCGTGCAAAGACACTGAAGTGGCCATGAAAGCATTCTTGAGATCCTGCATCTCATACCCCAGAGCATATTGCTGCTTATTTACATCCAATAAAAGCTCTAACAGTCTTGAAAAGTCTGCTGTTTGCTCTATTGCAGTACTGGGACCAGCCAAGTCGATTCTAGGGGTTTTGAGAGTAGATAGAACTTCAGCAGAATGTCCACCATGACTATGAGTGGATGCTTCGAGATGATGAGAGGCATACACATCCTCTAGATCCGCTGTAGAACGACTCACATCACTAGTAAAGATGGGTGAAGAAATACATTTCTGTCCAACAGCTCCCCCTGTTTTGTTGCCTTTAGGTGGAGTAGGTATGATTTCTTCTTGATCAACTTCAGCTTCAAAGTGATGCGCGTCACTAGTTCCAGTTCCTGCCATCTCAGAATTGCTGGACAAGGAGATAGCCAAAGTTGGCTCAAAAGAGTCTTTTTGACCCTGGTCTTTTTCTCCTTCTTGTCCTCTTTCTACTTCTCCTTCATCTCCTCTTCTTTCCTCTTCTCTTCTTTCTTCTTCTTCCTCTTCTCTTCTTTCTTCCTCTGTCCTCCTCTATTCTTCATCTTCCTTCTCTGTCCCTTCTCTCTCTTTTTCTCCTTCTTCTGGCTCTTCTCGAGTCTCTTGAAAACTAACAAAACTCTTCAAATTTCGTAAGGCTGAAAGAGTCATTTCATCCTCATCATCTTCATCCTACAAGATGAGTATTCTTTTCCTCTTTACTGGAGTAGCCATAGGCTCCTTGCCTTTCCTCTTTGTTGCAGCTAAGTCTTGCTTTGCCTTCACAGGAGACTTATCCTTCATATGCTCTCTTGTTCAGCTCTTTCAATCGCATCTTGGTGACCATTCTAAATCCAATCACCATTGGAGAAATAGTTGTCAAACATAATGGTGCAGGGATATGAATTTTAAAATGTCTCAAAAGACGCGAGATAATAGCATGATAAGGATGTTGTCCCTTATCCTTCACCACTGATCGGTACATGTGAAACAAGATGGTGTGGGGCAGAGAGAATTTGTAGCCAGTGTTGATGGCATACATCAATTTCGCTTTAGACCGGGAGACATCTGTCTTGGAGGTCGACTTTGGACGGACGTAGTTGATGACGATCTTGTGCAACAAGATGTTAGAGGCATTCATCCTAGAATAGTAAATCTTGCCTTCAACATCTTGATCTTTCACCAATGACAGAGTAGCATGAGTAGCAGAGACACTAATTGGTTGGAAACTCGATCTTTCCACCCCAATTATGTCAGCTAGTGTATCCATATTCACCAAAAACTCATTCTCCCTCACAGTGAAAGAGAAACTGTTTGCATCCAAGAAAGATAAGTTCGAGTAAAAGTATGTTGTGAGTTCAAGATAAGCTATAGTAGATTCAGAAAAAAATCGCTCCAATTGTAGTAGAGCAAACTTCTCTCGCAGACTTACTTTCACCGAATCAAGAATGTCAAAATCGACACTTCTAGGATTCAGGGCCCCTCTCTTCATCAAATTCAAGTAAACCCTCTCATGGCTTTTTGATTTGAAAAGACTTGAACCATCATAAGCAACATTTACAGCCACTCCCGATCTAGGCTGAAAATGGGTAAACATGCGTTCATCGTCGTCCTGTCCTTGTGGTTGATTAACAGTCCTAAAGCGTGGGTCACTAGGGAAGTTAGCGAACGCTTTTTCAGCCGAACTCTTTTCGGCAATACCCATCTTTTCCATATCATGCAGAAAAAGAGTCACATTCTTATAACCTCTCTCTTTCAGGTGTTCATCAATCAAGGACATAGGAGTTCCTCCTCTTTTCAAATTAGAATAAAACTTGTAAGCAACTTAAGGAGTTAATGTTCTTACAGGTTCCACTTCCTCCAAAACTTCTTCTTAATGAGTCAGTGATGAAGTTTAACGCTGCTGAGAAGGTTGTTGCTGTCTTTGTCGCTGAGGTGGAGTAGAATCTTCTTCTTCGGTTAAGTTGAAGTGCGTAGGACCCTCAAGCATGTGCCGTGGTCCCCTGCTTGCAATTCTTGATGACTTTCTCGAAGACATTGTCTCTTCAAGGGAGAAATTCACAGTCTTGCTCGAAAAGTGAAAAATTTTTGGATTAAACAACAGGGAATGTGAGAGCAAGTGGGAGTTTGGAATTCTAGGGTTTTGAGAGTGAAAATGAAGAAGACAGATTTCAACAGTATATAAAGCAAGTGAAGCGAGGTAAACGAAGCAACATAAAAGGAAAAAGTAAAAATGTCTTTTCGAAAAAGAATAACTGCCTTTTTGAAAATAGATAACTGTCTTTTCGAAAATGAGTAAATGTCATAAAGGAAACTTGAAAGAATAATTTCAATCAATCAGCAATTAATGAGTAACCATACATTTTCAAGTTTTTAACCAAAAATTAAATTTCCAATATCGAAATAACTTACAGTCGTAACTCTTGGTCTTCTGAGTCTGAACACCTTCAGACTTTATCTTTGAGTCTGAACTCCTTCAAACTTTAAAATATAAGATGTTAAGTCTGGTGCGAATAGACTCAAATAGGCATTTTTCCAGTGGCTTTGTAAATATGTCCGCCAGCTGATTCTTTGAATTAATGAATTGGATCATAACTTCTCCATTTTAAACATGATCTCTAATAAAGTGGTGTCGAATCTCTATGTGCTTTGCTCTTGAATGAAGAATTGGATTTTTTATGAGATTTATTGCACTGGTGTTGTCACATTTGATCTTGGTGCATGAGTCTTCAATTCCAAAGTCTCTTAGTTGTAGTTTTATTCATAGGATTTGAGAACAGCAACTTCCAAGGGCCACATACTCTGCTTCTGCTGTTGAAAGAGCTACAGTACTTTGCTTCCTTGAAAACCAAGATACTGTCCTGTTACCAAGCAATTGACAAGTACTGGAAGTACTCTTTCTATCAACCCTGCAACCTGCTAGATCTGCGTTTGAATATCCAAGAAGAGTAAAGTCTCATTCTTTGGGATATTACAGACCTAACTTTGAGGTTGTTGCAACATATTTGATGATGCGTTTTGCAACACTTAGATGAGATTCTTTGGGATCAAATTGAAATCTAGCACAAATGCAAACACTAAACAAAATGTCAGGTCTAGAAGCAGTAAGATAAAGAAGTGAACCAATGATACTCCTGTAGATCTTCTAGTCAACTTTCTTTCCTCCTTCATTTTTGTCCAGCTTCGAAGAACTTGACATTGGTATATCAGTCTTTTTGCAATTCTCTAATCTGAACTTTTTAACGAGTTCTTTAGCATATTTTTCTTGGTGAATGAAAATTCCTTCCTTCAATTGTTTCACTGGTAGTCCGAGAAAGAAGGATAGTTCACCCATCATACTCATCTCAAATTAATCCCGCATAGACTTAGAAAACTTCTTGCACAGGTTTTCGTTAGGTGATCCAAATATAATATCATCAATATATATTTGAACAAGTAAAAATTTTTTACCTTCTCTTTTAATAAACAAAATAGTATCTACTTTTCCTTTAACGAAGCCATTTTGAATTAAAAACTTACTTAACCTATTGTACCAAGCTCGAGGAGCTTGCTTTAACCCATATAACGCCTTTTTCAGTCTGAATACTGAGTCTGGTTTCTTTGGGTCTTCAAATCCAGGAGGTTGTTCCACATAGACTTCTTCTTGAATAAATCCATTTAGGAATGCAATTTTGACGTCCATTTGGAATAACCTGAAATTCTTATAACAAGCAAAAGCAAGTAATAATCTAATTGCTTCTAACCTTGCTACTGGAGCATAGGTCTCATCATAGTCTATCCCTTCTTCTTGTGTATATCCTTTGGCCACCAGTCTTGCTTTATTCCTTACCACTTTTCCTTTTTTGTCCATCTTGTTGCCGAAAACCCATTTAGCTCCAATAATAGACTTATCTTTTGGTTTGGGAGTTAATTCCCAAACATCGTTAATGCTGAACTGCCTGAGTTCTTCTTGCATTGCTTCAATCCAGCTTTCGTCAGTTAAAGCTTCTTCTATGCTTTTGGGTTCTATTTTAGAAATAAGTGCCACAGCGCTAGACTGTTCTTGCCTTTTGGATCTGGTACGAATCCCTTCATTAATGTCACTAATAATAAGTTCTTTGGGATGACTAGACTTGTGCTTCCAGTTGCTGGTCAATTTGACAGATTGTTGTTCTTCTCCTTCAGTTGATTCTTCAACATCCGTTCGTTGTTGTTCTTCTGAAGTCTAAGCTGCTTCAGGGGAGGTAGACTTTGTAGAGTCTGGAGCAGGTTCAGATTCTTCAGGTTGAGTCTGAATCGATTGATTTTGCAAAGAGTCTTGAAATTCGACATTCATCGATTCTTCCATAGACTGAGTCTTCTTGTTGAATACTCTGTAGGCTTTGCTAGAGGTTGAATATCCAAGGAAGATTCCTTCATTTGATTTTTCTTCAAACTTACCAATTCGATCATTTGAATTTTTCAAGACAGAACATTTGCTACTAAACACATGAAAATAAGAAACAATTGGCTTCCTTCATTTGAATAACTCATAGGGAGTTTTCTCTAGAATAGGCCTTAAGAATACTCTGTTAATAATATAACATGATGTAGAAACTGCTTCAGCCCAAAAATGAGAAGAAATATTACTTTCAATTAAAACAGTTCTTGCCATTTCTTGCAAAGATCTATTCTTCCTTTCCACAACTCCATTCTGTTCTGGAGTGTATGGAGAGGAGAAAATGGAGAGGAGAAAACATGCTGAAAACCTGATTCATTACAAAATTTTGTAAAGTCTTAATTTTCAAACTCACGTCCATGGTCTGTCCGTATGCTTGAAATAGCATATCCTTTCTCATTATGTACTTTCTTGACAAACTTTGAAAAGTAAGAGAAGATTTCAGACTTACTTGCTAGAAAGTAAACCCAAGTAAATCGTGAATAATCATCTACTATTACTAGACAATATCTCTTTCTACCAATACTTTGAGTTCTAGTTGGTCCAAAGAGATCCATATGTAGGAGCTGCAATACACGATTAGTAGAAACTTGATTTATTGGTTTAAAAGAACTTCTAACCTGTTTTCCCAATACACATGGTGTGCATAAGTCAGACTTTTGATATTTTAGATTGGAGAGTCCTCGAACAAGCTTCTTGGAAGAAATCTTGGCAATTTGCTTCATGTTAACATGGCCAAGTTTTCGATGCCAAAGATTCACTTCATCTTGAATTGATATAAGACATTATGACCTTTCTGGTTTTATATCCAGAAAATAAATGTTCCCATGTCTTCGTCCAGTAAAATATTGAGAAAGATCTTTACTAGTTCCCGAACATATTCCTTCCTAGAAATTGATTTTGAATCATGTGCCGCACAGTTGACTAGTGTTGAGTAGATTGTAATTTAGTCCTTCTACCAAGGAGACATTGTTGATTGTAAGACTTCCAATCTTTACTGTTCCGCAACCAACAATTCTTCCTTTGCTATTTCCATCAAAAGAGACTTTTCCACCATTGGTTTGAACAAGTTTTATAAAACCATTTGAATCTCCTGTCATATGTCTTGAACAGCCACTATCTAAATACCATTTAACATTTTTCTTGATAGTGACCTGCAATTAAAAAAGAAGCTCAAGCTTTCTTTGGTACCCATATTTTCTTGGGTCCAGTGGAGTTAGTGCAATATACAATCTTTGCCCAATCCTTCTTAACAGGTCTCCAAACCATAGGACATTCTTTCTCAAAGTGTTCTGAATCGTTACACTTAGAACATTTGAGAGCACTTCAGCCAACAGGTTTTACAAAGATTTTTTGAAAATGATTTCTATAAAAGGCTTTTGTAGGTCTTTGTGATTCTTTCTTTTACTTTAGGAAATTCAATTAAAAGAATGGTTTCAGAAGTCATTCACAAGCCTGATTTGTTAAAGTAAGGTCTTTGTCTTGAAAGAATCTTTTCCAAATTTTCAAATCCTATTGAAAATCTTTTTGAAATATTTGAAATGTCATTTTTCAAAATGTATTTTCTTTTGAAAGAGAGTCTACATTTTCTTTTAAAACGGCAAAACTTTTGTCTAATTTTTCAAACTTTTCTTTCCAAGAGTTTTCCTATTGCTTCAGTATAGAATTCTCCCTTTTTAGCTCGGAAATCCTCTTAAGAGAAGTTTTGAGGCTAAGACAAAGTTCAGCAATGTATTTCAAGACTTTAGTAGGACATTTTAAGTTACTTACCTCGATTTCACTGTCTGAGTCTAAGTTTGTATTTATCTCAAAGTCTGATCTAATTCTGATTTTGCCATTAAACAAATATTGGCATAATCATCATCACTTTCTTCGCATTCAGTATCACTCCATGTTTCTGCTTTGAGAGCCCTTCTATATTTCTCAGCTTTTCCCTTCTTTTTCTTCAACAAATGATAATTAGGTCTGATGTGTCCATTTTTCTTGCATTCAAAGCAAATCACATATTTATTGGATTCATCATCCTCAGTTGATTTGTTCTAAAACTTTTTAGTGCTTTGTTTCTTCCAATTGAATCTTCTTCCCTTTTTGTCCAGTTTCCCGAACCTTCTTATCATAAGTGCTAGCTCTTCATCATCCATATCTTCTTCAGAGTTTGTAACATCATAATCATCGTTAGATTTTAAAGCAATAGACTTCTTACCTTTGGGATCTTCTTCCTCATTGATTTGCTCCACTTCATAGGACTAAAGTGTGCCAACCAGTTCGTTTATGAAAAGCGGCATGATCCTTTGTGTTTCCCTTATTGAAGTCTTTACATGATTCCAGTCTTTAGCGAGTCCACACAACAATTTGTTAACCTTCATGGGTCCTGAGATTGGCTATCCCTGATACTCTAGACCATTTACAATTTCAGTGAAACGACTAAACATATCAGTGATAAATTCTCCTAGCTTCATCTTGAAGGCTTCATACTGTCCGAGTAGAATATTGATCCTTGTTTCTTTCACTCGATCAGTTCCTTCATAGGTAATGTCCAGCCTATCCCAGACTTCTTTGACTGTTTCACAAGAAGATATTCTGTTATATTCAATAGGAGATAACGCACAATATAAGGAGTAAATTGCTTTAGCATCAAGAGCTTGTCTCTTGGTTATTTCTTCTTGAGTCATCTCGCTAGCTTCTGCAACTTCTTTTCCTCTTTCTGAAACTGATGTAGCTTTAGGAATGATTTCTTTTTCTACCACATCCCATTCTAGAGGATCTTTTGATCTTAGGAATGCCTTCATCTTGTTTTTCCATATACTGTTTCAAAGTAAGGTGGTCTAGTGTTGCTTTGGCCTTCAACCAAACCTGGAGCAAACATACTAGCCATAGATCTTTAACTCAGAAGTAAAAACACTTCAATTAAATGAGTACACGAGCTCTGATGCCAATTGATAGGGCTAGTAAGAGCACCTAGAGAGGGGTGAATAGGTGATCAAGGAAGTTTTTGCGAAACTTAAACAGAATAAATCAGCTTCTAAGAATAATAGACTAAAGGTGTAAAAGACTTATAAACAGTTAAATAAACCCACGAATTAAAGTAAAGAGATTTAGGGATAGAGAATCAAAACACAAGGTTTATAGTGGTTCGGTTTAGTCCAAGCCTACATCCACTCTCCCGCATTGACAGCCCACTCGTTGGATTCCATTGAGAACCAAAAGAGATTTTACAGTCTCATGTCCTTGATTCCACAGTGTAGAGACTCTGCTGCACTTCCTCAAGGTCTCACAAGTATCTAATCTCTCTTTTGAGTACAATTTGAGCTCAACAATTGAAATAGTAAAGAACAAGGAGCTTTAGACTTTGGAATTTTTCTTTCATGCACACTCTCGAATAACTTGAGTGTCTTCCTTATATACTCCTCTATGCCTTCATACCCGTTGGCACCTTCTAAAGGAGTTCTTCCAATCAGCTCGTTGGACAGAATCAATTAGGGAGATCTCGAGTTATTTAAGGAATGTGATGATAGCCCACCAATCATACTCACCCATACAATCAGGATCTAGGTTTCCATAAGTGAAACATTCCAAGTATACTTCGCCAATCAACAGATCTATTTACTCGAATTAATTTCAATACGAATAATAGATCTTGAGATGCTATCTCCAGTCGTGAGATCTTCTTCAACCGTATGAATCAAATCCTTAAAGATATACTTGCATCTAGATAAGTCTTCTTCAACGGATAATACTTTTCTTCGTCGGTCTTGAAACTATCAGTGAGGGCAGACTTTAAATCTTGTGTCTAGAGGTCTTCAGACTTTGACGATAGAGTATGCAAGTTTTCAGACTAGACTGATGAAAACGTTTTGTCAACTTCAAAACAAATAAGGGAAGTTTTCTCCAACATATACGTCCCAGTGCATCACCTTAGGGAGCACCAGTTCTATTCGCAAAAAAAAAAAAAGATGGTTCGTTGCGCCTGTGCATCGACTATCATCAACCCAATCAGGTGACTACCAAGAACAAGTATCCACTCTCGAGAATCGACGACTTGTTTGACCAGTTACAAGGAACGTCGATATTTTCAAAAATCGACTTGAGGACAAGGTATCATCAATTAAGGATCAGAAAAGAGGATATACCGAAGTCAATATTTCGTACCCGATATGGCCATTATGAGTTCACTATAATGCCGTTTGGCTTAACGAACACCCTAGCTGCTTTTATTAATATGATGAACCGAGTGCTTAAAAAAAATACCTTGACCAGTTTGTGATCGTGTTCATCGACGATATCCTAGTGTATTCGAGAAATTCTATGGAGCACAAAAGGCATTTGAGGATGGTACTTTAGACCCTAAGGGATCATGAACTGTACGCCAAGTTCAGTAAGTGCGAGTTTTGGTTGACTCGTGCAGCGTTCCTAGGTCACATGATTTCAGGTGAAGGAATCTCCGTGGACCCAACCAAGATTGAAGAAGTGATCAATTGGCCGAGACCGACTACAGTGATAGAGATCAGAAGCTTTTTAGGTTTGGCAGGTTACTACAGAAGGTTTGTGGAAAGGTTTTCAGCTTTAGCGTCGCCATTGACTCAACTATTGAAGAAAGAAGAGAAATTTGTGTGGACAGACAAGTGCGAGTGTAGTTTCCAAGAGCTTAAGCAGAAGTTGGCTACCACACTTGTGCTGACCATACTGTTTGGTCCTGGAGGATACGAGGTATTTAGTGATGTGTCATTTAGAAGACTGGGTTGCGTGTTGATTCAACATGGCAGGGTTGTTGCATACGTGTCTCGTTAGTTGAGACCTCACAAGCTGAACTACCCGACGCATGATTTAGAACTCGCAGCAATCATTTTCGCTCTGAAGATTTGGAGAATTGTTTGTATGGAGAAAGATCCTAGATCTTCTCTGACCATCGAAGTCTCAAGTATCTATTCTCTCAGAAGGAGTTAAGTATGAGACAGTGTCGCTAGATGGAACTTTTGAAGGATTAGGATTGCGATATTTTGTATCGTCTTGGACATGCAAGTAAGGTCACAGGTGCGCTGAGTTGGAAGTCTTCAGTCCCACAGTAATGGTTAAGGAATGGACTTTACTTGAGAAAGCTCGAGATTTCGATTTTCAAATTTGAGGTAGGCCACGTTTTGAATCTTATGGCCACCCTCAGAATTGAGCCGGATGTGCAAATCAGAATCAAAACGCTTCAATTGACAAACCCGGATGTTCATAAGACACTGCAAGAGGATACCGATAAGAGAAATGCTGATTTTCAGATTTCTAAGGACGTGACACTAAGGTTCCGAGAACAATTATGTGTATGAGTCGATGCGGAGCCTAAAGAAGAGATCTTGTCGGAAGCTCATCGTAGCAGTTACAGCATTCATCCCGGCAATGCGAAGATGTGTCAAAATCTGCGTCAACACTATTGGTGGTCCGGTATGAAAGCGGATATCGCCAAGCATGTCGCTAAGTGTCTAACATGTCAACAAGTGAAGACACGGCATTGTAAGCCGAGAGGACTTCTACAATCTCTCGAGATGCCCGAGTAGAAATGGGAGCACATCACAATAGACTTTATGACAAGCTTACTGAGGAGTCAAAGGGGTAATGATTCAATTTATGTAGTGGTCGACAGATTGATAAAGTCGGCTCACCTTATCATCGTATGGAGGAACCTTGCATTGGTTAAGCATGCAGAGTTGTACGTGTGTCAGATAGTTCGTCTGCATGGAATGCCAGTGACGATTACATCTAATAGAGACCCGAGGTTCACAGTTATCAATAGAGCATTCAAATGGCTCCTTTCAAAGCATTGTATGGCAGAGCGTCCAGAACACTAGTGTGTTGGGATAAGGTCAAAGAAAGAAAGATCACAGGCCCATAATTAGTTCAGTAGTTAGTGGATGCAGTTGCTGTTATCAGGAACAGATTAAAGATTGCTTGGAGACACTAGAAAAGTTATGCTGATAAGCGTCAAAAGCCATTGGAATTCCAAGTTGGTGATCATGTCTTTCTAAAGGTGTCACCAATGAGGGGTACTTCGTCCTTCAGCAGGAAGGAAAAGCTGAGTTCGAGGTATGTAAGTCCCTTTGAGATTCTGGAAAGAATCAGGATCCTAGTGTATCGTCTTGCATTGCTGCCGAGGTTGGCACAAGTGCATGACGTCTTTCACGTGTCGATGTTGAGGACGTATGAGCTTGACCCAACTCACGTGCTAAATCTTGAAGAATTGGACATGGACGACAGAGTATTGTACGTGCAAAGCTCGGTTCAGTTCATGGATCAGAAAAAACGGATTCTGCCCACCAAGATGGTCCTCTTGATTAAAGTGGTCTAACAACACCATGGGACAAAATGAGCAACTTGGGAAAGTAAAGGTTCGATGAGACGACGATACCCCCACCTTTTTTGTTTAAAGATTTGTAAAGGTTTAAATTTCGAGGAAGAAATTTTTATAAGAGGGGAAGAGTTGTGACATCCTGATTTTCAGGTTTTGTTTTCAATTGGATAAGTTGGGCTTTTCATCGACGCGCCTATAATTCTTTTCTCCGAGTTGGCCACTCACGAGATAACTCGCCTATCAGGTGAAGCCATTAAGGGATTTTGACGCAATAGATTTTAGAATTTGACCAGAAATCAACTACTCAACCGTGCTAATCTGGAAGAGTCATTACGGCATAATTAAAAATCAATCAGAGATCGGAGATAGGTCGATTCGACAGACGTGTGTGATTAAGTGTGGGTGATTCTACCTGATTGCAAAATTCTCGTCAATCGGCACTAGACCGATTTTTCTGTCGTTTTGGGTACCCTATGCTCGTATTTGAAACCTCGAGATTTTTACGATAACCAAGAGTCGCTGATGTGTCGAAAATGTACATTGTGGTTCGAAAATAATCAACCACGGGTCAATTGCACTAAAAATTCCTAAAAACTACCTAATAGGTTAGGTCACGCTAAAATTGTGTCAGATTGAAATTAACTGCGAGTTGAACCCGATTTCAGAAATTAAAAATTTTATTATGTCACAATTTATTTTAGGAACGTTAACTCATCCTCCGAAGAATTTTTGGCGAGCTCGGGATTTTTCCAGAAAAATCAATTCGGACGATTCGAAAAAGAAAGGAATTTCAGAGGGGCCAAATTAAAGGGATGTTTGGCCTCCAAAGTGAGCTAATTGGTGAAGGGAAAGTGTGGAAATTGTGTGGGTTTCTCCTTCAACAAAATTGGACATCAAATTGGAGAGATTTGTTAAGAAATTGAATTTCAAAATTTCGGAAAAAGGAAATAGAATTCAGATGAGTGTGGGATATTTTATTTAACTTTCCCCCCTCCTTCGGTCTCTCTCTCACACGTTTCCCCTCTATCCGACCACCCTCTGCCGTATTCTCCCATTACTTTTTCTCCCTTTGACCTTGTGGGCTCCTCCTTATCTTTCCCTCTCTGCCGACATCTCTCTCTCCTCCCTCTCTTCTTGCGCACGCCAAGCCAGCTGCCCCTCTCTTCAATCTTCTCGTGCACGCCTCAGCCGCCCCTCCCTCTTCTTTGAGCGTCCTACTTCACCGAACTCCCCTGCTTCGGTCTTCTGCTTTGCTTTCATTTCTTCTCACTTGGACGAGCTACTTCTGCTTTCCTTCATTCCATTCGAAGACTCCATCTCCTTCCATCGAACCTGCTGCTCCATCGTGGTCCATCTCCATCGAAGCACCACTGCAGCTGCCACGCGTCTTCCACTTCTGTCCGTGTCTTCCTCACAAAGTCAGCCCCTCTTGAAGTTTACTCCATCAACGGATTCGCCTCCTGCCTTCATGCTAGCGAAGCCACCAGCGAATCACCTCCCTCTGCCACCGACTCAACCACTAGCCCTCCACTCACGAAGCCAGTCAACTCCAGCGGATCAAACTCCCCCAGCAGCGACCGAACTCTGCAGCTCCATTATCATTTTGTCTTCTCCACTAATTCTTCTCTGCTGTAGCTCCACGTCCGCAAATCTTTCACCGAGACAGCCCTGCTGTAGCCCACGCAAGTTTCAGCTTCATCGTCCCTCTCTTAAAGTCGAATCGAGTAGCCCCAACAATCAGCCACTAAAGCCAGCAACGCTTCTCCAAGCACCTCAGCCCATATGTCCATCGCCCAAAGGCCCGACTCCTCACTAGGTCACCGCCTCGTCGAGACCACCGGAACTCCTTGGTTGCATCACTAGTAGCCTCGACAGCAGCTTAGCTCACCAAACAGCCAAGATCAACCAACAGATCAGAACCGGGCAGCAACCGTGAGGCTTCGTGGCTCGTTTCCAAGCTCTTCCGGGCCTCGTAGGGTTTTGCCGCTTCGGAGTTTGTCGCCCACTATCACGCTGCCGTCGTCGAGGACTCACCGGATCGCTAAATCGGTGAGTTTACTCACTAGACTCTGCTTAGGGAGTTAATGATGCTTAAGGGTCGATTAGTTTAGGTTAAGTATGGTTTAGGTGGTTGTTGAAACGAATTAGCGATTTAATTACTCGTTATTGCATGTTAGGTAGTTAGATCGGCTGAATTAGCAATTAGATCAGTTGTATTATGTATTTAGATTGGTTCAGGATTTTTCTAGGCCTGTTTCGGTATTTAATTAGGCTTTTCTGGCCAAAGTTTGCATTTATGGCATTTAAATGTAATTATTTAATTATTTTTTGTAATTATTTAATTATTTATTATTTCCGGAAATTATAATGGGATAGCCGATGACCGGAATTTTGTGTTGATTGCAATGGTATGATTGGTTTATTTAATTGAGAGTTGATTTGTGCAAATTGAGTGAGAATTGTAATTTTGGATATTTATTCCAAAATTGAGTAATTTCGGTATTTAATTAGAAAATAGTGAGCGTTGGTTTACAACGCCAAAAAGGTGTTTATGGACTATATTAAATAGCGGGATTTTCTAAAAGAAAGATATTGTGTTTTTTGCTCGGGTCGATTGTGTACCCACACACGATTATTTTTATCGAGTACTTTTAACTTGGTGATTTATCAGCTCGTGAGAGCATATGTGCATATCAGCTTGTGTGAGCATATTTATCGTCAGCTTTTAGGACCCTTTACACGTCAGCTTGTGAGAACAGTATACTATATCAACCTATGTGCTTGATACATCAGCTTGTGAGAGCAATATACATTTTATCAGCTTTTGGGCCCCTTTAAATGTCGACTTGTGAGAGCAGTATACTGTATCAACTATGGGCTTTGATACGTCAGCTTGTGAGAGCAATATACCTTATCAGCTTGTATGAGCGAAGATCGTTATATCAGCTTATGAGAGTACGATCTATATTATCAGTTTGTGCGAGCTACTATCTATCTATATCAACTTGCGAGAGCTATGACCATATATTGCAGCTTGTGAGAGCATTGACCGATTATTATAGCTTGTCTGAGTAGTAGTCATATTAAATTGATAAATAGTACTGTTGGTATGGAATTTAACTAATTGGCTGATTGATCGATGATTTGATTTGACTCGAATTGATTGGTTGAGATCATGAACTGTACTGACTTGCAGGAAGGAACTTAGACAAAGGTAAGTCCTCTTTTTTGTGTGTGCATAGGTAGCCTTTAGGCGTATTTTCTTCCTAATCGGAGCTTAGGGGGTGGACTTGCTGAGACATTATCTCACCCCATCGTGGGCTTAACTTTTCAGGGTCCTAGTGTGAAGACCCTGGAGTTTGAGGCGGAAAGGTTAGGAGCATAGGTGGCACATAAGTTCTTTTTGGAGATAGACCTCCTGTACTTAGACCCTAGAGTTGGCCTCTGTTTGTAAACCAGATTATTTATAAAAGATGTGTTGATTGATTTGAAATTTATTATCCTGCCTTTCTATCCCATGTTTGTTGTGGTCAAGGGATTAGTAATTCGCTTCTACATGTGCATTAAAATGAATGGGTCGGTGACGCGTCCTAGGATGTTGCAAAAATTTATTGACCACCAAGGGATGGGCACGCGCTCGAGAATCGGAGCGTGACATAAACATAGCTATCAAACTAACTTTTCAAATAGCTCTGACTAGCCATGACAGCATTAAAACACTTATACCATTGTCTAGGAGATTGTTTTAGACCATACAAAGATTTCTTCAATACGCAAACATGGTCTTCATTACTCGGAATAGTAAATGTCTCAGGTTGCCTCATGTAAATCATGAAGAAACACCGTTTTCATATCTAGTAGCTCTAAGTCGAGATCCTATATAGCTACTAAGGCAAGTAATACACGAATAGAGGTATGCCTTATCACGGGAGAGAACACCTCATTATAGTCGATGCCCTCTAGCTAAGTATACCCCTTTGCAACAAGTCTTGCCTTGAACTTGGCTGCTTTTACACCGGGAATGCCCTCTTTCCATTTGTAGACCCATTTGCCTCCGACAATCTTCTGGCTTTTGGGTACTTTGACTAGCTCTTATATCCGATTTCGATAGAGTGATTCTATTTCTTCACACATAGCCTTTAGCCATTGCAATGACTCGATACTAGCCATCACCTCAGAGAAGGACGAAGGCTCATCTATCTCCATCTCATCACCTACAATCAATGCATATGTAATATCAAAATAACCATGACGTACTGGTGGTTTAATTTGCCTTCTTTGTCTGCTCATGGCTATATTGTGCCGTGGTTTTGCTGGTTGTTCAATATCACTGTCCTCAAGAACTATGGCCTCATCCGCAATGTCTTCAAAGGCTCTACCCGAAGCTCCATTTCACTTCTAACACCATGATCCATTTGCTTTGCTTGTTAAGTCTCAAGAGTCCTCCTTTGAAGCATTGCAGTCTTGCTCTACTAATTAGAAACTCGAGTGATATGGGATCAGTGCACCATAGCTAGTAGCCTTTCACCCCATGTGCATAACCCAGAAATATGCATTTCTTTGCTCTCGGCTCAAACTTATTATCACTCGAATGAGCATACGTAGGACATTCGAATATTCGTAATCTAAAGTAATCAACAGGTTTCTCCGATCATACATCCTCAAGAGTCTTTCACTCGATAGCAGATGATGGAGTTGCTTAGATAGGTAACATGTCATATTTACTACTTCGACCCAAAATTCCTTGCCTAGTCCTGCGTTTAAAAGCATGCACTGAGCTCGCTCAAGTAAAGTTCTGTTCTTCCATTCTAAATGCCATTCTACTGTGGTGTCCCTAGAACTGTGTAATGTCTCACAATTCATTCATTTTGACAGAATTCGGTAAAGTCCTTATCATAGAGCTGTTATCGATTTTCAGGCACTTGAATTTTTTATTTGACTACTTATAAATCAATGCCTTAAGATTCTTGAACTGACCAAATATCTCAGATTTGTTCTTTACAAAGTACACCCATACCTTCCTCGAGTAATTGTCGATGAATGTCGGCATATATCAAGCACCTCCTTTCGATGGAACTAGAGACGGGCCCCAAACATCTGAATGAATGTATTCAACTGGTTACTTGGTCGAAAGCATAGCTGTACCAAATTTAACACATCATTGCTTTTCGAAGATGCAATGTTCACAAAAGTCCAACTTTCCTATTTTCTGACCTTTCAACAACCCCCTTTCATTCAGCATCGTCATACTTGCTTCACTCATATGCCCCAATCGCATATGCCATGATTAAGTCAAGTTTGAGTATAACTTACCTGATAAAACCATAGCAACTCCGGTCACGGTTTCCCCCAATAAATAATAGAGAGAATTCACATTCTTCCCTTTCATCACTATCGAGGCACTTCGAGAAATCTTCAGTATTACACCTTCAGTGGTGTACTTGCACCTGATGTCATTGAGTGCACCCAGAGAAATAAGGCTCTTCTTGAGCTTCGGCATGTGCCTTACGTTCATCAACGTCCACTCTATGCCATGTGCATTCGGATCCGAACTATCCTTATCCCCACAATCTTGCAAGCTGCATTATTCCCCAAAAGAACTTTGCCATCATCTGTAGTCTGGTAGGTAGTGAACCAGTTCCTATGAGGAGTCATGTGATAGGAACATCCGGAATCTAGCACCTATTTGTCTCCGAACGAACTCGTAGACACATATAAGATGGCCTCGGCATCACCACTACTCTCCTCGGTAACATTCACCACACTACTTGTGGCATTTTGCCAATTGCCTTTATTTCTTAACTTTAGACAATATCTCCATATGTGCCTCTTCTCGTGACACTCAAAGTACTTCACACGACCTTTTGATTTTCTATGTCGTGGCTTTGACTTGCTCTTGTTTCTACTTCTATTACTAGGCCTCCGATGTTCATCTCTACCTCGGATCACTAGTCCACACACTACATCTTGCGCTAGACTGTCATCATGCAACTTTCTATGTCACTCCTTTGAGAACAAGGTGGATATTACCTCTTCTAAGGTAATTATAGTACGCCTTTATGACAAGAAGTCGGTAAAGTGTTCCCATGACTCCAGTGGAGACGCCAATAATATCATGCCTTTTTCTTCATCCTCTAAAATCTTACTAACATTCTTCAAGTCCATCATGAGTTTATTAAACTCATCTAGGTGGGATCTCATTAACATACCTTCAGTGTATTGAAACTGGAACATCCTTTTCAGCATATATAAGCGATTGTTCAAACCCCTCGTTACATAGACGGCCTAAAGTTTTGCCCATAGTGTCGTAGCATCCTTTTAGTCAATCACCTCTATTAGCACTTCATCCGATAAGTTCAACAGGATTATGCTCATGGCTTTCTCCATTAGCTCATCCTTTTTAGCATCTCGCATTTTTTCAGGCAACTTAGCCTTGGCCTCCAATGCCTTGGCTAAACCTTGAGTTGTTAATAGCGCTTTCATCTTGATGCTTCATAACCCAAAGTTGTTCCTTCCTTTAGATTTCTCAATTTCTACCTTTGCTCCAGACATAACTGCAAAGTCTTAGCTTTGATACCAGTTGTTGTAATTGGCAACGCAACAGTAGTGGATCGGAATGTTTGCAATTATGGTAGGAGCTATAGAAATTGATAGAAATAAAATGAGGAACAATTAAAAAAATGGGTCACTTTAAATTTATGTGGTTCGGTCTGAACGTCGGAATCTATATCCACGAGTGTTTCGCAGTCTTAGTATATACCCAATACCCATGGTATTTAACAACTCAACTCAATGGACTCAACTCCACGCATAATTCTCTCTGAGCTCACACCTTTTTTCTGTCTTGAGCTCTCACTTCTTGCTTATCTCCCTACGACCACCAATGTCCTCCTTTTATAGGAGCATGGGAAGGGAACAAAACAAACGGAGACTCCTACATATGTCAACGACGGCACTTACTTCTGATATCATGCCCTTCCATGCAGTTGAAGATGGCATGTGCGCATGACCATCATGCACCGTCCTAGAGCATAGCTGCTATCATCCCTCTCTCTTCATTTAACACAAGGACAAAGTTAGCTCACAATTGTCACCGACGCTCACCAAACAAATCTATGGGCATGCACGCATGAGAGATGATAGTCAAACAAGCATGCGCCCATAATCTTTGAAGACAACCATGCAGATGGCATGGGCCACCATCTTCAAAGATCTTGTTCATGGCCAACACTCCTTCCATGCATAGAGAACATTCTGGCTTTGATATACTTGCTCGCTCAACATTGTCAATTGTTGCATGTGACTTTGAGCAATAAATGCTCCGTATGTGCATCAAGTCTCGTATTGGGTTCAAACTTGAGACATAATTTTATACCATCAATTCAAAAAAGGTGTGGAAGGAGGGAAGTTTTATTGAAACTCAAGTCCTTACATATATCAGACCTACAAGATAGAGATACTGGGCAGCACCATCATTACAAATATTATATGCAAATTCCATGGTAGAGCTAAAAGGACAATGTGATGAAACTCTTTTTTGTTTTTGGTTGAGAAAGATGAAGGTTTCATTATCTCGAAGCATGTTTGTTTACATCAGAAACTAAAATATCCAACATAGTAGGGGTGATTGATTTTTGATCCGGTCCAGTCCCACCTAGGAACTGGGAACCGGATCGAACTAGGAACTGGACCGGCAAGATTAGTTCCCAATTTCCGGAACCAGTCATTTTAAGCACTTCGTTTTGTAATGAAATTTCACGCTTGAAGTAAACGAGCCTATCCAAAACATAATCACCATATTCTCATCTTACCGTTAACACTTCAAAATAGAATAAAACAAATCTCACATTACCAAATAGATTTTCCTTATAAACAAGTATCTTTTTTGTATCACAACTATTTGAATTACATTCTAAACAATAAACTTACTATAATTGAACACATAATTCAATCAAACATGCCCCAATGTGAGTTTAGCTAAAGATGAAGCGTGAGCATTGTGGGTGAATTTGGAAAAATCGAAAGAGGAGAGCAAGAGGAAGTGTGTGTGGGGATTTTAGATTATTAGGTTTGCATTTAAAAAATAAATAAAAATAATTGGTCCGATCAGTTTAGTTCTATCCAGTTCCCCTTTGGAACCGAGGACAAGACTACTTGGACACTGGTTCCATATTTAGGAATCGGGAATCAGTTTGGTACAAGCGGTTCTTAATTCGGGTAGTTCCTAGTTCGGTTGGTTTGACTTGTTACCCCTACAAAATAGGTTTGGAGGGATAAGATAGCCAACCGGGAGGGAGTTTGTTTTTTCGCCTAGCCATAGCCACCCAATCAGCTAGCTTGAAGGCTTCCTTGAACAAAATTTCACACTTACAAAGCTGAGATGGGCCAACTTCGTTATGCATTCATCGGCCCATTCCCTAACCTCCCATGGGCTTTGTTCTTTACCCACAGTGCAGTTGACCAGAGTTGCACTGTCGCTCTCCACCTGCACCACGACATCTCCCGCACCAAGCACACACCAGTTTTTTTTTTTTTTTTTTTTGTCTTTTGGTTCGAGAAGTACACACCAGTTCAGACACCCGCTTTCGTCCACCTGCTGCAGGCACACACGCAGAGGTAGGGTTTCAACCGCTAGCACCGATCCAGCCAGCCCGGAAGTCGCAGAGCCGTGAATCAGCGCTCCCTGGTGGTGGAGAAAGACTCCAGCGACTGCACATTCCGGTAAGCCTTCCAATTTAGCACAATTGATGTTGATTTCGAGCGTGATCCTCGTCGGTGGCTGCCGGGTAGTGGGTATTTGCAAATTTGGTTCTTTTTGCCTTTTCGCGCTTGGATTCCATCTCGCCAAGCTCGTCTGTTCTGTGATCGCACTCTCAACTATCCTCCTTGGGCCGTTCGAGGAGCTTGGAAAATGAAGGAGTTACGCGCCTTCCAATTTGGATTAACAAGTCAACGTAAGCCAAGATCCATATATCATAGAACACAAAGGCTATGAATGCATATAGTATAGTGCGGTTTAATTAATCTGACCCAACGTTTTTTTACTGAATCTTCTTGGGGCATACTGACACTAATCAGGAGGACAAAGCTTAATTGATGTAATCGCCTTTTCGCAAGCAATCAAAGCCTAGGTAACTAAATCTTGCCAGAAACCATGCGATTCTATAGAAGTGAATTTTGACCTACAAAGAAAACGCATAAGTCCATAGAAACTCAAAAGGACATCCATCAGAAAGCCAGGAATGCACTTAAAAGTAGTGAAATAGGAGAAACCGACTACCTCTCAACAGCTTTCTCGTGAGGTTCTTCATTCTTCCAGTCAAATGAAAGATGCACCGCCACAGGTTTCAGCGGGTCCCCTACTTTTATGATTGACATCGGTCAGAGTGATGCAGCTCCTACTGCTGCCACCACTTTCATCAAGTTCATATTCCATGTCATTAGACCATGGGTTTTGGTTAAATCGGCTTTGGGTTAGGTCGAAGATAGTATGACCTATATTGATTTATTTAACTTATTTTGATTTTCGGACACAAAAAAAAAAAGAAAAAAAAACTTATTTTGATTTATTTTCATAAAGTATAATTTTAGTGACCCATATTTGACTCAATTTATTCTCAATCCATACTCGATTGACTCATATTAGTAAAAGATTTAAATATTAAATCCAACTTAGAAAAAATTGTTTCTTAAAATATACATTGCTAAAACACTTTGGACAATTTTTATAATTTAAAAAAATCTATTTTTAAATATTTTCATATTATCATATTTTTTCCTACTATCTTTGGTGATTAGCAATCGATGACAATTGATGACCGGCGGCAGGTGGCGATAATAGGCGGAGACCAGCTACCGATGATGATCGATGGTCGATGACCGGCGATCAACAATGACCATCGATGGCGTCTGGTGGTAACCAGTGACCAGTTGACTTTAAGATTTTCTAGAAAAAATTATGAAAATCCACAAAATTAAAAGAATTAAACAAATGACTTGTCTATCCATGGCTCACTTAAACTTTTTAGATAACTAAATCATTTAAGACCCATTAAGTTGTCAAGTAACCCATTTAAGATTTATTTAAGCTTGCTTTTAAAACTTAAGGCACCTCATTTATGGCTCACGGGTTCTAGGCCCATGTTGCCACTATCATGCTCACGAGCTCATTTTATAGCAGCTCTTTGCTCAAACTTAACTTTGCTATCATTAGTTGTTCGCTTAGATGTCACGACAAACTCTGAACTTGATGGAGGTTGGTTTGCATTTAAATTCTTGTTGGAAATCTATACATGATCAAAATATAGTCAACAATGGAAATCAGATAACGAGTAAGATACCAATGATTGCATTACCTCTCAAATTGATCAAGAGCAAACTCATAGAACGAACTATTAGCGTCAGATAACTGCAGTAAACAATTGTTGAAGGAAATGGAAATAGAAGAGCCACTGCCATTATATTCGGTATTGCTCCCATATAAGCAAACTCACGAACTATCAGCGTCAGATGACTGTAGTAAACCATTGTTGAAAGAACTGGAAATAGAAGAGCCATTGCCATTGTATTCGGTATTGCTCCCATATAGACATGCTAGGACAGCCCTTACGGAAGAAACTTTTGCCGGATGTTTCATGATATCCAACAGAAGAGAGAATAGCGGCACGCCGGGTGCTCCAGGGAACAATTAAAGGAGTTGCCCTTAGCTTCTCTAGAAGGGGGAGCCAGAATTTTCTCCAAGTGACTTCTAGAGCACATAGTAATAACAGGAGTGCATGCCCATCCTCGGCCAGAACGTGGTGGGTAAACAGGAGGCACGCAGGCAGAAATTACTTCATGGACAAAATCAGCACACATTATCTCTGCCACTTTTGCCGCTGCATCAGCGTTTCTGCGGTCAAATGCCAGACGAGTCAAAAGCTGCAGGGAAACGGATGAGTATTTTGTGATTATGAGGTTTAGCTAATCAATGAAGTCCACATTTTGCCCAGACTTTTACAAAATTACCGTGAAGCGAAGCCATAATTCAAAAGTCACTGTGAATCATCATACGAAGAGATTGAAAATAAAGAAGACGATTCACGAATAATCTTCTAGCAAATGAGCAAATTTTGAGTTTCCACAACAGCTGAATCGCATGAGTTTCCGTCGAGTACTATATTGAGATTGTTTTCATGATGTGGAAACCTACCAACTAGCTTGGTCACCATCAACTTACTTAAGCAAGTTCAGCAGTAACACTTCTCTAAGATGATCACCTCACTATAATACTTGAAATAAGAAACATTAAGACAAACTCCTAGCCAGAATTATATAGACAGATGGGCTGCTTTCACATATTAGACTACTAAAGCATAATTCACCCAAGAAGAGATAAAGACAAAAAAGAAGACAGAAATTTTTTTTATTTTTGGATCGAAGGCTTTCTTTCTAGAGTTTCTAGATATATTTATGCACACGGCCTGACTTGAACTTGCACATACCGTGCCAGGGAAGTAAATTTATACACAAATTTAATGCCAGAGAAGCAGGTCTCAAATGATAAAATATGTACATATATTTTCCCACTTTCAGTAAATGTGGCCTTATCAAACTATAGGGATTCCCACCAGGGACCACAACGATGGTATGTATCATTACAAAATCTTTTCACATGAGACTGCACCATATTCTTAGTTTGAATTAATTTTCAGGAATTTCAAGACACTACAGACAATATATGTATTATGACCCACAAGCTATTACATGTTATCAGAATAAATGCCCACTGTAGAAAGCCATTTGATCCAGTATTATCCCGAATGAGAACATAGAGATGGACATAATCATAGATTTCCATACACGAAACGAAAAATTAAGTCATACATTTTAGGTTATTCAAAGATGATTGAGAAAAAGTTGAAATCACTAGTTGTGTCCGTCTTATCAACTATGTACCAATTGCAGCAATATGCAGTATGAACTGCGAAAGATATGTCGATGGCTAGGAAGTTAAAGGGCCAAATAATCTCTTTCCAGTGTCTTTCAAATCATTATTGTTAGCCTGTAATTTCTTTTCTGTGGTCATTGAATTCAACGATGTCTCTTTGACAGTTTTTAACCCAAGGCCAAGAACTTCATCCTTATTTAAGTGTCGGAGACTTTTACGATCAGCAGATATAGCTTCCTCTCTGCTGGAATTGGCCTCTGTTTCTTCATCAGCAATGGCTCTTGCCAGGTTATATTGCTCGCCTAAACGTAGAAAACAGAATTAGAAAGCCATAGTTCACTAAAAAGATGATGGCAATCTCCCAGCCCATAAAGAAAATGTACCACTTAGGGACTGTCGCTTGCCCCTGTGAGCACCTTCCATCATCTAATGTAACAAACCAAGAGCATGCTTCCACTGGCCTTGTCAGTGAGAATCCTTGGATGACGGGATGACAATTTCCAGAGACAGAATTTTCTGAATAGCAGGAGGATTATCCTGGTGCCAAAAAAAGAAAAATGCAACCAATAGGTCAATCAGAAGCATACAAGTAGAAATCATGTTATTGCAATTACTTAATTCCAATAATGAGGAGATTAACTGGAGAGATAAAACAGGGATGCACAATGCAAACTGTGAAAAAGATGGCCGCCCACTTAGGAAGAGCTAAAAGCAACTAGGATCTGTTTGATTGCGTCCTAAAATCCATATCTCGTAGTTGGCTTAAGAAAACATCATCGGGCATGATATTTTAAAGTTCCCTCCAACGAAAACAATGGAAGAAGCAGGCAGATCCCATATAGATTCAAAACTTCAATCGACAGAGTCACATAGTGACGAGTGAAAATAGCAATGCCCAAACAGAACATGCCTACGTCAATACCTGACAAATGCAGAAGGCCTTGGTTTGGAAAAATAAGGGGTACCAGAAGACGGAAATTTGTGAAATTCATATAGAATTAGCCTCTCTCAAGCATACAGGAAACACAGGAAAAAATTCTCAAGAGTCTCAGCATCGGCAAAAGCAATGAACTTCCCCCAATTTATAACAGGCTGGACAACTATCTTTTGTTGCCCATATATACTCTACTGTAATAGAAAGGCACCAGGGGAGATCGGATGCAAACCACATTCATAGCAATTGTACAATTCCTACTATCAAGTCTACAAGAAACTGCCCCAACAATGAAGATCCACAGAATGAAAAGCTAAGCACAGGCAACCACATCCATCCTTTTAGAAAGAAGAGGTTACTTTCATCTTCAACAGCTACTTGATTCAAAACCCCATCCAAATGTTCAATAGTTAGTATACTAGTGGAGCATTTTCTCATGTACTGGTGTGGTTGCCAGGCTCCAAATCAACTTGAGCAAAATATTTCACTAGAGGAAGGACTGGATGATACTTCGTCATCCTAAGTTATGTGGTGAAAGTTTCTTTCCCGGTCACTAACTTAGGACTCCCTTTAGGCGCTAGTTTCGTGAATTAGCAAATTCGGGAGCCAATTCTCAAGGAACCTGGGTAGATGTTCTCAGGTTGAAAAAAGATCTTCCCCTTCAAAAGGAGAAGACAAACCTCTTATAAACAGCGACTCTTGAAATTCCAACTTATTTCACATCTCTCATATTCCTTACTCTCAGTCAGAAGCCATCTCATTCAGAGTCATTTTTGTGGAGTGATACAGATGTGACATGTAATTTTCATTTGGTGGATTGGAAAGCAATCAAGCAACCTTTTGTTCTGTCTGTGTGCAGTGGGGTTCCTTTTTACGGTGGGGTGGCGGGTGGGTGTTTGACTGAGGAGTGAAGCCATTGTTACTTCAATAAGTCTCCTTTTGGCAAGTGGCTAAAGGGATACATATATAAAATGAGCACCGCCATTGAGAGTGATCTTTCTTTTTGTCCTTGAAAGTTGCAAGTTTTGTCCTTGAGAAAAACAAGATGGACAGTAAAAGCAGGGGATAAATACATGGCTTCATCATCTTGAGGAGGTTTGGAGTGCGTTCCTTTTAATTAAACTTTTTTGAGAGTGAACAATGGAATTTACATCTACTTTAAGCTGAACATTTGGTCTGGAAACGGGGCATGAAAGGAACACTTTCCAAATCTTTTTGCAGTGACAGTTATTGTTGTTTCAATGATGGAAGAATCACTTGAAGGATTGATTTCTTGGGACAAGCCCAAGATTGTGAGTTGGAAATTATCTTTTACCTTTCTTATATGATTTTGAAGATTGTTTACACCTCCAAGGGTGTCGTACTTTGGAATTGGAAGAGAAAGAGTACCAACAAGAGTCCACTTTTTTATGTTAGAAGTAACCAAGACAGTCTCTTTTTCTTGTGTTAGAAGTAATCTTGCGATGGATTCTTCCCTTAGATAATCTGTAGACAGAGGCAAGGTGCAGGTCAATAGATTCTTCCTATCCTATCCAAAAAAGGCAGATGCAGTGATGCATCTTCTCCTTCATGGTCCTTCGAGGAGAATGATTTGCGCAGCTTTTTATTGAGGAAAAAGTATGGGCCTGCATTCAATTGCCAAGCAGCAAGAAGAGAAGGATTTCCACAATTAATCTCTGTTGTTTTCATTGATTTTAAAAGAAAGGAACAAGAGAGCCTTTAGAGAAGAGGAGCATTCTGTTTTTGTAATAAATGGAAACTGGCCCAAAATACTACATTATCAGTGCAAGGAAATTACTTGTCGATGTAAATTCTTTGACTGACACTGCCTATGCCTTTTTCTTTGGCATGAGCGCTTTTTGGTTCTTTAAGCTCTGTTTTTTATGTGGTTTTGCACCCCTCTGGTGCCCAGTTTTTCTTTACCTACCAAAAATAAAGAGGTTACACCTTGTCCAAGCCCAGAGATTTGTCATAGACACCATCCCGTTTGCAATTGATACCCACAAGTTTGTACACCGGTTCCAATTTTCTTATAATGAGGGCTAGACAATGATTCTGTCCCCTTTTTGGGAGTACACTATTGCAGCAACCACACCCCCTTTCCGGAGATCCAGTCTCCCCATAATGCTTACAAGCGAGGAAATAAGAGTTAGGCGATTGCCGCACTTTTCCAGAAAACCTTTTAATGGAAGTTCTTGCCACCTAGCCGATAATTAGCATCATTTAACTTATCTCAGATAGTAAATAGTACAGTTCAGTCTTTCAAAGCAAAATAACCTTTTCACACAAAGGTATATATGGGGGTCAGATAGTATATTGGGCCTCCATAGATTTGGTACTATATCCTGCAAACCTTGATCTGAAATTTTCAACTTTATAAATGAACCAGCAATACATATCTGTTAAGTATACTTTATTGGGTTAATACCCTGAAAAACCTCAAATTGGTACATCTGTGACAAATTTACTCCGAACTTGTACACTTATGACAAATTGGTATACTTTTGACAAATTTACTCCGAACTTGTACACTTATGACAAATTTACCCTTTATTAGTTTTCGTTAAATTTTACTGTCAAATTATTAAGTTAAATGACATGTGACAGTTGACTAGTATACCAATTTGGGATTTTACGCTTCGTTTGTCACAGTTTACAATTTTAGTGATTTTTTTGTGGTATTAATCCAATTTAACGGAGGATATATTTGTCACAAATTTACCAATTTGGGGTTTTTTGCAGTAGAATAAATTAGTCTGGGGTAAATTTGTCATAAATGTACTAACGTTAAGGCTTTTTATGGTCAATCGGGATAAATTTATCACAAGTATACCAATTTGGGGTTTTTCATGGTCAAAACACTAATTTAGGGTAAATTTGTCACAGGTGTACCAGTTTGGGATTTTTCAGGGTATTAACCCTACTTTATTTAGGATAATCCGATTTAAACACACTAATGTGCATAACATGAGAGCAATTAATGGGTTGCTTAAGAAGTGCACTTGAGGCACTTGTCAACGTGATCCTTTTAGCAATCTGACAACTAAAGAAGGTAAAAACTATAACTACATGGTAGATCTGCGCTTTACATGGTTTGTTCACTTTTGAAGATATGCTAAGGGGAGTAACCAACATTGCTTCTTTCGATTTGTCTAATTGCTACTTGACATATTCAAATCTGACGTGTTCCGAGAATTCATGGAGACGCTTGAGCACATGTCTTGACACAGAAATTACTCCCACTTCGTGAATCTTGTCCCAGTGGGTAGAGCCCACTTTTGGAGACCCTCCAGGATATATTTCATGAGCCTCAAATAAGGTAGAAAAACAAGGTTGGAGCCAGCATATGCTGCGATCACTAGGTAATATACCTGGCAAACTCTATTACGGTACTGCGTGCAGGAAATCTGATACTGGCCAGTGAGCAAAAAGCACACATCAAGGAACATCATTGGAATATTCTTGACGGGCTCATCCATTACTAAGGCAAAAGGATAAGGATTTATAATTCGACCGTTTCGTGACCCTGTTGATGAAAATGATGGTTCCATGAAACATATCCTTCAGAGCTTGTGCATGAGCAACTCATGCTCCTTTCTCCTATTGAATCTCAAAAGTTGTCTTGGAACCTCGTCATATGCTTTCCCCAATCCATCCAGACCGCCGTGTTGTCTATCCTTATACCTTTCTACCAATCTGTGTAATAAGTGGAAGAAACCCTTCATCAATTCTATGTGATGGATTTGACCGAAAAAATGAGATGCAGAATATAAATTACATGCAATGCCTCATGCAAGAAAGTTACTGTCACTATGTGTCCATTAATAGCTAACCCCCACCCCCCTGGGCCAAAAACAATAGTATCAACAGTTGATGAAGTGACCAATCTGGACAGTACAGATGCCCTTTTGAATGCAGTATCCACCCATTCTGACAATTCCAAGGTAGCTTTATCTTGTGCAGATAATGAAAATCGATAAACTGCTTCTTCTCCTAGGTCACACTTGGCCCGCAGGATGCAGCTGCATCAAAGTAAATGCAAATAATCAGGCCCCAAAAGAGTAAGACTTTATTAAAGTGTTATATTTTGTTGGTCTGTCAATGATAAGAGGTATCGGTTCGTTTTGATGTGATGTAATTGAGAGGTACATTTTAAAAGAATATGAGTAGTTATCTTTTAAGAGAATTATAAAAGGAATAACATCTGAAAATAACTAACTAATGAACAATAGAAAGAACGTTATGAAAGAAAACGTTCTTTCTTCTCCTCTCTCTCACTCCATCAAAGAATGACGCAAGAAGGCTTCCATTTCTACTTTAAGAAGACAATCGGCATTAACGTTGTGCAATGAGAATACTTTCCTTGTGATTATAGCAAAATAATTCTATTCAATGGAATGTACTTATTTGATCAAATAGTACCTTGTGTCATAATTGAGAAATTATATGGTTTGAATCTTTAGTATTCTCTTATTTATTGCCTGTGTTTATTATTTAAGCAGAATACCATCACCCATTGTTACTAAAAAATTTCTATGAAACCTCAGAAGAGCAATAGGGAAGCCTAGAGAGGTGGCAGCAGTAGCTTCTAGGACGAAGCCAAGCCACTAGTGGAGTGATGAAGGAGGCCTACTAGGATTAGTAACTGGTGAAATACAAAAATACAAAAAAATTCAGTGAACTATTGAAGCTATTAATGGTTTTGATCAAACAAGTACGGCCTTTGGTAGACTTCTTTCATTTCCGAATTCGCTTGCACAAGTCCTAGCATTAGTATGAGTTCTATCGTGAAGTCGTATTGTCTATCGTTCACTCATGATTCAACGTACATTTCTAAATAATTTGATTATTGTGCATTAAAGAGGTTAGTCAATTCTTTTGCTGGCTATTCTCTTACATAAAGAAATTACAACCAGGAAATTTCTAATAGGAACCAGAAATGTTGAGACTTTTGACTATATAAAGTAGGCTGAAGAGGATTACCTTCCTCACCAATAAGATAGCCGAACAAATAAACATGGGGCAGTGTTGTCATTCTAACTCACTTTAAGAAAGTTTTAAAAGAAAATTAAGGGACCTTAACACCAGAAAATAGATCTAAATCTAAACAACTCAAAATGTCTGGGTATCCAAAGATCACCTCAAAAAAATAAAAAATAAAAATAAAAAATGAAAAAAGGTGGTTAGCCATCCATTATTTACAGAACCTATTGGACTTCATTGTAGAAAACCCTTTTGTTTCTCTCGTCCGAAACAACCAAAAAGGGAAGCAGGGATTTCTAGACGAAAAAAAATTCCTATCTTCTCAAGAATTCGACACCGCAAAGCTAGGAATTCCTCACTTAGAGGCAAAGAGGGGTCCGCCTGACACATAAAAGAGACAAGACTAAAAGTCCCGAAGTTTTCAACCCACCAGCAAGGACAACAGGATGATGATGTGTGTTTTCTATTCTGCTTATAAAGAAAGACCATGCTGACCAGCATCATATCGAAGCAGAAAATCAGAAGGGAAAAATTCGGATTATTTGCGGTGTAGAATTACTATAAATCAGTATGAAGATAACAAATTAAATAGAGTATCAACGAGTTGATCATTTGGAGATCTTATGTGATTTGTTTTCCTTGTAGATAGAATTATTATCTTTTATTTCTATCTTTCACCATAATTATAGGTGGTGATATATATCTATATATATATATATATATATATATATATATATATATATATATATATATTATACAACATATTAATAAAAAGCAATGCTTCATTGACTCAATCTTCTATGTAAAAATTTCAATATTATGTGGTATATATTGATGATTTCTCTTGACATTGTTGGTTGTATCCATTGAAGTGAACGCCATATTTCTATGAGATTTTCCTAGCCTTTTAGAAATTAGTTGAAAACTAACTTGATAGGAAAATTAAAGTTTTTCAATCCGATGGAGGAGGTGAATTCACGAGCAATAATTTTCTCACGCATCTTCGTGAATGCATCATACAGCTACAACTCTCTTGTCCAAGTACACCAAAGCAAAAAGGTGTTGTTGAGAGGAAACATCGACATGTTGTTGAACTCGGACTTTCTACACTCTTTAAGGCATCTATACCACTCAACTATTGGGTGGAAGCTTTTATTACAATGAATTATTTAATAAATCAGGTTCCTTTAATTGCTCTGGGCAACTGAAGTCCATACTTAGTCTTATTCAAGAAGGACCTTGATTACTCATTTCTCCGAGTGTTTGGCTCTTGTTGTTATCCATATTTACACAACTACGCAATGAACAAATTTGACAAGCGCTCTTTGCCATGCATATTTTTGGGATACAATGGGAAGCACAAAGGATATCATTATCTTCATCAATCTATCGGTCGTGTTTATATATCTCAACATGTTGTTTTTGATGAGCATTATTTTCTTTTTGCTTCTTCTTCTCATATTTTTGCTATGACTAAAAGAGAGCTATTGCAATGGAATTCACCTATAAGTCCATCACAAACAAAAGTTTCTAGCCAACCTCGTCTAGAAGTTGACCAAAATGTTGGTTCACCAATAGATCTTGAATCTACGAGCGAACGTGCATGTCTATTTGCTGAGATAGAACTAGAGTCAAATGCTTCATCTACAACGCTCTCTAATCATGTGCAACAACCAATAGAGAGTGAATCTTTAGTTCAATCTCTATATGAAACATCGTTAGCGCATCCCATGGTTACACATTCGAAGGTTGGGATCTTGAAGCCAAACCCCAAGTATGCCAATATAGCAATATCATCTATCCTTCTGGAGCCACGCACTGTCCATTCAACATTAAAACACCCTGGTTGGACAACCGCTATGCTTGAGGAATTGGATGCTCTTGCAATCAATAAAACATGAGAACTTGTTCCCCGTCAACCTTTGATGAATGTAATTGGATGTAAATGGGCATACAAGACAAAGCTACATGTAGACAATTCACTTGATCGATTGAAAGCCCAACTTGTTGCAAAAGGGTTTCATCAAGAGAAAGGTGTTGACTTCTCAGAAACCTTCAGCTTGGTAGTTAAACAAGCCATAATTCGCATTGTATTATCTATTGTTACTGTTCAAAACTGGGAAATTCACCAATTATATATCACAAACGCCTTCCAGCATGGAAATCTAGATGTTCCCATCTAAATGGAACAACCACTGGGCTTCCATGATTCGCCTTATCCTGATCATGTTTGCTTACTTCAATAGGCAATGTATGGTCTCAAACGAGCTCCTAGGGCATGATTTGACAAGTTTAGCAATTTTCTTTTTGAGTAAGGATTCTTCTGTAACACTGTCGATCCATCATAATTTGTTTATATTTATCATGGTCATACTATTATTCTATTGCTTTACGTGGATGATATAATCTTCACTAGTGATTCTCCAAAATTGTTAAACCATCGTGTGTAGGCACTTGGTCAAGTGTTTTCCATGAAAGATCTTGATGCTCTTCATTATTTCTTGGGCATTGAAGTCAGTCACTCCACTGATGGACTTTTTCTCTCCCAACATAACTATGCATTAGATCTTTTGAGTCGAGCATCAATGTCGCAATATAAGCCAATTGCTACTCCAATAGTTACCAAGCAAACATCCCTTAAAAATGGTGGTAAGCCCTACGCTGATCCATCCCATTTCAAAGCATTGTAGGTGCTCTTCGATACCTTACCCTTACTTGTTTGGATCTCTCACTTGCTGTCGACATAGTTTGCCAATATATGCATGCCCCAATTATTGCTCATTCTCATATGGTAAAGCATATTTTGCGATATGTTCACAGCACTTTACACATAGGGCTTTGCATTTTGTCTCGTAGTTCTCTTCATTTATTTGGCTTTGTTGATGCAGATTAGGCTAGGTGCAAAATCACCTGATGTTCTATCACTAGTTATTGTACTTTTCTTGGATCAAATTGTATTTCATGGTATGCCAAGAATAAGTTACTGTGGCCCGCTCCACAGCTAAAGCCGAATACCAAGCTCTTGCTTTCACAGCTGTTGAACTCACTTGGATTTCATACATGCTACGTGACATTGGGATCTACCAACGTGAACCTTCGTTACTTTTCTCAGACAATGTATTGGCATTGCATCTCACAACTAATCTAGTTTTTTATGTTCGGACAAAGCATATTGAGATTGATTATCATTTTGTTTGGGAAAAAGTTGTTTTTGGTTCTATTGTAACACACTTGTCCTGTCTTCCTCACAAATTGCTGATATTTTCACTAAACCATTGACTCAAGATATGTTTGTCGGTTTATGAATCAAACTTGGTCTTTAGTCCTTCCCATTGACCGGTTTGAAGGGGAGTACTGAAGCAGAAAATCAGAAGGAAAAAATTCAAATTATTTGCAATGCAGAATCTTCTACAAATCAGTATGAAAATAACAAATCAAATAGAGTATCAACGAGTTGATCATTCGGAAATCTTTTGTGATTTGTTTTACTTGTAGATAAAATTGTTATCTTTTATTTTTTTCTTTCACCATAATTATAGGTGGTGATCTCTCTCTCTCTCTCTCTCTCTCTCTCTCTCTCTCTCTCTCTCTCTCTCTCTCTCTCTCTCTCTCTCTCTCTCTATATATATATATATATATATATATATATATATATATATATAGTTCAAAATTTTAATGAAAAGCAATGCTTCATTGACTCAATTTATGAGTTTTACATCAATCTTCTTTGAAATTTCTTTTAGTTGATAATTCTCCCAAGAACTCTCTCTCTCTCTCTCTCTCTCTCTCTCTCTCTCTCTCTCTCTCTCTCTCTCTCTCTCTCTCTCTCTCTCTCTCTCTCTCTCTCTAAGAAGCTCATATTAGCAGGAGTTCCAGCTTCCAGCAAATTTCCCTATGAGGAAACCCAACTTCTATTGTATCCAAGAAATAGCTCCTAAAGTTGGTCTTATGGTGAATTTCCTATATGTAGTTTACACTGAGAATCCATGGCATGTCCTCCTTTACCGCATTAACACCCAAGAAAGCATAAGACATGAAAAGTTGTGAAATATTCAATTTCCCAATTTTCACACCCAATTTACTGCCATTGAGTAGCATTACTTCACCAGATCATCCTTCTGTCTTGTTCGCTGAGAAATCTAAGAAAATGCTATTTTAAAGGTTGATCTCGATATTTAGTCCTTCCAACAAATGAATTGCCTTCCTGCAACCAACATTGAATCTGGCAGATGCCCGCAAATCCAACCGGATAATTGACGGTTCATGCACACAGTGTAAATACCGATATTGTTCTTAAGGATCTGTTCCAATTATATCAATGACCGATTCAGAAATTAAATTTAGCTGCTGTTCAGTCGGCAAGAATTTCCAAGAAAATGTTTTCTCAAACCGTATAGTCAATCAATCCCATCGTAGCTCAAATACGCATCTTACTTCCCAAATGCCCTTTAAGGAGAACAGTAAAATTTCTGAATGACGAGTCATACATACCACCGCAAAATTGAGTTAGTACCAAATTTTCGGCTAACCACCTCCATTTGGGTAGTCACGAGTACATTTTCGTCTGCTCATGGATGTTTCAAGTAATCTTCTCAACAGTTCCTCATAATACCACCAAAGATAAAAAGTAATTCCACAATTTTCAACGTTGACTATGTTATCTCCAAGTAGAAAAAGAAAACAGCCATTTGAACCATCTAAAGCCAGATTCAATTTGAGCTGTGGAATGAATTATCAACTTTGCCATGTTGATTGTGAAGATTGATATACCATTTCCAAAACAGCAAAATATCTTACGCTTGAGCGCCCCGCCGCCCTCCCCACCCCCCACCCTCCCCCCACCACACACCCCCCCCCCCCCAATAGTCAAGACGGAAAACTCTAGCATGAAATCCGACATAACGGACATAAGAGAGATATGGTCCATGCAGAAAATTTATATAACCATCTGCTTCGCTCAAATACCTATGGCAAGATCACGCATGTGTTCAGGGAGGCTGTGACTTTTAGGTTTTTCCTCTAGCAATCTTTAGCATTTAAATTCTTGCTTTTGTTGATATTGAACACCTAAACTTTTCAAAACACACCCATCTGTGGGTAGCTGCGTTGGTTAAGAGTCCCTCCTCCCTCATCGCTGAGGTCAAAAGTTCGAAACTCATAGTTGCTAGCGATTTAAGTGGGGGGCCCTGGTGATGGGTTGCTAGGCTAGTCTCCTCTAAGGTATAAAGGTCCGGTTCTTAAGAGCCGTTCGGGCACGGGGGATCCGTGGTGGAGTCCTCGATTACCAAAAAAAAAAAAAAAACTCTTCCAAAACACAGAGATTAACAAGTCGGTCATCTGGAAATAGCCACCCCGGGGGGGGCGGGAAAAAAAGAAGGAATTAGAAGAAACGAAACACCGTTGGTCGAAAACAAAGACAATACTTTTGTAGAACTTTATTATCAGGCAGTAATCTAGATTCCTTGCATAAAGTAAAAGGCATATGTTTTGAGCTTTCCCCAATCGCTAAGCTTCACAATCAAACTCCTACAGTACCTACATAATAGCCGCATCTGTAACGCATGCACCTCCGTATTTGAGGAGAGCGTGAAGTCCCATGTCAAACTGTAGAAAATTTTGAGATGCTCCCGAAGCACAGCATTCTCATCAATCCAGGCCAATTACCACGTTTCAATTTATAAAGAAAATAAGAAGTTCGCATCAAATGTGAGGCCAAGGTTGGCTGGGGTCGATGGGGATGTTGTGATCTACGAGCCCCTAAAGATCTCTCATCAAATTGGGGCAACGCTATGGCCTTCTTACCATACTTTATCTCATTTTCAGGTGCGGGCATGTAGTGTAATGTGTCATATATGTGCATGTTCACAAATCTCTCTTTCTGGTATCAAACACTAGAAGCAAAGGGCCAACACTCTCTTCCATGTCACTGTTAGGGCAAAAAAACTGGCTTGTTCAATAAAAAGCACGATATTGATACAAAAATATAGGGAGGATTCCTGTTGATAATAACCTTCGTAATCACTATATGTTAGCAGCCATTCACCTGAACATACATGAGAGCCAGTCTGCTTAAAGGCTTCTAGAAAAAGATAAAAACAGACTCACAGGTTGAGTAGCTTGGATGAGGCCGCACGTAACACAGTTAGTGCCTCCTTCCAACTCCACTGGCGTTCATAGAGAGGAAGAAGGCACTGCAAAGTAGACAATCGCTATTCCCAACCTTCAATGAAATGCTTAGACGTGGTAGTCTTCCATTGCAAGGCCTGCTTCCATTCAATACTTAACCAGCCACTCATCAGATGTTCTTGATCAGTTAAAGATGAACGTAGATTTCGACGTAATATATCAAGCAGAAATCCAGTGAATGACATGACAGTCTCATTTGCCCCTTCAACAGCGGTAAATTCAGTATGCTATAATGTGTCAAATTGAGATCGAGATTATCCATGTGTAAAAGAGAGATAATCACCTGTATCAGAAGTATTTGCTTGAAAAAATAATGGATATTGTGTAAGGGTTACCAAAAAAAATGAATAACCAATGTCAATGATAAGGAGCTAAAAGTATACAAATCCATGGAGAAGCATTAAAAAAACTCATAGAGACGTTCACAGAGATTCCATTTTAAGCTTGATACTACCACAATTATCATCACTCGCCTTAATCAATAATAAAAGTACATCTTCAGCCAGGACTGTGAAACACATGAGAAACAGAATCATAGAAATCAAATCCACTGAATTTTCTTAAAACTAGAACACTACAAAGAGAAATAAAAAAACTTAGTATTAAGTGCTACTTCCAACATGTACATAACCATTTTATTTCTATTCCAAAACTATTTTTCTATTTCAAACAAATTTGGAACAGTTTTTCATTTGATAATACAATATTATTTTTCTATATTTGGAACAAATTTTTTGTCCATAAATAGGTTTGAAACATAAATGAGAAGTAAGAATTTTCTACTTCTTTATTTCTAGAAAAGAAATGAAAAATAAAAATTCTTCTCATTACTCACCCTCGCTACTAGTCGATTGCCCACTTGCCACTCACCGTCTGCCACCTATAGTCTGCCACCCATCGTCCGCTACTTGTCGTCCTCCCATCGCTTGTCGGCTACCTACCACTCCCCACCGTCTACCACCCGCCCGCTATGACATCCTAGATTTTCAGTCCTGTTTTCTATTGAATAAATCGGACATTTCATCGACGCGCCTATAGGGCTGTTCTCAGAATTGATCACTCTCAAGATAACTAGCCTATCTGGGGAAGCCATTAAGGAATTTTAAGAAAATAGACTTGAGAATTCGACTAAGAATCGATTTCTCGACCATGCTAATCTTTAGAGGCCATTACGACACAGTTAAAAATCGATTTGATATCAGAGATAGGTCTGTTCGACTGAGATGTGTGGCTAATCGTGGGTGATACCACTAAATTGGAAAATTCTCGTCGGCCAGCACTAGACTAATTCTTCTATCGTTTTGGTACCTTGCATCCGTATTTGAATCCTCGAGATTTTCATAATAACTGAGAGTCGCCAATGTGTCGAGTGGGTTCATTGTGGCTCGAAGAAAATCAACCACGGGTCATTTGCACTAAAAATTTCTGAAAACTACCTAGTAGCCTAGGTCACGCTAAAAACGTGCCTGAGTGAAATTAACCGCGAAATTGAGTCCGATTTCAGGAATTAAAGATTCTGTCATGTCACGATAAATTCTGGGAGCATCAACTCAGTCTCAGAAGATTTTTTTGCAACCCGAGACTTTTTGGGAAAAAGTCGTCCTATAATCATTTTTGTTTAGAAAAAAGGCCGGGATCGTTTTTTATCGCGCAATTGGGATTCAAGATGGATCAAATAGGTGAGGAAAAATGCCGAGATGACCAATGTTGGGTTGATTGAATTTATTGAGGTCAATTGGGATTGATTCAAGAGAGAATATGTGTCCAATTGAAGCCAAAACCCTTAAAATTCGTAGCTCCCCCCCCCCCCCAAATTGCCTAGCCAAATGGACCATTTCAAGGTTTGTTGTGGGGTGAGCATAGGTGGCTCATTGAGGGCCAAGGAAGCCAAACTTGGTGGACAAGTTCAAGGGAAATAAGCTTGGGAAAAAATTGGCCAAGGTGGCCCCTCCATCTCTCTCTCTTCCTCTCCAAGCCAACCGGCCATCACTACCCCCCCTCCTTGCTTTGTTCGAAAACCCTCAAGCTAGCAAGAAGCCAACGGAATCGCCGGAGACAACAGGAGCCGCATGACGCCACCGCCTCCACCGTTCGCCCTCCCCGTGCGCACGCGGTCCTACACGCGTGCCTTGCCACGCCACCGCCCAGCTCGCCGTTCCAGGAGGTAGTCTCGCCGTCCAGGGGGCTGTCCAGCCACTGTGCGTGGCCGTGGACCGCTACTCCAACACCGTTCAACCCCACCGGAGCTTTGCTCAACTGTCGCCGGCCTTGTCTTGCTTAATCAGCCCCAAACCAGTCACCAACCAGTAGCAAGCAGAAGCTTTGTTGGTGGGTTTCCAGCACTGTTCCGGGCCCGTTTTGAGGCGGTTTCGGGCCTCGAAACCTAGGCCCGCTTTGAGAAGAATTAACCCCCGCAACGTTCCCGTCGGTTTGATCCGACCCATTTGTTAAACAAGTGAGTTTAACTCACTAATCCCTACTTAGTAGGCTAATGATATTTAGGGGTTGTTTAGATTTAATTAAGTGTGATTATGTGAATAGATTAAAGAAGAGTAATTAAATTAGTGCCTTATCAATGCATGTTAGGCAAATGGTTAGTGATATTAATAAGTAGACTCGTGTTATTAATTATTAAACGAGTCTCGGAAATTTTTCGGGTCTATTTCGGCTTCCAATTAGGCATTACAGGCCTAAATTGGATTTATTGCATTTATTTAATATTTTTCATAATTAATTAATTATTTATTTATTTTCCGAAAATTAGGCTGGGATAGCCGACGATTGGAATTTTTTATGCTAATTATTGTGGTGTAGTCCATTTATTTATTTGAGCCTTGATTTGTGCCGAATTGAATTAATTATGATTTTAGGATTTTATTCCTAAATTAATTAATTTTGGTAATTAATGTGAAAATTACCGAGCGTCGGTTTACAGCGCCAAAAATATGTTATGAGCGGTTGAAACTGGTGGGATGTTTAAAAATGTGAAATTATTATATTTTGGCTAAGGCCGACCATGTACCCACACACAACTATTTTATCAAGAATGATAAAAAAGATGGAATTGGTTGTATGATTGGGATGGTATACTATATCGACCTACGGGCGATGTGTCAACTTAGCAGAGAGCAGTATACCGGTTTACTATATCAGCCTACGGGTGATATGTCAGCTTAGTAGAGAATAGTATACCTTGTTAGTTTTGATGGAATATGTCGGTATATTATATCAGCCTACAGGCGATATGGCAGCTTAGCAGAGAGCAGTATACCTTATCAACTTAGATTGAGCACTGTCGGTATACTCTATCAGCCTAAGGGTGATATGGCAGCTTAGCAGAGAGCAGTATACGCGATCATCTCAGAAGCTAGCTATATTATCTATCTATCAGCTTAGCACTAAGTAGTCCTGATATGAATAGACTTTATAGATAGTATGAGATGAGCCGACCAAGAAAGAGTCGAGATAACATGTAATCGACTAGGTCGATTGATCAATGATTTGATCTGATGTTATGAATTAATTGATTGATGTGATATAAGGCATCTGTAAATAATGTTAATTGCAGGATGGAACTAAGGCTAAGGTAAGTCATCTTACCAGTGTTGTGCTTAGGCAGCCTTTATGACATATTGGCTTCCTAATTGGGTCTTAGGGGGTAGAATTTGCTGATACGTAGTCTCACCCCGTTGTGGGACAACATTTCAGGTCCCTAGATAGCAGTACCTCCACCTCCTCGTCCTCCCATGCATTTTGGTATTCTTGAAGAGGAGAACTTGGAGGAGGAACCTAGGGAGGAAGAACCTGAAAAGGAACCGGAGGAGAACCTGGAGGAGGAGTCCGAGGAGGATCCAGAGTATGACCCGAATGAGGATTGAAACCCCCACCCTGTTTGCAAACTCTGAGTTATGATCTGATGTGTGATAGATCTGACTTGTTAATAGTATTGTAATATATACTATGAGGTTTGCTTGTATAAAAGTGTGGTTGTGGTTTTTCAATTGTGAAAAATGTAGCCCTACTTTTCTATCACATTGTTTTATTGTTTAGGGATTTTATATGCTTCCGCATGCGTATTAAAATGAAAGGGTCGGCGATGCGTCTTGGGATGTCACTATTAATCGACCAGGTGAGGGATGGGTGCGTGCCCGAGGATTGGGGCGTGACACCCGCCACTCATGCGCCATCTACCTCCCTCCCACCGTTTGTCTCCAATCACTCGCCATCAGCCTGCCCACCACCAGCCACCTGGCGATTGCTGTCGATAGCACCCTCCCATTGCCAATTATTATTGCTGCTCACCGTTCGCTACCACTCGCCCCTCATCAACCCCTTCCTGCTACCGGTCATTGTCGCCAGCACATCACCGACTCCTACTCACCACCATTGACCGCCTCTCATTAGGGGTGATCAGTTTCCAATCTGGTCCGATTCCACCTAGGAATCGAGAACCGAACAAGAGGGACTGATTCCCAATTTTAAGGTCTAAGGATCGGACTGAACGATCCTAGAACTGGGTACCGGCCGAACCAACCTATCTGGTCCGGTCTGGTTTGATCCCATGGAACCGATCACTTAGCAAAAGAAATTTAAAAAATAAAAAAATAAAGGAGTTGTTACTATTTTTAGGGTTTGTTGTTATTTTTAAGAAATTAAAAATATATATTTTTTGAAAAAAGTAGTTACTCCAATCCGTCAATTCAATTCAATCCAGACCAATCCCTCTAGGAACCAAACCAAACCGACCAGTGCAATCCAGTCTAGGCAGTTCTCAATTTGGGCAATCTAACATGCTCAACCCTACCTCCTGTTGCCACTCGCCGTTCGTCGGCATTTGCGCACTATCGCCCCCTCCCATTGCCACTAGCTGTCCCACGCCCCTTGCCATCTGCCAACACCTAGGAAGGATAAAGTTTGTGTCGTTATCAAACAAACTTCTATTCCGAGAAAAGAAATTTTGTTTAGTTATCAAACGCGTATTTTTGCTCAGAAACTCATTTAATAATAGAAATAGAAGAAATCTATTTTTGTTCCGAAAATCAATATTTGGTCAAAATAATTATCATTCGTGCCTGTAGTCCTAATTCTCATCAATTGGACAATTAACTTCAAAAACCTTTTGTAAAGAACTTAAAGATGCGATGTGAAATTCACGAACTCACGTTAGAATATTATATTCCTCTCCAAAATTGTCCTATCTGGATGTCAGGAGGTAACTAGAACTTAATTGAGATGATTTTACCACGTTTCATTTCCTCATCGTCAGTAGTTCTATCACTGGGATTGTTACCTATAACATGATCATGATCTGTTTGATTCCTTGTTCGTTCATCCTCTAAATAAATCACAATTTATCTCACTGAGTGTGGCAAAAACGTATGTCATTGGAATTTGATCGACGACAAAACACCTTTCATCAAAAAAATTTCTTCAATTTTATTAAGAGGAGATAGACTCTATAGTGATTCCGGATAGTAATCTTATCAATGAAGCATAAGGAACAAATATGCTTAAACAAAATTTAATCAACAATGGAGTGCAATGACATAAAAAGTTTTGTCGAAATTTAAATGCTAGAATTTAATCGATGATGGAGATATAAGAAAGCTACAACTAAGATACATGGTGGAATTTTATGAAAAACAAAATATCCAAAAACTATAGTGAAGGTACATAAATTGAAAGATAATTAACAAATAACTAGTTTGTTGATGTTTGTCGGTGGTTTTACGAATAGTATAATGTGGCTAATACAATCAATGATTATAGACGGTTATTGAATTTAAAAAAGATAACTTCTTAATCCTACCTTCAAACTAATCCTACCTGCAAAACAAATAACTTTCTATCTCTAGTGATGAGAAGTTACATTATCCATAATTTTTCAGTAATTCATTTATCAATTTCGAGCAAAACTCCATGCTTTTGTAGGTTTGCATATGCTTGATCATCTTTCCAAATCTCCTTTTCCTTCTTCGGTCACCATTGATTTATTTCAACTCAGCCAAGCTTGGCTCAAATACTAATTGTTGCGGAAACAAACAATTAAATAATAAAATAAACAATAAGGAAAAAAAAAATTGGACGCCAGTTTTATGTGGTTCAGTCAATTTGACCTAGTCCACGGCAAGAGCAGCACATAATTCAACCATATATATCAAGTGATATAACAAAGATTACAACCACAATTGAGTCACTCAAACATCATCATAGTTCTTTTCAGCCCTAATTATACTTGATAACTCATAAATTGTTTAACCTTCGTAATTTTTCATGAAATAATCTCTTAATTTTACATAGGAATTTCACAAAAATTTTAATACAAGATTTCCACGACTTTAGACACTCAAATATAATTCACAAAGAAGTCGTCTCTTTGATGGTATTTAGAGCAAACACACTTCTTATACATAGACAAGAGTAGGATTCAAAATAAGAAATTCTTAACCAACTCAAACTAGAAAACTTATTCAAATTAGGAAATCTGCTTGAATTAGGAAAGTTTTTTTTGGCTCAAAAGTGAAAGATATTTCCAACAAAGAATTGGTGTGGAGTTGAACAGTTAATATATCCTAGTGGAGGCCATGACTTATTGGATTAAGTTTTTGAGTGAAGGTGAGTCCAACTAAATATGTTGATGGGCTCGGGCTTTGGGTTCCCTTTCGGAGATCTCCTCAAATGAAGGTATCGGACTTCTATTATGCACTCCCAACAAATGGTATTAGAGTCTATGGTTGATTGGTGGCCCACTCCCACTGTGTATCACTATTTGAATATCTCAAGGAAGAATATAGTGACTAAGGTGGGTGTTGTAGTGCAGTAACACCGTCTCAATGACAAACTTCATGGTTTGGTCTAGAAAAAAGAGATCAAGGATGGAGTTGGGTATTGGAGATTCAAGTTGAGATAAATTAATACAGAATGATACCTGAATTAAGGGGGAGCAAACCTAACAATGGAGCTCACACGTAAAAGAGAGATTGTTAGGTTAGATGTGTAAATTGAGTTAAAGAAGACTCATATCAAAGAATTGGTGTAGCGTTGAGCAGTTAATATATCATAGTTGATTCATAACTTATTGGCTTAAGCTTTTGAACAAAGATTGGTTAAACTAGATATGTTTATGGGCTCAGGCTTTGATTTGCCTCTTGGAGATCTCCCCAAATGAAGGTACTGGATTTCTGCTACGCGCTCTCAACACTAAGTATCATGCAAGACAAGGAGTAGGTCCAAAGTTTGTGATTAGTGCACCAAATCGCATGTTGAACGACTATTGTGGCTTGATTAATTAGCCTGGCCTACAATTTATGGTCTCCCGCTTGAGTAGTCATATTTAAATATTCTTTGCTAGGGCTTGACCTGTAGAACAAGACCGGGCAGTTACAAAAGCTGGTTGGTGAAGTATCAAGGAAAGTGGCCTTCTTAATGCGGTATTACAATGGCATTTTCAAATGTTACTTTGGACCGACCGAGAAAGGAAATACTATATCGCAGGAAAGTGCTAAACGGAAATAACATAAAAGTCTTCTTTCTTTTTGCCCTTTTATAGTGATAGTCAATTAGCTATTGACGATTAGCCTATTCAGGTTTCGTCAAACACGTCATTCCCTCTTTTGTATGCATTATTTTGTAAAAAGAAATTGTCCACTATGATTCCTCATTTCGTGCAAAATGCAGACAAAAAAGAAAACACACAAATCTGTATACCAGAGTTGAGTCATTTATTGACTAGGCACGGTCTATAAGTATCTCAAGTCTCAACAACATTAATCACAGCCAAATCATGGGTTCTTTCTTAATCTTTTCCAAGTCTCGATTCAATTATGACCCGCCTTCTTTAGAAGTCCCCTTCCTCCTCCTCCTCTTCTTCTTCTTCTTCTTCTTCTTCTTCTTCTTCTTCTTCTTCTTCTTCTTCTTCTTCTTCTTCTTCTTCTTCTTCTTCTTCTTCTTCTTCTTCTTCTTCTTCTTCTTCTTTGTCAGCTTTGCTTCTTCCACCTTTACTTTCACTCCGGCTGCCAACAATGAGAAACAAACAGGGGCTCTCCTGACATGGAAATCTAGCCTCGAAGACAATAGCCAATCCCTTCTGTCTTCCTGGCGTGGTAACGATTCTTGCAATTTTGTGGGAGTCATCTGTGATGACTATGGATCCATTACCCATCTTAATCTTTCTAATCTTGGTTTGAGAGGAACTTTAGATGGCCTCGACTTCTTGCTCTTAAGTAATTTGCTTAGTCTTGACATTAGCAACAATTCGATCTATGGGTCCATTCCCTCAAGTATTGCTAACCTTTCCAAACTCAACTATCTGAATTTATGTTACAATGAACTCCATGGAAACATTCCTCCAAGTATAGGCAAATTGAAAAATCTCCACATTTTGTACCTGTGTGCAAATTATCTTAGTGGCCACATCCCTCTCATGATAGGTGATCTGAGGAGTTTGGAGATTCTTTATTTGTGGGGAAATAGACTTTTAGGGCCCATACCTTCGGAAATTGGGGGATTGACTTCTCTTACTAAACTTCTCCTATCGATCAACAATCTCAGCGGCTCAATCCCTCCTTCTATTGCAAACTTGACACGTTTGTCAATTCTTCACCTTTTTGAAAATAAAATTTCCGGCCTAATCCCTCGAGAAATAGGAAATTTGATATCTCTCCATGATTTAGAATTGGCTGAAAATAATTTAGTCAGTCCAATCCCTACTTCTTTGGGAAATTTAGGCAACTTAAGGAGATTGAACATTTCACAAAACAATCTTTTTGGTCCCATTCCACAAGAGATAGGTGAATTGAGGAATTTGAAGGGTCTTTATTTGTTGGGAAATGGGCTTTCTGGATCCATACCTTCAGAAATAGGGAAGCTCACTTTTCTTACTAGTTTAGATTTAGCTATAAATGATTTGGTTGGTCCAATTCCATCATCTATCCAAAATTTGAGCAATCTCCATCTCTTACACATTTACTCGAATAATATTTTGGGCCCAATTCCTAAAGAGATAGGAAATTTGGTGTCTCTTAGACGATTAGATTTGTCTAATAACAGTTTGAGTGGTTTGATCCCTTCATCAATTGGAAGCCTAACCAATTTAACCATATTACGCCTCTGCTACAATGGCTTTTCTGGTTCCTTGCCTCCTGAATTTAATAAAATTACTCATTTGAGTGCTTTTGATTTATCTTACAATGAACTCGAAGGGCAATTGCCAGATGAAATATGCCAGGGGAAACTATTGCAAAATTTCAGTGTCATAAACAATTATTTCACAGGGCTCGTTCCAAAAAGCTTGAGGAATTGCAGTGCATTGATAAGAGTGAGGCTTGATGGAAATCAACTTACAGGAAATATAGCGGAAGCTTTTGGAATATACCCGCAGCTGGAATTTATGGACTTGAGCCACAATTATTTGTTTGGTGCGCTTTCTAGGAAATGGGGGCGTTGTTATAATTTGACAGGCCTAAGAATATCCAACAATAATATTTCTGGTGAGATACCCTCGGTATTTGGAAGGATGACTCAATTACATGAATTAGACTTGTCTTCTAATAATTTGAGAGGAGGGATTCCGAGGGAGTTGGCAAGCTTGCAGTTTTTGCTATATCTCATCCTCAACAATAATTGGTTCACAGGTGACATTCCTAGTGAAATAGGAATTCTATCCAAACTGGAGTGTCTCAACCTAGCATCAAACAATTTTAGTGGATCAATCCCAGTGCAACTCATTCAATGCACAAACTTGTGGAGCTTGAACTTGAGCAAAAGTAAACTCGAAGGAAGCATTCCTTCTGAGATAGGCAACATGCAATTCCTAAAAGGTCTTGATTTGAGTCAGAATCTATTGACCGGAAGAATACCAAAAGAGCTAGGAAAGCTGAGAGTCCTCGAAACCATGAATGTCTCTCACAATAACTTGTTTGGTTCGATCCCTCGGACTTTTGGTGATATGTTAGCATTAACTATTGTTGATGTGTCCTACAATAACCTTGAAGGTCCTCTCCCAAATGTCAAAGCTTTTAATGATGCTCCATTTGAGGCAATTTGGCACAACAAGAGACTCTGTGGGAATGTTGTTGGTTTACAAAAGTGCAACTCTCCTATGAGCAAGAAAGGTAATGGAGACAATGGGCATCGAACTACTGCTATCCTCGTTCTTTCGTTCTTGTGGTTTCTGCTTCTTGCTTTCATCTTGATCATTCTCTTTATCTTTGTACGTTGTCAAAGGAAGAGTATCAAGATAGAGAACATTAGACCATCGAATGATCTAGACTTTTTGCGCGTACTGAATTTTGATGGCAAAGCTTTCTATGAGCGAATCCTGAGGGTCACAGAAGGATTTGACTCCAAGTTCTACGTAGGGGAAGGAGCATACGGCGTTGTTTACAAAGCTGAACTGGCAACAGGTCAAATTGTTGCTGTCAAGAAAATTTCTTCGTCCCATGAAGAGGAGTTTCTCCACTTCAAATCTTTTGAGAGGGAGATTCAAGCCTTATCTGATATCCGCCATCGCCACATCGTGAAACTTTATGGGTTTTGCTCTCATGTGCGCCATTCTTTTATGGTGTATGAGTACATAGAAAGAGGAAGCTTGAGAACAATTTTGAATGATGATGAGAAAGCGTCGGAGTTTGATTGGGACAAAAGAGTAAACATGGTTCGAGGAGTAGCGGATGCATTGTCCTATATGCATCATGATCATTTTCATCCATGGATTCATCGAGACTTGACCAGTAGCAATGTTCTGTTGGATGGTGATTATGAGGCTCGGGTTTCGGATTTTGGCACCGCAAGACTACTGAAGCCAGATTCATCAAACTGGACTGCAATAGCTGGTACTATCGGTTACATTGCTCCAGGTACTTACATGCTTCTTTTAAATCGACATTTAGGATTGAGAAAGGAATTACAACTGATCTGGATAGTTACTAAGTTTGTGTAATTTAAATAACATCTGCTCGTAAGTTTTTATATATACCCATCACGTGTAGAGGAATCAATATCGCTAACTTAAAGTGTACCTGATGAGGTTATGAACGAATTATGAATTCTTCACTTGCAGAGCTGGCTTATTCTATAATTCCAACTGAAAAATCTGATGTGTATAGCTTTGGAGTCGTCGCATTAGAAACAATAATGGGAAAGCATCCAGGAGATCTTGTCTCATAGGAATGTTCATCGTCCGCCAAAATTGAGTCACCTGCGTTGTTGAAGGATGTGCTAGATCGACGTCTCTCACCTTCTAGGGTTCGACTTCGAGATGCAGAAGATGTGGTCTCTATTGCACAGCTAGCATTTGCATGTTTGCAAGCTGAGCCGCGGCTTCGACCGACCATGAGACAAGTTTCGCAGGAGCTCCGCGTTCGAGTACCACTGGAAATGCCATTCTCTGCACTCAGCTTGGAGCAACTTCGTGGTTCCAATGGCAGGAAATTTCAAGCATCGCAACGAGATTGTAAGTTTTTAAGTTCGCTTTTCATGTGCACTGTTTGTCTGTTTGGTCTATAAGTTGCTAGTTAAAAATTGACACCCCTGCTAAGAAAAGTTGCACCACTTTTGCGGGCTAATCGGAATTATAATAGACAATCTTATTCGACAATTTTAATTATCTTCTTAGTTCTTACCAATCACGCCATGTAAATTATTTTCACTGCAGAGCCTACCTACCCTTGAGCATTCCTGGAATGCTGCGGATTGGTGGTTGTACTTTGGATTCGTGGCACTAGAAATAATTATGGGAAGTCTTCCGTGGATATGTCATTTCACTATGATTTGCAGCTTGTTCAATTTGCAAAATGCGTTGGATCGACATTTTTCAATTTAGTTTTCTATTGCGAAAGAGATACTGACACTACCATCTCCAATTTTTTGTCCAGTGTGTAATGTTATTGTTAAACTTTTAGCAATTCACTCAAATCACTCGACTTTTGTACGATGTGTAATATAATTTCAGAACTTTCAATATCATTCCATTTGATCTCTCTATTATCTTAATAAGTTGACGTGGGATACTGATTAAATAAAACTTACATTATGTGCAGAGTAGCAAGGATGATGATGATCGGAAACTAATTGGACCATTTAATGAATTGTAAAAATGGAGTGACAAACCTTATCGAAATTTGAGAACTTCAATATTGAATATACATGCCCAGTATGGAATAACATTACAAATTAAATACAAGTTGGAGGGCTTGACGTCATTATCCCTTGGGGAGAATCACAATTACGTGCTTGTAAGCTAATCAACAATTAGTTACATTTTCCTCTGTCTATGGTTGGAGGAAACTTTACCAATCATATCTTTAACTAATGTGTTACAACTTATGGATATCATTTATATAAAAATATACTAAATATAAATCTGAGTGATGCTTGTAATGCGCAACCTATCAACGCTCCTTTTCTTTTTATAATTTTTCACTCTCCTAGTGTATGCACAAAATCATATATGTAAAAGTTTATCAAGTAATTTGTTGAGGATTATTAAATCAGTCAGAAGTTGTTGAGATTTATAATATGCAAAATGTGAAAAAGTGTCCCCAAAGTACTTGTCAAGGAGTATCAATTGTTGTTTTGTACGCGGCTCTCTTGAAACATCTCTTTTTCAAGTTTCAAAATACTCTCATTTGTTTTTACTACTTTTAGTGGTCTTGAATAGTGCCCAGAAACACTTGTTAACAACACTCCTATAATGAAGATAAATAAAGAAAACGATGTCCCGACCCTCCCTAGGCGAGATATCCCGATGGGGTTTGAATGATTGCTAGGCAAATGCAAATAATCCTCTTATAAAGTGGCGCTTTTACTTAGCACAATCCCTCTCAAGTCTTGCCGAATATTACTTAATTTTCTCAACAATTATGACAATTGGTTTCACTTTAGGGCTCGCCACTGATCTATTATAAATCAATAAGAAGGCAAGTAAGACATAGGAGTCTGTATTACTTACACGAACTAGATATTTATGGATACAATAACTTGATTACATTGGATGTGCCTAACAACTTAGTGCGTTTTTCCTTTTTCTGAAAATGAATCAGGCAGTCTTTTTTTTTTTTTTTTTGGTATCCCTTAAAATATGTAAGACAAATAATCATGCGCCATCCAAACAATCATTTACAAACTAATTGTATCAAAGCAAATAAAGTGTGATAAAGGAAAGAATTCAAGCTGTATCGGGCAAAATTAAAGATGGCCTGATTATTAAGCCTCGGATAGGAGCTCATGAGCTATGTATATAATTAAATGTGTAACCAACGTAGCCTAATGAATGCAAATTCCTAAACTAGATGATAACAATGAGATATTAAACAAATAGAATGAAATTAAGCTTGAATTTAACTAACTTTTATGATGCAAATTTTATTTAAATGCATTTCTGATATTTTAATTTTTCTTTTCCATCCCTTTTTTATCCCTTTTATTTTCCTTCACGAATAACTTGAGGCCTAAATTAGACTTAATACACACTGTGGCAACAAACGAGCTACAACGACAGAATTGGGCCTAAATATGCTGCGAACATAGAATATGTCATGAGAACTATGCAAACGTATATAAACGAGACGCCTCGGGACCATTTAAGGAGCTTTATAAGGCCAAAATGAGACCGGAAGCTGGTTGTCCAACCTTACATGCGGTGTGGTCTGGCGGGCTTTGGGCTTCATTTTGCAAACTCAACCGCACCGACGAACATCCAAAACGTTCTGACGCATCCTCGAGCCATGTAGACCCGGGACGGTTGGCGCGGATCTCGCCAAATGAATTAAATGAGGCTTAAAGCTCGCTATGGACGGCGACTCACATCCCTCAACAAACACAAACTGAGCAGATTTAAAGAGGAAATCAATGCGAATCAATCGTAAACCATGTCTCCACTAAAATGCTAGCGTAAATGGCAATTAAAATAAGATCCGCGTCTTCAGAGATTGGGAGGTTTGCTTCTCTTACTGAACTTTACCTATCAAGCAACAACCTCACTGGCTCAATCCCCTTTCCATCAAAACTCGTGGAATTATTCCCTTCTTCACCTAATCAAAACTGCGATCTCTGGTGCGATTCATTGAGAAATAGGGAATTAGTACTTCTTGAAGATTTAGATTTCTCAGAAACTAATTTGGTCGGTCCAATCCTATAATCTCTTCAGAAATTTAGCAATCTGAGTTTAAGCTTACAACATTTATTGAATAATCTTTCAGGCTCGAATCCTACAGAGATAGGGAACTTTACCTCTTATTGGACTCATTGACAACATCCTTTCTGGTTTATGCTTGCCACAATGAATAAAGCTGTCCCGTTGGGAAGTCCTGGCTAATAATGAATTTGAAGGGCAACTACCCGAAAATGAATATGCCTTTGGGGTTTTTGCGATGTTTCACCGCAAGTAATAATGATTTTGTAGATCCCATCCCAAGAAGCTTGAGGAATTGTAATATATAATTTAGAGTGAGGCTTGAAGGAAACCGTCTTACCAGAAACATATCCGAAGTTCTTGATAGATTGAAGATATCGGACAACGACATATCTGGTTAGATGCCTACAGTATTTGGAAGAATGACCAAGCGACAAGTACCGGACTTGTCTTTAGATAAGGTAAGTGGAGAGATTACAAGGGAATTGGGAAACCGTTTAAGTTTTGCTAGATCTTGTATTGGACAATAATTTGAGTGGACCGATTGGTTGAACTTGAGCAGACACGGATTTAAGAGAAGCATTTCTCCAGAGAAGGGCAAAAGCACGAGTCGTTTAGTTTATTGTTATGACCAAAATTCGTTGGCAGGGAACAGACCGGTAGAGGTTGCAAAATTGAGAAACCTGCAAATCCTAAACATCTCCAATTTTGCTAATCCATTGGCTATGTCATGGTCTTTAAATCTCCTCGAGGTTCTATAAGGATGTGGATTTAACTGATGTGTCTCTCTAATCTCGTCTTCATTTTTATTGCGAAGCCTTGTCTTCAATTGTTCACTTATGGTCTCATCTTCACTGCAAACTTCCTCTTCCTCCTCCAAGCTTGGAGAACAGGTCCCTTCTTCACCTATGCTTTCGGATTTTGTTGTTCTGAGCTGTGGCGAATGAGAATTGGAGCATCATGAAGGTGAACCACAGGCTCAGAGAGAGAGAGAGAGAGAGAGAGAGAGAGTTAGAGTTTTCCAGAGAGTTAGAGTTTTCCATAAAGAAAGCTGTTTGTTTGTTTCCATATTGGACTTCAATTTCTTTTTAAAAAGTCATATAAGACTTTGGGTTGAAATTTGTCTCGGGAAGCACTTAAGTGATTATCTCTTTCTCCAATTTAGCATAGCTATTAAGTGATATAGCAAAAGAGAATTATTCTAAAGTAGGCATTGTATGAAAGCTATAACACTTTAATATTCTTTTTTCCCCAAAAATTTGGTTATATATGAGATGTATCTCTGTGTGTATATATATGACCTCTCTTTTGACTTCTTAACTTAATGCAAGAAGGTTGCTCTTGCAAAAGAGTATGATGTACATATGTTATTATCCTATGTCTTCATAATTTAATTTGGGAAAACAACACTAATGATGTCATAATTTCACTTGGCAGATGCCATAACTTCCTAAATGATCATTTAAGTGTTGTGAATTTTAAGAACCAATCATTTGAGTTACATTGGCCATTTTCCTAATTTGTATAAAAGTTCAAGTCATTAATTTGAGGGAAAATTTCAATTAAGGGCTTGAAGTGGAACCGTTTTCTCAAAAAAGGGCTTAAAGTGGACATTGTATCAAATAAAGGCCCAAAGTGTCCGATTTAGTCTCGAATAAGGGTTTCAACTTGAAAGCCAGTCAAATCTTATTTGTAGGTAGGGGTATTTTCGTCTAAAGACTTTTTTTTTCTTTTTCCTTTTTGTTTTTCTTTTCTTTCTTTTTTCATCTTGCTCACCTCCTTCTTGACAAATGCATCAGACTCCTCACGCACGAGCTTGCACAGGTGCAAAACAATTTGAACAATTTAGGAATAGAAGAAAACGAAAAGATATTCGAGAAGTTATGCAATTTTGCAAAACTACAAATTGTGTGCTTCAGTTTTGCAGCCTCCCCATTAGCAAACTTCAAAGCGCATGCTCTACATTATGCAATTTTGCATCCTCACCCAAGAACTCATCAATTTCGGCATAAGTCGGTTTTTAAGTTATTTTCCACCACTCACCTTCTCCGATGACGATAATGAACTTGAGAATCAAGAAATATCCATTAGTGGGTTTTGTTTTTATTCAATTTGCTTGTAAAAACTTATTATGGTAATTAAAGTAACAATTTCATGGTCTCCCTGCCAATGAAATTGCCTATGCCACGATAACTTTCACTCGTAGCTTCTTGGGAATGTTTTATTGGGTCTGGGTTGGATTATTCATAACATTCATAGACGCAGCTTGCATTGAGGTGGAATATTTGGCTTCTTGAGAGGGTCCAATTGTGTCGTGCATGCTAGTTATTTTCAAAGGCTGCTAAATCATTCTAACCCGTGATTGAAGATACTCGCCTTTGGTGGCGATTTGAATCAGACAGCACTCAATCTAAAAAACGAATGACTCTAGTCTACACATGTTCAAACAAATTTGCCTCTCTAACTCTGAAATATTCTCTACACAAATTTGAGAGAGAATAACAAGATGAAAAAAGTGCAAAATTGCTCAGAAATTCCCAAAACAACGTATTTCATTGAACAAATCAATGCACATGAGTATCATAGAGATTCCTCAAAAACCTCTAATAAATTTGGCTTAGGCACTTCAATCTAGCTTCTCCTCACTAAGATCGATCATAGCCTGCGTGAGCACCGATTTGAATTCAAGCATCGATGACAATGAGGGCAGCAAGCTAATGGCTTACACCTCATCATGCTTCGTGCCTGACCACGACCACAAGATGTGGGGATCAAATCAAGCTGAGCGTCACATCTTGGTCCACTCGTGCTCGATCTAGGGCTTGGATTGACTACCATCTTTCAACAAAGGTACTGGAATTGCTGTTGAGGGCAATGACAAATGAGGTTGAGGGCGTTGATGGCTAATTGGCAAGGAAGATAGAGATGGACTTTAGAGAACGCGATCTAAAGAGTGAAAAAGGCGAAGGCACGATGATGATGAAGAAAAGAAAGAGAAAGAGAAAATAAATTTAAAAAAAAAAGGAAAAAAAAAGTCTTTAGATGAAAATACCCCTAGATGCAAATAGGATTTGGTTGGCTTTTAAGTTGAGGCCCTTATTTGAAACTAAGTTGGTCACTTCAAGTTCTTGTTTGAGACAATGTCCATTTTGGGTCTTTTTTTGAGAAAACGGTTCCACTTTAGGCTCTTAATTGAAATTTTCCCTTAATTTGAATTTCGACACTCTCTCTTGTATTTATTATGTTTGAACTTCTTATTTCCCTACAATTTTTTTTTCTAAATTTGAGGAAATCAAGATGCAGCTATGTTGGGATACTTGTTTCTCTAGGAAAATTAATATCATCAAAAAAAAAAAAAAATTTGCGCCAGGTCTTCTATCCTATTGAGGTCTTTCCATAGAAAGTTAAAATTTCTTGAGCAGGTCGAACGGGAACATGAAGTACCTAGGTATTCTCGAGGGCTATCTTTCTGTTTCCTTCATCTCGTGTAGCTAGATCTAGTGGAACAAATATAGTCAATTTTATAGGTACATTTCAATTTTTGTCGAAAGTCAAATCGATGGGATGCATTATTTAATTCCGCCTGATTCTCAAGAAAACTCTATAAAAGGTATCATTATAGTATACGTGGGGATTTTTCTTCCTCTAGACAACCCTATACTTATCTTTTCTATTTTTGATCGTCTGTATGATGTTACGCTCACATCCTGGGTTTGAGATACAAGACCGGATTATGGATGAGTGAAAAAGAAATCTAAGGAATATGCTACGAATAATCTATTGGCTAGTTTTTGATAATTTAATTTTAAAGAAAAAGTTGCCTAACATCTCTTGGAGCAAGTCCTCATGCCAGCGCGAGAGACACAACGCAGCAGTTTTTGGGGGAAGTGCACGGGTCTGAGTGAGTGGGTTTCTCCGACTACGTTGTTAATTATTGTGAAAATATTTTCAAGTTTTAGTTGAAGAATTATCTCAAGAGGACTAAGCCTTTTCCAACACTTAAATGTAAAATTGCTTGCATGATAAGTCCAACTCTGCTGGCATAATTTTAAGAGTCACTTTCTTCTGCAATTTAAAGAGGATTTCATGCTCTAATCTGGTTTCACAAAATAAGGTTGAAAAACCTTATGTGTCAAGTTTCCATTGTATCGAGTTTCATATTAGAAGCTACGGTTCATGTTCATAGCAAATACTTTACTAAAGCACGATATTAATAGTTTTGGACGACTTTCAAGTTCATTTGCATTGTTAAAAACCGTTAATATTTTCCTGTCTTCTACCTAACAAGTGCAACTACCAGTTGCATTAGAGAAGGCTGACTCTTCTTACGATCCCTCCATGAACATTCACACGATGGATTAATTTCCGTGAATCAAAAGGCTATTTATCTCCATTGTTGATCAAAAGTGTTTATATTTTATGTTAAGGCACTATGTATAGGAATTGTGACCAAACACTCATGTTTACGATCCGCTTACAATCAAAAGATCACTCCCTAGAAAAACGGGGTAAGTACACTATTAGTGCCAAAACTTGTGTACGGCGCTCACTTTGGTGCCAAAAGTTTATTTTGAATCACTTAAGTGCCAAATCAGAGGAAAAACGATCACTTTGGTGCCATCGGCGAGAGATTCCGGTCAAAATGATTACGTGGCTTTTATATTTTAAAAAAAAAAAATTGACATGGCTTTTAAACGACGTCGTTTTCCATCCTCCTTAAGAAAACGACATCGTTTTGCCGTCATAAGTGGATGGCTTCACAAAAACGACGCTGCACATCTCATTTGGGATTGAAATTAGGGTTCTTTTGTCTGATCCTCGCCCAACGCCAACCTAGCTCGCTTGGCCACTGTCACTCAGCCACTGTGCTCGGCCACCGTCGCTCAGCCTCCATCGTAGTTGCTCGACTAGGTGAGCAAGGAGAGGCTAAGGTTGTTTCTCGAGCAAGAAGAGACGGGAAGAATAGGAGGCGAGGGCGGAGGAGGAGGAGGAAGAAGGAGGGTCGAGGTGGAGAGAGAGAAGACAAGGAGGGCGAGAGAAACAAGGAGGTGGAGTTGTGCTAGTGCTAGTGCCAGTGCTGCTGTAGATGTCACTGCTAGTGCTGATGTTGGTGTTGGTGTTGTTCTTCGGAGAAGAAGACGACGGGGAAGCCCTGCCATGCCTTCTCTCTCTCTCAATTTGGGGATTTAGGGTTTTGACTTAGGGGAAAGATGCCAAATGACGTCGTTTTGTGGTCTAGATGCTGACTGTGCTCTTCGGCGAGCCACATCAGCTTAAAAAATTAATAAAAAAATGCTACGTCGGATTTCTGGTCAATCAAATCGGAGTTGGCACTAAAATGATCGTTTTTCAAACTTTTTGATACTGAAGTGATCCAAAATAAACTTTTGGCACTAAAGTGAGCGCCGTACACAAGTTTAGCCACTGATAGTGTACTTACCCCCTAGAAAAACTATAAAAGCACCGCATTAAAAATTCCAAAAAAAAAAATAAAGAGCGAATCTTACTACTACATGGGTCTCGTAAAGGAACCTAACCCTGCGCGGAGAACAACATTTTGGAATTCCTGTGAGTTTGATATCTATTCATCGAGGAACTTCACAATGATGAATTATTTATTTGTCTCGGGATAAAGAAATGCATATGACATCAATTTCGTACGCTCTATCATGTAGCTAGAACCCGTGGATCCTTGTATTTAATAAGACTTTACATGGAAAAATATAAAACTATTTACAAGTTACTTAATTAAGTTCTCTTATAAGTTAAGTATTTAGGGTGCGTTTGGGAAGACTTTTGGGGAAAGTCCTTGAGAAAATGTAAAAGTCCTTGAGCTAAAGGAGTTTTTCAAAATGCAAATTGTGTTTGGTAAATCGTACTTGTGAAAGTCCATTGTGAAGTATCCTTAAGCAAAATACTGTTTGGATAAATTAAATTTGTAAAAAGCTTTTGTTATTAAAAAAAAAGGGAAAAAGGAGAGTTGGCCGGCCAAGGGCTTCGCCGATTACCGCCGGCGAAGGGTAGGAGGTCCAGCGAGGGGGAGGCGGCGCGGTGAAGGGTAGGCTGTCCGGCAAGGGGGAGGTGGCGCGGCGAAGGGCAGCATCCAACTAGGGTCGCACACGGCGCAGTGAGGGTCGCGGCGACCGGGATCTCGCGATCTAGTCGCGGCGACCCAAATCGCAAGATCCCGGTCGCCGCGACCCTTGCCGCACTGTGTGCGACCCACCGCGCTGCGGAGGTTGCCGGCGCCCTCGATCTGGTCGCCGCAACCCAAATCTGCGTGACTAGATCTGTGCGACCAGATCTGTGCACGATCTGGGTTGTCGGCGTCCTCCGCGCGGCGACCCTCGTCAGAGGGTCATGGGACCCTAGCCGAACCACCTGTTCTTCGCCGCACCGCCTACCCTTCGCCGGACCACCTACCCTTCGCCGGTGACTACACATAGATGTTGGCCGTGTTCTCAGTAGAGAGAAGGGAAGGATGAAGATGATGAATAGTTGTCGGGGGTAAAGCCGGAAAAACGAAAAATTAACGAGGACAATTTCAGAACAAAAATTTCGTTGCCTTCAAAGCCAGCATGCCGAGAATGCCCAAGGCAGCCCCCAACCTGCCTTGGGCTTTCAGCCTTGGGAAGGCTTGCCTTTGGTAAAGGCAAGTAAAAAAAAGATTGCCAAACACTAGATATTTGACCCAAAGGCCTTTAGGCCCCTATAGACCCTTGGGAAAGCTGTTCCCGAACGGAGCCTTAGCCTCAATCCCGGAGAAGAGAATCCTCCCTAAAGTATTCGCGGAACCCGTGTCGGCAGTAGGTCCTGTTTCCATACACAAAATGACAAGAGGTAGGCTCTTTCTCTCAGCTGACAAGCATGCGGCTCTAGGCGATTCCAAGGGGTCAAGATTCCGTTTGAACTGTTAATAGCCGTGGAAACTTAAAAATAAGAAGCTCAAATGAAAAACCTGCCTAAGATCCGAAAGCTAAGTAGTTCTATCACAATCGCTTCCTAAGTTATTTTATTTTTCATGTAGTTGGAAAGCTGATACTCAATCCTTATTTTATAAAGGGTTTCTTGAGAAAAGAAAGTTTATAACATACGAACAAGTATTACATAATCTAAGTCTATTAGATCAAATTAATCACATTTCAAGAATATGTGAACTCCATTTTTAATCTAATTGTCTAATTGATAACATATTTTGATTGATTTTGTGCATCATTTCTATACAGAATTTTAGTTTATATAACATGTTCTCCAAAAAGTACAAGAAAAAGAACCGAGACAAACACTCATGTATCCGAAACCTCATACTTCTTTGGTGCCTATAGTTTTTCTAATTTCGATGCGCTTCTGTTCCCGTAAATAGTGCAATTTGTTGGCGATGGTGCGTAGGATTTTGTTGATTTAAGGAGAAAGAGTGGTATATATTAGCCATCTATTTTTCGAATTCAAACTATATCCGTGAAATTCATGGAAGTTTTCTCTCTACCAGCTGGGTAGTTTTCGTCTTCCTTTAAACCCTTTCATTATCAGTCTCGACACCTCTGTTTCAGCCATGAAAGCCTCCTCTCTTCCTCATCTACTTCGTCTCTCGAATTTACTGCTCATCTCAGAGTACCCTCATTCGGCCCCTTAACCCAACTTTCTCCTTCCTTTTGCATGTCTTCTTTCCTCAGCTTTTCGTCTGTCGAATTCCTTTTCCTTCCGCTTTACGGGATCTTTGGGTTTTTCGGTCTGCATGTCACCATTTTCTTCGTCTCTGACCTCAGTCTTTTGAGGCGACATCCTAACTTTGGTCATGGCTCGCGAAAGAGATCCTGATGCATCACGAGTTGCTGCACTCTGTCAACGATTGGGTAGATTATGTTCTGAACAACAAATTGAAGAATGGCATGTCGAGCCCCCACCTGAAGCTGTCGAGGAGTGCAAGTTAACTTTAATTGGTAAATTCCCTTCCAATCCTTCTTTCAATTTTCAAGCTTTTCAAACGGTCTTGAAGAGGGCTTGGAGGACGGAGCAAGTTGATATTCTGCAAAGGGAAGCGGGAACTTATTTAGCGAAATTCAGGTCTCAATCAGAAAAACAGAGAATTCTAGAAACCGGACCTTGGCAATTCTCGGGTCATCTCATTAATTTCAAAACTTGGGTTGCAAACACCCCTTTGCATTGTTATGATTTCTCCACCTGCGCGTTCTGGGTCCAGGTGGTAGGTCTGCCCTTGGAATGTTGTACAGACGATATGATTCGCAAGGCCGTTAGTACTGTGGGTAATGTTCTGCAAGTGAAGTCTGATTTTATAACTGGTTCCACCCTGCGTGCAGGCCGTGCAAGAGTCGAATTGGCCTTATCAGAACCTTTGAAGGCAGGTAGATTAATCAAATTCAAAAACAGAACTCTTTGGCTGGATTTCAGGTATGAACGGTTACCACACTACTGTTACTCGTGTGGCAGATTGGGACATTATACAGACTCCTGCCCGTCGGTACCTTTTACGGAGGATATGTTTTCTGACTCTGAAAAAACTCCTTATGGACCCTGGCTAAAAGCAGAAGTTCAGCAATATAGCCCATATTGGCAATTCTATTATGATCGTTCAGATATGGATGAGGATTGGGAGGAAACAATACCTGAAACGCCTCCCACCAATGCTCAACCTCTCCCCCTTCTTCTGCCACCACTTGCCCCCAAAGCAACTGTTCCTCCTCAGCAGGCTATTTCTATTATTCCGAGGGATTGCAATGCTATACCAGGCCCTGTTTCTTTGACTCGCCACAATACGACTACTGCTCTAATCCCTGCTGAAGAGAAGCTAAAAGGAGTGCAAGTGCAGTCCTCAGTTCCTCAGGCCAAGAAAGGAAGAGGCGTTCGTCAGAGTATTAAAATTGGCCCTGCTAAGAAACCAAGACGCTATACTCTGTATGACATACCTAGTGTTAATCCGGCAGATTATGATGATTCTCTATTGCTAGACACGCCAATCTTAGAGGTGCGTGAGGATGGATCGTGGGCGTCGGTGGCTGGCCCTAAACAGCCACCTGTTCATAGATGAACTCATCAGTTGGAACTGTCAGGGTTTGGGCAATCCCCTGACAGTCCAAGCTTTAAAAGCCCTTGTGGCTAAGGAAAAGCCCGACCTGTTATTTTTTATGGAAACGAAGAATTGCAATGCGGTTTTGATTTGCCTGAAACGTACCTTGCATTTTTTGCACCTTCAAGTATTCAGTCCTGTTGGTTTAGCAGGTGGTTTGGCCCTTTTTTGGAATGATGGCCTGCGGTTGACAGATATCACCTCCACTCCTCATCTTTTCGACTTTATTTGTCAGGATATCTCAGAGGACAGAACCATGAGGATCACCTGTCTTCGTGCCCTTGCTGTTTTTCAAGCGCGTCAGTATATTTGGCAGACTTTGCGGCAATTTAGCAATCATAATGTCTTACCTTGGGTATGCATAGGTGATTTTAACGAAATTCTTAATCGTTGGGAGAAAATGGGGTCTAGGCCTGCTGACTCTTATCGTATGTCTTCATTTCGAACTGTCCTCAATGATTGCTGCTTGTTGGATCTTCCCACTCACGGCTGTGCTTTCACATGGACGAACAACCGAGACAGGGATGCTTTAGTGAAGGAGCGTCTTGACAGGGCATTATGCAATATTGAATGTCGTGTGACCTTCCCTATGCACAAGTGTTTGCTCTTCCTGTTGTAGGCTTTGATCACAGTCCAATAGTGTTAGATTCTATAGCCTGTGTTGTCCGAAGACAGAGGCGTTTTACCTTTGAAGCTTTCTGGAATCAGGATGTTGAGTGTAGATCAGTTATTGACAACTCCTGGCACTCTGTTTCGGTGCAGGATTCCACTCTCTCGGTTAAGCTTCGAGTAGTTGCTGCTGCTTTGTCCCGTTGGAGTCGTAAGAAATTCTCGCACAACAGGCAACAGGCGACAGAATTAGAGCATCGGTTGGAAATACTAACAAATCAGCACAATACTTCCTTGGATCAATCACGGGTCAGAACTTTAAAAGAGGAGCTTCAAAAAGTTTGGCAGAGGGAAGAACAATTTTGGGCAATGCGTTCTCGGATAAATTGGTTAAAATGGGGAGATCGCAATACTAGATTCTTTCATGCTACCACAATCCAAAGACGACAACGAAACCGTATTAATTTGTTGCGTGATGAAAGTCAGGTATGGGTTCGAGATCCTGGCAAGCTAAAGGAGATGACTACCAATTACTTTTCACAGCTCTACACCACTTTAGGCCCTCGCTGTTATGAACAGATTTTAGAGCAATGTCCGCAGGTGGTCACTTCAGATATGAACGAAACTCTTATAGCACAGGTGACACTTGAAGAAGTTAAAGAAGCTACATTTCAATTACGTGTCTCAAAAGCCCCAAGTCCGGATGGTTTGAACTGATTATTTTATCACTCTCATTGGGATGTTATTAAAGTGGATCTATTTCAAGCAGTCCAGCAGTTCTTTCATTCTGGCTTATTACCTTCTGAGTTAAATCGAACTGCTATTACTTTGATTCCCAAAACCCCAAACCCAGAAAACTTAGATCAATATTGCCCCATTAGCTTGTGCAACTATGCTTATAAGATTATATCTAAAGTGCTTGCTAACAGGTTAAAACCTATGCTGCCAACCTTAATTTCTGAGGAACAATGTGCATTTGTGGGCGGCAGGCAAATTCAAGACAATGTTTTATTAGTCCAGGAAGTTATTCATCAGCTTAAGTCAAGAAGAAGGAAGCGTCATTTTCAAGTTGTTCTTAAATTAGATATGCAGAAAGCGTATGACCGTGTTGAATGGGATTTTCTCAAGGATTATTTACTCAGATTAGGATTCCATTCCCACTGGGTCCGATTAGTTATGCAGTGCATCTCAACAACAACATTATGCGTTAAAATGAATGGTGATTATTTGTAGAATTTTCATCCCACTAGAGGGGTTCGACAGGGAGATCCTTTATCCCCTTATTTGTTTATTCTCATAGCCAACCTATTATCCTTTCTAATCCAGAATGCTATCGACATGGGTTTTCTCAAGGGAATTAAGTTGAATCAATGGTGTCCTACTTTATCACATCTATTTTTTGCCGACGATGCTGTGTTTTTTCTTGATGGTACCTTGATGGAACGCCAAAATCTTTCTAATCTGTTAAACCAGTATTGTCTGGCCACTGGACAAACTATTAACCGCAATAAATCTGGTGTTTTTTTCAGCCCATCTTGTCCTATCTCTCTACAGGAAAACTTGGCTCGCGAATTCAGGGTACCAGTTTTACAGAGATGTGGTAAGTATTTAGGAATACCTACTGATTGGGGACGCTCTAAAAATGATATGTTTTCTTGGCTTATGAGTAGAATTCAATCAAAATTGGAGGGATGGAAGGAGAAACTGATATCTAAGGGTGAGAAGGAAATTTTGCTTGAGACTGTGATTCAAGCTATTCCCCAATATGCCATGTCTGTTTTCAAAATTCCTATTTCATTATGTAAAGCTATAGAACAGCGTATGGCTAAATTCTGGTGGAACAATGATACAAGCAAGTCTGGGATTCATTGGCTAAGTTGGAAGGTGCTGCAAAACAGAAAGGAAGTTGGAGGTTTAGGATTTAGAGATTTGATCAGCTTTAACAAAGCCATGCTTGGTAAGCAAGCATGGCGCCTCTTTCAGCAGCCTTTATCTTTATGGGGGAATTTTTTTAGAGGTTTATATTTCCATTCATCTTTTTTTAAAGCTGTCAAGGGCTCTCGCCCATCTTGGGGCTGGCAGAGTCTCTTGAGCGGGAGGGAAGCCATTATAACCAACGTACGTTGGTCAGTTGGGGATGGAAAATCAATTAATATTCGAGAAGACATATGGCTTCCCATGGGCATTCTAGGTGGACCTAAGGTCCAAGAAGAACCCATCCTAGTAGCTGATCTTATTGATCAGGCTACCAGCACCTGGAAGACAGACTTACTGCACAAATTTTTCGACTTGCAGATCATACAACAAATCACAGACATTCAGATTAGACCTACCTTCACCAAAGATGAGCTCATATGGACAGCCACTAATCAAGGTGCTTACACAGTTAAATCCGCATATCATTTAATCAAACAGACAGCAACAGATATTTCAACTATTGGTGCTTCTACATCATATCAAACTCCTACCTGGTTTTGGCGTAAACTGTGGAAGATGCCCACTACTCCAAAGATCCGTACCTTCCTGTGGTCCATTTGCAGCAACTCCTTAGCGACTAGAGACAACCTGCATCGTTGACACATTATTGATAGTCCTTGTTGCTCACTGTGTAAACAAAAAATTCCAGAAACTTTAGAACATCTCTTCCTACTCTGTTCTTGGACTCACAGAGTGTGGTCTCACCCCCAGATTGGTGTTCTCATCACACCCAGCAACATCTAGCGTCTGGACTCATGGATCTTGTCCACTATTGGGAACCATAACAGATTACCTCGACTAGTGTTGATCTCTAATGTGTTGTGGCAGATCTGGCAAGCTCGGAATGGCTTCCTCTTCGAAGGGTCTTCTCTTGATCCGACCCAGGTTGTAGAGGCTGCACTAGCTCATACACAGGTGGATCGGTTGTCTGCTTCTTCCTGCACATACAAGAATAACTCGATTAAAAATAGAGGACATCTCTGGCGTCCCCCAAATCTAGGGATTCTGAAGGTCAACATTGATGGCTCTTATCAACCAGGCAGCAATGAAGGCAAAATAGCTTGCATTTGTAGGGATCACCAAGGAAAACTCACTAATGGTTTCTCCAAAGGCGTAGCTGCGTCCTCGGCTCTGCAGGTTGAGATCCAAGCTTTCTCCTTGGCTCTTCGGCATCTTCTTGATCAGGGCCTCCAGCATGTGAAGATAATGGTGGAATCAAACAATCTCATCCTCGCCGAGACGCTGAACCGTCAGACGCCGTCGCCATGGACGGATCGAGCTCTCTTCTCTGAAGCGGCCTTCTTGTTTACCCTATTTTCTCATCTCTCTCTAGGGTTCTGTCAACGGGAGGCTAATGCGGTAGCCGACTGGGCCTGTAAGACCCATCATAGGACTTCCTCGATCCATAGTTGGGCTAATTTTCCTCCTTTTCATCTTATGGATCTGGTTTGTGCGGATGCAATTGTCGCTGGTTGTACGGGTTTCTCCTATTAATATATTATGGCTTTTCTGACCAAAAAAAAAAAAAAGGAGAAAGAGTGGGGAAAATCTGAAAGGGGTTGGAGCAAAATAGTGCCATTTTCTATTGGCATGACTTCTTCGCATCTCATGGGAGAATCACAAGAGTTGTTTCATTGTGTTCTATAGCATGATGACCATGAAGACTATATATAAGTCTAGGTTTATTTTCTCCTCCTTTTTTTTTTAAATTGATATCAGGACATAAATTATGAAAATCGGCTCTCCCTCATATAGCTAGGAATTTGGAATCATGTTAATGATTTTCTAACATATATATATATATATATATATATATATATATATATATATATATATATGTATGTATATATATTCACAATGTCGTATTTTCCTTTTATGAATATAGGTTAAAAGGAATGAGAAACGCCTAATGCATGTGCATGATGCAATATGGAGGGCGGTCAAATATGAAACCTAGTTTGTGGGGATCATTTCGACTCAAAAGTTCTCGGTTAGCATATTACATTTTTTACAATACTTATGATTCATCTAAAAGTTGAGACATAAGGGTAGAGGCACGGTTAAAGCATAGATTTAAGGAGAAAGAGCGGGAAAAATTTGAGAGTGTCGGAGCAAAATAGGGCCATTTTTTATTGGCATACTTCTTCACATCTCATGCGAGAATCACAAGAGTTGTTTCTTTGTGTTTGTCACGACCTCTTTTTTAGCGCTCGATTAGGGCGAGTGCCTGCGGAGATTAATAGTTTGGCTAGGTCTATTAAGCTTAGCCAAAACTCTCTCAAGTCCACCAATTCACGACTTAATAGCCCAGGTTTTTAACCTGTAAGTTAATTTTAAATAGGAGTCGCCACTAATCAATTTAGGATGGGTTGATTAGAAATCTAAGTGAAATATTGAGAGAAATATTCGCTCATGCGCAACCTAAGAAATTAGGATAAGAGATTTTATTAAACTAGTTAATCACTAACGCCCTTTCAGTACTTAATCTTGTTTAAACTTTAAGACTTTTTGGATTTTTTAGGGATTTTCCATGCATTTGTGGAGAAAAACATATTTTTTTGGGTCTTTTTTCATTTTTTGGACATAAAAAGCATTTTTTGGATTTTTGATCTCCTTTAAAAATATAAATCATTTTTTTTTTTTTTTCTTTTTTGGAAAATTAGGAAAACATGGGATATTTTTGGATTTTTCTGATTTTTTGAAATAAATTATTATTATTATTATTATTATTATTATTATTATTTGATTACTTATTTATTTATTTATTTATTTAAATATTATTTTTTATTATTATAATAATATAATATATTAAAATGACCTGGGTCGGATCCCCAGGTTGGGTCCGACCCGAGTCGCCTACGGTTGGCCTGGATGGGCCTAAAGCACAGCCCAGATCGGGCCTTACTGTTTTTAAAAGAAATGCTTGGCCTGCATGACGAAACTGGGCCCATTTTAAATTAAACGGGACGCCCGGCCCAAGATCCAACCCGGCCAACTCGATTCGACCCCCCCCCCCCCTTCAATGCAGCTTGTCCGTAGGGAAGGAGACGACGCCGATGAGGGATGCTCGCCGCTGTGGCCCCATGAGACAGCTGCAGCTTGCGACGGCGACGTGACGGCGAGGTGGTGGTGGATCGGCGAGGCGGCGAGCAGTTAGCTCGTCCGATCCGAGCCGAGACATAGGGGCGGCACAGGAACGGCGACGGCGAGCCTTCCCCCTTCCAGATCTGGAGCCTTCTCTCCCAGATCAGAACTCCTCTCTCGCTCAGATCCGAACCCTCATGCTCAGATCCACCTCCCTCACTCCGGCCGACCTCGGATCTCGGCCTGCTCGTCCTCGGACCTCCCCTGAAATCTCTCAGGGGAAGTTATCGAAGTGGCAGCCCGTGATCCTCCTCGGCGTGTCTTTGCCTTCCCCTCCAACGCCCTATTTATAGGCAAGGGGAACGCCGGTCAACGGAGGTCCGGCCGCCGGTCCTTCGCACACCAAACAGCCTCCGCTGGCTGAATCGGCGTCCCATCCGTCGAGGTGGCTCTAGCTAGGCCGCCTTGCATTGAAGACGCGTCCACCCCCACCCCCCCCACCCCCCCCCCCCGCCTGCTACGTCCTACGTTGCCATCTCCTCCATTCTAGCGTTGCGCGCGTCCGGCCTCCGACGTGTGCTTGCTCATCTAATCAGGGAAGAAGACAACATGAGGAAGAAGACAAACAGGAGAAGGGGGCCGGGCCTGGGGGAGAAAAGGGCCGAGCTGGGCCCTAGGGGTCCGCGCGAGAGTAAAAAAAGGGGGGAGGGGGCTGGGCTCGAAGGCCAGCCTCGATGGGCTGCTTGCTTTTTATTTATTTATTGGGTTATTATTTATTATCCGAAAAAAATAAAGATTAAAAAAGAAATTAAGGCCTAATTTAAAAAACCTAGTCAAAATTTAAGTGTCAACAGAGTTAGGTTTGTCAACGGTTCGGTTCAGTTCGGTTTTTTTGAAAAATCGAACCGAACCGAACTGTCAGAAAAAACTTCCGAACCGAACCGAATGAGTCCCGAACCGAATACGAACCGAACCGAAATTTCAGTTCAGTTCGGTTCGGTTCGATTCGATTTTTTGATTTTTGGTTTTCGGTTTTTTTTCGTTTTTCGTTTTTTGGTTTCGTTTTTCTGTTCGGTTTTTTTGAGACGGAGCTCTTCTTTCTTCACTTCGGGCTTGGGGGCTTCTTTCTCCTCAGGTTTCTTCTCTTATGGAGCAGGTGGCTTCGGAATAGGAGAGAGAAGCTCCCCTATTCACAAATCCACACAGACCAAAAAGGAATCAGCGCACTAAACCCACAAAGCAGAGCAAAGGCAGAGCTTTGAAAGCGAAGAAGAAGACCTCTCCCATTGGGGCTCTTCTGTTTAACTCTGGTTCAGAAGAAAAGACTTGAAGAAGAAGGGTGGTACGGAGACACTTGGGGTTAGGGTGGAGATAAGATTTGAGGCTTTCTCTCTCCTGGGTGTTGCTGTAGTGGCTACCAGAAATTGCTTAGGATCATTAGATCTCGCTCGCAACTCCCACCACCATCACCGGCACCACCAACACCACCAACATCAGCATCTGAGCTCGAGAGCCAAGCTCGGCAACCGAGCTCTCTCCACCTCCTGCGAGCCCCGATCCACCATCGAATCTCGACCTGCTCGGAGCGAATCGATCGATCGATGGATGATGCAAGAGCTGGAGTCAAATAGAATTGAATCGCTGTTCTCTCAGAGGAGACGAGAGAGAATAACCAAACTGTTTGGTTAATGATTTGTTTAATCGGTTTGTGGTTCGGTTCGGTTAACCAATAAAAACCGAACCGATAACAAAAATATCGGTTTTTAATGAAAATCAAACCGAATACAAACCGAACCGAAAAAACCGAATTTTTCGGTTCAGTTCAGTTCGGTTTTCGGTTCGGTTCTTGACACCCCTATCAACAGTGTTCAACAGTGTGATGACCATGAAGACTATATTTAAGTCTAGGTTTATTTTCTCCTTAAAAAAAAAATGATATTAGGACATAAATTGTGAATATCGGCTCTCTCTCATACAGCTAGGAATTTGGAATTATGTTAATGATTTTCTAACACACACACACATATTCACAATATCATATTTTTCTTTGATGAATATAGGTTAAAAGGAATTATAAACGCCTAATGCATGTGTATGATGCAATACGGAGGGCGGTCAAATAAGAAACATGGTGTATAGGGATCATTCTGGCTCAAAAGTTCTCGGTTAGCATATTACATTTTTTATGGTACTTATGATTCATATAAAAGTCGAGACATATGCCTAACGCACCCCCCCCCGGGGATTCGCTTAAAATTCAATTGGCTATAGCCTAGTGAAATAAGTCGATTATATATAAGTAGGACGAAGGTCCAGGAAGTAAATAAAAATTAAATGAGCTGCAGAAATCCACGGGTCCAAATGAAGTTATCCTTATATTAAAAACAGTACGAATTAGAACAGTAAAATTAAATGTACCATTTAAATGACTCCATGTAAGCATTTCGACAAAGTACGTAATAACTAGTCAAGGAACAAACATGCCGCACATATCGAATGATTTGGAGAACAAAAGTATCTAACCTACATCTCCACATCTAAACAAGGGGATGTCTGTATTCTAATGGAGTATATGGATGTCCAGCGATACTGTAGGGAGAAGTCAGTGAATACTCAATCCTCAATAATGCCTAAGAATGTCTGGTTAGGAGTTCGAATTTTCGCCAAGAAAACTCTCAAAAATATTTCAAGGCCCTCCTCTGTAGAAAATAATTAGGTCCGATAGCGGGACAAAGAGATTGTGATGTAGCCCAAGGTCGGCTACTCAAACAATGGGATAGGGAAAGTGACTTACATGTATGGAAGAATGGACATAACTTTGTCGATTTAGATTAGAATGACCCAATTCCAAAGCCAAAAAGAGTGGAGACTCAAAGATCTTCAACTTTTGTGTTTTGAGTTTCCTCATATAAGTGTTTTAGGCTTATGGAATTTTGATAGAAGTGGATGAAATGGGAATGGACGAAATGAAGAAAATGATAGAAACTTCAATGGTTGCTCTTCTAGGCCTCTAAGGAAGTTGAAATGGCATAAATTCTTCGAGATTGATGGCTGCAACTCTTCAAGGATGCAGGCTTTTAAAGCTCTGACTCTTTAAGGACGAAGTGAAAACTCTTCTAGATTTTCAAGAGGTTTGAACTATTTAAGGTTCCAGGGAATTGTACTAAGCAAATTTTTATTAATCAAATTCGGTATACCTTTTTTTTTTTTTTTTAACAAAGACTCGATGACTTTTTATAACACAACAAAGGAAGCACAAAAGATTAGATTCAAGCCTAAAATCTAACAGACATTTATGTACATAGAAATTAGAAACATTTAGAAAACTAGGTGCTATTAAATATACAACATTTTTAGTGCTTATGGTCATCACAAAGTGTCTTGATGCAAGCTTCAATGCATGGGAATTGATAAAATCTTTATGACAAAGTCAAAGATGAGGCTTTATCGATGAGGGACTTTTCGATGAGAGTATCATCAATCTTGATAATATGCTAATCTTCTTGATTGAACGAATTGGTCTTGAATATGGGCTGCATCATTCCCCCTTTTTTAAAAAGAATTCATCCCTGAATTTGAATCATTAGTATTGGAAAAATCACTCACATAATGTGTTAGATGCCAAACATTAAATGCATCATGTGTTTTTATATGAGAAGGAAGCTTTATTCGATATGCATTAGGATTGATGTGCTCAAACACTTCACTTAGACCAAGCTTTCGACCATTAAGCTTGTTGTAGCTTCCAAGATGCTTCGGTCAGCAAAAGAATTCTTCAACAAGAGGCTTCGCCGATAATATTTGGTTTTGGTTTGCTTTAGAAAGCAACTGAATTCCTCAATTCAAGTTATAAACTGAATTGGGTCAAAGCAAATACTCAAATCAATTTGACATTGGTTGCAATTGTAATATAAAATGCCTGTTGCTTTCAAGCCTATTTTCACCTTATTTTCTAGAGAAACTGTTATTGCTATCAAGCTGAGAAGCTTGGAAGAGTGGCAAGAGAGGCTAAGGAAAGGCTTCATTAGAAGCTAGGGAAACAGAGGAGAGAGGATTCAAGTAAGAAAAACCATAACTTCTTTAATTTGGATCAACGTAGAATTTTTTGGACAAAATCAATTTGAGATATTTCTAATTTAATTGGGAGAAAACCGATAGAGAAAATTCAAGAGCAGTTGGAGTCTCTCATTTGGTTGGGAGAAAAATCTATAGAGATCAAATGAACAACAATGTGGGAAAGAAATAAATTCCACAAAAAGCCTTAGAATTCAATGTGGGATCCTTGATTTACCTTTTTATTTGTACCTGTTACAATTTTTGGACAAAATTACTCATGCTCTAATTGTTAGAATAAGTCTAACAGAGAAGTTTGGCTAGCCGCCACGTTGGGGCCCTCATTTGAGACAAAGTTGGCAACTTCAGACTCCTTTTTTTCAAACAATGTTCACTTTATTTACTTATTTGAGAAAGTAGCTCCATTTTAGATCTTTATTTGAAATTTTACCAAAAAATAATAGCGGCTATTATTGGAAGCATTTTAACTTTTAAAGGACAATCATCCAATCAGTTCTAAACCTATTTTTTGTGTGACATCCTGAATTCCAAGTTATATTTTCGATTGAATAAGTTAGACTTTTCATTAACACGCCTATAGTTCTATTCTCGGAGCTGATCAGTCACGCGATAACTAGTCTATCCGGTAAAGCTGTTAAGAGATTTTAACACAATAGATTTGAGAATTCGACCAGAAATCGATTGCTTGACCGTGCTAATCTGCAAGGGTCATTACGGCACTGTCAAAATCGATCAGAGACCGGAGATAAGTCGATTCGATAGAAGTATGTGATTAGTGTGTGGGTGATTTCACCTAATTGTAAAATTTTTGTCGAACGACACAAACCGATTTTTCTATCGTTTTAATACCTTATGTCCGTATTTGAAATTTTGAAATTTTCACAACATCCGAGAGTCGTTAATGTGTCGAATATGTACAATGTGGTTCGAAAATAATCGACCACGGGTCAATTGCGCTAAAAATTCCTAAAAGCTACCTGGTAGGTTAGGTTATACTAAAATCGCGCCAGATTAAAATTAACCGCGAATTTGAACCCGATTTAAAAAATTGAAAGTTTTGTCATGTCACGATTTATTTTAGGAACGTTGACTCATCCTTTGAAGAATTTTGGGCGAACTCGGGATTTTTACAGAAAATCAATTCGGATGATTCAGAAAAGAACGGAAATTCGGAGGGGCCAAAATTAAGGGATGTTTGGCCTCCTTAGTGAACTATTTGGTGAAGGGAAAGTGTAGAACTTGTGTGGGCTTCTTCCTCAGCAAAATTGAAATTGATGAAGAAATGGAAGTCCAATTGGATGAAATTCGAAAGCTAGTATGGGGCTGCAACATTTGGCACCAAAATGGAGTTTTTGTGGAAAATTATGCAAGAAAGTATTTGGGGGACACAAGGGAATATGCATGAAGACTTCTGAGGCTAAGTCATAATGAATTAGATATTTACTATTGACTTCGAAGGCTTGTCTCTTTCTCTCTCTCCCCCTTCGCATGTCCATTCCCTTTTCTCCCTTGTGGCCACCACTTTCCTTCTGCCCTTATGCTTTAACTGGCCAAATGTTTGACTTTGATTTTCCTTGTCCCCTTCCCTTTTTGCGTCACCGCCTTAGCCGAACAGCATAGCTGTTTCTTCCTCCCATTCCTGGTTCACGCGCACCTCAGCAGTCCCCTCTCCTTCGCTGCTCTTGCGTTCTTTTCATTTCCCCTCTGCCATCCCACCGTCAGCTTCACTCGAGCGGCCATCCACCGAGTCAAATTGCCCCCAGCAAATTGCAGACGTTGACTCCGCAAGCCCCCTCACGCCTGCTGCTCCACTTTCGTGCTGCCGTCTCCACCGATCTTCGGTTCGCTGCCACACGCCCGCATCTCCTTCCCACCGAGTCAGCCCTTTCCCCCAATGAAACCCCAGCGTTGACTCCTCACATGCCATTCACCCACCGAAGCAGCTCACCAACAGAAGCTACAACGACTCCACTGAATCCAGTTGCATTTTACTTTCACTGCCGCGTCAACCCAAGCCCACCGAGTAGCCCCACGATCATCTTTCTCCCCTTCGTCCGCATCAAACCCCCACCAGCGACCAAATTCCTCTTTGCTCGCCTGTGATTGTGAACTCCCATCACCACCGAAACAGCTTCCCTTAGCTTCGCCGCTTCAGCCAGCTCTGGTTGTGGACTGCAGGGTCGTTTTCGGCCTGGTCCGAGCCTCCGTTGGTGTCGCCATCGCACCGCCATCGCGATGAATCAGTTTTTGCGCTAAACTGGTGAGTTTACTCGCTAAAATTTGCTTAGGGAGTTAATTATGCTTAAAGGGTGTTTAGTTTAAATTAATTAGGGATTAGTTAGTTAGTTAGATTAGATTAGTGATTTAATTATTCAATTATGCATGTTAGGTGGTTAGATTAGATTAATTAAGGCCTAGATAGGATGTGCTATTTATCTAGATAGGTTTGGGAATTTTCCCTACTTGTTTAGGTGGTTAATTTAGCAATTACGGCCTAAGTTAGTATTTTTTGTATTTAAATTGAATTATTTAATTAATTTTGGTAATTATTTAATTATTTATTATTTTTCGAAAATTAGACAAGATATAGCGGTGACCGGAATTTCATGTTGATTGCAATGGTGTGTTCAGTTTATGCAATTGTATGTTAATTTGTGCAAATTGAGTGCTGATTGGAAATTTGGTCAATTATTCCAAAATTTGTGAATTTCGATAATTATTCATAAAATCCCGGGTGTCGGGTTTTAACACTAAAAATGGTTTTATATACTATATCCAATAGTGGGATTTGAAAAGGAAGAGTATCAACTTTTCTGGTGTGAATTAACCGTGTACCCACACACGATTATTTTACCGCGTACTTCTAATACGAAGAAAACAAGCCAAGGTCGTTATCATAATTGAGGCATGTGAGTGCAAAGCACAATGTCCTTGGCTGGAATTGAATGATCGCGTGCTGGCTAAGAAAACCCGTCCCCGATGTGTGTTAGTGGATGTTACCCCTATATGGGACGCCTCTAGTCAAAGGAAACCGATCACAGTAGATTCTGGACCAAAGCTCCTTCGGGAATGCTATAAGGAATGCCATCCCTGATGTGTGTCGAATGATGTAGCCGTGCTTAAAGGAGTGAGACGAAGCCTGGCTACGCTAGAGGACCGATGTGTGTCGGGTAAAACTACTTGTGCAGGTAGTAATAATCAATTGGAATGCATGATTGATTAAGACAGATGCGCCAGATTATGGGACAAAATTGTGTGGCATGGAATAGGACGTGTCACAATGATTTGGCCCTATAATCAGGACCCTTGTGCTTATTTGAAATTTGAGTGTGGCGTTCCAGTTGATGAGCTTATTTGCTGCTCATGCTTTCGTGGCTGTCTATGATATGAATTATGCTAACTTGCAGGAAGGATCTGAGATGAGGTAAGTCTCTGTGGTTGTATGGTTGTGTGGTTAGAATGCCTCTAGGCGTATTACGAGGTTTAGAGCGTGAACTCGCTAAGATTTATATCTCACCCCGTCATGAGGTCAATTCTTTTCAAGGTCGTAGAGTGGAGGAGCTGGAACCGAGCTAAGAGGATCTGAGGTGTAAGTCAGATAGGACAACTTCTTTTGATAGTCGGTCTTTTGAAGTCTTTCGGTTGTAGACTTTTGTACATGACTCAGTATGTATATAAAAGCATGTTTTGTTTGTGAATCTGTTGTCCTGCTTTTCTATCCTGAGATGGTTACTGTCGGGGGATTTGTTATTCACTTCCGCATGTGCAATAAAATGAAAGGGTCGGCGACTCGTCCTGGGAAGTCGCAATTTTATCGACCACCGAGGGATGGGCACGCGCTTGAGGTTCAGGACATGACACTTTGTATGTCAATTCAATTCTAAATTTTTCAATTTTGCTAATGTAGTCCTAAACCTTGTTCGAAAAACTAATCGAATCCTTCTAGCTAATTGCCTTTGGAAATCTCTGAATTGGTCATCCTACATGACATGTAAACATGAATAATGTGTGGATTATCATGTGAAATTGCCTACACAAGAGTCGGGCATCGGATGAGAAAGACACATAATTGAATGCGAACTTTCAACAAAAATTATCTATTAAGACCTTTGAGTTTCTTAAGTACATTTCATTCAACTCCATTTTAGTCTTTCATCGTACTTGATTCTTTGAATAATAAAAAAAAAAATTATAAAAAAGAGAACTTCATAAACCTATGTTGCGATGAAAGGATCAACTTATAACAACAACAAAAATAAAAGTAGCTAAAAATTTAGGTGTCGATCCCTTTTCTTTTTTTCTTTTTTCTTTTTTGTGGATGAAGTGTCAATTCATGTTCATATTGTAGGGAAATTTACTATGATGTTTTGAAAATGACAAACTAATTTAAGAATAATAATTTGTTTTTTTGAGCATGGATAAATATAAAGACTATTTTGCCTGGAATTATCATGAAATGCCTGGTTTGGAAAGAAATGTGGTTAAGCATTGACTGCCTATTAAAAAGGGCTTTAAGCTGCATAAACAGCCCCCAAGGCGATTTATGCCAGAGTTTATGCAAAATGTCAAAAAAGAAATTGAAAGGTTACTCACAGCAGGTTTTTTAAGAACTACATGGTATGTTGAATGGCTATCAAATATTATCTTGGTAAAGAAGAAGAATGGGAAGCCCAAAGTGTGCATAGACTTTCATGATTTGAATGCAGTAGCACCTAAGGATAAATACCAAATGCCAATGGCTGACATGCTCGTTGACTCAGCCTTTGGGAATGAAATCATGTTTCTTATGGATGGACATTCGGGCTATAATCAAATATTCATAACTGAAGAGGATATCCATAAAACTGCATTTAGACGTCCTGTGGCAATTGGTACCATTGAATGCATAGTCATACATTTCGGATTGAAAAATGCTGGTGCAACATATCTAAGAGTAATGAATTTTATCTTCTATGACATGATTGGTATTGACACTTAAATTTTTGCATAAAAAATGGGTTAATTTTTACCCCCAAAAAAATAAAATAAAATTGCATAGCATAATTTTAGGCGCATTTGATATATTCAGTAAATCTTTTATATATTCAAATGATATATATCGAGAGGTATATTTCATTGAAAATTGGAAGGTTTCGATGGAATATTTCAGATGGAATATATATTTGGCGTTAATTTTCGGGTAATATGCATTTTCGACATAATAAAAGAAACATCATATCTTTCAATTGTTAATGGGCGTAAACAAAGGAAAGAAAATGAAATAAAATCGTGAAGATTACGCCGCGACTACGCAAGATGCAATTGAAAAGAAGAAAGAAATTTTGCTTCTTCCATGTGTGGGCTCAATTTCATTACATATAAAAAGGGGGGCTTTGTAAAAAAAGAAGAACGGGAGAGAATAAAAAGCCTAGAGAGAATTTTAAAAGAAATGAAAGAAAAGGTGTGAGATAGTGCGAAGAGAGAAAAAAAGAGAGGAACCTCCCCCCTCTCGTCCCAGAAAGTCAAAAGAAAAAGGTTACTTCTCTTTTTCTCTAACAAGCTGCAGAGAAAAGAAGAGGAAGTCAGCAAGTTGCAGATAAAAGAAAGAAGTCAGCATCAGAATATAGAGAAAAAGGCAGAGTAAAAGAAAAGGAGAAAAAATAAAAAAAGGTCATCTTCTTCCAAGGGAAGCTTCAGCCATCTGCATCTCCGCCCCTCCTTTGCATCTCCACAGCCGTGAGCACCGCTCGCTCGCTAGCTACTGCCGCAGCATCCCGCTCGTCTTTGTCGCGCCCGACGCTTGCTACCCTTCACTCGAGCATCACCATTCCACTAGCTGCCGAGACTCCGCCATCCGAATCCCCACTCGCCGTCTCCAAACACCACCGCCACTGCTGTCCAGACACTGGAGCTCCGCCTCACCCGCAAACTTCGTCGCCACGTCTGCAGTCGTTTCTGTCGGTTGTCGCATCTCCGAGCAACCCACTGCACCAGCAACTCGCAAGTCTACGCGCCGGCCCACGCCCGCTCCATCGCCCGAGTGTCGATGTCTGCAACCCATGAGCACTGCAGCCCTCCGCCTGAGCGTGCCTGCCGTCGCCGCTTGTCATCCCCGACACCCGACACCAGAGGCCGCCCTTGCTGCCCGAGCGCCACTCTTCTCTAGTCATCAGTCGTCGACGCCTCCCTTGCCGTTCGTCACCACTGGTCGCAGCGCGAGCGCTTCCCAGCAACCTGCGCCCGACTCCTCCGCCGCTACTTTTGTTCTCTGTTCCCCAGTCGCCGTGCTGCCCTCCGACGCCTAATAGCCCCCGGTTGCACTACCCTCCGCCCGAGCACCGCCTAGCCAACGTCTGCAGCTCCGCCGTCCCGCACCTCAACCCACACCATCTCCAACGCCCGCCATCCAACCTCCTCGTCGCTGCATTCACCGTCGTCACTCTGCTGTCGTTCTGCACGTCCTATCTTAGGTAGTTAGCTTTTTTTTTTTCTTTTTTTTATCAAGTTTTATCATTATTGTGTAAATTAGAACATTGGGTGTCAATTTCTTTTAAGCATTAACCGAACGGGTTTTGTTCAAAATTATTGTAATTATTAATTTAATTCGTAAGGCGTCGAATCATTTTTTAATTAAATTAATTTTTGGGCATTTTGATAGTCTTTTAATTGTTAAACCATTATAATTATTAATTTGATCCATAAGACTTCGGATCAGATTTTTAATTATTTTAAACCTTTTTTATATGTCATGATGTTTAGGATTAGGGTGATTGTTAATTTAACCTGTGAGCCAACAGGTTATTTTTTCAATTATTTTAATTCTTTATTTGTTGAATATCTTGATTGTTTAGATGCAATGTTTATCGAGATAATTGCTTGTCTTGGCAAAACACTTAAAAATTAAAAAAAAAAATTTAAAAAAATCAAATCTTGCATAAGAATATGTTGGTTTCATAAATTAGGATTGCATTCTTAGATACTTTTTTGGAATAGGTTAGGGTTGGACCTAAATAACATTTTTTCAAAAATAGGGTCTTAGATAAAGTTTGCACATTTTAATAATTTCATCTTTTTAAAAAAAATATTTTTCTAAGATAGGATAGGGTTTAAGTCAAATTAATCCCTAAAATAAATTAGAAAATTATTTCATCTTAGATAGTTTAATTAAGATTTTTATTAATTCTGAATTTCAATAAAAAAATACAAAAATATTAGGTGCATGTCAATTAGTTTGCATGTTAAGTTCATCTAATTATAATTTGTTTGTTAATAAAGTTAGGTCATGAAGTTAAAATGCATGTTTCAATTTCAAGATAAAAGAAAACCCAAAAAATGTTTTGTGTGTTTATTTCTTTTAATAAAAGTCTTTTGATTGTTTAATAGTGACTTAGCATTCATGTGATCACCATTTTGCATGATAGAGATTTAGGTTAAAATAAATCCAAGTTGCCTACAAAAACACTTTTGAAATTAAAAAGAAATGGTACCGAAATGGCATTAAAGAAATCTAGTGTAACCAAGTCCTCGTACACTTAGTCTCTAGTTCGTAGGAGTAAAATGATCCTCTCATTATTTTACTTAGGTGTCTAATCGACCAACCGTAAACCGATTAGTGGCGACTCCTAGATAATAATCATTTGCATGCTAAATATTTGAACCTTACGTCATGAATTGGTATGGGCTTGGGAGAGCCCGAGCTAAGTTTAAAGACTTAGTAGTCCATTAGCCTAAACCTAGGTGGTGCACCCGAAATTTAGGTCGTGACAATTGGTGACTTTATGGAGATTTTTGTTGATGATGTCATCGTCAAGTCAAACCGGTAGGTCACTTGCTCCACTTAGAAAAGGCTTTTGTTATGATGCAAAAGTATAAGTTAAAGATGAACCCTTTGAAATGTGCATTTGGAGTTAAAGCTATCAATTTTTTAGGATTCTTAGTCAATCAAAGAGGGATTGAAATAGATTAAAAAAAAAAGCTAAAGCAATCTTGGAATTGACACAACCAACTATTGAAAAATAACTTGAAATGATATTAGGAAAGGTAAATTTCTTGCGTTGATTTAGTGCTAACCTCTGAGGAAAGGTCGAAGTGTTTTCTCCATTATTGAAGCTTAAAAATCAAGAGGAGTTTATGTGGGAAGACAAGTATCAATGTGTATGACTAGATAAAGGCATATATCTACAACCCTCCAGTTTTATGCCATCCAAGGTGGGTAGGCCGTTGAAACTATATTTGTCGACCATCGATACTACAATCAGATGCATGCTGACACAAGAAACTGATGAGAGGAAAGAGCAAACAATTTATTACTTTAGCCGAATGCTAAACAATGCAAAGACAAGATATACATCTATTGAGAAATTATGCTTGTCATTGTACCACGCCTGTACTAAATTACGTCATTATATGTTACCTACTATAGTGCATGTAATATGTAAAATAGATGTGATCAAGTACATGTTAACAAGGCAAAAAATAAAGGGTCAAATTGCCAAATGGGCATTCACACTTTTAGAAATTAACTTGGTATACGTCCTATTGAAGGCCGTGAAAGGGCAAGCAATAGCAGACTTTATAACTGAATATCCAAGTATCTGAAAATCGAATATCATTTGAAGGGATGTGTCCAATAAACCGGATTCTAGTTGCTCCAATAATCAGGCTAAACATGAAGCATTAATTGTTGGCCTAAATATTTTGGCTGACATGAGGCAAGATTCATTAGAGTGATTAGCAATTCTCAATTGGTAAAAAAAAAATTGATTGGAGAATACCGATGCTTAAATGAAAATATCATTTCTCATCATGTGTTAGCCAAATTACTTTTAGATCATTTCAATGATTATGAATTAGTCAATGTCAAAAGAAATCAAAATGCGGAAGCCAATAAGCTGGCTCAAATGGCATCCGGTTATAAGATATATAAAGAATTAGCAGATCATATTATTACACAGGTAAAGACATTGTCTTCAATTGATAATAGGATCACGTTGATTCAAGATACACGAGCCCTAGGCAATCAAATGATGGGTCAAGATTGGAGAATTCCATTTATTAACTACTTGAAAAATCAAGTTGCCAGTGAAAAGAATTTTAAAAGGAAAGCAGTTAAATACTTGTTGATTGGCGGCAATCTATATCGCAAAACTGTGGATGGACAGTTATTAAAGTGTGTTGGGAAAATATGAGTTTATGCTCGTAATGGCTGAAGTACATTAAGGTATATGCTGTGTGCATCAGGCTGATGTGAAAATGAAATGACTATTGTGTCCACATGGTTATTTTTGGCCAACTATCACCAAGGATTGCATCGACTATGCCAGGGATGTGAAACATGCCAAAAGCATGATCCTATTCAATATGTCCCAGCCTTGGTGATGAAACTCATAATTAAGCCTTGGCCATTTAGAGGATAGGTGATGGATATAATTAGAAAGATATATGCTCCCTCATCTAAAAAGCATAGTTTTAGTGGCCATGGATTACTTTACAAAATGGGTTGAGGCTGCATCCTATTTAAACATTACACAAAAGACAGTAAAAGAATTCATTGAAGAATATATTACTCATAAGTTTGGTATCTCAGAATCAATAATTGCAGATCAAGGGACATTGTTTACTGGTTTTTTTTTTGGTCGAAAAGATAGGTATTATTTAAGGATTCACAACATTACAGATAGGTGGGACATTACAACCAGAAGCGATGGCATCAGCGGCTACCAAAGCTTGCAAAATAAAAGGAGGAAAGATATTCCAGTTGTGGGCCAAGTCAGATCTGCCGTGGGCTTTAGCAGCCCAATCGGCTACTCCATTTGCCTCCCGCTTACAATGCCGCATCTGCAAATTAGGGTAAAGGGATAGCAAAGCTTCAATTTCAGCGAACATCGCATGTTCTTCCCACGGTGGCTTCCGTCTCACTTGAACTATGTCGATCAAGAGCAAGCAATCAGACTCAATGAGCAGATTTTCCATATTGAGGCCTTGGTGCAACAGGTGATGAAGAGTAGAGGTGAGCGCCTGCACTTCCGTTTGAAAAGCTGAAGCTGCTGTAAATCTGCTGGTGTAGACATCGGTAAGCATACCCTGATGATTCCGGCTTATACACGCCATAGTGCCCCTCGTGACTGCCTGGATGATGAGATCCATCGATATTGCATTTCAGGAATCCGCGATGGGGGGGTTTCCACAAGATTGCTATTTAGGGAGAAGAATCCCCTGTTCGCAAGTTCCCTGTTCGCTGGTTGCTCGGAGAAGAGATGTGCTGGATCCGTGTTTGTGCCAAGGCGTCTGCCACTGCTCAGTTTGGATGGGCATCACACAGTTAAAAGTAATTACAATACTCTAGTCAGCATAGCAATCACACAAAGTGGCCATCAAGCCTCAACATCATACCAAAATCCCAGAATACTTTGGCGCAAAATATGGACAATGAAAACAGCATAGAAAATCCGCATATTCTTATGGACAGCATGCCAGAATGCCCTTGCTGCCAAAGCTAATTTATTTTTTCGTCATATCACCCCCGATCCTATATGCAATCTCTGCAATCAGAAATCTCTAGAAACAATCGAACACCTATTCTTCTTCTGTTCGTGGACTAAAGGAGTTTGGAGTCATTCTCAGCTCAACATTTCAGTATCACCTCATACAGTGCACCGTCTGGATGAGTGGATCACAGAAAGAGCAACAAATAAGAGACTTTTACCTGGATTGGAGACAATTGCCCATGTTTTATGGCAGATCTGGTGTCTACGCAACAACAGCATTTTTCGCCGACAGGTAATGGATTTTGCCTAGTCTAGAGGAATAAAGATGATACATTCGACGTCGTATTATGCCCAGGCCAATAATCAAGTTAAGGCCTCCAATAAGGTAATTATTAATTTAATTAAGAAGCATTTGGAGGACAACCCAAGGGAATGGGATTCTTTACTATTGACAGTCTGGTGGGCCTATTAGACATCTAAGAAATCTGTGATTAGAGTTAACCTATATATGCTAACGTATGGCCAAGAAGTCGTATTATCATTCGAGATCACTATCTAATCATTAAAGATAAGGCAAGACAACGAAATACAGTGATGACAACCTTGAAAAGATATTGGTAGAAGACAAAGCCTCAAGGAAGAAAAGAGAAAAGTCGCAAAATTAGAGAAGACGTGTCGAGATATTACAGAAAATGAGAATCCGTATTAGAGAAAAGGTGTAAGAAGACAAAAAGACACGATCATCCTAGGAGGTTGTGCGGAAACAATGTATTTATTTAAAAGAAATAAATTCATATTTATTTCTTTTAAATTGGGTATATGTTGACACCTAAATTTACCACTGGAACGACGTGCTGGTCATGAGGGAGTTTTGGACAAAAACGCCCTATTTTAGTTCACAAAATCAGAGGGAAACAACTTTTGCAGAGGTTACCTAAGCCAATCCTTGATGGAATTCTAGAAGCCAAACCCAGAGTCAACAACCAAGTAATTAGTGACCACGTGTCAAGCTATGAAGATAGTGTACCGGATTTGAAGACTAAGTGAAATTAGCATTAGAACTCAAGCAAGAATAACTGCTGCAAGAAACGTACGTAAAAATAGGGAACGGTTATTTGCTTGATGAGCAAGCTGCGCGGGTTTCATCGACAAGTCAGGAAATGGTTATTAAAGGATAAGGTTGTCTCGAAGAGATGAAACACATGGAAATTGCGAAGAGTAATTCCTAAGGAAGAGTAATCGACTAAGGAATATCAGCTCCCTATAAATACCGCAGCCTCTTTATCGAGAAGAAATCACCGAACAACACATAATAACTATCTTTGCTTTATCTTTACTTTATCACATCTTAACTATAGTTTCCTAGATTCCCGTAATTGATTAAATTTCAATGTGTATATTGTTTGAATTCCAGTTGTTCCACAAGCCCAACGTCATTGATTAAATTTCGGCGTGTATATCTAAAAGTATTGCTGTTGATTAAATTTCAGCTCTACATCTAAAACAAGCTGTGCTGTAGATTAAATTCCGGCATAGTTTGAGTTCGAAGTGTAGATTAGCTAGCTGCTGATGTCCAATCATTGATTAAATTTTAGTGTAATTTGTGTCTCGGGGTAGTTAGTCGTCGAGTCACCTAAGTATCAATTGTCAGGATTGGATATACAAGTTGATGAATAAAACTCTTCCCTACATTTGATATTCTTTGTTCAAATTTAACACAGAACCTGAGTCTCTCGTGATAAAACTAAAACGCAACTTTTGGTGAAAGATTTTTATGAGATAAAAACTAGTGAAATACCTCAACTTCTTCACCAAACCTCCATTTAGATATATAGATCATTTGCATAAATATTTCATCAACTAGTTCCCCAGGCATTTCTTAGTTAACAGATTAAGGAAACTTTTCAACACTCAATGAATTGACTGTTCTCAAGTTATATATAAACGATATTTTGACAACCAGATTATTGTAAAGTAAATATGTTGCCCTTACAACATTCATTAACAGAATGGATCTAACCTTTAATTTTTGAGGGACCAAAAAGCGATTTATCAATTCTAAGTATGTTGGTACGCTTAAATGCATTTTGTTTTAAGCCTAAATAAGATATATAGTAGGTACTGCACTATTCGAAAACGATCTAATTGATTAGAAGGCACAAAGATTGTGTGTGTGAGAGAGAGAGAGAGAGAGAGAGAGAGAGAGAGAGAGAGAGAGAGAGCAAACGAATGGTTGAATGGCTTGGAGTTTATGATGGGCCAATTTGGAGAGATGGTTTAGACCTATCTGCATGGGCTCTTCTTAATTCCGTCCATACTCTTAATCATTCACATTCATTCACACCCTATCTATAAATTTAAGCTCAAACACTGTTGCGTCTCACTTTCTATTCTTTTTAAAACTCCCATTCCGAAAAAAAAGCCACCACTTTCCTTGAAAAACTGCACTCACTGATTCAATTTTTCTTTTCGATAGTAAGTTACACATCATGTTTATATTTCAGTATAGCTTTGGTGCCGTCACATTGCTAATGTTGCAGCAACAATTTGCCAAAAATGTTTACCCTTACCAGTTAAAATGTACATCCAATTCAATACATGCACACATTATGTGGGATGACAACGTAAAATGTTTCTGTCCAACGTTTTTTAACAAATTCTATTGATTAATCATGTCTATCTATACCTATAAATTAAAGCAAAAGTGTCTTTTGTTTCACTTTTTTCTTTCCGAAATTGCCCTAACACTAAATAAGGAAAAACCAACAAAGGACAAAGTGAACATATCTCTAATAACTCCCCATCACCCCCTCCCTTGTATAACCACCCATTTTCTTCCTCTTTCATAATTAAGAGAGTGATAACCTTTCGGTGTCTCTTCCTCCATCATTATTTATGATTTATTAGATTTTCCCTATAAAAAAAAAAGCTTTCGCAAAACTATGGCCTAGGAGTCACCACCCACCACTTCCTAAATCAATGTGTGTGTGAAAGTTATCACTCATTGTAATTATTATCGTCTCGGTGACACCTATTTAGAATGAATTGAAGTTAGTACAAATTCAAAAGAAAGGTCGAAGTGTCGCGTCTTTAGTTAAGGGCAGGGAAGCACATAAGAGAAAGACACTCGATATGTGGGCCTGACCGAAGCTCATTAATCACTTAGACTTCTCACGAAACGGACTCCCATTTAGCCCAACAATATACGAAAAAGAAAAACTAGCTAAATGGCCATGCTTAAATCGGTGACCTCCAAGTTCGATGTTTAACAAAATAAGGATCGTATTTTCTTCTATTTCGGAGCGGAGGGAACTACCTCCAGCCGATTTTCTAATTGGTGAATTGTGAATACAGGCATCTTCCAGATCTATTTTTAGTTAGGTTGGATGTTTGTGATGTTTGTGCTTATATCCCCACTAATAAGAAAATCGCTAGGAGGGAGTTTCCTACATCCCCGATTGAAGAGAAAATCCATTCAACTAGGGATTGAGGTAACCAAAATTCAAAACATCAAACCTCTCTAAGTTCTTATTTCAAGATCATATCTCATTATATTAACAAAGATGCATTTTATTTCATGTATAAAGGCATTAGGCTTGAATTAATTAATTTACTCTGAACTTTGGAGAATAACCCAATTTCAAATGGAAAAGGAGGGCAAGAATAAGAGCACCGACCAGAAAAGGTGCTGAGTCATTGATGAGTCCATAGCAGTGTAATGATTGATCATGGACTCAGCATGACTTGGAGAGAGAGAGAGAGAGAGAGAGGGAGAGGGGGAGAGAGAGAATTTTATATCCAATATGTGATTTTCTCATTTTCCTTGAACTTTTTGAATCTCCAACTAGTTTGGCGTGACTGTGAAGATGAACGATGAAGATGAAGAAATGAATCGAGATACAGAGGAATCAGCAAAGGAAAATACTTGTAATCACTCTATTTCAATATGATTGTAGTACAAAGTTTCTGTATATCAATGACAGCTTGTGAATACAAATTCTCTGTTTTTCACCCCCTGTTTTCTGTCTCTCTATCACAGCACATATCAGCTATACAATGCAGAGCATCCATTGATGATTGCTCTCTAAGCTCTCTCTCACTGCTTTGCTTCTATCTTCTCTTTCTCTCAACCTATCTTAATCGAAGAAGAAGAAGACTACTTATATCAGAGTAGAACAACTAACTGAATACAACTAACTGTTTCTTAATTTGTTACACCACTCTAAAACCGAATAACAGCACATGTGTCAGTTGAGATCTACATGACTTGGCGATCCACATCTTCTTTGTTTCAGGCTTTCTTAATCATTGATAACAATCCATGTCTGCCTTCATCACGAGCTCTTCACCGTTGATCATCAGCTCATTGTTACTTTCCCGTTTTTGTTTTTCCCACGTGTTCTTTGCTTCGTTGTGCTGCTCCGTATAACTCTTTCTCTTCATAGTTCTTTCTCTTCCAGCATCAGTGTTCTCTGCTGAATTTATAGTGGCTGAGTGAGACTTTGTTCTTATATGCTTAACAGTGACTACTTCTGATTCTATAAATAGCACTCGAGTAGGAATTCTCTAGTTATTTTCTAGCCATGGTCAAAGATAAGGTTGTCGTTGCTTATGTCTTTCCTCTTTTAGCCTAACTTTAAAACTCCGGTCCGCTCAAGCGAGGCAGTTGAAGCTAACCATGCAAAAACAAAACCCATTGCTAAACAAGCTCCAAAATGTGAAAAAATTCCTGGAAAAGCATGGTGAAAACTCGAATGAAGTCATGAATAATGCGTCTTCCACTTCGCCCACCCTCATCAATGCCACCGCCATCTACCAGTCGTATAAATGGTTTTAGGCCCACAACTCCTGGCACAGCCCCGGGACTGGCAACTAGTTTTAGATGTTCTTTATTTTCAATGGGCACATATCAGCATTCCGTCTTCTTTAAGTTTGAGTTAATAGACTTAGTGAAATTTCCGTCGTCGATGTAATACGAATGCGAGACAAAAGCGTGGAAATCTCAGTTGTCTTTTCTTCATTTATCTTAACCAACTCAGGTTGCGGTCCTTTTATATTGTTAGATTCTCAAATATGCATTGTCAAGCAATAATGGTCGCCCTCGGTGAACTATGTATTAGATCTCTCTCTCTCTTTCTCGCTCCCCCTCTCTCTCTCTCTCTCTCTCTCTCTCTCTCTCTCTCTCTCTCTCTCATTCTCACATACTTATAAAGGAGAAAATAACACCACAAGTGTCATATAATTATCTTGAGTGCTATAACTTATATACAATGCTCACTTATATCCCACAACTTTTTTTTTCATGATCACTTCAGTGTTATATAAATTTTTAATTGTTTACTTAAGTACATAACTTTTTAGAAACATTCACGTTTTTGGCATTTAAATGAACGTAGTTAAAAAAAAATTATAACATTCAAGTAATCAATTATAAAAAAAGTAATCAATTGAAAGTTATGGACTCGAGTTTTTATTTTTTTTTGGAAGTCATGACACTCAAGTGGTCAAAATATGTTGTGAAACCTAAGTGAGCACTGTATGAAAGTAATGGTATTTATAGTATCCTTATCCCCATATAAAGGCATTTATAGACATAACATGCAAGTGATTTGCAAGAGTAAAGAATATTTTAGCTAAGATTTGGAATATAAGGAAATTCTGAAGTTCTATTGGATATACGTGCTAATGAAATCGTGTAACTTATGATTGTTTGAGCCTTCAATATTTGCATTACAATAAAGATGAATTCTTGTTAATATTAAATGCACATCGTTACTTTAAGTTCTTAAAAATTTGTAGAATATTTTGAAATGATTCGACATGCTTTTGAAAATGAAAGAACAATATTTTTAAGAACACCATCAGAGTCATACAAATGTAAAAACATTCAATTTTATTTCATATTATTAGACTAGATAATGAGTGAAATCGCCTTGTTGTGAATAGATTTGAATTATTAAACATTGAAAAATACCATGATTATTTTTTTCTTCATTTTCAAACAAGTTTTTAACATTAATTGAGAAAACATTATGTCCTCCTTTTACCCACAATCATTAATCTTCTTGCAAATGCTTATGTAGCACTCATTTGTTCACTCTAGGTGCATATGGTGGAACACGACCTTACACTGGATAAAATTCAAAATTTCAGATGATAATATGAAGAATAATGTCTATTACTCTTCAAACTTGAGATTCGCTCTACATAAGAAAGAATATCTAGTTCATAATATTGTGCTAACTGCCCCCAAAAAAAAAAAAAAAAGGCGAGAGAGAAAGTGAAATTGTATAAAGAATTTGGCCCTTGACAGTTGGAATTCCAAACGTATCTTTGGAGATCCTTCGTCCTCTTTCCACATTTTTCTTTTAGGAGATAACCCACATTTTAAAGTTTGACGGCTTTGAATAGTTATATATTCGGCGAAGCTCGTGCGTTCCACTCAACACAAACGATCCTTCTTGCTCTAATACTTATTTCTTTTGTCTCATTTTCGGATTTATTTATGCTTAAGACTTATAGTGGGAAGAGTTGGGGCATGCCTAGCGTTTGGGAAAAAAGGGGGGTTTCAAACTTCTCCAGGTCGATGATGGGTGAATGAGGAAAATGCGGCCACGACTAATGACTAAGCACAAGCCACTTGAATTTGGCAAACATCACAGACAGGAATGAGAGACCATGAAAAAGTACGGATGTAAGCAATCGAAAGCAGATCCACCGAGAAGGGAGAGAGAGAGAGATTGAACCTGCGGAGAGATGCAAAGATTGAAAGTGAGCGAGAAAGCAAGCAATCGGACACACTAATGTGAAATTGAGCGAAGCATTGGAGCAATCGAGTGAGAGAACAAAACGAAGCAAAAGACCAAAGTTGTCCTGTGATAAGAGGTGGTAATAAGTGAAGTATTGTGAGAAGTAGGGTTTTATTTTATTTTTTTAAATGGGCAAAATCAAACTTTTAGTGAGCTTTTGAGGACAAGAAAAGGTAACTAGATAACTTTCATTAATTGATGGAAAGTAGCATTTTAAAAATGTTGAAAGCTTCTGACCGAAAAAAAATAAAAAATTGAAAGCTTTCCGCTTTGTTAATGTTAGCATTTTTTTTTTTTGGGTCGAAACTGCTGATATATTATATTAGAGAAGATAAACATCCAGATGCTAAAGCATCACCATACACTATATCTTACAACATAAAAGGAGGGTAAATATTCCAATTGCGGACTGGGCCTTGATTGCGGTGGGCTTTTGCGGCCCAATCTGCAGCTGCATTAGCTTGTCTGCGACAGTGCTTGAGAGAGAAATTAGGGCACCGGGATAGCAGCTCTTCTACTTCAGCAAAAAGGTTTCGTTCCGTCCATGGCGGCGTCTTCTTTTCCACGACAATCTCAACCAACTGTAAGCAGTCCGATTCCACTATAATGCGTTCCTGGTGAAGCCCCTGCTGGATCAGATGTTTAATCGACAGAATGAGAGCATAGATCTCCGCCTGGAAAGCCGATTGAGTTGGAAAGCTTCGGGTAAAAACATCAGTGAGAATTCCTTTATGATTTCTGCAAATACAAGCCATTGATCCTTCAAAACCCGCTGGCTGAAAAGCACCATCGATATTACATTTTAAACTGCCTTTGTCAGGAGGTTTCCATCGTTGATCTGGGCTGAGGGCTAAGATTGGAGAGCGATGAGGAGTTTGGTGGACAACCATATAGATCCGGCTCTGTGCAAGGGCATCCTCTACTGCTTGGATGGGGTCTGGACGCTGGTTTCTGAAGATGAAGTTGTTTCGCTGTCGCCAGATCTGCCACAACAGATTGGCGAGCACCTCAAAGTCAGGGACGGCCTTCGAATCAATTGCTCTGGCTGCTACCCAAGCATCAAAACGCTGCACTGAGGTAGGTAAGATTTGAACCTTGATCTGAGGATGAGTCCATATCTCTGTAGTCCACGTGCAAAAGAAAAATAGATGTTCTACAGTCTCTGGCATGTTTTGAGTGCATAGGGTACAGACAGGAATGGGTGAGATATGTCTGTGAAAAAGGTTCGCTTTAGTAGCAAGGGCGTTCTGACAAGCCAACCACATAAACACTCGAATTTTAGGAGCGGTTTTCATATGCCAAATCTTACGCCATAACTTAATGGGGTTCTGATAAGAAGTTGAAGGCACACTGAATTGGGTATTGAGGTTTGAAGATAAAAGATGGTAACTGCTCTTCACTGAATAAACACCAGAGGAATTAGTAGTCCATACCAGTTGGTCAGTAAGAAGTAAAGGGTTAATTGGAATTTTTAAAATCTCTTCACTGACCTGAGAATCAAATAGATTGGAGATAAGAGTTGAAATCCACGCGTTATGAGAGTGATCAATAAGATCAGCCACTAAAACCGGTTCGCCATGAGCAGCTGTTCCTCGTAATTTACCCGTAGGTAGCCAAGTGTCTTCTCTTATATGAATCTGGGATCCATCCCCAACTAACCAGCGAAGTCTTGGAAGAATGGCTTCTCTTCCTTTTAAAATACTCTGCCAACCCCATGAAGGACGATTTCCTGCTTGCGCACACTGAAAGGATGAATTCCTAAAATACAAGCCCTTGAATAGCTGACTCCATAGAGCGTTAGGTTGTTGAAACAGACGCCATGCTTGCTTACCAAGCATTGCTGTATTGAAACTGACAAGGTCTCTGAATCCCATTCCTCTAGAGTCTTTTGAGAGTTTTAAAGCTGTCCAATTTCGCCAATGGATGCCTGTATTGCCATTATTATTGCTCCACCAAAACACTAATATCTTCCTTTCTATTAATCTGCATAATGACAGGGAGGAGCTTGAAGATCGACATGGCATACTGAGGTAATGCCTGTATAACTGATTTCAAAAGAATTTCCTTTCCACTCTTCGATAACAGTCGTTCCTTCCAGCCATCTAACTTGGCATTTACTTTGGCCAAAATCCAGGAAAACATCTCCCGTTTCAATCGTCCCCAATCTGAGGGGATTCCCAGGTATTTCCCATAACGATTCATCACAGGTATTCTGAATTCGCCTGCTAAATTTTGTTGTAGAGACAACGGGCAGTTTTTACTGAAATGCACACCAGACTTATTCCTATTTATAAGCTGACCCGTAGCTAAACAATACTGGTTTAGAATACTTGCAAGATTTTGACATTCAGAGACTGTTGCTTTTAGGAAAAAAACAGAGTCATCAGCGAATAATAGATGGGACAAAGTGGGGCAGGCTCTATTGAACTTAATTCCTTGTAAATGACCCATATCCACAGCTTGAGTAATGAGAATTGAGAGCACATTTGTTAGTAAAATAAAAATATATGGTGATAGGGGGTCACCTTGTCTACGTCCTCGAGATGGTTGGAAATAGCAAGATTTTCCCCATTGAAACGAACACTTAGTGAGGTCGTTGTAATGCAAGCCATTACCAACTTTACCCATATGTCATTGAAACCCAGCTGCATCAAGTAGGCTTGGAGGAAATCCCATTCGACCCTGTCATACGCTTTTTGCATATCAGTTTTTAAAAGAAGATTGAACTTTTTCTTGCTCTTTCGCACTTTAAACTGGTGAAGCACTTCTTGGACCACCATTATGTTATCTTGTATCTGCCTGTCCCTAACAAATGCTGCCTGTTCTTTAGATATCAAGTTAGGAAGCCAAGGTTTAAGTCTGTTGGCCATGACTTTGGAAATGATTTTATAAGCGAAATTACAAAGACTTATTGGTCTGTACTGATCAATGCTTTCTGGATGATGAACCTTAGGAACCAATGCGATTATTGTTCTGTTAAGACTACGAGGCATTATACCTGAAATGAAGAAGTCTCGAACTGTTTTGATAACATCTGCTTTGATAATTTCCCAATGATGCTGAAAGAAGAGGCCATTAAGACCATCTGGCCCTGGAGCCTTGGAAGCACCCAGCTGGAAAGTAGCCTGGTAGACCTCCTCTTCCGTTACTGTTCTCAACAGATGATCATTTATGTCTGTAGTTACAACTTCAGGGCATTGTTGTAAAAAGGGGCCAAAGTCACGATATCCCACTGACTGATATAAATTGGAAAAGAAACCCAACGTTATCTCCTTTAGTTGTTCAGGCTCTCTTATCCAGTTCTGAAGTTCATCTTTTAACATACATATTATGTTTCTTTGTCTTCTTTGTACAGTACTAGCATGGAAAAATTTGGAATTTTTATCCCCCCACCTCAGCCAGTGGATGCGAGAACGCATAGCCCAGAACTGCTCCTCTTGATACCAGATTTGTTGAATTTCTTCTCGGATTGATTGGGCCAGCTCTTTATCATTACTCTGATAGTATTTTCTGTTCAGGATAGTCTGTAGCTGGTGTTGTAAATGAAGTATACGAAGATGGCCGTTACTGAACTTTGATTTACTCCAGCTTGCTAATTCGTGAGAAACTGCCTGCAATTTTGATACAAGAGTGGCTTTGTCTGCATTGGATATATTCCACGAATTTTGAATTACTTCTTTGCATTGTTGATCTTGATTCCAGAAAGCTTCATAAGTAAAAGTCTTCTTTCGCTTGATAGGCCTGGGAGATGTGTTTAGCAAAATAGGACAGTGATCCGAACCTAAAGCTGGAAGGGCTAGCACTTCTGCAGTAGGATACAATAATCGCCATTCGAAAGAGCAAAAGACTCTATCCAATCTCTCTTTTACCAGGTCATCCCCTGTTCTGTTATTAGACCATGTAAATTCGCACCCTTTACTTTCCAATTCGAGTAAGAAGCAGGCACTAATCACTGCTCGAAAGGATGCTAGGCGAGAGTATATAGCTGGTCTCTTGCCCACTTTTTCCCAGGGGTAGAGAATCTCATTAAAGTCCCCCACGCGCAACCAAGGTAAGGTATTTACAGCAGTGATATCCCTGATGCAATCCCAAAGCTCTTGTCTAGCCTGGTAAGTAGAAGGAGCATGCAGACAAGTGATGTGCATAGAAGTAGCTGCATATATATCATAGCAAAGCAGATCAAAATAATTATCCTCCGACTTCAAAATAGTTAAATCATAATGCTCAGTCCAAAACACAGCAAGACCACCAGCTAGGCCCACTGGATTCCTTATCAAGGAGTGAGGAAAATGAAACCGACGCTGTAATCTATTTAAAACTAATGCTGTATTCTTAGTTTCCATTAAGAAAACTATTTCGGGCTTTTCTTTGGCCAAAACGGCCTTTAGTGCTTGAACTGTCAGGGGGTTGCCCAACCCCCTGGGCAGTTCAACCGAGGAGTTTCATTTGAGATGCGGTGGCTGTTTGGAGCCAGCCACCAATGCCCAATGTTCTGTCTCATTTGCAGCAAAAACAGGGGTGTCCATGAGTTGAGTCTCATCCAAATCTGATGAGTAGCCAGCTCTTGTCTCATACGAGGAATATCTCTTTTGTTTCTTGCCTGATCCCATAGCAGTGATCGTTCTCGGAATTTTTGGCTTCTTCTGCTTAAGAATTTCCAGGGAAGGAGTCTAAACACTCTTCAATTTTGCCCTTGCAGGAACTAGGTCAGTAGTCCTCGGAGCGGGATTAACTATTTCCATCATAGAGGAGGGTCTTGAGGGGACGACAAGGGTCGTAGCTGGAGCTTCTGAATCAGGAACAATGGGAGGCAGGGTTGGGATTGGCACTTGCATGGCAGGGAGAGTTTCAGGTACAGCTTCATCCATCTGCTCCATAGGTTCCTGTGTATGATAGAATGTGTCCCAATACGGGCTATGTTGTCGAACCTCCGCTCGCAACCAGTGACCAAAGGCCATAGTCGATAAACCATCATGTTTATCTTCCTCATAAGGATATTCTTTACAAGATGTCGCGTGGTGTCCTAGCTTCCCACACGAATAGTAGAAATGTGAGAGTCGCTCATAATAAAAATCTAACCATAATGTCTTCCCTGCAATACGTATGAGCTTCCCCGTCCTTAAAGGTTCTTTCAAATCAAGTTCTATCCGGACCCTCCCAGAAGTATTTGGTTTCACTTCAATGACTCGACCCACCTGCTTAACTGCCTTACGCAGGAGGTGTTCAGTGTTCCACTCCAGAGGTAATCCAATGACATGCATCCAGAAGGCACAGTGGGAGAAATCATAGCAGTGTAAAGGCGTATTAGGTTGCCATGATTGAAAATGAACCAAATGTCCTAAGAACAGCCACGGACTCTCAGCAAGTACTCTCTGTTTTTCGATTTCTGACCGAAATTTGACTATGTACAGGCCACCATCACAAAGGGAAATATCAACCTGGTCTAAACGCCACGCTTTCTTCATAGCAATTTGGAAAGCAGAAAGATTGACGGTAGGATTGGTAAAAATATTACCCACCAGGATGAGGCGACACTCTTTCAGCTTGTCCATGGAAGGTACATCATCCCAAACTTCCAATTCTTGTTCTGAGCATAGTCGTCCCAATCTTTGACACAGCGCAGCAATGAGCGAGGAGCTGTCGATCTCTTCTGTTGCCATGAAACTTACGAATGCTCAAAACCCTTTGCAGAATTAAAACCCAGGTGTTGCATGTCCATGATCGAAGACCCACATCGCTATGCAGTCAAATTCAACCCAGACAAGGTGAACCAAAGCCATAAGGAGATGGGAACAGGGAGAAAATAGGCCCCGATGATTCACTTGACCCAGAAAACTTCACATGCAAGCCAAGCCGAGGGATAGGAAAGATTACTGAAAGGAAAAGGAGGTGACGGCTGGAGAGCGATGGAGATTAGAAGGAAGGAATCAACATGAACGATAAGTGCAGATTGAGTACGAAAGGAAAGAAGAAAATACAGAGGAGGGAGAGCTCGAGCATATCGCGAGAGAAAACTCTAACATAGGCGAGAGAAAAAAGTTCATACGAGCTTAAACTTTGTTAATGTTAATGTTAGCATTTGATCAAAGAGATTTCGAAAAATCTTGTCAGACACCCTAAACATTTCTCAATCGACTGTAAGCCCCGGAGCCCCTGGGAAAAGTTAATTCAAAGATAGCCCATGACTTCCCCGTTTAGGAGCCAACCAAACATACTTTTGTCAGATGATTCTCATTACTTTACATGGTCTTTCATTTAATAGGTAAAAAGTAGAAAGTGTTTGATTGGGAGGCTGAGGCATGCACTTTGGGTCCCATCATTTGTTTCTTTGACTATGCGAAATATATAACTAAGGGACTGGTACTATGGACAAAGATGAGCGATTAGGAACCCCGATTGGGTTGGTGGCTCTTGTACCTTTGACTTGACCTCATTAATCCTTGATCAGTGTGACATATAATATAATGCGAAGTGACAGTGAATTTGTATTTATTAATTGGTTAGGGTTCTATAGGTTCAAAGGACAACTCATGTCATACTTTAGTAACTTATTAAGATCTATTTAGAATGATTTCAAATTTTTTATACTATATTAAAATTTTGGAGGGGAACTAAATATAGGATAGAGTACTTTCTTTAAGTATACACAAATGGACACTTATGACAACGGGTTCAGCTTTAATATGGTATCTTAGTGAGAATTATCGGCGGAGTTCAATTTGTCATGCCATGCTCTCCGTTCCCCCGTTTGTGAGTTCTCTTATTTATGCACATTAACTTTCCACAACTCCTTCACTTTGTTTGCTCGCTTAACAACTTTGTCATCTGATAGGTCTTCACATGAGAGAAAATGTTAACAGTTTTAGGTATAAGCTTTTTAAAACTCGATGAAGATTTCCAGGATATTTGATTACCAGAAAAGGACAAGAAGTTTCCTAGGATATCTGGCTTATGATGTGATAGCTTCATGCCTTCACGTTTTGTCCAATAACCAGGATTGGCCAGCAAGTCAAAATCCAGTGGGATTTGATTGCAAGTTCAACCAATCACTATGTAGTCCAATGGAATGTCGTTCTCTATGACTCGTTGAATTTGGGCTCCCACAAGATGAACCCGCCATCAGAAAAGTTTCCCATCACGGTTGGCCCTGGGGGAGGTTTAAACATGTTACTTTATTGCTTAACTTGGCCGAAGAGAGCTGGGTTTTCTTAAGAAGTCATTTTTTCACTGTATTTTGTCAAAAAATTGTTGCTTTTTTGGGTGTATGAAGTAGTATTTATTTGTTGAAGTAGCTGATGCGTTTTTCTTAATTTAATGTTTTTGAGTTAGGAAGAGAAAAAAAAGTCAACTTGAGATCAGGAATGTTAATCTCAAGCCATAACGATCTTGTTATGATAATCACTTTGTTGCCCCGTTCCCATAATTGGGCAGTTCACTCATTTTACTTCTGGATCAAAACTTAAAATCTACCTTTAATTATTGCCCTGCACTGCCTAATTAATTCTATCGACTTCACATGCATTGATTTCCTCAGGTGATTTTCCCCGCATAGTTTTTTTGTTGTTATTGCTAACACCATATTGCGGGGTAATAATCATGTCTCTGTCCGATGATTTTTTTTTTTTTTTTGTATGATGACGTTTACTCTCTTTTTTTATGCTTGCCAGGACACTTTGCTTGTTAAAACTCCCCAGAAATCGCCTCTAGTATATAGGATAATAGTTTTGGCATTTTCACTGTTTTGTGGGGGGTACATATGCTCGATCTGTCTGAAGTAAATAACCCGCCAAGCCAAATCTCATAAACATCCAAATCCCCGAGGAACCTTGCGAGCTCCCTGGTACGAAACAATACGATAAGTCTTCGATCCATTATCCAAAACCCAAAACGTTTAGCAGGTAATAAATAACAAAATAAAACTAGGATTTCGTTGTTGATGGAATGATGATTCACTGGTTTCGCCTGATTTCGGTGTTAATTGATACCAGGGCTGACTGTGCAGATAATTCAGTACAATATTTCGTAATCGTATCAACACAGAGGTTGGGAGGGGGTGGTTTAAGACGCTCCTAAATAGCCATTCCGACGTGAGCTCCAATGGGGAGATTTTCTCCATAACAAATCGGAGGAAGAATGTTTCCTCGATTTGACGAAGTTTACAGCTTGGATTGGTTTTGCAGTGTTTCGCAGAACGCGTGCTCTGCTGCAGTTGTCTTCAAGTGGACGCTTAATCAGGTAAATATCAGGACATCATTTGCGAATTTATACAATTGAACTCAATTTTTTTTATCCAAATGGATCGATGAAACTACTATAATTTGGGTTATGTGTCACTGAACATAGGATGTACAAAGAAATATTGTGGTATAGTAGATCAAAGAGTACCCCATAGCTCTCTATAAGGTGAATCCTTTAGCAAAGAGACAAAGAATTGGTGACAAGTCTTTGTTACATGTAATTCTGCTGAAATCTCTAGTGTGCTATGTATAGCACATGCATGAAAGAAAATGCTCACACCTTGAAATTTTCAGAATTTCTGGAAACCCTGGATCATGCCAAAGGAGACTTTTTCTCCAAAAGCTTTTTGGTGTAGAAGCTGGATACCACTTTGGCCAACCAAAAAACAAGGAATAAGAAGGTTGTGCGTACATGAGATCATCATCTAGATCCAATCAAATTGAATGTTACAAATAAGCATTTGAGGGCATATGAATATTGCAAACGCAATTACCTAAGCTTTATGACCGCGCTGGGCAAGTATATAATTTTCTTATTTCTAGACTGTCGATGCAGCAAAATCTTGCTTCTTGTCAAATTGTTGGTTGATAATTTTAGGAAATTGAGCATTTCTTGCTTACAATTCATGCAGGGAATGATGGAGCACCATGTAGAAATTTGGCAGTACTTTACCCACCGACATATTTCTGTAATTTTCCTCCTCCGCAGAGATCTTCTGCGCCGCATGGTTTCAGTGCTAGCAAATTCCTAAGACCGCTATGCTAAATTGTTGAATGGAAACCATAAGTCCCACGTCCATTCTCCTCAAAAGGTCTATCTCTCTCTCTCTCTCTCTCTCTACAGACACATTCGCCCAAATGGCATGCGACCTTATGCACATGCCCAAATTCATTCATCTTAGCACACTGATACATGAATGCATTTCCTGGGTACTGACCGCAGGCTGCGACACTATCGCGGTACAAACCTACAATCAACTCCTCATCCTCGGTCAATGATTTCAAGGAGATGGAGTTGCACTTTACTAAGGTTTTGACATGCTACAATTCCGCAGGGCACATTGTGCTGTACTACCAGGATCTCATGAAGAAATGGGGCCTCGTACCATGACATCTCGCAAGCACCCTTAATTCAAACTGATCACTTATAGAGTGCAGCATAATACTGCAAATCCTGCAAATAGAGCCCAAAATCTATAACTTTCTACTTGAAGTCTAGTTTATGATGATGAACCCAAGTGTTATAGTAATCACTTGTGATTGCGTCTCATTTGAAAGCTACCGTTGCTAATTTCACTTCCATTAGAATCGACTTATATCCAATGCTACATTGGTGTTCATTTCTCTGCTCTTGTGCAGAAGCTAAATGAAGTACAAGAGTACCTTGACCTGCCAACGAAGGATTTGACGAGCTGCCAGATCAAGATACGTAGTGTGCCGTTGTCGGACCCTATCAAGAACTAGAATGATGTCTTTAAGATGCTCAATGGCACCACTTATGAGCGCTTCATCCACGCTAGCTAGAACCTTGCTTCTTCAACAAGATTTTGGAATCATGTACTTATCAAGTTCAAGCTATTCATAATATTTTGGTGCAGAAAGCTAACGACTAGAGCCACAAGAATCGTGCTCTCTCACACTGCCTGCTTTTGGGGGCCCAAGTCTTGTTTCTTCCTCTGCATTCAACACATTGTTGAATCTTACAGTATATTTTGTTCCTTTTTTAGCCCTAAATTCATTCTTGATTATTACACGCTAGGTCTGATGCACCTGCTAATTAAGAGTAGTCTTTCATTTTGCTATCCTGACACCCCAACCGAATAGGCCGATTTCCAGGCTACTTAATCAAAGAGTAATTGATAGCTATAATTAATGAGAAGGCTCTTAGATTGTGTTTTTTTACGGGTTTGATTTTTCTTTACTTTTCTTGCCTCTATCTTTGGAATATAATTGTGTTCAAAGTATCCTGTAGATAGAATGGGTGCAGTACGTGCCATTCTCATTTCTCCCTCATCATTTTCACATGTTGTTCGCTCGGCTCGATGGTTTATCACCAAGGTTTATGGAACATGGAGTTGGGAATGATACAAGTGGAAATTAAGACAGGAGACTGAGAACGTATGACAGAATTTGCAAAGAATATGGGGTGATTTACTTGTCCTGATCTTTTACAATGTTAAGTCTTATGTGAACTCCACGAAATCCAATTGTTGTTGATTGTGTCTGGTTGGACGAATGGTTTTTTTTATGAATGTCATCTAGTCATGTCGTCCCTGAAGCTGTTTCTAGTCCAGCAGTAGGCCTCTAGCTTGTCCAGCAGTCATCGCCGACCTTATTGATGTCAGACATGTAAGGCGAGCTATGCTTTGCCCCCATGAGATTTTAATACTAAAAAAAATTGCCCACTTGAATTTCTAATTTTTGTCATGTTCCCTCTGAAGTCTTCATATTGTTTGAAATGTCCTCCTCAGGTGTGGACTTTGGCATGTGCCCATCGCGTGACTAATTTACTTATATTATGAAGAGCAAATCCGTCCAAGAACTGCGGGCCAATTGCATTTCACTTGAGGTAAGTTGCCTTTTGACTTTTTTTCTTGACAGTGAATTCCTGGAAATCTTGAAGTCGATCGTAATGCTTACAAGCCCCATAGTTTGAACGTTTTTTTAAGTGTAGCCGAAACCTTCAATAACCGTCGAATTTTGTTTTGATTACGTGTCTATATGTAGCCCAAACATTTAACATTAGTGCGTTAACCAGACCTCTTATGTCATTTGAAAAATGACTTCTTGAAGTTTACAATATAGGACAAATAATGAAGCAAATTAAAAAAGCATCATAAAACTCGTCATATTGACATGTTGCATCATCATTTTTCGATTTTTTGAGTGGTAAACTAACCAAAGTGAAACCATTGGCAATTTGCATGAACATGTGATATTCGTATTAAGGTTTTGTTTAAATTGATGAAAGCACCAACGCCTTGTAACTCTCCTTTACAAAGAAAAAAAGGGATTTATGGAGGAAACATGTTCACTCACCCCAACATATACATTATGCTTATTATAGCATGTCTTGTCATATCCTCTATATTTCTTATATTCCCGAGCGTCTTATCCTCTTTTATTAAAAATATCTATCTTAGCATACCTCTGACACCAAACCTTCATTTAGGTTAATTACATAAAGATTTTATTAATTAATGCCCCCGGGCACTTACTAATTAAAAAATTAAGGAAACTTTACACCAATTAATGCACTGACTGTTCTCAACTCTCAACTATGTATAAGCGATATTTTGACAATTGGATTATTTCAAAGTAAATATGCTTCCCTTAAAACATTTGTTAATAGGGATGGATCCAGCCTTCAAATCTTAAGAGACCCAAAAGTGATTTATCAATTCTAAATATGTTGGTACGCGTAAATGCAATCTTGTTTTTAAGCCCAAACAAGATATATAGTAGGTACTGTAATATTCAAAAACGATATAATTGATTAGAAAGTACAAAGATATACAATAACAATAATAAGTGGGGAGAGAGGAAGAGAGACCAAACACATGGTTGAATGACTTGGAGTTTCTAATGGGTCAATTTGGGGAGATGGTTTAAACCTATCTGCATGGGCTTTCCTTATATGGCTCCATGCTATTTAATCATTTAAACAATGAAAATAGAGCAAAGGACATAGTTAGTATATCTCTGATGAGTTTTGCTAGCATAGCAATCGTTAGACTACTGTGAAAACAACACTATGATGTGAGCCATAATTTTTTTACCAATTATTTGTTAAATATTTTTATCGTCTATGGAAATGTTTAGACACAAATTATCGTCGATAATAAAATCATTTTCCAATAACTAATTATTCCAAAATGATACAAGTAATTATTTTCAAAAAATTTGTACATATAATTTATATTCCACAAAATAAATTTACCTATGGGTGAATTTGAGAACTTATAACCTACTAGTAAAAGATGGAAATGCAGGAATACTTCTCTAATCATGAGCAAACGAAAAAATTACCCCGAGAAATAGAAAGTTAGAAAAGTACATAAAATCACTGGGGTTTGCTTTAGTAGCCACTCTTCCAACATGGAATGAGGAGGTGGGGAGTTCGAATCCCCATCTTCACTCTATGGGAATGATTTAGTTTCAAATGTGGGTTTCGACTCTCACGTCCTGCAAAGAGGTAGGGTAAAAGTCTAAAAATGAGAGTTAAAATAGGAATAGAATAGAACTTGTTGACACCGAAATTTTGGCGACCCATTTGCATTAAAAAAAAAAATTAGGAGTTAATTTTATCCCTAAAAAAAAGTAATTAATTGCACAGCATGTAGATTTTGATGCATTTATTTTTAATTCGCATTTTTGTGTACCGGGGTGGATGGGTCAGATTAATTGTTTTTAAATTAACGAGCCGGGCTAGGCCCACGAAAGGAGAAAATTAACCCAGGCCCGTCGTTATTTTTAATTAATTATCTTGTGAAAAATTGAGATTTCGATGCGATATTATGATGATTTTTTTTAAAATTGAGAAAATCGCTTTGTAATCTCATATTTATCAATAGATGATAAAATCGGGGGAAAATATTCATGAGATAGCGATTTTTGTGATTCGGAGGTTATAGGCGATTCTCGAAATATTTTATAAAGATCACATTATGTTTGTCTATAAAAGGGGAGCGTACGGCAGAGAAAGTGGAGGAGGCTTTCTTTCGGTTTTTCGGAAATCATAAAGAAAAGAACACAAAAGTCAAAAGCAAGAAGGAAGTGAAGCCCATCCGTAGAAGTCTGCAGAAGAGAGAGAAAAGGGAAAAGTAAAAAAATCCCTGTTCATCTTCTTCGCTCCTCGACCCACCGCACCTCCACGGTCACCGATTCCGCGCCGGCCATTGCACCACCGTCTCCTCCGCCAGCCTGTCGCCGTTCGTCCGCGAAGCTCCCGCGCCGGAGACCACCGCGCCTCTGCAACCGTCACCGCCTCGCTTGCCGCCGCTGTGACGCTCGCTCCGTCTCTCTGCTTGCCGGTCCGCGATCCTGAGCCGTTCCTGACGCCCCCACCTCTGCACCAGCGCCGTGAAGACGTCACTCCGGCCACACCGCCTAGCACCGACACCGATCCGCCCAACGCTGCTCCCCCCGAAGCTCAATCTGTGGTCAGACTCGGCCCAGATCTGCTCGAGCACCAGCGGCACCGTCCTCCACCCGCAGCCGCGAAGCCACCGAACCTCGCCGGTCGCCTCATCAGCACCTCCGCCCGAGTGACGAGCCGCTGCCTCCAGTGACCCGACGAGCTGCTCCGAGCGACGCACGCCACAGCAGCCGCCTGTCCGCATTGCTCCGCCTCTGCCCGAGTCAAGTTGAGCCGTCGCCGTCCAGCCGCACCGGCGACTCACCTCGCCGGAACCCCGAACGCCGGCGACCCCAAACCCCCTGCCCGGTCGACGAATTGGCTGCCCCTCCATTTTCCTTAGGTTGTTTTTTTTTTTTTTTTTTTTTTTTTTTTTTTTATTATTTTACTTTACTTTTATTTAGTTTTATTATTATTGTTTAAGTTTGAATATTGTGAGGTAGTTTTTAGGTTATGGATATTATAGGCATTATCTGCAGGAATTATCCCTAAAATTATTGTAATTATTAATTTGACCCGTAAGATGTCGGGTCATTTTTTAATTATATTAATTATTGGGGTTTGTTGATGGTATTTTAATTGCTAAATCGACATGATCATTAATTTGATCCGTAAGATTTCGGATTAAATTTTTAATCATGTTAAACCCTTCGTTGTGATCTTTAGGGTTAAAATGATCGTTAATTTAATCTGTAAGACCACAGATTATTTTTTTCGGTTATTTTAATCATTTATTTGATTGAATATCTTGATTGTTTAGATTTAATGTTTAGTTAATAATTGCTTGTTTTGGAAAACCACTAAAAAATCAAAAAAATATTTGAATTAGGATTCAGTTTGTTTTAGAATATTTCCGGTTATCTTGCATATCTAGAATAGGGATTTTATTTCGAATTTAGAAAAATATAGAAACAAAAAGTGCATTCATTTAGGTTGTTAGTCATGTTAAATTATGTGTTAGTTTTAATTTCGAATTTCATAAAGAAAAAACATAAAAAATCGTCATGCATATTAGGTTAGAATTGCATGTTTCATTTTAAATTTAGATTTTTTTTTAGATAGATTCCATATTAATTTAAGATAATGTCTTAGTTTAAATTAGGATGTAATATGACTTAATCCTTAGTTTAAATTAGATAGAATCTTAATCTAGCTAGATCATTTTTTTTTTTTTAAATTTCGAATTTCATAAAAAATGAAAAAAATAAAATTCATCTCTGGATAAGTTAGACTCAAATTTTTAGGATAGATTGCATTTTTAAAATAGAAATATCAAATGCACGTCATTTAGTTTTTATTAGGTTAATTTAATTAGAACTTCCTCGTCGTTAGACTAAGTCATTTAATAAATGTCGCGTGACATATAGCTCGCATATGAAATTGCATGATGCATGTCATTTTAGTTGAAATAATTTTGTATGTTATTGCATCGCATTGCACGTCATTAGAATTAGGTCATTTAGATTGCATTTAATTATTGCATTTCTTCATGTCATATAGTTTAGGTCGTGTTGCCATGTCATATCAAATTATTAGCATGCATCGCATGATTCTCATTAAATAAAGTGAAAGCAAAAATTGAAGTGATTGTGTATTAATTAGAAATCATATCTAGGGTTGTTGATGTGGATTCTAATTTAGCATTGCATATGCTTTCGCTGCTTTGAGGTAAGTCCTACATTATTTTATTCGCTTTCTTGGATGTTAAATTGATGGTTTGTGCACTCGCATGATCACCTCACACGTTAGAAAAGTGAATTAAAATAAATCCAAGCTGCCTGCAAAAACATTTTTTGGAAAATTAAAATAGAAAGGTACCGAAAGGGCGCTAGGATAGTCTAGTGTAACCAAGTCCCCGAACTCATAAATCTCTGGTTCGTAGGAGTAAAGTAAATCTCCCGTTACTTTACTTGGGTTTCTAATCGACCCACCAAAAATAGATTAGTGGCGACTCCTGATTGAAAATCATTTGCATGTTAAAAATTCAAACCTAAGTCGCGAATTGGTATGGGCTTGGGAGAGCCCGAGCTAAGCTTAAAGACTTAGTAATCCATTAACCTAGTTTTAGGTGGTGAACCCGAAATTTAGGTCGCGACAGCTTGGCGACTCCGCTGGGGATATGTGTTAAAACACTTAGTGGACTTAGGCCAATTTTTCTTTTTCTTTTTAAAATGATTTTGTTTGGCAGCAAGGACACCAGGTACGTCTCTAACAATCCTAAGGTGTTAAATGTTTTTGCAGATAGGAGGTATAAGGGGAGTAGTCTTTGCTAACCCCTGTCTTGCAGGTTGGAGTTAGGGATGAATGTTTGAATTAAAACCATAGAAGTGTTGTTTGCATTTAAACTGTTGTGCATGTTTAATTGCTTTTAGCACTACACTATTGCACACACAACCTGCGGTCGGACCTGGGCTGCGATAGGATTTCTAGGATGGTGTTGAGAAAGGATACTTCCTCCAAAGCGAGACTGCTATGTAGAGGTTGACCTTCTCTTCCCCGAAATTTCTTCCATGGTGTCAAATGTATTTGTCTATATCCGCGAGATTGCGTGATTATTGGGCATTCCATTTGACTGAGCCGGAGTTAGGGGGACCTGACACGTTAATGCGAGACTGCAACGGTCAGACCATCCTCTTAGCTCCACCTTGTTAAGCCATCTAGACAGAAATCGAGCCCCACTTTTCATGCGTGTGTCTATGTGATTGTCATCCATTTCTGGTGAAAGTAAGTTGTCTAAATTCTTCGCAATTTATTCACTTTATTGCAATTTTATCGGTCCATGACAATAGGTTTCGTCGTCAGTCTCGTTTTATATGCGATGGGGAAAACCGACGTACAATTCATTTCCACTCCCAAAAAAGAGCTCAAGAGGTGGTTGGATCAGTTAGATCAAGATGGCCAGAGGTATGTGAAAGCTAGGATCGCCCGACTTCTCCCACTGTTAGAGATCAACGTCCACTCTGGTGTGATACAGGCACTCCCTCACTTCTGGTGTCCACAGACTTCCACCTTCATATTTGGTGAGTTTGAATTGACTCCTACACTTGAAGAATATAGTGTTGCCCTTGGAATGCCCCTGGAAAAGGAACTCGTTAGACCGCCTATCGGTGTAGATTCTATTTCTGAATTATCACAGTTTTTAAAAATCGAAGCCGAAAGTGTAAGGAAGGTTGTTAAAGCCAATTGCTACGCATGCCCACTTTCATTTTTGGAAAAATGTTTTTCAAACCAACCTATGACTCCAAAAGCTAGGATTTTCATGTTAGCATTTTTTGGACTAATCGTTTTTCCTTATCGAAAAAATGCTATTAATCCCTCGATTTCATGGGTGGTTAATCGTGTTTGCGACGGGTTAAATTATGTCAACATGGTTTTAGCTGAAACATTCTTGTCATTAACCCGTTTCAAACAAAATGAGGAAAAGACCATGCGTGCCCTCCCTGAACTTTTGCAAATATGGTTTTTCTCCCACATAAGAGGATTTGGGCACCTTATGAAACAATTTAAGATAGATGATTTTAGGCACCCTATACAAAAGTTTGCGGTATTAGAATGTTTTGCCCCAAATAAGCAGTACGCCCGTTGGATTAATTTTTTGAAAAACCCTGATCCTAAGGCATTCTTATGGTATACTAAATGGCTTCATGTTGAGGAGGCTCGTTTCTCTCACAAGTATGATAGGCCAATTCCGTTGCTGGGACATTCTGGTGCTACTTCTTATTACCCATATAGGGTGGCCCGACAGTTTAGAGCTCTTCAAGAAGTTCCTCCGCCCCTCAAGACGGAATTGTTCCAAGTTCGTTTTGTTCGTACGGACTACAATTATTTCAACGAGGTCCAGACGATCATTGCTACATGGAACGAATGCCATCAAGAGAAGATTTTAGTGCCCAAGAGATTGAAGGGCGAGGAGGAGATCCACCATGCGTCGGCATTTTACATCCAACAATACCGGATTCCTGATGCCTTACGTCCAGTGGTCCTTGATGTGACTGAGAAGCCTACTCAACGAGCACAAATTAAGCATCTCAAGCGGAAAGTGGAAATGATTGAAGCGGAAAATAGGAAACTTCGCAAGACGTTGGAATCCCGAAAGCATATAAAATGAGATTTTGATGTCTAGGGACTTTAATTTCAAACTCTAGTTCAATGTTTTCATTTTTTAGATTCAATGTTTAGGGACTTTGATTTTGATTCTTAGTTAGGGAATTTAGTTTAAATTTCAAATAAAAACAGGCGATTAGACCATTGTCATGGGCCATTTTCCTATCTTGCTATTGGTTCTTACATTACTTTTATATCATTAGGTCACAACGGATCCACCGCGATCACCCATTATCACGCGATTAAGAGCAAGAATGGCCGACCAAAATGAAATGCGTGATCGTATGTCCGCTGTGGAGACTCAACTCCAACAGGTGCTCGCCTCCATACAGCTTGTAACAGATCAACTCCAATTCCTTCAAGCGAATCCAACAGCTACACCCGCTCTTCCTGGAATAGTTACCCAGAAGCAAACAAACAAGGTTCAAACGATTGATGATGACATGCCTGCACTGGAAGATGACTCGGTCATCGTTGGAAAGGCCAAGCTTGACGGCGTTCCCAAGACAGATCAGGATGAGCGTGTTGCGAGCCTGGAAGAGAAAGTGAGACAGCTGCAAGAGTCACGAAGCTCACTCCCGTTTGACCTCTCAATCTATGAAAAGGTCAAAATGCCGAGTAAGTTCAAAATGCCGGAGTTTGAGAAATATGACGGTACATCTTGCCCAAAATCTCATCTGCAGATGTACCACGTGCGCATGGCCCAGCACGTCAAAAATGAGCCCCTCATGATCCAATCGTTCCATGCGAGTTTGACTGGACCCGCATTAAATTGGTACGTGATGAAGAATGTGAACCTCCTCGACACCTGGAACGAAGTAGCTGACGCGTTCCTCAAACAATATAAGTTCAACATGGACATCGCACCTTCCCGAGAAGACCTGGAGCGGATGGAAAAGAAAAGGAGCGAGTCATTTAAAGAATATGCCGTAAGATGGAGAAACCTAGCGGCTCAAATCACTCCTGAGCCTACCAACAAGGAGCTGATGAAATTGTTTGTGAAAACCCTACCGTCTGAGTTTCGTAACCGAATGGCCAGTACGTACGTCGAAAGCTTCAATCAGCTTATTCCTGTAGGGGAACAAATCGAGATGGGGATAAGGGAAGGATGGTTTACTGAGCCATCTAATAGAAGATTCATTGCCAAGAAGGAGAAGGAAGCGGCTGTGGATGTGAATGTCGCTTATAGCCAAGAAAATGTCAAGCGTGCTCCGGCTGTACAAATGAATCCAAGGCAGCCACAAACCTCTGGCCGTCAATCATTTGCCCAAGCAAACAATAGAAGACAATTCTCTCCTCTCCCTGGGTCTCCATCCCAAGTGCTGACGATCCTCCGAAAGAAAGGTTTGCTTACTAGTGAACCAAAACGTCCTAACCGTGAAAGCAATCGCAGTTACGACCCGACAAAGAAGTGTGATTACCATAACGGCGAATTGGGGCATTCAACAGATGAATGTTTCACTCTCAAGCATAAGATCCAAAATCTCTTGGACACGAAGGCCTTCTCATTTCAAACTGCTCGGCCAAACGTCCAAAAGAATCCGCTACCAGAACATGAAGGTACGGTCAATGCTATCTTGGAGCCTGAAGTCGGTCGGATCAAGAACTCAAAGGTGCATGCGGCAGATGCTTACAACGGGCTGGTGAGAGCTGGATATTATCCATATCAGGAGGATGTTCCTCTATCACTGATGAAGGAAAGAGTCACCAGGATGGTGGATGACGGTATCATCGTCTATGCGGACCATAATTGCATAGTTTCTACTATTTCCTCCATCATTATTGATTGGGAAGAGGAGCAAGCGGCGCTTGATGCTGATAAGAAAGGAGTGGATCCATCGCTCGCAGATATGCCCCCATTAGAAGATGCATCTGATGAGGAGATTGTGATTGAGGTGCCTCAACCATATGAGTATGTCAATAACAAAGCAGTGCCTTGGTCTTATGACCTAGATGTTGACCTCGTTACGAGGTCTGGACGGACTTATGCTCAAGCCAATGCTCAACCTGCAAAGCCTGTTACTGACGAAGAAGCTAAGGAATTTCTGGCTGTGATTAAAGCAAGTGAGTATAATGTGGTCGATCAGTTGCGAAAGTTGCCCGCTCAGGTCTCTTTGCTTGAACTCCTGCTAACATCCCCTGTGCATCGAAAGTCGCTGATGAAGGTACTAAGTGAAATTCGTGTACCTGAGACAGTTGAGGCAGATAAGTTAGAAGATTTTGTGGGATCAGTCCTTCTCCAGGATATGATCGCTTTTTCAGATGAGGAGTTCCCTCTTGAGGGTAGGGGGCATAATAAAGCACTTTACGTATCTGTCAAGCACAAGGCTTCTCATGTGTCCCGAGTACTCATTGATAATGGGTCTGCCCTGAACATATGTCCATTGGCCACTCTTCACCGCCTCAAGATAGACCCATCCAAGATGCATCCCGCGAAGACTTCTGTGCGGGCTTTTGATGGCACAAAGAAAGAGGTGCTTGGCGAGATTCACCTCGATGTGCAAATAGGGCCAATTGTTTTCAATATCCCTTTTCAAGTTATGGATGTCCCTACTGCGTTTAATTTTCTGCTGGGTCGTCCCTGGATACATACTGCTGGAGCAGTGCCTTCGAGTTTGCATCAAGCTGTGAAGTTCGTAATCAAGGGGAAGCTGGTCACTGTCTATGGCGAAGAGGATCATCGAATTTACCATGAGACAGCTATCCCCTATGTGGAACCTGATGTCGAATTTGAATCGAGTTATCACTCATTTGAATTGGTTTCTACCATTCATGCTTCTCGAGATTCGTCACCACCCACTCCTGAAGTCTCAAATGCAGCCCTAATGGTGGGAAGGGTAATGGTCGGAAATGGTTTTGTCCCTGGCCGTGGTCTTGGAGGAAGGGGTCAAGGAATTCGAAATCCTATTGAAGCCCCTCAGAGGTCTCGATCTGCTGGATTAGGATACCATGGAAGAAGTGGAGGAAGTTCTGGTTGGCGAAGACACAACTCGCCACCTGAACAAGGGCGTGGGAGTCAAAATTTACCACCTCCAAACATTCGCGAGACGTTCCCTGGTCCTCCAGTTATGATGAGAGATGAAGCGGACGTCATGGATACTTTAGGGCAGCCAAGTGGAAAATTCGACTATCTGGTGAAGTATTCGGCCCCTCCCAGTTTCTATAATCCTTGTGAGATAGTCCCAGATGGATGGGGTGGTATGGATGATCCGACACCCCCGAAGACAGAGAACTCTGATGATGTGCTGGAAGGAGTTACAAACTTGTTTGACGACCTCATCATAGGAGCCAATGACGAAGGACTTTCGGAAGACATGGACGTTAGCCCGCAAGAGTAACTTGTTACTTTTGCACATTCCCTTGCGTGGGAATTTTTACCGCTTTATAGGAATTGTTTTCGCCTTCTAGGAATTGTTTTCAATTTCTTATTTTGCTCTCTTTTTAGAGATTAGGAATTGCATTTTCCATTCCAATAATGTAATTCATTTGACTCTATTCAATGAAATTACAATTTTATTTCCAATTTTTGAGGGCATGATGCGGTACACCAAACTAGTCCAATGACGATATCCAACCATGACAAAATATCATCCACGGAGAAATCCTGAGGGCTGGACTTTTTCATGCTTCCTCCCAAAAACTTTTTCGAAAACAAAAGCATTTCACTACTAACAAAAAAAAAAAAAAATTTCCCAAAGCTTGTAGCAGATTAAACCTGTTTGTTTATCTCACTCATTTGCTTCTTGTCTCAGAGCATAATTCTATAACTTGTTATGACAAGGGACATCTGAGAATAGCATATCAAGTTTCAATTATCATAAACTTGACTTGTGATTAACAGGTTTGGAGCGCACTTCCAATGAAAACAAACTTGGGGCAAGTAAAAGAGGACCACGATTCTCCGATGGAACATCCTAGGGGCAAACCAGCTCCAAATTACAGCGGCCCATATGTGGTGAAAAATGTACTTCTTGGAGGTGCCTTGATCCTAGCAGAAATGGGTAGTCATGAATTTTCCACGTTAATTAATTCTGATGCTATCAAGAAATATTACCCATGATTCAATTTGCCATATCATGTTTTTAACTGCAAGCATTTTTATGATGAATAAATTGCTTCAATAAGTTGCAAAATCGTTCAAATTTATTACAAATCTTGCATGTTTTCCTTGATGAATTGTGTGAGATAGATTGAATGTGTCAAATGGGGTATTTTGGAATGATGAAAGGCAAACCCTGTTCCATACAATGTTTCATACATTAACCCCAGTGAGTTGTGTGGAAAAATTCCATGCCTACAAGGAAAAAGGCGATCTCGCAAAGGGTACGTCAACCGAGGTGATGAGAGGCAGTTTCTTCTGCTACCCAAAACACCACAGGTATATCCATTGTTTAGCCCTTTGAGCCCACACACATGAAGATCTTTTTAGTTATCCCTGTCAAGAACCATCCTATACTGGGACAAAATTTTTAATGAATGATAGGAATTCTCTTACTTACACTTGCATCAATCTTCGAGTATTGTTTTCGCAGTGTAACTTGTACGATAATTTAAAGTGCCTTAGGACGACGAAGAGCAGTTCTTTCTATATCCTATACACTTTATCCATTGCATAGCCCCCTTGAGCCTATGAATTTGTTTCACATTAAACCCAGTTGGTGATCATCCCCCACACTGGGGCAAGGCAAAAGATAGATAAAGACCCTTGAAAGTTTGAGTGTCATCCAAAGTGTAATTCATTGACGCATGCACTATGCGCAAAAATTGAAATCAAAATAGAACTAAGGGGCATGAAAAAGCAGTGTGCCTGGTAAAAGCAAGGCCAATGCCCATGAAAACGAAGTGAAGAAAAATGAATGAGAATGAGGAGCATGAAAAAGCAGTGTGCCTAGTAAAAGCAAGGCCAGTGCCCAAAAAGAGAAAAATCAAGCACTCGATGTAGTGAGTCGTATCCCCAACAAGGTGATACTAAAAAAAAAAAACTCAAATGTTGCAATGTTACAATCAATTAAGTTGTGATGTGAAGAGAATCTTCAACATTGAAAATTGGTGGAAATGTCAAGATGGTCACCAACTTTGACCCCATAAGCACCTTTTTGAGCCTAATGATCCATTCGTTTCTCAACCCATGAACTTAGCCTACGTTACGTCCCTCACGAAGTCTCTTCAGATTAGGGCACTTGAATTAACGTGAAAGTTCATATGTTTGAAAGCATCGCTTGAAGAAGTGCGAGTAAGATAATTTCTGCTTCATTTCTCATGTTTCTTGACTTGTAAACCCCAAGATGATTGTGAAATATCACTCATTTTCAATAGCATCGACTCAAAGAGTCCCTTTTGTTAAGCCATTGGCCAAGCCAGCATTACGGTCCCTGTTAAAGACCTCTCAGATTGGTAAGGTCGTACCACTTGCGAGATCGCTCAGACACTTGTTTGACATGACGATGGTGAGATAGAGTGACTGTCAAATCCTGCATCAAAGGTCAGGATAAAATGGCCTTTTTAATGAGGATGAGTGAAAAGTCATTTCAAACCGAAAAATCCCTCATTTGACACATTCATGAAACTCATGTGTTCAGATTGGAACATTCTTTTGAAATCTTTCCCAATGGAAATTAAGTGATGCAAGATTGATAGAAATCATCACGCGTGAACCTCACTTGAATTAATGCATGTCTGTGAATGCATGTTGCCTCTCCTACAACTATGTTTTGTAGGAGACATCTTTCCAAGAATCAGAGATATCATCAGGTAAGTATATCTCTACCCATTCTCGACACTTGACTCGATCAAGCTGTCCTTTTAAATTGACCTGGCGTGCTTTCGTAGCCCAGAGTCCCTCTTTATTGACTCGGCGTGCTTTTGTAGCCCGTTGTCCTTTTAAATTGACCTGGCGTGCTTTCGTAGCCCAGAGTCCCTCTTTATTGACTCGGCGTGCTTTTGTAGCCCGTTGTCCTTTTAAATTGACCTGGCGTGCTTTCGTAGCCCAGAGTCCCTCTTTATTGACTCGACGTGCTTTTGTAGCTCGTTGTCCTTTTAAATTGACCTGGCGTGCTTTCGTAGCCTAGAGTCCCTCTTTATTGACTCAGCGTGCTTTTGTAGCCCGTTGTCATTTATATTGACCTGGCGTGCTTTCATAGCCTAGAGTCTCTTTTAATCGACACTCGATCGAGTTGTCCCCAAAGATTCTTCTCCATACCTATTTCCATATTCAGGCGACCGTAGAATGGTACGGGTCCTGAAAGGTAAACCCCCGTTTAGGCGACCGTAGAATGGTACGGGTCCTAGACAACACCTATTTCCCTATTCAGGCGACCGTAGAATGGTACGGGTCCTGGAGGGTAAATCTCCGTTTAGGCGACCGTAGAATGGTACGGGTCCTAGACAACACCTATTTCCCTATTCAGGCGACCGTAGAATGGTACGGGTCCTAGACAACACTTATTTCCCTATTCAGGCGACCGTAGAATGGTACGGGTCCTGGAAGGTAAACCTTCGTTTAGGCGACCGTAGAATGGTACGAGTCCTAGACACAACCAAACACTGTCATACTAGGCGACCGTAGAATGGTACGGGTCCTGGGAAAGCAGTCTCTTTACAAAGCCATGTTACTATTCCAGGCAACCGTAGAATGGTATGGGTCCTTGACATGTAACACCGGCTATCTCGAATTACTCTATCCTCTTTGAAGGTAGGTTATTCCAGGTAAGTTCATCTATCATTTACATCAGTATTTCCATGCATGATATAAATTGCATTAAAAAAAAAAGGGAATTCATTTTTCTAACAAAATCATTCAATGCATGTTCATGGTCGAAATTTAGGTTTCAATTTGTCTTTGAAGGCAACCTCTTCGAGCTCACCTTCAAAGAGGGGCAGCTGTTGACACCGAAATTTTGGCGACCCATTTGCATTAAAAAAAAAATTTAGGAGTTAATTTTATCCCTAAAAAAAAAGTAATTAATTGCACAGCATGTAGATTTTGATGCATTTATTTTTAATTCGCATTTTTGTGTACCGGGGGTGGATGGGTCAGATTAATTGTTTTTAAATTAACGAGCCGGGCTAGGCCCACGAAAGGAGAAAATTAACCCAGGCCCGTCGTTATTTTTAATTAATTATCTTGTGAAAAATTGAGATTTCGATGCGATATTATGATGATTTTTTTTAAAATTGAGAAAATCGCTTTGTAATCTCATATTTATCAATAGATGATAAAATCGGGGGAAAATATTCATGAGATAGCGATTTTTGTGATTCGGAGGTTATAGGCGATTCTCGAAATATTTTATAAAGATCACATGATGTTTGTCTATAAAAGGGGAGCGTACGGCAGAGAAAGTGGAGGAGGCTTTCTTTCGGTTTTTCGGAAATCATAAAGAAAAGAACACAAAAGTCAAAAGCAAGAAGGAAGTGAAGCCCATCCGTAGAAGTCTGCAGAAGAGAGAGAAAAGGGAAAAGTAAAAAAATCCCTGTTCATCTTCTTCGCTCCTCGACCCACCGCACCTCCACGGTCACCGATTCCGCGCCGGCCATTGCACCACCGTCTCCTCCGCCAGCCTGTCGCCGTTCGTCCGCGAAGCTCCCGCGCCGGAGACCACCGCGCCTCTGCAACCGTCACCGCCTCGCTTGCCGCCGCTGTGACGCTCGCTCCGTCTCTCTGCTTGCCGGTCCGCGATCCTGAGCCGTTCCTGACGCCCCCACCTCTGCACCAGCGCCGTGAAGACGTCACTCCGGCCACACCGCCTAGCACCGACACCGATCCGCCCAACGCTGCTCCCCCCGAAGCTCAATCTGTGGTCAGACTCGGCCCAGATCTGCTCGAGCACCAGCGGCACCGTCCTCCACCCGCAGCCGCGAAGCCACCGAACCTCGCCGGTCGCCTCATCAGCACCTCCGCCCGAGTGACGAGCCGCTGCCTCCAGTGACCCGACGAGCTGCTCCGAGCGACGCACGCCACAGCAGCCGCCTGTCCGCATTGCTCCGCCTCTGCCCGAGTCAAGTTGAGCCGTCGCCGTCCAGCCGCACCGGCGACTCACCTCGCCGGAACCCCGAACGCCGGCGACCCCAAACCCCCTGCCCGGTCGACGAATTGGCTGCCCCTCCATTTTCCTTAGGTTGTTTTTTTTTTTTTTTTTTTTTTATTATTTTACTTTACTTTTATTTAGTTTTATTATTATTGTTTAAGTTTGAATATTGTGAGGTAGTTTTTAGGTTATGGATATTATAGGCATTATCTGCAGGAATTATCCCTAAAATTATTGTAATTATTAATTTGACCCGTAAGATGTCGGGTCATTTTTTAATTATATTAATTATTGGGGTTTGTTGATGGTATTTTAATTGTTAAATCGACATGATCATTAATTTGATCCGTAAGATTTCGGATTAAATTTTTAATCATGTTAAACTCTTCGTTGTGATCTTTAGGGTTAAAATGATCGTTAATTTAACTGTAAGACCACAGATTATTTTTTCGGTTATTTTAATCCTTTATTTGATTGAATATCTTGATTGTTTAGATTTAATGTTTAGTTAATAATTGCTTGTTTTGGAAAACCACTAAAAAATCAAAAAAATATTTGAATTAGGATTCAGTTTGTTTTAGAATATTTCCGGTTATCTTGCATATCTAGAATAGGGATTTTATTTCGAATTTAGAAAAATATAGAAACAAAAAGTGCATTCATTTAGGTTGTTAGTTTTTTTATTTGAATTGCATGTTAAATTATGTGTTAGTTTTAATTTCGAATTTCATAAAGAAAAAACATAAAAAATCGTCATGCATATTAGGTTAGAATTGCATGTTTCATTTTAAATTTAGATTTTTTTTTTTAGATAGATTCCATATTAATTTAAGATAATGTCTTAGTTTAAATTAGGATGTAATATGACTTAATCCTTAGTTTAAATTAGATAGAATCTTAATCTAGCTAGATCATTTTTTTTAAAATTTCGAATTTCATAAAAAATGAAAAAAATAAAATTCATCTCTGGATAAGTTAGACTCAAATTTTTAGGATAGATTGCATTTTTTAAAATAGAAATATCAAATGCACGTCATTTAGTTTTTATTAGGTTAATTTAATTAGAACTTCCTCGTCGTTAGACTAGGTCATTTAATAAATGTTGCGTGACATATAGCTCGCATATGAAATTGCATGATGCATGTCATTTTAGTTGAAATAATTTTGTATGTTATTGCATCGCATTGCACATCATTAGAATTAGGTCATTTAGATTGCATTTAATTATTGCATTTCTTCATGTCATATAGTTTAGGTCGTGTTGCCATGTCATATCAAATTATTAGCATGCATCGCATGATTCTCATTAAATAAAGTGAAAGCAAAAATTGAAGTGATTGTGTATTAATTAGAAATCATATCTAGGGTTGTTGATGTGGATTCTAATTTAGCATTGCATATGCTTTCGCTGCTTTGAGGTAAGTCCTACATTATTTTATTCGCTTTCTTGGATGTTAAATTGATGGTTTGTGCACTCGACTCATGATCACCTCACACGTTAGAAAAGTGAATTAAAATAAATCCAAGCGCCTCGCAAAAACATTTTTGGAAAATTAAAATAGAAAGGTACCGAAAGGGCGCTAGGATAGTCTAGTGTAACCAAGTCCCCGAACTCATAAATCTCTGGTTCGTAGGAGTAAAGTAAATCTCCCGTTACTTTACTTGGGTTTCTAATCGACCCACCAAAAATAGATTAGTGGCGACTCCTGATTGAAAATCATTTGCATGTTAAAAATTCAAACATAAGTCGCGAATTGGTATGGGCTTGGGAGAGCCCGAGCTAAGCTTAAAGACTTAGTAATCCATTAACCTAGTTTTAGGTGGTGAACCCGAAATTTAGGTCGCGACAGAACTAATAAAAAAAAATAAAGTGCATAAATTCCATGAGATACTCCAACTAGTAGTGAATATTCTCGGTACTCTCAGAGCATGTGAACGGCTCCAGGGGATTCCAATCGGTCAAGATACGTTCGAATTGTTGATAGCCGCAAAAACTTAAAGTAAGAAGCTAACACGGAAAAAGCTGCCTAAGATCAAAAAGCTAAGTAGGTCGGTCACACTCACTTTTTTAGTTAATATTTTATTATGTTTTGCCCAACCGAGGGATAAAGACACGCAAGAAGTACATGCAATCGACAATATCTGAGATTCTCATTTGGTATACCTAAAAAAAATCAATAACGTATTGTATTTAATTGTATATGGATTACTGGCAAGTTTATATGACATTTCCTCGAAGAAGCAAAAGAGCAAGATCCGAGACAAAACTTCGAAGAGCGTGTACGCATGGGGGCCCAGGGCTAGCTTGTCTTCCACATGCATCCGAAAACTCGCACTCCAATTTTGCCTAAAACATTTTTCTAATTGCAACATGCTTTCGTTCTGGCAAGAAGTACCACGCGTCGATAACCGTGCCTTAAGCTTTGATGATTAAAGAGAGAGAAGAAAAATCGAGAGGGGTTAAACAAAAACAGTGCCATTCTCTATCGGCGTGAATAACTCAGCATCTCATCGGAGTATCACAAAAGAGTTGTTTTCCTTATGTTTTATATCATGATGATCATGTAAACTACATAAATCTAGATTCACTTCTTTCGAGTTCTTAACTAGATATCGCAAATAAAAAGTAATTATATATTGACTCTCCCTCGTATTCTTAAAGAATTTAAGATTGCACGAATAATTATCTAACATATACATTTAGTACGTCGTCAAATTTCATCTAAGGCATAGGTTGAAAGGAATGATAAAACACCTAATACATGAAAGCGATGTCACGTGGATGGTTAGGATTCTTCACAAACTTTGGACCAAAGGGTATCCCTAAAAAGCATCATCGACATTAGAACAAAGTTAGGCCTTGCTTGTTTGGGCAAGAAAGGATCCGCAACTCTCTAGCATGCTCCACGTCAGACAAGACTCAACAGATTCTACAGATTCCCAGGCCGGTGCCGTCTAGTACGTTCTTCTCTCTCTCTCTCTCTCTAAATTCCCGGACAGGTGCTGTCTATTCCCCTCTCATCTCATGCTCTCTCTCTCTCTTTAAATTCCCGGGCAGGTGCTGTCTAATGCCATCTCATGCTCTCTCTCTCTCTCGCTCTCTCTCTCTGCGCCATGGCGCAAAATAAGGCTCTGTTGCCCTTCCTCTTTCTTCTTCTAGTCGTCTATCTAAAGCTCGAATTCACTGAAGCAAGGAAGTTGAGGCTCCTGCAGAAGCAAAACCCATTCCCAAACGAGCTTCAACATGTCAAGGAACTCCTAGAAAAGGAACCAAGGAAAACCATAGTGGAGCAGAGCAAAAAGTTGCATCCTGAAAACTCGAACGAAGCCACGAACACCGATGCGTCTTCCACGCGGCCACGGCAGCCAAGTGCCATGGTGCGGGCAACAACAACGCCGTCATCTCCCGGCCGTAGCTCAGACGCCTTCAAGCCTCGAGATTCTGGCTCCAGTCCCGGCTTCGGCCATTCGCTGCAGAACTAGGGCTTATATTATCGAAGCTTTCATGTTCAGTTGCCCGCTTTCTTTATTTTCGCCATTCATGTATTATCATCATTCTCGTTCTTCTGAATAAAAATTAACGCGCGTTTGAGAAAACGGCTATTGAGCGAAGCAAGAATCTGGCAAGGACATCACGCGTTCGATGCCACCACAGGATCGCGCGTTTGCTTTCTCTCTTTGGCTTATCTTTCTTCTAACCGCACTAGATATACTCAGATTAAGAGGAGTGAACCATTTTTGGGAGCGACGGGAGAGAGTGAAGTGTGAGAGAGAAAAAATATCGAGAAGTTTCCGGATCTAACCATCCGCCATCTTCAAACGCTGCCAACGTCCACGTCTCTCCAGTCTCCGGTAAACGCAAAAGGATAGCGGCGACTGGATTCTCTGCCTTCCCCCGTTTTTAATGCAAAAAACTCCCGAGTGAGTCAAGTCGCATGCAGAACTCATCACCGGTGTTGGATTCCACTCGCCGCCGATTATAGAAGCTCGCATATTTGATATAATCAACACTCGTAGCCTCGGTTTAGCGCGTTAAGAAGGTAGGATCGAACATGGTGTTATATCCAGCCTTGTCCTGTTTTCACGAGTCAAATCTGAAAATCCCGAGTCAGATATATATGAAATAGCCCTTGAAAGGAGGATTGATCAGTAATATGATCGAATCCTGTCATGCCTGATGGTAGTTTCATACCTTGCTATATACGATAGTTTTAGTTTGCGACAGCATCCTTGACAAAATGCTAGAAATGGATCTGTCTGAGTATGCCTCTTGTTATTGGTCGCTTTGGGCCGAATCAACCCACTTAAACATGGTGATTGCTTGCTTTTCAATTTGTTGAACGTGATTTCCGATGTATCGAGTAATTGTGTAATGCCTCCCTGACTTTGCTTTTCTATGTTCTTTGTCCGATATATTCCTTTGGCGTTTGAATGAGCAAATTTATGTCACCAATGTCAAAAGGACGGATTGTGGAGGTGGTGTGAGCTGTGGAACTTGCATTGTAGAGATTATAGATAGAAAGGGTGTAATCCAAATGCTATTGGAAAATCCATGAAATCTTTGATCTTTGTGGTGGCTATAGCGTCATTGGGCTTGTGCGAACTGCAAGCTGTTTGACGAAGACGAATTGTTGCTCACGTTCACGTCAAAAGCATCAACTATCAAGCTAAATTCACCACTTTCATTCTTTTGATTTATGTAGCCATATCGATATATGGTGCTGGCTTAGTTTAAGCAGTCGTTCCTTCTTTGATCTGTAAGGGTGTCGCTGTAACGCTATAGCCAACGATGATTGTTGAACAGCTGGTGCCAAATCTATCGAGTCCCATCGCTCAGACTTACTTGTTGAAAGTCGTAATATTTTCAAAGCTGGCAATTCCAAGGACTTTTCAGCTAGACAAATCTGGAAAACAGTTGGTGCAGTGGCCTGAATTGCAAATAGAGACGCTCCGTATCCTTATTGTCCATGAGAAAGCTATGGCCAGCTATTTCCACATCAGCATCCGTATAATTGACAATGGTGAGTACTATTAGATTTTAACTAATTTAGGCTCAGCTGTCTGGCTATCAGCTAATCCATTTCATACTAAGCAGAACATGATATATCACAATTTTCTTCAATCTTGAATTAGATAGATACTTTTGAGAATTGGGTAGGTGATCGACATTCCAAAGGGAAAAGGTAAAGATCCATCTTGAAAGACTCTGTTGGGCCAATGCGTGACAAAAACTCACATTCTGGTATATACATCATCCAGGAGTCATACACCCAATGAACTCTCCTAATGCATACACCTGATCCATAAGCAAATGCCGTTATCATCCAAAGAGGGAAATAGTACAGCAGTGCATTTCATGGAAAAGCAGCTATATAGACACCAATCGCTGGATTCATGGGATTTGCCTGAGGACCTCTGTATTGGAAGCCAGAGAACAGAGAAGGACCAAAGTCGAACTTGTACCCTTTAATGTCGAACGAATGAGCACCACATCAACCTCAAGTTTCCATGTTCACATTATCAAAGAATCCCAATTCAAGTACAACAGTTCCATTCAATCAATACTGCACTCTCCAAATAGCTATTTCAGCAGTGAAAACTAATGCAATCTGGATTAAGACCAAAAACCAACCCACAAATGCTGTGTAGCCAAAAGGGTGCTTCAGTTAAAGATAGTCTTGGATCATTTGGATTGCTGGTCATGGTTTCCAAAGCTTGCAAGAATATGCAGCATTCTTCAGAATTTTCAAAGGCCAGAACAAATATGCTGTCCTCCTGTGTAGCGACCAGAGCAGATCTTCCCTTAACAATAGCAATGATCAGACCATTTATGGAGCACCTGTAGATGTGGACCCTCTTCAAAAGATGCTGTCGTTGAAGTCCTTTATAGATCATTCTGTCATGGAGAGTTCGGTGGTGGAGGGAAGTGTTGCACCAGAGCTAAGTTTACCCTGTATTGGCTGTGAAAGATAGAACCCACTTGGCATGTCTAGGGGCCGTTAAATGGTGGGTCGGGTTGAAAATAATCCGACCTATATTGATCCGTCTAACCCATTTGATCCATTTCCATGCAAAATAAATTTTATGATTAATACTTGACCTGACTCGTACATGTTTTTAACTTGACTTCTATTACAAAAATACATTGATATTTAATCCAATCTAGGAAAATCCTTACCCAACCATTTAACTCACTTTAAGCTATTTACATGTATGCGTTACTTAGATAAAAACTTCACTTCAAATTAAAAAAGTAAATTAAAAAAATAAAAAAAATTAGTAAATAAAGCCAAAAAAAAAAAGTATGAAAGAATCTACAAATTGAAATACTTATAAGGAACTCTTGATAAAAGAAATTTCGATAAGTTAATCATAATTATGAAATGGATTTTGATTTTAGTTTTTGGTTAAATATAGACGGGCTTCGAGCAGTCCGTAAGTCAAGAAACAGGTTCCACAAGCAAAGGTAAAAAAAACAAAAATAAAGCATTGGGCCCACCTGGCCTTGGTATTTCCACCAAGTTAGCGAACTCAGCAAATCTCTATAGCAAAACGTCTTGACCAAAACCCACCAAACTCGAAATTTTTTCTTTTACAAACAAGTTCAGGAAACATCAATTAACATTGCTCACAGACAACAATACTACGAAGACATTTCCAAGAAAAAAGTTCCTGCAACTGCGATTTAAAGAATGGCAAGAATAAGCCCAGTGAGCTAGGAAGAAGCCATCAATCTTTACGGTTTTAGGGCAAATTCAACTAGGCTGATTGACTCGGTTTTAGCATTAAGTTCTTCCTCAATTGAGAATACAATCTTCCACTGCAGGTAGCAAACTTGCAATACACTTGACTAGTTGAGAGGCCACTAACTACTAGTGCTCCATCTAGAATCAATTAAATCACCATCCTCGGAAACATCCTTATCTGGCAAAGGAAGCCGCAATAAAAGAGAGATTGGAATAAGTTCTGCAAAATGTAGAACGAAAGTAATGACCTGACGACAGGGTGACCACATCAAACCAAAACCAGCAAGCTTCTGCATGGCAACCAACATTAAAACAAATGAACAATATATGCAAAACTTATTCTTACAACGCTAGTTGGAAATAATTCTTTCTTGTTTTCTGTTTTAGATAAGTCACTCTACATAGAATCAGATCAATAAATGATTGAGAACTCTAGTCAAATCATGCTATACTTAGTAAGTCATTGCAGTAGGATATCATGGAGCCAAGTCAACTTTTTCCTGAACAGAAGGAACCCAGACATAGAATATCAACATTATACTGGCCATAGGCAACCATAATAATGCCATTAAAGATCAGAATAGTCAGCCATAAAGTTGGATTAACACAATTTGCAAACAAAGAACCATAGTTTGTCATGAGCATGAATCTAGTATGTTCTTACATCTTGTCTCTCAACCAAACCCCAACAGCTCGACCTTGAGCCCAGAGACTCGCCACTACAGCAGGTGCTCTTCAATTAGCCTCCATTTGGTACTTCCAAATGTGTCCAGGGACTGCTTCCGGATAAGTAAAAAGGTCAAACAAATTAAAAGGAAGTAAACAAGGCGTTAGATTGCAACATATAAACTTAGAATTGGCCTGCATACAAGTACAAAGACTAATGCATAAAGAGGAAGTGCATGACATGTCTACCCAATGATGTCTAGTCCATTCCACCACACGACAGAAGAAGAAATTTATCACCAGCCACCATATCGTGAAACAAAGACACCACTAGATACTCCCAAGTACCTTACCAAATAGTGCATTTGCTTATAGTTTGGTACAAAAACTTTGTTATTCTTCCCATAATGAAATTTACATTTGCCACAAAAACTTAAGGGGCAATGTGTTAGCTTGATTAGCAGACAGTTACAGAAATGATGAAATTAAATATGTAGAGAGTACATCCTCTGTACTATTAATCATTTTATTGCGTTTAATCAGATAATTTGTGTCAACATTTTTTTGGATTAGATTGGCAATAGCCAAATCCAGCTTAATGATGTTGAATACAATGCCCCAACTCTGGTAACATGTTGAGCATACAGATAAATCTGCTAATTTAAAGCGAATGTCAACTGGGTTAATCCACGGAAAATTTTGCTAATACAAGCAGAAGACAAAAGAGACCTCACATTCATCGACATCACTACCTTGAATGCATATGCATTTGTTCCCCAGAGACATTCTTTAGAGCATATCAGAGCGAGACGCTGCTGTTGTTGCCGTGGTTGGTGAGAAGCCTAAGTTATTGCACAGTTCCGATCCCAAACAATCGGCCTATGACAAGTGGTATCAGAGCAAGTTGTAGAGAGTGTGATTGAGAAAAGTTCATGGTGCACACTAAGTTTTTGGGAAAATATCAGAGCAAGATGCTGCCACTGTTGCTGTGGTTGGTGAGAAGGCCCAAGGGAAGGACACCTCTGCAAGGTCCAAGAGAGCTTCCTCAGAAGATGTGACAACCTCCTTCGAAGAGAGACTCGCCGAATGAAATCAATGATGGATGAGTTCTTCTAAGAAGAGAAGGAGAGATTGGACGAGATCAAAGAATCACCTCCTCTATGAATTTTCAGGCGCCTTAAACGTTGTTGCCAGGTTAGCGAAAGAGAGGGGCGATGCCCTCAAAACCTTGACCGAGTTTGTCAAGAAGGAATTCAAAGCTTACAAGTCCTTAAGGGCAAGTGAGCTAGAAGAGGTCAAAGATGAACTCAAGGCTTGCAAGACGGTCATGGCGCAAGGGGTAATCACCATGATGCCGAGTCCATGAGTGGATGTTCCCAAGCCAAAGTAGTTCAAGGGAGACCAATCCGCCAAAGCGGTAGACAACTTCATAAGGGGTATGGAGCAATACTTCAATGCCATGGGAATCAAGGACGATGAGACCAAGGTAAGAACCATGATTATGTTTTTGACTGATGTTACATTACTTTGGTGGCAAGGACAGTGCAACGATGAAAGGTGAGGTGCCAAACCGATCACTCATTGGTCCGATTTCATTGCTGCATTCCACGAATAATTCTTCCTAGAGTGTGCCAAGAATTAAGCTTGGAGTACGCTCCACTATCTCTCTTAAAAGGGAGATGTTTACAAATATGTGCGGGAGTTAATCGAGCTGATATTGGAGATATCGGATATGACTAAGTCCAATGCCCTACTCACATTCATGGATGGGCTTGAGCCTTGGGCGAGGGCGGAATTGGAATGTTGTGAAGTACAAGAACTATCGAAGGCTCTTGTTGTAGCCAATTCCTCGATCAACCTCCAATGATTAGAATAGACTGACTCCAAGGGAAATGGTGGGGGAGCGGACCACCACCTTGACCACAACAAAGATGAAGAAGGCGAGACTACTTGTGATAGAAGAGATCAACAGGAAAAATCATGGGGAGAAGGGGCTTCCAAACAATCCAACCCGAAGTGGAATAAACCCCAAGGTGGCTTCAACAAAGAAGGGTACAACAAGCCACCGCCATCCCTATGCTTCTTTTGTGACAGTCCCCGTTGGACCCGATAGTACCCAAAGCAGAGCAAAATCAATGCATTGCTCGCCATTGAAGAGGATGAGCCAAAGCAAGAAAAAAGGGAAGTTCTCAACTCCATCAATTCAGTGAAGACCCAATCACAGGCCAAACAGAAGCCTACAAGCTCATATTTGTCGTTTGTGGAAGAGAAGGTTTATGGCACATCGCTCTATGCCTTAGTTGACTTGGGTGCATCAAATATATTCTTATCAAGTGAAGGGGCAAAGAATTTGGGACTTTGTGTGGAGCCAACCAGATATCGGTTGAAGGCAGTCAACATGGATGATGTACCAACCGTTGGCGTTGCTTGGGACATAGAATTGCATATTGGTGGATGGAAGAACAAGCTCTCGTTCGAGGTAATTCCACTCGACATATATGATCTTCTCTTGGGTTGGGAATTCTCTGATAGTGGGAAGGTCATGATTGACATAAGGACCAAGTCCATTATCATCATTGACCCACAATGCCCATTGGTGGTACCTATGATCCATGTGTTGGCGGACCAAGAACATCTCCACAATCCGACTCACGGATGAAGGGCTGAGAGTTGAGGAGTTCATAACTAAGTCAAGCATGAAGCCACAATTCTTTGGGAAAGCCAAAGGTAGCGTTGGAACATCCTAGACCAAATCAACATGAAATGCCATTCCATGTGCTCTTCCTAGAAGTGGTGAACGTGCCAGACAACATCAAGATAGCCAAACTGAAGAAGAAGCCGAATAGCTGAGAAGCCAAGAAGCCAAAAGACAAAATGGCATCGGAAACAAAAGAATCGACAACGTCCAAAGGAACAACTATCCAAACGAAAGGCATCGAGTCAAGAGTGCTGAGGACATCATTCAAATGGGTGTGGGAGAATATCACGATCTAAAGGTTCTCCATGAACAAAGGATCGTGTACAATCCAAGAAGACTCGGCCAAGTCTCATGGGATTTTTTGAATATTTCCAAGGACATGCGATATGGTAGATGTATGGAATTCTAGAGTATTCTAGGTATAGTTGTCGATAGTTGATAGATGGAGAAATGCAATCTTCATCATTAGATTAAGAGGAAATATACGGTTGTAATAAGATGGGCTTTTATATAAATAAAAGAGCTTTCTCCTTCATTTGTATCCACCAAATACTTGAGCAATAGAAACACTTTCTCCCATAGCTTCTTTCTCTATGGCCCATGTGAGCATTTGATTGATCCTTGGAACGAGGCTTAGCTTAGATGCCCCAATAATTCAAGGAAACTTAAGTCATCGCATGATCCTAATCCCAAACAATCAGCTCGTGAATATTGCATCCGTTGCCTGAGTATGAATCAATAGCCATGTTTGTATTAGTTATTCCATTGTTTTCCTTTCCATCGGTTTGTTCCGGGAATGACTCGATGAACGTGTGAATGTGTTTTGGGTGATCCTGGAACGAGGACGTCAGTGAGAGGATGATTGGGAAAAAGAACGTGGCGTGAGAGAATAACAAAATAGGCTTAATTTGTTTGGTAAGATTTGGGCTTAGTTTTTGTTATAAAATTAGTAAGGTTGGTCTTAGGTTGAAGTTTGGTAAGTTAGGCTTGATTTAGTCTGAATGAGTTTGGGTTTAGGGTGATTTCGAATTTGGGTTCGTGACAGTCTTCTTAAGTGAGCTTGGGCTTGGCTTGGTGTAATTTGGTTTGGGCTGAGTTTGTTCTTTAACGAGTTGGGCTTGTGTCTAATTGGAAAGAGGGCTCAACATGAAAGTCTAATTGTGCCCATTAGCCCAGATCAGTGAGGCCAGCGTAGGGGCATATCCGGACCGGGCCCAAGGGCCCAGCCCAGGTCCCTTTTCTTTTTTGGAATTAAAATATTTAAAAAATTAATTAAAAATTTTCGAAAATTAAAGAATTAGAATAGGGCTAGAAATTGAGGCCTTGATTAGAGTTGTTTAATTTTAGCACTAGACTTAGCTTAGTTTTATTTATTATAATGCTTCTAGTTTAAGGGCTTTCAGTTTTGACCTTGGATGTAGCTTAATTTCAGTAGATTGATCTTTTTGAAAAGAATTAAACTCAATTTGAATTTAGCTTATGGAGATCCTGTCTTGGGCCTTAGAACAAAGGCATGTATATTCTTTTCCCAACGAGTATTGAGTTTTATTTCTCATACTTTACTTTAGCTGCTTTTAATAGTTGGGTATTTATTTTCCACACTTTCAATACATTGATTGTTCATTTCCTCTTTAGGATGGCTAGGGAAAACATTAGGATCATAATAAATTCTTAAAAAAACTTTAAATGGCCTTTAGGACTTATACTTGGTAATAAAAAATGCTTGATCATTTAGATGAACATACCAATTGAGTTAGAGGTATCGGAATGGTGCTAATTAGGCTATTGGCATAATCAAGATATCAATCTTAGATAATTTTTGGTTGTGTAAGAAGTGAGGCAAAGTGTCTCACTTGATTTCTAACTCACTCTAATAAGCTAGTGGGAACCCTCTTTTTACATAAAATGTTATAGGCTAAATAAAACTTACAAATGAATCAAATGTCATACAAGATAAGGGTTTGAGAGAACCTGTGCCTAATGGAGGGCTGCTGGCTCACCTTTGGGCATTACTTCTAAACTTATTCTTCTCCTCAACTATGTCAAAAAAGAGGGTCGCAACAGCCCCTTGAATTTTTTTAATGTTTGCCATATGCCCTCGAAAGTCGTCTTCTTATTTGCAACGTCCTCCTCTAGGTGTTTGATTTTGGCACGTACTTAACGCATGACTAGTTTGCTTATTTATAAGGGCAAATCCATCCAATAACTTTTGGCTATTTATATTTTACTTGAGGCAAGTTACCCTTTGACTGTTTGTTTTTTAAATTCTGACGGTGAACACCTGAAAGTCTTGAAATAGATTACGACGCTTACAAGCCTCACATTTTGAGCGTTTTTTCTAGTGTAGCTCTAACTTTTAAAAATCGTAGAATTTTGTTTTGATTGTTTAACGTTAGCGCATAATTAACCAAACTTCTCATGTCATTTGAAAAATGACCTTCTGAAGTTTACAGTATAGGACAAATTACGAAGCAAAGTAAGAAAAATAAAATAAATCTTGTCATATCAACATGTTGGATCAGCATTATTCGACTCTTTCAAATGGTAAACAAACCAAAGCGAAAGCATTAGCAATTTGCATAAACATGTGATACTTGTATTTAAGTTTTGTGTAATTTTTAATGTAAGCACCAAAGAATCATAATTTTCCTTTACAAGAAAAAAAGAGGCTTATGGAGTAAACATGTTAACTCACCCCAATATATACATTATGCTTGCTTATTATAACACTTCATGTCATCTTAGGATTATTTCTTTATATTTCTTAAATTACTGAGTGTCTTGTCCTCTATTATTTAAGGCACCTATCTTAGCCTACCTCGACTTCTTCACCAAACCTCCATTTAGATATATAGATCCATTGAATAAATATTTCATCAACTAGTGCCCCGGGCACTTCTTAATTAACAGATTAAGGAAACTTTTCAACACTTGATGCACGGACTGTTTTCAAGTTATATGTAAACAATATTTTGACAACCAGATTATTGTGAAGTAAATATGTTGCCCTTAAAACATTCGTTAACGGGGATGGATCTAACCTTTAATTCTTGAGGGACCACTAAGTGATTTATCAATTCTAAGTATGTTGGTACGCTTACATGCATTTTGTTTTAAGCCTAAACAAGATATATAGTAGGTGCTGCAATATTCGAAAACGATATAAATGATTAAAAAGTACAAAGATTCAAAGAGAGAGAGAGAGAGAGAGAGAGAGAGAGAGAGAGAGAGAGAGCAAACGAATGGTTAAATGGCTTGGAGTTTATAATGGGCCAATTTGGGGGATGGTTTAGGCCTATCTGTTTGGGCTCTCCCCAAATCCGTCCATGCTCTTTAATCATTCACAGGACTCATTATCTAAAGTGACGCTATCTAAAAATCATAAGCCCAAACACTGTTGCGTCTCACTTTCTATTCTTTCCAAAACTACCATTCCCGAAAAAAAGCCACCCACATTCACTTAAAAAACTGCACTCACCGATTCAGTTTTGCTTTTCAATAGTAAGTTATGCATCATGTTTAAATTTCAGTATAGCTTTGGTGCCATCACATTGCTAATGTTGCAGCATCAATTTGTCAAATTTATTAACCCGTACAAATTAAAATGTACATCCAATTCATTACATGAACACTATGTGGGATGACAACGTAAGATGTTTCTGTCCAACGTTTTTCTCAAATTCTATTGATTAATCACATCTATCTATATCTATAAATTAAAACAAAAGTGTCTTTTGTTAACTTTTTGCTTTCCGAAATTGCCCTAACACTAAATAAGGAAAAAACAACAAAGGACAAAGTGAACATATATCCGATAACTCCCCATCACCGCTTCCCTTATATAACCACCCATTTTCTTCCTCCTACATAATTAAAGAGAGTGATACCCTTTCGGCGTTTCTTCCTCTTTCATCATTATTTGTGACTCATTAGATTTTTCATAAAAAAGCTTTAACAAAACTATGGCCTAGGAGTCACCATCCACCACTTCCTAAATCGATGCATGTGTGAAAGTCATTACTCATTGTAATTATCATCGTGTCAGTAACACCCGTGTAGAATGAATTGAAGCTTGTACAAATTCAAAAGAAAGGTCTAAGTGTCCGTGTCTTAAGTTAAGGGCAGGGAAGCACATAAGAGAAAGACATTCGATAATTGGGCCTGACCGAAGGACTCCCATTTAGCCCAACAATATACAAAAAGGAAAAACTAGCTAAATGGCCATGCTTAAATCAGTGACCACCAAGTTCGATGTTTAACAAAATAAGGATAATATTTTCTTCTATTTATGAATGGAAGAAACTGCCTCCAACCGATTTTCTAATTGGTGAATTGTGAATACAGACATCTTCCAGATCTATCTCTAGTTAGGTCGGATGTGAGTGATGTTTGTGCTTATACCCCCACTAATAAGAAAATCTGTAGGAGGGAGTTTCCTACATCCCCAATTGAAGAAAAAAAGAAAAATTTATCAACTAGGGATTGAAGTAACCAAAATTCAAAACGTAAAACCTCTCTAAGTTCTCATGTCAAGATCATATCTCATTATATGACCAAAGATGCTTTTTATGTAATGTATAAATGCATTAGGCTTGAATCAATTATATTTTCTCTAAACTTTGGAGATTATCCCAATTTCAAATGGAAAATGAGGGCAAGAATAAGATCGCCGACAAGAAAAATTGAAAAGTTCTTGCACACATGACATTATTATACTACTGCATTACAAGGATCACATGTAACTTTATATCATCGATGATATTACCTTGCTATTTTGTGGTTGGTGCTTGCCGGTTGCCATAGATTTTATTAGGACAACAGACCATGAAAAAAAGCATACCACTTGAGTAAGCCTATGTGAAATCTCGTAGGAGATAAAAAAAGGACAAAAAAATTAGTGAGAGAGAGATAGTCGTTGTCACACCCCCATTCCATTCTTGGTATGAGAGCATGACCTAACGGGTTAGCGTCAATGCCCCAGGTAACGTCGAATGTCCCGAAAGTCTATTATCTTTAGTTAAGCACATATGGAAGCGATCATAAACAATCCCCATACAAACATGGAAGCCAGGCAAGATATTTGCAAGCCAAACAAATAAAAGCATCGTATTCATATACATATCACATATCAAAAGTTGTTTTGATTACATGACAATCATAGTCCTAGACTACTTATTTTTGTTTCCATATATAGTCAATCAAAAGGGCTATGGTAGCCTAGCCCTCTACTGAGCTACTCCCAAAAGCGGCCCCCATGCTAAGTCCATTCCCTTCTTGGACCCAGGTTCACCCATCACACACCTGAAATTGTGAGAACAACAAGAGTGAGTTGATGATTCCATAAGTAGAAATCCTTAACTCTCCTATAGGAGGATGTCTCGCCGTCGATCGTTGGATACAAGATCACCACCCATTTGTCGATGGCAAATCGATAGCAAGGTTTGTGCCTTGCCTTACTTACACATATGAAAGACTCTCAACCGTCTATGTGCTTTCAAGAATAAAAAACAAGGAGTTAGTGCATATGAACAAGCTTTCTAAAGATCGGTGGTTTATGATCATTTCAGTCACAAAAAGGGATATGTGCATCTCATGAAACTCGTTCAAGCACTAAGTGACCCAATTCAAATATATGCTCAAATTGATGCAATGACTTAACAATACATATAAATATAAAGTCATCTTTTGCAAGCATCATACATGTATCAGTCACGGACCACACGTGGACTTTCATTTTTCTTTTTTAGTATCATATTAGTCGAAATTAATCGACTCTTCCAATAACAATCGGGCATTAGTCCCCCCCCCCTCGTAACCGGCATTGTCTCGATTTCATTATCAGGACGGCATCCAGGGTGATTCCCAAGCATCGGCCTCACCCAAGCCGGTATTGTCCACGATCTCAATATCGGGACGGCATCTAGCGCTTTATCCTAGGTAATGACCTGGCATCCCCCAGCATCGGCATATAAGTCCATTGTGTGTCCATGCATTTCAAGTATCAATTGGTTTATTTTATGTTTAAACTTTAGCCGAATGAAAGACCCGAAAGCGTGCCATGTAAGATGAACTAATGAATGACTCTTGTGTTTTATTAAATCAAACTCATGCCGGATGTGATTCAAGCTCATGACTTTGACTTGGAACCATTCGCTCAGACTTAAGCATTGTCCATAGTCATCGAGACATTTCCTTGACATCTGGGTGTACTCGACACTCATGCGAGATCATGAACTTACTTAATGCAACAACAAGCAATGGAAATATAACAAGCATAACAATACAAAGCCAACACAAGCAAACGATGACAAGATCCTAAAATCGATAAGTGTAGCACATCGCCCTATCGAAGAGTTAGGAAAATCTACTTACTACTTTTTGGACCTAGCTCCAAGATGCTTCTTTGGTGGTGGTTGGTGTCTAGGGCGGCTTGGAAGAGAAGGGCGTGAAAGAGAGGGGGAAAGGGAGAGGAAAGGAGAGAAAGGCTAAGCTTTAAAATGTGAGGATGCATTCTTCTATTTATAGACATCTTCCTCTTAGATTTTTATGCAAACTTATGATTACACCTAAATGACGAGTTGGTTTGCCTATCTTCCTGAGTTGGCGCCTAGGTCCTTTGGTGTTGGCTTGTGATTGGTCTACCTATTTGCTTGTTCTCCAAGGCTCAATCTAGGCTCATTATTGCCTATGGTGCCTAAGGGACACATAAGCCCCCTTTAATGCCTAATGTTTTCTTCTAATTAGTTGGTCCTTACCTCGTTCACCAAGGCTACAATCTAGGGCCATCACAACCTAAGATTCACCTAAGATTCTAGGGGACACCTAAGTAGGTGACTCACCTCTCTCATTAATTGTCAAGATTTTATGCAATCATTAGGTTTAGATATCTTCACATTAGCCAACTTGCTCTCCAAGTTTCTTCTCTTTAAGTCCAAAAGCATTTAATGCATTCTTATCTTTAAGCCAAGAAGTCTCTAGATCAATTTGCTCCTTAAGTTGGGTGTGCAGTCCCCTTCCCCTCCAAGTTGGGCACATGGTTCTCCCATTCTAAGATGAAAAATAGTTTTGAGTAATTTTCGAAATCAATATCATTACCTTATCAAACGGACTCAAAAAATTATAAAATTTTAATATGTTGTAGAAAAGATCTTAGAAAACATTTTTCATGAGGAATCCAAACCAAATTCGTTCTGTGGAAAGAGCATTAAATCATTGAACACAACCCAAAAATTCATCCGTCGAGCAGATTCAACGGTCAGAGAGAGAGAGACTCATTTCGAAATCTAAATCTTCACAAAACTCTTTGAAATTTTAATATGTCGTAGATATGGATGTCATTTAAAACTTTTGCAAATGAAGAATGTCCAAATTTGAAAGGAAGATTTTATGAAAATTCGAGAAAGCAATTTGGTTACCGTTTTCACTATATCGGGTAGGTTCTATACGGTAATTAATTGGGCCTTCGTCCCAACCATTTCACCTCAGAAAAATATGAAATTTAAGTATGTTATAGATTAAGATGCTTTAAACATCTTTCATAAGGAAGTTTCTCCAAGTTCGAAGCATAAAGAGCTCTATAAAATTGGAAAGCAGGAAATGTCTAGCAATTTCGAAAAAGTGAGAAGTCAAAATCTGTGAAACTCAAGGTGGCAAGTCTATGGAGGAGAGGTGGCGCCCCTAATGGTCTTCCAAGATCATCCTTCATTAATTACTTGGCCGATGATTCATCAAGCATTTAAAGTTGGAAATAACTTGTATTCCAAGTCTCAAAGTAGAGGAAATGATGACTCTAATCTACTAGGGACACATGGACATGTGATTCATCTCATTCATTAATGGCTTGTCATGATGACTATACACCTAAGCTTATGAGTCATCTTCTTTAATTAATTACTTAGGAGCCTCCATACTCATTATCCCCATTTAGTGCATTTGACTTTTGTTCTTCAAAAAGATTGACCCATCTAGCTTAGCCTCCTAGTTGGGACCAAAATAAGGGTCGAAATCGAGAATGTTACATTCACGCTGAGTCATTGATGAGTCCATAGCAAAAAAGATGTATTAGATAGCTCTCTCTCCCCCCCCCCCCCCCCGCCTCTCTCTCACACATATAAAGGAGAAAATAACACCACAAGGGTCATATAATTATCACTTGAGTGCTATAGCTTATGTACAATGCTCACTTTAGTTCCATATTTTTTTTCCAATCACTTCAATGTTATATAACTTTTTAATTGTTTACTTAAGTACCTTAACTTTTATTAAATATTTACTACAAGTCCCATGTAACATCACATTCTTGGTATTTAAGTGAACGTTTTAAAAAAATTATAATATTTAAGTGATCAATTGAAAGTCATGAAGTTAAGTTTTTTTTTTTATTTTTTTTATTGGGGGGGTGAGAAAGTCATGACACTCAAGTGGTCAAAAAAATGTTATGAACTTCAAGTGAGTACTGCACAAAAGTTATAGTATTTATAGTATCCTTATCCCCATATATAGGCATTTATATAGACATAACATGCAAGTGATTTGCAAGAGTAAAGAATATTTTAGCTAAGATTTAGAATATAAGAAAATTATGAAATTATATTGGATCTACATGCTAATGAAATCTTGTAACTTGTGATTGTTTAAGCCTTCAATATTTGCATTACTATAAAGATGAATTCTTGTTAATATTAAATGCACATCGTTACTTCAAGTTCTTATAAATTTGTGGAATATTTTGAAATGATTTGACATGCTTTTGCAAATCAAAGAATAATATTCTTAAGAACACTATCAAAGTCATACAAATGTAAAAACATTCAATTTTATTTCATATTATTAGACTAGATAATGAGTGAAATAGCCTTGTTGTGAATAGATTCAAATTATTAAACAATGAAAAATACCATGATTATTTTTTTCTTCATCTTCAATCAAGTTTTTAACATTAATTAAGAAAACATTATGTCCTCCTTTTACCCACAATCATTAATCTTCTTGCAAATGCTTATGTAGCACTCATCTGTTCACTTCAGGTGCATATGGTGGAACACAAGCTTAATGCACGACTCTCAAATCATACTCAATGGACACTCCATAAAATTCAAAATTTCAGATGATAATATGAAGAATAATGTCTATTACTCTTCAAACTTGAGATTCACTCTACATAAGAAAGAATATCTAGTTCGTAATATTGTGCTAGCTGCCAGAAAAAAAAAAGGCGAGAGAAAGTGAAATTGTGTAAAGAATTTGGCCCTTGATAGTTGGGATTCCGAAAGTATCTTTGGAGGTCCTTCGTCGTCTTTCCACCTCTAATTTTTTTTTTTTTTTTTTGGGATAACCCACATTTTAAAGTTTGACGGCTTAGAATACTTATATGTTCGGCGAAACACGCGCGTTCCAGTCAACACAAAGCAGAGAGAATCAAACAATCCTTCTTGCTCTAATATTTATTTCTTTTGTCTCATTTTCGGATTTATTTATGCTTAAGACTTATAGTGGGAAGGGAGTTGGGGGGTGCCTAGCGTTTGGCAAAAATAAGGGCTTTCAAACTTGTCAAGGTCGAAGATGGGTGGATGAGGAAATGCGGCCAGGACTAATGACTAAGCACAAGCCACTCCAATCTGGCAAACATTACATACAAGAGTGAGAGACCATGAAAAAAGTAACTAGCTAATTTTCATTAATCGATAAAAAGTAGCCTTTTAAAAATGTGGAAAGCTTCCGATCAAAAAAAAAATGTTGAAAGCTTTTGGCTTTGTTAATGCCAGCATTCGGCCAAAGAGATTTCAAATAATCCGGTCAGACACCCAAAACATTTCTCAATGGACTTGAAGCCCCGGAACCCCTGGGAAAAGTTAAATCAAAGATAGCCCATGACTTCCCCGTTTAAGAGCCAACCAAACATACTTTTGTCAGATGATTCTCATTACTTTAATGGTTTTTCATTTAATGGGTAAAAAGCAGCAAGTGTTTGATTGGGAGGCTGAGGCATGCACTTTGGATCTCATCATTTGTCTCTTTGACTTATGCGAAATATATAACTAGGGACTGGTACTATGGACAAAGATGAGCGGTGGGGGTTCCTAATTGGGTTGGTGGCTCTTGTACCTTGGACTTGACCTCTTAATCCCTGACCATGTGTGAGGTTTTATATAATGCGACGTGACAGTATCGTGAATTTGTATTTATTAATTGGTTAGAGTTCTATAAATTCAAAGTACAACTCACGCCATGCTTTAGTAACTTATTAAGATCTATTTAGAATGGTTTAAACTTTTTAATACTATATTAAAATTTTGAAGGGAAACTAAATATAGTATAGAGTACTTTCTTTAAGTATACACAAATGGACACTTATGACAACAGGTTCGGTTTTAATATGGTATCATAGTAAGAATTATCAATGGAGTCAAATTTGTCGTGCTCTCCGTTCCCCGTTTGTGAGTTCTCTTATGTATGCATGTTACCTTTCCACAACTCCTTCACTTTGTTTGTTCGCTTAACAAGTTTGTCATCTAATACTCAACGTGAAGATTTCCAGGATATTTGATTACCACAAAAGGAAAAAGAAGTTTCCTAGGATATTTGGCTTATGATGTGATAGCTCCATGCCATTACGATTTGTCCAATAACCAGGATTGGCTAGGAAGTTAAAATCCAGTGGGATTTGATTGCAAAAGTTCAACCAATCATTATGTAGTCCAGTGGAATGTCGTTCTCCATGACAAGTTGAATTTCGGCTCTCCCAAGATGAACCCACCATCAGAAAAGTTTCCTATCACGGGTGGGCCGGGGGAAAGTTTAAACATGTTACTCTATTGCTTAACTTGGCCGAAGAGAGATGGGTTTTCTTAAAAAGTCATCTTCTCACTGTATTATTTCAAAAAATAGTTGCTTTTTACGGTGTATGAAGCAGGATTTATTTGTTGAAGTTGTTGATGCATTATTCTTGTTTTCGTGTTTTGAGTTGGGAAGAGAAAAACAACTCATTCAGATCAGAAATGTTAATCTCAAGTCGTACTGATCTTATTGTGCTAATCACTTTGTTTCCCTGTACCAGTAATTGGGCAGTTCACTGATTTTACTTCTGGATCAAAACTTAAATCTACCTTTAATTATTGCCCTGCACTGCCTAATTAATTCTATTAACTTCACATGCATTGATTTCCTCTAGTGATTTTCCCTGCATAGTTTTTTGATTGTTATTGCTAACACCATGCTGTGAGGTCATGTTTCTGTCCGATGGTATATATATATATATATGTCTGAGGGCATTTACTCTTTTTTTATGCTTGACAGGACACTTTGATTGTTAATCCTCCCAAGAAATCGCCTCTAGTATATTGGATAATAGTTTTGGCATTTTCACTGTTTTGTGGGGTGTACATATGCTCGATCTGTCTAAGTAAATAACCCGCCAAGCCAAATCTCATAGACATCCAAATCCCCGAGGAACCTTGCGAGCTCCATGGCACGAAACAATACGATAAGCCTTCAATCCATTATCCAAAACCCAAAAATTTTAGCAGGTAACAAATGACAAAATAAAACGAGGATTTCGTTGTTAATGGAATGATGATTCGCTGGGTTCCGCCTGATTTCGATGTTAATTAATACGAGGGCTGACTGTGCAGATAACTCAGTATGATATCTCATTATCGTACCGACGCAGAGATCAGTAGGGGGTGGTTCAAGACGCTCCTAAATAGCCATTCGGACGTGAAGCTCCAGTGGGGAGATTTTCTCCACAATGGATCGGAGGAAGAATGTTTCCTCGATTTGACAAAGTTGACAGCTTGGGTTGGTTTTGCAGCACTTCCCAGAATGGGTGTTCCGCTGCAGTTGGCTTCAAGTAGATGCTTAATCAGGTAAATATCAGGACATCATTTGTGAATTTATTCAATTGAACTTAAATTTATCTTTTTTAACGGATCGATGAAACTACTATAATTTGGGTTATGTGTCACTGAAGATAGAATGTACGAAGAAGGTGGGGATGGAATATTGTGGTATTACTAGATCAAAGTGTTAAATTAATGTCTCAAGTTTGAATTCGGATAACGATTTGTTAAATCGAATTTGTTGATAAAGTTTTCCCAAGTGGATTTCAAATTTGATGATGAAACCCTTCTTTTCTTGGACTCCTTATAGCTGCACAAAGGAGGAACTAAAATAGAAAAAAAAATAAAAGGAGCAAAATTTCTTCTTCATGTGCAGGAGGCGAATTAGGTCATCCACGTGGGGCCCAAAGTCAAAGTCTTGACTCTGGGCACATATATATATAACAACAGAATACAAGTTTCCTTTTGTGCATGCGTGCGTGGAGTGGCTAAAAATAGCCATATGAGAGTTAAAGAAAGAAGCCGCACATAAGAGTACGCAAAGCCACGTGAAGCCTTGAGTAACAACGCGAAGCCGTATGTACGCAGACCAAAGATGAACGTTGGAGTTCTTGATTTTGGCGTACGTAGAGCGTTTTGTCTTGAGCTTGAACGCACGGTAATTTTGTGCTGTGAGTTTATGTCCAAGTGAGTTGTTTATTTACAAACACTCTGGATTTAGGGTTAAATCTAGGTGTGAAAAATACTCGAGTGTGTGAGCGATTGTAAACTCTGATTCTCCGATTATAGTGGATTATTTGCTGTTGGCTCTTCACTCGAACCGAACAACCTAAATTTTTGGTGTCCTTATTATTTCTCATTTATTTCACTGGTGATTTCGCGTTGACGTAAATTGCAAGGTCCTGACGTTTTTGCAAATTATATTCCAACAATTGGTATCAGAGCTTGGGATCAGATTTCTTGATTATGATTTGGAGCTTTTGCTTGTCTGATTATTATTTGGTAATTTTGTTATTGCAATTATGTCTGAGAGGAAATATGAAATTGAGAAGTTTAACGGGAGTAACAACAACTTTGTGTTATGGAGCATCAAGATGCGGGCTTTATTAACAACCCAAGGTTTGGCCAAGGCACTAGATGGTGAAGATGAGTTGCCTATTATAATGAAAGCCTTTGAGACGGTAGAGCTAATGGAAAGAGCAAAGAGCACAATCCTGTTAAATTTGTCGGATGAGGTTTTAATAGAGGTTGCTGAGGAGAATGATGCCGCATCATTATGGGAAAAACTTTAAGCACTCTATGTGAAGAAAGGTTTGAACAATCGCTTGTACATGTTGAAGAAGATGTTTCAATTTAGATATACTGAAGGTACGTTTATCAAAACTCACCTAGATAAATATAATAAACTCATGATGGATCTGAAGAATGTCGGTAAGATACTTGATGATGAAGAAGTTGCGTGATGACGGTCTAGTGCAAGGAGTAGCACAAGGAGTTGCGCAAGCACTGACTATTCGGGATAGAGAACGACATCGAGGACCTAGTAGCAGCAGAGGTAAAAGCAGAACAAAATCATGCTATAGAAAGTCCAAGGGACGCGTGAAGTGCTTTGAGTGTTACGAGGAGGGGCGCATCAGGAGAGATTGTCTAAAGCGGAGGTATAAAACTGATAGGCAGAATGCTACAAGCGGTGCGGCAAACATTGCCAAGGGGAGCAATAGTGATGCGGAAGCTATTTTATGTGTGACTACTATTTCGTCAAGAGACGAATGAGTGCTAGATTTGGAGTGTTCTTATCATATGACGCATCATAAGAACTAGTTTACTACTTACCAGACTGCAGATGGTGGTAGGGTTCTTTTGGGAAATAACGCAGTCTGTAAGGTTGTGGGGATAGGGACAATTCGGATTCAAATGCACGATGGGGGGTAGTGCACACATTAACATATGTGAGGCATGTACTGGAGCTCAAGAAGAACCTTATTTCTATGGGGACACTCGATGACATCGAGTGTAGGTACACCGCTGAAGGTGGAGTACTGAAGATCTCTCAAGGTGCCATGACAGTGATGAAGGGGAAGAAAGTGAATACCCTCTATCATCTATTGGGAGAGACCGTGACCGGAACCGCTGTAATTTCATTAGGTGAGTCAGACTCTAACTTGACTCAGTTATGGCATATGTGTTTAGGGTACATGAGTGAGGCAGGTATGACGATGTTGAGTGAAAGGGGGTTGTTGAAGGGTCAAAAGACAGGGAAGCTGGACTTATGTGAGCATTGCATCTTTGGGAAGCAACACCGAGTTAAGTTTACTACATCTATTTATTTGACCAAACGACTAGTTGAATATATTCATTCAAACGTCTAGGGCCTGTCTTCGGTTCGTTCGAAAGGAGGTGCCCGATATATGTTGACATTTATCGACGATTATTCAAGGAAGGTATAGGTATACTTTCTAAAGCGCAAATATGATGTGTTTGATCGGTTCAAGAAATTTAAGGCATTGATTGAGAAGCAGTCAGATAAACAAATCAAATGCTTGAGAACCGATAATGGCATGGAGTTCTGTGGTAAAGATTTTACCGAGTTCTGCGAGAAAGAAGGTATCATGAGACATTGCTTAGTACCTGGGACACCACAGCAGAATGGCGTGGCAGAACAGAAGAACAAAACTTTACTTGAGCGAGCTCAATGCATGCTTTCGCATGCAGGACTTGGCAAGGTATTTTGGGTCGAAGCAGTAAACATGACATGTTACTTGGTTAATCGATTTCCATCATCTGTTATCGAGTGGAAGACTCCTGAGGAAGTATGGTCGGGGAAACCTGTTGAATATTCCGAATTACGTATATTCGGATGTCCTGTGTATGCTCATGCGAGTGATGGTAAGCTTGAGCCGAGGGTGAAGAAGTGCATATTTCTGGGTTATGCACATGGGGTGAAAGGCTACCAGCTGTGGTGCACTTATCCCATATCACCTAGTTTTCTAATCAATAGAGATGTGATCTTCGACAAGACTGTAATGCTTCAATAGAGGGGTTCTGAGACACAACCAACGGAGAAGACAGATCATGGTATCATTAGTGAGGTGGAGCTTTAGGTGGAGACTTTGGAGACCTTGAAGGTAACAGAAGTTGAGACTGCAGATAAAACCGCAATTTCTGAAGTCAGTGATAATGAACAACCAGCAAAGCCGCAGCACACTATAGTTGCAGATAGACAGAGAATGCAAATTAAATTACCGATACGTTATGGTTATATAGAGATTGCTTATGCATTGACTGTAGGTGATGAGATGGAGATAGATGAGCCCTTGTCTTACTCTGAGACGATGGCTAGTTCGGAGTCGTCGCAGTGGTTAGGGGCTATGAGTGAAGAGATGGAATCACTCCATCGAAATCATACATGGGAGTTGGTCAAAGTACCTAAGAGCCAAAAGATTGTCAGAAGTAAATGGGTCTTTAAATGGAAAGAGGGCATTCCCGGTGTCGAGGTAGCGAGGTATAAGGCGAGACTTGTGGCGGAGGGGATATACATAGCGTGAGTGAGGGCATTAACTATAATGAAGTGTTCTCTCCTGTGGTAAGACATACTTTAATTCGTGTTGTACTTGCCTTAGTTGCTTCGTAGGATTTTGAGTTAGAGCAACTAGATGTGAAAACTGCGTTTCTTCACAGTGAGTTGGAGGAGCAATTTACATGAGGCAGCTAGAGGGTTTTGCTATTCCGGGTAAGGAAGATCATGTTTGCTTGTTAAAGAAATCTTTGTATGGGCTAAAACAGTCTCCTAGGCAGTGGTATAAACATTTTGATACTTTTATGGCTAGTCAAGACTATTCAAAAAGTCATATGAATAGTTGTGTCTACTTTAAGGGATTGGAGAATGATTCTTTGATTTATCTACTTTTATATGTTGATGATATGCTGATAGCAGTTAAGAATAGGTTTGATATTGATATGCTAAAGAAGCGGTTAAATGCTAAATTTGAGATGAAAAATTTAGGTGCTGCAAAGAAAATTTTGGGTATGGAGATTTTGTGTGACAAAACTACAAGAGTTTTACGTCTATCTCAAAAGAAATACATTGAGAAGATTGTGACATATTTTAATATGCAGTTGGCAAAATCTGTAAGTACACTTTTAGCAAAGCACTTTAAACTTTCAGATAAACTATCACTACAGACTGAGGAGGAGGAGGAGGAGGAGGAGCATATGTCCCGAATTTCTTATTCTAGTGCCGTGGGTAGTATTATTTATGTATGCTATGGTGTGCACTAGGCCTAATATTTCACAAGCTATGAGCGTGATTAGTCACTATATGAAGTGTCCTGGTAAAGCTCATTGGGAAGTTGTGAAGTGGATCCTCAGATATTTGAATGGGACAACGGACGTAGGTATAGTGTACAGGAGGGACATCAATGGTAGTGAGACCACTGGTTTTGTGGATTTAGATCACGCTGGTGACTTGGATGATTGTAGGTCTTTAGCAGGGTACGTATTTATGCTAGCGGGTGGTGCAGTTAGTTGGAAATCGTCCTTATAGGATCACATTGCATTGTCTTCGACTGAGGCACAGTACATGGCACTAACCTTTATAGCGAAAGAGACGATATGGTTACAAAGTTTGCTCTTGGACTTTGGGTTAGAACAAAAAAGTGTGGATATAAACTGTGATAACTAATGTGCGATATATTTGGCGTATAATCCAGTTTATCATGAGCGAATGAAGCATATCAACATTAGGTACCACTTTATCCGAGATGTCTTAGCTAAGGGTAATGTTATTGTCAAAAAGATTGCTACAGTAGATAACCCGACAGACATGATGACTAAGTCTGTTCCTTTGGTGAAGCTCAAGCTCTGCTTGAGCTCTATTGGTGTCATGCCTTGATCCTCGAGCGCGTGCCCATCCCTCGGTAGTCGATAAAATTTTGCGACTTCCTAGGACGAGTCACCGACCCTTTCATTTTATTGCACATGCGGAAGCGAATAACAAATCCCTTGATAGTAACCATCTCGGGATAGAAAAGCAGGACAACAGATTCACAAACACAACATGCTTTTATATATACACTGAGTCATGTACAAAAGTCTACAACCAAAATACTTCAAAAGACCGACTCTCAAAAGAAGCTGTCCTAACTGACCTATAGTTTAAGTCCTCTCAGCTTGGCTCCAGCTCCACCACTCTACGGCCCTAAAAAGAATTGAGCTAACGACAGAGTGAGATATAAATCTCAACAAGTTCTCGCTTTAAACCCTGATTAGGAAGGTAATATGCCTAGAGGCGTCCTAACCACACAATCACACAACCATGGGGAATTACCTTGCCTTAGTTCCCTCCTGCACGTTAGTACAATTCATATAACATATAAGTGCAGTAATAACACTCGATTCGATGGAGTGCTTCTAATTACATCTCCGTTGATCACCACTTCTCAGTCAATCAATCCATCCATCAAGTCTACCACAAAAGTCCCGATTATGAGACCAAATCATTATGACACGTCCCATACCGTGCCACACAATTTCGTCCCATAATCCGGCACGTTTAACTCATTCAATAATTCATTCCAATTGATCACGGTCACACAGGCACGACCTATCCTGCATTTCAATTGATTATAGTTACACATGTACGATCTAACCGTCACATAACAGATCTAATCATCACATAGCGGATCTATCTGTCACATAGCGGATCTACCCAGCACATAGCAGACCTAACCGTCAGACAGTGGGTTTATTCGTCACACATCAGATTTAACTGACCCGCATCGGATCTATCCATCACACAGCGGATTTATCCATCACATAGCTAAGCGTCGTCTCACCCCATCGAGCACCACAACGTCTACCTCAAGACGGCTTCCCACATAAAAGCATCATTCACCTAACACACAGCAGGAGACAAATTCTCTTAACCAGCACACGATTATCTAGTCCAGCCAAGGACACTGTGCTTCGCACTTAAATTCCTCGATTAAAATAATGTCCTGGCCTATTTTCTTCATGTTAAAAATACTCGATAAAAATAATCGTGTGCGGGTACGCGGTCGGCCTGAGCCAAAAATATAATATATTTCTTTTGGAAAATCCACTAATTATATAATCGATAAAAACATTTTTGGCGATGTAAATCGACACCCGGTGATTTTCTACTTAAATACTGAAATTAATAAATTTTGGGATAAATACCCCAAAATTACAAATCACACTCAATTTGTACAATCCAGCACTTAATTAAATAAACAAATCACACCACTGTGATCAACATAAAATTCGGTCCTTTGGCTATCTCGGTCTAATCTCCAGAAAATAATTAATAATTAAATAATTACTAAAATTAATTAAATAAATCAATTTAAATACCAAAAATGCTAGCTTAAGCCGGAAATGCCCAATTAAATACCAAAATGGGTCTAAAAAATTACCGAATCAATCTAGATAAATAATACGATCTATCTAGACTTTACCCAAAAAAAAAAATAATACAGTCTATCTAGATGCTAATTTAGCCATTCTAACCACCTAACATGCATAATTAACTAATTAAATAACTAATCTAATCCAACTAACCACCTAATCCCTAATTAACTTAAACTAAACACCCCTTAAACGTCATTAGCCTACTAAGTAGAGTTTAGTGCATAAACTCACTGGTTTAGCGCGAAAACCGGTTCACCGCGATGGCGGCCGAAACCCGAACTTTCGGCGGTGTCAACGGGCACTTGGGCTAGGCCAAAAAGGCCTTGCAAGCCCACAACAACTGTTGGGCTTGGTCCTAGGCTTAATTGATGGGCTGAGACGCGCGGGCCAGGCTGATTTTGCGGGTTGTAGCGGCTGAAATTCATGGGCTGGGCCTGAATTCAATCAACGGGCTAGAGAAGAAGATTGCATGGGCTGCTGGACTGATTTGTGGAGGGTTGGGCTATCGAACTTGCGTGGGCTGAAGTGGGCCGAGCAAATTGTGTGGACTGAACTACAGGCTTTGCTGGGCTCGTGGGTGTGAAGGCAGCTGCAGGAAATTCGGTGGAATCGTGGGCGCGGCACCTAGGCTGCTTTGGTCATTGTTGGGGTCAACAAGGGGCTTCGAGGGAGAGAAGTTGACTGAGCGTGCGGCAGAGATGGGTGGAGAGGGTGAGTTGGCAGCTGCTTTGGTGGAGGCTTCAAGCAGCTGGAGACAAGCGAAGGTGAGCTTCGTTGGCGTGGAGGCGAGTGGTCAACCGACCGCTGGCGCTGACTTCAATGGGCTGAATTGAAGACACGAAGCGGTGGAGTAGCTGTAGAGGGGCAAAGTAATTTAGTCCAGGCGAGAGGAAAAGAAAGCAAAGCAGAGACAGGTGCAATTGGGGCCGAAGAAAGGACAAGATAAGGCAGCGAGGGAGAGAGACAGCGACGGGAGGTAGCTAGCTTTGCTTGATCAAGAAGATTGGAAAACGGGGGGGGGGGGGGGGAAAGGTCAACAAATTAACCACTTAATTGATTGCTTTGTCTTCTAATACTTTCCAAGTAATTAAATCCCACCAATTAATCTAAATTGATACCAAAAGTTGCACCCCTTCCATGGTTCCGAATTTTACTCAAATAATTTTCAATTTCTTCACCAAATCTCCAAATCAACGTCCAAATTTGCCAAGGATGTTGACACCTAAATTTCATTTTTAATTAATTAATTAGGTTTTATTATTATTTATTTTGCCTTTTTCTAATAATAATAATAAAAATAAAAACAACCAAAAAAATAAAGAAAAGCAAAGAAAAAACAAAAAGAAAAAGCAACAGCCTTTTGGGTGGGTCAACAAGCCCAGCCCTTTCCTTTTATTTCCTCTCGCGCAGGCCCCACCGGCCCAGCCCATGCGACTCAGCCCAGCCCCTTCTCCCGTTTGTCTCCTTCTTCCGCTGTCTTCTTCTCCAACCGGATAAAGCAGCCGGAGAAGAGGACGCGCGCGACGCCGGAATGGAGAGGGAGGCGGCAGCGTACATGGAGTGGACGCGTCTTCAATGCAAGGCGGCCTAGCTAGAGCCACCTCGACGGATGGGACGCCGGTTCGGCCGGCGGAGGCCGTTCGGTGTGCGAAGACCGGCGGTCGAAGCTCCGTCGACCGGCTGCCCCCCTCGCCTATAAATAGGCTTCTCCCGACGATGGCAAAGCACGGCGAACTCGGCGACTTTCCCTTGAGAGACTTCAAGGGAGACTCAAAGAGCGAGCTCGCGAGAGAAATCCGGTCGCGAACTTGAACGACCTCCCTCCGAGAGACTTCGGGGGAGGCCGACGACAAGTGAACCCGGAGAGGGAGGGTCGAGCGGGTAAGAAGCGGGGTCGAGGTCATTTGAAGATCCGGGGCGAGTAGGCCGGATCCGGGAGTCGAGTGCCCTCTGCCGCGGCGCTCGGTCATCGTCGTCGCCGTGTTGCCCCCTTACCAACGAGCCTCGGTTGAAATTCCCGAAGCCGGTGAGCATCTCTGACCTTCCCTCGTCCGCCACCTCGCTTCTGGGTTGGCCATCTCTGCTGTAGTTGCGTCAAAGCCGCTCCGCCGCTGCTCGGATGCTTGTCCCTCTAGGGTTTCCATCAAGTAGGTCGGGTCGTCGGGTCGGGCGGATGACCCGGTTCCTATAGGGTTTAGTCGCGCGGGCCTGTGCGCATGGGCCAGGTAGCCTTCGGGCTGAGATTTTTATAAAAATGGGCCAAAGTGGGCCGGGCTTGTTTTTAAAAGAAAAAAATAAAACAAAACAATCAAAAAAATCCGAATCGGGCCAGCGTTGCGGGCCCGTCCGGGTCTCGCGGGCTGACGGACTAGGTCGGACCCAACCCGCGGATCCGACCCGGTTCGTTTTTATATTATTATAAAATAAAATAATATTATTAAAAAATAATAAAAAATAATTTATTTTCCAGAAAATCAAAAAAATTTCATATTTTCCAAAAAATGCCAAAAATCCAAAAAAAGCCAAAAAATTCATGAAAAAAGCCAAAAAATTCATAAAATGCCAAAAAGACTTGTATTTTCTAAAAATACCAAAAAAATCCAAAAAATCCCTTTTATGTCCAAAAAATAGAAAAAGACCCAAAAATGTTTTTCCTCCCCATCAAATGCATGGAAAATCCCTCAAAAATCCAAAAAACCTTAGGGTTTAAACAAGATTATGTACCGAAAGGGCATTAGTGATTAACTAGTGTAATCAAGTCCCCGATCCTAATTTCTCTGGTTGCACAGGAGCGAGTATTTCTCCCAATACTTCGCTTGGGTTTCTAATCGACCCACCCCAAACTGATTAGTGGCGACTCCGTTTTAAAATTAATTTACAGGTTAAAAACATGGACCATTAAGTCGTGAATTGGTGGACTTGGGAGAGTCCGGGCCTAATAAATTTAGCCGAGCCATTAGCCTCCGCCGACGCTCGTACCCGATTGTGGGCGCCGAAAAAAAAAGAGTTCGCGACAGCTTGGCGACTCAGCTGGGGACTTGAAGACTTAGGCCGTTTTATCTTGTTTAAATACTTTACTGACTTGTTTTTGTTTTTTTATGCAGGTCAGTACCTTAGAGGTTTATTTTAATTTTGGATTATTTTGTGATTATAAACTGTTGTGCATGCTTTACTGTTTTAGCACTACACATGGCACACACAACCCAGCCGCCGGACCTGGGCCGCCATATGATATCTAGGATGGTGTTAAGAAAGATACGGCCTTGAACGCGAGACTGTGATGTAGAGGTTGCCTTTCTTTTCCCCGAATTTTTTTAGCCGAGGTTAAGAGGGTACGCTGCTAACACGAGACCGCGACGGGCGGATACCTTTTTAATTTCAACAAACCTTCCGAGTTAGAAATCGAGCCGCACGTCTCATCTGTATGTCTCTGTGCTTGCCATTTTCTTTAAAAGCAAAGTAATTTCTTTACTTTTACTCAATCTTTCTTATTGGCCCATGGCAATTTAGGATAGGTTTTTCGAGTCCCAGTTTATATGCGATGGGAGAAGACGATATCTAGTTTATTCCCGCTCCCAAAGCAGAGCTCTTCAGATGGTGGGGTCAATTGGACCAGTATGCCCAAAAGCGCGTGAAAGCCAAAGTCGGTCATCTCCTATCGTTGATTCAAATCACTGTTCGTCCTGAAGTCATACAAGCCATAGCACATTTCTGGTGCCCGAAGACAACTACTTTTATGTTTGGTAGGTTTGAGCTAACCCCAACTCTGGAAGAATACAGCATCATCATTGGAATGCCTCTCGAAAATAAGCTTGTCATACCTTCAACAGGCATCATCCCGTTACGTGGGTTAACGCGACTTTTAAGAACTGAAGTTCATATTATGAGGCAAATTCTTGAAAACAACCATAATACCTGCCCATTAGAATTTATGAATGACTGTTTTCAAAATCAGCCTATGACCCAAAAAAGTGAGATTTTCCTCCTGGGCTTTTTCGGGTTCATTATTTTCCCCCATCAAAGAAATGTCATAAGTCCTAAGATGGCATGGATAGTTGATCAGATCTTGAGGGGGCAAAATTATGTCAACATGATTTTAACTGAAACATTCTTGTCCTTTAATCGTTTCAAAGAAAACACGGAAAAAATCATGCGGGTCTCTCCGGAAATTTTACAAGTCTGGTTCTTTTCCCACCTAAGCGAATTCCAAGGCTTCATGCGATCGTCTGAAACAAATGATTTTGAAAATCCATTACAAAAATCTATGGTTTTAGGACCATACATTCCCAATCAAAGCCGTTTAAATTGGATAAACTTCCTAAGAGACTCGGCTCCTGAGGCATTCCAATGGTGTGCCGGTTGGTTCCATGAGAAGAGAGCTCGCTTCGCTTACAAACACCGCCATCCAATTCCGTTGCTCGGCCTCACTGGCGCCATTTCCTATTTCCCATATCGAGTGGCACGACAATATGGAGCCCTTCAGGAGACCCCACCGCCTTTCAAAAGGAAGATCCCTCCACTCCTTTTCACCCATCAAAGTCATGAATACACATCCGAAATTGACATCATCGAGGAAGCATGGAGCAGGTGCCATCGTAAAAGAATCATGGTACCTGAAGGGCTTGAGGGACAGGAAAAAGCCCACCACGCCTCTGAGTCCTACATCCACAACCATCGTATTCCGACAAAACTGAAGCCATCGGTCCCTTACCCAATCAGCGAGATTAGTCAGCACGAGCAAGCAGAGCTTATGCAAAGGGATTTGGGAATAGACTGGATGCATATCTCAGAACCAGTTCAAGGAAGCAGGCATCCTCGCAAGAGCAAGGCCCCCTGTCACATATAAAATAGCAATCATGTGCCCTTTGGTGTTAATATCGTGAAAGCTTTGTCCCATTGTTTAGGAACTTTTGTTTAATATCTAGTATTTCCTTCTGTTATTTCAATTTCAAGTTTTAGATGTCAGAAGTCTGTGGTTTATAAAATCATATTTTGAGAAATAAAAAAACAGTTAGACCATTGCCATGGGTCAATCTTTGTTTACTTTCGTACTCATTTATTGTTTTCACGCCGCCAGGTAATTATGAATCGCTGGCCACCAGTCGCCTGCGAATGGCCTCATGCAATAGGGCCCGATCAAAATGATGTACAAAATCACCTCGCTAACATTGAAGACGGCGTAGGACAGATGTCCATTATCCTACGACAACTCTCAAAGCAAATGGAATCCGCTCAAGTCAAGCCCAACTCCGTAGCTGCTTTAAGCACCGTCATGACACCCTCGAATTTGCTAAAGGATGACCAGCAGGATAGACAGTTTGTAAAGATCATGAAGAAGCTGAGCCAACTGCAGGGGCAGGACCCCATGGACTTGTCTGATTATTCCGGCATTGAGATCCCTGAAGAGCTCAAAGCACCTGAATGCGAAAGGTATGCTGATACCTCTCGCCCAGAAACCTACTTGCAGGCCTACCTAGTTCGAAGGATGATTCAATCATACCAATCAAGCTTGACTGGCCCCGCCTTGCAATGGTACATTGTTAGGAAAATTAGTCCCCTTAAGACTTGGGGGGAACTAATTCATGTTTTCCACCAAGAATATAATAGTGACATCAGCCCTGACATCGCCTTGCCCTACAAAGAACCGATGATTGCGGAGCACGAGGAGCCGTTAGTCGCTGAGATAGGAGGAGAAGATGTCAATGAAGCCTCGCATGATAAATGGGCAACTGAGCAACATCCTATTGCTGAGAAGCTTCCCACTAGGAAAGGCAAGGAGCCCGCAGATGAAGTCAACACTACTCAGAGCCAAAGCATGATGAGACGACTTCTCAGGCTTACTGCAAGAGCTAAGGTCCAAAGAATGTCGACTCCTATCAACCTAGGGAGCGAGGCTTCACTATCCCTCACTCCCCTTGACAAAGTCCAACTGACGAAACGAAGGGCCTTACTCAAAAGGTCTGGACCAGGATCCAAGAAAGGAAAGCCTAAGCAATTCAATCCAACATCTACCACTGAGTATAGGCAAAATTTGATAGCCAATGAGCCACCGTGTCAAAACTTCGAGCATTCCCTAGAGTACAACCCTGAAGACTTCCAGTCTCTAGGATACAATCCCAAGGACTACCAGTGTTATACAGATGAAATCGGCCATTCATCGTATATCTGCTTTCTACCCACACACAGGGTCGAAAGCCTGTCAGAAGAAGGAACATTCGTCCTTATCCGCTCTGATCCTAATGAGCTATTAAGCTTGTCACCTGACCATGAAGATGGCTTAAATGCCTCATCCTCGTTTGGTGATTTTGACCCGGAAGAAAGCAATGAAGTGAACTCGGGAGAATCTAGCTTCTTTGAAGTATCAGAGTTTACCATCGTAAGGAATATGCAATGGGAAAACTAGTGGCCTAGCCAGGACACATCAGGCTCGTCTTGCTCTCATAGGATCATGACCCCCAGAGGAATGTGGATACCTAATCTCCACAAATATAATGGCATGACTTGTCCTGTGGCTCATTTGCAATATCTCCACGCTGAAATGAGTCGGTACTATAGCCCGATGTCATTCACAACTCAAGGCTTCCACGAAAGTCTTACAGGGTCTGCGTTGCAATGGTTCGTCACAGCAGATATCTACCTCATAGAGGATTGGGATGAGCTGTCTTCCGCATTCTTGCATCAATATCAAAGCCAGATTGGAACTGAACGGCCTTGCGAGAACTTGGTTCACTTTAGAAGAAGACCAATGGAGGATTTCCGAGCATATGCAAGAAGGTGGAAGGCTTTTATCATGCAAACCTACCCTCAACTGGCCGAAGAAGAAATGATGAAGCTGTTCATAGGAGCTTTACCTCACAAGCATCGTTGTTGGTTACACAGTTTGCACTTTCGTAGCTTCAATGAAGTGATCCTCTCATGCGAATACTTCGAGTCTACTGGAGGCGAGGAACTCTCAGGCACTTGATTTCAGAACCAACACTATCAAAGTGCTCCTTTTTCATAGGAGTTTTCATGGTTTTGCTTGTTTTTATAATTTCATGTTTCTTATCCTGTCTAGTGTGCTAATGTTGTATTTTCCATTCCAATAATATGATGTACAGTTCTAATATTTTGAGAGCATGAGGCGGTATTCCAAACCAGCCCGGTGATGCTATCCAACCATGAAAAGAAAATATCATCCAAGGAGAATACTGAGGGCTGGGCTTCCTCATGCTTTCTTCCCTCCAAAGATATATACTTTTGAAAACAAAAATATTTCATTACCAAAAGCTTTCGTCAAAATAAGATGTTAAATTTAATCATATTTGTCGTTCTGACTCACCCACTTTGTGTCTCAGAATATCATCCCCATCCCCCTTGACTTAGTATGATAGGGGGCATTTGAAGCTGGCGCATCATGTGAACTCGCCAAATTCGAAGACACCTTGCCAAGAAAATAAGGGCAAACAGAAAGAATCATCCCATTTCAAAAATGGTGAGTCTTATTCTCTGAATATAATTTTGGAAATGATGTCCTCTCTCTTCTATTTGCAGGAAACGAAAGATAGGACGTAATAGTTACAAGCATATGGTTGAAATCAAGCCGTTCCTAGGAGCTCTACGCACTACATCTCGTTCCTATCCAACTCCTTCTCAAAACGGAGCAACATCTTCTTCCCTCCACGTATCCGAGCAACTAGATGCTGTGGTTTCATCAACGAGATTTTCAGCTTTGACAAGCCAAGAAGTGCAGAAAATGAATTTATTCTCTTCCTTTGAATTGGCTACTGTCAACAGGGAGGAAATCCAAACAGTTGAAGCGGTCTCTAGCCCCCTATTCAAGATGATGACGTTAGGGCCTAGAAACCTCACTTTGTGCTCCAGACACATGTTCTCCCAAGAAATAATTGCCATCAGAGAATTGGAAGTTTTGATTGTCCATATCAGATTCCATAGAAGCTTGAAGTACATGACTTTGCTCAATGCTACTAATGGTCATATGGTCAAAGATAGAATTCCACAGAAGAAAGGCTTTGCAAATCATCAATCGTGTACGCAAGGCCACAAATGAGGAGGACCAATCAAAAGAGACATTAAATTGTGTCAAAGACAAAAGGCCATCATTGACATTCAAATATCCCTAGGAGTCAGCAAATATAAACTCTTGGGAAGAGTAATTTGGTATCGTTTCCAATACTCCCAGTATCTGAACTTACTTTTGACATATTTTCTCCTATTGACAGGAAGCATAGGATTCAAGAAACAAGCTTAATGGTTAATTTGGGAAAATCAAGTGACCCATATCGATTTACCTAACTTGGTATGAAAGGACATGTCGTCCAGGAGCCGAGTCGGTTAAATGAAAAAAGAAGCACCCTACGGACACCGTCGGCGCCTCTAGCCGAGTGGTACCCGGGAGAAAGCAAAATGGTCCGAAGTCGGGGGTTCGAATCCCCGACGTGGCAGTTAGCCGCTTGGTAGAAAAAAAGAAAAATAATAAAAAATGTTACTTCTCTTGCACTTGCAAATTACAAAAGAGTAGGTGACCTAACGGAGTGAAAAGTGCAGGACTTCATATCCTCCTGATGCCTCAGGTCTATCCAATCAATTGCAAACTAGTGAAGGGGTCACCATCATCTACAAACCGGTGAAGGGTAATGTTGTATCGCTTCCAAGTTATTCGACTCTTGAAAGAGCTTTTGACTAACATGATCCATTTTATCTGTTGCAAGATCACTTGACCGTAAAAAAATGCTGATAACAAATCAATGAAAGACATGCCAAACTCTGATAAGCTCTCCTAAGCGAAATGGTGTCCTGAGTAATTGCTAAAGCAAATGACAAAAATCTTCAGGCCTCAACTCACATTTGATTTTGGCCAGACTAATTGATCTACTTGTACATCTTCTCTTCTGTAGGGGCAAAAGTAGAGATACCCGATCGGATTCTCAATCCTTGGCTGATCATTCATGTGTCATATCCCTAATCAATAGGGACAACCATCGACACCCCTTTGTGAATAACCCTTTTGATGTTCAAGATTTAACATATTTGGAAACACCATTCTGTTGACCCTTAAAGTTGCCAACAAGGTCTTTTTGAGCAAAAACCATTCATTTGTTTTGAGAGTACAAACTCTCTCATGTTTAAAATGTTGCATGCATTTTCCAAATGGATTTTTGCATGATGATTTTGTCTGTCTAAATCACTGATTCTACAAGGATTATTAGAATAGACAGCTAAGTGAAGAATACAAGATTGATCGAGTATGCTGGATGAGGCGTGTCAGAATGATGAAAGGCAAGCCATGTCCTACACACAGTCCCCCATCTATACACTTGTGAGATGAGTGCAGAAGATTCCATGACTGTAGGGTAAAGAATTTTCTCGCGAATTGTACGATAACCACAACAGTGAGAGGCATTTCATTGCTCACCCCATTAAGCCCCATACATTGGTGAAATTTCTGTCCTACCCCCATCAAGAACCACCCACACACTGGGGCAGATTGGAGGCGAAGTAGCATCACAAGGTGAGAAGAGAAATAGAAATTTTCTTGCTTGCACTTGCATCAATCTTCGGGTGTCTTTATTGCATATGAACACTCGCATTAATTTAAGTGCCTTAGAATGACGAAGAGCAATTCCTTCTTTACGCACTTGTATCCATTGTACAACTCAATTGAGTCTGTAAATTCACCCTCACATGGAGGCAAAGCAAAAGCTATTGCCGTTTGAGCAGCATAATCAGAAGCGCCGGTAAAAGATGAAGACTCAATAGTCTAACAAAGGCATTTGCTTGAACTTGTCAAGATCAGCTCTCAAGCAACAAGAAAAAATAGGGGCATAAAAAAGCAATGTACCTGGTAAAAGCAAGGTCGACGCCCATAAATGAAGAACTGGAATAAAAAATAGGGGTATGAAAAAGCAGTGTGCCTGGTAAAAGCAAGGCCAATGCCCCCCAGTCAAAAATACAGCCAAGAAAAAGTTGATGTTATGGTCCATAGAACCTCCATCTGATAGTGAGAAAGAAAGACTGGTGACAAATGCCAAGGCAATCACCAGCTCTCACCCTTTTTACACATGAGTCAAGCCTACATTGCATCCCATTGTAAAAGTCTCTTCAGACCAGGGCACTTCAATTAAACATAGGATTTCATATGTGCATAAGCATCGCTCGAAGAAGTACGAGCAAGATTACTCAATCTCTTTTCGCAGGGTTCTTGACTTGTAAACCCGGAGATGATCGTGCAGCATTTTCGTCCATCGGCTTCGACCTCGACGGTCCCATTTGATGAGCCGTCAACCAAGACTTCATCACAATTTCAACAAAGACCTCTCACATTGGTAAAGTCGTACCACTTACGAGAATACTCGAACCCCTGTTGACATGATGACAGTGAGATAGTGTGGTCCTTATAAATCCTGCATCAATGGTCAGGATAGCCTTTTTCCATGAGAGTGAGTGGAAAGTCCTTTCAAACTGAAAGTCCCTCATCTGGCATACTCAAGACATCTACATTCTAAATGAAGGTTGTCTTTCAAAATCTTCCCCAGTGGAACTCAGATGATGCAAAACTGATAAAATTATCATGCATGAATCCCATTTGAATTCATGAATTTACAGCATATACAATCATGTGTGCATATTGTGCAAATATCAAACATACTCTCAGTGATCAGTGATATTGCCAGGTAAGCATATCCCTATTCCCATTTGTCTTAAAATACCTACCACTGTCCAGGTACTCTCTTCTTGACACTCGACCTATTCGAGTCGTCCCTTGAGTTTGGGTGCTTACAACTGTTTAAGTATCCCCTTGTCTTTGAGTACTCACCACTTGCCGGGTACTCCTTCTTGACACTCGACCTATTCGAGTTGTCCCCAGAGTATTGATACTTGTGACTGACTAAGTATCCCTTTATCGTTGAATACCTACTACTGTCTAGGTATTCCCATTGTCTTTGAGTACCGGCCACTGTTCGGATACTCCCTTGAGTTGTCCCCAGAGTATTGATACTTGTGACTGACCAAGTATCCATTTATCTTTGAGTACTCACCACTTGCCGGGTATCCCCATATCGTCAAGTACCCACCGCCGTCCAGGTACTCCCTTTTCATGACACTCAACTTGCCCGAGTTGTCCCCAAAGAATATCAGTAGCTGTTCAAGCATTCCACTGCTTTGTATGTCTGCGGTTACTCAGGTATGCTCTCTTATCATGACACTTGGACCAGCTGAGTGATCCAAGGTCGTATCACTAAATACTTGTGTTCATCCGAGTATTCCATTACTTTGTACACCTGCGGCTACCCAGGTGTTCCAGCCTTCTTAAGCACCTGCGGCAATCCAGGTAAGCCTCATACCACATTCAAGTTTATACTACCAGGAGGTGAGAGACCTTCACGAATATCCAAGGTACGTCCTCGATATTCCAACTTCCAAGAGGTAGGAGACCTCCACGAGTATGCGAGGCACGTCCTCGATATTCTCATACCAGGAGGTGAGAAACCTTCACGAATATCCAAGGTACGTCCTCGATATTCCCATTTACCAGGAGGTGAGAGACCTTCATGAATATCCAAGGTACGTCCTTGATATTCCAACTTCCAGGAGGTGAGAGACCTTCACGAATATCCCAGGTACGCCCTCGATATTCCCCTTTACCAGGAGGTGAGAAACCTTCACGAATATGCGGGGCACGTCCTCGATATTCCCCATACCAGGAGGTGAGAGACCTTCACGAATATCCAAGGTACGTCCTCGATATTCCCATTACCAGGAGGTGAGAGATCTTCACGAATATGCGGGGCACGTCCTCGATATTCCCACATACCAGGAGGTGAGAGACCTTCATGAATATGCGAGGCACGTCCTCGATATTCCCAATTACCAGGAGGTACGTCCTCGATATTCCCAACTACCAGGAGGTGAGAGACCTTCATGAATATCTAAGGTACGTCCTCGATATTTCGACTACCAGGAGGTGAGAGACCTTCACGAATATCCAAGGTACGTCCTCGATATTCCCTTTACCAGGAGGTGAGAGACCTTCACGAATATGCGGGGCACGTCCTTGATATTCCCACATACCAGGAGGTGAGAGACCTTCATGAATATGCGAGGCACGTCCTCGATATTCCCAATTACCAGGAGGTACGTCCTCGATATTCCCAACTAGCAGGAGGTGAGAGACCTTCATGAATATCCAAGGTACATCCTCGATATTTCGACTACCAGGAGTTGAGAGACCTTCACGAATATCTCAGGTACGTCATCGATATTCCCAACTACCAGGAGGTGAGAAACCTTCACGAATATGCAGACCCATCCTCGATATTCCCACATACCAGGAGGTGAGAGACCTTCACGAATATCTCAGGTACGCCCTTGATTCTTCCTCAAGAGTTTGTACTTGTGATCATCCAAGTACTCTTTCGACACCTGTAAGCAATCAGGTACTCCTTTAACGCCTGCGAACATCTAGGCACCCTCCAAGAGTTTGTACTTGTGACCATCCAAGTACTCTTTCGATACCTGCAAGTAATCAGGTATTTTCCAGTATCTGGTACTTGTGATCATACAGGTACCCCTTCAATACCTGAGAACGTTTAGGTATCCTCAAAGAGTTTGTACTTGTGATCATCCAAGCACCCTCCCGACGCCTGCAAAGGCCCAAATATCCTCCAGGTTAGTACTTGTGAATATCCAGGTACTCTTTCAAAATGCTTGTAAATGTCCAGGCACCCAACAAACAGATGCCCTGAGAAAGGTCGGCGCATCCCCCGAGAAAGGTCGGGGTTCCAACTGGTGTCTTTGACAGAAGTCAGACACCCCACAAATCGATGCCCTGAAAAAGGTCGGCGCATCCTCCCGAGAAAGGTCGGGTTCCTGCGGTGCCTTTGTGAAGTCGACACCCCAACAAATATGATGCCCCGAGAAAGGTCGGCGCATCTCCCGAGAAAGGTCGGGTACCAACTGGTGTCTTCAATACAGATCAGGCACCCACAAATAGATGCTCTGAGAAAGGTCGGCGCATCTCCTGTCACGGCGACCGAAGAAAGGTTCGGGTCCGAGACAAACCACTTATTGCTCTAACAGGCGACCGAAGAATGGTTCGGGTCCTGGAAAGCAATTCCCCGTTAAGGCGACCGAAGAAAGGTTCGGGTCCTAGGAAGGCAATTCCCCGTTGAGGCGACCGAAGAAAGGTTCGGGTCCTAGACAAACCACTTATTGCTCCAACAGGCGACTAAAGAAAGGTTCGGGTCCTAGACAAACCACTTATTGTTCCAATAGGCGACCGAAGAATGGTTCGGGTCCTAGAGAAGCAATCTCCTCATGCAACAGGTAAGATGACGCCTTAATACTTGCCAAAACTCGGGGTTCACACCCTATCTCACTCACTCCCGGTAAGTAACTATAGGTATCTTCTTATCTGTCTTAGTATGTGTAAAGTTATATTGCTTTTTTTCCGCATAAAATAATAGGTCCCAAATAAATTATAATCTGCTACGCATGCATGAATAAAATTTAGGCATCAGTTTGTCTTTGAATGCAACTTCTGCGAACTCACCTTCAAAGAGGGGCATTTGTTGACACCTAAATTTCATTTTTAATTAATTAATTAGGTTTTATTATTATTATTTATTTTGCCTTTTTCGGATAATAAAAATAAAAATAAAAACAACCAAAAAAATAAAGAAAAGCAAAGAAAAAACAAAAAGAAAAAGCAAAGCAGCCTTTTGGGCCGGGTCAACAAGCCCACCCTTTCCTTTTATTTCCTCTCGCGCAGGCCCCACCGGCCCAGCCCATGCGACTCAGCCCAGCCCCTTCTCCCGTTTGTCTCCTTCTTCCTGCTGTCTTCTTCTCCAACCGGATAAGCGGCACGTGCCGGAGAAGAGGACGCGCACGATGCCAGAATGGAGAGGGAGACGGCAGCGTACATGGAGTGGACGCGTCTTCAATGCAAGGCGGCCTAGCTAGAGCCACCTCGACGGATGGGACGCCGGTTCGGCCGGTGGAGGCCGTTCGGTGTGCGAAGACCAGCGGTCGAAGCTCCGTCGACCGGCTGCCCCCCTCGCCTATAAATAGGCTTCTCCCGACGATGGCAAAGCACGGCGAACTCGGCGACTTTCCCTTGAGAGACTTCAAGGGAGACTCAAAGAGCGAGCTCGCGAGAGAAATCCGGTCGTGAACTTGAACGACCTCCCTCCGAGAGACTTCGGGGGAGGCCGACGACAAGCGAACCCGGAGAGGGAGGGTCGAGCTAGGTAAGAAGCAGGGGTCGAGGTCCAGATTTGAAGATCCAGGGGCGAGCAGGCCAGATCTGGGAGTCGAGTGCCCTCTGCCGCGGCGCTCGGTCATCGTCGTCGCCGTGTTGCCCCCTTACCAACGAGCCTCGGTTGAAATTCCCGAAGCCGGTGAGCATCTCTGACCTTCCCTTGTCCGCCACCTCGCTTCTGGGTTGGCCATCTCTGCTGTAGTTGCGTCAAAGCCGCTCCGCCGCCGCTCGGATGCTTGTCCCTCCCGTCGCTCGTCACGGCCGCTGGATCGTGAAGGCAGCAGCGGCTGCGAAAATCGGGTCAGCCGAGCCGGACGCGTGACCCGACGCCCTAGGGTTTCCATCAAGTAGGTCGCGTCGTCGGGTCGGGCGGATGACCCGGTTCCTCTAGGGTTTAGTCGCGCGAGCCTGTACGCATGGGCCAGGTAGCCTTCGGGCTGAGATTTTTATAAAAATGGGCCAAAGTGGGCCGGGCTTTTTTTAAAAGAAAAAAATAAAACAAAACAATCAAAAAAAATCCGAATCGGGCCCGCGTTGCGGGCCCGTCCGGGTCTCGCGGGCTGATGGACCAGGTCGGACCCAACCCGCGGATCCGACCCGATTCGTTTTTATATTATTATAAAATAAAATAATATTATTAAAAAAATAATTTATTTTCCAGAAAATCAAAAAAATCAAAAAAATTTCATATTTTCCAAAAAATGCCAAAAATCCAAAAAAAGCCAAAAATTCATGAAAAAAGCCAAAAAATTCATAAAATGCCAAAAAGTCTTGTTTTTTCTAAAAATACCAAAAAAAAATCCAAAAAATCCCTTTTATGTCCAAAAAATAGAAAAAGACCCAAAAATGTTTTTCCTCCCCATCAAATGCATGGAAAATCTCTCAAAAATACAAAAAACCTTAGGGTTTAAACAAGATTAGGTACCGAAAGGGCATTAGTGATTAACTAGTGTAATCAAGTCCCCGATCCTAATTTCTTTGGTTGCGCAGGAGCGAGTATTTCTCCCAATACTTCGCTTGGGTTTCTAATTGACCCACCCCAAACTGATTAGTGGCGACTCCGTTTTAAAATTAATTTACAGGTTAAAAACATGGACCATTAAGTCGTGAATTGGTGGACTTGGGAGAGTCCGGGCCTAATAAATTTAGCCGAGCCATTAGCCTCTGCCGACGCCCGTACCCGATTGCGGGCGCCGAAAAAAAAAGAGGTCGCGACAAAGGAAAAAGCCCATAAAATTTCTGCAAGTCCTTAACATCGAAAGGCTCAGTAAGGAGACCAAAAATTCCTTCAATTTGGCCCATCCGAATTTCCATTATTTTCCGAATCATCCGAAACGATTTTCTGTAAAAATCCCAAACTCTCCGAAAATTCTTCGAATGATGAGTCGACATTCCTAAAATAAATCGTGACATGACAGAACTTTCGATTTCTGAAATCGGGTTCAATTTCGCGGTTAATTTTAATCTGATGCGATTTTAGCGTGACCTAACCTATCGGGTAGCTTTTAGGAATTTTTAGTGCAATTGACCCGTGGTCAATTATTTTCGAGCCACTTCATACATTTTCGATTTATTGGCGACTCTTGGTTGTTGTGAAAATCTCAAGATTTCAAATACGGACATCGGGTACGAAAATGACAAAAAAATTGGTCTAGTGCCGATTGATAGAAATTTTGCAATTAGGTGGAATCACCCACACACTAATGACATACCTCTATCGAATCGATCTATCTCCGTTCTCTGATCGATTTTGACAGTGCCGTAATGACCCTTGCCGATCAACACGATCGAGCAGTCGATTCCTAGTCGAATTCTCGAGTCTATTGCGTTTAGATTCCTTAATGGCTTCACCAGATAGTCTAGTTATCTCGCGAGTGATCAGCTCAGAGAATAGCACTACAGGCGCGTCGATGAAAAGCCCGATTTATTAAATTGAAAACAAATTCTGAAAATTTAGGTTGTCACAATTGGCATCTGTGGAGAGTAAGCGCCTGTCGGGGCATTGGGAGAGCAGCATGGATGATGAGCACTATAACTTGGCTTCAAACATCGAGCCAAGGTGGAGAATTGTTAAATTAATGTATCAAGTTTGAATTCAGATAATGATTTGTTAAATCGAATTTGTTGATAAAATTTTCCCAAGTGGATTTCAAATTGAATGATGAAGCCCTTCTTTTCTTAGACTCCTTATAATTGCACAAAGGAGGAACTAAAACAGAATAAAATAAAAGGAGCAAAGTTTCTTCTTCATGTGCAGGAGGCAAATTAGGTCATCCACGTGGGGCCCAAGTCAAAGTCTTGACTCTGGGCACATATATATAAGAATAGAATACAAGTTTCCTTTTGTGCATGCGTGCATGGAGCGGCTAAAAAAAGCCCTACAAGAGTTAAAGAACGAAGCCGCGCGTAAGAGTACTCGAAGCCGCGTGAAGCCTTGATTAACAACGCGAAGCCGTACGTACGCAGACCAAAGACGAACGCTGGAGTTCTTGATTTTGGCGTACGTAGAGCGTTTTGTCTTGAGCTTGAACGCGCGGTAATTTTGTGCCGTAAGTTTATGTCCAAGTGAGTTGTTTATTTACATACATTCTGGGTTTGCGGTTAAATCTAGATGTGGGAAACACTCGAGCGTGTGAGCGATTGTAAACTCTTATTCTTCGATTATAGTGGATTATTTGCTGCTGGCTCTCCCCGTGAACGTAGGTACCGATACTTAAACTGAACAACGTAAATTTCTAGTGTCCTTATTATTTCTCGTTTATTTCTCTGGTAATTTCGTGTTGACGTAAATTGCAAGATCTTGACGTTTCTGCAAATTATATTCCAACACAAAGAGTACTCCATAGTCCTTTAGAGCATAGGACTCTATAAGGTGAATCCTTTAGTAGAGACAGGAATTGGTGACGAGTCTTTGATACATGTAATTCTGCTAAAATCTATAGTGTGCTGCAAATGCATGAAAGAAAATGCTCACCCTTTGAAATTTTCAGAATTTTTGGAAACCCTAGGATTATGCCAAAGGAGACTTTTTCTCCAAAAGCTTGTTGGTTTAGAAGCTGGGTACCACTTTGGCGAACGAAAAAACAAGGAATAAGAAGGTTGTGCACAAATGAGATCGTCATCTAGATCCAATCAAATTATATGTTGCAAATAAGCATTTGAGGGCATACACATTTTGCAAATGCAATTACCTAAGCTTTATGAGGGTGCTGGGCAAGTATATATTTTCTTATTTCTAGACTGTCGATGCAGCAAAATGTTGCTTCTTGTCAAATTGTTGGTTGATAATTTTAGGAAATTGAGCATTTCATGCTTACAATTCATGTAGGGAATGATGGATCACCATGTAGAAATTTGGCAGTACTTTTTACCCACCAACACGTTTTTGTAATTTTCCTCTCCCGCAAAAATCTTATGCGCCGCATGGTTTCAGTGCTAGGAAATTCCTATGACCGCTATGCTAAATTGTTGAATGGAACCCCTTAAGTCCCACGTCCATTCTCCTCAAAAGGTCTCTCTCTCTCTCTCTCTCTCTCTCTCTCTCTCTCTCTCTCTCCAGACACATTCGCCCAAAGGGCACGCGACAATAGGCACATGCCCACATTCACTCATCTTAGCACACTGATACATGAATGCATTTCCTGGATATCGGCTGCAGGCTGTGACACTCGCGGTGCAAATCTACAATCAACTCCTCATCCTTGGTCAATGATTTCAAGGCAATGAAGTTGACCGTTTTCAAGGTTTTGACATACTACAATTCCATGAGGCACATTGTGTTGTACTACCAGGATCCCATGAAGAAATGGACTGAAAGTGCCTCGTACCATGACATCTCGCGAGAACCCTTAAATCAAACAGATCACTTCTACAGTACAGCATTATACTGCGAATCCTGCAAAAACAGCCCAAAGTATATAACTTTCTACTTGAAGTCTAGTTTATGATGATGAACTGAAGTGTTATACTAATCGGTTGCGATTGCTTCTCATTTGAGAGCTACTGTTGCTAGTTTCACTTCTATAAAAATTGACTTATCTCCAATGTTACATTAGTGTTCATTTCTCCACTCTAGTGCAGAAGTTAAATGAAGTACAAGAGTTCCTCGGCCTGCCGACGAAGGATTTGACAAGCCACTAGATCAAGATACATAGTGGACCATTGTCGGACCATATCAAGAACTGGAATGACGTCTTGAAGACGCTCAACAGCACTACTTATGAGCGCTTCATCCATGCCGACTAGAACCTTGCTTCTTCAGCAAGATTTTGGAATCATGTACTTATCAAATTCGAGTTAGTCGTTATTTTTTGGGCGCAGAAAGCTAACGACATATAGTTGAATCTTACAGAATATTTGGGGGCCCAAGTCTAGTTTCTTCCTCTGCATTCAACGCGTAGTTGAATCTTACAGTATATTTCGTTCCTCTTTTAGCTCTAAATTCATTCCTGATTATTGCGCACTAGGTCTGATGCACCTGCTAATTAAGAGTAGTCTTTGTCATTTTGCTATCCCGACATCCCAACCGGACGGGCTGATTGCCGGGCTACTTAATCAAAGAGTAATTACTAGCTATAGTAATGCGATGCTCTAACCTCTGAGCTAAGATTGTCTTTTATAACGGATTTGATTTCTCATTACTTTTCTTGCCTCTATTTTTGGGATATAATGTGTTCAAAGTTCTGTATCCTGTTGATAGAACAGGCGCAGTCCACACTTTTCTCATTTCTCTCTTCATTTTTGCATGTCGTTTGCTCGGCGTGATGGTTTACCACCATGGTTTATGGCACATGGAGTTGGGAGGGATACAAAAGGAAAGTAAGACGAGATTGAGAACGTAGGACAGAATTTGCAAAGAATATAGGGTGATTTACTTGTCTTGATCTTTTATAATGGTGAGTTTTAGGTGAACTCCATAAAATCCGATTTTTTGTTGATTGTGTCTGGTCGGACGAATGATTTCCGTTAGGAACGTCATCGAGTCATGTCGTCCTGAAGTTGTTTCTAGTCCAGCAATAGGCCTCTTTTTTGTCCAGCAGTCATCACCGACGTAATTGACGTCTGACATGTAAGGCGAACTATGCTTTGCCCCCAAGAGAATTTAACACTAAATACAAATTGCCCCCTTGACTTTTAATTTTTGTCATATGCCCTCTGAAGTCTTCATATTGTTTGAAATGTCCTCCTCAGGTGTGCACTTTGGCGTAAGCTTGTCGCGTGACTAATTTAATTACATTATGAAGGCGAATCCGTCCAAGGATTATGGGCCAATTACATTTTACATGAGGTAACTTACCCTTTGGATTTTTTTTTTTTTTCCTCGAGAGTGAATACCTAGAAGCCTTGAAATCGATTATAATGCTTAAAAGCCCCATAGTTTGAACGTTTTTTAAAGTGTAGCCGAAACCTTCAATAACCGTAGAATTTTGTTTTGATTGTGTCTATATATTTAGCCTGAACATTTACCATTAGTGCGTAATTAACCAAACCTCTTGTGTCATTTAAAAAATGACCTCTTGAAGTTTACAATATAGGACAAATAACGAAGCAAAATAAGAAAGCATCATAAAACTCTGTGATATAGGTATGTTGCATCAACATTTTTCTACTGGTCGAATGGTAAACTAACCAAAGCGAAAGCATTAGCAATTTGCATGAACATGTGATATTCGTATTAAGGTTTTGTATAAATCGATGAAAGCACCACAATAAATAGCACGCCTTGTCATATTAAAAGTTTCCTCTATATTTCTTATACTACCCAGCATCTTGTCCTCTATTATTTAAGGTATGTATCTTAGCCTACTTCCAACACCAAACCTTCATTTAGATACATAGGTTAATTGCATAAAGATTTCGTTAACTAGTGCCCCCGGGCACTTATCATTAACAACATGAGGAAACTTCACAACAATTAATGCACTGACTGTCCTCGGTTATATGTAAGCAATATTTTGACAATCAAATTATTTCAAAGTAAATATGTTGCACTTGAAACATTTGTTAACAGGAATGGATCCAGCCTATAAATCTTGAGGGACCCATAAGTGATTTATCAATTCTAAGTATGTTGGTAAGCTTAATGCATCTTGTTTTTAAGGCTAAACAAGATATGTAGTAGGTACTGTAATATTCGAAAACAATATAATTGCTTAGAAAGTACAGAGGTTCACGGTAAAAATTGCAAGTGGTGAGAGAGGGAGAGAGACCAAACACGTGCTTAAATGGCTTGGAGTTTCTAATGGGCCAATTTGGGGATATGGTTGAGACCTATCCGCATGGGCTTTCCTTAAATCCCTCCATGCTCTTTAATCATTCAAAGGACTCATTATCTAAACAATGAAAAGACAACAAAGGACATAGTTATTGGCATGTTTGGTTCGGCTTTTGCAAAAGACTTTGAGTTGGCAAGTGTTTTTAAGACTCCTTTAACCAAATGCTAGCATTTTAAATGTTGAAAGCCCAATGCAGGTAAGGACCTATTTTGAGTTTTCAGCATTTCGAAAATGCAAATTCACTATTCATCCGTCATTGTTCATCTTCTTCCCTATTCATCCACATTTGTTTATCTTCCTCGATCTACTACCTAAGAGCCGAGCTTCTCCAGTGACCACCACCATCGCCTGGGGGTCGTACATCCTCGGCAACCACCGCCTAGGGTAGCACGACCCATGACTCAGGCAACACCTAAGGTCGTATGACCTTAGGCCACCTTGCCTAAGGTTCGCACGACCTCAGGTTGCTAGATGTGGTCGTCGACAGCCATATTTGGTCATTTGGAGGCCAAATCTGGTTGTTTGTTGCAACCTAGGCGATGCTTGAGGTTGCACGACCTCAGGCTGCCAGATTTGGCTATCCGACAGTTATTCGGCAATTGGTCGGTGGCCGACCTCCACCGAATTTAATTCTCAATTTTTTTAAAAAAAATAGCAAAAGCCCTTTATAACTGTGGGTTTTACCAAATGACATTTATGTCAAAACTATTTTCCAATACTATTTAAAGTTGCAATTTGCCAAATTGTGTAACATTTTGGAAACCCCTTTATCCTAAAGGTGTTTGAATTTTCTCAAGGCCATTTCCTCAAATCCAAACCAGACGAGCCCATTATAGCTCCAATTGGTTTTGCCAGCATAACAGTTTTGTATTAGTGTGAAAGTAACATGTTGTGAGCCAGAAATTCTTTACTAATTATTTGTTTTTCTATTTTTTATGACCTAAAATAGGTTGTTACTCTCGCAATTGATTAAAGATAGTTGAACAAGCTTTTTCCATCTCTAATAACTCCCATCACACCCGGTCCCTCATGTAACTACTCATTTTCGTTCCCTCGCACAATTATCCAACTACGCATGCCCGAACAATAGTTGCTAATATACCCACTCGTGGGCAGCCACGTTGGTATTCGTTCTCTCCTGCTTCGATGCGGTCGAGAGTTCGAATCCCCGCGTTGCTAGCGATTTAAGTGGGGGGGCCCTGGTAGTAGGTTGCTAGGCCAGTTTCCCCCGAGGTATAGTCATCCAAATAGCTCCGGGAGGTCCGCCAGTGCCACCGGGCACCGTAGGGCCGTATGACTCCGAATAGCGTAAGCGAAAGGGGGCTCAGGGCGAATCCTCGGTTACCAAAAAAAAAAAACAGTAGTTGCTAATATTAAGGGAGAAAGAACCTTCTAGTGTCTCTTCCTCTCAAATCATTATTTGTGATTAATTTGATTTTTCATAAGAAGCTTTCACAAACATATGGCCTGGTAATCACCAGGCACCACCCAAATGACTCGTGCGGTGGGCACATACAAAAAGCCAAAGAGAAAAAGAAAGACAAAGAGGCACAACAGCCGAGAGAAGGAGAGAAAGACCCTCACGTCTCCGACATCAGTTCTCTGCCCCGCAGTAAAGCCTTCCAACACCGGGGTAGGCTTTTCCTCCGTTTCAGTCGCGTCTACATGCAACTCGCCCGAATCAACATTGACACCACAACAGCAGTCCAGCGACCATGCGTCCTCCTGCAGCGGTTTCGACAACTCCCGGTGAGTGCAGCCGTGAGCCACAGTCAAGTTTCCGGCGGGAGTTAGGCTTTCACCGCTTGAAAACTGTCCTCGCCGCGCCTCGCTCAGCTCTTGCCTAAGCTCATTAGTCAATTAGAATTTTCACGGAATGAACTCTTGTTTAGCCCAACAATATACGGGAAAGAAAAAAGGTAAATAGAGGAAACTTCCCCCAACCGATTTTCCAATTGGTGAGTTGTTAATACGGACATCTTACAAATTTCATTTTAGTTAGGTTGGATGTGAGTGATGTATGTGCCTATACCTTACCAATTAGAAGATCGGTTGCAGGGAGTTTCCTTCGTATTCATCCAGATATTGAGGAAACCCCAATTCTAAAAAAAAAAAAAAAAAACTATCAAGTTCTTATTTAAAAAAAAAAAAGGTTCTTATATCAAGATCAATCTCATTATGTTACTAAAGATGCATTTTATGTAATGTATCATGGCATTAGGCTTGAGTCTATTAATTGTCTCTTAATTTTGGAGAATATCCCAACTTTAAATGGAAAAGGAGGGCAAGAATAAGAGCACCGACGAGAAAATATGATAATTTCTTGTACACACGACATTATTATCCTATAGGGCAACGTCATATGGATGACGTGTAAATTCGTATAAATGATGATATTTCCCCGCTATTATGTGATTATAGATTGTATTAGGGCAACGAACCAACCATAAAAAGCATACCACTTAGGCTCGAGTAAGCCTAGATAAAATTTTATGGCAAGCACCAATCGCACTCTGAATGATGGACTCAGCATGACTCTTTCTCTCTTTCCACGAGATGGGTATATATGTCTGTTAATCCAATAGATTATTCCAAATACAGTATGAGATCAAAAAAATCCAATAATATTAATTTATTCTATCTTGTCTAAATATCTAAATGACCAAATACAGCTTATAAATAGAAGTAATATTTCTTTGAGAGATAACCTTTGCAAGAATCCATACATGTGCGAACATAGCGCGTCGAAGATAATATTGGACCATGTTTCTTTCTATCCATAGAAACTCATTGGATTCCTCCAACTAGTTTCTTGTTTGGTGGATTACATACATGACATCACCCGTATTTAAATCTCAATTGAGTTTGTATATAAATGATGTCCATAATTTTTAACTTACCAACCAAAGATATGATCTAAAGAAATGAACAAAATATAACAAAATTATATTTGCATAGAAGCTCTAGAAATAGAGCCATGTTTTTCTCGATTCTAATTGGAGGAAACTTCCTCCAACTACTCTATTATATTGATGGTATACACATATGCTAGGAAGCACTGATACTCTTTGAGAGCTTTCGTATCGTGTCGGATACTTCGACATATGTCCGATACTATTCGATACTTTCGGATACTCTCTGACACTCAGTCAACTTTCTTGACACTCTCTAATACTCGAGTTGGAATTTCGACATACAATTTTCCAACATGTGATTATTGAGGGTCAAAATGTATATATATAAACAACAGTAAAAATAATAAATGGAAAAATAAGAAAAACATAGTCTTCTTTTCTCTTCTGACTCTCACTTCTCGTGATACATAATTCACCCTCGAGTTTTTTTTCTTCTCTTCCGACATGTCTGACACGTAAGTCTAGAATATGAATTGCTTTTTTTTTTCCTCCAACTTTTATGGATTACCATAATGGAGTTGGATTTGTCAAATTGAAACAATGAATGATATTAATAAATTGTGGATTAATATTTTTAGTGTAAATTCATTCTAGAATTATTTATTTATGAATTTGAATCGAATTAATTTGATTGAAATAATTATAAAAATGATAATTTATTATGTATATATAAAAATATACATTTAATATACAACGCGTCCCAACATGTCGGAATTCGTTTTTTTTTTAAATGACGTGTCGGCGTGTTGTATCGTGTCGTGTCGCATATCGCATGTCCGTATCAGTGCTACTTAGCACATATGCACATCATGAATATTTAGGCTCTCTCTCTCTCTCGGAAAAAAAGTACTTCTCATTATTTAGGTAACAATCAAGGGTACAAAAAACTAGAATAGACACAAAGAAGAGCCCATAGGCCTTCGGGGGATTTAGACAACCAATCAAATACTAGGTGTCTATCTCTATGGGCTTCAACAAACCAATCTACCACATTGTTTAGATTTTTGCTGCAATGGGCCAGGGATAAATTATCATAGCCAATTAACTTCCTCTTAGTTGCAATGACAAGCGCCTCACCATCCCAAGCAAATTGACCTATTTCATTTGTTTTACGAAAAATAAATGATTTAGAAAATATTTTCCTAAAAACAATTACTTATGTCTCCTAGAAATTAAATAAACAAGAAATATTTTCATCATCTACGGAAATGTTTAGACATAAATTGTTATCGATAGCGAAAACATTTTTCAGTGGCTAATTATTCCAAGTAATATATGTGATTTTTTTTTTTATTTAGAAAAGTACTTTTGAAATAATTTATTTTTCATAAAACAAACGAAGCTTTTTGGTACGTTTGTCTCACGACATTTTCCTCATTTTCCAGTGTTTGGTTCGTTTTGGAAAATGAGTCAATGGATAATGTTTTCTTAATCAATGGAAAAGGCTTTCCAACCTAAGCTTAAATTCAAGAAAATGATTTTCCCTTTAAAAGAACTGGAAAATGTTTTCCGAATGTACCAAAGCTTAGATTTGGGTGCTTGATTAATGAAAGATTGTTTTTATAAGAATATATTTTTAAAAAGATCAAAATTTATTCTTATTTTTTAAAAAATTAATTTTTTATCTAAATTTGTTATTTTCTTCCTTTTTTCTTTTCTTTCCTTTTCTTTTTGCTTTCTTTTTTATTTTATTTTATTTTTCTCATTCTTTTTGCTTCTTCTCAACTTGTCATCGGCCATAGTGACGGTCGGCAAGCCTTAGCCTCACTAGATTGGGCGAGCTCACGACCTCTAGTGGCGATTCTCAAGCTCGCCTAAGGCCGGCTAGCCTTAAGCCTCACTCAATCAGGCAAGCTTGTGGCCTTTGGTAGTGAGTGTTGAGCTCATCTAAGGCCGATGAGTGGCGAGTGTCAAGCCTCACCAAATCGAGTAAGCTCGCGACCTTGGATAGTGAGCTCATGGCCTTTGGCAGCGGGGCTCGAGCTCGCGCAAGGCCACCTAGCTTGCAACCTCTGGAGCTCGTTGGCCTTAAGTAATGAGTGTCGAGCCTCACCAAGTTGGACCTCATTAGATCGTGTGAGCTCATAGCCTTCGGCGACAATACTTAAGCTCGCCCAAGGCCAACGAGTCTCAAGCGTTGCCCGATCAAGCAAGCTTGTGGCCTTTGGCAGGGAGCATCGAGCTTGCCTAAGGCCAACGAGTGGCGAGTATCGAGCCTTACTAGATCGGGCGGCAAGATTTGAGCTTGCTCAAGGCTAGCGAACTCATGGCTTCTTGCGGTGAGCCTTGAGCCTTTCTAGATCGGGCAAGTTCACGACCTTCGGTAGCGAGGCTTGAGCTCGCCCCTTGTGACTCGACCGAGGACAAATTGCTAGAGGAAGCAGATGGGGATGGCATGGAAGGAAGAAAGGGAGCGATGGAGAAGAAGAAGGAGAAAATAAAAATAAAAATGAAAAAAAGAAGGAAAAGAAAAAAAATGTAATTTAAAAAAAAATAAAAATTTGAATTTTTTAAAATTAAAATATTGGAATTTTTTAAACAAAATGATTTTTTTCTTAGATAAAATCATGAAATTAAAATCATTTTCCAATGAGATCCAAACATCAAAAAACATTTTCAATCATACATCACCAAACAAATGAAAACTAACCGTGTTCTTGAAAAATGCTTTCTTGGAAAACATTTTCCTTCATTATTGAGTTTTTTGCGAAACAAACATACCCTTTAAGTTTGCTTGTGGGTGAATTCGATAACTTATAACCTACTAGTAAAAGATGTGAATGTGGGAGTATTAACTTATAACCCACTAGTAAAAGATATAAATGTAGGAATATTTATCTAATCACGAGCAAAAGAAAATATTACCCCAAGATATAAAAAGTTAGAAAGTACATAAACTTCTCACAAGAGACTCCAACTAGTAGTGAATGTGTAACTTTCCACATTCAAGGCCTAGAAATGGGCTCTTTCTCTTAGCTCACAAGCATGCAATTCTTGGGAAAAGTACAAAAAAAGTTTTAAACCTATTGCATTAATATCAATTTAGTCCTGAACATTTCAATTAAACCGATTTAGTTCTATACCTTTTCATATTGGTACTAATTTAGCTCATTTGGCCAATTTAGTCCAAAAATTCTTGAAGTAGTCGCTGACAGTCTACGTGGCACGATCAGCGCTACGTGGACACATTTTATAATTTTATAATATTTTCATAATTTATTATTATTATTATTATTATTATTATTATTTTCTTTTCCTTACCTTTTGGTCGACAAGGTCGACCATCGCCAACTAGAGGCTAGTCCAAGTGAGGGCCTTTGTGCCTTTGTCAACCATAGGCGAGGCTGTTAAGCCCTTACCTAAATCTAGGCAAGGGTGAAAACCCTCTCCTATTGGATGGTGAGGGCTCGCAACACCCTCGCCCAGACCAGGCAAGGGTGTTGCGGCCCTTACCTGGATTTGGCAAGGGCATCATGGCCCTTGCCCGCCATGAGCAAGGGCCTTCGCGCCCTTGCTTGTGGCCAACGAGGGCATGAAGGCCCTCACTAGCCAAACAGGCGAGGATTTCGGCCCTTGCTTGGATTTAGGCGAGGGCACAGTGATCCTTGCTCGTAGCTGACAAGGGTGCGAGAGCTTTCCCTCATACCAGGTGAGGGTCGCCAATCATTGTCTAAGGCTAGCAATGGTTGATCGGCGACCTCACTGGCCAAAGGGTAAAGAAAAATAATTAAAAAAAAAGAAAAGAAAAGAAAAGAGAAAAATTCTAAAAAATTCTAAAAAATTCTAAAAAATTATAAAATTATAAAATTTATCCATGTTAGTATCAATCATCCCATATATGATAGCTAGCATTCGCGTCAGTAATTTTCAATCTAAATTGATTAGATGGACTAAATTGATATCAATATAAAAATAACTGAAATTAAATTGGTTTAATTAAAAGATTAGAATCGAATCAATATTGATATAATATGCTTAGAAAATTTTTTTGATACTTTTTCCCTGCAATTCTTACCGGAGCATGCGACGGCTCCAAGCGATTCCAATGGGTCAAGGTACCGTTTGAATTGTTTATAGCCGCAAAAACTTAAATTAAAAAGCCAACACGGAAAGAGCCGCCTGAGATCCTACAGCTAGTTGTTAGGTCACACTCATTTTCTTATTAATCGTATTACTTTTTGGCCGACCTCAAAAAAGGGCGTTGGAAAGCTAACGCCTGTAGTTTGTTTTTTTGGTCGGTTGCTTGTACTTATTTAATGATTTAAACATTTCCCGAGGGAGAAAGACACGTAAGAAGTTCATGCAATCGAGAATATCTGATTTCTCATTGGATATACCATAAAATATCGGTAACGTATTGTAATTAATTTTGTAGGGATTACTCGCAAGTTTATATGACATTTCCTCGAAGCGGTAAAAGAGCAAGATCCGAGACAGCACTTTAAAGAACGTGTATGCAATGGGGCCTAGGGCTAGCTGGGAGTTACACGTCTTGTCTTCCACATGCATTCGAAAACTCGCACTCCGATATCGCCAAAAACACTTTTTCTAATTACCCCGTGCTTTCGTTCTCGCAAAAAGTACCATCTGTCGATAGTCGTGTCTTAAGCTTTGATGATTAAAGAAAGAGAAGAAAAATCGAAGGGGTTGAACCAAAACAATGCCATTCTCTATGGCATGGATACTTCTTCGCTCTCATCGGAGTATCACAAAAAAATTGTTTCCCTCATGTTCTATATCGTGATGATTATGTAGAATATACAAGTCTAGGTTGATTTCTTTCGAATTTTTGATCTAGATATCACAAAAAAAGAAAAAGTAATTGAATATTGACTCTCCCTCTTATACTTCAGGAATTCAAAATTGCACAAATGATTTATATTCAGTATGTCGTCAAATTTCATTTAATGTGTTGGTTCAAAGGAATGATAAAACACTTAATACATGAGAGCCACGTCACGTGGGATGGCTAGGAATCTTCACAAACTTTGAACCTTAGTGCATCCCCTAAAAAGCATCATCAGACAGACAGGCATTAAAATAAAGTTGGGTGCTGTCTCGGCAGGATCGGATCCGCGTCTGTCTAGCCTGATAAGACTGACCATCCACAGATTCCACGAATTCCTGGGCAGGTGCCGTCTATAACCTTCTCAAGCTCTGTATTACCACCTCGAGCTACCTTCTCTCTCTCTCTCTATAAATTCCAGGGCAGGTGGAGTTTGCTGCCTTCTCATGCTGTCTCTCTCGATCTTTCTGCCATGGCCCAGAATAAGGTTCTGTGGTCCTTGTTCTTTCTTTTTCTAGCCGTCTCTCTAAAGCTCGAGTCCACTGAAGCAAGGAAGTTGAGGATCCTGCAGAAGCAAAACCCATTCCCAAACAGGCTTCAACATGTGAACGAACTCCTAGAAAAGCAACCAAGGAAAACCATAGCGGAGCAGAGCAAAAAGTTGTATCCTGAAACCTCGAACGAAGCCACGAACACCGACGTGTCTTCCACGCCGCCACGGCCGCCAAGTGCCAAGGTGCGGGCCACAACAACGCAGCCATCTCCCGGCCGTAGCTCAGACGCCTTCAAGCCCCCAGATTCTGGCTCCAGTCCCGGCTTCGGCCATTCGCTGCAGAACTAGGGCTTATATTATCGAAACTTTTATGTTCAGTTGCCCGTGTTTTTTATTTTTGCCATTCATGTATTATCGTCATTCTCGTTCTTCCGAATAAAAAGTAACGCGCGTTTGAGAAGACGGCTGTTGAGCGAAGCAAGAACCTGGCAAGGACATTACGCGTTCGATGCCACGACAGGATTACGCGTTTGCATTCTCTCTTTAGCTTATCTTTCTTCTAACCACTCCAGACATACTCAGATTATGAGGAGAGAACCGTTTTTGGGAGCGACGGGAGAGAGCGAAATGAGAGAGAGAAAAAAGAAAAAAATCGAGAAGTCTCAGTATCTTCTCATCCGCTGTCGTCAAACGTTGCCAACATCCACGTCTTTCCAGTCTCTGGTATCCTTTTGCGTAGGAAAAACGCAAAAGGATACCCTCGACTGAAATCTCTGCCTTCCCCTGTTTTAATGCCAAACACTCCGAGTGAGTTAAATCGCATGCAGAGCTCATCACCGGTGTTAGATTCCACTCACTGACGATCATTGAAGCTCGCATAGTTGATTAAATCAACACTCGTAGCCTCGGTTTTGCACGTTAAGAAGGTAGGATCGAACATGGTGCCATATCCAGCTTTGTCCTGTTTTCACGAGTTAAATCTGACAATCCTGAGTCGGATATATATGAAACAGCCCTTGAAACATGGAATGGTCAGTAATATGATTGAATTCTGTCATGCCTGATGCTAGTAATAGATCGGTACCGTGCTCCATACAATGGTTTTAGTTTACGACAGCACCTGTCTGAGAAAATGCTAGAACTAGATCTGTATGAATATGCCTCTCGTTGTTGGTCACTCTGGGTCGAATTAACCCACTATATCATGGTGATTGCTTTTCATATCGTTGAACATGATTTCTGATGTATCGAGTAAGCAATGCGTCTTTGAATTTGCTTTTCTCTGTTCTTTGTCCAATATGTTCCTTTGGCGTTTGAATGTGCAAGTTCATGTCACGTATGATGAATTGTGAAGGTGGTGTGAGCTGTGGAACTTGCATTGTAGAGATTATAGATGGAAAGGGTGTAATCCCAATGCTATTGGAAAATCCGCGAACCTTTGATCTTTGGGGTGGCTATAGCGTCATTGGACTTGTGCGAACTGGAAGCTGTTTGACGATGACGAATTGCTGCTCACGTTCACGTCAAATGCATCAACCATCAAGCTAAATTCACCACTTTCATTATTTTGATTTATGTAGCCACATCGATATATGGTGCTGGCTTAGTTTAAGCAGTCGTTCCTTCTCTGATTTGGAAGGGTGTCGCTGTAACGCTATCACCAACGATGATTGTTGAACAGATGGTACCGAATCTATCAAGTGCCATCGCTCAGACTTGTTGAAAGTCGTAATACTTTCAAAGCCGGCAATTTCAAGGACTTTTCAGCCAGACAAATCTGGAAAATAGTTGGTGCAGTGGCCTGAATTACAAATAGAGAAGCTCCGTATCCTCATTGTCCATCCGAAAGCAATGACCAGCTATTTCCACATTAGCATCCGTATATTTGACAATGGTGAGTAATATTAGAAGTTAACTAATTTAGGCTCAGCTGTCTGGCTATCAGCTAACCCATTTCATACTAAGCAGAACATGGCATATGACCATTTTCTTCAATCTTGAATTAGATAGATGGTTCTGCGAATTAGGTGGGTGATCGACATTCCAAAGGGGGAAAAAAAATCCATCTTCAAAGACTGTTGAGCCAATAGAGGCCTGTTTGATAATATTCTTGGGAATAACTTATCCTGTCCTTTTACTCCTAAAAACAAAAAAAGAACAAATATATGTTTGGTAAATTTTTTGTTCTTGAAAGAAAAAAAATTCATTTTTTTTTTGTTTCTGGAAATAATTTTGGAACAAAATCAAGAAGTAGAAAAAATTTACTTATTATTTTCAGGAATATTTTTTAGAATCAAGTCTATTTTTTTCTCTCTTCCCTTTTCTTCTCTTTCCTTTTCTCCTTCTTCATTTTGGCCGGTTGCCAGCCTCGGCCATGGTTGGCGATCAAGCAGACGAGGGCCGGTGACCTCGTCGGAGCGTCATCGACCCCCTGCTACGCCAAGCCTCGTGGTGGCCAAGTAAACATACTATGAGCTTGTCGGAACTAGCGAGGCTCCAGTGAACTCGTCGGACCTCACCTAGGCGATTGCTGGCCATCGCCATGGCCAGGAGGAAGAAGAAGAGAAAAGGAAAAAGAAAAAAAAAAAAAAAAAAAGAAATTATAATAAAAGTATTAAAAAATTAAAAGAAACAAAAAAATTTAAGAATTCTATCAAATGCATTTCTATCTTGAGAGTAGAAATTTTGGACAGTTATCTAACCCTTTCAAAAACAAAAAATTGTTCTCGAGAATAGAATAATTTTTTTATTTATTTCTGAGCAAAAATTATTCTTGAGAATAGAATGTAGAAAAGTATTCACATAAATAATTAATTAATCAAGAATAATCGGATCCATATATGATTGTAGAACACTGAAATCGATAAACACAGCGGAATCAAAATGTACCTGTTTGAGCCATCACTTCACTTGAAGAAAAATAAATCAACCTGATAATAAGACATTTATTGGAATACCAGATCTTCCTCTTTATGACTTATTTTAGTATAGCAACTTTTAACTGATAGGTATAACCTACCTTTTTTTTTATGCTATAAAGAAGACTTAGCAAACCCTAATCAATAGTGTGTCAATTGAGCCCCTCCCATTATGAGCTTTAGTTAAACATAATTGCATACACTTTACTATTCAATTAAGCCCGTTATTAATAGATGTCAAAACCCAGTTCAATAAAATCACTTAAGGGTTTAACAAATATTGGAATATCCATTAACCAAATTATTTAAAATAAAAAATTAATTAATTAATGTAAGCCATTATTATAGGAAATTTCCAACATTCTCCGACTTGGGCTACATTAATTAACTTATTTTTATTTTGAAAAAGATTTTATATTGAAAACGACACTATCGGGTTATAACTAAAAATTTTGTTTTATGTGGCCACAACTTTAAAAAAATAATATTCCAATAACGGCATCTCAAAATCAATCTAATCATATATAATCTCAATATAGGACTATGGAGATCAATGTGTTAAGAAAATACCGCAACACATGACCTTCCATAATCACATATAATAAGCATTATATCTTCATGGATCATGGGCTTAGTAGTGTAGTAAGATATAGTGCCAACATGTCATCAAAATATATACTATTTCTTATCGGTCCTCAATGCAATTTCTCAATGACATGAAACGGCATTAGCGCAATTTCTAAACAACATGAAATTGCATGACTATATCACAATCCAACATGAGATCTCATAATCAGTGATATCCAGTCGTCTTTAAACTAAAATTTGTTTAAAGATACTAATTTATACTTCAATTTCTCAATAATAGGAGAAATGATAACAATAATTAACAATAATGATCATTGAAAATAAATGTTTTAATAGACATCATGAAAGTATTATCAGTTTGCATATAACTATAATATCCAGAAATATATTAACAAAAGAAATCAAATAAATCTAAAACACCAATATTCTTTACATGTTCTTTAAACAAAATGGGTCATAAGCCTTTGTTAAATGATCAGCTAACATGGACTCAGTTCTAATATTCTTGATCATAATGTCTCACTTTTTGACCAAGTCTTTAACAGTATAATATTTGATTCAGTTAACATTTTAACGGTGGCATTATTATTGTTTACAGTAACTATTTGTCACACATAATGCAATAAGATCAATTATGGAAATAAGCAATTCAACAAAAATAAATAGTACATTATAAACTCCCCTTTGGACAGAGTGTATAATGCACAATTAATTTCCATAGCATGAAATTTGTAAAGCGACAACAAGGAGAATTATATATAATTGTCAAAGATCCAAATTTTTTTAAATCATACATCTCCAAGATATCAATATATAAAGATGATAAGGAGAATTACATATAATCATCAAGGGCTTATTCGCTTTGTGCAAACAAGACCTTTAAATTATACATCTCCACCATCACAACATAGAGGGGGATTGCATATAATTTTCAAAAAAATTATTCCCTTTGGGCATATAAATATTTTTCAATTATACATCCCCATCTATTAAATTGAGAATTAATATTCATGCAATTTTTCAAATTAATATACACAATAATCCCATTTGAGTGAGTTATTGTATATACTAATTTTTATCAATAAGGAACTCAAAATTTATGCCCAAAATTCATTGAACAATATGAAGCACTTTACAACATATGCTTTCCAAGATCATATTGCATTTATCGAGCAACAATTTTTGCCACATTTAAAAAAAAAATCATTTATTATTATTATTATTATTATTATTATTATTATTATTATTATTATTATTATTATTATTATTATGTTTCGGACTCTCCCGCAGAGCCCATGCGAGTAGTCCGAACCGGATCCTCTCGTGGGGCCCAATGCGTTCTTTTCCTCTTGCGAGGCCCAAGTTGTACCAGGCTAATTTCCCCTCCACTTGGGCTACAGGCCCGCATGACCTTTAGGCCCAATAGCAACAAAAGAAAAAAATAAAAGAAACAATGGGCTTACGCCCATAATTAAGCCGGGCCCGGCTAGAGTTTAAAGCCCAAGATTTTGGGCTCACGCCCAAAATTAGAAGCTTAAAAGAAAAAAAAAAAAGCTTTTGGCCCAGGCTCAGTTGGAGGTCTTCTTCAACCTCCAGCCAGGTCCCAAACTCTGCAAAACCGGGTCACATGACTCGGTTTTGACTCGGAACACCAAAAAAACACCCATTAAGTTGATTTTTCTTGAAATTTATTCATGGGTCTTGCTACAAACATCAATATAATTGACTAGAATGAATTAAATGAAGAAAATACTAAGAAATCAACTATATTTAAAGCTTCAAGAAATTTCAGATCTAATACCCATGGCCAAAATTCTTTTTTTTCTTGTTTAAGCCCAAAAAATTTACCATATTGTAACCAAAAGATTCTAAAACATATATATCAAACAATACCCATGCAACAATTTACAATGAAAATCAATCAATTGCATGTAATTTAAAATTCTAGAACTTTTTCAATGTATAAACCCTAGAATTTCAAATTCAAAATTCTCACTCAATTCTCAACGAAATTTTATAAATTACATATAGTTGGAAATATTTTGACATGTAGAACAAAAGCCCTAAGGTTTTAGAATCAATCGATCAAAAAATCCACACGAAAAAATAACACCAATATTCGGTTCAGAGAGGAAAATTTTGAATTTGTTTATAAAAAGATCTACAATCATATATGACTTACTCGACCACATGTAGAAAATTATTCACATAAATAATTAATTAATCAAGAATAATCAGATCCATCTATGACTGTAGAATACCAAAATTGATAAGCACAATGGAATCAAAATGTATCTGTTTGAACCATTACTTCACTTGAAGAAAAATAAATCAACATGATAATCAGATATTTATTGGAATATCAGATCTTCTTCTCTATGACATATTTCAGTATAACAGTTTTTAATGGGATTAAGTAACTGATCGGTACAACCTATCATTTTATAAGCTAAAGAGGAGACCTAACAAACCCTAATCAACAGTGTGTCAACTGAGCCCCTCCCATTACTAGTTTCAATTAAACACAATTGCCTACATTTTACTACTCAATTAGGCTCGTTATTAATAGATTTTAAAACTCAATTCAATAAAATCACTTAAGGGTTTAATAAATATTGGAATATCCATTAACCCGATTATTTAAAATAGAAAATCAATTAATTAATGTAAGTCAATATTATAGGAAATTTCCAACATAGAATGATTATCAAATGCGTCCTACGTGGCAAAAAAATCACATTTTGGTATATACACCATCCAGGAGTCATACACCCAATGAACTCTCCCAATGCATACACCTGATCCATAAGCAAATGCCGTTATCATCCAAAGGGGGAAATAATACAGTAGCGTATTTCATGGAAAAGCAGCTATATAAACACCAATTGCTGGATTCATGCTAGAAGCAAAATGGAGCAACTTAGTGTGATGGAAATCATATTTACTTGTGCAATGGGATTCGCCTGAGGACCTCTAGATAGGAAGCCAGAGACCAGAGAAGGACGAAAGTTGAACTCGTACCCCTTAATGTCGAACGCATGAGCGGCACATCAGCCTCGGGCTTCCCTGTTCACATTATCAAAGAATCCCAATTCAAGTACAAAAGTTCCGTTCAATCAATACTGCACTCTCCAAGTAGCTATTTCAACTGTGAAAACCAATGCAATCTGACTTTAGACCAAAAACTAACCCACAAATGCTGTGCAGCCAAAAGGGTGCTTCAGTTAAAGATAGTCTTGGATCATTTGGATTACTGGTCATGGCTTCAAAAGATTGCAAGAAGATGCAGCATTCTTCAGAATTTTCAAATGGCCAGAACAAATATGCTGTCCTCCTATGTAGCGACCAGAGCAGATCTTCCCTTAACAATAGCAATGATAAGACCATTTATGGAGCATTTGTGGATGTGGACCCTCTTCAAGAGAAGCTTTCGTTAAAGACCTTTATAGATCATTCCATCATAAAGAGTTAGTTAGTGGAGGGAAGAGTTGCACCAGCGCTAGGTTTACCCTATATTGGTTGTGGAAGATGGAACCCACGTGCATGTCTAGGGCTGTCAATGGGTGGGGTTGGGTCGAAAATAGTCCAACCTATATTGACCCATCTCCATACAATGTAAATTTAATGACGAATACTCGACCCGACTCATACATGTTTTTAATTCGACTCCTATCACAAAAAGACATTGATATTTAACTAGGGGTGAGCATTGGTTCAGGGTCAACCTTGAATTGACCCTGGACCAGCCCGACCCTGGACTAGCCCAACCCTGCCAGTCTTGGTTCGGTTCTCAAGGAGACTGGGTTGGTCCTTGGTCCTAGAATTCCTGGACCAGCATTGTGCGGGTCGGTCCTTGGTCCTGAGAGTTATGTATTGGTCCAACCCGAACCAACCCCGATTTTATATATATTATTTATAATTTTTGTATATAGAGAAAACCTTGAAATAAATGGCGTCAACAACATTAAGCAGTTCTTTAGTGAGGAGTTCAAGTAATTTTACATTATTCTTTAATAACTTAGGTTTTTAATGTCTTTTACAGTGTTAATAGTCATAATTTACGAAAGAGGAAAATGTTTTTGTGAGGAGTCCTCACAACCTTCAAAAAGGCACCTTATGGCATCCTCTTCTAGTATTCATTTTCTTTTGTCTTTTTTGTCACTTAGTCTTCAATTTGCTAAAATTGAAAAAAATAACTTCTTTGCTCGCCACTTGACACTCGCCTTGCTCGCTTTGGGTCACTCGTGCTGCTCGCCGCTTGATGCTCGCTTGGCTTGTTGCTCCCCGCTCGATATTCGATGCTCATTCTGTTCGATGCTCACTCCACTTGACCCTCACCATTTGCCTTTCTTAGCTGATCTTGCTCATCATCGAACCTATTGGATCGGTACGGTCCTCGGTTGCCCTTTTAAGAAGTACAAAAAATGAAATAAAAAAGTTATTGGTTATTGACCTTGAAACCGGATTGAGCCTATTGGGTAAATCTGGTCCTTAATCATTTTTTTAAGGAGTACAAACAATAAAATAAAAAATTATCAGTTGGTCCCGGATTGACTCGGAACCGAACCGAACCCATTGGGTCGGTTCAGTCCTCGGTCCCAAGCTCAATAAGGTTGGTCCTCGGTCCCAAAAATTGAGGACCAACACTATGCGGGTTAGTCCTAGGGTTAAGGGGTGGACCGGTCCAATCTGGACCATGCTCACTCCTATATTTAACCAATTTAGAAAAACCCTCGCCCAACCATTGAACTCACTTTAAGCTATTCATGTGTATATTTACTTGGATAAAAACTCCACATCAAATTAAAAAAGTAAATTGACAAAATAAAAATGAGTAAATAAAGTAAAAAAGGTATAATAAAAAACCTACAAAATCAAATATTTATAAGGAGCAGTTCGATAAGCTAACCATAACTTATGAAATGGGTTTTGATTTTAGTTTTTGGTTAAATATAGATGGGTTTTGGGCGGTGCATAGATGAAGGAACAGGTTCCACAAGATTACCAAAGCATTTACCAAAGCATTGAGCCCACCTGGCCCTGGTATTTATACAAAGTTAGTGAACTCAGCAAATCTCTATAGCAAAAAGTCTCGACCAAACCCACCAAACTCAGTTTTTTCTTTTACAAACAAGTTCAAGAAACATCAATTAATATTATTCATAGACAACAATACTAATAAGACATTTCCAAGAAAAAGGTTCCTGCAACTGCGATTCAAAGAATGGCAAGAATAAGCCCAGTGAGCTAGCAAGAAAGCATCAACTTTACGGTTTTAGGGCAAATTCAACTAGGCTGATTGACTCGGTTTTAGCAGTAAGTTCTTCCTCAATTGAGAATACAATCTTCCACTGCAGGTAGCAAACCTGCAATACACTTGACTAGTTGAGAGGCCATGAACTACTAGTTCTCCATTTGGAATCAATTAAATCACCATCCTCGGAAACATCATTATCTGGCAAAGGAAGGTGCAATAAAAGAGTGATTGGAGTAAGTCATTCGACAGTCCCAATCTCAAACAATCAGCTTGTGACAATTGGTATCAGAGTGTGTTGTAGAGAGTGTGATTGAGAGGAGTTCATGGTGCACACTAAGTGTTTGGGAGAATATCGGAACAAGACACTGCCGTTGCTACCGTGGTTGGTGAGAAGGCCCAAGAAAAGGACACCCATGCAAGGTCCAAGAGAGCTTCCTCAAAGGATGTCACGACCCCCTTCAAAGAGAGACTCGCCAAATGAAATCAATGATGGACAAGTTATTCGAAGAAGAGAATGAGAGATTGGACGAGATCAAAGAATCACTCCTCTATGAATTTTCGGGTGTCGTGAACACTGTTGCCAGGTCAACGAACGAGAGGGGCGATGCCCTCAAAACCTTGACCAAGTTTGTCAAGAAGGAATTTAAAGCTTGCAAGTCCTTCATGGCAAGTGACCTAGAAGAGGTCAAAGATGGACTCAAGGCTTGCAAGACGGTCATCGTGCAAGTGGTAATCACCATGATGTTGAGTCCAAGAGTGGACATTCCCAAGCCAAAGTAGTTCAAGGGAGACAGATCCACCAAAGAGGTAGACAACTTCACAAGGGGCATGGAGCAATACTTCGATGCCATGGGAATCAAGGATAATGGGACCAAGTTAAGAAATACGATTATGTTTTTGACTGACGTTACTTTGCTTTGGTAGTAGCAACGGCACAACGATGAAAGGTAAGGTGCTAAATCGATCACTTGTTAGTCTGATTTCGTTGCCGCATTCCACGAGCGATTATTCCTAGATTGTGCCAAGAATGAAGCTTGAAGTAAGCTCCACGATCTCTCTCAAAAGGGAGATGTTTACAATTACGTGCGGGAGTTAACCGAGCTTATGTTGGAGATTTCAGATGTGACTGAGTCCAAGGCCTTATTCACATTCATGGATGGGCTTGAGCCTTGGGCGAGGGTGGAATTGGAACTCTGTGGAGTCCATGAACTATCGAAAGCTCTTGTCGTGGACGATTCCTTGATCGACCTCCAATGATTAGAAGAGCCCGAGTCCAAGGGAAATGGTGGGGGAGCGGATCAACACCATGAGCACAATAAAGATGAAGAAGGTGAGACTACTTGTGATCTAAGAGATCATAAGGAAAAATTATGGGGAGAAGGGGCCTCCAAACAATCCAACCTAAAGTGGAATAAACTCTAAGGTGACTTCAACAAAGAAAGGTACAAGAAACCACCGCCATCCCTATGCTTCTTTTGCGATGGGGAAGAGCAAAATCAATGCATTGCTTGCCATTGAAGAGGATGAGCCGAAGCAAGAAAAAAGGAAAGTGAGACTTAGGACCATAAAGGTTCTCAACTTCATTAAAGTGAAGACCCAATCACAGGCCAAAAAGAAGCCTACAAGCTCATTTGTTGTTTATGGAAGTCAAGGTCTATGGCACATCGCTCTATGCCTTAGTCGACACGAGTGCGTTGAGTATATTCTTATCAAGCAAAGCGGTGGAAAGTTTGGGACTTTGCGTGGAGCCAATTGGATATCGGTTCAAGGCAAGTAACACGGACAATATACCAACTGTTGGCATTGCTCGAGACATAGGACTACAAGTCCGCGGATGGAAGGGCAAGCTCTCCTTCAAGATAATTCCACTTGACAAATATGATCTTATCTTGGGTTTGGAATTTTCTGATATTGTGAGGGTTATGATTGACATAAGGACCTAGTCGGCGCAAATTGTTGGCATTGCTGGGGACATAGAGCTACGAGTCGGTGGACGGAAAGGCAAGCTCTCCTTTGAGGTAATTCCACTTGACATATAGGATCTTATTTTGGGTTTGGAATTCTTTGATAGTTTAAGGGCCATGATTGACATAAGGGCCAAGTCCATTGTCATCATCGACCCATAATGCCCATCAGTGGTATCTATGATCCATTGGTTGACGGAGACCAAGAACATCTCCACAATCTGACTCGTGGATGAATGGCTAAGAGTTGAGGAGTTCAAAATTGAGTCAAGCACGAAGCCACAACCACTGGGAAAGCCAAAGGTAGAGTTGGAATGCCCTACACCAAATCAACATGAGATGCAGGGAAGTGAACTTGGCGGACAGCATCAAGATAGCCAAACAGAAGAAGAAGCCAAATAGTCGAGAAGCCAGGAAGCCAAAATACAAAATGGCATCGGAAATAGAATAATCGACAACGTTCAAAGGAACCAACTATCCAAGCAAAAGGCATCGAGTCAAGAGCGCTGAGGATGTCGCTCAAATGGGTGGGGGAGATTATCACGGTCTCAAGGTTCTCCATGAACAAAGCATTGTGTACAATCCAAGAAGACCAGGCCAAGTCTCATAGGATTTTCCAAATATTCCCAAGGATAAGTAATTTGGTAGATATATCTAAGTTCTAGAGTATTCTTGGTATAATTGTTGGTAATTAGAAGATGGAGAAATGCAATCTCCACCATTAGATCGAGAGGAAATCTACGGTTGTAATGAGATGGGCTCTTGTATAAATAGGAGAGCTCTCTCTTTCATTTGTGTTGCGATAGGCGAGATTTACATGGTTCAGTCGTAAAGACCTACGTCCACGAGGAGAGCAGTAGCGAATTTCACTATAAATCAAGCGATACAAGGAGATTACACACTCAAGTCACTCAAACACTCTCTCGGTATTTCCCAAGCCCTAATTACACCTAATAACGCACGCAATGTTTAGCCCCGAAATTCCTCAAGAAATAATCTCTCAATCTCACGAAGGAATTACACGCAAATCTTACCACAAGATTTAATGGCTTGAACACTAAATCTTTCTTGGATGTAATTCATAGACAAGAACGACAAAGAAAATCCCTCTCAAGCACTCGACGACGAGACGGCGCTTCAAGACCAATTCTTCATGATCAACCTTCTTCCATCCACGGCCACAAGTATATATATATAAGTGAGACCCTTATTCTTTTGTCAACTTCTCATAGGATTCTGTTTCTTAACTTGCCTATTTTAACCAAATATATCTCTATATATTTTAAACAAAATCCAAATCCAAGTGAAAGTTGGACTTTCCTATTTCAGTGGCCAAACTCTCTAACGCAGATTCGAATTTTGAGAAGTTGATTTTCGGATCTTCTTTGCTTGATTTCGAACGTCCGCAACATATCCAATTTGGAATATTCGGAATTTCACATTGGACTCAAACTCGAGACATATTTTAACAATCTCCACCTTGGCTCGACGTTTGAGCCAAGTCACAATCGCTTCGCAAAAATTCAAACTCTATCGCTACTTTCCCATAGCTCCCGATAGGCTTAACCGCCACAGATATTATCCAAGTCCAAGCCTCACTTGAACTTCGCCATAACTGTGGACCTCATCAGAATACCAACTCCACATGCTCCTTTAACTGCTCCGCAAGGATTTTCCGACGCAACCTCCTTAACCGCAAATAAAGTAAAATCATTATTGCATCCATATCTGTTAGGAGATCGAATACGTACCTTGTCAATATCAGCTATTACAGCAACCATCGGCTCTATAGGCTCCACCTCGCTACAAGTACCATATGTGTCGATTACTTTGCTAGTACATGTATATGCTACCTCAAGAGTTTCTGGTCGCAACTCCACCTCAAGCTGAACACCGTCCAGATCTGTATTAACACTACCACAAACACTCCTAGCCAGAACTATTGGAGACTCATCAAGGGTAACTTATCTACTGTTAACAGGTGAATTTATATCTGGGCACCACAATCGATCACCCCGCTCACCTTGTGCATAGCCATGGAATATGCACATTGCCCTCCCATCGAGCTTACCATCACTCACTCGAAAATAATACGGGCAACCAAACATTCTAATAATAGAATAACTAGCAATGTTACCTGAATACACTTCTTCAGGAGTCCGCCATTTAATAGTAGTTGATGGGGATCTATTCACCAGGCAGCTTATCGTACTAAGCACATCAGCTAGGATTCTCCTAGCAATACCAGCACTGGAGATAATTTTTCGGGCCGTCTCTAGTAATGTTCTACTCATCAATTATGCAAATTGTTGTGATTTACTGGCACTAGTGCAATGTTTCACTGTGCCCTCTTTCATGCATAATTTATTTGCCAACTCCGAGTAGAAATCCATGCTATTGTCAGTCCGCACATGCTTGATCGACTTACCAATCTCCATCTCGATCAAAGCTCTCAACCGCATGATCCTGACACCAGCATCAAACTTGCACATTGGCATAAACACCCAGGTCTTCCTCGAGCAGTCAAAAGACTCTCGAACAGATGCATCCGACGTCTGTGCAGCGAAATTTGTCACTGTCTCACCTTGAAGTTTATACATGCCTCCATGCTTGATTCCTTTCATTATCACCAGAGCACCTCGAACAACCTTCAGAACTCCACCTTCTGAAGAATACCTGCAACTAGCTGAATCTAGGGCACCCAAGGAAATTAAGTTCTTTTTCAATTCTGGAACGTGTCTTACTCCAGTCAATGTCCTCACAATACCATCATGCATTCTGATTTTAACATCACCAACACCCACAACATCATAGTTAGCGTTGTTTCCTAACTGGACTTTACCATTACCCATGCACTGATAAGTGATAAACCAGTTTCTATTTGGTGTGACATAAAAAGAACAACCAGAATCCATAATCCATCAATCAAACAATGAATAATCAGTGACAGACAAGACATAATCAGTATTATCTGCTACAACAGCAACATTATCTGCAGAATCAACTATAATTCCCTTACCCTTCTCATTTTTCAGCTTAAGGCAATTCTTTCAAAGATGCCCCCTCTTGTCACAGCTCTAACAGACAACATCAGCAGTCCTAGATTGACTACGTCTGTTCATATTAGTACTACTCTTACCCACACGTGTTATAGATCTTCCTCTATTTTCACCTACTAAAGCAGTAGATATAGGTTCGCTAGATTCTCTTCTATGAATGTCCTCGCTTAAAATCAAATCTTGAACCCCATCAAACGTCAAACTTGTTGACCCAGAGGAATTACTAACAGCAGTTCAGTAGTATTCCAACTATCAAGCAATGAGGATGACGTAATCAAAGCACGTACCTAATCTTCAAAGTCAATCTCAACTGAACTCAATTGACTAACAATCACATTGAATTCATTAATATGATCTGCAACTGATGCACCTTCGCTCATCTTCAAATTAAATAGATGTCGCATCAAATAGACCTTGTTGATCGCAGAGGGTTTCTCGTACATAACTGATAGGGCTTGCATCAAATCAGCAGTGGTCTTCTCCTTCAATATGTTAAACGCGACGTTACGAGCCAATGTCAGCCGAATAACACCCATAGCTCGTCTATCTAGCAAATCCTAATCAGCTTACTTCATTGTCTCTGGTTTCTCCCCAGATAAAGGCAAGTGCAGTTTTATCTAGTAAAGATAATCTTCAATCTGCATCTTCCAGAAACTAAAATCCTTCCCATCAAATCTGTCGATTCTTACTTTTACTTTGTCTGTCGCCATCGATTCGCTTCAACTTAGCCAAGCCTGGCTCTTATATTACTTGTTGCAATAGGCGAGCGATCGAACAATAATATAGATAGAAGAAGAAAATAAATCGGACACCAGATTTACGTGGTTCAGTCGTAAAGACCTACGTCCACGAGGAGAGCAGCAGCGAATTTCACTATAGATCAAGCGATACAAGAAGATTACACACTCGAGTCACTCAAATACTCTCTTAGTGTTTCCCAAGCCCCAATTACACCTAATAACGCACGCAGTGTTTAGCCCCGAAATTCCTCAAGAAATAATCTCTCAATCTCACGAAGGAATTACATGCAAATCTTACCACAAGATTTAATTGGATTGAACACTAAATCTTTCTTGGATGTAATTCACGGACAAGAATGACAAAGAAAATCCCTCTAAAGCACTCGACGACGAGACGGCGCTTCAAGACCAATTCTTCATGATCAACCTTCTTCCATCCACGGCCACAAGATATATATATATATATATATATATATATATATATATATATATATATATATATATATAAGTGAGACTCTTATTCTTTTGTCAATTTCTCATAGGATTCTATTTCCTAACTTACCTATTTTAACCAAAATATATCTCTATATATTTTAAACAAAATCCAAATCCAAGTGAAAGTTGAACTTTCCTATTTCAGTGGCCAAACTCTCCAACGCAGATTCGAATTTTGAGAAGTTGATTTTCGGATCTTCTTTACTCGATTTCGAACATTCGCAACATTTCCAATTTGGAATATTCGGAATTTCACATTGGACTCGAACTCGAGACATATTTTAACAATTTGTATCCACCAAACATTTGAGCAATAAAAACATTCTTTCCCAGAGCTTCTTTCTTTATGATTCATGTGAGTGTCTGATCAATCCTTGGGACAAGGCTTAGCTTAGACACCCCGATAATCCAAGGAAACTTAAGTCACCACAAGATTCTAATCCCAAACAATTAGCTCGTGACCTTTGTATCTATTGCCCAAATATGATTCAATATCCATGTTCGTATCGGTTCTTCTATTGTTTTCCTTTCCATCGGTTTGTTCTGGGAATGATTCGATGAACATGTGAATGGGTTTTGGGTGATGCAGGAACGAGGACGTCGGTAGAAGAGTGGATGATTGGGAAACAGAATGCGGCATGGGAGAACGACAAATAGGCTTAATCGGTTTGGTAAGATTTAGGCTTAGTTTTTGTTATAAAATTAGTAAGGTTGGGCTTAGGTTGAAGTTTGGTAAGTTAGGCTTGATTTAGTCTGAATGAGTCTGGACTTAGGGTGATTTCGTTTCGGGTTTGTGATAGTCTTCTTAAGTGAACTTGGGCTTGGCTTGGTGTAATTTGGTTTGGGCTGAGTTTGTTCTTTAATGAGTTGGGCTTGTTTCTAATTGGGAAGAGGGCTCGACATGAAAATCAAATTGTGCCCAATTAGCCCAGATCAATGAGGCCAGCGTGGGGGCATATCTGGACCGGGCCTAAGGGCCCAGCCCAGGTCCTTTTTTTAGGAATTAAAATATTAATTTTTTTAAATTAAAAATTTTCGAAAATTAAAAAATCAGAATGTGGCTTGAAATGGGTGCCTTGATTAGAGTTGTTTAATTTTACTGCTGGACTTAGCTTAGTTTTAATTATTAATATGCTTTTAGTTTAAGGGATTTCAATTGTTACCTTGGATATAGCTTAATTTAATTAGATTGATTTTTATTAAAAGAATTAAACTCAATTTGAATTTAACTTATGCAGATCCTATCTTAAGCATCTATATATATTCTTTGCTCAATGAGTGTTGAGTTTTATTTCTTGTGCTTTACTTTAAGTGCTTTCAATACCTATGTATTTATTTTCTACACTTTCAATCCATTGAACATTTAGATTGTGTTTCGCAATCAAGATAAAATTCAGGATAGAATAAAAGTTATCTTATTATATGTTTGATGTCTGTTTAAAATAGGATAAAGTCAAATATAAGCAGGATATAAACTGGATAAAATTATCCCATGGGAGAGGTGAGATAAAGGTAGATAAACTTTATAACAGTCATAATAGGAAAATTATTTTTCTTGAATAACAAACTTTTTAAACACAAAATTATGTAAATAATATTTGAATGATAATATAAGAAATCCAAAATAACAAAAAATAACAATTTAGTTATTTTTATTTATATATTCGAATTTACTTATATTTTATAATATAAGTTCATTTTATAAATATATATTATAGAGAATAATGGAAAGGGAAAAAATAAAAAATAAAAAAAAATAAAAAAAGAGAGGAAAATAAAATAAAAAGAAAATAAAAATAAAGTAGGCAAAAATGTTGCAGGAGATTTTTACTAATACAAAGACTAATGCATAAAGAGGAAGTGCATGACATGTCTACACAATGATGTCTAGTCCATTCCACCACATAAGAAGAAGCAAATTTATCACTTGCCACCATATCGTGAAACAAATACACCACTAGATACTCCCATGTACCTTACCAAATTATAGTTTGGTAAAAGAACTTTGTTATTCTTCCCATAATGAAATTAATGTTTACCGCAAAAACTTAAGGAGCAAGGTGTTAGCCTGATTAGCAGACAGTTGCATAATGATGTGAATATATATGTAGAGAGTACATCCTCTATGCTACTAATCATGTTATTGCATTTAATAGGATAAATTGTGTCGACATTTTTCTGTATTAGATTGGTTGTAGCCAAATCGAGCTTAATGATGTTGACTACAATGCCCCAACTCTGACACCACGTTAAGCATACAGATAAATCTGTTAATTTTCTAACCAAAAAAACGAAGAAGTTAATTTAAAGGAACTCTATACTGGGTTAATCCATGTAAAATACCGCTAACACAAGCAAAAGACGAAAGAGATCACATTCAGCAACTTCACTACCTTGAATACATTATGCATTTGTTCCTCGGACACATTCTTGAGAGCATCTTGCTGCTTTCTTGATCCATGAGAAGTACACTATTAGTGCTATAACTTATGTACGGCACTCACTCTAGTACTAAAAGTTTCAGTCAGATCACGGCAAAAGAACGCTTCAAGTGCCATAACTTTGCACAAAGGGACACTTAAGTGTCATAATTTACGAAAAGTACATTTAAGTGCCAAAATCGGAGCAAAATAGATCACTTGAGTGCCAATTCGGCCAAAACGCTAACGTGGTAAAAATTTAATTTAAAACTAAATTTATTTAAAATATTTTAAAAATATTAAAAAAATTTTTAAAAATTTAAAAATTTAACAAATTTAAAATTTTTAAAAATTTAAAAAAATTTAAAAATTTTAAAAAGGTAAAATTAAAAAAAATTTTAAAAATTTTAAAAAATTTAAAAAAAGTTAAAAATTTTAAGAAAATTTTAAAATTTAAAAAAAAGTTAAAAATTTTAAGAAAATTTTAAAATTTAAAAAAAAGTTAAAAATTTTAAGAAAATTTTAAAATTTAAAAAAAAGTTAAAATTTAAAAAAAGTTAAAATTTTAAGAAAATTTAAAAATTTTAAAAAAGTTAAAAAATTTAAGAAAATTTAAAAAATTTAAAAAATTTAAAAAATTTTAAAAAAATTTTAAAATTTTTTTAAAAAAAGGGAGGCGGCCCCGATCGACCCTCCCCACCTTCCGGCGACGCGGGGGAGGCGGCAGCGGCGAGGGCTCTACCCTCAGCCACCGGCCGCCTTCCTCCTCCGTTTTTAAAAAAAAATAAATATAAATTATATTATTATTTTGTTTTAAATATAATTTAATATAATATATTATATTAAAATTCAACTTATACCAAAACAACGTTGTTTTGGCCGATTTAAAGGCTCTATTCTGGCCAACACCCGAAACGACGTCGTTTTGGTGCTAACATGGTAAAAAATTTAATATAAAAATTAATAAAATTTAATTTAAAAATAAATTTATTCAAAAAATTAAAAAATTAAAAAGTTTTGCAAAATTAAAAAATTTACAAAAATTTAAAAAAAAAATAGAAAAGGGAGGCGGCTGAGGGCTGAAATTTTTTGTAAATTTTGTAAATTTTTGTAAATTTTTTTAAAATTTTTAAATATTTTTAAATGTTTTAAATAAATTTATTAATTTAATTTAAATAAATTTTATATTATTATAAAATTCAAATTATGCCAAAACGACGTCGTTTTGGCCGAATTCGAGCTGACTCAACTCTCCGGTGAGGCACATCGGCGAGAAATATTAATATTTTAATGCCACGTATGATTTCCGGCCAACTTCGCCGGAGATGGCACTCAAGTGTCCCACTTTTCTTAAAATGTGGCACTTCAGTGTACCTTTCGTAAGTTTTGGCACTTAATTGTCAATTTTTGCTAAGTTATGGCACTTCAGGGGTCCGCGTGTTGTCGAATCACTTAAGTGCAAATTTTTTTGAAAAATGCTCATTTCAGTGCCAACGCCAATCTGGTTGGCCAGAAATCCGACGTGACAGTTTTTTTTATTAATATTTGAAGCCGACGTGGATTGCCGGAGAATACAATCAGCATACAAACAACAAAACGACGTCATTTATTGTCTTTTCCCCAAAATAAGAAACCCTAAATCCCCAAATTCGAGCAGAATTGGAAATTGAAAACCCTAAATCCACAATTTGACCCCAATTCGACCAATCGAGTGCATATTTCGATTTTCTCCCAAAGTTATCAGCTCACTTTTGCAAATGGAGGGTAGAAGTTTCAGCAGCGGCTCACATTCCTATAAAAAAAGCGAATTAGATGGTGAGTGTTACTGTTATTGTGGGTCATCGAGTTCGAGAAGAACATCTGGGACTCGGTTGAATCCCGGGAGAAGATTCCATTGGTGCGGCAGATATAGAGAAGGCTCGAAGTGCAAATATTTCAAATGGGTTGATAGGAAATTCTCTGATCGAGCAACATAGGTGATCTTGAAGTTACTTGAAGGTTGAAATCAACCTCCACCTGTGTTAATGGACGAGTTGGAGGACGTTGACTCAATGTAAGCTCAAATGAAGGGTTTAACATCTCTAATTGACCATTTGAAGATGGAGGTTTCAAGGCTGAAAATTGAAAGAATATTTTATCGAGCGTTGATTGTGTTCTTATTCTCTTGGGTAGTTTATTCAAATGCGAAGTGAGTAATGAGAAGAAATTTGTATGTCTACCATAATCGAAGATGTGGAATATGCACTTGTATTGGATTATTTATAAGTAAAATGTATTTTTGCTTTGTTGCAATTTTTGTATGAAGCAGAAGGTTTTGTTGTAATCTATGGTAGAAATGCAAGGTTGGAGTTGGAATGCATTAGTTGTGAGCACTTAAAAATTTTATTGTTTAGTTGTGTATTGTCAATGTTTGTTTTGGTTAGTTTTTACTTCAGATATAATTGTTTGCTTGCTGCATTTTTTATTTGGTAATGGTTTACTGGCTTGCTGCAACTACAAACCATGGCAAAATGGAAGGTTGGAGTTAGAATGCATTAGTTCTAAGCACTTAAAAGTTTTATTGTTTAGTTGTGTATTGTCAATGTTTGTTTTGGTTAATTTTTGCTTTAAATAGAATGGTTGCTGTATTTTTATCGTTGTAATGGTTTGCTGGTTTGCTGGTTTGCTGGTTTGCTGCAACTGCAAAACATGGCGAAATTAAGGGATGATAGCAAATTCACGATTAATCATTTCAGTGCCAAAAGTTGTAAATAGTGATCGCTTAAGTGCCAAGTTTTTATAAAAAGTGATCATGTAAATGCTAGTCGTGATTACAAAGTGATCACTTCTATTGCATAAGTTGTAAATAGTGATCGCTTGAGTGTTAAGTGTCAAACTTGCACTAGTCGTGGTGCATCTTGCATCTTGTTGTACTAGGGCATCTTGTTCTTGCACTAGTTGGGTTGCTGGTGCATCTTCTTGCACCAGCTCATACAAGTGTTGATGCAACAAGATACACCAGCACCCGAAATTGCATCTTGTTCTTGCACCAGCACATATAATTAGAACCCCACAAATAGCATCCACAACTTCAACCAGTAACACTATATGCACACATCTAAATCTAAAAATAATATCAACCTCATAAGAACATTGCACCAACAGTAAAAAAATATATAGCATAACTGATAATTGTCTTGCTAGCATTACTAGCCGAAACCAAGCTAAGAGAAAATAACAGAAACAGTTATTGTCATTGACATTGATTGATTGTTTATAAAAGAAAAGAAAAAACATATCTAACTTCACTCCCCAATCACTGAAGGTTCAACACCCTCTTAAAAAAAACAATGGCAATATGCAGGCAGCAACTACCATTAATGATATAATATCCAGCACCATCCTAAAAAAAGAAAACATAAAAAGAGAGACCATGTCCACAGCATCACATAAAAGGAGACCATGTCCAGCACCCTCCCATAAGTCAATATGGACAACACCCCGATCTCCTTTTCGTCTTGGAGCTTTGAATTGATTCATAATCTGAGCACTTTTTTCGAACTGGATGTGCAAATTCTTTAATTAGGCTTTTTGTCACCTCTTTTTCCTTGTTCTTGACAGTAGCTATTTTTGTTCTAGCACGTGTCATGTGTTGGTCCATATCATCACTATTGCTCCTAATCGTTGGTTGAGATGGAACTGGTGCTGGGTTCTTTTTGGATGGCTGTTTTGCAGCTATACCCGCTGTCTTCTTCTTTGAAGCACTCTTCTTTGGCTGCGCCATTGATTCTTGAGTTGGCCCACCTTAAGAGAGAAGTACCTCTGAAGTTCTCCTAGGCTACAAGAACATAGCGATATTGTCAATTAAATGAATTGAAGTACAACAAATTAAATGCATGAGGCCTACAAATCTTACATTCAAAATAGTCATTCCAGTGCGTTCATCTGTGTAAATCCCATAACCATATTGCCTTAATCTTTTTCCAAGAGCCCATCTTGTTCGCTGTGGTGCATCATTTTCAGTAGCAACTGGGGGAGCAACCTCTGCAACTTGTGCAGTTGCTCGTCTTCTCACTTTAGAAACACATAACAAATTTAAATTTCAGCCCATAAAAGACAAACACAGCGATGTACAACTTATATGATATTTTTTTCTCGTTTGCTCAACAGTGGACTCAGTTGTTGTTGTTGTCCTGCTCATTCCAGTCCATATTCCTGCACTTGAGCCTACAATAGGGTTTGTTTATGGCCCTTTAGTAGGCCTTACAACAATGTACTGTATCAGGATTATGACCAACTACAATGATTTGAATAATTAGACATCTACTCATTTTCATGGTGGGAAACAAATGGAGAAAAATTCTCAAATTACAAGTGCATGACAGAGGAAAAGCACAAGAGAAGTCAGTACACCTTGTCAACCATCAAACTTTATCGAATATGAACTGAAAAGTTACTGAGGCAAATAGGATACTTACCTTACAGTAGGGCTTTCTGTTTGCCCTTCAGTAGGCATTACAGCAGGGCCTTCTATCCTCCATTCAATAGGCCTAAGAAGAAGCTCTTCAGTAGGTCCTGTCCTTGGCACTAAATCAGCTTGGTGTTGAGGCTGCTTTTTTAGCTCACAACCTTTCTTATTGTGTCATTCCTTGCGGCAATAGGAGTATTTTATGTTTGCCCCAGTCCTACTCATCCTTTGACTTGATGCCTCTTCCTGTTGCATTCTTCGTCTTCTCTTTAGCCTTCCTATTTGCTTCTTCAATGGCAAAGGTAGAGGGCTTTCATGGTTTGTTGGCTCCCAAAATTTGCTGCTTCTGATAGGCTGTATTATGAATTGGTATGAAGTAAGGTATGAGCTTTTTTTGTACCGATTATGTAGGTAATCATCTGGGTTTTCTTACTTCATCTGAATAGCACAAATGGCATGGGCACAGGGAATTCCATTCAGTTGCTAGGTTCGGCATGAACACTTTCTTCTATCCAGGTTGACAACATACTTATCTTGATTTTGAATAATCTCATATCCATTATCTCCAATCCAAACTGGATGGCAGAACCTATTAGCAGCAATGTTTGCATCTAATCTCTTCATAATCCTAGGGCCACAGTCTCTAGTCCATTTCGTCGCCTCATCTTTTTGCCTATGCAGTCTAGTCATCACCATAACTCGAATATCATCAAGCATGCTGATGATTGGTTTGCACATGGCCTTTAAAATTCTCCCATTGAAAGCTTCACTGAGGTTGTTATCAACGATATCGCATTTGAACTCTTCGCTGAAGAAGGCTCGACACCAGTGCTTAGCTTTTGTTTGGAAGAGTGCATCAAAACCTTCCTTTGTTAGCTACAACAATCCTTGTTTGGCTAATCTGAAATTAGCCATGTTGGTACTCTTTGCTATCTGCCAGAACTGCTTCTACAGCCTATCTCATTTGAAGTTCCTTGACCAGTTTTCGTATATGTGCCTCGCGCACATTCTATGCTCAGCATGTGGCATCAACTCAGCCAATGCTGGAATAAGTCCCTACAAAAATTCAAATCAATAAATACAAGTCAGGGAAAATATGCAAGTGAATATATTAAAAGGGAATGAATTAATTGACAATGAAATTACCTTCTGTTAGTCGCTCATGAATGCCCATCCTCCCCATCGGTTATCTCAAGGTCAGCCATTAAATTTTTGAGGAACCAGGACCAAATATCCTTGTTCTCTATCTTCACCACTGCCCAAGCTATCGGAAACATTTGATTATTGGCATCTCTCCTCACAGTAGCCAACAACTCCCCCTTGCATAAACCCTTTAGAAAGCATCCATCCAATCCTATAACTCTTCTACAACTAGCCAAGAAGCCTCGTTTGCATGCATCAAAACAGACATAAAATCTATCAAATTTAGACCCAAGATCAGGGAGTAGTCTCTCCACAACCTCTACATATACCCCACTAGATGGGTTTTGAAACATGCATTCGCTAGCATAATCCTAAACCTGCGCATATTCTTTCTTATACCCACCCATCAATATTTTCATCACCCTCATCTTGGCTCTCTTGCATTGATTCCTTGACACATTAACCCCTACTTGCTCCTTCACTAACTGTTGAAATTGAAGACTCTTGATCTCGGGTATTGCTTTGATAGTGCTGAAAAAAATGCTTCGATAACCACACACTTGTTACCCTTTTATTGTTAAAGATAATTGGACAAGTATGCTCCTCCTGAAAGGACCTAATCTGGAATGACCCCTTCTTACTTAGCGTGCCATAGAGCTTTCATGAACAATTGGGTTGTGAGCACTTAGCTCTCACAAATTCCTTTGTATTTCTAATGAATTGAACGCTCCTCTGTTCACCAATGGAGTTCTTCAAACTAGTTTCCTTGAACTGTTTGGCATTGTCAAATCTCATACCCACAAACAAAATAGGTTTATCAACAGTCGGATCATAGTAAGGGTACTTACTTTTTCTTCGACGAGCAGGTTCTTCATCATCATTGTCAAGCTCATTCTTCGAACCAGCAACTTCATCGCCGTAGCTTTCTTCATTTTCACTTCTATTACCTTCAGCTGGAGCTCCATCCTTATTTACTAGCTTGGTCCTCTTTGCTGAAGTTCCAAGTTTTTTCCTTAGAAATTCCCTTTGCTTTTGTCTTGACTATGCGAGTTCATCATTATCTTCGTCACTTGGGAAATTTACTGAAGCCAAATATTCATCTTTCGATTCACTGGATAAAACAATTTCCCATTCTAATCCAATGAAGTCTTCATCATCCACATCTTCACCCAAATCTTCACCTAAGATTTTAGGACATCTCCCTGTTTGTTCATCTCTATCGATATGACTTCTCTCCCTCTCATTTTGCCCTTCATCTAACTTAAACTCATCCTTGACCTGATTACTCGCTTGAATAGGATTCCTCACTTCTTTAGTGGTGGTCTGCTCATCCCCATCCTCATCCTCACCATCCTCATCCTCATCCTCATCCTCACCATCACTATAATACTTAACATATACCTTAGCTTCTTCGCCGTGAAGATAATGGTAAATGATATACTTAATACTATTATCGTCATTAAAAAATCTCAAGCCATTCTTCAATTCCTTCCCAGGAACACAGTAATGTAGTTTTTGCACTTTGCATCGTAAAAAATACACCAAATCCCTCAGAAAATCAATATATGATGGCTTCCGAACATTGACATAGACAGTACCTTCATTTCCACTAATATATTCCCAATCCTCGGTTCCAATAAGAAACTCTCCACCATAGCAAACAATGACGCCTACCTGATTCGCGTCCATGTCGATGCTGCACCCAATGAAAAAAAAAAGAAGAGTCATTACTTGTTGGGACCACATGACAGAATCAGCAACTTCACATGCAGGTCATTGTCGTTTTGTTGTCAAGAAACAAATGTGACTAATCTCCCCAATTTGGTGCCTTCATAGAAACAAAAGAAACTGAATTGAATAAACAAAGTGAGGTCCCCACCACCCATTTTTCAATTCAATCACATTCGGTCCCCCACTGTTTCCCCCACAGAAGCAGTCCAATTAATTAAACAAATTCGGTCCCACCACTGTTTCCCTCCGAGTCGAGCCTCATTTTCCCCTTCGCGCCCTATTTTTCTATTCGGTCTCCACAAAAGAAAGCGAACGAACGATGGAACCCTCAATTTTTCTATTCGGTCCCCACCACTTTCCCCACCACTTTCCCCCTAAGCCGAGCCCTCAATTTGCCCTCCACGCCCTAACTTGCCCGTCAGAACCCTAAAATTTTCACTAAATTGACCCACGTAGAGAACATGACAAACCCGAGTGAGTAAGAGTTGGGGACGCAGCCAGCGAACAAACGTGAACGATGGCGCAACTAAAGCGGTGGCCAAGTGACGGCGAGCGAGCAAACAACGGTGGGGTGAGCAAGCTACGGTCGGCGGCGTCGAGCAAGAATCGTATACGAACACCGTTTTTGGCCGTAGTGAATCCACTCCTCTATTTTACAAAACGACGATCGTTTTGTAAGTGATCCATGTGGAATGGTAAAACAACGTCGTTTCTTACGAAGAAAGGAAAACGGCGTCGTTTTATGCCATCCATCATGGATAGTCTTAAGAATTGTTGATTTTTTTTAAAAAAATAAAATAAAAGCCACGTAATCATTTTGGCCAGAATCTCTTGCTGGTGGCACCAAAGTGATCGTTTTTTCTTCGATTTGGCACTTAAGTGATCCGACGGAAACTTTTGGTACCAAAGTGAGCGCCGTACACAAGTTATGGCACTGATAGTGTACTTCTCCCTACGAATAACATAAGAAGGGAGGAAGAAGTACCCACCCTTGCAATACCTATAAAGAATGTACCCATTTGCAAAACAAATGAGCCGAAGCTCGAGAGTCCACTGCTGCAGGAGCCACTGTTGCCCACCTGCCCAAGATCTCCTTCGAGTAGACAGCATTCAGCCACTCCTATAGCTCCTACTTGCCTCACTCCTCTGCCCAGGCCCATCCCCGCCTGCAGGATATCTCCGAGCTCCTCCGCATCATGGAGGACCTCCACTAGCGCGAGTTGCGCCTCAAGACCAAGCTCATTGAGCATAAGCTCCTCTCGATGTCCCTCCTGTCGATGCTAGAGGGCGTGATCTTCTCTAAGAACATTGAGATTGCCAAGTCAGTAAAGTGAATCGGCAGTGTCAAGGGCTCAATTTGAGGCCGTGACACCCCAGCACTTCACGACTAACGTATCTATTCAATTCTTTTCATTTTTAAGCATGTGGAAATGTGTAATGACAACTCGGTACACATTAATTTCAAGCAACACATGCAGAAATATAGAACTAGGCACTTTTATTTCTTCTTTATATATATTTTAGGTGACAGGATCGGGATACTCTGGGGGACAAGCACAAGGTACACTACTCTATACTACACCGAAAGGCTCCAGTAGCTACATCATCTCAACTTGGATGCTACATATGTACTATGTAAAATATTTTCCTCCCACAATACATCCGAAATCTTGACCTGGTCTTCCCAAAATGCTACTAATTTGAAAAATAACAATCAACCATGAGTGAGCACAAAGCTCAACAAGCAAACTACTGACCCATTTATACCACATAAGTCAATACTAGTACATACGAAGAAGTTTAAATATAAAAGGCAGAAGATTGTAATGACATCAACTTGCTTGAGGATCTTTCTCCAAATCAGGATAACAAATAAAAACATTATCTATGAAAACAGTAACCCAGTAAAGCTTGAATGAAATCTGGAAGCGAAATTGATAATCTTTATTGTGAATTGACCGCCTTCATTTTTCCGGGGAACCCTGTTACCTCGGGGCATCTCGGATCCATCCGACATCAAGAGGACATCTGGGGGAACCGTGTTACACCCTAGGCCCCAGGTATTTGGAGGAACCCAGTTACCCTTCCAGGCATCTTGCGCCCATGGCATCACGAGGTCATTTGGGGAACCGTGTTACACCCCCAGCCATCCGAGGGAACCATGTTACACCCCTAAGGTATCCCTACTACAACTCAAGGCAGCGTCATCCTAAAGACTAATTGCATTCACAAATCACACTCATTCTATGGTGCAGCAATTCAAATATCTCAAAAGACTGGTTGCAAAATACATAGTAGCAGTTTAGTATCTACCACCAACTATCCTTTATAGACCCGAGAAAAAATACAAACATTTAGTCACCCGTATTGGTTCAAAAGACTGGTTGCAAAACAAAGGTTTATCCAGAATTGACATAAAAAGACGGCTGGCCCGTCCGTAGAAATCAAGGGTATTTACCAAGCAAATCTCTTCGAAAAATCATGAAACTTCAAGTCAACGTGGATGAGACTTTGAGGAATGTTTTTTGTGAAGGATTGGAGGTCCATTTTAGCCTATATGGGTCCCAATAATTTTCTGAAGTTCAGGTCAAAATAGAGCACCAATCCAGATTGCAATCGGGTTAGGAAATCACATTTTGGACATTTAAATGGACTCCAAAAATCATGGAAAAATTCCACATTATAGTATAAGATGTTGTGAAGGAAACTAGTCCAAATTTTTTGTCAAAAGATTTGGTAGAAAATGGAAACCGAACAAAGGTTGGGAAACAACTTATAAAAACAATTTCGGATCCACAGAGTTTTTTGAAATATATTTTGCACATACAAAGTCCAAACAATCTGAAATTTAAGTATGTTGTAGGAAAACGTAAAATGCACAACTCTCATGAAGAAAGCCCTATCGAGTTTGTACCATAGAAATCAGAATCAAATTGGCAAAATCCACTGTACATAGTAAACCAAATTTCAACATGATCGCGCACCTGAATTCCATCCACAATTCATGGTATTCAAACTCAAATGCACTTAAATCTTAGCGACCAGCATTTCAACAACCTATTAATATACTCAAGGTACTAAATTATAAAACTACTTGCAACACCAATATCCTGAAACCATTGATGAACATAATCAAGCACGTATTCAATCGAGGTGACTAAAACTCGAGGAGATTGACCACGACGCACAGAAATTAACCTACGTAACACAAATGGGCAATAATTCCCTTGCCTTTAGTCCAATGCAAGTGTCGACACGATTTTGGCGAGATCTTGGAAGCTCGGTTGTGGTCGGTCGTTCGTTGATTCGTGACAAGTCGATGGGGCGGCTTGATGACAGTGGGGGTGGCGTGAGCGGAATGAAGCTAGAACGAGGGCTATGATGCTTCTAGTTGGGGGTGAAAATGAAGAAAATTGGTGATGAAACCTTGAGGTTTACTGAAGATGCCATTGAAAGGGTGAAGGGGCTAGTTTTATGTTAATTCTCTACCACTTTTCGCATTACCTAAAGCTGGGATTTCGGCCATGTTTGAGATCACTAGGCAAATAAAAAAAATCAGCTGAACGTGGCTTGTTTTGGAATTTTAATCACTCATCACTGCCTTGGGTTTCCTTGGTCAAAGGTCTTCGATCGTGGCTGCCCCATGGAGAAATACGTGGAGTTGGACATGTCTTGTTGGTGGGGGGTCTTTGTCCCTCTCTTTGATAGCAAGGGCATGGAGGTGGTCAACAATTTAGTCGTACAAGGAGAGGCGGCTGGTATTTCGGGACACGGCTGATTTGGGCTTTAATATCGCAATTATTTCTTCACTAATTAAGATGAAAATCTGTCATTACTATGGGAGGGACGAATGGAGAGAAAGAAGTGGCTTGATGGTGTGGCAATGACGGGTTTCATACTCCGTAGTGCTCGATTTTGTTAAGTGAGAACCTGGATATCACAAATCTCCCCTTCTTAAGAAATTTCATCCTCGAAATTTGGGCGTCCTTTAAACTCAGCTGAACAAATGAAGGTATTGTCGCCTCATTTCTTCCTCGTCCTCCCATGTCGCTTTGTCTATATCATGGTATCGCTACAAAACCTTGACAAATGGGATTACCTTTGTTCGAAGGACTTGTTCCTTTTGATCCAATATTTGCACTAGCTCTTTCATGTATTTCACTTTCTCATCCATTTCAATTGTTTAATAGTCCAAAATACGAGTGGGGTTTGGCTGATATTTCCTTAGCATAGATACATGAAAGATGTGTACGTTTGCCAACTTAGCTTCTTTCAAGAATCTCAAATGGTCCAATGAATCTTTGGCTTAACTTGCCCTTCTTTCCAAACCGGAATATGCCTTTCATTAATGACACTTTTAGGAAGACGTGGTCTCCCACGTTAAATTCTAGAGGCCTTTTACACTTGTCAGTGTAACTTTTCAATCTACTTTGGGCCATCTTTACTTGATCCTTAATAGTCCTTAAGGCGTCTGAGGTGACTTGCACCAACTCTAACCCTGTTAATTTTCGCTCACCTACCTCATTCCAATGTGTCAAGGTTCTACTGGGCCTTCCATATAATCCTTCGAATGGGACCATGCCAATGTTTTGCTAAAAACTATTATTATAGATGAATTCTATTTCGCATAACTTCTCGTCCCAATTACCTTTAAAGTCAACCATGCAAGCTCTTAACATGTCTTCCAGTACTTGAATTACTCTTTCTAATTTTCAGTTTGTTTGCGGATGGATGGTAGTAGTGCTAAACTAAAGTTTAGTCCCTAAGACAGCTTGGAGGCTTTGCCAAAAGTTCGATGCAAACCTTGAGTCTTGACCTGAAATTATAGTTACAGGGACTCCATGCAAGTGCATGATTTGCCTTACATATATTCCCACATATCTATCTATCGAGTAATCCATTCGTATAACTAGGAAATGGGCGGATTTGATTAGGCAATCTACTATCACCCATATAGAGTCACGACCATTCAATGTTCTAGTTAATTCTTATACAAAATTTGCTGTTATATGCTCTCAATTCCATTTAGAAAGGTCCAATGGCTTTAACATTTCTGTAGGCTTACGATGTTCTGCCTTCACTTGTTGATAGGTCAAGCACTGAGAAACATGCTTAGCAATGTCAGTCTTCATCCCATTCCATCAATAATATTGGTGAAGGCTTCGGTACATATTTGTATTTCTAGGATGGAGACTATAACTACTCCTATGTGTCTCTAACAATTTTTTTCCCTTTAATTCCTCATTGTAAGGCATACATAGGCATCCATGAAATCTTACTATTTCATCAACCGTAACTTGAAAATCCAACTTCTTTCCTTATATTAACTTTTCGTGAATTTCTTTCATGATCTAAGATTGAATTGTGATAATAACTTAATCTTTTGTAGAGTTTCAAGTTCCATGCTAAATGTAGCCATCGCACAAATTCAAGCTCAATGATTCCACTTCTTGGTCAACCGAACACACCATCTAGCTGAATCATCCTCACACCTTTGTCATTACAAATTCAAGCCTAAAATCACCAAAATTGACACCATTAACAATTCATTTGGCCTAGTCCAACCAAGCTAGTCACTATGCCTTTGCTGCAACGTAGCTTCAAACTTACAATACGACACCATTAAGACAATGCACCAAGATAAGAACATCTCTAGTTTCCATCGAGTATCCCTCAAGTTCCCAATCTAAATGATCATTGCTTAGACTAATCACTCATCAAATCCCAACTTTCGCTATTTCACCTTGGAAAGAGTATTAACCACAATTGATCATATTCACTAATTCCATAGAACCTTTTTAAACTGAGACCATCACCTAAAATTAGAAGTTGATCATTATCGATTAAACCTATTATTCCGACATATAAATCATAAGTAATTTGATGTCTCATATGACCACTCAAACTCATGACCTCCAAGATCAATCTTTACATACAAAATACCTCCATGCAATGTATCAAGACCTTCAATGAGATCCTCTAATAGGACATCACAACCTAACTCAACAATCATAACTTAATCCTCAAATTCAAAACTCGCTTTCTATAAGTCATAACTTAAACCTTGTAGTCAAATCCATCTATGCCATCGAAGTTTATTCATTAAGACTTACTATAATATAACCATTGCCTATAACCTTGCGAATAATATCTAAGCACCCTAAAAGATCATAATTTTCATCAAAGCCTAGCTAAGATCTAATGATTCTAAAATCATTTCTATCATGAAGGAATTCAACCAATACTAACATTAACTTGGGTGACCACACATACCCTTCCTTGAGTTGGGGCCATTGTGGGTTTCCTTGTGGGGGTGCTTCATCCGGACATAGCTGCGTTGGTCATGTTGAGCCAGCATTCCTTCATGTCCTTTCTTGCGGACAAATCCTCCTTATGTGGCCCTATTGTCCACATCCAAAATATCTCTTTGGATCTTGACATGGCCTTGGTCCATGTTGTTCACCATACTTTTGACATGCATCATTTCCATATGGCACCCGGTTCAAAGCTAGACCTTTCTTGGCTCCCCGTAGTTTCAAGAATTTCACTTCTTACGAAGGGTACTTGCTGGTTCTTGAGATGGGTAAGGTCTCTTGGCATGTCGAGCGTAACTTGTGCCATTCATCGTTTGCTCTCCGCATGCTCCCTTGTTAGTTCTTGTTCTACAAGCTAAGCTTGCTCGTAAATTTCATTATAGTCCTTGATGTTGATGGACACCAATTGCTTCTTGATGCCCTTCCTTAAGCCCTTCAAAAATCTCTTGGTCTTCTCCTCTCAATCTTCCACTAATCTAGGAGCATACATGGAGAACTTGGAAAATTTGGCTTCATATTGGTCCACATTTAGCTCCTTCTAACTCAGTTGGACAAATTCTATATCTTCACCTAATTTTCAAGTGCATATAAAAAAAATTATTATTATTTTTAAATTATTAATTAATTAAATTAAAAAAAGAAGAAGGGGATGCGAGGGGGCCGGGTCGGGCCGAATTTGGCCTTGGCCCAACCCAGCCCTCCTCCTTTCCTCTCTCCCCTCAGCCCAGCCCGTGCCGAGTCTTCTTCCTCCTCTGCCCATCTTCGCGAAAAACCCTAGGGACAACAGAGAAAAGAAACGGCACAGCAACACAGGGGAGAGGGGGGAGAAACATAGGTGGAGAGAGAGCTCGATAGAACGAGAATAGAGAGAGAGAGAGAGAGAGAGAGAGAGAAAAAAGCAGAAAGGCATCGAGCAGAGAAAAGAAAGAGGGGGGGGAGACCTGCTGAATGGGGAGAACAAAAGAAAAAAGAAGAGGAACATAGTGAGGAAAAGGATCGAGAAAAGAGAGGAGGGAGGGCTCGGCGAGAGAGAGAGAGAGAGAGAGAGAGAGAGAGAGAGAGAGAGGGAGCTAGAGAAGACTCGCTATCGCCGATCCTGCCGTCACTGTTGCCGGACCAACCGTGACTGCCGCTGTCTCCCCAGAACCCAAATTTGGAGTAGAGGTGCTGGTGTGAAGAAGCAACGTAGCAGAAGAGGAGAGAGAGAAGGAACAGAGGGGAGGAGGGCAGTAGTGGCGCTGCCTGACGCCGTTTGAGCCGTTGTCCTCCTTGCCGCCTCAACCCAACGTCGTCCGAGCCGAGCCGCCGCCCTCCTGCCCGACGCCCGAACCTTCGCACCATTGCTGCCGAAACGCCGAACATCCGCTAGCACAGCCAGCAGTAGCCCGAGCCACCGCCGCGCCTCGCCTCGACGCCAGAAGCCGCCGCTCCTGCGCCTGCTACAGCCGCGACAACCTTGACGCCTCCCTTCGCCCGGTGCCTACAACTTGCAGCCGTGCGCACCTCAGCCCGTTGTCGACGCTACAACAGTTCGCCACCATGCCTGAGCGCCGCCCGTCTCCACCCACGACGACTTGACGCCGCCGCCGTGCCTCCACCTGCAGAAACTGTGTTCACCATCGTTCGCCACTGCTGTTCCGCCACTGTGCTGTCTCCATTGCTTCCCAACCGTTGTCGAGTCAACGTTGTCGCCGTCGACGCCATCAGGCCCGTCCGTCCGCCTAGTGACACCTTAGCCACGAGCAAGGAGAGGGATGTTCGTTGGGTCGCGGCCGGGTAGGGTTTCGGACCAAAACCGGGTCAGGCGCGGTCGCGAACCGGGTAGGGTTTTTGAACAATTCAGGCTGGATTTGAGTTGTTTTTTTGCATGTGGGCTTGTGGTTTTTGGGCTTATGGGCTTATGGGCTTTTTTTTTTTAATAAAAAAATTAGACCGGACTGGGCTTGCACATTAGGCCCAGCTCGGCTAGGTTTCCGCCTGGCCCGATTTGGTCCTAGTTCGAGCCGTTCGACCCGATCTTGGGCCCTTTTCACTAAACCGGGTCAGACACAAAACGTTTTTTTTATTATTATAATATTATAATATTAAAATAATATTTTATAAAATAAAAAATATATTAAAAATAAAAAATAAAAAATAAAAAATAAAAAATAAAAAATTCGAAAACTATAAATATGTAGGTTTTGATTAGGAATTGCTATGTTTTGCTTTTTTTTTTTTTTTTTAGTATAATTAGGCCTTTATTTGCTTGCATATTGATTATATCTTCTGTTTAATTTGCATATTTAATTATGTTTAATTGCACTTGTTCAATTTTACTGCAATTGAGATCTTGGTAGCTGTGGTTATTATTTTAATGATTACGCACCCGCATGTTCACCTCACATGTTAGTGGATATGTATAAAATCAATCCAAATTGCCTGATAAAAAATATTTTCTTTTAAAATGAACAAGATTAGGTACCAAAATGGCAATAATTGATCAATTAGTGTAATCAAGTCCTCGACCCTAGATTCTCTGGTTGCGTAGGAAGCGAGGTATACTCCCATGTCTCACTTGGTTTCTAGCAGACCCCAATAGGCTAGTGGCGACTCCTTTTTGCAAAATTCTTAAAAATACCCTAATGTCACGCGAGGTATGGGCTTGGGAGAGCCCGCACCTAATCATGGGCCTTAGGTCCGTCCTTTAAGCAATACTCTTAAACCTTTTCCCTCCCCCGAGAGATAGGTTGCGACAGCTTGGCGACTCCACTGGGGACTTGGTTTTAGACTTTAGAAGACTTAGGCCTAAATCTATGTTGTTCAAAAAAATAAGTTTTGTTTGGCAGCGAGGATATCAGGTACGTCCTTAACATGAGTGTTAAATATTTTTGCAGTTGAGAGTTATAAGGGGAGGAGTGATTGCTAACCCTTGTTTTGTAGGAGGTGTAGGAATGAATGGTTTATTTATATATGAAGTGATGATTGCTTATAAACTGTCATGCCTATGTCCCCTGCATTGCACTACACCATAGCACACACTACCTACCGCCGGACCTGGGTCGCATTGGACCACTTAGGATGGTGTGAAGATGGATACCACTTCGACTACAACCATGTAGTACAAGTCACCCATCTCTACCCCAAAATTTCTTTCTTCATGTCAAAGGTACCCACCCCGGTCTACAACCGTGCAACACGGGTCGGTTCTTTGATGAAGCCGGAGTCATGGGTAACACGACCTAGCCGCGATCTTGCTGGTTCAGTCCAGTGATCTTATGACTCCATTTTGAGCCGCATAGAGTAGAAATCGAACCACATCGCATGTGCATGTCTATGTAATTTAAACAAAAAAAAAAACAATATAGACAAAGGTTGGCACCCATTGTAAGTATCATTTTCCTTTTTATTTGCTCATTTTGTATTGAACCTCCATCTTGAAATTTGAAAACATCAGTTGATTGCCCTCGGTGCTGTAGGCTTATAATTGAAAAATTGGCAATCATTTTTGACAAATGAACATTGAATGCAAGTTCTAAATACTTTGATTTGGCCCCGTTGAACACATGATTTTGTTTACATTTCTAGTTATGGGCTAGAAATCATTTTGGAAAAAAAAAAAGCCTTTTAAGTTGTGATTTTATATTTGGGGCACAAAAATTGAAATTGCATTTTTTATCAAATTCTCTCATTCTCACATTTTAGGACTAAAATGCAAATAATTGTCTACAAATTTCTCAAAATAGAAGTCACTTCAATTTTCTAGGAGTAAAATCACAAATCAATCCTTCAAAAATCAATGACACTTTTGCATACGGAACTTGTGGAATAAAAGTGGACATACGATTGATGGCCGTGAATTGATTATTTTAATGATGTCTTCTCTTATGATAAAATCTTGACAAAATACAAAAATCCCATAGTAAGGACTATGGGGCATGTACCGTCGCCTCGATTTTGTTGTAAGAAGCAACCTCATTTTCTCATTCACATACTGACATTGTCTTTTTTTTTGCAGGTTATGCGTGATGCTCCTTGACGTTCTCGTGTTTGACCACATAAAGAAATGAATTCTAGAGTTAGGACAAAAGTTGATTTTTACTCTTAATTATGCAAGAGTTTCTTGTATTTTATCATTGTTTTTATTCTTGTGAAGAATCATGTTTTCCATTTTGGATTTTGATTGCGAATCCAATTGATGCTTTTGTAAATCATGCAACTCACATTTTTGAGTAATTAAATTTGATTTCATAAAAAAACATCATTCTTAAAAAAAAATGCTTGAAGTATTTGAAATGGACCATTGGAGCTGAGTTGTTATACCTTAGCTTCGAAATATTTTGAAAAAAAAGAGTTTCGAGAAGGATCCGCGTAAAATTTTATCTCTTCACTTAGTTGCTTCCTCGAGTTAGTCCATAAATAATCCTTTGAGATGGTAAGGTTGTAATTGTTCTAGTAGGAACTTTTGATATAACAACTCATTTGTTCATCCATTTTTGTTAAATAGGTAAAATAAAGGGACGTGTATAGTTCCTAAATGATTCCCAATTGAGCAAAGAAATAACATGTCCAATCTTTTCTTTGTAGACAACAAATGGACAACTAAGGAACAATGTCCCCAAGTGTGGAAACAATGAGCAATCCTCATCCTTTCAAAAGAAAGATCTTGAAAAACACATCTAATGATCCATATTTAAGTTTTTCAAACTCCTTGTCAATTAAATGTCTCTTCGAAAAGAGCATTTGAAAAAGCAAGAATTGAACTTTGTAAATTGTTGTATGCAATAAAGAAGTGATTTTCATGGATAAAATCAGGGCCTCATAGCCATTTTTCAATCAATCCTAGCCACTCCAGCAAAGTTCATACCGGAAGAACAAAAACACATGAAGGGTAAATTGTATCGATTCCAATTGCTCATTTTGATAGCGTCTCAGACATGATTCTTTCTTTCCTTTGATATGAAGACATCAAACACTTAAAGGCGAATGCAAGGGAAGGGTATTTTTGAGTTACCACACAAAGGTGAATCCAAGATATGTTAGTGCCCAAAGGATGAAAGCGAATGAAGGGTAATAATGTATCGTTTCCAACATTTCAATCCCTAAAAATTTTTGCACTAACATATTATTTCACATTCTTTATAGGGTTATCGAGTCACCATGCCCCAAGTAAGTACCCTTCTTCTAAAAAAAAAAAATTGGAGAATTTCCATTACGAAAAGAACCTTTGGCGCTTTCCTAGAGACAAGCACAAAAATGAATAATTGAGAAAAAAAATTCTACAAACTTTTTTAGCATCGTTTTTATCTCAAAATTGTTTTTTCGTTTTGTGAGTTATTCATTTTGAATCAAATTTCCCTATGGAGATTGATCTACTCAGATGATCTCGATAGAGTGAGATGGAGACGTTAACCATGCCAAACAAGATGTGCGTAGGATGAAAAAAGGTAGGCCATTTCCAAACATATCCTTCAAACACTTTTGAGAGTTGAGTGAAAAACAACTTTCTCTTAAGACGAATGATTCATTTGCATTGAGCACAAATATCGAAATGATAAAAGCGTTTCCTTCATCAACCCCAATTATTGCATTAATCTCTTGCTACCCCTTTGGGCCGAATGAGGATGATCATTCAAAGTATCTTTGTCGAGAACAACCCTACATTGGGGTAGCATAGGAGATTACGGTCGTGTTGTAGAGCGAAAGATTGAGAAAGATTCTATTGCTTTCACTTACATCAATCTTCTGGTGATAGCTTCAGAGGGATTCTCATCAAGAGCTTGACTCATCCCAAGGTGAAGAAGTGTCATGCCCCGATCCTTGAGCGTGTGTCCATCTCTCTCTGGTCGATAAAAATTATGCAACTTCCCAGGACGAGTCCCCGACCCCTTTCATTTTATTGCACATGCGGAAGTAAAAATAAATCCCCTGATAGTAATCATCTCGGGATAGGAAAGCAGGACATCACATTCACAAACAAACCACACTTTTATAAACATACTGAGTCATTTTCACAAGTCTATAACCAAAAGACTAGTTCTCAAATAAAGGCTGTTCTATCTAACCTACTCTTTAGGTCACTTAGCTCAGCTTTAGGTCCTCCCTCTATGGCTTGAAAATTTTAAGCCCGCAACGGGGTGAGATATAAATCTCAGCGAGTTCACGGTCTAAGCCTCGATTAAGAGAGAAATACACCTAGAAGGATCCTAACCACACAACCACTCAATTAGCACAGAGGATTTACCTCGCCTCAATTCCTTCCTGCACGTCAGCATAGTTCATATCACATTGCATATAATCAATAAACATAACAATTGGAACACCTCATCAATTCAATTAATCACAAGGGTCCTAATTATAAGGCCAAACCGTTATGACACGTCCTATTCCATGCCATACAGTTGTGGTCTCATAATCGGGTGCATCAGACTCAACAATCATGCATTCCAATTGTTAATTACACCCCTTAAGGGTATGGACAACTCTAAATGTGGTAGTCTTCTGGCATTACCAGGCATCGTCTCACCTCCTTTGAGCACGTCGATGTCTCTTAATTAGACGGCTTACCCGAAGGGGCGTAGGTCCAGAATCTAATGCGATCCGAGTCCTAATGAATGGGTAACGTCCGGCTTAACAGCCTAGGACGGTTTCTCTTAACCAACACACGATCAATCAATCTTGGCTCAGGACACTGTGCATTGCACTCAAATGTCTCAATTAAAATAGTGAATCTGGCTTATTTTCTTTGTATTATAAATACACGGTAAAATAGTCGGGTGTGGGTACACGGTCAATTCACACTAGAAAAATTGATATCCTCCAATTTGAAATCCCACTGGTTTATATAGTGTATAAAACTATTTTTGGTGTTAAAACCCGACACCCGAGATTTTTTGAATAAATAATGAATTTCACAAATTTTGGAATTAAATACTCAAAATTACAATCAGCACTCGATTTGCACAAATTAACATCCAATTGCATAAACTGAACATGCCATTGCAATCAAGACAAAATTCCGATCACCCACTATTCCAAGTCTAATTTCCGGAAAATAATTAATAATTAAATAAATTACCATAAATTAAATAAATTACAAAATAAATAAATTTAAAGCATTTAATTGAATTAAGCTAAACTAACTAAACTAATTAATCTAACTAACAATTAAATCTAACCATCCTATTTAATTTAATTTAAGTACACGGACTAAATAAACTAACTAACTACTAACTATATACTTAATCTAACTAATCCATCCTAAGCCTAATTAACATAATTAATCTACCAATTAGCTAACTAACACACCTCTAAGTGTCATTAGCCCACTAATTAAGGATTAGAATGCAACTCACCGGTTAAGCATGAAAATCAGCTCACGGCGACGGCAGCGGCAGCGCGACGGCGGCTGAGATCCGGGCTCCCGGCGAGGCCGACGAAACGCTTGGACCAGCTGAAAACGGCCAACGAACTTGCTGTTCGGGCTAAGAAAATCGGCACAAAAACTGTTGGATTCGGTCTTGAATTGTGAGGGGTTGAAGTGGGTCTTCGAGTGGTTGGCTTCGGATGGGCTTGGGCCGCACGAAAGAGAGAGAAGACACGGCTGCTTTGGTCTTCGGTGGGCTGCTTGAAGCTCACGGACGTGAAGAGCGTGGGCTTGCAGGCGCTAGATAAGGCTTCGCAGGTGAGGTGGCGTCCAAATGGTGGGGCTTTGCGGTCAAATAAGCCTTATTGGTTGACTTCTACGGAACTGAAGACACGAGAAGGGGATGCTGGTCTTCGGTGCAGCTGGCATGAGAGGGGTTCAACGAGAGAGAGAAAGTGGAGGGGAAACCATGGAATTTTGCTTCGGTTTACTCGAAGGGAAAAGGAACAAAAAGGAAATAAAAACAGAAGAGAACAGATTGAGAGAGAAGCAGAAGGAGGGAAGCTGTGGAGCTGTCGGTTAAGGCGGTGGCGCAAGAGAGAAGGAGACAACGATGGTGGCCTTCGGTTGCAGAGGAGATGGAGGGGGAAATGATTGTGGAGCAGAAGCTGGAGGCGTCGCACGAAGAAGCAAAATGGAAAAGAAGAAAGGCAGAACAGCTAGCTCGGTGAAGCAGAAGCACAAAGAGGATAGGAACGGGGAGGTGCTCGAGAAACTTGGGAAGAAAGAAAGGGAAAAAGTCAGCAAGCTATCCAATACATTTAAGGCTTGGTCCCTTATTTCTTTCTAGCTTAAAATTCCATAAATAAACCCATTTTGGTGCCAAAATGCAACCCTTCTCTTTTGATCCGAATTTCTCTTAATTTAGACTTCAATCTCACTCTCAATTTCTTAAATTCGAAATCCAATTTCATCGAAGAAAAATCCCAAACATTTCCACAAATTCCCATCACTCAGTAGCTTGGCTTAGAATCCCAAATTCCCTTCAAATGAGCCCATCCGAATTTCCGTTCGATTTTTTGTAAAAATCTCGGAATCTCCGAAAAATTTTCGGAAAGTGAGTTGACGTTCCTAAAATGAATCATGATATGACAGAACTTCCAATTTCTGAAATTGAGTTCAATTTCGCGGTTAATTTCAATCCGATGTGATTTTAGTGTGTCCCAATCTACCAGGTAGCTTTTACGAATTTTTAATGCAATTGACCCGTGGTCGATTATTTTTGAGCCACAACGTACATCTTTGACAAATTGATGACTCTCGGTTGTCGTGAAAATCTCGAGATTTCAAATACGGACATCAGGTACGAAAAATGACAGAAAAATCGGTCTAGTGCCATTCGATAGAAATTTTGCAATTAGGTGGAATCACCCACGCGCTAATCACATATCTTTATTGAATCAACCTATCTCCGATTCCTGATCAATTTTGACGGTACCGTAATGACCCTTGTAGATTAGCACGGTCGAGTAGTCGATTCCTGTTCGAATTCTCATGTCTATTGCGTTTAGATTCCTTAACGCTTCACCCGATAGACTAGTTAACTCCTGAGTGGCCAACTCAGAGAAAAAGGCTATAGGCACGTCGATGAAATGTCCATTTCATCTCATGGAAATTAGACTCGAAAATCAGAATGTCACAAGAAGAGCATTTCCTTCTCTACCCAAACACTAATATCCGTTGCTTTAACCAATTTGGGCATGATTGTTCATTTCTAAACCCCGAGTGGTGATCATCTCCCTTCACTGGGGTAAGGCATAAGAATTGACTAAATACAATTGATAGTTACGAGAAAATGTGAAAAGCATCTCGAAAGTCATAAGAGCTATAAAAGTTCACAGAGCAAAAAGTTTGACAAATTATGGGGCATGAAAAAGCAGTGTTCCTAGTAAACGTAAGGCCAATGCCAATAAAAAAAAGAGCCAAAATGTTGCATCTTATGTGAAATTTTTTTTATCAAAGTCCAAGTGCCTATGTAAAAAAATCATCGCAAGTGCAAAGGAAATTAGAAAAAGGAGCAAAGCTCCCATGCGGAAATGATTAGTCAAGGGACTTTCGAGATGTGCTGTGTTTCAAAAGCCAAATGCTTTCGAAAGGTCGGGTGACCTGGTCATGATGGCATGATGATCACTAACTCTTAAAAACCCTCTTGAAAATTTTAAGCCTTCCGAGCTTTTCTTGAGCCAACTTTACAATCCTATTCCGAAGTCTCTTCCGATTGGGATGATTTGAGTGAAAATGAGAATACCATCAATAAGCTATTGCTTGAAGGAGTGGGAGTAATTCTATCTTGTCTTATCTTCTAAGTTCTCAACTTGTAAACCTAATGAAGATAATGACAAATGTTCCTTTATTGGCCTCAAAGCAATAATCCCTTTGTGTAAGCCCTAACCGAGCCTATATTGCGGTCCTTTCAAAAGACCTTTTTGATCGATCAGATTGTGCTCAGCGCGAATGTTTGTGAAAGCCTTTGACATGGGTTATGTGAGATACCCTCAGCAATTAGCTATTTCCCACGCGAATAGAAGGGATCAAGCGGCCATTTTATCGAGAGTGTGTGAGAAGCCCTTTATGACTAAGAAGCTCTAGTTTGGCATGCTTAATGAGCCTTTTTCACGAGTCATAGCCGTTCTAAAAGAACTTGACTCAGAGAATTTGATGATTAATGATATACTCCCGAGCAAGATGACAGTTTTGTGCCACGTGACGCTGATTGACATTGAATGGTTTTCTAAAGTAGTTGGACTTAGCTAGATTAGCTTGTTCAATTAATACTGCGATATTGCCAATAACTCTCTTGATGACGCCCCTAATGACATTTGCTCAAGTTGAGTTTGATAGGATTTCTCAGTGAAGCCATGCAGTTTTCAAGGGGTTAGCGGGTGCTCCCTTAAAAAAACAATGGTTCGTGGGTCTATCCTTAAACCACACGGTCCGTGGGTTAATGCTTAAACCACAAGGTTCGTGGGTCAATATTTAAACCACAAGGTTCGTGGGTCATTCTTAAACCACATGGTTCGTGAGTTTCTCCTTAAACCACGCTTTTAAAATGTTTATGAGTCTATCTTTAAATTGCGATTTTCAAAAGGTTTATGGTCAATCTTAAACCATGTCATCTACGAAGGTTCATTGGTTTTCCTCAAATCATGTATTTTCAACCCGGTCGAAACCCATTGTTACATGGTGAGACCTCATTTTCCTTCTTTTTATGACCCGGTGGGCTTCTGTAGCCTGGAGTCCCTCTTCTTCTTCTTATGACCTAGTGGTCTTTTGTAGCCCGGAGTCTTCCCCTTCTTCTTATGACCGGATGGGCTTCTGTAACCCGGAGTCTTCCCCTTCTTCTCGTGACCCGGTGGGCTTCTGTAGCTCGGAGTCTCTATCCTTCTTCTTGTGACCCGGTGGGCTTCTGTAGCCCGGAGTCTTCCCCTTTTTTCTTATGACCCAGTGGGCTTCGGTAGCCCAGAGTCTTCTCATTCTTCTTATGATCGGGTGGCTTCTGTAGCCCGGAGTCTTCCCCTTCTTCTTATGACCCAGTGGGCTTCTGTAGCCCGGAGTCCTCCCCTTCTTCTTATGACCTGGTGGGCTTCTATAGCTCGGAGTCCTTTCCTTCTTCTTATGACCCGGTGGGCTTTTGTAGCCCAGAGTCCCTCTCTTTCTTCTTATGACCCGGTGGGCTTCTGTAGCCCAGAGTCCCTCTCATTCTTCTTATGATGCCGTGCGCTTCCATAGTTATGAGTCCTTTTCCGTCGACTTGATGCGTGCCTATGCACCTAGGATTTCTCTATCGCCAAAATAATTTAAGTGTCTTCAGTCTTTGAATGCAACCTCTTAGAGGCTATATTCAATGAGGGGCAGCTGTTGACACCTAATTTTCAAGTGCATATAAAAAAAATTATTAATTAATTAAATTTAAAAAAAAAACAAAAAAGAAGGGGGATGCGAAGGGGTCGGGTTGGGCCGAATCTGGCCTTGGCCCAACTTGGCCCTCCTCCTTTCCTCTCTCCCCTCAGCCTGGCCCGCGCCGAGTCTTCTTCCTCCTTTGCCCATCTTCGCGAAAAACCCTAGGGACAATAGAGAAAAGAAAAGGCACATCAGCACAAGGGAGAGGGGGGAGAAACAGAGGTGGAGAGAGAGCTCAACAGAACAAGAATAAAGAGAGAGAAAAAAAAGCAAAAAGGTATCGAGTAGAGAAAAGAAAGAGGGGGGGGGGGCAGACCTGCTAAACGGGGAGAACAGAAGAAAAATGAAGAGGAACACAACGAGGAAAATGATCGAGAAAAGAGAGGAGGGATGGCTTGGTAGAGAGAGCAGGAGCCAGAGAGAGAGAGAGAGGGAGCTGGAGAAGACTCGCCGTCGCCGTTGCTGCTGTTGCTGCCGCCGCTGCCGTAGGACCAACCGTGACCGCCGCTGTCTCCCCGGAACCCAGATCTGGAGTAGAGGCACTGGTGTGAAGAAGCAACGCAGCAGAAGATGAGAGAGAGAAGGAATGGAGGGGAGGAGGGCAGCGACGGTACTGCTTGACGCCATTCGAGTCGTTGTCCTCCTTGCCGCCTTAACTCGATGCCCGTCCAAGCTGAGCTGCCGCCCTCTTACCCGATGCTCGCATCTTCACACCGTTGCTGCCGAAACGCCGAACATCCGCAAGCATCGCTAGCAGTAGCCCAAACCACTGCCGCGCCCTGCCTTGACGCCAAAAGCAACTGTTCCTACGCCTGCTACAGCCACGATGACCTTGACGCCTCCCTTGGCCCGGTGCCTGCAACCCGCAGTCGCGTGCACCTCAGCCCGTTGTCGACGCTCAAACCCGCGTTTGCCGTAGCCCGTCACTGCTGTTTCGCCACCGTGCCGTCTCCATTGCTTCCCAACCATCGCCGAGTCAACGTTGTCGTCGTCGTCGCCATCAAGCCTGTCGTCGCCGCCGCCGCCGTCCGTCCGCCTAGCGATGCCTCAACTGCGAGCAAGGAGAGGGACGTTCATTGAGTTACGACTTGGTAGGGTTTCGGCCCAAAATCGGGTCGAGCGCGGGTTGCGATCTGAGTAGGGATTTTGAACACTTCGAGCTGGATTTTGGTTGTTTTTTGCATGTGAGCTTGTGGTTTGTGGTCTTATAGGCTTATGGGCTTCCTTTTTTAAAAAAAAGAAAAATTAGACTAGATTGGGCCTGCACATTAGGCCCAGCCTAGCTAGGTTTCCGCTTGGTCCGATTTCGTCTGGGTTCGAGCAGTCTAGCCCGATCCCAGGCCCTTTTCACCGAACCGGGTTGGACCTAACCTAGGATCTGATCGGGGTCTTTTTTTATTTTATTTTATCATAATATCATAATATTAAAATATCATTTTTAAAAATAAAAAAAAATATTTTAAAAAATAAAAAATAAAAAAAATAAAAAAATGGAGGATTTGGTTCGGAATTGCTATGTTTGACCTTTTTAGTATAATTAGGCCTTTATTTGCTATATATATATATATATATATTATATCTTGTGTTTAATTTGCATATTTAATTATGTTTAATTGCACTTGTTAAATTTGACTGCAATTAGGATCTTGGTAGTTGTGGTTATTATTTTAATGATTACGCACCCGCATGATCACCTCACATGTTAGTGGATATGTATAAAATCAACCTAAACTGCCTGATAAAAAATATATATTTTTTTAAAATGAATAAGATTAGATACTGAAATGACACTAATTGATCGATTAGTGTAATCAAGTCCCTGACCCTAGATTCTCTGGTTGCGTAGGAAGCGAGGTACACTTCCATGCCTCACTTGGTTTCTAGCCGACCCCAATAGGCTAGTGGCGACTACTTTTTGCAAAAGTCTTAAAAATACCCCAATGTCACGTGAGGTATGGGTTTGGGAGAGCTCGTGCCTAATCATGGGCCTTAGGTTTGTCCTTTAGGCAATACCCCTAAACCTATTCCCTCCCCCGAGTGATAGGTAGCGACAGTCCTGATTAGAAATATCGTGTCCTTAGAGGCTTTTCATTAGTATTTGGCATTTTCTTCGAACTGATACTTTGCAAGAGTTAACTTTATGTGTTGTTGTACTTCAACAGTTGGAAGATTCTCTCCATTCCATCAATCCATCACTCTGCCTCTTCAGAACTTCTCATTTTGATAAATGTTGGTGGCTTCAATTTTAGGAATTATTCTAACAAACCCTAGGTACAACTTTTAGTTCCAGGTTGTTGCTCGACTTGCCTTTCCTTCAAGGTCCCTATTTTGGCAAGTGCTCACAAAATGTTCTTCACTCGAGTGCTGTTCTTGAAGTATGATGGAGAAGAACTTCTTGATCTAGCAATATTTCCTTATAGATTACTGAGATTGGCCACGTAAACGATCAATGACCTGTTTTCATTAATCGATTAATAAGGTATGTATAAACATTACTGGAATCGCATCGGTAATAGATACATGTTACTGCTATACACAAGTAACTTACAATCGTTACCTACACCTCATAAGTTATTGTCCATCACCCATTGACCCAAAATGAATCAAACACATGCCTTTAGTATCTTATCGTGGGTATTCATCCTAACTCCTTCCACCACTAACGCACCTTATTGCTCCAGTCAAACCTATGTTTTGATACCAACAGAGCTGTGATGCCCCCGACATGTCATGACTAATGTATCTATCCAATTCTTTCCATTTCTAAGCATGTGGAAATGTCTAACAACAACCTGGTACACACTAATTTCAAGCAACGCATGTAGAAATATAGAACCAAGCACTTTCATTTCTTGTTTATATATTTTAGGTGATAGGATTGGGGTACATTGGGGGATGAGCAAAAGGCACACTACTTCGTACTACACCAAAAGGCTCCAGTAGCTATATCATCTTGACCTGGATACTACGTATGTACTATGTAATTTGTTTTCCTCCCACAGTACATCCAAAATTTTGGCATGGTCTTCCCAAAATACTACTAATATGAAAAATAACGATCAACAACGAGTGAGTGCAAAGCTCAGCAAGCAAACTATCGACCCGTCTATATTACATAAGTCAATAATAGCACATATGAGAAATTTTAAATATAAAAGGCAGAAGATCATAATGACATCAACTTGCCTGAGAACTTTTCTCAAAATCATAATAGCAAACATAAAACATTCTCTACGAAAATAGTAAACTAGTAGAGCTTGAACGAAATCTGGAAGTAAAATTGATCATTTTTATTGTGAATTGATTGTCACCATCTTTCAAGGAACCCTGTTACTCCCTGTGTATCTCGCACCCATTCGGCATTGCGAGGACATCTGGAGGAACCGTGTTACACCCTTCAAACATTCAGAGGAATCTAGTTACCCCTCTGAGCATCTCGTACCCATGGCATTGCGAGGTCATCTAGTGAATCGTGTTACACCACCAAGCATCCGAGGGAACCGTGTTACACCCTTCAGGCATCCCTACTATAACCCCAGGCATCGTCGTCTCAAGGATCGATGACATTCCCAAATCACACTCATTCCATGGTGCAACAATTCAAATATCTCAATGTAAACAGGCCATCCACCGAGTAAAATGCATAGTAATCGTTAAGTATCTACCACAACTATCCTTTATAAACTCGAGAAAAAATACAACCATTTAGTCACCCGTATCAGTACGAAAGACTAGTTGCAAAACAAAGGTTCTAGAACTGACGTAAAAGACAGCTTGCCCATCCATAGAAATCAAGGGCATTTACCAAGCAAATCCATTCGAAAAATCATGAAAGACGAATCAAGGAAAGGTGCAATCGAAATTTTTTCAAAATCTTCAAGTCACCTGTCTCTGACAAAATGGAACCGACCAAATTATTTTGTGACGTATCTAATTTTTGAGGAATATTAGTCCCTCTACTTATCGAGGATTGGGCCGGAGATTCCATTTTTGAAGATTTGAAGAACAGATAAATTATTCAAGTTTTCAACATAAGGGGAATTGAGCGATATCTTTTGGTTGGTCAAGTTTTGTAAGAGAGCCGAGGCTCCCGATTTTCGAGGGTATGGATCTTGAAAGTCCATTACTTCACAAGTAAAGAGTTTTCAAACTCCTCAATCACCCATTTGTCGTGGAAGGGGACGAGAAAAGTCACTTTGTGAATGGGTTAATTTCTTTAAGTCGCCTAATTTTCCAAGAGAAGAAGAAATGGATCTTCAATTCCGTTTCCCAACAATTGAAGAATTTTCAGACTTCATCAAGTTACCTATCGCTTGTGGAATGGCACAAAAAAAAGTCATTCTCTGAAATATATAATTCTGTCAAGTTGCCTAATTTTCCAAATGAAGGAGGAATAGACCCCGACAGTCGTTTTTACTATAGAGATGATTCAGGCCGCTTAGGTCTCCTAGTGAATCAGGGATCGGACTCTTGATGTTATTTCGAGAAAAATCAACTTCCAAAAGAGAATTTAACAATCTAATTTCTTGAGGGATAACTAATTTGAATATGGGAACAGTAAGCGAAGATTCTTTAGCATGCCCACACTTGGAGGAAAGTTCCCGGAGACTATTGTAACAACTATTATAACAAAAAAACAAGATGAGGTTGGAAAGAGCATGAGTACTCTAGGGAATGGATATTGGACGGTAATGGCACTCTCCTTGCTCGTTAAGAGCACTTTTTTCCTGCTTAAATCGAATGAAATAAAATTTGGTGCTAAATCTATTACACCGTAAGTACCAAGAGAAGTTTTCTATAAGCATTTCGCTCGTCAACTTAATATAAATGATGCCTAAAAGATGTATATATAAAATAGATATCCTTGTGACCAACTAATTAGTCGCCATGATGCTGAACCATCGTACAAGATTGCAGGATCCAATCAAAGTCGATTTGTCAGGCAAGAAACCAACATGAAGAATGTTTGAAATGGATTATCCTTCAGTAATTAATCATATGATATCTTTCAAAGCTGAAAATCTTTTGACTGGGTAGCAGAAAGAACACAAAATGACAAATGACGGAGTGCTCCCCCAATCGCACGCTCCTCCCCAGTCGCGCGCAATTTCTTCGCGTTTTGCTCTCAAATATCACAGCTGTCTCTCCACAAGACTCTGGGCTCTCTGTTCACTCAAACGCACCTTTTTTCCTCTCGGTTGTGCTTCGGCTTCTTAAAACTCTCCAACTCAGTTTTTCAATTTTGGATGAGTTAAATCCCTATGACCGTGTTTGTCGCTTCAACTTTTACATGAAACAATCCCCATTATCTCTCAGTTGCTGTCACTATCTCCCCCACCGAACTTTCTCCTGTCTTTTTTCTTTTAGTTTTCTACATTGATGCTCTATCCTCTTTTGTGTTTGTAACTCTAGCCCAATCACTCTGTGTGTGCGTGCGCCTTGTATTTTTAAATAAATGTTGACCGACTTGCTCTCGGTTTATTCATCTTCTTCAATGCCGTGTACTCTTGCTTTCAAGTGGCCACTATGTTTCTGTTTCTTAGTCTTTATCTTTCTCTTTTTCCTTTTCAATTTCACGTTCCCATTGCCCTCCTATCACTCGGTTTTCCTCTTTTAAAATATGACTGAGTGATTTATGTTCCAGCTATCTCATCCAAATATCAAACGTCCAGCTAGACCTTCTCCCTCGTAGTCTTATCTACTACGGCTGGCCTCATCTTGAAACAAACTGGCCAGTCCACAATCCTCGTAATCATGATCTATTTTGTCCAAATTTTGGCTAGCTCATGCAATCGTGGAATCATATCTAACTCCCACAATCTCGAAGTTGTGTCCAATCCCTCAGTTTTGGAATTGAAGCCAATCCCACAATCTTGTAGCTGAAGCTGCCTCTTTCACAATTATAGAGTTATAGCTAACTCTCACCGTAACATCCTCAGTTCGGACCATGAGAATAGGGTAGTCGGTTGTGGATAGACATGAAAAACTCTCACCCATTGAAAAGAACATATGTTTTACATGTTATCTTTTCAACCAAGTCAAGATAAGCAAGTCAACCACAAGTCTTCTTACAATAAGGCCTCTAGAAGAATCAAGTTCACTCCAAGTCAAGGCCTCTTAAATGATAAGCCTTCTATAAAAGAACAAGTTTACCAAGTCAAGATAAGGCTACACGCCTATGAGACTTCTTGGAAGACAAGTTTCCTTAATTCTTCTTGGAATCTAGTCATTTGATACAAGCTTACATGTCCCTGAAATCCAGAATCATCATGAGCATAGCCAAGCCTTGGAAGTGGATAGACATTAGTGCAAGAAGAAGAAGAACACGCCTAAGGGGAAGAACTTGAAGAGCAAGTTAGGTTTCTTGACGAGTAAAGTCCAAAAACCATCAATGAAAGGGGATAATTCATATGCTTAAATGTCCTTCTAGACTTAGGACCATCATTACTTCAAATAAGTCTTGTTGAAGAGCAAATTATTGGAGGCCAAAGAAGGCTTAGACGCGTAAAGGAGGAGAAACAAACTCGGAGGATAAGTTGTCTTGAAGATAAGCTTGTCATTAATTCTTTTGGAAGCTAGTCCTTGAATGCAAGTATTGAGTCATGGTCTTATGTGTCCATTTTAGGAGTTTAGGGCCATAATTACCCTAAAATGAGACTTGTCAAGCAAGTTTATTCCTTAATCTTGCTTCTTGAGTCAAGATAAGATGACCAATAATCGAGGGCCTTGCAAGACACCTAGGAGGTGCCATTCTTGAAGGAGATAAGGGATGCCACGTGTTTAATTAAGATCATTATTGAGTCATGAGCTTAGTTGTCCATTTAGGGGCCTCAGGCCTGTTGCCCTATTTTTGAGACTTGCAAGATAAGTTTGGTCTTTAAGAGTGTTTCTTGAAATCAAGACAGTTTCTTGAAATCAAGACAGGGAAAGAACATTAATGGGTGATCTTGCAAGAAGGAGGCGCCACTTTAGGAAGAGAAGAGGGAGCCCACTTGGCAATAGTTAGGACTATAAATAGAGAGAGCCTTTCATTAGCTAGAAAGCTACCCCGTTTTCCCACTTTTCTCTCCCTCTCTCCCCCTTGCACCTTCACCCTCACCGCTGCCTTCTCTCTTTCTTGGCTGCACCTCTTTTGTTCGATCTTTCCCATGCTGCTCACCCATTTGTTGCTCATCCTAGGCCCATCCTCAAAGTGTTGTAAGTGGAATTCCTAATCCTTGGTTAGGGCGATATGCTACATTATTGAGTTTAGTCATGTGCTTACCTGTAAGTAGTAGTTTACGTGTCGTGAGTCTATTTTGTATGGTTTGCTCACGTGTTGGTTGATTCATGCTTAGGACACAAACGAGTTTCACTTGATCTTAGATCGGCATTAAGACATGATGGACCTAACCTTGCTTGGCCATCGATCGATATTGAAGCGTATTGATCTAAGCCTCACTTGGTGGAAGGTCAGTGTCTAGACGGGTCGGTTCTGGCCATGCGTCTTGAGTTGTGCAAAGCATATTATGTAGTTGCGGTATCGTAATACATGACATGCACTTGTATGAGCACACTCTCGAGCCTTGTATGTGTGGGTTAAGATGGAAAATAATCAACTAACTTGTATGATGCATGATATGTGATCACTAAATAAAAGAAGAAGACTTTTGTCACATAACGTTGGCAATGATGCCTCGTCCATGAGAACGGGATGCCCTGGGTGAGCTAGCACTAGGATGCCTCAGTTGAGTCGGGATGCCTTGGTTTAGCTAGGATGCCTAGATTGAAACTAGATGCTTCGATTGAGCCGATACGTCCTAGTCTGATTTTGTTTTCGATTGAATAAGTTGGGCTTTTCATCGACGTGCCTATAGTCTTTTTCTCTGAGCTGATCACTCACGAGATAACTAATCTATCTAGTGGAGCCGTTAAGGATTTTAACATAATAGACTTGAGAATTCGACTAGAAATCGACCGCTCGACTGTGCTAATCTGCAAGGGTCAATACGGCACTGTCAAAATCGATTAGAGATCGGAGATAGGTTGGTTCGACTGAGGTATGTGATTACAGTGTGGGTGATCCCACCTAATTGCAAAATTTTCGTCGAAGTGCACTAAACTGATTTTTCTGTCATTTATGTGCCTTGTGCTCGTATTTGAAACCTTGAGATTTTCACGATAACCGAGAGTTATCAATGAGTCAAAGATGCACAATGTGGCTCGAAAATAATCGACCACGGGTCAATGGTGCTAAAAAATTCAAAAAAACTACCAAGTGGGTTAGGTTACGCTACAATCGCACCCTGTTGAAATTAACCACGAAATTGAACCCGATTTCAGAAATTGAAAGTTCTGTCATGTCACAATCTATTTTAGGAACGTCGACTCATCCTCCGAAGATTTTTTCTACAAACCCGAGTTTTTGGTAAAAATTCAAAGTAGGGCTATTTTGGACCGGGAAAATTAGAGGACCGCTTTTGGTGCATTTTTGGCATTCAAGTTGGACTAATTGGCAAGGAAAAATGTGAAATGTGGTGTGGGCACCCTCCATGGCATTTTGGCCATTTAATTGAATTGATTTGGAGGAGATTTGAAGTGAAATTGAAGAGGAATGTTGCAAATTCGTATGCCTAGGGGGGCTGCAACATTTGGGCACCAAATTGAACCTTGTTGGAGAAGATTTGGAGGGATAAGGGGTTGCTGGTCAAGGTTGAAGGTGGTGGGGGCTTTGAACTCAAGTGTTGGAGATATTTTTGAAGACTTTTGGTGGCTTTTGTTCCCTCCTCCAGTAGCAGCTCTCCTTCATCTTCTTCCTTGCTTTGCTTTCTCCATTCTTGCTATTTGTGAGCTCAAGAAATCCAGCCAGCACCCCCTATAGTAGCCGTCGACCATTTGAACCACCGCTGTCGCCAGCCGCACGCCCACTCGCGCCCGAGCCCGTGTGTCCGGGCCGCCAATTCCGCCTCCTACTTGCATCCTCGCCGCTCACGCCCGTCGTGCCATGCCTGTCGTCATTCGCCAGGGCCGTTCCAGCCACCGTTCACTGCCGTCGAGCTCGCCAGGAGCCACTACAGCTGCCGTCGTCCCACCTTGCTTCTTCCAGCCACTGTAGCCAAGCCGAGTAGCTCCTTTCGGCCTTGGACAGAGGCCGAAGTTCAGCAAGGGCTGAGAGCTTCGAGGCCCGTTTTAGGTCTCATTCGGACCTCGTTTGGTGTCGCCGTAGGCTCGTGTCTTCCTCGCCGTCGCGTCGCTGTCGCCGTGAACTCATTGACCCGCAAAACCAATGAATTTACTTGCTAAACTCTGCTTAGGGAGTTAATGACGTTTAGTAGGTAATTAGATTAGGCTAAATATGGTTTAGGTGGTTAGTTAGTTTTAATTAGAAAAATTTAGTTGGTTAATTAGGATTGTTAGGTGATTAGATTAGATTAATTAATGGTTAGATAGATTGTATTATTTATGTGGATAGGTACATTATTTTTCTAGGCCCGTTTAGGTGGTTAGTTTAGCATTTCCAGCCTAAGTATGCATTTATCTAATTAAATTGCATTTACTTAATTATTTTTGTAATTTATTTAATTATTTAATATTTTTCATAATTTATACCGGGATAGTCGGTGATCGAAATTTCGTGCTAATTGCAATGGTGTGCTTAGTTTATGCAATTGAATGTTAATTTGTGCAAATTGAGTAGTGATTATGATTTTGAGTATTTTTTTCAAAATTACGAAATTTTGGTATTTAATTAGAAAATATCAGGTGTCGGGTTTTGACAAAAAAATTTTTTTTAGATACTATATCAACTAGTGAGATTTTAAAATGGAGGATATCAATTTTTCTGGTTCAAACTGATAATGTACCCACACACAATCATTTTACCGGATATTTTTAATATGAAGAAAATAGGCCAAGTTTACTATTTTAATTGAGACATTTGAGTGCAATGCATGGTGTCCTTGGCTAGGATTGAATGATCGTGTGATGGCTATGAGAATCTGTCATGAGCTATTAAGCCAGACAATGCCCCTACATGGGATGCCCTAAGTCAATGGATGCCGGTCGCAGTGGAGGCTGGACTGATGCTCTCTAGTGGAATGCCATCTAGAGGTAGACGTTGCCGTGCTTGATGGTGTGAGATGATGCCCGGCTACGCCGGAAGACCACTGAATGTTGAGTCGGCCGTGGTCGTTGGGTCGTAATTAATTGGGATGCATGAATGAGTGAAATTGACGCGCCCGATTAAGAGACAAAATTGTGTGGCACGATATAGGACGTGTCGTAACAATTTGGCCTTATGATCGGGATCCTTGTGTTCATTGAAATATAAGTTGAGGCGTTCCAATTGACTGAGTTTTATTACTACTTATGTTTGTGATATGAACCGTATCGACATGCAGGGAGGATCTGAGACGAGGTGAGTCTTTGTGGTTGTGTGGTTAGGCTGCCCTTAGACGTATTTTCTTCCTAGTTGGGGTTTAGGGAGTAGACTTGCTAAGACATTGTCTCACCTCGTTGTAGGCTTAACCTTTTTAGGTCCTTAGATGGCCGTCTCTTCGAAACGTTTTGGTTAGCCTTGGGGGATTTCTGAGTGGAGCATAAACGTCCCTGTCCCCGGGAGTCATTGGGTCTATAAGCTTATTGTGATCACTGTCTGGGTCGATGAGGGCCTACCTCAGAGGGTATCTCATCGATTCAAGGCGTGGTTTCACCATGGACTCAATGGGTATAGGGTAGGCCCCCTTCAGGGTTTTGATATCCCTACCATGGCGGTCAACGCCGCTCTAGGCGAGGGTGCAGCTGACCCTCCTGATGGGGTCGTGGAGGACCTAAAGCCCCTAGAGCCTGTGGAGGTGGAGTTCGAAGGATCGGTGAATGTGTCTGACTAATAGGTTGTAGGACAGCTTCTTTTTGGAAGCCGATCTTTTTGTAGACTTTTGTATATAAACCCAGTGTGTTTATAAAAAGTGTTTTGTGAAAATTTGTATCCTGCTTTTCTATCCCATATTTGTGTTGTCTGGGGATTTGTTTATTTGCTTCTGTATGTGCAATAAAATGAATGGGTCGGCGACGCGTCCTGGAACATCGCAATTTTAATCGACCATCGAGGGATGTGCACGCGCTCGAGGTTCGGGGCGTGAGAAGTACTGTACATGCTAGATTTAATGACGAGATGTCATCATAGTAGAGAATTATGGATTTTTACTTACTGAGTCTTGAGCTCAATCCTTATTTTTCAGACTTGTAGGCATGGAAGCCTCACACCACTTTTGGGAGTTGCAGTCACGTTAGAGGAGATATGAATTTCCTTGGCCTACAAGAATATATAAGGATGATGTAAAAATGAGAGGCCCGTATAAAGGGCTTGTAAAATATATTGATATAACATAAGAAGTAATGTATTTGTAAAGTGTTTTTCTGGGTAATTGTTGTTGTGTACAAGTGCTTGATATATGTATGCTTTCGCATGTTCATAACAAAAGATGAAAGAAACAGGATGGCGATGTGCCTGAGACGTCGCAACAATAACCCCACAACCTAGAGTCGGGTCATTACACATTCTCCTCAACACCTTGGTCTCTTTTTATATTCCTCCACTTCCAATATAAAGCGAGTTTTTAAGAAACTGCTCGAGGTCTATTGAACAGTCTTTAGAGGATCATCTTCCAATCTACTTGTTGGACAAATATGTATCAAGCAGATTGAGTAGTTGTTTAGTGACAAAATTTATATCTCCATTTGATTTTAGTTGCCTATACAACCAAATTCTTGATTTCCAAAAGTAGAGGTCTTTGTTTATAATAGGTAATTTGTCTTGAGATTGATTTGCCAATCAATTTAAATGTTTTGCAAAACACTCTTTAAGATTGAGTTGATCAAATCATTTTAAGTGTGGAATCCAAACCAAATCACTAAGCCATTATATATGTTATTTACTTTGTTTAAATGGGAGTATAAATATTCCTATGAGTTTGAAGAATTTCATTTTCAATATAAAGTCTGAATCTGTTTTGTGACATTCTGAAATTCCAGTTCTGTTTTCAAATAAATGAATCGGGCCTTTCATCGATGTACCTATAGTTCTATTCTCTGAGGTGATCACTCATGAGATAACTAGTCTATTTCAGGAAGCCGGTAAGGAATTTTAATGCAATAAATTTAAGAATTCGACCAGAAACCGACTGCTCAACTGTGCTAGTCTGCAAGGGTCATTATGGTACAGTTAAAAATCGATCAGAGATCAGAGATAGGTCGATTCGATTAAGATATGTTATCAAAATGTGGGTGATTCTACCAGATTACAAAATTCTCGTCGATCGGCACTAGACCGATTTTTCTGTTGTTTTGGTATCTTGTGCTCATATTTGAAATCTCGAGATTTTCGCGACAAACAAGAGTCACCAATGTGTCGAAAATGTATGATGTGGCTTGAAAATAATCGACCACGGGTCAATTGTACAAATTTTTTTCCAAAAGCTACCCGGTAGGCTAGGTTACGCTAAAAGCGCGCCAAATTGAAATTAACCACGAATGTGAATTTGATTTTAGAAATTGAAAGTTCTGTCATGTCACAAGTCATTTTAGGACCGTCGATTCATCCTCCAAAGATTTTTCTGCAAACCGAGATTTTTGGTGAAAATTCAAATTAGGGCCGTTTTTGTCTCGAAAATTCAGAGGACCGTTTTTTATCACGTTTTTGGGATGCAAGTTTGTTCTATTGGTGAGGAAAAATGTCAATTTGATCAAGGACACCTTAATGGAAATTATAGGGACCGGTTTAAGTCCAATTGAAGAGAAATTGGTTCAATTTGGGGGAAATTAAGTGCAAATTCGTAGCCCCCATGGTGCACCATCTTTTGGACCACTTGGGACTTGTCGTAGGGGGAGTTGTGTGCATAAAATTGGCTGAAGAGGTTTGCCAATTGAGGTGGGGCTTAGTCAAGGGGACAAAGATATAGGATGAAGCCAAGAGGGACCCTCCACAAGTGTAGCTGTCTTCTTCTTCCTCTTGCAGTTTGCTTTCTCCATTTCCAGCCACCTTAGAGAGCTCCAAAGTGCAGAGAAAATCGAGCAGCCCCTCCCCTTGCTCGTCGCACGCCCGCCGAAGCCACCACAAGCCGCTCACTCGCCCGTCGCGCCCCTGCGAGCCTCGCCTGCTCATCCTGCTGTTTCGTGTCTCTAGCCATGCGTCGCAGCCATCTCGAGCCCTTGTCTAGCTTCGCCAACCACTGTGAGTCGTCGTCCAAGCTGTCAGGAACCACCGCCTGCCTCCGCCTAGGTTGATGCAACCTTCATTGGTCCTTTCTTACTGAACTAGCTGCTGGTTTTAGCTTGTTCGGCCAAGAGCAAAAGCTGAAAGCCAACAAGGACTTGGAATCTTCAAGGCCCACTTTGGACTGCTCCGGGCCTCGTAGTGTGCCACTTCTTGGGAGTTTGTCGCCCATTTCCATGTTGCCGTTGCCATGAACTCATCGGATTTCAAAATCGGTGAGTTTACTCACTAAACTCTACTTAGGGAGTTAATGATGCTTAAGGGTTGATTAGTTTAGGCTAAATATGGTTTAGGTGGTTAGTTAGAACATGTTAGCAATTTAATTACTCGTTATTGCATGTTAGGTGGTTAATCGGCTTAATTAGCAACTAGATAGGCTGTATTATTTATCTAGTTAGGTTTGGAATTTTTCCGGGCACTTTTTGATATTTAATTAGGCTTTTTCGGCCTAAGTTTGCATTTATGGCATTTAATTGTATTTATTTAATTAATTTTGGTATTTATTTAATTATTTATTATTTTTCGGAAATTATACCGGGATAGCTGGTAACTGAAATTTAGTGTTGATTGCTATGGTGTGATTGGTTTATTTAATTGAGTGTTGATTTGTGTAAATTAAGTGAGATTTATAATTTTAGGTATTTATCCCAAAATTGAGTAATTTCGGTATTTAATTAGAAAATACCGGGCGTCGGTTTATAACGCCAAAAATGTGTTTATGGACTATATTAAATAGTGAGATTTTCTAAAAGAAAGATATTGTGTTTTTGGCTCAGGCCGACCGTGTACCCACACACGATTATTTTTATCGGGTACTTTTAACTTGGTAATATGTTAGCTTATGAGAGCATATATGCATGTTAGCTTGTGCGAGTATATTTAGACCCTTTGCACGTCAGCTTGTAAGAGCAGTATACATTTTATCAGCTTTTTGGGCCCCTTTGATATGTTAACTTGTGAGAGCAGTATACCTTATCAGCTTGTATGAGCTAAGATCGTTATATCAGCTTGTGAGAGCACGATCTATATTATCATCTTGTGCGAGCTACTATTTATTTATATAAGCTTGTGAGAGCTATGACCATATATTGCAGCTTGTGAGATCATTAAATAATTATTTCAGCTTGTGTGAGCAGTGGTCATATTGAATTGATAGATACTGTTAGTATGGAATGAGCTAATTGACTGATTGATCGATGAGTTGATTTGAATTGAGTGGATTGGTTGAGATCATAAACTGTAATGACTTGCATGAAGGAACTGAGGCAAAGGTAAGTCCTCTATCTTGTGTGTGCTTAGATAGCCTTTAGGCGTATTTCCTTCCTAGTCAGAGTTTAGGGGGTGAACTTGCTAAGATATCGTCTCACCCCATCATGGGATAAAATTTACAGGTCCTTAGATAGCTATTCCTCCTGAGCGTTTTGGCCAGCCGAAGAAGGTCACCGAACAGATCTCTCAGATTCCCACTCCTCGGGAGCCAAGGAGACTGGGTCTATGAACTCGTGAGATCCATTGTCTGGGTTGATGCGGGTCTATCTCAGAGGGTGCCCAATCAATTCAAATCATGATATCGTTACGGGCAAGATGGACCCACAAAAAGTCCCATACCGGAGTATGAGATTCCTATGTCCTTGTTAGAGGACTAGTAGCTCTTTTTTTTTTTGGTAGACCTATGAATATAGACTAGTATTGTATATATAACATAGTCTGTTGTGTATATAAAGGTGTGTTGTGGTTTTCAAAATTGTGGCCCTGCTTTTCTATCCCATCTTTGTGTTGTCTGGGGATTTATTTATTCGCTTCCACATGTGCATTAAAATGAATGGGTCGGCGACGCGTCTTGGGACATCGCAATTTAATCCACCACCGAGGGATGGACACGCACTCGAGGATCGGGGTGTGACATGTTTCACTTGAAGTAGATTTCACAATTTGGTCTTGAGCTTGAACAAGATCAAGATTATGATATACTTCTCTTCCAAGAGGAGATAAGGACATTGAAGTGTGAAAACTTCCAAAATCTACACTTAGGTCATGCATGATAACCATTCTATTTCAGTTTTAGAGCTATTTTTCTTTCTCTTAATTTAAATTGCATGTTTAAGTATTGGGTATTTTCAATGATGAATTTTAATTCAAAAAATAAAAATACAACATGTGCAAGTCATTAGGGGTACCGGTTCCTGGTCCAGTTCAGTCCCACTTAGGAACTGAGAACTAGACTAACAGGTCACGGCACCAAGAAACAAACTAGTCCATCGGTCCTATCCAATTCCCAGGCAGTCTAATCAAACCAATGATAAATCAATTTTCCCCTCCCCTTTAAAATCAAGCATTTGTTCTTCACCCACAAGAAGATCAAAATGCTATATAAATTGTGTGAACTTCACAGTCAAAACAAATATTCTACTTAATGCTTTGGTTGGAGTATGATTTGGCTTTTATGCACTACTCTCTTATAATCTTTACGTGTCTATTCGATGTGGGACTCTTAGCTCGTCTCTATTGTTGACTCTAGTCATCCATGCAAAAGTTGAGAGTCCCACATCATGTGCATAAAAGTTGCCAAGCCATGCTCCAATCAAAACATGCCTTTCTTGGCTTTTGCCACTTCCATCTCAACAACATTGGGAACATTCTTAATAATTAAGAGTTAACATTATTTATTAAATAATTTTAAGAAATAAAATTAAAATTTTAAAAAATAATCGATCAAGTCCAGTCCAAGCAATTCCTTCCTTGGAATCGAGAACCAGCACGATTTCACTGGTCCCGATTTTAAGGGACCTAGAACCAGACTGATGCCTTTGGGACTGGACCAAATGGGACAATTCGGTTTAGTCCAGGCGGTTCCCGATCCAGTCGGTTCCTTTTGCTCACCCTTACATGTCACATAGAATTAGGTTCATCAACTACATGTGATTTAGTAATCATATGTTTAAGATTATTAAATTAAATGCGGTACATATTGGGACAGTTACAGATTAATTATTGCCCATCATTAGAGTTAGGTCATATAATTAAAATGCATGTCATATAGTTTACATGTTAGGTTTATTTAATTGAAAATTGCTTGTCATTTTAGTATAGACATATTTTGTATATCATTGCATTTAGAATATATTAATTACATGCATTGCACATAATTTAGATTTCATTTAAATAAGCAAAAATCCTTAAAAAAGTACTGAGTGAGTTGTATGCTACTTAGAAATAATATATAGGTTGTGATTTTTAAACTAACATTACATATGCTTTTGTTGCTCTCAAGTGTATACTTTCTCCTTGCAATTTATTTACTGCTTTGAATACTGGATGTTATTTTGGTGGTTACCGCATGATCACTTCACATGTTAAGAAATAATAAAATGAATCAAATTGCCTTATTTATTTTTTCCAAATTTTTAAAAAATACCAAAAAAAAAAAAAAGCATTGCCTTGAATAGATTAAATTTCTTTGTCTTAATTTAAATTACATGTTTAAATATTAGGGGCGATTAGTTCCTAGTTCGATTTGGTGCCACCAAGGAACTAGGAACTAGACCAACTGCTCATGGAACCAAGAAATGGACCAGCCCATTGGTCCGGCTTAGTTCCCAGGCAGTCTAATGAAACCGGTGATAAATCAATTTTCTCCTCCCCTTTAATATCAAGCCTTTTTTTTGTCATCCACTAGAAGATCAAAATGTTATAAAAATTGTGTGAACATCACACACTTAGGCCCTGTTTGGTTCAACTCTGGGAAAATGGCTTTGCATTGGGCATTTGATGAATGCTAAAGTGTTTGGGTACTCTTATTTTGGTGTATTTTGCAGAGTAGCTTTAAGGTGAAAAGAAAAAAGAAAAAAAGAAAAGAAAAAAAGGAGGACGAGATGCTGAAGTAGAGGGGAACAATCGGGAGCAGTCGAAGCTGGTGGTTCTGGTGGGGGAGGCGGCTGGTGGCAATGGTGGTGGGGAGGCGGCGGGTTGCGTGGGTCACACGACCCAGGTGATGCCGCCTGAGGTCGCGACCCACGCGACGGCAGTGCGTGGCGACGACGGTGCGTGGGCGACCAGATCTGGCAGTTGAGCTCCGCTCAGCCCATTGCGTGGGTCGCGCGACACAGGCGACAGCTCTGACATCCCAGATTTTCAGTCTTGTTTTCTACTAAACAAATCGGGCATTTCATTGACGCGTCTCTAGTGCTATTCTCAGAGCCAATCACTCTCGAGATAACTAAACTATCCAGGGAAGCCATTAAGGAATTTTAATGCAATAGACTTGAGAATTCAACCAAGAATCGACTTCTCGGCCGTGCTCACCTTTAAAGGCCATTACGGCACAGTTAAAAATCGGTTTGAGATCAAATATAGGTCTGTTTGACAGAGATGTGTGGCTAATCGTGGGTGACACCACTAAATTGGAAAATTCTCGTCCACCGGCCCTAAACTGATTCTTTTGTCGTTTTGGTACCCTGTGTTCGTATTTGAATCCTCGAGCTTTCCACAACAATCGAGAGTCGTCAATGTGTCGAGTGGGTTCATTGTGGCTTGAAGAAAATTGACCACGGGTCATTTGCACTAAAATCTTTGAAAACTACCCGGTAGCCTAGGTCACGCTAAAAATGCGCCGAATGGAAATTAATCACGAATTCAAGTCCGATTTTAGAAATTGAAGATTCTATTATGTCACAATAAATTTTAGGAATGTCGACTCAGTCTCAGAAAATTTTTTCTGCAATCCGAGACTTTTCGGGAAAAAGTCATCATAGGACCGTTTTGTTCAGAAAATGCTGGGGATCGTTTTTTGTCGCAAAATTGGGATGCATGATAGATTCATGGGTGAGGAAAAATGTCAATTGAAGCATTGAAATGTCAATTGAATTTATGGAGGCCAAATGAGATTGATTTGAGATGATATAAGTGTCCGATTGAGGAAGAATTGTTGGAAATTCGTAGCTCCTTCCGTTGCCTAGCCTTTTGGACCACTTCAAATATTGTAAAGGTGTGCTTTGGTGGTTGAATGGCAGCCATAGGATCTTGGCTTGGAGGACAAGTTCAAGGGGGACAAAAATGTGGAAACTGTGCATGGTAGGCCCCCATTTTGGCTTTTCTCTCTTCCCTCCTGCTCAGCTGCCATCCACCACCCCAATCCCTTCCATTTTTGTGCTGCTCGAGCTTAAGAAACCAGCAGGAGAAGCCGGACACCGCTGCATGCCATTGCCGCCGCCGCAGCCGTCGCTCCGCCTCCACTCTCTCTCCAGGCCGTGCGAGCCGCCGCCCCACCGTGCGATCCTGACCCGCTGCAACCCTGTTCTGCCATTCAGCTTACTATCCAGCAGCTGTGAGGGACTGTGGAAGCCCGCCGGAGCCCGTTCAACCTCTGTGGACCACCCTCTTCAAGCCACCGAAGTCTTCCCGAGCCTTGCTACCCATCTCAACTTGTTTTTTCCTCTGTTTTAGTAAGAATAGACCAGAAGTTTAGTGGGTATTCCAGCTGCTTGGAGGCCTATTTTGAGGTGTTTATGGGCCTCGAAACCTAGGACCGCTTTGGAGAAAAGCGACCCCCGCACCGTTCTTGTCATTTGATCCAACCCGCACGTTAAACAAGTGAGTTTTGCTCACTAATCCTCACTTAGTAGGCTAATGATGCTTAGGGGTTGATTAGATCTAATTAAGTGCAATTAGATTGATAGATTAGATTATAATAATTAAATTAGAGACTTATTGATGCATGTTAGGCAAATGGATAGTGTAGTTTGCAAGGAAATAGGTCATAGTATTTATTGAACGAGTCTCGGTAATTTTTCGGGCTCGTCTCGGCTTTCAATTAGGCATTACGGGCCTAAATTAGATTTATTGCAATTATTTAATAATTTCCGTAATTATTTAATTAATTAATTATTTTCAAGAAATTAGGCTGGGATAGCCGACGATCGGAATTTTATGCTAATTATTGTGGTGCAGTCCATTTATTTATTTGAGTACTATATCGTGCTGAATTAATTTAATTATGATTTTAGGATTTTTTTCATGAATTAATCAATTTTGGTAATTGATTGGAAATTAACCAAGCGTTGGTTTACAGCAACAAAAATATGTAATGGGCTATTGAAAATGGTGGGATATTTGTAAAGATGAAATTATCATATTTTGGCTAAGGCCGACTGTGTACCCACACACGGTTATTTTTATCAGGTGTGATAAAAATGATGAATTGTTATATGATGAAAATGGTATACTATCTTGGCCTGGGGGCCCTATTCTATCAGCTTTGGGCGAGCAATTTATTAATCAGCTTTAGGCGAGCATATAAATAGTATACCATAGTATCAGCTTTAGATGAGCATATATTATTAGTTTTGGGCCAGCATATATAGTATACTATGATGGCCTGGGGGCCCTAATCATTCAGCTTTGGGCAAGCATATATATAGTATACTATATTATCAGCTTTGAGCGAGTTATACTATGTATTTTTCAGCTTTGGGTGAGCATTCCTAGAGTAAGGTCAGACTTCATAGATAGTATTGAATGTACCGACCAAGGGAAGGTCGTGATGACATGTAATCGACTAGGTCGATTGATCGATAATTCGATCTGATTGGGTGATGTGATGTGATCATGTATATTTGATATATATACTGATATGCAGGAAGGAACTGAGGCCAAGGTAAGTCCTCTGACTCGTGTTGTGCTTAGGCAGCCCTAAGGTGTATTAGCTTCCTAATCGGGTCTTAGGGGGTACAACTCGCTGAGATGTTGTCTCACTGGTTATTGTATAACCATTTTTAGGTCCTTAGATGGTATTGGCGAAGAACCAGAGGCCCAAAGTGTAGAAGGCGAAGCTTGAAGAATCGACGATCCTGTCTGACTAGTTAGTCATAGGACAATTCTCTTTTGATGGAAGTCGATTCTTTTTTGTAGGCTTTATTTTGTGAACTGGCTGTCTAAGACCTGATTTTATAGTCCGATTTGTATATATTTGCACTATGGTTTGTAAGGTATATAAGTGCGGTTGCTTTTAAAGTGTGAAAATCTGAAGTCCTACTTTTCTATCCCATTGTTTTATTGTCTAGGGATATTATTATATGCTTCCGCATGCGTATTAAAATGAAAGGGTCGGTCTTGGGACGTCGCTATTAATCGACCAAGGTGAGGGATGGGTGCGTGCCCAAGGATTGAGGCGTGATAACGGCGCTGTGTGGCAACGGCGGTGCGTGGGCGACCAGATCTGGCTAGCTGAGCTCCACTCAACCCATCGCGTGGGTCGCGTGACCCAGGCGATGCCACTTGAGGTCGCGACCCACGCGATGGCGGTGCGTGGGCAACCAAATCTGGCCGGTTAAGCTCCGCTAGCTCAGCTTCACTCTTGAAGAAACAAGTCCAATAAGGAAGACGATGAATAGTAATTTTTTAAGGTAAAACAAGAAAATGCAATTATCAGTGAGGGTAATATTGGAAGAACAAAAAATCATTAAAGCCCTCTTCAGCATTCCGAAAATGCTGAATGCCCAAAGCAGGTCTCCACTTGCTTTGGGCTTTCAGCATTTCAAAGGCAAGCATTTGGGGAAGGGGAGCTCCAAATGCTGAACCAAACACCATAAATTTTTTCCAAGGGGCTTTGGGGGCCCAAAGCCCCTTGGAAAAGCCGAATCAAACGGGCCTTAAACAAATATTATACTTAATGCTTTGGTTGTAGCATAATTTGGCTTTTATGCACTACTCTCTTACGGTCTTTGCGTGTCTATTCGATGTGGGACTCTTCTTGTATGTTTTGTCATGCTAGTCTCTTATGGTATCTAGTTTTCCATGGAAATGCCTTTAATGTGGGACTCTTAGCTTGTCTCTATTATTGTGTCTAGCCTTCCATGTGAATGCCGAGAGTCTCACATCAAATGGGCACGCAAAGATCATAAGAGCAGTTGTGAATAAAAGCCGCCAAGCCATGCTCCAACCAAAACATGCCTTTCTTGGTTTTTGTCATTTCCATCTCAACAACATTGAGAACATTCTTAATAATTAAGAGTTAAATTATTTCTTTAATAATTTCAAGAAATAAAATTAAAATTTTAAAAAATAATTGGTTCGGTCCAATCTAAACAGTTCCTTCATTGGAATTGGGAACTGGACCAATTTCACTGGTTTCAATGTTATGGAACCAGGAACCGGATCGGTCTCCCTTAGGACTGGACCAAACGGGCCAATTTGATCCAATCTGGACAGTTCCCAATCTAGTCAGTTCCTTTTGCTCACCCCTACAAATCATATAGAATTAGGTTCATCAACTACATGTGATTTAGTAATCACATGTTTAGGATCATTAACTTAAAATGCACTACATATTAGGATAGTTACACATTAATTATTGCCCATCATTAGAGTTAGGTCATTTAATTAACTCATGTCATATAGTTTGCATGTTAGGTTTATTTAATTGAAAATTGCTTATCATTTTAGCATGGACATATTTTGTATTAGAATATATGCATTATATGCAATGCACATAGTTAAGATTTCATTTAAATAAGCAAAAACCATAAAAAAGTATTGAGTGAATTGCATGTTAATTAGAAATCATATATAGGTTGTCGATGTGATTTTTGAACTAACATCACATAACATCATAGATGCTTTCATTGCTTTGAGGTAAGTACTTTCTTTGGACAATTTATATACTACTTTGATTATTGGATATTACTTTGATGGTTTGTGCACTTGCATGATCACTTCACATGTTAGGAAGTAATAAAATGAATCCAATTTGCCAAATATTTCAAGGAATAATGTAAATCTCTCATTACTTTACTTGGGCTTCTAATCAGCTCACCACAAACTAATTATCGGTGACTCTTTATTGAAAATCATTTGTCATGTCAGAACTTGAGCCATAAGTCACGATTTGGTATAAGCTTCAAAGAGCCCAAGTTAAGTCTAGACTTAATAATATAATAACCAAACCCTAGGAGGTGCACAATCATTAATGAAAAAATTATCTAAAATGAAAGATCATCCAACTTGATTAGGAGATAATCAAAGTTAAATCCTATTCTTACTTGGAAACTTATCCTAACTAGCTATATATTATCTAAACATGCAATCCTATTTAGGAAAAAAAATATCCTAATTAATTATTCAATGCTATCTTTTTGTATTTTCAAATAAGTAGATCAATAAAAAAAGATGAGTTAAAAATTGCAAAAGACAAACTCAAAATCGCTGAAGATATCCACTCAATTCAAACTTGGTGACAAATAAATCGACACCCCAATCTTAATGCTTAAAGATCCGTTTTCTGTGCAATGTATAACCCTATCTCAATGTTTAGAAATTAAATTACCAATTATGTGCACGTTTTAAATTAGGAAATTTCCCAATTGGATATGCCTATAATCTCCAATAATCAAGTTAGATTGTTATAATACCAAATAGGTATTAAAATTTTGAATTCAGATTTGATTTAGATAATTACCTCACTCAAAGGATTTTGTTTCCAAAAGGGGGACCAATATGGAGGATCGTGATGAACCGGCGAGGGTGAGGGGGAGGATGCTTACGGTGAGTCACGTCGGCAAGTGGCTCAACAAGGATTGTTGGTGGTGTCGAGCTTGGATCGAGGCTAGTGCAACTCAAGGTGGCTCGTTGGCGGCAAGGAAAGCTGTTGCGCTGCAGGTGTCATGGCTAGTTACTATAAAGGGATTGTAAGGCTTAGTGGAGGCAATGTAGAGTCACGATGGCTCGATGGCAATAGGTCGTCGTCAAGGACTCACGGTGTAGGAACTTAGCTTTGTCATTGTGAAGAAGGGACTTGAAGAAACAGTGTCGACGTCAGGAAGCTAGCGACGGGTCTAGTGTAGACACCTTGGGTAGGGGATCGGCAAATGGTGGAACCTCACCGTTGGGCAAAGCATAGCGACTCAGTTGGGCAGTGGGATTGCTATTTGGTAACTAGTCAATTCTTAGATATATCTGTTCTTTTGTTCATTATAACAAAAAAATAGCATAAATCCATTTGGGAAATCAGCTAATTTTTCTATTTTTAATAACAAATTGGTTCCCAAGAATAGATTTAGAACAAAATTAAGAAGTAGAAAAAAAGTTACTTCTTTGTTCTCAATAACAATCTATAATCAAGTGAATTTCTTTTTTTTCTCTTTTTTTTTTTTTAATTTTTCTTCTTTTCTTCTTCTTTCTCATATCGGTCACTAGCCTCCGGACGAGGTCCCGTGACCTCGCCGAGGGTCAAAGAAGCTTCAATGATGGCCAAATAAGGAAGAAGAAGAATAGGAAAAAATAAAAGAGGAATCTCATAGAATTACTAAAAGATAAAAAGTAATTCTATGGTACAAAAAAAATAAAATTGAAGGTCGTACCAAATACATTTATGTTCTTTTTCTGTTCTAGTAATAGAAATTTTATGCAATTACTAAATGCCTTCGAATGCTCAGAAACTCATATGGGGAATAAAATCAGGAAAAACTATTTCTAAATAAAAACTGTTTTCGGAAACATAATAGTTATTAAATAGGCTCTAAGTGTCTCTATATAGTATTATTATAGGTCTAATCCATTATTAGGGCTTATTTTCAAGCCTCATCAAGAAGTAGTTGGCTCTAATAAACTTAAGCGCAAAGCCTTCTTATTAGTTTTAACTCTCATGGGTTTTAACCCCCGTCCCCTCTAGCCATGTGATTTTCGGTCAATTTGCATCTCCATGGGCTCGGCCGAAATTTACTTCTTTCATAGGCTTAGTTCAAATAATTTAATTAAGTTTAGAACCTTTAATTAACTCTAACTACCGCCAATTTGAGCTTACCTACTAATGCGAAAATGCTCATAATAACTATATGCAATTTTAATTATTTTTCGTTTAGAGGTGAGGACCGATTCTTGGTATTTTCAATGCAATAAATGACAAAATGAGTCACCACAATTTAAGTGCCAACATGACCTTTTGGGATAAGAGTGGATGATACAATAAATGGTTGGTGATTTTTCAAGGAAAGTGGCTCTCCTAAAGGAGCCTTTTAATATAATTGCATGACAAGAATTTTAAGGGAAAGCTAATCGTTTATTATGACTGGGTTGCTAGATTTATTAACGTGAGCAACCACCGAAGGTTCTCCAACTTGAGTGGTCGTGTTTTTTTTTTTTCTTCTTTTTTGCACGGGGCGTGGAACGAAGCCGGGCAATTACAAAAGTTACTTTGAGCCAATCGAGAGGAGGTTAAATGCAGGTTGGGATTGGATTTTTAAAAAAAAAGGTTTACCCTCGACGAGCACTGTTTAGTGGGAATGAGTGAAATATAAAAGTTTTCTTTCTTTCTGCCCTTTTATAGTGGTAGTGATTAGCTTTTGACCAACTTTGTGTTTTTTAGCTTATACATATTTCGTTAAACGCGTCAGTCCCACTGTTGCATGCATTATTTTGCAAAATATTTACCCACTCTGCTTCCTCGTTTCGGGCAAAATGCAGACAAAATAAGAAAACTCAGAATTTGTCCACTAGAGTTGAGGCATCCATGGACCAGGCACTGTCTATAAGTACCTCAGGTCTCAACAACATCAATCACAACCAAATCATGGGTTCTTCCTTTATCTTTGACAAGTCTCTACTCAATCATCATCCCTCTTCTTTAGGAGCCGCCTTCTTCTTCTTATTCGTCATCTTGTTCTTTGTCAGCTTTGCTTCTTCCACTCCTTCTACTTTCCCCGCTGCTGCCAACAATGAGAAACAAACGGAGGCTCTCCTGACATGGAAATCTAGCCTTGACAACTATAGCCAATCCCTGTTGTCTTCATGGCATGGTAACAATTCTTGCAACTTTGTCGGAATTACTTGCAATGACTATGGATCCATTACCCATCTTAATCTTTCCTGTCTTGGTTTGAGAGGGACTTTTGATGGCCTTGACTTCTCATGCTTAACCAATTTGCTCAGTCTTGACATTAGCAACAATTGGATCTATGGTTTCATTCCCTCGAGTATCGGTAACCTTTCCAAACTCAACTATCTCGATTTATGTAACAATCAACTCCATGGGAATATTCCTGCGAGTGCAAGCAAGCTAAAAAATCTTCGTAGTTTGTACCTATGTGTAAATTGTCTTAGTGGACACATCCCTCTCGAGATGGGTGACCTAAGGAGTTTGGAGAATCTTTATTTGTGGGGAAACAAACTTTCAGGGCCCATACCTTCTGAATTTGGGGGATTGACTTCTCTTACTGAACTTTTCCTATCAATTAACAATCTCAACGGCTCAATCCCTCCTTCTATAGCAAACTTGACACATTTATCAATTCTTAATCTTTTCAAAAATGAAATTTCCAGCATGATCCCTCAAGAAATAGGAAATTTGATATCTCTCAAGGAATTAGAACTGGCTAAAAATAATTTACTCGGTCCAATCCCTACTTCTCTTGGAAATTTAGGGAACTTAACAAAATTGAGTATCTCACAAAGCAATCTTGTCGGTCACATTCCACGTGAGATAGGAGAACTGAGGAATTTGAAGGTTCTTTATTTGTGGGAAAACAGACTCTCCGGATCCATACCCTCAGAAATAGGGAACCTCGCTTTTCTTACTAAATTAGATTTAGCTGTAAATAATTTAGTTGGTCCTCTTCCATCATCTATCCAAAATTTGAGCAATCTAAATCTTTTACACATTTACTCAAATCATCTTTCGGGCCCAATTCCTGAAGAGATTGGAAAATTGGTGTCTCTTGGAACATTAGATTTGTCTAATAACAGTTTGTGCGGTTCAATCCCGTCATCAATTGGGAGCCTAACCAATTTAAGCATATTACGCCTCAGCTACAATGACTTTGCTGGTTCCTTGCCTCCTGAAGTTAATCAAATTACTCGTTTGAGTGCTTTTGATTTGTCTTACAATAAACTTGAAGGGCGATTGCCAGATGAAATATGCCAAGGGCAATTATTGCAAAATTTCAGTGTCATAAACAATCATTTCACGGGGCTCATTCCAAAAAGCTTGAGGAACTGTAGTGCATTAATAAGAGTGAGGCTTGACGGAAATCAACTTACGGGAAATATAACAGAAGTTTTTGGAATATATCCACAGCTGGAACTTATGGACTTGAGCCACAATTATTTGTATGGTGAGCTTTCATGGAAGTGGGAGAGTTGTCGTAATTTGACAAGCTTAACAATATCCAACAACAACATTTCTGGTGAGATACCTGCGGTATTTGGAAAGATGACTCGGTTACAGAAATTGGACCTGTCTTCAAATAATTTGAGTGGAGTGATTCCAAGGGAGTTGGCAAGCTTGCAGTTTTTGCTAGATCTCATCCTGAATAGTAATCGGATCAAAGGTGATATTCCTAATGAAATAGGATTTTTATCCAAACTAGAACATCTCAACCTAGCATCAAACAATTTCGGGGGATCGATTCCAGCGCAATTCGTTCAATGCACGAACTTGTTGAGCTTGAACTTGAGCAAAAATAAATTGGAGGGAACCATTCCTTCCGAGATAGGAAATGTGCGATTCCTAGAAGTTCTTGATTTGAGTCAGAATCAATTGACTGGAAGAATACCGCAAGAGCTAGGAAAGCTGAGAGTCCTCGAAACCATGAATGTCTCCCACAATAGCTTGTTGGGTTCAATTCCAGAGACTTTTGGTGATATGCTGGCATTAACTATTATTGATGTGTCCTACAATAACCTTGAGGGCCCTCTCCCAAATGTCAAAGCTTTTAATGAGGCTCCATTTGAGGCAATTCAGCACAACAAGAGACTCTGTGGGAATGTTGTGGCTTTACAAAAATGCGACTCTCCTATGAGCAAGAAAGGTAATGGAGATGGTGGACGTGGAACTACTGCTATCCCTGTGCTCACGTTCTTGGGATTTCTGCTTCTTGCTTCCATCGTGATCCTTCTCTTGATCTTTGTAAGTCGTCCAAGAAAGAATATCAAGAGAGAAGACATTGGAGGATTGAATGATTTAGATTTTTTGTGCATTTTGAATTTTGATGGCAAAGCTTTCTACAAGCAAATCCTTGAGGCCACTGAAGAGTTTGACTCCAAGTTCTATGTGGGAGAAGGAGCATACGGCATTGTTTATAAAGCAGAACTATCGACAGGTCAAATTGTTGCTGTCAAGAAGATTTCTTCGTCCCCTAAAGAGGAGATCCTTGACTTTGTATCTTTTGAGAGGGAGATTCAAGCCTTATCAAATATTCGCCATCACAACATCGTCAAACTTTATGGGTTTTGCTCTCACTTACAACATTCTTTTGTGGTGTATGAGTACATTGAAAGAGGAAGCTTGAGAGCAATTCTGAATGATGATGAGAAGGCATCAGAGTTTGCCTGGGACAAAAGAGTAAACATGGTTCGAGGAGTGGCGAACGCATTGTCCTATATGCATCACGATTGTTTTCCTCAGTGGATACATTGGGACTTGACCAGTAACAATGTTCTATTGGATGCTGATTATGAGGCTCGCATTTCAGATTTTGGTACGGCAAGACTATTGAGGCCAGACTCATCAAGCTGGACTGCAGTTGCTGGCTCTATCGGTTACATCGCTCCAGGTATTTCTATCTTTTAGGATTTTTGTTTCAATAACATTTAGGATCAATAAAGGCATTATAATTGATCTGGATAGTTGAAGGATACTAAGTATGTGTAATCGAAATAATATCTGCACGTAATATTTTACCTATACCAATCACATGAAGGGGAATTAATGTTGTTAACTTTAAAGTAGCTGATGAGGTTATGAACACGTTTTGAATTCTTCACTTGCAGAGCTGGCTTATTCTACAATTCCAACTGAAAAATCTGATGTGTATAGTTTTGGAGTCATTGCATTAGAGACACTAATGGGAAAGCATCCAAGAGATATTGTCTCTTGGGAATGTTCATCATCGACCGAAATTGGGTCACCAGCATTATTGAAAGATGTGCTAGATCAGCGCCTCTCACCTTCTAGAGTTCGAATTCGAGATGCAGAAGACGTGGTCTCTATTGCAAGGCTAGCATTCATGTGTTTGCAAGCCGATCCGCGGCTTCGACCAACCATGAGACAAGTTTCCCAGGAGCTCCGCATTCGAGTACCACTAGAAATGCCATTCTCTGCGGTCAGCTTGAAGTAACTTCGTGATCTCAATGGCAGGAAATTTCAAGGATCGCAAGGGGATTGTAAGTTTTGAAATTAGCTTTCATGTGCACTGTTTGTTTGTTTGGCCTGTAAGTTGCTAGCAAAAAATTAACACCCTTGCTCAGAAAAGTTGCTCCTCTTTTGTGAGATAATCAGAATTATAATGCCAATCTTATTCGACAATTTTGATTATCTTCTTATTTCTCACCTGTCCGCCATGTGAATTTTTTTCACTGCAGAGCCTACTTACCTATGAGCATCTTTGGAATTCTGCGCGTCGCTGGTCGTACTTTGGAGTCGAAGCATCAGAAATAATTGTGGGAAGGCTTCTGTCGTCGTCTCATTTCCCTATCATCTTCTAGCTTATTGCATTGCGATGAGGAAACAATTTGCTTAATGCATCGGATTGATACGGTTCGATGTGGTTTTCTCTTGCAAAAGCGATAGTGACACTACTATCTCCGAATTTTGTCTCAGTGTGTCTGGCGTGCAATGTCAGTTTCACGCTTTTAGTGATTAAATTAGGTTTCTTGACTTTCGTATAATATGTAATGTAATTTCTAAATTTCCATAGTTCTATTATTTTAATAAGCTGACGTGGGACACTAACTCAATAAAAGTCACACCATGTGGAGAATAGCAAGGATGATAATGACTCCGGAAACTAATCGAATCATGTAATAAATTGTGAAAATGAAGAGTGGGAAACGTTACACTCAATTTGCACAATATAGTAGTCAATTAAATAAATAGATCACACCGCTACAATTAGCATAAAATTCCGGTCACCAGCTATTTCGGTCTAATTTTCGAAAAATAAATAAATAAATAAATAAATATTTACAAAAATTAATTAATAAATGCCAAAAATAGCAACTTAGGCCCGTAAAGCCTAATTAAAAGTCGAGACTGGCTCAAAATATTTCCGAACCACTTCAGATAAATACTAGAGCTTGTCTAAACTTTAATTACACTACTCTAACCACCTAACATGTGACATCCCAAATTTCACTGACCTTCATTAGTGTAATTAGATCATTAGGAACTTAGATTAAGTAGATTGGGCTAGAAAGTGAACCCGATGGATCGTGAGAAATGTGTGGGCTTGAGAAATAAGTGGGCCACACGAATTGGACTCGAGAAGTCTAATGAGAGATTATGGACTTGGACTTGGCTTGAAGTGGGCCAAGGTTCGGAATTATTAGATTTGTAGATTTAGTTTAGTGGGCCGGGATTGTTATAGATTAAGTTTATTGGGCCGGAAATGAATATTTAGGCCCGAGTGATTTTATTTTATAGATTATAGTTATGATCATTTGATTAATGTTTATAATGTTAATATCAAATTTCTGACTTTAGCATTTTTGTGATGAATTCTTTATAGACCAACATTCTAACATCGACTAGTCGATATGTTATGTTATGACTTTGTATAATTATAAAAGGATTGAAAGCAAGTAGAAACAAAAGGTAATTAATTGAAAAACATTAGAGACTAATTGATTTGAGTGACAAGTTAAATTTGAGAGATCAAAATTGGAGGCCATGACATCACTCTCTCTCTTTTCTTTTGCATGCGACACCCATGGTTTTCTTTCCTCTAGAAACCGAAACCATCAGCTCAAGGAAAACAATCATTAGTAAAATCTCATCATTACTCTAGCCTAGGGATTAGCTATGTAGATCTACTTCTCCCTTAAGTTTCGTAAGCCCCTCTCTCTCTCTATATAAAACCGAGCAACCCATCTTCATCTTCTTCTTTCTTTTCTCTTGGTTGAGCAGTAGAACCAGAAGCAAACCTGCGATTTCTTCTTCTTGCATGCGAGATTTTGGTGTTGATCTTGAAGCATCTTTGTGTTGTTTAGTAGCTGAAGCAAGGTAAGGAAAGATACAACTCTAAATTGAAAGTTATCCATTGTTCTATCAAGAAAGCTTGCGGGTCAATCCAAACAGTGAAGGATTTAGTTTGTAGTTGCTGTTTTGTGGTTAATCTAAGCTGAGTAAGTGTTAGATTGAAGGTAGAAACCATTGCATGTTGTTTTTGAGCCTTGCATGTTTCGAAATCCAAGTGTGAGCATGCTGTTTTGCTGAGTGAAGTGATGAAATGGATGCCGAGTGGATGGATATGGTGTACACTGTGATGAGTGAATTCATGGATGCATTTATACTTCGAGCCGAGTTGTGGATTGATTATTTGTTAGAGAAAGACATGCCGAAGGTGTCTTAAGTTTTTGTGATTAGGCATTGAAGTATTGTAGAAGAAGTTTGTGAAAAGATAAGTGGTTTAGTTGGGTTAGAAGCAAAGGAAATCGTGTACCTATTCTGTTCTAGGTGAAAACGGTTATGGAGTCTTCTGTTCTGTGTTATTTTCTTTATGAATGTTAATGGAAATAAGAAAGAAACCATTCTACATGATAGAACATCCATAAGATTGAATTAGACACTTAACTACAACCATACGAATATATAAAACGTAGAGATAGAAGTGGACTTAGTAAAACCAGTAAACTGTTTTGTGAGAAACGGTTTGACCTTTACTGATTATACGAATTTTCTGTATTTACCTAGTTAGATTTGGACTTCGAATCCTTAATTAAAATTGTAGATTACATCTTAAGGAATGACGTGTCAAAATTTTATATTAAATGGATAATAATTGGTTAATGAAACAATTTTCTTTGTAGATAAGGAATCTGGACGTCGGTACAGAGTACTAGTAAAGATTATGGCAACTGTTAATCTTAATACAGTGAGAATTAGACTTAAGTTTCTTCACAGAAAATGTTAATATATGTATCTAGTTTAACATACTAAAATTTGGTAGTATTCCAACAAGAATTGATATACCTTCTGTGTTCGAAACCGAAACTGTTCATTTAACTAGTAAACTGTTTAAACCCGAGAACTTATAATAGATGCTGTGTCTTTTATATTAGGCTTTTGTGATGCACATAGAGTCTAATAAACCTCATAATAGATGTTAGTTATGTAAGAGTAAGTCTCATATATCATTTGAGGTGTAAGTGCATATAGTATCATGCGTGTGCAATGAGTGCGATGCATAGTGCTTGATTATGGGATAAATATTTGTTCGGCATGGTATGGGACATGTCGTAATGGGTTTTATCTTATAATTTGGACACGCATGTGTGCTAGGTTCATGAGAGTTAGATATATAGTTAGATACTTTGGAGTCTTTTCTTTTGCATACGATAATTGCATTAATCAAAGGTGTGGTGATGTGAAACGTGTGCTTAAAAGAGTGAATGAACCCATCGGTACAGAGATACCGGTGATGCCCCCGGAAGTTTGGGATGCCCTTGCTGAGTGGTCTTGGATGCCTCGGTAGAGAGATATCGAGATGCCTCGGAGTGAGATGCCCCTTGCTGAGTGGTCTTGGGAGGACCTCGGTTGTGTGATACTGAGATGCCTTGGAGTAAGATGCCCATGATAGAAATATTGTGGAAGTTCAGATAAGGTAACTTCCGAAAGTGACTCGATCGGCCGGTTGAATTCCGGTTAGTGATTGATCGAGGGTGGATCATATGTTCACTAAATATTATTTTACTTGGCGAGTGAGTCCATTTACTATTATTGCATTGCATCTTGATATGAGATTGAGCTTGAGAAAGGTAAGCATAGAAATGGATGCTCATAAGGTGATTATATACATAATGTGTTAATATCCAATTGTTTATGCTTGTGATTTATTTCCTTTAGCATCCTAAATTGTTTGATGATTCTCTTGCAATATTGATGATTGTGGATTGTTTAAGTTAGAGTTTTATCATTCTTTACTAGGCAAGGTTGTTTGCTCATACCTTACATTTTCAGATTGATAGCATGGATGTACCGCCAGTTGCTCGATATGGGGCGGTAGTGAGTCTTGATGTTTCTCTTCATGACGTGTATGATCCTGACATTGACATGATTTTCTCCCGATATGAGGGGACTATATGGCTGGACGACGGTAGTGCAGTCTTGACATCGATGACGTTCGTTGCATGGTTTGTCAACCATGAACGGGAGTTATTCGGACCTTTACCCTTTGGACCAGGAGGACTTGGAGCGGGTGTGGACGGCGCCTAGACGCCTTTGATCTCGTAGAAGCTGACTGACTTTTGTTTTTTGTTAGATGCGGGCTTGTGTGGGAACTCGTGGAGTAGACACCCTCACCCTTTATCCTTGACTTTTGTTACGCTTGACTTTTGTTATGTACATGTTGTATATATAGGTGATGAACATGGAAAGAGTCCAGGTTGATAAATTTTGTAAGCCCTGATGATGATATGAAGTAATGAAGTTTCTCGTGTTCTTGTTTATGTGCATGAATGATTTGGCCAATGTTTGAATTTGAAGGTAGAGTGTTTGCAGGATAACCTCATAATATAAACTTGAGATTTTAAATAATCCATGTTATACATGCTAACTTTCAATGGTAAACACTATAGGTTATCAAAAGGAGTTTACAAGTTAGACAATAAGATGATAATAATTCTAATTCCGCTTGCGCTTAGTACGTGACGCCCTGGGACGTCACAGCTCGTTACATAACATGCAATAACGATTAAATAAATCGCTAATCTAATTTAACTATCCACCTAATCCATACTTAGTCTAAACTAATCAACCCTTAAATGTCATTAACTTACTAAGTAAGGATTAGTGAGTTAAACTCACTTGATTAAAGATCCGCTCGGATCAAAATGACAGGGACGCGGCGAGGGTCGAGATACTCCAAAGTGGGACCGCTTTTTGAGGTCCGAAAGGCCACAAAAACGGGCCAAACACCCACTAGGTCCGGTTCTGTTGGGTGGCTGCTGAAGCTGCCTCAGCGACTGGTTGAGTGGGAAATGGCGAGTAAGGACCGGCGGCGGGCAGTCGGAGCTTCGGCAAAGCTTGGCGGGCTTCCAGGCGGCTCCGGTGATGGCAAGGAGGGTTTGAATGGCTCAAGGGGTCGCCTAGGCTCATGGCTGAAGGACGGCGAGGGATGGCGGTGATGTGCAGGCTTGCAACTGAGCACGCGACGGGCATGGACGGCGACGCGGTGGCGTGCGATGGTTCCGACGGGCTGCTGGCTAGTTGGTTTGGTGATTCTAGGTTTTTGGAGATCTCAAGCAGATACAAAGGGAAGGGGGGTCGATGGGATGGGGAAGGAAGGAGGGGGGACCGGTTCTCATGGAGGGGACCACCTTGGTCTCCTTCTATCTCTTTGACTCCCTTGACTTGGTCCCACCAAGTGTGCTGTCTTCCTCTGCCCATTTTCCCATAGCCAACACCCTTCTAGAAGCCTTGAGATGGTCCAATTGTTGTGGGTAAGGGGACAATACGAATTTTGAAGGCTTTGGGCTTAATTTCCATTCAATCTCTCTTCGAATCAACTCAAATCGGTTCCTAAAAATCCCATCATCAAGTCCATGTTCCAATTGGCATTTTTCCTCGCCAATAGATTCCACTCACATCCCAATTTCATGGTCAAAAGCGGTCCTCTGCATTTCCCAATCGAAAACAACCCTACCTCGACTTTTTCCACCAAAATCTCGATTTGCAAAAAAATCTTCGGAGACTGAGTTGACATTCCTAAAATGACTCGTGACATGACAGAACTTTCAATTTTTGAAATCGGATTCAAATTCGTGGTTAATTTCAATCTGACGTGATTTTAGTGTGACCTAGGTTATCGGATAGCTTTCAGAATTTTTTAATGCAAATGACTCGTGGTCGATTTTCTTCGAGTCACAATAAACCTTTTCGACACATTGGTGACTCTCGGTTGTCGTGAAAATCTCGAGCATTTAAATACGGACACAAGGTACCAAAATGATAGAAAAATCAGTCTAGTGCCGATCGACGAGAATTTCTCAATTTGGTGGAATCACCCACGTTTAACCACACATCTCAGTCGAACTAACCTATCTCTGATTTCTAATTGATCTTTACTATGCCGAAATGATCTCTGCAGATGAGCACGGTCAAGTAGTCGATTCCTAGTCAAATTCTCAAGTCTATTGCATTGAAATTCCTTAATGACTTCGCCAAATAGTTTAGTTATCTTAGAAGTGATCAGCTCTGAGAATAACACTATAGGCGCAACCACCACCCACAGCGGCGTAGCTGGCTTGGGCTCTTTCCCTCTCACGAAAGGGAGAAGTTCGAATCCCAGAGGCATCGTTAGGGATTCTTACCTGGAGTACTGTGGTGGTGGGTCCTACAGTCGCTCCCCCAGGGTTTACTCGCTGGCTGTCGGCTTATGGGGTTCCCTGGGTCACCAAAAAAAAATAATAATAATAACACTATAGGCGCATCAATGAAAGGCCTGATTTAATTTAATTGAAAACAAAATCACAAATTTCAAGATGTCACAACTCTTCCCCTCTTATAAAAATTTTGTCCTCAAAATTTAAACCATTATAATACTTTAAGCAAAAAGGTGGGGGTACAATTGTCTCATCGACTCTTCACTCTCCCAAGTTGCTCCTTCAGTGCCGTGGTATTGCCAGACCACTTTGACCAACGGAATGGTCTTTGTACACAGAATTTGTTCCTTTCGATCCATGATCTGAATCAGGCTTTCAACGTATGACACTCTGTCATCCACATCTAATTCTTCAAAATTTAACACGTGAGTCGGGTCAGGCTCATACTTCCTCAAATGGATACGCTAGGATCCCGATTCTTGGCGGCAATGCAAGATGATACGCTAGGATCCCGATTCTCTCTAGTATCTCAAATGGATCTACGTACCTCGAACTCAGTTTTCCTTTCTTACCAAAGCGCGAAGAACCCCTCATTGGCGACACTTTCAGAAAAACATAATCACTAACTTAGAATTCCAAAAGTCTCCGACGCTTATCTGCGTAACTCTTCTGTCGGCTTTGAGCGGACTTTAGTCTATCTCTGACAACTGCAACTGCATCCACTGACTGCTGAACCAACTATGGGTCTGTGATCTTTCTTTCCCCAACTTCATCCCAACACACTGGCATTCTGCACGCTCTGTCATACAACGCTTCGAAATGAGCCATCTGAATGCTCTGTTGATAATTGTTGTTGTAGGCAAACTCCACGAGATGAAGCTGTTCCTCCCAGCTTCCCTTGAAGTCAGTACACAAGCTCGTAGCATGTCCTTGAGGGTTTGAATTGTCCTCTCAGACTGGCCATCCGTCTGAGGATGATATGCCGTACTGTACTGCAGCTTCGTACCTAAAGTACTCTGCGAGCTTTTCCAAAAAGCAACTATAAATCTTGAGTCTCGGTCTGAGGTTATCTTCACTGGCACTCCATGCAGATGAACAATCTGACACACGTACAACTCTACGTGTCTATCCAAGCTAATGTCCTTTCGTACTATAATGAAGTGAGCCGACTTTGTCCGTCTGTCGACTACTACTCAAAAGGAATCGTTTCCTCTCTGACTCCTCGGTAGGCTGGTCATGAAATCCATCGTGATGTGCTCCCACTTCCACTCTGGGATCTCGAGAGGTTGTAGAAGTCCTCTCAGTTTACAAGGCTGTGCTTTGACCTGCTGACACGTCAGACACTTGGTGACATGCTTGGCGATGTCCGCCTTCATACCAGCCCACCTATAGTGTTGACGCAGATTCTGATGCATCTTCGTACTGCTAGGATGAATGCTGTAACTGCTACAATGAGCTTCTGATAAAATGTCCTCTTTAAGCTCTATATCGTCAAGTACAACTAGTTGTCCTCAGAACCTTAGTGTTCCGTCCTTAGAAATCTAAAAGTCAGCCTTTCTTTTCTCGGTGTCCTTTTGCAGAATTTTCTGAACATCTGGGTCTGCACATCCGGTTCAATTCTGAGGGTGGCCATTAGATTCAAAAGGTGGCCTACCTCATACTTGAACACTGAATCTCGAGTTCTCTTGATTAGATTCCACAATTTAACCAGCATATGAGCAATTGAATACTTCTGACTCAAAGCGTTGGCGACCTTATTCGCCTTTCCAAGGTGATATAAAATATCACAGTCATAATCCTTTAGTAGTTCCATCCAACGGCGATGTCTCATATTCAACTCCTTCTAAGAGAATAGGTACTTGAGACTTTGATGATCAATGAAGATCTGGAATCTTTCTCTGCAAAAATAATGTCTCCAAATCTTCAAGACGAAAATGATGGCTGCGAGTTCTAAGTCATGCGTAAGGTAGTTCTGCTCATGAGGTCTCAACTGATGGGAGGCGTATACAATGACCTTACCATGTTGAATCAACACGCAACGCAGTTCTCTAAACAATGCATTACTATAGATCTCGTATCCTCTAGGGCTAGATGGAATGGTCAGCACAAGTGCGGTAGTCAGCTTCTGCTTAAGCTCTTAGAAACTACGCTTGCACTTGTCTGTCCAGATAAATTTTTCATCTTTCTTCAGGAGTCGAGTCAACGGCGACACTAAGGCTGAAAATCCTTCCACGAACCGTCTGTAATACCCTACTAAACCTAGAAAGCTTCTGATCTCTATCACGCTAGTCGGTCTCGGCTAGTTGATAATTGCTTCGATTTTGGACGAGTCCACGGAGATTCCTTCGCTTGAAATCACGTGACCTAAGAAAGCAACACGAGTCAACCAAAACTCGCACTTGCTGAATTACGCGTACAGTTGATGAACCCTTAGAGTCTGTAGTACTACTCTCAGATGACTCTCATGCTCTTCATCACTCCTTGAATACTACAGAATATCATCGATGAACACGATCACAAATTGATCTAGATATTCCTTGAATACTCAGTTCATCAAATCCATAAATGCAGCTGGAGCATTTGTCAACCCGAACGGCATTACAGTGAACTCATAATGACCTTATCGAGTATGAAATGCTGACTTCGGTATGTCCTCCTTCTTGATCCTCAGTTGATGATATCATGTCCTCAAGTCAATCTTTGAGAATATCAACACTCCTTGTAACTAATCAAACAAGTCATCGATCCTCGAGAGTGGATACTTGTTCTTGATTGTCACCTGATTGAGTTGGCTATAGTCGATGCACAAATGCAACGAACCATCCTTCTTCTTTACAAATAGAACTAGGGCTCCCCAAGGTGATGCGTTGGGATGTATAAATCCTTTATCTAATAATTCTTGCATCTACACCTTTAGTTCCTTCAACTCCGATAACGCCATCCGGTAAGGAGCCTTAGAGATTGGCTCTGTCCTAGGTACTAACTCAATCACGAACTTGATTTCTCTCTCTGGCGGCAGACCTGGCAATTCCTTCGGGACTACATCTGGAAATTCCTGCACCACTAAGATATCTTCGATCTTCAACTCCTCAACTGTCGTATCCACGACAGTTGCCAAGTAACTTTGACAACCCTCGTCTAACAAACAGGTTGCTTCAAACGACGAAATTAGGGTAATCAAGGGTCCTCCTCGATTCCCGACAAACTCAAAACTCTCCCCCCACTAATGGGTTAAACTGAATCGCTTTACAATAAAAGTCCATCTTAGCTCGTTGCTTGGTGAGCCAGTCCATGCCAATTATCAAGTCAAATTTATACATGGCTAGGATTAACAAGTCTATTTTTCCCCTCTCGCTCACTAATCACTAACTTGCAACTAGAACAACCCAATGCAGACAACACATTATCCTTTAACGGTATAGATATGCTAACCATTAACTCCAACAACTTAGGACTTACTCCTATTAGCTTAACATACTGCTCGGCAATAAAAGAATGAGTCGCTCCTGGGTCGAATAAAGCATAAGCAGCATGGTTGTTCAGTGAAACCGTACCTGTGATCACATCAGGCGCATTCTCAGCCTGACATCTGGGGATGGCATAAACTGTTCCTTGAGTTAGGGGTCTCATTTGTCCACTTTGCGGTGCGTTATGTGGCACGTACCCTCTGATCTGTCCCAACGGTGGCAGAAGCGATAACTGTTGTGGTTTTCCCTGTCTTCTAGGACAGTTCCTGGCTATGTGACCCGGCTGGCCACACCAAAAACAAGCACCTGGCCTAAATTGGCATGGGGCTGATCCGTGTCGCCTTCCACACAAGCGACACGCCATTCTAGATCTGTGCTGGCTTTCCAATTCCACCCTTCCTATTGGGCCGAACTTGAAATCTTCCTTCGATCATAGGCCTCTTCCCATGTCGAATCCTTTCTCTGTGGGAACTAAACCTCGATCTAGATAAGGCGGCTTGCTCATTCAAACTTATCTCTAATAGCTGGGCTTGTTTGTATAGCTCGCGGTAGTCCCTTAGATCAAACGGCACCAATGGTTGTTTCAACTCTAGTCGAAGGCCATTCCTAAACCTTCGAGCTTTTTCCTCTAGATCTTTTATCAACCTTAGAGCATATTGAGAAAGCTCCGTAAACTTGACCTCGTACTAGTCAATGGTCATAGTCCTTTAGTGGAGACGCTGAAATTCTTCCATTTTCTGTTCTCAGGCGCTTCCCGAAAAGTATTTATCATTGAAGGTCTCGAGGAAAGCATCCCACAGCGGGGCTACTCCTCTCGGGAACACTGTCTCTCTAGCGGCTCTCCACCAAGTATTCGCGTTACCTTGCAGTTGATAGACTGCTAGGACTAATTTCTCCTCCTCATTGCACCTCAGAAGTGCAAACGCTTTATCAAGATCTTCAATCCAAAGAGATGCAGTCTCTAGATCTCCGGTACCTGTGAACCTCGGCAGGTTCAACTGCAGGAATTGTTCCACCAACTTGTGGATTGGCCTCTCCCTATTGACACCTATATTCTTAGCTGGAACCTCGGCAAGTGCGGTGAAAGGTGCGGCAGCGGTTGTGGCAGCAACAGCAGCATTGGCAGCAGTAGTAGCGGCGGCTGTAATAGTGGCGATGAAGGCATCAGCTTGATTCTGGGCCTGCTGCCCCATCATATCTCTCATTGCATCCAGTGCTTGCGTGATCCCGATAGTTCCCAGATCACTAGGGGCTACTACCCCAGCACCAACAGGAGGTGGTGCTACTCCACTCGCGCTAGCCTGTGCTAGCGCTTTACCACGGCCTCCTTGAGTACCGACCCTGGTCGGCGTCCTACCCCGAGTTGCAAGTCGGACAATCCTCTTACTAGAAGTCATCTGCTCCTGATCACTCATAATGTACTCTGTCTATAAAAACATGTTCCGAATTCCATACAGAATTAGAAACTAAGTGATCCACTCTAACAAACAACTTTCTACCAATTAGATATCACAAACATGCATCAGCATGAATTTAAAGGCCTTTTCAACTAGCTATCCCATGAATCATCGCACCATATCACTCTAATCACTAACCATGCTCTGATACCACTTAAACGGGGATGTCACGCCCCGATCCTCCAGGCATGTGCCCATCCCTCCATGGTCAATTAAATAGCGACGTCCCAGGACGTATTGCTGACCCATTCAATTTTTAATGCACATGCAGAAGCGAATAAATAATCCCCAGACAACAACAAGATGGGATATGAAAGCAGGGCCACAAATTTTCAAACCAAAACAAGCCTTTTATAAACAAACGGGTTTATAAACAAACGGGTTTACAAAAATATCGGCTCAACAAAAGGGAACTGTCCTATGACCCTCTAGTCAGACACATTCGCCGATTCTTTGGTCTCCACCTTCCCAGACTCTAGGGCTTCCGGTCCTCCACGACCATCATCTAGGGACCTGAAATTGATATCCCACAACGAGGTGAGACGACATCTCAGCAAGTTCAACCCCCTAAGACCCGACTAGGAAGAAAATATGTCCTGAGGGCTGCCTAAGCACAAGCACAAGTCAGAGAACTTACTTTTGCCTCAGTTCCTTCCTGCAGATCAATATAATTCAAACATTCACCGAATCACATCAGCAAATCAAATCATCCAATCGATTCCACGCTAACAGGACCATCACACGATCATTTCAATTACTCATCCCAACTATTAATTATGGCCCAACGGGTATAGCCTACTAAATATTCGGCGGTGAATTACGGCTCAACAAGCACAGCTCGTTCCAAGTTCAGCGGTTGATTATGGCCCAATGGGCATGGCCATACTTTGGCGGTGGATTACGGCCCAATGGGCACAGCCATACTTCGGCGGTTAGTCTGAACCCAATCCATATCATCATGCACAACATACGTCATCTTAATATGACTACAAACCATCACACGATTATACACCCCCGGCCAAAGACATTGAGCTTCCCACCTGAATTCCTCAATTAAAATAATGTCCTAGCCTATTTTCTTCATATTAACAGTACCCAATAAAAGCAATCGTGTGTGGGTACACGGTCGACCTCAGTCAAAATATAATAATTTGACTTTATAAAATCCCACTATTTCCAATAGTCCACAAACACATTTTTGGTACTGTAAACCGACGTCCGGTGATTTTTTGATTAATTATTGAAGTTCATAAATTTTGTGATAAATACCCAAAATCACAAATCACACTCAATTTGCACAATATAGCAATCAATTAAATAAACAGATCACACCACTGCAATCAACATAAAATTCTGGTCATCGACTATCCCGATCTAATTTTCGAAAAATAATTAATTAATTAAATAATTACTAAAATTAATTAATAAATGCCAAAAATAGTAACTTATGCCCGTAAAGCCTAATTAAAAGCCGAGACAAGCCTCGAAAATTTCTGAACCACTCTAGATAAATATTAGAGCTTGTCTAGACTCTAATTATACTACTCTAACCACCAAACATACAATAACGATTAATTAAATCGCTAATATAATCTAACTATCCACCTAATCCATACTTAGTCTAAACTAATCAATCAATAAACATCATTAACTTACTAATCAAGGATTAGTAGTTAAACTCACTTGATTAAAGACCCACTTGGATGAAAACGACGGGGACGTAGCGAGGGTCGCGATACTTCAAAGCGGGACCGCCTTTCGAGGTCTAGAAGGCCACAAAAACGGTCCAAATAGCGGCTTAGAGACCTACTCGGTCCGGTTCTTTTCGGTGGCTACCGAAGCTACTTCAGTGGCTGGCTGAGCTAGAAACGACAAGCAAGGACCAGCGATGGGAACGATGAGGAGGGTTCGAACGGCTCAGGGGGTCGCCTGGGTTCACGGCTGAAGCAGGACGACGGCCAGGGACAACAATGACGCGCGAGCTCACGGCTGAGCACGTGACGGGCATCGCGGTGGCGTGCAGTGGTTCCGACGGGTTGTTGGCTAGTTGGTTCGGTGATTCTGGGTTTTTGGAGCTCTCAAGCAGCTGAAAAGGGAATGGGGTCGACGAGATGGGGGAGGAAGAAGGAGGGGGGACTGGTTCTCATGGAGGGGAACACCTTGGTCTCCTTCTATCACTTTGGCTCCCTTGACTTGGTCCCACCAAGTGTGCTGTCTTCCTCTGCCCATTTTCCAGCAGTCAACACCCTTCTAGAAGCCTTGAGATGGGCCAATTCTTGTGGGTAAGGGGGCCATACGAAGTTTGAAGGCTTTGGGCTCAATTTCCATTCAATCTCTCTTCGAATCAACTCAAATCGGTTCCTAAAATTCCCATCATCGAGTCCACGATCCAATTGGCATTTTTCCTCGCCAATAGATCCCATCCACATCCCAATTTCGCGGTCAAAAGCGATCCTCTGCATTTCCCAGTAAAAAACGACCTTATCTCGACTTTTTCTGCCAAAATCTCGGTTTGCAGAAAAATCTTCGGAGACTGAGTCAACGTTTTTAAAATGACTCATGACATGACAGAACTTTCAATTTCTGAAATCGGATTCAAATTCGCGGTTAATTTCAATCTGGCGCGATTTTAGCGTGACCTAGGCTATCGGGTAGCTTTCAGAAATTTTTAGTGCAAATGACTCGTAATCGATTTTATTCAAGCCATAATGAACCTCTTAGACACATTAGCAACTCTCGATTGTTGTAAAAATCTCGATGATTCAAATACGGACACAGGGTACCAAAACGACAGAAAAATCAATCTAATGCCAATCGACGGGAATTTCTCAATTTGGTGGAATCACCCACATTTAACCACACATCTAAGTCGAATCTACCTATCTTTGATTTCTAATCGATTTTTACTGTGTTGAAATGATCTCTGCAGATGAGCATGGTCAAGTAGTCGATTCCTGGTCAAATTCTCAAGTCTATTGCAGTAAAATTCCTTAATAACTTTCCCAGATAGTCTAGTTATCTCAGGAGTGATCAGCTCTAAAAATAACACTATAGGTGCGTTGATGAAAGGCCCAATTAAATAGAATCGCAAATTTCAGGATGTCACATGAAGTCTCTTCTGATTATGATGGTTTGAGTCGAAATGAGAATTTCACATATTATCTTGTCTTATCTTTAAGTTTTTTTGACTTGTAAACCCGATGAAGATATTGATTCAATACTTCTCTTATTGGCCTCAAAGTGCATGTCCTTTGTGTAAGCTCATGACCAAGCCATCATTACGGTCCTTTTAGAAGACCTTTTGATCAATGAATTGTATTCATTGTGAATGTTTCTGAAAACCTTAGATATAGGTTACGTGAGACCTCTCTAATGAGATTTGAGTAACTTTCCCACATCAATGGTCGGGAATAAAATTCTTTTTGAGAGCCAATGTGAAAGACCCTTTTGATTAGGTTATTTTTAATTTGGCATATTTGATTTAACCCTTAGATGGTTAACCAAACTTCATTTTGTTAAAATCCTCTCCAAAGGAATTCGACAATTGGTATCATTTACTAAGATATGTTTGAATGATTTCATAAGATTAGCTTTTGAGCAATCTTGAAGTCCTTTTTCAAAATATATGTTCTCTAGTATTTTTGGTTTTTGATTATCTTAAACCATAACTCTTGTTTTAGGTGTTTGATAATCTTAAACCATAACCCCTTATTTTCGGTTTTTGGTAATCCTAAACCATAATCCTCGTTTTTTCGGTTATTGGTAATCCTAAACCATAACCATCATTTTTTATTTCTGATAATCTTAAACCATAACCCTCATTTTCGGTTTTTAGTAATCCTAAACTATCACTCCTGTTTCATGTTTTTTGTCATCCTAAACTATATCCCTTGTTTTAGGTTTTTGGTCATCCTAAACCATAACTCTTGTTTTAGATTTTTGGTCATCCTAAACCATACTCCTTATTTCTAGTTTTTGATAATCATAAACCATACCAAAACCTCGTCCTTTATGTTCCTAGTCAACCTTAAACCTCGTTCCTCTTTAGGTTCTTGGTCAACCTTATATCTCGTCCCCTAGGTTTCTAGTCAATCTTAAACCTTGTCATTTAGGTTCCTGATTAACCTTAAATCTCGTCCCCAAGGTTCTTGATCAACCTCAAACCTCGTTCATTAGGTTTTTGGTCAACCTTAAATCTCGTCTTTTAGGTTCTTGATCAATCTTAAATCTCGTCCCTTAAGTTCCTAGTAAACCTTAGACTTCATCTTTTAGGTTCTAGATTATCTTTAAACATTGACTTTAGGTTTTAGATTATCCTCATAAACCTCGACTTTAAGTTCTTGGTCGTCCTTAAACTTCATCATTAGGTTAGTGGTCATTCTTAAACCATTGTTTTTTAACAACTCCATTTCCTTCATTTCATTTCGCGAGAGAGAAAAGAATTCTAAACATGAGTCCAGATACTCCAATGAGTGAAGATAGGTTATGGGTCAATGCCAAACCTCGTTCATTAGGTTTTTGGTCAACCTTAAATCTTGTCTTTTAGGTTCTTGATCAATCTTAAATTTCGTCCCTTAAGTTCCTGGTAAACCTAAGACTTCATCTTTTAGGTTACAGATTATCCTTAAACCTTGACTTTAGGTTTTAGATTATCCTCATAAACCTCAATTTTAAGTCTAGGTCATTGTTAAACCTTGTCATTAGGTTAGTGGTCATTCTTAAACCATTTTCTTTTTTTCTTTTTTTAACAACTCCATTTCCTTCATTCCATTTCACGAGAGAGAAAAGAATTCTAAAACATGAGTCCAGATACTCAAAGAGAGGTAGTTGTTGACACTTGATTTTTAGTTGACACGTCGAAAAAATCGAGATTTAAATTCTGATCATGACATAGCTCATTTCTCAACCAAAAAATGTCATTTTTGATTTATTTCTTTTATATTGTGGTTTTTAAGCGATTTTCAAGTCATTTTCCATGAAAAACACGAAAAATCGAACTGTTAACTTTTGAGTTGATTTTTCGATTAATCGTTTGACTAAAAGTCAACTTCGGGTCAAAAATTGACTTTTCATCCAAAAAGATGTCATTTAGCTTTAATTTCACTTTTGTCAAATCAATTTCTTAAAAATTCGAAGATTTGAGCAATAAATCAAAAGTCAACTAAAAATTGACTTTTTGTCAAACTTTTGACAAAAAAATTGAAAAAATAAAAAATTGAAAAATACATTTCTTTTAATCTTAATTTAACTTTTGTGTTGAAAACTTCACAAAAATTAATGAAGAACCTTATTTTCCAAATTTTTCGATTTTAGATTCTAAATCGGCCAAAAATCAAATTACTTTCATTGTAACCATAATTAAGTACAGTTCCTTCTTCGACATTTGATTTAAGGACTATTTTAAAATCTGCCCAAGCATTCAATTTTGTGAATTGTCCGGTCAAAATAAAATTGCTATTTTAAGCCTTAATTATGGGATAAAAATCAACTTTTCATGAATTACAAACGGATAGACATTTTTTATTCATTTTCTTGAGATAAGTCCAAATTCGAAGTTGATTTTGGAAAATTCACATTAGAACTTCTCGATTTGAAGTATTTTACTCTCTTAAGTATAAGAAAGTCAAATAATTAAATTTCAATTGGCAAAATTCGAATCGACCCATTCAACATTATGGTTTAATCTCATAAATCTAGGTCCAATTTTGATATTAGACCTAAATTCATTTTTGTCATAAGCTTGAGTACTCCAATTCGAAGTCAATTTAAACATATTAAGTGATCTTACACATGAGTAGTTACTTAGATGGGGCAATTGTGGTATTGATTGAACTCAATTTCAATCAATTTACAATTTTACCCATTGAATTGTAAATTTGATCATTTTAGCCACTTAGGCTCGATTCAAAACACTCATGATTTTGACCAATTGCCTTTCATGATAATTATTTAATTAAATCAATAAAAAAAACCCTAGGGCAATTTCCTCTCAAATATGGTAAATTTTCTTTTCAATTTGAATTTTTAAGGACCAAATTGCATAAATTTTGAACCTACAGGGGTCCTAAGCAAGCAAAATGGCCAGACCCTAACTAAACCAGTTAAGAACTGGTCAAAAATCGATTTAACTTAAGTGAACCAATCTGACCAGTTTGACTAGTCGCCGGCGGTTCTAGCTAGTTTGGCTGCTTACTGGCCAGTTTTGGACCTTCAACGATTAGTTTAGAGATCCTCCTTGTGTCAATTTCACTTCTGCACCTTCAGTTTCCTGAAATTTTGCAAATTGATCCTCAAATCTCATAAAATTGCAATTTGACCCATAATTGGACATTTTAATGCAATTCTCAATTTTGGTTTGGGTTTTCGCAAATCAATCCCACTAAATTGATTACAAAACACCTCAAGATCATAATGGAACCTTCAAAATCGAATTTTGATTGTGGGATTACAATTTCGACCTTCAGATTGAATCAACGGTCAAAATTCGTTAATTTGAAGAGGGAATATATACCCATTTTCCCTCCATTTTTAAGGGGGGCTCATTTGAACGAAATTTCTCTCCCTTTAGGCTCTCTCTCTCTCTCTCTCTCTGTTTCTCGCCCAAACCGCCTTCCTGCTCTCCTTTGTGCATTGGACCATCACTGACGATTTGGCCCCCTTGCCAGCAATCCTTTAGTCAACGCTTACCACTAGCACTTGTTTCATAGCCTCTCCTCCTCAATCGCAAGGTCAGATCATCACAAGGGTGATCAGAGCTTCCTATCCGGTGAGATTCCTCAACGGTTAGGAAGGCCAGTTTTAACGCCGATCTTTAGACGAGCGGTGTTCTCCTCCACGATTGGTGATCGGTGGCCACTTCTTAGGCTTCTGATCGGTCTCGATCAAATCTTAGGAGAGTCTTCAACCATCCAAAGGTCGGAGACTAATTGGATAGCCATCAAATTGTTTCTAGTGGTTGATTATGTCTCAAGAAGTCCAGAACAGATTGAACCTGAACCAGTTCTTGTCTGATCCGCAAAACAATGACCAGCTATTGTCTGAAGGTTGATTAGCTATTCCTGATCTGTTCCTAGGCTTGTCCACACCAGGCCCTAGCTAGAACTTGTTTGATCGGTTACCGGAGGAGTACCGATGACCAATCTATCCTCACTGGAGGTTGAAGGCAAGTCTAGTTTTTGGACAGGTGCTAATTGGGTGAACTAGCGGTTTTCCCACTTCGATCATGATTTTGGAGCTCCGTTCATATTTTGGCAAAGATTCATTAGCTTGATCATATGAAAATCAACAAAAATCGCACAAAAGGTAAACTCATCGATCTTTAATCCTGGATGAGAATGCTGATTTGTTGTGATTAAGTGTTTTCGAATGATCATGAATGATTGAGTTTGATTAAGCCTTAATCGGTACTTTCACGGTTCTGGAATAGGCTTATTGTTTTAACCAAAATGAGGTCCGAAATGACTTTATTTTAGTTCGAGTCCTTCTAGACATTGAAAATACACATTGCAAGCTTCATATTGATAGGTCGTACACCCCAATTGGATAATGTTTGACCCTAAAAAAACACCTCGGAAGTTGCTCAATTATGCAGTCTTTCGAGTCCAGTTTAGGTTTTGATTTGGTTACGACTTCAGTTTTTGCAATTTTTTTGCAACTTTATGTGATGATTTCTGGAGAAACATGCTTACATAAAAGTTGTTAGTCATCACGTGGAAAATGTCCTGTAATTTTTTCGGAATATTTAGGCATGATTAGTTAGGTCAAAATCACTCAGATCTGAGATAAGGTCAATCTGTCCTGTTTTGGTCCGAGATGAATTTAGGTGGTTTTGAGCATGAGATTAGCTTTGTTTGACCTTGAGGTCTTCATAAAAGATGAACCGCATTTCATAAAGGTTCAATTGATGCAAAATTTACAAAGTTTGAATGTCATTTAGTGCATTGACTGCATGCATTAAGATAAAGGAGTGTTGCAGCGAAATAAACCTTGTATATTGCGTGTCTGTTTTGGTATTTTTGTCATGACTCGCATGATCTTAGTTGAATTTTGGACTCTTAACAAAAAGTGTTCACCATCGCTCTGTGTGTGTGATTTTTTGTTAGATTTTTCCATGTCCCTAGGTGATTGAAATCATATTTGTCATGTGATGTTGAGGTTAGGATGAAATCTTACCGTGTATACAATTTGCCATGCCCATTTGGGTATTTTAGATGCCAAATCTTGCAATAATGCCTTCTTGACATTTGCACCACATCTTTAAATATTTGTGTCTATATTTAGCTTATTACATTCGAGTATCATTTCACATATTAAATTTGTGTCGCAAAAGCACATGTTAAAATTGGAAATCATTAAGTATGCCATTTCGGTTTTAAGTCATTTGGCATTGACATTGACTTGCATGATCCCTTTACATGACGACTTAGGATTAGATATTTATCCAAATCCTTTGTTATTTGTGAATCTCATGCCATTTGTGCATTGCATAACTGATTTCTAGGCTTATTGTTGTATGCTTGTGTTCTGGCTTCTAAGTACTGATATGCGCACTTTTAGAAACTTCAGTCTTAGAGCACCAAATTGACCTCGTTTAGACCCGAACCCTTCTAGGAATTTGTAAAACGCACTTAGAACTTTTGAATTCCATTGAATTTCAAGCGATTTACTTATCGTTAGGCCCCTTTTCTATTTTTCTTAAGATAGGGTAGAATTTGGACCTAGGGTTAAAATTCGGACCCTCGTTTTTACCCCTACTTCGACAGATATTTGATATTTTTGTACTGTTTTTCTGTAGGGATTCTCAACTTGGTCCCTTAATGAAACTTGTTTTCATCACGTTGACTATATTGTGTGAAAATTTCATGATTTTTAGACTACTTTTGATAGGACAAATCTTGGTTACAAAGATATGATGTCATGTTGTCTTCACAATTTCCTAATGTATTGTCACTTGTTGTCTGTTTTTTATAAAATCATCCTTAGCTCATTTAGGAAAACTTTCTTCATGAAAGTTGTTCGCTGTCATGACATGCATGTTAGGAAATTTTTTCATAGCTAGATTGTCAATGGGTATCATCCAATTTTGCTGATTTGTCATACTTGGTCTAAAATTTTCTGATATGAATTTGGTTGTGATTATTTAGCTAGACTACTTAGTTTAGTTTCTGTATGAATTTAGACCATGCCATTTTCATGAAAGTTATTTTCAATTCTTTGATATTTGTTGTAAAATGGTTTCCAATGAATCAATTTTCCAAATCATATCATTAAATTATTTTGGTACATGTGATGTTTCCAAAAGCAACATTTTTAGAATTTTTTTTTCAAAGCTTGATTTCACATTGTGAAAAGTCATGGTTTAGATTGAATTCAAAATGCCTACAATGCTTGTGAGTGCATTTATAGGAGCCCCGAGCTAGCCTTAACAATTAAATGCCTTCCATAGTTGAGACATCATTTTATCTCAAAAATTTTTGTTGATAATTTCAGAAAATGTCTTTGAGCATCACATGTACCCTTATGCATATAATCATGTTATTCATTAGAAATACTTGTGTTCGTGATTGGCGCATGCCCTTAGTAATAAGTGACTCGCTGATGGTTTACTTTCTTATTTGATTGGATGAGAAATAAGGTCCAAAAGGCTTGCTTGTGTGTTTAATTCACGCACATGCATGTGACTTCTAGATGTATGTTAAGGCTGATGCATGATACCGAGGGTAGATCTTGGAGAATCACATAGAATGCTTTGTTAGGGGTTTATAAGTGTAATTGGCCATGCGATAATTTAATTGGTTAAAAATGGCTATAAGTCATAAATTGAATCGGGTAGGTGTCTAGAGGGACTTACGCATGAACTACAAAACCTGACCCCAAGGCCCAAATCTAATTTGTGAATTGAACTTCCTTTGATTGATTGACTTTGGCATGAGGTTGTGTTTTTGGTTATTTTGACGTGTATGATTATTTCTTTCCATTGTATGTACCTAGTTATAGTTCTTAGACTCAGTTTAGGTTAAGATCCTAAAAATGAAGTGGATACGAAGACAGTGGAGGTTGATGTCCATTCAGGTAATCATTTTGTACCATTGATCCCCGGTATATGTCTCGGGTTCTTATTGTTTGTATAAAAGTCCGACAAGTTGCAGCTTCTTTTCTCTTTTGTCCTTTAGTTTGGTTTCTCTTTTTATCTTTCTTAGGATTACATGATAGATTTACTACTTCCCTCGATTGTTTACTTACTATCTCGCAATTTCAATTCCATTTATTATTTTTTTTTCTTATTTTCTAGAAATAGAATAACATGTAAATGACCAATCGCGCATGATCACCTAGTTTAGGATAAACGATCCTAAAAAATTAAAGAAAAAATGCGTGGACACCTTAAGTAAACATAACATATTACCAGGCACCGAAAGGGCACTAATAGAAATATTGGCGTAACCTAAGTCCCCAAATTTAGATATTTGATTGCATAGGAATCGAGGGAATACTCCTGACCCTCGATTGGGTTTTCAGCCGACCCCCAAAAAAGAGATTAGTGACGACTCCCGTCTTATTCCTAGGTTGTCTTAAACAACTAGACCATATAAATGAATTCGTCGTGAGAGGGATGGACCTTAAGAAAAGGTTCACAATTATGATTTACCATATTCAAGATGGTGAAGCCGATAAAGATGAAGTGATGCCATTTTTGGTGGATGTACATCTCAAGAGGGCTATTATGGTTGTTAAAAATACCCTTAAACTCACATTTACATCCAGATTCCTTTTTATCCATAAAACTGTCAATTGGAATGTACCGTGACACCGAGGTAGGGTCGCAACACTTCGCTGTCTTGCATGATACGAACTCAAGAGAGCTCACAATCACTATTAAGTAAACTCACAATAGGTTTGTTCGGGGGTTGAGGTGATGACATCCCTGTGATTGAGAACCATGAGGGGACTTTCGTGGTCAACTATCCATAAACTTGACCATTTCATTTCCTTTCCTCATGAGGGGGATTGGCGGCAAGATCAAGTTGCGACAGCAGTATATTACCTTAGTAGGACATTGAATGATGTCGAGAGAAGATATACTGCTATTGAAAAGATCAGTTTGTCTTTGTATTTTGCATGTATGAAATTGCGACATTATTTGTTGCTAACTATCATTCATGTGATATGTAAGACCGACGTTATCAAGTACATGCTTACGAGGTCTATAGTGAAGGGTCGAGTGGCAAAATGGTCTTTCACATTTTCTGAGAAGGATTTAGTTTACATACTAATGAAAGCTGTAAAGGGGCAAGCTGTAACTGATTTTCTTACCAAATGCCCATGTGTTCAAGTCAAAGATGTTGGAGGCGAAAATTATGCACAACCACTCTCGTAGTTGCTATACTTTGATGATTCATCTACGTCTACCGCATCAAGAATAGGGATTTTGATTGTGTCACTAGGGGGACACAAAATGAAATTTCGGTTCAGGCTTGTTTTTAAATGTTCTAGTAATTAAATCGAATATGAGGCACTCATAGTCGGCCTCTACTTGTTGGCTGACATGAATGTGCAATCGATTAAAGTGATGGGTGATTTGCAATTGGTGATCAAACTACTAAAAGGAGAATACCAATGTCTTTATGACAATATTGCAGAGCACTATAATACGGCTAAGGAGTTGTTAGCTAGATTCCCCTATTCGGAGCTAATATACATACCATAATATCATAATGCGGAAGCTAATGAGCTTGCCCAAATGGCATCCGACTATCACATCTTGAAAGAGCTGGCTTACACTTTAATAAATGAAATAAAATCATTACTACCTATGTCACAATGGGTAATGAACGTGAAAGCCGTAGTAAAAGGAAACAATCGAGATTCATGGATGCCAATAATAGAGTATTCGAAGAACTCCTAATCTTGGGACAAAGGATTGAGGAAGGAAGCACTAAAATATGTGCTTTTAGGTGAGGGATTGTATCAATATACTGTTGAAGGCGTACTGTTAAGATGTATAAATGAAGACGAAGCAATGATGGCAATGGCTATGGCTCATGAAGGTAGTAGGTACTAAAATGAAGAAGTAGCTGTTGAGATGCCACGGCTACTTCTAGCCCACCATGACCTAATATTGCATAAGTTACACAAAAGGATGCAAGCCTTGTCAAATGCATGGCCCAATCCAACATGTCCCGGCCACTTTCCTGAAGCTAACTGTAACATCCTCGATTTCAACTCTTATTTTTGTCCCAACTAGGAGGCTAAGCTAGATAGGCCAATCTTCTTGAAGAACAAAAGTTAAATGCATTAAATGAGGATAATGAGTGTGGAGGCTTATGTATATTAAATAATTAATAAAAGGGGATGACTCATGGCCTAAGGGAATGATGACAAGTGATTTTGCAAGAAAAGTAGGGTGTCACCTCTTCCCTATAGACTTGCCACCATGAGTTTCATAGATTTTGACTTCCCAGTTTTTCAAAACTGCTGGACATTTCCTGCTTTCCAATTTTATAGAGCTCTTTAGGCTTCAAATTTGAAGAAACTTCCCTCATGAAAGTTGTTAAAAACATATTAATCTATAACATACTTAAATTTTATATTTTTCTGAGGTAAAATGGTTGGGACGAAGGCCCAATCAATTACCATATAGAACCTGCCCAGTATAATGAAAATGGTAACCAAGTTGTTTTCTCAAATTTTTATAAAATCTTCCCTTTCGAATTTGAACATTCTTCCTTCACAAAATTTTTAAATGACATCCATATATACAACATATTAAAATTTCAAATAGTTTTGTTAAAATTTGGATTTCGAAATGAGTCTTTCTCTCAAACCATTGAATTTGCTCGACGGATGAATTTTTGGGTTGTGTTCAATGATTTGTTGTTCTTCTCACAGAATGAATTTGGCTTGGATTCCTTTATGAAATTTTTTTTTAAACCTTTCTCTACAACATATTAAAATTTTATAATTTTTTAAGCTTGTTTGATAAGGTAATGGTACTGATTTCGAAAGTTGCTCAAAATTATTTTTGTCTTAGAATGGGAGAACCACACGCCCAACTTGGAGGGGAAGGGGGCTGCATGCCTAACTTGAGGAGGAAGCCAATCTAGAGTCTTCTTAACTTGAAGATAATAATGTATTAAAAGCTTTTGGAAGCTAGCTAATTAATGAGCTTAATGAGTCACATGCTCATATGGTTAACTTGGAAAACAAGTTGTCCAAAGTCCAAGTTTCTTGATGACCAAATCTTAAGTAAATCTTAAAGTATAATGGCCATAGATTATAACCTTGATGAACAAGTCAAGAACTGGCCAATTAGAAGAGGACATGATGCATCAAAAGGCTCATGTGTCTCCTTAGGCACTATAGGCAATAACGAACTTAAAATGAGCCTTGGAGAACAAGTCAATATGTGAACCAATCACAAGTGAACACCAAGGGACTTAGGCGCCAACCCAAGAGAATAGCTAGGCCAACTTGCCTCTTAGCTGTAATCATGAGCTTATAATAAAAATCTAAAAGGAGGAGGCCTATAAATAGGATGAACCATCCTCACCTTTTAAGGCTTGGCATTTCTCTCATTTCCTCTCCCATCCTTTCCTCTCTTGCACGCCCTTCTCTTCTAAGCCGCCCTAGATGCCGAATGACCACCAAAGAAGCATTTTGGAGCTAGGTTCAAAAAGTAGTAAGTAGATTTTCCTAACTCTTTGATGGGGTGATGTGCTACGCTTATCGATTTTAGGATCATGTCATCATTTGGTTGTGTTGGCTTTGTATTGATGTTTGTTATGTTTCTAGTGCTTGTTGTCGCATTAAGTAAGATCATGGTCCCGCACGAGTGTTGAGCACACTCGAATGTCGAGGAGAGGTCTCAGTGACTATGGACAATGCTAAAGCCTAAGCGAATGGTTCCAAGTCAAGGTCACGAGCCTGAATTGCATCCGGCATGAGTTTGATTTAATAAAACACAAGAGTCATTCATTAGTTCACCTTGCATAGCATGCCTTTGGGCCTTTCGTTCAGCTAAAAGTTTAAACATAAAATGAATCGGTTGATGCTTGAAACGCATGGACACACAATGGACTTATATGCCGATGTTGAGGGATGTCGGGTCGTTGCTTGGGGTAAATGTGACGACCCTCGGGACGTTGGGGCCACCACAACATTTGTCACGCCCTGATCCTCCAAGTACGTGCCCATCCCTCTGCGGTCAATTAAATAGTGACGTCCTAGGACGCATTGCCAACCCATTCATTTTAATGTGCATGAGAAAGCGAATAATAAATCCCCAGACAACAACAAGATGGGATAGAAAAAGCAGGGCCAGAAATTTTTCAAACCACAAAACGCTTATATATACATATATCAAGCCATGTCATATACAATACTAGTCTATAAAAACAAGGTCTGTAAAACATGAGGGGTTCATAGAACTACATATCCTCTTCCTCATCCTCATTGGAGTCTTCAGCTGAATACACCGGAGTCCCTGGATCTAAAAGATCCGGGTCTACCACCAAACCACCAGGAGGATCTGTTGTATCTTTTCCAAAAGCAACCTCCAGCACATACACAGGTATCTCAAATTTCGGAATGGGACCTTCTCTTTGTCCATTTCGCTTACGACGGTACCATGATCTGTATCGATGAGGTACCTTATGGGGTAGAGCCTCATCAACCTAGACCACGAACTTCACAAGCTCATAGACCAAACCCCTTGGGTTCCCATGAATCGGAATATAGACTACCTGCTCTGTGACCTTCTTCAGCTAACCAAAACGCTCGGGACAAGCTACCATCTAGGGACTAGAAAATGTTATCCCACAATGGGGTGAGACGACGTCTCAGCAAGTTCACCCCTTAAGACCCGACTAGGAAGAAAATATGCCTTAAGGGCTGCCTAAGCACAAGCACAAGTTAGAGGACTTACCTTTGCCTCAGTCCCTTCTTGCAAGTCAGTACATTTCAACCACTCAACCAATCAATTCAACTCAAATCAAGTCATCAAATCAGATCGAGATATCGATCAATCGAACTAGTCGATTTGATGTCATTAAGACCGTCTCTCGATCAACCATTTCAATACTATCTATCAAGTCGTTTCCTTGAAACTATCAATGTTCACCTAAGCTGATATAAATGAATGCTCGCCTAAGCTGATAAAGATAGATAGTATAGCTCACCGAAGCTGATATAGATACTATAGCTCGCCTAAGCTGATTTATGCTCACCGAAGCTAATTTATGCTCACCGAAGCTAATTTATAAATATTATACTCATCCATTACCCATTTTACTATTTTCATAGTACACGGTAAAATAATCGTGTGTGGGTACACGGTAGACCTTAGCCAACAATATAATATCTTTCTTTTATAAAATCCTACTAATTATATAGTCGATAAAAACATTTTTGGCGTTGTAAACCAACGTTCGGTAATTTTCTAATTAAATACTGAAATTAATAATTTGTGAAATAAATTCCCAAAATCACAAATCACACTCGATTCGCACAATCTAGCACTCAATTAAATAAACCAATCATACCATTACAATCAGCGTAAAATTCCGATCATCGGCTATCCCTGTCTAAATTCAGGAAAATAATAATTAATTAACTAATTACAAAAATTAATTAATAAATGCCAATAAATAGCAAAAATGCACACTAAGGCTGGAAAAGCCTAATTAAAAGCTGAGACGGGCCTGGAAAATTTCCGAACCTATCTAGATAAATCCTATGGCTTATCTACTTGCTAATTGCACTACTCTAACCACCTAACATGCAACGAACAATTAAATTACTAATCCGTTCTAATTAACCACCTAAGCCATACTTAACCTAAACTAATCAACCCTTAAGCATAATTAACTTTCTAAGCAGGGATTAGGGAGTAAACTCACTGGATTAGCAATCCAACAGGACCACGATGATGGGGACGTGGAGGCAGTCCATAAACTCCGAAGCGGGGCCGCACTACAAGATCTGGAAAAGCTCCAAAGCGAGCCTCGAAGGTCCACGGCCTTGCTGGGTTTTTCAGTTCTGTCCTTGAACCGAAGGACTGCTCGGCTTGGCTAGCTTGGGCTGAAATGGGGAGGAAGGGAGGCGAATGGCAGCAGCGGAGCTGGGCGGCGAATGCGGCAACGATGGAGGCTCCGACGGTGGCCTAAGGTGGCCTGGTGACCTGCTGGACGAGCAAGCAAGGACGGACGACATAGCTAGGACGGCAGTGACGCATAATGAGCAGGCGAGCTCGCGGCTGGGCGCAACAGTAGTCTGGTGGCGTTCAGGCGGTCGGACAGGGCTGCTTGATGGAGGAGGAGTCTGAGCTGCGGTTTCTCTCATTTTTAAAGGTTTGTAGCTGCTGCAATGGGGGGCTCGACCGGCTGAGGAAGGAGAGGGGAGCAACAAGCTATAAGGGGCCACTTTGGTCTTCATCTCTATCCTCTTGTCCCCTTGACCATGCCCCCACCACTTGGCTGTCAGCTCAGCTAGTTTTGTGCACATTAAACCCCCTAGAACAAGTCTCAAATGGTCCGAAAGGTTGAGGGGCATAGGGGCTACGAATTTGCACAAGTTTTCCCCCAAAACAAGTTCAATTCCCCTCTAAATTAATTCAATTCAGTCCCGATAAATTTCACTATCAAGTCCATGATTAAATTGGTATTTTTCCTCACTAATAGAACCAACTTGCATCCCAATTTCGTAATAAAAAATAGTCCCCTGAATTTTCCGGTCAAAAACGGCCCTATGTCGACTTTTCACCAAAAATCTCGTTTTGCAGAAAAATCTTTGGAGGATGAGTCGACGTTCCTAAAATGACTCGTGACATGACAGAACTTTCAATTTCTAAAATCGGATTCAAATTCGCAGTTAATTTCGATCTATCGAGATTTTAGCGTGACCCAGGCTACCGAGTAGCTTTCAAAAAATTTTAGTGCAAATGACCCGTGGTCGATTTTCTTCGAGCCACAATGAACCTCTTCGACACATTAGCGACTCTCAGTAGTAGTAAAAATCTCGAGGTTTCAAATACGGACACAAGGTACCAAAACAGCAGAAAAATCAATCTAGTGCTAATCGACGAGAATTTTTCAATTTGGTGGAATCACCCACGTTTAACCACAAATCTCAGTTGAGCCGACCTATCTCTGATCTCTAATCGATCTTTACTATGCCGTAATGATATCTGCAGATGAGCATGGTCGAATACTTGATTCTTGGTTGAATTCTCAAGTCTATTACATTAAAATTCCTTAATGACTTCCCTAGATAATCTAGTTATCTCAGGAGTGATCAGCTCTGAGAACAACACTATAGGCGCGTCGATGAAAGGCCCGATTTATTTAATTGAAAACAGAATTGAAAATTTTAGGATGTCACAACTCTTCCCCACTTATAAAAATTTCGTCCTCGAAATTTAAACCATTACAATACTTTAAACAAAAAAGATGGGGGTACAAAAGTCTCATCGACTCTTCACTCTCCCAAGTTGCTCTTTCAGTGCCGTGGTGTTGCCAGACCACTTTGACCAACGGGATGGTCTTGTATGCGGAATTTGTTCCTTTCAATCCACAATTTTAATCGAGCTTTCAACGTACGACACTCTGTCATCCACGTCAAATTCCTTAAAATTAAGCACGTGGGTCAGGTTAGGCTCATACTTTCTCAACATCGACACGTGAAAAACGTCACGCACTTGCGCCAGTCTCGGTGGTAATGCAAGACAATACGCTAGGATCCTAATTCTCTCTAGAATCTTAAGCAGACCTACATACCTCAAACTTAGTTTTCCTTTCTTGCCAAAGCGCGAAGTTCCCCTCATTGGTGACCCCTTCAGAAAAACGTGATCACCAACTTGGAATTCCAATGGTCTCCGGCGCTTATCTACGTAGCTTTTCTGGTGGCTCTAAGAGGTCTTTAATCTGCCTCTGATAACTGCAACTGCATCCACTGACTGCTGAACCAACTCTGGGCCTGTAATCTTTCTCTCCACGACTTCATCCCAACACACTGGCGTTCTGCACACTCTACCATACAACGCTTTAAAAAGGGCCATCTGGATGCTCTGTTGATAGCTGTTGTTGTAGGCAAACTTAACGAGATGAAGCTATTCTTCCCAGCTTCCCTTGAAATCCAACACGCAAGTTTGCAACATGTCTTTAAGGGTTTGGATTGTCCTCTCAGACTGGCCATCCGTCTGAGGATGATATGCCGTACTATACTGCAGCTTCGTTCCTAAGGCAGCCTACAAACTCTTCCAAAAAGCAACTGTGAATCTCGGGTCTCAGTTTGATGTAATCGTCACCGGCACTCCATGCAGACGAACTATCTAATGCACGTACAACTCTGCATGCCTATCCAAGTCCAGATCCTTTCGTACAGTGATGAAGTGAGCCGACTTTGTCAGTCTGTCGACCACTACCCAAATGGAATCATTATCTCTCTGACTGCTCGGCAAACCTGTCACGAAGTCCATCGTGATGTGCTCCCATTTCCACTCTAGGATCTTGAGAGGTTGCAAAAGTCCTCCCGGCTTACAATGCTGTGCCTTCACTTACTGACACATCAAACACTTGGCGACATGCTTGGCAATGTTTGCCTTCATACCAGACCACCAATAGTGTTGACGCAGATTCTGATACATCTTCGTACTGCCAAGATGAATGCTGTAACTACTATGATGTGCTTCTGATAAGATCTCCTCTCTAAGCTTTGCATCGTCAGGTACACACAATCGTCCTCGGAATCTCAGTGTTCCGTCCTTAGAAATCTGAAAGTCAGCCTTCTTTTTATTGGTATCCTCTTGCAAAATCTTCTGTACACCCGGGTCTGTCGGTTGAAGTAATTTAATCCCGATCTGAACATCTAGCTCAATTTTGAGGGTGGCCATAAGATTCGAAAGGTGGCCTACCTCAAACATGAAAACCGAATCTCAAGCTCTCTCGATCAAATTCCACTCCTTAACCAGCATATGAGCGACTAAAGACTTTCGACTTAAAGCGTCGGCGACCTTATTTGCCTTCCCGGGGTGATATAGACTATCACAATTGTAGTCCTTCAGGAGTTCCATCCAGCGATGCTGTCTCATCTTCAACTCTTTCTGAGATAATAGATATTTGAGACTTTGATGGTCAGTGAAGATCTGGAGTCTTTCTCCACACAAGTAATGTCTCCAAATCTTCAGAGCAAAAATGATCCCGGTGAGTTCCAAGTTGTGTGTCGAGTAATTCTGCTCATGAGGTCTCAACTAACGGGAGGCGTATGCAATGACTCTACCATGTTGCATCAATACGCAACCCAATCCTCTAAATGACGCATCACTGTAGATCTTGTATCCCTTAAGACCAGATGGAATGGTTAGTACAGGTGCGGTAGTCAGCTTCTGCTTAAGCTCTTGGAAACTATGCTTGCACTTGTCTGTCCACACAAACTTCTCTTCTTCCTTCAAGAGTCGAGTTAATAGCGACGCCAATGCTGAAAATCCTTCCACGAACCGTCTGTAATACCCCACTAAACCTAGAAAGCTTCTGATCTCTGTCACTGTAGTCGATCTTGGCCAGTTGATAACTGCTTCAATCTTGGATGGGTCCATGAAGATTCCTTCGCCTGAAATCACGTAACCTAGGAATGCAACACGAGTTAACCAAAACTCGCACTTGCTGAACTTAGCATACAGCTCATGAATCCTCAGGGTTTGAAGTACCAATCTCAGATGACTCTCATACTCTTCATCACTTCTCGAACACACTAAAATATCGTCAATGAACACGATCACGAACTAATCCGGGTATTCTTTAAACACTTGGTTCATCAGATCCATAAAAGCAAATAGGCATTCGTCAAACTAAACGGCATTAGAGTGAACTCATAATGACCGTATCAAGTACGAAACGCTGACTTTGGAATGTCCTCCTTCTTGATCCTCAGCCGATGATATCCTGTCCTCGGGTCGATTTTGGAGAATATCGATGCTCCTTGTAACTAATCAAAGTCGTCGATCCTCGAGAGTGGATACTTATTCTTGATTGTCACCTGATTGAGTTGACGATAGTTGATGCACAAGCGCAACGAACCATCTTTCTTATTCACGAATAGAACTAATGCTCCCCAAGGTGATGCACTGGGACGTATAAATCCCTTATCTAACCATTCTTGCATATGCACCTTTAGTTCCTTCAACTCAGATAACGCCATCCAGTAAGGAGCCTTAGAGATTGGCTCTGTCCCGAGTGCTAATTCAATCACAAACTCGATCTCTCTCTTTGGCGGTAAGCTTGGCAATTCCTTCGAGAATACATCTGGAAATTCTTGCACTACTGAGATATCTTCAATCTTCAGGTCCTTAACTGTCGTATCCGCGAAAGTTGCCAAGTAACTTTGACAATCCCTGTCTAACAAATGGGTTGCCTCAAGCAACGAGATCAATGTAATCGAGGGTCCTCTTCGACTTCCAACAAACTCGAAACTCTCGCCCCTTAACGGGTTAAACCGAATCGCTTTACGATAGCAGTCCATCTTAGCTCATTGCTTGGTGAGTCAGTCCATGCCAATTATCAAGTCAAAGTCATACATGGCTAGTCAAATACAGACACAGGGTACCAAAATAACAGAGAAATCAGTCTAGTGCTAATAGACGAGAATTTTGCAATTTGGTGGAATCACCCATACTTAATCACATATCCAGTCGAATCGACCTATCTTTAATCTTTGATCGATTTTTAACTGTGCCGTAATGATCTCTGCAGATGAGCACGGTTGAGCAGTCAGTTTCTGGTCGAATTCTCAAGTCTATTACATTAAAATCCCTTAACGGTTTCCCATGTTAAACTAGTTATCTTGTGAGTGATCAGCTCAGAGAATAACATTATAGGCGTGTCGATGAAAGGCCCGATTCATTCAATTTAAAATAGGAATGAAATTTCAAGATGTCACAGAGGTAGCCTAACAAGTTCAATCTCAAGGGGCATTCCTATGATAATGCTATACTCTTCTAGTGTTGAAGTTAGCTCATTCTTACCAAATATCAAAGTAGTCATCTCGGGTGACCAGAAGTGTGATATGGCTTGCAAAACACCACTATGGACTCCAATATCCAAAAGGGGGATGAGCCATCCCAGTATCGACACCACATAATCTTGGCCTTCTTTACTCAATTTATTCCACCACCCTTTGAGCTCAATCTTGGGAATTGGAACGAATTGAACATCATATCTCCCCATTGTATATAGATTAAGACCCACGATCGACCTTTTGTCTTGGACCAAAAGAAAGTGCGATAAAGTAAATAGATTGCATAGTATAAGGTAAGAATACTGACTTCACAAAGGAAAAATGGCAACCACATAGACAAGCACATGAGATGTGAGGCTTAACACCTAAACTACAAGGCTTAGCAAGTTAGAGCCAAGAGGATGGTCTGACTAGTCGTAGTCTCGCACACAAAGATCGAGTCCTCTTAGCTCTGGCTCAGTCAAAAGGAAATCCTATGATCGCGCAGTTTCGCGGACAAGGATAAACATTTTGACACCAAGAAAAATTGACAGGGTTAAGAAAGGCAACCTCTACATCATAGTCTTGCTTTCAAGGTTTGCTCATTTCTCAACACCATCCTAGAATCCTTAAATGTAGCCCAGGTCCAATGGCAGGTTGTTTGTGCAATGTATAGTGCTAAAACAATTTTAAAGTCATGCACAACAATTAATAATACAAGCAACACTTCAATATAAAAAAGAAAATTCAATCTCAACACCTTCCTACAAAACAAAGAGTCAGCAAGCACTACTCATCTTATACCTCCTTTATGTAAAAACATTTAACACTTCATGTTAGGAGCGTACCTTTTCCATGCTGCCAAAAAAAAATTTGAAAAGAAACAGGCCTATGTCCACTATGAGTTTTAACTCTGTCCCCAGCAGAGTCGCCAAGCTGTCGCGATCTTTTCGAAGGTGAATTACTCAAAAGAAAGTTAATGGATTACTAAGTTCGAAGACTTAGCATGGACCCCCCCCCCCCCAAGTCCTACCAATCGCAACTTGACACTAAGAAATTAATCCATTTAAATGTGCAGTTATACTCAATTTGGAGCCACCACTAACCAATTATGGTTGATTAGAAACCCAAGTAAAGTATGGGATAATACTTTACTTTGTTTTTTTTTTTTTTGGTGACCTAGGAACCCCATACAGCCGGCAGCCGGAGAGTAAACCTGGGGGGACACGTAAGCGGGAGGACCCACCACCCCCGGCGTCCCACTTAAGACCCCAAGCGACTATGAGAATACTTTACTTTTGCGAACTAGAGATTCAATAGGTCCAGCGCTAGATTAATCTAAGGCCCTTTCAATACATTTTCATTTGAATTTTCAAAAATATTTTTGCAAGCAGTCTTGATTAATTTTAACCAAAGCTACTAACATGCAAAGGGTGGTCATGCAGATGCACAATCAACAAAATAACATTCAATAAACCGAAGTGATAGATTGTAAGAAATTATAAACTACAACTTTATTAAGGTCTACTCTCTAAAAAACACTTACAAAAATGCTGATAAAAAATGCATGCCCTAAACATGATTTCTAAATGACATGACACCTAATTTTTCTTTTTAAAAAAAATATTAATTATATGCAGTCTTAATTTAAATTTAATATGCATGATTTTTACTCTAATGACATGTGAGATGCAATTTATGCTACATAACTTGAACCATAACAATATGTGTGCAATCTAATTCACATTATCCCAAATATGCATGTGCTACATGAAATGGAATGGATGACATGGTAATTCTATATGCATGTTCTTTCTATGATTCTTCTGTTTTTTAAATAATGCAACTCCGATAAATTCTCTTTTCTCTTTTTAATATATATATGCAACCTACAATAATAATAATGACATGAAATGTGATTAATTATGGATTAACTTATCAACTAACCAAGTAAATGATCTTTGTTTTTTTTGTAAATGATTTAATAATTTTTATTGAAAAGAAAGTAACATAATGATGCAACGCTCATCTTTTGGCATTTTCTTCTTCTTCTTCTTCTTCTTCTTCTTCTTCTTCTTCTTTTTGATAAAAAAACTACATGATGGGAATATTAAAACATTAAACCTAAAACGTATGACTTACTAACTAAAGTGCAACATATGGCATGCATATTATGAAATCTATCTGACCTAAATAACATTTTTTTTGTTCCTTTTTTTGGTTTTATTAAAGGAAAATTATCATGACATTATATGAATCGTAAAAATCAAGGTGTGTTACTTTAAACATGAAATGTGTATGGACCTAAATTCTAGATATGACATATGATGCATAATATATGATGTGTATATGACGATGACACACCAAAATATGTCCTATCAATAATCTACCAATACAAATCAATGACATATTATCTTAATGCAAATCAATTACGCAATCCGTAAATTTCCCATGAAAAGTTGAAATAATAAAAAATCTAACCCGACGTCTCGCGCCTCAATATTTTTATTTATGACTTAATATGACATATTTCATAATTAGATAACGATTAAATATGACAAAACACATCAAGTCGGAATCACAAGCTAAGAATCCGAATATTTGAACTGAATTTAGTCTAAAGAAATTACCTAGTCCAAGGCACAGTGTCTCGCCCCAATCCTCGAGCGCGTGCCCATCCCTCGGTAGTCGATTAAATTGCAACGTCCTAGGACGCGTCACCGACCCATTCAATTTTTATGCACATGCAGAAGCGTATAAACTAATCCCTTGACAGAAACATAGATGGGATAGAAAAGCAGGACAACAAATTCACAATCAAACCACTTTCATAAACACCCCTATTTATATACAGACTAGTCTAAAGACAAAAGTCTACAAAAGACCGGTCCTCAAAATGAAGCTGTTCTATGACCAGCTAGCCGAACACGTTCACCAATCCTTCGGTCTCCACAGGCTCCGGGGGCATCGAGTCCTCTACAACACCATCAGGAGGGTCGGCTGCATTCTCGCCCAAAGTGGCATTGAGCTCAATGGCAGGGATATCAAATCCCTAGATGGGACCTATCCTATGCCCATTGAGTCCATGGAGGTACTATGCCTTGAATCGATGAGGTACCCTCTCAAGTAGTCCCTTTACGACCCAGACGGTGGTCACCACTAGCTCATAGACCCAATGACTACCGGGGACCGAGACGTCCATGCACTGCTCAACAATAGCCCGTGGCTGTCCAAAACATTCCAAAGGAACCACCATCTAAAGACCTGAAAAGGTTGAGCCCACGACGGGGTGAGACAATATCTCAGCAAGTTCACCCCCTTAAACTCCGACTATGAAGGAAATACACCAAAAGGCAATCTATGCACATACAAGACAGAGGACTTACCTCGCCTCAGTTCCTTCCTGCACATTAGTATAATCCATATACTCAACCAATTAATTCAATTCAGTTCATCGATCAGCTCAATCAAATCATCCAACGATCAATCGATCCACTCAAATTGATACCAACAGTACACTCTATCAATTCGATATGACAACTGCTCACACAAGTTGAAATAGACGGTCTTTACTCTCATAAGCTGCAATATATGGTCATAGCTCTCATAAGCTGATATAGATAGATAGTAGGTCGCTCAAGCTAATATATATAAATCGTGCTCCCACAAGCTAATAAAACGACCACAGCTGATATAGTATATTGCTTTCACAAGCTAACGTGCAAAAGGGCTCTCACAAGCTGATAAACCATCGTGTGAAAAATACCCAATAAAAATAATCGCGTATGGGTATACGGTCGGCCTGAGCCAAATGCAATATCTTTCCTTTAAAAAATCCCACTAATTATACTAGTCCATAAATACATTTTTGGTGTTGTCAACCAACACCCGGTATTTTCTAATTAAATACCGAAATTACTCAAATTTGGGATAAATACCCAAATTTACAATTTCCACTCAGTTTGCAAAAATTAGCACTCAATTAAATAATTAATCATACCATTGCACTCAACAAGAAATTTCAGTCACTGGCTATCCCAATATAATTTTCGGAAATAATAAATAATTAAATAAATACTAAAATTAATTAAATAAATACAATTAAATACCATAAATAAGAACTTAGGCCGGAAAAGCCTAATTAAACACCGAGACGGGCCCGGAAAATTTCCAAACCAATCTAGATAAATAATACGATCTATCTAGTCTCTAATTAAGCCGTTCTAACCACCTAACATGCATAAACGAATATTTAAATCGCTAATCCATTTTAACTAACCACCTAAACCATACTTAGCCTAAACTAATCAACCCTTAAGCATCATGAACTCCTTAAGCAGAGTTTAGCGAGCAAACTCACCGGTTTTGAAATCTGATGAGTTCACGACGACGGCAACACGGAGATGGGCGACAAACTCTGAAGCAGCGACACCCGACGAGGCCCAGAAGTGTCCTAAAATGGGCCTTCAAGTCCACGGAAGCTTGTTGGCCTTCGATTCTAGTTCATGGGCCGAGAGGTTGCTCGAGCGGCCAAGAGCGGCAAGGAGAGACGGTGACGGTGCAGCGGGGCTAGGCGGACAACGGCGGGGCTTCACGGCGTCAAAGGCAAGCTCAGGCGACGGCCAGGGCTTCGACGGCGACGACAGACGGCTTGGGACAGGCAAAACGGCGACGGAACAGGCGAGATGGACGGCGGACTGGCATGGGCTCGTGCGAGGGCGCAACGCATGCAAGCAATGAGCAGCCGTGGCAGACGGTCCGTCGATGGCTTGTGACAGTAGCGGGGTGGCTAGCTCTGTTTTCTAGTTCTTTAGAGCTTCAAGGTGAACTGAAAATGGAGAAAGTAGGCTATGCTGAAGAAGAAAGGGGACAGCAACCACTTGGAGAGTCCCTCAAGCCTCCATTCTATCCTCTTGTCCCTTGAAAAGGCCCCACCAGCCCTTGGCTATCTTCCACAACCTCTTGGCAGCCCATAGACTTCCCTTGCAAGCTAATGAAGTGGTCCAAAGGTGGTGGAGGCCATGGCATACGAATTTGGTGCCAAATTCCCCAAATTGAACCGAATTTCTCTTCAATTGGATTTAATTCGGTCCCCATAAATTCCACCAAGGTGCCATCGACCAAATTGATATTTTTTCTTGTCAATAGAACCAACTTGCATCCCAAAAAAATGGGATAAAAAAAGGTCCCCAGAATTTTCCAGTCAAAAACGGCCCTATTTTGAATTTTCGCCAAAAATCTCGGTTTGCAGAAAAATCTTCGGAGGATGAGTCAACGTTCCTAAAATGAATCATGACATGATAGAACTTTCAATTTCTGAAATCGGGTTCAAATTCGTGGTTAATTTCAATCTTTCGCGATTTTAGCATGACCTAGCCTACCGGGTAGCTTTTAGGAATTTTTAGTGCAATTGACCCATGGTCGATTATTTTCGAGTCACATTGTACATCTTTGACATATTGGCGACTCTTGGTTGTCGTGAAAATCTCGAGATTTCAAATACGGACACAAGGTACCAAAACGACAAAAAAACCGGTCTAGTGTTGATCGACAAGAATTTTGCAATTAGGTGGAATCACCCACACTTAATCACATGGCTCTGTCGATTTGACCTATCTCTGGTCTTTTATCGATTTTTAATTGTGCCGTAATGACCCTTGCAGATTATCACAGTTGAGCAATCGATTCCTAGTCGAATTCTTAAGTCTATTACGTTTATATTCCTTAACAGCTTCACTTGATAGGCTAGTTATCTCGTGAGTGGCCAACTCATAGAAAAGAACTATAGGCATGTCGATGAAAAGCCCAACTTATTCAATCGAAAACAAAGCCTGAAAATCAGGATGTCACACACGGCTTTCTCGAGGGGACAGTGATAAGGCTTGTGGACTGACAAATGAGGTATGACCGAGAATTCACCAGTGCTTAATGAGTAAATGATGATCAAGGGACCATAAGGCCCAGCCCATGAACCAATGACCTGCTAAAATGACTCGGATGGGGCTAACGTCGAAGGGGTGCAATTCAACAAAAAGCACAACTTATTCACTCGAAAATAGAGCCTGAAAATTAAGATGTTCACAACTCTTCCCCTCTTATAAAAATTTCATTCTCGAAATTTAAACCTTTACAAATCTTAATAAAAAATGTGGGGGTACAGTCGTCTCATCGAATCTTCACTTTCCCATGTTGCTCCTTCTGTCCTGTGATGTTGCTAGACCAATTTGACCAAGGGGTTCATCTTGGTGTGCAGAATCTGTTCTTTCCGATCCACAACCTGAACTGGGATTTCCATGTACGACACTCTGTCGTCCACGTCTAATTCTTCAAGATTTAGCATGTGGGTCGGGTCAGGCTCAAACACTTGCGCCAACCTTGGCAGTAATGCAAGACGATACGGTAGGATCCCGATTCTTTCCAGAATCTCAAAGGGACCTACATACCTCGGACTCAGCTTTCCCTTCTTGCCAAAGCACAAAATGCCCCTCATTGGTGACACCTTCAGAAAGATGTGACCACCAACTTAGAATTCAATGGTCTTCGACGCTTATCAACGTAATTTTTCTTACGGCTCTAAGCGGTCTTTAATCTGTCTCTGCTAACGGCAACTACATCCATTGACTGCTGGACTAACTCTAGGCCTGTGATCTTTCGTCCTCCAACCTCATCCCAACAAACTGGCGTTCTGCACGCTCTGCCATATAATGCTTCAAAAGGAGCCATCTGAATGCTTTGCTGGTAGCTGGTGTTGTAGGCAAACTCAACAAGATGAAGCTGTTCCTCCCAGCTTCCCTTAAAATCCAACATGCAAGCTCACAACATATCTTCGAGAGTTTGAATCGTCCTCTCAGACTGGCCATCCGTCTGAGGATGATAGGCCATATTATACTACATCTTCATTCATAAGGTGACCTGTAAACTCTTCCAAAAGGCAGTTGTAAACCTCGGGTCTCAGTCTAAAGTAATCGTTACCGGCACTCCATGTAGATGAACAATCCAACACATGTACAACTCTGCGTGCTTGTCCAAATCAAAGTCCTTCCGTACTGCGATGAAGTGAGCCAACTTCGTCAGTTTGTCGACCACTATCCAAATATAATCATTACCCCTCTGACTCCTTGGTAAACCTATTACAAAATCCATTGTGATGTGCTCCTATTTCCACTCGGGAATCTTGAGAGGTTGCAAAAGTCCTCCCGGCTTACAATGCTGAGCCTTTACTTGCTAACACGTCAGGCACTTGGAGACATGCTTGGCGATTTCCACTTTCATACCGGGCCACCAATAGTGTTGATGCGGATTTTGATACATCTTCGTACTACTTGGATGAATGCTGTAACTACTCTGATGAGCTCTAACAATATCTCTTCTTTAAGCTTTGTATCGTCAAGTACACATAATCATCCTCAGAACCTTAGTGTTCCGTCATCACAAACCTAAAAATCAGCCTTTCTCTTATCAGCATCCTTTTGCATGATCTTCTAAACATCTGGGTCTGTCAACTGAAGCGTCTTAATTCTAATTTGCACTTCTGGCTCAATTCTCAGGGTAGCCATAAGATTTGAAAGGTGGCCTACCTCAAATTTGAAAACCGAATCTCGAGCTCTCTTGAGTAAAACCAATTCCTTAACCATCATCTGTGAAACTAAAGACTTTCGACTCAAGGCGTCTGCAACCTTATTCGCCTTCCAAGGGTGATACAAAATATCACAATCATAGTCTTTCAGAAGTTTCATCCAACGACGATGTCTCATATTCAACTGCTTCTGAGAGAATAGATACTTGAGACTTTGATGGTCAGTGAAAATCTAGAATCTTTCTCCGCACACGTAATGCCTCCAAATCTTCGGAGCGAAAATGATTGCTGCGAGTTCCAAGTCATGCGTCGGATAGTTCAGTTCATGAGGTCTCAACTGACGAGACGCGTATGCAATGACTCTGCCATGTTGCATTAACACACAACACAATCCTCTAAACGACGCATCACTATAGATCTCGTATCCTCCAAGACCAAACGGTCTGGTCAACACAGGTACGGTAGTCAGCTTCTGCTTAAGCTCTTGGAAACTACACTCACACTTATCTGTCCACACAAACTTCTCTTCCTTCTTCAATAGTCGAGTCAACAGCGAAGCCAAAGCTGAAAATCTTTCCACAAACCTTCTGTAGTAACCTGCTAAACCCAAGAAGCTTCTGATCTCTATCACTGTCGTCAGTCTCGACCAATTGATTACTGCTTCGATCTTAGAAGGGTCCACGGAGTTTCCTTCGCTTGAAATCACGTGACCTAGAAACGCTACACGAGTCAGCCAAAACTCGCACTTACTGAACTTGGTGTACAGCTCATGATTCCTCAGGGTCTGAAGTATCATCCTCAAATGCCTTTCGTGCTCCTTAGAACTCCTCGAATACACCAAAATATCATCGATGAACATGATTACAAACCGATCCAGATACTCTTTAAACACTCAGTTCATCGGATCCATGAAAGCACTAGGGCGTTCGTCAAACCAAACGGCATTACAGTAACTCATAATGATCGTATCGAGTACGAAACGCTAACTTCGGTATGCCCTCCTTTCTGATCCTCAGCTGATGATACCCTGTCCTTAAGTCAGTTTTTGAAAATATCAACGCTCTTTGCAACTGATCAAACAAGTCGTCGATTCTCGGCAGTGGATACTTGTTCTTGATCGTCACCTGATTGAGTTGACGATAGTCAATGCACAGGCGCAACGAACCATCTTTCTTCTTCACGAATAGAACTGGTGCTCCCCAAGGTAATGCATTAGGACGTATGAATCCCTTATCCAACAACTCCTACATCTACACCTTCAGTTCTTTCAACTCAAACAACCCCATCCGATAAGGAGCCTTAGAGATTGACTCTGTCTCGGGTGTTAACTCGATCACGAATTCTATCTCTCTCTGGTGGCATGCCTAACAATTCCTATGGAAAAACATCTGGAAACTCTTGTACCCCTGAGATGTCCTCGATCTTCAGTTCCTCAACTGTCGTATCCACGACAGTCACTAAGTAACATTGGTAACTTCCGTCTAGCAAAGGATCGAGGGTCCTCCTCGACTCCCAGTAAACTCGAAACTTTCACATGCTAACGGATTAAACTGGGTTACTTCACGACAACAATTCATTACCACAAGATGCTCCTTGAGCCAACTCATTTCATATATGACATCAAAATTACACATAGGCAATTAGTCAAGTACAACTCTAGCCAGTGATTCTTCTTTCTACAACTTTATTACAACAAACTGAAATTCTACAACTTAACCCCAAAACTCCGCTGCATTACTTTGCTAAAATCACTGCAAAAACATTATTCCCCTGATCGGTGCATGGTTTGGTTTATTCATGTTCCTTTTGCCATCCTAGTGGCGTCCTATCTGCGGTAGCGATGCGTGTGCTCCTTTGGACCTACGCAGACAATCCTTATACTGGTGGTCTTGCTGGCCACATTTAAAACAAGCTCCCGTCCTTTTAAAACACAGGGCAGACCCATGCCTTTTCTTATAGGCACGACACACGCCCTTCTGGTTGGGTGCTAACTTTCCAATCCTACTCTTCCGATTGGGTGAAATAGGGCACATTTCTTCTAATATCGGCCTCTTCCCCAATCGATAGCCATCTCTGCTGGATCCTAACCTCAACTTAGACACAATGGCTCGCTCCCAGATCACATCTCCATGCTGGACCTCAGCAGGTGCGGCAACAACAGCGGCTGCGGCATTAGCAGCGGCAATGACAACGGTAATAGCGGCGGCTTGGTCCTATGCTTGTTGGCCCATCAAGTTTCCAAGGGTCACTAGTGCCTGAACGATCCCGTCGAACCTAGGATCGCTCAGTGCTGCTACACTTTCAGTACCGGCCTGCAACGGTACTCTTACACTTGCGCTGGCCTGAGCCGGCACTTTGCCACGACCACCTCGGGCACCAATCCTTGTCGGCATTCTACCTTGAGTCATAGAGGCTACTACCCTCTTACTAGGAGTTCTCTACTCCTGATCACTCTTTATGCAAGATTCTTACAGAACCTGCTTTCTAATTTCACACCGAATTAGAAACTAAGTGATCCCCACAAAACAATCTACCAACCAGGTATCAATCACATGCACCAACATAAAATAAAGATCATTCCTATTAATTATCCCATAACCTATTGCACCTTATCACTCCAACTATTGACCAGCTCTGATACCACTCTGGGCAGGGATGTCACGCCCCGATCCTCGAGCACATGCCCATCCCTCTATGTTCGATTAAATTGCGATGTCCCAGGACACGTCATTGACCCTTTCAATTTTTATGCACATGCGAAAGTGTATAAACTAATCCCCTGACAGAAACATACGTGGGATAAAAAAGCAGGACAACAAATTAACAATCAAACCACTTTCATAAACACCCCTATTTATATATAGACTAGTCTAAAGACAAAAGTCTACAAAAGACCGGTCCTCAAAATGAAGCTGTCCTATGACCAGCTAGCCAGACACGTTCACCGATCCTTCGGTCTCCACAAGCTCCGGGGGCGTCGAGTCCTCTACAACACCATCAGGAGGGTCAGCTGTGTTCTCGCCCAAAGTGGCATTGAGCTCAATGGCAAGGATATCAAATCACTGGATGGGACCTATCATATGCCCATTGAGTCCATCGAGGTACCATGCCCTGAATCGATGAGTTACCCTCTCAAGTAGGCCCTCCTCGACCCAGACGGTGGTCACCTCTAGCTTATAGACCCAATGACTACCGAGGACCGGGACATCCATGCACTGCTCAGTAATAGCCGCGGCTGTCCAAAACATTCCAGAGGAATCTTCATCTAAAGACCTGAAAAGTTGAGCCCACGACGAGGTGAGACAATGTCTCAGCAAGTTCACCCTCTAAACTTCGACTAGGAAGGAAATACGCCTAAAGGCAGTCTATGCACACACAAGATAGAGGACTTACCTCGCCTTAGTTCCTTCCTGCACATTAGTATAATTCATATACTCAACCAATCAATTCAATTCAATTCATCGATCAACTCAGTCAAATCATCCAACGATCAATCGATCCACTCAAATTGATACCAACAGTACTATCTATCAATTCGATATGACCACTGCTCACACAAGCTATAATAAACGGTCTTTGCTCTCACAAGCTGCAATATATGGTCATAGCTCTCACAAGCTGATATAGATAAATAGTAGCTCGCTCAAGCTAATATATATAGATCGTGCTCCCACAATATGATAAAACAATCTTAGCTCAAACAAGCTGATAAGGTATACTACTCTCACAAGCTGACATATCGAGCTCATAAGCTAATATAGTATACTGCTCTCACAAACTGACGTGCAAAGGGGCTCTCACAAGCTGATAAACCACCTTGTGAAAAATACCCGATAAAAATAATCATGTGTAGGTACATGGTCAGCCTAAGCAAAAAACGCAATATCTTTCCTTTCAAAAATTCCGCTAATTATAATAGTCCATAAATACATTTTTGGCGTTGTCAATCGACGCCCAGTATTTTCTAATAAATACCGAAATTACTCAAATTTGGGATAAATACCCAAATTTACAATTTCCACTCAATTTGCACAAATTAGTACTCAATTAAATAAATCAAGCATACCATTGCAATCAGCACGAAATTCCGGTCACCGACTATCCCGGTATAATTTTCGAAAATAATAAATAATTAAATAAATACTAAAATTAATTAAATAAATACAATTAAATACCATAAATAAGAACTTAGGCAGGAAAAGCCTAATTAAACATCGAGACGGGCCCGAAAAATTTCCGAACCAATCTAGATAAATAATACGATCTATCTAGTATCTAATTAAGCCGTTCTACCCACCTAACATACATAAAAGAAAATTTAAATCGCTAATCCGTCTAACCACCTAAACCATATCTAGCCTAAACTAATCAACCCTTAAGCATCATTAACTCCCTAAGCAGAGTTTAGCGAGTAAACTCACCAGTTTTAAAATCCGATGAGTTCACAACGATGGCAACGCAGAGACGAGCGACCAACTTCGAATCAACGACACCCGACGAGGCCCAGAAGTGTCTTAAAATGGGCCTTGAAGTGCATGGAAGCTTGCTAGCCTTCAATTCTGGTTAATGGGTTAAGAGGCTGCTTGAGCGGCCAAGAGCGGCAAGGAGAGACGGTGACGTTGCAGCGGGGCTAGGTGGACAACAGCAGGGCTTCACGGCGGCGAAGGTAAGCTCAGGCAGCAGCTAGGGCTTCGACAGCAACCAAGGATGGCTCAGGATAGGCAAAACAGTGACAGAATAGGCGGGATGGACGGCAGACTGGCGTGGGTTCGCGCAAGGGCACATTGCGTGCGAGCAGCGAATGGTGGCGGCAAACGGTCTGGCGGTGGCTTGCAACAGCAGCGGGGTGGCTAGCTCGGTTTTTTGGTTCTTTGGAGCTTCAAGGTGGACTGAAAATAGAGAAAGCAGGCTATGCTGAAGAAGAAAGGGGACAGCAGCCATTTAGAGGGTCCCTCAAGCGTCCATTCTATCCTTTTGTCCCTTGAAGAGGCCCCAGCAGGCCTTGGCTGTCTTCCACCCTCTTGGCAGCCCACAAACTTCCCTTGCAAGCCAATGAAGTGGTCCAAAAGTGGTGGAGGCCATGACATGCGAATTTGGTGCCAAATTCCCCAAATTAAACCAAATTTCTCTTCAATTGGATCCAATTCGGTCCCCATAAATTCCACCAAGGTGATCTCGACCAAATTGACATTTTTCCTTGCTAATAGAACCAACTTGCATCCCAAAAAAATGCGATAAAAAACGGTCCCCTGAATATTTCGATTAAAAACGGCCCTATTTTGAATTTTTGCCAAAAATCTTGATTTGCAGAAAAATATTTGAAGGATTAGTCGACGTTCCTAAAATGAATTGTGACATGACAGAACTTTCAATTTCTGAAATCGAGTTCAACTTCGCGGTTAATTTCAGTCTAGCACGATTTTAGCGTGACCTAGCCTACTGGGTAACTTTTAGGAATTTTTAGTGCAATTGACTCGTGGTCGATTATTTTCAACCCACATTGTACATCTTCGACACATTGGTGACTCTCGGTTGTCGTGAAAATCTCGAGGTTTCAAATACGGACACAGGGTACCACAACGACAAAAAAATAGGTCTAGTGCCGATCAACAAGAATTTTGCAATTAAGTGAAATCACCCACACTTAATCACATGGCTCTGTCGAATCGACCTATGTCACGTCCCAATCCTCCGAGCACGTGCCCATCCCTGCTTGGTCGATATAATAGCGATGTCCCAAGACGCATTGCCGACCCATTCAATTAATATACGCATGCGGAAGCAAATATAAACCCCCAGACAATAAAATAATGGGATAGGAAAGCAGGGCCAAACTTTTAAAATCGCAACAACTTTTTTATAACCAAACGATTTTATACACAAGACTAGACTGGTTACAAAAATGTTGGCTCATTAAAAAGAAACTGTCCTATGACTAACTAGCCATACAGGTTCGCCGATTATGCTTCTTCCACCTTCCCAAACTCCAAGACTCCCGGCTTTCCACAGCCGTCACCTAGGGACCTGAAAATGTGATCCCACAACGGGGTGAGACTACGTCTCGGCAAGTTCAACCCCTTAAGACCTGATTTGGAAGAAAATTACGCCCTGAGGGCTGCCTAAACACAATCAGGCGTCAGAGGACTTACCTTGGCCTCAATTTCCTTCCTACATGTCAATATATCTCATAGATATATAATTCACAAATCACTTTACCCAACCAGATCGAATGATCGATCAATCGACACAGTCGATTACATGTCATCGAGACCATCACACGGTCGTTTCAATTATTTATTCTCAACTCTTAGTCATGGCCTAACAAGCACGACCTAGACTTAGTGGAATCACGGCCTCACTCGGCAAATTTAGACTTAGTGGTATCACGATCCCACTCGACAATTTTAGACTTGGTGGTAATCACGGCCCCACCAGGCAATTTTCCAAATTTGGTGGTAATCACGGCCCCATCGAGCAATTTTCTATATTTGGTGGTAATCATGGCCCCACCAGACAATTTTCTATATTTGATGGTAATCACAGCGCCACCAAGCAATTTTCTATACAAATACCCACAACTTCCAATTTTTGGGATAAATATCCATAATCACTAATTCACTCAATTTTCACAAACCAATGCTCAATTAAATAAACAGAAAGCACCGCTGCAATCGCACGAAATTCCAGTCACTAGCCATCCTGGTTGAATTTTTGAAAAATAAATAAATAATTAATTAATTAATTACGAAAATTAATAAATAAATGCCAATAAATCCAACTTAGGCCCGTAATGCCTAATTGGACGCTGAAACAAACTCGGAAAATTTTCGAGACTCGTTCAATAAATACTAGAGTCTATTTACTCACTAATTGCACTAACTATCCACCTAACATGTATCGACAATTAATTAAATTCTCTAATTTAATCTAATCTAACAACATAATCCGTCTTAACCTAAACTAATCAACCCCTAAGCATAATTAACCTACTAAGCGAGGATTAGTAAGTTAAACTCCGATGTAATGCGAAAACCAGATCACCGCAACGGCGGCGTTACGAAGGTCGAAACTCAGGTTTGCGGTGGCGTCGACGAGCTTAGACCAGACCTAAAATTGGCCCAACAAATCTCAGCCCAAATTGAGATTTGTTATTGAGTTGGACTAGGCTTGCTTCGCGGGCTTGGGCTTCAAATGGGCCTGACCAAAACTAAAGATGGGCAGAGAATGGGCAGTCTTCGTTAGGCTACTGAACTGGGCCGAGAAGCCTTGAAATCTGCCGCCAACACTGGACTAGGCTTCAGCTTCAAATGGCATGGGCTGCTCGGTTGATTCGATGGTAGCAAGCATTGGCAAACTGAATCAGCAATAAGGGGGAACTGGCTTCGATGGTGCTGGAATTCGTGGCAAACGGCCGCGTGGATTTGCGAGGACAACGAAGGAGTTGCTTCCATTGACACTATTGGGCTTAACAAGAAAACGGAAGCAGGCTGGTCTTCGAGCAGGTTGAAATCCACAAGCGTTGAAAACGGGTTGTTGACCGAGCGGTAGAAGTAGCTGGCGTTGGAAACATGGACTGAAGAGAAGGTGGAGCTGGCCACGTGGACAGAGAGTTCATGGAAATGTGGGGGAGTGATTGCAGTCAATAGCTGGGGAGAAAAAAGGCGGTCAATTGAAGCTACTTCGGTGGAAAACAAATGCAAGAAGGTGAGCTGTAGGCGGCAGCAAAAATTGAAGGGGATGAGAGAGTGATCGAGCTTCGCAGGAAGTGAAAATGAAAACGGCAGAAGTAGTGAAGGAAGAAGGCAGGCGGCTAGCGTGACCAAGAAGCTTAGAAAAAGGGAGGGGGCAAAGTCCACAAATATCTTATACACTTTATTGCTTGGTCCCCCCCTCTAAGCCTCCAACATTATCCTTCATGTCCCCTTATTTCTTTCTTGTTTGTAATTCCATAAATAATAGTGATGTCCCAAGACGCATCGCCGACTCATTCAATTAATATACGCATGCAGAAGCAAATATAAAACCCCAGACAATAAAATAATGGGATAGGAAAGCAAGACCAAACTTTTAAAACCGCAACAAGTCTTTTATAACCAAACGATTTTATACACAAGACCAGACTGGTTACAAAAATGTCGACTCATCAAAAAGGAACTGTCCTATGACTAACTAGCCATACAGGTTCGCCAATTATGCTTCTTCCACCTTCCCAAACTCCAAGACTCCCGGCTTTCCACGGCCGTCACCTAGGGACCTAAAAATGTGATCCCACAATGGGGTGAGACTACGTCTCAGCAAGTTCAACCCCTTAAAACCCAATTAGAAAGAAAATTATGCCCTAAGAGCTGCCTAAGCACAATCAGGCATCAGAGGACCTACCTTGGCCTAAGTTTCCTTCTTGCAAGTCAGTATATCTCATAGTTACACAATTCACATCAACCAATCAATTAACAAATCACTTTACCCAACCAGATTGAATAATCAATCAATCGACTCAATCGATTAGGGCGTGCATGACAACTGCCTATTTCTGTTCCAAAAACAATTTTTGTATTCCAGACCTGTTTCTAGAATAGAAATCCATTTGATAAACTTATTTCGTTTTTCTATTTCTAGAATAGATTTCTATTCCAGAAATAGGTTTGGAATAGAAATCAGAAGTAAAAATTTTCTACTTCTCTATTTCTGAAACAGAAATGAGAAATAAAAATTTTTCTCATCATTCGTCAATTAGTCCTTCATCCGTTGCCACCGACCACCGTCCGTCAGTCGCTGGTCGCTCGTCGACCCCCGCTGCCGCCGCCGCCGCCGCCGCCGTCCATCACCGCTATCCGCCGGTCTGCCGCCATCCGGAAGGAAGAAATTTTGTGTTGTTATCAAACGAATTTATATTTTTAGAGTAAAAATTTTGTGTTGTTATCAAACGAATTTATGTTTTTAGAGTAAAAATTTTGTGTTGTTATCAAACGGTTATTTTTGCTTAAAACTCTTTTAGAAATAGAAATAGAAAAATCTATTTCTGTTCCAGAAACTATTTCTATTCCAGAAACTATTTCTGGAACAGAATAGTTATCATGCGCGCCCTTACATGTCGTCGAGACCATCACACAGTTGTTTCGATTATTCATTCTCAACTCTTAATCACGGCCCAATAGGCACGACTTAGACTTAGTGGAATCACGGCCCCACTCGACAAATTTAGACTTAGTGGTATCACGACCCCACTCAATAATTTTAGACTTTGTGGTAATCACAGCCCCACCGGGCAATTTTCCAGGCTTGGTGGTAAACACGACCCCACCGGGCAATTTTCTATATTTTGTGGTAGTCACGGCCCCACAGGGCAATTTTCTGTATTTGGTGGTAATCACGGCCCCACCAGGCAATTTTCCAGACTTGGTGGTAATCATGGCCCCACCGGGCAATTTTCTATTTTTGGTGGTAATCACGGCCCCACCGGGCAATTTTTTATACAAATACCCGCATTATCCAATTTTTGGGATAAATCTCCATAATCACTAATTCACTCAATTTTCACAAAAAAAGTGCTCAATTAAATAAACAGAAAGCACCACTGCAATTAGCACGAAATTCCAGTCACCGACCATCCCAGTTGAATTTCCAGAAAATAAATAATTAATTAAATAATTACAAAAATTAATAAATAAATGTCAATAAATCCAACTTAGGCCCGTAATGCCTAATTGGACACCAAAACGAACCCGGAAAACTTCTGAAACTCGTTCAATAAATACTAGAGTCTATTTACTCGCTAATTGCACTAACTATCTACCTAACATGCATCGGCAATTAATTAAATTCTCTCATTTAATCTAATCTAACCACCTAATCCGTCTTAGCTTAAACTAATTAACCCCTAAGCACAATTAACCTACTAAGCGAGGATTAGTGAGTTAAACTCACCGGTGTAATGCAAAGACTGGATCACCGCGACGGCGGCTGAAACTCAAGTTTGCGACGGCGTCAACAAGGTTGGACCAGGCCTAAAACCCAACAAATCTCAACCCAAATTTAGATTTGTTATTGAGTTGGGCTAGGCTTGCTTCGCAGGCATGGGCTTCAAATGGGCCTAACCAAAACTGAAGATGGACTGCTGAGTTAACGGGCTTCAATTGGGCAGAGAATGGGTAGTCTTCGTTGGGCTGCTGTATTGGGCCGAGAAGCCTTGAAATCTGCGACTAACACTGGACTGGGCTTCGGCTTCAAATGGCGTGGGCTACTCGGTTGATTCAATGGCAGCAAGCGTTGGCAAACTGAATCAGCAAGAAAGGGGAACTAGCTTCGATGGTGCTGGAATTCGTGGCAAATGGCCGCGTGGATTTGTGAGAACAACGAAGGAGCTGCTTCCGTTGACACTACTTGGTTGAACAAGAAAACGGAAGCAGGTTGGTCTTCGAGCAGGCTGAAATCCACGAGTGTTGAGGACGGGTGGTTGACCGAGCGGTAAAAGTAGCTAGCGTTGGAAACGTGGACTGAAGAGAAGGTGGAGCTAGCCGCATGGACAGAGAGTTCGTGGAAACGTGGGTGAGTGATTACGGTCAATAGATGGGGGGCGAAAAGGCGGTCAACTAAAGCTGCTTTGGTGGCAAACAAATGCTAAAAGGTGAGGTGCAGGCGGTAGCAAAAATCGAAGGGGATGAGAGAGGGATCGAGCTTCGTAGGAAGTGAAAATGAAAACGGCAGAAGCAGTGAAGGAAGGAGGCAGGCGGCTAGTGTGACCAAGAAGCTTAGAAAAATGGAGGGGGCAAAGTCCACAAATACCTTATACACTTAATTGATTGGTCCCTCCTCTAAGCCTCCAACCTTATCCTTCATGTCCCTTATTTCTTTCTTGTTAATAATTCCATAAATAATCCAATTTAAATGTAAAAAATGCAGCCCCCAAGCCCCCAAGCCTAAATCTGAATTTCACTCAACTTTGGCTTCAATTTCACCCTCAATTTCTCCAATTCGAAGTCCTGTTTTGAAGAAAAAAAATCTACATAAATTCTATAAATTCCCATCAGCACATAGCACGGCTTGGAAGTCCAAATTTCCTTCAAACGAGCCCATCCGAATTTCCGTTAATTTCCGCAACGTCCGAATCGATTTTCCGTAAAAATCCCGAAATCTCCGAAAATTCTTCGGAGGATGAGTCGACATTCCTAAAATAGGTCGTGACACGACAGAATTTTCAATTTCTGAAATCATATTCAAATCCGCGATTAATTTCAATCCGACGCAATTTTAGCGTGACCTAGGCTACCGGGTAGCTTTCAGTTCTCTTTAGTACAAATGACCCGTGGTTGATTTTCTTCAAGCCACAATGAACCTCTTCGACACATTGGCAACTCTTAGTGGTCATGAAAATCTCGAGATTTCAAATACGGACACAGGTTACCAAAACGACAGAAAAATCAAACTAGTGCTAATCGATGAGAATTTTGCAATTTAGTGGGATCACCCACGTTTAACTATTCATCTCAGTCGAATCGACCTATCTCTGATCTCTAATCAATTTATATATATGCCTTAATGATCTCGGCAGATGAGCACGGTCGAGTAGTCGATTCCTAGTCGAATCCTCGAGTCTATTTGCCTTAAAATCCTTAATGACTTCCCTAAATAGTCTAGTTATCTCACGAGTGATCAACTCTGAGAATAACACTATAGGCGCGTCGATGAAATGTCTGATTTATTCAATTGAAAACAGAATTGAAAATCTAAAATGTCACAACCTATCTCCAGTCTCTTATCAAATTTTAACTATGCCGTAATGACCCTTGCAGATTAGCACGGTCGAGCAGTCGATTCCTAGTCGAATTCTCAAGTCTATTGCATTTATATTCCTTAACAGCTTCACCTAATAGACTAGTTATCTCGTGAGTGGCCAACTCAGAGAAAATAACTATAAGCTCGTCGATGAAAAGCCCAACTTATTCAATCGAAAACAAAGCCTAAAAATCAAGATGTCACACACGGCTTTCTCGAGGGGACGGTGACAAGGCTTGTGGACTGACAAATGAGGTATGACCAAGAATTCACTAGTGCTTGACGAGTAAATGATGATCAAGGGACCATGAGGCCCAGCCTATGAACCAAGGACGTACTAAAATGACTCGAATGGGGCTAGCGTCGAAGGGGCAGCATGCGATTCTTTGTCATTAAGGGTAGGGGTGCAATTCAACAAAGAGCAGTGGACAACGAACAATTTCGATCGTTGTGGGAACTCGTTGGGATGCAACAAATGTCTTAGAGAAAAACTGCTGGCATCAATAGGATTGACTCATTTCAAGGAACAATAAACTCCATTGTCGGGACAACAAACGGACAACAAGCAATATCGATCTTTGCAAGAAATCAGCTAGTCGTGTGGGTAAGATGACAATTGTTCAAGCAACATGAACAACCATGGCACTGAAGGTTTGAAAATTAGGGAGCTAGTAACAAATATGGTCGTAACGTGAAGCCATTGCCATTGTGGGAGAAGACTAGTGGACAAAGTATGCTCTTTAACTTGCGAACTCCCCAACTTTAAAGAAGACAAATTCTTTCTATTTCTCTCGTGCTTTTCTCCCCCCCTTTGAACGAAACCTTGCTAGCACTTCGCCAACTTCTCCTCCTCGTGAAACCACACAAGCACTTTTTGTCAAAATCTTCACCCCTTTCAAATGAAACTCCTTTCACTCCCTATTTATAGACAAAAAAAAAGGTTTGTTTCGTAAGTGAAGATTTTTCAAGATAATTGCATATATTCAATCAATTGCCGACAATCATCTTTCAAAAAGAAAGGATACGCTCAACAAGAAAATGATTCCAAAATCTAAATTCTTTTGTGAAGATTTTCCAAAATAATTCACTCAACCGTTGAAAATTATCTTCTAAAAAGGCTCCATTATCCAAAATCTAAAATCTTTCAAAATCTCCCTCCACGACCAAATATTTTATTTTACAGATTATTTTCTTATCCTCTTTTTTTAATTTTTTTCATTTTTTAGAACAATTTTTTTAAAGATAAGTTTATATATTATTGTTACCTAAATGTAAATGTTATGAAATGCTTAATGCATTTTTTATATGGTGAGCAAGTAAATAAAATAGTCAAAATTTAGGTGTCAACAGTTGCAGGTCATGAAATTGAAGAGGGATAAAAAAGAGACTAGTGACGAAGGACCAAAGTATTGCTAAAAAGGGGACCAAAGTGGTCTAAGCCTTATGTTAAACAGGGTAAAAGCGAGTTTATAATAGACCCACTCAAACTCATTTGTTTTGAGCTTTTAACTTTAAAACCAATTATGGCTCATACTTTAAGTTTGAGGTTATCCATATATGACTCGTTTAAATAAATGTGGATTAGAATGTGAGTTTGTGAACAATTTTGACAACCCTAGCTATTGAGGTCAGTCTTTTTCTCGCTAATCGAAAATTGAATGTGCAAAGTAATGCTTGTGTGGATGGGTGTTTTGGCAAATGATGCTTTTATTTTTTTTCTTTTTGTTTGTTTGAGAACTCATTACGTATGCTCCACTCAATGGCACCTCGGCCCGAGTCTGCAGAGGCCATGCCCAAATCCCCAGCAATCAGGCCTAGACCCATTGAGGCTATGCCTCAAACCCCAACACTCAAGATCAAGACCCCGGTGCCCAAGCCTTGGTCAATTAAGGCTAGGCCCCAAACACTGGTATTGGTGCCCACAAGCCCTCAAGGCTAGGCCCCAAACTCGACTCCCGGTTCTTGGGACCTAGTGCCCTGCTGTTGGACCCAAAACGTCTTCTATTAATTAATTATTTTAATCAATATAAACGATTATTTGTATAAAAAATATTTTTTAAATTATTCCTTTTTCATGAAACAAATGGAGCATTAAGTTGAAACACCATTACATCTCCCTTTTTATTCTTTTCAAAACTATCCTTCACAAAATGGTAGGGGTTAGTAACTTGGAACTTTGAACCTACCCGTCAAACAGATTCCCTAATTTTTGGAAATTGGAACCTTCCCTGCATATCCAAAAACCTAAAACCTACTTTGTTACAAGTTTCAAGATTGGTTCCAGAGTTTACCCAAGTTCCACTTACTTTTATTGAACAATTATAATGAATTATCACCTCTAATGACCATTATTTGCTACAATCCACTAATTACAACTCATATTTAGATATATGAAAAATATGAAATATTAACAAATTGAAAGTCTCAGTCAAAAATATTATTGAAAATGGAAGCTCAAACTAGTTCAAATTACACATTCATCATTAAACGTCATGGAATACTGTAGGAAACAAAAACTTTTACTAAGTTCCCTAAAATCTACCCATTGAAATAGATTCCTCAATTTTTAAAATTTAAAGAATCTCGAACCAAACTGGTGGAAACGAAGGACATAGTTAAATTTCCACTAATATCTCCCACTTCACCCACTTCATTATAAATTATTCATTTTCTTCCCCTCACATAATTACTAATATGTGAGGGAGAGATGACCTTTTGATGTCTGTTCCTCTAAAATCATTATTTGTAATTTATCTGATTTTTTGTAAAAAGCCTTCAGCACCTATGATCTGGAAATCTTCCACCCACTACTTCCAAAATCGATGCATGTGCGAAAGTTATCCCTCATGTTGTAACTATTATCGTGTCATGAACACCCGTGCATATACCCGTGTAGAACGAATTGGTGCTAGTACAAATTCAAAGGAAGGGTCCAAGTGTCTGCGTCTTTAGGTAAGGGCAGGGAAGCACATAAGAAAAGAAATTCGATGTTTGGGCCTAATCTAATGGCCTATCGACCAAACCAAAGCTCATTAATCAATAAGAGTTTTACGAAACGGACTTTCATTTAGCCCAATAATATACAAAAAAAGAGAATTGGGAAAGAAGCTAAATGGCAAGGCCCAAGTTAGTGACCTCCAAGTTCGATGTTTAACAAAGAAAGGATCATATTTTCCTATGTTTTTTTCCCTCCAAGTTCGATGTCTGTGCATAACCCTACCAATAAAAAAAATGGTTGGGGGGAGTTTCTCATCTCCCCGATTAAAGAAAAATCCATTCAACTAGGAATTGAGGAAACCAAAATTCAAAAAACAGACCTCTCTAAATATAATGGGTCATGGCTTCAGGGTTGAGTCAATTAATTTTCTCTAAACTTTGAAGAATATCCCAATTTTAAAAGGAAAAGGAGGGCAAGAATAAGAGCACCGAGAGAAAAATTGAAAATTTCTTGCACACGTGTCATTGTTATACAATAGAGCTGCATATGTAAATTCGTACTAATGATGATATTACCTTGCTATTCTGTGATTGGTGCTTGACAGAGATTTTATTAGGGCAACGGAGCAACCATAAATTGCTTACCACTAGTAAGCCCAGATGGAAATTTCTCGGAGGAGATAAAAAAATAATAATAAAGAATGAAACTGAGAGAGAGAGAGACAGGGAGAGTGAGTGAGTGAGTCGTGCCGAGTCCATGATAAGTCCATGGCCGTGCGATTACTGATAAGTCCATGGCTGTGTAATTACTGATCATGGACTCAGCACGACTTTGTGAGAGAGAGAGAGAGAGAGAGAGAGTCATGCTGAATCCATGATGAGTCCGTGGCTACGTAATGACTAATCATGGACTGAGCACGGCTTATAGAGAGAGAGAGAGAGAGAGAGAGACGTGCTGAGTCCATGATGAGTCCATGGCTGTGTAATGACTGATCGTGGACTTAGCACGACTTTGTGAGAGAGAGAGAGAGAGTCGTGACGAGTCCATTGCAATTTAATTTACCGTCTATTGCAATGTAATTACACCAATGATGGACTTAGGATGACTCTCTCTCTCTTTCCACTAGAAGGGTAGATATATCTGATCTTCTAATAGATCATTCCAAATAAAGTAAGAGATAAAAGATATTCATTAATAATTGTTCATTCTATGTTGTCTAAAACTAAGAATGATTAAATACAGCTCACACATAGAAGTAATATTTCTTTGAGAAATAACTTTTGCAAGAATCCATACGTGCATAAGCATAGTGTGTGGACGATAACAATGGGTTATGTTTCTTTCTATCCCTAAAAACTATTTGGAGGAAAGTTGGATTCCTTAAATTAGTGTTTTGCTTGATGGATTACATACATGACATCAGCCATATTTAAATTTCTATTATGTTTGCATGTAAATGATGTTAATAATTTATAATTCGCCAACTAGATGTGATGAGAAGAAATAAGAAAATATAGCCAAATAATATTTGCATGGATACTCTAGAAACAGGGGCATCTTTTCTTCAGTTTCTAATTAGAGAAAACTTCTTGGAACTACTATTCTGGATTGATGATATACAAATACGCACATATACCCATATTTGTATTTAGTTGAGTTTGCTTGTGGGTAATTTTGATAACTTATAACCTATTCGTAAAAGATATAGGAATATTTCTCTAATCATGAGCAGAAGAAAATATAAGCGGGAGAAATATAAGGCTAGAAAGTACATAAACTCCAGAGATACTCAAACAAGTAGCGAATATTCTCAGTACTGCTCCGCGTTCGAGGCCTAGAGATTGGATCTTTCTCTCAGCTCACAATCTTGCTACCCTTACAGAAGAGCATGTGATGTCTCCAGGCGATTCCAATGGGTCAAGATACCGTCTGAATTATTTATAGCCGCAAAACTTAAAATAAGATGCTAACACGGAAAAAGCTGCCTAAGATCCAAAAGCTATGTAGTTCGGTCACACTCACTTTTTTAGTTAGTATTTTATTATTTTTTGCCAACGACACTAAGTAGTTGGAAAGCTGATACTTACACTTATTTAATCGTTAACATTTTTAAGGGTATCTCGAGGGAGAGGAATATGTAAGAAGTACGGGCAAGGGAGAAGTTAAAAAAAAAAATCTTAAACTTATTAAATTTGTGTCAATTCAATTATAAGCCTTTAAATTGTGTTAATAGAGTCATAAATTTTTTGACAATTGACCAATTTAATCCTTTTGATCCATTTTGATTGAAAATTGTTGACATTAAGGTTTAGTCAACATCGATGTGACTATCAAAATGATTAGGGCTAAATTGACTTAATTAAAATATTTATAACTGAATTGACAAATTATCAAAAAGTTAAGGACTTAATTAGTCAAATTCAAAGGTTTAAAACTAAATTATCATAAGTACAATAGATTTAAAACCCTTTTATAATTATCCTGCGGGCAAGTATTACATAAACTAAGTCTGCTAGATCAAATAATCACGTTTCACGGATATATGTAATCAATATATATTAGGACTGAAAAGGACTATAACGTATTTTAATTGATTTCGCCCATCCATCGGATTACTTATAAGTTTATATAATATTTTCTCGAAGAAGTAAAATAAAAAGAGTCGAGACACAACTTTGAAGCACGTGAATGCATGGGGGACGCTCAGGCTAGCGAGGAGTTGCAGCATTTTGTCTTCCACATGCATCCGAAGCCTCGCACCCCGATGTTGCCTAAAACATTTTTCTAATTTTCACATGCTTTCGTTCTCGTAAAGAGTACAACGTGTCGATAACCGTGCGCTGGGTTTTGATTTTTATAGAGAAGGAAGAAAAATTGAAAAGGGTTGAAGCAAAACAATGCCATTCTCTATCGGCATAAATTCTTCACATCTCATCAGAAAATCACAAGAGTTATTTCCCTTATGTTCTATATCGTGATGATCATGTAGAATATACAAGTCTAGGTTCATTTATTTCTAGTTTTTAACTAGATATCACGACAAATTGTTATTGAATATTGGCTCTCCCTCATATACTTTAGGATCCCATAATTGCATAAATGATTATTTAAAACATATATTGAATATGTCGTCAAATGCATTAGTAGGTTGAAGGAATGCTAAATGCCTAATACATGAGAGTGACGCCGAATGGAGGGTGGTCAAATAAGCAATGCAGTTTATCGGGAACATTTAGGTTGTTAACGAAATTAAGTTTTATGAAAACTTCTTCAATACCGAATTATAACTGTCCATGAGACTTAAGATTCATCTAAAAGTTTTGAGACTTGTGGATAGAGAAATGATTAAAGCATATATTTACCTTTCTATTCACTTAAAATGAAATGAACTAAACCCTAGGGAAATTAACTTATTATAAATAAGTGGGGAGAAGGTGGAGAAAGTAAATAAATATCAAATGAGTTAGAGAATTTCATGGACCTAAATGAAGTAATCTTTATATGAAAAATGGTACAAATTAGACAAGTAGAATTGCTTAACGTAGCATTCACCAAGTCGCCCGCTGGAGCTGCTAGTCATAGAATCAGATGGAAGCAGCCTAAACCTTGAAAATGGGTTACCATTTACTCCATATAAGTATTTCATGCTGATATTTCAACGAAATACATAATAACGTGTCAAGGAAAAAATATGTTGCACATATAGAGCTCAACAAGTCAAAAAGAGTTCGTTAGTCCAACTACGAATGTTATATCTAACTACATTCTAACACCAAAATAAGGAAAGTGTATGTTTACTAAAGGAGCATGCATTGGATAGCTAGGAAAACAATAAGGACAAGTCGAGTTAGCAAAGACATAACCCTTAATTTGTAATATCTAAACAAGTCTAGTCTAGAGTTCGAGTTTTTGCCAAGAAAACTCTCTCAAGAATAATTCGAGGCTTCTTGCTCTAGAAAGTAATTAGGTGCGATGGCCAGATGGAGATGTGAGATGCAATGAAAATTTTTGGGTGCTTTAAAAGGTTGAGATACCCTATATAAAAAAAAGTTATTTCTTCTATCCACCATTGGAGGAAACTTCCTTTAACAATATCTATGATTTTGAGTTACAAATTATGAGTGTCACTCACATGTGAATTTAACTAAGTATAGATACAGGTAATCCAACCAATCAGAATAGTGATTTTTCCAATTAGGAATAGAGAAAAATGTGATCCTCATAACAGAGAAAGAAGACATGACATAATAATTTTATATTTTAGAATTTTAAGAGAGAGAGAGAATACTATGCGTCAAAGAAAATATTTAGATTTCCTCATTGTTTTCATTAACTTATTGAGTCTCCCACTAGTCAAGTAAGGCTACTTCGAACAAAAAAAAAAAAAAAAAAAAGAGGGTTAAGACTACCGCAGATTCTATAAATAGCACACGAGTTGGTGCTCTCTCGGTATCTTCTCAGCTAGCTAGCTCTCTCTCTCTCTCTCTCTCTCTCTCTCTCTCTCTCTCTCTGTGCCTGCGCCATGGCCCAAGGCAAGGTTCTCATTGCCATTGTCTTTTTTCTTCTGGCCTTCTCTCTAAAGCTCCAGTCCACTCAAGCAAGGCAGTTGAGGCTAACGATGCAAAAGCAAAACTCATTCTCAAACAAGCTTCAAAATGTGAATGAACTCGTAGAAAAGGAACCAAGGAAAACCATAGCCGAGCAGAGCAAATATTTGCACGGTGAAACCTGGAACGAAGCCACAAACACTGTTGCGTCTTCCACTCCGCCGCCACCATCTCCTCCTCATAGCTTGGATGACTTCAGGCCCACAGCTCCTGGCCACAGCCCCGGTGTTGGCCATTCGCTTCAGAACTAGGGTTTAATTATCGATATTGTTATGTTCGATTGAGTATGTTCATTTTTTTCTCGTTCGCGTATCATCATCCTGTCTTTGATTAGCTTTAGATGCTTCGTTGATTAGGTTCAAATGTTTCGGTTTAAGTCTGAGTTGGTAGTCTAGTGCAAGTGTTTGTTTTCCCTGTATATATTAAACATTTGCGAGACAAAATCGTGCAAATCTCAGTTGTCTTTTGTCCATTTATTTTAACTAGCTCAGGTTGTGGTTCTTTTATTTGCTCCTTTGTTAGATTCTCAAATACGCATTGCCATGCAATATTGGTGCCCCTCTGTGACCTATATATTAGTTACGAACATTGAACCAAACCTCTATAAGCACTTCTATACAGACATATCACTTGTATACATATCACGCAAGTGATTTGGAAGAGCAAAGAATTTTTTAGCTAAAAGTGGGATATTGTTAGAAAATATAAATATTAAACAACACATTCACCTAACATTTTAAACTTTTAGAACAGTTGGCAGTGGTCTTACAAAATCTCACATAGTATTTAAATCATGCATTTATCTAACAGCTTAAGTTTTTACAATAATTGGCGGTGATCTCACAAATTCAATAACGATACAGAGGTTGCTTCTCACAAAAATCTCACGAAATCAATAGTGATGCAGATGTTGCTTTTGCATGCCTATGAGGAGGATTCTACCACATTGAATATTGATAGAGTATGAAAAAATTAAAACTTGACTAAGACATCTTTTTTTCTTGTTTCGGTTTGAAATGTAAGTATCATTTATACGAAGACGTACAGGAGCTTAGGGGCATTTCGCAGCATTACAAAGATAATTAAGAATGTGAAAAAATGGAGTGAGGGAGTCTCCATATAGTAGCCAATATTATATTTGTCTAGGAGGGTCTGAAATTTTTGTAATATGATGCTTGCCCTCTGACAAGTTTATGAATTTTAGCCACGATGATGGTGATATCATTTGACTTGTTTTGGAAATGTCTACAATTACATTCCATCCAAATGCAATATATGAATACTAAGAAAGTACCTTGAGAAGCCTTGCCGCCAAGTCCTTGCCTTTGGTAGCCTTGATCATCCACTGGAATTCATCATTCCATCCTCCTAAAGATCAACGGATTTTGTATTGTGCAAGGATAAACCATATGCTTCATGTCCATGTGCACTGAAAGAATAGATGATATCGATCTTCCAGACCAACTAAATAGAAATTACAATAATTGTCACTATAGGCATCCAACATGGTATGATCTTTGCTGTTGGTAGCTGTCTCTACCAATAAAATTGTGTTTACTAACCCTACCTATCCATATCAGTTGATATTATCCCACAGTTGGTCCCACACTTGTTAAACAACATACGTATTGCTGAATTTGTTCATCACTACAAAGGGTTTGTTGAAATACCTCACATTGCTTGAAAATGAGATTTATGTGTTTTTTATATACTTGTAAATAATTCCCTTCCATCTATAAGCTTAATTTTTAAGTCAGCAATTTTATCAAGGTATTAAAGTTAGGTTCTTAATCAAATTCCACATGCCACTCTTAATCCAGCTTGCATATAAGAACAGGTGTTGTAATATTACACATCGCTTGATAATGAGGTTTATACACTCTTCATATACGTGTGATTTGCTTCCACCTATCAATTTAAATTTTTGAGTTGGAAACCTCATGAACAAATTTGCGATGCATTTTCATGAGACCTCTTCAATTAGATACCACTTATAAGTTGCATAGCATTGCAAATGTTATGTATAATCTCACTTAGTTACGCCACCGTTGCCATGAAGATGAGTCCCCGTAAATATAAAGTGCACATCGCTACTTCAAATTTTAAAAAATTAATAGAATAATTTGAAATGATTTCACATGCTTCTCCCTAAGCAAGTTTTATGTGAATAAATAATACTCGCAAAAACACAATGAGAGTCATAAAAATGCATAAATTTTCAGTCATATTTTATATTATCAGAGTAGATAATGAGTGAATCACTTTGTTATGAATAACTTTGAATCATTAAGCAATGAAAAACATGATCAATCTTTTTCTTTTTCAATCAAGTTTTTACTCTCATTAAGCAAATATTATATCCTTTGTCAGAATATCCAATCCAGAAGTTTGAGTTAATAGATGAACTCAATAAAAATTCGAGATTTCGATGATAATACGAAGAATAATGTCTATTTCTCTTCAAACTTGAGATTTGCTCTACACAAGGAATATCCAGTTAGTTCATAATATTGCATAGTGGATAACATCTTGTTTTAAAACCCAAGTGGAGCTTTTCGGGTCCGAGAAGTATACCGATGCTGCGGAGGAACATTGGACGTGCATTCCCAGAGAACTTATTCGAACAATTGAATATTTTTGGGCTTTATTAAATGACACGCTGAAGTTTTAAGACTTCGTCACCAACCCAAAATTACAATCATTTGGATCTTATAATTGCTTCCACTAACTTTGATGTTCAACGTTGAAAAACTGGTAATATGGTCTTCAAACCGTCAATGTAGATAGATATTAGGAAGATGACTGTCGATGACGGCGAAATATAATTACTTCATTAAATATCATAATTACTTCATTACATATTCTTTCATGAGTGATAACGTACATTTTTAAAATGTGTTTTCTCTAATTATTTTGGCACATTAATGTGTTTCTATCTTAGTAGAAGAAAACTTATATTATCAGATTATTCAAAACCAGATACCTTTATATGGAGAGTACGGCAATGGAGAGCCAAAAATTCAAGCTTGTTAATATGTTCAGTTGACCTTTATTCACTCAAAAACTTAAACCAATGAATTATAAGTCAATTGAGATTACTAACTACGTCACACCATGTGTGACCTTTTCAACTCAATTTACATGTGCATCTCTCAATAATAACGTCGCATATAATGGATTAATGACACATCCACAAGGGAAATTACCAACAAAATTCTAAATCCATTGCACTTGTGCCAATTTAGTCATTTGTATCAATTTAGTCCCAAACATATTCGTATTTTACTCAATTAAGTTCATCCAACCAATTTTGATTGAAAATTATAAATGTAAATATCAACCGTCTTATGTAATATGATTTGCACTAATGTTTTCAATATTTTTTTTTATAACTTTTTTATCTTTACTTTACTTTATTTTGGACTAAGGGTCAGCAAGGGTCGTCGCCCACCAATGAGAACTAGGATGCCCTTGCTTGATCTAGACATGCGATCTTGCCCTAGGCCTACAAGAGTGTCGTGACCTTACTAGATTTGGATAAGGGGTCATGTGCCTTTGCTTTGGTCAACGAGGGCATTGTGACCCTCGCCTAGGGCCACATCGTCCATAGCAAGGCGAGGGCATCAGGTGAGGGATGCCATGGCCATAGCAAGAACTCAAAGCCCTTACCTAGTGGCCGATGACCATTGTCGGCCATCAATCCAAAAAAGAAAGAGCAAAGAAAAGAGAAAAGAAAAATCATTAAAAATTTATAAATAAATCAAAAAATTGCTACAATATTATTTAAAATATTCACGTCAACATTGATCATACCGCGTGAGAGTCAATAATTTCTAATTAAAATTAGTTTGATGAACTCAATTGGCAAAGTGTAAAATGATTTAAGTTTAAATTGACATAATTGAATGTTAAGACTGAATTGACATAAGTATAATAGGTTTAAGATTTTTTTATAATTATGTTCACGTTCATATGCAAGTACAAGTGAACTTAGACTTAGACAAAAAAAAGAAATGAACTTAGACAAAGGAAACACTTGGACAAAACTAAGTGCAAATATTTAAAAAAAAAATGTGAGAGAAAAAAGTGAAATTGCGTAAAGAATTTGGCCTTTGACGGTTGGGATTCCGAAAGTGTCTCTGGAGATCCTCTGTCGTCCGTCAACATTATAACTTCAGTGGCAATCACAAGCCCATTTTGAAGTTTGACGGCTTAAGATTTCTTTTTTCATTTTAAGCTTTTTGTTTGATTGCCAAGAATGGTTATTATATTATCAAACCTCGTGCGATCCAGCTAGCACAAACAGTGAGAATGAAATGACTCTTCATGCACTAATATTTACTTATTTATTTATTTATTTTGTCCCATTATCGGATTTATTAATGTTTAACACTTTTAGTAGGAAGGAGCTGGGGAATTCCTATGCCTCCCCCCATTTCCAGGAGCCAACTAAACATTACTTTTGTCAGAAGATTCTCATTGTCTTAATTTTTTTTCCTTGAAATGGGAGGTTGAGGCATGCGCCTTGATGCTCATCATTTGTCTCTTTGACTCATACGAGATATATAATTAGGGACTAGTACATTGGACAAAGAAGAGTGGTGGGGGTCCTGAAGGGTTGGTGGTGGTTCTTGTACCTTACTTTGACTTGACCACTTTAATCACTGACCATGCGTGACATATAATACAATGTAAATTGATAGTACATGGATTCTTCACTTAATTATGTAGAATTCTATAGATTCAAAGTACAACCCCCATCATACTTTTGCAACTTTATAGGATCTATTTAGATTCTATTTAGATTATTTTCACTTTTTAATTTCATGAGTTCAACTAGTCATTGTTACATCAAACTCTTTAAACTTTTGCAACATATATTGACAATCAGAATTATTTGTCATTTTTTTGGAGGATTACTAAAACCCAAGGTAGCACTTTCTTAAGTACATGCAAATAGACGCAAACAATAACACACACTCTCTCTCTCTCTCACTAACGGTAATTAAAGAGCTACCTCTTATCTTCATTATATGGTAAAAGGACACTAATCTCATGGCAAATTGATGAGATCCAACTCATAAGGTAAGGGAAATTTAGAATTTGAGTTGGGGCTTTTTTGTGAGTAATAATGACCCTAAAATATATAACATGTACATATAATGGACTAATCGATTTTTGGACAACACAAAATTTATTGATTTTTACTATTTAAATTATAAACATCATCGTCAATTTTACACTTCACAACCTATCTCGCATTTCAAAATAAATAGTTACCCACCTCATTTTTTTGCATATTTCAAGTTTCGTTTTTAACCTGCACATCATTTATTAAGTTGCCATTTATTTTTCTAGATTACCCATCCTAAATATCAGGTTTCATTTTTTGGTGTAAAATCAGGTGCGAAAGAGGGCGTCTTTCTAAATTGTGGACATGTAAAATATAAGTTTCGAAATGCGATAAGAATATTTATTGAAGTTTTTTTTTTTTTGGCAATTGTCTCGTTTCTTTATCGCATGACAACAGGAAGTATTTAGGTTATTCGATTAAACACCCCCGCCAAATAAAAAAAACGAAAAAAGAAAAAGTTCACTAGGATGGCCTATGAGGCTATGATTTGACAGCTCAAGTTCAGACTAATCATTATATAGTCAAATGGGATGTCGTTTTCTATGACTTGTTGAATTTCGACTCTCATGGACCCACCACCATCACAAAAGTTCCCCATTACTGGCGGCTTAAACATGTAACTTTCTTGCTTAATTTGGCGCGTGCGCACTATACCGTTTTGCAGAGTTTTTTTTTTTTTAAGTTAAGTGCATTTTGTCCATATTTATGATGGTATTGTTCACATCAACAAAAAATGTCAGGCTTTAATTACACTTTTTAAAATTTTTAAGAGTCGATTATATTTCATAACAAATATTAGAACTTAATTGCATTTTAAAAAAAAATTTTAAGATTCAATTATACTATTGTGATAAGGTTTAGGACTTGCAATGGACTTATCTCTATTTTATTTTTGTTTTTAAACATTTCATGAACTATAGTTTTGCTGGATTAACTTCAAGGCTTCAATTAAATTACCATAAAGTGTGAAGCTTCATGTTTCTAAGTTGAGTTTGTCCACGTTAGTTAGGGGTAAAGATGGTATCGATGCCATCACTATTGCAGACACCCATGTTGGTGCTAGAACTTTTTGAACAAGTGCAATAACTTTCAAGAAGCGATCACTTAAGTGATTTCAATGTATTGCACTTGCATAATTTCTTACTTCAAAGAGTTTCAAAATTGCGTTACATTTCACATACAAGTGTTTTAGACATTTGGGGCATACTTATCCCTGTAGCAAGAGCACTAAACTTTATATACATAAGGAGATCAAATTTTTAAACTTGCCCCTATCATATGATATAATTGCATTGGGAACCTTTCGTAATAGTGCAATATGAAGATCTCCCTATATGCAAGTTGCCGTTTGACACAAAAGCAATTTCTGGACACATAAGACTAGAAGGACATTATAACAATTTAAAAAAAAAACAAAGTGTAACTTAATTGCACCAATTCAAATATATAAGACCCCGTTCAATTTGTACACATGATGTAGAACTATAAATCAAACACTTTCCTGTGCCGCATGCAATGGTAAGCCATTAGTTGCGTATGAAATGAATCATAATTGATCATTAACTTTGAGTCTTGTATGCCCCATTAGATATATAATGAAGACCTACAATATGCCAAAGAGCCAAGGGCACTTTTTGAAGCAGTTGACACTGACCATCCAAATTGAAAATGTGAACCCCATTCATTTAATTTAGTAGATCAATCAGTGAGGATGATCGTGCTTTCATCGTTATAAATAGCCATACAATGATAAGTCCATTAACATCATCTCACTATCAAAACTGTCCATACTCCATACAAAACCAAAACAAACTAGGACCTATCTCAATTTCATCATCTCTATCCTTAATAAAGCCAAACTAGTCCCGACCAATCTTTCGGTTTGCTGCTTCATCTTCTTCATTACCTCCCTTCATTAAATTTTCTTGTTTATTAGATATGGCAATATTGCCCCAAGCCATAGGAAAATGTACTTTGATCATCTTTGCACTGATGATCTTCCATGAAATTGTCTTCATTTATGGAAGGCCAATGAAGCCTGCCATAGCTCACAACGCCAATTCCCTTAAAGAAAACTATCCGATCACTTCAGTGAAGCTCATAAGCAGAAAACTTCACGCACGGCAAAAGATTGCGGAGAAAGGAGCAGTACTGTCACCAAACACACTGGGGCCAAGTTTAGGACTTGACCATCTGGGAACAGTTCATGTGGATGATTTTCGTCTGGCAATACCAGGAAACAGCCCAAGTGTTGGCCAATATTTTCCTCAAGAAAAACATGCTGAATCGAAAGAGATGGATGGAGGTGATAGGCACATTGTTGCTGCGTCGAGAAATGACTTCCAATCCACAGAACCCGGTCACAGCCCTGGTGTTGGCCATTCTTTCAATTACAATGGTGCTGCAGAACCGAATTCATAGTGATTTGTGGTTCATAACATATATGTAAAGGGTTGTCCTCCAAATTGGCGTATAGTTTGTACAGTTGTGTGGTCTCTGCTGTTTCTTTGTCATGCAGATTTAAATGATGCTGATTTATGTATCTGTAGTCAAGCAGTTGTATGTGAGACAGTACAGATATTGCAACCTCTCTCTGTCTCTCTCTCTCTCTCTCTCTCTCTCTCGTATCCGAGTTCATGTCAGCTTATTGCACTCTCAAATACGCACACTCTCTCAGGTGTTTGCACAAAAGCACACCTCGTAACATGCATTACACACACAAATATTAAGAATCATAGTCAAATCTAAATGGGATGGATTTCGAAGAAATAGATTGGAATTCTCTTAAAATTTTGATTTACTGTAAACCTTGAGAACATGACTATCTTCTTCGAAGATGGATGATGGTATGTACAGTGTGGGTTACAGAAAATACTTATTAGAACAATATTTCTCCATATTATATCTGATCTTCAAGTAGAAGTCATATTTCATTGAGAAATAATCTTTGCAAGAATTTTTACGCACATAAGCGTAGTTCGTGGACAATAATATTGAGCCTTGTTTATGTCCATCCTAGGTGGGAAGAAGTTTCCTCCAATTAATCTTCTTTTTGATTGATTAATACATGCCATCACCCATATTCAAATCTTTGTCGAGTTTGAATGTGAGTGATGTTCATAATTTGAAACTCGCCAACTAGAGATATTGTTTGAAGAAACGAGGAAAATATAGACTAACGATATATGCATAGACACTTCAGAAACACAGTCATATTTTCTTCAATTCCTAATTAAAACCAAAAATTCCTCTAACCACTCTTTTGTGCAAGTATGCACATTACTCACATTAGTAATTAGTTAAGTTTGCTTAAGGATGATTTTGATAACTACCCACAAATAAAAGGTATGATTGGAGGAAAATTTCTTTAAGCAGGTAAACGTAACGTTAGAAAGTACATACAACTCCACGAGAGACTCCAAGTAGCAGTGAAAATTCTTAGTAATGTGTTCGAGGCCTAAAAACATCGGGTCTTGCTCTCAGCTCACAAGGATGCAACTTTCAAAAGAGCATGTGACGGCTCTCGGGCGATTCCAAGAGGTGAAGAATCAAGATAACGTTTGAATTGTTAATAGCCGCAAAAGTTGAAAATAAGAAGCTAATAACATGGAAAAAGCTGCCTTTTATTGATATTATCTTTTGGGCGGCCACAATAAGTTGTTGGAAAACTGACACTCCATCCTTATTAAATGGTTTGCAATCTTAAAATTTCTCGTGGGGGAGAGAGATATAAGAATTACAAGCAAGTATTTTGTAAAAAAGTTCGCTAGATCAAATCAATCATGTTTCGTGAATATGTGAGAATCGCAATGAATTTGTCTAAAAAGCACCAATATTGCATTACCCATAAATTAAGTTCATATTATATTTGCTCGAAGAAGCAGAAGAAAAGGAGCCGAGACAGCACTTTGAAGAACGTGAGTGCATGGTGGGCTCAAGCAAGTTTTGAGGGGCAGCAATTTGTCATTTTGCATGTCGTTCTCGTAAATAGTACAATTTGTCTATTGGCATGAATTCTTCACACCTCGTCGGAGAATCGCCAAAGAGTTGTTTCCCTTGTGTTCTGTACCTTGATGATCATAAAGACCATACACAAGTCTAGGTTCATTTCCTTCCAGTTTTAAATTTGATATCAGAACGCGCAGCTACTGAATATTGGATCTTCCTCTGATAGTTTGAGTTTCAAAATTGTATAAATGACTACCCAACATACATATTGAGTTGTTCTTCAAATTAACTCTAGTAATGTGTCGGTTGAAATTAATGATAAACGCCTAATACATTAAAGAGCTGCAATATAGAGGGTAGTCAGGTAAGCAACTCAATTAATGGGGAACATCTGGATTGTCAACAAAATCACATTCATTGAAAGATTCCCACTTACTGCATTGCATTTTCTACGAGACTTATGATTCATCTTAAAGTTTTGAGACTAATGAATAGAGGTATGGTTAGAGCATAGATCAAATGAGTTAGAGATGTGAAGTAAGTTGATTATAGTCTCTCTCTCTCTCTCTCTCTCTCTCTGTGTTGGGGGGGGGGGGAGATTATCCTTAGATAAGAAAGAATTCCAATTAGAAAAGTGAAATTCAATGTTACCATTTAACTAACTAGACTTAAGCATCACATGCCGATATTTTGAAAAAATACATAATAACATATCAAGGAAAAACATGTTGCACATATCGAATGAGTTAGAGCTCAATTAGAAAGAAAATGTTGAAGAACAAAAGCTATAAGGTAGTTTGTTAGTCCAACTATGAATGTTGTATCTAAATTACATTTTCACATCTAAAGAAGCAAAGTTGGGATGTGTATGTTTACTAAAGGAGCACATGGACGGCTAGGAAAACTGTAAGGAAAGTTAAAGGAAAGTTAAGTTAGTGAAGACTTAACCCTAAATTCATAATGCTAAGATAGTCTGGTCAGGAGTTTATTATTTTCACTAAAAAACTCTCAATGAAAATTTTTTGAAGGCCTCATGCTCTCATAAGTTGTCGGGTGCTTCGAAAGGTCCTAATATCCTTTTCAAAAAATGGTCATGCTTTCTTCCACTGACGATTTGAAGGAACTTTCTTTGACCATACATCTAATTGTGATTTATAAATTATTAATGTCACTCGTCTTTAAATTTAATTGAGTACGAATGTGGGTGACATCCATATTTATCCAATCAGAAGAATAGTTTTTCTGATTCAGGATGAAGGAAAATATGACCTTATAAAAATAAAGCGATGTTATGGCTTGGTTAGGTTATGTAATCTGCGTGACTTTGTAGTTTTTAATTTGACTGTTTCATTATTTTATTGAACTTATTGAATCCCGTATTAATCAGGTAGAATTGATCAGATTCTATAAAAAAAATCACGCAAGTTGATGCTCCCAAGGAATCTTTCCAGCTGCATACTCTCTCTCTTCCCGCCATGGCCCAAAACAAGGTTCTCTTTGCCTTCGGCTTTCTTCTTCTAGCCTTCTCTCTAAAACTCCAGTCCACTCAAGCTAGGCAGTTAAGCTAACCATGTAAAACCAAAAGCCATTCCCAAACAAGCTTCCAAATGTGCATAAACTCCTAAAAAAGGAAACAAGGAAAACCATAGCCGAGCAGAGCAAAAAGTAGCATGGTGAAATTTTAAACAAAGCTTTCTACCAAAATAAATAAATAAATGAATAAACAAAGCCACAAACACTGATGTGTCTACCACTCCGGCACCGCAACTGCCAAGTGTGGGTTTGGCCATTCACTTAGGGTCGAGCAAGCCCAGATAACTTTTCTCGCAGAAAATAGAAAAAACAATAGAAAAAACAAAGAAAAAAAAAAAAGAAAATTAGTGAGAGAGAGAGAGAGAGAGAGAGAGAGAGAGAGAGAGAGAGAGATGAGGAGTCCGTTGTGATGTAATTTACAGTCCATTACGATGTTTTTACCAATGGAGGACTGTGCTCGACTTCTCTCTTTCCACTAGAAGGGTAGGTCCATTATTTCTTTTAATTTTTTTAGCTCTAGTGCAGAGTCAGTCACAAATAACACTAATTCGGACAATATTTCTCCATAATGTATCTTATCTTCCAATAGGTCATTCCAAATAAAGTATAGATACGGGAAATCCAATAATTATTACTAATTATATCTTTTCTAAAAATTCGAATGGCCAAATATGCACACACATTAAATTAACATTTCTCTGATAAATAACCTTTGCAAGAATCCATACGAGCATAAGCATTGCGTGTGGACGATAAAATTCGACTATATTTCTTTCTATCCCCAGAAACTAGTTGGAGGGAGTTGGATTCATCCAACTATTTCCATTTGGTGGATTACATACATGACATCACCCATATTTAAATCTTAGTTAAGTTTGCATGTGAACAATGTTCATAATTTGTAACTTATCAATCAGAGATGTAATCGGAAGAAAGGAGGAAAAAATATAACCCACTGATATCTGCAGGCACTCTAGAAACAGGGCCAAGTTTTCATTGATTCGTATGTAGAGGAAACTTCCTCTTGACTCTTCTGTATTGATGGTTTACAAATACGCACACCATCTGAATTTATATCTAGGTGAGTTTGCTTATGGGAACTTTGGATAGCTTATAGCCAGTAAGTAAAAGATATAAATGTAGCATATTTCTCCAATCGTAAGCAAAAGAAAATATAACCCGGAGAAATATAAAGTTAGAAAAAACATAAACTCCTCAAGAGACTCCAACTAGTAGTGAATATTCTTAGTAATGTTCCACGTTCAAGGCCTAGGCTCTTTCTCTCAGAAGATCATGCGTTCCAATGGGTCAAGATACCGTTTCAATTGTTTATAGCCACGAAAACTAAAAATAATAAGCTAACAAGGTTAAAGCTGCCTAAGATCCTAAAGCCAGGTAGTTCAGTCACACTCACTTTCTTAGTTATTTTTCTTATTATTTAAGTAGTTGGAAAGCTGATACTTGTACTTATTTAATGGTTTGTAATGTTAAGGGTTAGGGTTTTGCAAGGGAAGAGAGATATGTAAGAAGTACACACAAGTATTGTTGGTAATTTATTTGTAAAACAAATTAAGTGTTGCCTTCTCCCACATCGAAACGATGTGAGTACGTACGTGAATGAGGTTTGACACAAATCAACGATCATTATTTTTTATTTATTAAAATTCGAATTTAAAATTATATGATAACCATAGTGGCTTATTAAAATTGTATGACTGTTCATAATAGATTAATTGTTATTTTTTAATTATTTAATTTCAATTTTTTTAAAAAAAAATTGCCTAATGATTATTAGGTGCTCTTAAACCTTTGGAATGTTGTGTCTTATTGGAATGTAACTTGTTTTTCTTTGAAATGTTGTATCTGTTCAAATATGTTTATTTTATATTTTTGTTCAATACTTTCAACTTTCAATTTCGTTTTCTTTCTAAAGATATACAGCCATAATTTTCAATTAGTTCTTTTTGAGAAATCCTATAGAAATACAAGAATTGCTATATGGTTTTCTCATCGAGACTATATTGTATCATGGAGAATTTTTCCCAATAACCATTAACAATGTTGTCGAACAAATAATTACTTAATGAAAGTGTTTCGCACATCGAAGTCTCATTTCATTGCTCTTCTCGATCGATTTATTTTTTCCTCAACAAGTAAATTAAGTCTGTTAGATTAAATCAATCACCTTTCAAGAATACATGAGATCTACGTTAGATATGACTAAAAGATATCAATAAAATATTGTAATTAATTCTGTTGATCGTATTATTTATAAGTGTATATAATACTTTGTTGAAGAAGTAAAAGAAAAGGAGCGGAGACAACACTTTGAGGAACGTGTGTGCATCGAGGGCTCAAGCAAAAGCGTGGAGTCGCAGTATTTTGTTTTCCACATGCATCCGAAAACTCGCACTCCAATGTTGCCTAAAACATTTTTCTAATTACCGCATGCTTTCGTTGTCGTAAACAGTACAGAGTATCGATAATCGTGCCTTAAGCTTTGATGATTGAAGAGAGAGATCGAAAGCAGTCGAACCAAAACAATGCCATTCTCTGTCGGCATGAATACTTCGCATCTCATCGGAGTATCACAAAAGAGTTATTCCCCTTAGGATCCCAACACACACACACACACAAATATATATATAGGTGTGTCATCAAATTTCGTCTAATGCATAAGTTGAAAGGAGTGATAAACACCTAGTACATGAGCGTGATACCATATGGAGGGCAGTCAAATAAGCCATGCAGTTAATCGGGAACATTTGGATTGTTATTGGAATCACTTTCATTGAAAATTTCTTCATTATCAAACTATGACTTTCCACAAGACTTACGACTCATCTAAAAGTTTTAAGACTTATGGATACAGGAATGGTTAGAGCATACCTTACCCAAAAAAAAAAAAAGGTTAGAGCATATATTTACCTTCCCATTCACGAAAAATGAAATTGGCTAAACCGTAGGGAAATAAGTTGATTATATATAAGTGGGAAGAAGGTGGAGAAAGTAAGTAAGAATCAAATGAGTTAGAGAATTTCATGGACCTGAATGAAGTAATCTTTATATGAAAAATGGTGCAAATTAGAAAAGTGCAATTGAAAGCTCTTCAGTTGCGTCATCTGACTTATGTTCTTCATGCAGTAGTCCGCGAGTCGATTGTTGGAGCTGCTAGTCATAAAACCAGATGGGAGCAACTTAAACCTTGAAAATGGGTTACCATTTAAATAACTCCACATAAACATTTCATGCTGATATTATAAGAAAATACATAATAACATGGCAAGAAAAAATAGGTAGCACATATAGAGCTAAATTAGTCAAAAACAAATGGAGAACACAGAAAAAAGTAGTTCATTAGTCCAACTGGGAATGATTTATCTAAGCAACATTTTCACATCTGAACAAGGGAACTAAGGATGTGTGTGTTCACCAAAGGAGTACGTGGATGGCTAGGAAAACTATAAGGATAAGTCGAGTTAGTAAAGACTCAACTCTAAATTCATAATGCCTAAAAACGTCTGGCCGGGAGAGAGTTTTTGCCAAGAAAAAACTCCCGAGAATATTTCAAGGTTTCTTGCTCTAGAAATTGATTAGGTTCGATGGCCGGATGAAAATATGAGACACGATGAAAATTTTCAGGTGCTTTAAAAGGTCTAGATACCCTATGTAAGAAAGGGTCATCTTTTCTTCCATCAACCAATACAGGAAACTTCCTTTAACCATACCTCTGATTATGACTTACAAGTTACGACAGTCACTCATATGTGACTTAGCTAAGTATAAATATAGGTGGTGTCCATGTTTATAATCGGACCAATCAGGATAATGGTTTTTCTAACTAGGGATGTAGGAAAATAGGAAATCGTAACAAGAAAGATGTCGTGGCATAATTATGTCATGGCAAAATTAGTTGGTATTTAAAGGGACATTAAAATTTTCTATTTTAGTATTGAGAGAGAGAGTGTGTCCTGTATGTCAAAGAAAATTTTTGATTTCCTCATATTTTCCATTAACTTAACCTTTATGGACCTAGGAACAGGTGTTGGGGACTAGTGCCCAGCCTTAATGGACTCAGGTAAGGGCACTGGGGTCTTGAACCTAACCTTGATGGATCAGAGCCCGAGCGTTAGAGATTGGGGCTTAACCTCAATTGACCTGAGTCCAACCTCAATGGAATTGGGCTTAGGCTCTTTAGACTTAGACCTAGTGTCAATGGACTCGGGCATGGGTGCTAGAGTATCGACCAACTCGATGGGCCCAAATTTGATGGGCCTAAGCTCTAGGCATTGGGGATTAGGTCCCTGGCCTTAGGGTTCAAGCCTCGGCCTAGATAGATGCAGTTGCGAGTATTGACATCGGAGACCTGAGCCCCAGCCTTGATGGAATTAGGTCTAACCTATATAGACTTGAGCCGAGGCACTAGGGAGCTGGGCATGGGCACCAAATTCTCATGTTTGGCTTTGGTGGACCCAAGACTTGTGCCCATGCTCATGCCCGGGAGCTAGGCATCCACGCTTGAGATCCCAATGCTCGTGCCGAGCTCCCTAGCTATCCATGCACAAGTCAATAGCACCTAAATAGTGTATGTCTATTAAGAAAATTAAATGAGATTTTCCTTAGCAAATGATGGAAAATGTTTTCCGGTTCATTTTCAAGTCTTGGCCAAATACTGGTATAACTTCTGATTTTATTTTTTCCAAAAATGTTACATTTTTCACAAAATAAACAGAGTCCAACATTTGGCCTTTGACAGTTGGGATTCCAAAAGTACATAGAATTTCGACAAAACTAAGTGCAAATTAAAAAAAGAAAAGGTGAGAGAGAAAAGTGAAATTGTATAAAGAATTTGGCTTTTGACGGTTGGGATTCTAAAAGTATCTTTGGAGATCCTTGGTCCTATGTGACAATTTGATTTAGTCGCACTCATAAGCCTTTTTGAAGTTTGACGGCTTAAATTTTTTTTGTTTGATTGCCGAGAATGGTTATTACTTTAACGAAACTCGTGCGCTCCAGCTAGCACAAGCTGGGAGAATCAAATGTCCCTGCACTAATATTTATTAATCTATTTATTTTGTCTCATTTTCGGATTTATCTATGTTTAACACTTTCAGTGGGAAGGGCGTCGGGGGACGCTTGACTCCCCCATTTGAGGAGCCAACCAAATATTAGTTTTGTAAGAAGATTCTCATTACTTTAATTTCTTTATTGTGAACTTCTTTTATATTGGTAAAAAAGTAGTAACTTTTTCTATTTTGAGGTTGTAGAAAATATTAAATAGAGTTGGGATTCTGACGTGTCAAAATTCTTCTCCATTCATTGGAAGACCCATGTCTCTTGCGCCCCACCGCGCTAGAAGCTTTCTCCGTCTCTTTATTTCAATTTCAAGCGGAGAGAGTCTCTCTCTCTCCCCTTCGTGTTTCTCTCTACAAAACAGTACCTAGATGGAGGCGGCGGCGGCGGCATGGTTCATCGGGAGGTGGAGAAGGCGAGATAGAGCGACCCAAGAAAGAGAGAGTGAACACACGGTGTTGTTTGGCATGATTTCGTTGGACGGTGGAGGTAACGCACAAGGCAAATGTGGAGGTGGCAGTGCGGTTTGTCACACGGTGGGCTCCATCATGTCAGCCAAGCTCGAGCTTAACAACGGAGGACTAGGATGATGGTGAGGTGATGGTGGGATGAAGTTGACAGGGAGTCTAAGTTGAGGCGAGGCGTTGTCGTCCTTGGTAGAGTGAGAGGAGGAAGGAGAAGAACAAGAGAAGGAACCCAAAAAAAAAAAGGAAAAAAGAAGAGTAAAAGAGAGAGATGATGCAATGATTTCTAACAAGTGGACCCAAAAATGACACATGCCCATTGTTGAATGGACTTATGTAAAATTAAAGTGTCTATCACTTGAGCACTTAATATTTTATTGGGATGCTGAGACACTTGAAGTTCATCGTTTGTCTCTTTGACTTATACGAGATATATAATTAGGGACTATTACAGTGGACAAAGAAGATTGGCTGGGGGTCCCCGGAGGGTTGGTGGCTCTCGTATTTTTGACTTGGGCCTCTCTAATCCCTGACCATGTGTGACATACAAAATAATGCAAAGTGACAGTCCGTGAATTTGTATTTATTAATTGGTTAGAGTTCTATAGAGTCAAAGTACAACTCATGTCATACTTTAGTAATTTAATAATATCTATTTAGAATGATTTACTTTCTAATCTCATGGCTTTCACTAATTAAATATCATTTAACATGACACTCTTTAGCCCTCTCAAACATAGATATTGACGGATAGAATTAATTATCATTTTTTAAAATCTCAAAATTTTGGAGGAAAAGTAAAACATATGATAGAGTACTTTCTTTAAGTACCTGCAAATAGACACAAATGATAAGGGTGTGTTTGATAACTATTCTATTCTCGGGAATAATTTTTACCAAGAAATTTTTTTTTTCTGATTCTGTTCCCTGAATAAGTTTATGAGTATTTGAAAGCGTTTGGTAACTATCTAAAATTCATATTCTCGAAATAGAAATGCGTTAAATGTGATTTTTAATTTTTTTTGTATCGTAGAATTTTTTAAATTTTTTAATAATTTTATTACATTGTTTTTCTCTTCTTTTTTTCTTTTTCCTTCTCTTTTTCTTCCTCTAGCTGGTCGCCAACCATGGTGATGGCTGGCGACCGGCTAGACGAGAGCTAGCAAGGTCAACCCTCGCTGAGAGCTACTAATCGGCTAGAGGAAGAAAAAAAGGAAGAGAAAGAAAGGAAAAGAAAAGGGAAAAAAAAAAGAAAAAGAAAGAAAGGAAAAGAAAAGAGAAAAAAGAAAGAAAAAGAAAATAGTTTAGGTTTGATTCTGAAATTGTTTCCAGAAACAAATGAGTAACTTTTTTTGACTTCTTGAGTTTGTTTCAAATATATTCTTGGGAACAAAGATATTATCAAATGGATTTCGGTTCTTTTTTTATTCTAGGGAATAAAATCATAAAATCAGACAATGTTTGGCACGTTATCAAACAAGCCCTAAGTGATTACTTGTTCAACTTCGATATGGTAAAGTAGTAGGAATTCTCGATTGAGTTTAATACGTCCTACTCTCCTTTCACACGTTTGTGAGTTCTCTTATTTATGCGCGTTGGCTATCCATAGCTCCTTCACTCACATGTATTGTTTGCTCGCTTAACGACTTTATCATCTTATTAGTATTCACATGAGAGGGAATATTAAGTTTCAAGTATGAGCTAAAAGTTTCCTTAAAATTATTAAATTTTTAGAATTCTTAGTTGCGTGGGCACTTGACTTTAATGCAAGTAATGTTAAGACTTATACAAATTTGTTGAACAATCTTGCATACTATGAATGAATACTTCTAATGAATGTGATCTATGATAAAAATATTTGGCATGTTTATATTCTCAATAACTTTATTCAAACTTCGTATTCATCTATTAACAATATTTATGGTTATTATCTTGAAGAATTTCCCCATTCATAGGGAAAATTGTCCAAAAAGTTCTAAACTTATTATATTTTTATTAATTCAGTCATAAACATTTTAATTTTGCTAATTGAGTTCTAAAACTTTTCACTTTTTGTCAACCAAGTTTGTCTGATCAATTTTGGTAGGAAATCGATGACGTGAATGTTGACTGTTTTATGTGGCACGGTTGGTGTTGACTTGGATAAAGTTTGATAATATTTTAATATCTTTTGAATTTTATTATTTTCTCTTTTTTTTTTCCCTTCTTTTATTTTCCTATTTCATTTTTCTCTTTGCTGGTCACTGCTGGACCTCGTCAATGATTGTCAAAGGTTACTAGCCTCAGGCAAGGCTTGCATGGGCGACCCTTTCATTGCCTAGGGCAACCCTCGCATGAGACCAAAGACCTCAGTTGGCCATCGATGAGGTTTGGTAGTGGCCAATGGAGGGAAAAAAGGAAGAAAAAAAAAAGAGAAAAAGGAAAGATAAAATCAAAAATTTAAAATTATTAAAATACTATTTGAAATTGTCCATGTTAATGTCGTCAACCGTCGCCAGAGTCCACATCATGATTTTCAGCCAAAATTAATCATATGGACTCAATTGCCAAAAAGTAAAAATGTTTAGAATTTAACTAGCAAAATTAAAAGATCTAAAACCGAATTGGCAAAAATACAATAGATTTATGACTTTTTAGATAATTTCCCCCGTTCAAGCGATTACAATGTTAAAAATGTTGAATAGCCACTCAATTTAAGAATCTATCTCATTACAAAAATAAAGTCGTTGATATTTGTCAATGATTTTCAACAAATAAAATGGAAGTTAGTGCACCACAAAGAAAATAAATTCTTTATAGTAATACGCGGCATGTCAAATGAGGATATTCATGATCTTTTCTAAATTCCCAAGATGTCCTTAGTAGTCTTAGTCGCCACTCTCTCTCTCTCTCTCTCTGTACACCTTTCCATGAGTATGTAGGGGGAGCTTGCATTGCGTCGAGCTCTGTCTCAATGACGGTAATTAAAGAGATGCTACCTCTGACCTTCGTTATATGGTTAAAGGATACTAATCTCATTGCAAATTGATGAGGTCCAAATCATAAGGTAGGGGAAATTAAAGGTTTGAGTTAGGGGTTCTTCGTAAATTGTAATGGCCCTACGCATGTGACCTGTATATATATAGACCAATCGATTTTCGGACAACAGAAAATTTATGGAATTTTAATTGTTTAAACAATGACATCATCTTCAATTTTAGGCTTAACATTCTCACATTTCAAAATAAACAACTACCAACCTCATTTTCTGCATTAGATTTTAATATTAGATTTCATTTTTGAGTGTAGAAATCGGATGCGCATGAGGGCAATCTTTCTAATGGTGGGAGATGCAAAATATAAATTTTGAAATTTGACAAGGATATTTGACAACAAAATTGAAGATGACTTATGCAATTATCTCATTTCTTTCTCACATGTGAGCAAGAAGTCTCTAGGACATTCAATTAGCCACCTAAAAAAAAAAAAAAATCCTAGGATGGCTTATGATGTGACAGCTCCATGGCATTAGGTTCAACCAATCCTTACAGTCAAATTAAGTGCCATCCGTCTTTCTAAATGTCGTTTTTTATGATTACTTGAATTTCGGCACTCATGAACCCATCATCACAAATTTCCCCATCGCCGGTGGATGAGGGGAAGTTTAAACATGTAATTTTCTTGCTCAATTTGGCGCTTGCGCACTAGACTGTTCAGCAGAGCTCTTTAAGTTAAGTGCATTTTGTCCATTTTTATGATGGTAATGGTCACAATAAACAAAAAATGTTAGACTGAATACATTCGAGGTGTCCAATTATGCCAAACGACAAAGCAAACTTATTCCTGTAAGTTACACTTAAATTGTAAAACTATTTAAATATTAAACTATGTTTTCATCTAAAAACTTAAACTTTTCGAACAATTAGTAGTCTCCCACGAAATAAACATGGTATCATAATTGAAGGTTCTGAATTCAAATTTTTCCAAACCCCATTTTCCTTCCCAATTCCATATTTATATGCTTTAGACAAAAATGTGAAAATTGTTCATGTTAACACCGATCATGCCACGTGGATGATTGGTGTTCAGTCATTGTCCACCTTAGCAATTTTCGGCAAAAATTGGCTGAAAGGAAATGACAGATAGTTAAAATGTTTAGGACTAAATTAGAAATTTTCAAAAAGTTTATGACTAAATTAACATAATTGAAAGGTTGATAATTAAATTAGCACAATTTAAAGATTTAGGATTGAATTGACCACTATACAATAGGTTTAATATTTTTTCTACAATTATCCCAACATTTTCAGATGCTGCATAGAATGGTAAGCTATTACTGCTAGAGATAATTAGGATAATTCTCTAGGATATTTTCTTATATTAGAGATAATTAAAATATTTTTGTTAACTTTCAATATATCTCAAGATTGTGCGATATCTTATTTAATTGTGCATGTCTTAATTAATATATGTTACCTTTAATAGTCTCTCATAAAACCTATAAATAGGCTAATGTACTTTTCATTATGACATATCGAAAAATATTGAAAATTCCACAATTCCTCTCTTCCACATATCTTTATTATTTTTTAACTTTGTATCAAAGCCTTTGTTCTTAAGGAAACCTAAGTGCACATGGTGGATTTCGCATCTGGGGCAGCTTACGCACCCTGGTACACATCTAGTGGCACACATCCAAATTAATCCATCCCCATAATCATGCAGTGTTCACTTGCAAAAGTTTCATATGAGCAATCACTTAATCAAATCCTTTCCATTAGTCGTGTTTTGACACTAATTGTACTGATTGCGTAGTTCGATTGAGCCTTTTTCATGGGGTGACTTTCTTTCATTGCCAGTCGCTTAGGCCGCATCTAGTAACTATTTTCCAAGCTAGCCATATAGGTTGCTTAATGCTATGACGCTAGCTATATAGGCCGTATCACTTAGTTACTGTTTCGCAAGCCAGCTGCATCCAACGTTTGCTATTTCCCCTTTGATTCTCGACCTTTCACACGTTGTTTTGAGAAACAGACACCAACACCAGACTTGCCACCCTCAAACGAACCAGATTTGGAAGACATGCCTCACACACTAGACTGCACAAATCAACAAGCTCGACGGCCTGTGGTGTTATTAGAGAAACATGTTTTTGTGGCATTGTTCGACATTAATTAAAAAATGAGTTGACTACTTTGATGTCACGTTAAGTTTGAGGGACGATGTTAGAGATAATTAAGATGATTCTTTTGGATATTTTCCCATAATAGACATGATTAAAATGTTTGTTGATTTTTTGTGTAACTCAAAATTATGCAATATCTCCTTTGATTGTGCATATCTTAATTGATATATATTACCTTCAATAGTCTCTCATAAAGCCTATAACTATATTGATGCACTTTTCATTGACATATCAAAATATATTGAAAATTACATGATTCCTCTCTTCCGCATATCTTTTTTTTATTTCTTAACTTCTGAGATTTTGTGAGATCACAATCAACTATTCTAAAAACTTAAGCCGTTAGATGAATGCGTGGTTTATTATTTAAATATTTTAACAAGGCGTGATTTTAATATTTTAACACTCCCCCTCACACTTAGTCTGGTCTTTTGTCTAATACTAAGTGTAGAAATTTAATTGGGGAGGCAAATGAGGCCTATAATGATTTGAACTCAATACCTCCAACTTTGATACCATGTGAGATTTTGTGAGTTCACAATCAACTCTTTTAAAAACTTAAGCTGTTAGATGAAAGCGTGATTTATTATTTAAATATTATAACAAGTTGCATATGATATGAACCATAATTGATCATGAACTTTGAGTCTTGTATACCCCTTTAGATATATGTCTCCACCAAATCTACAATATGCAGAATTATTTCGAGAGGAAGGGTACATTTTGAAGGAGCTACCACTGACCATCCAAATTAAAATTGTGAACCCCATTCATTCAATTTAATAGACGAATTAGTGAGGAAGCTAATAGTTTCATGGTTATATACAGCCATACAATAATAAGTCCATTACCATCACCTTACTGAAATGAAACCTGTCAACCAAAACAAATTAAGACCTATCTCAATTTCATCATCTCTATCCTTGATAGAACCAAACTAGTCCTGACCGGTCTTCAGTTCGCTGCATCATCTTCTTTATTACCATCCTTTATTAAATTTTCTTGTTTATTAGGTGTGGCAATATTGTCCCAAGCCAGAGGAAAATGCTCTTTGATCATCTTTGCATTGATGATATTCCATGAAATTGTCTTCATATATGGAAAGCCAATGAAGCCTACCATAGCTGACAACGCCAATTCCCTAAAAGAAAATTACCCAATCACTTCGGTGAAGCTTGTAAGCGGAAAAATTGACGCCGGGCAAAAGATTGCAGAGAAAGGAGAAGTACTGTTGCGAAACGCACTGGCGCAAAGTTTTGGACTTGACAATTTGGGAGCAGTTTATGTGGACGATTTTCGTCCGGCGATACCGGTAAAAAGTCCCAGGGTTGGCGAATCTTTTCCTCAAGAAAAAGTTACTGAATCAAATTAAATAAATGCAGGTGATAGGCACGAGGTCACAGTGTCGAGAAACGACTTCCAACCCGCGGAACCTGGTCACAGCCCTGGTGTTGGCCACTCTTTCCAATACTAGGGTGCTGCAGAACCAAATTCATAATGATTTGTGGTTCATATATGTAAAGGCTTGTTCTCCAAATTGGTGTATAGTTTGTACAGTTGTGGGGTCTCTGCTGTCTCCCTGTCATGGAGATTTAAATGATGCTGATTTTGGTATCTGTACTCAAGCACTTGTATGAGGGGAGGTCAATATAAAGCCTTATCGTAAGCTTATTGTGCAGAGACAGAGTACAGATGTTGCAACCTCTCTCTCTCTCTCTCTCTCGCGTATCCGAGTTCATGTCAGCTTAGTGCACTCTCAAACACGCACACTCTCTCAGGTGTTCGCACAAAAGCACAACTTGTAACATGCATTACACAAAATTATTTAGAATTATAGACAAATCCAAATGGATTAAAATTCTGATTCAGTGTAAACCCTGAGAACATGACAGTCTTCTTGGAGGATAGATGAGTGGTAAGTACAGTGTGAGTTACAACAAACACTAATTAAGACAATATTTCTCCATATTATATCTGAACTCCAAATAGGTCATTCTCTAAACAAAGTTTGAGAGTCAAGAAATCCAATATAATGACTTATTCTATCTTGTCTAGAAATTCGAATGATCCAATTGGTTCTACATAGAAGTTATATTTCTTTGAGAAATAACCTTCGCAAGAACCTTTACGTGCATAAGCATAGTTTGTGGACGATAACACTGAGCCTTTTTTAGGTTCATCCAAGGTTGGAAGAAGTTTCCACTCACCAATCTTTTATTTGGTGGTTTACATACATAGCACCACCCATATTTAAAGTCTTAATTAAGTTTATATGTGAGTTGTGTCCATAATTTTTAACTCACCTACCAGAGATGTGGTTTGAAAAAATGAGGAAAATATATCCCAACGACATTTGCAAAGACACTTAAGAAACAAGGCCATATTTTCTGCTGTTCCAAATCGGAGGAAATTTCCTTCAACCACTTTTTTGTGCAAGTATGCATATTACTCACATTAATATTTAGTTAAGTTTGCTTAAGGATGATTTTGGTAACTTATAACCCACTAATAGAAGGTATGATTGGAGAAAATTTTCTTTAGCCAGATAAACGTAAGGTTTGAAAGTACAAAGAAATTCTTGGTAATGTTCCTCTTTCGAGGCCTTAAAATGCTAGGTCTTTCTCTCAACTTACAAGGATGCGGAGGATTATCAAAAAAGTCCTAAACCTATTGTAATCATACCGATTCAGTTTTAAACCTTTTGCATTCGTGACAATTTAGTTCATCCAATGGCGTTGACGTGGATGCTAGGTGGCACCGATCGTCTGGTTGACACTGACGTATATAATCTTTAATAATATTTTATTTGTTTTTTCGATTTTTTTTTCCTTTCTCTTTTGTTTTTTTCTCCTTCCTCCTTCTTCCTTTGGTTGGCCGTTGAACTAAGGCGAGTCTCGCTGAGGGTGGTTGAGATTGAGCTCTCCCAACCATTGGGGAGGTGAGCCCCACTAGATCTTGTGAGGATGAGCCTTGCCCCTAGCCACTGGCAAGTGGAGCCCTTGCCAAATCAGGGCAAGGGCGAGCTTGCCCTCACCTACTAATGGCAAGGCGAGCCTTGCCACTAGCTAGCGAGGTCACCTCAGTTCGGCGATCAGCCCTCACCTTTGGTTGATTGTCTCGGTTCGATGACCAGCCAAAGGAAGGAGGAAGAGGAAAATAAATAAAGAGAAAGATAAGTTAAAAAAGAAAAAGAAAAAAGAAAAATAAAATTCAAAAATTCAAAAAAATATTAAAATACTATAAAAAAAATTGTCCATATTTGTGTTGGTCATGTCATGTCAGCTTTGGTCATACCATGTCGATGCCGATAGGCCAAATTAGGCCGAATGATCTGAATTAGCACAATTGCAAAATGTTTATGACTTAATTGGCCCAAAAAAAATTAAAATTAAATTAGCATAATTATAATAGTTTAAGGACATTTTTTGATAATTTTCTTCACATAGCATGTGACGTCTCTCGGGCGATTCCAAGGGGTAGAGAATCAAGATACCGTTAGAATTATTAATAGCCGCAAAGATTGAAAATAAGAAGCTAACATGGAAAAAGCTGTCTATTTTTTATACTGTTTTTTGGGCAACAGCACTAACTAGTTGGAAAGCTGATACTCCATCCTTATTTAATGGTTAACAATGTTAGAGTTTCTTGCGGGAGAGAGAGTTTGTATGAGCAACTATTTCGTAAAAAAATTTGCTAGATCAAATCAATCATATTTTAAGAATATGTGACAATCACATTGAATGACGTATCGTGATTGGTTATATTCATTGTATTATGTGTAAATTATGTCGATATTATATTTACTCGAAGAAGTACAAGAAAAACAGCCGAGACAGCACTTCGAAGAACGTGAATGCATGGTGGGCTCAAGCTAGCTAGGTTTGGCAGCAATTTGTCTTCCACATGCATCAACGTGCTTTCGTTCTCGTAAATAGTACAATATGTCGATGACCGTTCGATGTGCTCTATGTTTTAAGGAGAAGGAGAGGAGGAAACTTTGAAAAGGGTTGAAGCACATTTTTTATTGGCATGAATTCTTCACACTTCGTCGGAGAATCACAAAAGAGTTGTTTCCCTTATGTTCTGTACCATGATGATCTTGAAGACCATTTATAAGTCTAGGTTCATTAACTAATTCGACTTAAGCATCACATGATGATATTTCAAAAAAAAAAAAAAAACATAACAACATATCAAGGAAAAACATTTTGCACGTATTGAACAAGTTAGAAATAGACAGAAAATGTTGGAGAACAAAAGCAATAAAGTAGTTTGTTAGTCCAACTAATCCAAATTACATTTTCACATCTAAAGAAGCAAACACGGGATGTGTATGTTTACTAGAGGAGTACATTGATGGCTAGGAAAATTGTAAGGAAGGTTGAGTTAGTGAAGATTTAACCCTAAATATATAATGCTAAGACAGTCTGGTCCGAAGTTCGAGTTTTTGCTAAGAAAACTCTCGAAAATTATTTGAAGGCCTCATGGTCTAGAAAAAATGTTGGGTGCTTCTAAAGGTCCCAATACTCTTTTCAAAAAATGGTTATGCTTTCTTCCACTCACGGTCAGAGGGAACTTTCTTTAACAATACATCTAATTGTGAGTTACAAATTATTAACGTCAGTCATATCTAAACTTAATTAAGTATAAATATGGGTGATATCCATATTTATATCCTAACCAATCAGAAAAATAGTTTTTCTAACCAGAGATGAAGGAAAATATGACCTCATAAAACAAAGGAATGTCATAGCACGGTTAGGTGGTGTTGTCCACGTGACTTTGTAATTTTCACTTTGATTCTCTCATTATTTTTTTGAACTTATTGAATCTTGTACTGGTTAGGTAAGATTCCTTCGGATTCTATAAATACCAAGCGTTGATGCTCTCTAGGCATCTTCTCAGCCGCGTTCTCTCTCTCTCTCTCTCTCTCTCTCTCTCTCTCTCTCCCTCTCCCCCTCCCCCTCCCCTTCCTCCCACCGTCCCCGCCATGGCCCCAAACAAGGTTCTCTATGCCTTCGCCTTTCTACTTCTAGCCCTCTCTCTAGAACTCCAGTCCACTCAAGCTAGGCAGTTGAAGCTAACCGTGCAAAAGCAAAAATCGTTCCCAAACAAGCTGCCAAATGTGCACAAACTCCTAGAAAAGGAACCAAGGAAAACCATAGCCGAGCAAAGCAAAAACTTGCATGGTGAAATTTTAAACAAAGCCACGAACACTGATGTGTCTACGACTCCAGCGCTGCCGCCACCAAGTACCATGGTGGCGGCAACAACACCGCCGCCATCTCCCGAACGAAGCTTAGATGACTTTAGGCCCACGGAACCTGGCCACAGCCCCGGGGTTGGCCATTCGCTGCAGAACTAGGATTTTATCATCGATATTGCTATTTTCAATTGTTTATTGTCGTCATGCATGTATCATCATTCTATCTTTGAGTAGGGTTAGATGCTTCGATTTAAGTTTGAGGCGGTAGGCTAGTGCGTGTTTGTCTTCGACGTATCTATGTATATATTAATCATTTGCGAGACAGAAGCGTGCAACTCAGTTGTCTTTTGTCCATTTACTTTAACTAGCTCAGTTTGTGGTTCTATTATGTGTTCCTTCTATAATTGTTAGATACTCAAATATGCATTGTCATGCAAGATTCGTCCCCCTCAGTGACCTATATATTAGGTACAAGCAATGAATCATACCTATCTAAGCTCTTCTATACAGACATACCACGCAAGTAATTCACAAGAGTAGAGAATTTTTTAGCTTTAATTGGGATATAAAGAAATTCTATAAAGTATATTGGGTACGCTTATAATGTCAATGAAGACCAATGGCAATGCGGATGTCGCTTAAGCATGCATGTGGGGATGAGTAATGAAAAGTAATATGACGACGATTCTACCACATGAAATATTTGATAGAGCATGAACAAATTGCAACTTGACTAAAATATTTGGTTAGAAAGTACATATACTCCGCAAGAGACTACAAGTAGTAGTGAATATTATTAGTAATTCCATGTTCGAGGCCTAAAGACTGCCTCTCTCGGCCCACAAACATGCCACTCTTAAAGGAGCATGTGACGGGTCCGAGGGTTATTTCAAGGGGTCAAGATACAGTTTGAATTGTTAATAGCCGCAAAAACTTAAAATAAGAACCCTACATGGGAAAAGATGCCTAAGAACCAAAAGCTAAGTAGTTCAATCACACCCAGCTTCTTAGTTATTACTTTTATTGTTTTTTGTGCAACAGCACAAAGTAGTTTGAATGCTGATAATCAATCCTTATTTAATGGTCAATAATGTAAGAGAGACACATAAGAAGTAAGAGCAAGTATTATGTAAACAAAGTCCGATAGATCAAATCAATCACAGAATTTGTGAGACTCATAGTGAATTTGACTAGAAGAGAAAAAGAGCCGAGACAACCTTTGAAAAACGTGAATGCATGGTGGGCTCAAGCTAACTAGGAGTGGCAGCAATTTATCTTCCATAAGCATCCGAGACCTCGCACTCCCATGGTGCCTGTAACATGCTTTCATTCTTGTAGATAGTGGTGTGTTGATGACCGAGCGTTGGGTTTTGATGATTTGAGGAGAAAGAGGGAAGAAGATTTGGAAGGGGTTGAAGCAAAACAATGCCATTTTCTATTGGCATGAATTCCTCACATCTCATCGGAGAATCACAAAAGAGTCGTTTGCCTTATGTTTTTTTATATCATGATAATCTTGAAGACTATATTTAAGTTTAGGTTCATTTCCTCCAAGGTTTTAACTTAGTATCAGAAGATACATTATTTAATATTGGCTCTTTTTCATATAGTTGGGACTTTGGAAGTATATTGATGATTATCTAACATATATATATTCAAGATGTCTACATATTTCCTCTAATGCATGTGTAGGTTGCAAGGAATGATAAATGCCTAGTACATGAGAGCGATCCAGTATGGAGGACGGATAAATAAGCAACGCTGTTTATAGGCGACATATAGATTGTTAATGGAAACGTATTCTCTAAAATGTTTTCGGTTCCTGTATTACATTCTTTGCGAGACTAATGATTCATTTAAAAGTTTGAGACCTATCAATAGAGGAACAGTTAAAGCATAGATTTAGCCCCACATTCACGTAAAATGCAATTGGCTAAACCCTAGCAAAATAAGTTAATGATATATAAGTAGGGTGGAGAAAGTAAATAATAATCAAATGAGTTAGGGAATTCCATGGGTCTAAATGAAGTAATCCTGATTTGAAAAATAATAAAAAAGCGAAATTGAATGTGACCATCTAAATTACTCCACGTAAGCATTTCACGCAGATATTTCAACAAAATACGTAATAACATGTCAATGAAAAAAAAATGTTGCACATAACTAATGTCCGTTAGTCCAACTACAAATGTCATATCTAAATTACAATTATACATATAAAGAAGGGAAGTCGGGATGTGTGTGCTTACTAAAGGAGTATATAAATGGCTAGGAAAATTGTAAGGGAGAAGTCCAGTACGTGACGACTCAACCCTAAATTCATAATGCCCACAAAAGTCTATAGTTTTCACCAAGAGATCTCTCTTAAAATTATTTCAAGGCGCCCTACTCTAGGAATTAATTAGGTGTGATGGCTAGAAATAGAGACTGAGACCTAACGAAATTTGTTGGGTGCTTTAGAAGGTTTGGATAGCCTATACGAAAGAAGATTATATATTTCTTTCACCCACAATCGCAAAAAACTTTCTTTAATCAGAGCTCTGATTGTGGTTACAAACTAGAACATAACTCACACTCAATTTTAACTAAGTATAGATGTGGGGGTGATGTTCATGTTCACAACCCAACCAACGAAAAGTCTGGTTTTTTTGACGAAATTTGCGTTCTTCTATTTCATTTTTATATACTTATTTTTTTTTTCTCTTTTGTGTTTCTTTTTTTATTCCCTTCCATCATTCCCTAAATCTCATAAGTATCTATATATCCAAGGGAAGGAAAGGCAGAGGTCCTTGGTGTCCTCTCCAGTAAAAAATTGGGGTCTCACAATCATTTGTGAATACGATTTTTCCTCATGTCTTTCTTCATTCATGATTTGATATTTTGGCGTCCTAGGTATATTGGAATCACATCAATCAATCTCAAGCTGGCTGGTTAAACTCACTATCTGAAAAAGATGTCGTGGCACCATTAGTTGGTGTATTCCTCGTGGCTTTAAAAATTTGAACTTACAATTGGGGGAGGGAAGGGGGAGGGGCTATTTTATGTCAAAGGGAATTTGATTTTCTCATTATCTTCTTAAACTTATTAAATCTCCATCTAGTCTGGCAGGACTAGTTCAGATTCTACAAATAGCACTCGAGTTGGTGCTATCTAGGTATCTTCTCAGCAGCTGTGTACTGTCTGTCTGTCTGTCTGTCTCTCTGTCTCTCTGTTTCTCTCTCTCTCTCTCTCTCTCTCTCTCTCTCAGCCATGTCCCAAAACAAGGTTCTCGTTGCCTTTCTCGTTCTTCTTCTAGCCTTCTCTCTAAAACTCCAGTCCACTCTAGTAGGGCAGTTGAATCTAACTATGCAAAAGCTAAACCTATTCCCAAACAAGCTTTAAAATGTGAAGAAACTCCTAGAAAAGGAAGCATGAAAAACCATAGCGGAGTAGAGCAAAAACTTGCGTGGCGAAACCTTGAATGAAACCATGGTGGGGGCAACGATGCCGCCATCTCCCGGACGTAGCTTAGGTGACTTCAGGCCCACAGTTTCTGGCCACAACCCAGGCGTCAGCCATTCCCCTCAGAGGATGCAATTGAACAATTGAATATAACAATATCGATAAAAATTCCGACCAAAAAAAATTATCCATAAAAAACCTTGAATGAAGCCACAAACACTAACGCGTCTTCCACTCTGCCGTGGGGCTAACAATGCCGCTGCCATGTCAAGGCAGCCTGAAGTCATCTAAGCTAAGTCCGGGAGATGGTGGCAGTAGCGGAGTGGAAGACGCAATCGTGTTCATGGCTTCATTCAATGTTTCACCACGCAAGTTTTTGCTCTGCTCTGCCATGGTTGTTCCTGGTTCCTTTTCTAGGAGTTTATTCACATTTTGAAGATTGTCTGGGATGGGTTTTGCTTTTGCATGGTTAGCTTCAACTGCCTTGCTTGAGTGGACTGGATTTTAGAGAGAAGACTAGAAGAAGAAAGAGAAAGGCAACGAGAACATTGTTTGGGTCATCACAACTGCCATAGTTTTTGTACAGTACTTGTTTGAGTGCCATAACTATTTTTTTGACCACTTAAGTGCCATAATTTATAAAGTAACATTAATTTGAGTATCGTAACTTTCAATTGATCTCTTACGTGCAAACAATTGTTAAAAACCTTTAGTTTGTATCAGAATTCTGACGAGATATCACTTATGATAAATGTTTTTAAAAACTTATATCACTCAAGTGATTGATTGAAAAGATACATGACACTCAAGTAGTTGGAAAAAAAGATGTTATGGCACTTATGTGAGTGTCGTACATAAGTTATGACACTCAACTAATTGAAAAAAAAAATTATGGTACTCAAGTAAATGACATTTGAAAGTTATAGCATTGTGGTATCTTTTGTCCAAGAGAGAATATTATATGTCAAATGGAATTTGATCATTAGCTTCTTAAACATATTAAATCTCCAACACGTCCGGCATATGTTTACTTTAGATTCTATAAATAGCACTCGAGTTGGTGCTCTCTAGGTATCTTCTCAGCTGGGTACTCCCTCCCTCCCTCCCTCCCTCCCTCCCTCCCTCCCTCCCTCTGTGCCATGGCCCAAAACAGGGTTCTCGTTGCCTTTCTCTTCCTTCTTGTAGCCTTCTGTCTAAAACTCCGGTCCACTCAAGCAAGGCAGTTGAAGCTAACTTCGCAAAAGCAAAACCCATTTCCAAACAAGCTTCGACATGTGAATAAACTCCTAGGAAAGGAACCAGGAAAATCCATAGCGGAGCAGAGCAAAAACTGGCGTGGTGAAACCTTGAATGAAGCCACAAACACTAATGCGTCTTCCACTCCACCGCCGTCGCCGCCAACTGCCATGGTGGGGGCAACTACACCGCCGCCATCTCCTGGACGTAGCTTAGATGACTTCAGGCCCACAGCTCCTGGCCACAGCCCAGGTGTTGGCCATTCGCTTCAGAATTAGGATTTAATCATCGAAATTGCTGTTCAATTGTGTATGTTCTTTTCTTTCTTCATGTATGTACCAAATTTGTGTCCTTGATAAGGGTTAGTTGTATCGGTTTAAGCTTGAGTTGGTAGGCTAGTGCAAGTGTAAAGTGTTTGTCGTTCAGGTATATATTAATTATTTGCGAGACAAAAGCGTGCAAATCTAAGTTGTCTTTTGTCCATTTATTTTTACTAGCTCAGTTTTTTTTTTTTTTTGGTCAGTACTAGCTCAGTTTGTGGTTCTTTTATTTGCTCCTTTTATAATTGCTAGATTCTCAAATATGCACTGTAATGCAATATTGGTCCCCCTTTCTGTCCTTTATAAAAGGTACGACAAATGAACTACAAAGTCTTCGATCTACCCCCCTCTCCCCCCCTCCCATTCTCTCCTCTCTCTCCTCTCTGTCTCTGTCTCATACATATTTAGGCACCGCTATACAGACAAACTACGCAAGTAATTTGCAAGAGTAAAGAAATTTTTAGCGTAAATTGAGGTATAAGGAAACTCTGAATGTCTGCTGGCTTAGAAGGTCCCAGCATATTTGTTTCTTCTGGAATTTTAATTGTCAGTCAATTACTCCGAACTTGATCTTTTAGTTTGGAGAACATTGTATAGATGTATGTAATATGAGCATAAACCCAAATCGACGGCACGAATGACTTACTGCAACCTCTTATTAGAAGTAAATCCACGAAGATCAATCGCACGTGATGTGGTCTTTGCATGCATGTGGGATTGCAGAATAAGTAGGTGAAAAGGAATCTAACCACATGAAATATGGTATGACTTAATTAAAAATTGATTTAGATACCTTGTTCAACTATATATGTAGGGTTGAATATGTTGATTACTCCATAAAGTTAAACCTTCTGGTGGAGGGAGGATACACACTTCCTATTCAGGCTGAATAGCTTTTACGATGCATTTTCATGAGACCTCTTGAATAGGTTAACACTTGTAGTTCATATTATTGGCTTAGTAGATTATACCTATGAAAACGCAATGGGGGAGGTTTTCAGAGTCCGAGAAATGTACCTATGCTAAGGAGGAATATTGGAGTTAATGTGTATATTGGCATGCTACAAATCAAGATAATTCACCTAATTGTTGGGATTTGGATTAAATCAACTAGAGTTTTGAAGTTGAGATAAATATGGAAGTGCTTATTTTTCCAAAGTTTTACATTCATTTGTTCTGTAATGAATAACGTGGGTTTAAAGCAATTGTTTGTGATGTTGTCAGGATTCTTTCATTACTTAATCAAATCTATAAGCTAAATTGGCAGTATTATTCTCCTCTTTGTGTGAACAGGAGTAAATTATTTTCATTACATGGCCTATAAAGTTTTCATTTTCAATTATGTCACAACTAAACATCAGAGTTAAAAGACAAGATCTGATTGATATCCTAGAGAAATCATTCTAACAATTGATAAGTTTTGGGACTTAATGACAAACCCTAGTTTAAGAATTTGTCATTAACACAAAATCATAATCATTTGCAGCTTATAATTGCTTCCACTCACTTCAATGTTTGGCGCAAAAAAGCAAGTGTCCAATAATAAAATATACAATATAAGTGAATAAATTGGACACCAAATTAAAGTGATTTGATTGGTAGGACCTACTTCACGAGGAGACCACGATAAGCTTATATCATAGAGCAAATGATACAATAGAGATTACAACCATTCCTGAGTCATTTGAAAACTCTCAGTGTCTTTTAGCCCCCAATTACACCTAATGAGTTACACATTATTATTTTTTATTTATTGGCCGGTAGACTTATGCATTGTTTAATTATCACAATTTCTTGCCAAACAATCTTCAATCTCACAAATCATTTCTCAAATCTTACCACAAGATTCATTGGCTTCAAAGCACTTTCAATTTCTTTGAGATGTAATTTATGAGAACGTTGCATAATTAATTGTTTACATTAAAAAACTCTACTCACTCTAATGTACAAAAAAATGACACCTACCTATATATACGTGTGTGTGTGTAATATTCATATCCAAAATAAGAAACTCTTAGAAATCTACTCAAGTTATGAAATCTAGTTAGATCAGAATTCCTTTACAGACTCAAACTTGATATATATTATCAACAATTTCCACGTTGGCTCGACGTTTCATCAATTGCTTCATTGGAACCGGAACTTCATTGTTACTCTCCTATAGTCCTTTATGGGCTCAATCGCCATAAACATCTTCCCAATTTAGGCCTTGCTTGAACTTCACCAACTCATTGAAATACTAGCTCCACAAGAATATATAGACAAAACCTCCTAAATCACTAATAAAGCAAAACCACCATTACATCCAAATTTGTTGAGAGATTGTATGTACAACTTTTCAAACTCAGTAGCTATAGACGTCATTGGTTTTATAGACTCCACCTCACTACAAGAACCATTTGTGTCATTTCTAACGCAAGTACCCACAACGTCATGATTTTTTTTTATTACTACTCCACATTCAGATAAATATTGTTCAAATTTGTATAAATAATGCCACAATCACTCTTACCTAAAGTATTGAAAATTTGTCAATGTAACTTCTTTGCTAATGAAAGGTAAATTAAATTCTAGGCACTATAGCCAATAACCTCCCTCAACTTGTGCATTGACAAGGGATATGCACTTTCTTACCTTTCCATTGAGTTTACTATCACTCACTTGAACAAAAGACAAGCAATCAAATATTATAAGAATTGGATAATTCATAACATGACTTGACCACACAATTCTTTGAGAGTCAAACAACCTATTGCAGTCAATAGAGATATAACCACTAGGTTGCTCTCTCTACTGTTGAGGCTAACAATACAACCTAGAGGCAAGTTGAATAGGTTGTTTTCAAACTTCGATGATCTTTTGTGAAAATTAGCTAATTGCTAAGCAAGGATCACCTCAATGTAATGTTTATATAAACACTCACTTATTGTATACCAATGTATGTGAAAAGATGAAAAATAGTGAGGTACAAAGAGTTACGGTGGTTCAACTTTATCCTTAAGTCTACATCCACACTTCATACTAACAGCCTCAAGACAGGCTGGATTCCTCTAACAATCTGCTTAGAAAGTTATAATCGGTCAGCACTGATTCTTCACGTGATAGATCACACTATTTGGACTTAGTTGCTACTCTTACACTTGTACGCTTAATCCGTAGCACAATCACTAAACAACATGATAATCAAAATAGTAAGAAAGAAAGCTTTTTGCTGAGAACAACAGCACGTAAGCTACTTGCTCTTTTATGTAGTGTACTCTCTTTTGGTTCCTCAATGCCTTCTCTTTTATACTCTTCCTCAATCAATCTGTTGAGGATGGTTTAGAGAAGTAGGTGACCATTGTAGAGTTTTCCGTTGAGTTGCTGCCTAGAAAAGTTTTGCCCATATAGCTTCTTTCTTGGGATTTTTGGAGATTAACCAAAAATAGTGACTACCGTTGTCTTCTCACTGTAGTTTTTTTTTTTTTTTTTGGTAAGATAAGAATATTTTGAACTTTAACCAAACTAAACAAAAGGGGGGTCCTAGCACCAAAACTTACACTCAAAAGACAACAGGCAGAATGAGTGGAATGGTGCCAAGACAAAACAAAGCAGCCAAATAGAGGCAACAACAACCAAAAGTAGGGGAAAAGCCCACCCAATTAGGGCAACAAAACAGCCTAAAACAACGGACAGAACCAGCGAAAAGCGGTAACAACAGAGGGAGCAAGCCCACCCTCTCACCGGCGACGGCAAACAATGAAGCCAGAATTGGATCCCCAACTACGGAAACCCACCCAAAAACACAGCACCAACCACTTAGGAACAGGCCCGATCTAACTCCACCAAGCAACGCACAGCATCGACAGTTCTAGGGCCAGCCCCTCTGACTGAAACCTCAAAGGAGAGGCTTTAGCAGCCCCATCATTCGAAGAGTCCAGCAACAACAAACAAGAACATAAGCGAATCGGAAGGAAGAATTCGTCGCCGTAGGAGCAAAAATAGAAAGGTCAATGCCCCGATTGTGTTGGAACCTCATATTCCTAGCAGTGTCCGCAACGTTGGTGAAAGTCAAGGCCTTATCCTTGACAACTTTGATGAGGTGATTTTTTAGAGCTGGGACCGCCAACGTTTCTTCCTTAAAGAGAATGCTGTTCATTTTCTTCCAAATCATATGGCAAAGGGCTCCAAAGGAGAACCAAGCCATGCCTTGATGAAATCCTTGCTTGAGAGGAACTTCAAAGCCCATTGGAGATTGTTCGCCCAAGTTCTGTTTTGCCAAGGGAGGTTGCATCTCGCAGCCCAAAAAAAATGCAAAACCAGCAGTGATGCCACAACCAAAAAATAAGTGATCAACAGAGTTAGGCCTAGTATTGCAAAAGGCATAAGCCGCGCTGTCTATTCTCCAATAGGAAAGTAAAAGAACTTGAGTGGGAAGCCGGTTCTTAGCTATAAGCCACAGGATAAATTGATATCGCGATGTCATCGTATTGCTCCATATGAGCGCGCACCAAGGCACCAAGCCCTTCTTCAATCTGACGGTTTGCCATGCAGAAGCTACAGAGAACAAGCTTGAAGGGTTCTCCATCTAGCAAAAGCGATCCAGGCTCTGAGATAGAATGGGAAGAGGATGCTCCCAAGACTCCAACATAGTCTTGAGAGCCTGTCCGGGAATGGAGTAGAGGTTTGCAACCTTTGCAAGCCTGGATAAACCTGAGTTATAAATGAGAGCGTCCGAGAAATGCAAGTTGAGGGGGCCTCTAGGGTGTCAATTGTCGAACCAAAGAGACACAGAAAGGCCATCCCCAACCCTCCACTGAAAGGATTGCCGAAACTCCCTCCTAAGTTGAAGATCTTCTTCCAAGCCTAAGAGCAATCAGTAGGCTTCTTGGCTATCTAGAAATTCTTCCTTTAAAAAAAGGTTAAGTGAATCCATTTACACCACAAGGATTCATTGTTAGAAAACAAGATCCAAATGTGTTTAAGCATGGATGTCGTGTTATAATCATGCAGCCTACGAATACCGAGTCCCCCCTCCTCTTTTGGAAGGAAAACGTCTTCCCAGGAAACTTTAGCACCACCAGTCCCTAGGCCCGGGCCCTTCTAGAGGAACTGTCTCAAAATTTGTTCAATCCGGTCCAAGACGGCTCTAGGTAAGATAAAGACACTATCCTAAAAGGCTTGGATAGAGTGAAGGATATACCTGATCAGCTGTAGTCTTCCGGCAAAGGAAAGGAAACGCTGGGCCCAAGATTGAACCCTTGCCGTGATGCGACTGACGAGGGAGCTACAATCTGGCTTGCGTAGCCGTGAGGTAATTATGGGAACCCCCAAATACCGAACCGGGAGGTTCCTTTCGTGGAACCCTAGGGCAAGAGCCATTTGGTTCCGAAACGATGTCGACCCCCCAGAAAGGAAAATCTCACTTTTGTTAATGTTTGGTCTTAGTCCACTCCAAAAGGAAAAGGTATTAAGGCCTTCCTTCAGGATAGAGGCCGAAGCCATATCTGCTTCACAGAAGAGGAATATATTATCTGCGAAGGATAAATGTGACAAATGCGTAGCCTTACACCTCCAGAAGAATTTGAACTTTGGCTGCCTTGAACAATGGTTAAGAATCCCTGAAAAGACCTCCATGACCAAGGTAAATAAGTATAGAGACATAGGGTCCCCCTGACAGAGCCCGCGCCCATTAGAGAAAAAACCATGAAGCTCCCCACTTAAAGAGATGGAAAATTTAGGCATGCACACACAAACCATGATAAGCCGGATCAACTGATGCGGAAACCCAAAAGTAAGTAGCTCTAGCTTGAGGAAGTCCCAATCCACAGTATCATAGGCTTTTTGGAAGTCCACTTTGACTGCACACATAGGTAAATAAGGGTGTAGGTAAAAACCACTAAAGAGCTCTTGGGCCAGGAGAATATTATCCCTGATCCACCGGCCCTTGACAAAAGCACTCTGAGAAGGGCTAATAACAGCTTGAAGAACGGCAACCACTCGATTAGCTAAAATCTTGGTGATACATTTATAAATTGTATTGCAGCAAGCAATGGGTCAGTAGTCTGAAACTGTAGACGCATTGGGTACTTTTGGCACCAGGACTAGAATGGTGTTGTTGATCTCCCGAAGAATCCTACCTGAGATAAAGAAATCTTTTACCGCTTCAAGGATCAAAGGCCCTACAGTCTCCCAGTTGTGCTTGAAGAATTCAACTGTAAAGCCATTCGGCCCAAGCGCCTTACCACGAGCTAAGGAGAAAAGGGTATCCTGGATCTCTTGATCAGAAACTAGGTGGGAAAGAGAACTGACCTGCTCCTCATTTAGGGGACATCGAATGACCTCCTGAATCTCCTGCACCTCCGGCCTCAGCAGCCCATCCCACGATGCCAAAAGGTCCTGGAAGTAGTTGACGAAGAGCTGCTGCATCGCCCCTGGGTCCGAGACAAGATTACCAGAGGAATCCAAGACCGAAAGAATCCTATTCCCCAACTGTCTTTTATTGACCGAGTGGTGAAAGAATTTAGTATTCCTGTCACCTTCTTTAAGTCACCTGACTCTAGACTTCTGCCTTTAGAAAGACTCTTCTTGACTCCGTAGATCCACAAAGGTCCGACGTTGAGTCTTCTCCAGCTCTGCGAGTTCAATGCTAGAAGGGTCCTGTTGGAGGCTAACTTGGGTGGCACATAAAGCATTCCTCGCCTCAGCTATTCTGGTAGAGATATTAGAGAAAGACTCCCTATTGAGTTGCTTGAGATAGCCTTTGAGGGTCTTCAGCTTGATCACTAGCTTGTACATGGGAACCTTTACCCTCAGGCTCTCCCAAACTTGAGAAACGATAGAATGGAAGGTCGGGTGCTTAGTCCAAAAGTCGAAGAACTTAAAGGGTTTCTGCTGAAGAACAGGGTTCAGGACTCTAATAACTATAGGGGTATGGTCTGATATACTTGGGGCCAGGAAGGCAGCTTCCGAGAAGGAGAAATCTTGGCTCCATTTTGTATTCACAAGGACCCTGTCAATCTTCCTTAGTTTCCTATTAGGTCCAGAGGACGAAGCCCAGGTGAAACGAAAACCAACATACCTCAGATCTTGTAACTCAGAATGAGCTAAACACTAGCTAAACTCATTAAAGTAAGGGATCCAATTGTCTGAGCCTCCTATCCGGTCATATGGGTCCTTAATGGCATTGAAATCCCCGACCACCAACCAAGCCGAGTCCTACAAGATAGCACTCCTAAGAACAAGGTCCGCTTAAAGCGGTCGACGAGAAATGAAGGTATGCTCAACATAGATAGTCGAGAAGCAACAAACTAAGCCCGAGATAAGATAACCTTAAACTTCTATGGACAGCTTGAGCATTGATCGAAGAAACTTCAAAGCTTACTAGCGAAGGGTTCCAGCCGACCCAAATTCTCCCTCTTGGTGAGTACTCATAATTAGCCACCCAACACCAACCCATCAAAAGTCTTGCAGAAATAAAAAGGAAAAGAGACTCCGGGACTTTAGTCTTTAACAACCCAACAAAACAGAGACCATTAGAAGAAACCAGGTTTCAAACCTTAGCCTGCCTAGTGGGATCAAGAAGACCCCTGATGTTCCAAACGCCTATGTATATAACTAATAATAGATAAGTATATACAACTGGACAGAGATTTACCTCTGCTTAGTGGACCGACGCCGACTGGCCACCGGACCAAGGGGATTAGCAGGGGGCGGGCCAGGGTAAGGGGTCAAAACCTTGATCTACTTAGAGTCTTGCTTCTTTGTAGCAGGGACAGCTTCTGAAAAGAGAGGGCTAAGCAAGTCCTGGTCCTCCTCATTCGAGTTGCTAACCAGGCTAGCCGAGTCTTCCGAGTCCTCCCCAGAGCTGGATGATGGTGCCGTAGAGGTAGCCTCCATAGGTAAGGTAGCCATTTCAGTAGATGAGATGGTGAGGGTGTCTTCAGTCTTTGACTGAACCTTTTGACCCCTCTGGGCCTTATGGGTTGATGTGGAGGGCATAGCAATTCCAGTACTAGAATCCTTTAACATCAGGATTTGTCTTGCTACACTAGGATCAGTCGGTAGAGCCAGCGATCCCACCTTTGGAGCCAAGGGTTGCATCTTCTTTTTCCTCCCTACCTACTTCCAGCCTGGCTCGGGACTTCCTGGATCTACCACTACCACAGGAGCAGAAACCTAGTCATGAGCAGGGGCAGAAACCTAGTCACAAACAGTGGGGGCCTCACTGACCTGGACTTGTTGAAGATCTTTCTCCGTGTTAGATGGAGATTCAGGAGTCGCACACTTATGGCCAAAAGTGCGACATTTAAGACAAGACACTGGTCTCCACTCATATTCGACCTCTACCGATTGAGATACCCCATTGAGGACAACAATGACCGAGTTACTCCAGGTTTGCATTGCATTAATCTCCACACACACTATAGCATAGGAGATCATCCTCATTTGTTCAGTGCGCTAGTCGACATAAAGAGGTTTCCCAACAGCATTGACAATCCCACTTATCCTTGGTGCGGACCAAAGATCAAAGAGGAGGTTCTTCACCGTATCTAAACCGGTATAGATGAATGGTTATCTTTCTTTAATTCCAGCAGAGGCTTATATTGTTGCAGGATAAAAGGCACCCTAGTAACCGTTATAGGACCATTTTCAAGAATCTTCCTACGAAACTTTGGGTCAGGGATGTGGAAGAAATAGAACCCTTGATTGTTTGCCAATACTTCAGAGAGCTTCGGTCCCCGGGCGTGTTTTAGGGCTGTCTCCGTAAGCTTGAATGGAAGTTTCCTCCCAACATAGTACCCGATCAGGTATTGGTGCCATTTTGGGTCTGTGGCCTTTAACACATCCTTAGAGAGAGTAATTACTGGCTTATTGTCAAATAAGATGGGGGAACAAACATTAGGTTGTATCCCTTCCCTGTCGCTTTAGCGACTTTGGCCTAAGATTGGGCAGGCGGGGGTTTAGAGCTTCGAGCTTGCTAGTGCTTGGGTTGGGATCGATTGGAAGCGGACCTAGCTCAGCTACGTTCCCTAGAACCATTTGACCCTCGAGGGGCCTTAGGGAACCCTCTTTGGCCTTCCATCAACGCCGCTTGTCTTGCTTTGAGCGGGCCCGACTGTCCCGCACCCACAATAGACGAGGGTTTAAGGGAACGGGATGTGGGGGCTTCGTCCACTCAAGCTATCCACACTAATATGGGCCTTACCCAATTGGCCTACCACCTCAGCAGACGAGGAAGCCATACGAGCAGCCAAAAACCCAAACCGAAACCCACAAACCCTAAAACAGGATCATAGCAAAGCTTGCGGGGCATACCAGGATGATTGCGATGGAGGGGATGTGGAGGGTGGTCAGGCAACCCAAACCTCTAAATCTTGGCCTTAACAAACTGCTAAAGCTCCCACAAACAGCAAAAGACTAGAACGGAATGAATAATAAATTGGGCGCCCTTAGAGAGAGCTCGATGAACAGTATAGCGAGAAGGAAGAAATGGCCAAAGCTTCCTCACTGCAATTTATGATTGACCTGTCAGACACTCTAGCTACTCTGCTACATGCTTTATTCTAATTTTGCTGCTATGCGATCTAGATCTTTCAACAGCTCTTTAACAAATCCAACGAACATCATTTGATATACTTGGTTGTTACATAACCATTAACTTGATCTTTACTGCCTCGACATAACCATCATCAATACTTGATTTTTTTGGTTGACTGGTGCTGTTTGTAATGACATGACATTTGCAAACTTCTTTCTAATGGATCACACCATGGATGTTGCATAAAAGTATATGCAAACAATATAATACGTAATATACTAAGGATAGTTTGGGCATCATCAAAATCACTAGAAGATGTTTTCTCCAATAATCTCCTCCTTTTTAATAATGGCAAAACTATCCCACAAATGTGAATGAAAAGTAAGAATTGTTTAAGATAATTTGCGTAATTTAAGAATAGGATCTCTTCAGAATGTTTTGTTGTAATGCTCTGGAGATATAACTCAGGTGATCTTTAGTAAAATAAGATATGATTGCACAAAATATTTTCTACCTAGATTGTGTCATCATCTAAATTGGGATTCATAAGATAACAGTTGGTTGCTCCCATTGTCTTGATAATGCACTCGTATGCTCCTTTTGTCTTGGTGAGCAATTTAATTTCAAACTTCAGTAGGGTCAAAGCAAAACATCATGAGAAAAATACTTAGCAAATCATTAGTACTAGAGGTTGTGAGCATTTCATTATTTTCAACGAATATTCAACATTGTCGGGAGTTGATGTTTTGGAGCAAATGTTAAGCATAATTTTTCACATCAAGTAACTCTCCCCCTTTTTGTCATCAATCAAAGAAAATGAGAAACAGTTACATGAATCAAAAGATCTGCTTCATTGATGGCAAGAGATGGGGTGATACAAAAAAGCGAACCTAAGCATCAAACTGGAATAGATAAAATAGCATAAGCAAAACACGAGCACATTAAGATTTGAAAATGTTTTGGTGTGAGGGCATTTGCACTACTGAGAGGAAGTGGGGTTTTCGAGTTCAGCGATCTCAGGTTCAGGCATACAGGGTTGTAGCAATCTATGTTGAGGAGGGTATGCTCAATCTTCACCATGTATGGAGTCAGAGACAAGAGGGTGGTCTTGATTTTCTTGACATCTACTTGTAGTTAGTTAAGGCTGGCAGGAGAGGTAAGTGCATCCACCGTTGGTGAAGGTGATCTTTAAGGTCGAGGTGGATGAGAGGCTTTGGATGGTGCCGGAGCCTTAGCATGTTTGCACTTTTATAGTTCAGAGAACTCAAAAAGTTTTTCTTTGAGTTTTGCCACTGTTCTATCATAGTCACCTTGACCAATAGAAATGATTTCTCCTTTGTGATTGACTCATCCTTTTGGTGTCATCCTAAGCATCATCTTGTCAAGGGTTTTCTACCCAATCTCCACATTTGGCATGACAATAGATGAAACTTTAGAATAGTTGATCTTGAGATATTTGAAGATACATGTCACCAAGGTATCGTGGGGTAGCTTCCCTGTCTTTCTCTTAGCCATACGATACATGTGGTTAAATATCATGTGGGGGAAAGAAAATTCTTTACACTTGTTCAGGATAGCCCATATCACTCTTACCTCATATCGAGAGACATTGTTCATAGAAAATGTTTTCGGATAGAGGTAGAGAGTGAGGATCTTTTGAATAAAGTTCATTTGGAGAGGGAGAAGATTCAGCAAGACAATTTTACTAGAACTGCGAGCAAAGTTGGGCATTTTTTGAAACAAAGTTGGGCATTTTTTGAAACAAAGTTGGGCATTTTTTGAAACAAAGTTGTAGGCCTCATTAGGTTCTACTAGAATGCGTTTGAAAACATTGTACTCAGTTTGGATGATTTCAGCCAATTTATCCAAAATCACAACATGGTTTTGTCCATAAAAAGTGAAGGCAACCCTATTTGAAAAATGCATATTTGAGTAAAACTTTGTCACAAGATCAAGGTGAACCTCCTCTTTCATGGAGCATAAATATTTCAGTTGAAGTGCTTCAAAAATCTTAAAAGAGAAAAATCCCATGATTTTTTAAAAAGTCAAAATCTCATCAATAATCATAGAAGTGATTTTTTGCAAATTCATGTTCTAGTGAAACAAAACAAATCGGATTTGAAATTTGGATCTTTTTCAAAGCCAAGAGTAGGTTCTAAATTTTGAAATACCTGTGTGACATCCTAAAATTTTCATTTCTATTTTCAATTAAATAAATCAGGCCTTTTATCGATGCGCTTATATTGCTATTCTCAGAGCTGATCACTCCTGAGATAACTAGACTATCAGGGGAAGTCATTAAGGATTTTAACACATTAGACTTGAGAATTCGACTAGGATTCGACTACTCGATCGCGCTTATCTGCAGAGATCATTACGACACAGTAAAGATCGATTAGAAATCAGATATAGGTCGGTTCGACCGAGATGTGTGGTTAAACGTGGGTGATTCCACCAAATTGAAAAATTCTCGTCGATCGGCACTGGACTGATTTTTTTGTCGTTTTGGTACCCTGTGTCCTTATTTGAAACCTTGAGATTTTTATGACAACCGAGAGTTGCCAATGTGTCGAAGAGGTTCATTGTGGCTCGAAAAAAATCGACCACGGGTCATTTGCACTAAAAATTTCTGAAAGCTATCTAGTAGCCTAGGTCATGCTAAACTCGCGCCATAGTGAAATTAACCGCGAATTTGAATCCAATTTCAGACATTGAGAGTTCTGTCATGTCACGAGTCATTTTAGGAACGTCGACTCAGTTTCTAGAGATTTTTTTGCAAACTGAGGTTTTGGCGAAAAAAGTCGTATAGTGTCGTTTTCGACCGGGAAATTTAGAGGATCATTTTTTATCGTGAAATTAGGAAACAAGTAGGGTCTATTAGCGAGGAAAAATGCCAATTTGATCGTGAGTTCAAAAATGGAATTTATAGGAGCCGATTTGAGTTGATTCAAGAAGAAATTGAATTCAAATTGAGGGATATCAAGCCAAAATTCGTAGCCCCCCCTTGGACACAACTTGTGGACCTCTTCCAAGGCTTCTAGAGCAAGACTTGAGGCTGGAAAATTTGTTGAGGAAGCCAGCTGCATGGTGGACCTCACCAAGGGAGACAAAGAGATAGAGAGGAGACAATGGTGGCCCCCTCTAATCCAGCCAGTTCCCCCTTCTTCCTCCTTCTTCACTATTGACCTTCTCCCCCCATTTCAGTTGTGTGAAGTCTCCAAAACCTAGAAAAGAGAGCAAAACAGCCCCCCAAGCCGTCGTCAACCCCATTGAAGCTCGGAGCACCGCTGTTTGCCGTCGCGTGCCACACGCCAGCCGCGAGCCTATCGCGCGTCGTCCCTCCTCCCCATGCATTGTCCGCCCCTGTTTGTTCGTCCAACAGGTAATCAAGCCGCTGTCCGTCGCCGTTCAAGTCACTGGAGCCACCAGACGCCACTGCCTTCGCCCGTCCAAGCCGTAGCAGCTCATTCTTACCCGTTTTGGCCCCAACCGGCCACCGTCCAGCCCTTCTCGGCCTAGCCACATAACTGAACAGAGTGGGTCTCGCCAGCACTGTTTGGCCCGCTTTGGTGCCTTTTCGGACCTCGAAAGGCACACCTGCTTTGGAGTTTATTACTCCTCTACGCCTCGCCGTCATTTTGGTTTGAGCAGTTCGCTAATCAAGTGAGTTTAACTCACTAATCCATGCTTAGTAAGTTAATGACAGTTAAGGGTTGATTAGTTTAGGCTAAGCTAGGATTAGGTGGTTAGTTAGAATGGATTAGTAATTTAGTTAATCCTTGATTGATGCTAAGTGGTTGGATTAGTGCAATTAGCAAGTAAATAGGCCGTAGTATTTAATTAGACAGGTTCAGAAATTTTCTGAGCTTGTCTCGGCTTTTAATTAGGCGTTATGGGCCTAAGTGTGCATTATTGGTAATTATTAATTATTTTCCATAATTATTTAATTAATTATTATTTTCCGAAAATTAGACCGGGATAGCCAATGACCGGAATTTTATGCTGATCGTAGTGGTATGATTAGTTTATTTTTCTGGATGATAATTTGTGTAGATGGAGTGCGATTTGCAATTTTGGGAATTTATCCCAAAATTTATTAATTTCAGTAATTGATTAGAAAATTATCGGGCGTTGGTTTAAAGCGCAAAAAATGTTTTTATTGATTATATAAATGGTGGGAGTTCTGAAAGTAAAGATATTATATTTTTGGCCGAGGCTGACCGTGTACCCACACACGATTATTTTTATCAGGTATGATAAAAGTGGTACAATGGTTGGTTGAGTAGAATGGTATACTGTATCAACCTGCGAGCTTGATACATTAGCTTAGAGTGAGTAGTATACCCTAAGTACTGCATAACTTTGGTGAGCAATTAAGTACTGCGCAGCTTTGGTGAGCATTAGTTGTATACTATATCAGCTTGAGGGCTTGGATATATCAGCTTAGAGTGAGCAGTATACATGGTTGTCAGCTTCTGGCGAGCATTTCTATCTATCTTCAGCTTAGGGTGAGCATTCCTTGATGTGATCGAACTAGATAGATAGTATTGACTGAGTACACCAAGAAGTGGTCTTGATGACATGGAATCGACTGAGTCGATTGGTCGATGGTTTGATCTGATTTGATGTTTTGGTGTGCTGAAGTGATTTATTGAATTTATAAATTATACTGACTTGCAGGAAAGAAGTGAGACAAAGGTAAGTCCTCTAACTCGTGTTTGTGCTTAGGCAGCCCTTGGGGCGTATTTTCTTCCTAGTTGGGTCTTAGGGGGCGAACTTGCTGAGACGTCGTCTCACCCCATTGTGGGATAATATTTTTAGGTCCATAGATGGCAGCTCCTCCCAAGCGTTTTGGTCAGTCGAAGAAGGTTACAAAGTAGGTAGCCTATGTTCCGATTAATGGGCACCCAAGGGGTTTGGTCTATGAGCTCGTGAAGTTTGTGGCCTGGGTTGATGAGGCTCTACCCCATAAGGTACCTCATCGATACAGATCATGGTACTATCGTGAGTGGCATGGACAAAGAGAGGGTCCCATACCGGAATTTGAGGTACCTGTGTATGTGCTGGAGGTTGCTTTTGGGAAAGGCACAGCAAATCCTTCCAGTGGTTCGGTGGTAGACCCGGATCTTTCAGATCCAGGAACCCCGGTGTATTCAGCTGAAGGCTCCAATGAGGATGAGGAGGAGGAAGAGGATCTGTAGTTTTATAAACCCCCCTGTTTTGTAGACCTTGTTTTATTAGACTGTTATTGTATATGACATAGTTGGATATGTATATAAGTGTGTTGTGATTTTCAGTTCGAAAAATTATGGCCTTACCTTTCTATCCTATCTGATTGTTGTCTGGGGATTAATTATTCGCTTCCGCAATTGCATTTAAAATGAATGGGTCGGCGATGCGTCCTGGGACATCGCTATTTAATCGACCAATGAGGGATGGGCACGTGCTCGGAGGATCGGGGCGTGACAACCTGGTTGTCATCATCTTCTCGACGCTTGTCTCAAGGGGCTTCTCCTATTTCTTTTGTGGCTTTGCTTCCTTGAGGCTGTGAGGTAACTAGCTCAAGATGATATCCACCTCTTCGACAATTTGTTTGCCTTTGTCTTTGTGAGCAGCAGGTTCAGAGGTGTCTTCCTCTTTGGTTGAGGATTTATGAAGTGAGTGTTGAGAAGGCTGAGATGGCTAAGCGACTGAATGCAATGGTTTAGTAGCTAGTTTTTCTTGAGCAGTTAGTGCTTGTTCAAGTTGTAGGGTTTACGGTCTTGTGGCTTCGAACTTGAGGAGTTTCTTTAGCTCTAATCCATGGGTTTCCATAAGAGCGGCTAAGCCTTTCAATAGATCTCCTGGAAGTGTTTAGGTGGGAGTTGATGGCGATAGAACAGCTGTAACTAGTAGTGCCATAAGCGGTACAGCGCTTGCGTCCTTTTCTGTAGGCAATCAAGATTTAAGGGTTTTCCCTACAGGGGTTTCTTTGTCTATGGTTGCCAGCAGTGGTGTGTTAGCAATAGTTGACCCACTAACTTGGGTCACACTTTGACTTTGAGTGGCTTCCAACGATTTTTCTTGTTGGGTGACCTCTTCTTTAGAGGTTTTAGACATTTGACTAGTGGTACGTGAGGATTTCCTTACGACCTTTGAAGAGGGGCGAGCTTTGGCTGCCATGGATTTTGAGTGTAAAGGTATATGTGCGTAGACAGAACAGGAATTTGAGTAAATGAATTAGGAGATATGCAAGAGAATAGGTATGAGCAGTGTAAGTGAATGAGTGAATACTTGCTCTCTATAAGTTGGAGTAGTGTATTTCAAGAAGAGAGAAAGAGAAAATTGATCATTGTTTCTTCAACAGTAATTTCTTATCCATAGTTATTTCTTATTCAAATTTTATTGATTAAGCAAGCCGTAAAATTGTGTTCACAGATTCTATTACAACAGCCGTATTAGCTCTAAGTAGGGTATAGATAGTCAAAATGGTAACATACATAGTACTTATAACGATAACTTTTTTGAATTAAAATAGTAGGTACATACTTATTGTTTTTGTCATACCCGATGTTTTTCGACATAATTGACACATTACTTGAATATTATCATTCCAGAGTATTGTGTATTCCTAGTTCACCACGTATATATTTGAAGGCTGGCTTGTCCAGTGGTTTGGTGAAAATATCCATGAGCTGCTTTTTTTATTCTACAAATTGTATATAGATATCACTATTGTTAACATGATCTCTAACAAAGTGATGTTTTACCTTGATGTGTTTTACTCTTGAATATAGGATTGAATTCCTGGTCAAATTTATAGCACATGATGGGAATACATTCATCATCTTTACCAAAATCACTTACTTATTGCTTCATCCAAATAAGTTGAGCGCAACAGCTTCAGAGAGCAATGTATTCAACTTCAGTGGTTGAGAGAGCAACTAAATTTTGTTTCTTCAAAAACCATGAGATTAGCATGTTTTCTAGCAGTTGGCAAGTACTTGATATACTTTTTCTGTCTACTTTACAAACTGCAAAGGCAGCATTTGAGTATTCAAGTAGTATAAAATCTGTATATTTGGGATACTAGATCCCTAATTTTTTAGTAGATCCAATGTATCGAATAATTTGTTTGATAGTTGATAAATGTAATTCTTTTGGATCTAATTGAAATCGAGCACATAAACAAGTGCTAAATAAAATTTTGGATCTACATGCTATTAGATATATAAGTGAACCTATCATACTTCTATATAGCTTAAGATTGACAAACTTACCTTTCTCATCTCTATCCAATTTGATAGAACATGACATGGGTGTCTCGATTTTTTTCACATCCTTCCAAACCAAATTTCTTTACTATTTTTTTGCGTACTTCTTTTGATGTATGAAGGTACCTTAAAGAGATTGCTTGATTTGAAGTCTGAAAAAGAAGTTTAGTTTACTAATCAGGCTCATATTGAATTCACTCTTCATCATTTTCGGAAAATCCTTGCATAGCACGTCATCAATGGCTTTATCAATCATATCATTGATGTATATTCGAACGATAAACAAATCTTTACCTTTGATAAAGAAAGCGGTGTCTACCTTACTTCTTTCAAATTCATGATCTGTCAAGAAATTACTTAATCTTTCATACCAAGCTTTTAGCGTTTGCTTTATCCTATAGAGCGTCTTCTTGAGACGATAGGCATCACCGGATCTTCCTGTTTCTTCAAAATTTGGTGGTTGCCCAACATATACCATTTCTTTCACATAACTGTTTAAAAATGCACTTTTGACTTCCATTTGATATAGCATAAAGTCATGAAAGCAAGCATAAGCTAATAATAAATGTATAGCTTCTAATGTAGCAACAGGGGCATAAGTTTCATCAAAATCAACGTCTTCCTCCCGTAGGTATCTTTTAGGTATTGGCTTGCCTTGTTACGTATAACATTACTTGTTTCGTCAAATTTGAATACGAATATCGAGTTGGTTCCTATTACAATCTGATCCTTGGGTCTTACAACTAGTTTCCAAACATCGTTGACTTTGAATTGATGTAATTCTTCTTGCATGGCTTCAATCCAGCTTTCATCCTTGAGAGCATCTTCTACTTCCTTGGGCTCAAATTGGGATATAAGAGTTAAGGAATTGACAAGACTTTTGAGAGATGATCTCATCTGTCATTCATTTTTCCTATTATTTGTTCCTTAGGATGCTCAGTCTTAAATCTCCAATCTTTGGAAGATTGACCTTGATTTGAGAGATCGGTTGGTGGTTGCGGTTGTTGCTATATATGAGCGACCGGTGAAAATATATGTATGACGTCTTCGCAGTCATCAGTTTGTACTCCATTTTGATCATCGATGAATCTCAAATTTAGGGATTCTTCCACTACCTTTCAATTTTTGTTTAAGACTCGATAGGCTTTACTAATAGTTGAGTAACCAAGAAAGATACTTTCACTAGCTCATGCATCAAATTTCCCAATATTATCATTTGTATTCTTGAGAATAAAACATTTGTAATTGAATACATGAAAGTAGTGCATAGTAGGTTTTCTTCCTTTGTACATCTCGTACGGAGTCCTTTTTATCGTAGGTCTTAGTTTAGAAATAAGCAGATGCATTACTTTCGATCAATGTTATCCTGGCCATTTCTTATAGTGATCAATTTCTTCCGTCTGCTACCCCATTCTATTGAGGAGTGTAAGTAGTGGAAAAGTTGTGTTCCACTCCATTTTCATCACGGTAGTCAACAAAGTTTTGATTGTCAAATTCTCCTCCATGGTTAATTTTGATGGTGGCGATGCTGCATCCCTTCTCATTTTGAACTTGTCAAGCAAACTTCTTAAATGAATGAAGTGCTATATTCTTATGTGATAAGAACATTACTCAAGTGAATCTTGAGTAGTCATCCACTATGACCAAATAGTATTTTCTTCCTCCTAGACGGGTTATACGTGTTGGTCCAAATAGGTCCATATGCAGTAGCTGCAAAGATCTATTAGTAACAATAGCTTTGATAGATCTAAAAGAGTTTCTCTCTTGTTTTCCCAACGTGCATGCATTACATGTGTCATACTTGATGTAATTGTTTTTTGATAAGTGACGAACTAGATCTACTTTGCATTCATATGACCTAATTTCTTGTGCCATAGATCATATTATTCCTTGGTAGACACTAAACAATATTATTCCTCAAAGTTGATGTCAAGTATGTTGCCATACCAATTCCCAATGAATGTTTGTGGTTTATCCTTGTTGATGCCAATACACATACCTTTCTCAAACTTTATTTTGTATCCTTTGTCACAGAGTTGACTTATACTGAGGAGATTGTGCTTTAGACCTTGTATGAGTAACACATCTTCAACAACTAGATTTCCCAACTTGATGTTTCATTTCCTGATGATTGTTCCTTTATGTTTTCTTCCAAATGTGACTGTGCATCCATCTATTGTTGTAAGTGTTACAAACTTGCTATTGTCTCCAATCATGCACTTCGAGCACTCATTGTCCATATACCACTTGTTTTTCTTCAAGATAACCTAAAATCAAAGTAAATCTCATCTTTTCCTTGGTACCCACATAAGCTTGGGCCCCTTATGGTTAGGTTTTGATTTAGGATCAAGAGACCAACTAGTCTTCCTAAATTTCTTCTAGTGTTATGGACAATCCATTTTGAAATGGTTGTATCCTTCATAATTCGAACACTCGGGAAATTTCTTGCCAGTAGCTTTAGTAAAGTGTTTGACAAAATGAGATTTGTAGCAATGTGTAGGAGGTCTATGCTTTAATCTATCTTTTGTTTTTGGAAAAGGATTCGTCTCGTCTTCATTTCTTTCATGTCTAAGACCACTCTTGTTATAGTGAGGGATTTCGATTGAGAGAATGTGTTGTACTGTTTTCGAATCGAGAGAAATTTTGGTGCTGATTTGTGAAATTTCATCCTCAACATTCTCATTTTCAACTTGTAAGAACTTTACTTAATTCATTTGAAGATCAAGCTTTTTCTTCATGTTGTCAATGAGAGTTTTGTTAGTGAGGTTTTCAGTGGTAAGATCATGTACCTCCTTTTTTAGAGCATAAATTCTTTTTGAAGTCTTTTGGTGTTCTTCAAACATTTCCTTTAAAAAATTGTGCAATTCATCATAAGACAGTTCAGAATCTTTTACCTCATCTTGTTCTAATTCTGAGTCAGCCATGAGACAAAGGTTTGTTTCTTCTTTATCACTTGACTCACATTCGGTGTCACTCCATGTTTCAACTTTTAGCGTCTTTTTCTTTTTCTCGAATTTCCCTTTCTTCTTCTTGATAGATGGACATTCTGGTGTTATGTGTCCAGGTTTCCTATATTCATAGCACACGATGTCCTTACCTTTGGATTCTTCCTTGTTCAGTAAGGCTTTTTTTTGTTAGGATGTTTAGATAATCTTTTTCCTTTGTAGTTTCCTCCTTTCGTCATGAAGCTTTTAAACCTTTTTGTTGGTAGCACCATGTCTTCATTACTTTGTTCATCATCAAAAGATATTTCTCCACCTATATCATCATGGTTAGCTTTAAATGCAATGACTTTCTTACCTCTGGAGTTACTTTCTTCATTTTGAAGCTCAACTTCATAAGACATGCATGTTCCTATAAGCACGTCCATCGTGATTGGTTGAATACTCATGATTTCCCATAGTGAAGTCTTCACGGTACTCCATTCCTTGGGAAGGGCTTATAGTAGTTTATTCACTTTTTCAGCATTTGTGTAGATTTTTCCTTGAAGAGCAAGTCCATTCACTATCTCAATGAATTGTGTGAACATTTATGTTACTATTTCATCACACTTCATCTTAAATAGCTCATAGTTACTAAGTAGGATGTTTAGTTTTGTTTCTTTGACTCTTTCTATTCCTTCAAATCTCAGCATCATGCAATCCCCGATTTCCTTTGTTGTAGCATAAGAAGAGATTTTGTTAAACTCAAGAGGTGATAATGCACAATACAAGAGGTGTTTAGCTTTAGCATTAAGAGTAGCTCTTTTTCGAGATTCTTTTGTTATGTTGACAGATGCTGTTTCCTAGCCTTCTTGTTGAGCAGGAGCTAGCACTTCTGGACTGTTTGCAATTACATCCCACATATTTTGGTCTGCAGCTTCAATGTATGACTTCATTCTTTACTTCCAATAGTCATAGTTGTCATAGTTGCTTCCATCAAAGTATGGCGGTTTGTTGGGAGTTTGAGCATCATTAGTAAAGAAGCTACCACGGTTAGCCATAATAAATGATCTTTGTATTAAGAAAAAATACACTTCAGATAATGAGTAATAGAGTTCTGATACCAATTGTTGAGGCTTATAAACAACCTAAATGGGGTAAATAGATCGTTTTCAAACTTTGATAATCTTTTGCAAAAATTAGCTAGTTGCTAAATAAAAATCACCTCAATCTGATGTTTATGTAAACATTCACTGTATACCAACGTATATGAAAAGATGAAAAACAGCGAGACATAGAGGGTTATAGTGGTTCGACTTTATCCTTAAGCCTATGTCCACTCTTTAGACTAACAATCTAAAGACAAGCTGGATTCCATTAACAATCTACTTGAAAAGTTACAATCTATTAGTGTTGATCCTTCACATGATAAATCACACTATTTAGGCTTAGTTTCTACTCTTATGCTTGTACACTTAATCCGTAGTACAATTGCTAAACAACATGACAATTAAAACAGTAAGACCAACAACTTTTTGCTGAGAACAACAACACATAAGCTACTTGATCTTTTATGTTGCGCACTCTCTTTTGGTTTGCCTTCTCTTTTATACTCTTCCTCAGTTTATCCATTGATGATGGTTTAGAGAAGTAAGTGATCGCTGGAGAGTTTTTTGTTGAGCTGTTGTCCAAGAAGGTACTCCCCATATAGCTTTTTTCATGGGACTTCTGTAGACTAACCAAAAATAAAAACTATTGTTGTCTTCTCATTGCAGTTTTTGACTAACCTATTAGACACTCGAGTTACTATGATATATGCTTTACCTTGATTATGCTATTATGCAAATCCAAATCTTATAATGGCTCTTTAACCGACCCAATAAACATCATTTGATGTACTTTATCGATGCATCACCATCAACCTAATCTTTACTGCCTCGACATAAACATCATAAGTACCTGATCTTTTTGGTTGACTGGTGCTGTTTGTAATAACAGGTATTTGCAAACTTCTTTCAAATGAATTACACCATGTATGTTGCGTAGTTCTTTGGTCCAAACATTTGTAAACAACATAGTATGTAATATACTAAGGATAGTTTGGTCATCATAAAAATCACTTGAAGATGTTTTCTTCAACACCTACTAAACATATTTTAAGAATATCCAATCAATACATCACTAGGGAGCAATTTATGAGTTATCTTTAGTAATGTTCTGCACATCAACTTTATAACCAATTGTGGTTCATTGGCACCAAGGTAGTGTCTTACTATACCCTACTCTATGCATAATTTTTAAATAGCTCCATATATAACTTCATGCTGTTGTCAATTTGTACGTGCTTGATTATTCTACCTCAAAGTTCTTAAATGCCTGATCTAGTATCAAATTTGTGCCTCACAACAAACATTTAGGTCTTTCTCAAGTAGTCCTTCACAGCTGTTAGTGTAAATCTAGTCCTCTTTGTCACGTCCCAAACCTCGAGCGTGTGCCCATGCCTCGGTGGTCGATAAAATTGCGACATCCTAGGACGCGTCGCCGACCCATTCATTTTTAATGCACATGCGGAAGCGAAACAATACCCCTGACAACGATTAACACGAGATAGAAAAGCAGGAAACATATTCACAACCAAAACACTTTTATACACACCCCGGTTTATATATAGCACTAGTCTATAGACAAGAGTCTACAAAAGACCGACTCTCAAAAAAGCTGTCCTAAGACCTACTAGTCGGACACATTCGCCGATCCTTCGGTCTCCATAGGCTTCGGGGGTTTCAGGTCCTCCACAGCACCATCAGGAGGGTCAGCTGCACTCTCACCTAGAGCGGCATCTATTACCACAGCAGGGATCTCAAAACCTTGGAGGAGACATTCCCTGTATCCAATGAATCCGTGACGAAACTACACTCTAAATCGATGGGGTACCCTCTAAGGTAGGCCCTCATCGACCTAGACGGTGGTCACCATGAGTTCATAGACCCAGTGGCCCTCGGGATCAGGGTAGTCAAAACTCTGCTCGGTAACCCTTATGGGCCGATCAAAACGTTCCAAAGGAATCTCTATCTAAGGACTTGAAAAGATTGAGCCCACGACAGGGTGAGACAATATCTCAGCAAGTTCACCCCCTAAACTCCAACTAGGAAGGAAATACGCCTAAAGGCAATCAAGGTCTTTTCGTATAGCGATGAAGTGAGTTGACTTCGTCAATCTATCGACCACTACTTAAATGGAATCATTATCCCTCTAACTCTTTGGTAAGCCTGTCACAAAGTCCATTGTGATGTGTTCCCATTTCCACTCAAGAATCTCGAGAGGTTGCAGAAGTCCTCCTAGCTTACAATGTTGTGCCTTCACTTGTTGACACGTCAGACACTTGGCGACATGCTTGGCGATATTCGCCTTCATACCGGACCACCAATAGTGTTGACTCAGATTCTGATACATCTTCGTACTACTTGGATGAATGCTGTAACTGCTATGATGAGCTTCTGACAAGATCTCTTCTTTAAGCTCTATATCGTCAGGTACACATAATCATCCTCGGAACCTTAATGTTCCGTCTTCAGAAATCTGAAAATTAGCCTTCCTCTTTTCTGTATCCTCTTACAGGATTTTCTTAATATCCGGGTCTGTCAACTGAAGCGTCTTAATTCTGATCTGGACTTCCGGCTCAATTCTGATGGTGGCCATAAGACTTAAAAGGTGGCCTATCTCAAACTTGAAAACTGAATCTCGAGCACTCTATGCGCAACTAAAGATTTCTGACTCAATGCATCTGCGACCTTGTTTACTTTTCCAGGATGATACAAGATATCACAATCATAGTCCTTCAGGAGTTCCATCTAACGACGCTGTCTCATATTCAACTCATTCTGAAAGAATAAGTACTTGAGACTTTGATGGTCTGTGAAGATCTAGAATCTTTCTCTGCACAAATAATGTCTCCAAATCTTCAGAGCGAAAATGATCGCTGCGAGTTCTAAGTCATGTGTCAGATAATTCAGCTCATGAGGTCTCGACTAATGGGAAGCGTATGCAACAACCCTACCATGTTGCATTAGCACGCAACCCAGTCCCCTAAATGACGCATCACTATAGATCTCGTATCCTCTAGGACCAGATGGTATGGTCAGCACATGTGTGGTAGTTAGTTTCTGCTTAAACTATTGGAAACTACACTCGCACTTGTCCGTCCACACAAACTTCTCTTCCTTCTTCAATAATCAAGTCAACGGCGACGCTAACGCTGAAAATCCTTCCACGAACCTTTTGTAGTAACCTACCAAACCCAAAAAGCTTATGATCTCTGTCACTATCGTCTATCTTGGCCAGTTGATAACTAATTCAATCTTGGTCGGGTCCACGGAGATTCCTTTGCCTAAAATCACGTGACCTAGGAATGCAACACGAGTCAACCAAAACTCGCACTTACTGAACTTGGCGTATAGTTCATGATTCCTCAGGGTCTGAAGTACCATCCTCAAATGCCTTTCGTGCTCCTCTGAACTTCTCGAATACACCAGGATATCGTCAATGGACACGATCACAAACTGATCCAGATATTCTTTGAACACTCGGTTCATCAGATCCATAAAAGCAGTTGGGGTGTTCGTCAAATCAAACGGCATTACAGTGAACTCATAATGGCCGTATCGAGTACAAAACACTGACTTCGGTATGTTTACCTTTCTGATCCTTAGCTGATGATATCCCGTCTTCAAGTTAATCTTTGAAAATATTGACACTCCTTGCAGTTGGTCAAACAAGTCGTTGATCCTCGGGAGTAGATACTTGTTTTTGATCGTCACCTGATTGAGTTGATGATAGTCGATGCACAAACGCAACGAATCATATTTCTTTTTCACAAATAGAACTGGTGCTCCCCAAGGTGATGCACTAGGACGTATGAATCCATTATCCAACAACTCCTGCATCTGCACCTTAAGTTCTTTCAACTCAAATAACGCCATCTGGTAAGGAGCCTTAGAGATTGGCTCCGTCCCGGGTGCTAACTCGATCACGAACTCTATCACTCTCTCTCTGGCGACAGGCATGGCAACTCCTTCAGAAACACGCCTGGAAATTCTTGTACCATTATGATATCTTCAATCTTTAGCTCCTCAACTATCGTATCCACGATAGTCACTAGATAACCTTGACAACCCCCGTTTAACTAACGGGTGGCCTCAAGCGATGAGATTAAGGTAATTGAGGGTCCTCCTCGACTCCCAATAAACTCAAAACTTTCACCTAATAACGGGTTAAATTGAATCGCTTTACGATAGCAGTCCATCTTAGCTCATTGCTTGGTGAGCTAGTCCATGCCAATTATCCCATCAAAATCATACATGGCTAGGATTAACAAATCTATCCTCCCCTCCCGCTCACCAATCACTAACTTACAAACAGGATAATCCACTGTAGCTAACACCTCATCCTTTAACGGTGTAGATATGCTAACTACTGACTCCAACAACTCAGGAATCAATCCTACTAGCTTAACAAATTGCTCAGCTATAAACGAATGAGTTGCACTAGGGTCAAATAAAGCATATGCAGCATAGTCGTTCAGGAAAATAGTTTATGTAACCACATTAGGCGAGTCCTCAGCCTGTCCTCTCGTGATAGCATACGTCCTTCCCTGAGATGGAGGTCTACTCAGTCCACCCTGTAATGCAATTTGCGGCGCGAACCCTCTATTCTAACCCATCGGTGGCGACGGCGTTAAGTGCTGTAGTCCCCTTGGCCTTCTGGGACAGTCTCTGGCCAGGTGACCCTGTTGGCCACATTGAAGCAAGCACTTATCCTTAAATGGCACGGGGCTGATCCATGTGGCCTTCCACAAAAGCGATATGCATTATTCTGACGCGGCGCTGACTTCCCAACTCCACCATTCCTGTTGGGTGGAACGTGATACCTTCCTCCAGTCATGGGCTTCTTCCCAAACCAGTTCCCTTCTCTGTTTGAACTTAACCTTGAGCCAGACGCAGCAATCTGTTCACTCAGGTTCCTTTCTATCAGCTGGGCCCGACTGTATACCTCACTGTAATCCTTTAGGTCGAATGGCACCAATGGATTCCTCAACTCTGGTCGGAGGCCGTTCCTAAACCTCCGAGCTTTGTCTTCAAGATCCTTTACCAGTCTTGGAGTGTACTAAGACAGCTTAGCAAACTTAGCTTCATACTGATCCACGGTCAACATCTCTTGATGGAGGTGCTAGAATTCCTCCATCTTCTGCTCTTGGGCGCTACCAGAAAAGTATTTGCCATTAAAGGCTCTGAGAAAAGAGTTCCACACCGGAACTACGCCTTCGAGAAAAATCATGCCTCTGGTGGCTCTCCACCATGTATTAGCGTTACCTTGTAGCTGGTATACTGCTAGGATAACCTTTCCCTCTTTAATGCATATCAGCAGTGCAAAGGCTTTCTCCAGGTCTTGGATCCAGAGCGATGCAGCTTCGAGATCTCCTACGCCAATGAACCTCGACGGGTTGAACTTCAAGAATTGCTCGATGAGCTTATGTATCGGTCTTTGTCTCTCAACAACCACGTTTCTAGCTTGGACTTCGGCAGGTGTGGCAATGGCTGCGGCCTCAGCAGCGGCGGCAATGGCAGCAGTAGTGGCGGCGGTAGTGGCAGCGGCTTGATTCTGGACCTACTGCCCCATCAAAGCTCCTAGCGTCTCAAGTGCCTACATGATCTCGTCCATCCTAGGATCACCGGGGGCTGCTACCCCAGCACGAACAAGAGTTAGTGCTACTCCACTAGCGCTAGCTTGAGCCGGCGCTCTACCACGACCCCCTCGGGTACTGACCCTCGTCGGCGTCCTACCCCGAGTAACAGGTCCAATGGTTCTCTTTCTAGGAGTCCTCTGCTTCTAATCACTCATTACGCAAGTTCTTTACAGAAACCCGCTTTCCAATTCGACACAGAATTAGAAGCTGAGTGATCCCCACATATTTGTAAAATCTACGAAGCTTACTTGGATCGAGATTTTGGGTTTTTGCTTGAGACATATTTGTAAAAATGTTCAAGGTTGGAAAAATTGGTAAATAGCCTTAAAACTATCAATTTAGATAGACAATAGCGAAATCTCTTGTTTAGAAGACTGCTGACGACAACTTGAAAAACATTTCTAGTACTTTGTACTGTTATATGACACAAATCCAATGCAATGTACTTCATGCTGTTTTGTGTGATTGAACCACCAGAAGTTACAATAACGACTTCATGAAATAGTCTTTCATAATCGTGCGACAAGTTATGATGATACCTTTTCTACACATTCTTTTTCTTGATGCACTTTAATATGTTTATATCGTGGTATAAGAAAACTTGTAGTTTAGATTATTTTAAAATGGTTCCTCGCAGAACATTCTTTGGACTCGTGAGTAACATCCCGTATAAGATGGATTAATGGCACATTCTTATTTAACTCCAGTTCAGTGAACTTCGACACAGAAAAAGATAGTATAATGAGCTGGGACAAAACTAACTGCCAAAAAAAGGTGAGAAAGAAAAGTGAAATTGTATAAGCACTTTGGGTTTTGACAGTTGGGATTCCAAAGGTATCATAGGAGAAATGATCGAGCAATAAAACAATTGAACTTTTGAAATTTTGGAATCGTTTTGAATATTGTTGTCTCGAATTCCGATGTTTCTTTTCAAATTATGCTGATAGATCACATTATTTGTGAATCGTACTAGTTACTAGTAAAATTTTACTTATAATCATATTCTTTCCAACAATTGCATGTTTACCATGATTTTCCATCTGTGAGAGATGGGCAACCGAATTTGAGAAAGTGTGGATCAAAGGTTTTGTCTTTTATTTTATTAAGGAATAATGTCTCATTTGATCCCTCTGTTGTTGTTTGAGAATCAAAATCGCACTGTATATTTTGATGTTAAAAAGCCTCCTTCAACTTTTTAGAAAATGTCACCGTTAGTCTTCCCATTATACTTTTCTTTTCTTGCCAATCGATTTTTGTTGACATGTTTTTGCAAAATTGCTGGCACGGACGTAGTAATACACATGTTGTGCAATGATTCGTTGAATGTTATTATATGACGACAAATATTGCCAAATCAAACAACATAAATGAAAAGAAAATTGGAAAAGAGAGATGGGGTTGATCATAGCTATTGTAGTCTTGGCTCAACAACAATGGATATTCAAGCTCAAGTTTGTTGATGCCATAGCCACTTGAACACGTGGCCGTAGCTGCTCAATTTGAGATCGAAATGGTCATTGACACGAGATTTTTCGAGTTGTGAAGCTTGTAGTGGTCAAGTCCACTAGATCCTTTAAAACCATGATGCTCAAGGCCACCATGACTTCTTGAGCCTCAAGCTCATAGTGACCATGGCCACTTCCGCTTCAAGTCACAACTCAAGACTATGGTTGCCCGATTTGAGCTCTCACTCAGGGTTGCTTGATTTGAGCTCTCATTTAGGGAATCTCAATGTGGCATTAGAGGAAACGCAACAAGTGAGTTTCTTCTTCCAAGAAATTTAACCAATTTCCCAAGGAAATTTAAAGGCAGAGAAGGCATCATCTCTTTTTTAAGAGGGACGTTGTCATTAGGTAATAATTTCTCTTTGGCTGTTTGTTCCAAGTTGTTTGATTGGCTTTACTGTCAACAAAAGGATCACCCTAAGATGACCATATTATTTAATTTTTTGAGTATTGCTGTGTTCAAGTTTCGGGATCAAAATTGGGCTGTGACGAATCTCTCTCCTATAGGGGAGATAACTTTGGTATGCGTAGACCTGACTCATGTGTATCTTATCCGTAACAAATTATTGAACATGATTTAGTATGAGTAAGTTTCATGAGTTTAGCTACTGTGACATGTGATTTCAGCTGAATAATCAACCCCAATTAGGAGGGAAAATTACCAACGATATAAGATGGATTAATAGCACATTCTCTTTTAATTACAAGGACAGTGAACTTAGACACAGAAAAATATAGTATAGTGAGCTGGGACAAAACTAACTGCCAGAAAAAGGTGAGAAGGAAATGTGAAATTGTACAAGCATTGGTCCTAACAGTTGGGATTCCAAAGGCATCTTGGGAGATCCTTTGTCGCCTTTCAACAATTTTAATGAAGTCGCAATCACGAGTCGTTTTTAGATTTGACGGTTGACGACTTATTTTTATTTATTTTTTTGATTACCAAGAATGGTTATTTAGTTAGCAAAACTCGAGTACTCCAGCTAGCACAAGCACAGAGAATCAAATGATTCTTCTTGCTCTAATATTTTTATTTATTTAATTTGTCTTATTTTCAGGTTTTATTTATGTTTAACACTTTTAGTGGGAAGGCGGTTGGGGTTTGCTCATGCCTCCTACTTTTCCAGGATTCTTGTGATATCATTTATTTAATTGGTAAAAAGTAGAAGCCTTTTTGATTGGGCGGTTGAGGCATGGCGCCTTCAAGTTCGTCATTTGTCTCATCGACTTATACGAAATTTATAATTGGGGACTAATACTGTGGATAAAGAAGAGTAGTGCGTGTTTCGAAGTGGGTTGGTGGCTTTTGTACCTTTGACTTGACCGCTTTAATCCCCGACCACATGTGATGTATAATATAATTGATAGTACGTGGAATCTCTACTTATTACTTGATTAGATTTAAAAGTAAAACTCCCGTCTAACTTTAGTAACTTATTAAGGATCTATTGGGAGTTTTTTTTATCACACTTTAACATAAAATTATTTAGTCCTCTCAAATTACATATATATTGACGTATAGAATCATCTATACTTTTTTTTTTTTTAAATTTTGTAGAGAAAGTAAAACATAGGATAAAGCACTTTCTTTAAGTAAAACAAATAGTATTGTAGTAGGAAGTATAATTGAATCAATCTGCCATACTCGCTTTGCACCTGTTCGTGAGTTCTCTTCTTTATGCATGTCAACTTTCCACAACTCCTTAACCTACATGAACTGTTTGCTTGTTTAACAACTTTGTCATATTATTGGTCTTCACATGAGAGGGGGTTCAATTTTACTTATGGTCCAAGTGTTCTTCAACATATTAAACATGTTGAACATGTAGCTGCGTGCATAGTCTATTTCAATCAAAATAACAAATTTGTACAATCTAGTAGACTGTGACCGAATACTTCTACTAAATGCGGTTTACCATAATATTATTTGGCTTGTGTAAATATCCTATAAGAATTTGTCCAACGATTTAATTAATAACTTCATGTAAACTTTGTTTTCATCTGTCATAATTCAAGCAATTAGGATCTTAAAAATGTTGAAGAGCCTCTCAATGTAAGATTCTATTTCATTAAAAAAAATAAAAATTAAGTTGTTGGTACATGTCAATACTATCAACAAATAAAATGGAAGTAATTGCAAATCAGAGAAGACTAAGATAGTTGATAGTTATACACGGGGTGTCGGGGTGTCAAAATGAGGATATTCGTGATCTCACAAATTCCCAAAATGCCCCTAGTGCCGCCATTTCTGGTGAAGTAGCCATCTCTCTCTCTCTCTCTCTGTGCCTTTCCGCGCATGTATAGAGGAGCACGTATTGCGTCAAGTTCTGTCCCCGTTGACCGTAATTAAGGAAGTGCTACCTTTGACCATTTTTGTATGGCTAAAGGATACAAATCTCGTTGCTAATTGATGAGATCCAACTCATAAGTTAGAAGGAATTTATGATTTGAGTGAGAGCGTAAATAATAATGATTTGATGTATGTAATTGTATACATAAGAGGCAATCGAATTTCAAACAACATCAAATTTACTGAATTTTCTTTGGAAAAATTACAAATACCATTCTCCACTTCACACTTCATATGAATTATCCTCGCATTTCAAACCCTACCACCACCGACATCACTTTTAACGGTGGACTTCATATTGTATCTCCACCCATACATAATTTATCAAGTTGCGATTTTCTTTTCCAAATTACCCCATCCTCAACTTAAGACATCAAGTGTGCATGAGGGAAAATAAATCTTTCTAGATTAGTGAGATGTAGAACGTAAATTTTGAAATGGATAGATGGCATTTAATACGAAGATAAAATTAAAGATGACTTCCGCTGTCATCTCATTTTTTTAACGCATGGATACGAAGTTTTCTTGAATTTTTTATTACCCCCACAACCAACACCCCCCCCCCGGCGAAAAAAAAAAAAAGGAAGTTTCCTAATATATTTGGCTTATGATGTGACAGCACCATGGTATTATGTTTTGTCCAAAACCAGAAACAGCCAGGAAGTCAAAATTCAATGAGATCTGATTACAAAAGTTCAACCAATCTCTGTGTAGTCAAAATGGCATTCTCTTTGGGAAAATGTCGTTTTCGATGATTCTCGTTGAATTCCGGTTCTCATCTTCGAAGTTTCCCATCGCTGGTGGTTCAGGGGATTGACGGTTGCGCCTTAAGCTTTTTGTGGAATTTTTTTAATGAAAGTGCATTTTGTCCATATGTATCGTGGGAATGTTCAAATCAGTAAGAAATGTTCGACTATTTACATTGATGAATAATGCAAACAAGTTAAAGCTAAAACCCAAGTTTTACTTTTTTCTGTCTCCCTCATCTCTTCTATGTACATGTGTGCGCAGTGCTCATGTGGATCGAACCATGGACCTGGTAATCTTTCGCCCCACCCCACAAATCCTTTTCCAGCAGGGCTGGATGCTTGTTGGCAAAAGAATCCCAAGTTGAGTAGTTCAAATATGAGATGGTTTTTCAATAGATGAGAGAAATTGAGTCAATTCAGCCCCATAAGTCTATTGAACACACAAGACTGTTCTTTAAGCACTAAGCCAATTCAAAAAGGCAATAGGGTTAAATGTGTGCTAATTTCACCTTTTAGCTAAATAGGGGGAATACCAAGTAGATTAGTATTAAAAGTTAATATTTTCACGAATATTATCCAAAAAGTCATAAATGTATTTTATGGTGGCTTATTCAGTCATAAACCTTTCGATAAATTGCTAATTCAATCCTAAAATTTCAATTGTGCCAACTTAGTTCTAAACATTTTAACGATTTGCCAAACTAATCCTAAACCTTTTTAAAAAGTTACCAATTTAGTCATTCTAGCTTATTTTACTGATGTGATGATCTAGTTAGCATTGGCCGGCTGTCCTACGTGACACAGCCTGCGTTGATGTGAATAATATCTTTAAAAATATTCCAAACTTTTTTATTGAACATTTTATTTTCTTACTTTTCCTTTATTTCCTCTTTTTACCAAAAAAAAAGAAAAAAGAAAGAAAACAAACATAGGGCCAGTGACCCCTCTCCCCCCCAACCCTTGGGTGAGGGCTTGCGAATCCTCGCTATGGCTAGCGAGGGAATCACGAGCTCTCAACCAAGCCATCGCAAGCCAAGGCATTGCAGTACCCTCGCAGGCCGTAGTAAGGGTTGTGACCCTTGCCTAGGGGCCAACAACTTGTCGGCCCTTGCTCAATGACTAGCGGAATTGCTAGCTTTGTTTTTTTTTTTTTTTTATGAGAAAGAGGGAAAAAAGAAAAGAAAGAAAAGAAAAAAGAATAAAACATTGTCTACGTTAACGTTGGTCGCACCATATAACACATTTGGCACTAATTGGACCTCCACATAATTGATTTCCAACTAAAATTAACCGAAATGACTATATTGACAATTCTTTAAAAGGTTTAGGACTAGTTTGGCAAATCATTAAAATGTTTAGGATTAAATTGACACAATTGAAAGTTTTATGACTAAATTGGTAAGTTGTTAAAAGATTTAGAATTGAATTAGCAAAATTGAAAGTTATACGATTGAATTGGGCTATAGAATAGGTTTAGGGTTTTTTGGGCAATTTTCCCTGATATTTCCATGTTAATCGCGTGCTTCTTCTTTTGACCTTCCTTAACAAGACAAATTCTATACCGATGGGAGTGAACCGGACGTAATTCCAAGCTCCAATATATTTGGCCGCCACATGCTGGGGTGGTGGCTCAGAATCAGATTTCTTCCAATCAGAGTCCCTTTTAGTGCAGCGCTCAAAAGAAAATACAGCTCTAATTAATGTATGAGTGCTCAATCTCTCGGGTTATTGGCGAAGAAATTACTTGAGTATGGCCATCAAATTGGACATTCTTTTTATTATCTTTTATAGGTTAGCTGGATTGACTTCGAGGCTTCGATTAAATAACCACGAAATGTCAAGCTTTATGTTTCTAAGTTGAATTTGTCCTCCTCAGTTACGGGTAAAGACGGTATGTGTGCCATAATTATCATACGGGGTCCATTTTGTTATCAAATTTTCAAACAATCATTTACATGCTACAACCTTCAAAGAGTGACCATTGGAGTAACTTCGGTTAACTGTACTTCCATAATTTTTCATTTTAAAGAGATTTAGAATTGAATTGCATTTGGCCTGAGATGTCAGGGGCATACTTATCCCTAGAGTAAGAGCACTAAACTCTTATGTACATAATGTGATCAAATTCTTAAAGTTGACACAATTGAATCTTAAACTTTTAGTAGTTTAATATAAAAATCTGCCTATAGGAAAGTTGCGGTTTGACACATAAGCAGTTCTTCGAGATTGTTGGTTAGAAGGGCTTGATTACACTCAAGAAAAATATATATATAATAGCACCGACTCAAATATATAAAACTCATTTAAAACTATAAACGAAACATTTTGCCATGCCACCTTTAATGGTAAGCTATTAGCTACATATAAAATGAACAATAACTGATTATGAACTTTCGGCTTGTATGACCGATGAGATGTATAGAGAAGATCCTCCAATAAATCTAATAGGCAAAATTCTTTGGAGAAGTCACTTTTGAAAGCAGTTAACACAGACCATTCAAATTAAACTTATGTGAACTCCATTCATTCAATTTAATAGATGAATTAGTGAGGATGGTAATGCTTTCATGGTTATAAATAGCCATACAATTATAAGTCCATTACCATCAACTCTCCGAAATCAAACCTGTCCTTACTCCATTCGTAGCCAAAACAAATTGAGTCCTATCTCAATTTCATCATCTCTCTCCTAAATAAAACCCAACTAGTCCTGACCAATCTTTCATTTTGCAGCTTCATCTTCTTCATTACCATTCTTTATTAAATTTTCTTGTTTATCAGATATGGCAATATTGCCCCAAGCGATAGGAAACTGCTCTCTTATTATCTTTGCACTGATGATCTCTCATGAAATTCTCTTCATAGATGGAAGGCCAATGAATCCTCCCATAGCTCATAATGCCAATTCCCTTAAAGAAAACAACCAAATCAGTTCAGCGAAGCTCATAAGCAGAAAAATCGATGTGCCACAAAAGATTGCAGAGAAAGGAGAAGTATTGTCGCAGGGTTTTGGCCTTGACGATTCAACAACTGCTGGTGTGGATGATTTTCGTCCCACAACGCTGGGAAACAGTCAGAGGGTCGGCCATTCTTTTCCTCGAGGAAGGGATGTCAAATCAGTAGAAATGAATGGAGGTGATAGGCACGTTGTTGCCGTGTCAAGAAACGACTTCCGACCCACGGAGCCCGGTCATAGCCCTGGTGTTGGCCATTCTTTCGAAGACAAGGCTACAGCAGAGCCAAATTCATAGTGATTTGGGGTTCATACAAGTAAAGGCTTGTTCTTCATTTGGATGGATGGTCCGTAAAGTTGTTTCATCAAGTAGTTTAGGCTCAAATCCTTTTATTAGTTAATATGGGATCTGTGCTGTTCCTCTGTCATGGAGAATTAAATGACAATGATTTATGTATCTGTTGTCAAGTGCATGTGTAAGATCATTGTCCGGAGACGCAGTACAGATGTTGTAATCTCTCTTTCACGCGCGCGCAGCCGACTTCATGTCAGCTTAGTGCACTCTAAAAAACGCACTCTCTTAGGTGCATCCACATGTACCAATTCATTTTTAAAGATTAGAATCGTTCTAATTCAATAATAAATCTTTTTAACTTTTACTAATTGAGTCTATCCATTTAATTTTGATAAAAAAATGCTAACGTAGACGTCAACCATCCTATATGACACAATCAGTGCTAACACAAACATTTATAATTTTTTTTTTATTGTTTTTTTGATTTTTTTTTGTTTCTTTTTGTTTGTTTTTTTTATTACTGGCTGGCACCAACCCTTGTTAGGGTTGGCAAGGGATCTAGGGAGGGGCCATGATGCCCTCACTTTAGTAGGCGAGAATGTCATGGCCCTCGCCTAGACCCTTGCCAACCATAACAAAGGGCCGCGACATCCTTGCCGACCATAGTGAGGGCTCGCAAGCCCTTACTCAATGCCGGCGAGGTTTAGCCAGCAACTCTTGCCAACTTTCAGTCTAGAAAAGTAAATAAAAGAAAAAGAAAACGAAGAAGGCCAAAAAAAATCAAAATATAATTAAATAATGTCCACGTTATCGTTGGTTGTATCAATGATTTTTTGTCAAAATTGATTGAATGGGCTCAATCAGCAAATGTAAAAAAGTGTAGTACTAAATTGACGCAATTAAAAGATTTAGAATTGAATTACACGAGTGTAATAAATCTAAGGCATTTTTATAATTCTCCCCACACATATTAAGGATCTAGGCAAACTTAAATGAAATGGACTTTTAAGCAATGGATTGGAGCTCTCTTAAGAACACTGTCTTCTTGGAGGATGGATGAGCGGTCGAGATGCATTTGTGGGCGGTACTCCATATCATAATCAAATAAATTGAGTAAATTTAATCCCTAACTTGAGCAAAACTCATTTGGATACTTAAAATGACCAATGATGGTTCCATTCCTTCAAATTTCACACAAGACATCTTCACAAATGCTTTTCTAATTAACCTGAAAAGAGAATGCTCATTGCGTGATCCCTGTTAAATTGTTCAAATTATTTCTTCCTCACTTCATCGTTAGGGCATGCCGTGTTACTATGTCAAAATTTTGTTATTTTCAAAGACATAACTACAAGTTAGAGAAAAGGCAAGAATGACTATACCAATTTATTTAAGAGGGCCGCACCCTGAGCGGATTTGTATGAAGGAAGCCCGGACGGTATATGCCAAAAACTCTATGACTTTCGGCATGCGTAGGCTGGCTTTCCACATAAGAGTGATGCGCATCATCATTTGTATTGAGAAGGTAAAGAATGGATTTGAAGAGATTTAAACAAAAGATCTCCCACTAAGATTTCATATTAAACTTTTAGATAAAGGCATTAGGTGATATTTACATATTTGAGCAAAACTATATTTCAAAGATGGTCTAGGCACATACATGTCTCGTTGACGTTTCAATATATTTCAGAGTATTGCCTCTCATTAAAGGTTCTTTACACATTTGCCATTCTTTATTTGTGAGACACAGCAAATTAATTAGGACTGTTGATAAGGGTCTCAACCATCAATATGACGTTAAATAGTCATTTGCAATACAACCTTAATTAAATGGCTGAAAGGGTAGTTCAGACATTTGCATTTGGAGTACGTCTTGTAATCAATCATAATATAGTTGTATATGTACAAAGAAAGGCTAATATTATCATGGCAAAAATAAATTTGTGCATGCACGCACGTGCCCATCAAGGTCATAAGTAGAAATGAGATATCTGTGCAGATGGTTCAAATCTAGAGAAGTTTCTAAGCAGTTTGTAGGATTCGAATCGGTGACTTTTAATATTTGAAAGTAAAAAATCTCTAATGACGCAGCCAATTACGTCAATTGTGAGAGATTAAATTTTTTAAAATTTTTGCGAAATACTAAAGAGAACATTTAAGAAAAGGTTTCAAATTGGGGCGAACGGACAAAAGTTCGCTGGTTTATGGACCGTTAACAGTGGAGGAAAAAGTTGGGAGTTTGATAACATGAGGAGCCCAACCACTTTTTAAAGGTTTAGTTTCCGTGGAGCAGAGGGAACAGGAAATATTCCACACCGCACGTTCATCGGTGACGGAAGGCACATGGAAGCACAGGGCCAGGGGCGCAGCAAAAAATAGCTTAGTGCCCTAAATTTTAATTCTTAAAAACTAGAGAATGCGCATATTCCTGTGGAATCTGTCAATTGATTCTTATATCGGCCAAAGAATTGCTGGAGATCTTTGTTCGTATTCAGGGGCAAAAGCCGCCAGCCGCCATGTGCGACGGCTGGATCCTGCGGGAGTCTTGCGTCCGGTAGCTGTCAACATATCTAAATTCCGGGAAATGTGTTCTCTGTCAGTACTTTCTTCAAGTAAAGTTATTTTTTGTATTAAACAAAGTTATATTCGGCTTTTTTCCAGTCACTTACTTCTGCAAGTTGACATAGACAGCGACAATCACTATGGAAAAGTAGAACATTCGGCAGAAAACCAAGGGGTCAAAGTTTGTCCATGTGCTGCTCTGGGATTCAACTCTAAAAGTTCCAGTTGTTGCAGCTGAGGCCCCATGCTTAAAAGCTGCCATGGACGCACAGTGTGGTTATATTTAGTTTTGATAGAATAAAAAATCCCAAATCATAGCCACCGGACTCGATTTCACATGGGTCAAGTAAAAAAAGTTTGTGAAAGATCACTTACGTTGATGACCATTTGGCGGTGGCTTGTACTTAAGAATCAAATAATCAATTTTTTTGCATTGAGTTGGAGACTAGGGGTGCTTTAATCTCTCCCTTTTAGAAAAAAAAAAATCCTAATTAGTATCAACTCAGGATTTTGGACCACACTTAGCAAATAGGATTCTTGAAATGATTGTCACTATATAGCATGCTCGTATCAAATGGATTTAAAAGGTGGCTTTCACAATGTATTATTTTGTCATGCAAATTGTCATTATTGTTGGCGTGCTACTTTGATAGTACTTATAATAAGTTGGGTCTCAAACTAAGTACTTAAATATGACTGGGGAAGGTCATGACTATTTGGATATGAGTTGAACTTATGAATCAAACAACAAACGCTGTCTTATCTGAAATGTGAGGCTTAAGGTGCTACGAGTATCCTTGTTGAAGGGAATCCTTGTGTAAATCCGATCCTTTGCGAACCTAGTCCATATCACTTGTTGATGATAGTCAATCCCACACAAATTTCTTATGATCTACCCAATGTGATTATTTATGCATTGTCTTAGTATACATATACGGGGACCTCTCTTTTTATGAGGTAGTTATTGTGCCTTGAAAGCGAAAGCTCGGACAGTTTAGTTCCTGGCAAATCCTTTTTGTCCTTCTCGGGAAGTGGGAATTCAGCGAGAATCCCCCAGCCTCACATTCTGGGATCACGTGTGAAGAGCTCTCAAGTACCAGCTTGCTATATCTTTACATGAACTAATTGATTTTTTATTAAACAGAAAAGGAAGGCCAGCGTGGCCTCAAGAACAAGCTTTCTAGTGGCTTTTCTCCAAACTAATAATTTAAAAAAGAAAAGAAAAGAAGAACAAAAAGTGAAGACCAGACCTAACTAATAATTAAATAAAAAAAAAGAAGAACAAAAAGTGAAGACCAGACCTATAGCCTGGGAAGCACTAATACTCTCCTAGAGCCTTCATGTACACTCTCTAACACTCGAAAATTCGGCACCCGATACTCGAGTATGAATTCTGACATGCAAGTTTCCGATATATGAGATCAATTTTAAAAATTTTCAATAAATGAAAGGTCAAAATATGTATTTGTGAAAAAACAATAATAAAAATAATAAATGGAGAAAGAAAAAAAATCTAATCTTGTTTTCTCTTTTGACTATTACTTACCATGATAAAAAATTCACCTTCTAGTTTTTTTCTCTTCTCTATAACACATCTGATACGCAAGTCTAGAATGCGAATTACTTGTTTTTTCCTCCAAATTTTATATATTATTAGAATGGAGTTGAATTTGTCAAATTGAAGTAATGAATGATATTAATAAATGGTGGATTAATTTTTTAATGTAAATTCATTATGGGCTTTTATTATTATTTATTCATTTGTGAATTTGACTAAAATTAATATGATAATTTATTATGTATATAAAAATTATACATTTAATAAAATACGTATCTCAACGTGTCGAAATTCTTTATTTTTTTAGAAATAACGTGTCGGCGTGTTGTGTTGTGTCGCATGACGTGTGTCAGTGTCGGTGTTACTTAGCCTATAACATCCATTAAAAACCCTCTATCTATGTTTAGGAGCTTCAAACATTCTTGTAGCTTAATTAAGTTTCAAGTAAAGTACCCATCACCAAGTAGAAGTTAGTGAAAAATAACACAATCAATCTTAAACCTATTGAACGGATAACAATTTGGTTTTAAATTTTGAAATTTTGTCAAATTACTGCAAAACCCTTTAACGAAATTCTAATATAGTCCTTATTGTCAATTTTTGCTGGATATTACTAACGTGAAAATCCAATTGTCACTGGTCATCTTACATGATGCATCGCCATGTCATCAATTATCAACGAAAATTGATCGAAAAGATTATAAAAGGTTTATAACTAAATTGATAAAATTAAAAAGTTTAAGAATGAAACTGGGAAGATGATACTACAAGTACCATAATTTTCATATGGCACTTGGTGCCAATTTTTTTTCCTAAATTACTTAAGTGTCATTTTTGAAAAAAGAAATGACCACTTAACCTCCAACTTACTGCTTCAATCTTCATGAAGGGGAGGGTTTGAATTAGATCTCTCCCTCCTTTTCCTTTTTCCTTTTTCTTTGGTTGATTTGGTTTTTTGTTATCTTTTTCTTGCTTTCCGCTTGTTTTGTGAAGCTTTTCTCTTCTGATCTAGTCTAGATCTAGAAGCTTCTCTCTTTTGTTTTGAGGAGATTTCTATCCCAATCTAGTTTAGATTTACGGATTTTGTGCATATAATTTTAGGATTTTGCTCTCCTTAGATTTTGTTGGTGTATAAGTCTAATTTTGAAGGAGATCAGAGGAGTCTCATCAAGAATTCACTTTCACAAGTATCAGATTTATGCTTGTTCAACCTTGTTTCTCCAAATGCCAATGGTGTTGGAGATGTTGCACCTAGGCATGCACCGCCAAAAGGCAAAGTCTTATTAATAAATGGAGGTCTTAGTGTGTGCTCGTTACTAAAGATAAATTTGGTGATCAATGCTGATTTTGGTTTAAAGAAATCTTATATTTGCTCTTTGAGCTAGTGACTCCTAACCTTATTCTTACAATTCCTCTTGTTATCAAGAGCTTCTTCTTCTTTTTTTTTTTTTTTTTTTTGAAGTGTCTCGAATTTGTCTTAATTTTCAGTTGGATTGTAATGTTTCTCCTTTATAATTTTGTGGATAAATATTTGAAATGTTACTTTGACCAAAAAAGAAAAAAAAGAAAGAAAGAAAAGTTGTGGCCCTAATGTGGGATATAAAAAATTTGACATGGCAATGTTTCATCATTTTTTTGGATTGATGTGGCTCACCAACAACCTAACTCAACAACCCTAAGCAATGTCGTTTAGCATGGTTTCCCCCCATTTAAAACCCTAATTTGGCCCAATCAACCAAATGTACAATTTATTATAGTCAATGGTTCATTCTGGTTCTACTGAAGAGGATGATGTGATGGATTGATTTGACAATGATGAAATGAAGTTGGATTCAAGAATTCAAAAGTTTCCCTTCATGCATCAAAGAGGTAGTATGATCAATCAAGGGATAGTGATACAGCTGTGAGAGGCAAAACACTGACCGGATAATAAACTCATGTTAACTTCATTTGAGCATTTTATCAAACAGGTAGTGAGCAATCGGTTTAAGTTCATAATTTCAATCTCAAACATCGATTCTCTGCTATCTTCTTTCCAAATAATAAAAAATAAAAAAGAATTAAATAGAAAACATTAAAAAAATCAAAGAAATCAGCCTAAACCAATCGATTCTACTCCTAAGTAGAGACAAGTGCATTTCGGCATCTCTCTCATCATTAGAACAAGGAAAAAGTAAGCAGAAGTATTACCTTGTTAACTGATCAAAAGCCTCTGTTTGGTGATTAGAGTCTCCAGGAAGTGATGACAGGTAGAATCAATAGTGGTGGAGGGAACCTTTGATTGAAATTTGACCACATCAATGCTCTCAAATGTGAAATAAGGGGAAACAGAGTAAGGCAGAGCAATCTTGGTACTATTCCAAAAATGATACCAACAACAATGAACGGCAGTAGGGACAATCCAAATCAAAGTCTATAGGTGATCGTCAAGCTTTTCAAAACTTTCGTTCACAAAATGGGGAGTGGTGAGCATAGCAAGAAGCAATATAGACAACTCTATTCTAAGATCTCCAACTTGCAATCTTGTTAAGCAAATGACATATCATATTTAAAAGCTCTATTGCAAGGACATGCATGACATGAGTGAAGTTCAAAAAACCAGTCCAATGGAGAACAACATCGGCAAGAAACAAAGGAGCTAGAGAGACGGAGTATGACATCCTGAATTTTTCAGTTCTTCTTTCAATTAACTTAATCGGGCTTTTCATTGACATGCCTATAGTGCTATTTTCAGAGCTGATAACTCCTGAGATAACTAGACTCTATGGGGAAGTCATTAAGGGATTTTAATGCAATAAGACTTGAGAATTCGACCAGAAATCGACTACTCGACCGTGTTCATCTGCAGAGATCATTACGACACAGTTAAAAGTTGGTTAGAGATTAGAGATAGGTCGATTTGATAGAGATGTGTGGCCAAACGTGGGTGATTCCATTAAATTACAAAATTCTCGTCAACCGGCACTAAACTGATTTTTCTGTTGTTTTGGTACCTTGTGCCCGTATTTGAATCATCGAGATTTTCACGACAACCAAGAGTCGCTAGTAAGTCGAAGAGATTCATTGTGGCTCGAAGAAAATTGACCACGGGTCATTTGCACTAAAAATTTCTAAAAGCTACTCGGTAGCCTAGGTAACGCTAAAAACGCGCCAGATTGAAATTAATCGTGAAGTTGAATCCGATTTTAGAAATTGAAAGTTCTGCCATGTCACAAATCATTTTAGGAACGTCGACTTGCTTTTCAAATATTTTTCTGCAAACTGAGACTTTTTTGGAAAAAGTCGAGGTAAGGTCGCTTTTGTCCAAAAAATTCAGAGGACCGTTTTTCATCACAAAATTGGGATGCAAGTAGGATTGATTGGTGAGGAAAAATACCAATTTGATCATTGGTTTGATAATGGAATTTAAAGAGGCAGAATTGAGTTGGATCAAGTGTGGATTGAAGTCCAATTGGAAGGAAAAAGTGTGAAATTCATAGCACCCTCATGGACCCAACTTGATGACCTCTTCAAGGCTTCTAGAAGAAGCAAATGGGCTGGAAGTGACTGAGGAGTACAGCTGGGATTGGTGGGGACCAAGAAGGGGACCAAGAAGATGAGAAGGAAGGCCAAGAGGACCCACCAAAGCCAAGCTTGTCCCCTTGCGAAATCTCCATTGCTACCTTGAGAACTTCAAAAATCTCTAGAGAAGAACCAGTAACCCCTTTTGCCCGTCGAAGCCCGCCGGAACCCCCCGCCCTGCCGTTCGCCGTCACGCACCCCCGCGGGCCTCGTCGCTCGTAACACCTCACCACCTCGCCTCCAGTCATGCCCAGCAACCGTTCCTTGTCTCCTCTAGTTGTCATGGAAGCTACCGGAGCTCCCACTGTCGCCGTGTGCCACCGCCCTTACCTGCCTAGACCGCTATAGCCCTCCCTCGCTGTTTGCTCGCTCAACAGGCCACCGGTGCAACTTCTACAGCCCCCAGCCAGCACTGAATAAAGTGGGTTTCTAGCCTTGGTTTTGGCTCGCTTTGGCCCATTTCCAAACCCCGTTTGGTGAGCCCGCTTTGGAGTATCTCGAGCCTTGCCGCGTCCTTATCATTTTGATCCGAGCGGATCATTAAACAAGTGAGTTTAACTCACTAATCCTTGCTTAGTAAGTTAATGATGCTTAAAGGTTGATTAGTTTAGACTAAGCATGGATTAGGTGGATAGTTAGATTAGATTAGTAATTTAATTAATTGTTATTGCATGTTAGGTGGTTAGAGTAATGTAGTTAGAGCCTAGACAAGCTCTAGTATCTAACTAGAGCAATTCGGAAATTTTTCGGGCTCGTCTCAGCTTTCAATTAGGCTTTAAGGACCTAAGTTCTATTTATTGGCATTTATTAATTAATTTTCGTAATTATTTAATTAATTAATTATTTTTCAGAAATTAGACCTGGATAGCCAGTGTTCGGAATTTCATGCTGATTGCAATAGCGTGATCTGTTTATTTAATTGATTGTTATTTTGTACAAATTGAGTGTGATTGGTGTTTGTGGATAATTATCCCAAAAATTAATTAATTTCAGTAATTAATTGGAAAATCATCAGCGGTCGGTTTATAGTGCTAAAAATGAATTTGTGGACTATTGAAATTAGTAGGATTTTTAAGTGAGAAAAATATTGTATTTTGGCTAAGGCCAACCGTGTACCCACGCATGAATATTTTTATCGGGTATGATGAAAATAGCAAAATTGTTAGATAATCAAGGTGGTACTTCATATCGGCCTGCGGGCCATGTGACAGCTTTTGGCGAGCATATTCAGTATACTATAGCAGTATACATGGCAGCTTCTAGTGAGCATAAATAGTATGCTATATTGGTATTTGAGGCAGCTTCTAGTGAGCAAAAATAGTATACTATATCAGTTTATCTAGTAGTTTCTAGTGAGCTATACTATCTATTTTCAGCTTAGAGTAAGCTGTCCACAAGGTGGTCGGACTATATAGATATTATTGATTGAGATGACCGGGGAATGGTCTTGCTGATATGTAATCGACTGAGTCGGTTGATTGATGATTCGATCTGTCTTGATGTGTTGAAATGATTTGTTGAAAATGTCAATTGTACTAACTTGTAGGAAGGAATAGAGGCAAATGTAAGACCTCCGACTTGTGTTTGTGCTTAGGCAGCCCTCATAGTGTATTTTCTTCCTAGTCAAGTCTTAGGGAGTAGAACTCGCTGAGACGTCGTCTCACCCCGTTGTAGGATAACATTTCAGGTCCATAGATAGCAGCTCATGAGTGTTTTTGGATGACCTAAGAAGATTACAGAGCATACATCTTATATTTTGTTGCATGGGAGCCCTAAGGGTTGGACCTATGAGCTAGTAAGGTCTATAGTCTGGGTCGATGCGGGTCTCACCCTAAAGGTGCCCCACCAATACAAATCATGGTATCGCTAGGCATAGGATGGCTAGAGAGAGGGTCCCATACCGGAGTCTAAGATACCTCTGTATGTTTTGGAGGTCGCTTTTGGAAAGGGCACAGCAGATCCTCCTTAAGGCTCGATCATAGACGCGGTGGACCCGAATTTTGAATACCAGAGTCTCCGGTGCAGTTTGTTGATTGCTCCAGTTGAAGTGTGGAGGATGATGGAGAAGGGGATGAGGACGCGTAGTTGCTAAAATCCCCCCTGTTTTGTAAACTTGTGAATAGAGTGGTTTGTATTGTGTATATATATGACTCGGGTTGTTATATGTATATATATAAGTGTGATGTTGGTTTTCAAAATTATGGCCCTACTTTTCTATCTCATTGAATTGTTGTTTGGGGATTATTTTTCTACTTCTGCATGTGCATTAAAATGAATGGATCGGCGATGCGTCCTGGGACGTCGCTATTTAGTCGACCTAGTTAGGATGGGCATGCGCTCGGAGGATCGGAGCGTGACATCCCCGTTTAGTGGTATTAGAGCATGGTTTAGGATTGGAGTGATAAGGTGCGATGGTTTATGAGATAGCTAGTAGGAAAGGCCTTTAAATTCATGCTGGTGCATGCTTGTGATAGCTGGATGGTAGAATTGTTTGTTGTGTGAATCACTCGGTTTCTACTTCTGTTTGCAATTGGAAACAAGTTTCAGTAGAAAGAATTGAGCAATGAGTGATCAGGAGCTGAGGACTCCTAGTAAGAGAATCATTAGACTTGCAACTCAGGGTAGGACGCCGACGAGGGTCGCTACCCAAGGAGGCAGAGGTAAGGCGTTAGCACAAACTAGCGCTAGTGGGGTAGCACCATCTCCCGTTGGTGCTGGAGTCATAGCCTCAGGTGATCCAAGAATAGTCGGGATCACACAAGCTTTGGATGCTATGAGAGAGATGATGGGGCATCAAGCCCAGAACCAAGATGCCGCCTTTATTGTCGCCATTGTAGCCGCCGCTGCTACCACTGCCAATGCTGTTGCTGCTGCTGCACCTGCCGCCATACCTGCTGAGGTTCCGCCAGGGATCATGGTCGCTGGAAGACCGATTCATAAATTTTTGGAACAGTTTTAGAAATTAAATCCACTGATGTTTTCTAGGGCAGGAGACCTCGAGGCCGCAGCTTTTGGGATTCAAGGATTGGAGAAGACATTTGCACTATTGATGTGCATTAAGACTGAGAAGGTAGTCCTTGCAACCTACCAGCTACAGGGAGTCACGAGCACTTGGTGCAGAACGACCCAAGGAGCGGTATTTCCTGAAGGTGTCGCCCTGGAGTGGAACGCCTTCGTTGAGGTCTTCAACGGTAAATACTTTTCTAAGATTGCTAGAGAGGTGAAGATGGCAAAGTTCCAATGCCTTCACCAAGGCTCCATGATTGTAGATCAATATGAGGTGAAGTTCGCTGAACTATCGCAATACGCTCCTGAACTAGTTGAGAATCTAGCAAACTGAGTGAGAAGACTTAGAGACGGACTCAGGCTAGAGTTGAGGAGTCCGCTGATACTACTCAATTTGAGAAATTACAACAACCTATACGAGTGGGTCTAGATGATCGAGAGAGATCAGAATGAAAGAGCCACCACATTTGGATCGCGGTTTGGATCGAGTAGGGAAGGGATCCGACATGGGAAGAGGCCCATGATCGGGGGAAGATTTCAAGTTCTGCTCAACAGGAAGGGTGGAGTTGGTAAGTCTGGACCTAGTCAGGGTGGGGCGTGTCGCTTCTGTGGAAGCCGACATGGTACAACCCCATGGCTTCGAAGGACGGGTGCTTGTTATGAGTGTGGCCAATAGGGTCACTTAGCTAAAGATTGTCCTAGGCGACCAAGAGGACAACCGCAGTTACTATTGCCACTGTAGATGGGACAAATCAGAGGGTATGCACCTCAGAATGCATCGCAACGAGGATAGCTTAAACCCCCAGCTCAGAGAACGGTGTATGCCATCACTCAAGGTCAGGCAGAGGATGCGCTTGATGTGATTACAGGTTTGGTTTCATTGAACGACCATCCTGGTTATACTTTATTCGACCCTGGAGAAACTCACCCTTTTATTGCCAAGCAGTATGTTAAGCTGATAGGATTAAGTCCAGTATTATTGGAGTCAGTAGTTAGCATATCTACATCGTTGAAGGATAAGGTGTTAGCTACTTTGGGTTGTTCTAGTTGCAAGTTAGTGATTGGTGAGTGAGAGGGGAAAATAGACTTATTAGTCCTAGTCATGTATGACTTTGATTTGATAATTGGCATGGACTGGCTCACCAAGCAATGAGCTAAGATGGACTACTATTGCAAAGCGATTCAGTTGACCCGTTAGAGGGTAAAAGTTTTGAGTTCGTTGGGAGTCAAGGAGGACCCTCGATCACCTCAATCTCGTCACCTGAGGCAACCCATTTGTTAAACGAGGGTTGTCAAGGTTACCTGGCAACTGTCATGGATACGATAGTTGAGGAGTTGAAGATGGAAGACATTGCAGTGGTATGAGAATTTCCAGATGTATTCCTGAAGGAATTGCTAGGTTTGCCACTAGAAAGAGAAATCGAGTTTGTGATTGAGTTAGCACTCGGGATAAAGCCAATCTCTAAGGCTCCTTACCGGATGGCGTTGTCAGAGTTGAAGGAATTGAAGGTGCAGATGCAAGAATTGTTAGATAAGGGATTCATTCGTCCCAGTGCATCACCTTAAGGAGCACTAGTTCTGTTTGTGAAGAAGAAAGATGGTTCGTTGCGCATGTGCATCGATTATCGTCAACTCAATCAAGTGACGATCAAGAACAAGTATCCACTCTCGAGGATCGATGACTTGTTCGATCAGTTGCAAGGAGCGTCGATGTTTTCAAAGATCGACTTAAGGATAAGATATCATCAACTGAGGATTAGGAAGGAGGACATTCCAAAGTCAGCATTTCGTACTCAATATGGTCATTATGAGTTCATAGTAATCCCGTTCGGGTTGATGAATGCTCCAGCTGCCTTCATGGATTTGATGAATAGAGTGTTCAAGGAATATCTAGATCAGTTCATGATCGTGTTCATCAATGATATTCTAGTGTATTCGAGGAATGATGAAGAGCATGAGAGTCATCTGAGATTGTACTGCAGACTCTGAGGGTTCATCAGTTGTACGCTAACTTTAACAAGTGCGAGTTTTGGTTGACTCGTGTTGCTTTCTTAGGTCATGTGATTTCAGGCGAAGGAATTTCTGTGGACTCGTCCAAGATTGAAGCAGTGATCAATTGGCCGAGACCAACTACCATGATAGAGATCATAAGTTTTCTGGGTTTGGCAAGTTATTACAGACGATTTGTGGAAGGGTTCTTAGCATTAGCATCGCTGTTGACTAGACTCTTGAAGAAAGAAGAAAAGTTCGTGTGGACAAACAAGTGCAAGTTTAATTTCCAAGAGCTTAAGCAGAAGCTGACTACCGTACTTGTGCTGACCATTCCATCTAGTCCTAGAGGATACGAGATCTATAGTGATGCATCGTTCAGAAGATTGGGTTGCGTGTTGATGCAACATGGTAGGGTTGTTGCATACGCCTCTCGTCAGTTGATGCCTCATGAACAGAACTACCTGACGCATGACTTAGAACTCGCGGCGATTATTTTCGCTCTGAAGATTTGGAGACATTATTTGTGTGGAGAAAGATTTCAGATCTTGATGAACCATCAAAGTCTCAAGTACCTATTCTCTCAGAAAGGGTTGAATATGAGACAGTGTCGCTGGATGGATCTTTTAAAGGACTACGATTGTGATTTTCAATATCACCTCGGGAAGGCAAATAAGGTCGCCGACGCTTTGAGCTGGAAGTCTTTAGTCGCTCATCTGCTGGTGAAAGAGTGGAATTTAATTAAGAGAGCTCGAGATTCGGTGTTCAAATTTGACGTTGGCCACCTTTCGAATCTTATAGCCACCCTCAGAATTGAGCCGGATGTGCAGATTAGGATCAAGCTACTTCAGCCGACAAACCAAGATGTTCAGAAGATTTTACAAGAGGACACAAAGAAAAGAAATGCTGACTTTCAGATTTCTGAGGACGGAACACTGAGGTTCCAAGGACGTTTGGTTGTACCTGGCGATGTAGAACTTAGAGAGGATATCTTGTCAGAAGCACATCGTAAAAGTTACAACATTCATCCTAGTAGTACCAAGATGTATCAGAATATGCGTCAACACTTTTGGTGGTTTGGTATGAAGGCGGACATCACCAAGCATATCGCCAAGTGTTTAACGTGTCAACTGGTCAAAGCTCAGCATTGCAAGCCGGGAGGACTTCTGCAACCTCTCGAGATCCCAAAGTGGAAGTGGGAGCACATCATGATGGATTTCATGACTAGTTTACCGAGGTGTTAGAGAGGAAATGATTCCATTTGGGTAATGGTCGATAGATTGACAAAATCGGCTCACTTCATTGTAGTACGAAAGGACCTCAGTTTGGATAGACACGCAGAGTTGTACATGTGCCAGGTAGTCCGTCTGCACGGAGTGCAAGTAACGATAACTTCAGATCGAGACCGAGGTTTACAGCTGCATTTTGGAAAAGCTTGCAGGTTGCCTTAGGAACCAAGCTGCAGTATAGTATGGCATATCATCCTCAAAAGGATGGTCAGTCTGAGAGGATAATTCAGAGGACATGCTGCGAGCTTGTGTGCTAGATTTCAAGGGAAGTTGGGAAGAACAGCTTCATTTGGTTGAGTTTGCCTACAACAACAGTTATCAGTAGAGCATTCAGATGGCTCCTTTCGAAGTGTTGTATGGCAGAGTGTGTAGAACGCCAGTTTGTTGGGATGAAGTTGGTGAAAGAAAGATTACAGGCCTAGAGTTGGTTCAGTAATCAGTGGATGCAGTTGCAGTGATCAGAGGCAGACTAAAGACCACTCAAAGAAGACAAAAGAGTTACGTAGATAAGCGTCGAAGGTCTTTGGAATTCCAAGTTGGTGATCATGTTTTTTTTTTTTTTTTTTTTTTCTGAAAGTGTCACTAATGAGGGGAACTTCGCGCTTTGGAAAGAAAGGAAAACTGAGTCCGAGGTACGTAGGTCCGTTTGAAATTCTTAAGAGCATTGGGACCCTAGTGTATCGTCTTGCGTTGCCGTCGCGATTGGCGCAAGTGTACAACAACTTTCACGTGTCGATGTTGAGGAAGTATGAGCCTGACCCGATCCACGTGCTTAATTTCGAGGAATTAGACGTGGACGACCGAGTGTTACATTGAAAGCTCGGTTTAGATCGTGGATTGAAAGGAACAAATTATGCGTACAAAGACCATTCCACTGGTCAAAGTGGTCTAAAAACACCACGGCACTAAAGGAGCAACTTGGGAGAGCGAAGAGTCGATGAGATAGTTGTACCCCCACCCTTTTGCTTAAGTGTTGTAATGGTTTAAATTTCAAGGACAAAATTTTTATAAGAGAGGAAGAGTTGTGACAGGATGGATTTTTCAGTTCTGCTTTCAATTAAATTAATCGGGCTTTTCATCAACGCGCCTATAATGCTATTCTCAGAGCTGATCACTCATGAGATAACTAGACTATCTGGAGAAGTCATTAAGGGATTTTAACGCAATAAGACTTAAGAATACGACTAGGAATCGACTACTCGACCGTGCTCATCTGCAGAGATCATTACGACATAGTTAAAAGTCGATTAAAGATTAGAGATAGGTTGGTTTGATAGAGATGTGTGGCTAAACGTGGGTGATTTTACTAAATTACAAAATTCTCATCGACCGGCACTAGACTAATTTTTCTGTCGTTTTGGTACCCTATGTCCATATTTGAATCCTCGAGATTTTCACGACAACCGAGAGTCGCCAATGTGTCGAAGAGATTCATTGTGGCTCGAAGAAAATTGACCACGGGTCATTTGCACTAAAAATTTCTAAAAGCTACCCGGTAACCTAGGTCACGCTAAAAACATGCTAGATTGAAATTAACCGCAAATTTGAATCCGATTTCAGAATTTGAAAGTTCTGCCATGTCACAAGTCATTTTAGGAACATCGACTAGCCTTCCAAAAAATTTTCTGCAAACCGAGATTTTTTGGGAAAAAATCGAGGTAGAGTCGCTTTTGTCCAGAAAATTTAGAGGACCGTTTTTTATCGTGAAATTGCGATGCAAGTAGGATTGATTGGTGAGGAAAAATACCAATTTGATCGTTGGTTCGATAATGGAATTTAAAGAGGCAGAATTGTGTTGGATCAAGTGTGGATTGAAGTCCAATTGGAAGGAAAATGTGTGAAATTCGTAGCACCCCCATGGACCCAACTTGAGGACCTCTTCAAGGCTTCTAGAAGAAGCAAATGGGCTGGAAATGGTTGAGGATTACAGCTGGGATTGGTGGGGACCAACAAGGGGACCAAGAAGATGAGAAGGAAGGCCAAGAGGACCCACCAAAGCCAAGCTTGTCCCCATGCTCCCTTTTTCTCCTCCACCGTCAACCCCTCCCCCTCCATTGCTGCCATGAGAGCTTAAAAAATCTCTAGAGAAGAAATAGCAACCCGTCTTGCCTGTTGAAGCCCGCCGGAAACCCCTGCCATCGCCATTCGCTGTCCCACGCCCCTGCGGGACTCGTCGCTTGTCGCGCATCACCACCTCGCCTCTAGTCACGCCCAGCAGCCGTTCCTCATCTCCTCTGGCTATTGTGGAAGATGCCGGAGCTCCCGCCGCCGCCATGTGCCACTGCCCTTGCTCGCTTAGACCGCTACTGCCCTCCCTCATAGTTTGCTCGCTCAACAAGCCACCGGTGCAACTTCTACAGCCCCTGACCAGCACTGAATAGAGTGGGTTTCCAGCCTTGGTTTTGGCTCACTTTGGCCCATTTCCAAACCCCGTTTGGCAAGCCCGCTTTGGAGTATCTCGAGCCTCGCCGCGTCCCCCTTCGTTTTGATTCAAGTGGATCATTAAACAAGTGAGTTTAACTCACTAAAAGTTAATGACGCTTAAGGGTTGATTAGTTTAGACTAAGCATGGATTATGTGGATAGTTAGATTAGATTATCAATTTAATTAATTGCTGTTACATGTTAGGTAGTTAAAGTAGTGTATTTAGATTATAAACAAGCTTTAGTATTTAACTAGAGTAGTTCAGAAATTTTCCGGGCTCGTCTCATCTTTCAATTAGGCTTTATGAGCCTAAGTTCTATTTATTGGCATTTATTAGTTATTTTCCATAATTATTTAATAAATTATTTATTTTACGGAAATTAGACTGGGATAGCCAGTGACCGAAATTTCGTGCTGATTACAGTGGTGTGATCTGTTTATTTAATTGACTGTTATTTTGTACAAATTGAGTGTGATTGGTGTTTGTGGATAATTATCCCAAAAATTAATTAATTTCAGTAATTAATTGAAAAATCACCGGGCGTCGATTTACAGCGCCGAAAAGGAATTTTTGGACTGTTGAAATTAGTGGGATTTTCAAGTGAGAAAAATATTTTATTTTGATTAAGACTGACCGTATACCCACACACAATTATTTTTATCGGCTATGATGAAAATAGCGAAATTGTTAGATAATTAGGGTGGTACTTCATATCGGCCTGCGGGCGATGTGACAGCATCTGGGGAGCATATTCAGTATACTATATCAGTATACGTGGGAACTTCTGGTGAGCATAAATAGTATACTATATTGGTATTTGAGGCAGCCTCTAGTAAGCATAAATAGTATACTATATCAGTTTATCTAGTAGCTTCTGGTGAGCTATACAATCTATTTTCAGCTTAGAGTAAGCTGTCGGCAAGGTGGTCAAACTGTATAGATAGTATTGATTAAGATGACCGGGGAATGGTCTTGCTGACGTGTAATCGACTAAGTCGGTTGATCAATGATTCGATCTGTCTTGATGTATTGAAATGATTTGTTGAAAATGTGAATTGTATTGACTTGCAGGAAGGAACAGAGGCCAAGGTAAGACCTTCGACTTGTGTTTGTGCTTAGGCAGCCCTCATGGCGTATTTTCTTCCTAGTCAGGTCTTAGGGGGTAGAACTCGCTGAGACGTTGTCTCACCCCATTGTGAGATAACATTTCAAGTCCATAGATGGCAGCTTATGAGTTTTTTTGGACGACCTAAGAAGATTATAGAGCAGACATCTTATATTCCGTTGCATGGGAGCCCTAAGCGCTGGACCTATGAGCTGGTAAGGTCCATAGTCTGGGTCGATGCGGGTCTCACCCACAAGGTGCCCCACCGATACAGATCATGGTATCGCTAGGCTCAGGATGGCTAGAGAGAGGGTCCCATACCGGAGTCTAAGATACCTCTATATGTTTTGGAGGTCGCTTTTGGAAAGGGCACAGCAGATCCTCCTCAAGGCTCGGTCGTAGACGCAGTGGACCCTAATTTTGAAGTACCAGAGTCTCCGATGCAGTCTGCTGAAGTCTCCAGTTGGAGTGTGGAGGATGATGAAGAGGAGGATGAGGAGCCATAGTTGCTAAAACCTCCCCTGTTTTGTAAACTTGTGAATAGAGTGGTTTGTATTGTATATATATGACTCGGGTTGTATATGTATGTATGTATGTATGTGTGTGTATATATAAGTGTGATGTTGGTTTTCAAAATTATGGCCCTACTTTTCTATCTCATTGAATTGTTGTTTGGTGATTATTTATCTGCTTCCGCATGTGCATTAAAATGAATGGGTCGGCAATGCGTCCTAGGACGTCGCTATTTAATCGACCTAGTTGCGATAGGCACCCGTTCGGAGGATCGGGGCGTGACACAGAGACCGGGTGGGAGGAACGTCGTTTGCTTAAAAAGGAGAGAGAGAGGGGCTAGAATTTCCAAATTGGCTTTTCTTTTTCATCATGAAGCCATGTAATTATAGATACTTAATTACAAATGCCAATTAGGAGTTTTGGAAAAAATTTGTTGTCGCAGACACTTAAATAATCATTTTTCCCATATTTGGCACTTAAATGATATGGCAACGAGTTATGGCATGAAAGTTATGACACTTATAGTATCATTTTCTTGAATAAAATTATATTCGTATGATAGGTTTATGATTGAATAGATAATTTCCCTAAAAAATTAGGGTCAATGGTTCCTCCCAATTCCAAAAATTTGGTCTCGAAATCAGTCCAACTTTTGTTTTGTCCAAAAAAAAAATTATAATAATAAATTATCATTACACCATTACACAATAAAAAAACATAAGTTGGTCAAGTGGTTATATGCTTGCTTTGTCCCCGTGGAGATCATGGTTCGATTCTTCGTGTGCGCAAAACCTTCTTTTTTAAGACCGGTTTCAAACTGATTCATCCCAGGAATGGGTCAGTTGTATTGATTCATCCAGGAATGCGTCGATTACACTGGTTGTCAAGTAAAATAGCAATTTCGGAACTGGAACTGGGAACCGATTGATTCTAGGTTCTCAAAATAGGGAGTTGAACTGATTCTTTCCTAGAACCGACCGATTAAAAATCGGCTTTCGTTTGACTCACTTTGTCCGTTTGTAAAATTGAACCAGACTCGATGCTCATCCTAGTAGACGTCACCACTCCCCTTGATATGTTCAATTGTCAAAAACATGACTCTGTGATATGGTTGTTTTTAAGGACCAAGGCATAATGTGATTTTGATCGAACAAATTCTCACAAGTTATGATTTTGCTCATGAATTTGCTAGCAACTTATACTTATAGTATTGCGGTTAACAATACAATCTATAATTGGGATGAATAGATTGTTTGAAAACTCAAACGATATTGCAAGACTAAGATAAGATATACTTTGATGATAGCAGAAACAAATTGAATAGAGCAGGTGCTTCTATAAGACATTTATAGGCAACAATGAGCAGATAGAAAATAGGACTAAGAGATTTATTTATCCACATGCTTATGTCCAATCTCCATACTAACAACCCTAACAGTGACTCAAATCTTTTAATAATTTCCAAGAGAAGTTACAATCATCAAATGTTGCTTCTATTTCTTGATAGATCACAGTATTGGAATGCAAGTACTGTTATCATACTTATACAAATCTCTTATTATGATTACAAAGCAACGAGGAGTATACAAAGAAAGTACATCGCATGGACAGTAGCACGATTTTGCTTGTGATAGAGAAACATATGATAATAACATAATAGCTTTCTCAATTATCCGTCTAATCCCTTCCAACTGCTTTGACCTTCTTAATATAGATGTTCATCTACCAATCTAACGATTGGAGACATTTTTGAAGAGCTAAGAGTCGTTGGGAGTTGTTGGAGCCAGTGCCGACGTTCAAGCCGCCCATATAGTCTGGTCCTATTGGCAAAATCAAGGCTTCCCAAGATGGAGTCCACTGGTACTCTTCCATCAATTGTTCAGTCTGAAACCTAGACCAAAATCCATAGAGTTGTGTTGACTCGTCTTAAGTCCTCTTGTCATGAACTCTCAATTTGTTAACGGCTATTTTCTTCCGATTCAACTGTCATCCTAAGATAGATGATTGACCAGCATCTTCTAGGAGTTGATATTTGCACAATATGTTGCTCCTTATCACTTGATAGGAGCACGTGCCCTTGTCAACATTTCATTGGTGCTATTCAACATATTCTTTACCGAATGATATGTGATCTATTATTTAATGGTCTTTTGGAGCATATTAATATCGAAAGGCTTGAGATGATCACTTTAGCTTGGTCCCTCCAAGTCCTCCTGAATGACTGGTCAAATCAAACTTGTTATCCTCTTGTCAAGGCCTATATCTTTGTAAACTTCCTTCGCTAAGCTTTAGGAGAACCATCAATATTATCACATTCTTCCTGAAATTATCATCAATTCAACAAGAAGGACATCTAAAATCATCAGGTAGATATTAAATTAAGGATAGTTTTGAAAGTATCAAAATACCATAGAGAGTTTTCATTACACATGTAAATGAGAAAAAGATTTCCGTGACACATTTTTGCATTTGGCAATAACCATTAAATCTTGCAAAAGCAATCAGACATACTCATTGAAAGGAACAGCGCGAATAAATGGGTGACACAGTTTTCCTACCATCGACCCATCTCCTGTTTTCATCCAGTTGACCGTTGGATTTTCGTCACCTATTAACAACCATCCAATTAAAATGAAAATCCTCATTATCTCCTTGATGCAGCCCGCATTGAAGACCAGCTCTCTCGACCAAGAAGATCGGCCCGCATTCAAGCTCGACGAAACCTCTTATCGATGAAGTTGTCGATTGTCGATGAAGTTCGATGAAGTTGTCAATTCAACCGAGAAGCCGTCGATATCTTGAGTCCATCCCGGAAGTTTGAAAGAAGACACCTTGGGAGCCATGAAGACGTTATGCTTTTACTAGTTTCTAGTTTCTATGCTCTTTACTATTTTTCTAGTTTCAATGTTCTTTAATGCTTCCAAGTTTCTATGCTCTTTCCTAGTTTCAATACTCTATCTTTATTTTTTTGACGATAGAAGCCATCCAATTTCTTGTACAAGACAGAAAACTTTTGATAAATGAAAATTTTGCTTTCAAGCAAGTATCGTGAACCTTGCAGAATTCATACCCTTGAAAACCTAGAAGAGTTTTCACTCTGTCCTTGAAGAGTCGGAGCTTTTCGAAATCTGCATCCTTGAAGAGTTGCAGTCATTGATCTAGAAGAATCGGTGCCCTTTCAACTTCCTTGGAGGCCTAGAAGAGCAACCAACAAAGTTTCTATCTTTTCCTGTTCTGTTCGTTATTTTTACCCACTTCCAACCCAAATTCGACCATCCTACAGTACTTATTTCAGAAAACCCAAAGCAAAGAAATTGTAGATCCAAAAGTCTTTGTTCATTTGGCTTTGGAATCAGGTCAATCTGATCTGTATCAACAAAGATACGACTGTTCTCCTGAGCTTGCGTAGTGCTGAAATTTCTGTTCGTCCTGTTTCCCGTGTGCGAGTCACTCTCTCGATCCTACTATTTGAGAAAGCCTACCCTTGGCTTGCATCACTCCTTGATCATGCCCTCCTGCACTATGGACTTTGCCACATACCCATAACCACGGGTTCCCAACCATCATCTCTGGCCTTTGCTCATTGACGCCACTATTCTTCTCACACCCCTACTCGATGAGCCAATGCCAATCGCCTGTTGCCTTCTCTCTGTCGTCCTTCATTCATCCTCTCTTCCTTGTTATCTCTTAGCGCTCACTTTCTTTCCACTGCTTCGGCTGCACCAACCTCCATGACCTCTCTCATGCACACAGCCATTAACGACGATAACGCAGCTAACTAAGATATTAGGCTCAAACCAAGCCCGAGCCTCAAATCCTAGCTCAGTTGAAGCTCAACCAGACATTGATCTAGGTTGGCAGGGGCCATCATAAGGTTCTTTGAAGTTGACGGCCGCTAGCAAGGAATTGCAACGGGGGAGAAAGATAGAGAGAAACAAAGCATCATAAATTTTAAGAAGTAATCTCCACTATGGATGGTATGTAAAATTTGACTTGCAATAATGATTTCATAACACTCACTTCTAGTAGCACATATCAAATGCTTTAACAATTTACTAGGCCCGTGAGTTATTAAGTAACTTATCAATGAAATATTGCTTTTACTATCTTAAATTCTAGTATTCGAAAGTAGATTACTAAGTGCCATAATTTTGATGTTTGGATAGATGAGAAAGATTACTTGCCACCCTATTTGCAATAGGTATGTTTCCCATTCCTATCGTCCTTGTCCTTCTTCTTAGTTCTTTTGATTTGATAAGTCCAGTCGTGTCGTGACCTTTCCAAAGGTGAATTATCCAAAGAAAGCTAATGAATTATTGAGTCCAAAGACTTAGCACAGACCCTCCCAAGCCCTACCAATCACAACTTGACAAAAAAACATTAATCCATTTAAACATGAAATTTTACTCAATTTGGAGCCGCTACTAACCAATTAGGGTTGATTAAAAACCCAAGTAAAGTATGGGAGAATACTTTACTTTTACAAACGAGAGATTCAATAGGCTCAGGGACATGGTTACGTTAAATTAATCTAATGTTCTTTCGGTACATTTTAATTTTAATTTAAAAAATATTTTAGAAGCAATCTTGATTAATTTTAACCTAAGCTACTAACGTGCAAGTGGATAATCAATAAAATAACATTCAATAAACCCAATTGATAAATTGAAAGAATTATATTTAACCTTAAGCAAAACAAACTATGACTTTACTATGATTATTCTTTTAAAAAAAACCTACAAAGTGTTAATTAAAAATGCATGCCCTAAACATGATTTCTAAACGATATGACACCTAATTTTTTTTATTTTTTTAAAATGTTAATTATATGCAATCTTAAACTAAATTTACTATAAATGATTTTTGCTCTAATAACATGTGAGATGAAATTTGTATGACAAAACTCGAACTATCATAATATGTATGCAATCTAATTTACGTGATCCTAAATATGTGTCACGCCCCGAACCCTGGGCACGCGTACATCCCTCGACGGTCAATTAAAAATGCGACATCCCAAGACGTATCACCGATTCATTCATTTTATCTTTCAATTAAGCACATGCGGAAGCGAATTAAATAAACACCCGGCCAACCATCAAACACAGGGATAGTAAAACATGCTAACGTTTTTTCACAAACCACACCTTATATACAAGCCAAGTTAAATCTACAAGTTTATATACATAAGTCCGATCCAAAAAGGAACTACCAGGCCACCTATACCCCGGACCCCTTTGACTCTGGTACTGGGTCCTCCATGACACCATTTAGGATGTCGATGTCCATAGGGTGAGCTACCTCCCCCTCCTTAGTCCTAACGAGCGGTCCATCAAAACCTTGCAGGAGACCCTCTCGAGCCCTGTTACGCTCGTTGATGAACCACGCTTTGAAGTGATGAGTTACCAAGGGAAGGAGGCCCTCATTAACCCAAATTGTGGTCACAACTAGCTCGCAGGTCTAGATAGTCCCGGGGATAGGGAAAAATTCAGACTCTTAGTCCATGTGCCACGGGACCCCAAAACGTACGGGACACCTCTCCATACTTAAGGACCTGAAAATATTTAACCACGACGGGGTGAGATAAATCTCAATGAGTCAAAACCCTAAACAACGATTAGGACACAAATTCACCTCAAATGCGGTCCTAAGCACACACCATACAAAACTCACCTCGCCTCGGCGTGTACCTGCATGTTAGCTCATCACATATGCTATTATCAAAGCAGCAAGCGCAGTTTAATAACTGAAACACGTCATTTCAATCACATGGGTCCCGATTATTAGGTAAAATCGTTATGACACGTCCCATACCGTGCCACACAATTTTGCCCCATAATCAGGCGTAGCTATCACAACCATTCAGGCGTGTTCTAGTTTTTACGACCCAACGGTCACGGCCCACTCAACAATTGACGGTCATCTGGCATAACCGGGTGTCGTTCTGCTCCGTCGGGTACGGCAACATCTAGCATCCGCCGCCTAGATGGCATTTCACAAAGGAGTTTCGTTCCGAAATCCATCCTCGAACGGCAACGTCTAGCATACTCCGCCTAGACAGCATTCCTCAAAGGAGCATCGTCCCGCATAATCATATGCATCAGGACGAGTTCCATTTAGTGACCACACAAGCACATACTTGGCCAAGAACACCGTGCTTTGCATTCAAATGCCTCGTTTTCAAATAATGAACTTGACCAATTTTCTTCGTATTAAAAATCTCGGTAAAATAATCGTGCGTAGTCACGTATTTAAATTGAACCATTAAATACAGTACGCTCCCATTTCAAAATTCCACGATTTTATATAGTACATAAAAATTGGCGTAAAAAACTGACACCAGGTATTTTTCTAATTGAATACCCATAAAATTGAGTCTTGCAATAATAATCAACAACTACCACCATGCACTCAATTGCACATATAAGCCATCCAATTCACATATAAATTCATCCATGAGAATAAGCATAAAATTTCACGAAACGGCTATCCCGTCACTAATTACGCTAATTACGATTAATTAAATAAATTACGATTAATCAAGTAAATCCAACTTAATTAACCTAATCACGATTAATTTAATCTAACCATGGTTAACTAACCTAACCATGGTTAATTAATCTAACCTAAGGTAGACTAACCTAACTAGACTAACCACCTAACCAAGCTAACTTAACTAAACTAACCAACCTAACTAAGTTAGTTACACTAACTAGGATTAACCACTAATCCTAATTAACACTAATCTAACCCCTTTAGTGAAATTTACTATCTAATCAAGGATTAAGGAGTTAATTCACTGGATTAGGATGGTGGCAGGCTCACGGCGATGGAGATGCGACAACGGTGAAAACTCGAGACAATCGTGTTTCCAACGAAGCTCAAACGGCGGTGGAAAAAGGCCCTACAAGGGCTCAACCAAGGAGCTCAGTTCTGTGGGCTGAGCTAGTCGAGATTGCTATGGTTGCTCGGAGTCGGAACGGGTGGACGGTGAGGGTCGGACAAGTGGCTGGATGCGGCTGGGGGTTGCGAATGGCAACGGACGTGAGGTTGGGTAGTGAGGGTTGGTCGGCGAAGGTGCTAGGCGGACAGGCAGGGGCTGGCTGGGCTGGTCGCAAGGCTGGACGCGGGTGTTGCTCGGTTGAGGCGTTGGTTGGTGTGAGGCGGTGGAGACGGTGAGGCGCTGTTACGGCTGCTGCAGTCTTGGCGTGAGGGGCAGATGGCTGGGCGGTGTGGACTGATGGGTGGTGGCGCAACAGGGAAGAAATGAAGGAGAGGAAGCAAAAGGGGAAGATGGCTGTTTTGTAAGGGACTCACACTCATGGAGGGAGAGGAAGAAGTGGGACAGAGGGAGGGAAAATGGAAGTCAAAGCTATAGCCAATGAGGGACTTGGCAAAATATCAAGCCACACATTGCTTGTGCCTCAAAGTCTTCAGCCCAAGAAGTCTTGTGGTCCTCCATTGGCCATTTTCCCTTCATTTCCTTATAGAATAACCCATTTTGGCAGCCAAATATCTCAATTAATCTGCCCATGCGAATTTCCCTAAATTTCTTTTGTTTGAAATCAATTTTCCGCAAATATTCCAACTTGACGAAATTTCTCTGAAAAATGAGACGACGTCCTAAAAATGAATCGTGACATGCTCGAACATCCGAATCCCAAAACCAAATTCAATTTCATGATTAAAATTGACCAAACGCAATTTTAGTATGACCTAACCTATCGAGTAGCTTTTAGGGATTTTAGCGCGTTTGACACATGGTCGATAATTTTTTATCCACGTTTGTGCTTCTCCGACTTATAGAGGACTCTCGGCTGTCGTAAAAATTGCAAGATCTCAATTACGTGTTGCGAGTATAATATCGATAAAAATTTGAGTTATTGCCCTTTGACGCGAATTTCGGAATCATGAGGAATCACTCGCAATTCAATTACGTGTTTCTGTCGAATCGACTTATATCCGATCGCAATTCGATTATAATGGTGTCGTATTAACCCTTGCCGATTATTATGGTTGAGCAGCCGATTTCCGATCAAATTCTCTAGTCTGCCGTGTTTATATCTCTTAACAGTCTCACTTAATAGATTAATTAACTCGTAAGGGGCCAGCTTAGAGTAAAATGACCATAGGCGCGTTGATGAAATGCCCATTTCATATTATCGGGATGGGGTCGAATTTCAGGATGTCACAATATGTATGGGCTACATGATGTGGAACGAACGATGTGGCACTTTTTATATGCTTACATATTCTTTTTGTGATTTTTTTTTTTTAAAATAATGCAATTCCGATAATTTTTTTTATTTTTTTATGAAACCTACATGAAATAACAATGACATGAAATAGGATTAATTATGAATTTTCTCTATTAATTAACCAAGCAAATATCCTTTGTGTTTTCCTTTTAATAACACAACTTAATAATTTTTATTGAAAAGAAAGTGACCTGATGATGCAATGCAATTTTTTTTTTTAACTAAATTGAATAATGCATGAAACTCGATCATTAATTATTGTTAGATTGCTTGATAGAAATACTAAGACATTAAACCTAAAACGTATGACTCACTAACTAAAGCGCAACACCTAGTGCGCATATCATGAAATCTATATGACCTAAATAAATTTTTTTATTCTTTCTTTTTTGTTTTATTAAAGGAAAATTATCTTAATTCTATATGAATCTTAAAAATCAAGGTTCGTTGCTTTAAACATGAAATGTGTATGGACCTAAGTTCTAGATATGACATATGATGCCTGATGTGTGATGTGTACGTAATGATTAAGCACCAAATGACGCATCGAAATTTATGCCCTATTGATAATTCACTAGTACAACTCAATAACATATTATCCTAATGCAAATCAATTACGCAAAGCAATCCGTAAATTTGCCATGAAAAGTAGAAATAATAAAAAATCAGACCCAATATTCTTGACTATTATGACTTAATATGACAAATTTTTTAATCGGATAATGATTAAATATGTCAAAACAAATCAAGCCAGAATCACAAGCTAGGAAACCGAATTTTTGAACTGAATTTAGTCTAAAGAGATTGCCTAGTCCAGGGCACAGCTTTCTCGAGGGGGCGGCGGCAAGGCTTGTGGACTAACAAATGAGGTATTACTGAGACTTCATGGATGCTTGGTGACTAACCGGTGATTAAAAATTGGTGATCTAACGACGATTCCACCACCATGAGGCCTGGCCAATGAATCAAAAACTCGCGAAAATAAAAGACTCCCGAGCGATGGAGGAGCTTGGTAGAAGTTCACGTAGGCTTGACAGCAGCAAAAACTCTAGGATCTGAGCAAATCGCTGGTTTGGCTTTATGGAATAGGAGAGACTCGATCGACAGCCATGGCAAGTGCGGTAGCAACTCATATCCTCATGGCTTGCCACAGACAGGTCACGGCAAAAGCAGCAGCTTTGTGGGTAGTCCAGACACGACAGGGCAGGGAGTTGTCACAGTTGGGCTCAAATCACGGCAGGCCGACAGTAGCAGGTCGAATTCTTCGTTGAAGCGGGGGCCAAGCACCAAGGGAAGAAGAATGCCCCATTTTTATCACTTTTTCCTATTTGACTCTTGTGTATCCTCTTTTGTCTCTTTTGGTTTGAGTCCCCTGATGGTGTTCTGAGTGTGTGTTGTTGACTCAGAAAAGAGAAATCTCTTTTTGCTCTCAAAGGTGCAGCCTCTCTTTTGCCGTTTTCTTCAAAGACCCTCTCTCTTACTTTCCTTCAACGAAACCCCCCATGAAACCTCATGAACTCTTTTTGCCAATCCCCCCCCCATTTCACCAAGCTTTGCACTATTTATTTATAGAGAAAAGAAAAGAAAAAAGTTTGTCTTGCAAGTGAAAATTTTCCAAGATAATTACATATATTCACTCAACTAACGACGATCATCTTCCAAAAAGAGGGGATATGCTCAACAATAAAATGGCTCCATTATTCAAAATTTAATATCTTTCAAAATCTTCATCCACAACCGAATTGTTTGATTTTTTAATTCTCTCCTTTCTATTTTCTTTTTTTTTAGAACAATTTTTTTTAAGAACAAAATTAAATCGGATATGTTTGGTCCTAAATATTATTATTACCTAAATGCAATGTTATGAAATGTTTAATGTAATTTTGACATTTTTATAGGATGAACAAGTAAATGAAATAGTCAAAATTTAGGTGTCAACAAGTCAACAAGAAAGAAACCATGTTCAAGTCTTATTACTGAGTAATAGATGCTTTCTATGTATGGTTTGATTATAGGAAGTAGGAGTGAGCGATTCCATGGTTGGGTAAATTTCAAACTTGGAACTTATTATGTCGAGAATGGTACCTAGTCTTTAGGAACCCAAAACTTATCTTGTAAACCCTAGAACCTAACCTAAAAACAATCCTGTCGATTCAGTTTGGTTCTAGGGTTTACCCTGGATCAGTGCTTGCTTTGATAGGAAGGAAATAGAGGTTACAAGGTGAGGGACGACTTTCCTTTTATGCTTCCCTATGTGAAAAATGAATCAGACTAGTTCTCCTTCAACCTACAGGTATTTTGTTGGAAATAAGTCGGTAGAAGAAAATGACTAACCTTTGGTTGCACAACAAAAATGATTATCTAGGAATATACGTTGAATTGTTGGCATGCAATTGACGAATCTATGACTTCACAATGGTCTGAATACAATCACAAGGAAGGTATTCTTGTTCCACAACATTAATGCTGATTATTTTTTCAAAGTCTAAAAGCTTTTTTGTGTTGTTCTTTGATATATATATAGAGAAAGAGAGAGGAACATTCACTTTCTTAAGAATGTTATTTCTTTTTGAGTTGGTTATACTTATCAAGTCATGTGGGAAGTTATTTAACTTCCCCTTAATAGATGACCTTCGCACCTCTTGAAAAAGTGTCCATCCATCACATCACATCAAGATGAATTGATGCATCTTAAACGCACCCCATCATGGTCGGACCATTGAAATATAACAACTCCCACTCGAACATGATGGGTTTGGTAGTGCTCTATCATGAATATAAGGCATTCGGCATTCATCTATTTTAGAAACAATTCATATTGACAATAAAGTCGTGCAACCAGTGAGTATACCTACACTTGGGAGTTGAAATTATGCACCCGTTAAGGATAACATAACAGCTACAACCTCAAAAAGAAATAAACAATTGATATATCATAGTGTTTCAAAAAAATTTTGTTGCTTCAGTCAAAGTATATCGATCCCTTAAAAATTATACTTAACTATTATCAAAACATCATGTATTTACAATTATATCCAAAACTACAGAAGGCGATATAATTGTTCGACTATTAAATACATGTGATAGATGTAAAACAACAATAGTCTTCCTTCATACTCATGTCTCTCTTCATTCCAAAACAACTACTTTCTTAGACATGTCCCATAAAGTTATATCCATTCATGACTGCTGATAACATGCTAAAGTAGCAATATTGATATGTTACTTCAAGAACATAGTTAGAAGAAACATATGTCACAAAAATGAAGTAAATTATAAATTACCTTAAGAGTTCACATGATGAGTAAATAGGGATAATTTTACTCACCTCCCTCATTAGTCGTATAATGCATGCGTGGTATGAATTATATGCTATAGTGGATTGCTCTTTCTATGAGAGCGTATGTTATTTATTAAATATATCCATTGTACAGATTTTAGCCTAAACATAGTAATGTACCTCTTATGTACTCATGCTTAGCTCAAGTGCTATATTAGCTCACTTTCTACAGCGTCCAATTAAGTATTCGCATCCGGCACTTCAGGCATATATGATTGTGAGGCTATCATGTTTGGTCTTGTCACATTCAAATCACAGACCTTATCTTGATTCTAATCAAGGCGACGTAAAATTATATTATGTATTAAACTTGCCCTTCCAGCATTTATCGTACATACCGTCTCATCTCAACCTACTAATTATAGCACTTGAGGTGATTGCCAATGTGAGTGAGCCAATTATTATCTATTGACATACCTTTCAAGAATATATGTTTGTTTATGCTAGTCTCATAATGGATTTGTACTTGTTGATGAAATATTAATTCATAAAAAACAAACATGTGTTCACATATACATAATCCAATAATCCCCAACAATATTATGTATCATATTCTTCATTACCCTAGAGATATCCTATGGGTCAAGAATACAGCTCTAGGAATAGCCTTCGTAAATTGATCAGCAACCATTCTATTGGTTGAAATGTATTATAGGATCACTTCTTTCTACGCTATTACATCTCTGATGAAGTTACTATTTATGTCAATGTGTTTTATCCTATCATGATACTTGAGATCTTTCACATAGGCAATGGCTGCTTGACTATAACAATATATTGTTACCGGTTTTGGAACCTCGTGATAATGGCTAAATTTTCCAAGTATGTATTAGCCATACTATTTCTTGCATTGTAGTAAAACATGCAATAAATTCTGCATTTATCGTAGATAAGGCTATGCATATTTGTTTCTTGCTATTCCGAGAAATTGCACAATCATTAAGCAATAATGCATCCCCAAAAGTTGATTTATGCTCATCTAGGTCTCCTCCCCATTAGCATCTGAGTAGTCTAATAAGTGTAAATTGTTCCATAGTTTATAAAGTCAATAGTTCATGGCACATTTCAAGTATCTCAATATCCTCTTCACTGCATTCGAGTATACTTGACAAGGATTTGATTGGTCTTGACTCATCAAATCCACGGCATAGATACACGTCATAGCATTATTAAACTTCCGACTACATTAGCGTAAGAAGTAGTTTCCAATTTTATTTTTTTTTGGAGTCTTAGGATACATCTTAGAACTCAGCCTTCGCCTTGTATGATAGGGGTATCAATGAGATTAAAATGCTGCATATTGAAACGCTCAAGAATTTTCATTATATAAGACTCATGTGACAAAGTAAGGAGTTATCTTGATTGATCTCTTTCGATCGTAACTCCTAATATATAAGTAATTTATGTCATGTCATTCAATACAAAATTAGAGGACAACCATTTTTTTTATTATGATAACTAAACCCTTGTCATTCCCAGCTAACAGAATGTCATCCACATAAAGTAATAAAATCACATATTTATCCTCAAACCTTTTGATATATACATAATGATCTTCTTCAATCATTGTGAACCCAAAAGACATAATGGCTTACTGAAAATGAAAATATCACTGTCTGGATAATTGCTTAAAGTCATGTATTTGAGTGATAAAGCTTACAAATTTTACGCTTCTGACCTTTAGTTATGAAATTTATTGATTGCTTCATATAGATTTACTCTTCTAGTTCTCCATTGAAAAATGCTATCTTTATATCCATTTAATATAATTCTAGATCCAAATGTGTGACGATAGTCAAGATAAGGCATATGGAGGTAAACCTTGCAGTTGGTAAAAATGTTTCCTCATAATTTATACCATCTTGTTGAGTATAGCCTTTCACCACAAGATGAGCCTTATTCTTTTCAATAGATCCATCTGCTCTTCACATAATCTTGGAAACCCATTTATTTCCAATGGCTTTGTGATTAGGTGGCAAACCAATCAAGTCCCATACATGGTTTGTTCTCATAAACTCCATTTTATCTTCCTAAGCTTTTCTCGATTCTTTATTATCAGAGGATAAGAGAGGCTCTTGAACTGTCTTAGGCTTTACATTGTCTTTAGGGCAACCATAAACATTTCCCTTTCAATCTCAAACCGACGACGGGGATTACTTTTATGATTACTTTTACGTAACTAAACTTTTTGCGAATTTAGTTCACTAAGCAGAGTGACATTCCCATTAAGACTTATGTGTTGAGGTAAACCTTCATTTTCCATAACAATATTAGTGGGTGTGGTATTAGGTTTTTCCATATCATATAATTCAAAGTCCTTATTAATCTCATCTTTGCTAGGAAGGTCGTTCTCTAAAAACTTGTTCACCTATGAATACGTATCATTTGGAATGTTCAAAATATCTTATAAATATACATTTCTTTTATCTAGGGCCTAATTTGCCATATTTATGGGAAGAATCATGAATATATATTGTACACCCTCAAGGTCGTAGATTACTTTAGTCTAGTTTTTTACCTGTTCATAATTCATAAGGGGTAGAAGTGACTGACTTAGAGGGCACACATTTAAGTATATAGGTAGCATTTAATAACACATCTCCACAATACAAGATAGGTAGATTTGCTTGTGCTATCAGAGACCTAACCATTTCCAATAGGACTTTATTCTTTCTCTCAACAACCCCATTTTATTGTGAAGTAACAAGAATAGTCAACTATTTTACAATTCACTTTTCATCATAACGATCCCTTAAATTGCTTGGATAGATACTTGCGTCCATGATCAGTCATTAATGTCTTTATTGTTTGTTTAACTGATTATCTACCAAAACCATATACCATCTAAAGCAATCATATACTTCTGACTTATAGGAGATCTGAAAGACATAATCGAAATGCTTGAAGTCATCTATAAAAGTGATAAATAATGAGGCTCCATGCCTTGTCTTCATGTTCAATAGACCACAAATGTCAGAATGTGTGAGTTGTAATAAAAGTTTAGCTTTGGTTCATTTATCAAATGGTTTTCTAGTTGTTTTTTTCCTATTAGACAATATTCACATATTGTCACGCCTGCCACCCCTGGCACGTGCCATAGCTCCTTTCGACCCAAATCAAATTTTCTAAACTTAAAATACATCAGCGGAAGTAGAAAGATAGTAAAGGAAAGAAAACAAGCATAGAATTGGGAGCTACCATCAAGCTTTGTTTCTTTCCTATGATAGGCTTATTGATATATAGAGAGTTCCACCGGTTTTATCAAAAAGTAAATGGCACGAGGCTTTAAAAATAAATAAATAAATAAATAAAAGAGAGCAGTAACCCAGCGTCTACATTATTGCCCTCCCTAGTCCTATCCTGAAGAACTCTCTCTCTCTCTCTCAAGCTATATGCATGTTATGCCGTCCATCCACCTCCATCCCAGCTTCTGGCTGCCCCCTTCTTAACCTGCCTATCATGCTGGACCATCTCCATCGTGGCCACCACTATGTAGTGGGAGAGGCCTCACTAAACATCCATCGACGTGACCATACAGTGCCACGAATCAAAAAGTGATAGGGCTTACAGGCACCCCTATGTCCATGATCATCAAGCAGACGACTCAGAGGAAAGTGGCTTTGGGCAAGTGAGGGTCTTCCACCTCGTCACAATACCAGGAGAAATCCACATGCATACCATACAAAATTTGGTGGGAGGTAGGTGGGATCGACATAGCTCAACCTGGAAAAAAAAATGTAAAGTCAACTAGAGTGAGTAAAACTGAGCAAGTAGAGGATCCACTAACTAGGATATAAGTATAAAGCCACTAACTAATGAGAACCTTTCTACCAACACGAGTGGCCTCTACCAGGCTCTCATGAAACAATGACGAATGCTAATTGTATCATCTCCTTACCAAATAGTACAATGCACATAGGCAACAGCACAAACATTAATACAAACCACTATATGTACATATGCTGTGACATCCTGAAATTTCAGTCCTGTTTTCAATTAAATGAATTGGGCCTTTCATCGACGCGACTATAGTGCTATTCTCCGAGCTGATCACTCACAAGTTAACTAGACTATCTGGGAAAGCCGTTAAGAGATTTTAACGCAATGGACTTGAGAATTCGACCAGAAATCGACTACTCGACCGTGCTAGTCTACAAGGGTCATTACGGCACAGTTAAAAATCAATCAGAGATCAGAGATATGTCAATTCGACTAAGATATGTGACTAAGCATGAGTGATTCCACCAAATTGCAAAATTCTCGTCGATCGACACTAGACTGATTTTTCTATCGTTTTGGTACCTTGTGTCTGCATTCGAAACCTTGAGATTTTCACGACAAATGAGAGTCGCATATGTGTCGAAGATGTACAATGTGGCTAAAAAATAATTAACCATAGGTCAATTGTACCAAAAATTTCTAAAAGCTACCCGATTGGCTAGGTTATGCTAAAATTGCGCCAGACTGAAATTAACCGCGAATTTGAATCCAATTTCAGAAATTGAAAGTTCTGTTATGTCACAAGTCATTTTAGGAATGTCGAGTCATCCTCCGAAGATTTTTTTGCAAATCAGGATTTTTGGCGGAAATTCAAAATATGGGCGTTTTTGTCCGGAAAATTCAAGGGAAAATGTCAATTTGATCGTGGGCACCTTGGTGGAATTTATAGGACCGAATTTGGCTTCAATTAGAGAGAGATTGATCCAATTTGAGGAAGGAATGCTTCAAATTCGTAGCCCCCCTTGGTCTTCAACCTTTGGACCACCTCAATGGCTTCCTAGGGAAGCTTTGTGGCTACAAATGGCTGAGGAAGCCAGCCCATGTTGGTGGGGCCTTGGTCAAGGGGACAAAGAAATAAAAGTGAGACCAATGTGGCCCCCTCCAAGCGTTTAGCCCTTCTTCTTCTTCGACAAGCTTCACTTTCCCCATTAGAGGCCTTTTGAAGCTCACTAAAACCAGAAGAAAAAGCCAGCCAACCCCTCCTGCCGTTGCAACCGCCCGCCGAGCCTCTAGCCACCGCCGCTCACCGTCGCGCCCCTATCACGTACCCCTAATGTCACACCCCGATCCTCAAGTGCACGCCAATCCTTCACTAGTTGATTAAAAAGCGACGTCCAGGACGCATCGCCGACCCATTAATTTTAAAGCACATGCGGAAGCAGATAATTAATCCCCAGACAACAACACAATGGGATAGAAAAGTAGGGCCATATTTTGAAAAGCCAACATCACACTTATGGGTCCTTGTCCTCCACGATTTCACCCTCTTCCACACTCTAGCTGGAGCCTTGAGCAGAATGCACCGGGGACGTCGGGACTTCAAGATTCGGGTCTGCAACGTCTACGACCGAACCTCCTTGAGGATTCGCAGTACCCTTCCCAAAGGCGACCTCCAGGACGTACAAAGGAATCTTATACTCCTATATGGGACCCTCTCTTTGGCCATCCTGAGTATGGCTGTACCACGATCTATATTAGTGGGGCACCATATGGGTGAGACTCATATTAACCCAGATTATGGACCTCACTAACTCATAGGTCCAGCCCCTAGGGCTCCTAGGTAAAGGAATAAAAGATGTCAGCTCTGTAATCCTCTTAGGTCATCCAAAAAAACTCTCGAGCTGCCATCTAAGGACCTGAAATGTTATCCCACAACGGGGTGAGATGACGTCTTTGTGAGTTTTACCCCCTAAGACTCGATTAGGAAGAAAATACGCCTTAAGGGCTACCTAAGCGCAAACATGAGTCGGAGGTCTTACTTTTGCCTCTGTTCCTTCCTGCAAGTCAATATATCTCATAGATACACAAATCACATCAACCAATCAATCGGATCGAACTATCGATTAATCGACTCAGTCGATTACATGTCATCTTGACCTCCCCCTAGTCATCTCAATTAATACTACATATAAGTCCAATCAAACCCAAGACATCTTATTATAAGCCAATAATAGGTAGTATAGCTTGCCAGAATGTGCCACGCACACTGCTATAGTGTACTCAATATTATATATGCTCGCTAGAAGCTACCAGCCATACTTTCATAGTATGCTAAAAATTATATATGCTCACCAGAAGCTACCATGCACACTACTATAATGTATTGAATATGCTCGCTAGAAGCTGCCAAACCAGAGTCTACGAGTTGACATAATATATCTCCCTAATCATCTAACAATTTTTTCATTTTTATCACATCTGATAAAAATATACTCTTGTGTGGGTACACAGTCGGTCTTAGCCAAAATATAATATTTTCTCACTTTTGAACATCCCACTAGTTTCAGCAGTCCCAAAATATATTTTTGGCACTGTAAACCGACGCCCCATAATGCCCAATTAATTACTGAAATTAATTAAATTTAGGAATAAATTCCTAAAATACAAATCATACACAATCAGCACAAATTAAAGCTCACGTAAATAAACAGATTGCACCATTGCAATTAGTATAAAATTCCGGTCACCGACTATCCCGGTCTCATTTCCAGAAAATAAAGAAATAATTAAATAATTATGGAAATTAATTAAATAATGCCAATAAATACCAAAAACGCATACTTAGGCCTGTAAAGCCTCATTATATGCCAGAACGGGCTCGGAAAATTCTGAGACTCGTTAAATAAATATTAGAGCCTATCTACTCGCTAATTACACAAAACTAACCACCTACCATGCATCGGTAATTAACTAATTCACTAAACTGTTCTAATTATCCACTAAACAAATCTTAGTCTAAACTAAATGACCCTTAAGCGTCATTAACCTACTAAGCGAGGATTAGTGAGTTAAACTCACTTGTTTGATGATTCGCTCCTATCAAACTGACGAGGACGCGGCGAGGATCAACTCTCTCCAAAGCGGGCCTACTAACCAAGGTCCGGAAGCGAGCCAAAACGGGCCTACACTGAGTTGGAAACCCACTAATTTCAGCATCTATTCGATGCTAGTTGGCGGCTAAAAAGGCAAGATGGAGGCTCGGTTGAAGCGAGGATGGACCAAGGGGGCCGAACCGGGCCTAGGCGGGGCTCCACGGTGATTACGACAGCGATGAACGGCGTCTTGAGCTGGGCGAAAGGCCTCTTGGTCGTACGGAATGAGCGAGACTGCGTGACTGGGCTAGTGGGCACGCCGGGGCAGCGAGCGTCGAGGCGTTGGCATGAACAGCAGTCCTGGCTGCGGCGTGCGGCTGCAACGGCAATTGAGATGTTATCTTCGGCTTGTTGGGGCGTCGAATAGCAAGAGGGGATGGAGGAGGAGAAGCTGCGACGGGGGAGAGAGGAAGGAGAGAGGAGGGGACCGGTCTTGTCAAGGGGGGTCACCAATGGCTTCCAACCTCATCCTCTTGTCCCCTTGAGGGCTCCACCAATTCTCAGTTGGCTTGTACAGAAATTTTCCAACACAAAATCCTTCTAAAAACCTTTTGAGATGGTCCATAAGTCATGCCCATGGGGGGCATACGAAATTGGATAGGTTTTCCCTCAAATTGGACTTCAATCCACCTTGAATCCATCCAATTCGGCTTCTGTAAATTCAATTGTTGAACCCTCGATCAAATTGGTATTTTTCATCACCAATAGATCCCACTTGCATCCCGATTGCACAATTAAAAACAGTCCCTGACATTTTCTCCACAAAAAGACCCTATTCTCCACAAAAAGACCCTATGATGATTTTTTCCCAAAAAGTCTCGTTTTGCAAAAAAATCTTCGGAGACTGAGTCGACATTCCTAAAATGATTTGTGACATGACAGAACTTTCATTTTCTGAAATCGGATTCAAATTCGCGTTTAATTTCACTCTGGCACGTTTTTAGCGTGACCTAGGCAATCGAGTAGCTTTTAGAAACTTTTAGTGCAAATGACCCGTGGTCAATTTTCTTCGAGCCACAATGAATTTATTCAACAGATTGGCGACTCTTGGTTGTCGTGAAAATATCGATGATTCAAATACGGACACATGGTAGCAAAACAATAGAAAAATCAGTCTAGTGCTAGTCGACAAAAATTTCTTAATTTGGTGGAATCACCCACATTTAACCACACATGTTAGTTGAATCGACCTATTTCTAATTTCCAATCAACTTATATCTGTGCCGCAATGATCTCTGCAGATGAGCACGGTCGAGTAGTTGATTCTTAGTCGAATCCTCAAGTCTATTGCTTTAAAATCCCTTAATGACTTCCCAGATAGTTTAGTTATCTCAAGAGTGATCTGCTCTAAGAATAACACTATAGGCGTGGCGATGAAAAGCCCGATTAATTTAATTGAAAGCAGAACTGTAAAATCCAAGATATCACACCCGAACCCCGCCCATGTCGCGAGCCCAGCTTGTTCTCCGAGCTCCCTTGGTCAACATCAAAACCCCCTAGCCGCCGTTCAGCTACCGTCACTCCTGCTCGCCATTGCAGCCTGTCCGTCAGGCAACTTGGCCGTTCTAGCTCAACCCGTCGTCCAGCTCAATCCCTTGGCCCACCGTCCAAAATCCGAACCCAGTAGACCCCCGTGGGCTTCGAGGCTCATTTCCAAGCCTTTCTCGACCTTGCTTGGTGCCGCCGCTCCGAACCTAGCTCAGCCCGTCGTCCAGCTCCGCCTTGTCGTCGCCGTGAACTTATCGGATTTCAAAACCGGTGAGTTTACTCACTAATCTCCGCCTAGGGAATTAATTATGCTTAAGCGTTGATTAGTTTAGGTTAAGTATGGATTAGGTGGTTAGTTAGAACGGATTAGCAATTTAATTATTCGTTTATGCATGTTAGGTGGTTAGAGTAGTGTAATTAGAAACTAGATAAGCTGTAGTATTTATCTAGATTGGTTCGGAAATTTTTCGGGCCCGTTTCAGCATTTAATTAGGCTTTCCGGCCTAAGTTTCTATTTATGGCATTTATTGGTATTTATTTAATTAATTTTGGTGATTATTTAATTAATTATTATTTTTCGAAAATTAGACCGGGATAGCCGATAATCGGAATTTCGTGCCGATCGCAATGGTATGATTGGTTTATTTAATTGAACTTCGGTTTGTGCGAATTATGTGTTGATTGTAATTTTGGGTATATATCCCAAAATTTAATAATTTCAATATTTAATTAAAAAATTATTAGAAAATTACCGGGCGTCAGTTTACAACACTAAAAATGTTTTTATGGACTACATAATCAGTGGGATTTTATAAATTAAAGATATTATATTTTTGGCTCAAGCCTACCATATACCCACACACGATTATTTTACCAGGTACTATGAAAATAGTGAAATGGTTAGTCGGTGAGTATAATATCTCTATATCAGCTTTGGTGAGCTATACTATCTATATAGATCAACTTTGGTGAGCTATACTATAAATCTATATCAACTTAGGCAAGCATTTATCAATATCAGCTTAGGTGAGCAGTGATCGTTCAATGAATTGACTTGACAGATAGTATTATGTGATAGATAGTAGCGATTTGGGTTGAATGATTTGATTTGAGTTGAAATGATTGGTTGAGTGGTTGAGTCGTACTGACTTGTAGGAAGGGACTGAGGCAAAGGTAAGTCCTCTATCTCATGCGTGACTAGATAGCCTTTAGGCGCATTTCCTTCCTAGTCGGGACTTAATGGGTGAACTTGCTGAGACGTTGTCTCACCCCATCATGGGCTAACATTTACAAGTCCTCAGATGGCTGTATTTCTTGAGCGTTTTGGCCAATTGAAGAAGGTTACCGAACAGCACTCTCAAATTCCTCTCCCTTAGAGCCAAGGAGCCTAGGTCTACGAACTCGTGAGATCCACTATCTAGGTTGATGTGGGTCTATCCCATAAGGTACCCCCATCAATTCTGATCGTGGTATCGTTACGGGTGAAATGGACCTAGAGAATGCCCCTTTCCAAAGTCTAAGATTCCTAAGTCGGTGCTGGAGATCACTTTTGGCAAGGGCACAACTGACCTTCTTGGTGGTTCAGTGGTAGACTCGAGTCTTTCAGATCCAGGGTCCTCGGAGTATTCAGTTGAAGACTCGAATGCTTAGAGGATCTGTAATCCTTTACTCCCCTTTTTTGTAGACCTTGTATATATCGGCTAATATTGTATATGACTTAGTCTGATGTGTATAAAGTGTGTTGTGGTTTTCAAAATGGTGGTCCTACTTTTCTATCACATCTTTGTGTTGTCTAGGGATTTAGTTATTTGCTTCCGCGTGCATATTAAACTGAATGGGTCGACGACACGTCTTTGGACGTCGCTATTTAATCGACCACTGAGGGATGGGCACACGCTCAGAGGATCAGGGCATGACATCCCCATTTAGTGGTATTAAAGCAGGGTAGTGGTTAGAGTAATAAGGTGCGATAAGTTCATGGGATAGTTAGTAGAAATGACCTTTGTTTCATGCTAGTGCACGTCTATGATAGTTGGTTGGTAGATTGTTTATGGTGATCACTCAGTTTCTAATTCTATTTGGAATTGGAAAGCAGGTGTCTGTAACAAATCTACATAATGAGTGATCAGGAGCAGAGGACTCCTAGAAAGCGTACCATAGGACTTGTTACTTGGGTGCACCCGAGGAGGTTGTGGTAGAGTGCTAGCTCAGGCTCGCGCTAGTGGTGTAGCACCGCCTCCTATTAGTGCTAGGGTAGTAGCACCTGATGATGCCAAGATCGAAGGGATCATGCAGGCGCTAGAGGCAATGGGAAATCGGATGGAGTAGCAGGCCTAGATTCAAGCTGCCGATGCCGCCGCTTCAACAGCTGCTACAGTTGCTACTACCGCAACCGCCATTAATGACGCCAATGCTGCCACTGATGCTGCTGTTGCTGCTGCCGCACCTGCCGCCGCACCTGTTGTTGTATCTGCCAAGGTTCCACCAGGGGACGTAGTGGTTGGGAGACAGAGGCCAATGCACAAGCTAGTGGAGCAGTCCTTGAAGTTGAACCCACCAAAGTTCACTGGTGCAGGAGATCCCGAGGCCGCAGCCCTCTAGATCCAGGACTTAGAGAAGGCTTTTGCACTGCTGAGGTGCACGGAGGAAGAGAAGGTAGTCCTTGCAGTATATCAGCTGCAAGGTATTGCAAGCACCTAGTGGAGGACCACCAGAGGAATAGTGTTCCAATAAGGTGTAGTCCTGGAGTGGAACGCATTCGTCGAAGTCTTCAATGGCAAATACTTTTCTGACAGTGCCAGAGAGCTAAAGATGGATGAATTCCAATGCCTTCGCCAAGGTACAATGACTGAGTATGAAGCGAAGTTCACTGAATTATCGCAGTACGCCCCTAAACTAATCGAGAATCCAGTCGAGCTAGAAGGTTTAGAGATGGGCTTAGACTGAAAGTAAAAAGCCCGTTGTTGCCATTAAATCTGAAGAACTATAATGACCTTTATGAACGAGCCCAGTTGATAGAGAGAGATCAAAATGAACAAGCCACCTCGTCTGGATCGAGGTTTATTTCGAACAGAGACAAGAACCGGTTTGGGAAGAAGCCCATGACCAGAGGAAGATTCCAAGTTCCTCCCAATAGGAAGGGTAGAGTTGGCAAGTCAGCGCCACATCAGAATGGCGTGTGTTGCTTTTATGGAAGGCGACATGGTTCGGCCCCGTGCCCTTGATGTATGGGTGCGTGTTTTGAGTGTGGCCAATAGGGTCACATGGCCAGAGATTATCCCAGAAGATCGAGGGGACAACAGCAGTTACCGCCGCCGCTGTCGATGGGTTAGATTAGGGGGTTAGCACCGCAAATTGCACCGTAGGGTGGACAGAACAGACCCCCAGCTCAAGGACGAGTGTCTGCCATCACGAGAGGTCAGGCTGAGGATGCGCCTGATGTGATTACATGTATGGTTTCATTGAATGACCATGCTGCTTACGCTTTGTTTGACCCTAGCGCAACGCATTCCTTTATTTTTAAGCAATTCGTTAAGTTGGTAGGATTGAATCCTGAGTTGTTGGAGTTAGTGGTTAGCACATCTACACCATTAAAGGATAAGGTGTTGTCTGCATTGGGTTGTTCTGGTTGTAAGTTAGTGATTGGTGGGTGAGAGGGGAGGATAGAGTCTTAGCCATGTATGATTTCGATGTGATAATTGGCATGGACTGGCCTACCAAGCAACGAGCTAAGATGGATTGCTATCATAAAGTGATTCAGTTTAACCTATTAAGGGGTGAAATTTTCAAGTGTGTCGGGAGTCGAGGAGGACCTTCGATTACCCTGATCTTGTCGCTTAAGGCAACCCGTTTGTTAGACGGGGGTTGCCAAGGTTACTCGGCGACTGTCGTGAACAGGACAGTCGAGGAGCTGAAGGTTGAAGATATCTCAGTAGTCCAAGAATTTCCAGACGTGTTTCCAAATGAGTTGCCAGGCCTATCGCTAAAGAGAGAGATCGAGTTCGTGATTGAGTTAGCACCCAGGATAGAGCCAATCTCTAAGGCCCTTTACCGGATGGCGTTGTCTAAGTTGAAAGAACTGAAGGTGTAGATGCAAGAATTGTTGGATAAGGGATTTATACGTCCCAGTGCATCACCTTGGGGAGCACCAGTTCTGTTTGTGAAGAAGAAAGATGGTTCATTATGTTTGTGCATCGACTATCACCAACTCAATCAGGTGACGATCAATAATAAGTATCCACTGCCAAGGATCGATGACTTCTTTGATCAATTGTAAGGAGCGTCAATATTTTCAAAGATTGACATGAGGACATGATATCATCAACTGAGGATTAGAAATGAGGACATACCGAAGTTAGCATTTCATACTCGATACGGCCATTATGAGTTTACTATAATGCCGTTTGGTTTAACGAACACTCCAGCTGCTTTTATGGATCTGATGAACAGAGTGTTTAAAGAATACCTAGATCAATTCGTGATTGTGTTCATCGACGAAATTTTGGTGTATTCGAGAAGTGCTGAGGAGCACGGGGGACATTTGAGAATGGTAATCCAGACCCTGAGGAATCATGAGCTGTATGCCAAGTTTAGCAAGTGCGAGTTTTGGTTGACTCGTGTTGCGTTTTTAGGTCACGTGATTTCAGGTGAAGGAATCTCTGTGGACCCGACCAAGATTGAAGCAGTGATCAATTGGCCAAGACCGACAACAGTGACAGAGATCAGAAGTTTTCTGGGTTTGGCAGGCTACTATAGAAGATTCGTGGAAGGATTTTCAGCCTTAGCATCGCCATTGACTCGCCTCTTGAAGAATTAAGAGAAGTTTGTGTGGACGGACAATTGTGAAAGTAGTTTCCAAGAGCTTAAGCAGAAGCTCACTACTGCACCTATGCCGACCATTCCATCTGGTCCTAGAGGATACAAGATTTATAGTGATGTGTTGTTCAGAGGATTTGGTTGCGTACTGATGCAACATGGTAGGGTTGTTGCATACGCCTCCCGTCTGTTGAGACCTCATGAGCTAAATTACCCGATGCACGACTTGGAATTTGCAGCGATCATTTTTCATTTTAAAGATTTGGAAACATTATTTGTGTGGAGAAAGATTCTAGATCTTCACTGACCATCAAAGTCTCAAGTATTTATTCTCTGAGAATGAGTTGAATATGAGACAGCGTCGCTGGATGGAACTTCTGAAGGACTACGATTGTGATATTCTGTATCACCTTAGAAAGGCAAATAAGGTCGTCGATGCTTTAAGTCGAAAGTCTTCAGTTGCACGGTTGATAGTCAAGGAATGGATTTTACTCGAAAGGGCTCGAGATTCGGTTTGCAAATTTGAGGTAGGCCATCTTTCGAATCTTATGGCCACCCTCAGAATTGAGCCGGAAGTACAAATCAGAATCAAAATGCTTCAGTGGACAGATCCATAGATTCAAAAGATCTTGCAAGAGAATGCTGAACAGAAGAAAGCTGACTTTCAGGTTTCTAGGGACGGAACATTGAGGTTCCGAGGACGATTGTGTGTACTTGACGATCCAACGCTTAAGGAGAAGGTCTTATCAGAGGCTCATCGTAGTAGTTACAGCTTTCATCCTGGTAGTACAAAAATGTATCAGAATCTTGTCAACACTATTGGTGGTCCGGTATGACGGCAGACATCGCTAAGCATGTCGCCAAGTGTTTGACATGTCAGCAAGTGAAGGCACAGCATTATAAGCCGGGAAGACTTTTGCAACCTCTCAAGATCTCAGAGTGGAAATAGGAGCACATCACGATGGATTTTGTGACAGGCTTACCAACGAGTCAGACAGGTAATGATTCTATTTGGGTAGTGGTTGACAGACTAACAAAGTCGGCTCACTTCATCGCTGTACAAAAGGATCTTAATTTGGATAGGCACGTAGAGTTGTACGTACGTCAGATTGTTCGTCTACATGGAGTGCCGGTAACGATTACTTCAGACCGAGACCCAAGATTCACAGCTACTTTTTGGAAGAGTTTACAGGCTGCCTTAGGAACAAAGCTGCAGTACTGTACGACATATCATCCTCAAACGGATGGCCAATCTAACAGGACGATCCAAACCCTCGAAGACATGCTGCAAGCTTGCGTACTGGACTTCAAGGGAAGCTGGGAGGAATGGCTTCATCTTGTCGAGTTTGCCTACAACAACTGCTACTAGCAGGGCATTCAAATGGCTCCTTTCGAAGCGATGTATGGTAGAGCGTGCAGAATGCCAGTGTGTTGGGATGAAGTCGGGGAAAGAAAGATCACAAGCCTAGAATTGGTTCAGCAGTCAATGGATGCAGTTGCAGTCATCAGAGACAGATTAAAGACAGCTCAAAGCCGCCAGAAAAGCTACGCAGATAAGCGTCAAAGGCCTTTAGAGTTCTAAGTTGGTGATCACGTTTTTCTGAAGGTGTCACCAATGAGGGGTACTTCACGCTTTAGCAAGAAAGGGAAATTGAGTCCGAGGTACGTAGGTCCCTTTGAGATTCTAGAGAGAATCGGGATCCTAGCGTATCATCTTGCATTGCCGCCAAGGTTGGTGCAAGTGCATGACATCTTTCACGTGTCGATGTTGAGGAAGTATGAGCCTGACCCGACCCACGTGCTTAATTTTGAGGAATTAGATATGGACGATAGAGTATCACACGTGGAAAGCCCGGTTCATATTGTGGATTGAAAATAGCGGATTCTGTGTACCAAGACGATTCCGTTGGTTAAAGTGGTCTAGCAATACCACGGCATTGAAGGAGCAACTTGGGAAAGTGAGGATTTGATGAGACGTCTGTACCCCTACCTTTTTGTTTAAACAATTGTAATGGTTTAAATTTCAAGGACGAAATTTTTATAAGAGGGGAAGAGTTGTGACATCTTGAAATTTCAGTCCCGTTTTCAATTAAATGAATCGAGCCTTTTATCGACGCGCCTATAGTGCTATTCTCCGAGCTGATCACTCACAAGATAACTAAACTATCTGAGAAAGCCATTAAGGGATTTTAACACAATAGACTTGAAAATTTGACTAGGAATCGACTACTCGACCGTGCTAGTCTGCAAGGGACATTACGGCACAGTTAAAAATCGATCAAAGATCAGAGATAGGTCGATTCAACTGAGATATGTGACTAAGCGTGGGTGATTCCACCAAATCGCAAAATTCTCGTCGATCGGCACTAAACTAATTTTTATGTCGTTTTGGTACCCTATGTCCGCATTCGAAACCTCGAGATTTTCACGACAAACGAGAGTCGCCAATGTGTTGAAGATGTACAATGTGGCTCGAAAATAATCAACCAAGGGTCAATTGCACCAAAAATTTCTAAAAGCTACCCAGTAGGCTAGGTCACGCTAAAATCGTGCCAGATTGAAATTAATCACGAATTTGAATCCGATTTCAAAAATTGAAAGTTCTGTCATGTGATGAGTCATTTTAGGAATGTCGACTCATCCTTCGAAGATTTTTCTGCAAACCGGAATTTTTTGCAGAAATTCAAAATAAGGGCCGTTTTTGTCTGGAAAATTCAGGAGAATGTTTTTTATCGCGTTTTTTAGATGCAAGTTGGTTCTATGGGCAAGGAAAAATGTCAATTTAAACGTGGGCACCTTAGTGGAATTTATAGGACCAAATTTGGCTTCAATTGGAGAGAGATTGGTCCAATTTGAGGGAGGAATGCTTCAAATTCGTAACCCCCCTTGGTCCTCAACCTTTGGACCACCTCAATGGCTTCCTAGGGAAGCTTTGTGGCTGCAAATGGCTGAGGAAGCCAGCCCATGTTGGTAGGGCCTTGGTCAAGGAGACAAAGGGATAGAAGTGAGACCAAGGTGGCCCCCTCCAAGCCTTCAACCCTTCTTCTTCTTCGGCAAGCTTCACTTTCCCCATTAAAGGCCTTTTGAAGCTCACTAAAACTAGAAGAAAACGCTAGCCAACCCCCTGTAGTCGCAACCGTCCATCGAGCCCCTAGCCGCCGCCACTTGCCATCGCCCCCCCTTCGCGTACCTTCGAGCCCCACGCGCCTTTCTGCCCATCCCATGAGCCCAAACTGTTCCCCTAGCTCCCTTGGTCGACGTCAGAACCCCCTGGCTACTGTCCAGCTTGCCGAAGCAGCCACTGTTGCCCCTGCTCGCCACTGCAGGCCGTCCGTCAGCCACCTTGGCCGTTCTAGCTTAGCCCATCGTCCAGCTTAGTCTCTCAACCCACTGTCCAGAATCCGAACCCAGCAAACCCCCATGGGCTTCGAGGCCCGTTTCCGACCCTTTCCCGACCTCGCTTCGTGCCGTCGTTTCGGAGTTTGTCGCTCATCTTCGTCTTGCTGTCGCCGTGAACTCATCGAATTTCAAAACCCGTGAGTTTACTCACTAATCTCTGCTTATGGAGTTAATTATGCTTAAAGGTTGATTAGTTTAGGTTAAGTATGGAATAGGTGGTTAGTTAGAATGGATTAACAATTTAATTATTCGTTTATGCATGTTAAGTGGTTAGAGTAGCATAATTAGAGACTAGATAAGCTGTAATATTTATTTAGAATTGTTCGGAAATTTTCCGAGCCCGTTTCGGTATTTAATTAGGTTTTTCCGGCCTAATTTTCTATTTATGGCATTTATTGGTATTTATTTAATTAATTTTGGTAATTATTTAATTAATTATTATTTTCCGAAAATTAGACCAGAATAGTCGGTGACTGGAATTTCGTGCTGATCACAATGGTATGATTGGTTTATTTAATTGGGCTTTGGTTTGTGCGAATTATGTGTTGATTGTAATTTCGGATATTTATCCCAAAATTTAATAATTTCAATATTTAATTAGAAAATTACCGGGCGTCTGTTTACAACGCCAAAAATGTTTTTTATGAACTACATAATTAGTAGAATTTTATAAATTAAAGATATTATATTTTTGGCTCAGGCCTACCGTGTACCCACACACGATTATTTTACCGGGTACTATGAAAACAGTGAAATGGTTAGTTGGTGAGTATAATATCTCTATATCAACTTCGATGAGCTATACTATTTATTTATATCAGCTTAGACGAGCATTTATCAATATCAGCTTCAGTGAGCATATATCAGCTTCGGTGAGCTATACTATCTATCTAGATCAACTTCGGTGAGTTATACTATCTATCTATATCAGCTTAGGTGAGCATTTATCAATATCAGCTTAGGTGAGCAATGATCGTTCAATGAACTAACTTGATAGATAGTATCATGTGATAGATAGTAGCGATTTGGGTTGAATGATTTGATTTTAGTTGAAATGATTGGTTGTGATTGAGTCGTACTGACTTGCAGGAAGGGACTGAGGCAAAGGTAAGTTCTCTATCTCGTGCGTGACTAGATAGCCTTTAGGCGTATTTCCTTCCTAGTCGAGACTTAGGGGGTGAATTTGCTGAGACGTTGTCTCACCCCGTCGTTGGCTAACATTTACAGGTCCTTAGATGGCTGTACCTCCCGAGCGTTTTGGCCAACCGAAGAAGGTTACTGAACAGTACTCTCAAATTCCTCTCCACGAGAGCCAAGGAGCCTGGGTCTACGAACTCATGAGATCCACTATCTAGGTTGATGCGGGTCTATCCCATAAGGTATCCCATCAATTTAGATTGTGGTATCGTTACGAGCGAAATGGACCCAAAGAAGGCCCCCTCCCAAAGTCTGAGATTCCTAGGTCGATGCTGGATATCACTTTTGGCAATGGCACAAATGACCCTCTTGTTGGTTCAGTGGTAGACCCGAGTCTTTCAGATCCAAGGTCCCCGGAGTATTCAGTTGAAGACTCAAATGCTTAGAGGATCTGTAACCCTCTACCCCCATTTTTGTAGACCTTATATATATCGGCTAATATCGTATATGACTTAGTCTAATGTTTATAAAGTGTGTTGTGGTTTTCAAAATGGTGGCTCTGCTTTTCTAATCCATCTTTGCGTTGTCAGGAGATTTACTTATTCGCTTTTGCATACGCATTAAAATGAATGGGTCGGCGATGTGTCCTAGGACGTCGCTATTTAATCGACTACCGAGGGATGGGCACACGCTCGAAGGATCGGGGCGTAACATATGCCATCAGGTATGTCAGCAAACATCTTAGTATAACAGTGCATGCACATGATCACATGCGGATAACCATTGCCCTCACAACAACATGCGTAACTCCTTGTGGAGTTTAATTGCCACCATCTTCTAGAAGGGTCAAGGCATAACCCATCTAGGCATCTCGCACCTTACTTGGCATCGCGAGGCATTCCTCAGGGAAACTCACGTCTTGTTCCACAACTTCTGGAGAGTGCCTACTTCCTCCCTTACCTACTAGCCTCTTCGGGCATCTTGTACCCAGGGCATCTAGTAAGAATCGAATTCTTCACTAGACAATCGAAAGGAACCACATTACCCCCTCTAGGCATAGGCATCTTACACCTAATTTAGCATCCAGAGGAACCCCTGAGAGTCCTACAACACCCACCCTTAGGCTTCTAGAGGGCAGCACGTTACCCCTTCAAGGCATCTCGCACCCGAGGCATCATCATCACGAGGATCATGGCAATCAATTATATCATTACCATGGTTTAGCAATTCAATAATCCAACGTCTCATATAATAGTGCAATACTATTTGTAGAATGAACAAGCCAACCGGTCCATATATTAATTTACCTAACTAGTCATTAGGACTTTCCAACCTGATATCCATAGTCTTACCAAGGAATTGTACCTATAGTTAACATAAATCCTACATAAAATAAAGTTGAAATTCAAGTGACCATAAGCCCTAAAACACACAATAAGACATCCAAATAATACTACGGGTCCTAAATTCCAACAAGCTCGGTATTGAGGCAATGTGACTCGTGGCTTTCCACACCTTCCTTTTCCTAGTTCTATCATTCCACCTCCTAAACTAACTAAATTAAGTTCATGTAAAAAGCTGAAATCAAGACAGCGAGACCTAGAACTTATCTGAGAGACATGTACTAAGCCGTTTTGTCACCTCCTGAACCGAAATTGTATCAACGTACCACAAGATAGTAATTCAATGTCGAGAATTTTTCACCACACTAGGAACCACTTGGTTTGAGCATGGTGGTTGTCTCAATGGTTAGAAAACTCAAGATAACTTGGACATGGCTCTGGCATCCCCTTAGCCTCCATCCATGTGGAATTTCGAAGTCTGGTTTCTACCGAGGCTCCTTAGTGGCACCAGGTTGTTCCTAGATGAACATTAATTGCACACTAAACTGTCCTGCCAAGAAATTGGCTCAAGGAAGTCCGGACAGGGTTCTAATTATTCTCGAGCTTCTCAATCTCCCTGATTCACATGACCCAAACCAAGATTTAGTCTAACGGAACCTAATAATAGAGTTGGGGTCTATGGGCTGTCAACCAAGCGAATCTTGACACCCACAACTCACTAGTAGTAGTCAAAAACATCAGAAGTCCACTCCGTCTAGGAGCGGGCATTTCGGCACCTAATGGATCACGCATGCAAAGCTATGAGAAGCTTGTCTGTGCACCCTAGACCCCATGGATAGATCCACAGTCGCATCCTGATAGTAGAGAGTCCAATTGTCCTTGACCTAGCTTTGGACAGAGCTTTGATGCTCAACTCTTGCACCTAAATCACGAAACCAAGCCCCGATTTGCACATGCACAGCTAGGCGGGGCTAATCCGTGAACTGAGACCATAATAGTAGCTCTAAACTTGTACAAAGTTAGTAGAAGCTCCACCTGCCCAGCTCGCACTTATGGAGAAAAAGAGAGGAGGTGCTGGCTGAGCTGAGGACTCTATCGTGGCTATGGTGGCTTCGAATAGGGCAAGATAGAGTTGGTGTGACGGCTTGATTTTTAGGTTCTGTTTTCAATTGAAAAAGTCAAGCTTTTCATCGATGCGCCTATAGTTCTATTCTCTAAGCTGATCACTCACAAGATAACCACTCTATCTGGTGAAGCCGTTGAAGAATTTTAATGCAATAAACTTGAGAATTCGACTAGAAATCGACTGCTCGACCGTGCTAATCTGCAAAGGTCATTACGGCACTATCAAAATCGATCAGAGACCGAAGATAGGACGATTCGACAGAGGTATGTGATTAGTGTGTGGGTGATTCCACCTGATTGCTATATTTATGTCCAACAACACTAGACCGATTTTTCTGTCATTTATGTACCCAGTGTTTGTATTTAAAATCTCGAGATTTTCACAACAACCAAGAGTCGTCAATGTGTCGAAGACGTACAATGTGGCTCAAAAATAATCGACCACGAGTCAATTGCACCAAAAATTTCTAAAAGCTACCTAATAGGCTAAGTCACGTTTAAAATCGTACCTGCTTGAAATTAATCGTGAATTTAAACCCGATTTTAGAAATTGAAAGTTCTGTCATGTCACAATTCATTTTAGAAACTTCGACTCATCCTCCAAAAAATTTTCTGCAAACCCAAGATTTCGACGAAAAATCAAAGGTTATTTTGGAACGGAAAAATCATAGGGCCGTTTTTTGTCGCAATTTTAGTACTCAAGTTGGTTCAATTGATGAGCAAAAATGTTGAATTTGATGATGACACCTTGGCTGAATTTTTGGGGCTTCAATTGAACTCAATTGGACGGGATTTGAATCAAAATTGGATGGAAATGGTACAAAATTCGTAGGCCCAAAGGGGGTACAACATTTCAGCTTCTACCAAGGCTTGTTGTGGAAGATTTGTGAGAAAAATGGCTGAGGATGACAGCCAAGAGTGGTGGGGGCAAGCAATGAGCACAAAGGGGATATTTATGAAGCCATTAAGGCTAAATGGGACCCCTCTCTCTTCAACTGGGTTCTTCTTCTACCTTGAACTTACTTTCTCCATTAGTGCTGTCCTTAAGTTAAAAAAAACTAGAGAAAACCCCCAGCCAGCCGTCAACCGCCCCTAGCCGCCGTGCCCGCCCGTCTGAGCATCTTGCTGCCCGTCAAGCGCCCCCGAAGCCCGCACCAGCCCGTTCGTCGTCCGCGATCGTCCCTTGGTCCTGCACCATCATCCGTGCCTAAGCTGTCAACCCGAGTCGCCCGCTTGGAGTCACTGCAGCCCGCCGTCATCGCCTGGCCCATTTCAGCCCAAGCCGAGCCCCACGCCAGCCCCTTCGGTCCTTGGTTAGAGATCGAAGGCCAGGAAGGGTTCTTGGTCTTCGAGGTCCGTTTTAGGTCTCTTCTAGGCCTTGGTTAGTGTCGCCGTAGGCTTGGTTATTGCCCGCCTTCGCATCGCCATCGCCATGAACTCATCGGATCGCTAAACCGATGAGTTTACTTGCTAAACTCTACTTAGGGAGTTAATGATGCTTAAGAAGTGATTAGTTTAGGCTAATTAGGGATTAGGTGGTTAATCAGTATGAATTAATGATTTAATTGTTCAATTATGCATATTAGGTGATTAGAATAGACTAATTAAGGGTTAAACCGATTGTACTATTTCTCTAGATAGGTTCGCAAATTTTCTAGGCCCGTTTAGGTGATTAGATTAGCATTTCCGGCCTAAGTTGGTATTTATGGTATTTGATTTGCATTATTTAATTAATTTTGGTATTTATTTAATTATTTAATATTTTCCGAAAATTATACCGGGATAGCCGGTAACTAGAATTTTGTGCTGATTGCAATGGTGTGCTTAGTTTATGCAATTGAATATTAATTTGTACAAATTGAGTGATGATTGAAATTTTGGTTATTTATTAAAAAATTGTGAAATTTAATTAGAAAATCTCGGGTGTCGGGATTTGACACTAAAAATGATTTTAAAGGTTATATCAAATAGTGTGATTTTAAAATGAAGAGTATCAATTTTTATGGTTCAAGTTGATCATGTACACACGATTATTTTTATCGGGTGTTTTTAATACGAAAAAAATAGGCCAAGTCATTATTTTAATTGAGGCATTTGAGTTCAAGCACCATGTCCCTGGCTGGTATTGATTGATCGTGTGATGGCTAAGTGAACCCATCCCCGATGTGCGTCGGTAGGACGTTGCCCCTATATAGGATGCCCCTAGACAACGGATGCCAATCGCAATAGATTATGGACCGATGCTCCTTCGGGAATGTTGTCCCCGATGTGTGTCGGTGGATGTTGCCATGCTCAAAGGAGTGAGACAAAGCCTTGCTACACCAGAAGACAAATGTGTGTTGGTAGATCATGCTTGTGCGAGCAATAATCGAATTGGGGCGTGTGATTGATTGGAATTGAAGCACCGGATTATGGGACAAAATTGTGTGGCATGGTATGGGACGTGTCATAACGATTTGGTCTTATAATCGAGACCCCTGTATCAATTTTGTTGAAAGAATTGATCAATTAAATTGATTGAATTGATGGATTGATTGATCGATTGTATTGATTGTATCAATTGGATTGATTGATTGACTGAATTGTATTGACATGCAGGAGGGAACTAAGGCGAGGTAAGTCCTCTGTCTTGTGTGTATAGACTGCCTTTAGGCGTATTTCCTTCCTAGTCAAAGTTTAGGGGGTGAACTATGGCGGCCCCACTAGTTCGTTATGGTCAGCCTCGGAGGGTTACGGAGCTGGTGATTGACTACCCTGTTCCCAAAGGCCACGGGGTCTAGGTTTATGAGCTCGTAGTGACCACCGTCTGGGTCAATGAGGGCCTACTTGAGATGGTATCTCATCGATGTAGGGCGTGGTTTCGCCGCAAGCTCAATGGATACAGAGTTGGTCCCCTTCAGGGGTTTGAGGTCCCCACTGCGGTAGTCAACGCCACTTTTGGCGAAGGTACAGCTGCCCATCCTGATGGTGCTGTCATAGACCCGGTGCCCCCGGAGCCTATGGAGTCAGAAGGGTCGGTGAACGTGTCCGACTAGAGGGTTGTAAGATAGTTTCCTTTTGATGGCTAATTTTTTTGGTAGATAGACTAGTTTTGTATATAAACCGAGTTGTGTATAAAAGCTTGCTTTGGGTTGTGAATTTGTTATCCTGCTTTTCTATCCTATGTTGTTTGTTATCAGGGTTGTGAGATAGTTTCCTTTTACTTCTGCATGTGCAATAAAATGAATGGGTCGGCGACGCGTCCTAGGACGTCGCAAATTTTATCAACTACCGAGGGATGTGTACATGCTCAAAACTCCGGGGCGTAACAGTTGGTCAGCATTGGCAAAGGATCTAAAGTTGTGTGGGCATTCGGGATAGGTTCTGGCTTGGGCAAGGAAAGAAAATGGAGAGGGGGAAGAGTTGGGGGCGTTGGCAAAGATGGAAGGGGATGGTAGTGGAGTGCTTTTTAAAAATTTTCTGTTGGTTTCTTTTTATTCTAAGGGCATACTAGATTAAGCAATATCTGGAAGTGGCAGTCCACGAGTGAAAATATTTTGTTTAGCCAATTAGAATTCGTTGTTATAGCAAGAACTACAAATTTTGTACACGGATTCGGCTACATGATCGGCGGTGGTTGCTTGCGACGGAGCAGACAAGAATCAAGTCAAGGTCCAAAAAGGAAAGTAAAAGTCTCGTGCTAAGAGAAAATGTTGTGTCGTGATGCGCACGTTGGCTAAGTGTTGACACAACGAGACTGATACCCAAACTAACCAAAATTTTTAAATATATGGCCCAAAATGTAAAATTCCCAAATTAAACCATTAACGAAAAAAAAATATTTTTGCTTATTGAACAACATATCCGAATTCCCATCGGATCCAAAGTCAAAATATCCCAGTAATCTAGACCCATGTTAGTCGAAAATCAGCATGTCACACATATGGATAAATCAATTTTAGTGAATGACCTTAAAAGGCCTTCTCTAGTTAATATTTGCATTATTTATAACCCATTGTGACCTACTTTAGTATGCCAAATACTTGCATCAATTTCCACGTTATTGGAAGATGCAGTTAAAGAAAAACAACCATTGATATTAGCATTGAACATATCATAGTCAATGTCTAACACCATAAAACTAATCACTACATAAGTAGAACCATAATAAACTGTTCCATATATAATATCAACACAATCACCACGGATGTTCAATAGATAACCCAAGCTTAGAAGAATAACTACAAGATCAAGTTCAGCCTATATTTGGAGTGTAAAGGATATCATGTAGGAATAGGTTTCCATCATCACATAACTTTAATTTACATGCGCCAATATCATTTACTTCAACACTAGAGTTTTTTTTTTTTTTTTTGGGGTGAAGGATAACAGTATTAAGCTTAACCAAAATGTACAAGCAAACGGCACCAAAACTTACACTCAAAATAAAATTAAAAAAAAAAGCATAATGAGTGGAAGGGTGCCGAAGCAAGAAAAGGAAAAGCCAACAAGGCAGCAAAACAAAAAGGAACATTAACTAAGAACGGCCTAAAAGTGAATCAAAAGAGATGGCAACTGGCCAGCCAAATAAAGGCAAACGAAAACAAAAGACAGACACACTGACACGTAACTAGCAAGAGACAAATTCATGGCCAGCAGGAAGGCGCATCCATCAAAAGACCGACCAGCAGAGACTAAGGAGCCACCTGATCAGAGCCGAAGATGCACGAGTTCAAACCCCAACTATGTTGTAGTCTCCTATTTCGAGGATTGTCGTCAACATTGGTGAAAGTGAGAGCCATGTCCTTCACCACTCTAACAAGGTGCTTCTTCACCACCGGAATCCTGAGAGTATGATTCCTAAAAAGAATCTCATTCCTATATTTCCATATAAGGTGGCAAAGAGCTCCAAAAGAAAATCGCGCAATGGAATGATAGAAATCCTTGCCAGAAAGGAACTTTAAAACCCAGCTAAGGTTGTCTGTCCAGGAACTATTGCGCCAAGAAAGGTTGCATCTTCCAGCCCAGAGGAATGCCGAACTGGCTGTAACAGTGCAACCAAAGAAAAGATGATCAATACAATCTGGCGTAATTTTCAAAAAGCACAGACGGGCACCCCAATCCTGCTATGTGAAAGAAGTAAAGTCTGAGTAGGTAGACGATTCTTGGTGATGAGCAAGAGATTGAACTGATATCTTAGGGATATAGTGTTGTTCCAGATGAAGAAAGCCCATTTGACCCTGGGCTTCTTTTTCCTGACTGTATTCCATGCAGAAGGAACTGAGAATAATCCAGAGGCATGACCCACCCAAGAGAAGAGATCTGGAGCATGAGATAAGACAAGAATGGGATGTTCCCACAACTCCAACAATGCTCGCATGGGAAGACCAGCCGGTGAAAATAAATCCGCCACCGTAGCTTGTCTGGATAATCCAGAGCTGTAAAGGAAGGAGTCCGAAAACAAGAGGTTGAGAGGGCCTCTTGGATTCCAATAATCAAACCAGAAGGAAACAGAACAGCCGTCTCCAAGTCTCCAGAGGAAGTAAAGCCGAAATTCTGTCTTAAGATGGAGAATTCTCTTCCATGCCCAGGAGCATAAGGTGGATTGTTTAATAACCCAAAAGCTTTCATTCTTGAGGAAGGTCGAATGGATCAATCTACACCATAATGATTCCTTGTCTGTAAAAAAGATCCAGATGTGTTTCAACATAGCTACTTCATTGCAATCCTTTAGGTTTCGAATACCTAACCCTCCTTCATCCTTCGGAAGACAGACATCATCCCATGATACCTTGGCACCACCTCTCCCTAGGCTAGGGCCCTTGCATAGGAATTGTCTCAAGATCTGGTCAATGCGATCTAAAACTGCCACCGGAATAGTAAATACACTTGCCCAGTAATCTTGAATTGCATGGAGAACTGACCTTATAAGCTGAAGGCGACCGACAAAAGAGAGGAATCGCTGAGTCCAATATTGAACCTTGTTTGTTATGCGATCAACAAGGGAAATGCAATCTGCCTTGCCTAACTTGGAAGAGATAATAGGAACTCCAAGATAACACATCGGTAGGCTCCCCACTATGAAACCCAAGGTAAGGATAATCTCAGTGCGCAGAATAGAAGACCCTCCTACAAGAAAAATCTCACTTTTATTGGAGTTCGGCTTGAGTCCACTCCACGTAGAGAAAGTATCCAAGCCATCCTTCAAGAGAGTGACCGAAGTCATATCTGCCCCACAAAAGAGGAAAACGTCATCTGCAAAGAATAGATATGATAGGCTCAAAGCCTTGCATCTCCAGAAGAACTTGAGCCCCAGTTGCCTGGCTCGAGCAGTAAGGATCCCCGAGAAACCCTCCATAACTAAAGTGAATAGGTAGGGAGAAATTGGATCACCCTGATGCGTGCCACGGCCATTAGGAAAGAACCCATGCAATTCTCCATTCAAGGAGACGGAAAACTTGGGAGTTCAGACACAAGTCATTATAATCCAGACAAAATGCTCCGGGAAGCCATAAGCCTGAAGAACCAGCTGAAGGAAATCCCAACTAACCGTATCATAAGCTTTTTGGAAGTTCACCTTAATCGCACACTTAGGCTGGTAAGGATCAAGATGGAATCCAGCAAATAACTCCTGAGCAAGAAGTATATTATCTCTAATTCGTCTACCTTTGACGAAAGCATTCTGATAAGGACTGATGATGTCGTTGAGGATAGAGGCCACCCGATTGGCTAGAATCTTTGTGATGCATTTGTATATAGTATTCCAACAGGCAATTGGCCTATAGTCATTGACAGACGTAGCATTAGAGACTTCCGGGATCAACGTAAGGATGGTGTTATTAATTTCCTTTAGTAGTCTCCCCGTGGTAAGGAAATCCTTAACTGCTTCCGTGACCAATGGCCCTACCATCTCCTAGCTGTGCTTAAAGAACTCAGCAGTGAAGCCATTCGGGCCAGGAGCCTTTCCACGAGGCAGCGAAAAAATAGTATCATGAATCTCCTCGTCAGTGAAAGGAAGAGAAAGAAAACTAATATATGATCTTCGGTAAAGGGACACCGAATTAACTCCCGAATGTCCTGCAGTGAGGGGCAAGAAGACTGGGAGCTAGGGGCCAGAAGCTGCTGAAAGTAAGAGACAAAAGTATTTTGCACTTGGCTAGGCTCCAATATGGTATTACCATAAGAATCCGTGACGGAAAGAATCATGTTTCTCAATTGCCTTCTAATAACGAAATGGTCGAAGAATTTGGTATTTCGATCACCTTCCTTAAGCCACCTGATTCTAGATTTCTATCTAAAAAAGGATTCCTCTTGATTCCTTAAGTCTACAAAAGACCTTCGGTGATTCTTCTCCAAAATTGCAAGAATCTCGCTAGATGGATTTTGCTGTAGTGCAATTTGGGCGTTGCTGAGAGCATCTCTCGCTGTAGTGACCCTATTAGAAATGTCAGAGAAAGATTCTCTATTGAGATGCTTTAAACGGCTTTTTAGGGCCTTCAATTTACACACCAGTCTGTACAGAGGAACTCCTTCAGAAGGGCTTTCCCAAACTTAAGCAACAATGCTGTGGAAAGAGGAGTGCTTCGTCCAGAAATCAAAGAACTTAAATGGTTTCCATGTAATCCTCGGCTGCATCACTCTAACCAACATAGGACAATGATTAGAAATTCCAGGTGCAAGAAAATACGCCTCTGAGTAGGAGAATTCCTAGCTCCATTTTGCATTTACAAGCACACGATCAATCTTCTGAGCCTTACAGTTAGCCCTAGAGGAAGTAGGCCAAGTAAACCGAAACCCCACATACCTCAAATCCTCTAATTCAGCTTGAATCAGACAATGGTAGAAGTCATCAAAGCAAGGAATCCAAGTGTCAGAGCTTCCAATCCTATCAGAGGGATCATTAATAGCATTGAAATGACCCGCCACTAGCCAGGATATATCGCGATGAAGCACGCTTTTTTGGACAAGGTCAGCCCACAGCGGCCTTCTAGCTACAAAGGTATTCTCAGCATACACATTGAAACACAACAACTAACACCAGACAAGAGGAATTTCAGGGAGCCATGAATTGCCTGATCATTGGAAGATATAACTTCAAAATTTACTAGAGACGGGTTCCAACCAACCCAAATCCTACCCCTATGAGAGTATTGGTAATTGGCCAGCTACTTTCAACCCGAAAGGAGTCTGGCAGAAATGGAGTCAAAAAGAGAATCCGGAACCTTGGTTTCCAACAAACCGATAAGAGAAAGCCCATTGGAAACCACAAAGTTCCTAACTTCAGCTTGCCTTAGGGGATTAAGGATACCTCTCACATTCCAACATCCAAAATACATATATGTATAACTAGAGTTATTTCCAACATATTTCCATCTTTTTCCGAGGGGTATCCAACGATAAACATATTCATGTTTATGATAAGGTCAAGTGTATAAGTGTAAGAGTAATGATTTGTCTTGATTAGAAGATCTATCGGTTGATCGGAAAAACACTTGCTAATTATAACTTGCACTACAAATTATTAGTGGAATTCAAACTGTGTTGGGCTGTTATCTAGAGAGTGGACGTAAGTTTAGGGATAAAACCGAGCCGTATAAATTTGCTATGTGCTTTAATTTTTCAATTCATTATTAGCATCAATTGTTCACGTTAGCACTTATATCACACAATATGTGCTAGCTTCATTATATCATACTATTGTCATAATTTGTTTGTAGTGCTGCTATCTTATATTTTGCAAAAGTTTTTCATAAATTATAAACAACCTATTCAACCCCTCCTTTTAAATTGTATCATTAACCTTAATGATTTTTATCATAATGTTAACATTAAATTATATGACCCACTAAATGACATGCAGCATGTAAAAATGCGTACTTTGAGATTAACTGTCACACCCCAGAGCTCCGAGCGTGCGCGCACCCATCGGTGGTCGATGAAATTGCGACGTCCCAAGACGCGTTGCCGACCCATTCATTTTATTGCACATGCGGAAGTGAATAAACAATTCCCCTTACAGCAAATAGCATGGGATAGAAAAGCAGGATAACAAATTCACAACCAAAACACGCTTTTATACACAAACTAGGTTTATATACAAGACTAGTCTATCTACCAAAAAGATCGGCCCTCAAAAAGGAAACTATCCTACGACCCCCTAGTCGGACACGTTCACCGACCCTTCGGACTCCACAGGCTTCGGGGGTGCCGGGTCTACCATAGCACCATCAAGATGGTCAACTGTACCCTCGCCAAAAGCGGCGTTAACTACTGCAGCGGGGACCTCAAAACCCTGGAGGGGACCAACTCTGTATCCATTGAGCCCGCGGTGAAACCACGCCCTAAATCGATGAGGTACCCTTTAAGGTAGGCCCTCATCGACCCAGACGGTGGTCACTACGAGCTCATAGACCCAGACCCTGTGGCCTCTAGGAACAAGGAAGTCAGTAACTAGCTCCGTAACCCTTTGAGGCTGACCATAATGTACCGATGGGGTCACCATCTAAGGACCTGAAAAGAAATGAGCCCACGACGGGGTGAGACAATATCTCAGCAAGTTCACCCCCTAAACTCCGACTAAGAAGGAAATACGCCTAGAGGCAGTCTAACCACACATCAGAGAAGACTTACCTTGCCTCGGTTCCTTCCTGCACGTCAGTACAATTCATAGCACATATAAATGCATTAAAAGCACTCATCAATCGGGACGTTTCAACATATAACCCAAACAATTCCAAGAGTCTCGATTATAAGGCCAAATCGTTATGACATGTCCCATTCCATGCCATACAATTATGTCCCGTAATCAAGTGCGTCAAATCAATCAATCATGCGTCCCAATTGATTACGACCCAACAGCCACGGCCGACTCAACAGTCAGCGGTCTTCTGGCGTAACCAGACATCATCTCCCACCATCGAGCACGACAACGTCTATATCTAGACGACATTCCACAAAGGAGCATTGGTCCAGTCTCTACTACGACTGGCATCCGTTGACTTAGAGCATTCCCAAAGGAGCATCGCCCAGCCCCAAAGGCTCGTGACGGGTTCTCGTATCATTCATGCACCCATCCAATCCCGGCCAAGACATCGTACTTTGCGCTCAAATGTCCCAATTAAAATAATGTACTTGGCCTAAATTCTTTGTATTAAAAACACACGGTAAAATAATCATGTGTGGGTACACGGTCAATTTGAACTAGGAAAATTGACACCATTCTTTTTAAAATCTCACTATTTGATATAGTCTTTAAAACCATTTTCGGTGTCAAAACCCAACACCCGAGATTTTCTAATTTAAAATCAAAATTTCACAATTTTGGAATAAATACCCAAAATTCCAATCACTACTTAATTTGCTCAAATTAACATTCAATTGCATAAACTAAACACACCATTGCAATTAGGACGAAATTCCGATCACCTGCTATCCAGGTATAATTTTCGGAAAAATAATAAATAATTAAATAAATACCAAAAAATAATTAAATAAATACCAATAAATCCAATAAATGTAAACTTAGGCCGGAAATGATAATCTAACGACCTAAACGGATCTAGAAAATTTCCTAACCTATCTAGATAAATAGCACAACCTCTTTAGCCCCTAATCAATCCGTTCTAACCACCTAACATGCACAATTGAATAATTAAATCTCTAATCTACACTAACTAACCACCTAATCCCTAATTAGCCTAAACTAATTATCCACTAAGCATCATCAACTCCCTAAGTAGAGTTTAGCAAGTAAACGCACAGGTTAAGCGAGCCAGTAAGTCCACGGCAATGGCAACGCGGAGGCAAGCGATCAACAAGCCTGGAGCGACACCAACGGAGGTCCGAACGGGCGTTGAAACAGGCCATGAACTCTCAGCTAGAGCTGAGCTTCGTCCATTGTTTGTTGGGCCGAGAGGGCTGGAACAGGCGACTGGTTGGGTTGAAATGGCAAGGGACAGGTGGCGATGGCTGCAGCAAGGCCAAGGGTTGCTCGACGGTGACTGGATGGCGATGGAGGAGCTCTAGCAAGCTAGGGACAACGGCTGGGTGCAACAGGAGGCGCGAGCAAGCGGACGGCGCACGCGGGCTAGAGCGCAACGCTGGACGACAACAACGAGCACAACGGCAGCAAGGGAGGCGATCGACGGGCAAGGAGGTCTTCTCTTGTTCTCTCTGAAATTTGTAGCTCAAAAATTGTCCAACAATGGATAAAGGTGGCTTAAGCAAGAAGAAGAAGCCAACTAAAGAGAAAGGGGTCCAATTTGCCTTAAAGGATTCACAAATATCCCATTTGTGCTCATTGCTTGCCCCCACCACTCTTGGTTGTTATTCTTAGCCATTTCCTCACAAATCTTAACCAACAAGCCTTGGTAAAAGCTTAAATGTTGCACCCCCTTTAGGCCTACGAGTTTTGTACAATTTCCATCCAATTTTGATTCAATTCCCCTTCAATTGAGTTCAATTGAAGCCCAAAAATTCAGCCAATGTGCCATCGTCCCTCTTATGATTTTTCCTTGTCAATTGAACCAACTTGACGGCCAAAATTGCGACCAAAAACGGTCCCTTGAATTTTCCGGTCCAAAATAGCCTTACTTTGATTTTTCGCCGAAATCTCGGGTTTGTAGAAAAATCTTTGGAGGATGAGTCGACATTCCTAAAATGAATCATGACATGCCAAAACTTTCAAATTTTGAAATCGGGTTTAAATTCGCAGTTAATTTCAACTGGGTGCAATTTTAGCGTGACCTAACCTACTAGGTAGCTTTTAGAAATTTTTAGAGCAATTGACCCATGGTCGATTATATTCAAGCCACATTGTACATCTTCGACACGTTGGCGACTCTCGGTTGTCGTGAAAATCTCGAGGTTTCAAATACAGGCACATGGTACAGAAATGATAGAAAAATCGGTCTCGTGCCGTTTAAGGAGAATTTTACAATTAGGTGGAATCAACCGCACACTAATCACATACCTTTGTCAAATTGACCTATCTCTAGTCTCCGATCGATTTTGACGGTGCCATTGCAGATTAGCATAGTCGAGCAGTCGATTTCTAGTCGAATTCTCAAGTCTATTGCGTTAAAATCCCTTAACAGCTTCACCAGATAAACTAGTTATCTTGTGAGTGATCAGCTCAAAGAATGGAACTATAGGCGCGTCGATGAAAAGACCAACTCATTCAATTGAAAACATAATTAGAAATTCGGGATGTCACATTAACTAAACCTATATGCAATCTATATAACCTAAGTGACTTTTTTTTTATGAAAAATATAAATTATCGTAAGTCTATATGAATTCTAATATGCATTATCTAAGACATCAATTTTGAATGCACCTAAGTTCTAAACATGCAATTAGCATATAAAGAGTGACATGCATGATGATTAATAAACTATAGTGACACATTTAAAATACAAATTATATTTATAATTCATCAACATCATTCAATAATGTATAATTTCAAGGCAATAAACAATCATTTAATCAATCATAAAAATAACAAATAAGACAATGTTAGGGGTCCGACCTTTAGGATCAAAATTTTGATGCCCTAAAAATTCTTTATTAATGCAAGGAATAACCAAGATATCAACATATAACCTAGTTTAACTTGTAAAACAATATGCATTAAACTTATGTAATAAAATTAAATACCCACGTAAATTATGTACCTTAACCTTACCTTGATTAGGGTTTACCATGAGGATGTCAAAGTGTGGCGAAGGTGTCCCTATCAAGTTCAATAGGCCATCGATGAGAAGAATAGCCAGGATGAAAGTAGTAGTAGTGAGGAATTGTGGACATAATAAAAAGAGACTATGAGGCTCAGCGTGCTAGGCTAGGGATGCATGGTATTAGAGTAATTAGATATTAAATCGCGTATTTATCTAATAGCTTAAGCTTTTGAAACAGTTGATAGTGGTCTCATAAATTTCACATGGTATCAAAGTTAGAGGTCTTGAGTTCAAATTTCCAAGTCCTATTTGCCTCCCTAATTAAATTTTCATACTTAGTACTAGGCAAAAAGACCAAACTAAAAATGAGAAGGAGTGTTAAAATTATTAAATATTAAACCACGCCTTCATCTAATAGCTTAAGCTTTTAGAATCGTTGCCAGTGATCCTAAAAAAGTTCACACATGGCTAAGGACTGGGTGCAATACGGACTAGAAGGTGTAATGTCGGGCAGAGCTGTGGTTGGGCTGGTGCTATGAGGACTGGTAATGAGCACAAAGCTGTTAGTGTTAGGCAAGGCATGGTGGAGTAGCTACGGCAACTATCAGAGAGCACCAATAGGAGGTTGGGCTATAGTGGTTGGCTCATTGGGCATGTCCAATCGAGCTGACAAAGTGATGTAGTCCAAAGGTCAACTACTCAAACAATGAGATTGGGAGAGTGACTTACACGCGAAAACTTAATCACAAAATCGAACAAAACTTTTAGCTAGCTCGGGAAAATGGGCATAACTTTGTTGATTTGGATTAGAATGACTTGATTCTAAAGCCAAAAGAACAAAGACCATTGGATCTACAATTTGTATGTTTTGATTTTTCTCAGATAAGCACTATAGGCTTGTTGATTTTGGAAGGAATTAGGCAAAACAAGATTGGAGAAAATGAAGAAAAGGATAGAAACTTTAATGGTTGCTCTTCAATGATGTAGGCTTTAAAAGCTCTGGCTCTTTAAGGACGGAGTGAAAGCTCTTATAGGTTTTCAAGGGGTTTGAACTCTTCAAGGTTCAAAAGAATTGCACTAAGAAAATTTTCATTAATCAAATTCGACATGTGTTCTACAAAGAGTCAATGACCTTCATACCAAAACAAAAGAAGAGCAAAAGACTAGACTCGAACCTAGAAACAAATAGTCATTTATGTACATAAAAACTAGAAACATTTATAAAATAGGAGCAATAAAAGTACAATATTTTCAATGCTTCTTGCCATCCCAAAGTGTCTTGATTCAAGTTTTGATGCATGTTGAATGACAAAGTCTTTGACAAAGTCAAAGATGAGACTCTTCACTCGTCAATGAGGCTTATCGATGTTAGGTTTATCAATGAGAGTGTCATTTTGAATGCATACTAATCTTTTTTGGTTGAACGAGTTGGTCTTGAATACATACTGCATTAGCAATTCATGGCTTAGCCAAGGCTTGAGCATGACTAGTAGCGTCGTCAACGATCAAAAAAGCTCGCTGCATTGATGGAGGGTCACTGGGAGTGCTACTGGGAGCTCATGGCTATGGATGTCGGGCATCCAAGCCTTGTGTCCAAAAGTGATTGGCAACGATGTGAGGATGAGGCGCGAGGACAAGAAGGCACAGCGGCAACATGACAGTGAGGTGCGGCGGCAGCATGACCGCTAGGCTCGTATGGAATGGGGGCCCGAGAGGGAGCTTGGCCTTGAAGCTTACTTGGATGATACTCTATTATTTCGTTTATGTATTGTGTAGCCCCATTTATTCTTTAACGTGAACGCCCTACCTTGTATTGTGAACAATAATATGTTTATATAGACCTAGGTTTAGGGTTTTCTAGCAAGAATAAAAATCCCTCACTTTCATAATTCTGATTATGCGGTTTGTCTTTTCTAGAAATTTAAGGAAATTCTCTTTCTTATTTCCCATGACCAAAATTTTCAAAAATATTGCTTACTAATTCAAAACCTGACCAAGAATGCAATTTTTCCTAATTTAGCGCTCTCCTTGTGCTTTCCATGTGTAAATTTCGGCTACCATGATAGGATTATGGGCTTTGCCGAAATTCATGTTCCTGCAAGTTTAGTCTAGAAAATTTAATTCAACACTAAGCCTCCCTATTTAAACTCATTTGTACTAGTCCAATTAAATGGCAATTTATATGGGCTATTACTATTAAAATAAAATGATCCTAATATGCAAATAAACCCATTTTGCACTAGTCCAATCTATTCTTATGTAGAAAATGAATAGATCTGTCATCTAAATTTAGATGTCAACACAAATGTATTTTTAAAAATTCGAGCTCAAATATTTAAACTGACGTTAAATTGCTACATAAATATAAGACCCATTGAAGCTCCATGAACAAGGGAGGTTGAATATATACCTTAGCGCCCATTTTAATGTACAAACCAAACTAAAAAATGGTACGTGGAATTAATGAACATGGAGTGTAAAAGTTGGAGAAATCTTGACTTTAATATCATGTTAGAAAGTCAAACCCAAAAATTTAAACTCATTGTCGGAGGTTTGGATTGAGACTACATGAACCAAATCCACTAAAACTCCACAAATAAGTGGTGCTTGATTATCTAACGCACATAATTAGGATAATATCAATAAGATTTCTTATGTCATTGTGATAAGCTTCCTAATTTGTCGAAGAGAGGCCTGCGAGATGAGAACCAATAACTAGATAGTAATTTGCAGGTTAAATTAGACAAATCAAATGACCTAATCAGTCCTAAACTTATTGTACAAATATCAATTCAATCCTCAACTATTCAATTTTACTAATTTAATCCTAAGTGCAAAGTCAGTGATTTCCGAGGAAAGTTGATCTAAAACACTATATTAGAATTTTATGCAAATGTTAAGGATTGAATTGGTAATATTTGAAAAATTAAGAACCAAATTAACACCCATACAATAGATTTAAGACTTATTGGATTATTTCCTAGCTAGAGAAAATCAAGGCTGCAATTAAAAGAACTCATAAGAAAACTTTGAGAATGAAAATCTATCTAGAAAGAGAGACCAAAAAGAATTGAATCAATTGGCCACATTTGGTATGGCAATCTCTAAACCAGTCAGCTTGACAAAGTGTGCCAAATTCATTTGACATGGCAGATGCACTGGTCTCCATGTGGCATAGCTATGCATATGAAAGAACTAACATATATATATATATGTAATTTCCACGATTCTGGCCCACAAGAAGAGCCATCGACCTACCTACACTAGGCAAGTTTGGCCACAAAACTCAGTTTAAATGAGATAGTCAATCATGGATAAACATGAAAAACTCTCACCTGACCCCATTAGCGCTTCCGATGGTCTAATTCCCATGTTTGCTATTTTATTTTTTTTTTGGAAAAGAACAAAATAGAAGATTCTAGAGATTGGCTTGGCTTGGAGAGCAAGTTTTGATAAGAAACATGTGACTAAATCCAAGTTTCATGATGACCAAAATTTAGTCATTTAATGAGAATAAATGAATCACCCCCTTAGATGGCTATGGCTATCATTACACAAGATTTGGTTATGATGGCATTAGGATTGGCTTGGAGAATAATTAGCACATGTTCTTTGGAAGTTAGTCCATAAATGAAGAGAATTGGCTAGAGAACTCTAGAAGATGTGGTCATTATTGCCATGAGATCTTCCTTGGAGAACAAGTAGGTTTGGCCTATAAATAGGGAGCCACCCCTTCATTCTCACTAAACCTTGGCTCATTTTCTCCTATCTCCTCCGTCTTGCACGCTTCCCTTTCCCTCTTGGCCTTGCACACCCACTGCATCCACTAGATGGCCATCTCTTGGAAAAACTGTCTTTAGCGCATTAACCAAGTGAAATCTTTAACCTTTGGCTAGGGCAATTTACTAAATTGTTGAGTTTGGTTGTGAACATGCTAGTTATGTCTTTGCATAAGTACATGGATCCTCTAACCTTTGACTAGGGTGTTGTGATACATTGTTTGAACTAGTTGTATTCTTAACTATGCTTGTGCATTTCGGTTATTCTATGACTTGTTTTTGCAATATTTTCTATTGTTTGCTCATGATTATGGATCCGCGAGTGGAAGCATGCCTTAGACCATGGACTGGTCTTGCTTAGCCTTAGGTTAGTGTTGATTCGTGACAGACCGAACCTCACTGGACCTTAGATCGATATTGAGACATGTCGATCCGAGCCTTACTTGGTGGAAGGTTGGCGCGTAAATGAGTCAATTTGAGCCACAAACCTTATGTCTTACCTGGCATATTATGTAGTTATAGTATTGTAGAACACGACACGTACACACTTGTATGAGCATGCCCTTGAGCCTTGTATGCATGGGTTAAGAGGAGAAATGATAAACCAGCTTGTGTGTTATACAACCTTTGACCACTAAATAAAAGATAAGACCCGTCGTCACATAACGTTGGTGGTGATGTCTTGTTCATGAGAACGAGATACCCATTGGATTCCCGATGTCCAATAGATTTCGGATGCCCGAAGGATTTGGATAAATTGTAAGAATGGTTAGATGGACTAATGCGCTTCTTTATGCATGCTTATGTGTGTGTTGTTTAATGAGTTTGTTTAATAAGTTTGAAGTAAAGCATGCATTGACAGTAAGCTGAAATGGTTCACATGCATATGATTCCTAGCTTGATAGTCGAATGCCCTGGTTAAGTCAGGAAGTTCCTGAAAGTATGAGATTTCTAGCTTGCGGTTGGATGCCAACTTGGAGTTGGAAGCCCTTGAAAGTATGGGAAGAGCCATTGAGACGTTAACGAACCTTTTATACATGCTGTCATGTGTTGTTTTATAAGTTTGCTTGGTAAGATAACTTGTTTATTAAGTTTAAGATAACTTGCTTGGTAAGGTAGCTTGTTTAGTAAATTGAAGGTAGCTTAATTGGTAAAGTAGCTCTTTTAGTAAGTTGAAGGTAGCTTGCTTGGTAACGTAGCTCATTTGGTAAATTGAAGATAGCTTGTTTGGTAAGGAGATGTTAGATTATTTGGTAAGTTGAAAGTGGGTCATGCATTGAAAATAAGTTGGTACGAACAAATGCATATAGTCAAGGTAAAGCAATAGCTTGCTATTGATATACCTTCGATTTTGTAGTGCATGAGATGCTCGCATGCTTGATTCAATGACGAGTCATCCTCCTAGATGAGGATTAGTGATTTTACTTACTGAATTCTCGACTCACTCTTTTATTTTTTAGACTTGTGGGCATGGAAACCTCACACCAGTTTGGAAGCTATAGTCATATTAGAGAAGATAAAAATTCCCTTGGCTTACATAAATATATAAGGATGATGTCAAAAGAAAATGGCCTATAGAGAAAGGGCTTATAAATGTACAAATGTAATATGGAAGTAGTTTGTTTTGTGTTGTGCTTTCCTAGTTGCTTGTTTATTGTTTGGGAGATTGATGTTGTATATCCTTCCATATGCTCATAATAAAAAGATAAAAATAAATGAGACAGCGATGTGCTTGGGATGTCGCAATGATAATCCGCAACTATGGGTCGGATTGTTACATTTTGGTATTAAAGCGGGCTTATTAACTAGAGTGATAAGGTGCACTGGGAGTCATGTGATAGTTAGCTAGGAAATTATCTCGTGCATGCGATTGCTTGATTGATTTTTTTTCTACTAGTAGTTCATGACTACTGACTTCTTATTATGGTATAAAAAAGTTCCCTCAAAATTCTTATAGTTGCCCTATGGGTTGGCAACATGAGTATTCAGGACCTGTCAAGTTCGAAATGGAAAGTCAAAAGAGGACCCCCAGACTAGACAAAATTCTACAAGCTCTTACGACCAATGGAAGCTAAATGGAGCAGGAAGCATAGCATCAAGTAGCCTATACTTCTGGAAATGCCTCTGTAGCTAAGAATGGGAATGGAAATGGTGAATGTCCCATGTATGGACTGGTTGAACAATTTCTGAAGTTGCAACCCCTAGATTCGCCAAGACAAGAGATCCCAAAGAAGTTGAATTTTGGATTGACAAGTTGGAAAAGATATTTGCACTTTGGAGTTGCTTTGAGAAAACAGTGTGATGTTGGCAGTATACTAGCTACAAGGTAATGCTAGTCACTGGTGGAAAGCAACGAAGGGAAGGGTTTTCCCTGATAATACTCCCATAACTTGGATGCCTTTGTTGAGGCATTCAATAGGAAATATTTTTCTGAATGTACTCGTGATAAGAAGATAACAGAGTTTCTACACTCTAGCAGCGGAATATGACAGTTGATTATTATGAGGCCAAGTTTATGGAACTGTTAAGGTACGCCCCCAGATTAATAGAAGATCCAGTGGATAGGGCAAAAAGGTTTTGAGACAACCTAAAACCTGAAATATGAAATCTGGAGTCAATTAGTGCTATTGAATCTCAAGGATTACAACAAGCTGTATGAATGAGCCCAACTAGTAGAAAAAGATTCATCGGAGTGAACTGTGGCAACAACTTTTCAAGGAAAGCCTTGTCCTTTAGCCTTTTAATTCGACCGGTGTCATCGCAAAAGATCAATACAAGGAGCAAAATGTCCCATTGCTCCTAATAAGAAGAATCAGAATTCAAGGCTGACCTTCACTCAATGTGAGAAATGTCGCAATTGCAGAAGACGTCAAGGCAACGCTCTATGCTTGGCTTGAATAGGAGCTCGCTTTAGCTGTGATTAGCAAGGCCACATGCTAAGAGATTGCCTACAACGACGACAAATGATGCCACTACAACAGCCACAAATGATGCCATTACAACAGCCACAAATGACGCCATAAAGTGGAGTCCCGCAGCATGAGAATACCTATTGTCCTCCGATTCAAGGAAAAGAATACGCATTTACTCAAAAGAAAGTGGAAAACTCCAAGACAGTCATTTAAGAATGAAGAATAATAATCAAAGTGCACAACGGAAGCGTGATCAAGCCAGACATACTAAACAAAATTAAAGCACTGCCGCATACGAAAGGTCATACAGAAAGGACCATCCAAATGCTGGAAGATATGTTAAGAGCTTGTGTTATCAACTTTAGGAGAAGTTGGGATGAGCACCTACATCCCATTGAGTTCGCCTATAATAATAATTTCCAACAAAGTATAGGTATGGCTCCATTTGAAGTGCTATATGGTTGAACTTGTAGAACTTTAGTCTGTTGGAACAAAGTCGGGGAAAAGAAGGTCATTGGTCTAGAGTTAGTCCAACCTATAACAAGATGATGTGCAAGTAAGTAGAGATAGCCTTAGAACTGCCCAATATAGACAAAAGAGTTATGCAGATAGGTGACGAAGGCGTTTAGAATTTCAGGTAGATGACCTTGTTTTTCTTAAGTTATCACCAATGAAAGGTATATTGTGCTTTGGGAAGAAAGGGAAACTAAGCTCTAGGTACGTAGAACCATTTGAGATTGTAGAACGGATAGTGAATGTATGAGCCCGATCCGGCACATGCGCTAAACTTCAAAAAGATTGAAGCAGACAACAAAGTGTTATATAATCAAGAGCTGGTGCGAATCGTAGAAAAAAGAGAGCAAGTGAAAAGAAATAAGGTAATTCCCCCAGTAAAGGTCATATGGCAATGCTCCGTAATAGAAGAAATGACATGGGAAAACGAAGAAGCAATGGAGCACAAGTACTCAAATCTATTTTGGTGACTGGGTACATTTGATATTTTAGGGATTTTTTTTTTTTGAGGGGGGAGAGTTATAACATCTACGATTTTGGCCCACGAGATGGGCCACCAGCCTAGCTACACTAGGCTAATTTTGGCTCTGAACCTTGATTTGAATGGGATAGTCGATTGTGGATGAACATGAGAAACTCTCACTTGACCCTGTTAGCACTTCCAATAATCTATTTCCCATGTTTGCTATATTCTCTATGAAAGAACAAAATAGAAGATTCTAGAGATCGGCTTGGTTTAGAGAGTAAGTTTTAACAAGAAGCATGTGACTAAATATATGTTTCATAATGACCAAAATCTAGGCATTTAATGAAAAATGGATGAATCACCCCCTTCGGTGGCTATGGCCATCATTGCACAAAATTTGGTCATGATGGCATTAGGATTGGTTTGGAGAATAACTAGTACATGTTCTTTGGAAGTTAGTCCATAAATGAATATAATTGGCTAGAGAACTCTAGAAGGTGCGCATAGAGAACAAGTTAGTGAATATATGGTCATCATCACAAAAGATTTGGCTTGGGGAGGAAGCTAATGAAGATGTGGTCATCATTGCCATGAGATCTTCCTTGGAGAACAAGTAGGTTTGGCCTATAAATGGGGAGCCACACCTTCAATCTCACTAACCCTCGGCTCATTTTCTCCCATCTTCTCCCTCTCGCTTTCATTGGATAGCCATCTCTTTGCGAAATTGCCTTTAACGCATTACGTAAGTGAAATCTCTAATCTTTGGCGAGGGTGATGTACTATGTTATTGGGTTTGACTAGGGCGTTGTGATATGTTGTTTCAACCAATTGTATTCTTAACCATGCTCGTGTGTTTCAATTGTTCTATGACTTGTTCTTGCAATACTTTTTATGGTTTACTCATAATTATGGATTCGCGAGTGGAAGCAAGCCCTGGGCCATGGATGAGTCTCACTTGGCCTTAGGCCTTAGATCAATATTGAGGCATGTCGATCGAGCCTCGCTTGACAAAGGGTTGACGCGTAAATGGATTGGTTCGAGCCATGAACCTTGTGCCTTGCTCAGCATATTATGTAGATACGATATTGTAGAACATGACATGTACACACTTGTATGAGTACACCCATGGGTCTTGTATGCATAGGCTAAGAGGAAAAATGATAAACTGGCTTGTGTGTTGTACAGCATGTATTACTAAATGAATGATAAGTCCCGTCATCACATAGAGTTTGTGGCGATGCCTCATTCATGAGAACAGTATGCCTAGTGGATTTCGGATACTAGATGGATTTCCAATGTCTGATGCATTTCGAATGCCCGATGAATTCCAAATGAATTGTAGGAACGGTTAGATTGATAAATGAACTTCTTTGTGTATGCTTCTGTGTGTGTTGTTTAATGAGTTTGTTTAATAAGTTTGAGGTAAATCATGCATTGACGGTAAGCTGAAATGGTTCATTTATGTATGATGCTTGGCTTGATAGTCAGATGCCTTGGTTGAGTCAGAAAGTCCTGAAAGTATGGGATTCTTGGCTTGAGCCTGGATGCCCAACTTGAAACTGAAAGCCCCTGAAAGTATGGGAAGAATCATTGAAACGGTTAATGAACCTTTTATATGTGTTGTCGTGTGTTCTTTGATATGCTTGCTTGGTAAAGTAGTTTGTGTAATGAGTTTAAGATAGCTTCCTTGGTAAAGTAGCTTGTTTAGTAAGTTGAAGGTAGCTTACTTGATAAGGTGGCTCGTTTGGTAAGTTGAAGATAGTTTGTTTGCTAAGTGAATGGTAGCTTGTTTGGTAAAAAGTGGCTAATGCGTTTAAGGTAAGCTGATATGAACAAATGTATATAGTCAAGGAAAGTAATGGCTTGCTATTGATCTACCATTGATGTTGTAGTGCATGAGATGTTCGCATGCTTAATTCGATGATGAGTCATCCTCCTAGATGAGGATTAGTGATTTTACTTACAGAGTTCTCAACTCACCCCTTTATTTTTCAAACTTATAGGCATAAAAGCCTCACACCAGTTTGGAAGATGCAATCACGCTAGAGGAGATAGAAATTCCATTAGCCTACACAAATATGTAAGGGCAATGTAAAAAGAAAAGAGCTCATAGAGAAAAGGTTTGTAAATGTACAAACATAATATAGAAGTAGTGTATTTTGTGTTGTGCTTTCTTGGTTGCTTGTTTGTTATCTGGGAGATTGATGTTGTATGATTCCGCATGCTCATACTGAAAGATAAAAAGAAACAGGATGACAATGTGCCTAGGACGTCACAACAATAAACCTGCAACTATTAGTCGGATCATTACTATATATAATGCTTACTTATATATTAACAAATCTAAATGAAAAATTAGGCTCATTAAGTTCGACTAATGGAATCGAGGTTACAGAGGTTTTGATCCCAAACTCGTAAGCGAAAAGAGTAGAAACAGTCGCTATCCTATCTTTTGAATTGAAAGTGTAAGAAAGGAGACTAATTTTATAGGGAAATCAACCAAATTTAACTGTGTCAGAAATATGATAGCTACCGAGAGAACATGACACAATTTCACATGTGAATTGAATGATTCACCTGTGCGACAATTCAGTTTTAATAAACACTTAATTGTACATACAACTAACTCTGTATGTCAAAAGTTTCTTTTCTAGTGTCGTTGTCCCTAATGAATATCATTCTTTTTAAATCAACACAGAAAAAGTACAGCCATAACTGAAAAGGCATATTCGCACTCACTCCAAACCGCCACCTAATTGATGAGGCATATATCTAGTATATATCCTCGGCCCTATTATGATATCTATCACGATATCATTTCTAATTGCACCGTGCAACTCCGATGATAATTTGGATCTTATAATCCTTCGCCCACCCCAACATGCAAAGCAACACTAAAATGTAAATTCCCAAGATATCATTAATTGAGGAAAATGGGTCCCTCAATAGAGTTGGTCTCAATTGTTTTATGAATCCAGCACCATAAAAGGAGGACGAAGAACACTTCAAATACCAAAAACTCTAAAAAGTACGCTTAAGTGTCATTTAAAAAAAATAGATATTTATGTGTCAACTTCATTGAAATTTGTCAAAAATTCGATGTGGCATTATTTCGTTAACAAAAGTGGTCTACATGATTGCTAGAAATCTGACACTGTTGGCACTTAAGTGTTTCTTTCTTCTTTAATTTTGACACTTAAATGTATCTTTTGGAAATTTTGATACCTATGTGTCACTCTGTGTCAAGTTTTGGCACTTAGAGTGTTGTTCGCCTCATAAAAGGAATAACAAAAGCCCTAGAGACCTCCACAAGTTTGGGAGGGAACCACAGACAATCACCAACCTTTTTAGGGCGCATATGGCAACTTACCAAATAGTGATTGATTATGTTCTTTTATTTTTTCAAATAAATTTGGAAGAGAAATCTGTTTGGTAAATTTTTTGTTCCTGAAAACAAATTTATTCCTAGGAATAGATTTGAAACAGAAGTAAGAAGTGAAAAAGATTGCTTATTTATTCTCGGAAATAATTCCAGAATCAAGCCAACCCAAATTTCCTTTTCTCTTGTCTTCTTTTTTTCTTCTTATTCTTCTTCATTCTCTCTTCTTCTTCCATTACTGCCGCTGCTGTCCACCACCGTTAGTTGCTAGTGACTAGTTGGACGAGGTCTAGAGAGCTCGTCGAAGGCTCGCCCAGTCACTGATGAGCCTTGCTCAGCAAGCAAGGCTCGCCCTACCACTGGCAAGCCTCACTTGGGTAGGCGAGACTCAATCTCGCCTAGATCTGGTAAGGTCGAGCTCGCCTAGCTGTCAATAGGGCTTCATATCGCCGAGCTACCATGAGGTTAGCCTTGCCCAGCCTCACCCAACTACCGGCAAGGCTCAGTCGATGAAGCACGATCTCACCCAAGCCCGGCAACACTCTAACAAGATCACTGGTCCTCGTCTAGCTGATCACCAGTCATCTCGAGGCTAGCGACCGACCAAGGCTTAAAGAAGAAGAGAAAGAAAAGAATAAAAGAATAAAAAAATAAAATAAAAGAGTAATAAAAATATTTAAAAATCAAAAGAAAATTATTTGGATTAGAAATTTTGAGGACAATATGAAACATAATTCTATTTTAAGAATATAAATTTTGGGCATTTACTAAATACTTTCAAATACTTACAAATTATTTTTGGGAATAGAATAAAAAAGAATTATTATTAATAAAAAATTATTTTTAAAAATAACATAGTTATTGAACGCATCATTAATAATTAAAATATTGTTCATATTGGGAACTTTTTTGAACCGACAAAGAGAGCTCATTTTCAACTTGGGTGTCAGTACAAAGTAGGTCTATTGGGTGTAAAGTGAGCCTTGTCCACCTGCAAAAAACAAGCCGTCCAACTAAGACGATTGTACGACCAAAAAAAAAATGACACGATTGCAGTTTAAGGACAGTTGGAGGACTAAGCGAGAAAGTGCAAAGCAGTTGGGATGCCCTTTTTTTCTCCTAAAATATGTCCAGCTCCGTCCTGAGATCGACTCTTGACCTCCTTTAAAGGTAAGACTAACCTGTCCTAGGCTGCTACTAGTTAAATATTTTGTAAAATATCCTAAATCCCTCGAGAGATTTCCCGCGGTTGTGTACTTCACTACTTTCCTTCTTAAGATTCAGATTCCCTGTCCCACTTTCCCACTTTCCCACATTGAAAAAGAAAAAATATTTTATCTGTTGGAGTACATTCTTAAACCAATAGTTCTAGTGGTGACTTATGAATATAAATGATACTCAAATTATTGTTTGTTAATTTTGTATGCGAGGACACCTATAATCCACCAATCGAAAATTTGACTAAAGAATTATCTTCTTAAAATGGTGATGAAAAATTGAGTAAGTCTTCAATTGATCCATCATCGATTTGTCCATTTTATGAGGGAAAGAGTGCCTTATATTATAGAATATTCCCTATACTCGTTATTTATAATGCATGGACATGAGAGTAGAGGATAGTATACTTGGAAGTTATGGAACATGCCATAAGCCACATTAACCGTTTAAATCCTAACCGTTAACTTGTGCAGCTAGCACTAATCTAGAGTAGTTTGCACTTCGCCTCATCTCTCTCCGTTTTTTTTCTTTTTAAAAAACTCCCTTTTGATGCACTTTCTCTTCATTATTCTTCGGCCACCACCAAATCTAAGCAAGGATTCTTGGCGAAGCATTGAGACCTCCCTAAAATCTAGCAATAGTTGTCGCAAAGGTCTCATGAGATCTGAATAGTTCCTCCACATCTAGAGGCCCCTCTTCCAGATGATTCACCGATAGCATAGAGCCTAGCGTATGATATTGAGCTCCATTGCGACAAACGTGAGCTCGGGAGGGAGGGAGGGAGGGAGTCCGGGAGTGTTGTGTTTGTAGGTGTAGCTAAAGACTTAGTAAAACTGACATATGATGCAATCTAGTGATGTACCAACGAAATCCCGGAATAGTTACCTAGAATTGACTTGATTTAAGAAGAAAAGTTTCAAAATAATAGTTGGACTGTACTTATCGAGCTGAACGAACCCAATAAGGAAATTGGTGTTTGTTCCAACAAGATTTAGGCGTTTTTCTTCAATTTTTATTTGTTTGTTTAATTTTATGTCTATTTGTGAGATTTTATGACAACTTAGAAAGTGTTATTGAGAGACCAGAGTTATAGTTCGGGAGTACAGAGAATGTAATCTATCATCCAATTTCGTATTATACGTTTTTCCTTATAAACCAACCACAAAAATCTGTTGAGTGTTCCATTAATTATCGTCGCTTGTTATTTCGCAAAAAAAAAAAAAAAAAAAAAAAAAAAGAAACACGTTTATGTTAATAAAATGTTAATTTTAAAGGACATTTAGTTTAGGTTGCATGTGGCCGCCCGCCATGGGGGGAGAATGGGGCACAACTTGTCATAACTAACATGCACGCAACCGCCTGTCAAACGCTCAATATTCATTTTTGATAGGTTGTGCTTAAACCCCCAACATTAACCATCCAAAATTGTTTCTCTGCCCTCCCTTTGGTTTGTCTACATCGCTTGGTTGTCCTGTAATGGAATATTCCCGCTAGTACAGCTCACATGCCCATTTCTCTATCCCATGTAGTATAATTAGCTCCCACTACATCGAGAGAGACTATAAATAGCACAGCTGAGTACATCAGTTTTACTCACAACCCACTAATCTTTCATTAATCATCTCACTTGAAAGTAGATATAAAAGAAAAACGTTAGATTTTGGTCCAACTCTGCCAATGGCGAGACACGCTCCCTTCTCCTTCGCATGTTGGTGCTCTTTGCTTTTGGTTTTGATTTTGTGCCAGGAAGTTTTCCATGTCGAAGCAAGGCATTTGAGGGAAGATTCAAAGACTCATCGTCATCATCATCACCACTATCATCATGAGATGGGTGTGAGCGTTGGAAGAAGTTTTGGAGGTGGTGAAGGAAGAAGTAAGAAGACGACTGGTAAGGTTGAGCATGTTGCAGATGTTCAATCAACCGAGCCTGGTCACAGTCCTGGCGTCGGTCACTCAATCAACAATTGAAGCTTCTTACTCTCTCTCTCTCGCTCATTGACTTTCTTCGGGCTTAGAGGAGTTGGTCCTAACTATTTGCGGTTATGTCATTGATGAACAGCAATGCTATTCCCATTGTTATCTTCCACGTAATTCTTCTTGGATACAAAAGCTCTCTCTCTCTCATTGACTTTCGTCGGGCTTAAAGGAGTTCGCCCTAACTATTTGCCGTTATGATATTTATTTCTCATTGATGAACAGAAAAAGCTATTCCCATTGTTATCTTCCACGTGATTCTTCTTGAATACAAAAGCTCTCTCTCTCTCTCTCTCTCTCTCTCTCTCTCTCTTCCATGGTTTCTGGATGTTCGCCGATAGATGTACATTGCATGGAATGGCGAGGATGATCATTGCTCCATTGCAAACTGTTTTGGTGCACATAAATAAGGGTAGATCAATGTAACTAATTAGTCCCAAAAGTCTTGCATGAACTAGAAAAATTCAAATCTTTGATGAATAGCCAAAACTTTGGATAATCCTCAATCTACTGTCAGATTCCAGCGAGACCAGGATATCTCACCGGAGTATACGTACATGAATCAAATTAGATTAGGAAACAAACAAGTTGAAAATCCTTTAGAATTTAGGGGAAACTGTACCTTAAGAATAGTTTGGTTTTAGGACTGTTGAACATAAATTTTGACTGACCCATTTAATTATTCATCGTATGGAAAATATTAATCCCTAAACAAAATATAGCTAAATTGCATTTGCATATTAGGGAACGTTTTCATTTAATAGTAATAGACTAATATAATTGCATTTTGATCGAACTGGTGTAAGGAGGTTGCAAACCCAATTGAACTAATTGGACTAAGCCGTACAAATTGAAAATTTGGGGAAGCCCATTATTTCTCCCTCGTGGCTGATATTCTCATGTGCTTTGCACGTGGGAATTCAAGAATTTCATTAGAGTAAACTTGGAAGGCAATCAAAGTACACTTACTACAAATTTCAGTCATCTCTCAAGAAGGAAAAGGTAGCTGTCTCATGATAAAATAATATGACGGTGAAAGTACTCACAACTCTAAGAAAAATGACCGTTTCTCACGCAAGAAGTTGAAGATGACCGATATATTATCAGAAATGATAATAAGACTTGCCTTTATATGGGCTTATTACATGACTAGTACTCTAAGGAAAATGACCGTTTCTCACACTTCCCTCTTTTTCGTCGATTTCTTGGTCTGTCACATTGACCAAAAAAAAAAAAAAAAACATCGACCAAGTCAATATCGAATTCAAAATTATTGCAGATAAACTTTCCAATTTCAGCCACGCACTCCAACACACAGTAGGAGACCTCCGCTTCTTGAACGATAACTCGATTTAGAAAATCCATAAAATATCCGGTTTGAAATATTCAAATTTCCACGGAAAACAATTAATCTCAAGTCAAGTTTTGTCTATCGGTCTCAAATTCGACACATATATTTAACAATCTCCACATTGATTTGATGTTTAAGGTAAGTCATAATCACTTCGCAAAATTCAGACTCTGCTGTTACTATCCCATAGCCCCAATGAGCTTAATTGCCATAGATATTTTGCAAGTCCAAGTCACATTTGGATTTCGCCATAACTGTTGACCTCATTAGAAGACCAACTACACATGCGCCTTCAATTGCTTTGCAAGGATTTTCCGACGCAACCTCTTTAACTGCAGATAAAGCAAAACCATTGTTGCGTCTATATCTATCAAAAGATCAAATACGTACCTTATCAATATCAAAAGTTACAATGACCATTGGCTCTACAAGCTCCACCTCACTACAAGCACTGTTTGTGTCCAGTACATTTTTAGTACTTGTACCCGCTATCTCAATAGTTTCCAGTTACAACTCCACCTCAAGTTGAATACTGTTTAGATCCATATGAACACTACCATAAACACTCTTAGTCAGAAGTACTAAAGACTTGTCAAAGGTAACTTCTCTACTAATAATAGGAGAATTTAATTCCAGGCACCATAACCGATAGTCATGCTCACATTGTGCATAACCTAGGAAGATGCACTTTCTTGCCTTTTCCATCGAGCTTACCATCACTAACTCGAATATAACATGAACAACCAAATATTCGAAGAGTAGAATAATCAGCAATGTTATCTAACCACACTTCTTTGGGAGTCCTACATCCAATTGCAATCAATGGGCATTTTATGGGCTGCCTCTACTAGAAATCCAACATTAGAGAGCATTTTATGGGCTACCTCTGCTAATGTTTTGCTCATAAATTCTGCAACATATTGTGGTTCATTAGTGTCAGTGTGATGTTTCATTATTCCTTCCTTCATGTAGAGTTCGTTTAATAGCTTCAAGCAAAACTCCATGCTATTGTCATTCTGCATATGCCTGATCATTTTACCTGTCTCTTTTTCGATCAAAACTCTCAATTGCTTAATCTTGACAATAATTTCAAACTTGTGCCTAAGTACAAACACCCACATCTTCATTAAGTAGTCATAAGAATAATTGATCACCAGGTGCTATCTCCAGCCGTAAAATCTTCTACAAACTATACAAACCGAATCTTTAAAGATAAACTCGCATCTAGATAAGTCCTCTCTCGTCGGTCTGGAATCTGTCAGTGAGGTCAGATTTTAAGATTTAAAGTCTAACGGTCTTCAGACTTTAACAGATGAATCTTGAATTCTTCAGACAATAACACTTGAGTCTGCAAGTTTTCAGACTAGACTTTTGAAAAGGTTTTGTCAACTTCAAAATAATTAAGGAGTTTTCTCTAACAAAACTAACTGCCAAAAAAAGGTGAGAAACAAAAGTGAAGTTGTGTAAGCGCTGGTCTCGACGGTTAAGATTCCAAAGGTATGTTGGGAGATCCATTGTCGCCTTTCAACAATTTTAATGTAGTCGCAATCACGAGCCTTTTTTAGGTTTGAAGGCTGACGAATTATTTTTATTTATTTTTTTGATTACCAAGAATGGTTATTTAGTTAGGAAAAAACGTGCACTCCAGCTAGCTCAAGCAAAGAGAATCAAATGATTCTTCTTGCTCTGATATATTTTTTTATTTAATTTGTCCTATTTTCAGATTTTATTTATGTTTTAACACTTGTAGTGGGAAGGCGGTTGGGGTTCGCTTATGCCTTCCCCATTTCCAGAATCCAACCCAACATTACTTTAATGTTTTTTTTACTTTTGATTTTATTTATTTAATTGGTGAAAAGTAGTACCTTTTCTGATTGGGGTTGGAGGCATGGCGCTATAAAGTAAATCATTTCTCTTTGACTAATATGAAATTTCTAACGGGGACTAGTACTGTGGACAGAGAAGAGTGGTGGGGTTTTCAAAATGGGTTGGTCGCTCCTGTACCTTTGACTTGACCGCTTTAATCCCTGACCACATGTGGTGTATAATATAACGTGAATTAATAGTACATGGATTCTCTACTTATTAACTGGTTAGATTCAAAGTACAACTCCAACTTTAGTAACTTATTATGATCTATTCGGAGGGATTTTACTCTTTAACGTAAAATTCTTTAGACTTCTCAAATTACATAAATTTTGACGTATAGAATAATCTATACTTTTTTTTTCAAATTTTTAGAAAACGTAAAACATGGGATAAAATACTTTCTTTAATTATACACAGATAAACACTTACAATAAGTGACCACCGGCCGTGGTGGTTCTGCTGGGTAGGCTCCTGCCTTTGAAGGGAAAGGTCAGGTATTCGAAACCCCTGCAACTTACGTTGCATGGAGGCTGGCAGACTATTAGGTGTATTACGCGTGGCGCCCTGATGGTGGGTCCTGGGCTAGCGTCACTTGGGGGTTTACGTGGCGACTGTCGGCCAAAGCGGTTCCTCCGGCATAAAAAACAAAAAAAACTTACAATAAGTGGTTACACGTTTGACTTCAATATAGTATTGTAGTAGGAATTCTAGATTGAGACAATATGCCACACTCTCTTTTCACCTGTTTGTGAGTTCTCTTCTTTGTGCATGTCAACTTTCCACTACTCCTTAACCTATATGCATGGTTTGCTCGCTTAACGACTTTGCCATCTTATGGTCTTCACATGAGAGGGAATGTTCAGTTTTATGTATGATCTAAACTTTTCTTCAACATATTAAACTTGTCGAACATGTAGCTGTATGTGCACTCTACTTCAATCAAAGTAATAAATTTGTCACACAATCTAGTAAACTATGCCCGAATACTTCTACTTAATGCGATTTACCATAATACTGGTTGGCTTGTGTAAATATCCTATAAGATTTTGTCAAACTATTTAATTAATAACTTCATGTAAACTTTGTTTTTTGTCAAAATTCAAGCAATTAGGTTCTTAAAAATGTCGAATAGCCTCTGAATGTAAGAATCTATCTCATGACCAAAATTAAGTTGTAGTACGTGTCAATACTATCAACAAGTAAAATGGAAGTAATTGCAAATCAGAGATGTTGATAATTATATATGAGGTGCCAAATGAGATTGTAAACTTTTCAAATTCCCAAACTGTCGGAAGTAGTTGCTGTCGCCATTTCCTTCTCTGGCTAAAAGATACAAAGTTCATTGCTCATTGATGAGATCCAACTCATAAGGTAGAAGGAATTTATGATTTGAATGAGGACGTAAATAATAACGATCCAATGTATGTAATCATAATAGGCCAATCCAGACAACATCAAATTTACTGAATTTTCTTTAGGAAAGTTACAAATATCATCCTCAACTTTACACTCCATATGAATTTACCAACATCACAATTGACGGTGGACTTCAAATTGTATCTCTCATCCATGCGTATAGTTGGTATTTGATAGGGAGATAAATTTAAAGATGACTACTATAGTTATCTTGCTTTTCTACACATTGATACAAAGTTTTTCTGAATATTTTATTACTAAAAAAATGAAAAAAGAAGTTCCCTAGTATATTTGGCTTATGATGTGACAGCACCATGGCATTATGTTTTGTCCATTACCAGAAACAGCCAGGAAGTCAAAATCCAATGGGATTTGATTGCAAAGGATCAACCAATCATTGCCTAGTCGAAATGGAACGTCAGTCTCTCTTCGAAATGTCGTTTCCGATGACTCGTGTTGATATCAGGCTCTCATCACTAAAGTTTCCCATCGCTGGTGGTTCAGGCAGGGGATGTAACTTTCTTGCTTAATTTGGCTCTCGCGCATCATATCGTTTTGTGGAATTTTTTAATCAAAGTACGTACTGTCCGTATATATAATGGTAATGATAAAATCAATAAGAAATGTTAGACTAATTAAATGGAAGAATAATGCAAAGAAGTTAAGGTATTGTAGGGGTCCAATATTAAAAAGATAAAGCTTAATTATCATATATAGAGCACAAAAATCCCGTAGGGTTGATTACCATCCCTTTACTTCTTCATTCTTTCACATTATAATGTAATCATAGCCAGCCCTTGTAAGAAACCAACAAAGGAAAAACATTGACGTACTTAGCAAATTTTCAACACATTGAATGTGTCACGCCTTGAACCTCGAGCGCACGCACATCCCTCGGTGGTTGACAAAATTGTGACGTTCCCAAGACACGTTGCCAACCCAAACGAATCATGCACAAGTGAAAGCGAAATAAACAATCCCCAGACAACAATAAATATATGATAGAAAAGTAGGACAATAAATTTCAAACTAACACACTTTTATTAACAAACTGGTTTATCTACAAAAGAGTCTAAACCAAAGAGAGAGAGAGCTAAGACATCTAGGCACTAAGCTCCTCATCCAGAGGTTTAAGGGGCTTCGGGTCCACCACAATCCCAATAAGTGGGTCAGCTACCCCCTCGCCCTCAACAGCAGGTACGTCAAAACCCTGAAGGGGACCTTCTCGTACCCCATTAGGCCCATGACGAAACCACGCTTTGAATCGATGAGGTACCCACTGTGGTAGGCCCTCATCGACCCAAGCAGTGGTCACGATGCGCTCATGGAGCCAAGGACTCCTGGGGACAGGAATGTCAGTACTCTGCTCACTAAACCCCTGCGGCTGTCCAAAATGAACCGGCCTCACCTCCATCTAAAAACCTACAAAGATTAAATCTACGACGGGGTGAGACAACGTCTCAGCGAGTTCATGCCCTAAACCCCGCTTAAAAAGGTAATATGCCTAGAGGCAGTCTAACCACACATCATATAAGACTCACCTCGCCTCAGCACCTTCCTGCATATCAGTACAGTTCATATAACAGAAGCATATAGTAAATGCACACATCAAATGAAACGTCTCACTCATGTCTCAATCAATCGCAGGGGTCTCGATTATAAGGCCAGATCATTATGACACGTCCCATTCTGTGCCACAAAATTTTGTCCCATAATCAGACGCGTTTATCTCAATCATTCACACGTTCCAATTGATTACGGCCCCATGGGCACAGCCTACTCGATGTTCGGCGGTCTTCTGGCGTAACCAAGCATCATCTCATCTCTTGAGCATGTCAACGTCTACCACGAGACAGCATTCCCAAAGGAGCATCGGCTCAGCCTCTATTACGACTGGCATCCGTTGTCAAGGGCATTCCATATAGGAGCATCGTCCACCCAACGTACATTGGTGACGGATTCTCATAGGTGATCACACACACAACCAACCTCGGCCAAGGACATCGTGCATTGCACTCAAATGCCTAAATTAAAATAACGAACTTGGCATATTTTCTTCATATTAAAAACATCCGGTAAAATAATTGTGTGTGGATACACGGTTAGCTTGAACTAGAAAAATTGATATCCTCTATTTTAAAAATCCCACTATTTTATATAATACCTAAAAATATTTTTAGCGTAAAAAACCGACACCCGATATTTTCTAATTAAATACCACAAATTCACAACTTTGAAATAATAAATAAAAAATAAACAATTATCACTCAATTGCACAAATTAGCACTCAATTGCATAAACTGATTACACCACCACAATCAGCACGAATTCTCGACGACCGGCTATCTCGGTATAATTTCCAAAAATATTAAATAATTAAATAAATTGTAAAATTAATTAAATAAATGCAAAATAATTCAATAAATGACTAATTAGGCTTTAAAAACTAATCTAACCACCTAATTGGACCTAATTAAATAATGCACTAAACTAGATAAATCATACAATCTAGTTAACCCCTAACTAAACTAATATAACCACCTAATTAGCTTAATTAACTAACTAAATTACTAATTACACTAAACTAACCACCTAAACCAATTAACTCCCTAAGTAGAGTTTAGAGAGTAAACTCACCGGATTATCGAGTCGATGAGTTTACTGCGAGGGCAACACGTAGACGAACGACACTCAAGCCTGGAGCGATGCCAAGGGAGGCCGGCAAAGGGTCGGAAACAGGCCACGAAGTCTCAACCCACAGCTAAGATTTCGACTCTGTTAGGGCTGGAAGGGGCTGGACTGAGGAGAGAAATGGCGCTGGAACGGCCACGGCAGAACGACGGCGTGAGCAGGGGCCGACGGCGGTGGCTTAGGTGGCCGGAACGGCGGAGGGGAGCTGGCAGTTGAGCGAGAACAGCGGCCAGGCGTTGCAGCTCGTAAGGTGCGACAAACACGAGGGCGAGCGGGATGGTGTGCGGGCGCGGTCGAGGGGCTTTAGTTGGCTCGGCGGTGCTCGGACGGCGATGAGGGGCGGTCGATGGTGGCTGGCTGGTTTCTCTGGTTTGCTGGCTGATCTTCTACTTCTAAAACAACAACAATAGAGGAGGATGAGGCAATAAGGAAGAAGAAGAAGTTCTACTGGCTTGAGGCGGAACAAATGGCCACAAAGTCTTCACAAAATATCCTAGCTCATCATCACAAGGCCTCCAAAGTCCACAACCTCAATCCTCAGCCTTTTCCCCTCCAAGACTTCTCCAAGAAGCCAAGGATTGAGCTGAAATGTTGCAACCCTACCCCCCCCCCCATGGGTACGAATTTTTTGCATCTCCCCTTCAATTGCACTCAATTCATCTCAATTGGCCTCAAATTAAATGGCCAATGTGACATCCTGAATTTCAGGTTCTGTTTTTAATTGAATGAATCGGGATTTTCCTCGACGCGCCTATAGTTCTATTCTCTGAGCTGATCACTCACGAGATAATTAGTTTATCTTCTGAAGCTGTTAAAGGATTTTAACGCAATAGATTTGAGAATTCGACCAGAAATCGACTGCTCGACCGTGCTAATCTGAAAAGGTCATTGCAGCACAGTTAAAAACTGATTAGAGATCGGAGATAGGTCGATTTGACATAGGTATGTGATTAAGTGTGGGTGATTCCATCTAGTTACAAAATTCTTGTCAATCGGCACTAAACCGATTTTTTTGTCGTTTTGGTACCCTATGTCCGCATTTGAAAAAACCTCGAGATTTTTACGACAACCGAGAGTCGCCATTGTGTCGAAGATGTACAATGTGGCTCGAAAATAATCGACCACGGATCAATTGCACTAAAAATTTCTAAAAGCTACCCGGTAAGTTAGGTCACACTAAAATCGCACCAGATTATAATTAACCGCGAATTTGAACCTGATTTCATAAATTGAAAGTTCTGTCATGTCACGACTCATTTTAGGAACGTCGACTCATCCTCCGAAGATTTTTCTATAAACCGAGATTTTTGGCGAAAATTCAAAGTAGGGTCATTTTTTACCGGAAAAATCAGAAGACCATTTTTTATCACATTTTTGGGATTCAAGTTGGTTCATTTGGTAAGGAAAAATGTTAATTTGGTCGAGAACACCTTGGTTGGATTTATGGGGACCGAATTGAATTCAATTTAAGAGGAATTTGATTCTAGTTGGGGGAAAATGTATCAAAATTCGTAAGCCATGGTCACCACAACATTTGGACCACTTCATTGACTTGTTAGGGAAGATTGTGGGCTACAAATTGGCTAAGAATAGAGCTGAAACAAGTGGGGGGCCATGCAATGATCAAAATAAGAGATATTTGCGCCTAATGGGACCCTCCACCTTCAGCAGCCCCTTCTTCTTCATTTCCAGCCACCTTTCTCCATTTTTAGTGTGTTTTGAGCTTTCAAAGAACCAAAGAAAACCGAGCAGCCTCCCCCTAGCCCGTCGCACGCCCGTCGAGCCGCTAGGACCACCACATCGCCGTTGCACCGCTCGCGAGCCTAACGCGTTAGCCCATTCGCGTCCCGCTCATCCCGTGCCATCTCGACATCCGCCGCAATCCCTAGGCCACTGTCAAGCCTCCGTCCAGCCGCCTGAGTCGTCTCCATCACCGTCAAGTCACCATCGAGTGTCGTTGTTACCCGCTCCAACCACCACCGCTCATCCTTGTTGGAGAAAACTTCCCTATTTGTTTTGAAGTTGACAAAATGTTTCCATCAGTCTAGTCTGAAGACTTGCAAACTCTATCGTCACAGTCTGAAGACCTCTAGACTCAAGATTTAAAGTCTGCCCTCACTGATAGTTTCCAGACCAACGAAGAAGAGTATTATCCGTTGAAGAAGACTCATCCAGATGCAAGTATATCTTTAAGGATTTGATTCGTATGGTTGAAGAAGATCTCATGGCTAGAGATAGCATCTTAAGATCAATTATTCGCATTTAAATTAATCCGAGTAATTAGATCTGTTGATTGGCGAAGTATACTTGGAAGGTTCTACTTATGGAAACCTAGATCCTGATTGTATGGGCGAGCAAGATTGGTGGGCTATCATCACATTCCTTAAGTAACTCGAGATCTCCCTAATTGATTCTGTCCAACGAGTTGATTGGAAGAACTTCTTTGGAAGGTGCCAACGGTTATGAAGGCATGGAGGAGTATATAAGGAAGACGTTCAAGTTATTCGAGTGTGTGCGCGATAGAAAAATTCCAAAGTCTGAAGCTCCTTGTTCTTTGTTGTTTCATTTGTTGAGCTTAAATTGTATTCTAAAGAGAGATTAGACACTTGTGAGACCTTGAGGAAGTGTAGCAGAGTCTCTACACTGTGAAATCAAGGACGTGAGACTGTAAAATCTCTTTTGGTTCTTAGTGGAATCCAACCAGTGGGCTGTTAGTGCGGGAGAGTGGACGTAGGCTTGGTCTAAGCCGAACCACTATAAACTTTGTGTTTCAATTCTCTTTCTCTTATCTCTTTACTTTAGTTTGCAACTTTATAAGTCTTTTACATCTTTAGTCTATTATTCTTAGAAGCTGATTTATTTTGTTTAAGATTCGCAAAAATTTCCTTGATCACCTATTCACCCCCCTCTAGGTGTTCTTTATAGCCTTATCAATTGGTATCAGAGCTTGTGTACTCATTTAATTGAAGTGTTTTTACTTCTGAGTTAAAGATCTATGGCTAGTATGTTGGCTCTAGGTTTGGTTGAAGGCCAAAGCAACACCAGACCACCATATTTCAATGGAAATGATTACAACATATGGAAAAACAAGATGAAGGCATTCCTAAGATTGAAAGATCTTCTGGAATGGGATGGGGGTAGAAAAAGGAATCACTCCTAAGGTTACATCAGTTTCAGAGAAGGGAAAAGAAGTTGCAGAAGCTAACGAGATGACTCAAGAAGAGATAAACAAAAAGACAAGCTCTTGATGCAAAAGCGATTTACTCTTTATATTGTGCGTTATCTCCTATTGAATATAACTGAATATCTTCTTGTGAAACAGCTAAAGAAGTCTGGGATAGGCTGCACATTACTTATGAAGGAACTGATCGAGTGAAAGAAACAAGGCTCAATATACTACTCGGACAGTATGAAGCCTTTAAGATGAAGCTAGGAAAATCTATCACTGATATGTTTAGTCGCTTCACTGAAATTGTAAATGGTCTAGAGTATCAGGGACAGCCAATCTCAGGACCCATGAAGGTTAACAAATTGCTGCGTGGACTCTCCAAAGACTAGAATCACATAAAGACTTCAATAAGGGAAACACAAAGGATCATGCCGCTCTCTGTAGATAAACTGGTTGGCACACTTCAGTCCTATGAAGTGGAGCAAATCAACAAGGAAGAAGATCTCAAAGGTAAGAAGTCTATTACTTTAAAGTCTAACGATGATTCTAATATTACAGACTCTGAAGAAGATATGGATGATGAAGAGCTAGCACTTATGGTAAGAAGGTTCAAGAAACTGAATAAAAAGGGAAGAAGATTCAATTGGAAGAAACAAATCACTCAAAAGTTTCAAAACAAATCAACTAAGATTGATGAATCAAATAAAGATGTGATTTGCTTTGAATGCAAGAAAAAGGGACACATCAGACCTAACTGTCCTCTGTTAAAGAAAAAGAAAGGAAAAATTGAGAAATACATAAAGGCTCTCATAGCAGAAACATGGAGTGATACTAAATGCGAAGAAAGTGATGATGATTATGCCAATATTTGTTTAATGGCAAAATCAAAATCAAATTCAGACTTTGAGATAGACTCAGACTCAAACAGTCAAATTGAGGTAAGTAACTTAAAGATTCCTACTAAAGTCTCGAAATACATTGATGAATTTTGTCTTAGCCTCAAAACTTCTTTTAAGAGGATTTCCGAACTAAAAATGGAGAATTCTATACTAAAGCAACAGGAAAACTCTTGGAAAGAAGATTTTGAAAATTTAGACAAAAGTTTTGCTAGTTTAAAAGAAGATGCAGACTCTCTTTCAAAAGAAAATACATTTTGAAAGATAACATTTCAAAATATTTCAAAAAGGGTTTTAATAGGATCTGAAAAGTTGGAAAAATTCTTTCAGTACAAAGACCTTACTTTAACAAATCAGGCATGGGAATGACTTCTGAAACCATTCCTCTAATTGATTTTCTCAAAGTAAAAGAAAGAATCAAACAAAGACCTACAAAAGCCTTTTATATAAATCATTTTCAAAAAATCTTTGTAAAACCTGTTAGCTGAAGTGCTCTCAAATGTTCTAAGTATAATAGCTCAGAACACTTTGAGAAAGAATGTCCTATGGTTTGGAGACCTGTTAAGAAGGATTGGGCAAAGACTGTATATTGCACCAACTCTACTAGACCTAAGAAAATGTGGGTACCAAAGAAAGCTTGAATTTCTTTTTTAATTGTAGGTCACTATCAAGAAAAAAGGTTAAATGGTACTTAGATAGTGGCTGTTCAAGACATATGACAGGAGATTCAAGTTGTTCTATAAAACTTGTTCAAACCATTGGTGGAAAAGTCTCTTTTGGAGGAAATAGCAAAGGAAGAATCGTTGGATGCGGAATAGTAAAGATTGGAAGTCTTACAATCAACAATGTCTCCTCGGTGGAAGGACTGAATTACAATCTACTCAGCATTAGTCAACTGTGCGACACTGGATTCAAAATCAACTTCCAGGAAGGAACATGTTCAGGAACTAGTAAAGATCTTTCTCAATCTTTTACTGGACGAAGACATGGGAACATCTATCTTTTGGATATCAAACTAGAAAGTTCTCAATGTCTAATATCTATTCAAGATGAAGCAAATCTTTGGCATCGAAAGCTTGGCCATGTTAACATGAAGCAAATTGCCAAAATCTCTTCCAAGAAGCTTGTTCGAGGACTCCCCAATCTGAAATATCAAAAATCTGACTTATGCACATCATGTGTACTGGGAAAACAGGTTAGAAGTTCTTTTAAACCAATAAATCAAATTTCTACTAATCGTGTATTGCAGCTCCTTCATATGGATCTCTTTGGACCAACTAGAACTCAAAGCATTGGTGGAAAGAGATATTTCCTAGTAATAGTGGACGATTATTCACGATTTACTTGGGTTTACTTTCTGGCAAGTAAGTCTGAAACCTTCTCTCACTTTTCAAAGTTTGTCAAGAAACTGCAGAATAAGAAAGGATAGGCTATTTCAAGCATTCGGACAGACCATTGAGGTGAGTTTGAAAATGAAGACTTTGCAAAATTTTGTGATGAATCAGGTTTTCAGCATGTTTTCTCTTCTCCATACACTCTAGAACAGAATGGAGTTGTAGAAAAGAAGAATAGATCTTTGTAAGAAATATCAAGAACTCTTTTAATTGAAAGTAATATTTCTTCTTGTTTTTGGGCTGAAGCAGTTTCTACAGCATGTTATGTTATTAACAGAGTATTCTTAAGGCCTATTCTAGAGAAAACTCCCTATGAGTTATTCAAAGGAAAGAAGCAAATTGTTTCTTATTTTCATGTGTTTGGTTGCAAATGTTTTATCTTAAAAAATGTAAATGATCGAATTGGTAAGTTTGAAGAAAAATCAGACGAAGGAATCTTCCTTGGATATTCAACCTCCAATAAAGCCTACAGAGTATTCAACAAGAAGACTTAGTCTGTGGAAGAATCGATGAATGTCAAATTTCAAGACTCTTTGCAAAATCAATCGATTCAGACTCAACCTGAAGAATCTGAACCTGCTCTAGACTCTACAAAGTCTACTTCCCCTGAAGCAGCTCAGACTTCAGAAGAACAACGATAAATGGATGTTGAAGAATCAGCTGAAGAAGATCAACAATCTGTCAGACTAACCAGTAACTGGAAGCATAAGTCTAGTCATCTTAAAGAACTTTTATTGGTAACATTAATGAAAGGATTCGTACCAGATCCAAAAGGCAATAAGAGTCTAGCGCTGTGGCACTTATTTCTGAAATAGAACCCAAAAGTATAGAAGAAGCTTTATCTGACGAAAGCTGGATTGAAGCAATGTAAGAAGAACTCAGGTAGTTCAACATCAACGATGTTTAGGAATTAACTCCTAAACCAAAAGGTAAATCTATTATTGGAGCTAAATGGGTTTTCAGGAACAAGATGGATGAAAAAGGAAAAGTGGTAAGGAACAAAGCAAGACTCGTGGCCAAATGATATATGCAAGAAGAAGGAATAGACTATGATGAGACCTACGCTCTAGTAGTTAAAAGTAATTAGATTATTACTTGCTTTTGCTTGTTATAAAAATTATAGGTTATTCTAAATGGACGTCAAAAGTGCATTCCTAAATGGATTTATCCAAGAAGAAGTCTGTGTGGAACAACCTCCTGGATTTGAAGACCGAAGGAAACCAGACTTAGTATTCAGACTGAAAAATTCGCTATATGGGTTAAAGCAAGCTCCTCGAGCTTGGTACGACATGTTAAGTAAGTTTTTAATTCAAAATGGCTTTATTAAAGGAAAAGTTAATACTACTTTGTTTATTAAAAGAGAAGGTAAAAACTTTTTATTTGTTCAAATATATGTTGATGATATTATATTTGGATCACCTAATGAAAATCTGTGCAAGAAGTTTTCTAAGTCTATGCAGGATGAATTTGAAATGAGTATGATGGGTGAACTATCATTCTTTCTCGGACTACAAGTGAAACAATTGAAGGAAGGAATTTTTATTCACCAAGAAAAATATGCTAAAGAACTTGTTAAAAAGTTTGGATTGGAGAATTGCAAAAAGACTGATATACCAATGTCAAGTTCTTCGAAGCTGGACAAAAATAAAGGAGGAAACAAAGTTGACCAAAAGCTCTACAGGAGTATTATTGGTTCACTTTTTTATCTTACTGCTTCTAGACCTGACATTTTGTTTAGTGTTTGCATTTGTGCTAGATTTCAATTAGATCCTAAAGAATCTCATCTAAGTGCTGCAAAGCGCATCATCAAATACGTTGCAACTACCTCAAAGTTAGGTCTGTAGTATCCCAAAGAATGAGACTTTACTCTTCTTGGCTATTCAGACGCATATCTAGCAGGTTGCAAAGTTGATAGAAAGAGCACATCCGGCACTTGTCAATTGCTTGGTAGTAGAACCGTATCTTGGTTTTCAAGGTAGCAAAGTACTGCAACTCTTTCAACAGCAAAAGCAGAGTATGTTGCACTTAGAAGTTGCTGTTCTCAAATCCTATGGATAAAACAACAACCGAGAGACTTTGCAATCAAAGATTCATGCACTGAGATTAAATGTGACAACACCAACGTAATAAATCTCACAAAGAATCCAATTCTTCATTCAAGAGCAAAGCACATAGAGATTCGACATCATTTTATTAGAGATCATGTTTAAAATGGAAAAGTGATGATTCAATTCATTGATTCAAAGAATCAACTGGCGGACATATTTACTAAGCCACTGGAGAAAAGCCTATTTGAATCTATTCGCACCAGATTGAACATTTTATCTCTTAAAGTCTAAAGGAGTTCAGACTCAAAATTAAAGTCTAAAGGTGTTCAGACTCAGAAGACCAAGAGTTACGACTGTAAGTTATTTTGATATTGGTAATTTTTGGTCAAAAATTTGAAAAGGTACGGTTACTAATTAATCACTGATTGATTGAAATAATTCTTTCGAGTTTCCTTTATGACTTTTATTCATTCTCGAAAAGATATTTACTCATTTTCAAAAAGACAGTTATCTATTTTCAAAAAGGCAGTTATTCTTTTTCGAAAAAGGTATTTTATTTTTTCCTTTTATGTCGCTTCGTTTACCTTGCTCCACTTGCTTTATATACTGTTGAAATCTATTTTCTTTGTTTTCACTCTCGAAACCCTAGAATTCCAAACTCCCACTTGCGAGTGAGACTGTGAATTTCTCCCTTGAAAAGACAATGTCTTCGAGAAAGTCATCAAGAATTGCAAGCAGGGGACCACGGTACATGCCCGAGGGTCCTACTCACTTCGACTTAACCGAAGAAGAAGTTTCTACTCCACCTCAGCAACAAAGACAACAACAACCTTTACAGCAGCGTCAAACTTCACCACCAACTCATCAAGAAGAAGAAGTTTTGGAGGAAGTGGAACCTGTAAGAACATTGACTCCTCAAGTTGCTTACAAGCTTTATTCTAATATGAAAAATGGAGGAACTCCTATGTCCTTGATTGATGAATATCTGAAAGAGAGAGGTTATAAGAATGAGACTCTTTTTCTGCGTGATATGGAAAAGATGGGTATTGCCGAAAAGAGTTCGGTTGAAAAAACGTTCACTAACTTCCCTAGTGATCCACGCTTTGGGACTGTTAATCAACCACAAGGACAGGACGACGATAAACGTATGTTTACTCATTTTCAGCCTAGATCGGGAGTGGCTATAAATGTTGTTTGTGATGGTTCAAGTCTTTTCAGATCGAAAATTCACGAGAGGGTTTACTTGAATTTGATGAAGAGAGGGGTCATGAACCCTAGGAGTGTCGATTTTGATTTCCTTGATTCGATGAACGTAAGTTTGCGAGAAAAGTTCGCTTTACTGCAATTGGAGCGTTTTAGTTCGGAATCTACTACAGCTTATCCTGAACTCACAACATACTTTTACTCGAACTTATTTTTTCTGGATGCAAACAATTTCTCTTTCACTGTGAGGGAGAAGGAGTTTTTGGTGAACATAGATACACTGGCTGACATAATTTGGGTGGAAAGATTGAGTTTCCAACCAATTAGTGTCTCTACTGCTCATGCTACTTTGTCATTAGTGAAAGATCGAGATGTTGAAGGCAAGATTTCCTACTCTAGGATGAATGCTTCTAACATCTTGTTGCACAAGATTGTCATAAACTGCATCCGTCCAAAGTCAACCTCCAAGACTGATGTCTCTTGGTCAGAAGCAAAGTTGATGTATGCCATCAACACTGGCTACAAATTCTCTCTACCCCACACCATCTTGTTTCACATGTACCGATCAGTGGTGAAGGATAAGGGACAACTTCCTTATTCTGCTCTTATCTCGCGTCTTTTTAGACATTTTAAAATTCATATCCCTCACCATTATGTTTGACAATCATTTCTCCAATGGTGATTGCATTTAGAATGGTCACCAAGATGCGATTGAAAGAGTTGAACAAGGTGTTGGAGCGTATGAAGGAAAAGTCTCCTATGAAAGCAAAGCAAGACTCAGCTGCAGCAAAGAGGAAAGGCAAGGAGCCCATGGCTGCTCCAGTAAAGAAGAAAAGAATTCTCATCTTGCAGGATGAAGAGGATGAGGATGAAATGACTCTTTCGGCCTTACGAAATTTGAAGAGCTTTGTCATTTTTCAAGAGACTCGAGAAGAGCCAGAGGAAGGAGAAAGAGAAAGAGAAGAGATAGAGAAGAAAGAGGAAAGAAGAGGAGATGAAGGAGAAGCAGAAAGAGGAGAAGAAAGAGGACAAGAAGGAGAAGAAAACCAGGGTCAAGAAGACTCTTTTGAGCCCACTTTGGACGTCTCCTTGTCCAACAATTCTAAGATGGCAGGAACTGGAGCTAGTGACCCGCATCACTCTAAAGCTGAAGTTGATCAAGAAGAAATCTTACCTACTCCACTTGAAGGCAACAAAATAGGGGGAGCTGTTAGGCAGAAAGGTATTTCTTCACCTGCTTTTACTAGTGATGTGAGTCGTTCTGCGGTGGATCCGGATGATGTATATGCCTCTCATCATCCCAAAACATCCACTCAAAGTCATGGTGGACAATCTGCTGAAGTTCCATCCATTCTCAAAACCCCTAGTTTTGATTCGGCTGGTCTTAGTGCTGCAACAAAGCAAACAACAGACTTTTCAAGGTTGCTAGAGCTTTTATTGGATGTAAAGAAGCAGCAATATGCTCTGGGGTATGAGATGCAGGATCTCAAGAATGCTTTCATGGCCACTTCAGTGTCTTTGCACGATCAGTTACAAGCCCTGAAGAATCAAGTGCAATCTACTGTGCAGGGTGAAGAGTTTCAGTCACTGAAGCAGAGTTTTGCAAGGCTTGAGAAGACAGTGCATTCTATGGGAGAATTCAAGCTTGTTCGCCTTCCAAAACAGCCATGATCTTCGCTTTACATTTTCAAAACATCTCTTTTATTTATTCTCCACTTTTTGCTACTGACAAAAAGGGGGAGAAGTGATTGCAGATTTGACTCTATTTTTTGATTGGATTGTGGACTTATCTTTTTGTTTGGTTGTGTTTTGGACTTTGTGATTTGTGATAGAGCTAGTATAAGCACCTAGAGGGGGGTGAATAGGTTTAAAAACAATATTTTCGAGATAAGTGTGCAGCTTTAAAATAATAGATAAAGAGATGAGAGTTTTTCTCTTAACAAGATTCGATCAAAGTAAAAGAGAGTAGGGAAGAGAATATGAACACAGAGATTATAGTGGTTCGGCTTATTCCAAGCCTACGTCCACTCTTCCGCATTGACAGCCCACCGGCTGGATTTCACTATGAACAAAAGAGTTGTTACAGAAATGCTCTTCCTTGATTCCACAGAGTAAAGACTCTACTACACTTCCTCAAGGTCTCTCAAAGATATAGACTCTCTTTTGTGTATAAGATATCGCTCAACAATATAATTGACTAAGAACAAAGAGCTTCAGACTTTGAAATTCTTCTATTGCGCACACACTCGAACAACTAGAACGTGTTCCTTATATACTCCTTTATGCCATCATACCCGTTGGCACTTACTAAAGGAATTCTTCCAATCTACCCGTTGGACAGAATCAATTAGAAAGATCTTCGAGCTAGTTAAGGAACATGACGATAGCCCATCAATCATGCTCGCCCATACGATCAGGATCTTGGTTTCCATAAGTAGAACCTTCCAAGTATACTTCGTCAATCATCGGATCCAATCATCCCTGAATCAATCTTGATTTGAATAAAAGATTCCGACATGCTATATCCAGCCAAGAGATTTTCTCCGGTCGATAAGGTCAAATCCTTAATGAAACATCCAGTTCTGGATAAGCCTTCATCGACGGTCTAGAGACTATCAATGAGATAGACTCTGAGTCTTGAGTCTGGCGATCCGGAGGTCTTCAGACTTTGATGGAAGAGTCTACAAGTCTTCAGACTAGATTGATGGAAACGTTTTGTCAGCTTCAAAATACTCAAGGACGATTTCTCCAACAATCTCCCCCTTTTTGATGGTGACAAAACTTTCCTGCAGATTTGGATTTCTTTGACCTGCAAAACATTACTTAGACAAATATGGATATCTCACAAAAATAAGAGGCTTAGTAATAACACTAAAATCTGCATCCACAGAAGATAGGTTAGTCTTGTAAATGAACAGAGCCATGAGATAACAATATTATTTAAGACAAACAAATGTTCAAGCAGTCAAATCCAAAACCAGTCCAAAACCAAACAACCAAACACAACCAAACACAAAAGACAAGTCAAACAACGAATCTGCACCACATCTCTCCCCATTTTTGTCATCATTAAAAAAGGTAGAGATGAAAAGAGAATAAAAAATTAAGAATGCTTGGGAACACGAACAAGCTGGAAATCTCCCATTGACTGGACAATCCCTTCCAGCTTTTTCAAATCCTCCTTCAGTTGCACCACATCTTCACCCTTAGCATTTAATTGAACTTGACGAGCAAGGGCTTGAATTTGATCATGCAAAGAAACTGAAGAGGTTTGTCCTGCACTTTGTAAGTTCTGTACTTCGCATCCCAGAGCATATATTTGACCTCGCATCTCCAGGAGAACATCAAGAATTCTGCAAAAGTCTGCCGAATTATCAGTCTGAGTACTAGCTTCTGCACGATCAGATGGAGTATGTGCAGATGAAGGCAGATCAGCATGATCACGCAGATTGGGCGATGAAATATCATGTTCCTCCTCAGGAAATTGAGAAGCATAGATGTCCTCTGGATTGGCTGGAGAACGACTTATTCCTTCACTGGTGACAGAGAATGAGGATGTTCCTCTTTTCTCAGGATCTCCCTCTGTTTCCAAGCCTTCATTTGGAGAAAAGTATTCATCCTGCTCTGTTTCCTCTCTCTCTCTCTATTTCTTCTTCTTCCTGAATTCTCTCCTCCTCTGCCTCTTTCTCCTCTGCTTCCAATTCTTCTCTTTCTTCAGATCTCTGCTCTGTCTCAACAGAGTCTTTTTCTTGTTGCTCAGTTAAACTTGGAACAGGACGACTCAAATTCTTCAAAGCCAATGCAGAAATAGTGATATCATCCGCATCCTCTTCATCCTCAATGATGAGAGCTCTTCTTTTCCTTGAAGGAGCTACCATGGGCTCCTTCCCTTTCCTCTTTGCAGCCGAAGATAAAAGATGAGTCTTGACAGGAGTTTTCTCCTTAGGTTTCTCCAATGCCTTGTTGAGTTCCTTCAGACGCATTTTAGTGACCATTCTCAGTCCCACCACCATGTGATCGCACGTTCGAACACAGAAAATCCGGGGAGGCTGAACGTTCAAATGTCTGAATAATTTGGTCACAAGAGCTGCATACGGAAGTTGACCATTGTCTTTCACCACTGCTCTGTACATGTGGAACATGATAGTGTGTGGAAGAGAGAACTTTTTGCCAGCATTGATGGCATACATCAATTTTGCCTCCGAGTTTGAAACATCTGTCTTTGAAGTTGACTTTAGTCTAAGACAGTTAATCACAATCTTGTGAAGCAGAATGTTGGACGCATTCATTCTTGAATAAGAAATTTTTTCTTCCGTCTTTCTATCCTTAACAAGCTCTAATGTTGCACGAGCAATAGACACTTTGATGGGTTGATATCTTCCTCTTTCCACTCCAATCACATCAGCCAGTGTATTCATGTCAACCACATAGTCCTGATCTCGAACACTAAAAGAGAATCTATCCGCATTCAAAAAACTGAGATTTGAATAGAAATAAGCAGTAAGTTCAGCATGACCTTCTGTAGTATTAGAACAAAACTGTTCGAGTTGAAGAAGATTGAATTTTTCCCGCAAATTGATATTCACAAAGTCAAGAAAATCAAAATCCACACTCCTAGGGTTTATCACCCCACGCTTCAGCAACTTAGAGTACAGTTGCTTGTGGTCATCCGTTCGAAACAAATCCGTTCTTTTAGCTCGGATTTTTGTTGCAATGCCCATTCTCGATTTAAACTCACTGTACATCCTGTCATCGTCATTTCCATCTGGTTGACTCAGCCCTCCAACACGTGGATCAATTGGGATGTTTGCAAATGCCTCATCCGCCGAACCAACAGGGGCAATTCCTAATCGTTCCATTGTGTGTAAAAAGAATGTTTCATTTATAAACCCTTTATCCTTTAGAAATTCATTAATGTAGTTCAATGGAGTACCACTCCTCTTTAAAGCACGATAAAGCTTGTAGATAAAAGCAGGCTTAAGAGTTCTTACGGGATTTGCGTCTTCGATGATTTCTTCCTCTTCTTGATGTACAGCATTCTGAGGACTAGATGGAGGAGATGGATGCTGCTGAGAATGTTGTGGGCTCTGCTGCTGTCTAAGAGAATCTTCTTCTTCGGTGAGATCAAAGTGCGTAGGCCCCTCTTACATTTGCTGTGGTCCCCTGTTCGCGATTCTGGAGGACTTTCTTTTGGACGACATATCTCACAGTCTTTGAGAGATTCCAAGCTTGTTTTCCAAGAAAGATGACAACTTTTCAAGGAATAAACAAGAAAAGAAGATAGAAGTGGAAGAACGATGCTATCTTAGGGTTTTTGTGAGAAGAAAAATCAAAGAGGAACCACCAATATATAAAGCAGTCGAAACGAGGCATACGAATCGCCGTAATAAGAAAATATAATGATGCCTTTTTTAAAATAACTGCCTTTTCAAAATATTAGACAACTGTCTTTTTTATTAAAACAAATTTCTTTTTCGAAAGGAAAGATTCAAATAATCACAGAATTAGAAATAATCAAGTTTGGATAGATGATTGTACCTTTTCAAGATTTGATCTGAGAGATAATAACAAAAAAAACTTACAGTCATGAGTCTTGATCATCTGAGTCTGAGAGTCTTTCAGACTTCTAGACCTAAGTCTGAACCTCTTCAGACTTTAAGATATTGAGTCTGGAACGAATAACTTCAAATTGATTTTTCTCCAAAGGCTTTGTAAAAATATCTGCCAGTTGATTCTTTGAATCGATAAACTGAATAGTAATTTCTCCATTTTGAACATGATCTCTAATGAAGTGATGTCGAATCTCTATATGTTTTGCTCTTGAGTGAAGAATCGGATTCTTGGTGAGATTGATTGCGCTGGTGTTGTCACATTTGATTTCAGTACAAGAATCTTCAAATCCAAAGTCTCTTAGCTGTTGTTTTATCCACAAAATTTGTGAGCAACAACTTCCAAGAGCTACATACTCGCTTCGCTGTAGAAAGAGCTCTTGTACTTTGCTTTCTTGAAAACCAAGACACCGTCCCCTTCCCGATGAGTTGACAGGTGCCCGAGGTATTCTTTCTATCAATTCTGCATCCGGCTAGGTCTGCGTCAGAGTATCCAAGAAGAGTAAAGTCTCCTTCTTTAGGATACCAGAGACCTATTTTTGAAGTTGAGGCAATGTATTTGATAATACGCTTTGCAGCACTTAGATAAGATTCTTTAGGGTCTGATTGAAATCTGGCACAAATGCAAACGCTAAACAAAATGTCAGGTCTAGAAGCAGTAAGATAAAGAAGTGAGCCAATGATACTCTTGTATAGCTTCTGATCAACTTTCTTCCCTTCTTCATCTTTGTCTATCTTCAAGGAACTTGACATTGGTATGTCAGTCTTTTTGCAATTCTCCTGCCCAAACTTTTTGACAAGTTCTTTGGCATATTTTTCTTGATGAATAAAAGTTCCTTTCTTCAGTTGTTTCACTTGAAGCCCGAGAAAGAAGGTTAGTTCACCCATCATGCTCATTTCAAACTCATCCTGCATAGACTTAGAGAATTTCTTGCACAGACTTTCATTAGAAGATCCAAAAATAATATCATCAACATAAATTTGAACAAGTAGAAAGCTTTTGCTTTCTCTTTTGATAAACAAAGTAGTATCTACTTTACCTTTGACAAAGCCATTTTGAATTAAAAACTTACTTAGTCTGTCATACCAAGCTCGAGGAGCTTGCTTTAATCCATATAAAGCCTTTTTTAGTCTGAATACAGAGTCTGGTTTTCTTGGGTTCTCAAAACCGGGTGGTTGTTCCACATAGACTTCCTTGTGGATAAATCCATTTAGGAAAGCACTTTTGACGTCCATTTGGAATAACCTGAAATTCTTATAACAAGCATAAGCAAGTAATAATCTAATTACTTCTAACCTTGCTACTGGAGCGTAAGTCTCATCATAGTCTATCCCTTCTTCTTGCGTATATCCCTTGGCTACGAGTCTTGCTTTGTTTCTTACGACCTTTCCTTCTTCGTTCATCTTGTTCCGAAAACCCATTTAGCCCCAATGATAGATTTACCTTTTGGTTTAGGAGTCAATTCCCGGACATCATTAATGTTGAATTGCACGAGTTCTTCTTGCATAGCTTCAATCCAGCTTTCATCGGTTAAAGCTTCTTCTATGCTCTTGGGTTCTATTTCAGAAATAAAAGCCACAGCACTAGACTCTTCGCGCCTTTTGGATCTAGTGCGAATTCCTTCATTAATATCGCCAATAATGAGATCTTTGGGATGACTAGATTTATGCTTCCGATTCTTTGTTTGATTTGTCGATCGTTGTTGATCTTTTTCCTCACTTGAATCTTTGACAATCATTTGTTGCTGGTCTTTTGAAGTCCGAGTTGCTTCGGAGATTTAGACTTTGTAGAGTCGGAGAGTTCAGAATCTTCAAGTTGAGTCCGAATTGAATCAATTTGCATAGAGTCTTGAAACTTGACATTCATTGATTCCTCCACAGATTGAGTCTTTTTGTTGTATACTCTGTAAGCTTTGCTTGTGATAGAATATCCAAGGAAAACTCCTTCATCTGATTTTTCTTCAAACTTACCAACTCGATCATTTGCATTTTTCAATATAAAACATTTACATCCAAACACATGAAAATATGAAACAATGGGCTTTTTTTCTTTGAATAACTCATAGGGAGTTTTCTCTAGAATAGGTCTTAGAAAAACTCTATTAATAATATAACATGCTGTAGAAATAGATTCAGCCCAAAAGCGTAAAGATATGTTACTTTCAATTAAAAGAGTTCTAGCCATTTCCTGAAGCGACCTATTCTTTCTTTCCACGACTCCATTTTGCTCTGGAGTGTATGTAGAGGAAAATACATGCTGAAAACCAGATTCATCACAGAATTTTGTAAAGTCTTGATTTTCAAATTCACCTCCATGATCTGTTCGAATACTTGAAATAACATATCCTTTTTCATTTTGAACCTTTTTGGCAAATTTTTTGAAATGAGAAAAGGTTTCAAATTTATTTGCCAGGAAATAAACCCAAGTGAATCGTGAATAATCATCCACAATTACTAAACAATACTTCTTACCTCCAATGCTCTGTGTTCTGGTAGGTCCAAAGAGATCCATATGCAAAAGCTGCAGAACACGATTAGTGGAAACTTGATTTATTGGTTTGAATGAGTTTCTTACCTGTTTTCCCAACACACATGGTGTGCATAGATCAGACTTTTTATATGACAGATTGGGTAGACCACGGACAAGCTTCTTTGCTGAAATTTTGGCTATTTGCTTCATGTTAATGTGCCTAAGCTTTCTGTGCCACAAATTTGCTTCTTCTTGAATAAAGATTAGACATTGGGTTTCATCTGGTTTGACATCCAGAAGATAGATATTTCCATGTCTTCGACCCAAGAAAGACTGAGAGAAGTCTTTACTGGTTCCTGAACAAATTCCTTCTTGAAAATTGATTTTGAAACCAGTGTCGCACAGCTGACTGATACTTAGCAAATTATAGTTGAGTCCTTCTACTAAGGAAACATTACTAATCATGAGGCTTCCAATCTTTATAGTTCCGTATCCTACAATTCTTCCTCCAAATGAAACTTTTCCACCATTAACTTGACTAAGCTTTAAGAAGCAGCTTGAATCTCCTGTCATATGCCTCGAGCATCCACTATTAAGGTACCATTTAATCTTTTTCTTGATAATGACCTGCATTTAGAAAAGAAACTCAAACTTTCTTTGGTACCCATACTTTCTTGGGTCCACTAGTGTTAGTACTATATATAGTCTTTGCTCATACCTTCTTAACAGGTTTCCAAACCATTTGACATTCTTTCTCAAAATGATCTGAGCTATTGTACTTAGAACATCTAAGAGCACTGCGACCTACTGAATTTACAAAAACTTTTTGGAAATGATTTTTGTAAGCATCTCTTGTAGGTCTTTGATTGATTCTTTCCTTTACTTTAGGAAAATCAATTAGAGGAATTGTTTCAATGAGACATTCCTAAACCGATTTGTTGAAATAAGGTCTTTGAGCGAAAGAATTTTCTCAAGTTTCTCAGATCCTATAGAAAATTTTTTAGAAATATTTGAGATGTCATTTTTCAAGAATGCATTTTCTTTTGAAAGGTTGTCTTCATTTTCTTTCAAAGCAGTAACATTTTTGTCTAAACTTTTGACATTTTCTTTCCAAACATTTTCATGTTGTTTTAGTGCAGAATTTTCTCTCTTAAGTTCAAAAATTCTTTTAAGAGAGGTTTTGAGACTTAGACACAATTCATCAATGTATCTAGAAACTTTAGTAGGGATTTTCAAGTTTCTTACCTTAATTTCACCGTCTGAATCTGAGTTTGTTTCGGAGTCTGAATCAGAGTCTGATTGTGCCATGAGACAAATGTTGGCATAATCATCATCACTTTCTTCACATTCTGTATCACTCCAAGTTTCTGCTTTGAATGCCTTTCGAGATTTCTCAGCTTTTCCTTTCTTCTTCCTCAGAAGGGGACAGTTGGGTCTGATATGTCCCTTTTTCTTACATTCAAAACAGACTACATCTCTATTGGATTCTTCATCCTCAACAGACTTACTCTGTTGCTTTTGGAAGCTCTGTTTCTTTGGATTGAATCTTCTTCCTTTTCTGTTTAGCTTTCTGAATCTGTGACATCAGAATCATCATTAGACTTTAATGCAATGGATTTCTTACCTTTAGGATCTTCATCTTCATTGATTCGCTCCACTTCATAAGACTGAAGAGTCCCAACCAATTCATCGACGGAAAGTGGCATAATTCTTTGTGTCTCTCTTATTGAGGTTTTTATGTGATTCCAATCCTTGGAGAGTCCACGCAGTAGCTTGTTTACTTTCATGGGATCTGAAATTGGTTGACCTTGATTTTCAAGACCATTCACGATATCTGTAAAACGACTAAACATGTCAGTGATAGATTCTCCTGATTTCATTTTGAATGCTTCGTATTGACCAAGCAGAATGTTGATTTTGGTTTCTTTCACTCGATCAGTTCCTTCATAAGTGATGTGTAATCTATCCCAGACTTCTTTAACTGTAACACAAGAAGATATTCTGTTATATTCAGTAGGTGATAATGCACAATATAAAGAATATATAGCTTTTGCATCAAGAGCTTGTCTTTTGGTCATCTCTTCTTGAGTCATTTCGCTACACTCAACAGCTTCTTTTCCTCTTTCTAAGACGAGTGCAGCTTTAGGGATGATTCATTTGTCTACTACATCCCATTCCAGAGGATCCTTTGATCTTAAGAAAGCCTTCATCTTGTTTTTCCATATGTTGTAATCCTTACCATCAAAATAAGGTGGTCTGGTATTGCTTTGCCCTTCAACCAATCCTGGAGCCAACATACTAGCCATGGATCTTTAACTCTGAAGTAAAACACTTCAATTTAAATGAGTACACAGGCTCTAATACCAATTGATAGAGCTAGTATAAGCACCTAGAGGGGGGTGAATAGGTGTAAAAATAATATTTTCGAGATAAGTGTGCAGCTTTAAAATAATAGATAAAGAGATGAGAGTTTTTCTCTTAACAAGATTCGATCAAAGTAAAAGAGAGTAGGGAAGAGAATATGAACACAGAGATTATAGTGGTTCGGCTTATTCCAAGCCTACGTCCACTTTTCCGCACTGACAGCCCACCGGCTGGATTTCACTATGAACAAAAGAGTTGTTACAGAAATACTCTTCCTTGATTCCACAGAGTAGAGACTCTACTACACTTCCTCAAGGTCTCTCAAAGATATAGACTCTCTTTTGTGTATAAGATATCGCTTAACAATATAATTGACTAAGAACAAAGAGCTTCAGACTTTGGAATTCTTCTATCGTGCACACACTCGAACAACTAGAACGTCTTCCTTATATACTCCTTTATGCCATCATACCCGTTGGCACTTACCAATGGAATTCTTCCAATCTACCCGTTGGACAGAATCAATTAGAAAGATCTTCGAGCTATTTAAGGAACATGACGATAGCCCATCAATCCTGCTCACTCATACGATCAGGATCTTGGTTTCCATAAGTAGAACCTTCCAAGTATACTTCGTCAATCATCGGATCCAATCATCCCTGAATCAATCTTGATTTGAATAAAAGATTCCGACATGCTATATCCAGCCAAGAGATTTTCTCCAGTCGATAAGGTCAAATCCTTAATGAAACATCCAGTTCTGGATAAGCCTTCATCGACGGTCTAGAGACTGTCAATGAGATAGACTTTGAGTTTTGAGTCTGGCGATAGACTCTGAGTCTTAAGTCTGGCGATAGACTCTGAGTCTTGAGTCTGGCGATCCGGAGGTATTCAGACTTTGATGGAAGAGTCTACAAGTCTTCAGACTAGACTGATGGAAACGTTTTGTCAGCTTCAAAATACTCAAGGACGATTTCTCCAACAATTTGGACTGATGATTGGCTTGCTTGCAGTAACTTAAGCCTTGATTATGGTAAAGATAGTTGTTCATACAGATTAACACGTTTTCTATGGTTGCAAAATCGCTACTATCCTTATCCTAATGTTTTTATCTTTTATAAGATATCTTGGTTTGCTTAAGTGTTGTCTTGCAGGTCAAAAGTATCCAAATCTGCAGGAAAGTTTTGTCACCATCAAAAAAGGGGAGATTGTTGGAGAAAACTTTCCTATTTGTTTTGAAGTTGACAAAACGTTTCCATCAGTCTAGTCTGAAGACTTGCAGAGTCTATCGTCAAAGTCTGAAGACCTCTAGACTCAAGATTTGAAGTCTGCCCTCACTGATAGTTTCCAGACCGACGAAGAAGAGTATTATCCGTTGAAGAAGACTCATCCAGATGTGAGTATATCTTTAAGGATTTGATTCGTATGGTTGAAGAAGATCTCATGGCTGGAGATAGCATCTCAAGATCAATTATTCGCATTGAAATTAATCCTAGTAATTAGATATGTTGATTGGCGAAGTATACTTGAAAGGTTCTACTTATGGAAACCTAGATCCTGATTGTATAGGCGAGCAAGATTGGTGGGCTATCATCACATTCCTTAAGTAACTCGAGATCTCCCTAATTGATTCTGTCCAATGGGTTGATTGGAAGAACTCATTTGGAAGGTGCCAATGGTTATGAAGGCATGGAGGAGTATATAAGAAAGACGCTCAAGTTATTCGAGTGTGTGCGCGATAGAAAAATTCGAAAGTCTGAAGCTCCTTGTTCTTTGCTGTTTCATTTGTTGAGCTCAAATTGTATTCAAAAAAGAGATTAGATACTTGTGAGACATTGAGGAAGTGTAGCAGAGTCTCTACACTGTAGAATCAAGGATGTGAGACTGTAAAATCTCTTTTGGTTCTTAGTGGAATCCAGCCAGTGGGCTATCAGTGCGAGAGAGTGGACGTAGGCTTGGTCTAAGCCAAACCACTATAAACCTTATGTTTCAATTCTCTTTCCCTTATCTCTTTACTTTAGTTCGCAACTTTGTAAGTATTTTACATCTTTAGTTTGTTATTCTTATAAGCTGATTTATTCTGTTTAAGATTCGCAAAAATTTCCTTGATCACCTATTCACCCCCTCTAGGTGTTCTTTCTAGCTTTATCAATCCTCACCGTTTCCAGCTCAACCCGTTGCCTGGTTCACCTTCTCGGCCCAACAACCAGAGCCAAAGACCAGCAAGGGTCTTTGGGCTTTGAGGCCCATTTCAGACCTCTTCCGGGCCTTGCTTGGCTTTGCCGCCAGGAGGTTGGTCGCCCGTCTCCACGTCGCCGTCGCTGTCATTGTGGACTCACTAGATCACTAAATCGGTGAGTTTACTTACTAAACTCTACTTAGGGAGTTAATGATGCTTATGGATTGATTAGTTTAGGCTAAGTATGGTTTAGGTGGTTAGTTAAAATGGATTAGTGATTTAATTATTTCGATTTTGCATGTTAGGTGGTTAAAACGGCTTAATTAGAGACTCGATAAGTTGTACTGTTTATCTAGATTGGTTAGGAATTTTTTCGGGCCCATTTCAGTGTTTAATTAGGCATTTCCAGCCTAAGTTTGTATTTTTTGTAATTAATTACATTTATTTAATTATTTTTGGTATTTATATAATTATTTATTATCTTCCAAAAATTATATCGGGATAGGTGATGACCGGAATTTAGTGCTGATTGTAATGGTGTGCTTGGTTTATTTAATTGAGTGCTAATTTGTGCAAATTGAGTGGAAATTGTAATTTTGGATATTTATTCCAAAATTATGAAATTTCGGTATTTTAATTAGAAAATACCGGGCGTCAGTTTTTAACGCTGAAAATGTCTTTGTGAACTATATAAATAGTGGGATTTTCTAAAAAAAAAAGATATTGCATTTTTGGCTTAGGCCAACAGTGTACCCACACACGATTATTTTTATTGGGTATTTTTAACACGGTGATTCGACAGCTTGTGGGAGCATTATTGTATGTCAGCTTGTGTGAGCATTATTGTATGTCAGCTTGTGTGAGCATTATTAAATATGTCAGCTTGTGAGAGCAATATACTATATCAACTTGTGTAAGCAATGATTGTTTATCAGCTTGTGAGAGCAACGATCTATATATATATTAGCTTGTGGAGCTACCATCTATATATCAGCTTGTGAGAGCTATGACCATCTATTTCAGCTTGTGTGAGCAATGATCGTATCGAATTGATAGATGATATTGATTGATAGATGGTATAGATCATATCGATTATGTCGAATTGAGTCGATTGACTAAGTGGATCGATGGATCGATGATTTGAATTGAATTGATTGCTTGAGTATATGAATCGTATTGACTTGCAGGAAGGAATTGAGGTAAGGTAAGTCCTTTGTCTTGTGTGTGTATAGACTGCCTTTAGGCGTATTTCTTTCCTAGTCGGAGTTTAGGGGGTGAACTTACTGAGACATTGTCTCACCCCATCGTGGGCTCAACCTTTTCAGGTCCTTGGATGGCGGTTCCTCCAAAGCGTTTTGGCCAGCCCAAGAGTGTCACCGAACAGGTCACCCAGATTCCTCTTCTCGAGAGCCAAGGAGCCTGGGTCTATGAACTTGTGAGGACCATTGTTTGGGTCGATGACAGTCTACCTCGGAGGGTACCCTATTAATTCAGAGCGTGGTATCGTTGCAGGCGAAATAGACCTAGAGAAGGTCCCCTACAGGATTCTAAGATCCCTATGTCGATGTTAGAAATCGCTTTTGGCGAGGGTACAGCTGACCCTCTTGGTGGTGCAGTGGTGGACCCAAGTTCCCAGGAGAGCTCAGGGATTTCAGCTAGGGATTCAAACGCCTAGAGGACTTATAGACTTTTTGTCTATAGACTAGTATTGTAAATAAACTAGTCAGCTATGTATAAAGGTGTGTTGTGGTTGTGCAATTGTGGTCCTACTTTTTTATCCCATCTTTGTGCTGTCTGGGGATTTATTTATACACTTCCACATGCGCATTAAAATGAATGGGTCGGCAACACATCCTAAGATGTCGCAATTTAAATCGACCACCGAGGGATGGGCACATGCTCGAGGATCGGGGCGTGACAGCCAAAATGCCAAGGAAGTCCACATGAAATTCCATAATTTTCCTCATCAAGTGATCCATCTTGAATGCCAAAAATTCACAGAAAAACGGCCCTCTAAATTTGCAGGTCCAAAATTGCCCAAACTTGAATTTTCGCCAAAAATTTGGACTTGCTGAAAATTCTTCGAAGCATGAGTCGATGTTCCTAAAATAAATCGTGACATGATAGAACTTTCAATTTCTGAAATCGAGTTCAATTTCGTAGTTAATTTTAACTAGACGCGATTTTAGCGTGACCTAACCTACTAGGTAGCTTTCAGGAATTTTTAGCGCAATTGACCCGTGGTCAATTATTTTCAAGCCACATTGTACATTTTCGACTCATTGGCGACTCTTAGTTGTCATGAAAATCTTGAGGTTTCAAATATGGGCATAGGGTATCGAAATGATAGAAAGATCGGTTTAGTGCCGTTCGACAAGAATTTTGCAATCAGGTAGAATCACCCACACTCTAATCACATGTCTATGTCGAATCGACCTATTTCCGGTCTCTAATCAATTTTGACAGTGCCTATTGACCCTTGCATATTAGCACGATCGAGTAGTCGGTTTTTGGTCGAATTCTCAAGTCTGTTGCGTTTAGATTCCTTAACGGCTTCACCTGATAGACTAGTTATCTCGTGAGTGGCCAACTCAGAGAAAAAGACTATAGGCGCGTCGATGAAAAGCCCACTTCATTTCATCGAAAACAGGGTTGAAAATCAGGATGTCACAGAATGCCTATGTGATGAATTTTTCTTTTTGAATATGTGATGCTTTACTGTAATTTCTTCTCATTTTGTTTCTCAATGATATGGGACATCTCAGGTAGGCATTTCAAATACATGAAGTACCTGGCTAACTTTAAATTAGTGGGAGCCAGAACTCGAGTTGGGTAGCTTAAAACGTGAGATTGTTTTCATTAGATGGTAAAGGAATGGAGTATGCCTAATCTAGATACACACATCCATTCTTTAGTCACTAAACCAATTCAATAAATGCGTGTTAATTTCACCTTCGACTAAACATGGGGACTACCAAGCTGATCAATACTGAAAGGTAATATTTCCATGTCAATCACGTGCTTTGGCTTAACAAAACAAATTCTATACAGAGTGGAGTGAATTGGATGTGATTCCAAGTTCCAACATATTTGGCTGCCACACTCTCGGCGATGGCTCAAAGTCAAGTTTCTTCCAATTAGAGTTCACTTAGTGCAGCGCTCAAAAGAAAATACAGCTCTAATTAGTATATATATAAGTGCTCAATCTCTCTGGATTGTCATTGGTGAAGAAATTGATTTAGTATGGCCATCAAATTGGACAATCATCCCATGCTGGATTGGCTTGAAGGCTTCTCGACTAGATTACCACGAAATGTCAAGCTTCATGTTTCTAAGTTGAGTTTGTCCACCTCAAGGAAGATTCCTGCTTGTACCCCTAGCACTCAATTGGTATTAGGGTCGATGCTCTCAATGATGCATATTGTCAATTTACCTTCCATAGAATCTTATAATCTAACTTAAGGGTGTATGTGGTATTTCCTAGATTATGACAAATATATCTATCCAAAATTACAATAAATACCAAGTAATCAAGACTCAACCACAGTGCATCAAAAAATTGGCCAGATTTCAGTCAAAATGTATCAATTGTTAAAAATTAATAATAATAATTGAAAAATTAGTTCATTTGGTGAAATATGTCAAACTTTAGTAAATTGATTTTAAATACAACTAAAGTTCGGTGTGTTAGGATGCATGTGTGAGTTATGTTAGAGAAGTTTCATGTTGGAGAATTGGTGTGATATGGAGCAATTAATATATCAAAGTTAGCCCATAACTCATTAGCTTAAACTTTTGAACGCAGGCGGATCCAACTATATATATTGGTAGATTCAAACTTGGGCTCCTTTTTGGCGATCTCCGGGTAAAGGTACTAGGTTTCTACTACATGCTCTTAACAAGAGGTAAATGGTTCCAGATTCTATATAGGTTCCATGTAGAACTTGAAACTTACCCATTAGAACATATTTCTTATTTTTTGGAATTTGGAATATACCCCGCATACCCTAGAACCTAGAACCTACCTAGTCACAGGTTCCGAGGTCAGTTCCAAAATCTACCCAGATTCCAACTATATTATTAAATGAACGATTATAGCCAATTAAAACCTTTAATAACCATCACTAGTTACTAAAATTCACTGACCATTAAAGACACACATAAAATATGAGCATTGATAAAGTAAAAGTCCTAGTCATAAAATGAAAGTTTAGACTAGTGTTTCCACATTATACACTCATAATCAAATGGCATGGAGTATCTCAAGATTGTGTGAAGATATGAACCAAGAAAATATTAAAACTTATTTTAGGTTCTAGGTTCTAGGTTATAGGTTCCAGGTTCCAAGTTCTTCCAACTAAAAACCTAGAACATACTCGTCAAAATAGGTTCCTCATTTTTTGGAAGCTAAAACCTACATTGCATACCTTGGAATTAGGAACTTATAGGTTCTCACCGGTTCGGTTATTAGGTTCTAGGTTCTACCGTTGAACCATGCTCACCTCTACTGACAAATGGTATCAGATTGATGATTGATTGGTGGCCCACTTTCAATTTGTATCGGTGTATGGTGAATATCTCAAGGAAGGAATCTTATTACCAACACAGTTTTCGAGCAAGTGGGAGTTATGATATAGCAATGTGGGTTTGATGGTAGACTTCATCATTCAATCCAAAGAAAGAGGTCAGAGATGAAGTTGAGCGTTGGAGATTCAAATTGAGATAAGTTGATACAAAATGATAATTGAATTAAGAGAGAGCAAACCTAACACTGGAGCTCACATATGAAAGAGAGATGTGTTAAAGAAGTCTCACATCAAAGAATTGGTGTGGTGTGGAGTAGCTAATATATTTAAGTTGGTCCATAACTTCTTTGCTTAAGTTTTTGAGTAAATGCGGGTCCAACTAAATTTGTTGATAGACTCAGACTTGGGCTCTCTTTTGTCGATCTTCTTGGACGCAGGTGTTGTACTTCTACTACATGCTCCCAACATGATGATCATGTATAGATGAAAACCATCTGCCACATGGAAATCTGCCCGATTTAACACATAAGCAACTCATGACTAGAGGGACTTGATTACACATTTGGTAAGAAAACATAATAACTTAATTATTCAGGTATAATAAACTCGGTTGCATTCCCTACACATGATTTAAAACCATAAATCAAGCATTTTCCCATGCCACCTCTAATGGTAAGCTATTAGTTACATATAAAATGAACAATAAATAAGCATGAACTTTCAGCTTGGATGACCTTAGAGATATATAGAGAAGATCTCCAGGAAATCTAATGCGCAGAATTCTTTTGAGAGGTCACCCTTTTGTTTTATCTTTCGTTATGTGTCGAAACAGCCAAAGCCACTTTTGAAAGTAGTTAACACAGACCATTAAAATTAAAATTATGTGAACCGCATTCATTCAAATTAATAGATGAATTAGTGAGGATGGTAATGCTTCCCCGGTTATAAATAGCCATAAAATAATAAGTCTATTACCATCACCTCTCCGAAATCAAACCTGTCCATACTTCATACTTAGACAAAACAAATTGAGACCTATATAAATTTCATCACCTCACTCCTAAGTAAAACTCAGCTAGTCCTGAAAAATATTTCAGTTCGCTGCTACATCTTCTTCATTACCATCGATTACGAAATTCCTCATTTATTTGCTATGGCAATATCGTCCTTGGCCATGGGACAAATCTCTCTAATCATCTTTGCAGTGACGATCTTCCATGAAATTCTATCTATATATGGAAAGCCAATGAGGCCTACCATAGCTCACAATGCCAATTCCCTTAAAGAAAACCATCAAGTCAGTTTAGCAAAGCTCGTAGGCAGAAAAATCGACACTCAAGAAAAGATTGCAGATAAAGGAGAAGTACTGTTGCCAAGCACACCGGTGCAAAGTCTGATAGAGTTGTGGAGTCTAATAGAGTTGTGGAGTCTGATAAAGGAAAATAATATTCAACCGTAGAAACAATTTATATTTAGGCAATTACCAATTCTATAACAGCATACATGTAATTTCTATATTAATTATGTATGTCCTAGACTCCTGTTATATATAGAGAAATATCTTTTATGGTTGTAGCGCTGAAGCTTGTAACACTGATATTGATAGTGGAAGATTGCCTAGTGTAGCACCGTGGTTTTTCCCTTTTCATAATTTTAGGAAGGGTTTTCCACGTAAAAATTCTCGTTTGTTTTCTTCTCTAATTTTTCTCATCATATATTCACATTCCTAACAACTAGTATCAAAGCCTGATTTTGGTAAAATAGTGGGAGCGGATATGGATGAAGGGAAGGTGCAAATCAATCGGTTCGTTGGCAAGAACTTTGGTTTTTGGAAGATGCAGATTGAGGATATGCTGTACCAAAAGAACCTGCATCAGCCTCTGCCTGGGGAGAAACCAGAATCTATGAATCAAGAAGAGTATGAATTGTTAGATCGACAAGCTTTGGATTTGATTCATCTCACATTGGCATGGAATGTTGCTTTCAACATTGCCAATGAAGCAACAACGGTGGATTTGATGGTGGCGTTGTTCAATATGTACAAGAAGCCTTCTCAATCAAACAAGGCATATTTGATGCATCATCTTTTCAATCTGAAGATGGACGAGGGTGCTTCCGTGACATATCACCTTAATGAATTTAACGTGATTACGACTCAGTTGAGTTCGGTAGATATTTAAATTCGATGACAAGGTAAAAGCTTTAATTTTATTATCTTCTCTACCTAAAAGTTGAAGTGCAACTGTGACTACAGTGAGCAGTTCGTCTGGAAAGAAAAAGTTGAAGTTTCAAGCAACTCGAGATTTGATTCTTAGCGAGGATTTTCATAGAAGAGAATTAGGTGAATTTTCTGGTGCTGCTCTAAATATTGAAGGTAGAGGAAGAAGCAATCAATGAGGACAGAACTAATACTGTGGTAGATCAAAGTCCATATAGAAAAGCAAATCTAGACCTCGTGGAGAAATAATTGGTTGGAATTGCAAAAAGAAATGTCATTTGAAACGAGATTATAGAGCCCCAAATAAGAACTTTCAATATCGAGACTAAAATCAAGATGGAGAAAAAAATAGTGAATGCAATTATTAAAGAGACGCATGATAGTGATGCTTTAATTTTGAGCACTGGCATTTCAATTGAGTCTTGGATTCTTGACTTAGGTGCGTCATTTTACTCTACTTTGTGCAAAGAATTAATGACAATTCTATTACTGGAAAATTTGGAAAGGTTTATCTTGCTAATGATGAACCTTTAGATATTATGGGAAAGGGTGATGTTTATATAAAATATAATAACGGATATCAATGGAAGTTGCATGATGGTAGATATGTTCCAAGACTTAAGAGAAATCTAATCTCTATAAGTAAATTAGATAGCACGGGGTATGAAACTATTTTTGGGGATGGCTCTTGGAAAATAGTTAAAGGTGCTTTGGTCGTAGCACGAGGAACAAAGTCAAAAACACTCTACATAACTGAAAGTAGTAGAGAAACCGCAGCAATCGCTAAGTCCGAAGTTAATTCCAAATTATGGCACTATAGGCTTGGACACATGAGTGAAAATGGGATGAAGTTGTTAGCATCTAAGGGAAAATTGCCTAATCTGAAGTCCAGAGATATTGGTCTATGTGAAGATTGTGTTCTGGGCAAGCAAAAACGTGTCATTTTTTCGAAGATTGTGAGAGAACCAAAGAAAGGAAAATTAGAGTTGGTGCATACAGATGTGTGGGGACCAAAACCTGTGAATTCTCTTAGAGGCTCGCGTTATTATGTCACGTTCATTGATGACTCCACCATAAAGGTATGGGTTTATCCTTTGAAAAATAAATCTGGTGTGTTTGCTAGTTTTAAGAGATGGAAAGCTGAAGTGGCGAATGAAAATGGCCTGAAGATTAAATGTCTAAGGTTCGATAATGGTGGTGAGTATGATAGCAAGGAGTTCAAGCAATTTTGTGCCGAGAATGGAATCAGAATGACAAGAATTGTTCCCAATAGATTGCAACAAAACAGAGTTGAGCGTACGAGAAGTATGAGGTTGCACGCAGGATTACCCAAGACATTTTGGGCTGATGTAATTAACACAACTGCATATTTGATTAACAGAGGACCTTTAGTTCCACTTGATTTTAAGTTACTAGAAGAAGAATGGAGCAGAAAGAAGGTAAATTTCTCACATTTTAAAGTTTTTTATTGTGTTTCATATGTCCACGTAGATTCTGAAAATAGAGATAAGCTTGATGCAAGAGCTAAAAAATGTTTTTTCATTGGATATAGTTCTGATCATTTTGGTTATCGATTTTGGGATGAACAAAATAGAAAAATAATAACAATTACTGACGTTACATTCAATGAAAATATGTTGTACAAGGACAAATTTGTGCCAGAATCTATTGTGAATAAACAAACGGTGGAGAATAGAGAGATTATATTAAAGGAGGTTTCTAAGAGTGTTTTGGTTGAAATTCCTGAAACTGTTGCTATTGATTCTGATCAAAAACCAGAATAAGAATTATCTACACCTAAACCCACTTTGAGAAGATCTAGTAGAACACCTAAACCTATACAAAGATAGTCTCTATCATTGCATTATTTGCTTTTGACTAACGCTGGCAAACAAGAAAATTTTTCGGAAGCAGTGCAGGCTAAAGATTTTGTTAAGCAGGAGTTAGCAATGCGGGATGAGTTAAATTCATTCGAGAAAAACAAAACTTGGGTCTTAACTCAATTACTAGATGGGAAGAAAGCATTGCAGAATAAGTGGGTGTATCGGGTCAAAGAAGAACCTGATGGCAGCAAAAGGTACAAAGCAAGGTTAGTAGTAAAAGGGTTTCAACAAAAGGAAGGAATTGATTACACAAAGATTTTTTCTCCTATTGTGAAATTGACTACTATTAGGTTAATATTGAGTATTATTGCCGCTAAGAATTTACATCTAGAACAATTAGATGTCAAGATTGCATTCATCCATGGTAATTTAGAGGAGGATATTTACATGATACAACCAAAAGGTTTTCAGGTTCCTAGAAAATAAAATTATGTTTGCAAATTGAAGAAAAGTTTGTATGGCTTGAAATAGGCTCCTACACAGTAGTACAAAAAATTTGACATTTTTATGTGTGGTAATGGGTTCATTAGAAGTGATATGGATTACTATTATTACTTCAAGAAATTTGATGACTGCTATATTATTTTGCTATTGTATGTAAATGATATGCTCATCGCACTCTGGCATGAGGGAGATCAACATACTAAAGCAGCAATTGTCAAAAGAATTTGAGATGAAGGACTTGGGCACAACGAATCAGATTCTTAGGATTAGGATCTTGTGGGATAGATCCAAAGGAATTATAAAATTATCTCAAGAAAAGTACATTGAAAAGTGCTAGACAGATTTGGAGTCCAAAATGCAAAGCCCAAAATTACACTTTTAGGAAGTCACTTCAAGCCCTCAAAGAAGTAGTCACCACAAACAAATGAAGAGCGGGAGTATATGGCTAAGGTGCCTTATGCATTAGCTGTTGGCAATTAAATGTATGCTATAGTATGTACTCGACCAAACATAACTCATGCAGTAGGAGTTGTGAGCAGATACATGATAAATCCAGGAATAAAGCATTAGGAAGCTGTAAAGTAGTTATTATGATACTTGAGAGGCACTTCAGATATGTCATTTTGTTTTAGGAAAAATGGTGTAACTTTACAAGGCTTTGTTGATGCAGATCTTGGTGGTGACTTGGACAATAGGAGGAGCACCTTGGGTTATGTTTTTAACTTAGGTCGTATTGTAATCAGTTGGATGTCTAGACACCAGACATGTGTATCTCTCTCAACCATTGAGGTATATTATGTTGCTATATCTGAAGCTAGTAAGGAGATGATTTGGTTGAAATTTTTTTGAAAGAGATAGGGAAGGAGTAGGGTAACAGTGTTATTTTCAATGACAATTAGAGTACTATTTGTCTTGCAAAGAATCCAGTATTTCATTCAAGAACAAAGCACATTGAGTTAAAGTATCATCAATTTCATCAGTTGATAGATGATGGGACCTTGTTATTGAAGAATATTCCTGGTGCAGAAAATCCAGCAGATTTCTAAACAAAGGTTGTCACTGCTAAGAAACTGAGGCTGTGCATTGCCTTAATTGGCCTTCATGGTAAGTGATGAGGGAAGCTGTCACACTAGGACAATTTAGGTTACAAAGATAAAGACTATCAAAGATTATTGCTATTTTTTTAAGATCAGCCTCCAAGTGGGAGAATGATAGAGTTGTGGAGTCTGATAAAGGAAAATAATATTCAATCGCAGAAACAATTTATTTTAGCCAATTACCAATCTTGTAATAGCATACACGTAATTCCATATTAATGATGTATGCCCTAGACTCCTGCCATATATAGGGCAATATCTCTTATAATTGTAATGCTGAAGCTTGTAACCCTAGAACTTGTAACACTGATACTAATAGTAGAAGATTGTCTAGTGTGGCACTGTGGTTTTTCCCTTTTCACGTAAAAATTCTCGCTTGTTTTTGTCTCTAATTTTCTCTTCATATATTTGTGTTCCTAACAAAGTCTTGGCCCTGATGATTTGGCAGCAATTTATGTTGACAATCTTCGTCCCACCACACCAGGAAGGGAAAATGTCACAAATGGTCCTTGAAGTTTTATGTAATGTTCAATTTCGTCCCTGAGCTTTCGATTAGCTCAATTTGGTCCATGAACTATTAACAAATGTTCAATTTAGTCCTTCCGTTCAAACCGTTAAGTGACTACTATTTTTCCTTCTTCTTTTTTCTTCTTCTTCTTCTCTCTTCCCTCCACCGGCCATGCCGAAGCCGACATCCGGTGAGGTCGCCCTCGCCAGACGCTGGCAGGGGCGGCCCTCACCGGCGTTGGGCTAGGGCCTCCCTCGCGGATCTGGCGAGGAAGGCCCTTGACGAGTTCATGGAGCTAATCCTCGACAGCAGCAATGAGGGGCCCAAGTGCGGGGCCAAGGAGCTCAGGGATGCCTTCGACCTGTACGACCTTGACAGGAACGAGGTGATTTTGGTGAGTGAGCTGAACGTGGTGTTGAAGAAGCTGCGGCAGAAGTGCAACCTCAAGGACTGCAGGAAGATGATCAGCTCGGTTGATCGGGACGGGGATGGCAACGTCAACTTTGAGGAGTTCAAGAAGATGATGACGACGGCGAGCAACGGGGCTTCGAGCTGATCGTCGTCATTCGCCTACATTGGGCGAGGCCACCCCTGCCGGCATCGGGCGAGGGGTGCCCTCGCCATATTTGGCGAGGGAGGCCCTCGCTCGACGCCGATGACGGCCGCCCTCACCTGCGTCGGGCGAGGGCCGCCCCTGCCGACGTCGAGCAAGGGGTGCCCTCCCAGATCTGGGGAGGGCCGTCCTCGCCCGACGTAGGCAAGGGCACCCAACGCTGGTGAGGGTGGCCCTCGCCCGCCGCCCCTCGCCCACCACCGGCAAGGGCCGCCCTGTCGGCATCGGGTGTGGGCGACCCTCGCTAGATGAAGAGAGAAGAAAAAGAAAAAATAATAAAAAAATAATAAAAAGTAAAAAGACCAAAATGCCCAATTCCGTTAACTTTAACTAACGGAAGGACGAAATTGGTCAATTTTCAAATAGTCATGGACTAGATTGGACATTTATCAATAATTCATGGACCAAATTGAACAAATTAAAGTCTAGGGACAAGATTGCACATTAAGTAGAAGTTTAGGGACTGTTTGTGACATTTTCCCCACCAGGAAATAGTCTTGGGGTTGGCAATTCTTTTACTCGAGAAAAGGATGTCGAACCAAAAGAAATGGATGGAGGTGATAGGCATGTTGTTGCCGTGTCGAGCAATGACTTTTGACCCACAGAACCTGGTCACAGCCCTGGTGTTGGCCATTCTTTCAAAGACTAAGCTATTGCAGGACCAAATTTATAATAATATGTGGTTCATCTATGTAAAGGCTTTTAATTGTTTCATCAAGTAGTTTAGACTTTGGATTCAATCATTTAATCAATTACTTTGGGGTTTGACCTCTCTCTCTCTCTCTCTCTCTTTCTCACAGGTGCACGTACAAAAGCACACCTCACTACATGCATTGCTTAAACAAATAAGGCCAGCTTAAATAGAATAGAGTTCAAAGAAAAGCATTGGAGACGCTTGAAAAATTGACTTCGCTTAAACCCTGAGAACATGACACTTTGTTCTTGGAGGATGGACCACTGGTTGAGATGTATTTCTAGGCAGTACTCCATATCAATTAGATAATTAAGTCAATTCAATCTCTAACTTGAGCAAAACTCAATTAGATATCCGAAGTGACCGATGATGGTTCAATTCTTCAAAATTTTGAAAAATTATCCAAAAAGTCCTAAACTTATTACTATTTTGTCAATTGAGTCGTAAACCTTTCAATTTTGTCAATTAAGTCCTAAACATTTTCATGTTTCCTAATTAGGTTCATTTGGCCAACTACGACTGAAATTTGCTAATGTGGATGCGAGCCATCCTTTATGGTACGGCTACCTTGACATTGATATTTTTTAATAATCTTTTGAATTTTATTATAAATGTTTTAGTTTTCTTTCCTTTTCTTTACTTTTTTTATTTTGTATTTTGGATTGAAGTTGGCAACTCTCATCAGCATTGGGTGAGGCCATCATGTTCCTTGCCTAGCCCAAATTTGGCAAGTCGTAGTAGCCTGTGCTTGCCCTCGCCACATCTAAGCGAGGTCTCACACACCCTTGATTTGGTTGGCAAGGGCATCATGGCCCTCGCCCAAGATCTTAAGAGCCACAATGAGGGTATCATGGTCCTTACCAAGTCTGGACGAGGGCCGCAGCTCCCTCGTTTTGAATGGCGACGCTATCTAGCCAAGGCTACCAAGCCCTCACATAGTGATTGGCAAGGGCATTGCGACCACTGCTCATAGCTGGAGAAGCCCGTGATGCCCTCATCTGTGATCGGCGACCTTCACTCATTCCTAATCCATAATACAAATATGTGTGTGTGTGTGTGTGTGTGTGTGTGTGTGTGTGTGTGACATCCCAAATTTTCACTTTTGTTTTCGATTGAATAGATCGGGCATTTCATTGATGTGCCTATAGAGCTGTTCTTAGAGCTGATCACTCTCGAGATAACTAGCCTATATAGGGAAGTCATTAAGGGATTTTAAGGCAATAGACTTGAGAATTCGACCAGAAATCAATTTCTCGACCGTGCTCATCTTTAGAGGCCATTACAGCACAGTATAAAATCGATTTGAAATCAAAGATAGATCGGTTCGACCGAGATGTATGGTTAATTGTGGATGACACCACTAAATTGGAAAATTCTCGTCGGCCAGCACTAGACTGATTTATCTATCGTTTTGGTACCTTGTGTCCGTAGTTGAATCCTCGAGATTTTCACGACAACCGAGGGTCGCCAATGTGTCAAGTGGGTTTATTGTGGTTCGAAGAAAATCGACCACGGGTCAATTGCACAAAAAATTTCTAAAAACTACCAGATAGCCTAGGTTATGCTAAAAACACGCCAGATTGAAATTAATCACGAATTTGAACCCAATTTCAGAAATTGAAAGTTTTTTCATGTCACAATTAATTCTAGGAGCGTCGACTCAGTCTCAGAAGATTTTTCTGCAACCCGAGATTTTTTTGGGAAAAAGTCGTCCTAGGACCGTTTTTGTTCAGAAAAGGCATGAATTGTTTTTGGTCGCAAAATTGGGAAACAAGTGGGTTATATTGGTGAGGAAAAATATCGATTTGATCGAGGACTTGACAACAGGATTTATTGAGGTGGAATTGAATTGATTTGAGAACCAATAAGTGTCCAATTGGTGAAGAATGTATGCAATTTTGTAACCGCCCAACCACATTTGGACCATCTTAAGCTTCTAGATGAGGGCTTTGTTGGCTGAAGGAGGGCCAAGGGACCAGCTTGGCTGAGGATGAGTAAAAAGAGGACAAGCTTGTGGAAAAAACAAGCCAAAGTGGCCCCCTTCAATCTCTCTCTCTTTCCTCTTTCCCCTTTGCCGTGCGACCGCCTCTCCCACCTTGCCTTGTTCAACACCCTCAACCAGCAGGAGAGAAGCATCCGTCGACCCCGCAAGCCACCGGAAGCAGCCGCACCACTATACACCCGCCGGAGCAGCCAACTCGCTATCACGCGTTCGGCCACCCGTGCTGCCTGTCCGCGCGTCCCAGCCCATCGTCCGCCTCTGTCCGTGCGTCTAGGAGTTGTCATGACCAGCTCAAACTGCCGTGAGCCCTGTCCAACCACCGTGAGTCCGTGTTGTTAGCCGCTCGGCTTTGCCGTTGCCTTCACCGGTCTTACTTGTCTTGTTCAACATTTGTTCTCTTTGTTTACAGCAGCAAACAGAGGCTTAGGAAGTGGGTATTCCAGCAACCTCAAGGCCCGTTTTGAGGTGGTTTCGGGTCTCGAAAGTTTGGCCCACTTTGGAGAAAGTCGGTCCCCGCGACGTTCCCGTTGTTTTGCACCGACCTGCTCGTCGAACAAGTGAGTTTAACTCACTAATCCTCACTTAGTAGGCTAATGATGCTTAGGGGTTGATTAGATTAATTAAGCATGTTTAGGTAGTTAGATTAGATTAGATTATTGATTTTACATAATTACCGATGCATGTTAGGTGGTTAGTTAGTAACATTAGCAAGTAGACTCATGCTATTATTTATTGAACGAACCTTGGAATTTTTCCGGGTCCATTTCATCTTCCAATTAGGCATTACGAGCCTAAGTTGGATTTATTGCATTTATTTAATATTTTCCGTAATTAATTATTTATTTATTTATTTATTTTTCGGAAATTAGGGTAGGATAGTCAACAACCGGAATTTTATGCTGGTTATTGTGGTGCAATCCGTTTATTTATTTGAGCTCTAAATTGTGCTGAATTGAATTAACTCTGATTTTAGGATTTTATTCCTAAATTAATTAAATGTGGTAATTAACTAGAAAATTACCGGGTGCTGGTTTACAGCGCGAAAAATATGTTATGGGTTGTTAAAATTGGTGGGATGTTTAAAAAGTTGAAATTATTATATTTTGGCTAAGGCCGACTGTGTACCCACACACGGCTATTTTATCAAGAATGATAAAAAGATGGAATTGGTTGTATGATTGGGATGGTATACCATATCAGCCTACGAGCGATATGTTAGCTTAGCACAGAGCAGTATACCGGTATACTATATCAGCTTACGGGCAATATGTCAGCTTAGTAGAGAGCAATATACCTTATTAGTTTTGATTGAATATGTCAGTATACTATATCAGGCTACGGGCGATATGGCAGCTTATCAAAGAGCAGTATACCTTATCAGCTTAGATTGAGCATTGTCGGTATACTATATTAGCCTAAGAGCAATATGGCAGCTTAGCAGAGAGCAGTATACCTGATCATCTCAGAAGCGAGCTATACTATCTATCTATCAGCTTAGCAGTGAGCAGTCCTGATATGAGTGGACTTTATGGATAGTATGAGATGAGCCAACCAAGAAAGGGTCGAGATGACATGTAATCGACTAGGTCGATTGATCAATAATTTGATCTGATGTTATGAATTGATGTGATTTGCGATATCTATAAATGATATTGACTTGCAGGGTGGAACTGAGGCCAAGGTAAGTCATCTGACTCGTGTTGTGCTTAGGCAGCCCTTATGGCATATTGGCTTCTTAATCAGGTCTTAGGGCGTGCAACTTGCTGAGACGTAATCTCACCCCGTTGTGGGACAACATTTTAGGTCCCTAGATGGCAGCACCTCCCCCTCCTCTCGTGCATTTTGGTATACCGGAGGAAATCACAGAAGTAGGTTATCATATTCCGATACACCCTCACCCTGAAAGATTGGAGTATGTAATGATAAAATCCACTGTCTAGGTCAACGTGGGTGAACCCAAGAAGGTGCCTCATAGGTACCGGTCATGGTATCGTCACTATCATGATGGGTGAAAGGAGGGTCCTGTGCTGGAATCTGATGTACCTCGGTATGTTCTGGAGGTTGCGCTCGAAAAGGGTACAGCATATCCTAGGGGTGGATCAGTGATTAATGCGAAGGATCCCAAGCTGGGCGATGATCCCGACTCTCCAGAGCAATCAACAATGGACTCTAGCTGGAGCATGGAAGAAGGTGAGATTGTTGAGGAGGAGGAGTACCTAGGGGAGAACCTGGAGGAGGAACCTGAAGAGGACCCTAAAGAAGAACTTGAAGAGGAGTCGAAAGAGGATCCAGATGAGGATGCAGAGTATGACCCCGACGAAGATTGAGACCCCACCCTGTTTTGCAAACCCTGAGTTGTGAACCCATGTGTGATAGATCCAACCTTGTTAATAGTATTGTAATATATACTATGAGGTTTGCTTTGTATAAAAGTGTGGTTGTGGTTTTTCAGGTTCGAAAAATATAGCCCTACTTTCCTATCCCATTATTTTGTTGTCTGGGGATTATTTATATGCTTCCGCATGCATATTAAAATGAAAGGGTCGACGATGCGTCCTGGGACGTCTCTATTAATCGACTAGGTGAGAGATGGGTGCGTGCTTGAAGATCGGGGCGTGACAATATATATATAAAGAAAAGGAAAGAAAAAGAAAGAAAAAATTACTAAAATATTATACTAGGTAGGAAGGCTAACATCTATATCATCGATTTCTGATCAAAATTGGCCGAATAGACTAATTGGCAAATTGTCAAAAGATTTAAAATTTTAATTGGAAAATTTAAAAAAAAAAATTATGACTGAATTGGTAAAAATATAATAGATTCAAAACTTTTTGAACAATTTTCCCCAAAATTTCACTCAAGTCATAGTCGTGAATCTTTCCTTATTAACCTGAAAAGAGAATGCCAATCGCATCATCTCCTATTACTTGCTCGAATCAAAGGTTTGTAGTTATGCTCGAAGACCTCTATATCGAAAGCTGAATATCACTCTAAGTTATTAGATCAATGTTAGGTTTATTACTTAAAATGCTCTATCACTTCTGTCATGCCTAGACTGGCTTTTGACATAACAATGATATGTTTAAATTACTTGTATTAAGAAGGAAAATAATGGATCTATAGAGATTTAAACACAAAATCTCATGCTAAGTTTGCATCTTAAACTTTTACATAAAAGCATAAAATGATATTTACACGTTCGGACAAAACTATATTTCAAACGGTCTAGATACGTGTCTACAACATATTTCCGAAGTGTTGCCTCTCGTTAATGGTTCTACACACATATGCCATTCCCTAAGCGAGTGTTTGTGCGCTCTCGCTTTGGCTGCAAGGAAGGGTTAGGCGCAAGTCTAGAGGACGTTGCGGCCCTCCTTGGATTTGGGCAAAGGCTTGTGCAGCCTTGCTTTGGCCAATGAAAATGTTGCGGTGCTCGCCTAGGCCCTCAACGTTCATAGTGAGGGTGTCACGGCCCTTGCCAGACTCGAGTGAGGGTCATAAAGCCCTCACCAGCCACAACGAGGGCCGTGACCTCTCACCTAGTTGCTAGGCCCCACTCCAAAAGCTACAAAAATAATAGAAAAACCCATAAAAGTCAAAAATTTTATTTAAATATTACTAAAAAATGTCAATGTCAGTGTCGGCCGTGTGACATAGAACGATTAGCAAATGTCAGTAATTTTTAGTTATACTTAGCTAGATAGACTTAACTGGCAATGTGGAAAAATTTCAAACTCAAATGGCACAATTAAAAGGTTAAGAACTAAGTGAGCAAAAATGTAATATATTTAAGACTTTTTGGATAATTTTCCCTTAAGATTCATCAACAATATTCAAATTTTTGTTTATGCAAGTGGCCCTGTCTATATATTCGAATGGGTGACCTCAAATTTCTGAATTAAAAGTGTCTAATTTCGCAACCAACCATGCCGGCTTGAGATATTAAATGGTTATTGTTTGAGGAATATTAAAAGGAAGAGTTAGGAAAAGTATTCAAACTGGGGAAACGGACAAAAGTCCCGCATGTTTATGGACCGTCAACAGTGGAGGAAAAAGTAGGAGTTCGATAACATGAAGAGCCTACTCGACTTTTTAAAGATTTAGGATGTGTGGAGCAGCGAGAACAGGGAATCAAATCACGCCGCACGTTCACCAGTGACGGGAAGGCACATGGAAGCATTCGGCCACGGGCGCAGGAAAAGTAGCTTAGTTTTTGCTTTCTGTAAAGTTCCCTAAATTTTAAGTTTTAGGAATGAGAATCCACATATTCCTGTGGAATCTCTTGCGATCTTGCCGGAGATCTCGCTCCTATTCAACGGCAAAAGCCGCCAGCCGCCACGTGAGACGGCTGGATCCTGTAGAAATCCCCCTGTAGGAATCCTCGGTACGGTAGCTTTCAACAAAGCTAGATTCCTAGATCTGTGCTCGTCATTTTCTCTAACTATAAATTTGGACCTGGGCCTTTGATTTTGAAATAAAAAATTTGAATTTTGCTTTTTCCAGTAGCTTGCACGCAAGCTGACTAAGACAGCGACAATCATCGGGGAAAAGTAGAGAATTTGGCCGAAAACCAAGGGGTCAAATTTTCTCCGTGTGCTGCTCTGCATTTCTACTTTGGAAGTTCCAGTTGTTGCTATGTGTGGTGTTACTTAGTTTTGTTAGAATCAAAAACCTCAAAAGAAATATAACTGCTCAGTTAAAAAAAAAAAAAAAAAAAAAAAAAGTTCGCTGGAGTCAAACTACAAAGTCCTAGGATTAGGAGTGTCTTTTATTCTCTCTCATTTAAAAACCATCCTTATTAGTATCAATTCAACTACAAGTAGGATTCTCGAAGTGATTCTCACAATAGAGCACTTTTGTGGTTAATGAGGTCAAAAAGTGGCTCTTACAACATATTATTTTGCTTTGCATGGTATTTAGCTGCCACTTTTCCGATTGGCTTGCTGCTTTGATAGTACCTATAATGACCTTGCTTGTAGTCGTAATCCTCACTTGTTCGAAATAAGACTTTAGGTGTGAAATAACAAGTGCCACTGTCGAGTAGAATCATTGTGTAGTTGTAAAATAGGTTCATAACTTCATATCACTTGATAACGATAAGTCCTACACAAATTTCCTATGACAATTGTAATAAGTAATGTACGGTCTAGGTCCATATGCACGGGAAATTCTCATTCTACAAGATAGTTACAGGTGTTTTGTTTAGTTGTAAGGTAGCGGTCATATCTTAAAAATGTTTAAATGTAGCGAGAATGCTACTTACACTCCGATTAATACAGAAAAATGGGTATATTAGGAGATATGGCTTACAAGTAGCCATTTCAATATATATGTAGGTGATATTCAACAGTTATTTAAATTGTCATATTTGTAAATATATTAAGTTTGTAATCAAGTCTTAATATATCTATCATTATTGTATTTTAGAAAGAGTGCTTTATGAAATATTTAACAAAAAAAAAAAAACTTTACCAAAAAAAAAATATTTGACAAATTTTTAAGTCTTGCTTCTTATCGGATTGTTAATCGAGAAGTCCCATAACACTTCAAGGAAATGCAACTTTCACATTATGTTGGCAAATTGCATATTCTGTGTACCAGACAACACCACACACTTATGTTAGCACAACTGCGATTGTATAGTAAAAAGACTCAAAATAGGTGCTCCACAAAAACCTAACTTCTAGCACACCCAAAATCACACCCTTCTTCCATCTGCTTTTATGAAAATTACTCAATTTTACCTTAATGGACTACGCGGAATTTAAATGTGTTCTTAGAATTGGGACTTATTGTGCTTCGAAAATGTGAACTTATATGTATCGTATGTTTTTATATCTACTACAGGCTTTTTGTATATCTCGAAAACTAGAATTTCGACATATGTAGTTAGTATTTAACTGACTCGCTAGGTACACTCTTGAACAGTGAGCTCGAACAGTTTAGGGCGCGAATGATAACCATTCTGACCAGAAATTGATTTTTAGAAGAGAAATAAATTTTTCTATTTCTATTTCTAGATGAGTTTCTAAGCAAAAATAACCGTTTGATAACGATATAAATTTTTTACTCTAAACACAAAATTTATTCATTTCGGACGGCAGTCGGCGGCCGGCGGCCGGCGACCAACGGACAGTGGTCGATGGTTACGGACGGTGGTTGGCGGCGACAGATGGAGGACACGATGAGAAGAATTTTTATTTTTCATTTCTTTTCCAGAAATAGAGAAATAGAAAATTTTTACTTTTAATTTCTATTCCAAACCTATTTCTAGAACAATAATATATTTCAGAAATAAAAAAATAAAATAATTTTACTAAACGGATTTCTATTCTAGAAATAAGTCTAGAATAAAAAAATTGTTTTTAGAACAGAAATCAGAGGTTGTCATGCATCCCCTTAGGTCATGGCAATTTCGTTTTGTCCTTCGGGGGAAGTGGGAAGAGAGAGAATCCCTCGGCCCCACATCCTGGGGTCACATGTGGAGAGCTCAAGTTCCTACTTGCTGTTTCATTACCTGCACGAACGGAACTTGGATTTTTTATTAACAAAGAAAAGGAAGGCCGGTGTGGCCTCTAGGACAAGCATTTCAGTGGTTTTTCTCCGAATAATTAATATATATATGGTCAAAGGTGTAAGACCAGACCGCCAGCCCGAAATTAGAGCTATCAATATGGATTATAGACCAATTTATTAACTCATATTTAATAGGCTAAGTTGTTATATGTGTTAATCATATTTGATAAATGGATCATAAATGAATTTAGAATGATAAAATTCAAAATAATATGAATGTTAGATGTGTTCACAACTACTTAGACTCAACTCATCTCTATAACTGGATCTCACTATCGCTCTACGCTCTTATCTCAATTAGGTATGAATTTTTTGAATTGAGTTAAATATGAAAGTACTTTAGTAATTTGAGTAGAGTTAGGTATGGGTTGGGTATAAGTCACTAATTTGTATTACATGAAAATAGATCAAAATGAATTAAATTGGTTAATTTGAGTTGGACCGGTTTCGCCATGACCCAAACTCGACCCAACTTGACTCACCCATTTTACGGGTATACCCGAGACTCGTATCTTTGCTTAGTTGAGGCTCAACTAGAACTTGATGGGGTTGACAGGGGTCGTAGCTGGGTTCTTCGAGGTCAACGGTGGCCATCAACCCCAAGCTGAGGAATTGCAACGAGCAAGGGAGAGAAACAGACTGGGTTTGAGGCCATTCGAGGAAGACGAAAATGACTTTGTGGCTGTTGTTGCACTTGGGATCGGCGCAGATAGGTGTGAGCGACAGCTAGGGAACGATGGACGTCGGATCACCACCTGACTTGAATAGTGGTAATTGATGATATGTCGAGAATTCTTTATCACCCACTAAGGTCTAAACGCGATCTTATATGTACGTGATTTTCGGCTGAGGATCGCTTGCGAAAAGGGCAATAGCTCCAATAATCATTAAACTTTGATGGAAATATCGAAGCTATAAATCGTTCATAGAGGAGAACTTTTCGAATTAAAATAATGTAGTTAAGGGAATTATAGTGATTTTACTTTATTTGCAGTACTAATTTATGGAATCAACTTTGGGTTAATGAGAGTGATTCACAAAGAATGATACTAGGCATATGCAAAGATTGGTCTAAAAATTAAATATTATCGTTAAAAATCATTTTCATGAAATATATTTTCCTTTATCGAGAAATTTTTAGTGAAACAAATGTACCATTAATAATGCTTAATTTGGAATCTGTAAACTCCTAGTTGGTAACTTACTACAACAAAAGCAAGCCTACATTACTGTTCCACTACTAGTATTTTGTCATAAGCGGCGAATTTTTTAGATAAAACTTGACAACTTACAATTGCATTCAACTTTAGTGAATTGTTAAAGTGTTCAGTAAATTACCATCGGCATAATGACCAAGAAGTTGCCATTTACCCGATCTTGCCAACAAGGATTAAAATTTACCAACCTAGAAAATTACCACCTACCAAAATCTGTTCCATTTTATGTAATCAGAATATCAGATTTCTCTATGTTAAATAGGACTCATCTTTTAAATGCCCACATATAATCGGTCACATTAGTTGGTGTATATCCTTGGGCACTGGATTAGGTGATGGCAATTGTATGTAAGCTCATCTTACCGACGTTGTTTGTGGGGTTAGCATTTCTTCAGCGACATGTTAATGCGGATTTAGAGATTCAAATAATTTTAAGCAATCATTATTGGATGAGCTACATGTTCACTTGGATCAAGTAAGTAATAATATTCCCAGATATATTATCGTACATGAAGCTATGCATAGTTGTCAAATTTTATTATGAGCTTTGCTAGCACAACAGGCTTTGGATTACTATGAAAATAACTGCTTATTATGAGCCGCATAGTTTAAAGGAGTAGATCCCACAACAATTTATAATTATTTATTATTTTGATTTTTTATGATTCAAAGTAGACTATTATTTTTACAGTAGATTAATAATTGTCACCCAATGATTTCTCGTCTATTATCATACAAACACCGTACCTAACAAAACCTCACCTAAATTCATGTCCAAACCCAAGAAAGGCTTCGTTTTCGTTTTTGGAGGAAATCTTCCTCAAAATTTGGGGCGTCACACGGCGCACTTTCTCAACTCCTATAAAGACCAATGGGATGCAAGTGTTAGATTTCATCCCTCCCTTCCTCCTCTCTCTCTCTCTCTCTCTCTCTCTCTCTCTCTCTCTCTCTCTCTCTCTCTCAGAGTAAGCTTTCAAGAAGCATCAATGGCCAAGCTCTCTTGCTTTCACTTGCTTATTCTATTCCTTATCTTCTCTCACAAACTCCTTTCAGCTGAAGGAAGGAAACTAACAGTGAAAACTGAGATAGAGTGCGTAGATTGTTCGACGAGGACGTCCGAACCAAAGAGCTCACTGGGAGTTCACCCCAAGAAAAAACTCACGGGACAAGTTCCTAATCTTCATCACGCAACCAAGAGGTTGGACGACTTAGTCGAAGCAATTCATCCCACGAAGCCTGGACACAGCCCAGGTGTTGGCCATTCCAAAGAGAATTAGGCATCGACTCTACAATTCTGTTTCTGTCAACTAAGTGTTATCTTGTTCGTATTGTTGGAGTAGGGAGTGTTTTAATTAATCAGGCTCTTTTGTTTGAATTAGATTAGTCGGTCGTTGTACACGCGTCACATTGTCATGAATCATTTCCTAGTTATAATTAACGACAATGTGTATGCGCGAAATGTGCAAATGTATGTGTGAAGTGTGATCATTACTGAAGCTTGTTGATCGATAATTTCTTCACATGTCGTCTCAGATTGGTTTGGAAAACAACCAACATTATTTTATACTTTAAAAATTAGTATTTACTATCATAATGATAAAAATTATTATTGTGGCTTAAAACTTTGAAGTCATTAACTTTTAGTCGAAATTACCAAACTAAATTAGAGTTATGTATCAATATTTGCTCGCATTAAGATACAAATTACTTTTAGTTAGTCACCAACTTTTAATCTTGCTCGATCTTGATAAGTATGGTTTTTTGTTTGTACTTTCGAAATTATCAATTACTCCAATTATATATGTTTAGGGTTTACAGATGATTGTTAGAAAGTCTAATTCAAAAATCTGAATATTAAATTGCTACATAACCCATTAAAGTTACATAAACAAGGGATGTTGAATATATACTCTAGCACCCTTTTTCATGTACAAACCAAACTGAAAATGGCACTTCGAATCTACGAAATTGGAGTGTAATCCTTGAGGGAAAATCCCAATTTTAATATCATGTTAAAAAATCAAACCCAAAAAATTAAACTCACAATTGAAGGTATGGACCTAGACTACATGAAATAAATCGTTTGAAACTCCATAAATAAATTATGCTTGATTATTTAACACACATAACTGGGATAGGATCTATAAGATTTCTTCTGTTGTTGTGATGAGCTTCCCAGTTTGCCAAAGAGAAATTACGCTTGCAAGACGAGAACCAATAACTAGACTACAATTTGGAGGCCGAACTAGACATAGAAAATTACCCAATTTGTCCTAAATATATTAAACGAATATCAGTTCAATTCCAAACATCTCAATTTTGCCAATTTAGTCTTAGGTGCCATGTTAGCAATTTCTAGCAAAAATTGAGTAATTTATGGTGAAAATTGACCATAAAGTGATGCAGTTGCAAGATGGGTGAGGGTTGTTTTGAGTGATTATAGATGATGGGTGACTATATGGGGGGATGTCGATGGATGAACATGAATATAGGATAGAGTACAATCGGAACCAAGGTATATAGGAGCGCCACTAGCTGTGTCACGCCCCAAACCCCGAGCACGCGCACATCCCTCAGTGGTCGATTAAAATGCGACGTTCCCAGGACGCATCGGCGACCCATTCATTTTATGCACATGCAGAAGCGAAATTAAACATATACCCGGACAACAATAAACACAGGGATAGTAGAAAGACATGCCAACACTTCTTCACAAAACCAATTTTATATACATTTCAGGTTAAAACTATAGGTCTATACACATAAGTCTTACCCAAAAAGAAACTACTAGATAACCTACACCCCGGGCCCCACTGCTTCGGGCTCCAGATCCTCCACGACACCATCTGGGATGTCGATGTCCAAAGGATGAGCTACCTTTGCTCCAGACCCTTCAGCCTCGGGCCCCGAGTTCTCCATGATATCATTTAGTATATTGATGTCCATAGGGGTGAAGTACCTCTTCATCCTCGGTTTCGACGGTAGGCCTGTTAAGACCCTGTAAAGGACCCTCCCAAACCCCATTAGGCTCATTAAGGAACCACACATTGAAGCGATGAGGTACCAAGTGAGATAGGCCCTCATCAACCCAAATAGTGGTCACCATAAGCTCACGGTTCCAAGTGGTCCCAAGGATGGGGAAAAAGGTAGACTCAGGCTCCACCTCCCATGGGCTCCCAAAACGGACGTGATGTACCTCCATCTAAGGACCTGAAAAAGGGTTAACCATGACGGGGTGAGATAAAATATCAGTGAGTCACCACCATATACCCCGATTAGGACAAGAATTTACTCAGAGGCAACCTAAACAGGCGTCATAAACAACTTATCTCGTATCAGCACGTCCCTGCACATTAGTACATCACATATACATTTCTCAACGCAATAGGCGTAATCAATAACTGGAACATATCATTTCATATATCACTCAATCACAGGGTCCAAATTATAAGGTAAAATCGTTATGACACGTCTCATTCCATGCCACATAATTTTACCCCATAATAAGGCACAACTATCTCAATCACTCAGGCATGCCCCAGTTATTTACGACCCATCGGCCATGGCCAACTCAACAGTCGGCGGTCATCCGGCATAACCAGGCATCATCCCGCTCCGTCAGACACAGCAACATTTACATCTAGACGGAATTCCAGAAAGGAGCATCAGTCGAGCCTCCACTGCGACCAGCATCCATTGACGTGGGGCATTCGAACTTAATCAGGCATCACCTCCCCAACTCTCGTTGGGTGACGGGTTCCGATAGCGATCGCACGCACATCCATACTCGGCCAGGAACACCGTGCTTTGCACTCAAATACTTCCATTTCAAATAATGAACTTCGCCAATTTTCTTCGTATTAAAAATTTCTGGAAAAATAATTGTGCGTGGTCACACATTTAAATTGAACCATAAAATGTGGTACGCTCTCATTTCAAAATCCCACGATTTTATATAATACCTAAAATATTTTTTACGTCAAAAACCGACACCCGGTATTTTTTTTATTTAAATACCAAAATCAAATTTTTGCAATAATAATCTATAACGACAATCAAGCACTCAACTGCATGAATAAGCAATCAATTTCACATATAAACTCATCCACGACAATCAACGTAAAATTATGATAAACGGCTATCTCGTCACAATTTACGCTAATTATAATTAATTAACAATTAATTAATTAAATCTACTTTAATTAACCGAACCACGGTTAATTAAACTAACCACGGTTAACTATCCATGGTTAACTAACCACGATTTACTAAACTAACCCTAGTTAACTAACTAACCTAGGGTAGACTACTAACTAAACTAACCCCTAACCAAACTAGCCTAGGTAACTAACCAACCTAACTAAACTAAGCTAACTAACTAATTACTCTAATTAATTATCCATTAATCCTACTTAAGGATAAACTAATTTACTAAGTGCAATTAACCACCTAATCCGGGATTAGGGAATTAACTCATCGGAATTCAATGGCAACCGGTTCATGGCGATGGCGGCGCGAAGACGGTGAAGACTCGAGCCTACGGCATCTCCAACAGAGGACCAATCAAGGCTAAAAAATAGCCTACAAGCTCACGGCCTGAGCTGGTTTCGGCTCTGTGGAAGGGTTGGACTCGACTGTTGGCTTGGCTAGACACGGTTGGCAGGCGGCCAAGGACGGCGAGCGACTGGTGGCAGTGATGGGTGGAGCTACCGGCGGACTCAATGGCTACTCGGGGAGGCTCTGGTGGCGGGATGGTGAGGCAGACTACGTTGGCGAGATGGACCAGCAGATGGTGCTATCTGCTCGGTGAAGCGGTGGGCGGTCGAGCGGGTGCAGGTGGATAGGTTGGCTAGAGCGGCGTTGGGGTGATGTGGGCTAGAGTTGGGCGGACAGTAGGGAAAAATGGAGAAGAAGAAGAAGAAGAAGCAGCAGCAGCAGTAGGGGGGTTCGGCCAGCCTAAGCATGCACAAGAGGAAAAAGAAGCAAGAAGAAGGGAGAAAGAGGGAAAGAAAGGAGAACGCAAGTCAAACTTGCAGCTAATGGAAGCCAAAGGGAAAATATCAAGCACTTGAGTGCTTATGCCTCAAAGTCTTTAGCAACAATAGTCTTGGCACCCTCCAATGGCAATTTTCCCTCAAATCTTCCCAAACAAAGAAATTTTGGTTAACAAATATGCTTCCAAAGCTGCCTATACGAATTTCCCTTTAATTTCCTTTTTGCCAAAATTGATTTTTCCGCAATTTTCCAGGCTCGACGGAATTTTTCCAAAAGATGAGACGAGGTCCTAAAAATAAATCGTGACACACTCGAACGTTCAAATCCAGAAACCGAATTCAATTTCGTGGTTAAAATCGATAATTCTCGATCCATGTTTGTGCATCTCTGACATGTAGGCGACTCTCAGTTGTCGTAAAAATCGCAAGGTTTTAATTACGGATACCAAGTATAATTTCGATAGAAAATCGGATTAGTGCCATTTGACGTGAATTTTGCAATCATGCGGAATCACCCGCAATTTAATTAGTGACTCCATCGAATCGACCTATATCCGATCACAATTCAATTATAACGACGTCGTATTGACTCTTGTCGATTATCACAGTCGAGCGATCGATTTCCGATCGAATTCTCAAGTCTGTCGTGTTTATATCCTTTAATGACTTCACCTAATAGGTTAGTTAACTCGTGAGTGATCAACTTAGAGAAAAATTCAAGATGTCACAAGTTGAGGATCAAGATCGAGGATTAACGAAACTCACAACCAAGGCCTTCAAAAATAACTAGCCAAGGATACAAGACTTTGGGATTGAAGAAATTCACTACCAAGGCTTACAAGAAAACCACCAAATAAGGATTTAGTACTTTTTTGGCTCACCACCAAGGAAGAATCTACCTTCTAAGGATACGGAAACTAGAAATAATCCACTCTCAAAGGATATTCGACCACACAGAGGAAAATCTCATGATTTATGTCACGACCCCAAAATGCTTCCCAACAACTCTAGCACCTGAACGATCCCGTCGAACAAATGATCGCTCGGTGCTGCTACACTTTTAGTATCGGCTTGCAGTAGTACTCTTACAGTTGCGCTGGCCTGAGCCGGCGCTCTACCTCGGGTACCGACCCTCATCGGCATCCTACCCCAAGTGACAGATCCTAATGACTTCTTCCTAGGAGTTCCCGCTCCTGATCACTCATAGTGCAAGATCCTTACAAAACCTACTTTTCAATTCTACACAAAATTATAAATTGAGCGATCACACAAAACAATCTACCAACCAACTATCAATCACATGCATCAGCATATTAAAAGGCATTTCCTACTAACTATCCCATAACCTATCACACCTTATCACTCTAACCACTTACCAACTCTGATACCACTTCGAACAGGGATGTCACGGCCCGAACCTCGAGTGCGTGCACATCCCTCGGTGGTCGATAAAAATGCGACGTCCCAGGACGCGTCGCTGACCCATTCATTTTAATGCACATGCGGAAAAGAAACAAAACAATCCCAAGACAACACTCAACATTGGATAAAAAAGCAGGATAACAAATTTCAAACCAACACGCTTTTATAAACACCTCCGATTCTTATACAGAAGATCTATCTCAAAACGAACTACTAAGCCACCTATGCTCCTGACCCTTCCACTTCAAGCTTTGAGTTCTTCACACTAGGGAACTGAAAATGGTAATCCACGACGGGGTGAGAATAAATCTCAGGGAGTTCATGCCCTAAACCCTGATTAAGAAGGAAATACGCCTAGAGGCAATTTAATCACACATCATACAAGACTCACCTCGCCTCAGTTCCTTCCTGCACGTTAGTACAATTTATATAATAAATTCACACATCAATTGGAATGTCTCACTTATATCTCAAACAATTACAGGGGTCCCAATTAAAATGCCAAATCGTTATGACACGTCCCATTCCATGCCACATAATTTTGTCCCAAAATCAGGCGTGTTTATCTTAATCATTCATGCGTTCCAATTGATTACTACCCGCATAGGCAGTTATACCCAACCCACATCGATCTTCCGGCATAGCCGGGCGTCGTCCCGCTTCGTCGAGCATGGCAACGTCTACGTCTAAACGGCATTCCACATAAGAGCATCGGTCTAGCCTCTACTGCGACTGGCATCCGTTGTTAGGGGCATTCCACATAAGAGCATCGTCCACCCGACGCACATCGGTGACCGATTCTCATAACCATCACGCGTACACTCAATTCCGGCCAAGGACATTGTGCTTTGTACTCAAATGCCTCAATTAAGATAATGAACTTGACCTATTTTCTTTGTATTAAAAACACTCGGTAAAATAATCGTGTGTGGATACACGGTCAGATCGAACCTTAAAAATCTCACTATTTGATATAGTACTTAAAAATATTTTCGGTGTAAAAAGCCGACACCCGGTATTTTCAAATTAAATACCAAAATTTCACAATTTTGAAATAATAAACCAAAATTAACAATCATCACTCAATTGCACAAATTAGCACTCAATTGCAGAAATTAATTGCACCACGACAATCAGCATGAAATTCCGGCGATCGGCAATCATGGTATAATTTTTGAAAAATATTAAATAATTAAATAAATGACAAAATTAATTAAATAAATGCACATTAAATCAATAAATGCATATTTAGGCCTAATAATGCTAATCTAACCACCTATTGGACTAACTAAATTACCCTAACCATCCTAACTACAAGACAACATATGAAACTAACTAACTATAATCACTAACCACCTAATTAACTAATTTAACCAATCTAATTTAACTAAACACACAACTAATTACACTAATCCAATCTTAGCTTAATCTAAACACCCCTTAAGCATTATTAACATCACAATAGAGTTTAGTGTATAAACTCACCGGTTTAACATGAAAACTGGTTCACAGCGACGGCGGCGCGACGGCGGCCGAAACTTAGGCTTACGGCGATGCCAAAGGAAGCTTGGACCGGGCCGAAAAGGCCTTGCAAGCCCACGGTGAACTGTTGGGCTCGGTTGATGAGGCTGAAGCTTGCAGGCTGGATTAACTTCGACGGCGTGGCAACCGCGGAGCTGGAATATGTGTGGGCTACAGAAGGGATTTGGGTGAGAAGCTGAGGGAAACGATGGGCTGCCTTCGCGAGGGGAAGGGACGTCGATGCAGCTACTGGGGTCAATGTCGGGGAGGGTATTCCACTGGGTTGACTCGGTGGTGGAGCAGGGAAAATGAAAGGTGGTAGATGGAGGGGTTGTCTCGAACGTGTGGCAACGGGATGGAAATTCGGTGGAGATGGGAGTGAAGGGGAGCAGCGAAGATGACGCTGGCGTGAGTGGGGGAAAAGCTTGTGGGTTTATGGTGAGATGGCAGCAAAAGGTGGAGCAGCAGGATCGGCATGAGGAATTGGGCTTCGAAGGAAAGAAAGTAGAAAGCAGTGAAGGAGGGGTTGCTGGCTTAGCGTGCGTGAGAAGCCTAGGAGGGAAAGAAAGTCAAATAAAAATATCTACTCACTAATGCTTGGTCCCCCTATTACTTTCTTGCATAATAATCCCCCAAGTAACTCAAATTGGACAGCAAAATAGCCATTTTCCTCACCCATCCGAATTTCTTTCTTTTTTCTAAAATGTCCAAAATTCAATTTTTCCGAAAAATCCCGAGCTCACCGAAAATTTCTCGAAGGATGAGATGACATTCCAAAAATAAATCGTGACATGACAGAACTTTCAATTTCTAAAATCGTGTTCAATTTCGTGGTTAATTTCAACCGAACGCAATTTTAGCGTGACCTAGCCTACCGGGTAGCTTTTAGGAATTTTTAGCGCATTTGACCCATGGTTGATTATTTTCGATCCACATTGTGCATCTTCGACTCATAGGCGACTCTCGATTGTCATGAAAATCTCAATGTTTCAAATACGAGCACAAAGTACAGAAATGACAGAAAAATCCGTTTAGTGCCGTTCGACGAGAATTTTGCAATTAGATGGAATCACCCACTATTTAATTACATGCCTCAGTCGAACCGACCTATCTCCGGTCTCTAGTCGATCCTTGCAGAGCAGTCAATTTCTGATCAAATTCTCAAGTCTGTTGCGTTTAGATTCCTTAACGGCTTCACCTAATAGACTAGTTATCTCGTGAGTAGCCAACTCAGAATGTCACATCCAACATCCTACGCATGGCTTAACAGGTGAGCCTAACTAGCCTCGATAATAGAGATTACTGCCTTAGAGGAGAAATAGAATCTTACTTACTTGGATGAACCTCGAACTAGCCCACAACCTTGTACGGCTTGCTTGAGGCCGAACGTGAGAGAGAGTGTGAGGAGGGAGGAGGGGCATTCTAGGAGAGGGTGGGTGGAGAAAATGGAAGGCAAGTGAGGAAAATGGGAAGTGCTCCTCCTATTTATAGCCCTTGGACCCATCATTACCAAGTCAAGCGATTCTCTCCAATGTTTCCAAGTGTCCCGCCTACTTTTCTTGGGTGGCAAGTCTACTTTGCCACATGATTATGCCTAGAAGATGAGTTGGCCAAGCTAAAGATCTTACTTGGCAATCTAGGCTCCTAGGCGTCATCGATTATGGCCCACTTTTCGTTCTCTCATTGGTCCACATTCACCCCACATTTAATGGGCATTTAATGAAGTTTAATGATGATGCTACTCTAGGTTGCCAACTAACCCATTCTAGAATATTCGGTTATTAATGAGGGCTCATGTAGCGCTCTCTAATTGGTTCACTTGTATGCTGCATTTCTCTAGAATCTTCAAAGATATTTTGGCCACCATCATGACTTTTGACCATTCCGAGGACAACTCACCTCTTCATTTAATGAAGGGTTTCTAGAAATTTCCATGCTTTTGTCATTTTCTTTATTAATGAGGCAGTCTAGAGAATTCTATCATCCAAGTTGGTTTTAGGGCTAGGAAATAGATCATTAGGTACACCTCAAAAAACCGAATCACGTACACCCGAGGTTCGGCCCTTACGTCCCATATTCGCCCAAACCGTTTCTTTGGACGGTTGGTCAACCAATAGGGTCGATTGTTCTTTAATTGGTTCGAGACCTATTCTAAGACTACCCATGGCCTAGCACAAGGCCAAGGCACCCATGGACCTTAGAATAAGTGACGGAATAGCCGGTTCTATCCCTAGGCTCATTCTGGTTGGCACTCAACCCATCGGTAGAGTTCATGGTCGACGCATTACCAATCCATGATCGGACATCACCAATTCAAGATTATGTTCTGATCACTAAGAATAAAATAGGGAATGATACATTTTTGGTCAGAAGAAATTTGCATTTGATCAATTTAGATTGTCCGTGTATCGGTGCATAATCGGGCAAAATCACCCATGACTAGAAACTACGACTGGTCGAATCTACCCGTGACCATCCACCAATCCAAAATCATCCCATGACCAATTCTCGTGATCAAAATGTCATCTTATGAGCTGGTGATCCTATCCCATCGGTATGGTCAGTAGAAATTCACGGCTAACATCTTGACCAATTCGTGACCGGTCAGTCAGTCGGTTGGTCGGTCGTGACCAATTTGTGATTCCTTGCCGATCAAACCGATCAATTCATGGCCAATGGCCCATGATCGATCCTTTTTGGACCTTATGGCTGATCCTCATGGGGTTGGAATTGAGGATGTTACAATTTATATACTCAAAATTTATTATCTTACTTTTGAGAATTCGCCTCATTACATAGAGAGATTATTACATAGAAAATAGACTAAACACTAAAGACATAGAAACTACCCAATGTTAATGTCATGAGAACTAGAAAGCACAAAAAAAATTTAGGAACTAGAAAATGCATTAAAATACTTTAAGACTTGAATTTTGACTCTTGAAACCTACAACACACTTAAAACTCACTAATGGCACTTGACTAGACGCAAAGTAATTAAACTTACACTCTAAATTCATTTGTCATCCTGGGCAGCTCATTCGACACCTTGAAAGGTTGTTAAACAACAAAGGAATTTGTCTAGAACAGCTTTCGTTGCTAGGTAGTCGATTAGTAATTTCAAAATCGATGACAAGCATGTAAATTAACATCGACAACCCTAAAATCAACGACTTGTCACGGATTGACACCTCTCTTGCACAATAGACATCTTTAACTTGAATCAATTGGCAAAGCCTAATGTTCCTACATCATAAAAAGGCTACATTAAAATCTTGCGTACAAGTTTACGATTAAATTGGAAAAATTGGAAAGTTTAGGATAGGATTAATATCATCACAATAGGTTTAGGACCGATTGAACAGTATCTTTAACTAGCCAAAATTAAGTATGCAAATTAAAAGAACTCGTAAGAAAACCTTGAGAATGGAAATCTATCTAGAAAGAGAGAAAACTTGTCCAAAAAGAATTTGATTAATCGGTTCATATTTTTTATGGTAATCTCTAAACTAGTCTGGTTGACTAAGGATGACTAAGGATGACGTTTGATGTGCCAAATTCATCTTACATGGCAGATGCCTTAGCCTCCGTGTGGCATAGCTCAGCATACAGGGTGAACATACATACATACATACACACACACATATATATAATGTAATGCTTACTGAGATACTACCAATTTAAGAAAAAAATTAGGTTCATCAAATTCGACTAATGGAATTGAGGTTATAAAGGCTTTGATTCCAAACTAGAAAGTCGAAAGACTGAAAGTAGTCGCTATGTCCTTTGACTTTATTTATTTATTTATTTTTGTTAGAAATTTCCCTTGAATTGAATGTATAAGAGAAGAAACAAATTTACAGTAAAGTTAATCAATTTTAAGTGTCACATATATAATAGCTACCGATAGAATTGACACAATTTCAACCAAAGTAAGAAAGATTAGAACCAATCAAATTCTTTACAGATCTTATCAATAGAAAAATTCAAAAAGCAAAATAGTACTATCTAGATCACAAAAATGAGTCTTTTTGTACTTGTTTTTTAAGCTTTATGTTCTTTTTAATCAAACGCAAAAGTCATCAATTAAAATATATAGAGATTCAAGGGAAAGCCAAAAAAGTTAACCCTAATTAGTCGCTTGATTATTCAAAAGAACAAGAAAAACAAAAACTTAGGATCATGTTTTTTTTTTCTGTGTGACGCATTTACTCTGTGTCAAAATTCCATTAACGAACGAGCTAAAATATCTCATGTGGTTGCCTACATGGACAATTTAAAACAAATGATGTTGATGTGGTAGTCATATGGCAAAATTTGTCCATTCATTATATGTTCTTTCTCTTAATTTTTTTATCCTTTTTTTTCAACTTTCTCCTTTGTTTTCTTCCTTGGTTTGGTGATGGTGAGGATAGTGGTGATGGCGATGGTAAAGGAGGAGGCGGCGAGGAAGATGAAGGAGGAAGGAAAAAGGAAAGAAAGGACAAAAATTCTTGATAGAGAGTAGATGTGTGGTGCGGGTCTAAATTTGCAAATTTTGGTGTCATAAAAAGTTTTGGGTAAATATATCACATGAATACAAGTCTAAATTTTTTATGTGACAAAAAAATGTTGGGGATAAACATGTCACATAAGAATAAGTTTAGGGTAAATATCACATATGGGTACAAGTTTGAAATTTTTTGTGTCACAAAAACATGTTTGAGATAAATATGTCATAATGGACATAATTTGGGGTTTTTGGTGACTTTTACTATCCTTTTTAAATCAATGGCTATCACGAAAAACCCAAAACTAATACATTTGTAACAAATTTAGCCAAAACTAAATTTTTGACTACTAAAAGCTCCAAACCAATACGTTTGTGACAAATTTACCCTCTATTAAATTGGATTAATATTACGAAAAATTTCAAACTAGTACACCTGTAAAAAGCGGAAGGTAAAATCCTAAACTAATATGATCGTTAACTGCCACATGTCATCTAACTCAATAATTTAATTGTAAAATTTAACATAATCTAATTGAGGGAAAATTTATTACAGGGGTACTTGTTTGGAGATTTTGCTAGTCAAAAAATTTATTTGATATAAATTTAGAAACTTTCGTGATATTAATCTTAAACCAACATAAACAAATACAACCCTAACTAAAGGCATTTACATACTCGCTCCAGACAAACACCAAAATTATGATGCGTGTGTCTAGTATATATCCATGGCCCTATTATAATGTCCATCATGATATCATTTCAAATTGCATCGAGAAACTCCAAAGAAAAATGGATCTTACACCAACCCCTACATGCAAATGTCATGGCCAAGAGGTTTCTGGAGCTAAAGGGCCATGCCTTGTCGCGAAGGACCTCCTACAATCGCTAGGATTCCTGACAAGATTTCTTCCAGAACTTTCCAAGGGCGGGCGATACGGTCATTACGCCAAATTATAGAAGTCTCTAGCCATTAATGTCGGTAGTTGGTAGATATGGCGGTGCGATCTCGTTCGTCGGATAAAGAGTCGATTAACGGATGTAATCTGAGGGTCTCAAGTATAAAAAGGGGTGCCCTCCCCCTCATTTGGAACCATCCAACTATTTCAATAATACAAAGGCTCCTTTCTTTCTAAAGCTTCTCTCTCTAGAAACTTTCTCTCTCTACGATTTGGGTAAGGCGAGCGAGTGTGCGATCGATCAAGCAAGGCTTGGCTTAGGTGATCCAAAAGAGCCTGAGTCGCTGCACGATCACAATCCCAATCAATCGGCCCGTGACAAGTGATATCAGAGCAAAGGAGAGATTTGTTTCGAGAGTATGAGGAGAGCCAACTGTTCGAGAGAATGTCGAGCCAAGAAGCTATCATGGATGGAGAGGCTGTTTAAGTCAAGGAGACTCGCGGCCGAATGAAGAAAAGAGAAGCCTCAATGGACGCCGTAGCTGCATTGGATGAGAAGCTTGCGAAGGTTCGAAGTGCCATGGTTGAGTTCATGGAAGGTCTTGACGACATGAGAGACCGCATCATGGAGGTTGAGACCTTGCTTCGTGAAGACTTCATGACCGACATCAACCAAGCGACAGCCCCGCTGCACGACAAGGATGAAGCCCTTGAAGCATCGATCGATGTGTTGAAGGAGCGCGTCCAAGTGATCGAGGAAGTAAGCCCTTGTAGGGATGAGGTCGAAGTCATGAGAGCGGAGATCCAAGAGCTCAAGACTGAGCTCGCCCTATGCAATGAGCATCATCAATGGGTCGATGCCTACATAAGCGGTGCCCAAGCTTGAGGTGCCGAAGCCTAAAGAATTCAAAGGCGACCGATCCGCCAAGGAAGTGGACAACTTCGTTTGGAGCATGGAGCAATACTTTGGCATCGTCAACATACAAGATGAGTCAATCAAGGTAAGGCTGGAACAGCCCAGGCAGACGGCAATAGGCACATGACGACAGCTTGGACGCGCGGGGACGGCGAGCTAGCGTGGACGGGCGCTCAAGAGGGCGCGGGGCTTCCGCGGCGCTCGATTGCTCGAACGGCAGGCGACCGGGACGGTCAATGGTGCAAGGGGTGCTGGCTGGTTCTCTCTGGATTTCTTGAGCTCAAACAACCACAAAAATGGAGAAAGCAAAGCTAAGGAGGAAGAAGAAGGCCTGAAAGGGAACCACCAAAATGCCTCAAAGTTTTCTAAAATATCACAAACCACTCATCACAAGGCCCCCACTTGCTTGGCCATATCCACAGCAGCCCTTAGCCCTCCAAAGCTTCCTCAACAAGCCTCCCAAAGGGTCCAAAATGTTGTTGCCCCAAGGACCTACGAATTTGAGACATCCTTTTCCAATTTCAACTCAAATTCAATCCAAATCCATCCAATTAAGTGGCCAACTTGCCAAGGTAGGTGCCCACATCAAATTCAACAATTTTCCTTGCCAATTAGTCCAACTTGAACGCTAAAAATGCAATCAAAAACGGCATTCTAATTTTCCCAGTCCAAAATAGCCAAACTTTGAATTTTCACCAAAAACTCGGGTTTACAGAAAAATCTTCGGAGGGTGAGTCAACGTTCCTAAAATAAATTGTGACATGATAGAACTTTCAATTTCTAAAATCGAGTTCAATTTCGCGGTTAATTTCAACCGGACGCGATTTTAGCGTGACCTAACCTACCGAGTAGCTTTTAGGAATTTTTAACGCATTTGACCGGTGGTTGATCATTTTCGAACCACATTGTACATCTTCGACTCATTGGTGACTCTCGGTTGTCGTGAAAATCTCGAGGTTCTAAATACGGACACAGGGTACAAAAATGACAGAAAAATCGATTTAGTGCCATTAGACAAAAATTTTGTAATCAGGTGGAATCACCCACACTTTAATCACATACCTCTGTCAAATCAACCTATCTCCCATCTCTGATCTATTTTGATAGTGCCATAATGACCCTTGCATATTAACACAGTCGAGTAATCGATTTCTGGTCGAATTCTCAAGTCTATTGCATTTAGATTCCTTAACGGCTTTACCTAATAGATTAGTTATCCTGTAAGTAATCAGCTCAGGGAAAAGAACTATAGGCATGTCGATGAAAAGCCTAACTCATATCATTGAAAACAGACTCGAAAATCAAGCTGTCACAGCCATGGGGGGGGGTTGCAACATTTCAGCATCATCCTTGGCTTGTGGAGGAAGATTTGGAGAGATAAGGGCTGTTGGGTTGTGGCTGAAGGCTGGTGGGGCATGGCACTTGAGTTTTAGATATTTTGCATTGACTTATGGGGCTTGTTGTCCCCCTTCAACCAGCAGAGCTTCTTCTTCTTCTTCCTTGCCTCTATAGTCTCCATTGTTGCTGTATTAGAAGAAGAAACCAGCCAGCAAACCAGAGAAACTAGCAGAAGCCTCACTGGAGCCCCTACCGCCTCACGCTCGTCTGAGCACCGCTCGAGCCCACCGAAGCCACTCAACCGTGCCCGCACGCCTGTCTCACGTCCCACGTGTCCCCTGCCGTCCCGAGCCCTCCGTCACAGCTCGTCGAGCCGCCTCCGCCGCCTGTCCAAGCCGCTGTTGCGTCCCTGAGCCACTAGCAGCTCTGTCTAGCCCCACCGTGTCGTGTCCGCACCAATCCAGCCGCCGTAGCCATTCAATCTAGCCCAAGGCAAAACCAAAACTCACAGCTAGGCTATGAGCTTCGTGGGCCTTTCCGAGCCCTTTCCAGACCTCATTTGGCATCGCTCTAGGCTCAAGTCTCGCTCGCCTCTGCGTCGCCGTCACCGTGAACTCATTGACTCATCAAACCGATGAGTTTACCTCATAATCCCTACTTAGGATGCTAATGACACTTATAGGTGGATTAGTGATTAAATAGTGGATTAGCTTAGGCCTAGAAATGGTTAAGGGTTCAATTAGTTAGTATAATTATTTATTTAGTTAATTAGTTACATTAATTAGGTGGTTAATGACTTTAGGTAATTAGTTGGTAGGTTAGATTGGTTAATTAAGTTAATTAGGTGGTTAGATTAGTGTATATAGCTTAATTAGGCATTTATTTAATTATTTATTATTTTTTGGAATTTCGTGCTGATCGTTGTGATGTAATTAGTTTGTGCAATTGATTGGTAGATTGTGTGATTAAGTGATGATTGTGATTTTTGATTTATTATTTCAAAACTTTGGACTTTTGGTATTTAATCAGAAAATACAAAGTGTCAATTTTTGACGTCAAAAATGTTTTTAAGTACTATATCAAATAATGGGATTTTTAAAAGGAAGTATATCGCATTTTATGGCTCAAGTTGACCGTATACCCACACACGATTATTTTACCGGGTGTTTTAATATGAAAAAAAAAAAAAGATGCCAAGTTCATTATTTAAATTGAGGCATTTGAGTGCAAGGCACGATGTCCTTGGCCGAGGTTGGTTGTGTGTGTGATCACTATGAGAATCTGTCACCGATGAAGGTTGTGTGGACGATGCTCCTTCGGTAATGCCCTTGTCAATGGATGCCGATCGCAATAGAGGCTGGGCCAATGCTCCTTCAAGAATGCCGTCTAGAGGTAGACGTTGCCATGCTTGATGGGGCAAAACGATGCCTAGTTATACCGGAAAACCACTGAACATTGAGTAGGCCGTGCCCGTGGGGCCGTAACTAAATTGGAATGCGTGTCTAAGTGAGATATAACCACGCCTGATTATGGGAGTAAATTATGTGGCACAGAAGGGGACGTGTCATCATGATTTGCTCTTATCATCGGGACCCCTATGATTGTTTGAGATATAAGCTGAAGCGTTCCAATTCTTGAGTGTTATTACCGCATATATCAATTATATGAATTGTACTGACATGCAGGAAGGAACTGAGGCGAGGTGAGTCTCATTGGTTGCATGATTAGGCTGCCTTTAGGCATATTACCTTCCTAATCGAGGTTTAGGGCGTGAACTCGCTGAGACATTATCTCACCCCATCGTGGTTTAACTATTTACACATTCCTAGATGGAAGTTCATTCAATTTATTTTGGGCAACCGCGAGGGTACTGCAAGCAAAGTACCGACTTCCCTATCCTCGGGAGTCCCTAGATCCATGAGCTCGTCGTGACCACGATCTTGGTCGATGAGGGCCTACCGCAGTTGGTACCTCATCGGTTCAAGGCGTGATTTTGTCACAGGCCCAATGAGGAATGGGAAAGTCCCTTGGATGGTTTCGACGCACCTGCTATTGAGGGCAAGGGTGGGGTGGTAGCTGACCCGCTTGACATCGACATCCCTGACTGTGTCGTGATAGATCCAAATCCCAAGTAGATAGGGTCTGAGGTAGGGTTAGCTAGGTAGTCCTTTTTGGGGCCTTGACTTTTGTATATAACCTTGCAGGCTGATCTTGTTTGTTATAAAAGTATGTTTGGTTTGATCTGGTTGTCCTACTTTTCCATCCCATGTTTGTTGTTATCAAGGGATTGTTTATTTCGCTTCCGCTTGTGCATGAATCGATTGGGTCGGCAATGCGTCCTGGGAACGTCACAATTTAGTCGACCACCGAGAGATGTGCGTGCGCCCGAGGTTCGGGGTGTGACACTTTTATTCTCTCAAGTGTGTAGGTATGAAAGTCTCACCTTCTTGGAGCCAAGGCAACATCAAAAGAGATAGCACTCCCTAAGCCTTATTGAGAAAGAAATGCATAATGGAAGTAGAAATGAAATGGCCCATAGAGAAGGGCTTGTAAAATATGCTGATGTAATGAATAATAGCAGTAGTATGTTTTTGCTTATTGTGCTACCCTGTTTTCCAGTTGTTATTATGTCTGGAAGTTTGTTTATACACGTTTCCGCACACTCTTAATGAAAAGATAAAAGAAAGAGGTATGGGTTGGCGAAACACCTAGGATGTAGCGAAAATAACCCCCACCATTCATGACCCAGGAGATGGAGCCGAGGTCGTTACAATGTAGTTGTCATAGTCTTGGCTCAAGCTCTAGCTCACGACAAACATGGATGTTCAAGCTCAAGTTTGTATATGCCATAGCCACTCAAGCTCATGGCTATGGCTGCTAAATTTGAGCTCAAAATGGCCATGGGCGTGAGATATTTTGAGTCGTAAAGCTTGTGGTGGTCATGTCCACTAGATCTTTCCAAGTCACAAAGTTCAATGATATTGAAACTTTCCTAGAAGTCGTTAATTCTACAAAAGAGTCTATTACATCGTTATTGATCAACAACCTAGTTGTCAATTTACAAAGCAATCATCGATTCTGAGTCTATTTTGATCACTTCACGTTTGGAGGGTGATTGCATTCTTTTGAAGGCCATTGACTCAAAAACATTGGAACAAGTAGAACTTGGATACATGCACCGGACTACATTTATTTCTTATATTTTTAAGGTCTACTAAATGTTGTTTAAAGTTTCTGGAGTCCTTATTTAACGTAGTTGTTTTCTAGTAAAACTTGTTTGTCTTCCCTATAAGTCTTTTTGTCTTTCCAAAGAGTCTAAAAAATTACTTATGTTTGGAGGGTTGTTCCAATCTCATCTATATAAGCATGCTATGATGAACAAGAAAGTAGACTTGTTGTGGTTCATAACTTGTTTAGCCTTTGGCTTAGGAACAAGAAGGATTTCATGTTTTGCTCTTGTCTCTTAGGTGAATTCTTATAAGTGGCAAGTGACCTATCTATTTAAGTTCCCACTTGTGTTACCTCCCACATCTCTACTGTCACGCCCCGGATCCTCGAGCACGTGCACATCCTTCGATGGTCAATAAAATTTGCGACATCCTAGGACACATCACCGACCCATTCTGTTTTATTGCACATGCGAAGGCAAATAAACAAAACCCTTGACAGCAAACAGCATGGGATAGAAAAGCAGGACAATCACATCAAACCAAACACCTTTATAAAAAACTAAGGTTATGTACAAAGGTCTACAAAAGATCAGCTTTCAAAAAGAAACTGTCCTACGATATATTAGTCGGACACGCTCATCGATCCTTCGGACTCCACAGGCTCCGAGAGCACCAGGTCCTCCACAGCACCATTTGGAGGGTCAGCTGCACCCTCACCAAAAGCGGCATCAACTACCACAGCTGGGATCTCAAAACCCTGGAGGGGACCCACTCTATATCCATTGAGTCCATGGCGAAACCACACCCTAAATCGATGAGGTACCCTCTCAAGTAGGCCCTCATCGATGCAGATGGTGGTCTCGACCAACTCATAGACCCAATGACTACCAGGGACAGGGATGTCTATACCCTGCTCAGTAATAGCCCACGACCGTCCAAAACGTTCCGGAGGAACCGCCATCTAAAGACTTGAAAAGATTAAGCCAACGACAGGGAGAGACAATGTCTCAGCAAGTTCACCCCCTAAACTCTGACTAAGAAAGAAATACGCCTAGGAGCGTCCTAACCACACAATCACACAACCACAGAGACTTACCTCTTCTCAGATCCTTCCTGCATGTCAGTACAGTTCATATCACAAACATAAACAGTATTCATACTCAGTCAATTGGAACGCCACAATTCATCTCTCAAACAGCCATAGGGGTCCCGATTATAGGGTCAAATCGTTATGGCACGTCCCATTCCGTGCCACACAATTTTGTCCCATAATCCGGCGCGTCAATTTCACTCAACATGCGTTCCAATTGTTAATCACGGCCTACTCAACGTTCAGCGGTCTTCTGGCGTAACCAGGCATCGTCTCGCCCCATCGAGTATGACAACGTCACTACGTCGACGGCATTCCACAGGGGAGCATCGGTCCAGCCTCTACTGTGACCGGCATCCATTGCTAGGGCATCCCATATAGGGGCACGTCCACCCGACTCATTTCGAGGACAGGTTCTCTTAACCAACACACGATCATTCAATCTCGACCAAGGACATTGTGCTTTGCACTCAAATGACCTAATTAAAATAATGTACTTAGCCCATTTTATTTGTATTAAAAACACACGGTAAAAATTAATCGTGTGTAGGTACACGGTCAATTTAAACCAGAAAAACGGATACCCTTCTTTTTAAAATCTCACTATTTGATATAGTCTTTAAAACCATTTTTGGTGTCAAAACCCGACACCCGGTAATTTCTAAATAATTACCAAAATTTCCAAATTTTGAATTAAATATTTAAAATTACAATCACCACTCAATATGCACAATTTAAAACTCAATTGCATAAACTAAGCACACCATTGCAATCAGCACGAAATTCCGGTCACCAGCTATCCCGGTATAATTTCTGAAAAATATTAAATAATTAAATAAATACCAAAATTAATTCAATAATGCAAATTAAATACCATAAATACCAACTTAGGCCGGAAATGCTAATCTAACCACCTAAACGGGCCTAGAAAATTTCCGAACCTATCTAGATAAATAGTATGATCTAACTAGTCCCTAATTAGTCTAATCTAACCACCTAACATACATAAATAAGCAATTAAATCACTAATCTAATATAACTAACCACTTAATCCCTAATTAGCTTAAAATAATCAACCCTTAAGCATCATTAACTCCCTAAGCAGAGTTTCGCATGTAAACTCACCAGTTTAGCGATCCGATGAGTTCACGGCAACGGCGACGCGAAGACGGGTGACAACCAAGCCCACGACGACACCAACCAAAGTCCGGACGGGCCTAAAAGCGGGCTTAGAAGCTTCACAGCCCTTGCTGGCCTTCGGACTCTGTCCAAGGGCCGAAGGGGCTGCTCAAGCGGCTGGAAGCGGCAAGGAGGGACGGTGATGGTGCAACATGGCCTGGCAAGTGACGGCAGTAGCTCCGGCGGCTTGGACGACTGCGAACGGTGGCCAGGCGACTCGCAGGACCTACGAGCAGAGGTGAACGACGGCGCTGGACCACGGGATGGCGAGGACAAGCGGACAGGCTCATGGGCGCGAGCGAGTAGCTCCAACGGGCGAGCAGCGAGTCCAGTGGCTCCAAGCGGTGGTCGACGGTCAAGGGGAGGGAAGTGTTGGCTGTTCTCTGGTTCTTTTGAGCTTCCAAAACATACACAAATGGAGAAAGGAGCTGTTGAAGGAAGGAGAAGGCTGCTGCAAGAGGAGGGGACCACACAAATATCCAAAACACTTGAGTTTGGTGCCCCACCACCTTGGCTGGCATCCTCAGCCAAATTGCAGCTCCTTGGCTTCCCAAACAAGCTTCCTAAATGGTCCATAATGTTGTCTCCCCCTTGGCCTACGAATTTTAGACCAATTCCCCTTAAATTGATTCAATTCCCCTTCAAGACTTCTCCAATTGAGCTCAATTTGGTGTCCATAAATTCAACCAAGGTGCCCACATCAAATTCAACATTTTTCCTTGCCAATTTGTCCAACTTGAATCCTAAAAACGTGACCAAAAATGCGACCAAAAACGACCCTCTAATTTTCCCAGTCCAAAATAACCTTACTTTGAATTTTTGCCAAAAATCTCAATTTGCAGAAAAATCGTTGGAGGATGAGTCGACATTCCTAAAATGAATCGTGACATAACAAAACTTTCAATTTCAGAAATCAGGTTCAAATTTGTGGTTAATTTCAATTTGACATGATTTTAGCATGACCTAACCTACTAGGTAGCTTTTAGGAATTTTTAGTGCAATTGACCCGTGGTCGATTATTTTCGAGCCACATTGTACATCTTCAACACATTGGCAACTCTCGGTTGTCGTGAAAATCTCGAGGTTTCAAATACGGGCACAGGGTACAAAAATGATAGAAAAATCAGTCTAGTGCCATTCAACAGAAATTTTGCAATTAGATGGAATCACCCATACTCTAATCATATACCTTTGTCGAATCGACCTATCTCCAGTCTCTGATCGATTTTGACAGTGCCATAATGACCCTTGTAGATTAGCACGGTTGAGCAGTTGATTTCTGGTCGAATTCTCAAGTCTATTGCATTAAAATCCCTTAATGGCTTCACTTGATAGGCTAGTTATCTCGTGAGTAGCCAACTCAAAGAAAAAAACTATAGGCACATTGATGAAAAGCCCAACTCATTCAATTGAAAATAGAACCTGAAAATCAAGATGTTACATCTACACTCTCTCTGATGTTAAATTTGTATCAAAGCATAGTTCAATGGTTGGTCATCATTGACGTGGACCAAGCATTAAGTCTTCTATAGGTTAAGAAAGAGACCTACGAGATGGGGAGGTGGATGATTGAAGGAGACAAGCGCAACAACTACAGAAGCGTTTGAAACGCTTCGAACTTCTGGAATGTGATGATTTGTCTCACGATTCAAAAGATACTCCCTTAGATGAAGAAGATGTCAATCCCTTCATTGGTATTCAAAGTCATGCTTCAAGTGAAGAAGAACTTCCTCGACATCAGTATGAAAGGCCCCATAGAATTCGGCAAGATTCTTTTGTGAAGGTTGAGATCCCTGAACTCGAAGGAAAAATTCAACCAGAAGAATTTATGGATTGACTACACACCGTAGAAAAAAGTTCTTGATTACCAATAAATACCAAGTAATCAAAAGGTGAACTAGTTGCCGTAAAGCTCAAAAGGCGTGCATCTATTTGGTGGAGCACATGAAAAAGTGAAGAGCTCGTGAAGGAAGAAATTGTATCACAACTTGGGAGAAGATGAAAAAAGCATTGAAAAGGAAGTTCTTACCTAAGAATTACCATCAAGATGCCTTCCTCAAGTTTGACAATTTCAAACAAAAAGAGTTGTCTATGGAAGAATATACAGCAGAATTTAATCATCTCATGATACTTTGTTATGTTTCTAAATCAAAGGAGCAAACTGTTGCCGCTACCTTGGTGGACTTCAATCTGAAATTGGTAATGTTCTCCAATTACAACCTTATTGGACTTACAATGATTTTGTCAACTTGCACTTAAGGTAGAATGACAACTTTAAGAAGCACGTGATAGTAGCTTCCGGAACAAAGAAGGTTATTCTAAGGGTGAGAGTACTCTACTTCTAATACTGGGGTAACCGCTTCAAATTCGATTCCTAAGAATGATGGAACATCAAGTTCCAATCACCCTAACCCTGCTAGTTTATGCAAGTGTTTCAAGTGCCAAGGGTTTGGACATAGTGCCTCTGATTGTCCAAATCGAAGGATTGTCTCTTCAAAAGAGAAACATGATGACTCACCTAACTCCAATGAAGGATCGGAAGAGAAAAATGAAATTATCTATGTAGATCAAGGAGAGTCTCCAATCCTTCGTCAAATCTTGGATGCTACTCCTAGTAAAGAAGGCACATGGCTTTGCAATAATATTTTTCACACTAAATGCAATTCTCCTGGAAAGGTGTGTAAAGTTATCATTGATGGAGGAAGCTGTGAGGATGTAATGGCTATAGCAATGGTGGATAAATTGCACCTCAAGATAGAGAAACACCCACGACCTTACAATCTCTCTTGGCTTCACAAAGAGAATGAGGTAAGGGCAGACAAATGATGTCTTTTTTAATTCTCCATTGGAAAAACATATAATAATGAAGAATGGTGCAATGTTCTTCCCATAGATGCTTGCCATTTGCTTCTTGGGAGGCCATGGCAATTTGAGAGAAAAATTAAACATGATGGATTCAAGAATACTTACATTTTTTAGAAAGATGGAATCAAAATCATCTTGGGTCCTTCCAAAATATAGAGCACTCCTAAATCATCTAATGGGGAGGAAAATAATTTACTCTCTAAATCTAAAGTTGATAAGGCTTTGGAAGAATCCTTGGAGGCATATGTTCTTGTGGTGTTAGAAGAGAATGAAGAACACTATGTTGTCCTTTCTCAAGTAGAACCTCATCTTCAAGAATTTAATGTTGTTGTTCCAGAAGAAATTCCACCCGGTCTTCCACCAAAGATATTAAGCATTGTATTGATTTTGTTTTGAGAATCGTCATTCCAAACAAGTTAGCCTATCAGATGAGTCCTAAAGAGAATGACAATTTTCAATGACGAGTGAATGAACTCCTCGCTAAAGGAATGGTGAGAGAAAGCATGAGTCCATGTGTTGTCCCTACTCTTCTTGTGCTAAAGAAGGACAGGTCTAGATGTATGTGCATTGATAGTAGAGCGGTGAACAAGATTACCATCAAGTATCATTTTCCTATTCCTCAACCCGATGATCTTCTCGACCAACTCAATGGCACTATTATTTTCTTCAAGATTGATCTTCACAATGGATATTTTTAAATTCGAATGAGAGCTAGAGATGGATGGAAAACTGCCTTCAAAACAAGAGATGACCTCTATGAATGGATGATCATGCCTTTTGGCATTTCTAATGCTCCTAGTACATTTATGCACCTTATGAATCATATTTTTTAAACCATGTAGTGGCAGCTTTGTTGTTGTATATATTGATGACATTCTTGTTTATAGCTCTACTCAAAAGCAACACTTGGAGCATCTTTCCCAAGATTTCAAGATTCTACGAGAGCAAAGGTTATTAAAGAAGTGTCACTTCTTTATCAATAGCCTTGTCTTCCTAGGCTATGTCGTTTCTAAAGGAGGCATCAGAATGGATTCTAGTAAGGTGGAGGCAATCATAAGTTGGCCTATTCTAACATCCATACATGATATTTGGAGTTTCCATGGGTTGGTATCATTTTATCACTATGTTATCAAGTATTTCAACACCATTATTTCTCCTATCTCTGAATGCTTGAAGGGTGTAAAATTCAAGTGGACTAAAGAGGCACATCAAAGCTTTGAACTCCTTAAAAAGAAGTTAACTGAGTTTCATCTTACACTTCCAGATTTTAATAAAGTCTTCAAAGTTAATTGTGATGTTTCTAATATAGGAATTGGTGCGATTCTTAGCCAAGAAGGAAAGCCTATTGCATTCTTTAGTGAGAAGTTGAATAATTCCCGCAAGAACTACCCTACGTATGATAAGGAATTTTATACTATTGTTAAAGCTTTGATCATTGGCGACATTATCTATTATTCAAGGAGTTTGTCCTTTATTCGGATCATGATGTTTTGAAGTATATAGATATTCAACATAAGCTCAACAATCAGCACACCACGTAGGTGGAGTTTCTTTGAGCTTTCACTTATCAAGCATAAAGCCGAAACTCTTAATCGAGTGGCATATGCATTAAGCCGAAGGCATTCCTTGCTATCCACAATGCAAGTGAAGGTCTTCATTTGACATCTTGAATTTTCACCCACTTATTTAGCCAAAATTAAGTAAAGAATAAGATCGGCGATGATCGAGGTGAAAACATAAATTTCTCAAGACGCCTTTGAAAATTTATTCTACTTATCTAGGTCCGAGAATATTGGGAAAAATTCATTGGACAATTATAGAATATAGTTTCGACTATATTCTTGTGTTAAATATGAATATTATGGCCATTATACCCCCAAAGTATGCCTTACATTATATTATGTGTGATTAGCTTAGGACAAGATAAGCCACCATTAAGCCCAATTACACTATGGCTGGTCACCACCACCTAATTCTAGCCCCAAAATTTTCATTTTTTCTCCTAAAAGATTAAGTGCATGAATAGTGGCAAGATCGCTAAAACTTCATGCATAAGTTGTGTCAAACAAGCTAAATGACTTCGCCTTCCCCTCTCAAATCCCTTGGCCTCTCTCTCTCTCTCTCTCTCTCTCTCTCTCTCTCTCATTTTTCTCACTTTGGCCCAAGAACCCTCTCATTTTCCTCTCCTCTCTCTCTCTCTCGGTCATAGATTCCCCCAAACCACCTCCTTTTCATCTCCTCTTTTCGTGCCGTTTCTTGCTCAAAATCTCACCACAAGAGAAGCAAAACTTCAAGGCGAGGAGTTGAGACTCATTACTAATTCTTTTGATCTCTCATTCTCTTGGTTTTGCCTTATTTAAGCCATGGCGGATGTTTGATGTTTTGCATGTCTTGTCTTGTGCTTTTATTCACGTTTTGAGCAAGCAAGCTGATGATCCGCTGATGAACAACTCTGGTCAAGGCATAAAAGAGAGGCTTGAGTCCTTCTAATGCGATGCATGTTAGTTCTCTAATGATTTTTGACCTTGCATGTAGGTGATATAGCCATGGATGGTCTTGTCGGTGAGTTGTATGCCAAGATTGTACCTTGCATGTGTTGTCAATGACTTGTAGATGTGAAATGGATGAATGATGTTTTGCATGGCTATTCTAGCTTCTGGCGTGACGTTTTGATGAGTGTAATTTCGTTGGATGGCCAAAAGGTTTGATTCCTTGTTCTTGGTTTGAGCCCGGGAAGCTCGTATTCACTGTACCTTCTGTTTTTCCATTTTTTCTGCTATTTTTCCAGACTAAATCTTGAGAAATTTTCTACTTCAAAGTTTCTTCTAATATCTTGAAGATAGTATAATTAAAATTTAAGATTTTTCTGTGTCGATTTGGGTGGCCTAATGGTCACGCTTCTCTTTGGTATTCATTGTCCAGTACTACCGCAAGTGTGACCTTCATTGTTTTTTGATTTTCCATAGATTTTTATAGCCAGAATCTTGGCAAGCTTCACAAAATTTGTTTGAAATTATTTTTTCTACAACATATTCAAATTTGGAAATTTTTTAAGGTGGTTTGAGTTCTATGGAAACTGATTTCTGAGGGGTTACATAATCTGATTTGAGATTCTGTTTTACTCCATTTTCAAGTAAATAAATGACAAGATTGCATGTCGATTCTGACCTGGTGTTCTTCATGAAAAATATTTTTCATGGTCTTTTCTATAACATATCCAAAATAGGGAATTTTGGAAATCGTTTACTATTTTAATCAAAGTAATTTTTAGAATCAGGCAAAACTATTCTATTCTAAATAGTTTTCAAAATGAGTCATTTATGAAGGGAAAACGTGAGAATCTTGAAATGATGTCTTCTGGAGAGATAACCAGCACACACCGAGCTTTTCAACAAGATATGATTCATTGTGAGGTCATTTGATGATGATTTTAAATTTTTAATTATAATAGCAAAATCTGTAATTACTAGCTGTGTAGTTATGCATGAATTATCAAGTTATTGTGATAGTTGCGTGACATAGCCTATGCACGAAATTAATGGACTTAAATGTCATATCATATGCATTATGTATGCGATGGTGGATGAGCATGAGGCTACGGATGGCAACTCATGGTGATAGTGATTTGGTTATCAATGAAGGACTTGAACATGTGTGGCGAAATTCCCTAATAATGGCCTGGAATGAATATCGGGAGGGATTCCTAGGATTTTTTTTGTTCCCTAGATGCCCCAAAGTGAGATGCTTGGGAAGGGAGAGGGTAACAGGGGTCCCCAAAAGTCCGGTAGTGTGGTTAGGACGGAAGTGACCCACATGGTACCGACTTACCATCGATTGAAACCGTAAGATGGGAGTGGATCAAATGATGTGGCATGTCTGAAATGGGACATGTGCTGAGTGTGATTGCATCTTGTGTGCTGCATGTGCTTGCGAGTACATTAAGGTTACTAAACATTTTGTCATTTGCATTATATGTTCACTGTAGGTGAGTCCTAGGAATCAAGAGTGCATTAGATCGACTAATTTATGAATTTGTCTTATCTTTTGCAAAGACTTGGCTTATTCTTGTTGTATTACAATTTTTCAGATAATTAGAAAAATGAATGTACCCCCACTAGCTCGTCATAGCCATACCATTTTGACTGTCGTTTTGAGAACGTCGCCTTCTCCTGGTTTGAGCACATGTACGTACGTCAAGTGTCTACTATCTCGGTAGATATAGGGTGCACACGCATGATACCATACCGTTACGTTGCCTAATTCATCCAAGAAGTAGACGAGCTGAAGGGACCTCTCCGTTTTTAAGACGATGACGACAGCAACAACAGCAGCACAAACGACGACGACGACAGTAGCGGACCCGAGGAGTATAGTGATCGTGAGTAAGAATGGGATAGTGATGATTTGGGAATGACGTAGGACGGTAGACTTGTGGGCGGGTTGATTTATGTGGTGATGTATTCCACAACAGTCACTTTTGGTTATAGACGCGATGTCAGGCGTGTGGAAGGAGTGGCATGTACGTGTGTCACAAGCGGAGGAGTAGACTTCTTTTTGGATTACCCCAGGATTAGGACTAATGGTTCTTTTGATGGTGTTCACCCATGTAATCAAATAAAGTAAGCTAATGAAAATCAACCTTGACCTGTTATGTCCAGAGAGTGCCTGTTCTACATAACTCGTGTTCTACATACTTCCGCACCTAAGAAGAAATAAAGACTATCAAGATCGCGTTATTAGGGTGGCATGCCAGAGGCATCACACTTAGGCTTTGACATGATCAAAGAGCTTAATGAAGATGATCCAGACTTTGGGTGGATTTGGAAAGATTGTTCAAAGGATCTAAATCAGCAATTTTGTTGCAAGATGGCTTTCTTTTTATGAATAATTGTTTGTGGATACCAAGAAGTTTTCTAAGGGAAGCCATTATCAATGAAGCCCATGTTGAAATACTTTCTGGTCATTTTGGAAGAGACAAGACACTCTATCTTGTCAAAGAAAAATTTTATTGGTCTCAAATAGAGAAAGATGTTATGAGACATGGAGCAATCAAAACTTGTCATATTATCCAAAGCCATACTCAAAACATCGGCTTGTATACTCCATTATTGGTACCAATAGCACCTTGATACAAGAGATAACTTGTGGTTGGTTTACCTCAGATACAAAGGGATAAAGACTCGATTATGGTGGTCATTAATCGATTTTCCAAAATAGTGCATTTTCTACTATGTAACAAGACTTTGGATGCTACTCATGTGGCAAATCTTTACTTTCAAGAGATCGTGAAACTTCACGGTATTCCAAAAACAATGACTTCCGATTGAGATTCAAAGCTTATTAGTCATTTATGGCGCACACTTTGGAAGAAGCTAGGCACAACACTTCAAGGCAGCACTTCTCATCATCCCCAAACCGATGGACAATAGAAATTGTTAATCGAGGTTTGGGAAACCTTTTGAAAGAGCTCAGTTGGAAGTAACCTGTGTCAATTGGACCTCACTTTGGCTCAAGCTGAATATGCTTTCAACCGATCTCCAAGCCAAACAACTAGAAAAAGTCCTTTTGAAGGTTGTGTATGGGAAAAATCCTATTAGTCCATTAGACTTAGCTCCACTTCCTTAGTGGAGATGCTGAGGAACATGTCAACTATCTAAAGAAGCTTCATGAGCAAATTTGGGATAGGATATGCGAAATATCAAGAGAGAGCCAACAAGTACTAAAAGCCTGCAGCTTTTAAGGAAGCAAATTTGGTTTGGCTACATTTTATAAAGAAAAGATTTCCTCAAGGTTGCCAGAGAAGTTAAAGCCTACAGTTGAGGGACCTTTCAAAGTGCTACAAAGGAATGGAGACAATGCCTACAAGATTAAACTCCCCAGTGAGTATGCTATTTCGGCGATGTTCAGTGTTGCGCATGTTTCTCCCTATCGTGAAGATGAAGACGACAAAAACTCAAGGAGGAGTTTACACGCGTCAAAAGCGTTTGATGCCAGAGCTTTCCTAGGTCACGCCCCGATCCTCGAACGCATGTCCATCCCTCACCTGGTCAATTAATAGCAACGTCCCAGGATGCATCGCCGACCCTTTTATTTTAATACGCATGCGGAAGCATAAGATAATCCCTAAACAATAAAACAATGGGATAGAAAAGTAAGGCTATATTTTTCGAACATGAAAAACCACAACCACACTTTTACACAAGCAAACTAAATAGTATAATACAATACTATTCACAAGTCTGATCTACTATACATCCAACGAAAACTCAAAGTTTGCAAAATAAGATGGGGTCTCAATCCTCATCCAGGTCGTACTCAAGATCCTCCTCGAGGTCATCCTCCTCATCTTCTTCATCCTCAGAGTCATCTTCCTGCTCTTCTTCTTCAAGTTCGTCCTCGAGTTCTTCTTCCTCAAAATTCGCCTCAAGCTCCTCCTCAGGTTCCTCCTCCCAATTCTCTTCTGAATACACCTCCTCTTGATCGACTTCTTCTTCTAGCATGCTCCAGTTGGAGGCTACTGCTGACGGTTCTGGGGAGTCGTGGTCACTCTCGAGCTTAGGGTCTTCTGCATCCACCACTGACCCATCCTTATGATCACCCGTTCCCTTCCCGAACGCTTCTTCCAGAATGAACATAGGCACATCACCTTCTGGCATGGGACCCACTCTTCTCCCATCATGGTATTCACGATACCACGATCGATACTTATGGGGCCTCAGGGCGTCCTTACCCACATCAATCCAAACGGTCGACTGAACCGGGACGTACTTTAGTCCTTCAGGGTGGGGGTGTATCGGGAAGTGAGTCTCTATCTCTATGACTTCCTCTGGTATACCGAAATGCATAAGAGGACGAGGAGGTGGAGGTGCTGCCCTCTAGGGGCCTGAAATGGTTATACAATAACCATTGAGACCACGTCTCAGTGAGTTCTACCCCTTAAGACTCGATTAGTAAACCAATACGCTACGGGCTGCCTATGCACACACGGGTCGGAGGACTTACCTTGGCCTCAGATTCCACCTACATATTAGCACAGTTCAAATAGGCACCCAATCATAATATCACAGATCGATACATCAATCAATCGACCTAGTCGATTACATGTCAATCAGACCATCACTCGATCATTTCTATCCATACTACACAAATTTCTTGTATAATATACCTAGTCACCGAGCCACGTGCATTCTCTAAGGTGACCTATTCACCAAGGCAACATACTTAGTCACCGAGCCACGTGCATTCTCTAAGGCATCTTATATGCCAAGGTGACGTACTAATCATCAAGTCCCATGCATTCTCTAAGGCGACTTATTCGCCAAGGCGATGTACTAATGACCGAGCCACATTCATTCTCTAAGGCATCTTATTCGCCAAGGTAACGTACTAACAACCGAGCCACGTGCTTTTTTAGGTGATGTATAAATTCAACAATTCACGTGCATTCTCTAAGGCGACCTATACGCCAAGGCGACCTATCTGGTCACCGAGCCACGTCATACAACATTTCTTCTCACTTTTATCATACTCGATAAAATATTGGGCGTGGGCACACGGTTGGCCTTAGTCAAAATATAATATTTTCATTTCCATAACTCCCACTATTTTCTGTAGTCCACCAAACATTTTTGGCATTATCAACCGATGCCCGGTTATTTTTCAATTAATAACCACAATATTTAACTTAGGAAATAAATCCTAAATTCACAAATAATTTATTTCAGCACAAAATAAAGCTCAATTAAATAAACAGACTGCACCACAACAATCAGCATAAAATTCCAATCATCGACTATCCTTGCCTAATTTTCGGAAATTAATTAATTAATTAATTAATTTCAAAATTTAATAAATAAATATTAAAAATCCAATTTAGGCCCGTAATGCCTAATTAGACGCCAGAACGGATCAGAAAAAATTTCGAGATGCATTCAATAAATACAAGTACGTCTCTACTTGCTAATTACACTAACCAATCGCCTCACAAGCATCATTAAGCCATTAATTTAATTATTCTAAAATCTAACCACCTAATCATGCTTAATTAACACTAATCAACCATTAAAAATCATTAGCAAATTAAGCAAGGATTAGTGAGCTGAACTTATCCGTTTAACAATCCGCTCGGATTAAAACGTCGGGAACGTCGCGGGGGACATTTAACACTAAAGCGGGCCTAGGAACCGAGGCCCACAAGCACCTCAAAACGGGCTCCAAAGGTGCTGAAATACCCACAACAAAGCTTGCTGATCTTGGCTGGAAATGGGAGGAAAACAGCTCGGTTTAGGCCGGAATTACTCAGGAAAGATAGAATAAGCCAAATCGAGCCTAGAGGAGGACTCACGGGGTTAAACGGGCTCGGGATAGCCCTAGGTGAGCTGCAACAGGCCCGAAATAGCTGCTGGGAGGTGAGAGGGAGGCGGCCAAGGGGCGACGGCGCGCGGGGCTGGTGCGGGCAGTGCGCACGGCGAACAGTGGCGAGCGGCACAGCTGGCAGTGGCGCCCAAGCGGCGACGGCTGCTGGCCTCTTCCTTGGCTTGCTAGTTTCACACAAATGGAGGGAGAGAAGGAGGAGTTTAGCCAGCCAAGAGGGGGTGAGGGAGAGAGAGAGTGAATGGATGGGGTTTTAGGGGCCACATGCCAAGTTTTTCCAATATTTTGTCCCCCCTTAAGCTTGCCCAAGAAGCCAGCAACCATTGGCTGTCAATTGGCCACCAACACACCTCTCACAACCTCTCAAATGGTCCAAAAATGCTAAGGTATGGGGGAACTACGAAATTGGCACTCATCTCTCTTAATTGGACACCATTCTTCACTTGATTAAATCTCAATTGGCTTCAATAAAATCAAACAATCCACCATAAATCATCTCGGCATTTTCTCTCACCTTTGGATCCATCTTGCTTCCCAATTTTGCAACCAAAAATTATCTCCCGCCTTAATTGAACAAAAACAGTTATAAACCAACTTTTTTCCCAAAAAGTCTTGATTGTCTGAAAAATCTTCTGAGACTGAGTCGACGCTCCTAGAATTTATTGTGATATGACAGAATCTTCAATTTCTAAAATCGAACTTGAATTCATAGTTAATTTCCAATTTGCGCGTTTTTAGTGTGACCTAGGCTACCAGGTAGTTTTCAGAGTTTTTAATGCAAATGACCCGTGGTCGATTTTCTTCGAGCCACAATGAACCCACTCGACACATTGGCGACTTTCGATTGTCGTGAAAATCTCAAGAATTCAATTACGGGCACAGGGTACCAAAACGACAGTAAAATCAAATTAGTGTCGGTCGATGAGAATTTCCCAATTTAGTGAGTCATCCATGATCAACCACACATCTCAGTCGAACCAACCTATCTCTGATTTCAAATCAATTTTGAACTGTGCTGTAATGGCCTCTAAAGATGAGCACGGTCGAGAAGCCGATTCCTGATCGAATTCTCAAGTCTATTGCCTTAAAATTTCTTTATAGCTTCCCTGAATAGTCTAGTTATCTCGAGAGTAATCAGCTTTGAGAACAGCCCTATAGGGGTGTCAATGAAATGCCCAATTTATTCAATAGAAAACAGGAGTGAAAATCTGGGATGTCACAACTCTTTCCCTCTTATAAAAATTTCGTCCTCGAAATTTAAACCATTATAGAATTCTCTCAAAAAGGTGGGGGTACAATTCTCTCATCGACTCTTCAGTCTCCCATGTCGCTCCTTCAGTACCGTGGTGTTGCCAGACCACTTTGACCAACGGAAAAGTCTTTGAACGCAGAACTTGCTCTTTGCAGTCCACGATCTGAACCGAGCTTTCAATGTATGACACACGGTCATCCACGTCTAATTCTTCAAAATTGAGCACTTAAGTCGGGTCAGGCTCATACTTCTTTAACATCGACACGTGAAAGACGACATGCACTTGCGCTAATCTCGACGACAACGCAAGATGATACGCTAGGTTCCCGATTCTCTCAAGAATCTCAAATGAGCCTATGTACCTCGGACTCAGTTTTCCTTTCTTTCCAAAGTGTGAAGTTCCCCTCTTTGGTGACACCTTTAGAAAAATGTGATCACCAACTTGGAATTCCAAAGACCTTCAACGCTTATCTGCGTAACTTTTCTGTCTGCTTTGAGCGGTCTTTAATCTGTTTCTGATCATTGCCACGGCTTGCACTGACTATTGGACCAACTCTGGGCTTGTAATCCTTCTTTCCCCAACTTCATCCCAACACACTAGTGTTCTGCACACTCTACCATGCAACGATTCAAATGGAGCCATCTTGATGCTCTGCTGATAACTGTTGTTGTAGGCAAATTCCACCAGGTGTAGCTGATCTTCCCAACTTCCTTTGAAGTCTATTACACAAGCTCTCAACATATCCTCGAGGGTCTGAATTGTCCTCTCAAATTGGACATCCGTCTGAGGATAATATGCCGTACTACTAAAGCTTTGTACCTAAGGCACTCTGCAAGCTCTTCCAAAACGCTGCAGTAAATCTCGGGTCTCTGTCTGAGGTTATCGTAACCGACACTCCATGCATACGAACCACCTAACGCATGTACATGTCTTTATGCCTATCCAAGCTAAGGTCCTTTCGTACTACAATGAAGTGAGCTGACTTTGTCAATCTGTGGACTACTACCCAAATTGAATCATTTCCTCTTTGACTCATTGGTAGTCCAGTCACGAAATCCATCGTTATGTGCTCTCATTTCCATTCTGGAATTGCGAGAGGTTGCAAAAGTCCTCCCAGCTTGCAATGCGGAGCTTTAACTTGCTGACACGTCAAACACTTGGCGACGTGCTTGGCGATGTCCGCCTTCATACCTGACCACCAATAGTGTCGACGCAAATTCTGATACATCTTGGTACTTCTAGGATGAATGCTGTAATTGCTACGATACGCTTCAGATAAAATATCTTCTCTAAGCTCTACATCGTCAGGTACAACCAAACGTCCTCGGAATCTCAGTATTCCATCATCAGAAACCTGAAAGTCCACCTTTCTTTTCTCAGTGTCCTCCTGAAGTATCTTTTGTACATCTGGTTTTGTCGATTGGAGTAACTTGATTCTGACCTGGACATCCGGTTCAATTCTAAGGGTGGCCATAAGACTCGAAAGGTGGCCTACCTCAAACTTGAATACCGAAGCCTGAACTCTCTCGATTAAGTTCCACTCCTTAATCAATATGTGCGCAACTGAAGACTTTCGACTCAAAGCATCGACGACCTTGTTCACTTTTCCCGGGTGATATAGAATATCACAGTCGTAGTCCTTCAGCAATTCCATCCATCGGCGTTGTCTCATGTTCAACTCCTTCTGAGAGAACAGGTACTTGAGACTCTGATGGTCCGTGAAGATCTTAAACTTTTCTCCGCACAGATAGTGTCTCCAAATCTTCAACGCAAAGATAATCGCTGCGAGTTCTAAGTCATGCGTCGGATAGTTCAACTCATGAGGTCTTAACTAACGGGAGGCATATGCAACAACTCTGCCATGTTGCATTAGTACGCAACTCAATCCTCTAAGTAACGCATCACTATAGATCCCGAATCCTCTAGGACAAGATGGAATTGTCAGCACGGGTACGGTGGTCAGCTTTTCCTTCAGCTCTTGAAAACTATCCTCGCACTTGTCTGTCCACACGAACTTCTCTTCCTTCTTCAGGAGTTTTGTCAGAGGCGATGCCAACGATGAGAACCCTTCCACAAACCATTTGTAATAACCCGCCAAACCTAGAAAACTTCTAATCTCTGTCACTGTAATCGGTCTTGGCCAGTTGATCACTGCTTCAATCTTGCTCGGGTCCACTAAAATTCCTTCACCTGAGATCACATGCCCTAAGAAAGCAACACGAGTTAACCAAAACTCGCACTTGCTAAACTTAGCGTACAACTGATGGACTCTCAGCTTCTGTAGCACTAGTCTTAAATGACTCTCATGCTCTTCATCACTCCTCGAATACACCAGAATATCATCGATGAACATGATCACAAACTAATCTAGGTACTCCTTGAATACCATGTTCATCAAATCCACGAAGGCAGCAAGAGCATTCGTCAACCCGAATGGCATCACTGTGAACTCATAGTGACCATATCGAGTACGAAATGCTGATTTAGGAATGTCCTCCTTCCTAATTCTCAGCTAATGATATCATGCCCTCAAGTCGATCTTTGAGAAAATCAACGCTCCTTGCAACTGGTCAAACAAGTCATCAATCCTTGGTAGTGGATACTTGTTCTTGATCGTTACCTGGTTGAGTTGCCGATAGTCGATGCATAGACGCAATGAACCTTCTTTCTTCTTTACAAACAGAATCGGTGCTCCCCAAGGTGATGCACTGGGACGAATGAACCCTTTATCCAATAGTTCCCACATCTGCACCTTCAGTTCTTTCAACTCAGATAACGCCATCCGGTAAGGAGTCTTAGAGATTAGTTCTGTCCCGGGCGCTAGCTCAATCACAAACTCTATCTCTCTTTTTGGCGGTAGACCTGGCAATTCCTTTGGAAAGACGTCTGGAAATTCTTGTACCACAGCAATGTCTTCCATATTCAGCTCCACAACTGTCATATCCACGACAGTTGCCAGGTAACCTTGGCAACCCTCGTCTAACAGACGAGTTGTCTCTTGCGACGAGATCAGGACAATCGAGGGTCCTCCTCGATTCACGACAAACTCGAAGCTCTTACCCTCTAACGGGTCAAAATGAATCGCTTTACGATAACAGTCCATTATAGCTCGTTGCTTAGTGAGCCAGTCCATGCCAATTATCAAATCAAAGTCATACATGGCTAGGACTAATTTTCCCCACTTGCTCACCAATTGCTAACTTGCAACCAAAACAACCCAAAGCAGCAATCACTTTATCCTTCAATGGTGTAGATATGCAAACTGCCGGCTTCAACAATACAGGACTTAATCCTAACAACTTAACATACTGCTCAGCAATAAAGGAATGAGTTGCTCCTGAGTCGAATAAAGCGTAAACAGGTTGGTCATTCAGCGAAACCATACCTGTGATCACGTCAGGCGCAGCTTCTGCCTAACCCTGTGTAATTGCATACACGATGCCCTGAACTAGACATCTCAGCTATCCTCCCTATGGCACGTTCTGAGGGGCATACCCTCTCATCTGCCCCCATTGGCGGCGACGGTGGCAACTGTGGTTGTCCTCTTGGCTTTCTAGGACAATTTCTGGCTAGGTGGCCCTGCTGACCACATTAAAAACATGCTCTCGACCTAGCTGGGCATGGAGCTGACCCGTGTCGCCTTCCACAAAAGTGACATGCCTCATTCCTACTGGGCATTGGCCCACTAAACCCACTCCTCTTATTGGTTGGAACATGAGATCTACCTCCAGGCATAGGCCTCTTTCCTTGGCGGATTGCTTCTCTGTGGAAGTTAAACCTCGGCCTAGATAAGGCGGCTCTTTCATTCTGGTCTTTCTCGATTTTCTAGGCTCTCCCATACAGATCATTATAAGTTCTCAGGTCCAGAGAGACCAGTGTGCTTCTCAAGTCTGATCTGAATCCATCCTTGAACCTTCTCGCTCGGTTTGCCGAATTCACAATCAGTTCTAGGGCATACTGCGAAAGTTCAGCGAACTTCGCCTCATATTGATCGACGATCAGAGAACCTTGGCGAAGATGTTGAAATTCTGCCATATTCATCTCTCTGGCAGTCTTTGAGAAGAATTTGTCATTGAAGGCTTCTAAGAAGACGTTCCACTCCGGAACGACACCTTCTAGAAATATTGCTCCTCGGGTAGTCCTCCACCAAGTATCCGCAACTTCCTCAAGTTGGTAAGTTGCAAGGACTACTTTCTCGGTCTCATTGCACATCAGTAGTGCAAACACTTTCTCCAACTTCTGAATCCATGAAGCAGCAGCTTCAGGGTCTCTTATCTCGGTGAACTGAGGTGGGTTCAATTTCAAGAACTGCTCCACCAGCTTGTGAATTGGTCGTTCAACGACCATGATTCCTACCAGACCTCCAATAGGTACGGCGGCAGGTGCAGCAGCAGGTGTGGCAGCAGGGGCAGCTTCAGCAGAAGTGGCAACAATAGCAGCAGCGGCAGCTTGAGCGGCAGCTTCAACGGCGGCGGCATGATTCTGGGCCTATTGCCCAATCAAGTCCCTCATTGCTTCCAATGACTGCAAAATCCCATCCACTCTAGGATCTCCGGCGTTTACTACCCCAGCACCAACAGGAGGTGGTGCTTCGCCACTAGCGCTAGCCACAGCTGGTGCTTTACCACGACCTCCTCGAGCACCAATCCTGGTTGGCGCTCTACCCCGAGTCACGGCCCTACCAGCCCTTTTGCTAGGAGATCTTGGCTCCAGACCACTCATGGCTCAGTCTTTAACTACTGACGCCTGCTTCCAATTCCAGACCAAATTAGAAACAGAGTGATCTAAACAACAAACAAATCTACCAATCAATTACCACTGACATGCACCAATCAGAAAATTAAAGGTCTTTCCTACCACTATCCCATGGTCCAACGCACCTTATCACTCCAATTCCTAACAACCTGGCTCTGATACCACTTAAACGGGATGTCACGCCTCGATCCTCGAACGCGTGCCCATCCCTCACCTGGTCGATTAATAGCGACGTCCTAGGACGCATCGCCGACCCTTTTATTTTAATACGCATGCGAAAGCATAAGATAATCCCCAGACAATAAAATAATGGGATAAAAAAGTAGGGCTATATTTTTTGAACATGAAAAACCACAACCACACTTTTACACAAGCAAACTAAATAGTATAATACAATACTATTCACAAGTCTGATCTACTATACATCCGACCAGAACTCAAAGTTTGCAAAACAGGACAGGGTCTCGGTCCTCATCTGGGTCGTACTCAGGATCCTCCTCGAGGTCATCCTCCTCATCTTCTTCATCCTCAGAGTCATCTTCCTGCTCTTCTTCTTTAGGTTCGTCCTCGAGTTCTTCTTCCTCAAAATTCACCTCAGGTTCCTCCTCCTAATTCTCTTCTGGGTACACCTGCTCTTGATCGACTTCTTCTTTTGGCATGCTTCAGTTGGAGGCTACTGCTGACAATTCTAGGGAGTCGTGGTCACTCTCGAGCTTAGGGTCTTGTGCATCCACCACTGACCCATCCTTATGATCACCCATCCCCTTCTCGAACACTTCTTCCAGAACGAACATAGGCACATCACCTTATGGCATGGGACCCACTCTTCTCCCATCATGCTATTCACGGTACCACAATCGATACTTATGGGGCCTCAGGGCGTCCCTACCCACATCAACCCGAACAGTCGACTGAACTAGGACGTACTCTAGTCCTTCAGGGTGGGGTTGTATCGGGAAGTGAGTCTCTATTTCTATGACTTCCTCTAGTATACTGAAATGCATAGGAGGATGAGGAGGTGGAGGTGCTGCCATCTAGGGACCTGAAATGGTTATACAATAACCATTGAGACCACGTCTCAGCGAGTTCTACCCCCTAAGACTCAATTAGTAAACCAATACACTAAGGGCTGCCTATGCACACATGGGTCGGAGGACTTACCTCGGCCTCAGATTCTACCTGCATATTAGCATAATTCAAATAGGCACCCAATCATAATATCACAGATCGATACATCGATCAATTGACTTAGTCGATTACATGTCAATCGGACCATCACTCGGTCATTTCCATCCATACTACACAAATTTCCTGTATAATATACCTGTCACCGAGCCACATGCACTCTCTAAGGTGACCTATTCACCAAGGCAACATACTTAGTCACCGAGCCACGTGCATTCTCTAAGGCGTCATATACGCCAAGGCGACGTACTAATCATCAAGCCCCGTGCATTCTCTAAGGCAACTTATTCGCCAAGGCAATGTACTAATTGCCGAGCGACGTGCATTCTCTAAGGTAATATACCAAATCACCGAGTCACGTGCATTCTCTAAGGCATCTAATTCGCCAAGGTAACGTACTAACAACTGAATCACGTGCTTTTCTAGGTGATGTATATACTCAACAATTCACATCCATTCTCTAAGGCGACCTATCTGGTCACCAAGCCACGTCATAAAGCATTTCTTCTCACTTTTATCATACCCGATAAAATATCGTTCGTGGGCACATGGTTGGCCTTAGCCAAAATATAATATTTTCCTTTCCATAACTCCCACTATTTTCTGTAGTCCACCAAACATTTTTGGTATTATCAACCGATGCCTGGTTTTTTTTCAATTAATAACCACAATATTTAACTTAGGAAATAAATCCTAAATTCATAGATAATTCATTTCAGCACAAAACAAAGCTCAATTAAATAAACGGACTGCACCACGACAATCAGCATAAAATTCCGATCGTCAGCTATCCCTGCCTAATTTCCGAAAAATAAATAATTAATCAATTAGTTAATTTCGAAAATTAATAAATAAATACTAAAAATTCAATTTAGGCCCGTAATGCCTAATTGGACGCCAGAACGAATTGGGAAAAATCCCGAGATGCATTCAATAAATACGAGTACGTCTCTACTTGCCAATTATATTAACCAATCACCTAACCAGAACCATTAAGCCACTAATTTAATTATTCTAAACTAATCTAACCACCTAATCATGCTTAATTAACATTAATCAACCATTAAGTATCATTAGCAAACTAAGCAAGGATTAGTGAGCTAAACTCACCCGTTTAGCAATTCGCTCGGATTGAAACGTCTAGAACGTCGCGGGGGACGTTTAACTCTAAAGTAGGCCTAGGAACCGAGGCCCACAAGCACCTCAAAACGGGCTCCAAAGGCGCTGAAATACCCACAACAAAGCTTACTAATCTTGACTGGAAAAGGGAGGAAAACAACTCAGTTTAGGCGGGAATTGCTCGGGAAAGATAGAATAGGTCAAACCGGGCCTAAAGGAGGACTCACAGGGTTAAACGGGCTCAAGACAACCTCGGGTGAGCTGCAACAGGCCCGAAACATCTACTGGGAGGTGAAAGGGAGGCGGCCAAGGGGTGACGGCTACTATCCTCTTCCTTGGCTTGCTAGTTTTGCACAAATGGAGGGAGAGAAGGAGGAGTTTGACCGGCCAAGAGGGGGTGAGGGAGAGAGAGAGTGAATGGATGGGGTTTTGGGGGCCACATGCCAAGTTTTTCCAATATTTTGTCTCCCCTCAAGCTTGCCCAAGAAGCCAGCAACCCTTGGCTGTCAATTGGCCACCAACACACCTCTCACAACCTCTCAAATGGTCCAAAAATGCTAAGGTATTGGGGAGCTACGAAATTGGCACTCATCTCTCTCAATTGAACATCATTCTTCACTTGATTAAATCTCAATTGGCTTCAATAAAATCAAACAATCCACCATAGATCATCTCGGCATTTTCCCTCACCTCTGGATCCATCTTGCTTCCTAATTTTGCAACCAAAAATTATCCCCGGCCTTAATTGAACAAAAAATGTCCTAAACCAACTTTTTCCCAAAAAGTCTCGATTGTCTGAAAAAATCCTCTAAGACCGAGTTGACACTCCTAGAATTTATTATGACATGACAGAATCTTTAATTTCTGAAATTGGACTTGAATTCATAGTTAATTTCCAATTGGCGCGTTTTTAGCGTGACTTAGGCTACCGGGTAGTTTTTCAGATATTTTTAGTGCAAATGACCAGTGATCGATTTTCTTCGAGCCACAATAAACCCACTCAACACATTGGCGACTCTCGATTGTCGTAAAAATCTTGAGAATTCAATTACGGGCACAAGGTACCAAAACGACAGTAAAATCAAATTAGCGTCGATTGATGAGAATTTCCCAATTTAGTGGAGTCACCCATGATCCACACATCTCAGTCGAACCGACCTATCTCTGATTTCAAATCAATTTTTAACTGTGCTATAATGGCCTCTAAAGATGAGCACGGTCGAAAAGCCGATTCCTGGTCGAATTCTCAAGTCTATTGCCTTAAAATTTCTTAATAGCTTCCCTGAATAGTCTAGTTATCTCGAGAGTAATCAGCTTTGAGAACAGCCCTATAGGGGTGTCAATGAAATGCCCGATTTATTCAGTAGAAAACAGGAGTGAAAATATGGGATGTCACATCCTAGAAGCCCAATTCTACAAAAGAGTCTTCGATCACATTGTCATTGATTGACAACCTAGTTGTCAATTCACAAGCCAATCATTAATTCCAAGTCTACTTCAATCACTTCGCACTTGGATAGTGTCTACATTCCTTGAAGGCCATTAACTCAATAACATTGAAACAAGTAAAACTTGGATACATGCACCCAACAACATTTATTTCTTATATTTTCAAAGTCTAGTAAATGTTGTTTAAAATTTCTAGAATCCTTATTTAATTGTCATTGTTTTCTAGTAAAACTAGTTTTTCATCCTTATGAGTCCTTTTGGCTTTCTAAAGATTCTTAGACATTACTCATGCTTGGAGGGTTGTTCCAAGCTCAACTATATAAGCATGCTATGATTAATAAGAAAGTAGACTTGTTTTTATTATAGCTTACTTAGCCTTTGGTTTGAGAATAAGAAGAATTTCTTATTTTGCTTTTATCTCATAAGTAAATTGCCCCAAGTGACAACTGACAAGTGACTTATCCAATTAAGTTCTCACTTTTGTTACCTCCTAATTCTCTACACTCTCTCCGGCGTCACTCAAGGCTACCATGACTCCTTAGACTTCAAGCTCGATGGCCATGACACTTGTTTCAAGTAGTGAAGCTCAAGACCATGGTTGCTCGATTTGAGCTCTTAATCAAGGTTGTTCAATTGATGGACATGGATAGATACAAATCATAAATTTTGTATTTTTGTAGGTTTTCTTGAAATTTATCATTTCCTTATTTTGTTTCTTTTATATTCACATTTAAGACATCTCAACGTGGGATTAGAGGAAATCAATAAGTGAGAATTTTCGTTGAGGAAATTTAACCAGTTTAATGGTAGAGAAGACATCATCTCTTTTTTAAGAGGGACAATGTTGTTAAGTAATCATATCTCTTTCTCATTGGATATTTGTTCTAAGTTTTTTTCATTGGCTTTATTAGTTTATTAGCTTACAGAGTATATGGCCGTGCTCAAATTTGAGAATTGAAATTGGGTTGTGACGAATCTCTCTCCTGTGGGTACAAGAGATAACTTTGCCGTGCCTAGACTTGACTCTATGTGCCCCATCCGTGTCAAATAATTGGACATGATTTAGCACAAATAAGTTTCACGAGTTCAACAACAGTGAAGTGCGACTTCGTCTGAATAATGATTGCCGATTGGGGGGAAAATCACCAATGATATAAGATGAATCAAAGGCACATTCTTACTTTACTACAAGTACAGTGAATTTAGACACGGAAAAAGATAGTGTCGTGAGCTGGGACAAAACCAACTGCCAAAAAAGGGAGAAAGAAAAGTGAAATTTCATACGCACTTTGGGTTTTCACAGTTGTGATTCCAAAGGTATCTTAGGAGATCCTTTGTCGACTTTCAACAGTTTTAATTTAGTCGCAATCACGAGCCCCTTTGAAGGTTGACGGCTGAAGAATTATTTTTTGTTTTTTGTGTGATTACCAACAATGTTTATTTATTTAGCAAAACTCGGACACTCCAGCTAGCACAAGCAAAGAGAATCAAATGATTCTTCTTGCTTTCATACTATTATCAATTTAATTTGTCTTTCTTTCAGATTTTGTATATGTTTTAACACTTTTAGTGGGAAGGCAGTTGGGGCTTGCCGACGCTTTGCCTACGCCTCCCCCATTTCCAGGAGCCAACCAAACATTACTTTTATCAGAAGATTCTCATTACTTTAATGTTTTTTTAGTGATTTTAGTAATTTAATTGGTAAAAAGTAGTAACTTTTTCGACTGGGTGGTTGAGGCACGGCGCTATGAAGTTTATCATTTGTCTCTTTGACTTATACGAATTTTATAATTAGGGACTAGTACCGTGGACAAAGAAGAGTGGAAGGGTTTTCAAAATGGGTCGGTAGCTCTTGTACCTTGGACTTGAATGCTTTAATTCCTGACCATATAGGATGTATAATATAATGTGAATCGGTACTACATGGATTATATACTTATTAATTGGTTAGATTCAAAGTACAACTCCCGGCCAAATTTAGTAACTTATTAAGATCTATTTGGAGTGATCTTCACTCTCTAACATGAAATTATTTATTCTTCTTAAATTACATAAATATTGACGTGTAGTGTCATTTAAATTCTTTTTTTAAAATTTTGTAGAGAAAGCAAATTATAGGATAAAGTGCTTTATTTAATTATGCATAAATAAACACTCACAACAAATGGTTACACGTTTGACTTCAATATTGTATTGTAGTAAGAATTCTAGACTGAGCCAATTTGTCGTACTCTCTATTCACCTGTTTGTGAGTTCTCTACCTTATGCACGTCATCTTTCGACGACAACTCCACCTACATGTATCATTTGCTCACTTAACGACTTTGTCATCTTATTGGTCTTCACATGAGAGAGAATGTTTAGTTTTAAGTTCAAGTTAAACATTTCTTCAACATTTAAACTTTTAGAAAATAAAACTTCGTGCACACTCTACTAATTAGAAGAAGAAGAAGTAGTAGTAGTAGTGCTTTTATCACCAAATTACATTTCACGTACAAGCGTTTGAGACAATTTGGGGCTTACTTATAAGTGTACTAAAATTTATATACATAAGGTGATCAAAATTTAAATGTATCCACATAAGTAAGTATATATTGAACCTTTAAAGTGCAATATAGAAATCTGCCCGGTTTGACGCATAAGCAACTCATGACTGGAAGGACTTGATTACACATTTGGTAAGAAAACATAATAACTTAATTGCACCTATTCAAGTTTAATAAACTCGGTTTTACTCCCTACACATGATTTAAAACCATAAATCAAACATTTTCCCATGCCACCTCAAATGTTAAGCTATCAGTTACATATAAAATAAACAATAATTGATCTTGAACTTGCAGCTTGGATGACCCTAGAGATATATAGAGAAGAACTCCAAGAAATCTAATGCGCAGAATTCTTTTGAGAGGTCACTCTTTTGTTTTTCATTTCGTTATGTGTCGAAACAGCCAAGGCCACTTTTGAAAGCAGTTAATACAGAACATTCAAATTAAAATTATGTGAACCCCATTCATCCAATTTAATAGATAAATTAGTGAGGATGGTAATGCTTTCCTAGTTATAAATAGCCATACAATAATAAGTCCATTACCATCGCCTCTCCGAAATTAAACCTGTCCATACTCCATACTTAGCCACAACAAATTGAGACCTATCTGAATTTCATAATCTCTCTCCTAACTAAAGCCCAGCTAGTCCTGAAAAATCTTTCAGTTTGCTGCTACATCTTCTTCATTACCATCCATTACGAAATTTCTTGTTAATTTGCTATGGCAACATCGTCCCTGGCCACGGGACAAATCTCTCTGATCATCTTTGCAGTGATGATCTTCCATGAAATTCTATCTATACATGGAAGGCTAATGAAGCCTACCATAGCTCACAATACCAATTCCCTTAAAGAAAACTACAAGATCAGCACAGCAACGCTTGTAGGCAGAAAAATCAACGCACGACAAAAGATTGCAGATAAAGGAGAAGTACTGTCGCTGAGCACGCCGTGCAAAGTCTTGGCTGATGATTCAGCAGTGGTTTATGTTGACGATATTCGTCCCACCACACTGGGAAAGAGTCCCAGGGTCGGCCATTCTTTTACTCGAGAAAAGGATGTCGAGCCAAAACAAATGGATGGAGGTGATAGGCACGTTATTGCTGCGTCGAGCAATGACTCTGGCCCACAGAACCCGGTCACAGGCCTGGTGTTGGCCATTCTTTCAAAGACATAGCTACTGCAGGACCAAACTCATAGGGATCCGTGGTTCATACATGTAAAGGCCTGTTCTCCCTCTTGGTGAATAGTCTGTATAATTGTTTCATCAAGTAGTTTAGACTTTGGACTCAACCATTTAATCAGATACTCTGGGGTCTGAGCTGTTTCTCTGTCATAGAGAATTCAATGATAATGAATTATGTATCCGTAGTCAAGCACTTGTATAAAGGAGGTCAATATACAGCCTTATTGTAAGCTCATTGTGCAGAGAAAGTCCTATATTGCAACCTCTCTCTCTCTCTCTCTCTCTCTCTCTCTCTCTCTCAGGGTTCACGTACAAAAGCACACCTCGTAATGCATTGCCTACACAAATGAGGCCAACTTTCAAGTAAATGCATTGAAGACACTCACAAACATGACTGTATAAACCCTGAGAACATGACTCTTTGTTCTTGGTGGATAGGTGAGTGGTTGGGATGCTTTTGTAGGCGATACCCCATATCGTATTTGATAAATTAAGTCAATTTAGTCTCCTACTTGAGCAGAACTCAATTAGAAATCTGAAGTGACTGGTCATGGTTCAACTCCTCAAAATTTCAAAAAAATTATCCAATTGAGTTCTAAACCTTTTAATTTTACCAATGGGATTCTAAACATTTTTATGTTTTACTAATTAAATCCATCTAGCCAATTTTGACTGGAAATTGTTGACGAGAACGACGACCATCCTATATGTGGCATGGCCACCACTTCCTTGAAATTTTTTTATAGGATCTTAATAATTTTTTGAAACTTTTATAATTTTGTTGTTTTTTCTTTTTTCTTTCCTTTTCTTTGCTTTTTTTTTTTTTTTTGGTATTTTGAAATGAGGCCTACAACCCTTGCCGACACTAGGCGAGGGCGTCATGGCCCTTGCTTGGCCCAGATCTAGCTAGATGCCGTAGCCCTCCCCACATCTAAGTGAGTGCTCATGCACCCTCAATTTGGCCAGCAAGGGTGTTGCGGCCCTCACCCAAGCCCTTAACAGCCATAGTGAAGGCAGCACGGCCCTCGCCATGGCCGGCAAGGACATCAGGTGAGGGCCACCAAGCAACTATAAGGGTCTCGAGCCCTCACATATGGTGCCCTTGCTAGCTCTCAAATAAAGAAAACAAAAGAAATATATAAGGAAAAAAAGAAAAGAAAAGACAAAAATATAAAAATATTATAAAAAATTATTCACGTTGATGCTAACCATCCATTCCACTTAAAATGGCCAGCATCCACATCAACAATTTGTGGGAAAAATTGGCTGAATAGACTTAATTGGCTAATTGTCAAAAGGTTTAGGATTTGATTGGCAAAATTGAAATGTCTATGACTAAATTGACAAAAGTGTAATAGGTGACTTTTTAGACAATTTTCTCTTAAAATTTCACTCAAGAAGTAAGTCATGAATCTTTTAAGATTAGCCTAAATATGAGAATGCTAATTGCATCGTGGCCGGTTAATTGCTCAAATCAAAGATTTGTTGTTATGCTTGAAGACCTCTATATCAAAAGCTAATTATTGCTTTAAGTTGTTAGATCAATGTTCGGTTAATTTTTCAAAGGCTCTATCACTTTTGTCACACCTAGACTGGCTTTTGACATAAGAACTATGCGTGTAAATAACTTGTATTTAGAAGGAAAATGATGGATTTATAGAGATTTAAACACAAGATCTCTTGCTAAGATTCAATCTTAAACTTTTACATATAGGCATAAAGTGATATTTACATGTTGGAACGAAACTATATTTTAGATGCTCTAGATACCTGTCTATTGCATACTTTCAAAGTATTGCCTCTCATTAATGGTTCTACGCACATATGTCATTCTCTAGGCGAGAGTCACAACGCCCTTATTGACCACTATGCCAAGGGCGTACGAGGGCTCACGCCTCCTCACCTAGTTGCGATCCTTGCTCCAAAAGCTAAAAAATAATAATAACAAAAAAGGAAAAAAATAAAAAATAAAAAAGTGTGAAAATTTCAACAAATTGTTCGAATATTTTTAAATAATGCCGACGTCAGCATCAACTGTATCATTTAGTAATTTTTAACCAAAATTACTCAAAATTAGCAAAATATAAAAAGACTTAAACTTAATTGATATAATTAAAATGTTTAAGATTGAATTGATAAAAATACTTAAAGATGTTAAATGGTTACTGTTTGAGGAATATTAAAAGGAAAAGTTAGGAAAAGTATTCAAACTGGGGCAAACGGACAAAAGTCCCGCTGGTTTGTGGACCATCAACGGTGGAGGGAAAAGTAGGAGTTCGATAACATGGAGAGCCTACTCCACTTTTTAAAGAATTAGGATCTGTGGAACAGAGAGGACAGGTAATCAAATCACGCCGCACGTTCACCGGTGACGGGAAGGCACATGGAAGCATACGGCCATGGGCGCAGGAAAAGTGGCTTAGTTTTGCTTTCTGTAAAGTGCCCCAAATTTCAAGTTTTTGGAAGGAGAATCCACATATTCCTGTGGAATCTCTTGCAATCTTGCTGGAGATCTCGTTCCTATTCAACGGCAAAAGCCGCCAGCCGCCACGTGAGACGGCTGGATCCTGTAGGAATCCTAGGTATGGTAGCTGTCAACAAAGCTCGAGTTCCAGAAATGTGTGTTCTCGTCATTTCTCTTACAATAAATTTGAACCTGGGCCTTTTGATATTGAAATAAAAAATTGAATTTTGCTTTTTCCAGTAACTTGCTTCTGCAAGTTGACAAAGAGAGCGACAATCATCGGGGAAAAGTAGAGAATTTGGCAGAAAACCACGGGGTCAAATTCTCTCCATGTGCTGCTCTGCGTTTCTACCTTGGAAGTTCCAATTGTTGCCGCTGAGGCCCCACATGTTACTTAGTTTTTTTTTTTTTTTTTTTTTTTTTTTTTTTGCTGGAGGAACCGCTTTGGCCGATAGCCGCCGCATAAACCCCCAGGTGTCGCTAGCGGGTAAACCACCACCCCGACGCCACGCTTCATTCACCACACAGCGCTTCAGCTTCCCTGCTTCGCAGGGGCTTCGAACCTTGGCCTCCTCGGTGAAGCACAAGGGATCTACCATCCACGCTGCAACGGCCAGTGGTGGTGTTACTTAGTTTTGTTAGAATTGAAAACCACAAAAGAAACACAACGGCTCAACTTGTCTTTGTACCGACCAAAAAAAAAAAAAAACTCATCACGGGAGTCAAACTAAGAAGCCCTAGGATTAAGAGTGTCTTTTAATCTCTCATCTAACATAATCGGGTTGCTTTTCAAAATGTCCCATAAAACTTTAAGGAAAAGCAACTTTAAAATTGTGTTGGCAAATTGCATATATTGCACGCCACACAAGACCACATAGTTACGTATAACACAACTACAATTGTACACTAAGCAGACTCAAAGTAGGTGTTCAAAAACCTAAATTCATAAACACCCTAAATCAAGCACTTTCACCATCTGCTTTTATAAATGATACTCAATCGTACTTTAAGGCACTACACAACATTGAAATGTGTTTTTATAGTTGGGACTTATTGTACTTTGAAAATATAAAATTATATGCTTTTTATGTTTTGGTAGGTACTATAATCTTTTTTCATATCTCGAAAACAATAGTTTTTGTATATGTAGTTTTATATCTAACTGACTCGCTAGGAACAATCTTGACCAGGGAGGTCGGACAGTTTAGGTCATGCCAATTCCTTTTTGTCCTTCAGGGGAAGTGGGAAGAGAGAGAGAATCCCTCAGCCCCACACTCCAGGGTCACGTGTGGAGAGCTCAAGTACCAACTTGCTGTTTCATTACCTGTACAAACGGAACTTGGATTTTTTATTAAACAAACAGAAGGAAGGCCAGTGCGGCCTCCAGGACAAGCTTTTCAGAGGCTTTTCTACAAATAATAAAAAATAATGTAGTCATAGGTGTAAGGCCATACCACTGGCTCGGAATTTGACCTGTCAAAATGGGTTTAACTCATATTTTTTTTTGGTGACCTTGGGTTTAACTCATATTTAATAGATTGAGTTATTATTAATTAGTTATATTAAGTAAATAAGTCATAAATGAGTTTAAAACGATGAAACTCAAAATAATAGAGATATTAAATGGATTTACAACTTATTTAAACATAATCTACCTTTATGACTTGATCTCACCCTCGCTCGTTTTGCACTGTCTAAACTTGAGTTAAACGTGAAAGCACTTTAGTAATATAGGTAAAGTCAAGTATAGATTGCGTATGAGTAATTAGATTTGTATTGCACATAAATGGATCAAAATGAGTTAAAATTGTTAATTTGTGTCAGTCCGGTTTCGACACGACCCAACCTAAATCTAACCCGACCTACCTATTTGATAAATCTACCCGAGACTCATTTCTCAACTCAGTTGAAGCTCAACCAGAACTTGATGGGTTGGCAAGGGCCGTAGCTGAGTACTTTGAGGTCAACGATGGTCGTTGACCCCAAGTAGAGGAATTGCAACAAGCAGGGGAGAGAGATAGACGGAGATTGAGGCCACATGAGGAAGACGAAAGCAACTAAGTGGCTACTATTGCACTTGGGATCGTCGGAGACGGGGGAGCGGCATCTGGGGAACGATGGACATCTGATCACCGCCTGACTTGAATAGCGATAACGGGTGATGCACATGAGAACTCTTTATTACCCATTAAAGTCTAAACGTGATTCTTAAATATATGTACGTAATTTTCGGCTTCGGATCGCTTGCAAAAAGGGGGTTTCCCTTGAATACCGGTGCAATAGTTCCAATAATCGTTAGACCTTGATAGAAACAATGGAAGCTTATAAATTGTTTATAGACGAGTACTTTTCAAATTAAAATAATGTAGTTAAGGGAATTATGGCGCTTTACTTTATTTACGGGCACTCATTTATGAAATAAAGTTTGTGTTAATGAGAGCGATTCAGGAAGAATGATACAAGGTATATGCAAAGATTGGTCTGAAAAAGTAACTATAATAGTTTCCTTTATTATGAAATTTTTAGTAAAACAAAAACACCATAAATGTTGAAATTAACATATGTAAACTCCTCTAATAGTTGGTAACTTACTATAACAAAAGCAAGCCTACATTACTGTTTCACTACTATTATTTTGTCATAAGCGGTGAATTTTTAAAATAAAAGTTGACAACTTACAATTGCATTCAACTTTATTGAATTGCTATAGTGGTCGGTAAATTACCGTAGGCATGCTAACCAACAAGTTGCCATTTACCTGATCTTACCAACAAGATTTAAATAAATTTACCCCCTTCATAAATCTGTTCCATTTTATGTAATCAAAATATCAAGTATCTCCATGTTAAAAAGAAACAATTGCATTACAGTATGTAATCTGTTATGAGAATAAAAGTCTATTCTTTACTATTAAAAAAATAAATAATAAATAATTATAAATTATTGTCGGGCCCATTTTTTCAAAAATTTGTGATTCACAATAAACTATTATTCTCACAATATCTCAAAGACGGTTATACTAGCAAAACCCTATGTTAAATAGGACTCAATTTTTTAAATGCCTGCTTATAATCAGTCACATTAGTTGGTGAATATCCTTCGACATCTAGATTAGGTGAATGGTAATTGCATGTAAGCTCATCTTACCTATGTTGTTTATGGGGTTAGCCTTTCTTGAGCGGCATGTTGATGAGGTTTTAGAGATTCAACTTTTTTTAAGCAATCACTTTTGGATGACCTACACGTTCACTTAGATGAAGTGATAAAATTCCCAGATATATTATATATCGTCCTAACAGCTATGGATAGTTGTGCAGATTCTCTTATTATACTGACACCATGCCTAACAAAAACTCACCCTAGTTCATGTCCGAACCCATGAAAGGCTTCGTTTTCGTTTTTGGAGGGAATCTTCCTCAAAATTTGGGGCCTCACTTGCCTCAATTCCTCAACTCCTATAAATACCAGTGGGATGCGAGTGTTAGATTTCATCCCCTCCGCTGTCTCTCTCTCTCTCTCTCTCTCTCTCTCTCTCTCTCTCTCTCTCTCTCTCTCTTAGAGTAAGCTTTCGAGAAGCGTCAATGGCCAAGTTCTGTTGCTCTCATTTGCTTATTCTACTTCTTATCCTCTCTCACCAACTCCTTTCAGCTGAAGGAAGGAAACTAACAATGAAAACCGAGATGGAGTGCGTCAACTGTTCGACGAGGATGTCCAAACCGAAGAGCTCGGCGAGAGACCACCCCAAGAAAAAACTCACGCGAGAAGTTCCTAATCTTCGTCACGTAACCAAGAGTTTGGATGACTCAGTTGACGCATTTCATCCTACAAATCCCGGACACAGCCCAGGTGTTGGCCATTCCAAAGAGAACTAGGCATCGACTTTTGTATCTCTGTTTCTGTTACCTAAGTGTTATCTTACTCTTAGTGTTGTGGTAGGGTCGAGTGTTTTCATTAATCAGGCTCTTTTGTTTGAATTAGATTGGTACGTCGGTGTACATGCCTCTCATCGTCATGAATCATTTCCTAATTATAATTAACGACAATGTGTATGCGTGAAGTGTGACCATTACGAAGTTCGTTTATCGATGATTTCTTCATATGTCGCCTCAGATTCTCCTCCCCCCCCCCCAAAAAAAAAAAAGAAAACAAAAACAACGGGGCTGTGCTCCATCAACTTGCAACCATTTGAGCAACAGTGGAGTTCCAACATGTTCTGCATGAATTGTGTTGCTCCAATCGAAAGAAACCTACGTAAGCCTAGTCGCCTGTCCTGAGAATCACTTCGGCTATTAACAACCTTTTTTTTTTTTTAAGTTGTGCAACTCGAATGTGCGTAGTAACCCATGCGCATTTCTAGCGTTCTGAGGGCTAAAATACGGAACCTTATTTTTAACTGACAACATGTACCAACATTATTGTTACTTTCAGAATTATCAATATCTATTTTTATGGCTTACCCATGCATGGAGTACTACGTTTTATACGAAATTATCAACCTTAATTTACTGGTGTAGCAACATTCGTCAATTTAAGATACCACCTAACTTCAGTAATCTACCAACTATTTACAATGCTTGGTTTTGAGAAGCACCAAGATTTCTTTGCACTTTTAAAGTTCCATTTGTTTTACGGAAAATGAATAATTTGAAAAATATTTTCTTTAAAATAATCACTAGTATTGCTTACAAAAATGAATGAATAAAAAAATATTTCAGCATCCATGAATAACGAAAATATTTTCCCTTGACCAATGATTTCAAACCATACGAATGATTATTCCTTAAAAAAATATTTTTCGAATCATATATTTTCCACACAAAAAACCAAGCCTAAGATTACTAACTACTTCAATAAACTACCAACATTTATTCTTGTGACTTACCATGCCTTTGAATATTCTAACTTTTATTTGAAATTAACAACATTAATTCAACCGATATACTAACATTCTTCACATTTAGATACTAACCAAATTAATCACTCGCTAGCATTTAATCTTGCTCAACTTGGAAAAGTACCAACATTTCTTTATATTTCCAAGATTTACCAACTTCTTTAACAATCTAGCAACATTTATTCCTAGGGCCTTCCCAATGCCTTCAGTTAATAACTTGTATTCGAAGTTACTGATTTTAATGTTATTGACGCACCAACATTTTGTTTCGTAAAGATACCAACTTTTTTTGTCGATCAACAACTTTCTATCTCTTGATTGATTTGGAAAACAACCAACATTTCTTTATACTTTAAATATTAGTATTTACTATAATAATCTACCAATATTATTATTGTGGCTTACACCTTTGCAGTCATTAACTTTTAATCGAATACACCAAACTTAATTTGACTAATGTATCAATATTTGTTCGCATTAAGATACAAATTACTTTTAGTCACTTACCAATTTTTTATCTTGCTTGATCTTGGCAAATCTGATTTTTTTGTTTGTACTTTCAAAATTATAACCTACTTCAATTATATATGTTTAGGGTTTACCGAAGATCATTAGAAAGTGTGACTCAAAAATTTAAACTGAGATTAAATTGCTACATAAACATAAGACCCATTAAAGCTCCATAAACAAGGGATGTTGAATATGTACTTTAGCACCCCGTTTCATTTGCAAACCAAACAGAAAATGGTACTTGGAATTGACGATGGAGCGTAAAACTTGAGAAAAATCCTGATTCTAATATCATGTTAAAAAATCAAACCCAAAAAATTTTACTCACAATTGGAAGTATGGACCTCGATTACATGAAGCAAGTCCATTGAAACTCCATAAAAAAAAGTGGTGTTTGATTATGTAACACACATAATTGTGACAGGATCTAAAGATTTCTACTGTCGTTGTGATGAGCTTCTCAGTTTGCCAAAGAGAAATTATTCCTGCAAGACAAGAACCAATAACTAGGCAACAAATGTCAATTTAGTCCTAAACATTTTTAGTCCTAGGTGCCACATTAGCAATTAATGGCAAAAATTGAATAAAAAAACTACATTGGAATTTTGCATAAAATGTTACAGCTAAGTTGAAAAAATTTGAAAGTTTAGGACAGAATTAAGATCCACATAATAGGTTTAGGACTGATTGAACAACTTCCCCTACTAGACAGAATTAAAGATGCAAATTAAAAGAACTCATAAGAAAAACTTGAGAATGAAAATCTAGCTAGAAAGAGAGAGAGAACTTGTCCAAAAAGAATTTGATCAATCGGGTCATATTTGGTATGGTAGTTTCTAATCCAGTCAGATTGACTAAGGATGACGTCCGACGTGCCAAATTCATCTAACGTGGCAGATGCCTTAGCCTCAATGCGGCATAGCTCAACATACAGGGCCAACATACATATTGGGTTCATCAAATTCAACTAATGGATTTGAGGTTGTAAAAACTTTGATCCCAAACTAGAAAGCGGAAAGAGTGGAAATAGTCGCTATCCTGTCCTTTATTTTTATTTTTTTTTTGGGTCTCAGCTGCCCTTGAATTGAATGTGTAAGAGAAGAGACTAATTTGTGGGAAAATCAGCCAATTTTAACTGTGTCATACATATAATAGCTACCGAGAGAACATGACAAAATTTCAACCAAAATAAGATAGATTAGAACCAGTCAAATTCTATGCAAATATTATCTAAAGAAAAATTCAAAAAAGAAAATAGTATTATCTAGATCACAAAAATAGCCTTTTTGTACTTGTTCTTTAAGCTTTATGTTTTTGAATCAACACAAAAAGTATCAGCTAAAACAAACAGAGATTCAAGATAGAGTGAAAAAGTTAACCCTAATTAATCACTTGATATTTCTAAAGAAAAACGAAAACAAAAACCTAGGATCGTGTTTTTCCTTGTGTAACACATTCATCCTCTATCAAAATTTTACAACGAACACCGCTAAAAATTTTATGAGATTGCCTACATGGATGACAGAAAATAGATGATGCCGACGTGGCACTCATGTGGCAAAAATATGTCAATTTATTTTATACTTTTTTCTCCTTTTTTTTTTCAACTTCCCCCTTCGTTTTCTTCCTTGATTTGGCAACGGTGAGGGCAGTGGCAATGGCTACGGTAAGGGTGGTGGCGATGGTGAAAACGAAGGAGCAAGAGAAAGAAAAAAAAGAGAAAGGAAAAAAAAATCTTGACCAAGAGTAAATATGTGGTACAAGTCTAGATTTGTGAAGTTGGGCATCATAAAAAAAAAATTAGGTAAATATATCACATAAATACAAGTCTAGATTTTTTGCATTACAAAAAATGTTTAGGATAAATATTGCACACGAGTACAAATTCAAGGTTTTTGGTGTCACAAGAAAAAAATTTGAGGTAAATGTGTTATAATGGGCATAGTTTAGATTTTTGGTGACTTTTACTAATCTTTCTTAATCAAAACAAAAAAAAAGTACAATCATAACTGAAAGGCATATTCTTTCTCACTCCGGACCAGCATCTAAATTATGATGCGTATGTCTAGCATATATCCTTGGCCCTACTATAATATCCATAATGATATCATTTCTAGTTGCATCAAGCAACTCCAAAGAAAAGTTGGATCTTGCACCATCCCAACATGCAAAGCAATACCAAAATGTAAATTCCTAAGATATCATTAACTAAGGAAAATGGATCCCACAAGAGAGTTGGTCTGAATTATTTTATGAATGCAATACCATGAAAAGAACAGCAAAAACCCTAGAAGCCGCCACAAGTTGAGGAGGGTAACCGCAAAGAGAATCTCCAAGCCTTTTGATAATTAAATTAAGGATAAAAGCCACCAAAAATTATAAACTATACACATTATGATATATTTATCAAATTTCCTGTCCATTGAAAACCTCAAAGTTGTATCTATATAACACATTTACCTTCCGTCAAAGTTGTGTCAATAAGAACCGTTAAAAACTTACTACATGGATGCTAAAAAGCTAACAGTGTTAATATGACGCCCATGTTACTTAAGTGATATGAAAGCGATGTAGTTTTGGCTGAAAAAATCATATAATAAATATGGACATAGGGTAAATATATCACGTAGATATCAGTTTATAATTTTTGTGATACAAGAAAATGTTTAGAGTAAATGTGTCACAGTATAAATAATTTGGATTTTTCATGTTATTAAAAAATTTAGAATTAATGTATTATGATTGATGTAATTTGAGATTTTTAATAACATTTTCCTATAAATTAATGTTCATTTTTGAAAGTTTTTGAACCGACAAAGAGGACTCATTCTCAACTTGGCTGGTAGTTCAAAGTAGGTCTCTTGGCTGTAAAGTGGGCCTTGTCCACCTGCAAAAAAAAGGCCGTCCAACCGAGACGATTACGGGTTAAGGACAGTGGGAGGTCCAAGTGGGAACGTGCAATGCAGTTGGAGTACCCTATTTTCTCTTAAAATTTGTCCAACTCTGACCTGAGACGGACTCTTGACCTCCTTCAGAGGTAAAGTGTACCTGTCCTAGACTGCCGCTACTTAACTCCCTCGTAAAAGATCCTAAATCCGACGGAAGAGTTCACGCAACTTATGTACTTCACTACTTTCTTGCTCAAGATTCAGATTCCCCGTCCCACTTTTCCAGTTCCCACTTCCACAAAAGAACAGATATTTCTCCCATTGAATCATTGCGGGAATCTTTCTTAAACTATTTTTCTGATAGATGAACTACGAATATGAACGGTATTCGCATTTATTTGTTAATGATTTTGCATATGAGGATATTTATAATCCATTAATCAAATATCTGACTAGAGAAATTTTCTTCTAATAAAAATGTGATAAATTGAATTAATGTTAACAAATCTATCATCTATATGTTCATTATGTGATGGAATGGGACTAATATTATGATATACTTTTCCTCTACTCTTTTTTTTTTATAACCCAGGACATGAGCGTAGAGGCTTGTCTACTTGAAGGTCCATAGAACACCTTATAAGCACCATAGTCAAGTCCTAATATTTGGATTGCATAAGTGCCACTGATCTAAAGTAGTTTGCACGTCATGTCATCTCCCTCCATTTGTTTTATACTCAATCATCTCTCATGCGACGCACTCTCTCTTTGTTGCCCTCAACCGTCTCTAGATCTTGGCAACGGTACTTGACTCAATGATGAGACCTCCCTGAAATCTAGCAATTGTTGTAAAGGTCTCACAAGATCCAACTACAATGGTCAAATTTGGAGGAGTGGCCACCAAATCTCAAGGTAGCTCTCCAAATCTCTCGACATAGATGATTTGTCGATAGAACAAAGCTTGACATATGATATCGCGCTCCGTTACAACAAGCATGAGCTCGAGGCAAGCACGCAGAGAGAGAGAGAGAGAGAGTTCTACGGCGATGGCACAATGGAGGCCACTTATTTTGATGGGAGTGGCTAGAGACATTACAGGTAGAAGCGGTCGTAAGTGAGTGTGTGTGCGTGTGTTCTTTTCCAAGTGTAGCTAAAGATTTGTAAAACTTACCTGTGATTCGATCTAGTAATAGGACAGTCAACGTAATCCCTCAATAGATTATTTGATTCAAGAAGAGAATTTTACAAGAAAAAGTTGGAATGTACTTATCGAGCTAAATTGACCCATGGTCTTTGTTTGCAACTAGATTTAGGCATTTTTCGGGATAAGTATACTAGCAGTGCCATAAGTTGTGTACGGTGCTCACTTTGGTGCCAAAAGTTTCCGTCGGATCACTTAAGTGCCAAATCGGAGAAAAAACAATCACTTTGGTGCCACCGGCGAGAGATTCCGGCCAGATTAATTACGTGGCTTTTATATTTTTTTTTTAAAAAGTTCCGATTGCTTTAAAACGACGTCATTTTTGGTCCTGCTTAAGAAAACGACATTGTTTTCCCGTCCTATGTGGATGGTCTCACAAAAACGACGCCGTTTAACTCATTTGAGGATTTTTTTTTTTTATTTGGGGACTGAAATTAGGGTTTTTCCGACCTAGCTCGCTCGGCCGTCGTCGCTCGGCCTCTGCCGTCGCTGGGTCGCCGTCGCTCGTTTGGCCGCCATTGCTCGGTGCTGTTTGGACGCCCTCGACGGCACACGAGGGAGCACCAACCCCGATCGCCGGAGCCTAGGTACTGGAAGACGCAGGCCAGGCAGTCGTCGGGGAGATTGGAGATGGAGAGGGAGACATCAATGGCGACGCACTCGTCGGCGGCCTCCCCGAGCACCGGCCAAATCACAGCCTTCGACTTGGCTGCCGAGTGGCCGTCGTCGGGGGTCGGGGTCGGAGCTGCGGCCGCCGAGTGGCCATCGTCGGGGTTGGGGTCAGAGCCACAGCCGCCGAGTGGCCATCGTCGGGGTCGGGGTCGGGGTTGGGGTCGGAGCCGCGGCCGCCAAGTGGCCATCGTTGGGGTCGAGGTCGGGGTCGGGGTCGGAGCCGCGGCCGTCGAGGACGGCAACTGGCCGAAGATTTAGGGTTTTGAATTGGGGGAGACACCAAACGGCATCATTTTGGTGTTAGGCAGCTGACTATACTCTCCAATGAGCCACATCAGCTTCAAAAATTAATAAAAAAGTGCCACGTCGGATTTCCGGCCAACTAGATCGAAGTTGGCACTAAAATGATCGTTTTTCAAACTTTTTGGCACTTAAGTGATCCGACAGAAACTTTTGGTATCAAAGTGAGCGCCGTACACAACTTATGGCACTGATAGTGTACTTATCCCAGTATTTTTCTATATATATTTTAGATGTGATGACAACTTACATTGTGTTAGTGAGTGAATCATCATTGTTTTCGTAGTATATGTAGATATCTGCAATCAACTCACGAAAATCTGTGAGTGTTCTATTAATCATTGTTCATTATTGTTTCGCAAAAAAGCCTGTTTATGTTAATAGAATGTTAATTATAAAGGAAACCTAGTTCAGGTTGCATGTGCCCGCCTGCCATGGGGAAGAATGGTGCACAACAATATTGTTTCTCTGCCCTCCCTTTGGTTTGTCTACGTCGCTTTGTTGTCCTAAAATGAAATATTCCCACTAGTACAGACCTCACATGCCGTGGTTCTCTCTCCCACATGGTACATATTAACTCCCACTATAGCGTGAGAGACTATAAATAGCACAGTTGAGTACATCAGTTTCACACAGAACACACTAGTCTTTCTTTATTCATCTCACTTCGAAGTAGATATAAAAGAAACCGTGAGATTTTTGTCCAACTCTATCATACCCCAATGGCAAGACACAGTCGCTTCGCTTTCGCATGTGGGTGCTCTTTTCTTTTGGTTTTGATTTTGTGCCATGAAGTTTTTCATGTTGAAGCAAGGCCTTTGAGGGAAGATTCAAAGATTCATCATCATCACCACCACCATCATCAGGAGACGGGTGTGAGCGTTGGAAGAAGTTTGGGAGGTGGTGAAGGAAGAAGTAAGAAGAGGATGAGTAAGCTTGAGCATGTTGCAGATTTTCGATCAACCGAGCCTGGTCACAGCCCTGGTGTTGGTCACTCAATCAACAATTGAAGCTTCTTTACCCTCTCTCTCTCTCTCTCTCTCATTGAATTAATTTGCGCTTCAAGGAGTTGGTTCTGCCGCGTAACTCTTCTTCTTTGTATATAAAAGCTCTCTCTCTCTCTCTCTCTCTCTCTCTCTCTCTCTCTCTCTCTCTCTCTCTCTCTCGCTCTCTCTCTCTCATTGAATTACTTTGTGCTTCAAGGAGTTGGTTCTACCGCGTAACTCTTCTTCTTTGTATATAAAATCTCTCTCTCTCTCTCTCTCTCTCTCTCTCTCTCTCTCTCTCCATAGTTTCTGGATGTTCGCCAATAGATGTACATTGCATGGAATGGCGAGGATGATCATTTGCTCCATTGCAAACTTTTTGTTTTGATGCACATAAATAAGGATACATTAATGTAATCAATTAGTCCCAGAACTCTTGCATGAATTAGAAAAATTCAAATCCGCGATGAATGGCCAAAACTTGGGATAATCCTCAATCCCCTGTCAAAGTTTGGCAAGATCAGGATATCTCGCAGCAGTTACATACACGATCCAAATTCGATTAGGAAACAAAAAAGTCGAAGATCCTTTAGAATTCATGGGAACTTGTACCTAAGAATAGTTTGATTTTAGGACGATTTAATATTTTTATATATCTGAAAAACTGTGGTAATGACAAAAGAAAAAAAGAAGAATAAGAAGACACTAATTACGTTATGCAATAAAGAAGAAGCTAAAAGCATAAATGCATTAACTCACTTCAGAGTTTAGAATGATTCCAATATCAATTATGAGTGTAAGTAATATATAGTTACAAAGCATAAGAGTCAATTGTATAGCTTCATTAATGTAACAATGACAAGAAGAAATATAATAGAAATTGGATCAGGTTGAAAAATATTTTTGCTTTCATATCATTCAATTTTCTTTAGAATATAATTTTTTAAATAAGAACTTGAGATTTTTCATTTGAAATGTTTTGATATCCAATGCTCTAAGTCTTCTACGGTCGAAACTTCGAACCCCTAAAGCGGGGCTTGAAGATATTTGAGCCTTTGCATAAGCCAAATTGTGAGTTGAGCCCCTGATTAATATGGATTGAACTTATTTGGACCTTATCATAGGGAAAATTATGGCCATAGGATAAAGATTGAGCAATAAGAGAACTGAATTTTTGAAATTTTTGAATCTTCGTTTTGAATATTGTCTCGAATTTTGATGTTTGTTTTAAAATTACGCTGATAGATCACATCATTTGTGAATCTTATTAGTTACTAGTTATCATATTATTTGCGACAATTGCATGTTTACCATAATTTTCCATTTGCGAGAGGTGAGTGACCGGATTTAAGAGAGTGGGGAACGAAGGTTTTGTCTTTTTATTTTATTTAAGGAATGATGTCGCATTTAAACCTTTATTTTTGTCCAAAACTCAAAATTTCACTCCATCTTTTTTATGTTTTTAAGCATCCTTCAACTTTTTAGGAAATGTTACCATTCATTTTCTTGTTATTTTTTTCAGAGATGACTAGGCGACAATTTTTAATATACTGGAAAATAACAATCTATTTTGAACAATATAAAATCAAATAATAAATAATTATAAATTGTCGTTGAATCACTCCTTCAACGAGCTGTTATTATCACAATAGTGCAAAAGCTATTATACTAACAAAGCCCTACTTTTTATTTACTCACCGGTCATTTCTTGTTGACATGTTTTTACAAAATTGCTGGCATGGATGCCATATTTCACATGTCATGCTATGATTTACTCAATCTTATTAAATAACACCAAATAGGTGCCACATCAAACAACATAAACGAAAACAAAATTGGAAAAGAGAGATGGGGTCCATTGCGGCTATCATAGCCACTCGAGCTTGTGGCTTGCAATAGCCGTGGGTGCGAGATTTTTGAAGTCGTGAAACTCACAATGGTCTGTCCACTAGATCTTTTTCAAGCAATGAAGCACAAGGCCACCATGAATGCTTGGGCTTCAAGTTTGCGGCAGCCATGGCCACTTCAGTTTGGAATCACAAAGTTCGAGACCATGGCTGCTCAATTTGAGTTCTCGATCAAGGTTGTTCAATTGATGATCGTAAATAAATACGGGTCATAAATTTTGTATTTATGTGGGTTTTCTTCAAATTTATCATTTTTTTTGTTTCTATTATATTCACATTTAAGGAATCTCATCATGGATATAATCCTATAGGTGAGATTTTTCTTCCAGGAAATTTAACCGAATTCCTAGGGAAATTTAAAGGCTGAAAAGGCATCATCTCTTTTTGAGAGGGACGGTGCTGTTAAGTAATCATTTATCTTTGGATACTTGTTTTGATTGGCTTTATTAACTTTTAGAGCAAATGGCTATGTTCAAGTTTAAGAATTAAAATCGGGTAGTGGCAAATCTCTCCCTTGTATGTACGAGAGATAACTTTGGCGTGCCTCCACTTGCCTTGTGTGTACCCTATCCATCCATGTCAAATTATTGAACATGATATATCCGGTAGGTTTTACGACTAACATGTGACTTCGTCTAAATAATGGACTCCAATTATAGGAGAAAATCACCAACTGGGTTAAGAACAGGATTGCTAAAACTTTCGTATGACGCTCATTTGAATGCCAATTTTTTTTTCTCACTTGAGTACCACAAATTTAAAAATCGATCATTTAAGTGATAATTCCAATTTGCCTCATCAAAAAATCCGATGTGGTGACACTAATCGTTCGATGTGACTTTACTGTGCTAACGTGGACAATTTTTTAAATCCTTATTTTTATTATTTTTTTTGCTTTTTTTCTTTATGGCTGGCGAGGCGAGGGTCACCGACGACCCTTGTCGTATGTGAAATCCTCCCCCTCAACTGCTGGGACATCGCGAGGGCCCTCACAAGCTCGGTGGTCACATGTAACACTGTCCAAAGTTGGCAAGGACCCCTACCACCTCACCTACGGTCGACAAGGTCACAATGCCCTTGCCTAGGGCCTTTGCGGCCAGATATGGGCAAGGGCCACCTCGCCCTCGATGCAAAGGCCCTAGGCGAGGGCATCGCAGCCTTGCTGACCGTTGGTGATGTCACCTAGAGCTAGCGAGGGCCCTCGTGGCCTCACCAAGGGCCGCCTAGAGCTAGTGCGGGCCCTCACGACCAACAGGACCCTAACAGCCTTGCCCAAGGCTGTCGCAACCAAGGGCCAAGTGGCCCTCGCCCTCGCTCAGATTAGGCAAGGGTTTCATAGCTGGCAATGGTCACTGATGACCCTCACCAGCCCTAAAAAAAATAAATCATAAAATCATAAAATAATAATGTTAAATTCAAAAAATAAAAATAAAAAAATTCCACGTAGGATGCTTTACTGGAATTGGCACTCAAATGACTGATTTTACTCCAATGTGGCACTTAAGTGAGTGACTTATGAAAGTTTTGGCACTCCTACTGTTCTTACCCCTCACCAACTATATCGTTATCTATTTATCTAAAAGTCAAAGTAAACCAGTAGAAGATAGAAGTACATTCCGATATCTAGATACTCTAATGCACCGGACGAGTGAATTTCTCAATTACACCCAAGGAAAACCAACCAAATACAGTATTTCCTTCCTTGAGTGCCAACGCTAGGTCGACTTCAGCAAGAGGTCATACGCACTTAATTTATAATCCAAGTGAGGAAAGGTTCTTCCCAGAGAATTTTTTTACTGTTTAATTTATATATAGTGGTAGTGCTCATTAGTATATTTGTACGATAACATACTCATAAAAGAAAAGAACACTCAAGAGTCAATTTTTTAAGTTTCATTAAAGAAATCTCATGTGCTTTCTAATAATAAAACTACAAAAGAAAAATGACACAAACGGTTCTTGAATTTTGGCCCAACCTACAGTGTTATCCATGAACTTTTACTTTATCCAAAGTAATTAATGAATCTTAATCCAATATATAATATTGTCCTTGAACTTTTGATGAATGTTTAATTTAGTCTTTGACTATCAATGGAAGGATATATAGTCTATGGACTAGATTAAATGTTTACCAAATATTCAAGAACTATATTGGACAGATCAAAAGTTCAGGTGATGATATTGCATATTGAGTTAAGGTTCAAGGATCATAGTTGACAAATTAAAATATCATGAATGACATTGTACATTTTACCAAAATTTATGGATCATTTGTTAGTTATTCCAAATACAAATAATAACCACTACTAAAGACCAAAATTGAAAAACTAAATCGTCTGGGTTTTCTACGAAGCCCTTATCAATTTATAATGAACAATGCATGACTATTCATAATTGGTATGTCGTTGCAACACAAATTAGACCTATACTAATTTAGTACAGACACCCCTCATGACTCACTCTCAAGCTACATCATGCATACTATATTGGGGAACATCCGGTAATGGGATTGTGCAATTTTGTTAATAAGCAAATCGGCATCAGCAAGCTAATCAATCAGTAATCAGCTTATCCACAGAGAAATCATCCAATAAGTTATAAATCTACTATATGTATGTCTGTCAGTTCTAAACATTTCAATATTGTCAATTTAGTCATAAACTTTTGTGCAAAAGTCATATTTCTCTCTTAATCATTTGGGTACCATATAAAAATAGAGTTAATATCACGAAAACCTCAAACTAATACTCTGTGACAAATTTATATCAAACTAATTTTTGGGTCATGAATATCCCAAATTACTATATTTGTCACAAATTTACCTTAATTAATTTTTAGGTCACCCAAAACCCTATACTAGTACATTCATGATATATTTACCATCCATTAGGTTTCATCAAATTTTACCTAAAATTGCTGGGCTAGAGACACACGACAATGACATGGCAAATCCACGTGAAAATCCATAATAGTTTGGGGTAAAGTTATCACATTTATACTAATCTGAGATTTTTATGATAAAAAAAATAGTTTGGAGATAAATATGTCACAAGTATATCAATTTTGGATTTTTGTGATCAAAATTTAGTTTAAGATAAATTTATCATAGATTATTAATTTGAGATTTTTTGTCGAATCAAATCATAACAATAAAAGATAAAAAGAGAAATATCGACAATTTTTATGCACCCATTAGACAATGTATTACAGGTACGACACTCTAGCACCCAATATACAAACTATACCTAATATTCACCAATATATATAACCAACGGTGTACAACTTGAGAATTATTCAACACCTAGAATCTCGAAGCTGTGACCATCGGTTCACGATCTAAAATTAGAAAGATTCCTCTAAAATTGCTTTTGTGGGCCAATTGGTCCCACGTGCACTCATTGTAGTGGCAAACAAGTAGGTTTAAACTCAAGGCAAGTAGCTACTTCAGTCACTTTCGGGGATATGATTGTTAATCGTAAGGGACAAAGATTCGTCTCTTTCCTTAATTAATCTCGAAAGGTCAGCCAAACCTTTTTGGTAGGCCTTACTCCAGAGCATCATTTCCATTCTGAGACAACCCTCGTGGCTGAAAAAGGCTAGTTGAAGCGTGCGCGGTGAATATAAACCTTGATTTTGAACAAAAAAAAAAGAATATACATATAAACCTTGATCCTGCATCACTAATGTATATGTCTCCTATGAAGAATATGTTGACGGTTTGTGATTTAATTTAATCTGGGCCTTTTGTATATTTCCACTAGACTTCAAGATTGAATGAACGCTTTTCAAGATTCATGCCTTGGGACAATGCGGAGCCATCTTTACATCTTACTTAAAAAAACAGTGCCTTATTCCTCCTCCTTGGAATATGAAGGTATCGAAGAGGTATCAACCATCAAGTAGCTCGATCTTTGGAGGTGTCAAAGGATGAAGAGAGATTATAATAATCAACAATTGAAATCGAATCTAGACCTTATTCTATTGTCATTAGCGGTCCAATAAACTCTTTTTGAAGTTTATATCAGCTTATTCCAAGTACTATAATTTCGTTCCCGTATTTGTTATGGATTTTGATTTTTTACAACCTTGTGCGTTATGCCATTCATCCACTCATACTTCTAAAGAACTTTAGAAGAGATGTTTCGCCTTGTTATTTACTCCTCGTCGGAACTATGAAAAGTCCGGATACTAGAAAACCTCTCTCTTTAGGTCCACACCTTAATTCGAAGAACTAAAACATAGAAGTTCCAGCCCAGGTTTCCTCTTCCAACTAAAAAATTTCCCAAGTGGAGATTCTGACAACTGACCACACATGAATGGGAAAAAAAAAAAAAACATCAATGATGTGATCATCCCAATGACATCACGTGATGCAAAATGATTTATAAATTTTGAGTTATCAAATAATCGTTTATCATCGTTAGGGCCGGTCCCTCTTTCCGCCCTATTAATTACTTAGAAGGAAGTCAGTATTATTTATCAAAAATATCTAAGAGCAATGAGGCTTACTGGCTCATCACTAAGCTGAGGAATCTTCCCGAGTGGCTAGTTCAGCAGATGCCACGGATAGACAAAGAAAACTCGGATTATTGTCTGGAATTGGAATACTACTGATGTGGAGCCAAAGATGGATTTCAATACGCCAGTGGAGGATCTGTGGGACATCAAAGATCGACTTTCACTTGGTGTATTCTCTCGGAAATGATAATAATTTGGACGATCATTGCGATTTCGTTCGTCAATAGTTTAAGTTCCTACCAACACTAGGGCTTGCTTTCCCGCCTACTTGCCTCTCTAGAAGGTCTTTAGGACCAAAGGGTAAGTCAATAGCATCCACTAAAGAAAGATTACATCAGCCGCCATTAATCCTTTGCGCACCAGCGCTCCCCTTGTATTTTCCTATGTAGTTTGTTGCATCACTCTAAGATGCGAATTTCTACACTGATCTTAGCATGTCCGATGCTGCCCTTTGCATGATCGGTTGACAAGAACAAAGGTGCACTTTCATAAGGCTCCGTTCATTTAACAAAAAACAACTTTTACAACGTTTCCTGGATTTTTCGACATTCGGTTCACGGAAAATAAACTAGGGAAAATGCCAGGTAAGGACTTAAAGTGCTCTCGTTTTCTCAAAAAATAGCCCGAAATGAATCTTATTTCAAATAAGGACCTGAAGTGGTTAGATCGTCTCAAATAAGAGCCTAAAGTAGAACTTATCTCAAATGAGGACATGAAGTGACTATATCAGTTTCAAAAAAGTGCATAACTTCTCTCAAAGGTCGCCATAGATTGGCAATGCTTTGATGACCTCGGGTGAGGCTTGAGCCCTGCCAAACTCGCTGGAGGTTGGCAAGGCTTTGGTGACCTTAGGTGAGGCTCAAGCAAGATCGCGAGAACCTCACCCAGCTCGCCAGGCTCAGACAAGCTTGGTCTCATTGGATCAAGCCAGGCTTGAGCTCACTTGTGGCCAGCCAAGGAAGAAGAAGAATAAAAAGAAAGTAAAGAAAATGAGAAAAATAAAATAATAATTAAAAATTGATTTTTTTAAAAAAATATTGAATGAAGTACATGAAGGAAAAGATTTTCCTTATTGAACAATGGAAAATATTTTAAATTTACTTTCAAGTTTTAGCCAAACACTGTAAAATAATCAATTTCCTAGAAGATAGCTTCTTGAAAAACATTTTCTAGAAATGCTACATTTTTTGCAAAATAAGTGGAGCCTAAAAGGAAAAATAAAATCATTTCTCTATCTGTCAATATCGAGTATTATTAGCAGCGAATAAATTCACTAGCTTTCTAACCGAGATCAATTTTTCAGATTAGGTAGGTTTGTTATTCCATGATGATGTCGCATCAGGTATGCTTCTGTTCATCCATGAAAATTACATCTTGTTAAGCCACATGCTCTATACAGGATAGAACACTATGACATCTTCTGATGTAACTCTACAACACAACTTCACTTGGTCTTTAGGACATTTGATCTTGGGTATCTATGGTTAGCTTGCGGCAACCTCCCTTTCGAGCGCCCACAGACGTAAGCACGTGCGAAGGCTAATAGCTCGCTAAATGTTAGGCTTAGCCTGGGCTCTCCCAAGCCTACCAATTTATGACTTATGGTTCGAGTTTTTAACTTGTAAGTTAATTTTAAATAGGAGTCGTCACTAATCGATTAGAGTGAGTTGATTAGAAACCCAAGCGAAATATCGGGAGAAATACTTCACTCCTGCATAACCAGAAAAACTAGGATCGGGGACTTGATTACACTAGTTAATCATTAATACCCTTCCGATACTTAATCTTATTTAAACCATAAGACTTTTTGGATTTTCAAGGATTTTCCATGCATTTATGGAAAATAAAACCATATTTTAGGCATTTTTTGATTGTTTTGAAGAATATAAAATATTTTTGGGTTTTCCTGAATTTTTGGAAAAATAAAAACTGATTTTTTATTTTTATTATTAAAATATGTTTAATATTAAAATAATAATATATATTATATCATTTTATAAAAACGGATCCAGGTTGGGCTACCAAGCCCAATCGAGCTCAGCCCGACCCGGACTGACCAGGGCCCGCCAAATTGGGCCCTTGTCTCTAGTTTGAGGGACAAGGCTCTAAAGACAAGCCCACTTCGAATTTAATCTCCTAGACCAATCTCAAATGAAAGAAAGGCCAGGCCCATAACTTTGCAAGTCCACGTGTGTCTAACCCAAATCAGCCAGTCCAGACAAACAAAATCCTACCCGAATACGACCCGTGCCCGACCTGATTCACAGCCTTGCCCGTCACCGTGGCCGCGCACAGTGAGTAAGTTGCAGCTTGCACTGAGGGGCCGGCGGACTCGATGGCGAGGTGGAAGCAACAGCAGGGACAGCGGCAAATCGATGAAGCGGCAAGCAGCGGTGTCCGACGGTGAAGAGCGGCAGCTCGGCTCGAACCGCAAGGGAAACACCAAGCTCGAGTGCAATGACGTGCGAGCAGCGACCGTCGGGAACAGCGACGATGCGACTCGATTTGGGTGCAGCAGGCGACGCCACTATAGCGACAGGCGGCGTCGACGGCAGTGACGAGGCGGAGGTTTCGTGCGACGGGGGTCTCCCTCGGCCCTGGTTTCTCTCTCCAGAACCTTGCTCTCTCTCTCCCTCATGCCCCAGATCTCCCTCAAATCCGAAACCCTCTTATTCAGATCTCCATTTTTCCAACACCTCTCGAATCTCTCTCCCTGTTTCAAATCTCGCTCATTCTTAAGCCTCCCTTGATGTCTCTCAAGGAAAGTCCTTTGAACTTGCTAGTTCTGTGTGTCTCCTTTGGCCTCTGCCCGACGCCCTATTTATAGGCTGAGGGGGGCCGGTTGACGGAGGATCCGACTGCCGGTTCTTGGAGTGCCGACCAGCCTCCCCCTTGGCTGAAATGGCGTTTCATCTCAACATTGAAGGTATGTCCCATCTGTTGTCGGCCTACTCTCTCCTCTCTCCGTCGTAGATCGTCCTCCGCGCGTCGACAACCTCTACGTGCGAGTTGTAGAGAAGGGAAGGAAGGAGGAAGGAGAAGGAGGCGGAGGGGCCAGGCCCGGGAAAATAAATGGTGGAATGGGCTCGAGCCCGAACATGGGAAAGAAGAAGAGGAAGAAGGGGGGCTGGGCGTGAAGGCCCAGCCCACGTGGGGTTTTATTATTTTATTTTTTCATTATTTTATTTAAAAAATTATCCGAAAATAGGGTAAGAAATATAGAAATCAAAACTTAGTAGATGCAAATAATATTAATACCTACGTGATGCGAAAATCCTTTTTGTTAGGGCCAAATTGGTCCCTAAGTTTCTATGCAATTTTTATTTTAAATATTTTGTCAAAATTTAGGTGTTAACATTGCCATAAAAAATTTTCACAAGAAGTCACTCTTCCCTTTGAGTCGCTCTCTAGCCTTTCCTTTTTTATGTACTGATCGATGGACAACCTTGCGTGTGGCGCCATTCATCCACGAAGAACTAAAATATAGTAGTTTCACCCACGAAGATTTCATCTCCCAATAAATAAATAAATAAAATCCAATTAGAGATTCTAATAACAACCACCCACAACCACCCACGAAAGGAGAAAAAACAAAAACCCATAAGTGATGCGATCATTCTAATGTTGTCACATTATGCAAAAGGATTTATAAATTTTTGAACTATTAAATAATTGATTATTCTCGTTAGTGCCGGTTGTCTTTTTGTGCCTTATTAATTAATAATAAGGTAGTCGGTATTTTTTATTAAGAATATCTAAGAGCAATGAGGCTTTAATTGCTCAGCACTAAGCTGCGGAATCTTGTCGAGTGGCTAGTTCAGCAGATGCCGCAGACAGAGAGAACTCGGATCGTCGTCTGGAATTGGAATACTGCCGATGTGGAACCAAAGATGGATTTCAATGCACCGGTCGAAGATCTGATGGGACATCAAAGATCGACTTTCACTTGGCGTATTCCCTCGGAAATGATAATAATTAGGACAATCATTGCGATTTTGTTCGTCCATAATTTAAGTTCCGACCTACATTGGGGCTTGTTTTCCCTTCTACTTCCCTCTATAGAAGGTCTTTGGGACCAAAGAGTAAGTCAACAGCATCCACTAAAAAAAGATTACATTAGCCGCCATTAATCCTTTGTACACTAGCGTTCCCCATGTATTTTCCTAAGCAGTTTGCATCATTCAGGTGAGTTTGTTTCATGAAAAACTCAATAATTACGATTAATTTTTCATTTATTTAGTGATACATGATCATAAACATTGTATGATGTTGTGATTTCATTAGAAAATGATTTTAATATCATGACTTTATCTCAGGCAAAAAAAAAATCGAATTTTTAATAATTTTTATTTTTGTTTTTTGTTTTTTTAAAATATATATTTTTTCTTTTATTTCTTTTTCTTTTTCCCCTTCCTTCACTGCGACCAGCTGACAGCGGCCTTGAGTGAGCTCCACCTTGCCAGGATCAAGTTAGCCTTGATCGAGCCCGAGTTTGCCTGGATCTAGTGAGCCCTAAGCTTGCCAGCCTCGGCCAAGCCATGAGCTCGCCAGGATCAACTAAGCTGTGAGCTCGCTTGGATCTTAAATGCCTTGAGCTTGGCGGCTTTGGCTAACTCAGGCTCCCCTAGATCAGCCAAGCCTTGAGCTTGTCGGCCCATGTCATGGCCAAGGCATGCGGCCGACAAAAAAGAAGGAGAAAGGAAAAGAAAAAATTGGAAATTTAAAAAAATAAAAAATGCTATTTTTTAAAAAAATATATAAGAATAAACATTTCATTAATCAAAGACCCTAAAACTAGGAAAACATCTTAGAAAATGTTTTTTAGTTCTTTCAATTGGAAAATCATTTTCTTGAATTTAAATTCTAGTAGAAAAACCTTTTTCGTTGACCAGGAAAATATTTTCCGTCGACTAATTTTTCCTAAACAAACCAAACGATAAAAATGAGGAAAACATTTTCTACGAAACAAACGGATCCTAAGATGCTAATTTCTACACTGATCTTAGTATATCCGGTGCTGCCCTTTGCATGATCAGGTGACAAGAACAAAGTTGCAATTTCTAAAAGGAAAAAATGAAATCCTTTTTTCTATCCCTCAATATTGAGTACCATTAGCAGTGAGTAAATTCACTAGCTTCCGACGGAGAGAAATTTTTTAGATAGGTAGCTTTGTTAGTCCTCAGCATGACTTTAAAAAAAGGCTTCCCGTTTCAATAGATTCCCCTTCGGGTGAAAAGGGGTAAATCCCACAGGGATACCCGCCACAACCCCCTTCGAGGGGGAAAGGGTCTCACCCTAGATTCCCGCGATGCCTTCCCCTGTGAAATACCAAGGCGTGGTATAAGAAAATGAAAGAGGCTCCCCCGAAAGGGGGGAGTGTGGTTATTCCACAATGATGTCACATCGGGTATGCTTCTATTCATCCACAAAAATTACGCCCGGTTAAGCGACGTGCTCTTTGCAGGACATACACCTTGACATCTTCCGATGTAACTCTACAACACAACTTCACTCGGTCTTTAGGACATTTGATCTCCGACAATTATTATTAGCCATCAAAAATTTTCACAACAAGCCACTCTTCCCTTTGAGTCGCTCTCTAGCCTTTCCTTTTTCCTTTTTCCTTTTTCCTTTTTTTGTTTTAACGTACAGATCGATGGACAATAATCAATGAGGACCGCTTCAACTAGTAGAATTTGGATGTTACATATACACACCAGTGACATGAATGGGTGGCCACCACAATAATGGCTCAACATATACAGTGCACAAAACGAGGGGAAAAACTTGAAGCATACAGCAAGCTCCTACAAAAGAATACCGAGACAGTACATACCTAAAGGCCACAAGCTCTATTTAGACTCTCCAACAAGCAGCTTCAACATCCTACAGAAGCATTTTATCCAGCAGCGCCTTGAATCACAGAGCAAGCAACTTGAAGCCTAGAGGATCGAGAACTCAAAACTTTCACATCTTGTATATATAAGAGCATGTTTGTATTGAGATTTTGTTTCGAAAAACATGAACATGCACAGATAAAATTGAATAAAAAAGATTAGCAACGGAAGTAAAAACACCCATACACGTATCTCCAAAACATTGTTCGTGCATTTTAATAAGAAGCACTTAGAAATGAAAAGGATGCTAATTACATTATCCTTATACGTGCTCAAAAAGTTAGATTCTGACGCTCTTCATATCCAGACCATAAATATCTTTTGTCCTTGTACCATAGGTTCTAGCGTTCTATAGATTTAGACCACATTTCGGTTCGGATGTTCTACATCTAATTATAGCTAAAACAAAAGTGATTTTATTTTTGGGTCGATTTAAAACCTAAAATCAAAAAATTCAAAAAATAAAGTTCTTAATTGAATTTTGTGAAATTTCCAACCGACGAATCAAATTGACACTAAAAGAAGTGTTTTTGACAATTTTTTATTTTTCAATTTTTTGGTCAAATATTTAACCATTGGTTGACTTTTCCTAAAAAGTTGATTTTTAAGTCAAATCTTTAAATTTTTTAAAAATTGATTTGAGAAAAGTGAAATTAAGGCTAAATGGCATCATTTTAGATGAAAAGTCAATGGAGTTGACTTTTGATTAAAGGGTTAACCAAAAAGTCAACATGAAAGTCAATCATTTGACTTTTCAGGTTTTTCTTGAAAATGATTTGGAAATTACTAAAAAACAACAATGTAAAAGAATGAGATAAAAACAACACCTTTTTTTTTTATCAAGAAACAAGCTTCGTTGCAATTGGAAATTCAACTCTCGATTTTTTTATATTTTTAACGCGTCAATTAAAAATCAGATGTCAACACGCAAAAGTTACAATCATTAGGGCGATCTGGTTACATTATGCTAATGAAGTTATTTATTATATGTAGATGCAATCACCATACATCATGCCATCAATGATTATAAATAGATTTTCACCATTCATTAATTAGGTGCTTAGTATGAAATCATTTTCAATTCCAGTGTTATTTCATCTTTTTGTTACCATTGTAATTTTGTCAATGATTTCTTCTAAATAGATGTTGGAGTATCATAATATATCTCATAGAACCATTTCAAGTCAAGTACAAGTTGCGTTAATTTTTGTCTCATGAGATTACTTGAAACATATTGATCTTGGCAACTTGTTTAGTAAATGTAAATAAATCGATTATTCATTTGTACAGAGGTCATCGAGCTCTTTTCAATATCCTGGGGTGAATGAATTAAACGATTCTGAAGAAGCGTGTACCAATTCACCATAGTCATTTCATGCAGAGAACCAAAGAGCTAGATGCTACAGAATTACTTGAGCACTTGCCAGCTCTGCAAGAGCTTCTTTTTCGTGTGCTTGGTTGCCAGGTACTTCTTGAATCTGCTAGGTTTAATGTCTTTTACCCCTCGTATTGTCTAGGTTTTTATGGAGATAATGCATTCTATGTTTTGCCTATTAAAATGACATAGCTAGTGTTCTCTGCCTAATGAAAATAATGAATGTGTATTCTACAGCCCCAAGGTGCAGCAGTTCATAATTTTGTCATTCAGTTGGCACTGTCAATGGGTGGTAGATATCATAAGCTTTGTTTTTCTTCTCTCTCAATCTAATTATGTCTTGGTCTTCCTTTATGCCTAATTGTTCCTTATTTGTATAGGTTGCCTTCAAAAAAGAAAATATATCAAGCCATAAGTGATGGTACAGTCAATTTGGTTGACAAGGTAGGATGTAGTCGTGACATTCAGGTCATAAGATTTAATGTTAATTCTAAGTTGTGCGCAATATGACTGATGAAATTGTGGTAGTTTTCTTAAAATGCAACGTCATGATACAATGGGGGCTCTTGACATGTATAGGAGAGCTGGCCATTAGGTAATGCTAACTATATTACTTGCATTAACTGATATTCAGGTGGAAAGGATTGAATCCTGTTGTGAATTGCATTTTTACAAAACTTTCACTCTTGTAGGCTGACAGACTTTCAGAATTCTATGAAATATGTAAAAATTTGGATATTGGGCGCGGAGAGAGGTTTATCAATATTGAACAGGTTTGTCTGTCTATCTCTCTCTACACATGCACACAGGCACGCAGGGCAAGCCCGTAGAGTAGTTTGATGCACTCAATCCCAGATTGTAGCAATTTGTGACGGCCGTAGAGTACTGTGTGATGCACTCGATCCTTGGTGTTGGTGTATGTTGTCTGAACCTTTTCTCTTTTATTCAGCTTTTCCTTTTTCCTGCAGTCTATCAATTGCTTGATTCATTCCTGAAATCTAACAAATGAAATCACTGTAATTATTGTTTGTCAAGGCGATATGTTCTGAAGTATTGCTATCATCTAAGTTAGATTGACAGGGGCATCTTTCTAAAATGAGCTAGGCCATCATATTTTGAGTTTCTGACCCAACTGAAGCATATCGCATTATCATCATCTTCCCTGTAAAAGAAGGTAACATATTTTTTAAGAGAGCGACACTTTTATTTTCTTCTTTTTGTTTCTGGTGCAGTTGTCAACCGAGTTCTGCTGGTTTCGATCATGCTAATGGAACTATAGGTTGGGAATTGGCGCCAGTAAGTTGGCAAGCAATGACAGTGCCTCAGCTGCCAGCAAGTTGGTAAGCTCTTATTCTACCATCTCTTTGAGAAGTTGTTTGAGATGGTTTGCTGAACTCTTGAGTGTATCCCACTAGTTGTCTCACATTTTTCAAGTGTTGCGGAATTCTTGCAACATCACATTTGATTATTTTTTCTGTGTTTACTAATTTTTCACCAGTTGGGTTTGTAACAAAGGCGGGAGGACTCGACAAGCTTACACTTGACAGCTGATATGATGATGCACTGAGAAGAAACAGTCAAAGCTCTAGCTATAATCCCTGGGAGCCAGCCCTGATGGCTGGTGCGATGATGCAGCAACCAGCACAAGACCCGTTCTCTGTCCCAATGCTGTATATGCACCTCTTCAATTCCAAATGGCAGCAATGCACCAACAGCAGGCCTTCACGTTGCAGCAGCAGCAGATGATGATGATGATGGGCCTACAGATGCAACAGCCGGCAAATCCTTTCGGCAATCCATATGCAGCCAATGTTCACCCATACAGTGCGGTGCCTTTGCAGCATTTAGCTAGAGCTTTGGGCGATGTTCTTCACCGAGTGGATCGATCTGATCCTTTTCTTATGCTGGGTGCTCTCCGAATGGATCCAACGCATTCTTGAAGAAATGAGTGAGAGACTTTGAAAGAGAAATAGAACTGCACCTACTCAACATGTTAACCATCCAACGGAGAATTTATAAACTATTTCTACACTGACAGCAAACATGATAAAAATCCACAATATAATATGAAAAGAGTCAACCACTCCTGCTTTCGTTTGTGCTTTGATTTTCATTAGTTTTGAAGACTCATTTCGTTAACAACAGTTCTCTATTGATTTTTTAACAATGAACAAGAAACCCAAGTTTCATGAAGAACCAAATTTGGTATCCACAAAATCGCCGTTGAATTTGCATAAGTTAAGCATTATAAGGGTTCTAAATCCATGTTCAGGAACTCTCAACATATGCGAGAAAGCAAATGATCTAAAGTCTTGTCTATAGAAGTGGAAAACCTAGAAGTCGAACTTATATTGCGTACCTGATTGAGCCATACATGATTTTGATCTGTGGAGGACCGACAAAGGTACTTGGTCTTCCTCTCCTCCTTTCTTAAATGGTATTATGAGTGCTTTTGAATAAGTAGTGGAGATGTTAAGAAATCTCATTACCTAGCCGGGCACCTTCATTGCCTACCTGTACCTGCCCCGGTTGGTTCCGGGGATCGGCATCGCGGGCTCTAGTGTGGAGCCCTAGCCCCCCCCCTAAAGGGGATGTGGACGGGGGTCTCTAATGGGGAGGGAATGTTTTTCGAGACCCCTTCCTGCCTCTACAGGACTTTCCCTGTGGTCAAAGCCTTTTAAGATCCTGCTTAGGACCCACCCAAGTACTTAAGTATGAATCATTATGATTACAAAACAGATCCTAATTCTTGCATAAATATATATATAAATGTTGAAATCTAGAACCCCTTCTTTTTGTTGTTTTATTTATTTAGAGAAGTACATGTTTCCTATCTAGAGTATTGCGAAAAAAAAGTACAAAAAAGAAAGTGTTAAACATATTATATTAGTACTAATTCAGTTCTAAACATTTCAATTAATTAATTTAAATCTAAACCACTTTATATTTATACCAATTAAGTCTATCCAGCCAATTTAGGATAGAGATTGCATAAACACCGACCGTCATTCGTGGCACAACTAACACTAACATTGACATTTTTTTGTAATTTCTTAGATTCTTTTTTTTCCCAGGGTTAGCAAAGGCTAGCGAGGACTGGCCTCACTCCCCTAGGCCAAGGCAACCTCGCTAGGCATCACCAACGAGCCCTACAAGGGTAATCCTTGCTCAAGCAAGACTAGCTCTCATGAGCACAAGCCATGGGAAAAAAAACCATAAAAAATAATTAAAAAATCAATATCAACAATTTCCAAAAATAAACCCAATTAGTACAATATGAAAAGATTTAAGACTAATTTGGTTCAATTGAAAGATTCAAGACTAAATTAATATCCATAAAATAGATTTATGATTTTTTGGAACTTTTCCTAGAGTATTGCTCCTCAAAAGCATACATTCATAACTTAAAGATACGTTTGTTCCACAAGAAAAAATTGATTTGGAGAACCACTTCTTAAAAATAATCAACTATATCGCTTATAAAAATGAATGAACAAAAATATACTTCATCATTCACAAAATTATTTAACTTTAAATTATTATCGATAATGCAAACATTTTCCTCAATTAATTAATTCAATCTTTAACATAATTCAATCTTATGTTATATGAATGGGATAGATCCAGACACTCTTGACACCAGAAACTTAATGGTTTCCCTACTCATAAAAAGCCTAATGAACATTAACTTCCGCGAGTGTGCAGAGTGCGTGTGTAAGAGAGAGAGAGAGAGAGAGAGAGTTCAGATTAAATAAGACAAGTAGAAGCAAGATACTTTGGGATTGTTGGTAAGTCAGCGCAGTCCAATATGTCAGAAAATCAGTCAACAATCAGTTCTCTAAACCAGTTGAGTTTGAGAAATACTTCTCACCGGCAATTGACCCACTCGACTACAGCTTTTTACAAGAGGAAAACACAAATGCCTAAGTTTCATTTCCGACTGCGCGACATTTAGTAATATACTTCTGGTTATGCACACTCATTGCATCTAAGACTGAAAAAATACTTCTGTCCAATCTGGTCAAACACTGCCAAACCGTATGTATCTTCCAATGCATAGGAACGGCATGCACTCCCTCTCTGCAGGACCATCACTTTGTCACAGGAACCTCAGGTAGGGCACGTACGGGCTTGAACTTAAAAATTTATATCTGCTTATTAAGTTTTTGCAAGACTTCGACTTGAGACGCCATGCAACAATTTCAAAAAGCCATGAAAGCTCAGTTTTCCATCGGTATGTCTGATCCAATCGTGGAGTACAGCATACACGGGGACTGAACTGCTCACACCTAGTTCCTGCAAAAATGATCAAAGATGTCAGGTGATGTCGATAGCCTGATACAGATTCCGAAGTATGAGAACACATCGCTTATACATAACTGATCATGCACCATAGAAAAAACATAGAGATGCCTCACTTTCACTTGTCAACACATAAAACTAGAAGGAATCAGGTTAGAATATCATCTTAGAATCCGCATTTACATGGAAACGATCAACTGAAAGAAACTAGATATTAGACAATCATGGATATACACATAAAGTTACTCAATAACCTCATTACTGATAAGCTGCAGGAGCTACAGGCAATCTTTTTGACAGGCAAAAGGGAGAAGAAGCCAACCAAAAGATTAAAAAAGTACGGAAAACCATGCAATTCACGAAATGGGCAGATATCAAGTAAGAGCAGCAAAAAAATGCAATGCATGGGTGACTATATAGTTGCCAATTCTTGCAAAGTAGCTGAAATCAATAACGTACCGAAGCCAACTCATCAATGACAATAGCCCGGTTTCCTTCTTTTTCAAAAATTTCATAGGCACAACGAGCATGTTGTTCCCATCTATCAAGAGCTTCAAGTTGATGGACGCTTAGAGTAGCTGCACAAAACTCTTCAAAATCCATCCTCCTATATTGAAGTGCACTAAGCTGTCCCAAGGTAAAGAAGAACAATTCAACATTCAAGATCTACCATTGACAAAAACAGAAAACGGTATGAAATTAACAAAGCTCGATGATGAGGGCTATACTGATGTCAAGAAATCTAGGACACGAGATTCTTTCATAGCATCCGTTGCATTCCTCGTCAAGGCCTAGCAAGATCGAAGTATGTAAGACCACAATCTCATTGAAACCAAGGGGGGAAAAACAATGACACTACCAAGTGGTGATACCAACCATTTTAATGTTTTCAAATCCTATGGCACCATTCTTGTTTGGTTCAAATAGAGAAAACTGCTCTTTCAGATAAAATAGCTCATCTCCAGTCAATGTTTTGGACAAAGCCTGTAATAAACACATGAACGAACTGTCAGTAAAAACTAAGTATAATCTCTTCAATAAAAGATTAAAGCATGCCTCAACATCTCTTCCACATATTATCTCATTGTAGCTCCTTCTCTTGTTTCTGTCCTAGATTCTCCTTCAGATTTGATGTCAGAGTCCATTAAATAAACCATATTACACTAACCATACCCATCCTTTAATCATCCTTTGCTACTAATAACTCAGCAAACTGATTATTAAAAATCTAACATGCCCAAAACAATAACAATGCTAAATAAAAGAGAATTAAAAGATAAGGGAGAAAAAAATTAGCCAGAGAAGATTGGATTCAACCCCAAGACTCTGATCTTGGTAAGAGTGAAGCATCACTAGGCTAAGTCTTGCTCCTTCATTATTCATACCGTGCCAAGTTCCTTTCCTAGAAAAGTTCTCCTAATCTAAGCAACACAATCTGCAGTAGCACACAATAGAACCAGCTTGAAGCTCCAGAGCAACGGAGAAAGCAATTTTAAAGGTACATTATACCATTAATCTGAGGAAAAGAGTCCAAAGCTTGTCCAGAAAAAACAAAAGACAGCAATGTGGCAAAGTTTTCGACATCCATTTAATTGAGAAGCAACAATAGATATGAAGTAATTTAAGCTCATTGCAATCACAATGAAGATCCTGCTGACAATTAATTGCTTCACGTTCCTTGAGCCATGTTTTAAATTCTAATTAAAGATGCCAGTGCATCAATGGAACCAGTTCCATTTCCAGAACAGACAAACTCAGCGATGGCTAAGTTACATTATTTTACATACCCTTAAGGCAGCTCTTCTTAGTGTGGATGAACGCATATATGCCTTCATGAGTTTGAATATAAGAATATCTAGAGGCACTTTGATCTCTTTATAATTCTTTATCCACGGATGGCCTGCCAAAGAAATTGTTAGAATTACATCATAAAAGAACTGGCATCTTCATTGGCAGATGAAACCTACTTAGAGCTTGTGCAGCTGTCATCCTTTTCCTAGGATCTTTAATTAATAAGCGCTTCACGAAGTCTCTTGCCTCGGAGGATAGTGAAGGCCAAGGTTGTTCATCAAAACTTGGGTCAGCTTTTAGAACAGCTCGAAAGATCCCGGACTCACTTCGGGCCCAAAAGGGACGACTGCCACAGAGCAGAATATATGCAATTACGCCTATGCTCCAGACATCTGCCTCGCTAGTGTAAGCTCTATGGAGAACTTCAGGAGCTACATAGTACGCACTACCGACAATATCATTTAGCCGCTCATCTGTATAGCAATTAGAACGATTCTCAACATTAGGTAATTTCTTGAGCCCTCAAACTGATGCACCAAAGCTGCTATAAACTAAAGGGTTATGCATACCTGGTTTCACAAAATCTGACAAACCAAAATCTATGGCCTTCAAAGTAGAGGTTTCATCCTTCGATGAGAAGAGAAAATTCTGATCAAGCAATTAGGCACACTTCCATGAGAATAGGTCGATCAAAAATATTTTGAGAAAGCTGATGTAAAGCAGCAAATTATGGCTAACATTTTAAAAGCAATTCCTCTCTCTTTTGGTTTATATCTCTTTTTCCAAAGAAATGAAAATTGTTTAAGTTAAACAGAAGTTTGGGCCAGTAATCAGAGTTAGTACCTTTCCCTTACTCAGGTGATTTTTATATCCAACACAAAATGGTATACAAATGAAGAAAAATGAACATTATGGCAAAAGAAAATAATTATGTGGAGGTAACTATGTCCAAGCACGAAACTGTCTTCAAAAGTATGCAGCTTGATATCATGTAAATCATAGTCATGCATACGAATAACAGAAATATCATGATAAAAAAATCATTCTACAGATTCCTTTAGTTCAAGCGTTTAAGAAAGAAGGATTGACAAAATGTGAGTCAACAAATTACAAGCGCAGTTTCTAGAAGATCTTAAATATAATTTGTCAACCTTAAGACTCCTACAAACTTGAGCATACATGATTGCATCAAATCAAGGAAATGGTAGAATTGCAATAAAGTTGGGTGTACTGCAATTTAGGCAACAATAGTAAAGTAGATAGACCAATAAGAAGACCATTTCCCAAAATTCTTAAGGCCAAATAGGAACTAGGAAAGTGAGTCCAAAAACCTTTTCAGGGAAGAAACAAAAGCCACAGAGAGGATAAGGAAGAGAGGTTGCTCTATTGTAAAACGAAAATGAGATTACAAATCTCACACAAGAGAGGATCCTCAGTACATATGAAACAACCGTGCAAAAAGAAAAGGAGTACATGACCACCTCAGGTTTCAGATCCCGATGCACCACACCTTGCAGGTGGCAAAATGCGACAACATTTAGTATCTGTATCAAAACAGCTCTTGCATCATCCTCCGAGTACTTCCCGCCCCTGATCAAATAAGACACCAGAAAATGAAACTCTGGCAATACAAGATCTCCATTTTTAAGGATCATCCATCTATATAAATTCATCTATTATCTACGGCTAGAATAAAAGAAGCTAGCACAAAAGATAACCTCGAAAGTATTCTATCCAAGAGTTCCCCTCCTTCACATAACCTGAAAGATGCATGAAATTATCAAAACTTTGAGTCACAGTATGCAAACATCCAAAAAAATTTACACTTCCGACATGATAATAAAGCAGAAAGCTCAGATAAAGTCCAGCAAACAGAGCTTACTCCATTACAATATACACATTATCATGGTCTTCATATGCATCATAAAACCGCACGAGATTGTCATGTCCAGTCAAAGCTCTCAATATTTTGACCTCCCTTCTCACATCCTCAATAGCAATTGCGGTTGTCATCTAAAGAGAAAAAAAGTATATCAAGATCCATCAGAAAATTAAGAAACAGGCAAGGAAAAAAACCATGGTACTTGGCAAAATTTCTCTGCTTTAACCAAGTAAAGAAAACTAAAATAACGAAAACTTGAGAGCAAATAGGAACATGGCACCAAAAAGATGTGCCTCACCAATTTCTTCCAAGTAAAGCCAAATCCGCCAGAGTCTAGAGCATATACTGAATCAGGAGAAATACCAAACTGGATGTACATTTCTTTGCAATTTTATCACCATAATTCTTGTGTACTTTGCTTATAACATAGATAAATGTTCCTTTTCCATTATCAATAAAACCTATTCTCCAGCTGAAAGTAACACTTTAGTCCCTTCTTGAAGACAAATGAATAACTGAAAAGATATTTTTTCATTAACAGGAAGATCAGTGCCTACCACTAATCAGACACAACAGCAAAGGATGGATCCCAGAAGGCTATCTCTAAGTCCTATAGGGTAAAAGCCCCCTAGATAAAGTTGCACGCACAATTCCTTGTTTTGAGTTACTGGAAGTGATTATTGTAGTGACTTGGTTCGCGCTACTGCTTTCTTTGCAACACAGTGCTTTCTTTTAATTAATCAAACAAAAAGAATGTACAGAAATTGGGGTAACCACACTGTAAGTGATAGCTCATTGCTAAGTTCATGAATCAGGCCATTAGGTTCACCAATTGAATTACTTCCATCCGAATTTGAAAACCAGCTAATTTACTTGGGCTTCCATTGTGATATATGTATCTTTCATGGAGAGGGCAACCCATAAAAGGAGAACCTCACAAGAAAGAGCAACATCAGTTTAAGGATTATTGTCTTCATACACACTTCGAAGTGACAGAACTTCAGAAGAAAGAAATCAAACAGGAGACACTGTTGCTGTGGTTGTGGAGGCAACACTAAAGATGATCTAGGTCATTTTTTTCCTTCCAGATCTATGTTCTTCTAGTACAGTTGAGTACGTATCTTAAAGTCGAGTTTTAAAATTATAGATTATAGATAGAACAGCTGGTTCAACTTTATGCAATCGAAAGTGACATCCCGTATTTATCAATAAAACTATATGCTGTACAAATGACCTGGTAGAGGAATTCAAAGAAAAAAGGCAAGGACCATGCTTGGGCTGATACTTCGCATTCTTTATTCAGCACTTCTAGTTTGTGTTGCTTAACTTCATGTGACATTGCAACTAGCATTATAATATGATGACTTCACCAATAGGAAAGCAAGTCGAAATGGATTACCACCAATTCCACTGAAATACTTGAAGACAAAAGCCAAAAACAGAAAAACCAGACAAGGCTTCAACATCATCTCCAATGGTACAAACCGACGCAAAAGATTAAAAATTACCAAAGCATGAATGTGTCTCGACTTGTCACTAGCAGGTGGTAGAATTGCCTCTGTTCTACGGATCAACCCCCGCCACGACATAATACTCATCCACCACAGGTGATTTAGGACAATAAAATGACACAACTCAAAGACAACACATGAGAATAAATTACTCAAGTCACACCCGAATGTGATACGACATAAACACGAGAACCTCCGAATGGACGGGACCCAACATGATTCTTCACCTTCTCTCAAAAGACCCATTTCACATCCTATCCATTGAAGTTCCAGGAAGTTATTCAAGAGGTATTCTTTAGCAACTACAGGGGATCACAGACGACGGGACCCCCTCAAAAGACGGCCTAAGGAAAATGAATTCCAAGCTCAACAAATCATCACTTATCCCAGCGTACTTGAATCCACAAAAATTTCCGACATAGAAGGCCATAAAGGAGGAGATCAAACCTTTGCTTTCGGTATGACTTTCACAGCAACCTGTTGACCCTTAAGCTCACCCTTCTTGGACCTTGCACGGCAAGTATACCCAAAATGCCCTCTCCCCACCTCGTCCCCAAGCTCATACTTGCTCCCGAAGTTCTTCGAGAACCCGAAGCTCTTGTCGAGAGCCGTCACCCGCCCCTCGCCCTCCGCCTCGCTCCCTTCCGGGATCGCCGCCTCGTTCGGCTTCCCCGTCCCGCGCCGCAGCGCGAGCGCGGCCTTAATGTGCTTCGCCGGCGACGGCGGCGGGAACGGCCGCTGGAAGAACCGCTTGGGCGTCGAGTTCGCGCTCGCGTTCCCGTTCGCCGGGGACCGGCCCGCGGGGGACTTCTTCGAGAAGAAGTAGTGCGCCGGGCTGGGGCTGTAGAACGGGAAGAAGGGCGACTTCCGCCCGTCCCCCCCGGCCTCCTCCTTGGGGACGTGGTTGCCAGGGTCGCCGCCGTTGACGGAGCCCAAATCAGGGTTCCGCCGCTCCTCGGCCGGGCCGGCCCCGCCGTTGGCGGCGGCGATCCCTCGCTGCCCGGGCGCGGGAGAGGAGAGATCGAGCTGGGAAGTGGGCTTCGAAGTGCACAGCCCCATCCTCCTCCTCCTCCTCGAACGCCGGAAATGCAGAGAGAAATTCGAAGCAAGCGGGGGGGCTAAAGCATTGCGGACGAGAGAATTTGAAATGGCGAACTTCGAGAGCTCCTCGTCGTCGTCTTCTTCTTCTCCGATGGCCGGAAAAAGCAAGAAATTCAAGAATCTAGAGAGAGAAAGTGTGTAAGCAGTGCGACTTCTCTTTCTTTCCTTTTTTTCTTTTTTTTTTTGGGTAGGAAGGTGGGGGAGATCTGCAGAAGAAGGAGAAGAAGATGATAAAAAGGAGAGGAGACGGTGATCCGCTCTGCTTTTCGGGGGGTTCCTTTACGCGGCCGATGTGATAAAAAAATATATAAATGGAGATGAAATCCGGAGTCGTTGGACTAAATTTTTTTTTTTAATTTTAATTTTGAAATCGATGGATCGGTTAATAATAATTAAAAAAAAAAGGAAAATGTAGAGGGCGTGCAGGAAATAAATAATGATAATGAGAGTAATAAATGGGCCGACGAAAATTAAAAAATTAATTCAATGAATGTGGATTGACCCGCTCTCGATGTGACTGTGCGGGCGGGCGATGGGAACGTGTGTGGTGGTCCTGCCGCGTGACAGCGGCGTGAGCCGCAGGTGATGTTTCTTTTGCAGCGCCCGATCGGAACTCGGGTTTAAGGATTGAATTTAGGATGAAATAATGTCATTTCTCACTTTTCTTACCTCATTTTGTAGATAAAATAAAATCATCATATAACATATTAGGTGAATTTTACGGGTTGGAACTCGGTACAATGCGAATAGCGTTTTATATCTTAAATTGAAAAAGAGACAGAATATAAGAATTATAATAATATAAGAAAACATGAAGTTATTTTTTGGACGAATTGGACCGTTATTAAACAACTGAATATTAATGTGGCTCATTTGTGGAACGCCGGATGATGTGAAAATCAAATCCTACTCGCATGCCTTGTTGTTTACCGATTACAAGCTCTATTTAAATTTCGAAAATAATAGCTAGTGACTCCGTGAATGAAATTTGAATGTGATTTTAAGAATGTGAGATTCCAATGACACATTGGCCATGGGAAGTGCATCTTCTTCTTGTTTCTATAATTCGACTAATTATCATAATTAGTTTATCACCTAAAGAAAAACTAGCATAAAACATCATCGCCAATAGTCTCTTGAGCCTCGACTTGAACCTAAGTTCTTCAACATAAGAATTGGAACTGTTTACCATTGATTCAAAACTGAAAGTACAGGAATGCCTTTACTTCTAGGTCAATTCCAAAATGGGCTAAGTGTGATTTCTAAGCACTTACCAAAATGTATGATGCAAGCAAAAGCAATTAGTAAACATCAAAATGCTTCTGCTAGGGTTTATGTAGTATTTATTATTATGATGTCATTAATAAATGAGACTGCGAGGTGATGTCTTGTCATTAAAAATGTTGATCATGGATTAATTACTTGGTTATGCTGTATCTTTCTTTTCACTTCCTTTTTTATTTTATTTTTACAAATGGTCACTATTGAAATCTAAGTTTTCGTTCGACCAAAAAAAAAAATTAGTTTTCGGGAAAGAAAAAAAGAAATGTAGGTTTGCATGAAACAGGACATATAAACAGTCAGCCCTAAAGTACAAATTTGTACCGTCGTTCTCGTTCAATTGGCAATAATATAGGCGGTAGGGTTAAAAGTCAAACAGCAAAGGTCCAAAAGCAAAGGGAAAAATATCATTGTTAAATACATAATATGGTTTTATTATTTGTACTTTTTTTTTTGGTCGAATATTATTTGTACTTTGCCCGGTAACTTTATCTCCTCTCTCTCTCTCTCTCTCTCTCTCTCTCTCGGTTACAAAATCTACTAAAAAGGAGCTGTTTCAAATTTCAAAATCCTGAGGAAGGGTTTTTCTTTTTCTTTTTTCATGGCTTAAAAATGAATATAAAAAAATCTTTCCTAAATAAGCCGGGAAAAAATCTTATTAAAGTATTCAAAAGTTTATATTTCTTTTCATGCCTAAAAAAAGAAATATATAAAATCCTTCCTAAATATGCCCAAAAAAATCTTATTAAAGTATTCAAAATTTTATATTTCTTTTCATGCCTAAAAAAAGAAATATATAAAATCCTTCCTAAATATGCCCCAAAAAAATCTTATTCAAGTATTCCAAAATTTTATACTTATTTTCATGGCTAAAAAAAGAAATATATAAAATCTTTCCTAAATGTGGCCCCCAAAAAATCTTATTTAAGTTTCACAATAAGCGAAAATCCTCCATAATGTATGTCTCGGAGCTGTCATTTGTAACTAGAAATCCACAGTACTTGAGTACATGGAGCTTCCCTCTTCATCAATGTTTTGGAATCATTTCGCATCTTCACTCTTTATTGAAGGGTTTTGAGGATGTCAAGAGTAGAAGATACGTCGGATTCTTGCTTTGATCAATTTGTAATTATATAATACGCAATCAACTGTATCATGATATATTCAAACCTGTTTGGATTGAATTTCACATTTTCACTCTCTTTTTTTTGCTTAATTTAAATATTGTGGCCAATGTGTTTTGACTTTTCTTTAATCCAAAATGCCCATGACTTTCACATCATCCAAATGTTAGTATGTAGATTAGCATACCATTTTTTTCATAATTTTTTCAAATTTAAATAATATCTCAAAGTTTTGCGAAAAGTGGTACTTAGGCTTAAGTGTTAACAAATAGCCTTAATATAGAAAAAGTAAACCTGTAATGGGTAATAAACTTATATCAACACTTAGTCTTTATTTGTTTTGTGGAAAATATTTTCCTCATTTTATAATTTGTTGATCGCTTAGGGAAATTAGTCAAAGAAAAATATTTCCTAGTCAATAGAAAACATATAATTAAATTTAAAAAATGATTTCTTTTTTAAAAAATTAGAAGTCACTTTCCAAAATATAACTAGAAAATGACACTTGGACCAAAAACTTTGCCCTTGGATAAGAGAACCCCAACCCTCGTTCCCAAGCCCTTTGCAATGAACCTAGACCCAAATGCCAAAGCTAGGTCTACCGAGGTCCATTGAGGAGCTCAGGTGCAAAGAGGTCATTTCAGAACTCCAATGCCCAAGCTTGGGTAAAAATAAAAGTGGGACTCGAGACACTACCTCGATGCCTTTGGCCGATTCTTAACACTCGAGTCTAAGTCCAAGGCGCCTAGGTCCAATACCCCAGTATTGTTGCTCGACTTCGTGGCACCTTGGCCTGAGACCTCAACGCTTGTGCCTCGAGTTCCTAACACTTGTGCCTCGATCCATGGAGATGAACCCTAGCTCCATAGAAGCCAGCCTTAGGACCCCTAAACCCATGCTCATACCCCTCACGCGTAAGCTCAAGTTTAAGTCCATTAAGGTCAAGCCTAGGACACTAGTGCCCATGCTCGAGTCTCCGCACCCAAGCTTGGGTTCATTAGGACTGAGGCAATGACCGATGCCCATGCTTAGGTCCCTAGTGCCCCGACTTAGGTTCATTGAGACATGGCCAAGGACCCTAAGTTCATCCCCTAATCCTCAACGTGGAGCTTGAGACCTTATTGTCTGTGCTCAAACCCCTCACATCGAAGCCGAGGACCTAGTCCATTGAAGTCGAGACTAGATTTAGGACCTTGGCACCTATGTCTAGGTTCATGTGCTGGAGACCAGGGCGCTTGAACCTAGGTTCATGTGCTAGAGACCACGGCACTTAAACGCAAGTCCAGTGAGGTCAAATCTAGGACCTTGGTGCTTGTGTTTGGTTTCCTGATTATTTTTGCGCAAGTCATCAGTGCTTAAATAGTGCGTGTGTATGTGAAAATAAAATCATATTTTTCTTTTGAAACAATGGAAAATTTTTCGATTATTTTTTAGATTTCAGTCAAACAAAAAATATGACCATTTTCCTAGAAAATTACTTTTTTAGAAATATTTTTCAAAATTGTAATATTTTTTTACAAAACAAACAGAATTTTAATGTAATATGCGTTGTTGCACTAGAGGTGTTAATATTTGAGTTGTATTTGTCCCAAATAGGATGAGCAAGTCATCGGAAGGTTGGGATTAGTCTTGTTGCTATAAACCAAGCTAGGATTTCCACATTTTGGCTAAACGCAAAAAGAGCATGGGTCACTACTAACTAAGAGTTAGAAAATATCAATTGTATGTTAAGGGAATGTATTCTCCACTATATTACTTTTTTCGTACAATATTACTTGTTCACAGCGAACTGTTTTATTGTTTTTATTATGAATCGTCACATCAATTACTTTTACAATATTTTCTATTACTTACTTCATAGCCATTTCAAAACATCATGACCCACGATTGACGACATGTCCAACTTGAATTATGATATTAAAAATTCAAGGTACAAAACGATTGATTGTGGAGACACACAAAATAAAGAAAGGAAAGAACTCACGTAACATATCAATTTTTGGATTGTGTAAAAAGGAGGGAGAGGAGGGGGGGCCAAGATCACAAGAGATGGATAGGAGTTAATGAATGGATAGAGAGAGAGAAGAAGGGGGGGGGGGGGGAAGGTATCAATTTATTGTCAATCCCAAGACAGCGACATTTGACCTTCTCCCATTAAATTCCAATCTTCACTTACTTGCAACCTCCACCTAAATGGTGAAATAAATAAAATTAAAAAGAGCAGCATTTAACGAAACCTTTTTCATCGGCCCCATCTATTCCACGACCAAAAATAGGCACGATGTCAAATTAACCTGTGTTTGGTTACAGATTTAACGGGAGATTTGTTGGGTTCCACTAAGGGCGTAGCGGACGACACATGTCCCCAAAAAAAAAAAAAAACAGTTCGGTTAGTTACGTAATCAATTCCTACGCTTTCCCTATTTGATGATGACCATAAAATTCATTTTCATCACGGACGGCGGACCTAACGAGATCCCAATAATGAGTATTTTCATGGTTGATAACATAAAATATTCTTTTCATTTTCCCTTGAAAAAATCTTAAATAAAGACTCAAAATGCAATTCTTTTCTCAAAAAAGGATATGAAGTGGAGTCTATTTCAAATAAAGACTCGAAGTGGTCATTTAGTTTCAAAGAATTACTTGATTTGCCGGCCGGTGAACAGATGCATCTCCAATGCATATTCTGATGGCCTAACCAGGGGATATTTGTCCAAAAACATTATTTGTTCACTTTCGGTTGTCCTGTTCTTTTTTTTTTCTAGTCAATGATTGTCCTGTTCATCATCTTCTTTGTCCCCTATTTGTCTTCTTTTTGCCCAGGTTGGCCTCACTTGGGGCTAGCGAGGGCTCGACGGCCATTGCCGGTAGCGGGCGAGGGCCATTGAGCCCTCATTGATTGCAGGTGAGGGCTTGTAGGCCAACCCTCGCCAGCTGGCAAGGGTGGCCTTGGCTACCACAATCGCCGGTGGTGGGCGAGGGCTTGTAGGCCCTCACTGAGGTGGGTGGGGGAGGGCAACCTCGCTAATGGCTGTGAGGGGTGGCCTCCCCCACCTCCACCCGTTGCTTCACCGATAGCCTCATCTTCTGCTAGGACTATGACTAGAGTGCCCACGTCGCATTCTTCGTCCCTTCCTCCCCCCGCCGCTCCTAGATCAACGGCTTCTTCGACTACCCCTTTGCCCTCGAGTACCTCCTTGTAGAGCCTCGATTTGGACGACCCTCGCCAGTCGGCCTGTAAGCCCTTGCTTGCAGCCAGCAAGGGCTTGATGGCCCTTGCCCACTGTCAACGATAGACGTCGAGCCCTTGTTGGCCCTTACTAGTAGCCACCACACGCCGACCCTTCCCCGAGTCCGATGTTCTTGATTTAGGCAAGAAGAAGATGAGCGGGGGACGAAGAAGATGATGAACATGACAACCATTGACCCCCCCCCCAAAAGGACAATTGAAAATTAAAAAAGAATTTTTTTGGACGAAAATACCATGATCAGGCCATCAGAATATATATCAGAGATACATCTGTTTACCAACCGGCGAGTCAGATCATTCTTTGAAACTAAATGACCACTTCGGATTCTTATTTGAGATAGACTTCATTTCAAGTCCTTTTGAGAAAAAGGATGGCATTTTGGGTCATTATTTGAGATTTTCCCCTTTCCTTCTAATAAATCTTTAATATGTACATAAATTAAGATTAATATTACAAAAAATCTTGAACTAGTACATTTATAATAAATATAACCGTGACAAATTCACTATTCTTTAGTTTCAGTTTAGTATTATTGTGAAATTGACATGTGGCAATCAACGAGTGCACAAATTTAGAATTTTACACTTCATTCATCACAAGTGTACTAATTTATATTTTTTCGCGGTATTAATCCAATTTACTGAAAACTAACGAAAGGTAATTTTATCACAAATGTATTAGTTCGAGATTTTTGGTTGTCATAAAATTAGTTTGTAGTAAATTTATTACAAACATACTATTAGGATTTTTTGTTTTAAAAAATTAGTTTAAGCTAAATTTGTCACATGTATACTATTTTGTGATATTAATCCTATCTAAAAGATAAACCCTAAGCATCATCCTTTAATTCTCCAATTGTGCATTGAGTGTCTTCTAACAATCATTTTTCCTACCTTCGATTTTGATTTTGACACATGAACCGCATGTTATCCGAAATAAGACTGGCTTCATACGATGCCCGAAAGGGGTCTATCTTTTTGACATCGATGGTCAAATTTATTAGTATTTTTTTGTAGAAAATACCAAGAAGGTATAACTTGATGGGCAAGTAAACAAGGGGGGAAAAGGGAAGCTTCTTGCTGTTTACGGAAGCTGAAAACGACTCTTAAATTAGTTGGTGCACTTAATGAATGCGTTGGTCGCTCATAAAAGGTCTCTTAGCCATCCCACATTGACTTTCCAAACCATTCACTTGGTCCATATCCTGAAGCCATAGAAATCTGGAAAAAAGGGCCTGTTGTTCCACGTTTAAGATGTAACGCATGTATACATTGTATAGTGCGAGCTTTTGAATTATCAAAATATTTAGACATGTTTAACACGTGCAATTATAAAATGTAAGTGCATAAATCAAGACCATTTCCATGGTCAAAGCGAAGAAACGAAATCCAATCTCCACTTCTCTTTCCGTTTTTCTTTTTCAAAATTTATGGGTTTTTTTTTTTAAGTGTCAAAAGGAAAAAATAAAAAGGAATAAAGGAAAATAAGAAAAATGATAGTGGGCAAGGATATGAATATGTCAATTGTGGTAGACACGATCAACTACACAAAGACATATGCACAAACAATTAGGGGTGAACGATTTCAAGTTCCTTATAGGTTTTGCCTAGAATTTGGAACCTACCATCGGGTACTCATTTTTTGGAACCTGGAACCTACCCGTCGCAATCTGGAACTTAGAACTTACCTTGCCATAGGTTCCAAGGTCGGTTCCATGGTCCGACAAGTTCTTCTTCTTCTTCTTATTCTTCTTCTTTTTTCATTTTTAGTTAAACAAAACAAAAATGAACGCAATAATAATAAACAAACTTATCATTAATAAAAGAGAATACAAAATGAACAAAACTATAAACAAAAGAAAATGAATCGTTGGCAAGGAATTCAACTAAATAAAAGTAGGGGTGAACGATTAAAAGTTTCGTACAGGTTTAATATGAAACTTGGAACCTACCCGTTGGAACAAGTTCCTTATTTTTTTGGAACTTGAAACCTACCTTGCATACCCTAGAACTTGGAATCTATCCTGTTGTAGGTTCCAAGGTCTACCCAAGTCCCACTTATAGTATTATATGAACAATTATAGTACACGAAAAATATGAACATTAATAAAATAAAAATCTTAGCCATAAAATGGAAACTCGGATTAGTGCTTTCAGATTACTTATCATCGAACATCATGGAATATCGGAAGATTGCATGGAGACATGGATTAAGAAAAATATTAAAACTTGTTTCAGGTTCTAGATTACAAGTTCCAAGTTCCTCAAACTAAAAACTTGAAACTTACCCGTTCAAACATGTTTATTATTTTTTGAAACTTGGAACCTACCATGCATATCTTGGAACTTGGAACCTGGTCCGGTTCTTATGTTTCAGGTTCTACCCTGGAACCATGCTCACCCCTACAAGCAATCACTTCGAAAGCACTTATTGGAGTTGGCTATTTTAATAGCTGGTTTCAACCTTGAACGTGGTAAACAGCACATTCAACTCACCGAATATTATATACTCAGAATAACTTCTTGGGCCAGTCAATTACCTCGTCGATAAAGAATCTTATCTAGTTTTTTTTTTTTTTTTTTTTTATCAAAGAATCTTATCTAGTTCAGGTAGAAGAAACTTTACATTCATATATTCGTGAAAATTATTCGAGTTAGTTGAGATTCATATCTAACATTATAAAACAATATTAGGATATGAATATATTTGTTGGTGATATTATATATTGCCATAATTATTCATGATTCTATCAATATAATTCTTATTTAAGATTTTTTTCCTAATTAAATAGAATTGTTGAGGTCAAAAGCTGCGATATTTTAATACGGTTTTAACTCTACAAAATATTAAAAAAAGTGGGAACTTTATTATCATTTCTTTTCAGCCAACGAACTATATTATTATAAATTGCAATAAAAAGAGAAAGAAGCAATTTGACCGGCCTTGTTGTTTTTTTTTGGTTTTTTTCGCAATGCAGTTCCTCTCAAGGAGGGTTTGACTTTGAAAACTAATTTAATAAATTAACCCTAGTTTTCATTGTCAAGGTGTGCAGGTCATACATCACGATAGATCGAATCTAGTCAACGATCTCCGATCCTGCACTACACGTATGCATGTGAAACAATGAGCAATTAGTCAATGATCTTATTAAATTTTTCCACTTTTTCTTCTTTCATCGTCTTTTGTTTACTAGTATTTATCATTTTGGGGTCATGCATGATGCAATTGCATTTTGCCTTTTGCCTTTGGGGATTGATACAATGAATTCTACACGTGAGTTTCCTCCTCAGATTTGTTGTTTGCCAAGTTCTCCAATGACCTGTCGAGCAGTAAATTGAATAGGGATTTGCTCGATGAAGTACTTGATTCATTTCATTGAAACCATGACACATAACTTGCAAATTTTACCGAGGAGTTATCAATTTATTTTTAGGAAATGAATCGATTTGCTTAGATGCTAAAAGGGCTTCATCCTTCAAAGAAAATCAGGAAGAACCAAAATAGTAAGGAACAAAGTCAAAACCCGAGAAAGAGTACTCTTTTGAAAATGTCTGAAGTGGGGTTTCTGTAAATTTCTTGATGTTGGTGAGGCCGTCTTATTAGTACACGCATGCGACTCCCAAGTGTTCGGTGCAATCGAGCCATTAATAAATTCGATGACACTTGTGGAGGAGTAAATTATAACGGCTCGCAATATGCATCGAACTTTTATGAATCACGTACTTGCAAGCATAAGCTTCTTCTTATAACGCCTCCATCATCATATTGCCACCCATTCAACCCCTCCAACCATAATTGCTCCTAAAGACTATGTGCATCTCATTCATGATCAATCTACTTTTCTTCTCCTAATTCAACTTAGACACGACACTTCACCAAATCCAAAAAAGAAGAAGGGAAAGTTGAACTAAATCTAAGTAAATAATCAAATTTCACGATTTACTCGATCAAATGTTTAATATTTTATCTCTTTATCTTGCTGCTAGTCCATATTATAAGGATTTGCAATTTGAAGCACACTATGCTAAATTTGATTTCGCCGTTAGAATATCAGTTTTGGGATTAGATCTACCCACTTATGCATGTTGTCACATCTCATTAGATGAAGGCGAGAACTCCTCACCGAAGCTTGAGGGCTCGAATAAGGCATGGCTCCTAGTTGAGAGCATGAGTGAAAGAATCAAACATGTTGAACTGAGAAAAGTATCTTTGGAACATATATCTAGAATACCTATTAGATATATACATAGCCGTTTACACAAAATGACCCAAAGATTGTCACACACATTTTGAATGATAACTTTGGAAACTTAAATGCATACGTTAATAATCGAAAACGACAAACCTTGTCAATAAACTTCACACAAAACTATCCGTGTCCTACAAGATGAAAATTCTTTTATTTTCCTTTCCTGTGAAAATCCCTTTTTCCCATTGCGTGACACTTTCCATGTTTCCCTCAACTTTTAGCTTACCAAAACAAGGCCTTTTTGACTAACAACATGAGTCCGAGCACTCGTGCCCCGAATTGTCGAGGCACGGGCGCTCGAATGCAAAATACATGAGCTCCCGTGGACATTATCATGGCGCTTTTCGCCACACGGAACCGGCCGGTTTGACTTTGGATTACAATGATGGTGACACTGACAGTGTGATGATGAAGCCCTCTGTCATCCCTCATGTTCAGCCTTTGGCGCCAAAAAACCCCGTCGGCCATCATCCTATCTTCTCCTCGGAATCACGTCGATTGTCGTCAATTGAGTCAAAAAGGCTTTTTCTATTTGAGCAACTAGATTATGACCTTAATGTATCCTCTGATGACCTTTTCTTGGTCCATCGAATTCAGCAAACTCGACGGTCAGGCATGTACGTTACATTCATGCACTCTCGACTCCCTGATGATGCGCCATCGAGTCTGTGAACAGGTGAAGGGCAATTATCATTGCACGATTAGAGGGATGTAACGGATCATATAGACCAAAATCGCCTTAATATTTAAATATAGTAACATCTTATCCTTAAATATAGCGACATAACGCCATCCTCCACAAAAAGAAGAGCAGCCAATAAACAATCTCATGAAAAGTCCACTATCCTATGTCTTAATGTGCCACTAGCTGAAATCAATGGATTACTTTAGTTCCCCACCATGACTTTCGGTCCCTTTTTCCGATTTAAATTATTTCTCATGTCTATTGTTTCCCATGTCGTCTTTTGCAAGGTCATAAAGAGAGAAGCTACGAACATTTGGTATGTCTTGAAAGGAATCCTTGAACCAAAAGTCAAATGATCCCATAAATATAGAGCCGAAATTTACTATAAAAAACAGAAGAAAAAAGAAAAATTGTTTAATAAAAAACAAGACATCTCTGTCGAGTTGATGCTTAACCTTCTTTTAAATCCTGGGGATTGACAACATGGTCCATTGTGCGAATGGGGAAACTAAAACCCTAGAAACATGGCCCATTCCTGATGATTTTTAATGTGCCACGAGATCAGAACGACTTTGGAGTTTTTAAGATGCTTTGTTTCTCCATCACATCCTACCCTTTTATGATCTTATGACTATGATCCATTTTGAACATGTAGGTGATTGAAAGAAATCGAGAACGAATTTTCCATGAGGTGATGTGTAAACTCGAAATCCTATCTCATGGCCATTATTTTGGATGAACAAGCGATGCACTGCAGCAACAAAGACGATATTAGGTTGTAATATCATGTTAGTAGCTGAGGAGTATTAACATAAATTCCAAGGAAGCAAAGTTGGAAAGTTGAGGATCCCGGGATCGCCCCCAACAATAAAAGTACATTTTAGCATGACCCTTAACGACAATCATTCATATTGCTCAGTGACCGATATAGAACCTTAAGCAGGATTATTTTGTTTCAACCACCTGATTTTCTTTTGTCGAATTGCTTAGCTGAATTCTCTGTTTTGGATCCTAGCTAAATACATCGTATCCGCCATGATTTTGAACTCTTTTATGCAGTTCAGGAGTACTAGCGAATTCCAAAAATCTATGGAGCTAAGGACCCCCATGTAGCACCTCATCCTCAGTGGGCTCAATGCTCTAGACCAAGTAGCAGATGGTAACTTTCAGTATTTGCCAATATATAAGCCCAAAACTAAAAGCCCGCACGAAATGCACTTGTAGAAAGATAGGCCATATGCGGATAACGAAGAAACGTGAGACTAAATTAAAATAACTGGGGATGCTTGTGCTCGTCACCAAGAAATCACGAAGCCGCAATAGATGTTCTAACCACATTGGTGTGGGAAAAAAATCAATGAACGCTGGGAAGGAAATGGATCTTCATGTGAAGAATGGGCAGGGAATGAAGGTTGGCAAGATAGAACTTTTTGAAGGTGGTTTGCAATAAAGTTGATGGCCGCTTTCTGATTTTTCAGTGACTTTCCGAGGAGACACGAACTCTTGATTTCAACACGAGGAACTTAAACTCTTTTGAGCTTGCTTTTGCTGTTATGCTCTCAAGTGATCTCCGCTAGTGATGGTTCTAGCGGTAACTTGCAGCTGAAGCACCCGATGTATATCAGGCAATGTCGAGCTTGGACATCAACACGGTCAATGCATGCTTAGAGAGAAGATTATTCAGCAGAGCTGCAACTAATTGCAGAAGTGGACATTGACAATTACTGAAGTTACTTATTGAATATAATGATAAATAGCAGCATTCAAACGTATTATATGGTGTCATATCCTATAAAGATACGAAAAAAGGTATTGCCTGAGTATCTGGACATGCTTGATTATGTCAATCACCAAGCAATGTCTAACGAATGGGTCTCTTGCACAGTTTGGCTGAGCGACGATAAATGACCCTTTAGGTTTAGGTCTCGCCACGAATCTCATATGCTAGTAGAGCTTCTCTTCTGTATGGTTGAGATGGCTAATATCGACCTAGGACTTTATGACCCAGTCGTCCCCAAAAAGTGAAAAACGCTGACGGAAGCGTTTTCAATCTTTGCTCCTGAACGACCTTCATTCGGGCGAGCTTGCCGGTAGAGACATGCGAGAACGCTTCCTTGAGTGACCATTACTACTCCCTCCCCTGCACGGTGAAGGGCAACTTCGTTCTAGATTGTCGATGTTTCTGAGCTAATTAAAACTGAATCTTCCTACATTAAAAGTGTAATGCACACGCACGTTCATATATGTGTGTGCGCGCGCGCGCATGTGTGAAGTGCAGTAGCATAGACACAGACATACAGTTAGGCAACTTTAGACAATTATAGACGCACAGTTACACACTTTGTGTGCTTAAATTTGGTGGCTAAGTCTGCTTTTCCGCAAATAAGCAGCATAGACACATTAATCTTATGTATGCATGACTTCATAAGATATTATCAGGCTACATCATGCAGGGATAAATCTAGAAACCAGAGGCTAGAAGAGCCAACATTAGTGTAGATTTTATTGGGATGATCGCCGACTGTTAAAAAAAATTTAAGTTGTTTAACTAAGGTATGGTGTAATCATTGAATACTCTTAACAATAAGTAAAGCTAGCACGAGCCTATCCTAGGTAATGCATAAGCTTAATGAAGTTTTTGCAAGTTTATTGACATTGAGCAATTTTCTAGTCGAATTGCATTTGCGGGTAAGCTCAAAGTAGTTCGTAAATGAGTTTTAAGTTCTGGTAGCCTACAAAGTGACCAGCTCTAATCTTATTGTGAATATTGAAATTCACAAATGGCGTTGACATGGATTAATAATGACGATATTTCATGACAGCATTGGTTTACCTTTGTGCTTCAAGTCAATGTTTTGCAAGCAAGTTGTGCATACTGATCCTTACTTTCGCCACCACCCTGCATGTAAAATCAATGAACGCGAACTGTTGATTAGACAATTCTCTTTTGATGAACCAAATCAAAGCTAATATCTTTTCCTAACACATGAATAAGTTCTTTAGAAATAGGTTAAGGTGAGCTTGACTCCCTTAATGAGGTTAAAAGAGAGGGACCAAAATGCCTTTTGTGCAGCATAGTGAAAGGAACGGAAAAGAATGAGACCAAATTGCCAACCGTTTGAATGTCACAAGTCGATACTCAAATTATCTTTGCGTGTAAGTTGCTTCTGCACTGACATGACAATTGACAGTATATTTTGGAACTCTTGTTTGGTAAAAAAGCACATGGGAAGATAGTTCACTTAATCTTTGGTCGAGTTCATGCCGGGATTTCTTGATCCCTCCTGCGGGATCGACAGGCCTCATAAGCCTGGGGATAGACATTAGCTGCGTCACTTCTCTTAAGGCCTTGACGATTTCCTGCATTTCGATCCCGTAGAGCTGGATCTTTGATAACCTGATGTTAATTCAAGAAAAGATTCAGTAAATTTCATTAAGTGTTCAGCCACTTCTATCTTGACAAAGGATTAAAAATCTCTTTTGAAAGCATTCTAATTCGTACCACTTTGTTAAGTAGCGTATCGCCTATTCCTAGGTAGTGACCTATTCCTAGGTAGTGACAGTTGGATCTCCTATCCTATGATGACAAAACTGCATTCTTGGTTACTCACATGTTTTTTTAAAGGAAGCAAGCAAATATACGTATGTCTTAAGTGTTCTAGATGCCGGTTACACTAAAGGATGGCATTTACATCACAGCATCCAAGGATGCGGAGGCAAGACACAATTTATGGAAATGTTTAAAGCTGAGCATACCATGGCTCGATGTCGTATTACTTGTTTAAACTGTTGAATATCATTCATGGATATTATCTATGCGATGGGTAATTGTCATTATACATAATTCTAGATAAAAATATTCGGATATGTCCATACCTCCACCCCACCACAAGCAATTGCGATGAATTCTGCTGTCTCAATAGCTTATTTTAGGTTAGACGAGTAAATTGCAGAGATCTCACATTCTTTAGATAGCCTATCAGCTACCTTTTAGTTTCAAGAGAGATATAAAAGTAAGAAGCCAGTGTGACCCATTAGATCATTCCGACTCCAAAGGGATAGAGAGCACCAAATAAGTCTACTTACCACATGTGCTTGTAGCCTTCCCACCTCATTTAATTCCACCTCTAGATGGCCCTGCTCAAACAAGAAAATTATTAAATACTCTCAGCTTACATTTTGCCCATGCCACGTGACTTTTCGATCATGACGATCGTTGGGTCATGTCAGAGCCATGTGATCTAGCAACTCATGTGGAGTGAGCTCATGACCATGTAAACCGTAAATACCCAATAAAAGCTCACTCACGGGAGAGCTCTTGACCAAGATCCATGGATTGAGTGTAATCACAATTCTCGAATCTTGTTGACCCATGTGTGACTAGCAGGATCAAGGGCTGTAATTACCTTCATCTATGAAATATAGAGCCCAAACAAGTATTTGCCCTGTTCAACTTAATTATAATTGTAGAGTAAAATGGTAAATAGAAAGATGTGCATAAATAAGTTCAAAACCGAACAGGGCAAGGTGCGAGATGACACGTTAATAGACTCAAACTCGAATTGTCAAAATGAAATAAATATGATAGCAAACTGGACTAATTTGAACCCAACTCAGTCTTCTAATGGGGCCGTCTTGGGCACAGTAGAACTCCGTGCAAAGCTATAGAAGGTTCATTATTCCGACTTCGGACGAATTGAAGGCACCGAAGAGGAAAAAGACAATACGCAACACTCCTGTGGATAAACTCGTAATTGAAAGGAAAATGAGATTATGAAGATTGAACCTGTCTTCGGTTCGTACCCAAATAATTTTCTCGACAGTCCACTCTGTCTGTCCACGACGCACGACGACGATCTCAGCACAGTCTATGCTGATGGGAACCGATCGACCATCTCTGTCATGATTCAATTCAACAGCATCGCTAACAGGATCACAAGTGTCGAAATGAGAGAAAGAGAGAGAAGGAGAGAGGGTTGATCGTACCTAAAGTCTGAACAAGACGCGGCTGTCTCGGCCGATTTGACTATGTGCATCGCGTCCTCCATTGCTGTTGAACATCAGATTCGGCAGGGAGAGGAAGAAAAACTTCTTGACAGGAAGGTTTCTTGTCGGGCTTCTTTTCTGGGGTCAGTGCAAGTTCAACAATGTGGAGCAGTTGAAGAACAAAGCCACGTGGGCTTGTTCATGATGCGTTGGTCTTCGTCTCCGACGGAACTGATATTTCGTAGAAAAGTTCTTGATTGACCGATAATGGACAAAAGCACAAGTCATCTTTTTCTTCATGGTCTGAAGGTCTACATCACACTCCTCTCTCTCTCTCTCTCTCTCTCTCTCTCTGCGGCCAGATTTGAGGCCATCGCAACCTTGGAATGAAGGTTGGGACAGTCACGATCTCTTGGGGTAAGAAGTTATTTTTCTGTCACTATTTAACTCGCACGGACCTGGAAAAGAAATCAAATTAGATACCTTCCGGGAAAGAAGTGATCTTTCGGTCTCCCAAATTGAAGTTCAACAGCAAAGGCGGACGTGATGCATATACTTAAATCGGCCGAGCCGGACACTCCCTGTTGTTTTGGTTTTATGGAACACGTCATTTTGGATGTCATTTTGAGACGACTTCGATAGACAGCAATATTGATGGTGCTTTCCACCGGTTATTATTTATCTCGATTTCATATTACTAAGGGATATAACACCGTTCATTAGGTAGAAAAAAATGTGCTTTTTACACATGGAGTAATGGTTTATGATGTCCTCGAATTGATTGCTCTATGCTCAGTATCGTAGCTTAACTTGGTTTTTTGAGTTTAGTCTTTGAACTTTTTGTAATGGATTCCATTTGCCCTTTCCATTAATTGTTACTCCATATCACATGGCTCTTTTCAACATGGATTACTAAATAAACTATGACTGGTTAGAAAATGACATTGCTTGGCACCTCACGTCTTTTTCTTTAATCTAAGTAAGCAAAAATTTTCTCGTTCTTTTTTTCCTTTTTCAGGCCTTTCTTCCTCTCCTTCATTTTTGCTCAGCCATTGTCATCATTGGATTTCATCTCCATCTCTGCAAGTTGTATTGCAACTCTTGGATTTCCATCTAGGAGGAGTTGGAGTAACAACCTCCGTTCCCTCTTCTGGCGATTGGAATCCATGCCATTGCTTCAAAGAATTTCTCCAATGCTCCCTTCGGCGCCGTTAGTCGCTGGCTATCCTCATCATTCCAGGGCCATGTACTCGCGGTTCTGCTCTCCCCTGTTTCATGGCCAAGGAACTGAAAGAACGGCAACTTCAATTAGAACTCTGCTACGAGCTCTGATTTCGATGAGCAAAGCACCTGAAAAGCCACTTCCTCTCTTTGAATCTCCGAGACATTGCTCCATTCGATTTCAATAGTAAGGTAATGATATAAGTTGGAAAATACCCTTTTCTGAGAGAGGAATAACTGAGAATACCAATTCTCTGTGGATATAGAAACTCGATTATTAGGGTTTAATTCACTGACTACGAATATCTGGCTTGAGATTAACCTGAACTTAGGATGTAATTTAGGTTCGAAACAGTTGAGGTTCTCTTTTTGATCAGTTGCATGCCACCTGTTTGATGAAATCCCAAATCAAATTCATATTTATGTGCTTCCAGTTTTCGACCGTTCTAAGTGTGTATGGTCATGGGTTGCACGACCGAAGGATTTTATTGATTACTAAACTTGATTGTAGTCTGATTTTTTGATTGCGTTCTAACCATGTCCTTTTTGTTCTAAAAATCATGATGAAACACTGTTGAACACAAACCGATATCAAAATGTTTAGACAAAAGGGATTGGAAGTTCTAAAAATTATTATGAAAGTGCTAATTAAATCCTAAAACTTTCAAAAAATGTAATCAAGTCCTAAAACTTAACACAAAAATGCAATTAATGGAATGACTTGATTGAAAAAGTTTTATGACTTAATTGTATTTTACTGACAAATTTTAGGATTTGATTGTATTTTTTAAAAGTCTTAGGATTGAATTAGCACTTTCATGACAAGTTTAGTAGGTAAACAACTCTGTGTTTCATGTGAAGTGATCTTTTGGAAGAAATGCTTTGGGATTTCCTGCTTTGTGGCTGCATGCTTCCCTCTAGCTATGTTCTTCATTCTTGAGCAGCGCGCATTTAGAAAAAAATAAATGCACAAACAAATAAAGTAAAAAAAAGAAAAACAGAGCTTGGACATTCGTAGAGTTGCTTGGTTTAACTTGGACTATGTTTGTTCAACGGGCTTAAACTCGATGCATATTTTAACAATTACAAATATTCCAACACATTCATAACTCCACCCAACCACAAGCAATTGGAATGAATTTTGCTGTCTTGGTAGCTCGTTTTAGGTCAGACAACTAAATTGCAGAGATTTCATATTTTTTGTATGGTTTATTAGTTACCTTTTAATTTGAAGAGAGATATAAAAATAAGAAGCGAGATCCATTAGATTATTCCAACTCCAAAGTGAGGTAGGGAATGAAATAAGTCCACTTACAACATGCGCTTGCAGCCTCCCCACATCATTTATTTCCACATCCAAATGCCCTGCTCAAATGGAAAATTATTAAATACTCTCGACTTACATTAATCAACGTCATGTAAACCGTTCGACTAGAGTGAACTCGTGACTAAGTAGGCTGGGAAAACCTGATAAAAGCTTGCTCCTAAGAGAGCTCTTGACCAAGATCCATCGTGAACCTTATGGATCCATGCGTGACCAGCAATATCAAGGTCAAGGATTTTACCTCCATCTATGAAAGATCGAGTCCAAACAAGTATTTGGCCTGTTCAACTTAATTATAATTGTAGAGTACCATGGTAAGCAGAAATATGTGCATAACTAAGCTCATCCAAAAGTGTAAAGTCCAAGATGACACACTAACGGACTCAAACTCGAATGGTCAAAGTGAAATAAACAGGATAGCAAACTGAACTAATTTGAACCCAACTCAGTCTTAGATTAGTCAATGCCCTCGTTGGGTACTTTCGCCCCTTACCGTTCGTTAGTCCATTTAGAAGTTCGACCCATGAGAGTCCAATAGTCCCACTCTGTTTCTGAGGTTAGTGCAGAATTTCCGTAAGCAGCTGTAGCATATGGTTCTTTCCCTTTCGACGAATTGAAGGCACCAAAAAGGAAAAAGTTAATACGCAGCACTCCAGTCCTGTCCATGAACTCGGAATTGAAAGGAAAAAGGCGATTATGAAGATTGACTCTGTCTTTGATCAGTACTCGAATAATTTTCTCAATGTTCCACTCTGTTTCTGTGTGGCGCATAACGACGATCTCAGCACTGTCTACGCTAACGGGAGTTAATTGACTGTGCTCGGCCGATTTGACTATGTGCATTGCATCTTCCATTGCTGTTGAACTTCAGATTGGGTAGAGAGAGAGAGAAAAAAAATTCTTGATAGGAAGGTTTCTCTTTGGACTTCTTTTCTGGGGTTAGTGCAAGTTCAACAACGTGGAGGAGAAGTTGAAGAACAAAGCCGCCTGTGCTTGATCATCCGCCTGTGCTTGATCATGACGCGCCGGTCTTCGTCTCGGTCTTCCCAGAGTAAACGCGAAAATACGACGAACTGATATTTCGTAGAAAAGTTCATAAATGACCAATGATGATGGAGAAGGGCTAAGGAAGAATGATGGAGAAGTAGAAAGGACCAAAGAAGAAAGAAGGAGAAAGGACATGACGTGCCGACCATGTGATTTTTCTATTCAATCATCACTTAGCAATCCACATCGAAATAAGTAAAGTAATATGGGGTTAAAGGTGATGAAAGAGCCACATTGAACCCCCATTAGAAAAAAAGTTAGAGAACTAATTTTAAAAAGTAAAATTAACAAACAGTATTGAACAACAAAAAATAGTTCGAGAACCTCAGTACCCCTAGTGTTGAAAGAGCATTTTCTCACACCTAAAGAATGAGTCATGTCTTGTAATAACATGAAAATTGCTTCAATAATTGCTATCGCGGACCTAAGCAAGTCTTTAAAAGACTACATCCGAATCCTTGGATGTAAAACAACAATAGTGTATTGCCAGGTTCAGGGGCAAGAAAAAACATATTGTACCGATTGGGGGCACAAGGGCACAAGATGTGTAGGCATTGACACAAAATAAGGAGTGCATCCATGAAACCTACCATCCCAATATATCAAAAGGGAAGGCTGCGGAGGCTCTTGATGTGTGAGTCATATCCTATAGTAACATAAGAATTGCTTCAATAACTGCTATCTAAGACCAAAATTACAACTGGCTCTACTCTCACCAGGACATTTTGAGTGATGTATTGAATAAAAATTTTCCAAATTAATTACTTGATTCATTTAATTAATATCATGACACCTCTCCTGAATTTACCTAAATGTTGCCGATCTATTTTCATAGAATTGAATCAATTTGCATCGATACTAAAAGAGTTCCATTCACGAGACAAAGTGTCATGCCCTGAACCCCGAGCACGAGCACATCCCTCGGCGGTCGACTAAATTGCGACGTTCCCAGGACGCATCGCCGACCCTTTTTTTTTTTTTGGTAAAGGTAAAAGGTATTATAGCTTGGAACAAAATTACAAGGAAGAAGAAACGGCTCCTATGCACTCTCAACAAAAGAAAGAGAGTGGAAGGGAGCCGAATCAAGCAAGAGGGAACAGAAAGAACAACAACCAAAAGGAAGGACCGAAAGGTCAACAAGAAGCACGAGAGTGCTAGTACAAAAGAAGACCGTCAGCTGCCAAAAGAAAGCCACAGTCGTCAGCACCGCACCGGATCAGAGCAAGGGAGATCATAAGCAGGGAGATTAAGCATTTTCCTCACGAACATCGAATATGGCGGTCGAAGCCCCAGCCTTCTCGAAGCCTTCTATTCCTCGGGGTGGCGGGAACAATAGAGAAAGTGGCAGCTTTATCTTTGACATTCTTGATGATATGATTCTTCATAGCAGCAAGAACCACCGATTCTCCACGAAAGATAATAGCATTCCTTTTCTTCCAAATGATATAACACATAGCTGCAAAGGAGTGGCGAGCTATGCTGTGATAAAAGTCTTTGCCCTTGAGGAACGACACAGCCCATAAGAGGTTATCTTTCCAAGGCCTAGGACACCAAGGGAGATTACAACGAGTAGCCCAAAAATAAGCGATGCACGCCGACACGTGGCACTCAAAAAACAAGTGCTCAATGGAGTCAGGGACTTCATTACAAAAGGCACAAGTGGCAAAATCAATTCTACCATAAGAGAGAAGAAATTGCTGGGTAGGCAAACGGTTTTTAGCAAGAAGCCAGAGATTGAACTGGAACCTGGGGGTAATGTCGTTGGCCTAGATGAGCGAAGCCCAGGGTACTCGTGCTTCTTGTTATGCCGACCCTACCCTTTCTTTTTATGCACATGCGGAAGCGAAATTTAAACATATACCCGGACAACAACAAACATGGGATAGAAAATGTCACGCCCCGATCCTCCGAGCATGTGCCCATCCCTCCTTAGTCGACTAAATTGCGACGTCCCAGGACGCATTGCCGACCCATTCATTTTTAAATGCACATGCGGAAGCAGATAAATAATCCCCAGATAACAATTCAATGGGATAGAAAAGTAGGGCCAATTTTTCAAACCAAAACAAACCTTTTATAAACAACTAGGTTTATTTATAAGACCAGACTATTTACAAAAGGGTCGGCTCATTCCAAAAGGAATTGTTCTATGATCTACTAGTCAGACTCATTCGCCAATTCTGGCCTCTCCACTTTTCCAAACTCTGGGGCTCTCGGTTCTCCATCAACATCATCTAAGGACCTAAAAATGGTTATACAATGCCTAGTGAGACAACGTCTTAGCAAGTTCTACCCCCTAATACCCGATTAGGAAGCCAATACACTCTAGAGGCTGCCTAAGCACAACACGAGTCAGAGGACTTACCTTGGCCTCAGTTCCATCCTGCAAATCAACATTATTTACAGATGCCTTATATCACATCAATAAGTCAATTCATACAATCATTGAATCACGTCATCACGTCAATTCAGAACTTAGATCGAATCATCGATCAATCGACCTAGTCGATTACATGTCATCGGACCATCCCATGGTCAATTCAATCAATACTATCTATAAAGTTTGACCATATAAGGACTGCTCACTCTAAGCTGATAAATAGATAATATAGCTCGCACTAAGCTGATAGGGTTAAGGTATATTGCTCTCGCTAAGTTGACATATTGCTCATAGGCTGATATAGTATACTGGTATACTGGTCTCGCTAAGCTAACATATCGCTCGCAGATTGATATAGTATACCCCCAATGCTCACTCTAAGCTGATAAAATGTACTGCTCGCGCTAAGCTGACATATTGCTCGCAGGCTGATATAGTACACCAGTATACGGCTCTCGCTAAGCTGACATATCAGAGCCCGTAGGATGATATAGTATACTATACTAACCATTCAATCAATTCCATTTTTTTTTTATCATTCTCGATAAAATAGCCGTGTGCAGGGACACGGTCATCCTTAGCCAAAATATTATAATTTCACTTTTTGAACATCCCACCAGTTTCAATAGCCCATTACATATTTTTGGCGCTGTAAACTGACGCTCGGTAATTTTCCCATTAATTACCAAAATTAATTAATTTAGGAATAAAATCCTAAAATCATAATTAATTCAATTCAGCACAAATCAATGCTCAAATAAATAAATGGATTGCACCACAATAATTAGCATAAAATTTCGGTCGTCGGCTATCCCATTTTAATTTCCGGAAAATAAATAAATAAATAATTAATTACAGAAAATATTAAATAAATACAATAAATCCAATTTAGGCCCTTAATGCCTGATTGGAAGCCGAAATGGACCTGGAAAATTTCTAAGACTCGTTCAATAAATAATAGCATGAGTCTACTTGCTAATATCACTAACTATTTGCCTAACATGCATTGATAATGCACTAATTTAATTACTCTACTTTAATCTATCAACCTAATCACACTTAATTAAATCTAATTAACCCATAAGCATCATTAACCAACTAATAATGGATTAGTGAGCAAAACTCACTTGATTAAATGCGAAAACTGGAACACCGTGACGATGACGCGACGGCGGCTGAATTCCGAATTTTCGGTGGCGTCGACGGACACTCGGACCAGGCCTAAAGCCTTGCAAGCCCACAGCAAAAAAAAAGCTAGGCTTGGCCTGAGCTTGGGCCTGCGTCTTAGGCTTCAAGTGGACTGGAGTTGCGGGCTTTGCTGGACTGAATTCGCTGGGCTTTCAAGACTGGGCTGAACTGCTGGAGTTGGGCTGATGAAATGAAGACGGGCTGACTTGTGGGCTTTGCTGAATTGGGCTGCGAAAAACAACAACTTGCTGGGCTGCTCCTTGGTGAAAATTCAACTGGACTGGGCTGGTCAATGAAGCAGCAAAGGCCGCAGCAAAGCAGAAGCTGCTCCGGTCGTTGACGCTGGAGAGGGGCGAGCTGGCAGAACCAGAGAAGACACGAGCTGGTGGAGATGGGATCAAAGGGGCTGACTTCGGACGTGTGGCCGAGGATGGTGGAGGACAGTTTGCTCGCGGGTTGGTTCGATGGGAGGAGATGCGAGGAATTTGGGGTGTGATGGTCAAAGAAAATGGAGAGAGGAAATGGTGGGAGACATATGGTGGTGGAGAGGGCTGTCTCGCTAGAATTGTTTCGACTGAATGGGGGACAAAGAAAGGTGGCAGATGGGGAGGCCACGCGGAGATGGAAGTAGTAAGGCAAGTCAACACTTGGGGTCTTCGACGATGAAGGTTGATCAGCGTGGAGGAAACTTGGACGGGTGGCAGCTGCTGGCTGAGACGTGGGCTGAATATCAAAAGAAAAACCGAAGGAAAGGGGAAGAATTGTTCGGTCCAGGCGAGAAGAACGAAAGCAAGGCAGAAGCAAAAAGCGTCGCACGAAGGGAGAGAGGTGGCTGAGCTTGGCGAAGCGTGTTCAAGAAGATGGAACAAAGGAAAGGGTTAAAGTCAAGCAAAGATATCTCTTCCATTAAATGCTTGGGTCCCCCTCTAATATAATCTTCAAAATCATACCACAATTAAACAATTTGATGCCAAAATTCAGCCCTCCTCCTTAGTTCCGAATTTCACTTAATTTAGCTTTAATTCCTTCGCAAAATTTCTCAAATCGATATTCAATTTTGATGAAGAAAAATCCCGTGAAATTTTCTGTAAGTCCCCAACACTCAAAGGCTCGGCTTAAAAGTCCAAATTTCCTTCAATTGAGCCCATCCGAATTTCCGTTATTTTTCCGTGACGTCCGAATCAATTTTCCATAAAAATCTCGGAATTTCCGAAAAATATTTGGAGGATGAGTCGACGTTCCTAGAATTTATTATGACATGACATAATCTTTAATTTCTGAAATCTGACTCAATTTCGCGGTTAATTTTACTCAAGCGCGTTTTTAGCGTGACTTGAGCTACCGGGTAGTTTTTAGAAATTTTTAGTCCAAATGACCCGTGGTCGATTTTCTTCGAGCCACTATGAACCCACTCGACACATTGACGATTCTCGGTTGTTGTGAAAATCTCGAGGACTCAAATACGAACATAGGGTACCAAAATGACAGATAAATCAGTCTAGTGCTGGCCGACGAGAATTTTTCAATTTAGTGGCGTCACCCACAATTAGCCACACATCTCAGTCGAACCGATCTATCTCTGATTTCAAATCGATTTTATACTGTGCCGTAATGGCTTCTAAAGATGAGCATGGTTGAGAAGTCGATTCCTGGTCGAATTCTCAAGTCTATTGCATTAAAATTTCTTAATGGCTTCCCTGGATAGTTTAGTTATTTCATGAGTGGCCATATTAGAAAAAAGCACTATAGTTGCGTCGATGAAAGGCTCGACTTATCCTATTGAAATCAGAACCTAAATTTTCAGGATATCATAGAAAAGCAGGACAACCCATTTGTACAAAACACACTTTATATACAAGCCAAGTCAATTCTACAAGGTGGATTTAGTTACTGGGCCAGGCTCCTTAGTCTTCGCCGGGTGGTATTATACCTATGCCAACCTAGTTTCATTTTATTATTTTATTAATAATATAATAATAAAAGTGGGCATTAAGTCAGTGATTTTAGACCCAAACTAGGTGAAATAGCTAGGGTTAATGATCTAACTCTATAGTATATGGACTAGTTGCACCCATCACATGCCCGAATGCCTGTATCAACTGTTGTTTCGGTGTTTAGGAATGAATCGTACATCCAGCCATGGTGCTAAATGTTCTGTTTGGAGAGAATATTGCCTCTACCTGGCTGTATCTGTTAACTGACAACTTCTAGTCATAAAAGATGTCCAAGAAGTTGTCAGTTAACAGATACAGCCAGGTAGAGGCAATATTCTCTCCAAACAGAATCGTCCAAATTGAATTAGTCAATGTGCTAAGTAATCTCCTTGCCTGCCCTTCTTTTCTTTCTATTTTCTCTCTTTTTTTGAATTTTCCTCTTCCCATGGAACTCCCTGTTGAAAGATTTCTAGAAACTCGAGTCTTATGTCTTTGCTAGCTTTATTGATGGCTCTAAAAAAGCTAACGATGGAAACTTTCAAATTGGCAAAACGCCTTACTTAGCAGAGAAGCGATCTGTACACTAAAGGTCTGCCCCAAAAGAACTACCGGACAACCTATACTCTGGATCCCTTCGATTCTGGCTTGGGATCCTCCACGATACCTTCCAATATCTCTAGACTAAAGACCTGAAAAATTGTAAACCACAACGGGGTGAGAATAAATTTCAGAGAGTCAACACTCTAAACCCCGATTAGGACGAGAATTCACTCAGAGACGTCCTAAACATACACAACTCAGAACTTACCTCGCCTTAGCACCTTCTTGTACATTAGGGCATCTCATATGCACTTATAAACGCAGTATGCATAATCAATAATTGGAATACTTCATATCACTCATCAACTATTCACAGAGGTCCTGATTATAAGGCCAAATCGTTATGACACATCCCATTCCGTGCCACACAATTTCGTCCCATAATCAGGCATGGATATCACATAACAATGGTTCACTCCACACTTAATATCCCAAACTCAAGGCTCTAGAGGTGGCTCCCATGAAGTTACGTTATCGTGTAGCACTTAACCCTTGACCACATAAAGTATTAGTATAAGGCTCTAGAGGTGGCTCACACGAAGTTATGTTATCGTGTAGACTTAGTCCTTTACTATGCATGACAGTAGTGCAAGGCTCTAGAGGTGGCTCCCATGTGACTCAAGTCGCTATGTAGCACTTAGCCCTTGACTACAAGGCTCTAGAATTGACTTACACGAAGTTTCGTTATCGTATAGCACTTAGTCCTTTACCCGCTCACAACACATTTGGTTTCCTCAACCCAATATATCACCTTTCAATAGTCATCCCATAATCACTTAATCACATATCATCACACATAAGTTCCAAATATTCCACAAGCCAACCATATCACCAAATATACACTATCTAGCAAGCACTACACCAAGAACACTAGAAAACCACTACCGGTCCTAATCGGCAGAAACCGGGCCACTCGCGCGTCTCCAAGTTTAAATCCAGAAACCTAATCAAATGAGTTCGGAAAATTCTCAAATTTGAATATGTTGTAAAGGAAAATTAAATGAATATTTTTTATGAAGACATCTTGACCCATATCCTTCTGGATTAAGAGAAGTAAATCGCTCAAACTGTTACGAAAATTGTGTCCGTTTACAAAAATTACGTTTTCCAAAATCAGTTGGTTCGAGGTCCAAAACTTGTCTGTTTGACCTAAAATTTGACTATGTTAAACTTGTGAGGAACAGTTCTTGTGAAGAAACCATTTTGAAAATCAAACCCTAAGAGTTGATAAAAATCCATTGAACACCAAAAGGTCACAGATCCCAGCACAATCTGAGATTCTGTTTTGCAAATGACGAAGCTGAAATCCCATTCTTTTAAATCCCTAAAATCTTAAGTAAATTATATGTCATAGCTGAGGGTGTCTAAAAAATTTCTAAAAAAGAAATCAACCTCAAAATCATAACACATTTTGATCCCAAAAAATGGCAAACGGCGAGGGTCCAGTAAACCAAATATGAAATTAAGCTAATCCACTTAGCACTAATCTAACCAGGCTAATTAACACTAATCTAACTAAACTAATTAACACTAATCTAACATCCTAAGTGTAATTAACAACCTAATCAAAGATTAGGAAGTTAACTCATCGGATTAGCGAGAAAACGGGTTCATGGTGACGGCAGTGAGATCTCGTGCCTATGGTGACTTCTACGGCGGCTCGGATGAGGCTGAAATCAGCCCTCTAGGCTCATGGCTTGGCTGGTAGGCGGTTCTGTGAGGCTAAGCTGCTGGGCATGTAGGTTGCTCGCGGGCTGAGCTGGTGGTGACGCTGAGCTTTGGTGGTGGCGCTAAGGTGATGAAGCAGCCGGGCGGAGCTGGTGGCTACGAGGTGAGCTAGATGGTGGTCTCGGCTGGACGTTGGAGCTGTGTGCCGGTGGCTGGGCATGAAGATGGCGTACAGTGGTGGTGGGAATGGCGTTGATGGAAGGGTGAGGGATGGTGCGGCAGCCAAGGGGAATAGGTTAGTGGGATGGTGGTGGGTGGAAGGAGACGTGAGGGAAAATGGGGGTGGGGCGGTGAAGATGGGAAGATGGAGGGGAGGGGATATGTGAGATGGAGAGAGAGAGAGAGTGGAGGGGGAAAAGATGGAGATGCGAAAGATGAAGGGGAAATGGGAATGGGCAGAAATGGTAAGCGTGCGTGAGAAGTAGAGGGAAAGAGAGAGATAGAGATGGGGCTAAGAAGTCAAGGAAAATATCTAATTAATGATGAAATTGCCCAAAAGTCTTGTTGCCAAATAAGTCAAGGGAACCACTGGGGGTTTGCCCTAGTGGCCACCCTTCCAACTTGGAAGGAGGAGGTGGGGGGTTCAAATCCCCACATTCTCAGGGGGGATTGGGGTGTGGACGATATCATTTCAGGAGTGGGTTTCGACTCCCACGCCCTGCAAGGAGGTAGGGCAAAAGTCTGAGAGTGAGTGTTAGAGTGAGTAGGATTAGAGTAGGATCGACCAAACAAAAAAAAAAGTCAAGGGACTATCCAATCCTAATTTAACTTCACATTTCCACAAATAAACCATTTTTGGGCTGCAATTTCACACTTTTCCTCTTGCTCCGAATTTCACTTTTATTTTCTGATTTGTCTGAAATTCGATTTTTCCATAAAATTCTGAACTCGATAAAATTTCTCCGTAAGATGAGATGACATCCTATAAAAGAATCATGACGCACTAGAACTTTCGATTCCCGAAATCGAATTCAATTTCATGGCTAATTTCGATCGGACGCGATTTTAGCATGACCTAACCTACTAGATAGCTTTTAAGGATTTTAACGCATTTGACTTGTGGTCGATAATTTTCGATCCACATTGTGCATCTCTGACTTATAGGTGACTCTTGGTTGTCGTAAAAATCTCAAGGTTTCAATTACAGGTATTAGGTACCGAATCAACAGAAAATTGGATTAGTGCCGTTCGACGCGAATTTTGCAATCAGGTGGAATCACCCACAATTCAATTGCATGCTTCCGTCGAATCGACCTATATCCAATTGCTAGTTGCTTGTAACGGTACCATATTGACCCTTGCCGATTAGTACGGTCGAGCTATCGATTTCTAATCGAATTCTCAAATCTGTTGCGTTTATATCCCTTAACGGCTTCACCTGATAGATTGGTTATCTTGTGAGTGATCAGCTCAGAGAAAAGGACCATAGGCGCGTCGATGAAAAGCTCATTTCATTTAATCGAAATAGGGTCGAATTTTCAGGATGTCACACAAAGAATTGGGAGAAACCAAACTAGTAAGAAACGAAGTGGATACCCTAGAAAGAGTACTCTCTTGAATATGTTTGAAGTGTTGTTTTCATATATTTCATGACGTGGGTGAGGATCTTCTTTTCACCATGAGGATCTTGTACTCCTTTGAACTTTGCTTTTATTGTTGTGCTCTCAAGTGGCCGGCCAATGGGGGTTCGAGCGGTAACTTTCAGCCGAAGCACTTAATGTATGTCAAGTAATGTCGGTCTTGTTCATTAAAAAAGCCAGTGCCTGCTTAGAGAGAACGTTTCTCAGTAGAAACACAACCAATGGCAAAGGTGGACATCGAAAATTACTGAAAATACTTATCGGATATAATATAGATATCATCACTGAAAATGTATTGTACATAAGGTATGGTGTCATATCATATAAGAATATGGAAAATTTTATTGCTCTAGTAACTGGACACGCTTGACTCTGTCAATTGTCAAGCATTGTCTAATGAGTGGGTCTCTCGCATACATTGGCTAAGTGACGACATGACTCTTCAATGGGATCGAAATGGATACAGAACTTGTGTCAAGTAAAATACCCAATTTGCCTCTCACCATATATCTCAAAATGCTACTAGAGCTTCTCTTCTGTTTGGTTGAGATGGCTATGATCACCCCAGGACTTTATGACCCAGTCGTCCCTGCTAAACAAGTGCAAAATGCTGATCGAAGCATTTTGCACCTTCGGTGCAGGACCTTCATTCGGGCGAGCCTGCCGGTAGATAGACCTGAGCACGGTTCCATGAGTGACGACTACTACTCGCTCCCCTGCATGGTGAAGGGTACATTCATTTCCGATTGCCGATATTTCCAAGTTAATTAAGACTCTTTCTAGGAATAAATGTCAAGGGATTAGAATGAAGTGTCTGTCGATAGTCCCTTGTCTAGTCTACAAATTTTAAAACCATTGAAGCAACAATTTTTGCTCCAAGCCATCGAAGACTCTCTCTCTCTCTCTCTCTCTCTCTCTCTCACACACACACGCATGCGTGCATGCATCCGGGTATAACCTTGAAAGTTGAATGTACACGCACATTCATATTATATTGAGTAACTATAGACGGACATTAACATAGGCATCTTCAGACAATTATAGACGCGCAGATATTTACCCTTTGTGTGCTTAAATTTGGTGGCTAAGTGTGTAGTTTTGGCAAATAAGCAAGGTAGACACATTGATCTTATGCATACATGACTTCACAAAATATTGTCAGGCCATAGCCTGTAGGGGCAGATCTAGAAATCGGAGGTCATGAGAGCTGTCATTAGCGTACAATCTATGGGACTACTACAACTCTTTCAAAAAATTTAAGTTGTTTGATTGATGCGTGGTGTAACGGATAAATACTCTAACAATTAGTAAAGCTACCGCAAGTCTATCCTAGGTAAAACATTAGTCTTTATAAAGTTTGTGCAAAGTCGTTTATGTCATGGAATTCTGTTGTTAAATTTCAAATTGCGGGTAAGCTCAAAATAGTTTGTGATCACTTTTGTGGTCTTCCACTCTACAAAGATACCGGCTCTAGCCTTATTGTGCAAAGCGAAATTCGGGAATGGCTAGACATGGATTAATGGCAATATTTCATGATAATGCTGGTTTACCTTTGTGCTTTAAGCCAATGTTTTGCAAGCAACTAGTGCATCGCCGGTAAACCTGATCCTTACTTTCACCACCGTCCTGCGTATAAAACCAATCAATGCGAAGCCCTGATCAAACAATTCTCCTTTGAAGAACCAAGTTGAAGTCCACGCTCTTCAAGAATCTAACATCCTTTTCTAACATACGAATATGTTCTTTAGAAATGGGGGAAACATGTGAGTTTGACTTGACTTAATGAAATCAATAGGGATCGACTAAAATTCTCGCACATTTTGACCGGCATAGTGAAAGGAACAAAAACGGATGAAACCCTAGCTACCATTTTCTGAACCGGATGAAAGTCACAAATTGATACTAAAATGTTATCCTTGCGTGTCACTTGCAAAGAATATCTAGGCACTGAAAAATAACCAGTTCAACTCGCTTCTGCACTAGCGTGACAGCATATTCTGGAACTTCTTGAACTTGTAAAAGACTCACATGGGAAGTTAGTTACGTATTAAAGTTTAGGGAGGCCTAAATAAGAATAGATGAGCAATTAGCCGTTTGATTTTTGGTCGAGCTCATACCGGGATTTCTTGATCCCACCTTCTGGACCGGTAGGCCTCATAAGTCTGGGGATAAAGGCTAGCTGCCTCTATTCCACTAAGGCCTTGAAGCTTTCCTGGATTTTGTTCCCGTAGATCTGGATCTTTGATAACCTGATCTTGATTCAAGAAAAGACTCAGTAAATTTTGTACAGGTGTTCAACCACTTCCATCTTTTCCAAGGATTAAACGGCAGCTCTTTCCAAAGCATTCTAAAGCGTATGACTTTATCAAGTAGCGTGTCGCCTATTCCTAGGACTTGGAGTAGTCGATTCTCTTTCTCGATAATTTAGATGATGACAAAACTGCATGCTTGGTTACTCACATGTTTATTTGAGTGAATGCGAGGAAATATATGTATGCCTCAAGTGCTCCAGGTGCAGATTATGGAACCGTAAGATATTTACAGCACAACACCGAAGGATACGGACACTAGACACAGTTATTCACTCATTATGGAAAGCCTGGCTGTACGATTCATTGGAAAGTAGACTTTGCACTAGGAAAGTTTTTAAACAAGAGTACAAAGTTTCATCCAGCTCAAATGAAGAAAGAATATTTCTTATCAAGAGAACGACAAATTGATCGTAACAAGTAAGGAAAGATTTTTGAAGCTACATAAATTGTCACTCAGTACGGTTTTATGAGTTCAAATTGTTGAATAGCATTCATGGATATCTGTCTATGCAATGGGTAATTGTCATCCAACATAATGCTAGATGATGATATGGTGATAGTTCATACCTCCCTCACACCACAAGTGGCTGTAATCACTTCTGTTGTCTCGATAGCTCGTTTTAGATCAGACGAGTAAATAACAGAGATTTCACGTTCTTTGGATAGTCTATCAGCTACCTTTTTGGTTTCAAGATAGAAATATAGTAAGAAGCAAGTGAGACCTATTAGATCATTCCAACTCTAGAGGGATAGAGAGCATGAGATAAGTCCACTTACCGCCCGTGTTTGCTGCCTTCCAACTTCATTTAATTTCACATCCAAATGACCCTGGCTCAAAAGGGAAATGATTAAGTACTCTTGTTGTATGTTAGCCTACTCCAAATGAGCCGTTAGATCACGTGGATTTTTACATCATGTGAGACCTAAGTGATCTAACGGCTCATGTGGACTAGGTAATTAAGCCAAGCAAGTCGAGAGTACTCAATAGAAGCTTGCTAAAAGAGAGCCTAATTGCTTGGATCGAGGTCCATGGATTAAGTACAATTATGGTTGTTAAATCTTGTGGACCCATGTGTAACCCACAAGATCAAGGGTTGTGATTATCTCTACTAGTAAGTATCGAGTCCAAACAAGTAATTGCCACGCTCGATGTAATCATAGTTGTACCATACCTTGGTCAGCAAAAAGATGGGCATAAACAAGTTCAAATCAGAACAAGGCAAGGTAGGAGATAAAGCGGGCTCAAATTTAAACTCTCAAAGTGAGTTAAATATGATATCAAACTGAAATAATAATCCAATGGACTCCTAGGATTAGTCAACACCCAAATTGTTCTGATAGGTTGAATTTATAGATGGGCCATCTTGGACACCGGAGAATTCGGTGTGTATCCATAGCATGATCGGGCTGGCCCAAAGGAATAGCATGTGAGCCTCCTCCTAGGCCCACATAATTATTAGACTACATTTTTTTCTTTTTTCCCCTTATACATATTAGGGTCTGTTAGGCAACTTGCCAAATAGTGAAAATTTATATTATTTTGTTTTCAGGAGTAAATTTGGAACAGAAATCCTTTGGTAAATTTTTTGTTCTCGGAAATAGATTTGGAGTAAAATCGAGAAGTAAAAAAGGATTGATTCTTTGTTCCCAAGAACAATTTTAGAATCAAGTCAATCTATTTTTTCTATTTTCTCCTTTCTTCTTCCCTCTCTCTTCTTCTTCAACCACCGCCATTGTTATCGCCCTCGATCGCTGCCGTTGCTGTTGCCCTTGACCACTGTCGTCCACCGTTGCCGCCCATAGCTGCCAGTCACCGGCAACCGGTCTGGCGAGCTTGCCCAGTCACCGGCGAGGCTCGCCCAGCCTCGATGAGGCTTGGTCAAGCCATGCCCAGCTGCCGATGAGGCTTAGTCGACGAGGCACGGCCTTGCTGAGGGTCGGTGACACTCCAATGAGGTCACTGGCCCTCATCTGGCCGGTTGCTAGTCATCCCAAGGCTGGCGACCGGCAACCTTGAAGAAGAAGAAGAAGAAGAGAAAGAAAAGAAAAATAGAAAAGAAAACAAAAGGAAAAAAAGGTAATAAAATTATTTAAAAATTAAAAGAAAATGATTTAGACGAGAAATTGTGAGAACGATACTAAACGCAATTTTATTCTGAGAATAAAAATTTTGGACAGTTAACAAACGGCTTAAAATGTTTAGAAATTGTTTTAACGAATAAAAAAAAATTTCTAATCAAAAATTGTTCGCGGGAACATAATGATTACCAAACACACTCTTAAAGGCTTGAACAATAAGTTTGTCAATGGTCCATACCTGAATTCTATAATCAACATTCCAATCTGTTTGTCCATGACGTACGACGACGATCTCAGCATGGTCTACACTAGGGTGAACTGATTGAGCATCTCTATCATCATTCAATTCAACAGCATCCCTAACAAAATCAAAATTTCAAATATGAGAGTATCATCATTCAATTCAACGGCATCCCTAGCAAAATCGCAATTTAAAATACGAGAGAGAGAGAGAGAGAGAGAGAGAGAGAGAGAGAGAGAGAGAGAGAGAGAGAGAGAGAGAGAGAGAGAGAGAGAGAGAGAGAGAGAGAGAGAGAGAGAGAGAGAGTACCTAGACCCTAGCTCGACCAATTTCGCTATGCGTACTGCGTCCTCCATTGCTATTGAACTTCAGATTCGAGAGAAAAAAAGAACGAACTTGTTTTCGGGAAGGTTTCTAATTGGACTTCGTTTTGGGCGTTGGTGCAGGTTAAATAGGGTGTAGGTGAAGTGGAAGAATAATGACGTTCGGGCTTTTGTTTCGAAGGCGTTATTCTTCCTCTTGGTCTTCCCTGACTTCCCAGTGTAGACGGCAAAGACGTATACGAGAAGTTGCAGAACAAAGCGGGGTGGTTTTCGTACAAAAGTTCATAAAATTACCAATGATGGAGACAGCACAAGCCAATCAGACCAAATGAAAATTAGAAAGGAAGAGCGCAAGCCAATCATCGTCTACGTGATCTCTCTCTTACGATCGAGGGGTCCCTGTCTTCCTTGGTGCCAAGCCAATCAGACCAAATGAAGTCTCTTTCAGTGTTTGGTACGTCTTTTAATTCAGTCCTTCAATTGCCCCACTTTTCAAAAGACTGCTACGCGTAGCGTCACACCACGGGACCCGGCAAGGGCAAAAGAACGAAATAAGAAAGAAGAGCGGAGGGCGAAAGCCACCCTGTCCTCTCTGTAGCCGTAAACTCTACCGTTACTTTAGTCCTCACTCCTCCCCATAAGCCTCGCCATTCCCACTTGCTCAGTCCACTACACGCTCTCGCAGCAAATACGCCCCAACAGGCAACACACACTCTCTCTCTCTCTCCCTTATGTTTCCTGCAGAATTCGGGACCAACGGAAAAGAGAGCCACGGAGGGGAGGGGACAGAAGTAGCATGTGTCATCACAGTTTGCAACTGAGAAGGAGGGAGCGAGGGAGGGAGGGAGGGAGAGAGAGAGAGAGAGCTAGGTCGTGTTATGAAGTCAAAATGATAGTGAGTGGCTGGGTCCGCTAATTTGACTATGTGCATCACGTCCTCCATCGCCATTAAACTTCAATTTATGAGCGAGAAAAAGCACTTTCCAGGAAGGTCTCTAAGGCTGCGCATGACAACGCTTCTGTTCCGGGGAAGAGTTTTTTTTCAGAAATAGTTCTTTCATTTACGTTTAACAATTTCTAAGTAAAAGAACTTGTTTGAAGCTACATAAAATTTTTTTCTTGGAATAGAAAAAGAATAGAAATGCGTTTTAACGCAACAATTTCTTTTTTGTATTTATTCATTTTTATTCTTGTTTACGGATCGCCAAGACGATCGCCGGCATGGCCGATCACCGCCATTGACCCCGGCGGAAGCCCATCGACCCGCCGACGATCGCCATTGGCCGCCACGCTTCGGCGGCCGATGGGCTTCCCGCGGTCGGGTCGCGTGCGGATCCGGCGGCCGGCGGTCGATGGCGGCGATGGCGGCGGCGGCGCGGGCGGCGGGCGGCGGCGACCGACGACGGCGGCCAGTAGGGGCGCGGCGGGGCGAGCCAGCGCGGCGGCGGCGGCGGCGGTGGTGGCCGGCACCGCCGCCGCCGGTGGGCGGTGGCTCTGGGCGGTTGATGGTGGCCGCGGCAAGAAAAAGAAAAAAAAAAAAAAGAAAATCAGCTTATTTCTAGAAATTGTTAAGGGAACAAGAAGCAACTCTTTTTGCTTCTCAAAACTGTTCCCGGGAACAGAAATTTAGAGAAATTGTTAGGAACAAATGTTTTACCAAACAGGTTTGCGTTTTTTTTTGTTCCGGGGAACAAAAGAACAGAAATTGGGAGAAACAGGAGCGTTACCATGCGCTACCTAAGTTGACCTCTTTTTCTGGGCTTTGTTTCCGAGGCGTTGGTCTTCGTGTCGGTCTTCCTCGAGTAAACGGTAAAAAATGTCCGCCCGATCTTTCAAAAGAAAGTCTATAGATGAAAGGTAATAGAGAAAGCACAAGTCATCTTTTTCTTCATGATTTGAAGGTTCTTCGTCTTCCCCAGTGCCAAGCCAATCACTCGAAATGATTTTGGCAAAACATTTCAGATTATTGTTATGTTAAAGTAAAAGGACTTTGAAATTTTATTAATTGTTCGATATGTTGTTGTTTTTGTTAAATTAATATTTCGAGTTTGAATTCGGATAATGATTTGTTAAATCGAATTGGTTGAGAAAGATTTCCCAAGTATATTTCAAAATGGATGAAGAAGCCATTCTTTTCTTGGACTCCTTATAGCTGCACAAAAGAAATAATAAAAAAAAGGAAAAAAAAAGTAAGGGTTATCTATCTTTTTGTACGTGCAAAAAAAGGTAGAAGAAGAATTCATAGTGGAGAAAAAAGAATCAAGGGTGGGGCCCAGAGTCAAAGTTTTGACTATGGGCACATAATATGAAAAGGCTAAGGTTTCTTTTATGTGGAGGTGTGAGCTGCACGTAGGAGCCGCAAGATTCCAGAAGCCGCACAAGAAAGACATCCACCCACGCGAAGCCTTGAATAGGAACGCGAAGTTGTACGTACGTGAACCAAAGACGAATGCTGGAGTTCTTGATTTTGGCGTACGTAGAGCGTTTTATTTTGAACTTGAATGTGTGGTAATTTTGTGCCGTGAGTTTACGTCCAAGTGAGTTGTTTATTTATAAACACTTTGGGTTTGGACTTAATTCTAGGTGTGAGAAACATTCGAGCATGTGAGCGATTGTAAATTTTGATTTTCCAATTATAGTGAATTATTTGCTGCTGACTCTTCTTGTGGACATAGGTACCGATACTTGGACCGAACCACGTAAATTTTTTGTGTCCTTATTATTTCTCATTTATTTTTTTGGTGATTTTGCGTTGACATAAATTGTAAGATCTTGTCGTTTCCGCATATTATATTCCAACAATTGGTATCAGAGCTTGGGATTAGATTTCTTGATTGTGATTTGGAGTTTTTGCTTATCTGATTATTATCTGAAAATTCTGTTATTGCAATTATGTCTGAGAGGAAATCTGAAATTGAGAAGTTTAATGGAAGGAACAACTTTGGGTTATGGAGTATCAAGATGCAGGCGTTAGTGACAACCTAAGGTTTGGTCAAGACACTGGATGGTAAAGATGAGTTGCCAATTATAATGAAAGTCTCTAAAAAGGTAGAGTTAATAGAAAGAGTAAAGAGTATAATCCTGTTAAATTTATCGGATGGGGTTTTAATAGAAGTTGCTGAGGAGAAGGATGCCGCAGTATTATCGGCAAAACTTCAAGCACTCTATGTGAAGAAAGGTTTGAACAATCGCTTGTATATGTTGAAGATGATGTTTCAATTTAGATATACTTAAGGTATGTCTATCAGAACTCACCTTGATGAATTTAATAAATTCATGATGGATCTAAAGAATGTCGATAAAATACTTGATGAGGAAGAACATGGTATGATGTTGTTAGCTTTTTTACCAGAGTCATGGGAGCACTTTACTGATTCACTGTTATAGGGGCGTACTACAATTACCTCAGAAGAGGTGAAGTTTGCCTTATTCTCTAACGAGTGGCAGAGAAAGTCGCGAGATTATGGTTTAGCGCAAGGAGTAGCGCAAGCACTAACGATTCGAGGTAGAGAACAACATCAATGGCTTAGTAGCAGTAGAGATAAAAGCAGATCGAAATCACACCATAGAAAGTCCAAAGGACATGTGAAGTGCTTTGAGTGTCACGAGAAGGGGCACATTAGGAGAGATTGTCCAAAGCGGAGGATTAAAGGTGATAGGCAGAATGCCACAAACAGTGTGACGAACGTTGCTGAGAGGAGCACTAGTGATGCAGAAGCTGTTTTATGTGTGACTACTACTTCGCTAAGAGATGAATGGGTGCTAGATTCGGGGTGTTCTTATCATATGACACCTCATAAGAACTGGTTTACTACTTACTAGATTGTAGATGGTGGTAGGGTTTTTTTTTGGGAATAACGCAGTCTGTAAGGCTGTGGGGATAGGGACAATTCGGATTCGGATGCACGATAGGGTGGTGCGCATATTAATAGATGTGAGGCATGTACTAGAGCTCAAAAACAACCTTATTTCTCTGGGGACACTCGATGACATCGGGTGTAGGCTAAGTAGCACGGACACGCGATACGAACACGTGACACGACATGACATGACACACCGACACGTCATTTCTCAAAAATAGAGAATTTTGACACGTTGAGACACGTTATTATTAAATAAATATTTTTATTTTTAATTAGTTTGATTCAAATTCACAAATAAATATATAAATAAAAAGAGTTTACAATGAATTTACACTAATAATATTAATAAATCTATTCACAGAAAATTTGAAAGACATATTCATAGTTAATGCATACCCATATTTGGAAACATGTTTTTAACTTTAACAAAAATTATGGATGAGACTAATGACTAACAAAAAAATAGAATCAACTTTATTTAAATAAATCTATGATATTCTATAATCATCAAAATTTATTATTATTTAAGATTCAATATTTTTATTTTTCGAAATCACTTTTTAACTCATTTATTTATTTTTATAACAAAAATAACTTTGCCGCTCAAAATTATTCCCCTAGAAAAAGCTCCCAAAAATTATTTCTCCCTCTTTTCTCTCTAAACTCTCATCCCCAAAAAATCATTTCCCTCCCCCGTTTCTCTCTCCCCCTCCCCCCACAATAGCACCCGCTCCCCCTAATCCCTGCCCCCATCAATCACCCCCATCTCCCCTCCCCCCCCTTCGGTTTCTTCCCCCACCCTCGGTTTATCTCTCCCCCCACCCCACGCCACCTCCCCTCTCTAGCCCCAATTTCTTTTCATCGTCACGCCACCCCTCTCTCCGGCCCCGGTTTCTTTCCATCGTCATGCCACCCCTCTTTCTGGCCTCGGTTTCTTTCCATCGTCCCCCACCACCCTTCCCCTCTTCTTGCTAAAACCCTAACCACGGCCTCTTCTTCCTTCTCGTCGCACAGCTCTCTCCCGGTCGCCTCATTGCAGTTGCTTGCCGAAGGGCCTCTAGCTCTTCCTCTTTTGCAGCTGCAGCCTCGCCGTCGGCCCTCAATTGTAGCATCGCAATCGCGGCCCTCTGGATCGCCTACTCTTCCTCTGGCCCTCCCTCGCCGTCTCGGCCTCGCCTCCACCCTTCATCGTCTTCTTCAACGATACTCTCTCTCGGACACGTGCGTCGGAATGTGTCGAGAAAGGTTGACCACGTGTTGGAAAATCCGACACGTGTTAACCGCGTGTCCGAACGTGTCCGAGCGTGTCGGACACGACACGGAAGCATTGGCAACGTGTTCGTGCTTCAGAGGGTGTAGGTACACCGCTGAAGGTGGAGTACTGAAGATTCCTCGAGATGCCATAATAGTGATGAAGGAGCCGAAAGTGAATACTCTATATCATCTACTTGGACAGATCGTGACCGGAACCACTGTAGTTTCATCAGGTGAGTCAGATTCTAACTTGACTTAGTTATGGCATATGTGTTTAGGGCACATGAGCGAGGCAAGTATGTCGATGCTGAGTCAAAGGGGGTTGTTGAAGGGTCAAAAGATAGGAAAGCTAGACTTATGTGAGCATTGCATCTTTGGGAAGCAGAATCGAGTTAAATTTACTACAACTGTTCATTCGACCAAGCGACCAGTTGAATACATTCATTCAGACGTTTGAGGTCCGTCTTCGATTCCTTCAAAAGGAGGTGCCCAATATATGCTGACATTTATTGATGATTATTCGAGGAAGGTATGTGTATACTTTCTGCAAGCAGGAGTAAACTTACCTTACAAGGCCACCATCATCATATTGCCACCCATCCAATCCCTCCGGCCGTAATTGCTCCTAAAGACTATCTGCATCTCCTTCATGATTTATCTAGCTTGCTTCTCCTAGTTCAACTTAGTCAGATCCAAAATAAGAAGAAAGTTAACATGAATCTAAGTGAATGATCAGGTTTCAAGATTTACTTGATCAATGGTCTTGTATTTTATCTCTTTGTCTTGTTGCTAGTCCACTCCATAAGATTTTGTAGTTTGGAGCATATTATGCCAAATTTGATCTCAGCTTTAAAGTACCAGTTTCAGGGTTAGATCTGCTCACCTCGTTTGATGAAGGCGAGGTGTAATTGTCGGAGCTAGATGGCTCAAACAAAGCATCACTCTTGATTGAGAGTACGATTGAACAGAATTTACACAAGTGAAATAGAGAAGAGTATCTTTGAAATATATATTTCAAATTACCCATATATATATGTATGTATATATATACAATCTTTTACGGAAAATGATCTGAGAATCATCATGTTCACTTCAAATGATGGTTTGGGAATGAAATCAATCAAATGCATATGTTATTAATCGAACACGGAAAATGTGGACAATCAAACTTCACACAAAACTATGCGTGTCCTCCCATATGAAATTTCTCTCATTTTTCTTTCTCGTGGAAACCCCATTTTCCCTTGCATCTCGGTCAGCTTTATTGAATGACCATTTCCACGTTTCCCTCAACTTTTGACTTACCAAAACAAGGCCTTTTTGACTGACAACATGGGTTCGAGCATTCATGCCCCAAATTATCTGGATCTCAAATGCAAATACATGAACTTACGTTGACGTTATCATGGAACTTTTTGCCACGCGCAAAACCGGCTTGTTTGACTTTGGATTGCAATGATGGTGACACTAGCAATGCGATTATGAGCTCTCTCGTTCCATCATGTTCTGCCTCTGGCGCCAAAGATCCCCCCGAGCCATCATTTTATCTTCTGCCCGAAATCACGTCGATTGTTGTCATGTGAGCCAAAAGCCTTTTCAATTTGAGCGACTGGATTATTCCCTTTTATGTATTCTCTGATAATCTTTTATTGGTACATAAGAATAAGCAAACTTGACAATCGGGCTTGTGTGTTACACCCGTGTGCTCTTGACCCGTTGATGATGTGCCGTCGATTCTATAAACAGGGGAATGAAGATTGTTGCTACGCGATTGGACGGGTGTAATTAATTATATCGACTGAAATCGCTTTATACTTGAATTTAGCAACATCTTAAATTAATCCTACACATAAAGAAGAGCAGCCAATAATTAATACTATGAAAAGTGAGAACCAATTGAGACCCATTAGATCATTCCACCTCCAAAGCGATATAGGGCATGGGATATGTCCAATTACCACATGTGCTTGCAGCCTCCCCACCTCATTTAATTCCACATCCACATGCCTTGCTCAAACGGAAAAATTATTAAATACTCCAGACCTACGTTCGTGTAAACCATTCGATCATGTCGGTCGTTTAATCATGTGAGACTCACATGATCTAACGAGTCATGTAGAGTGAGCTCACGATCCCGTAGGCTAGGAGTACAAGATAAAAGCTCACTCCAAAGAGAGCTCTCGACCAAGATCCATTGCGAATCTTGTGGATCCATGTGTGACCAGCAAGATCAAAGATTTTGATTACCTTTATCTATGGAAGATCAAGCTCAAACAAGTATTTGCCAAGTTCAACTTAATTATAATTGTAGAGTACCATGATAAACGGAAACATGTGTATAGATAAGTTCACAACTGAAAAGTGTAAGGTGTGAGATGACACATTAATGGACTCAAACTTGAATTGTTAAAATAAATAAATATGATAGCAAATCGAACTACTTTGAACCCAGCTCAGTCTTAGATTAGTCAACACCCTTATTTTGTACTTTGGCCCCTTACCGTTCGTTAGTAGGTAACGTGGTAATATAAGGGACTATTGGACTCCGATGGGTTGAACTTCTAAATGGGCCATCTTGGGCACCGTAGAATTTCCGTGCGAAGCTACAGCATAAGGTGGTTCCTTCTTCCCCTTTTGACGAATTGAAGGCATCAAAAAGGGAAAAAAAAAAGGAAAAATATAATACGCAGCATTCCTGTCCTGTCGTTGAACGCGGAATTGAAAGGAAAAAGAGATTATGAAGATTGAGTCTGTCTTCGGTTGGTGCCCGAATAATTTTCTCAATGTTCAACTCTGTTTGTCCGTGGCGCACAATGACGATCTCAGCACGGTCTACGTTGACGGGAACCAATTGACTGTCTGTCGTTATTCAGTTCAACGACACCCGTACTACGTGGAGGAGAAGTTAAAACACAAAGCCGCGTGGGCTTGTTCATGACGCGCTGGTCTTCGTCTCGGTCTTCCCAGAGTAAACGCTAAAAAACGACGAACTGATATTTCATAGAAAAGTTCATAAATGACCAATAATGATGGAGAAGAGCTAAGGAAGAGTGTTGGAGAAGTGGAAAGGACTAAAGAAGAAAAAAAGTTTTTGCTGACTTGGAGAGAAGGACATGACGTGCTGACCATGTCATTTTTCTATTCAATCATTATTTACGTAGCAATCCACATTGAAATAAGTCCTGTAATATGAGGTTAGAGTTAATAAAACAGCCACATCGAACCCCAATTAGAAAAAGTTCGAGAACTAAATTAAAAAGTAAAATTATTGAATGACATCGAACACCAAAAAATAGTTTGAGAACCGCATGAATTTGTACCCCTAATGTCGAAAACATATATTCTCACACCTTATGAATGAGTCATATCTTGTACAACATAAAAATTGCTTCAAAAATTGTTATCATAGACCTAAGCAAGTCTTGAAAATGCTTCATTTGGATTATCGTTTGGATCTTGGGATCACTTGAATGTAAAACAATAAGAGAGTTAGGTAGATGATAAAAAAAAAAGAAACATATTGTACCAATTGGAAGTATAGAGCATGTGGGCATTAGCATGTTAAAATAAGGAATGCATTCATGAAACCGCCATCCCTGTATATCAAACAGACAGATTGCGGAGGCCCTTGATGTGTGAGTCATATCCTCTAGTAACATAAAAATTACTTCAATAACAGCTATCTAAGACCAAAATGATAAGTACCTCTACTCTCACCAGGACATTTCAAGTGATGTAATAAATAGGGATTTTCCAAATTAATTACTCGATTCATTTAATCAAAATCATGAGCCATCTCCTAAATTTACCTAGAGGTTACCAATCTATATTGATAGATTTAATCAATTTGCATTGAAACTAAGAGAGTTCCATTCACGAGACAAAAAATCGGGAAGTAACCAAACTAGTGAGAAACGAAGTGGATACCCTAGAAAGAGTACTATCTTGAATATGTTTGAAGAGTTGTTTTCATAAATGTCATGGCGTGGGTGAGGATCTTCTTTTCAACATGAGGATCTTAAACTCCTTTGAAGTTTGCTCTTATTGTTATGCTCTTAGGTGGTCGGCCGATGGTGGTTCGAGCGGTAACTTTTAGCTGAAGCACTTGATGTATGTCAAGTGATGTCAGTCGTGTCCATTAAAAGAGTCAGTGCTTGCTTAGAGAGAATGTTTCTCAGTAGAAACACAACCAATGACAAAGGTGGACATTGGAAATTACTGAGGATACTTATCAGATATAATATAGATTTCATCACTTAAACGTATTACACCTTTATCAGCACTTAAAGATATTACACCTTAGCCGTAGGTATGGTGTCACATCCTATAAGAATATGGAAAATTTTATTGCTCGAGTAACTGGACGCCGAAGGATACGGATACAAGACACAGTTTTTCACTATTATTATGGAAAGTCTAGCTGTACGAATTCATTGGACAGAAGACTTAGCGCTAGGAAAGTTTTTAAACAAGCGTAGAAAGTTTCATCCAGCTCAAATCAAGAAAGAACTATTCTTCTCAAAGAAATGACTAATTGATTGTAACAAGTAAGGAAAGATTTTTGAAGCTGCATAAATTGTGATCCGATATGGTTTTATGAGTTCAAATTGTTGAATAGCATTCATGGATATATGTCTATGCGATGGGTAATTGTCATCAAACATAATGCTAGATGATGATATGGTGATAGTTCATACCTCCCTCACACCACAAGCAGTTGCAATCACTTCTGCTATCTTGGTAGCTCGTTTTAAATCAAACGAATAAATATCAAAGATTTCACATTCTTTGGATAGTCTATCAGCTAATTTTTTGGTTTCAAGATAGAAATATAGTAACAAGCAAGCGAGACCTATTAGATCATCCCAACTCCAAAGGGATTGTCACGCCCCGATCCTCGGGCATGCACACATCCTTCTACTTGGTCGATTTTATAATGCGATATTCCATGACTATGTATCGCCGACCCTTTCATTTTTAATAGCATATGCAGAAGTAGTTATAAATCCCCAGACAATAAAATAGTGGGATAGAAAAGCAATGCCATATTTTTCATATTGAAATCCACAACCAGACTTTTATACAGAGCATAACTCACAATATAATCACAAAACTATTCACAACTTTCTAGTCTCACTCTATTCACACATAAATAGGGTTCACAAAAGAGGATGGGATCTCAGTCCTCATCCGGGTCGTACTCAGGATCCTTCTCAGGATTACCCTCTTCTTCAAGATCTTCCTCCTCCTCGGGTTTCACATCAGGGTTCTCCTCCTCGAGTTCCTCCTTCTCAGACTCCTCATTAGGGTCTTGAAATGGCTATACAATAATCATTGAGACTACGTCTCAGCAAGTTCTACACTACTAAGACTCGATTAGGAAACCAATACGCTAACCAGGCTGCCTATGCACGCACGGGTCAGAGGACTTATCTTGGCCTCATATTCCACCTGCAACTCAAAGTTATATACATATGCTTCATATATTGCATCAAACAATCAATTAATGCACGACAATCGAATCAAATCATTGATCAATCGACCTAGTCGATTACATGTTAGTCGGACCATTTTTAGGTCGTTTCCAATCACCAAATCACACGTACTCTCTCGGGCGTCGTTTTCGCCAAGGTGATAAATATACTAGACAGTTACATGCGTTCTTTAAGACGCCATTTTCGCTAGTGACGTCCTTAGTCACTGAACCATGTATGCCTATAATGATGTATTTGATAGACAGTTATGTGCGTTCTTTAAGACACCGTTTTCGCCAGTGATATCCTTAATCACCGAACCACGTATGTCTATAACGATATGAGTACTAGACCGATACGTGCGTTCTTTAAGGCACCGTTTTCGCCAGTAATATCTTTAATCACTAAATCACGTAGGTCCATAAAGATGTATGTATTGGACCGTTACGTGCGTTCTTTAAGGCGCCGTTTTCGCCAGTGATGTCTTTAATCACCGAACCACGTAGGCTCATAACATCGTACCTGATTAGTCTTAGCCAAGAGTATTCCCAATTCACTCTCATTATTCTCTCCACTTTACAACTCATCAAAGCATTATAAATGCTAAATAAACATACTCGGCCATCTACCAATCAATTATTCGATTTCACTCAATTTCAATCAATTTTAGATAAATTCCTAAAATATCACAATTAATTCAATTCCACGCAACGTAGAGCTCAAATAAATAAACGGACTACACAACGACGATCAGCACAAAATTTCGATCGTCGGCTATCCCCGCCTAATTTCCGAAAAATAAATAAATAAATAAATAATTTTGAAAATTAATAAATAAACACTAAAAATCCAATTTAGGCCCGTAATGCCTAATTGAAGCCCGATAAGGGTCGGGAAAAATCCCGAGATGCATTCAATAAATAGTATAGACTATCCTTGAGCTAATTACACTAACCACCTAACAATTAACTAATAATCACTAATCCATTCTAATCTAACAACCTAATCCTACTTAATTAACACTAAGCAACCCTTAAGCATAATTAGTTTACTAAGCGACGATTAGTGAGATTACTCACCGGAATTTCTTGCAAGTCGGTTCAAACCGGCGGGGACGACATAAGGGTCGTTTCTTCCCAAAACGGGCCTCGGGTTCGGGGCCCGAAACACCTCAAAAGCGGGCCTTGAACAGTGCTGGAAACCCACTTTTCCAGCTGCTGTTCTTGGTTGGTCGAAGCTGGTCCGGTGGCTGAGATGGCGAGGCAAGGCCGGCGGAGGGTGAGCGAAGCTCCAGGGAGGCCAAACGGTGGCCGGACGGAGCTGGACGACGGTCTGGCGGCTTCCTCAGCCGTTCACAAGGTTGAGCCGAGGCCGAACAGGAGCTGGACGGCACGACTGGGCGGTGAGGACGCGAGGGTGAGCGATGGAGCGCGCGGGTGGCGTGCAGTGTGTTAGGGAAATCCCATATGATGTTTTGAAGATGAAAAAATAAATCAAAGGCTACTAACATGTTTATTGGTTGAGTAATAGACTATGCAGATGATAGAACATGTAAAGGATATTGTCAAAATCTGAAGATTGCTAGAAGACTGAACGAAACACATGTCCAAAGTCTATTTTGAAGATTTCCAGACTTCTGTGTCAAAATCTGAAGACGATCAAACTTTAGTGTCAAAGTCTATTCTACATCAGAAGTCTGCCTACTTTGACAAATTCCAGACTGAACGTGAATGAAGAACCAGAAGGCAGACTCTATGCTGAAGCTGAACTTATTCAGACGATATCCAGACCTTAAAGCTAAATCTATTCAAAAGCAGAATATGCTCAGACTCAGATTATAAAGTCTATTGCACTCAGACTCAGATTGTAAAGTCTATTACTCTCAGACTTTACATCCAGAACGAGACAGATCGTAACACAAGCCCTAAATGTATAACGGCTAGTGATCTGGTTTGGATTCTATATCAAGATTGATTTGATTGACTCAATTTAATTGATTGACGATTGGATCTTGAAGACAAGAACTTTCCATACGAAGAAGCTCTACTTTTGGAAACCAATATTTTGTTTGTATGGGCGATCAGAATCAATTTGGGATTTTACTTTTTTCATTCAACGGCTACCAAATCTTTTAGATACAGATATGTCCAATGGATAGATTGGAAGACGATCCTTAAGATACTGTCCAACGACTAGTTTGGAAGTGGAGGAGTATTTAAGGAGATGAAGGACCGATGAGCAAGTAAGAGACGGAGCGTAGAATTTATAATTCCAAAGTCTGAGCGACCTTTGATCATACACTTGTCTTTGGTGAGCTTAAACGTTTGTGATAGTGAGAGAAATACCAAAAGAGTGACTTAGTGAGATAGTATGATCTACTACTAAGTGTTTGCATTCAAAGTTGTAATCTCTTGTTGATTGCATAGTGGAATCCAGCAAGGAGGCTGTTAGCGTGGGAGAGTGGACGTAGGTTTGATCTAAACCGAACCACTACAAATTATGTGTTCTTATTCTCTTCCCTAAGCTCCTTTATTTTGTTCGTAACTGCTAAAGTCTGAATTCGCTCAAAGTCTGTTATTCTTTAGACACAGTTTCAAAAGTCTGTTGTTCGTCAGACTCAGTTTCAAAAGAAAAATATTTCTGCTGTTCTTTTGCGAAAAATTTTCTTCACACCTATTCACCCCCCTCTAGGTGTTCATACTAGCACTTTCACGGTGGAGTAGACGGCAGTTCGGCGTGGCTGCTGCTCCTTCAGGCGACGCCGGTTGCTGCTTCTGCTGGATGGCGTCGCACGGACGAGAGGAAGGAGAGAGAGAGAGAGAGGTCGGTTGCGTGAGAGAGAGAGGTAGAGATAAGAGAGAGAGAGAGAGAGAGAGAGAGAGAGAGAGAGAGAGAGAGAGAGAGAGAGAGAGAGAGAGAGAGAGAGAGAGAGAGAGAGAGAGAGAGAGAGAGAGAGAGTTGAAAAGTCAAAGAAAACTAGAAGAAGTAAAGTGGAAAAAGGCAGAAGCTAATTGGTGGGGGAGGCTTCGCACGAGGGAGAGAGAGAGAGAGAGAGAGAGAGAGAGAGAGAGAAAAGAAACTTGCGGCCAAAAGGGGGAGGAAACGTACGCAAGAAGGGGGGAAAGAAAAGGTGTTTAGCCAAAAATGGAAAAAGAAATGGGAAGAAAATTAAAAGAAAAGAATTTCCTCAAATAGAAAATTCTTATCCCACTAGCTTTTAAATAAGCTAATTGATTCCCAAAAAAAGAAAATCCAAACTAGAGCACTCGGTCCCCACTTGCGTTCCTGCATCCAATTTCCTTCTTGATTTTCTCTCATTTGACTCTCACAAAATCAATTGATGTCTCACTTATCAAATTGATTATCTTCCTCATCCAAGAATCCCTCATGCTTCTCAATTCTACAACCAGAATTAATCCCCGGCTTTAACTGAACGAAAATGGCCCTAAACTGACTTTTTCCTAAAAAGTCTCGGTTGTCAGAAAAATCTTATGAGACTGAGTCGTGGGTCCTAGAATTTATTGTGCCATGACAGAATCTTCAATTTCTGAAATCGGACTCGAATTGGCGGTTAATTTCCATTCGGCGCGTTTTTAGCGTGACCTAGACTACCGGGTAGTTTTCAGAACTTTTTAAGACAAAGGACCCATGGTCGATTTTCTTCGAACCACTATGAACCCACTCGACTCAATGGCAATTCTCGATTGTCGTGAAAATCTCGAGGATTCAATTATGGATACAGGGTACCAAAACGACGGTGAAATCAAATTAGTGTCGGTAGACGAGAATTTTCCAATTTAGGAGAGTCACCCACGATTGGCCACACATCTCAGTCGAATAGACCTATCTCTGATCGCAAATCGATTTTTAACTGTGCCGTAATGGCCTTTAAAGATGAGCGTGGTCGAGAAGCCGATTCCTGGTCGAATTCTCAAGTTTATTGTCTTAAAATTTCTTAATTGCTTACCCAGACAGTCTAGTTATCTCAAGAGTGATCGGCTCTGAGAATAGCCTTTTAAACACGTCAATGAAATGTCTGATTAATTCAATAGGAAATAGGTTGAAAAATTTAGGATTTCACAGCTCTTCCTCTCTTATAAAAATTTCGTCCTCGAAATTTAAACCATTACAAAGCTTGATAAAAAAGGTGGGGTACAATTCTCTCATTGACTCAGTCTCCCATGTCGCTCCTTCTGTACCGTGGTGTTGCCAGACCACTTTGACCAACGGGATGGTCTTTGTACGCAGAACTTGCTCTTTGCGATCGACAATCTGAACTAGACTTTCAACGTATGACACACGGTCATCCACATCCAATTCCTCGAAATTGAGCACGTGGGTTGGGTGAGGCTCGTACTTCCTTAACATCAACACATGAAAGACGTTATGCACTTGTGCCAATCTTGGCGGCAACGCAAGACGATACGCTAGGTTCCCGATTCTCTCAAGAATCTTAAATGGACCTACGTACCTCAGACTCAGTTTGCCTTTCTTACCAAAGCGCGAAGTTCCCCTCATTGGTGACACTTTCAGAAAAACATGATCACCAACTTGGAATTCCAAAGATCTTCGACGTTTGTCTGCATAACTTTTATGCCTGCTTTGCGCTGTCTTTAATCTGCCTCTGATTATTGCCACGGCATCTACTGACTGCTGGACCAACTCTGGACCTGTGATTTTTCTTTCCCCGACTTCATCCCAACATACTGGAGTTCTGCACGCTTTGCCATACAACGCTTCAAATGGAGCCATCTTGATGCTCTGCTAATAACTGTTGTTGTAGGCGAATTCCACCAGATGAAGCTGATATTTCCAACTTCCTTTGAAGTCTATTACACAAGCTCTCAGCATGTCCTTGAGGGTCTGAATTGTCCTCTTAGATTGATTATCCGTCTGAGGATGATATGCCATAATGTACTGAAGCTTTGTACCTAGCGCACTCTGCAAACTCTTCCAAAAAGCGGCAGTAAACCTCGGGTCTCTATCTGAGGTTATCGTAACCGGCACTCCATGCATACAAACCACCTGACGCACATACAAGTCTGCGTGTCTATCCAGACTCAGGTTCTTTCGTACTGCAATGAAGTGAGCCGACTTTGTTAGCCTGTCGACTACTACCCAAATTGAATCATTTCCTCTTTGGTTCCTTGGTAGTCCAGTCACGAAGTCCATCGTGATATGCTCCCATTTCCATTCTGGGATTGCGAGAGGTTGTAGAAGTCCTCCCAACTTGCAATGTTGGGCTTTCACTTGCTGACAAGTCAAACACTTGGCGACATACTTGGCAATGTCTGCCTTCATACCTAACCACCAATAGTGTTGATGCAGGTTCTGATACATCTTGGTACTTCCAGGATGAACGCTGTAACTGCTATGATGTGCTTCAGATAAAATATCCTCTCTAAGCTCTACATCGTCAGGTACAACCAAACATCCACGAAACCTCAGTACCCCATCTTTAGAAACCTGTAAATCAACATTTCTTTTATCGGTGTCCTCCTGAAGTATCTTCTGTACATTTGAATCTGTCGGTTGGAGTAGCTTGATTCTAACCTGGACATTCGGTTCAATACTGAGGGTGGCCATAAGACTCGAGAGGTGGCCTACCTCAAACTTGAACACCAAATCTCGTGCTCTTTCGATTAAATTCCACTCTTTTATCAATATGTGAGCAACTGAAGACTTTCGACTCAAAGTATCGGCGACCTTATTCGCCTTTCCCGGGTGATATAGAATATCACAGTCATATTCCTTCAATAGTTCCATCCATCGGCGCTATCTCATGTTCAACTCCTTCTGAGAGAACAGGTATTTGAGACTCTGATGGTCCTTGAAAATCTGAAACTTTTCCCCACATAAGTAATGCCTCCAAATCTTCAACGCAAAGATAATCGCCGCGAGTTCTAAGTCATGCATTGGATAGTTCAATTCATGAGGTCTCAATTGACGGGACGTGTATGCAACAACTCCGCCATGTTGCATCAGCACGCAACCCAATCCCCTGAATGACACATCACTGTAGATCTCGAATCCTCCAGGACCAGATGGAATCGTTAGCACAAGCGTAGTAATTAGCTTTTCTTTTAGCTCTTGAAAACTACGCTTGCACTTGTCTGACCATACAAATTTCTCTTCTTTCTTCAGGAGCTTTGTTAGAGGCGATGCTAACGATGAGAAACCTTCCACAAATCGTCTGTAATAACCTACCAATCCCAGAAAACTTCTGATCTCTGTCACTGTTGTTGGTCTTGGCCACTTGATCACGGCTTCTATCTTGCTCGGGTTAACAGAGATTCCTTCTCCGGAAATCACATGACCTAAGAACACAACACGAGTCAACCAAAACTCGCATTTGCTATACTTAGTATACAGTTGGTGAGTTCTTAAGGTCTGAAGCACTAATCTCAGATGATTCTCATGCTCTTCATCACTTCTCGAATAGACTAAGATATCATCAATGAATACGATTACAAACTGATCCAGGTATTTCTTGAATATTCTGTTCATCATATCCATAAAAGCAGCTTGAGCATTCGTGAACCTGAATGGCATTACTGGAAACTCATAGTGACCATACCGACTACGAAATGCTAACTTAGGAATATCTTCCTTCCTAATCCTCAACTGATGATATCCTATCCTTAAGTCGATCTTTGAGAAAATTGACGCCCCTTGCAACTGATCAAACAAGTCATCAATCCTTGGCAGTGGATACTTGTTTTTGATCGTTACCTAATTAAGTTGTTGATAGTCGATGCACAGGCGCAACAAACCATCTTTCTTTTTTACAAACAGAACTGGTGCTCCTCAAGGTGATGCACTAGAGTGAATAAATCCCTTATCCAGTAACTCTTGCATCTGTACCTTCAGTTCTTTCAACTAAGATAACGCCATACGGTAAGGTGCCTTTGAAATCGGTTTTGTCCTCGGTGCTAATTCAATTACAAATTCAATCTCTCTTTCTAGCGGTAACCCTGGTAATTCCTTTGGAAAGATATCTGGGAACTCCTGTACCACTGAAATGTCTTCCATTTTCAGCTCCTTAACTGTCGTGTCCACGACAGTTGCCAGGTATCCTCGGTAACCCTCGTCTAATAGACGAGTTATCTCTTGCGATGAGATCAGGATAATCGAGGGTCCTCCTCGATTCCCGACAAACTCGAAGCTCTTACCCTCTAACGGGTCAAATTGAATCGTCTTGCGATAACAGTCCATTTTATCTCGTTGCTTGGTGAGCTAGTCCATGCCAATTATTAAATCGAAATCATACATGGCTAGGACTAACAAGTCAATCTTCCCCACTCGCTCACCAATCTCTAACTTGCACCCCGAACATCCCAAAGCAGCAATAACTTTATCTTTCAAGGGTGTAGATATGCAAATTGCCGACTCCAATAATACAGGACTCAACCCTAGCATCCTAACATACTGCTCGGTAATGAAGGAATCGGTTGCTCCCAAATCAAACAAAGCATAAGCAGGTTGGTCGTTGAGCGAGACTGTACCTGTGATCACGTTAGGCGTAGCTTCTGCCTGACCTTGTGTAATTGCATACACGGTGCCCTGAACTGGAGGTCTCTGCTGTCTTCCCTGTGGCACGTTCTGAGGAGTATACCCTATAAACTGTCTCATTGGTGGTGGCGGTGGCAACTGAGGTTGTCCTCTCTGCTTCCTCGGACAGTTCCTTGCGATGTGACCCCGTTGGAGACATTCAAAACATGCTCCTGTCCTAGTGGGGCACGGAGCTGTCCTGTGTCGCCTTCCACACAAGCGACATGCACCAACACTATTGGGTATTGGCCTACTGAATCCACTCCTCTTGAAGGGTGGAGCATGGGATTTACCTCCAGGCATGGGTCTTTTCCCCAGGCGAATACTCTCTCGCTAAGAGTTAAACCTCAATCTAGATGAGGCAGCTCTATCATTCTGATCCTTCTCAATTTTTTGGGCTTGTCGATAAAGATCATTATAAGTCTTCAGATCCAGAAGGACTAAGGCGCTCCTCATGTCCGGTCTGAATCCATCTCTAAACCTTCTCGCTCGGTTCACAGGGTTCTCGATTAACTCGGGGGCATATCGCGAAAGTTCAGCGAACTTCGCCTCATACTCATCAACAGATAGGGAACCCTGGCAAAGACGTTGAAATTCAACCATCTTCACCTCCTTGGCGGTCTCAGAAAAATACTTATCATTGAAGGCTTCAAGGAAAATGTTCCACTCCTAAACAGTGCCTTCTGGAAAGATCGCTTCTCAAGTAGTCATCCACCAAGTATTCCCAACTCCCTCTAGCTGGTAAGTTGTTAAGACTACCTTCTCTGTCTCGTTGCACATCAGCAGTGCAAACGCTTTCTCGAGCTTCTGAACCCACAAGGCAGCGGCTTCGGGATCTCTTGTCCCAGAGAATTGAGGTGGGTGCAATTTCAAGAATTGCTCCACCAGCTTGTGGATTGGTCTTTCATCGACCACAACTCCTGGCGGACCTCTAACAAGTACGGCGGCAGGCGCAACAGCAGGGGCGGCTCCGGTAGCAGCAGCAACAGTAGCTTGAGCAGCGGCTTCAACAGTGGCGGCTTGGTTCTAAGCCTGCCGCTCCACTCTGTTACCCAAAGCTTTAAGTACACGCATGATCCCGTTGAACCTGGGATCATCTAGGGCTACTACCCCAGCACCAACAAGAGGTGGTGCTACTCCACTGGCACTGGCCTGTGCCTGTGCCTGTGCCCTACCTCTGCCTCGGGTACCAACCCTGGCCGATGCTCTCTACCCCGAGTCACGGCCCTACTAGCTCTCTTAGCAGGAGTTCTCGGCTCCTGATCGCTCATAGTGTCGCTTTAATCTACTGACACCTACTTCCAATTCAACACCGAATTAGAAACAGAGCGATTCAAACAACAAACAATTTTAGCATCCAGCTAACATAGACATGCACCAGCATGAATTTAAAGGCCTTTCTTACTACTATCCCATGGTCAACGTTCCTTATCACTCCAATTTCTAAACTTCGCTCTGATACCACAAAAATGGGATGTCACGCCCCGATCCTCGGGCACGTACACATCCTTCTACTTGGTCGATTTTATAATGCGATATCCTAGGACTATGTATCGCCGATCCTTTCATTTTTAATAGCACATGCGGAAGCAGTTATAAATCCCCAGACAATAAAATAGTGGGATAGAAAAGTAAGGCCATATTTTTCATATTGAAATCCATAACCAGACTTTTATACAGAGCATAACTCACAATATAATCACAAAACTATTCACAACTTTATAGTCTCACTCTATTCACACATAAACAGGGTTCACAAAAGAGGATGGGATCTCAGTCCCCATCCGGGTCGTACTCAGGATTCTCCTTAGGATTACCCTCTTCTTCAAGATCTTCCTCGGAGTCTCCTTAGGATTACCCTCTTCTTCAAGATCTTCCTCCTCCTCGGGTTTCACATCAGGGTTCTCCTCCTCAGGTTCCTCCTTCTCAGACTCCTCATCAGGGTCCTGAAATGGTTATACAATAACCATTGAGACTACGTCTCAGCAAGTTCTACCCCACTAAGACTCGATTAGGAAACTAATATGCTAACCAGGCTGCCTATGCACGCACTTATATATAGATGCTTCATATATTGCATCAAACAATCAATCAATTCATGACAATCGAATCAAATCATTGATCAATCGACTATTAATCGACCTAGTCGATTACATGTCGGTCGGACCATTTTTAGGTTGTTTCCAATCACCAAATCACACGTACTCTCTTGGGCATCATTTTCGCCAATGTGATAAATATACTAGACAATTGCGTGCGTTCTTTAAGACGCCGTTTTCGCTAGTGATGTCCTTAGTCACCGAACCACGCATGTGTCACGGGCCGAATGAAGACTGATCCAAGAGGTTCCTGGAGGACGACCATGACTCGTTCGTGGTAGACTTCCTGTGTTCGCTCGGATTCCCATCAAGACTTCTCCCGGGGATTTCCAAAGGCGGACATCATCGTCATTACGCTTGATTCTAGAAGTCTCCTTTCATTAATGTCGGTAGCTAGTAGTTGCCATTAAGTGTCGGTAGTTGAGGCGGTGTGATCTCGTCCGCCGGTTAAATTCTAGATCAATGGTTGTAAGTTGAGGCCCTCGACTATAAGAAGGGGTGTCCTTCCTCATTTGTAATCATCCACTACTTCCGCAATACAAAGCATACTTCTTTCCAGAGCTCCTCTCTCTAGAAACTTTCTCTCTCTACGATCCGAATGTGCGAGCGAGTGAGCGTTTGATCGAGCAAGGCTTGGCTTAGGTGCTTCGGCAATCCAATTCGATCCTAAAGTGCTCGAGTCACCGCGTGATCACGATCCAAATCGATCGGCCCGTGACAAGTGGTATCAGAGCAAAAGAGAGTTCCGTTTCTGGAGATTGAAGAGCGCCAACTGTTCGAAAGAATGTCAAGCCAAGAAGCGGCTATGGAGGGAGAGGCCATGCAAGTCAAAGAGACCCACAGCCGATCAAAGAAGACAGAAGCCTCAATGGATGCTGCAGCTACGTTCGATGAGAAGATCGGGAAGGTCCGGAGTGCCGTGCTCGAACTCATGGAAGGTCTTGATGATGTGCGAGACCGGATCATGGAGGTTGAGGGCTCGCTCCGTGAAGACTTCACGACCGGCATCAACCAAGCTACAGCTCCGTTGTACGACAAGGACGAAGCTCTCGAAGCATCGATCGATGGTTTGAATGAGCACGTCCAAGTGATTGAGGAGGTAAGCTCGTGTAGGGAAGAGGTCGAAGCCATGAAGGCGGAGATCCAAGAGTTCAAGACCGAGCTCACCCTATGCAAGCTAAGCATCACGAACGGTGCGGTGCCTACTCAAGCGGTGCCCAAAATTGAGGTGCCGAAACCAAAGGAGTTCAAAGGCAACCGATCCACCCAAGAGGTGGACAACTTCGTGTGGAGCATGGAGCAATACTTTGGTGCCGTCAACATCCGAGATGAGTCAATCAAGGTTAGAACCGCTTCCATGTTTCTTACTGATACGGCAATGCTTTGGTGGTGCAATAGATGCGATGAGATTAGACGCGGCGCTGATCCCGTGGAAACATGGGATGACTTCGTGAGGGATTTTCGCGATTGCTTTTTCCCCGAGTTCGCTCAACAAGAAGCTTGTAGCATGCTCCATCGCCTCGAACAAAGAGGTGCCATTCGAGAGTACGTGAAGGAATTCACGGAGCTCAAACTCCAAATCCGCAACTTAAGCGAGGAGGAGGCTTTCGGAGCGTTTATGGATGGATTGAAGCCATGGGCACAACTCGAGCTGAAGCGGCGGGACGTGAGTAGTCTGGCAAGAGCGCTAAGCATGGCCGAGTCTCTCGTTGATATCACCAAAGTTGAACCAAGGAACAACCGAGCAAGAGACTGGAGGTCGGATCGATCTGAGGATGAAGCAAGAAGCACTCCCCGAGGGCCGCATGATCAAGTCGGCCGAGCCAAAACATGGGGAGAAGGAACTTCTAAGCCATCCTTCCAAAGGGGTCGACCACAAACGGACTATACGAGTAAGTTCGATCAACCTCCGCCTTCTCCTTGCTTCATTTGCAAAGGTCTGCATTTGACCCAAAAGTGCTCGAAGAGGGGTCGAATCAACGCCCTCCTTGCCATCGAAGAGGTGGAGGAGGAGCCCAAAGAAGAAAGGCGACAAATCCGACTTGGAGGCGTGAAGACAATCAACTCCGTCCAAGCTCGATCGGCATCCAAAGAAGAAGGAATTACACCAAACACGGACATGTTCTTCGTAGAGGTTAAAGTGTGCGGCCGAACGCTTTACGCTTTGGTCGACACTGGCCCATCGAACATGTTCATGTCGACCGAGGTGGCAAAGGCCTTGAAACTTCGCGTGGAGCCGACTGGGAAGACATTCAAACCCATCAACTCGGATGGTCTCCATGGCGTTGGATCAACTCCCGACGTGGACGTCCAAATTAGCGGTTGGAAGGGCAAGCTATCATTCGAGGTAATTCCTCTCGACGATTATGATCTCATCTTGGGAATGCAATTCTTCCATAATGTGAGAGCCATGATCGATATGAGGACCAAGTGCATCATGACCATCGATTCAAAATGCTCGTCGATGATACCCATGATAAAAGGCGTGGTCGACACCAAGACCATCGCGATGATCCGGTGCCTCGACAAGAGCTTGAAGGCCGTGAAGCGCATGGAGAAGCCGAAGGAAGAGTTGGATCCTACTCTAACTCATGCCATGCCGATCCAAGTACTCTTCCCCGAGGTCGAGTACTCACCGCGTGCCGCGCCTGAGCCAAAGTTTGAGGTGATCAATGAAGGATGTGGTCCTTCGTACGTGAGTGTTCGCACCAAACAATATCGAAGGAAGAAAGCCCGTGCTCATGCGAGGAAGGCTGCCCGTCGAGCTGTGAGCGACGAGCACGTCGCTCGATTGAGTGGGGGAGAATGTCACGGGCCGAATGAAGACCGATCCAAGAGGTTCCTGGAGGACGACCGTGACTCGTCCGTGGTAGACTTCCTGTGTTCGCTCGGATTCCCATCAAGACTTCTCCCAGAGATTTCCAAGGGTGGACATCACCGTCATTATGCTTGATTCTAGAAGTCTCCTTTCATTAATGTCGGTAGCTAGTAGTTGCCATTAAGTGTTGGTAGTTGAGGCAGTGCGATCTCGTCCGCCGGTTAAATTCTAGATAAATTGTTGTAAGCCGAGGCCCTCGACTATAAGAAGGGGTGTCCTTCCTCATTTGTAATCATCCACTACTTCCGCAATACAAAGCATACTTCTTTCCAGAGCTCTTCTCTCGAGAAACTTTCTCTCTCTACGATCCGGGTGTGCGAGCGAGTGAGCGTTCGATCGAGCAAGGCTTAGCTTAGGTGCTTCGGCGATCCAATTCAATCCTAAAGTGCCCGAGTCGCCGCGTGGTCACGATCTAAATCGATCGGCCCGTGACACATGCCTATAACGATGTATTTAATAGACAGTTACGTGCGTTCTTTAAGACGCCGTTTTCGCCAGTGATATCCTTAATCACCGAACCACGCATGTCTATAACGATATGAGTACTAGACCGATATGTGCATTCTTTAAGGCGCCATTTTTGCCAGTGATATCTTTAATCATCGAACCACGTAGGTCCATAAAGATGTATGTACTAGACCGTTACGTGCGTTCTTTAAGGCGCCGTTTTCGCTAGTGATGTTTTTAATTACCGAACCACGTAGGCCCATAACATCGTACCTGATTGGTCCTAGCCAAGAGTATTCCCAATTCACTCTCACGATTCTTTCCACTTTACAACTCATCAAAGCATTATAAATGCTAAATAAACATACTCGGCCATCTACCAATCAATCATTCGATTTCACTCAATTTCAATCAATTTAGGATAAATTCCTAAAATATCACAATTAATTCCATTCCACGCAACGTAGAGCTCAAATAAATAAATGGACTGCATCACGACGATCAGCACGAAATTTCGGTCGTCCGCTATCCCTGCCTAATTTTCGAAAAATAAATAAATGAATAATTAATTTCAAAAATTAATAAACAAACACTAAAAATCCAATTTAGGCCCGTAATGCCTAATTGAAGCCCGATAAGGGTCGGGAAAAATCCCGAGATGCATTCAATAAATAGTATAGACTATCCTTGAGCTAATTAAACTAACCACCTAACTAATATAAAATGCAATTAACTAATAATCACTAATTCATTCTAATCTAACCACCTAATCCTACTTAATTAACACTAAGCAACCCTTAAGAATAATTAGTTTACTAAGCGAGGATTAGTGAGATTACTCACCGAAATTTCGCACAAGTCGGTTCAAATGATGGGGACGACACGAGGGTCGTTTCTTCCCAAAGCGGGCCTCGGGTTCGGGGCCCGAAACACCTCAAAAGCGGGCCTTGAACAGTGCTAGAAACCCACTTTTCCAGCTGCTGTTCTTGGCTGGTCAAAGCTAGTTCGGTGGCTGAGATGGCGAGGCAAGGCCGGCGGAGGGTGAGCGAAGCTCCGGGGAGGCCAAACGGTGGCCGGACGGAGCTAGATGGCGGTCCGGCGGCTTCCTCAGCCATTCACAAGGCTGAGCCGAGGCCGAGCAGGAGCTGGATGGCACGACTGGGCAGTGAGGACGCGAGGGTGAGCGGTGGAGCGCGCAGGCGACGTGCGGTGGAGTAGACGGCGGTTCGGCGTGGCTGCGGCTCCTTCAGGCGACGCCGGTTGCTGCTTTTGCTTATGCTTCTGCTAGGTGGCGTCGCACGAACAAGAGGAAGGAGAGAGAGAGAGAGAGGTTGGTTGCGTGAGAGAGAGAGGTAAAGATAAGAGAGAGAGAGAGTTGAAAAGTCAAAGAAAACTAGAAGAAGCAAAGTGGAAAAAAGGCAGAAGTCAGTGGGTGGGGGAGGCTTCGCACGACGGAAAAGAGAGAGAGAGAGAGAGAAGAAACTTGCGGCCAAAGGGGGGGGGGAGGAAACGTACGTAAGAAGGGGGAAAAAGGTGTTTAGCCAAAAATGGGAAAAGAAATGGGAAGAAAATTAAAAGAAAAGAATTTCCTCAAATAGAAAATTCTTATCCCACTAGCTTTTAAATAAGCTAATTGATTCCCAAAAAGAAATTCCAAACTAGAGCATTCGGTCCCCACTTGCGTTCCTACATCCAATTTCCTTATTGATTTTTTCTCATTTGACTCTCACAAAATCAATTGATGTCTCACTTATCAAATTGATTATCTTTCTCATCCAAGAATCCCTCATGCTTCTCAATTCTAAAACCAGAATTAATCCCCGGCTTTAATTGAACGAAAACGGCCCTAAACTGACTTTTTCCCAAAAAGTTTCGGTTGTCAGAAAAATCTTATGAGACTGAGTCGTGGGTCCTAGAATTTATTGTGACATGACAGAATTTTCAATTTCTGAAATCGGACTCGAATTGGCGGTTAATTTCCATTCGGTGCGTTTTTAGCGTGACCTAAACTATCGGGTAGTTTTCAAAACTTTTTAAGACAAATGACCCATGGTCGATTTTTTTCGAATCACTATGAACCCACTCGACTCAATGGCAATTCTCAATTGTCGTGAAAATCTCGAGGATTCAATTACGGACACAAGGTACCAAAACGACGGTGAAATCATATTAGTGTCGGTCGACGAGAATTTTCCAATTTAGTGGAGTCACCCACGATCGGCCACACATCTCAGTCGGATAGACTTATCTCTGATCGCAAATAGATTTTTAACTGTATCGTAATGGTCTCTAAAGATGAGCACGGACGAGAAGCCGATTCCTGGTCGAATTTTCAAGTTTATTACCTTAAAATTTATTAATTGCTTACCCAGACAGTCTAGTTATCTCAAGAGTGATCGGCTCTGAAAATAGCCCTATAAATGCGTCAATGAAATATCCGATTAATTCGGTAGGAAATAGGTTGAAAAATTCATGATGTCACAGGAATAGAGAGCATGAGATAAGTATATTTACTGCACTTGTTTGTCACCTCCCAACTTCATTTAATTTCACATCCAGATGACTCTGGCTCAAAAGGAAAATGATTAAGTACTCTCAGTGAATGTTAGCCTACTCTATATGAGCCGTTAGATCACGTGGATTTTTACATCATGTGAGGCCCACGTGATCTAACGGCTCATGTGGAGCGGACAATCAAACCACATAAGCCAAGAGTACCCAAATAGAAGCTCCCAAAAAAGAGAGCTAATTGCCTGGATTGAGGTCCATGGAACCTTGTGCATTTATGTGTAACTTGCGAGATCAAAGGTTGTGATTATCTCGATTCGTACAAATTGAGTCCAAATAAGTATTTGCCATGTTTGATGTAATTATAATTGTACAATACTGTGGTAAACAGAAAGATGGGCATAAACAAGTTAAAATCAGAATAGGGCAAGATAAGAGATAAAGATGAATCAACTCGAACTCTCAAAGTGAATTAACTAGGATATCAAACTAAAGTAATCATCCGATGCACTCCTAAGATTAGTCAACGCCGAAATTGTTCTGATGAGTTGAACTTATAAATGGGCCGTCTTGGGCACCGTAGAATTCTGTGAGTATCAATAGTATGGCCGAGCTGGCCCATACGAATAGCGTGCGGGCCTCCTCCTGGGCCCACATAATATCAGACTGCATTTTTTTCTTGTTCCCTCTTTATACAAATTAAAGGCTTGAAGATTGAGTATGTCAATGGTCCGTACATGAATTCCATAATTAACAGTTCAGTCTGCTTGTCCGTGACGCGTGGCAACGATCTCTGCATGGTCCACACTAGTGGTATCCGACTGAGCATCTCTATCACCATTCAATTCAACAGCATTTCTAGCAAAATTGCAATTTCAAATACACACCTAGCTGGTTCAACCAATTTCACTATGTTCATTGTGTGCTCCATTGCTGTTGAACTTCAGATTCTGGAGAGAAAAGGAAGAAACTTGTTACCAGGAAGGTTTGTATTTGGACTTCTTTTCGCGTGTTGCTGCGAGTTAAATAGCGCGTAGGAGAAGTTGAAGAGCAACGCGGTTTGGGCTTTGTTTCGAAGGCGTTGGTCTTCCTCTCGGTCTTCCAACACTTTCCTTAGTGTAAACGGCAAATATGTACACGAGAAGTTCATAAATTGACCAAATGAAATTCGAAAGGAAGAGCGCAAGCCAATCACCGTCTATGTGATCTCTACATATGGCAAATGGGTGGGTCGGGTTGAAAATGGGTCGACCCATATTTGACCAATTTAACCCGTTTTGACCCATATTCTTGTAGTGTAAATCAAGTGACTCATACCTGTACCCAACCCATACCCGACCTGACCCGTATTGCTAAAAACCTATTAATATTTTAGGAAAAATCACTTCTAATATATGCTAATTGGATTAAAACTTCAAATTAAATTAAAAATAGTAAATAAAATAATAAAAAAAGTTAAAAAAACCTATAAATTGAAATATTTATAAAAAATTAAACTATGCACATGCTTCTCTTATTTGAAGTGAACAAACCATTGAATAACTAAAAACTGTAACATGAAATTTTTTTTTAAATAAACTTAAAAAAGCTCATTTTTATGATTTTTTATTAAAAAAAAGTATTTTTAAAACATTTTTATGCAATACAAATTTTTTAACAATTTTTATGCAATACAAATTTAATGCAAAATTTTTATAATTATTTTTAAAATATTTTTAAAAATAATCGAATTTTTAATTTCTTTAAATATAATTTTAATTATTTATATTTTTTAAAATATAATTTTTAATTATTTATATATTTTAAAAAATATAATTTTTAATAATTAATTTTTCCTTTTCTCTTTTCTCTTTTCTTTTTCTTCTTCTTGGTCGGCCGCCGGCCACGACGATGGCTGGCGACCGGCCACAGGCGAGATCGAGCTCGCCGGCGTCGAGCGAGGCTCAATCTCGTCGATTCGGCGAGGCCGAGTCCCGCCCGATGTCGGTGAGCTCAAGCCTCGCCAGTCGTCAGCAAGGCCGAGCCTCGCCGGATTTGGCGAGACTCGAGCTTGCCGGCGTCGGGCAGGGTTCGATCTCGCCGGTGGGGCCTTGAGTCTAGCCAGATCCGGCGAGGCTCGGCCTCGCCAGATCGGCAAGATCGAGCCCCACTCGACACCGGCGAACTCGAGTCTCGCCAGATTCGGTGAGGCTTGGCCTCGCCAATCGCCGATCTGGCGAGGCCAAGGCCCCGCCTGATGCCGGCGAGCTTGAGCCTCGCCAGATCTCGGCGAGACTCGAGCCTCGCCTAGCTTGTTGCCGGCCGGCGGCCGGCTAAGGAAGGAAGAAAAAGAAAAAAAAAAAGAAAAAAGAAAAGAAAAGAAATTGAAATATGAAAAATAATTATAATTTCGGTTTTTTTATAAAAAATATTTTTATATTGTTAAAAAAGGCCATGGGTTTAAACTTAAAGTGGGTTTCTTAATAACCCATTTAGATCCATATTTAACTTTCATTTGATTCAAGTATGACCCACATTTAATTTTCACTTGACTCATTTATGACCCATATTTAACTTTCACTTGATTCATATATGACCCATTTAACTAAAAATGGGTCATAATATGGGTTTATGACCCATTTTGCTAGCTCTAGTGATCTCTCTCTTTACGATTGAGGGGTCTTTGTCTTCCTTGGTGCCAAGCCAATCAGACCAAATGAAGTCTTTTTCATCTTTTGACATGTCCTTTAATTCAGTTTTTACAATTCAGTTCTTCAACTGCTCCAGTTCCTTTACGATCAAAAGACAGAGCTAAGCGTAGTGTCAAACCATGGGACACGGCAAGGGGAAAAGGAGGAAATAAGAAAGAAGAGCGGAGGCAAAAGCCACCTTGTACTCTCTGCAGCTGTAAACTCTACCGTTACTTTTAGTCCTCATCCCCATACGCATCGCCATTTACACTTGCTCTGGCCACTACACTTACACACACTCGCGAAGGAATACGCCCCCAACAACACACGCTGTCTCTCTATCTCGCGGCGATTCAGCGTGATTAAATCAGAGTGATTGCCAAATCGAAACCAATATTGATCTGATTAAGAGACACAAATTTGAGTTCGCTGACACCATGGCTGTCAATGGTGACGCCGATTATCCTAAGAGAAAGTTATGGTTGTTCTTAAATATTTTTTAATAATTTTCTTATTTAATTTAGATCTATTTCACTCCGTGCTTCAGATTTCTTATCCGCCATTTTATCCCGACATGTTTTTGTTTATCTGGTCTGGAGGGCATTCCCAAGCATCGAATGAGACAATAAATTATCTATGCAGACTCAAATTAAGGTTACCAACCGGTATTTTTTTCCCCATATTTATTGCATCATTTCTCGCTGTACGTGTGCATACTCCCCGCCTTCTCTCTCCATAAATGTTAAGTAGTCCCGCGCCATTCAGCGATTGCCACGTGGCACGCGTGGGTCCCATAGACGGAGCCTCTCTTCCTCTTTCGTTCTGTCCGCTGTTTATCTTTCCCAACAAATCCTCTAGTTTCATCCCTATTCTGTCTTTCCACGGTTCATGGATAACCCGCATGGTCACCGGAGGGCTTCACCCCCCGAATGGGCCCTAGGTGACCCGCCGTCGGTAGTGGCGGCCCCCCTCTCCAGTCATACGGTGACTTACATCATCGCTGTCAACTTCTCGCTAAATGTTAAAATTTACATATATCCGCATCTATATATTATGTACATATTCTCCTCCAATCCCAAATAAAAGAAAAAGAAATAATAATAAGGAAAGAAGAAGACGAAGAAAGCTGAGGCCGAGAAATGTAAAAGATAAGTTGAAATGCATCTACTTCGCTTTTGTTTTCCTCATAGTCTTCATCATCATCTTGATCGATGCCTTTCTAGATATTTATCACAAGTAACTTAGAACTGAAAGTGCCATGCTACTATTAGTTGAACACCACTTGCTGCTATGACGAGGCTTGAGCTTGCTTATGGCCGGTCGTCGGTTGCTGCCGTGACTAACTACCAACTAAGAAAGAAGCCAAAAAAAAAAAAAAAAGTAAAAGTGTTTGGTGAAAGAAAATACTTGGTCGAGAGGTGAAAGAAAGAGGATGGTAAATATTTTCCGCTTTCTGGAAAGTAGATAACATTTTTTCCATTTTTGAAAGTATTTTTTCTATTTGTAGAAAATATTTTCTTTAGCTAGTTTTTGTGAATCAAATGCGAGAAAATTTGAAAATTTTGTTTTTTGTGAAACAAACGGAGCTTTAGATAGAAGGGTTGTTTTCCGACCTCCACAGTGAAAATAAGTACGTGATATGAAGTTACAATTGATGGAAAGGGCATATGGGACCCATTTTAAAAAGTTCGAAGACTAAACTTAAAAACAAAATTAAAGAACGTTGTTGACCAATAAAAACCAGCTCGAGGACCTCATAAAAATCATTACTCCTAGTGTAAAATGCACAATTCCTTGCACCTAATGGTGTCATATCCCCCAGTAATATGAAATTGAGAAAATAACAAGAAGTGGAAAGCACATCATTATTTGCTCTCTATCAATGTTGTCCTGAAAATATCTAATAATGATTTTCCAATTTAGTTCAAAAGAACGCCGTTTTATAAAATTGAAACGACAGTGAGTGGTTGGCTCGGACGATTTGGCTATGTGCATGACGTCCTCCGTTGCCGTTGAACTTCAATTTGGGAGAGAGAAAAAGAAATTTCCAGGAAGATTTCTAAGTTAACATCTTTTCTGTGGTCGGTGAGAGTTAAATAGAGCTTAGAAGAAGTTGAAGAATAGCATGGTGTGGGCCTGTTTCGGAGGCGTTGATCTTCGTCCCGGTCTTCCTAGAGCAAACGATAAAAAAATGTCCGACCGATCTTTCATAGGAAAGTCTATAAACGACCAATAATGGAGAAAGCACAAGTCATCTTTTTCTTCATGATCTGTAGGTCTTCGTCTTCCCCGGTGCCAAGCCAATCACTCGAAATAATTCTAGCAAAACATTTTGGATTATTGTAAAGTAGAAGGACTTTGAACATTTTTTCATCGTTCGATGTGTTGTTGATTTTATTTTTAATCGTTCGATATGGTCTTCGTCTTCCCCTATCACTACCCATGGCCCCTCTTCTTGTTGTGGCTGAACACCACAACCACCACTAAATTAGACCCCACAATTTCTGACTTGGCAACGACTCCTCTCCATTTCTTGGTCAGATTTGAGGCCGTGGCAATCTTGGATTGAATGTTGAGGCAGTCGAGATATCTTAGACGTTGTGATGGCCTCAAATTTGAGGTCAAGAGAGAAAGTGCAACCTGGGGAGGGGGGATGTATTACGAGGCTCACACATGTTGCGATGGTCGTGATTTCTGTGTCGGTGAAATAATCTCGGTAATGCACGACAATGAGGTCATGGATAGAGATGACAACAGACGAGGAAAAATGAAGGAGAAAGAAGAAAGGGCTAAAAGAGTAAAACAGAAAAGAAAAAAATAACGAGAAAACTTTTACTGACTTGAATTGATGGACATGAGGTGCCAAGTCATGTCATTTTCCTGTCCGGTGATTACTCACGCAGCAATCCACGTCGAATAAAGCCACATGATATAGAGTTAATATGAACAGAATGTCTACATCGCACCCATTTTAAAAAGTTCAAAGTTCTAAAAGATCCTTGCAAACAAAGAAATTCTTTTTCCAGTGAATCCATAACAGCCTGGATCTCTGATGATGAGGGGCGCAACACCTCCTATCATCACACGCTTAACTCTGGTTAGGCAGAAAAAAAACGAACCACTTCTATGAAAGATCAAAATAATGACCATCTCTACTCCCGCTAGGACATCGAAACTCACGTAAATTGTCATTTCTCTTGCTTATTTAATGCGAAAACAGTCTTCAATGATCTCCTCCCTTTTCTAGATACCCAATGGGACAGATTAATCTCTCCCGAATCAGCAGAGCTCTTAGCTCAGCCCATCCTTAATTCTAAAACCAAAAATGTTGTTTGGGGTCTTAAGACTGTTCGATCATGATGGTCGTTGGGTCATGTCAGACCTATGTGATCTAGCAACTCATGTGGAGTGAATTCATTATGAAAGCTAGTATAAGCACCTAGAGGGGGGTGAATATGTGTAAAAACAAATTTCTGAGATAAGTGTGCAGTACTAATCAATAATAGATTATGAAAAGGAAATTTCTCTCTTTTCAAATGAACAAGTTACGATCAAAGTAAAAGAGTGTAGGGAAGAGAATATGAACACAGAGTTTATAGTGGTTCGGCTTAATCCAAGCCTACGTCCACTCTTCCGCACTGACAGCCCACCGGCTGGATTTCACTATGAACAAAAGAGTTGTTACAGAAAAGCTCTTCCTTGATTCCACAGTGTAGAAACTCTACTACACTTCCTCAAGGTCTCTCAAAGATATAGACTCTCTTTTGCGTACAAGATTTCGCTCAACAGTTTAATTGACTAAGAACAAGGAGCTTCAGACTTTAGAATTCTTCTATCGCGCACACACTCAAACAACTGGAACGTCTTCCTTATATACTCCTTTATGCCATCATACCCGTTGGCACTTACCAAAGGAATTCTTCCAATCTACCCGTGGACAGAATCAATTAGGAAGATCTTCGAGCTATTTAAGGAACATGATGATAGCCCATCAATCCTACTCGCCCATACAATCAGGATCTAGGTTTCCATAAGTAAAACCTTCCAAGTATACTTCGTCAATCAACGAATCCAAAATCCCTGAATCAATCTTGATTTGAATAAAGGATTTCGACATGCTATATCCAGCTAATAGATCTTCTCCAATCGATAAAGTCAAATCCTTAACGAAACATCCAGTTCTGGATAAGCCTTCTTCGACGGTCTAGAGACTGTCAATGAGGATAGACTTTGAGTCTTGAGTCTGGCAGTCCGGAGGTCTTCAGACTTTGATGGAAGAGTTTGCAAGTCTTCAGATTAGACTGATGGAAACGTTTTGTTAGCTTCAAAACACTTAAGGAAGTTTTCTCCAACAATCTCCCCCTTTTTGATGGTGACAAAACTTTCCTGTAGATTTGGATAACTTTGACCTGCAAAACATTACTTAGGCAAATATGGATATCTCACAAAGATAAGAGGCTTAGTAATAACACTAGAATTTGCATCCACAGAAGGTAGGTTAGTCTTGTAAACGAACAAAGCCATGAGATATCAATAGTACTTAAGATAAACAAATGTTCAAACAGTCAAATCCAAATCCAGTCCAAATCCAAACAACCAAACACAAAAGTCAACATAATCGACACAAAAGTTCAAAAGGTTTCAAAGTTCAGAGTTCAAATCAAATCTGCACCACATCTCTCCCCCTTTTTGTCATCATTAAAAAGGTAGAGATGAAAAGAGAATGGAATTAAGATTGCTTGGGAACACGAACAAGCTAGAAATCTCCCATTGACTGGACAATCCTTTCCAGCTTTTTCAAATCCTCCTTTAGTTGCGCCACATCTTCACCCTTGGCATTTGTTTGAACTTGAAGAGCAAAGGCATGAATTTGATCATGCAAAGAAACTGAAGAGGTTTGACCTGCATTTTGCAAGTTATGTACTTCGCATCCCAGAGCATATATTTGACCCCGCATCTCCAAGAGAACATCAAGTATTCTGCGAAAGTTTGCTGAATTATCAGTCTGAGTACTGGCTTCTGCACGATCAGACGGAGTATAGGCAGATGATGGCAAATCAGCATGGTCACACAGATTGGGCGATGAAACATCATGTTCCTCCTCAGGAAATTGAGAGGCATAGATGTCCTCTGGATCTGCTGGAGAACGACTTATTCCTTCACTGGTTGCAGGGAATGAGGACGTTCCTCTTTTCTCAGGATCTCCCCCTGTTTCCATGCCTTCAGTTGGAGAAAAGTGTTCCTCATGCTCTGCTTCCTCTTGATTTCCTCTCTCCTCTTCTTCTTCTTCCTGAATTATTTCCTCCTCTTCATCTCTCTCCTCTGCTTCCAAATTTTCTCTTTCACCAGTTCTCTGTTCTGTCTCATCAGTGTCTTTTTCCTGTCGCTCCGTTGATTCTGGAACAGAACGACTCAAGTTCTTCAATGCCATTGCAGAAATGGTGATATCATCCTCATCCTCTTCATCCTCAATGATGAGAGCTCTTCTTTTCTTAGATGGAGCAACCATGGGCTCCTTCCCTTTCCTTTTTGCAGCCGAAGAGAATTGATGAGTCTTGACAGGGCTTTTCTCCTTGAATTGCTCCAACGCCTTGTTGAGTTCCTTCAGACGCATTTTAGAGACCATTTTCAGTCCCACCACCATTTGATCGCACGTTCGAACACAAAAAATCCGGGGAGGCTGAACGTTCAAATGTCTGAATAACTTGGTCACAAGAGCTGATACGGAAGTTAACCCTTGTCCTTCACCACTGCTCTGTACATGTGGAACATAATAGTGTGTGGAAGAGATAACTTTTTACCAGCATTGATGGCATACATCAACTTAGCCTTCGAGTTTGAAACGTCGGTCTTTGAAGTTGATTTTGGTCTGAGACAGTTAATCACAATCTTGTGAAGCAAAATGTTGGACGCATTCATTCTCAAATAGGAAATCTTTTCTTCCGTCCTTCTATCCTTAACAAGCTCCAACGTTGCACGAGCAATAGACACACTAATAGGTTGAAATCTCCCTCTTTCAACCCCAATCACATCAGCCAATGTATTCATGTCAATCACATAGTCCTGATCTCGAACATTAAAAGAGAACCTATTCGCATTCAAGAAACTGAGATTCGAATAGAAATAAGCAGTAAGTTCAGCATAAGCTTCTGTAGTTTCAGAACAAAACTGTTCAAGTTGAAGAAGACTGAATTTTTCCCGCAGATTGACATTCACAGAGTCAAGAAAATCATAGTCCACACTTCTAGGGTTTATCACCCCACGCTTCAGCAACTTAGAGTACAATTGCTTGTGGTCATCCGATCGAAACAAATCCGTCCTTTTGTTTCGGATTTTTGCTGCAATACCCATTCTAGGTTTAAACTGACTGTACATCCTATCATCGTCATTCCCATCTGGTTGACTCAGCCCTCCAACACATGGATCGGTTGGGATATTTGCCAATGCCTCTTCCGCCGAACCGGCAGGGGCAATTCCCAATCGTTCCACTGTGCGTAAAAAGTAAGTTTCATTTCTATACCCTTTGTCTTTCAGAAATTCATCAATGTAGTTCAACGGAGTATCACTCCTCTTCAAAGCACGATAAAGCTTGTAGGTAAATCGGGCTTAAGAGATCTTACAGGTTCTGCGTCTTTGATGATTTCTTCCTCTTCTTGATGTGCAACATTTCGAGGTCTAGATGGAGGAGATGGACGCTGTTGAGAATGTTGTGGGCTCTGCTGCTGTCTAGGAGATTCTTCTTCCTCGGTGAGATCAAAGTGCGTAGGCCCCTCATGCATTTGCTGTGGTCCCCTATTCGCGATCCTTGAAGACTTTCTTTGGGACGACATCTTTCACAGTCTTTGAGAGATTCCAAGCTTGTTTTCCAAGAAAGATGACAACTTTTCGAGGATTAAACAAGAGAAGAAGACAGAAGTGGAAGATCGATGCTCTCTTAGGGTTTTTGTGAGTAAAACGAAGAGGAACCGACAGTATATAAGGCGGTCGAAGCGAGGCATAAGGAATGTCGTAAAAAGGAAATATAAAGATGCCTTTTAAAAAATAACTGCCTTTTCAAAAATTAGATAACTGTCATTTTTAAAAATAACTTCTTTTTCGAAAGGAAAGATTGAAATAATCACGGAAATTGAAAATAGCAACAATCAATTCCGGATAGATGATCGTACCTTTTCAAGATTTGATCTGAGAGATAATAAATTAACATAACTTACAGTTATGAATCTTGATCATCTGAGTCTCAGAGTCTTTAGACTTTTAGTCCTGGGTCTGAACTTCCTTAGACTTTAAGATATTGAGTCTGGAACGAATAACTTCAAATTGATTTTTCTCCAAAGGCTTTGTAAATATATTCGCCAGTTGATTCTTTGAGTCAATAAACTGAATAGTAACTTCTCCATTTTGAACATGATCTCTAATGAAGTGATGTCGAATCTCTATATGTTTTGCTCTTAAGTGAAGAATCGGATTCTTGGTGAGATTGATTGCGTTGGTGTTGTCACATTTGATTGCAGTGCATGAGTCTTCAATTCCAAAGTCTCTTAGCTGTTGTTTTATCCACAGAATTTGTGAACAACAACTTCCAAGAGCTACATACTCTGCTTCTGCTGTAGAAAGAGCTACTGTACTTTGCTTCCTTGAAAACCAAGACACTGTCCTGCTTCCAAGCAGTTGACAGGTGCCCGATATGCTCTTTCTATCAACTCTGCATCCGGCTAGGTCTGCGTTTGAGTATCCAAGAAGAGTAAAGTCTCCTTCTTTAGGATACCGGAGACCTATTTTTGAAGTTGAGGCAATGTATTTGATAATACGCTTTGCAGCACTTAGATGAGATTCTTTAGGGTCTGATTGAAATCTGGCACAAATGCAAACACTAAACAAAATGTCAGGTCTAGAAGCAGTAAGATAAAGAAGTGAGCCAATGATACTCCTGTATAACTTCTGGTCAACTTTCTTTCCTCCTTCATCTTTGTCCATCTTCAAGGAACTCGACATTGGTATATCAGTCTTTTTGCAATTCTCCAGCCCAAACTTTTTGACAAGTTCGTTGGCATATTTTTCTTGATGAATAAAAGTTCCTTCCTTCAGTTGTTTCACTTGAAGCCCGAGAAAGAAGGTTAGTTCACCCATCATGCTCATTTCAAATTCATCCTGCATAGACTTAGAGAATTTCTTGCACAGACTTTCATTAGAAGATCCAAAAAATAATATCATCAACATAAATTTGAACAAGTAGAAAGCTTTTGCTTTATCTTTTGATAAACAATGTAGTATCTACTTTACCTTTGACAAAGCCATTTTGAATTAAAAACTTACTTAGTCTGTCGTACCAAGCTCGAGGTACTTGCTTTAAACCATATAAAGCCTTTTTTAGTCTGAATACAGAGTCTGGTTTTCTTGGGTTCTCAAAACCGGGTGGTTGTTCCACATAGACTTCCTCTTGGATAAATCCATTTAGGAAAGCACTTTTGACGTCCATTTGGAATAACCTGAAATTCTTATGACAAGCAAAAGCAAGTAATAATCTAATTGCTTTTAACCTTGCTACTGGCGCGTAAGTCTCATCATAGTCTATCCCTTCTTCTTGCGTATATCCCTTGGCTACGAGTCTTGCTTTGTTTCTTACGACCTTACCTTTTTCGTTCATCTTGTTCCTAAAAACCCATTTAGCTCCAATGATAGATTTACCTTTCGGTTTAGGAGTCAATTCCCAAACATCATTAATGCTGAATTGCCTGAGTTCTTCTTGCATAGCTTCAATTCAGCTTTCATCAGTTAAAGCTTCTTCTATGCTCTTGGGTTCTATTTTAGAAATAAGAGCCACAGCACTAGACTCTTCACGCCTTTTGGATCTTGTGCGAATTCCTTCATAAATATCGCCAATAATGAGATCTTTGGGATGACTGGATTTATGCTTCCAGTTGCTGTTTGATTTATCAGACTGTTGATCTTTTTCTTCATTTGAATCTTCGACGATCATTTGTTGCTGGTCTTCTGAAGTCTGAGCTGCTTCTGGAGATTTAGACTTTGTAGAGTCTAGAGCAGGTTCAGAATCTTCAAGTTGAGTCTAAATCGATTCAATTTGCATAGAGTCTTGAAATTTGACATTCATTGATTCCTCCACAGATTGAGTCTTTTTGTTGTATACTCTGTACGCTTTGCTTGTGATAGAATATCCAAGGAAAATACCTTCATATGATTTTTCTTCAAACTTACCAACTCGATCATTTGCATTTTTCAATATAAAACATTTACATTCAAACACATGAAAATATGAAACAATGGGCTTCTTTCCTTTGAATAACTCGTAGGGAGTTTTCTCCAGAATTGGCCTTAGAAAGACTCTATTAATAATATAACAAGCTATAGAAACAGCTTCAGCCCAAAAACGTGAAGATATGTTACTTTCAATTAAAAGAGTTCTAGCCATTTCCTGAAGCGACCTATTCTTTCTTTCCACGACTCCATTTTGCTCTGGAGTGTATGGAGAGGAGAACACATGCTGAAAACCAGATTCATCACAGAATTTTGTAAAGTCTTGATTTTCAAATTCACTTCCATGGTCTGTCCGTATACTTGAAATAACAAATCCTTTCTCATTTTGGACCTTTTTGGCAAACTTTTCGAAATAAGAAAAAGTTTCAGACTTACCTGCCAGGAAATATACCCAAGTGAATCGTGAATAATCATCCACAATTACTAAACAGTATTTCTTACCTCCAATGCTCTGAGTTCTGGTTGGTCCAAAGAGATCCATATGCAGAAGCTGCAGTACACGATTAGTGGAAACTTGATTTATTGGTTTGAATGAATTTCTTACCTGTTTTCCCAACACGCATGGTGTGCATAGATCAGACTTTTGGTATGATAGATTGGGTAGACCACGAACAAGCTTCTTTGCTGAAATTTTGACTATTTGCTTCATGTTGATGTGCCACAAGTTTGCTTCTTCTTGAATTGAGATTAGACATTGGGTTTCATCTGGTTTGACATCCAAGAGGTAGATATTTCCATGTCTTCGTCCCATGAAAGATTGAGAGGAGTCTTTACTGGTTCCTGAACAAATTCCCTCTTGAAAATTGATTTTGAAACCGGTGTCGCACAGCTGACTGATACTTAGCAAATTGTAGTTGAGTCCTTCCACTAAGGAAACATTACTGATCGTGAGACTTCCAATCTTTACAGTTCCGTATCCTACAATTCTTCCTTTATTATTTCCTCCAAATGAAACTTTTCCACCATTAACTTGAACAAGCTTTAAGAAGCAATTTGAATCTCCTGTCATATGCCTTGAGCATCCACTATCCAGGTACCATTTAATCTTTTTCTTGATAGTGACCTGCATTTAGAAAAGAGATTCAAGCTTTCTTTGGTACCCATACTTTCTTGGGTCCATTGGTGTTAGTACAATATACGGTCTTTGCCCATACCTTCTTAATAGGTTTCCAAACCATAGGACATTCTTTCTCAAAATGATCTGAGCTATTGCACTTAGAACATCTAAGAGCACTGCGACCTACTAGTTTTACAAAAACTTTTTGGAAATGATTTTTGTAAGCATCTCTTGTAGGTCTTTGCTTAATTCTTTCCTTTACTTTAGGAAAATCAATTAGAGGAATGGTTTCAGCAGTCATTCCTAAACCTGATTTGTTGAAGTAAGGTCTTTACGCTGAAAGAATTTTTTCAAGTTTCTCAGATCCTATAGAAATTTTTTTAGAAATATTTGAGATATCATTTTTCAAGAATGCATTTTCTTTTGAAAGATTGTCTTCATTTTCTTTCAAAGTAGTAACACTTTTGTCTAAACTTTTGACATTTTCTTTCCAAACATTTTCCTGTTGTTTTAGTGCAGAATTTTCTCTTTTAAGTTCGGAAATCCTTTTAAGAGAAGTTTTGAGACTAAGACACAATTCATCAATGTATCTAGAAACTTTATTAGGGATTTTCAAATTACTTACCTTGATTTCACTGTCTGAATCTGAGTCTGTTTCGGAGTCTGAATCTGAGTCTGATTGTGCCATGAGACAAATATTGGCATAATCATCATCACTTTCTTCATATTCTGTATCACTCCAAGTTTCTGCTTTGAGTGTCTTTCGATATTTCTCAGCTTTTCCTTTCTTTTTCCTCAGAAGGGGACAGTTGGGTCTGATATGTCCATTTTTCTTACATTCAAAACAGACTACATCTCTATTGGATTCATCATCCTCAACAGACTTACTCTGTTGCTTTTGAAAGCTTTGTGTATTTGGATTGAATCTTCTTCCTTTTCTGTTTAGCTTTCTGAATCTTCTTATCATGAGAGCAAGCTCTTCATCATCCATATCGTCTTCAGAATCTGTGAAATCATAATCATCATTAGATTTTAATGCAATGGATTTCTTACCTTTAGGATCTTCATCTTCGTTGATTTGCTCCACTTCATAAGACTGAAGAGTCCCAACCAATTCATCGACAGAAAGTGGCATAATTCTTTGTGTCTCCCATATTGAGGTTTTTATGTGATTCCAATCCTTGGAGAGTCCACGTAGTAGCTTGTTTACTTTCATGGGATCAGAAATTGGTTGACCTTGATTTTCAAGACCATTCACGATTTTTGTAAAACGACTAAACATGTCAGTGATAGATTCTCCTGATTTCATTTTGAATGCTTCGTATTGACCGAGCAGAATGTTGATTCTGGTTTCTTTCACTCGATCAGTTCCTTCATAGGTGATGTGTAATCTATCCCAGACTTCTTTAGTTGTAGCACAAGAAGATATTCTGTTATATTCAGTAGGTGATAATGCACAATATAAAGAATAAATTGCTTTTGCATCAAGAGCTTGTCTCTTGGTTATCTCTTCTTGAGTCATTTCGCTAGACTCAACAGCTTCTTTTCCTCTTTCTAAGACAGGTGCAACTTTAGGAATGATTCCTTTGTCTACCACATCCCATTCCAGAGGATCCTTTGATCTTAAGAATGCCTTCATCTTGTTTTTCCATATGTTGTATTCCTTCCCATCAAAATAAGGCGGTTTGGTATTGCTTTGCCCTTCAACCAGTCCTGGAGCCAACATACTAGCCATGGATCTTTAACTCTGAAGTAAAACACTTCAATTTAAGTGAGTACACAGGCTTTGATACCAATTGTGAAAGCTAGTATAAATACCTAGAGGGGGGTGAATAGGTGTAAAAACAAATTTCTGAGATAAGTGTGCAGTACTAATCAATAATAGATTATGAAAAGGAAATTTCTCTCTTTTCAAATGAACAAGTTACGATCAAAGTAAAAGAGTGTAGGGAAGAGAATATGAACACAGAGTTTATAGTGGTTCGGCTTAATCCAAGCCTACGTCCACTCTTCCGCACTGACAGCCCACCGGCTGGATTTCACTATGAACAAAAGAGTTGTTACAGAAAAGCTCTTCCTTGATTCCACAGTGTAGAAACTCTACTACACTTCCTCAAGGTCTCTCAAAGATATAGACTCTCTTTTGCGTACAAGATTTCGCTCAACAGTTTAATTGACTAAGAACAAGGAGCTTCAGACTTTAGAATTCTTCTATCGCGCACACACTCAAACAACTGGAACGTCTTCCTTATATACTCCTTTATGCCATCATACCCGTTGGCACTTACCAAAGGAATTCTTCCAATCTACCCGTTGGACAGAATCAATTAGGAAGATCTTCGAGCTATTTAAGGAACATGACGATAGCCCATCAATCCTGCTCGCCCATACAATCAGGATCTAGGTTTCCATAAGTAGAACCTTCCAAGTATACTTCGTCAATCAACAAATCCAAAATCCCTGAATCAATCTTGATTTGAATAAAGGATTCCGACATGCTATATCCAGCCAAGAGATCTTCTCCAGTTGATAAAGTCAAATCCTTAACGAAACATCCAGTTCTGGATAAGCCTTCTTCGACGGTCTAGAGACTGTCAATGATGATAGACTTTGAGTCTTCAGTCTGGCAGTCCGGAGGTCTTCAGACTTTGATGGAAAAGTCTGCAAGTCTTCAGACTAGACTGATGGAAACGTTTTGTCAGCTTCAAAACACTCAAGGAAGTTTTCTCCAACACTCATGACTATGTAAACCGTAAATACCCAATAAAAGCTCACTCAAGGGAGAGCTCTTGACCAAGATCCATGGTTTGAGTGTAATCACAATCCTCGAATCTTGTTGACCCATGTGTGACTAACAGGATCAAGGGCTGTAATTACCTTCATATATGAAATATAGAGCCCAAACAAGTATTTGCCCCGTTCAACTTAATTATAATTGTAGAGTAAAATGGTAAGTAGAAAGATGTGCATAAATAAATACACGTTAACAGACTCAAACTCGAATTGTCAAAATGAAATAAATATGATAGCAAACTGGACTAATTTGAACCCAACTCAGTCTTCTAATGGGGCCGTTTGGGCACAGTAGAACTCCGTGCAAAGCTATAGAAGGTTCATTATTCCGACTTTCGACGAATTAAAGGCACCGAAGAGGAAAAAGACAATACGCAACACTCCTGTCGATAAACTTGTAATTGAAAGGAAAATGAGATTATGAAAGATTGAGCCTGTCTTCGGTTCATACCCAAATAATTTTCTCGACAATCCACTCCGTCTGTCCATGACCCACGATGACAATCTCAGCACGGTCTATGCTGATGGGAACCGATCGACCATCTCTATCATGATTCAATTCAACATCATTGCTAACAGGATCACAAGTGTTGAAATGAGAGAGAGAAAGAGAGAGAGAGAGAGAGAGAGAGAGAGAGAGAGAGAGAGAGAGAGAGAGAGAGAGAGAGAGAGAGAGAGAGAGAAGGGGAGAGGGTTGATTGTGATATTGTGATAGAGCTAGTATAAACACCTAGAGAGGGTGAATAGGTGTAAAAACAGATTTTTCTAAAGATGCAGTAAAAATATTTTTCTTTTAAACTGAGTCTGTTAAAAAATAGACTTTGAATAAAGATTCAGACTCAAATAAGATATTTTAAAATATAGCGAAACTAAGAAAAATATCACAGCAAATAAATTAAAGGAGTTCAGGGAAGAGAAAATGAACACAAGATAGACTTTGATAGAATTCCACAGACTGTCTAGTATTCCTCAGAATGAGAATGAGAATAAAAATAGAAAAGTTTTATCAACTTCAAAATCTAATAGGAGTTTTCTCAATACGCGGACCCCTAGAGTGTCATAACTTGGCAGAAAGGGATACTTAAGTGCCATAACTTACGAAAGGTACACTTAAGTGCCACATTTTAAGAAAAGTGAGACACCTAAGTGCCATCTCTAGCGAAGTTGGCCGGAAATCATACGTGGCATTAAAATATTAATATTTCTCGCCGATGTGTCTCGTTGGAGAGCTGAGTCAGCTTGCATTCGGCCAAAACGAAGTTCGTTGGCTTCGCTGGGGTCTTCGAGCTGAAGATCGGCCACACTTGGAGAATGGCGTGAGTCGCTCGGTGGACTTGCGGCTCGGACGATGCTGCTGCTTCGCTGGTGAGATGCTTGGACGAAGGAGGAAATCGTGGCTCGGTGGGATCGGTGGACAGATGGACGGCAGTTGACGTTGGCTTCGAGCGACTAGCATTGAAGGTCCGATGTCCACAAATCGGCAAGGTCAGCGTTGGAGCTTCACTCGGATGGTGGTTGACTTGATTCGGTGGCAGCCGAATCTTGGTGGAGAGAATTAAAACAATGGAGCTGCACGTGGTCTCCGAAGCTGAAGGTGGACTGGGGATTTCGGTGGAGAAGCACGAGCTTCTGCGAACGTTTGCTGTTGACCAGGCGTGGGACGATGGTTGATGATGATGATGTGGGCTTCGATCGTGGGGAAATGAACGGAGGGAGAGGATGAGGGTTGCTTCAGTTTAAAAAGAAAAATGGAGTTGCAGGGGAAATGGAATGAAAGCAGGGCAGAGGGGAATTGAGAGGAAATGGGCGCACGAAGAAGATGGGCAGAATAAGAGGATCGGCAGAAGAAATGGAAGAAAAGTCTACAAGAAATATCTAGGATCATCATTAGGTGACCAAGAAGTCTTTCAAGCTTATCCTCATGTCTCCTAATACTTTCCCCAACATTTAAATACCTCAAATACTTCAAATTGACACCAAAATTCCAGCTCTAGGCCTAAATCCGAATTTCACCACTTTTTTTTTTTTTGGTGCTGGAGGAATCGCCTTAGCCGGTAGCCGAAGCGTAAACCCCCAGGTGCCTTAAGCGGGAGGACCCACCACCCCCGGTAGCACACTTAAGACGCCAAGTAACTCTGCCAGCCCCCTTGCATTGCAAGGGCTTCGAACCTCTCCCCTCCCTCGCAGAGGATCACTGAAGCCTACCCAGCGGAGCCACCACGGCCGATGGTCGAATTTCACCACTTTTGATCTTCAATTTCTTCAACAAAATCCCAAAATTGAAGTCCAATTTCAATGAAGAAAAATCTCGAACAATTTTCTATAAATCCCCGACCCTCAAAGGCTTAGCTTGAAAGTCCAAACTCGCTTAAATTCGGCCCATACAAATTTCCGTAACTTTTCCACGACGTCTGAATCAATTTTCCGTAAAAATATTAGAATTTCTGAAAATTCTTCGGAGAATGAGTCAACGTTCCTAAAATAGGTCGTGATATGACAGAATCTTCAATTTTTGAAATCGGACTCGAATTCATGGTTAATTTCTATTTGACGCTTTTTTAGCGTAACCTAGGCTATCGGGTAACTTTCAGAAAATTTTAGTGCAAATGACCTGTGGTCAATTTTCTTCGAGCCACTATGAACCCACTCGACTCATTGGCAACTCTCGGTTGTCGTGAAAATCTCGATGATTCAAATACAGACACAGGGTACCAAAACAATAAGAAAATCAGTCTAGTGTCGGTCGACGATAATTTTCCAATTTAGTGGTGTCACCCACGATTGGCCACACATCTCTGTCGAACCAGCCTATCTCTGATCTAAAATCGATTTTATACTGTGCCGCAATGACCTCTAAAGATAGACACGGTCGGGAAGCCGATTCCTAGTCGAATTCTCAAGTCTATTTGCCTTAAAATCCTTATTAGTTTCCCCAGGTAGCCTAGTTATCTCAAGAGTGATCAACTTTGAGAACAGCCCTATAGGCGCGTCAATGAAATGCCCGATTTATTCCGTAGAAAACAGAGTTGAAAATCTGGGATGTCACAACTCTTCCCCTCTTATAAAAATTTCGTCCTCGAAATTTAAACCTTTACCAATCCTGACAAAAGGTGGGGGTACCGTCGTCTCATCGAGTCTCACTTTCCCTAGTTGCTCCTTCAGTCCCATGGTGTTGTTCGACCACTTTAACCAAGGGGACTTTCTTGGTTCACAAAATCCAATCTTTCTGATGGCTCTAAGCGGTCTATAATCTGATTACGATCATGACAACTGCAATCACTGACTGCTGAACTAACTCTGGGCCTGTGATCTTTCTTTCTCTGATCTCATCTCAACAAACTGAAGTTCTGTACACTCTGCTCTGTTCTGCCTCAAAAGAACTATCTGACTGTCCTGCTGAAACTAGAAACCTCGGTTCTAGATCTAATATAAGTTCGTCACTGATACTCCATGCAAACGAACTGTCTGACACACATATGCGTCTGCATGCCCATTCCAATGAAGATCCTTCCATACGGCGATAATGTGGCATCCCAAAATGATTCAAGGCAACTTCTAGATGTATTAAGTCTATGATTAGGTAATGAAATTGCCTTTGGTTTATACTTTAGCCTTTGATTTTCTTTTAAGATCGAGTGTTATATTTTATGTTTATGAGTTCTTAAAATTAGTATTATAGGATAAATTAATAAGAAGAATTTATTCTTGGCTATGCACCTCATAGATTTAATCCCTATAGATTAAATGTTACAAGATTATGGCCATATGAAATTGAAAATTTGGAATCTATAAAAGAAAGAATTAAAAGTGAAGTATTAAAAGTAAAATTGGGGTTTAATTAGGCTTGGGTCTTAGGCCCAAGAGTATGGACCTTTGATGGGCCAAAAGGCCGGCCCATGAAGCCCAAGGAAGAGCTGCCATCGGCCACAAGGGGGAGAGGCCGGCCCAATTCTTCCAAGCCCACTTTGCATAAGTCTTGCCAAGTGGCAAAAAGGAGACTCCATGCATTGGCCATTGTGGGTGGCTTCTAATCATGACTAATGATGGGGTTTAAGGGAAACAAAAGAGAGAGAGTGGCCGGTTGAGGGGCTGTCGCCAAGCCAAGAGAGAGAGAGAGAGGGTTGTGAGAGAAAGAGAGGAACCGAGAGAGAGGAGGAAGGAGCCGCTCGCCCGCCCGTCGTCCGTCCGTCCGCTCGACCGTCGCCGTCCGTGTGCCGTGTTTGCTTGATTTTGGAGGCAAGTTGGGATCTATATTCTACTCTTGCATGTTGTATCTAGCATGTGTGTTTGAATGGTGATAAATCTCGGATGTTTAGGGTGTGAGAAACCGAAGCTTGAGTGTGTTGTTTTTGAAATAGCATTCTGTTTTCGAGTATACCACCTGACCCAGAATGTTGTAGAGGCTTGCATGTGGGTTTTGAGTCGGATTTTAACTTTGACTTCTTCATGAAAGTTGTAGAAAACATTTCATAGTATAACATACTAAAATTTGAGACAAAATGGCTAAGTTTTAAGGGGTGAAACCCTTCGTCTACGAAAATGTTAGATCTGAAGCTGTTTTGTTGACCTCTTGGTGATTTTGTGTGTTGCATGTCACTTTTTACTAAGAATTTCACTTCGACTTCTTCACGAAAGTTGTAGAGAACATCCTGAATATTAACATACTCAAATTTGAAGTAAAACTAACAAGTGTAGCCTAGTGAAACGATTTTCTTTTGAAGACGATAGATCTGGAAGTATTGTACTGGACTCCAGAGACTTCGTGGACTATAAAGTGACTTTCCTTTGAAAATATCACCTTGATTTCTCAATGAAAGTTGTAAAGGATATCTTGAGGATTAACATATCAAAAATTTAGAGAAAACCAACGAGAATAGATAGGTGAAATTGTAGTTTTTCGGAGAGTGTTGAATCTGGAAATTTCGGTATTGAAACAGAAGCTTCAACTGTTTATATTAAATTATCCAGAATGAATTTGACTTTGGTTTCTTCATGAAAAACCTACCTTAGGATCTTGACTATAACATAGTCGAATTTCATGAATTTTTTAAGTTCATTTGCCTATTTAATCAAAAATGTTTCAAAAACTGTGCAAGCTGTATTGATAGAATAGAAATGCTGTGATGCGTGATCTATATCAAATGGTGTGAGGATCTTTTGGTGCAGTGTCCTTGATGAAATATCTGCCATTATGTCTTGACTATCACGTGTCCAAATTTCATAAATTTTTAGAGACAATTTGGGTATTTAATGGAATTATTTTCTAAAAACTGTGCAAGCTGGAGTGTGTGAATTTCGAATGCTGAGTTTATGATTGTTTCTATTTTGAATGAGCCCTATTAGTTATATTGATTGAAGTGATTGAATCTTGCTGAGCATGTGATGAAAATTGGCATTGTATATAGAATCAAATGCTGAATTTGACTTTGTTGTCATGCATCATGTGCCATGTTGATTGTGAGCCATATATTGGCAATTATGAATTGTGATGAATGAGGAAACTATTGGAGGCGAGTTGATAATGCCCTGGGAGTGTTAGGATGCCCGGAATGGTTGGGTGCCGGATGCCTGGTTGTATTGAGATACATGCCCGGATGTCCTCGGGAGTTTCGAGATGCCCGGAATGGTTGGGTGCCAGAAGCCTCGGAGGTTTGTGCCTGGGGAATGCCTCGTGATGCTAGTTGGGATACGAGATGCCTGGAATGTGGGGGTGCCGGATGCCCGGTGGTGAGTGCCGGAGGTTTTCTCGCGATACCTGGATTGGGGTGCAAGTGATAAAAGTGGGATGAAATTTCTGATCCCGAGAATGAAAGATGTGATGATCAATTTGAAAGATAAAAGTGGAAATCGAATTATGCACGTATGGTATGATCGTATATGCATGGCTATCATATGATATGATGATGATGAGTGCATGATTGTGTGTGCACCTATGGCATGATGGTACATGTATGATATGATGGTGATGAGTACATAAGGATGTATGTACATATGATATGATGATATATGCATGGCTTCAAGGTAAGATATGCTTGTATGCATGAATGACATGTACTATGCTATGATGTGGTGATTGTATTGTGCGATGCATTGAGTGGTTTATTGGATTTTTTACCTGCTGAGTGGCTGTACTCACCCCTCTAGGGACCAACATTTCAGATTAGAGAGATGCCGCTCCCTACTGTCACGCGGGGTAGTTTATATGGCCTCCCATCTGACGTGGAGGTAGAGTTTTCGGAGATAGATTCCACCGTCATTCCTGGTCTGACGTTTGTGCGAGTTCGCGTGCTGGTCATGTACGATGTGGGCCTGGCTGGGGGCCCGATTGTTCAGGAGTTTTTGTCGGTACACGTCCGACGAGATGGAATGATTCGGGGGATGTTGCCGCCACCACCGCCCGACACGCCAGGATGGGTGTGATGGCCACGTGAGGAGTAGAGAGCTAACGTTTTTTGATAGTAGCCGACACTTGTAGATGGGGGATGATACACGTTCGATATAGGGGTCAAGATACATTTTTGGTTATGGCCAAGCGTAGATAAGAGTCTTGGCTTTTCTTTTGGATGTACCGACCTAAGAAACCCATCATGAATATATGTAAATAAAAAGTGGTTCGGCCTCATCTTTTCCTTTGATGTGTAGTTGGTGTGTATTGTATCATGATCGTTGGAGGGAGAATTGGGAAGACATGATTATGCTTCCACAAGTAAGTTGCGCTGGGACCATTTAAAAAAAGAAGAAGCCTATGAACTGCGATGCTTCTTCTAAGAGATGTACCTAGTGTTCATTAGGTATAGTGATAGGTAAGCGAACTGTGGCGACCCTAGGTGTTTCGGGGTGCCACAGATAAAGTGGGCCGACTTCATCAGTCTGTCAACCACTAACTCAACTATTCCTCTGACTTCTCGATAAACTTATCACAACATTCCATCATGATATACTTCCATTCTCACTCGGGACTCTCGAGTGATTGTAAATGTCCTCTCGGCTTACATTACTGAACTTCCCCTATTGGCATATCTAATACTTGCAACCTGTCCGGCGATATCCATCTTTATGACGGTCTACCAATCGAACTGATGTCATCTTTGACCTACTTGTACCGTTTGGTCGAATACTGCAACTACTACAGTGAATTCCTCACAAGGTCTCTTCCTTAAGTTCCGTGCTGTCTGACACCAGTCAACACTCACCATACTTCGATATTCCATCTTTTGAAATATGAAAGTCAATCTCTTCCTTATCAGTATCCTCTTGCAGGATCTTATGATCATCCCGATCTGTCAACTGAAGCGTTTGATTCTTGCTTGTATATCTAGTTCAATTTTGAGGGCGGTTGTAAAAATTCAAAAGGTAGCCTACCTCAAATTTGAAAACCGAATTTCGAACCCTTTTAAAGTAAAGTCTATACTTTAGCCAGCCTGTGCACAATTGAAGACTCTCGACTCAACGCATCAGTGACTTCTTTCTTTCCTCCGGGGTGATACCAGGTAGCACCATTCTAGTCCTGCCCAGGTTCTAATTTACGACACCATCTCATGTTCAACTCGTGAGATCACAGTTGGCGAAACGCATGTGTAACAATCCTACTATGTTGCATCAATATGTAATCCAGTCCTTTAAATAACGCATAAATATAGATATCGTCTTCTCCACAACCATATGGAGAGATCAACACAAGTGTGGTAGCTAGTTCTTGCTTCAGCTCTTGGAATTTATCCTCACACTCGTCTGTCCATTCGAATTTCTCTCCTTTCTTCAAAAGTCGAATCAATGACAACACTGATGTTAAGACTCTTTCCACAAACTTTCTGAAGTGACTTGTACAACCCATACGTCTTCTGATCTCTGATACTATTGTCGGTCTTGGTCCACTAATAATTGACTCGGTCTTGATCGGGTCCATGGAAGTTCTTTCGCAATTCCCTGTTGTTTCTTGTGCTCATTAGCATTTCTCTATTACACAGAATATCATGGAAAGACACGATCACAATTGATCTAGATATTCTTCGAACACTCGATTTGCCAAATCCATGACAGCGACTGGAGCGTTCACCATGCCAAGCGATCTTACAATACTCTCGTAAAGACCACATCAAGTACGAACAACTGTCTTTAGTATAATCTCATCTCTAGTTCTCAACTGATGACTTCATAATCTCAAGTCGATCTTTGAAAACATTAACACTCTCTTTGCAATTAATCCCACAATTTGTTGATCTTCGGCAATGAACACTTGTCCTTGATCTTCACCTAATTGAGTTGACAATGGTTGATGCATGATTGCAAGGAATCATCTTTCTTTCTCTCTCCACAAAATTGATGTTCCCCAAAGTAATGCGCGGATATGCATGAATTCCTCATTCATCAATCTTCACATTCGTACCTTCGGTTCTATCAATTCAGACAACAATAACTGGTAAGAAGCCTTCGAGAGTGGCTCTATTCTGGAGCTAGCTCGTCGCAATTTCTATCTCTTTCTCTGGCAACTATCTGACAGTTCTTATGACAACACATCTAGAAATTCTTGGGCCACTGAGATGTCCTCTATCTCCAATTCTCCAATCTGTCTTAACTATGACCATCACCAAGTAACCTCGGCAATCTCTATCTAACAAGTGGGTTGTCTTCAATCGACGAGATTAAAGAAATTGAAAATTCATTTCGACTCCCAATAAACTCGACACTTTCATGCGCTACTGGACTAAGTTGAATTGCTCCATGACCATGATTCATTACCACAATATACTCCATGAGTCCACTCTACTCATGTAACGTCAAAGTTATACCTCAGCAACTAGTCAAGCATGACTATTACTAGTGATTCCCCTTTCCTTCACTTATTTCAATAAACTGAAGTTCCCCAAACTTCACAAAAACTCTGCTACGATACTCTGTTAGAATTTTCCCCAAAACATTTTTCCTTTGACTAGTGCCGGTTGGTTCCATTCCCATTCTTCTCGCCATACCCGGACACTGAATTCATCCATGTTTCCTTCCACAATTTCAACACTTAATTGGTGAGTCTTATACCTCCTGTTAGGTGCTAGCATGCACTAATTCTTGTACCGGAGACCTATCCAAAAAATTCCACAGTGCGTTCTATGACGCACTTCTCCTGACCTGTCCTATCGATGGTGACAATGGTAACCGTTGTCGAGATTCCATCTACTTATGCGGACAAACCATAAATCACTGTCCGTGCTGGCGACACTTACCACAATTTCTATCCTCAGAATACACGAGACTAATCCATACTATCTTCCATGGAATAACATGTTCCATTTGTCTGAATGCTAATCTGACTATTCCATCCTTCCTATTGGGTGGAATAGAATATTCTTCACACAACATCAGTCTTTTTCCCTGACCGAATTTCAAGTCTGCCTGCGCTGAATCTTGACTTATATATCGAAATCTATTCCCTGATCATCCATCCAGGTTGGACCTCGGCAAAGGTGGCAACAACAATAACTTGATTCTGATCTTATTGGCTCATCCAGATCCCAAAGAACACTTGCATCAAAACGACCTTATCAAACTTAGGATCATTCGACACTGCTACACTAGTACCAACCTGCGGTGGCACTCTTATGCTCGAATTGGCCAGAGTCGACACTTTGCCACAACCACCTCGGGTACCGACCTTTGTTGGTGCTTTACCCCGAGTCACAGAGGACACTGTTCTCTTACTAGGAGTTCTCAGCTCCTGCTCGCTCATGGTTCAGTCTTTTACTGACACTTGCCTTCTGAGTCCACACTGGATTAGAAGATGAGCAATTCACACGCGACAAACAATTTTACCAAGCAGCTATCACAGACATGCACCAGCATGAATTTAAACGTCATCCTACTACTATCCCATGAACCATCGCTCCTTATCACTCCAATCTTCAACTTCGCTCTAATACCACTTAAACAGGATGTCACGCCCCGATCCTCGGGCACACGCCCATCCCTCACCTTGGTCGATTAAAAATTTTCGATATCCCAGGAAGTATCGCCGACCCTTTCATTTTCATATGCACATGCAGAAGCAATTAAAAATCCCCAGACAATAAAACATTGGGATAGAACAGTAGGACTAAATTTCAAACTCTAAAAAAAACCTTCACTCTTTATATACAAGGTGAACTATTAAATTTAATTCACATTAAGCCAGTTTGAAAACAAGGTCTACAAGCAGAAGTGGGGTTCTACAAGCTATGGTCCCCGTCATCCTCTTCATCATCCTCCATACTCCAACTGGAGCCTTCAGCAGACTGCACCGAACTTTCGAGATCTTCAAAATCCAAGTCTACTGCATCTAGGGACCTGAAATGGTTATTCAATAACCAATGAGACAACGTCTCAGTAAGTTCTACCCCTTAAGACTCGATTAGTAAACCAATACACCTTAGGGCTGCCTATGCATAACACGAGTTAGAGGACTTACCTTGGTCTCAGATTCCGCTCTGCATATTAGCATAAATTAAATAGGAACCCAAGCAATCATATCACAGGTCGAAGCATCGATCAAATCGACCTAGTCGATTACGTCTCAATCGAACCATTCACTGGTCATTTCCATTCAATCAATCAATTCACAACATCAGATCAAAGCAATGATCAATCGACTTAGTCGATTACATGTCATCACGACCCATGCTTGGTCGGCACATTCAATACTATCGATAAGTCCGACCATAGTCCAGGACTGCTCACTCTAAGCTAATATATAGATAGTATAGCTCGCACTAAGTTGATAGGGTTAAGGTATACTGCTCTCGCTAAGCTGACATATTCCCCGTAGGCTGATATAATATATCGGTATACTGCTCTTGCTAAGCTGACATATCGCCTGCAGGCTGATATAGTATACCCCCGATGCTCACTCTAAATTGATAAAGTGTACTGCTCGCGCTAAGCTGACATATCGCCCGTAGGCTGATATAGTACACCAATATACTACTCTCGCTAAGCTGACATATCGCCTGCAGGCTGATATAGTATACCATCCCAATCATACAATCAATTCCATCTTTTTATCATTCTCAATAAAGTAACCGTGTGTGGGGACACAGTCGGCCTTAGCCAAAATATAATATTTTCCTTTCCATAACTCCCACATTTTCTGTAGTCCACTCAAATATTTTTGGCATTATCAACCGATGCCTGGTTATTTTTCAATTAATAACCAATGATTATCCAATTAAAGAATAATTCTCATTTTCACAAATAATTCAATTCAGCATGAAATAGAGCTCAATTAAATAAATGGACAACGCCATGGCAATCAGCATAAAATTCTGGTCGTCGGCTATCCCGCCTAATTTCCGGAAAATAAATAAATAATTAAATAATTTCAAAAATTAATAAATAATTACTAAAAATCTAATTTAGGCCCGTAATGCACGATTGGAGCCCGAAATGGGTCGGGAAAAATCCCGAGATGCATTCAATAAATAGAAGTACGTCTCTACTTGCTAATTACACTAATCAATCACCTAAAACACATCATTAAGTCACTAATTAAATTATTCTAAACTAATATAACCACCTAATTGCACTTAATTAAATCTAACCAACTCTTAAGCATAATTAACAAACTAAGAAAGCATTAGTGAGTAAAACTCACTTGGCAAAGCGAAGATCGGAACACTGCAACGACGGCGCAACGGCGACCGAATTTGGGCTTGCGACGACAACCACGGGCTTGGAACCGGACCTTAAACCAAAGATGGGCTGCTCCTTGGGCTGAACTGAATAAGCTGTTGGGCCCAAAACTTGGCTGAGTTGGGCTGGACTAGACTGCTGAACTTTTCGTGGGCTTCAAATGGCCCAACTGCTGGGCTTGAATACAACTGAAGATGGGCTTTGAATGCTGGGCCGAAGAACTCAATTCATGGACTGATCTTGGCTGAAATGTGGGCTGAGAACTTGGGCTGCTGCAGGGCTTGGCTGGGCCCGAAATTCATGGAGAAGTTGGGCCCGTGGACCTCAACCACACTGGAGATTGCTGGGCCGTGAAGTTCGTTGGCTTCGCTGGGGTCTTCGAGCTGAAGATTGGCCACACTTGGAGAATGGCGTGAGTCGCTCGGTGGACTTGCGGCTCGGACGATGCTGCTGCTTCGCTGGTGAGATGCTTGGACGAAGGAGGAAATCGTGGCTCGGTGGGATCGGTGGACAGATGGACGGCAGTTGGCGTTGGCTTCGAGCGGCTGGCGTTGAAGGTCCGATGTCCACAAATCGGCAAGGTCAGCGTTGGAGCTTCACTCGGATGGTGGTTGACTTGATTCGGTGGCAGCCGAATCTTGGTGGAGAGAATTAAAACGATGGAGCTGCACGTGGTCTCCGAAGGTGAAGGTGGACTGGGGATTTCGGTGGAGAAGCACGAGCTTCTGCGGACATTTGCTGTTGACCAGGCGTGGGACGATGGTTGATGATGATGATGTGGGCTTCGATCGTGGGGAAATGAACGGAGGGAGAGGATGAGGGTTGCTTCAGTTTAAAAAGAAAAATGGAGGGGGAAATGGAATGAAAGCAGGGCAGAGGGGAATTGAGAGGAAATGGGCGCACGAAGAAGATGGGCAGAATAAGAGGATCGGCAGAAGAAATGGAAGAAAAGTCTACAAAAAATATCTAGGATTATCATTAGGTGACCAAGAAATCTTTCAAGCTTACCCTCATGTCTCCTAATACTTTCCCCAACATTTAAATACCTCAAATACTTCAAATTGACACCAAAATTCCAGCTCTAGGCCTAGATCCGAATCTCACCACTTTTGATCTTCAATTTCTTCAACAAAATCCCAAAATTGAAGTCCAATTTCAATGAAGAAAAATCTCGAACAATTTTCTATAAATCCCTGACCCTCAAAGGCTCAGCTTGAGAGTCCAAACTCACTTAAATTCGGCCCATACAAATTTCCGTAACTTTTCCGCGACGTCGGAATCAATTTTCCGTAAAAATCTTGGAATCTCTGAAAATTCTTCGGAGAATGAGTCGACGTTCCTAAAATAGGTCGTGACATGACAGAATCTTCAATTTCTGAAATCGGACTCGAATTCACGGTTAATTTCTATTTGACGCGTTTTTAGCGTGACCTAGGCTACCGGGTAACTTTCAGAAAATTTTAATGCAAATGACCCATGGTCGATTTTCTTCGAGCCACTATGAACCCACTCGACTCATTGGCAACTCTCGGTTGTCGTGAAAATCTCGAGAATTCAAATACGAACACAGGGTACCAAAACAATAAGAAAATCAGTCTAGTGTCAGTCGACGAGAATTTTCCAATTTAGTGGTGTCACCCACGATTGGCCACACATCTCTGTCAAACCAGCCTATCTCTGATCTCAAATCGATTTTATACTTTGCCGCAATGACCTCTAAAGATAGACACGGTCGAGAAGCCGATTCCTAGTCGAATTCTCAAGTCTATTTGCCTTATAATCCTTATTAGTTTCCCTAGGTAGCCTAGTTATCTCAAGAGTGATCAGCTCTGAGAACAGCCCTATAGGCGTGTCAATGAAATGCTCGATTTATTTCGTAGAAAACAGAGTTGAAAATCTGGGATGTCACAGATTAACCTGAACTTAGGATGTAATTTAGGTTCGAAACAGTTGAAGTTCTCTTTTTGATCAGTTGCATGCCACCTGTTCGATGAAATCCCAAATCAAATTCATATTTATGTGCTTCCAGTTTTCGACCGTTCTAAGTGTGTATGGTCATGGGTTGCACGACCGAAGGATTTTATTGATTACTAAACTTGATTGTAGTCTGATTTTTTGATTACGTTCTAACCAAGTCCTTTTTGTTCTAAAAATCATGATGAAACATCATTGAACACAAACCAATATCAAAATGTTCAAACAGAAGGGATTGGAAGTCCTAAAACTTATTATGAAAGTGTTAATTAAATCCTAAAACTTTCAAAAAATGTAATCAAGTCCTAAAACTTAACACAAAAATGCAATTAACGGAATGACTTGATTGAAAAAGTTTTATGACTTAATTGTATTTTACTGACAAATTTTAGGACTCGATTGCACTTTTTAAAAATTTTAAGAATGAATTAGCACTTTCATGACAAGTTTAGTAGGTAAACAACTCTTTGTGTTTCTTGTGAAGTGATCTTTTGGAAGAAATGCTTTCGGATTTCCTGCTTTGTGGCTGCATGCTTCCCTCTAGCTATGTTCTTCATTCTTGAGCAGCGCCTGTTTAGAAAAAAATAAATGCACAAACAAATAAAGTAAAAAAAAACAGAGCTTGGACATTCGTAGAGTTGCTTGGTTTAACTTGGACCATGTTTGTTCAATGGGCTTAAACTCGATGCATATTTTAACAATTATAAATATTCTAACACATTCATAACTCCAACCAACCACAAGCAATTGGAATGAATTTTGCTGTCTTGGTAGCTCGTTTTAGGTCAGACAACTAAATTGCAGAGATTTCACATTTTTTGTATGGTTTATTAGTTACCTGTTAATTTGAAGAGAGATAAAAAAATAAGAAGAGAGATAAAAAAATAAGAGGCGAGATCCATTAGATTATTCCAACTCCAAAGTGAGGTAGGGCATGAAATAAGTCCACTTACAACATGCGCTAGCAGCCTCCCCACATAATTTATTTCCACATCCAAATGCCCTGCTCAAATGGAAAATTATTAAATACTCTCGACTTACATTAATCAACGTCATGTAAACCGTTCGACTAGAGTGAACTCATGACTAAGTAGACTAGGAAAACCTGATAAAAGCTTGCTCCTAAGAGAGCTCTTGACCAAGATCCATCGTGAATCTTATGGATCCATGCGTAACCAGCAAGATCAAGGTCAAGGATTTTACCTCCATCTATGAAAGATCGAGTCCAAACAAGTATTTGCCCTGTTCAACTTAATTATATTTGTAGAGTACCATGGTAAGCAGAAATATGTGCATATATAAGCTCATCCAAAAGTGTAAAGTCCAAGATGGCACACTAACGGACTCAAACTCGAATTGTCAAAGTGAAATAAACAAGATAGCAAACTGAACTAATTTGAACCCAACTCAGTCTTAGATTAGTCGATGCCCTCGTTGGGTACTTTGGCCCCTTACCGTTCGTTAGTAGGTAACGTGGTAAAAAAAGGGACTATTGGACTCTGATGGGTTGAACTTCTAAATGGACCATCTTGGGCACAGTAGAATTTCCGTGCGCAGCTATGGTTCTTTCCCTTTCGACGAATTGAAGGCACCAAAAAGGAAAAAGATAATACGCAGCACTCCAGTCCTGTCCATGAACTCGGAATTGAAAGGAAAAAGGTGATTATGAAGATTGACTCTGTCTTCGATCAGTACTCGAATAATTTTCTCAATGTTCCACTCTGTTTGTGCGTGGTGCATAACGACGATCTCAGCACTGTCTACGCCGACGGGAGTTAATTGACTGTGCTCAGCCGATTTGACTATGTGCATTGCATCTTCCATTGCTGTTGAACTTCAGATTGGGTAGAGAGAGAGAGAGAGAGAAAATTATTGATAGGAAGTTTCTCTTTGGACTTCTTTTCTGGGGTTAGTGCAAGTTCAACAATGTGGAGGAGAAGTTGAAGAACAGAGCCGCCTGGGCTTGATCATGACGCGCTGGTCTTCGTCTCGGTCTTCCCAGAGTAAACCCTAAAATACGACGAACTGATATATCGTAGAAAAGTTCATAAATGACCAATGATGATGGAGAAGGGCTAAGGAAGAATAATGGATAGGGACAAGGGCTAAGGAAGAATGATGGAGAAGTAGAAAGGACCAAAGAAGAAAGAAGGAGAAAGGGCTGACTAATGTGATTTTTCTATTCAATTATCACTTACTTAGCAATCCACATCGAAATAAGTCAAGTAATATGGGGTTAGAGGTGATGGAAGAGCCACATTGAACCCCCATTAGAAAAAAGTTAGAGAACTAAATTTAAAAAGTAAAATTAACAAATGGATCAAACAACAAAAAATAGTTCAAGAACCTCAGTACCCCTGGTGTTGAAGGAGCATTTTCTCACACCTAATGAATGAGTCATGTCTTGTAATAACATGAAAATTGCTCCAATAATTGCTATCACGGACCTAAGCAAGTCTTTAAAAGACTACATCCGAATCCTCGTTCGAATCTCAAGATCACTTGGATGTAAAACGACAATAGTGTATTGCCGGGTACAGGGGCAAGAAAAAACATATTGTACTGATTGGGGGCACAAGGACACAAGATGTGTAGGCATTGACACAAAATAAGGAATGCATCCATGAAACCTACCATCCCAATATATCAAAAGGGCAGGTTGTGGAGGCTCCTGATGCGTGAGTCATATCCTATAGTAACATAAGAATTGTTTCAATAACTGTTATCTAAGATCAAAATTACAACTAGCTCTACTCTTACTAGGACATTTCAAGTGATGTATTGAATTAAAATTTTCCAAATTAATTACTTGATTCATTTAATTAATATCATGACTTATCTTTTGAATTTACCTAGATGTTGCCAATCTATTTTCAAAGAATTGAATCAATTTGCATCGATACTAAAAGAGTTCCACTCACGAGACAAAGAATTGGGAGAAACCAAACTAGTAAGAAACGAAGTGGATACCCTAGAAAGAGTACTCTCTTGAATATGTTTGAAGTGTTGTTTTCATAAATGTCATGACGTGGGTGAGGATCTTCTTTTCACCATGAGGATCTTGTACTCCTTTGAACTTTGTTTTTATTGTTGTGCTCTCAGGTGGTCAGCCAATGGGGGTTCGAGCAGTAACTTTCAGCCGAAGCACTTAATGTATGTCAAGTGATGTTCTTGTTCATTAAAAAAGCCAGTGCTTGCTTAGAGAGAACATTTCTAAGTAGAAACACAACCAATGGCAAAGGTGGACATCAAAAATTATTGAAGATACTTATCAGATATAATATAGATATCATCACTGAAAATGTATTTTACATAAGGTATGGTATCATATCATATAAGAATATGGAAAATTTTATTTCTCAAGTAACTGGACACACTTGACTCTGTCAATTGTCAAGCATTGTCTAATGAGTGGGTCTCTCGCATACATTGGCTAAGTGACGACATGACTCTTCAACGGGATCGAAATGGATACAGAACTAGTGTCAAGTAAAATACCCAATTTGCCTCTCATCATATATCTCAAAATGCTACTAGAGCTTCTCTTCTGATTGGTTGAGATGGCTATGATCACCCCAGGACTTTATGACCCAGTCGTCCCTGCTAAACAAGTGCAAAATGCTGATCGAACCATTTTGCACCTTCGGTGAAGGACCTTCATTCGGGCGAGCCTGCCGGTAGATAGACGTGTGCACGGTTCCATGAGTGACGACTACTACTCGCTCCCCTGCATGGTGAAGGGTACATTCATTTCCGATTGCCGATGTTTCCAAGCTAATTAAGACTCTTTCTAGGAATAAATGTCAAGGGATTAGAATGAAGTAACAATTTTTGCTCCAAGCCATCCAAGATTCTCTCTCTCTCTCTCTCACACACGCATGCGTGCATGCATCCGGGTATAACCTTGAAAGTTGAATGTACACGCACATTCATATTATATTGAGTAACTATAGACGGACATTAACATAGGCATCTTCAGACAATTATAGACGTGCAGATATTTACCCTTTGTGTGCTTAAATTTGGTGGCTAAGTGTGTAGTTTTGGCAAATAAGCAAGGTAGACACATTGATCTTATGCATCCATGACTTCACAAAATATTGTCAGGCCATAACCTGTAGGGGCAGATCTAGAAATCGGAGGTCATGAGAGCTGTCACTAGCGTAAAATCTATGGGACTACTACAACTCTTTCAAAAATTTTAAGTTGTTTGATTGATGCGTGGTGTAACGGATACATAGTCTAACAATTAGTAAAGCTACCACAAGTCTATCCTAGGTAAAACATGTCTTTATAAAGTGTGTACAAAGTCGTTTATGTCGTGCAATTCTGTTGTTAAATTTCAATTGCGGGTAAGCTCAAAATAGTTTGTGAATGAGTTTTGTGGTCTTCCACCCTACAAAGATACCGGCTCTAGCCTTATTGTGCAAAGCGAAATTTGGAAATGGCTAGACATGGATTAATGGCAATATTTCATGATAATGCTGGTTTACCTTTGTGCTTTAAGCCAATGTTTTGCAAGCAACTAGTGCATCGCTGGTAAACTTGATCCTTGCTTTCACCACCATCCTGCGTATAAAACCAATCAATGCGAAGCCCTGATCAAACAATTCTCCTTTGAAGAACCAAGTTGAAGTCCACGCTCTCCAAGAATCTAATACCCTTTTCTAACACACGAATATGTTCTTTAGAAATGGGGGAAACATGTGAGTTTGACTTGACTTAATGAGCTCAATAGGGATCGACTAAAATTCTCGCGCATTTTGACCGGCATAGTGAAAGGAACAAAAACGGATGAAACCCAAGCTACCATCTTCTGAACCGGATGAAAGTCACAAATTGATACTAAAATGTTATCCTTGCGTGTCACTTGCAAAGGTTATCTAGGCACTGAAAAATAACCGGTTCAACTCGCTTCTGCACTAGCGTGACAGCATATTCTGGAACTTCTTGAACTTGTAAAAGACTCACATGGGAAGCTAGTTACGTATTAAAGTTTAGGGAGGCATAAATAAGAATCGATGAGCAATTAGCCGTTTGATTTTTGGTCGAGCTCATACCGGGATTTCTTGATCACAACTTCTGGACCGGTAGGCCTCATAAATCTGGGGATAAAGGCTAGCTGCCTCTTTTGAACTAAGGCCTTGAAGCTTTCCTGGATTTTGTTCCCGTAGATCTGGATCTTTGATAACCTGATCTTGTTTCAAGAAAAGATTCAGTAAATTTTGTACAGGTGTTCAGCCACTTCTATCTTTTCCCAAGGATTAAACGGCAGCTCTTTCCAAAGCATTCTAAAGCGTATGACTTTAATTAAGTAGCGTGTCGCCTATTCCTAGGACTTGGAGTAGTCGATGATTTAGATGATGACAAAACTGCATGCTTGGTTACTCGCATGTTTATTTGGGTGAATGCGAGGAAATATATGTATGCCTTAAGTGCTCCAGGTGCAGGTTATGGAACCGTAAGATATTTACAGCACAACACCGAAGGATACGGACACTAGACACAGTTATTCACTCATTATGGAAAGCCTGGCTGTACAAATTCATTGGAAAGAAGACTTTGCACTAGGAAAGTTTTTAAACAAGTGTACAAAGTTTCATCCAGCTCAAATGAAGAAAGAATATTTCTTATCAAGAGAACGAGTAACAAGTAAGGAAAGATTTTTGAAGCTGCATAAATTGTGACTCAGTATGGTTTTATGTGTTCAAATTGTTGAATAGCATTCATGGATATCTGTCTATGCGATGGGTAATTGTCATCCAACATAATGCTAGATGATGATATGGTGATAGTTCATACCTCCCTCGCACCACAAGTGGCTGCAATCACTTCAGCTGTCTCGATAGCTCGTTTTAGATCAGACGAGTAAATAGCAGAGATTTCACGTTCTTTGGATAGTCTATCAGCTACCTTTTTGGTTTCAAGATAGAAATATAGTAAGAAGCAAGTGAGACCTATTAGATCATTCCAACTCTAGAGGGAAAGAGAGCATGAGATAAGTCCACTTACCGTGCGTGTTTGCTGCCTTCCAACTTCATTTAATTTCACATCCAATTGACCCTGGCTCAAAAGGGAAATGATTAAGTACTCTTGTTGTATGTTAGCCTACTCCAAATGAGCTGTTAGATCACGTGTATTTTTACATCATGTGAGAAGTGATCTAACGGCTCATGTGGACTGGGTAATTAAGCCAAGTAAGTCGAGAATACCCAATAGAAGCTTGCTAAAAGCTAATTGCCTGGATCGAGGTCCATGGATTAATTACAATTATGGCTGTTAAATCTTGTGGATCCATGTGTAACCCACAAGATCAAGGGTTGTGATTATCTCTACTAGTAAGTATCGAGTCCAAACAAGTAATTGCCATGCTCGATGTAATCATAGTTGTACCATACCTTGGTCAGCAGAAGAGTGGGCATAAACAAGTTCAAATCAGAACAAGGCAAGGTAGGAGATAAAGCGGACTCAACTTTAAACTCTCAAAGTGAGTTAAATATGATATCAAACTGAAATAATAATCCAATGGACTCCTAGGATTAGTCAACACCCAAATTGTTATGATAGGTTGAACTTATAGATGGGCCATCTTGGACACCAGAGAATTCGGTGTGTATCCATAGCATGACCGGGCTGGCCCAAAGGAATAGCATGTGAGCCTCCTCCTAGGCCCACATAATTATTAGACTGCATTTTTTTTTACCTTTTTCCCCTTATACCAATTAGGGTATGTTTGGCAACTTGCCAAATAGTGAAAATTTCTGTTCTTTTGTTCCTAAGAGTATATTTGGAACAGAAATCGGTTTGGTAAATTTTTTGTTCTCAAGAATAAATTTGTTCCCAAGAATAGATTTGGAGTAGAATCAAGAATTAAAAAAAAAAAATTGATTCTTTGTTCTCCGGAACAATTTCAAAATCAAGTCAACCTATTTTTTTTTCTCTTCTTTCTTCTTGTTCTTCTTCCCTCTCTCTTCTTCAACCGTCGCCGCTGCGGCTGCCCTCCACTGCCGCCATTCGCCACCGCCGGCCACAACTACCAATCGTCGGCGAACGGTCTAGCGAGCTCGCCCAACCACTAGTGAGGCTCGCTTGACCGAGCAAGGCTCGCCTAGCCCTGGCAAGGCTCGGCTGAGCCATGCCCAACTACCGGCAAGGCTCGGCCAAAGAGGCACAACCTCGCCAAGGGCCGATGATGCTTCGATGAGGTCGCCGTCCCTCGTTTGGCCAGTCGCCGATCATCCTAAGGTTGGCGACTGGCAACCTTGAAGAAGAAGAAGAAGAGAAAGAAAGGAAAAAAAGAAAAGAAGAAAAAAAAAAGGAAAAAAGTAATAAAATTATTTAAAAATTAAAAGAAAATGATTTAGGTGAGAAATTTTGAAAACGGTACCAAACGTAATTCTATTTCAAGAATAAAAATTTTGGATAGTTATCAAACATTTAAAATCTTTAGAAATTATCTAGAACATAATAAAAAAGAATCATGTCTATTTAGAAATTGTTCCTGTGAACAGAATGATTATCAAACATGCCCTCAAAGGCTTGAACATTAAGGCTGTCAATGGTCCATACCTGAATTCTACGATCAACGTTCCAGTCTGTTTGTCGATGACGTACGAGGATGATCTCAGCATGGTCTACACTAGGGTGAATTGATTGAGCATCTCTATCATCATTTAATTCAACAGCATCTCCAACAAAATCGCAATTTCAAATATGAGACTATCATCATTCAATTCAACAGCATCCCTAGCAAAATCGCAATTTACAATACGAGAGAGAGAGAGAGAGAACCTAGACCCTAGGTCGACCGATTTCGCTATGTGTACTGCGTCCCCCATTGCTATTGAACTTCAGATTCGAGAGAGAAAAAGAACGAACTTGTTTTCAGGAAGGTTTCTAATTGGACTTCGTTTCGGGTGTTGGTGCAGGTTAAATAACGTGTAGGTGAAGTCGAAAAATAATGACGTTCGGGCTCTTGGTCTTCCCAGACTTCCCAGTGTAGACGGCGAATATGAATACGAGAAGTTGCAAAACAAAGCGGGGTTGTTTTCGTACAAAAGTTCATAAAATGACCGGTAATGGAGACAGCACAGTTCGCCACCGACAGAGAGAGAGAGAGAGAGAGAGAGCTTCATAAAATGACAGTGAGTGGCTGGGTCCGCTGATTTGACTGCCCGTATCACGTCCTCCATCGCCATTGAACTTAACTTTAGGAGGGAGAAAAAGCACTTTCCAGGAAGGTTTCCAATGGCCTGTTTGTTTGTATTCTTATTTTTTGTTCATGAACAGAATTTTTGTTTTTTTTATTTTAAAAAAAAAGCGAAAGCAGCGTTTGTTTGTGTTTTTGTTCCAAATCTATTTTTTGTTCCCGGGGATAAATTTGGAACACAAATAAGAAACAAAAAAAAAAACTTGTTTCTTGTTTCTGGAACAATTTGAAAAAACAAATTTTCTCTCTTTTCTTTCTTTTCTTTTTATTTTCTTCTTCTTTTTCTTTGGCCGGTCGCCGGCCTTGGCCATGACCGATGACTGGCCGTCGAGGGTCGGCGACGCTGTCGAGGGGCGGCAACCTCGCCGGAGCGTCGCTGGCCCCTGGCGAGCCCGAGCGTCGCCAGCGTGGGCGAGGCTTGGCCTCGCCTTGGCTAGGCGAGCTCGGGCTCGCCCAAATCCGGCAAGGCCAAGCCTCTTCGGTGGCTGGGCGAGCTCGGCCTCGCCGGGGGCCGATGAACCTCGCCGTGGCTAGGCGAGGCCGCCGGCCCTCGTCGGCCAGCGCCGACCACAGCCGAGACCGGCGACCGTCCAAAAGAAGAAAAAAAGAAAAATGAAAGAAAAAAAGGAAAAATAAAATAAAAATATTAAAAATTAAAAGAAACAAAAAAAAAAAAACACAAATTTACCAAACGTGTTTATATTCTTTTTTTATTCCCGGAACAAGTTTACCAAACATGTTTCTTTGGTCAAAAATTGTTTCCCGGAACAGAAATAGTTTTTTTTATTTCTGTTCCATGGAACAATTTTTGAACAGAAACATAAACAAACGCACTCTAAGTTGATCTCTTTTCTGGGCTTTGTTTCGGAGGCGTTGGTCTTTGTGTCGGTCTTCCTCGAGTGAACGGTAAAAAATGTCCGACCGATCTTTCAAAAGAAAGTCTATAGATGAACGATAATGGAGAAAGCACAAGTCATATTTTTCTTCATGATTTGAAGGTTCCTCGTCTTCCCCGGTGCCAAGCCAATCACTCGAAATGATTCTGGCAAAACATTTCGGATTATTATTATGTTAAAGTAAAAGGACTTTGAACTTTTTTTAATCGTTCGATATGTTGTTGTTTTTGTTTTTTAATTGTTCCATATGGTCTTCGTCTTCCCCCGTCACTATCCATGGCCCCTCTTTTTCTTGTGGCGGAAGACCACAACCACCACTAGACTAGACCCTGGAATTTCTGACTTGGCAACGACTCCTCGCCCTCCCTCGGATTGAATGTTGAGACAGTCACGATATCTTAGAGATTGTGATGGCCTCAAATTTGCGATCATGTTACAAGGAGAGAGAGAGTGAGAGCGCAACCCGTGGAAGGGGGTTCATTGCGAGGCTTGCATATGCTGCAATGGTCGTGTCTCCTGTCAATGATCTCGGTAATGCACGACAACGAGGTCATGGATGGCCACGATAGATGAGGAATAATGAAGAAGAAGAAGAAAGGGCTAAAAAAGAAAAAAATAAATAACAAGAAAATTTTATCTATCTTGGACAAATGGACATGAGGTGCTGGGCCATGTGCTTTTTCGTTTTGGTGACTACGGGTGCGTTTGGTAACATTTCTATTCCGGGGAACAATTTTTTAATAGAATTTTTTTTTGTTTCTGTTCTAGGGAACAATTTTTGAGTATAAGAACGCGTTTGGTAACTGCAAAAAATTTATACTCCAGGAACATAAATGTGTTTGGTAAACTTGTATAATTTTTTTGTTTCATTTAATTTTTCAATATTTTTATTATATTTTTCTTCTTTTTTTCTTTTTTTTTTCTTCTTTCTTTCTTTTGGCCAGCAACCTCGTCGAGCCACTGTCAAGTCGGCGTTGCCCAGCGGTGGCCCAGCGAGACCGAGCCTCGCCGGTGGCTGGGCGAGCTCGGCCTTGCCAGATTTGGGCGAGCTTGGCCTTGCTAGATCTGGCGGAGCTCGAGCTCACCCAGCCAAGGCGAGGCCGACCTCGCGTCGCTTGGGTGAGGCTCGCCCTTGCTGGCGGCCGGCGATGCTTCAGCGAGGTCGTCAGCCCTCGACAGCCGATCGCCGGCCATGGCCGAGTCCGGCGACCGGCCAAAATGAAAAAAAAAAAAAAAAAAAAAGAGAAAAGAAAAGAAGAAAGAGGAAGAAAAATGAGAAGAAAAAAAAAGTGTTTCTCAGAAGTGTTCTCAAGAACAAAAAACAAGTTTTTTCTACTTCTTGTTTCTGTTCCAAATCTGTTCTTGGGAATAAAAAAACAGATTTTTTATTCCCGAAAACAAAAATGTAAATAAACGCGATTCTGTTCTTTTTTTGTTTTTTTGTTTTTTTTGTGCCGGAGGAATCGCTTTGGCCGACAGCCGCCACGTAAACCCCCAGGTGACGCTAGCCCAGGACCCACCACCAGGGCACCACGCGTAATACACCTAATGGTCTGCCAGCTTCCCTGCAACTTGCGTTGCAAGGGCTTCGAACACCTGACATTTCCCTTCAAAGGCAGGAGCCTACCCAGCAGAGCCACCACGGCCGGGGGTTCTGTTCTTTTTTTGTTCCCCACAACAAAAGAACAAAAATTTGTGTTCCGGGGAACAGAAACACAAATAAACAAACACACCCTACTTATCCAAGTCGAATAATATAGAGTTCTAGTGAATAGAAATGTTACATCGTACTCATTTCTAAAAAGTCCAAGGTCTAAATTAAGATATAAAGTTAAGGAACGGGCATTGAACAGTAAAAAGCAGCTCGATGACCTCATGAATCATTATCCCTAATGTCAAAAGCACATTTTCTCGAACCTAATGAATGGTAATGTCCTGTAATTATATGAAAATTTGCGTCAGTAACTAAACACGCTCGCTCATGTAAAGCAATGTCCTACTAGTGGGACCCTCGTACACTTCGGCAGAATTGGTCATTCTGCCGCCAAGCCAATTCCTCTGCAATCTTGGGAAAGAACTCTGCAAGGAGTTTCAACAGATCCTTGCAAACGAAGAAGTTCTTTGGCCGGTGAAATCCAGAACATACTGGATCTCTGCTGGGGTGCGCAACACCTCCTACTATCACACCCTTAATTATGGTTAGGCGGAAAGAGAAACAAATCACTTCCATCAATGATCAAAATAATGACTAGCTCTACTCCCGCCAGGACATCGAAACTCACATAAATGATCATTTCTCTTATTTATTACTGCGAAAACAACCTTCAACGATCTCCTCCCTTTTCCAGATATCCAGTCGGATAGATTAATCTCTCCCGAATCAGCAGGGCTCCTAGCTTAGCCCACCCTTGCTTCTAAAACTAAAAATGTTGTTTGCGGTCTTAAAGCTTTCGAACCTCCTAGACCAGATGAATTTAAATCCATCTTCTATCATAGTCTACGTCGCAGGGAATTTGAAAACTTTTTAGCCTAGCCAATGTACTAAGACTGGTCAAAGATAACACTTTAATTCAAAGGCACAGCCAATCTAACAACACCGTCATTCACGAGAATAACAGTGCCTTTCTTTTTTTTTTAACCACAAACAGGAATGTAATTCGCAATCAGAACCTACACAAAAAAGAGACATGAAGGAAATTTGGAAAAAAATCTCAGAAAGAAACTGCTTAGCTATTGAACACTATTTCTTTCTTTCAGAAAGGAAATGAAATCAATAAGAAGGTAATCTAATTACTGCATGTGAATTTTATTTTTTATTTTTCACTTTGAATAACTACTTGAGCAAAACTCAATTATTTTGCAGTGCACCCACGAAAAATATTTGACCTATTATAGATATAATGAAAATCAAATTAGCAACCGCACGTGTATGTTTATCTAATTTAAAATCCAATGTAAGGCATTTGTTAATCAAATCCAATGTACTCAAATTTTTAAAAATATTGTTTCATTTGTGGATAGTCACAAAATGATCACAAATTTTGATTTTCAAGTTAACTTATACAGCTATAGCTCGAGCTGAACTTATTGATCATTTAAGTTGTGTAAGAATATTATAAGAAACAGCATTAAGTAAAATGAAAAATGATAGCAGAAAAGTTTAAAGTAAATAATTGGTCATATTTAAAGATTTGGACTTCTATTAGTTTTAAGTCGGGCAAGATATTACAACTAACAAATTTGAGGCGTGAATAGAAACTCTACTTGTTTTTTTCTCTTGATAAAGTTTCTTCATTTTTTGTTTTGATTTGGCCTTATATAGAGTTATTATAATTAGACGATGTTGAAGTGATTTTTCTGGTGATTGTCCATGTGTGGATTACTTATTTTGTACCGAATTGAGTAATTACATTCATATTCCGTTACTTGAAAATCACATTATATATCATTTTACTTGCAACAATAGGAACAAAAATTAAAGTGGAACGTGAAACATTTTTGTTCAGCTGTAATTAATATAAAAGATACTACCTAGTAAATGAAAAAGAAACTGGCAAGCAAGTTGCTTGGATCTCTTGCGATTTGCTTCTCATTCTCCTTAATTTAAGTAGGTTTAACAAAATCTGTTAGCAGTCACGCATGGAGGCCGGCGGATTTAAGGGATAATCCGTTCGTTGATGGAGTGGAGGAGAAGCGGGACGCCAATCTCTTACCTGAGAAACACACCACCGAGAGCTTCTTTCCACTTGACCGACACCGGAATCCATAATTTTCCGGCAATCAGCACCCACCATGGGTTGCTTGCCGCGACTCGGATCTGCTTCGTTGACAAGGTAAGGCTTCGCCCTCAGTGCTGATAAAGGAAGAGACAGAGATGTCATCTTCTCTGCTAAGACCAAGATCGCTTGCGTTCGATTCTGTTTCATTGATTTTGAATGTCCTGTACTAATTTATTATGAACCTAGCCTAGAATCCAAGTCCAGTAGGGTCTAATCTCATTCATCGGCCGACTACACATTACCCTATTTGCTGATATGTCTGAACTAGGTCATTATGGAATTGTTCTTGTTGTTCATTGACTTAAGAGCATATTGACATTATTGAACTGATAGTCGTTATTTGGTATATAACTGAATTTGTTCAAGCTTTGGTTTGATTTCCTTTAATGTCAAATAGATTTGCCCATCCATTGACTATGATAAGACTTATCGACTTTGCATGAATGGAACTGGTTTTTGTGCTCTTGATGAAGTTTTTACTTTTTCTACTTTCACATGTTAATTTTCTTGATGTGGCAGCGTGAATGGTTGGTTTTGTTCTGAAAAGTGCCTATTTTCGTTGTCTTGTGTTTCGAATTGGTCTCAAAAAGTGGATCATTTGTTCCAATGACTATAGAAAGATGGTGTTTCAATTGGGAATCTGTCTTTTTGGAATTGGAATTTTTCTTGATTTGCGTGATGCTTCGGTCCGACTTCTATATGTGCATTCTTGAATCAAAATTTGGCGGCTGACTGAGGAGATACATGTTTTCTAGTTGTTTGAGAGGCGAAACTTGTGGTTGGCATGGCATTATCCCACACGCTTAGCTAGTTGTTAAATTGATGGATATGACTTATGATAATGATTTATGTGGATCGGTGATGATAATTTTATTTTGTTAATTTGGATAGACATAGAAGTGATGAACGAGACTATGACATACATAAAGAAGGACAAGAGGATTTGATGGGTATCCTCAACGTGTTCTCACTCCTCGAGTTGACGATGGCGAGGTGAAACCCCAACGGGGTCGATTGCCGCTACACGTTCTTGTTGGTGGAGGCCATTTTCTTCGCTAGGCCCCTCATGGGTTCGCTGAGGTCTCCCCAACCTTCTTCCCCCACCTCCTTCTCTGAGGTACCCTAATCATTTTTTTTTCCTAATTTTGTAGCATCTTTTCATTTTTTTTTTTTGTCATCAATCAATTTTTGTAATTTTTATGTTTGACTGCATTCGTCTTCTTACATGAAATATTAAAGTTAGAAACTGATTTTTTATTTGTCATCTTGGCGGTTCAGGTGTTCATTAATGTCGCAATGGTCCTTGGCCATGTATGCATTTACATCTTCTCCAAGCACCACCTCAACCTTGGTTGGCATGTCATGCTTAGCATGGGTTAAATACTTGATATAAATGAAGCATGGATTAAATACTTGATATAGATCATGAAATTTACTATACTTGGAATGACTACTTGAGCCATGTCGGTTATCTCATGGACAGAGTTTTATTTAGTTCATGAAGATGAAGTGGTATATTTAAAGGCCTATGCAGACTATTCAAGTCAGTCGATGTTCGTGCGTTGATGTCATTGAAAATAAAATAGGATATGGATGAACATACACATGTTTGCCCAAATTCATATCACCATAGCTTTTCATGATTTTATCAATGTTTTTCCTATTCAAATCGACTCGTTTAGGTCAAGTTCTTTTTTTTTTTTTGGGTATTTGCCATAGCTTAATACCGCTTTAACTGTACAAAATATTAAAGAAAATGTGGGAATTTATTATGATTTCTTTTTGGCCAGCGGACTTTATCATTATAAATTGCAATAAAATAAAAAGAAGCAATCTTTCTTTTATTTTTTTTAGCAATGCAGCCCCTCTTGAGGAGGGCTTGACTTTGAACACTAGTTAGTAAATTAAACCCAGTTTTGATTGTCTAGGTTTGCTGGTAATAAATCACAATATCGAATATAGTCAAGGATCTCCAATCCTGCACTAGGCGTATGCATGTGAAATAATGAGAAAGGAAGCAACAATAATGTTAACTTTTCCACTTCTTTTCATAATCTTTTGTTTGCTAGTATTTTCATTTTGGGGTCTTTCAATGATTTCACGCGTGATGCACTTGCGTTTTGCCTTTGGCCTTGGGGGATTGATGCAATTAATTCTCAACACAAGAGTCTGTCTTTTGCGTGAATCCATCGAGATGATTTATATTTTTCCTCCTTATTTATTTATTTTGGCTTCCATGGTAATCTCGAGAGTCTTCTCCTCAGGTTTGATGTTTGCCAAGTTCTCCAAAGACATGTCGAACAATAAATTGAATAGGAAAATTTTCGATTAATCCCTTGATACATTTCATTAAAATCACGACCTATGATTTGTGTTTTCATAAATTTCATGATGTCGGCGAGACCATGTCATTATTATTACATACACCCGACTATAAGAATTTTGTCACGCCTCGATCCTCGGGCACACATCCATCCCTCATCTTGGTCGATTATTAGCGACGTCCTAGGACGCATCGCTAACCCTTTCATTTAATATACGCATGCGGAAGCAGATAAAAATTCCCAGACAATAAAACAATGGGATAGAAAAGTAGGGCTATATTTTTCACAACTGAAAAACTACAACCACACTTTTATACAAGCAAACCTCATAGTATATATTACAATACTATTAACAAGTCAAATCTGTCACATATCAGATCACAACTTAGAGTTTGCAAAACAGGGTGAGGTTTCAGTCCTCATCCGGGTCATACTCTGGATCATCCTCAAGATCCTCCTCTGACTCCTCCTTCGGTTCCTCATCAGGGTCCTCCTCTTGGGTTCTTCCTCCTCCGGTTCCTCTTCTGGGTTCTCTTCTGGGTACACCTCTCCTTGTTCGACCTCTCATTCTTCCATGCTCCAGCTGGAGTCTACTGCTGATTGCTTGGGAGAGTCAGGGTCACTCTCGAGTTTAGGGTCTTTAGCATTGGTGACCGCTCCATCCTTGGGATCCGCGGTCCCTTCTCCAAATGCTGCCTCTAAAGCGAACAGAGGCACATCACCCTCTGGTACTGAACCCTCTCTTCGTCCATCATGGTAGTGACGATACCACGATCGATACTCGTAGGACCTTAAGTCATCTCTACCCACATCAACCTAGATGGTTGATTTTACTAGCACATACTCTAGACCTTCCGGGTGAGTATATATTAGATATACAAGAATCACATCAATTTACCGCATCAGATCAAATTATTGATCAATCGACCTAGTCGATTACATGTCAAGCAGATCATTTCCCGGTCATCTCAATTAATACTATCTATAAGTCCGATCATACCTCGGAGTACTTATTATAAGCCGATAATAGATAATATAGCTCGCCAGAAGCTGCCTTAAATACTGAGATAATATACTATATATATATGCTCGCCAAGAGCTATCTCAATTTCTGATATAGTATATTATATATGCTTGCCAGAAGCTGCTAGACATACTTTCATAGTATGCTCAGAATTATATATGCTCACCAGAAGCTGCTAGATCCATTGATCCGCTATTCTATATATGCTCACCAGAAGCTGACAGCCATGCTTTCATAGTATGTTGATAAATGTATATATGCTCGCCAGAAGCTGCCATCCATACTTTCATAGCATGCTGATAATTGATCATTTAATCAATTCACAATGTTTATCATTCCTGATAAAAATACCCGTGCATGGGTACACGGTTTCCCTTAGCCAAAATATAAGATTTTCATTTTTAAACCTCCTACTATTTTCAACAGTCCCAAAATAGATTTTTGGCGCTGTAGACCGACGCTCGGTAATTTTCCACTTAATTACCAAATTTAATTAATTTAGGAATAAAATCCTAAAATCACAATTAAATTAATTCAACATAAATCAACGCTCAAATAAATAAATGGACTGCACCACAATAATCAACACAAAATTCCGATTCGTCAACTATACCAGCCTAATTTCCGAAAAATAATTAATTAATTAAATAATTACGAAAAATATTAAATAAATGCAATAAATCCAACTTAGGCCCGTTATAGCCTAATTGGAAGCCGAGACGAGCCCAAAAAATTACCGAGACTCATTCAATAAATACCATAACATTTCTACTCGCTAATTGCTACAACTAACCACCTAACATGCATCAGTAAATCTCTAATTTAATTAATTTAATCTAATCTATCCACCTAATTACACTTAATTAAATATAATCAACCCCTAAGAATCATTAGCATACTAATAAGGGATTAGTGAGTAAAACTCACTTATTTAATGAGCGGTTCGGTGCAAAATGACGGGAACGTTGCGAGGCTCGACTTTCCTCAAGGTTAGCCTAGCAACCGAGGCTTGGGACCACCTCAAAACGGGCCTTGAAGGTGGTTGGATACCCACAAACTCAGCCTCTGTTTTGAGCTGCAAAAACAAGGAAACAAGTTTGGTTAGGCTTGTGCTTTTGCTTGCTGGACTGCAGAGAGGAAACCAGTGGCTTCAACGGTGAAAATGGGCCGATTGGAGCTTTGCCGAGCGGGTGGTTGGCAACCGATGGCTCTCGGGGTCAAGGGGGGATGTGCTGGTGGTTGGAACAGGCAAAGGAAGGGTCAGAATTGAGAAAAACTCGCGAAAAATGCAAAACAATGCAGGCGGGCAGGGGACCGATGGATCGGCGACCGGCGGCTTGCGGCGGCCGTACAGGACAGCCGCCGGCTCCGTTCGGGACAAGGTCAGGCTCTTTGGAACGGTCTCGATGTGCTGGTCACGGTGATGGGTGGATTGTTGGCTAATTTGTCCAGGAAGACCACTTTCAATTCAGATCTTTGGCGAAAGGTTAGTTAGAGCAGAAACTGGCAGAAGTGAAAATAGAGGAGGAAAATGGTCCAGCGGTGATGTGGCTGCTTCGGCGACTTCCTTGGTTGCCGGTTGTCTTCGAACAGCAAGGATGGAGGGAGAGGAAGGCTGGCCGGTTGGCTTGGAGAGGAAGAGAGAGAGAGATAGAGTGAGGGACAAGCTTGGCTTTGGTGGGGTCTCCTTGGCCAATTCTTTCAATGCTTTGTCCCCTTAACTCTTCCTTGGCCAAGTATGATCCCTTGGCCCTCCTTCAGCCAACAAGACCTCCATCTAGAAGCTTATGATGGTCCAAATGTTGAGGGTGGTGGGGGCATACGAAATTCCTAGCAAAAGGCTTCAATTGGACATTCGTTCGTGCTTAATTCAATCCAATTCGGCCTCAACAAATCCCATGGTCGAGTCCTTGATCCAATTGATATTTTTCCTCACCAATAGGTCCATCTTGCATCCCAATTTCACGATAAAAAACGGTCCTTGCCTTTTTCTGAACAAAAACAGCCCTAGTACGACTTTTTCCCAAAAAGTCTCGAGTCTCAGAAAAATCTTCCGAGAATGAGTCAACATTTCTAAAAGTTATTGTGACATGACAGAATCTTCAATTTTTATAATCGGACTCAATTTCGCGGTTAATTTCAATCCGGCACGTTTTTAGCGTGACCTAGGCTACCGGGTAGGTTTCAGAAATCTTTAGTGCAAATGACTCGTGGTCAATTTTCTTCGAGCCACAATAAACCCACTCGACACATTGGCAACTCTTGATGGTCGTGAAAATCTCAAGATTTCAATTACAGACACAGGATACTCAAAATGACATAAAATCGGTCTAGTGCCGATCAACAAGAATTTTGCAATCAGGTGGAATCATCCACACTCTGATCATACATCTCAGTCGAATCGACCTATCCCTGATCTTTGATCAACTTTGACAATGTCGTAATGACCCTTGCAGACTAGCACAGTCGAGCAGTCGACTTCTGATTGAATTCTCAAGTCCATTGCATTAAAATCTCTTAATGACTTCCCCAAATAATCTAGTTATCTCACAAGTGATTGGCTCTGAGAATAGCACTATAGACGCGTCGATGAAAGGCCCGATTTATTCAATTGAAAACTATACTGAAAATTCAGGATGTCACAAATTTAGTGCAATTGAGTCCTTAATAAATTTGATGACACTCGGAAGGGATTAATCGCAACAACTCATGACATGCATTGAGTTTTGATGAATTAGGTGCAAGCAGGAGTAAACTTACCTTACAAGGCCACCGTCATCATATTGCCACCCATCCAATCCCTCCGGCCGTAATTGCTCCTAAAGACTATCTGCATCTCCTTAATGATTTATCTACTTTGCTTATCCTAGTTCAACTTAGCCAGATCCAAAATAAGAAGAAAGTTAACATGAATCTAAGTGAATGATCAGGTTTCAAGATTTACTTGATCAATGATCTTGTACTTTATCTCTTTGTCTTGTTGCTAGTCCACTCCATAAGATTTTGCAGCTTGAAGAATATTATGCCAAATTTGATCTCAGCTTTAGAGTACCAGTTTCAGAGTTAGATCTGCTCACCTTGTTTGATGAAGGCGAGGTGTAATTATCGGAGCTAGATGGCTCAAACGAAGCATCACTCTTGATTGAGAGTACGATTGAACAGAATTTACATAAGCGAAATAGAGAAGAGTATCTTTGAATATATATATTTCAAATTACCCGTATATGTATATATACACAGTCGTTTACGGAAAATGATCTGAGAATCATCATGTTCACTTCAAATGATGGTTTGGGAACGAAATCAATCAAATGCATATGTTATTAATTGAACACGGAAAATGTGGACAATCAAACTTCACACAAAACCATGCGTGTCCTCCCATATGAAATTTCTCTAATTTTTCTTTCTCGTGGAAACCCCATTTTCCCATTGCATCTCGGTCAGCTTTATTGAGTGACCATTTCCATGTTGCCCTCAACTTTTGACTTACCAAAACAAGGCCTTTTTGACTGACAACATGGGTTCGAGCACTCATGCCCCAAATTATCTGGATCTCAAATGCAAATACATGAACTTACGTTAACGTTATCATGGAACTTTTTGCCACGCGCAAAACCGGCTTGTTTGACTTTGGATTGCAATGATAATGACACTAGCAATGCGATAATGAGCTCTATCGTTCCATCATGTTCTGCCTCTGGCACCATAGATCCCCCCGAGCCATCATTTTATCTTCTGCCCCGAAATCACGTCGATTGTTGTCATGTGAGCCAAAAGGCTTTCCAATTTGATCGACTGGATTATTCCCTTTTATGTATTCTCTGATAATCGTTTCTTGGTACATAAGAATAAGCAAAATTGACAATCGGGCTTGTGTGTTACACCCGTGTGCTCTTGACCCGTTGATGACGTTTCGTCGAGTCTATAAACAGGGGAATGAAGATTGTTGCTATGCGATTGGACGGGTGTAATTAATTATATCGACTGAAATCGCTTTATACTTGAATATAGCAACATCTTAAATTAATCCTACACATAAAGAAGAGCAGCCAATAAACAATACTATGAAAAGTGAGAACCAATTGAGACCCATTAGATCATCACACCTCCAAAGTGACATAGGGCATGGGATATGTCCAATTACCACATGTGCTTGCAGCCTTCCCACCTCATTTAATTCCACATCCACATGCCCTGCTCAAACGGAAAAATTATTAAATACTCCAGACCTACGTTAGCCCACACCATGTAAACCATTTGATCATGTCAGTCATTTAATCATGTGAGACTCACATGATCTAACAGGTCATGTAGAGTGAGCTCACAATCCCGTAGGCTAGAAGTACAAGATTAAAGCTCACTCCAAAGAGAGCTCTCGACCAAGATCCATCGCAAATCTTGTGGGTCCATGTGTGACCAGCAAGATCAAAGATTTTGATTACCTTTATCTATGGAAGATCAAGCTCAAACAAGTATTTGCCAAGTTCAACTTAATTATAATTGTAGAGTACCATGATAAATGGAAACATGTGTATAGATAAGTTCACAACTGAAAAGTGTAAGGTGCGAGATGACACATTACTGGACTCAAACTCGAATTGTTAAAATAAATAAATATGATAGCAAATTGAACTAATTTGAACCCAGCTCAGTCTTAGATTAGTCAACACCCTTATTTTGTACTTTGGTCCCTTACCGTTCGTTAGTAGGTAACGTGGTAATATAAGGGACTATTGGACTCCGATGGGTTGAACTTCTAAATGGGCCATCTCGGGCACCGTAGAATTTCCGTGCGAAGCTACAGCATATGGTGGTTCCTTCTTCCCCTTTTGACGAATTGAACGCATCGAAGAGGAAAAATATAATACGCAGCATTCCTGTCCTGTCGATGAACTCGGAATTGAAAGGAAAAAGAGATTATGAAGATTGAGTCTGTCTTCGGTTGGTGCCCGAATAATTTTCTCAATGTTCAACTCTGTTTGTCCGTGGCGCACAATGACGATCTCAGCACGGTCTACGTTGACGGGAACCAATTGACTGTCGTTATTCAGTTCAACGACACCCGTACTACGTGGAGGAGAAGTTAAAGGACAAATCCAAGTGGGCTTGTTCATGACGCGCTGGTCTTCGTCTCGGTCTTCCCAGAGTAAACGCTAAAAAACGACGAACTGATATTTCATAGAAAAGTTCATAAATGACCAATAATGATGGAGAAGAGCTAAGGAAGAGTGTTGGAGAAGTTGAAAGGACTAAAGAAGAAAAAAAGTTTTTGCTGACTTGAAGAGAAGGACATGACGTGCTGACCATGCAATCCACATTGAAATAAGTCCTGTAATATGAGGTTAGAGTTAATAAAAGAGCCACATCGAACCCCAATTAGAACTGGGGTTCAGAAAAAGTTCGAGAACTAAATTAAAAAGTAAAATTATTGAATGACATCGAACACCAAAAAATAGTTTGAGAACCTCATGAATTTGTACCCCTAATGTCGAAAACATATTTTCTCACACCTTATGAATGAGTCATATCTTGTACAACATAAAAATTGCTTCAAAAATTGTTATCACAGACCTAAGCAAGTCTTCATTTGGATTATCATTTGGATCTTGGGATCACTTGAATGTAAAACAATAAGAGAGTATTGCTAGGTAGATGATAAAAAAACATATTGTGCCAATTGGAAGTATAGAGCATGTGGGCATTGGGATGTTAAAATAAGAAACGCATGCATGGAACCCGTCATCTCTATATATCAAACAGACATATTGTGGAGGCCCCCGATGTGTGAGTCATATCCTCTAGTAACATAAAAATTACTTCAATAACAGCTATCTAAGACCAAAATGATAACTACCTCTACTCTCACCAAGACATTTCAAGTGATGTAATGAATAGGGATTTTCCAAATTAATTACTCTATTCTTCTAATCGAAATCATGAGCCATCTCCTAAATTTACCTAGAGGTTACCAATCTATTTTCATAGATTTAATCAATTTGCATTGATACTAAGAGAGTTCCATTCACGAGACAAAAAATCAGGAAGTAACCAAACTTGTGAGAAACGAAGTGGATACCCTAGAAAGAGTACTCTCTTGAATATGTTTGAAGAGGTGTTTTCATAAATGTCATGACGTAGGTGAGGATCTTCTTTTCAACATGAGGATCTTAAACTCCTTTGAACTTTGCTCTTTTGTTATGCTCTTAGGTGGTCGGCCGATGGCGGTTCGAGCGGTAACTTTTAGCTAAAGCACTTGATGTATGTCAAGTGATGTCGGTCTTGTTCATTAAAAGAGTCAGTGCTTGCTTTTAGAGAACGTTTCTCAATAGAAACACAACCAATGATAAAGGTGGACATTGGAAATTACTGAAGATACTTATCAGATATTATATAGATATCATCACTTAAACGTATTACACCTTTATCAACACTTAAAGATATTACACCTTAGGTATGGTCTCATATCCTATAAGAATATGGAAAATTTTATTGCTCAAGTAACTGGACACCGAAGGATACGGATACAAGACATAGTTTTTTCACTATTATGATGGAAAGTCTGGCTGTACAAGTTCATTGGAAAGAAGACTTAGTGATAGGAAAGTTTTTAAACAAGCGTGGAAAGTTTCATCCAGCTCAAATCAAGAAAGAATATTTCTTCTCAAAGAAACAACTAATTGATTGTAACAAGTAAGGAAAGATTTTTGAAGCTACATTAATGGTGACCTGATATGGTTTAATGAGTTCAAATTGTTGAATAGCATTCATCGATATATGTCTATGTGATTGGTAATTGTCATCAAACATAATGCTAGATGATGATATGGTGATAGTTCATACCTCCCTCACACCACAAATAGTTGCAATCACTTCTGCTGTCTCGGTAGCTCGTTTTAAATAAGATGAATAAATATTAGAGATTTCACATTCTTTGGATAGTCTATCAGCTAATTTTTTAGTTTCAAGATAGAAATATAGTAAGAAGCAAGCAAGACCTATTAGATCATTCCAACTCCAAAGGGATAGAGAGCATGAGATAAGTTATTTACTGCACTTGTTTGTCGCCTCCCAACTTCATTTAATTTCACATCCAGATGACTCTAGCTCAAAAGGGAAATGATTAAGTACTCTTAGTGTACGTTAGCCTATTCTATATGAGCCGTTAGATCACGTGGATTTTTACATCATGTGAGACTCACATGATCTAACGGCTCATGTGGAGCGGACAATCAAACCACATAAGCCAGGAGTACTCAAATAGAAGCTCGCTAAAAAGAGAGCTAATTGCCTAGATTGAGGTCCATGGAATCTTGTGGATTTATGTGTAACTTGTGAGATCAAAGGTTGTGATTATCTTGATTTGTACAAATTGAGTCCAAATAGGTATTTGCCATGCTTGATGCAATTATAATTGTACAATACTGTGGTAAACAGAAAGATGGGCATAAACAAGTTAAAATCATAATAGGGCAAGATAAGAGATGAAGATGAATCAACTCGAACTCGCAAAGTGAATTAACTAGGATATTAAACTGAAGTAATCATCCGATGCACTCCTAAGATCAGTCAACGCCCAAATTGTTCTGACGAGTTGAACTTATAAATGGGCCGTCTTGGGCACCGTAGAATTCTGTGAGTATCAATAGTATGGCCGAGCTGGCCCATATGAATAGCGTGCAGGCCTCCTCCTAGGCCCACATAATTGTCAGACTGCATTTTTTTTCTTGTTCCCTCTTTAAACAAATTAAAGGCTTGAAGATTGAGTATGTCAATGGTCCGTACATGAATTCCATAATTAACATTTCAGTCTGTTTGTCCGTGACGCGTGGCAACGTTCTCAGCATGGTCCATACTAGTGGGATCCGACTGAGCATCTCTATCACCATTCAATTCAACAGCATTTCTAGCAAAATTGCAATTTCAAATACACACCTAGCTGGTTCAACCGATTTCACTATGTTCATTGTGTGCTCCATTGCTGTTGAACTTCAGATTCGGGAGAGAAAAGGAAGAAACTTGTTACCAGGAAGGTTTGTATTTGGACTTCTTTTCGCGTGTTGCTGAGAGTTAAATAACGCGTAGGAGAGGTTGAAGAGCAACGCGGTTTGGGCTTTGTTTCGAAGGCGTCGGTCTTCCTCTCGGTCTTCCAAAACTTTCCTTAGTGTAAACGGCAAATATGTACATGAGAAGTCCATAAATTGACCAAATGAAATTCGAAAGGAAGAGCGCAAGCCAATCACCGTCTACGTGATCTCTCTCTTTACGATTGAGGGGTCTTTGTCTTCCTTGGTGCCAAGCCAATCAGACCAAATGAAGTCTTTTTCATCGTTTGACATGTCCTTTAATTCGGTTTTTACAATTCAGTCCTTTAACTGCTCCGCTTTCTTTATGGTCAAAAGACAGAGCTACGCGTAGCGTCAAACCATGGGACACGGCAAGGGGAAAAGGACGAAATAAGAAAGAAGAGCGGAGGGCAAAAGCCACCTTGTACTCTCTGCAGCTGAAAACTCTACTGTTTCTTTTAGTCCTCATCCCCATACGCATCGCCATTTACACTCGCCCTGGCCACTACACTTACACGCACTTGCGAAGGAATACCCCCCAACAACGCACGCTCTCTCTATTTCGCGGCGGTTCAGCGCCATTAAATCAGAGTGATTGCCAAATCGGCACCGATATTGATCTGATTAAGAGATTCGAATTTGAGTTCGCTGACACCATGGCTGTCAATGGTGACGTTGATTATCTCAAGAGAAAGTTATGATTGTTCTTAAATATTTTTTAATATTTTTCTTATTTAATGTAGGTCTATTTCACTCCGTGCTTCAGATTTCTTATCCGCCATTTTATCCCGACGTGTTTTCGTTTATCTGGTCTGGAGGGCATTCCCAAGCATCGAATGAGACAATAAATTATCTATGCAGACTCAAATTAAGGTTGCCAAACGCAACCAACCGGTATTTTTTTCCCCATATTTATTGCATCATTGCTCGCTGTACGTGCACATACGCCCCTCCCCGCCTTCTCTCTCCATAAATGTTAGGTAGTCCCACTCCACAGCGATTGCCACGTGGCACGGGTGGGTTCCATAGACGGAGCCTCTCTTCCTCTTTCGTTCTGTCCGCTGTTTATCTTTCCCAACAAATCCTCTAGTTTCATCCCTATTCTGTCTTTCCACGGTTCATGGATAACCCGCATGGTCACCGGAGGGCTTCACCCCCCGAAAGGGCCCTAGGTGACCTGCCGTCGGCAGTGGCGGCCCCCCTCTCCGGTCATATGGTGACTTACATCATCGCCGTCAACTTCTCACTAAATGTTAAAATTTACATTTATCTGCATCTATATATTATGTACATATTCTCCTCAAATCCCAAACAAATGAAAAAGAAATAATAATAAGGAAAGAAGAAGATGAAGAAAGCTGAGGCCGAGAAATGTAAAAGATAAGTTGAAATGCATCTAATTTGTTTTTGTTTTTGTTGACAATTAAATTTTGGCGATCTAGTTATTTATCTATTGTATAAAAATTATGGATTAATTTTTAACTCCTAAAAAAATTAAATTAATTAATTGCATAGCATATAATTTTAGGTGCATTTATTTATTATTATTACATTTGCATTATGCTGGTGACAGATGGGTTTGAATTGTCAATCTAAACTTTAATTTGACAAGTCGGATTAAGCTCACGAAGAAAGTAAATTAATCCAAGTCCGTATTCTCGAGGAAATATTACAAGCCCATTTTTGTAAGATTTGAAATTTGAAAAATCTTATTGCGATTCAATATGCGATAAAATTGGTAGAGAATATTCATTATTGCAAAAGAAATCTATAGAAGATGAGGAAATTAATAGGATTTTGCGTTCAGAAGATAATAAGCGATCTTCATACATATTGAAAAGGGAGATAAAATATTTTATGAAAATCATATTTTTTACCTATAAAAAAAGTCGTGTACGGAGAGAGAAGGGGCTTTTCTCTCGGTTTCTCTGTCAAAAATAAAAAAATTCAAGGCAAAAGAGAAAATTTTCTTTCTTCGTTTTTTAGGGTTTTTGGGGGATTTTCCTTCGTTCCTTCCTTTGAAGAAAGAAACAAAAAAAAGAAAAAAAGCCTGCTGAAAAAGAAAAAAGAGTCAGAAAAGAGGGCAGGCGAGTACAGCAGAGTGAGGGGACGTGTGACAGGCCAGCAGAGGTGAGTGAAAAGAAAAGCAAAAAAAAAAGTTCTTCGCAGGTGTTCTGCCGGCGACCCCTTCTGCCCAGAAGCCGCGAAGCTGACGCCGCCTCTGCCGCTCTTGCTGCGCCACCGCCAGGGCTCCCCTCACCCGCGAGCTCGCACCGCCGCTCCGCCGCCCCGCCAGCGACCCGCGAGCCCGACGCCTGCAGCCGCGCCGTCGGCTACCTCGTGCGAACACCACCCGTAACTCCTGCGCCTGTTGCAGTCGCGACGACCCCGACGCCTTCGGCCGCTCGTCCCCGGCGAAGCCACCGCTCTCTCGCCGGTCACTGCCGATCCGCCCGTGACGCCGCTGCTGCTCCTGCTCTGTCCGCGATCTGCCCAGCCCAGCGCCCGCCGCGTCCCGCCGACGCTTCCTCCTACTCGCTCTTTGCTGCCCGAGCCGCCGGCAGTCGAAGCCCTCGCCGCAGCACCGCGACTTCGCCCTCAGCCCGTCCGCGACGCCCGCAAAGCCTCTGCTGCTCCCGCATTTGCTCGACGTCTGCTGGTCCGCCGGTCTCTGCCGCTCCTGCAGCCAGCCCCGATGCCAGCAGCCACGACCCAGCGCCGACGCCCGCCCCTGCTGCCTCGCCGCTTCGCCACCGCGCCTCTGCCTGCGTTGCTGTCCGAGCACCAGCAACCTGATCTTCGCGCCCCGCTGCAGCCCCCTGTGAATCTGGTTTTTTCTGCCCGCTGTTGGTCCGCCTCTGCCGCCCCTCGCCGGAGCTCCGACCGACGGTGACCCTCCGAACGGCAGCCGCCGACTACCCACAGCTGCTCACCACAGCAGCCCCTTCGTTGAGCCTCGCCGGGCCTTTGTCGTGATTGCTGTCGGCTAAGCTAATTTAGAAGCCAAAATTCAAATTAGGTAGTTTTTTGAAATATTTCTTGATGCATGATTTAAATCCTCGGCATACCAATTTCGCAACTGCACATGAATTTTTTTACTTTATCTATAAGGCTTTAAATAGAATAATTAATCATGCAGCGCGGGAATATTTAATTGATAATTTGATCTTTAAGGCCTAAGAACAATTTATCAATTTTATTAGCGAAATAATTAGGTTTGATTAGATATCTTTTACAAATTAGAATAATGGATAATATTTTTTATGGTTGTGAATGATTTTGTACTTATCTTTTTTTTTCTTTTTTTTTTTTGTGATCAGGGAATCTCATAAACCGACAGCTGGCGAATAAACCCTGGAGGAGCGACTGCAGGACCCACCATCATAGTACTCCAGGCTTTAGATGAAATAATTAATCATGCGCCTGGATGAAATAATTAATCATGCGGCGCAGGAATATTTAATTGATAACTTGATCTTTAAGGCCTAAGAACAATTTATCGATTTTATTAGCAAAATAATTAGGTTTGATTAGATATCTTTTACCAATTACAATAATTGATAATATTTTTGATGATTGTGAATGATTTTGTATTTTTTTTTTCTTTTTTTTTTTTAGTGATTAGGGAATCCCGTAAACCGACAGCCGGCGAATAAATTCCGGAAGAGCGACTGTAGGACCCACCACCACAGTACTCCAAGTAAGAATCCCTAACGACGCCTCTAGGATTCGAACTTCTCTCTTTCATGTAAGATGCGCCGTTGCAGACAGTTGTTTTGGTACTTATCTTTTAATTGTTTCATTTATCTTAAAAATACAAAAAAATTGTATTTGTATTCCATGTAGATTAGAATTGATTTTCCTAGATAGAATTGCATAATAGAATAGTTAGATTCTTTTCTAATTATATTAAAATGCATATTTAGATGGTATCTAGGTTAGATAATTTCTTTGAAATTAAATTGCATGTCGAGATAAATTTCTAAGTTAAGATAGGATTCAAATTAGTCTATTTTCTAACTTAAAATAGATAATATCTCACTTTAGTTAGATTTTTATTACGAATTTTTATAAAAAAAAATACAAAAATATCATGGGCATGTCATATAGAACTAAGTTCATGAAACGCATATCATTTAGTGATTGTTGCTAGGTCCATTTAATTAGAAACTGTCTGTCATTAAAATTAGGCTATTTGGTTAAATTGCATTCCACATAGATTATATTTCATTAAACAAGAGAAAATCCTGAAAAAAGATTGAGTGATTACATGTTAATTAGAAATCATATATAAAATTGTTAATGTGAATTATGATCTAACACCGCAAATGCTTTCGTTGCTATGAGGTAACTCCTATAATTTATTTATTGCATTATTTGGATATTAAATTGGTGGTTTGCGCACCCGATCACTTCACATGTTAAGGAAATGAATTAAAATTAATTCAAGTCGCCTACAAAACATTTTTTTTTTCAAAATAAAAGAGAAAGGTACAGCGTTAGAGAAATATAGCGTAATCAAGTCCCCGAATTCACAATCTTTGGTTCGTAGGAGTAAAGTAAATCTTCAATTACTTTAGTTTCTAATTGACCCACAAAAAATAGATTAATGGCGACTCCTAATTCAAAAAATCATTAAGAACTTGAATTTAAGTCGTGAATTAGTATTGGCTTGGGAGAACTCGATAGTAATCTATTAGCCAAATCTTAGGTGGTTTACCCAAAATTTACGTCGCAACAATTTTCCTCATAGTCTTCATCATCATCTTGATCAATGCCTTTCTAGAAATTTATCACAAGTAGCTTAGAACTGAAAGTGCCATGCTACCATTACTGTCCAAGGTCACCTTAGTTGAACACCACTTGCTGCTATGATGAGGCTCGAGCTTGCTTATGGCCGGTTGTCGATTCTTTGCCGTGACTAACTACCAACTAAGAAAGAAGCCCAAAAAAAAAAAAAAAAAAAAAAAGCTTAATTTTAAATTTTAAATAATTATAAACTCGATTTTTTTGAAAATAAAAATAAAAGTAAAAATAAAAGTGTTTGGTGAAAGAAAATACTTGGTCGAGAGGTGGAAGAAAGAGGATGGTAATATTTTCCATTTTCTGGAAAGTGGATAACATTTTTCCCATTTTTGAAAGTATTTTTTCCATTAGTAGAAAATATTTTCTTTAACTAGTTTTTGTGAATCAAATGCCAGAAAATTCGAAAAATTTGTTTTCTTTAAAACAAATGAAGCCTTAGATAGAAGGGTTGTTTTCTGACCTCCACATTGAAAATAAATACATGATGTGAAGTTACAATTGATGGAAAGGGCATATGGGACCTATTTAAAAAAGTTCAAAGACTAAACTTAAAAACAAAATTAAAGAACGTTGTTGACTAATAAAAACCAGCTCGAGGACCTCATAAAAATCATTACTCCTAGTGTAAAATGCACAATTCCTTGCACCTAATGGTGTCATATCCCCCGGTAATATGAAATTGAGAAAATAACAAGAAGTGGAAAGCACATCATTATTTGCTCTCTATCAATGTTGTCCTGAAAATATCTAATAATGATTTTCCAATTTAGTTCAAAAGAACGCCATTTTATAAAATCGAAACGACAGTGAGTGGTTGGCTCGGACGATTTGGTTATGTGCATAACGTCCTCCATTGCCGTTGAACTTCAATTTGGGAGAGAGAAAAAGATCCAGGAAGGTTTCTAAGTTAACATCTTTTCTATGGTCGGTGAGAGTTAAATAGAGCTTAGAAGAAGTTGAAGAATAGCATGGTGTGGGCCTGTTTCGGAGGCGTTGATCTTCGTCTCGGTCTTCCTAGAGTAAACGATAAAAAAATGTCCGACCGATCTTTTATAGGAAAGTCTATAAACGACCAATAATGGAGAAAGCACAAGTCATCTTTTTCTTCATGATCTGTAGGTCTTCGTCTTCCCCGGTGCCAAGCCAATCACTCGAAATAATTCCAGCAAAACATTTTGGATTATTGTAATGTTAAAGTAGAAGGACTTTGAACATTTTTTCATCGTTCGATGTGTTGTTGATATTTTTTCTTTTTAATCGTTCGATAAGGTCTTCGTCTTCCCCTATTACTATCCATGGCCCCTCTTCTTGTTGTGGCTGGACACCACAACCGCCACTAAACTAGACCCCACAATTTCTGACTTGGCAACGACTCCTCTCCATTTCTTGGTCAGATTTGAGGCTGTGGCAATCTTGGATTGAATGTTGAGGCCGTCGAGACATCTTAGACGTTGTGATGGCCTCAAATTTGAGGTCAAGCGAGAAAGTGCAACCTGGGGAGGGGGGATGTATTACGAGGCTCGCACATGTTGCGATGGTCGTGAATTCTGTGTCAGCGAAATAATCTCGGTAATGCCCGACAATGAGGTCATGGAGGTCATGGATAGCGATGACAACAGATGAGGAAAAATGAAGAAGAAAGGGCTAAAAAAGCAAAAAAAAAAAATAAAAAAAAATAAAAATAAAAAATAAAGAGAGAACTTTTACCGACTTGAATAGATGGACATGAGGTGCCAAGTCATGTCATTTTCCTGTCCGGTGATTACTCACGCTGCAATCCACGTCGAATAAAGCCACATGATATGGAGTTAATATGAACAGAATGGCTACATCGTACCCATTTTAAAAAGTTCAAAGTATAAATCAAGACAAAAAAGGTCATTCTGCCGCCAAGCCAAACTCCCCAAGGAGTTCTAAAAGATCCTTGCAAACAAAGAAATTTTTTGCCAGTGAATCCATAACAGCCTGGATCTCTGATGATGAGGGGCGCAACACCTCCAATCATCACGCGCTTAACTTTGGTTAGGCAGAAAAAGAAACGAACCACTTCTATGAAAGATCAAAATAATGACCATCTCTACTATTGCTAGGACATCGAAATTCACGTAAACTGTCATTTCTCTTGCTTATTTATTGCGAAAACAGTCTTCAATGATCTCCTCCCTTTTCCAGATACCCAATGGGACGGATTAATCTCTCCCGAATCCGCAGAGCTCCTAGCTCAGCCCATCCTTGATTCTAAAACAAAAAATGTTTGGGGTCTTAAAATTGTTCAATCATGACGGTCGTTGGGTCATGTGAGTGAGCTCATGACCATGTAAACCGTAAATACCCAATAAAAGCTCACTCAAGGGAGAGCTCTTGACCAAGATCCATGGATTGAGTGTAATTACAATCCTCGAATCTTGTTGACCCATGTGTGACTAATAGGATCAAGGGCTGTAATTACCTTCATTTATGAAATATAGAGCCCAAACAAGTATTTGCCCTGTTCAACTTAATTATAATTGTAGAGTAAAATGGTAAATAGAAAGATGTGCATAAATAAGTTCAAAACTGAACATGGCAAGATGCGAGATGACACGTTAACAGACTCAAACTCGAATTGTCAAAATGAAATAAATATGATAGCAAATTGGACTAATTTGAACCCAACTCAGTCTTTTAATGGGGCTGTCTTGGGCACAATAGTGTTGGTGAAATCTTCCTTCGGTATTTTGAAACTGACAAAACGTTTCCTAGTCTAAAGACTTCCAGACTCATCTATCAAAGTCTGAAGACTTCCAGACTGAAGATCGTCAGACTCAAGATTTAAAGTCTGCCATTATTGACAATTTCTAGATCATCGAAGAAGTCTTACTCAGATAAGAGGTTATCCTTAAGGATTTGATTCGATTGGTCAAAGATTATCTCACGGTTGGAGAAGGCATATAAAGATCTATTATTCGTGTGACAAGTAAATCGAGTAAGACAAATTTGTGGATTGGCGAAGTATACTTAGAAGGTTCTACTTATGGAAACCTAGATCCTAATTGTATGGGTGAACATGATTGGTGGGCTATATTCATATTCCTTAAATAACGCGAGATCTCCCTAATTGATTCGGTCCAACGGGTAGATTGGACGAACTCCTTTGGAAGGTATCAACGGTTATGTAGGCATGGGGGAGTATAAAAGGAAGATGCTCTAGTTGTTCGAGTGTGTGCGAGATAAAAAAATTCCAAAATCTGAAGCTCCTTACTCTTTGCTAATTCATTTGTTGAGCATACATCTGTACTCAAAAGAAAGAATTTTGTGAGACCTCGAAGAAGTGTAGTAGAGTCTCTACACTGTGGAATCGAGGACATGAGATTATAACATCTCTTTTGATTCATAGTGAAATCCAGCCAGTGGGCTATTAGCGTGGGAGAGTGGATGTAGGCTTGGTCTAAGCCGAACCACTATAAACTCTATGTTTCAATTCTCTTTCCTTATCTCTTTACTTAATTCGTAACATTGTCTATTTGTTTATACTATTTCGCATCCTTGTTCTGAATTAAGTCTTTAAGAGAAGAATAATTTGTTTTTATACCTATTCACTCCCCTCTAGGTGTTTATACTAGCACTTTCAATTAGTATTAGAGCCTGTGTACTCATTCATTTGAAGTGATTTTACTTTAGAGTTAAAGATCCATGATTAGTATGTTGGCTCTAGGATTGGTTGAAGGTCAAAGCAACACAAGACCGCCTTATTTCGATGGAAAAGAATACAACATATGGAAAAACAAGATGAAGGCATTCCTAAGTTCGAAATATTCTCTGGGATGGGATGTGGTAGATAAAGGAATCATTCCTAAAGCTACAATCTCAGAAAGAGGGAAAGAGGTTGCAGAGGTTAGCGACATGAGTCAAGAAAAGATAATCAAGCGACAAACTCTTGATGCAAAAGCTATTTACTCCTTATATTGTGCTTTATCTCCTACTGAATATAACAGAATATCTTCCTGTGAAACAGCTAAAGAAGTTTGGGATAGACTGCATATTACTTATGAACGAACAGATCGAGTAAAAGAAACCAGAATCAATATTTTGCTCGGTCAATATGAAGCCTTCAAAATGAAGCCAACAGAATCTATTACTGATATGTTTAGCCGTTTTACAGAAATTGTGAATGGTCTTGAATATCAAGGTCAACCAATTTCAGGACCCATGAAGGTTAACAAATTGCTGCATGGACTCTTCAAAGAGTGGAATCACATAAAGACTTCAATAATGGAAACACAAAGGATTATACCACTTTCCGTTGATGAATTGGTTGGAACACTTCAGTCCTATGAAGTAGAGCAAATCAATGAAGAAGAAGATCGCAAAGGTAAGAAGTCTATTGCTTTAAAATCTAACGAAGATTTTGATGATACAGATTCTGAAGATGATATGGACGATGAAGAACTTGTTCTCATGATAAGAAAATTCAGGAAACTGAATAAAAAGGGAAAAAGATTTAATTGGAAGAAACAAATTTCTCAAAGATTTCAAAACAAACCAGATGAGGATGATAATTCAAATAAAGATGTGATTTGTTTTGAATGCAAGAAAAATGGACACATCAGACCCAACTGTCCCTTGCTAAAGAAAAAGAGAGGAAAAGCTGAGAAATACAGAAAGGCACTGAAAGCAGAAACTTGGAGTGATACTGAATGCGAAGAGAGTGATGATGATTATGCTAATATTTGTTTAATGTCAAAATCATAATCAGACTCAGACTTTGAAATTGATACAGACTCAGATCAGATAGTGAAATCGAGGTAAGTAATTCAAAAATCCCTGTTAAAGTCTTAAAGTACATTAATGAACTATGTCTTAGTCTAAAAGTCTCTCTTAAGAGGATTTCTGAACTGAAAAGGGAAAATATTACACTGAAGCAACAGGAAACTTTATGGAAAGAAAAGTTTGAAAATATGAATAGAAGTTTCATTACTCTAAAAGAAAATGCAGATTCTCTTTCAAAAGAAAACACACTTCTGAAAAATGACATTTCAAGCATTTCAAAAAGGTTTTCTATGGGATCTGAAAAATTAGAAAAGATTCTTTCAATACAAAGACCTTACTTTAATAAATCAGGATTAGGAATGACCTCTGAAACCATTCCTTTAATGATTTTCCAAAAGTAAAGGAAAGAATCAAACAGAGACCAACAAAAACCTTTTACAAGAATCATTTTCAAAAGATCTTTGTAAAACCTGTCGGTCGAAGTGCTCTTAAATGTTCTAAGTATAGTAGCTCAGAACACTTTGAGAAATAATGTCCTATGGTTTGGAAGCCTGTTAAGAAGGATTGGGCAAAGACTGTTTATAGTACTAACTCTACTGGACCCAAGAAAGTGTAGGTATCAAAGAAAGCTTGAGTTTCCTTTTTAACTGCAGGTCACTATCAAGAAAAATGTAAAATGGTATTTGGACAGTGGCTGCTCAAGACATATGACTGGAGATTCAAATTGTTTTATCAAGCTTACACAAGTAACATGCGGAAAAGTTTCCTTTGGCGGAAACAGCAAAGGAAAAATTATTGGAAGTGGAACTGTAAAAATTGGAAGTCTCATAATCAACAATGTCTCTTTAGTGAAAGGACTCAACTACAACTTGCTCAGCATTAGCCAATTATGCGATACTAGATTCAAGATCAATTTTCAAGAAGGAATATGTTCTGGCACTAGTAAAGATCTTTCACAATCCTTCACTGGGCGAAGACATGGGAATATCTATCTTTTGGATATCAATCCAAAAAGATTTCAATGTCTAATCTCAATCCAAGATGAAGCAAATGTCTGGCATCGAAAGTTTGGTCATATCAACTTAAAGCAAATTGCCAAGATTTCTTCAAAGAAGCTTGTTTGTGGACTTCCTAACCTGAAGTATCAAAAATCTGACTTATGCACACCTTGTGTATTGAGAAAACAGATGAGAAATTCCTTTAAACCAATAAATCAAGTTTCCACTAATCATGTACTGCAGCTCCTGCATATGGATTTATTTGGACCAACGAGAATTCAAAGCATTGGTGGAAAGAAATATTGCCTAGTAATAGTGGATGATTATTCACGATTTACTTGGGTTTACTTCTTGGCAAGTAAGTCTGAAACGTTCTCTTACTTTTCAAAGTTTGCCAAGAAAATTCAGAATGAGAAAGGGTATGCTATTTCAAGCATTCGAACAGACCATGGTGGTGAGTTTGAAAATCAAGACTTTACCATAATTTGTAAAGAATTTGGTTTTCAGCATATGTTCTCTTCTCTTTACACTCCTGAATAAAATGGAGTTGTGGAAAGGAAGAATAGATCTTTGCAAGAAATGGCTAGAACTTTTTTAATTGAAAGTAATATTTCTTTTCGTTTTTGGGCTGAAGCTGTTTCTACAACTTGTTATATTATTAACAGAGTTGTCTCAAGGCCAATTCTGGAGAAAACTCCCTATGAGTTATTCAAAGGAAAGAAGCCAATTGTTTATTACTTTCATGTGTTTTGTTGCAAATGTTTTATCTTGAAAAATGCAAATGATCGAATTGGTAAGTTTGAAGAAAAGTCAGACGAAGGAATCTTCCTTGGATATTCAACTTCCAGTAAAGCATATAGAGTATACAATAAGAATACTCAATCTGTGGAAGAATCAATGAATGTCAAATTTCAAGATTCATTGCAAAATCAACCAGTTCAGACTCAACTCGAAGAATCTGAACCTACTTCAAACTCTACAAAGTCTACTTTCCCTGAAGTAGCTCAGACTATAGATGGACAACATGATTCAAATGCTGAAGAATCAAATGAAGAGGAAGATCAGCAATCTGTCAAACCAACCAGCAATTGGAAGCACAAGTCCAGTCATCCCAAAGAACTCATTATTGGTAATATTGATGAAGGAATTCGTACAAGATCCAAAAGACATGAAGAGTCTAGCGCTGTGGCTCTTATTTCTGAAATAGAACCCAAAAGCATAGAAGAAGCTTTATCTGATGAAAGCTGGATTGAAGCTATGCAAGAAGAGCTCAGATAGTTCAGTGTTAACGAGGTTTGGGAATTAACTTCTAAACCGAAAGGAAAATATGTTATTGGAGCAAAATGGGTTTTCAGGAACAAGATGGACGAAAAAGGAAAAGTTATAAGGAACAAAGCAAGACTCGTGGCCAAAGGATATACACAAGAAGAAGGGATAGACTATGATGAGACTTACGCACCAGTAGCAAGGTTAGAAGCAATTAGATTATTACTTTCTTTTGCTTGTTATAAGAATTTCAGGTTATTCCAAATGGATGTTAAAAGCGCATTCCTGAATGGATTTATCAAAGAAGAAGTCTATGTGGAACAACCTCCCGGTTTTGAAGACTCAAAGAAGCCAGATTCAGTATTCAGACTGAAAAAGGCTTTATATGGTTTAAAGCAAGCACCTCGAGCTTGGTACAACAGGTTAAGTAATTTCCTCACTTAAAATGGTTTTGCCAAAGGTAAAGTGAAAACAACTCTGTTTATCAAAAGAGAAGGTAAAATTTTTTTGCTCGTTCAAATTTATGTTGATGATATAATTTTTGGCTCTCCTAATGAAAGTCTTTGCAAGAAATTCTCTAAGACTATGCAGGATGAATTTGAAATGAGCATAATGGGTGAATTATCCTTCTTTCTTGGTTTACAAGTAAGGCAATTGAAGGAAGGGATTTTCATTCACCAAGAAAAATATGCTAAAGAACTTGTTAAAAAATTCGGTTTAGAAAATTACAAAAAGGTTGAAATTCCAATGTCTAGTTCTTTGAAGCTGGATAAAGATGAAGGAGGAAAGAAAGTTGACCAGAAACTTTACAGGAGTATTATTGGTTCACTTCTTTATCTTACTGCTTCTAGACCTGACATTTTGTTTAGTGTTTGCATGTGTGCTAGATTTCAATCAGACCCAAAAGAATCTCATCTAAGTGCTGCTAAACGCATCATCAAATACGTTGCAACATCTTCAAAGATAGGTCTATGGTACCCCAAAGAAGGAGACTTTACTCTCATTGGATATTTAGACGCAGATCTAGCAGGTTGCAGAGTTGAAAGGAAGAGTACTTCTGGTACTTGTCAATTGCTCGGTAATAGGACAATATCTTGGTTTTCAAGGAAACAAAATACAGTAGCACTTTCAACAGCAGAAGCAGAATATGTGGCTCTTGGAAGTTGCTGTTCACAAATCTTATGGATAAAATAACAACTGAGAGACTTTGGAGTCAAAGATTCTTGCACAGAGATCAAATGTGACAACACCAGCGCTATTAATCTTACTAAGAATCCTATTCTTCATTCAAGAGCAAAGCATATAGAGATTCGACATCATTTTATTAGAAATCACGTTTAGAATGGAGAAGTAATGATCCAGTTCATTAACTCTAAGAATCGACTGGCAGACATATTTACAAAGCTTCCGGAGAAAAATCTATTTGAGTCCATTCGTACCAGACTTAATATCATATCTCTTACTCAGCAAAGTCTGGATACTTTCAAGACTCAAAATTAGAAGTCTTTAAATGCTCAGATTCAGAAGATCTCAAGCCTCGACTGTAAGTTGTTTCTAATTTTAATTTTGAAAAGGAACGATTATTTATTGGCCGTTGGTTGATTGATTTATCTTTCTTAATTTACTCATTATTTCAAAAAGGCAGTTATCGATTTTTAAGGAATTCGGTTAAATTCATAAAGGGAAGTTATTATTTTTTGAAAAGACATCTTTTTTATTTCCTTTTATGACGTTTCGTTTACCCCGCTTCACTTACTTTATATACCACTGTGTATCGTCTTCTTCACTTTTACTCCGAAACCTAGAATACAAAATTCATATTTTCTTCACTTTCACTCTTGATTCGTTCGAAAGTTTTCATCTTTTCGAACAAGTTGGTTATTTTCTCTATTGGAGTGTCAATGTTTTCAAGAAAGTCTTCGAGGATTGCAAGCGGGGGACCACGTCGCATGCCTGAGGGTCCTACCCACTTTGACTTAACCGAAGAAGAAGATTCTCCTATGCGTCCAAGTTAGCATCAACCTTCTCAACAGCGTCAACCTTCCTCGAATCAACTAGGCGATGAAGTTATAGAAGAGGTTGAACCTGTAAGAACTCTAACTCCAAAAAATGCTTTCAAACTCTACTCAAATTTGAAGAAAGGAGGAACGCCATTGTCTTTGCTTGATGAGTTCTTAAAAGATAGACGGTTCAAGAATGAAATGTTGTTTTTGAGAGAGTTGGAGAGGCTAGGAGTTGTGGGGAAAGGATCGGTTGAGAAAGCGTTTAAGAATATTCCAAGTGACCCATAATATGGCACTGCGAATCAACCGCAATCTCTGGATGATGATGAAAGGTTGTTTTCTCACTTTCAACCTAGATCTGGGGTGGCTGCAAACATCATTGATGGTTCGAATCTTTTTAGATCCAAAAATCATAAAAATGTTCATGCAAGTCTTTTGAAGAGAGGGGTGATGAACCCTAGAACTGTTGATTTCGATTTCCTAGATTCGATAAAAGTTAATTTGAGGGAAAAGTTTGCTTTATTGCAATTGGAACAGTTTTGTTATGAATCCTCTCATGCATTTCTAGAGCTTACTGCTTACTTTTATTCGAATCTATCTTTCATGGATGCACAAAGCTTTGTCTTCACTGTGAAGGACATGGAATTTTTGGTGACCACAGACATTTTGGCTGACATAATCGGGGTGGAAAGAACGAGTTTCTAGCCGATTAGTGTGTCCATTGCTCATGCTATTCTGTCTTTGGTGAGAGACAGAGATGTTGAAGGAAAACTTTCTTATTCAAGGATGACTGCCTCGAACATTCTGTTGCACAAAATTGTGATTAATTGCATTCATTCTAAATCGACATCCAAGACAGATGTTTCTCGATCTGAAGCCAAATTGATGTGTGCAATCAATACTAGTTTTAAGTTTTCTCTGCCTCACACCATCCTGTTCTATATGTATCGAACTGTGACGAAGGATAAGGGACAGCTTCCTTATTCTGCTCTTATCACTCGACTCTTTAGGCACTTCAAAATTCATATCTCTGCACCATTGAGTCTGAAAGCCATCACTCCGATGATAATTGGGTTCAAAATGGTGACAAAGATGCGCTTAAAGGAGTTGAACAAAGTGCTAGAGCGGATGAAGGAGAAATCTCCTCTCAAGGCAAAGCAAGACTCTGCTGTGGCTAAAAGAAAAGGCAAGGAGCCCATGGTTGCTACGGTAAAGAAGAAAAGAGCTCTCATTCTGGAAGATGAAGAAGATGAGGATGAGCTTACTATATCTGCCTTAAAAAGTCTAAAGACCTTTGTCAGCTTTCGTGAGAGAAGAGAAGAGTCAGAGGAAGGAAGAGAGAGAGAAGAATCGGAGAAAAAGGAAGAACAGAGGGAAACAGAGGAAAGAAGAGAAGAAGAAGCAGAAGTAGAGGAGGAAGAGGAAGAAGAAGAGGAAGAAGAAGAGGGGGAAGCAGAAGAAGCTGAAGAAGAAGTGGAAGAAAGGGAAGAAGAAGCAAAGAAAGAGGGAGATCAGGGTGCAGCAGACTCCTTCGAGCCAACCTTGGCTATCTCTCTGTCTAGTCATTCTGAGATAAGAGGAGAAGAATCTGATGGAGCGCATCACTCTGAGGCTGAGGAAGCTTTACCTTCTCCACCTGAGGGCATCAAAACAGGGGGGGTTGATGGACTAAAAGGTACTTCTTCACCCCTTCTTGCTAGTGATGTGAGTCGTTCTGCAGCAGATCCAGAAGAAGTGTATGCCTCACATTATCCAGAAGATAGACCTTCCATTGAGACTCCATCATTTCTCAATTTCCTTGAGTTTCATTCTGCCGGTCCAAGTGATACAACTACTCAAACAACAGACTTTTCAATACGGCTGGAAATTCTTTTGGATGTGCAGAATCAGCAATATGCTATGAGTTTTGAGATGCTGGATCTCAAGAACGCTGTTAAGGCCACTTCGGTGTCTCTTCATGAACAGTTAAATACCCTGAAGAATCAAGTTCAGCCTAACGTGCAGGGTGAAGAATTTCAAGCGTTGAAGCAAAGTTTTGACAAGCTTGAAAAGACAGTGCACTCAATGGGAGAATACGAGCTTGTTCACTTACCCAAGCAGCCTTAACTCTTGATCTTTTCAATCTATCTCTTTTTGTTCGGTCTACACTTTTTACTGTTAACAAAAATGGGGAGATGTTTATGCAGATTTTTTTTTTTTTTTTTTTTTTATGTTTGTTTGTTTGGACTTTATCTTATTTGGTGTGTTTTTCTGTTTTGGACTGATTTGGATTACTGAGACTTGCTGAGTAACTTAAGCTATTATTGATTATGCTAAAGATAGTTGTGATTGGAGGACTAACATGTTTTCTATGGTTGCAGATTCGTTTCTATCTTTTTCTAATCTTTAATAATATTTGTTCAAGAAAATCTTAGTTTGCTTAAGTGTTGCAGGTCAGAATGTCTAAATCTGCAGGAAAGTTTTGTCACCAGCAAAAAGGGGGAGATTGTTGGTGAAATCTTCCTTCGGTATTTTGAAGCTGACAAAATGTTTCCTAGTCTAAAGACTTCCAGACTCATCTATCAAAGTCTGAAGACTTCTAGACTGAAGATCGCCAGACTCAAGATTTAAAGTCTGCCCTCGTTGGCAGTTTCTAGATCGTTGAAGAAGTCTTATCCAGATACGAGGTTATCCTTAAGGATTTGATTCGATTGGTCAAAAATTATCTCACGGTTGGAGAAGGCATATAAAGATCTATTATTCGTGTGACAAGTAAATTGAGTAAGACAGATCTGTGGATTGGCGAAGTATACTTGGAAGGTTCTACTTATGGAAACCTAGATTCTGATTGTATGGGCGAACATGATTGGTGGGCTATCTTCATATTCCTTAAATAACGCGAGATCTCCCTAATTGATTCGGTCCAACGGGTAAATTTGATGAACTCCTTTGGAAGGTGCCAACGGTTATGTAGGCATTGGGGAGTATAAAAGGAAGACGCTCTAGTTGTTCGAGTGTGTGCGAGATAAAAAAATTCCAAAGTCTGAAGCTCCTTACTCTTTGCTAATTCATTTGTTGAGCATACATCTGTACTCAAAAGAGAGAATTTTGTGAGACCCCGAGGAAGTGTAGTAGAGTCTCTGCACTGTGGAATCGAGGACGTGAGATTGTAACATCTCTTTTGATTCATAGTGAAATCCAGCCGGTGGGTTGTTAGCGTGGGAGAGTGGACGTAGGCTTGGTCTAAGCCGAACCACTATAAACTCTGTGTTTCAATTCTCTTTCCTTATCTCTTTACTTAATTCGTAGCATTGTCAATTTGTTTATACTATTTCGCATCCTTGTTCTGAATTAAGTATTTAAGAGAAAAAAAATTTGTTTTTACACCTATTCACCCCCCTCTAGGTGTTTATACTAGCAGTTTCAAGTAGAACTCCGTGCAAAGCTATAGAAGGTTCATTATTCCGATTTTCGATGAATTGAAGGCACCGAAGAGGAAAAAGACAATACGCAACACTCCTATTGATAAACTCGTAATTGAAAGGAAAATGAGATTATGAAGATTGAGCCTGTCTTCAGTTCGTGCCCAAATAATTTTCTCGACAGTCCACCTTGTCTGTCCACGACACACGGCGACGATCTCAGCACGGTCTATGTTGATGGGAACTGATCGACCATCTCTATCATGATTCAATTCAACAACATCACTAACAGGATCACAAGTGTTGAAATGAGAGAGGGAGAGGGAGAGGGAGAGGGAGAGAGAGAGAGAGAGAGAGAGGGTTGATTGTGAAAGAGCTAGTATAAACACCTAGAGGGGGGTGAATAGGTATAAAAACAGATTTTTCTAAATATTCAGTAAAAATATTTTTCTTTTAAACTGAGGTGTTAAACAATAGGCTTTGAATAAAGATTCAGACTCAAATAAGATATTTTAAAATATAGCGAAACTCAAAAAAATATCACAATAAATAAATTAAATGAGTTTAGGGAAGAGAAAATGAACACAAGATTTATAGTGATTCGGCTTAAATTAAGCTTACGTCCACTCTCTCACGTTGATAGCCTTTTGGCTGGTTTTTACTATGAATCGAAAGAGAATTACAGTAGTATAACACTAACTACTCAGTAAAGAGTTTTCTTTTCCTTTCATTAAGTCACTCCTTAACGTTTTTCTCTATTTCGAATACACATATGAGCACTCTCGATGAAGAACAAGTAATTTGAGAAGTTTCAGACTTTGGAATTCTAGCTTTCACGCTCTCTTTCAAATGACTCGGAAAACCTCCTTAAATATTCCTCCATGCCTTTTGTGACCGTTGGCACTTTTCAGAGGAATTCTTCTAATCAACCTGTTGGATAGAATCAATAAAAGAGATCTTGAGCCATTTGAAGATTGAGATGAAAGTCCAATGATCCTGGTCGCCTATATAATCAGAATCTTGGTTTCCATAAGTAGATTCTTTCCAAATAAACTTGTCTTCCAAATTGATTTTAACGTTCCGTGATTGATTTCGTCAATAATTTCCAAAAAGGTAAGTAAGATTTCCAACTAGAAAGCTAGATATATCTTGTTCGTATTGAATTCTTGAAGGAAGAACAATAATCCTGAGTCTGATTATTTCTTTGTTCTTCACTTGAGTTCAGTCTAGGTCTTCGTTAAAGTGGGGCAGACTTCTGATGTAAGATAGACTTTGATAAAATTCCACAAACTGTCTAGTATTCCTTAGAATGAGAATAAGAATAGAAATATAAGAGTTTTGTCAACTTGAAAATCCAATAGGAGTTTTCTCAACAGATCGTACCTAAAGTCTGAACAAGACGCAACTGTGTCAGCCGATTTGACTATGTTCATCGTGTCCTCCATTGCTGTTGAACTTCAGATTCGGCAGGGAGAGAAAGAAAAACTTCTTGACAGGAAGTTTTCTTGTTGGGCTTCTTTTCTAGGGTCAGTGCAAGTTCAACAATGTGGAGTAGTCCATATCAAAAAAAAAAAAAAAAAAAAAAAAAAAAAAACAATGTGGAGCAGTTGAAGAACAAAGCCACGTGGGTTTGTTCATGATGCGTTGGTCTTCGTCTCCGACGGAACTGATATTTCGTAGAAAAGTTCTTGATTGACTGATAATGGACAAAAGCACAAGTCATCCAGTCTGAAGGTCCACATCACACTCCTCTCTCTTTCTCTCTCTCTCCCTCCCTCCCTCCCTCCCTCTCTCTCTAGGGCCAGATTTGAGGCCATAGCAACCTTGGAATGAAGGTTGGGACAGTCATGATCTCTTGGGGTAAGAAGTTACTTTTCTGTCACTATTTAACTCGCATGGACCTAGAAAAGAAGTCAAATTAGGGGCTGTTTGGTGACCATCCAAACAGTACCCGATTTTTATTTTTTGTTGTCGAGAGTAGTTTTGGAACATAATCGCATTTGGTAAAATTTTTGTTTCCGGGAACAAATTTCTATTTTTTTGTTGTCGAAAATAGATTTGGAACAGAATTAAGAATAAAAAAAAAAAAAGTTGATTCTTGCTCTAGGAACAAATTTAAGAATCAAAACCAATTCTTCTTCTTCTTCATCGACCGCCATCCCGTGGTTGCTGTCTGCCACCGTCCGCCATCGTTCGTCGCTGCCGTCGCCGCCGCTCGTCGGAGGCAAGCCCAGCCACCGGCGAGGCTTGCCTAGCCCGGCGAGACTTGCCTGGTCACTGGCGAGGCTCACCCTGCCCCGACGAGGCCCGCCTGGCCACCGCGAGGGTCGCCGGTGGCTAGGCGGGCTTCGCCCAACTCTGATGAGGCTCGCCCAGCTTCGCCGATGGCTAGGCAGGCCTCTCCCAGCTGCGAGCGAGGCTTGGCCGACGAGGGCCGGCTTCGCCGAGGGTCAGCGACGCTTCGGTGAGGTTGCCAGCCCTCGCCGGCGATCGGCCACTTGAAGAAGAAGAAGAATAGGAGAGAAAGGAAAAAAAAGAAAAGAAAAAAAAGGAAAAAAGTAAAAAAATTATTTAAAAATTAGAAGAAATTGATTTGGAGCAGAATCAATGAGCATGGTACTAAATGCAATTCTATTCTAGAATCAGAAATTTTGGACAGTTACTAAATGGCTTAAAATACTTAGAAATTGTTCCCGGTAACAGAATCAGAAAGAATCATTTCTAATCAGAATCTGTTCCCGGGAATAGAATTGTTACCAAACACACACTTAGAAACCTTCCGGGAAAGAAGTGATCTTCCGATCTCCTAAATTGAAGTTCAACAGCAAAGGCAGACCTGAGGCATATACTTAAATCGGCTGAGCTAGACACTCCCCATTGTTTTGGTTTTATAGAACACATCATTTTGAACTACATTAAAAAATTGTCAACACTCTTGGAGACGACTTCGATAGACAGCAATATTGATGGTGCTTTCCATCGGTGATTATTTATCTGGATTTCATATTACTAAGGGATATAACACCTTTCATTAGGTGCAAAAAAATGTGCTTTTTACACAAGGAGTAATAATTTATGATGTCCTCAAATTGATTTCTCTATGCTCAATATAGTAGCTTAACTTGGTTTTTCAAGTTTAGTCTTTGAACTTTTTATGATGAATTCCATTTGCCCTTTCCATTAATTGTTACTCCATATCACATGGCTCTTTTCAACATGGATTACTAAATAAACTATGACTGGTTAGAAAATGACATATCTTGGCACCTCACGTCTTTTTCTTTAATCTAAGTCAGCAAAAATTCTCTCGTTCTTTTTTCCTTTTTCAGGCCTTTCTTCCTCTCCTTCATTTTTCTCAGCTATTGTCGTCATTGGATTTCATCTCCATCTCTGCAAGTTGTATAGCAATTCTTGGATTTCCATTTAGGAGGAGTTGGAGTAACAACCTCCGTTCCCTCTTCTGGCGATTGGAACCCATGCCATTGCTTCAAAGAATTTCTCCAATGCTCCCTTCGGCGCCGTTAGTCGCTGGTTATCCTCATCATTCCAGGGCCATGTACTCGCGGTTCTGCTCTCCCCTGTTTCATGGCCAAGGAACTAAAAGAACGGCAACTTCAATTAGAACTCTGCTACGAGCTCTGATTTCGATGAGCAAAGCACCTGAAAAGCCACTTCCTCTCTTTGAATCTCCGAGACATTGCTCCATTCGATTTCAAAAGTAAGGTAATGATATAAGTTGAAAATACCCTGTTCTGAGAGAGGAATAACTGAGAATACCAATTCTCTGTGGATATGGAAACTCGATTATTAGGGTTTAATTCACCGACTACGAATATCTGGCTTGAGATTAACCTGAACTTAGGATGTAATTTAGGTTCGAAACAGTTGAGGTTCTCTTTTTGATCAGTTGCATGCCACCTGTTCAATGAAATCCCAAATCAAATTGGGTAGAGAGAGAGAGAAAATTATTGCTAAGAAGGTTTCTCTTTGGACTTATTTTCTAGGGTTAGTGCAAGTTTGACAATGTGAAGGAGAAGTTGAAGAATAGAGCCGCTTGGGCTTGATCATGACGTGCCGGTCTTTGTCTTGGTCTTCCCAAAGTAAATGCTAAAATACGACGAACTGATATTTTGTAGAAAAGTTCATAAATGACCAAATATGATGGAGAAGGGCTAAGGAAGAATGATTGTCATGCTCCGATCCTCGAGCGCGTGCCCATCCCTCGGTGGTCGATAAATTTGTGACATCCCAGGATGCATTACCGACCCTTTCATTTTAATGCGCATGCGGAAGCGAATTACTAATCCTCTGACCACAACAAACGTGTGATAGAAAAAGCAGGACAACAAGTTTTAAATCAATCAACATAGCTTTTATAAACAATCTAGTTTATAAATAGAGGCCAACTCTAGGGTCTATGCACAGGAGGTCTATCTCCAAAAAGAATTTCTGATCCACACATGCTCCTGACCCTTCTGCCTCAAGCTCTGGGTTCCTCACACTAGGGACCTGAAAAGTTAAGCCCATGATAGGATGAGACAATGTCTCAGTAAGGTCACCCCCTAAACTCCGACTAGGAAGGAAATATGCCTAAAGGCTGTCTATGCACACACAAGATAGATGACTTACCACGTCTTAGTTCCTTCCTGCAGGTCAGTACAGTTCATATACCTAACCAATTCAATTCAAGTCATCGATCCACTTAGTCAATCAGCTCAATTTGATACCAATAGAATTATCTATCAATTCAACACCATATATCAATCTCCTTGATACCACCACTGCTCACACAAACTGCAATATATGTTCATAGCTCGCTCAAGCTGATATAGATAGATAGTAGCTCACTCAAGCTTATAGATATATAATAGCTTGCTCAAGCTGATAGACATATAATATCTTGCTCAAGCTGATATAGATATATAGATCGTGCTCACTCAAGCTGATAAAACAATCTTAGCTCACATAGGCTGACGTGCAAAGGGGCTCTCACAAGCTGACAAGCAATAAATGGTCTCACAAACTGATAAATCATCGTGTTTAAAAATACTCGATAAAATAATTGTGTGTGGGTACACAGTTAGCCTGAGCCAAAAATGCCATATTTTTCTTTTCAAAAATCCCACTAATTATATAGTCCACAAAAACATTTTCGACGTTAAAAACTGACGCTCGGTATTTTCCGAGTAAATACCGAAATTACTCAATTTTGGGATAAATATCCAAAATTACAATTTCTACTCAATTTGCACAAATCAACACTCAATTAGATAAATCAAGTATACCATTGCAATTAGCACAAAATTCCGGTCACCGGCTATCCTAGTATAATTTTCGGAAAATAATAAATAATTAAATAAATAAATACAATTAAATGCCATAAATATAGACTTAGGCCGGAAAAGCCTAATTAAATACCAAAATGAGCCCAGAGAATTTCTGAACCTATCTAGATAAATAATACAACCTATCTAGTCGCTAATTAAGCTGATCTAACCACCTAACATGCAATAACGAGTAATTAAATCGCTAATCCGTTCTAACTAATCACATAAACCATACTTAGCCTAAACTAATCAACCTTTAAGTATCATTAACTCCATAAGTAGAGTTTAGTGAGTAAAATCACCGGATTAGTGAGCTGGTGAATCCACGGTGATGGTGACGTGGAGACGGGCGACAAATCTCCTAGCGGTGACGCCAAAGGAGGCTTGGATTGGGCTAAAAATAGCTTCGCAAGTCTCATGATTGCTGCGGTCTTGAAGCGGGGTGCTGATCGCGGCTTGGCTCGGCTTGATTGGAGCTGCAGCATGCAGTCGTAGCTTGGTGGGGACACGGCTGCTGGCTGACTTCGGCAGCACGGCAACGGCGGAGGAAAAACCGGGCTGACTTCGTGAGGGAGTGAAAGACGTGTGGCAGAATGGTGTAGCTGGCAAGGGTGGCTCGAGGGTAGCAGGCGCACAAAGAAGCTGCTGTAGTCAACTTCGGGGGAGGCTTCGCTGGGTTGTTGGAGTTGACTTGGTGAAGAGCTGCACGTGTTGCTGCTAGGCCGAGATCCACGGAGAGAAGATGGGGGAAAAATGGGCTACTGCGGAAATTCAAATGGAGCAGGGGTTGGCGGAGAGAGAGAGAGGGAACGTGGGGAGGAGTTCGCTGGTGGGGGGTTGACGGTAGGGGACAAGCGATGGTGGAGCTGCAGGTGAGATGGTGTGTCAGTGGTGCTGGCAGAGGGATGAAGAAGGATCGGTGGAGTGGCGAAAGAGTGGCAGCCGAAAGTGGGGAAGGGAGCTTCGAGGAAAATGAAAGATGGATAGAGGCAGAGGACTTTCGTTAAGGGGATGCTCACATGAAGAAGGAGGGAGGAGAGAGAGAGATGTCGGCTGGTGGGGGGGGGGGGGGGCGGGCCCTTCACGCGTCATCTTTGAGAGAAAAGAGAGGGAGAGACGTGCGCGAGAAGGAGAGGGGGATGGACGGTCGAATGTGCGTGAGAAGCTGGTGGGGGAAAGAAGAAAGTCAAAACAAATATCTTGAATGTGTATTTAATCATCCTTATCTTCAGCCAACAATATCAATTGGTCATCTAAGGCCAATTTCAACACCAATTTGCCCCAATTGAAGTCCAAATGAAGACCAAAATATGACAGCCCCTCTAGCCTATGAATTTCATCCAATGGGACTTCAATTCTTCACCAATTCTCTCCAATTTGATGTCCAATTTTGCTGAGAAAGAAGCCCATACAAATTCCACAATTTTCCTTCACCAATTAGCTCACTTTGGAGGCTAACAATCCCCTCTATTTGGCCCATCCGAATTTCCTTTTGTTTCCGAATCGTCCGAAATTAATTTTCCATAAAAATTCTGGACTTGCTGAAAATTCTTCAAAGGATGAGTCAACGTCCCTAAAATAAATTGTGACACACCCAAACTTTCGATTTCTAAAATTGGGTTCAAATTCGTGGTTAATTTCAATTTGATGCGATTTTAGCGTGACTTAACCTACTGGGTAGCTTTTATGAATTTTTTAGTGTATTTGACTCGTGGTCGATTATTTTCGACCCACAATCTACATATTTGACACATTGGTGACTCTCGATTGTCGTGAAAATCTCGAGGTTTCAAATACGTACACAGGGTACTAAAACGATAGAAAAATCGGCCTAGTGCTGATGGACGAGAATTTTGCTAATCCACACTCAATTACATGGCTTAGTCGAGTTAACCTATCTTCGGTCTCTAATCGATTTTTAATTGTGCTGTAATGACCCTTGCAGACTAGCACGGTCGAGCAGTCAATTCTTGATCGAATTCTCAAGTTCATTGCGTTTATATTCCTTAACGGCTTCACTTGATAGACTAGTTATCTCGTGAGTGACCAACTCAGAGAAAAGAACTATAGACGCTTCGATGAAAAGCCCAATTTATTCAATTGAAAACAAAACTTGAAATTCAAGATGTCACAATGATGGAGAAGTATAAAGGACCAAAGAAGAAAGAAGGAGAAAGGACATGACGTGTTGACCATGTGATTTTTCTATTTAATCATCACTTACTTAACAATCCACATCGAAATAAGTCAAGTGTTGACATCTAAATTTTGACGATCCTAAAGAAATAAATTAAAATAAAAATTGCATCAGAGCAAATACAAGGAAAAAAAAAGGAAAATCAATCTGATTGATTATGAATAGAAGGTGGAAATCCTGATTAGCCACCCTTGCCCTGGCGAATATTCAAATCTTAGTAAATGTGGAAGCAAATTCTCGGTCAAAGAAATCGGGTGAATAAAAAGAGCAAGAATTTTGATAAAAGGGAAGGAATCGAAGTATTTGAGGAAACATCGAGCTGATTGCAAAATCACGCTCCAATGTGCAGTCCACGAACTAAGTCAACAGAGAATGGAAGCTCGAAAATTGCCATGGAAAGCGGCCGTTTGGTACCACAACTATAAAAGGGGTTGACCCGCACGGATGAAATTGGAGGAGAATTCGTGAGAAAGGGGGCGAGCGTGAAAGAATTCGTGAGAAAGGAGCAAGCGTGAGAAAGTGCAGGAGAGAATTCGTGAGAAAAAAAAGCATGAAAAAAAAGAGAAAAAAAGGAGAAGTTCTCTCCATCCATTCAAAGTCAACAAGAAGGCTAGCTTTTATTTTCTCCTCTGACAAATGCAGAGGAAAGAAAGAAGTCAGCAAAAAGTGGAGAAAATATTGGCTGCAGCTCTGACTCTAGCGTGGCTTCCTCCAAGTCCATTCACCAGGCAACACGTGTCGCCCGGCAGCCACGTTGGAGTCCGAGCTCGTCCCTTTTATTTTCGAAAAGGAGTGCAGCAAAATTGATGAAAACTCGATTTCTCTCTCGTCCTGCACGTCTTGTCCCGTCTTTCTGCTCTGCAAGGAGTCGAACTCCTCTGGATGGAAATATTTGGTGGAGCCCACCAAATATTTCCTTCGCATCTTCACATCTCATTCCCACGGAAATTTTGAATGCAACTCTCTTTCCCTCTCTCCATTGAACCGAACTCCTCTGTTCTTTGCTTTTCCTCCGACGAATGAGGGAGGCCGCTGTTCGACGAACCATGCCACCTTGAATCTCTAGCTCTTGTGCTTGGCGGGTGTGGGTGGTGAGGGTGGTCTCGGCTATTTCGAGCTCGGTGGTGAGCCCATCGAGATTCGGTGCGCTCCATTGTCGCTTTGCTCTTTGCTCTTCCTCCGACGAATGAGGGAGGCCGTCGTCCGATGAACACACCGCCTTGAATCTTTGGCTTTAGTGCTTGGCGAGTGTGGGTGGTGAGGGTGGTCTTTGCTATTTTGAGCTCGGTGGTGAGCCCGTCGAGATCCTCGGTGCGCTCCATTGCCACTTTGCTCTTTGCTCTTCCTCCAACGGACGAGGGAGGCCGCTGTTCGACGAACCACGCCGCCTTGAATCTCCGGCTTTTGTGCTCAGCGGGTGCGGGTGGTGAGGGTGGTCTCAGCTATTTCGAGCTTGGTGGTGAGCCCGTTAAGATCCTTGGTGCGCTCCATTGCCGCTTTGCTCTTTGCTCTTCCTTAGAAGGACAAGGGAGGCCGCCGCCCGACGAACCATGCCGCCTTGAATCTCTGGCTTTTGTGCTCGGCGGGTGCAAGTGGTGAGGGTGGTCTCGGCTATTTTGAGCTCGATGGTGAGCTCATCGAGATCCTTGGTGCGCTCTATTGTCGCTTTGCTCTTTGCTCTTGCTCCGACGGATGAGGGAGGCTGCTGTCCGACGAACCACGCCGCCTTGAATCTCTGGCTTTTGCGCTTAGCAGGTGCGGGTGGTGAGGGTGGTCTCGGCTATTTCGAGCTCAGTGGTGAACTCGTCAAGGCTTAAATTGTATGAGTCTACTGTATTTATTGCGAGGGTTCTATTCAGTGTCCAAAATTAGTGAATCAATGGTAGTTGCTTTTATTACTCTGTTTCAAAAAGCTCATATCATACTTGATCCTTCTGCTCAGCAAATTTCATAAACCAGTTGATAGTCCTGTATTAACTTGAAGTTTGGCTGTGTTTCCAAAGAATCTAGGTAGGGAAAAGTTTATGGAGTTAAATTCTGAAGTTAGCATTGGAGTAAAATTTGTAATTTGAATTGTAGGACTAGCATAATCTGTATATCATCTTTTCGAGCTTTAGATCTTCGAATGTCTATAGCAACTGTTTTTTGTCCAGACAAATGGCTGTAGCATTGAGAACAATCTCTAGCTGCTTGTCCACCTCAATTTTAACGGCAATCTACTCATTTAACCTGAGCAGGGGGCTCCACTGTGTTGCTTCCACTGAAGACGACTGTTCACAATCCCCAAAAAATGCTAAAGTTGAGGTTTTGTTTTGGTGGCAGAGCTGAAGTTTAAAGTTGGGGTGGTGTTGTTTGAAATCCTTCTTGTTGGTCTCTCTGGACTTTGGCGACCAAAGTTTTGAATGCAACTCTCTCTCCCTCTCTCCATTGAACCAAACTCCTATGTTCTTTGCTCTTCCTCCAATGGATGAGGGAGGTCACGGTTCGACGAACCACGCCGCATTGAATCTCTGGCTTTTATGCTCGGTAGGTGCGAGTGGTGAGCGGGGTCTCGGCTATTTCGAGCTCGGTGGCAAGCCTGTCCAGATCCTTTTCTTTTGAATGATGCTGCACGTATTTGCCTGTTCAGATACTAAGGGTCGCGCACGAATTTGCCCTCGTGTGGCAGAGCACAGTCTGCATTCCAATCGTGGAGCGGGCGAGCGGGTGAGCAGCGACCAGCTGCTTGATCTCGTCTGCTGCTTCCCTCTCCACCAGCTGGGTCATGTCGCCCTTTTCATTTGGACCTTCCTTTATGTGCCCCCGCCCGACTCCAACTATTACTCCTACGTCTCCGACGACTCCTTCGACTCCGACGACTACGGTAGCAGCAGCAGCAGCGAAACCGCCGTCTTTTACAACGACTATAGCTACGACTCGCATTCCGATTGATTGATCTGGGTGGGTTTCCTGTACAGTAACTTCCTCACCACCCAACCCTTGTTTTTGGGTTGGTCTATGTTTTGTGTCTCTTTTCTGTTATACAGATAGTTTCTGCGTTTTCTCTATTTCGTTTTTTTTATGTGAATTTTTTTTTTCCTTGGGTGAGGCTTCGGTGGAGATTTATTGTATTTATAGTGTTTTATTAATATATATGGCATCTAGGTTTTCATTCTTGTTTCTCTGTGATTTCGTTTATCTTGGTGAGCGACTGGATTGAATGGGGTTTGGTTCATTTGGGATTGGAGGTGAATATATCGAGTTAGGTTTTTTAGTATTGGTCTTACTGATAATTGCCTGTCTAGATTGGTGAAATTGGCTGACCTTATCTCCTGCATTGCCTTACAGGGCGTATAATAAGAACCATAATTGGTGGTCAAAATGGTCAATCTAGGCAGGTTTGAGGGAATGAGGCTCGAATTGTCGCGAACCTCCTAGAAGCACCCCTTCTTCTCTCCAAGGAATAGTAAATTTTAGTAAAACCCTACTCAAAATAGAATGTAACAGAATAAAATAAAATGAATGATTAATATAATAAAAAATCTCATAGAACACATGCTCCATTCTCCACATCACCGAGACAGTAGCAATGGTATGTCCGAGTTATTCATCCATGACTCAAGTTTCGATTTGCGCTTTATCTGATCAATGAAGTAAGGAAAATAATTTATCACTTGGGATTTACTTATGTTTAGTCACATGAAGCGAACTTTGTTGCTTAAGTGACTTATAGTGTCGTGTGAGGCTCACATAGATGAAGTGCAATATGAATGATTTTTAGACAGTCTTCTGGTAAATGATGTTCTTTTCTTTGTAAGAGAAAAACTCATAAATAGGTTGCACATACCTACTTTTACCTAACTAAGTTTTTTATTGGATCAAAAAAGTCTGGAGGCAACTAAAGTAAGACTTGGATACACCGTACATGTTCTCTTGAATGCTATATCTAATGCAACTCATATGGCGATATCATCTTAGCAGGTATAATTTGGGTACAAATTTCCACGTACAAATTATCGAATGGCAAAATCACAAGTAATTCATCGATAATACTATGTGAAACATATTTTGCTTTCTTAAGTAACGGATGAGATTTTATTATGCTTGTAAAAGCACGATGTTAATTATTTTTTGTTATTTTAATTGTAGCATGAATCTCCCATCTTTCACATGTAGTACGTGATATGTAAAAAGAATTTGAATTTGCAGTAGGAATGGTGTTTTTAGATGAACTTGAAGCATATAATAAATATGTGGCATATGCAATCGACAAAGGATTTGGAGTGAGGAAGGGTAATATGTGTTAGAGAAAACTCCTTAACTGTTTTGAAGTTGACAAAACCTTTACAAAAAGTCTAGTCTGAAGACTTGCAGACTCAAGTGTTATAGTCTGAAGGACTCCAGACTCTTCCGTCAAAGTATGAAGATTGCTAGACTTTAATCCCAAAGTCTGATTACACTGACAGATTCCAGACCGACGAGTGAAGACTTATCTAGATGCAAGTTTATCTTCAAGGATTCGGTTCGTATGGTTTGTGGAAGATCTTACGGTTGGAGATAATTCCCCGTGATCAATTATTCTTATTGGAATCAATTCGGATAATCAGATTTCTTGAAAGGTGAAGTATACTTGGAAGGTTCTACTTATGGAAACCAAGATCCTGATTGTATGGGCGAGCAGGATTGATGGGTTATCATCACATTCCTTAAACGACTCGAGATCTTTTTGATTGATTTTGTCCAACGGGTAGATTGGAAGAACTCATTTGGAAAGTGCCAACAGTTGTAGAGGCATGGAGGAGTATATAAGAAAGACTTTCAAGTTGTTTGAGTGTGTGCGTGAAAGAAAAATTTCAAAGTCTGAAGCTTCCCAATTCTTTGCTATTTCATTTGTTGAGCTTAACTTGTACTCAAAAGAGAGAGTAAACACTTGTGAGACTTTGGAAAAGTGTAGTAGAGGTTCTACAGTGTGAAGTCAATGACGTGAGACTGTAAAATCTCTTTTAATTCTTAGTGAAATCCAGCCAATGGGCTGTCAGTGCGGAAGAGTGGACGTAGGCTTGATCTAAGCCGAACTACTATAAACTTTGTATTTCTATTCTCTTTCCCTAAACTCCTTGCTTTAATTCGTAGCTTTATACATCTACTTATAACTGATTACATCTTTAGTCTATTATATTCTAAAGGCGATTTACTTTCATTAAGTCTTGCGAAAATTTCTTTTAACACTTATTTGCCCCCCTTTAGGTGTTTTTACTAGCCATTTCAATTGGTATCAGAGCTTGTATGCTCATTTTATTGAAGTGTTTTTACTTCTGAGTTAAAGATCTATGGCTAGTATTTTGGCTCCAAGTTTGGTTGAAGGCCAAAGCAACACCAGACCTCTTTACTTTGATGGGAAGGAATACAATGTATGGAAAAACAAGATAAAGGCATTCTTGAGATCGAAAGATCCCTAGGAATGGGATGTACTAGAAAGAGGGATCATTCCTAAAGCTACATCAACCTCAGAAAGAGGAAAAGAAGTTGCAGACGCTAGCGAAATGGCACAAGAAGAAATAAGCAAGAGACAAGCTCTTGATGCTAAAGCAATTTACTCTTCATATTGTGTTTTATCTCCTACCGAGTATAATAGAATTTCATCTTGTGAAACAGCCAAAGAAGTCTGGGATAGGTTGCATGTTACATATGAAGGAACTGATCGAGTTAAAGAAACAAAAATCAATATTATACTCGGACAGTATAAAGCCTTCAAGATGAAGCTAGGAGAATTTATCACTGACATGTTTAGTTGTTTTACAGAAATTGTAAACGGTCTAGCGTATCGGGGATAGCCAATCTTAGGACCAATGAAGGTTAATAAATTGCTGCGTGGATTCTCTAAAGACTAGAATCACATGAAGACTTCAATAAGAGAAACCCAAAGGATTATGCCGCTTTCTGTAGACGAACTAGTTGGCACACTTCAATCATATGAAGTGGAGCAAATCAATGAGGAAGATGATCCTAAAGCTAAGAAGTTAATTGCTTTAAAATCTAACGATGATTCTGATACAGATTTAGAAGATGATATGGACGATGAAGAATTGGCACTCATGATAAGGAAATTCAGAAAGTTGAATAGAAAGGGAAGAAGATTCAACTGGAAGAAGTAAAGCACTCAAAAGTTTTAGAACAAATCAACTGAGGATAATGAAGCCAACAAAGATGTAATCTGTTTTGAATGCAAGAAAAAGGGGCACATCAGACCCAACTGTCCTCTGTTGAAGAAAAAGAAGGGAATAACTGAGAAATACATAAATGCTCTCAAAGTAGAGACATGGAGCGATACTGAATGCGAAGAAAGTGATGAAGAATATGTCAATATATGTCTAATGGCAATATCAGAATCATACTCAGATGCAGAAACAGATTCAGACTCAGACTCCGACAACGAAATCGAGGTTAGTAATTAAAAAGTTCTTGCTAATCTCTTGAAGTACATAGATGAACTTTGTCTCAATCTCAAAACATTTCTTAAAAGGATTTCTGAGTTGAAGAGGGAGAATTCTACACTTAAGCAACATGAAACTTTTTGGAAAGAAAAGTTTGAAAATCTAGTTAAAAATTTTATTAACTTGAAAGAAAATGCAGATTCTCTTTCAAAGGAAAATACTTTTTTGAAAGAGGACATTTCAAATATTACAAAAAGGTTTTCAATAGGATATGAGAAGTTGGAAAAGATTGTTTCAGTACAAATACCTTATTTCAATAAATCTGGTTTAAGTATGACACCATAAACTATTCATTTAATTGATTTTCCAAAAGTAAAGGAAAGAATCAAACAAAGACCTACAAAAATATTTTACAGAAATCATTTTCAAAGAGTTCTTGTAAAACTTGTTGGCCGCAGTGCTCTCAAATGCTCAAAGTGTAATAGCTTAGAACATTTTGAGAAAGAATGTCCCAAGGTTTGGAGACCTGTTAAGAAGGATTGGGCAGAGACTGCGTTTAAAACTAATTCTTCTGGACCCAAGAAAATCTGGGTACTAAAGAAAGGTTGAGTTCTTTTTGTAATTACAGGTCACTATCAAGAAAAAGATCAAGTGGTATTTGGATAGTGGCTGTTTGAGACACATGACAGGAGATTCAAGTTGTTTTATAAAACTTGTACAATTAAATGGGGGAAAAGTTTCCTTTGGTGGAAACAGCAAATGAAGAATTGTTGGATGTGGAACTGTAAAAATTGGAAGTTTCACAATCAACAATGTTTCCTTCGTGGAAGGTTAGAATTACAATCTACTCAGCATTAGTCAACTGTGTGACACTGTATTCAAAATCAATTTCCAAGAGGGAATTTGTTTGGGGACAAGTAAAGATTTTTCTCAATCTTTCACTGGACGAAGACATAGGAATATTTATCTTCTGGATATAAAACTAGAAAGTTCTCAGTGTCTAATAACTATTCAAGATGAAGCAAACCTTTGGCATCGAAAGCTTGGTCGTGTTAATTTGAAGCAGATTGCCAAGATCTCCTTTAAGAAACTTGTCCATGGACTTCCCAGTCTGACTTATCAAAAGTCTGATCTATGCATGACATGTGTTTTGGGAAAACAGGTTAGAAGTTCTTGTAAACCTATAAATCAAGTTTCTACCAATCGTGTTTTGCAGTTTCTGCATATGGATCTCTTTGGACCAACCAGAACTCAAAGCATTGGAGGAAAGAGATACTACCTAGTAATCGTGGATGATTATTCTCGTTTTACTTGGGTTTACTTTTTGGCAAGTAACTCCGAAACCTTTTCTTACTTTTCAAAGTTTGCCAAGAAAGTTCAGAATGAAAAATGATATGCTATTTCAAGCATACGAACATACCATGGAGGTGAGTTTGAAAATCAAGACTTTGCTAAATTTTGTGATGAATCTAGCTTCCAACATGTTTTCTCTTCTCCATATACTCCAGAACAAAATGGGGTTATGGAAAGAAAGAATAGATTTCTACAAGAGATGGCAAGAACTCTTTTAATTGAAAGCAATATTTCTTCTCGATTTTGAGCTAAAGTAGTTTCTACAAATTGTGATATTATTAACAAAGTATTTTTAAGACCTATTCTAGATAAAACTCCTTATGAATTATTTAAAGGGAAAAAGCCAAATGTTTCTTATTTTCATGTGTTTGGTTATAAGTGTTTTGTTTTGAAAAATGCAAATGATCGAATTGGTAAGTTTAAGGAAAAAACAGACGAAGAAATTTTCCTTGGATATTCAATCACAAGCAAAGCCTACAGAATATTCAACAAGAAGACTCAGTCTGTGGAAGAATCTATAAACGTCAAATTCCAAGACTTTATGCAGAATCAACTGAATCAGACTTAGCTTGAAGAATTTGAACCTACTCTAGACCTTGCAAAGTCTACCTCCCCTGAAGTGGTTTAGACTTCTGAAGATCAACAACGAACAGAAATTGAAGACTCAACTGAAGTAGAAGATTAACAGACTATCAGACCAACCAGTAACTGGAAGCATAAGTCTAGTCATCCCAATGAACTCATCATTGGTAATATTGATGAAGGAATTCGCACCATATCCAAAAAGCGAGAAGAGTTTAGCGCACTAGCACTTATTTCTGAGATAGAACTCAAAAGCATAGAAGAAGCCTTAGCTGACAAAAGCTAGATTGAAGCTATGCAAGAAGAGCTCAGACAGTTCAGCATCAACAATGTTTGGGAACTAATTCCTAAACCAAAAGGTAAATCTATTATTGGAACTAAATGGATTTTTCGGGAACAAAATGGACGGGAAAGGAAAAGTGGTCAGAAACAAAGTAAGACTCGTGGCCAAAGGATATACGCAAGAAGAAGGGATAGACTATGATGAGACCTATGCACCGGTGGCAATGTTAGAAGCAATTAGATTATTACTTGCTTTTATTTGTTATAAAAATTTCAGGTTATTCCAAATAGACGTCAAAAGTGTATTCCTCAATGGATTTATCTAAGAAGAAGTTTATGTGGAACAACCACCTGGATTTGAAGATCCAAAAAGGCCAGACTTAGTCTTTAGACTGAAAAATGCCCTATATGGATTAAAGCAAGCACCTCAAGCATGGTATGACGGGTTAAGTAAGTTTCTAATTTAAAATGGTTTTGTTAAAGGAAAGGTGGATACTACCTTGTTCATTAAAAAGGAAGGTAAAGATTTTCTACTTGTTCAAATCTATGTTGATGATATTATCTTTGGATCATCTAATTAAAATTTGTGCAAGAAGTTTTCCAAGTCCATGCATAATGAATTTGAGATAAGCATGATGGGTGAATTATCTTTCTTTCTCGGATTACAAGTGAAACAATTGAAGGAATGGATTTTCATTCACCAAGAAAAATATGCAAAAGATCTCATCAAGAAGTTCAGATTGGAGAATTGCAAAAAGACCGAGATACCAATGTCAAGCTCTTCAAAGCTAGATAAAGATGAAGGAGGAAAGAAAGTTGACCAGAAGCTTTACAGGAGTATTATCGGGTCACTTCTTTATCTTACTGCTTCTAGACATGACATTTTGTTTAATGTTTGTATTTGTGCTAGATTTCAATCAAATCCCAAAGAATCTCATCTAAGTGCTGCAAAACGGATTATCAAATACGTCGCAACTACTTCAAAGCTAGGTTGTGGTATCCCAAAGAATAAGACTTTACTCTCCTTGGATATTCAGACGCAGATTTAGTAGGTTGTAGGGTTGATAGAAAGAGTACTTCCGGTAATTGTCAACTGTTGAGCAACAAGCTGGTGTCTTGGTTCTCAAGGAAGCAAAGTACTGTAGCTCTTTCAACAGCAGAAGCAGAGTATGTGGCTTTTGGAAGCTGTTCTTCTCAAATCTTATGGATAAAGCAACAATTAAGAGACTTTGGAATCGAAAACTCATGCACCGAGATCAAATACGACAACACCAGTGCAATCAATCTCACAAAGAATCCAATGCTTCATTCAAGAGCAAATCACATAGAAATTCGACATCATTTCATTAGAGATCATGTTCAGAATGGAGAAGTTATGATAAAGTTTATTGACTCGAAGAATGAGTTGGTAGACATACTTACAAAGCCATTGGAGAAAAGTCTATTTGAGTCTATTCGCACCAAACTGAACATCATATCTTTTATCAGTTAAAGTCTGAAGATGATCAGACTCAGAATAACCAAAAGTTACGATTGTAAGTTAATTCTGTGTTAGTAATTTAATTTTTGGATGAAAATTTAAAAAATGTACGTTTACTTTTTGAATCGTTACCTACTTATTTTATTTTTAGTAATTATCTTTTTAGTTTTGAATTTATGGCAGTTTTTCATTTTCAAAAAGGCAGTTTTTCATTTTCAAAAATGGAGTTTTTACTTTTTCCTTTATGACGATTCGTATATTCCGTTTCATCTGCTTTATATACTGTCAATTTTTTTCTTCTTCATTTTCACTCACAAACCCTAGAATACAGAACTCTATTTTCCCTCACTTTCTCTCTAGTTTATTCCAAAAAGATTTCACCTTTTTCACGATCGAGTTTGAGAAATCCCTCAAAGAAAGTGACAATGTCTTCCGAAAGAAAGTCTTTTAGAATTGCGAGCAGGGGACCACAGCCTATGTGTGAGGGTCCTACGCACTTTGATCTAACCGAGGAAGAAAACTCTCCACAGCAGCAGCAGTAAAGTCAACAACAACATTTTCAACCGCATCACTCTTCTCATCCTAGAACTCATGTTCCTCCACAACAACATGCTGAAGAAGAGATCGTTGTAGACCCTGAACTAGTAAGGACTCTTAAGCCCGAATTTCTCTTCAAACTTTACTCTAAGTTGAAGGAAGGTGGTACTGCAATAACTTTTATTGTTGAGTTTTTGAGCGAGAAATGGTACAAGAATGAGACTCACTTTTTGAGAACGATTTAAAGTATGGGCATTGCGCCTTTTGGTGCGGCAGCAAGTGCTTTTGCAAATTTTCTAAGTGATCCACGGTTTGGATCCTTTAATCAGCCTGAACAGAAAGATGACGATGAAAGGATGTTCACATAGTTTCAGCTTAGGATGGGCGTCGTTGCAAATGTTCGTGGTGAAAGGACGAATCTTTTTCGTTCTAAGGACCGCAAGAGAACTTATTCGAAATTTCTAAAGCTAGAGGTGATGAATCCTAGAAGTGTGGATTTCGATTTTCTTGATTCGTTGAAAGTGAAACTGAGGGAGAAGTTTGCACTCCTTCAACTCGAACCTTTTTGCTCTGAGACAACTATTGCTCATCCAGAACTTACGGCTTACTTCTATTCAAATCTATCATTCTTAGATGCGAATAGATTCTCTTTTACTGTTAGAGACAAAGAATTTGTGGTCGAAGTGGACACTCTGACTGATGTGATTGGGGTGGAAAGATGAAGTTTCCAACCAATCAGTGTGTTTGTTGGTCACGCGACTTTGGAGCTTGTTCGAGATAGGATTGTTGAAGGTAGGATTTCTTATTTTAGAATGAATGCCTCCAATATTCTGCTTCATAAGATTGTGATCAATTGTCTCAGACCCAAATCCACTTCAAAGACTGATGTCTCCAACTCTGAAGCGAAGCTGATGTATGCCATCAACATTGGCTACAAGTTCTCTCTGCCTCACACTATTCTCATGCACATGTATAGGACAGTGGTGAAGGACAAGGGGCAACTTCCTTATTCTACTCTTGTTACTCGATTGTTCAAACATTTCAACATTCAGCCTCTTAATATTCTGTGTGTTCGAACCATTGATCCAATGGTGATTGGACTGAAAATGGTTTCCAAGATGCGTCTGAAGGAGCTGAACAAGGTTTTAGAGAGCTTTAAGGAGAAGTCCCCTGTCAAGGCAAGACAAGACTCTGCAACAGGAAAAAGGAAAGGCAAAGAGCCCATGAGTGAACCAATCAAGAAGAGGAGAGCACTCATCTTGCAGGATGAAGAAGATGAAGATGCCATTACTCTATCCGCTTTTGCCTTAAAGAATTTACAGAGTTTTGTTAGCTTTCAAGGGATAGAGGACATAGAGAATGGAGAAAGAGAAGAGACAGAGAAGAGAGATGAAGAAAGAGAAGCGATGAGAATAGAGGAAGAGGAAGGAAGAGTAGAGGAAGAAGAGAGAGGAAGAGAACAAGATGAAGAAGAGGGTCAAGATGATTCTCTTGAACCTATAGGAGAAGAAGGAGAACAACATCACCTTGGCACTGAAGAAGAGCAAGAACGGGAAGAAGAATATTTTTCTCCACCTGAAAGCACCGAAACAGGGGGAGCTGCTGACAAAAGAGGTACTTCTTCACTTGCTTTTACTAGTGATGATGTTAGTCATTCTCCTGCCAATCCAGAGGATGTGTATGCCTCTCAATTTCTTGAAGATGGTAATGAGGCATTATCTCCAAGTCTGGATGTTCCAGCTGAGGTTCCATCATCAGTTAACACTCCTCAAACTACACGTGCTGAAGCTAATACTCAAACAGATAATACAACAGACTTTAAGAGATTGCTCGAGCTTCTTGTGGAGATCAAAGATCAGCTCTATGGATTAGAGTGTGAATTTCAGAACATGCAGCCAGCACATCAAGCCATTTCAGTCTCTCTACACGATCACGTGTAAGCCCTTAAGCTTCAAGTTCAAGCTATTGCAAAAGGTGAGGATTTTGAGCAATTGAAGGAGGACCTAAGGAAGCTGGAGGAGATTGTCAAGTCTATGGAGGATTTCTAGATCGTTCGCATCCTCAAACAGCCATGATTATACCCAATTTTTTTTTCCACTTTTTGCTAATGACAAAAAGGGGGAGAGAGTTTGTGCGGATTTGATTTGATTTTATCTTTTGATGACCTTTTGGTTTGATTTTGGTTTGATTTTGATGACTTTGGATTGGTATACTTTGACTTCCGACTGTTTTGCAGCAACTAAGCGTGAGATTTAGATTATGGATGGATAGTTACTTATCTTGCAGGATTAACATGTTTTCTGTGGTTGCAGGATTGATACTATCCAGGCCCTAATGATTTATCTTTATAAGACATCACATGTTTTTTGTGTTGTTTTGCAGGTCAAAATTTTCAAATCTGCAGGAAACTTTTGTCACCATAAAAAATGGGGAGATTGTTAGAGAAAACTCCCTAACTGTTTTGAAGCTGACAAAACCTTTCCAAAAAGTCTAGCCTGAAGACTTGCAGACTCAAATGTTATAGTCTGAAGGACTTCAGACTCTTCTGTGAAATTCTGAAGATTGCTAGACTTTAATCTCAAAGTCTGACCACACTGACAGATTCCAGACCGATGAGTGAAGACTTATCCAGATACGATTTTATCTTCAAGGATTCGGTTCATATGGTTTGTGGAAGATCTTATGGCTAGAGATAACACCTTATGATCAATTATTCTTATTGGAATCAATTCGGATAATCAGATCTCTTGAAATGCGAAGTATACTTGGAAGGTTCTACTTATGGAAACCAAGATTCTGATTGTATGGGCGAGCATGATTGATGAGCTATCATCACATTCCTTAAACGACTCGAGATCTTTTTGATTGATTTTGTCCAACGGGTAGATTGGAAGAACTCCTTTGGAAAGTGCCAACGGTTGTAGAGGCATGGAGGAGTATATAAGAAAGACTCTCAAGTTGTTCGAGTGTGTACATGAAAGAAAAATTTCAAAGTCTGAAGCCTCCCAGCTATTTGCTATTTCATTTGTCGAGCTTAACGTGTACTCAAAAGAGAGAGCAAGCACTTGTGAGACTTTGGAAAAGTGTAGTAGAGGTTCTACAATGTGAAGTCAAGGATGTGAGACTGTAAAATATCTTTTGATTCTTAATGAAATCTAGCCAGTGGGCTGTTAGTGCGGGAGAGTGGACGTACACTTGATCTAAGCCGAACCACTATAAATTTTGTGTTTCTATTCTCTTTCCCTAAACTCATTGCTTTAATTCGTAGCTTTATACATCTGCTTATAACTGATTGCATCTTCAGTCTATTATATTCTAAAGGCGATTTACTTTCATTAAGTCTTGCAAAAATTTCTTTTAACACCTATTCACCCTCCTTAGGTATTCTTACTAGCCCTTTCAATATGTTTAGAAATAGTAAAGGAGAACTAACTCGACGAACCTTTGTATGTAATTGTGAGGGTTATTCTGACAACTCAGATGGTAAAGAAAAGAAATATCAAAGATATGAAGTTAGATGTGGCTGTCTTGCTCATATCAAATTTAAGGTCGATAATGGTATTTATGAAGTCATAGAGTATTTTTCTGAGCATAGCCATCCATTTATTCCAAAAGATCAAAAGCATTTGATTAGATGTGGAAGATTGATATCTGATACTTGCAAAAGTGTTTTAGTTGATATGACTAAAGCTAGTATTGGAGGAGGGACTACGGCATATAAGTTTTTAGCAAATGAAGTTGGAGGAAGCCAAAACTTGGGTTTTAATTTGCGTGATTGTCAAAATTATCTGCAGACAAAAAGATCCAAGGTTGTAAGTGGGGGAGATTGTCAAAATCTTCTAAATCATTTTCATTGTATGCAAATGCAAAATCCAATGTTTTCCTATGCTGTACAGGTTGATCAAGATGGTAGATTGACAAATTTGTTTTGGAGAGATAGCTTGTCCAAATTTGATTACGATTGTTTCAGTGATGTCCTAGTATTTGACACTACATATTGAACCAATATATATGAAATGATATGTGCACCTTTTGTTGGGATTAATCACCATTGGAAGAATACTCTATTCGGGTGTGCATTTTTTATGGAGGAGACCGCAGAATCATTTATTTGGTTATTTGAGGTGTTTTTGAAGTCTATGGGAAATAAGGCTCCAAAAACAATGTTTACTGATTAAGACGCAGCCATGGCAAAAGGCAATAGAATGGTGTTTCCAAATACACAACACCGTTTATGCACTTGGCACATCGGGAAAAATGCCAATAAAAACATCCCACATCTTTACAACAATCCGGGTTTTAAGGATAAATATTTCTTGAGGCTTATGTATAGATGCAGATCGGAAGATGAATTTGAATCCGCTTGGAAGGAAATGGAAGAAGAGTGGCATACTGAGAATAACAATTGGCTTCGGAGATTATACGGCATTAGACATAAATGGAGTTTAGCTTTTGATCGTGATACCTTTACTTGTGGTATAACATCAAGCCAAAGGAGTGAGAGCACCAATAATGTCTTTCAACGTATGGCGAAGAAGACATCACGTCTTGTAGAATTTGTCCACTACTATGAAGAACAACTAGAGCACATAAGAGAAGTGGAAAGTCAAGATGATTATGCCTCTCGTGGGAAACCCAAATTACAGGTTTCGAGTAATGAGATCTTGGATCATGCCGCTTCAGTGTATACACGCACCATTTTTAACAAGTTCAATGCAAAATTTTTGGAAATTCTCTCTGAGCATATTTCAAGTGTTACATTTGATGGATCGATTTATTTATATACTCTGAAGTGTATGGGATATCGACATGAAAATATTGTCAGATTTGACCTTGCGGACTTTTCAGTCTATTGTGAATGCAAATTATTTGAAGCAAAAGGATGGTTGTGCCGTTATGCCTTGAAAGTGTTGACTAAGAATATGTCAATTATGAGCATTCCATCTGCTTATATTTTGAAAAGATGGACTAAAGGGGCCAAACAAGGGATAGGTGATGAATCTCATCCAATGTCACCGGGTTCATATAAATTTAGTCAATTTTCCACGTTAATGCAACAATCTTTTGAATTGATGAGTTTGGGAGCCGAAAGCGTAAACACTATGGGAATAGTGTCGAAGAACATGGAAAATGCGAAGGCTGAACTATTATCATACCAATCAAGTGTGGTTATGACTGATGATGCTAGTAATGATGATAATGAGGGCTCTTTGTGCGATGTCTCGGTATTGGACCCCTTTCAAAGAAAAGGAAAGGAAATAGCTTATGGAAGGCTTAAAAGTTCAAGTGAGAAGAAGAAGAAAAAATCTAAGAAAGGAACACCCCCAATGAATAGAGAGTCAAGGTGAATGACATATTATTTTAGTGAAAATTTTCGCTTATGTTACATGATGTCGATTAATATATTTATTACTTTGTAATTTAGAGTTGGCTGTCCAAGCAACACTCGGTGATACTCATTTTCCAAATATTTCTAGTAATTCAAATCAGTTTCTACGTGCTTTTTATCCTAGCGACATTGGTGGTCCAACTATAAATTTAAATTTTCATAAGTATGTATATCGCTCTTAGTCCTCCGTTTGTATTTACATGTAACTAATTTGTCGGTTATGAGTATTCCATCTGCTTATATTTTGAAAAGATGGACTAAAGGGGCCAAACGGGGGATTATAGGTGATGAACCTCATCCAATGTCACTGAGTTCATCTAAATTTAATCGATTTTCCACGTTAATGCAACAATCTTTTGAACAGATGAGTTTGGGAGCCGAAAGCGTAAACACTATGGGAATAGTGTCGAAGAACATGGAAAATGCGAAGGTTGAACTATTATCATTCCAATCAAGTGTGGTTATGACTGATGATGCTAGTAATGATGATAATGAGGGCTCTTTGTGCGATGTCTCGATATTGGACCCCCTTCAAAGAAAAGGAATGGAATAGCTTATGGAAGGCTTAAAAGTTCAAGTGAGAAGAAGAAAAAAAATCTAAGAAAGGAATACCCCCAATGCAAATAGAAAGTCAAGGTGAATGACATATTATTTTAGTGAAATTTTTCGCTTATGTTACATGATGTCGATTAATATATTTATTACTTTATAATGTAGAGTTGGCTGTCCAAGCAACACCTGATGATACTCATTTTCCAAATATTTCTAGTAATTCAAATCAATTTCTACATGCTTTTTATCCTAGCGACATTGGTGGTCCAACGATAAGTTTAAATTTTCATAAGTATGTATATCGCTCTTAGTCCTCCATTTGTATTTACATGTAACTAATTTGGTCAATTTTTACAAAAATGCAACAGCCACTATACATTATGCCACCGGGAACTATGAGTGGATTTTGTTCATTCCCTAATCAGATACTTAATAATTTAGTGTATTAATTTAGTTATGATAGATTGTGCCTTTCTACAACTATCAAAAAGTCATCCTTTGCAGAAGTTACAACCATTACAATAATCTAATTACATTATGCTAATGGAGTTATTTATTATATATAGATGCAATCACCATACGTCATGCCACCAGGGATTATGAATAGATTTTCATCATTTACTAATCAGGTGCTTAATATGATATCATATTTAATCTTAGTGTTATTTCATCTTTTTGTTAGTATTGTAATATTGTTAATGGTTTCTTCTAAATAGATGTTGGAGTACCATAATATATCTCATGGAACTATTTTGAGTCAGGTACGACTTGCCTTGCGTTTTGTCTCATAAGATTACTTGAGACATATTTATTCTAGCAACTTATTTAGTAAAAAGAAATTGGTTTTCCGTTTGTACAAGAGTCATCAAACTCTTTTCAACATCTTGGGGTGAATGAATTGAACAATTCTGAAGAAGCGCGTATCAATTTGCCGAAGTAGTCATTTCATGCAGAAAACCAAAGATGTATTTCTTGAGCACTTGCCAGCTCTATAAGAGCTTCTTTTTTGTGTGCTTGGGTGCGACATATTTATTGAATCTGCTAGGTTTAATGTCTTTTACCCCTAAGTAGTATTACTTAAGAATCCCACTGGTTGTCTCACATTTTTCAAACATTGCGGAAATATGGCAACATCACATATAATTGTTTTTCCTGTGTTTACTAATTGTTCACCAGTTCGGGCGGTAACAACGGCGAGAGGACTTGACGAGGTTACACTAGACAATTGTATATGCACATCTTCAAGTCCAAATGGCAACAATGCACCAATAGTAGGCCTTCATGTTGTAGTAGCAAATGATGAAGATCAGCCCAAAGACGCAACAACCGTTTCGATGACAGAACTTGTTGTTGGAGAATTAGTTCAACAGTTCTTTCATAGTCTCGTCCTATTGAGATTAGAGCAGACTTTGGCCTCATTGTTGCCACTTATTTTATTTGCGTTGCATCGATAATTGGATACCCAAGCAAAGGTCTTGGCCTTTATGTAGAAGTCCCATAGTTCAAGTGAATTAATCTGGTCATGTATCTTTCATTTCATTTCTTTCATTTCTTAGTCTATTGTGATATTGCAAAACTCTGCTCAATATGCTATAAGAGAGCTTTTGCCTTCAAAATACAACACCTGTAAACATATCCAAACAAAAGTGAGAAGCTACGCGGGATGTACTATATTTCTCTCTCACGTAATGCATCTTCATTGAAAGAAATGGCTTTATAATATATAAAGCTTCAAGTTTTCTAATTTGATCAGGTGTTTCTTTTTTCTGTATTGTGATGCATTATCTATGTTGGTTGATTTGTGACAACCCGTGCTTCAATTTTTCGTCATTGTGAAATGTCCTAAGTAGTTGCGCAACAAAACCGGTTCCATAACGTCAAAGATGTCAAGGGGAGGAGCCAAAAATTTCCAAAAACAGCGACATTATCTTTGCATAGGGCTATAGCAACTCCCAAGTTTCTCAAAACCACCAACTTAAGGTGGGTAGCTATTAGATATGTTGCTATTGTATTAGCTTTATTCTAAAAAAGAAAGCATTGTTCCTTAGGTTAGACGTAAATTGCAACTAGGGAGAATCACATCTCTTTAACTGCCTGACTTCTTCACAATGAACTAGCATCAATAAATATAACATTAGATACCACATTTAATCCACCAAGCCATTTCAAGGTCTTTAAACCACTATCATCAACAAGAAAAGTAAAAGCTGGACATAGTCACAAATCGAGTTTACTTATAATAGCCGTACACAATATAAAAGCCCCCATCTAAAGGTTATTAAACCATGATACAAGTTGCTGTGCTCTCCCCCCTCCCCCCCCCCTCCTCTAGGTGCAGTCATCTTCATTCTCCAAAAGGAACAAAATTAGAGGGCCACCAAAAAACTACATAAAAAGTTCCTAGCCCAAATCAATTAGGCTAGAAAACAGGCATGCATTCACATGTCTAAAGGCAAATAAAATTACCTAAGCTAGCAACATTACAATTTCAACCACCTACTTTCTTTGGATAAGTAGTGCTAATAAAATAACAAATAATAAACAAACAAAAAGTAGCGAGGCATTTAGCTTCTCCAGCAAATGCTTAATGTCTTTCATGTCATCTTCAAGTTTTGCGGGCGAAGCCTTCGTGATAGAAGGCACATCATTTGTAGGGTGACACCAGGCAAAGAATTCACATTTTTTATCTTCACAATTATAGTAGAGCTTCTCTTTGTTGCTTGTAGACTTCGAAATTCTCACGGCAGCACTCTTGCAACAATCACACCTTTTATTTTGAAAGGTGAGTCTGCTCGAAGTACCCTTACCCTAATTCACATTGGATGACGACATGATATACCTGCAATATAACCATTTTATTTCTTGTCCGATTGTTAATATGAAATCATTCATATTGTGGTTCATCTACGTGAGCCTCACACAACACTATATGTGACATCCCAAATTTCACCGACCTTCATTAGTGTAATTAGATCATTAGGAACTTAGATTAATTAGATTGGGTCAGAAAGTGAACCCGATGGATCGTGAGAAATGTGTGGGCTTGAGAAATAAGTGGGCCACATGATTTGGACTTGAGAAGTCTAATGAGAGATTATGGGCTTGGACTTGGCTTGAAGCATGCCAAGGTTCGGAATTATCAGATTTGTAGATTTAGTTTAGTGGGCCGGATTGTTATAGATTAAGCCTATTGGGCCGGAACTAAATATTTAGGCCCGAATGATTTTATTCTATAGATTATAGTTCTGATCATTTGATTAGTGATTGTAATGTTAATATCAATTTCTAACATTAGCATTTCTTGTGATGAATTCTTTATAGACTAACATTGACTAGTCGATATGTTATATATATGTCATGACTTTGTATAATTATAAAAGAATTGAAATCAAGTAGAAACAAAAGGAAATTAATTGAAAAACATTAGAAACTAATGAACCAACTAATGACATGGATTAGAAACAAATTGAATTTGAGACAACAAACTTGGAGGCCACGACATCTCTCTCTCTCCTTTCTCCATGTACTTGACACCCACGATTTTCTATTCCCTAGAAACCGAAACTAGCAACTTCAAGAAACACAATCATTAACAAAAATCTCATCATTACTCTAGCCTAGGGATTAGCCTTGTAGATCTTATTTCCCTCTTAAGTTTCGGAACTCTCTCTCTCCATATAAAAACCGAGAAACCCCATCTTCATCTTCTTCTTTCTGTTTTTCTCTCGGTCGAGCAGTGAAGAACTAGAGGCAAACCAGCAATTTCTTCTTCTTGCATGCGAGATTTTGGTGTTGATCTTGAAGCATCTTTGTGTTGTTTAGTAGCTGAAGCAAGGTAAGGAAAGATATAACTCTAAATTAAAAGTTATCCATTGTTTTGTCAAGAAAGCTTGCGGATCTAACCAAACAGTGAAGGATTTGAATTGTAGTTGCTGTTTTGTGGTTAATTTAAGCTTAGTAAGTGTTAGATTGAAGGTAGAAGCCATTGCATGTTACCTTTGAGTCTTGCATGTTTCGAAATCCAAGTGTGAGTATGCTGTTTTGCTGAGTGAAGTGATGAAATGGATGCCGAGCGGATAGATATGGTGTATACTGTGATGAGTGAACTCATGGATGCATTTATACTTCGAGCCGAGCTATGGATGGGCTATTTGTTAAAGAAAAGCTTGTTGAAAGTATTTTTAGTTGCTGTGATTAAGTAATGAAGTGTTGTAGAAGAGACTTGTGGAAAAATAAATGGTTTGGTCGGGCTAGGAGTGAAGGAATCGTGTATACCTATTCTGTTCTAGGAGAAAACGGTTATGGAGTCTTCTGTTTGTATTTATTTTCTTTATGTATGTTAATGAAAATAAGAAAGGAACTATTCTACATGATAAGACATCCGTTAGATTGAATTAGAAACCTAGCTATAACCATACGAATATAAAAACGCAGAGATAGAAGTGAACTTAGTAAAACCAGTAAACTGTTCTTGTGAGAAACGGTTTGACCTTTATTGATTATACGAATTTTCTGTATTTACCTAGTTAGAATTGGACTTCTAATCCTTAATGAAAATTGTAGAAAACATCTTAAGGAATAACGTATCAAAATTTGAGATTAAAAGGATAGAATTGGCTAGTAAAACAATTTTCTTTGTAGATAAAGAATCTGGACGTCGGTACAGAGTACTAGTAAAGATTATGGCGATTGTTACTTTTAATACAGTGAGAATTAGACTTAAGTTTCTTCACAGAAAATGTCAATCTATGTCTCACATATAACATACTAAAATTTGGTAGTATTTCGACAAGAATTTATATACCTTCTGTGTCCGAAACCGAAACTGTACATTTAGCTAGTAAACTGTCTGGACCCGAGAACATATATTAGATGCTGTGTCTTTTATATTAGGCTTTTGTGATGCATGTAGAGCCTAATAAACCTCATAATAGATGTTAGTTGTGTAAAAGTAAGTCTCACATCTTATTTGAGATATATAAGTGCATATAGTATCATGCGTGTGCAATGAGTGTGGTGCATAGTGCTTGATTATGGGTTAAATATCTGTTCGGTATGGAATGGGACATGTTGTAATGGGTTTTGTCTTATAATTTGGACACGCACGTGTGCTAGGTTCATGAGAGAGTTAGATATATAGTTAGATACTTTGGAGTCTTTTCTTTTGCATACGATAAATGCATTAATCAAAGGTGTGGTGGTGTGAAACGTGTGCATAAGTGAGTGAATGAACCCATCGGTAAAGAGATACCGGTGATGCCCCCGGAAGTTTGGGATGCCCTTGTTGAGTGGTCTTGGATGCCTTGGTAGAGAGATACCGAGATGCCTCGGAGTGAGATGCCCTTGTGTGTGATCAAGGATGCCTTAGTTGTGTGATACTGAGATGGCTCGGAGTGAGATGCCCATAATAGAAATATTGTGGAAGTTCGGATGAGGTAATTTCCGGAAGTGACTCGATCAAGCTGGTAGAGTTCTGGTTAGTGATTGATCGATGGTGGATCATATGCTCACTAAATATAATTCTACTTGGCGAGTGAGTCCATTTACTGTTGTTGCATTGTATCTTGATATGAGATTTAGCTTGAGAAAGGTAAGCATAGAAATGGATGCTCATAAGGTGATTATATACATAATGTGTTAATATTCAATTTTTATGCTTGTGATATATTTCCTTTAATATCCTAAATTGTTTGATGATTCTCTTGTAATCTTGATGGCTGTGGATTGTTTAAGTTAGAGTTTTATCATTCTTTACTGGGCAAGGTTGTTTTCTCATACCTTACATTTTCAGATTGATAGCATGGATGTACCACCAGTAGCTCGATATGGGGCGGTAGTGCGTCTTGATGTTCCTCTTCATGACGTGTATGATCCCGACATTGACATGATTTTCTCCAAATATGAGGCTACTTTATGGCTGGATGATGGTAGAGCCGACTTGATACCGATGACGTTCGTTGCATGGTTTATCAATCATGAAGGGGAGATATTCGGACCCTTACCCTTTGGAGCAAGAGGACCTGGAGCAGGGATGGACGGTGCCTAGACGCCTTGGATCACGTAGAAGCTGACTGGCTTTTGTTTTTCTTTTGTTAGATGCAGGCTTGTGTGGGAACTCGTGGAGTAGACACCCTCACCCTTTATCCCTGACTTTTGTCACACCTGACTTTTGTTATGTATATGTTGTATATATAGGCAATGAATATGGAAATAGTCTAGGTCAATAAATTTTGTAAGCCTTGATGATGATATGAAGAAATGAAGCTTCTCATGTTCTTGTTTATGTGCATAAATGAATTGGCCAATACTTAAATTGAAGGTAGAGTGTTTGCAGGATAACCTCATAATATAAACTTGAGATTTTAAATACTCCATGTTATACATGCTAACCTCCAATGGTAAACACTATAGATTATCTAAAGGAGATTACAAGTTAGGCAAGAAGATAATAATAATTATAATTCCGCTTGCGCTTAGTACGTGACGCCGTGGGACGTCACACTATAAGCCACTTAAACTGCAAAGATCAACTGCAAAGATCACTTCATGGGACTATAAATTGGAATAGCTTAATAGACAATGCAGGAGATAAGGTCACCTAGAAAAGGTGTAGCTTCATCATACCCAATTTTTTTTAGTCAATCAAGCAAGGTAATGATATTCTTCTTCCTTTTTATGCTTAACTGACATCAACCTTTTAGAATTTACGATAAAAAGATTAGCGCATCATCCAAATCTTAGTAGGAAAAAGTAGGACCACACACGCACAAGGAGAGAGCGAAGTGTTCCTACCAAAAATTTGTGAGGAAAGCAGCCCACTTAGCTACTCTACCCAGAACGACTTAAACAACGTGTCTGATAATTCACTTCACATATCTTTTGTGTAGAAATCAATATAGGTTATTGACAAGTAAATTTCACACAGATTGATGGTGAAAAAGTATCTGAGATTGTCGAATTACTGTATTTCGGATTAAGCAAATTGAGACTGGCAGCAAACCACCAAATCGACCTCAAACCCAATTTTCGAATGCAAAAATTCTCAGCTAAAAAATTCAATGCAAGTTGAAATAAAATTAAACTCAGCAATATTCTTGTTGTAGGCAATGGCCAGAGGAAGCCTAGGCAGATGTAGACAATGGAGGAGATAAAGGTGCAGTTTCATCGAATTTTATTTATTCTTGATGATGATATTCTTCATCCTTTTAGAGCAGGGTTATATAACATTGGTATTGGTATAAAGCAGGAATGCTACGTATAGTGTGCGACCCAATGATACTTTGTAATGTATTTGTGCACGACCTTCAGTATTTGAATGGGCAAATACGTGCAACACCCTTTTATGGCAATAATAAAGGAAGAAAGAAACACTTACATTCAAAAGAAAAGGATCTTGACGGGCTCGCCATCGAGCTCTAAATAGTCGAGACCCCACTCACCACCCACACCCTCCGAGCACAAAAGCTAGAGATTCAAGGCGGCGTGGTTCGTTAGACCGTGGCCTCCCTCGCCCGTCGGAGGAAGAGCAAAGAACAGAGGAGTTCGGTTCAATGGAGAGAGGGAGAGAGAGTTGCATTCAAAACTTTGGTCGCCAAAGTCCAGAGAGACCAACAAGAAGGATTTCAAACAACACCGCCCCAACTTTAAACTTCAGCTCTGCCACCAGAACAAGACCTCTGCTTCAGCATTTTTTGGGGATTGTGAAGAGTCGTCTTCAGCAGAAGCAACACAGTGGAGCCCTTTGCTAGGGTAAAGTGAATAGATTGCCGTTAAAATTGAGGTGGACAAGCGGCTAGAGATTGTTCTCAATGCCGCAGCCATCTGTCTAGACAAAAAACGGTTGCTATAGACATTCGAAGCTCTAAAGCTCGAAAAGATGATATAAAGATTATGCCAGTCCTACAATTCAAATTACAAATTTTACTCCAATGCTAACTTCAGAAACTTTTCCCAACCTAGATTATTTGGAAACCCAGCCAAACTTCAAGTTAATACGGGACTATCAACTAGTTTATGAAATTTGCTAAGCAGAAGGATTAGGTATCATATGAGCTTTTTGAAACAGAGTAATGAAAGCAACTACCATTGATTCACTAATTTTGGACACTGAATAGAACCCTCGCAATAAATATAGTAGAATCATACAATTTAAGCCTCGACGGATTCACCACCGAGCTTGAAATAGGCGAGACCACCCTCACCACCCGCACCCGCCGAGCACAAAAGCTAGAGATTCAAGGCGGCGTGGTTCATCGAACAGTGGCCTCTCTTGTCCGTTGGAGGAAGAGCAAAGAGCAAAGCGGTAATGGAGCGCACCGAGGATCTCGACGGGCTCACCACCGAGCTCGAAATAGCCGAGACCACCCTCACCACCCGCACCCGCCGAGCACAAAAGCTAGAGATTCACAACGGTGTGTTCATCGGACGACGGCCTCCCTCGTCCGTCGGAGGAAGAGCAAAGAGCAAAGAGGCAATGGAGCGTATCGAGGATCTCGACGGGCTCACCATCGAGCTCGAAATAGCCGAGACCACCCTCACCACCTGCACCTGCTGAGCAAAAAAGCTAGAGATTCAAGGCAGCATGGTTCGTCGAATGGTGGCCTCCCTCGTTCGTTGGAGGAAAAGCAAAGAACAAAGGAGTTCGGTTCAATGGAGAGAGGGAGAGAGAGTTGCGTTCAAAATTTTCGTGGGAATGAGATGTGAAGATGCGAAGGAAATATTTTGTGTGCTCCACCAAATATTTCCATCCAGAGGAGTTCGGTTCCTTGCAGAGTAGAAAGATAGGACAAGATGTGCAGGAGGAGAGAGAAATCGAGTTTTCATCAATTTTGCTATGCTCTTGTTTGAAAATAAAAGGGACAAGCTCGGACTCCAGTGTGGCTACCGAGTGACACGTGTCGCCAGGTGAATGGACTCGAAGGAAGCCATGCTGGAGTCAAAGCTACAGCCAATATTTTCTACAAAAAGCACATAGAGAGGGAGGGAGAGTGGACGTGAGAGGTAAAGAAAAGATAGAAAAAAGAAAAGAAAAAAAAAGAAACAGAGGGGAGGTCTTCTTCTTCAGCTGCTGCTTATCGCCTCGATCGCCGTCACCGTTGCAGCCTTCCTCCGCCTGACGCTACAAACGCCCTCCATCAGTGACGTCTGAAGCTCCATAGTTGTGTCTCCGCCTACGACCCGATGCTTGACAACTGGGCCGACAGTCCACCACTGCACCTCACCCACGTCTACTTTTCCGCCGTTGCCTGTCATTGTGCCGAAGATCTGCTTGTCACCACGCCTCCTTCTGGCGAACCCACAGTAGCACCTTTGTCGGTGCACCACAGCAGTACCACCGTCACCCTGATCGCCGCCACTGCTGCTTCCCTCCTGTAGTCACTCACCCGTAGCAGCTGTCGACGCCCCCCTTTGCCTCCGCCTGTGCACCTGACGCCAGCAACCTGTGCCAGACGCCCCGATGCTATTGCCTCTACTCACTCGTCGCTGGTGCCTGTCCCTGACGATCGTGCTCATCGTACGACAACCGTGCCTCTGCCTCCGCTCGATGCTGTGCCATCATCCCTGCCCTCCGCCCAAGCGCCACCCAACCGACGCCCAGCAGCCCGCGCCTTCGCTGCCCTTCGCCTGAGCACCAGCAGTGCTGTCGCCGCCTACCAGCCTTTGCCCAACACCCATGCCACCGTCCTCGACCCCGCCGCAAATCGTCGATCGCAAATCCTGCACGTCGGTCCCTTTTTTAAAAAAAAAAGAAAAAGAAGTCAAGGTAGTCTATGTTAGTTTTTCTTTTTAATCAAGTTTCGTTATTATTTAAATTGGAACATTGGATGTCGATGTTCATTTTATGAATATTTTAGGCATTATCTGTAGGGTTTTGCCCAAAAATTACTATAATTAGTAATTTGATCCATAAGACGTCGATCATTTTTTTAAATTATATTGATTTTTTGGGCATTTTGATAGTATTTTAACTTATTAAATAGTTATAATTATTAATTTGATTCGTAAGACTTCGGATAAATTTTTTAATTATTTTGAACTTTCTTGTATGTTATAATGTTTAGGGTTAAAGTAATCGTTAATCTAATATGTGAGACAACGTATTATTTTTTTTATTCTTTTAATCCTTTATTTGATGAATATCTTGAGTGGTTTTGATATAATGATTATCTGGTAATTGCTTGTTTTGGAAAACATAAATAAAAAAAAAATCAAATCTTGCATCGGAGTATGTTGGTTTCGTAAATTAGGATTGCATTTTTAGATTGCATGTTTAGATAATTTTTGGAATAGATTAGGGTTGGATCAATTATAACTTTTTTTAGATAGGGTCTTAGAAAAACTTTGCATATTTTAATAATCTCATTTTTTTTTATAAAAATAATAGTTTTCTAAGATAGGGTAAGGTTTAAGTCAAATTAACCCCTAAAACATTTTAGAAAATTATTCATTTTAGACAATTTAATTAGGTTTTTTATCACAAATTTTAATTAAAAAATACGAAAAAAATATTAGGTGTATGTCGAATTGTTTGCATGTTAGGTTCATTTAATTAGAATTTGCTTGTTAGTAAAATTAGGTCATGTAGTTAAAGTGCATGTTATGTAGGTAGGTTTTAATTTCAAGATAAGAGAAATCCCAAAAAATATAATTACTTGCTTTAGTGTGTTGAATTCCTTTGGTGCAATTTATTTTATTTAATGTTTAATAATGGTTGAGCATCCGTGTGATCACCCCATTGCATGATAGTAATTTAGGTTAAAACCATTCCAAACTGCTAGCAAAAACATTTTTGAAAATAAAAAGAATGGTATCGAAAGGGCATTAGAGAAATCTAGTGTAACCAAGTCCCCATACCCAAATCTCTATTTCGTAGGAGTAAAATAATTCTCCCATTATTTTACTTAGGTGTCTAATTGACCTACCGTAAACTGATTAATGGCGACTCCTAGATAAAATCCATTAAAAAAAACTTGAACCTAAGTCGCGAATTGGTATGGGTTCGGGAGAGCCCGAGGTAAGTCTAGGTTTAGCAGTCCATTAGCCGAACCCTTAGGTGGTGCACCTGAGATTAGGCTGCGACATCAAGTAATATGGGGTTAGAGGTGATGGAAGAGCCACATTGAACCCCTTAGAGAACTAAATTTAATAAGTAAAATTAACAAAAGGTATTAAACAACAAAAAATAGTTCGAGGACCTCAGTACCCTTGGTGTTGAAAGAGCATTTTCTCACACCTAATGAATGAGTCATGTCTTGTAATAACATGAAAATTGCTTCAATAATTGCTATCATGGACCTAAGCAAGTCTTTAAAAGACTACATCCGAATCCTCGTTCGAATCTCAAGATCACTTGGATGTAAAACAACAATAGTGTATTGCCCGGTATAGGGGCAAGAAAAAACATATTGTACCGATTGGGGGCACGAGGACACAAGATGTGTAGGCATTGACACAAAATAAGGAATGCATCCATGAAACCTACCATCCCAATATATCAAAAGGGCAAGCTGTGGAGGCTCCTGATGTGTGAGTCATATCCTATAGTAACATAAGAATTGCTTCAATAACTGTTAGATCAAAATTACAACTGGCTCTACTCTTACCAGGACATTTCGAGTGATGTATTGAATAAAAATTTTCTAAATTAATTACTTGATTCATTTAATTAATACCATGACTTATCTCTTGAATTTACCTAGATGTTGCCGATCTATTTTCATAGAATTGAATCAATTTGCATCAATACTAAAAGAGTTCCATTCACGAGACAAAGAATTCGGAGAAACCAAACTAGTAAGAAACGAAGTGGATACCCTAGAAAGAGTACTCTCTTGAATATGTTTGAAGTGTTGTTTTCATAAATGTCATGATGTGGGTGAGGATCTTCTTTTCCCCATGAGGATCTTGTACTCCTTTGAACTTTGCTTTTATTGTTGTGCTCTCAGGTGGTCGGCCAATGGGGGTTCGAGCGGTAACTTTCAGCTGAAGCACTTAATGTATGTCAAGTGATGTTGGTCTTGTTCATTAAAAAAGCCAGTGCTTGCTTAGAGAGAACATTTCTAAGTAGAAACACAACCAATGGCAAAGGTGGACATCGAAAATTACTAAGGATACTTATGGGATATAATATAGATCTCATCACTGAAAATGTATTTTACATAAGGTATGGTATCATATCATATAAGAATATGGAAAATTTTATTGCTCAAGTAACTGGACATGCTTGACTTTGTCCATTGTCAAGCATTGTCTGATGAGTGGGTCTCTCGCATACATTGGCTAAGTGACGACATGACTCTTCAACGGGATTGAAATGGATACAGAACTAGTGTCAAGTAAAATACCCAAAATTTGCCTCTCACCATATGTCTCAAAATGCTACTAGAGCTTCTCCTGTTTGGTTGAGATGGCTATGATCACCCCAGGACTTTATGACCCAATCGTCCCTGCTAAACAAGTGCAAAATGCTGATCGAACCATTCTGCACCTTCGGTGAAGGACCTTCATTCGGGCGAGCCTGCCGGTAGATACACCTGTGCACGGTTCCATGAGTGACGACTACTACTCGCTCCCCTGCATGGTGAAGGGTACATTCATTTCCGATTGCCGATGTTTCCAAGCTAATTAAGACTCTTTCCAGGAATAAATGTCAAGGGATTAGAATGAAGTGTCTGTCGATAGTCCCTTGTCTAGTCTACAAATTTTAAAACCATTGAAGCAACAATTTTTGCTCCAAGCCATCCAAGATTCTCTCTCTCTCTCTCTCTCTCTCACACCCACACACACACATACACACACACACATGCGTGCATGCATCCGGGTATAACCTTGAAAGTTGAATGTACACGCACATTCATATTATATTGAGTAACTATAGACGGACATTAACATAGGCATCTTCAGACAATTATAGACGCGCAGATATTTACCCTTTGTGTGCTTAAATTTGGTGGCTAAGTGTTTAGTTTTGGCAAATAAGCAAGGTAGACACATTGATCTTATGCATCCATGACTTCACAAAATATTGTCAGGCCATAGCCTGTAGGGGCAGATCTAGAAATCGGAGGTCATGAGAGCTGTCATTAGCGTAAAATCTATGGGACTACTACAACTCTTTCAAAAATTTTAAGTTGCTTGATTGATGTGTGGTGTAACGGATAAATAGTCTAACAATTAGTAAAGCTACCACAAGTCTATCCTAGGTAAAACATGTCTTTATAAAGTTTGTACAAAGTCGTTTATGTCGTGCAATTCTGTTGTTAAATTTCAATTGCGGGTAAGCTCAAAATAGTTTGTGAATGAGTTTTGTGGTCTTCCACTCTACAAAGATACCGGCTCTAGCCTTATTGTGCAAAGCGAAATTCGGAAATGGCTAGACATGGATTAATGGCAATATTTCATGATAATGCTGGTTTACCTTTGTGCTTTAAGCCAATGTTTTGCAGGCAACTAGTGCATCGCTGGTAAACTTGATCCTTGCTTTCACCACCATCCTGCGTATAAAACCAATCAATGCGAAGCCCTGATCAAACAATTCTCCTTTGAAGAACCAAGTTGAAGTCCACGCTCTCCAAGAATCTAACATCCTTTTCTAACACACGAATATGTTCTTTAGAAATGGGGGAACCATGTGAGTTTGACTTGACTTAATGAGCTCAATAGGGATCGACTAAAATTCTCACGCATTTTGACCGGCATAGTGAAAGGAGCAAAAACGGATGAAACCCTAGCTACCATCTTCTGAACCGGATGAAAGTCACAAATTGATACTAAAATGTTATCCTTGCGTCACTTGCAAAGGTTATCTAGGCACTGAAAAATAACCAGTTCAACTCGCTTCTGCACTAGCGTGACAGCATATTCTGGAACTTCTTGAACTTGTAAAAGACTCACATGGGAAGTTAGTTATGTATTAAAGTTTAGGGAGGCCTAAATAAGAATCGATGAGCAATTAGCCGTTTGATCTTGGTCGAGCTCATACCGGGATTTCTTGATCACAACTTCTGGACCGGTAGGCCTCATAAATCTGGGGATAAAGGCTAGCAGCCTCTTTTGAACTAAGGCCTTGAAGCTTTCCTGGATTTCGTTCCCGTAGATCTGGATCTTTGATAACCTGATCTTGATTCAAGAAAAGATTCAGTAAATTTTGTACAGGAGTTCAGCCACTTCTATCTTTTCCAAGGATTAAATGGCAGCTCTTTCCAAAGCATTCTAAAGCGTATGACTTTATTAAGTAGCGTGTCGCCTATTCCTAGGACTTGGAGTAGTCGATTCTCTTTCTCGATGATTTAGATGATGACAAAACTGCATGCTTGGTTACTCACATGTTTATTTGAGTGAATGCGAGGAAATATATGTATGCCTTAAGTGCTCCTGGTGCAGGTTATGGAACCGTAGATATTTACAGCACAACACCGAAGGATACGGACACTAGACACAGTTATTCACTCATTATGGAAAGCCTGGCTGTACGAATTCATTGGAAAGAAGACTTTGCACTAGGAAAGTTTTTAAACAAGTGTACAAAGTTTCATCCAGCTCAAATGAAGAAAGAATATTTCTTATCAAGAGAACGAGTAACAAGTAAGGAAAGATTTTTGAAGCTGCATAAATTGTGACTCAGTATGGTTTTATGTATTCAAATTGTTGAATAGCATTCATGGATATCTGTCTATGCGATGGGTAATTGTCATCCAACATAATGCTAGATGATGATATAGTGATAGTTCATACCTCCCTCACACCACAGGTGGCTGCAATCACTTCAGCTGTCTCGACAGCTCGTTTTAGATCAGACGAGTAAATAGCAGAGATTTCACGTTCTTTGGATAGTCTATCAGCTACCTTTTCGGTTTCAAGATAGAAATATAGTAAGAAGCAAGTGAGACCAATTAGATCATTCCAACTCTAGAGGGATAGAGAACATGAGATAAGTCCACTTACCGCACGTGTTTGCTGCCTTCCAACTTCATTTAATTTCACATCCAAATGACCCTGGCTCAAAAGGGAAATGATTAAATACTCTTGTTGTATGTTAGCCTACTACAAATGAGCTGTTAGATCACGTGCATTTTTACATCATGTGAGACCTAAGTGATCTAACGGCTCAATGAATTGGGTAATTAAGCCAAGTAAGTCGAGAATACCCAATAGAAGCTTGCTAAAAGAGAGCCTAATTGCCTGGATCGAGGTCCATGGATTAAGTACAATTATGGTTGTTAAATCTTGTGGATCCATTTACAACTCACAAGATCAAAAGTTGTGATTATCTCTACTAGTAAGTATCGAGTCCAAACAAGTAATTGCCACGCTCAATGTAATCATAGTTGAACCATACCTTGGTTAGCAGAAAGGTGGGCATAAACAAGTTCAAATCAGAACAAGGCAAGGTAGGAGATAAAGTGGACTCAACTTTAAACTCTCAAAGTGAGTTAAATATGATATCAAACTGAAATAATAATCCAATGGACTCCTAGGATTAGTCAACACCCAAATTGTTCTGATAAGTTGAACTTGTAGATGGGCCATCTTGGACACCGGAGAATTCGGTGTGTATCCATAGCATGACCGGGCTGGCCCAAAGGAATAGCATGTGAGCCTCCTCCTAGGCCCACATAATTATTAGACTGCATTTTTTTCTTTTTTCCCCTTATACATGTTAGGGTATGTTTGGCAACTTGCCAAATAGTGAAAATTTTTGTTCTTTTGTTTCTGGGCGTAGATTTTGAACAGAAATCCGTTTGGTAAATTTTTTGTTCTCAGGAATAAATTTGTTCCCGAGAATAGATTTAGAGTAGAATCAAGAAGTAAAAAAAAAAATTGATTCTTTGTTCTCCGAAACAATTTCAAAATCAAGTCAACCTATTTTTTTTTTCTCTTCTTTCTTCTTGTTCTTCTTCCCTCTCTCTTCTTCTTCAACCGCTGCCGCTGCAGCTGCCCTCCACTGCCACCATCCGCCACTGCTGGCCACAGCTGCCAATCGCCGACGAACGGTCCGGCAAGCTCGCCCAGCCATTGGTGAGGCTCGCTTGACCTGGCGAGGCTTGCCTAGTCCTGGCAAGGCTCGGTTGAGCCATGCCCAGCTACCGGCAAGGCTTGGCCAACGAGGCACAACCTCGTCGAGGGCCGGCGATGCTTCGATAAGGTCGTCGGCCCTCATCTATTCGGCAACCGGCAACCTTGAAGAAGAAGAAGAAGAAGAAGAGAAAGAAAGGAAAAAAGGAAAAAAAAGTAATAAAATTACTTAAAAATTAAAAGAAAATAATTTAGATGAGAAATTTTGAGAACGGTACCAAACGTAATTTTATTTCAGGAATAAAAATTTTGGACAGTTACCAAACGGCTTAAAATGCTTAGAAATTGTTCTCGAGAATAGAATAAAAAAGAATTATGTCTAATAAGAAATATTTCCTATGAACAAAATGATTATCAAACACGCCTTCAAAGGCTTGAACATTGAGGCTGTCAATGGTCCATACCTGAATTCTACGATCAACATTCCAGTCTGTTTGTCCATGACGTACGAGGACGATCTCAGCATGGTCTACACTAGGGTGAACTGATTGAGCATCTCTATCATAATTTAATTCAACAGCATCTCTAACAAAATTCAAATATGAGAATATCATCATTCAATTCAACAGTATCCCTAGCAAAATCGAAATTTAAAATACGAGAGAGAGAGAGAGAGAGAGAGAGAGAGAGAGAGAGAGAGAGAGAGAGAGAGAGAGAGAGAGAGAGAGAGAGAGAGACCCTAGCTCGACCGATTTCGCTAGGTGTACTGCGTCCCCCATTGCTATAGAACTTCAGATTCGAGAGAGAAAAAGAACGAACTTGTTTTCAGGAAGGTTTCTAATTGGACTTCGTTTCGGGTGTTGGTGCAGGTTAAATAACGTGTAGGTGAAGTCGAAAAATAATGACGTTCGGGCTCTTGGTCTTCCCAGACTTCCCAGTCTAGACGGCAAATATGAATACGAGAAGTTGCAAAACAAAGCGGGGTGGTTTTCGTACAAAAGTTCATAAAATGACCGATAATGGAGACAGCACAGTTCGCAACCGAGAGAGACACAGAGAGAGAGAGAGAGAGAGAGAGAGCTGGGTGGTGTTATGAACTCAATATGACAGTGAGTGGCTGGGTCCGCTGATTTGACTGCGCATCACGTCCTCCATCGCCATTAAACTTAAATTTAGGAGGGAGAAAAAGCACTTTCTAGGAAGGTTTCTAAGTTGACCTCTTTTCTGGGCTTTGTTTCGGAGGCGTTGGTCTTCGTGTCGGTCTTCCTCGAGTGAACGGTAAAAAATGTCCGACCGATCTTTCAAAAGAAAGTCTATAGATGAACGATAATGGAGAAAGCACAAGTCATCTTTTTCTTCATGATTTGAAGGTTCTTAGTCTTCCCCGGTGCCAAGCCAATCACTCGAAATGATTCAGGCAAGACATTTCGGATTATTATTATGTTAAAGTAAAAGGACTTTGAACTTTTTTTAATCGTTCGATATGTTGTTGTTTTTGTTTTTTTAATTGTTCCATAGGATCTTCGTCTTTCCCCGTCACTATCCATGGCCCGTCTTTTTCTTGTGGCTGAAGGCCACAACCACCACTAGACTAGACCAGACCCGGGAATTTCTGACTTGGTAACTACTTCTCGCCCTCCCTCGGATTAAAATGTTGAGACAGTCAAGATATCTTAGAGATTGTGATGGCCTCAAATTTGCGATCATGTTACAAGAGAGAGAGAGAGAGAAAGTGCAACCCGTGGAAGGGGGCTCATTGCGAGGCTTGCATATGCTGCAATGGTAATGCACGACAACGAGGTCAATGAAGCCTCTCTTCCTCTTTCGTTCTGTCCGCCGTTTATCTTTCCCAACAAATCCTCTAATTTCATCCCAATTCTCTCTTTCGACGGTTCATGGATAACCCGCATGGTCACCGGAGGGCTTCACCCCCAGAAAGGGGCCTAGGTGACCCACCGTCGGCAGTGGCAGCCCCCCTTTCTGGTCATATGGTGACTTACATCATCGCTGTCGACATCTCGCTAAATGTTAAAATTTACATATATCTGTATCTATGTATTAAGTACATATTTGCTTCCAATCCCAAACAAAAGAAATAGAAATAATAATAAGGAAAGAAGAAGACGAAGAAAGCTGAGGCTGAGAAATGTAAAAAATCAGTTGAAATACATATACTACGATTTTGTTTTCCTCATAGTCTTCATCATCATCATCTTGATTCACGCCTTTCTAGAATTTATCACAAATAGCTTAGAACTGAAAGTGCCATGCTACTATTATTGTCCAAGGTCACCTTAGTTGAACACCACTTGCTGCTATGACGGGGCTTGAACTCGCTTATAACCAGTTGTCGGTCGCTACCATGGCTAACTACCTGAGGAAGAAGCCAAAAAAAAAAAAAAAAATATATATATATATATATATAAATTTAAATTTAAATTTAAGGCGTTAACTCATCGGAATTCAACGGCGGCGGGCTCACGGTGACAACAGCGTGATGGTGACCAAGACTCGAGGCTACCGCGTCTCCAATGAAGGACCGATGTGATATCCTGATTTTCTGATTCTATTTTCGATTGAATGAGATGGGCTTTTCATTGACGCGTCTATAGTCTTTTTCTTTAAGCTGATCACTCACGAGAGAGCAAATCTATCAAGTGAAGCCGTTAAGGGATTTTAACGCAATAGACTTAAGAATCTGATCAGAAATCGATTGCTCGACCGTGCTTGTCACGCCCCAACCCTCCGAGCACATGTCCATTCTTGCTTGGTTGATATAATAGCAATGTCCCAGGATGCATCGCCGACCTTTTGATTTTAATATATGCATGCAGAAGCAGATATATAATCCCCAGACAATAAAACAATATGATAGGAAAGTAGGGCAATAAAATTTTCAAACCAAAACCAACTTTTTATAAACACATAGGTTTATTCACATCATCAGGTCGCTTACAAAATTATCGACTTAATCAAAAAGGTGTTGTCTTATGACTAGAGAGTCAGACAGGTTTGCTGATTATGTTTCCTTCACCTCCCCAAACTCCAGGGCTTCAAGTCCTCCATGAACACCGTCTAAGGACCTGAAAATGGTTATACAATAACTAGTGAGATAATGTCTCAGCGAGTTTTACCCCCTAAGACTCGATTAGTACATCACAGGTCAGAGGGCTTACCTTGGCTTTAGTTTCCTTCCTGTAAGTCAGTTTAAATAATAAATATTGACAATCATAGTATTCAATCAATCAGATCGATTTAACGATTAATCAACTCGGTCGATTACATGTGATCAAGACCATCACACGGTCATCCCGACTATTCATTCTCGACTCTGAATCACGGCCCTACAAGCATAATTCATATTTAGTGGAATCACGGCCCCACTTGGCAAATTTAGACTTTAGTGTCATTACGGCCCCACTTGGCAATTTTAGACTTGATGGCATCACGGCCCCACCTGGTTGTTTTAGACTTGGTGGCATCATGGCCCCACCTGTCAATTTTAGACTTGGTGGCATCACGGCTCCACCTAGTAATTTTAGACTTGGTGGCATCACGACCCCACCTGGCAATTTTCTATCCAACTCATAATCTCACACGGTTATTTTCCCTTCAAATATCGACATTTTCCAATTTTGGGATAAATCCCCATAATCACCAATCACACTCAATCCTCACAAACTGGTACTTAATTCAATAAAAAAAGAGCACCACAGTAATCAGCACGAAATTCCGATCGTTGGCTATCCCAACCTAATTTTCAGAAAATAAATAAATAATTAAATAATTACGAAAAATATTAAATAAATGCGATAAATCTAATTTAGGCCCGTAATGCCTAATTGGAAGTCAAGACGAGCCTGGAAAAATTACCGAGACTCGTTCAATAAATACTAGGACCTATTTCCATGCTAACTACACTAACCATTTGCCTAACATGCATTAATAAGTCTTTAATTTAATTACTCTAATATAATCTATCCACATAATTGTACTTAATTAAATCTAATTAACCCCTAAGCATAATTCACCGACTAATAAGGGATTAGTGAGCAAAACTCACTTGATAAAAGCGAAGACCGGATCACCACGATGGCGACGCGACGGTGGTCGAAATCCAACTTTTCAGCAGCATCGGCGGATACTTGGACTGGGCCCAAAGTCTTGCAATCCAACTTTTCTAGGCTTAGACTTGGGCTTGGGCCTGCTTCTTGGGCTTCAAGTGGGTTGAAACAAAACTGAATTGGGCTTGCAAAGTGGACTGTTGGAGTTGATGGGCCAAAGACTTGGGCCGCTGAAATTTTTCTTGGGCTTCAAATGGCCCAACTGCTGGGCTGATTTTGCTTGGGTTGCTGGGCTACTGGACTTGAACTTTCGCTGGGCTTCACGGGCTGAAAGGAGCGGTTGAAAGTGGACTTCAATTGGCCCGATAGTCGGGCCGAGCATGAGCGGAATCCAACGAAGGAAGGAGCAACTTCGATCGAGTTGCTGGGGACGTGCGGCTGCTGGCGTTGCGAACGAGACAAAGATGGTGATGCAGAAGCAGTTTCGTCCGAGCTGTAGGAGACGCACGGTAGCTGGCACGCCATCTTCTTCATTGAATGTTAACCAAGCAGCACGACGCAAGATGGTGGGGCGGCAAAGAAGAAACAAAATAATGAGGTGGTGGAGCAGCAAGTTCTCGATCGTGGGCTGAGCGTGGCAGAGCTAGGAGAAGTAGATGCTAGCGTAGCTTCGGTCAAAGGTGGAGAAACTTGCTGATTTTGTTGACTCAGCCAGACAACTGAGAGTGGAGCAGTCTTCGTGGCAGCTTGAAGCCAGGGGACGAAACGTTCGGTGGACAAGATGGTGGCCGATTGGTTGAGGTGCTGGCGCCAGGAGCTGCAGCAGAGGAATCGATGGAACGGCAGCAAGAGAGAGAGAGAGAGGCTTCGGTGAAATTTGTGGGCTGGCCGAGAGAGAGAGAGAGAGTTCGAAGGAGGGATAGGCAGTGGTTTTGGCATGCAACGGAAGCTTGAGGGAGAGGAAGCCAAAAAAAATCCAAACAAATATCTCATTCTCATCATGAATTTGGCCTCAAAAGCCCTTAAGTCTATCTACTAGGTCTCTTGATATTTTCCAACAACTATAACCCAAAATTAACCAAATTTTGAAGCCCAAAATTGCTGCCCCTTGCCTTAATCCGAATTTCACCAATATGAACTTGAATTCCTAACTCCAATCTCCAAATCGAGGTCCAATTTCAACAAAGAAGAATCCCGTACAATTTTCTGTAAGTCCCTGATACTCAAAGGCTCAGCTTGGAAGTCCAAATATTCTTTAATTTGGCCCATATGAATTTCTGTCAATTTTCCGCAACGTCCAAACGATTTTCCGTAAAAATCTCTGAATCTCTAAAAAATCTTCAGAGGATGAGTCAACGTTCCTAAAATAGATCGTAACATGACAAAAATTTCAATTTCTGAAATCGGGTTCAAATTCGCGGTTAATTTCCATTCGATGTGATTTTAATGTGACCTAGTCTACCGTGTAACTTTTAGGAATTTTTGGTGCAATTGACCAGTGATCAATTTATCTCGAGTCACATTATACATCTCCGACACATTAGCGACTCTTGATTGTCGTGAAAATCTCGAGATTTCAAATACGGGCACTTGGTACCAAATGATAGAAAAATCAGTCTAGTGCCAATCAACGAGTATTTTGCAACCAGGTGGAATCACCCACACTCTGATCACATATCTCAGTCAAGTCGATCTATTTTCGGTCTCTGATCGATTTCTGACAGTGCCGTAATGACCCTTGCAGACCAACATGGTCGAGCAGTCGATTCCTAGTCGAATTCTCAAGTTCATTGCATTTAGATTCCTTAATTGCTTCCCTAGATAGACTAGTTATCTCGTAAGCGATCACCTTAGAGAATAGCATTATTGGTGCGTCGACGAAAGGCCTGATTTATTTTATCGAAAACGAAATCTGAAAATTCAGGCTATCACAACTCTTCACATCTTATAAAAATTTCGTCCTCGAAATTTAAACCTTACACACTTAAGCCAAAAAGGTGGGGGTACAATTCTCTCATCGACTCTTCAGTCTCCCATGTTACTCCTTTAGTACCGTGGTGTTGCCATACCACTTTGACCAACGGAATGGTCTTTGTACGTAGTACTTGTTCTTTTTTATTTACAATCTGAACTGGGCCTTCAACATATGACACACGATCATTCACATCCAATTCCTCGAAATTGAGAACGTGGGTCGGGTTAGGTTCGTACTTCCTCAACATCGACACGTGAAAGACGTCATGCACTTGTGCCAACCTCGACGGCAATGCAAGATGATACACTAAGGTCTCAATTCTCTCTAGAATTTCAAACGGATCTACGTACCTTGGACTCAGTTTTCCTTTCTTTCCAAAGCACAAAGTTCCCCTCATTGGTGACACCTTTAGAAAAATGTGATCACCAACTTGGAATCCCAAAAGCCTTTGATGCTTATCTGTGTAACTTTTCTGTGTACTCTGTGCGGTCTTTAATCTGCCTTTGATTACTGCCACAGCATCCACTGATTACTGGACCAACTCTGGGCCTGTAATCTTTCTTTCTCCAACTTCATCCTAACATACTGGTGTTCTGCACACTCTACCATACAACGCTTTGAATGGAGCCATCTGAATGTTCTGCTGATAACTGTTGTTGTAGGCAAATTCCACTAGGTGAAGCTAATCTTCCCAACTTCCTTTGAAGTCTAGTACACAAGCTCTCAGCATGTCCTCGAGGGTCTGAATTATCCTCTCAGACTGACCATCTGTCTGAGGATGATATGTCGTACTGTACTGAAGCTTTGTACCTAAAGCACTTTGCAAGCTCTTCAAAAAAGTGGTGGTAAATCTTGGGTCTCGATCTGAGGTTATCGTAACCGGCACTCCATGCATTCGAACTATCTGACGCATGTACAGGTCTGCGTGCCTATCCAGACTGAGGTCTTTTCGAACTGCAATGAAGTGAGCCGACTTAGTTAGTCTGTCGACTACCACCCAAATCGAATCATTCCCTCTTTGGCTCCTTGGTAGTTCGGTCACGAAATCCATCGTGATATGCTCCCATTTCCATTCTAGGATCGCGGGAGGTTGTAGAAATCCTCCTGGCTTGCAATGCTGGGCTTTTACTTGCTGACATGTCAAACACCTGGCGACATGCTTGGTGATGTTCGCCTTCATACCTGACCACCAATAATGTTGACGCAGATTTTGATACATCTTGGTACTTCCAGGATGAATGCTGTAACTGCTATGATGCGCTTCAAATAAAATGTCTTCTCTAAGCTCTACATCGTCAGGTACAACCAAACGTCATCGGAACTTTAGTGTCCCATCATTAGAGATCTGAAAGTCAGCATTCCTTTTCTTAGTGTCCTCCTAAAGAGTTCTTTGTACATCTGGATCTGTCAGTTGGAGTTGTTTAATTCTGACCTGGATATTCAGTTCAATTATGAGGGTGGCCATAAGACTTGACAGGTGGCTTACCTTAAACTTGAATACTGAATCTGGAGCTCTCTCGATTAAGTTCCACTCCTTGATCAGTATATGAGCTACTGAAGACTTTTGACTCAAAGCATCGGCGACCTTATTCGCCTTTCCCGGGTGATAAAGAATATCACGATCGTAGTCTTTCAGCAATTCCATCCATCTGTGTTGTCTCATGTTCAACTCCTTCTGAGAGAACAGATACTTGAGACTCTGATGGTCCGTGAAGATCTGAAATCTTTCTCCACATAGATAATGTCTCCAAATCTTCAAGGCAAAAATAATCGCCGCGAGTTCTAAGTCACGTGTTGGATAGTTATGCTTATGAGACCTCAACTGACGGGAGGCGTATGCAACAACTCTGTCATGTTGCATCAGCACACAACCCAATCCTCTGAATGACACACCACTGTAGATCTCAAATCCTCCAGGACCAGATGGAACTATCAACACAGGTGCGGTAGTAAGCTTTTCCTTCAGCTCTTGGAAACTACACTCGCACTTGTCTGTCCGTACGAATTTCTCCTTTTTCTTTAGGAGTCTTGTCAATGGGGATGCTAACGATGAGAACCCTTCCACAAACCGTTTGTAATAACTTGCCAAATCCAGAAAACTTCTAATCTCTGTCACTATAGTCGGTCTTGGCCAATTGATCACGGCTTCTATCTTGCTCGGGTCCACTGAAATTCCTTCGCCTGATATTACATGTCCTAAGAAAGCAACACGAGTCAACCAAAACTCGCACTTGCTAAACTTAGCATACAACTGATGTACCCTCAACTTCTCCATTACCAATCTCAGATGACTCTCGTGCTCTTCATCACTTCTCGAGTACACCAGAATATCATCGATGAACACGATCGCATACTGATCTAGGTATTCCTTGAATACACGATTCATCAAATCCATGAAGGTAGCTAGAGCATTTGTCAACCCGAATGGCATCACTGTGAACTCATAATGACCATAACGAGTACGAAATTCTGACTTAGGAATGTCCTTTTTCCTAATTCTCAGCTGATGATATCCTGTCCTCAAGTTGATTTTCGAAAATATCGACGCTCCTTGTAACTAATCAAACAAGTCATCAATCCTCGACAATGAATACTTGTTCTTGATCGTTACCTGATTAAGTTGGCGATAGTCGATGCACAAACGCAACGAACCATCTTTCTTCTTTACAAATAGAACTGGCGCTCCCCAAGGTGATGCACTAGGACAAATAAATCCCTTATCCAAAAGTTCTTGCATCTGCACCTTCAGTTCTTTCAACTCAGTTAACGCCATCTAATAAGGAGTCTTAGAGATCGGCTCTGTCCCAGGTGCTAGTTTGATCACGAACTCAATTTCTCTTTCTGGCGATAATCCCAGCAATTCCTTTGGGAACACATATGGGAATTCTTGCACGACCTGAAATATCTTCAATTTTCAATTTCTCAACTGTCGTATCCATGATAGTTGCCAGGTATCCTCGACAACCCTCGTCTAACAAACGAGCTGTCTCTTACGACAAGATTAGGACAATCGAGGGTCCTCCTCGACTTCCAACAAACTCGAAGCTCTCATCCCCTAACGGGTCAAACTGAATCGCTTAGCGATAGCAGTTCATTTTAGCTCTTTGCTTGGTGAGCCAGTCCATGCCAATTATTAAATCGAAATCATACATGGCTAGGACTAATAAATCTATTTTCCCCACTCGCTCACCAATCACTAACTTGCACCCCGAACAACCCAAAGCAGCAATGACTTTATCTTTCAAAGGTGGAGAAACTTGCTGATTTTGTTAACTCAGCCAGACAACCGAGAGTGGAGCAGTCTTCGTGGCAGCTTGAAGCTAGGGGATGAAACGTTCGATGGACAGGATGGTGGCCGACTGGTTGGGGTGTTGGCGCCAGGAGCTGCAGCAGAGGAATCTGTGGAACGGCAGCAAGAGAGAGAGAGAGAGAGAGAGAGAGAGTTGGAAGGAGGGATAGGCGGTGGTCTTGGCGTGCAATGGAAGCTTGAGGAAGAGGAAGCCAAAAAAAATCCAAACAAATATCTCACTCTCATCATGAATTTGGCCTTAAAAGTCCTTAAGTCTATCTACTAGGTCTCTTGATATTTTCCAACAATTATAACCCAAAATTAACCAAATTTTGAAGCCCAAAATTGCTGCCCCTTGCCTTAATCCGAATTTCACCAATATTAACTTGAATTCCTCACTCCAATCTCCAAATCGAGGTCCAATTTTGATGAAGAAAAATCCCGTACAATTTTTTGTAAGTCCCTGACACTCAAAGGCTCAGCTTGGAAGTCCAAATATTCTTTAATTTGGCCCATGCGAATTTCTGTCAATTTTCCACAACGTCCAAACGATTTTCCGTAAAAATCTCTGAATCTCTGAAAAATCTTTGGAGGATGAGTCGACATTCATAAAATAGATCGTGACATGACAGAACTTTCAATTTATGAAATTGGGTTCAAATTCGCAGTTAATTTCCATTCGATGCGATTTTAGTGTGACCTAGTCTACTGTGTAACTTTTAGGAATTTTTGGTGCAATTGACCCATGATCAATTTATCTCGAGTCACATTATACATCTCTGATACATTGACGACTCTTGATTGTCACGAAAATCTCGAGGTTTCAAATACGGGCACCTGGTACCAAAATGATAGAAAAATCAATCTAGTGCCTATCGATGAGTATTTTGCATCCAGGTGAAATCACCCACACTCTGATCACATATTTCAGTCAAGTCGACCTATTTCTGATCTCTGATCAATTTCTGACAGTGCCATAATGACCCTTGTAGACCAACACGGTCGAGCAGTTGATTCCTGGTCGAATTCTCAAGTTCATTGCATTTAGATTCCTTAATTGCTTCCCCAGACAAACTAGTTATCTCGTGAGTGATCAGCTTAGACAATAACACTATTGGCACATTGACGAAAGGCCAGATTTATTTAATCGAAAACGAAATCTAAAAATTCAGGCTGTCATAGTGCTAATCTGCAAGGGTCAATATGGCATCTTCAAAATCGATCAAAGGTCGGAGATAGGTCGGTTCGACAGGGGCATGTGATTAAAGTGTGAGTGATTCCACCTAATTGCAAAATTCTCGTCGAACAACACTTAAACTCACTTTTATGTCATTTCTGTACCCTATGCCGAGTGAAACCTCGAGATTTTCATGACAATCGAGAGTCACCAATGAGTCGAGATGCACAATGTGGCTAAAAAATTATCGACCACGGGTCAAATGCGCTAAAAATTCCTAAAAGCTACCCGGTAGGCAAGGTTACGCTAAAATCGCGTTTGGTTGAAATTAACTATGGATTTGAATCCGATTTCAGAAATTGAAAGTTCTGCCATATCACGATTCATTTTAGGAACGTTGACTCATCCTTTGAAGATTTTTTGCAAACTCGAGGCTTTGGTAAAAATTCAAAGTTGAGTTATTTTGGACCGGGAAAATTAGAGTGCCATTTTTTAGTGCACTTTTAGACGTCAAGTTGGTTCAATTGATGAGGAAAAATCATGGGATGGAGGTGGACACCTTGGCTAAATTTATAGGCATCAATTTGGGTTAATTTGAGTTGGGATTGAATGAAATTGGAGGGGAAATGTTGCAAAATTCGTAGGACCAAGGGGCTGCAACATTTTGGACACTTTGAATGGCTTGTTGAGGAAGCTTTGGTGTGCAAATGGCTGAGGATTGAGGCAGCCGCAAATGGGGGTCAAGCCATGAGTGTTTAGGATATTTTGTGGCCCCCTTCTTCAGTTGTTGTCTTCTTCTTCTTCCTTAGGCTTGCTTTATCCATTGTTGTGTCATTTGAGAGCAAAAAGAACTAGAGAAACAGCCAGCCAAGCCCTTGCAACCCGTCGATCGCCCTTGCTGCCCATCCGAGCACCGCCGTGCCCTTGCTGAGCCATTCGAAGCCCGTCCGTTGCGCGCCAGCCCGCATGCCCACGAGCCTAGCTACATGTCTAGGCCATCGATCCTGTGTTCGTCGCAGGTCCCTGAGCTCGCCTGACCATCCGTCCAAGCCGCCAAAGCCCTCGCCTTGTCTTGCTGTTGCCGTCCATCGCCCATGTGGCCGTTTCGAGCCCATCCAGCTGCTCGGCCCAACCCCTTTGGTCCTTAGATAGAATCGAAGGCCAGCATTGGCTGTTGGGCTTTGTGGCTCGTTTTAAATCTCTTCCGGGCCTCGCTTAGTGTCGCTGCAGGATTGTGTCTTGCTCGCCTCCGCGTTGCCGTCGCCGTAGACTCACCGACAAGCTAATCCGGTGAGTTTACTTGCTAAACTCTGCTTAGGGAGTTAATGACGTTTAATAGGTAATTAGATTGGGCTAAGTATGGCTTAGGTGGTTAGTTAGTTTTGATTAGTGATTTAATTGCTTAATTATGATTGTTAGGTGGTTAGAATAGATTGATTAATGGCTAAATATATTGTACTATTTATGTGGATAGGTGCATTAATTTTTTAGGCCCGTTTAGGTGGTTAAATTAGTGTTTTTGGCCTAGGTTTGCATTTATTTAATTAATTTTGTAATTTATTTAATTATTTAATATTTTTTAGAAATTATATCGGGATAGCCGATGATCGGAATTTCATGCTGATTGCAATGGTGTGCTCAATTTATGCAATTGATTATTAAATTGTGCAATTGAGTGGTGATTGTTGGGTTTTCACACCAAAAATGATTTTAAGTACTATATCAAATAGTGGGATTTTAAAAGGAAATATATCGATTTTTAAAGTTTGAGCTAATCGTGTATCCATATACAATTATTTTCATCGGGTGTTTTTAATATGAAGAAAATAGGGTAAATGCATTATTTTAATTGAGACATTTGAGTACAATGCACGGTGTCCTTGGCTAGAATTGAATGATCATGTGATGGTTAAGAGAACCCGTCCCTGATGTGCGTCGGGTGGATGATGCCCCTAGATGGGATGCCCTAACAATGGATGCCGGATCAAGGTAGAGGCTCGACCGAAGCTCCTTTGGGAATGCCATCTCTGATGTGCATCGGGTGGACGTTGCCATGCTCAAGGGATGAGACGATGCATGGCTATGCTAGAGGACCGATGTGCATCGGGTAAAACTGCCTGTGCGGGTAGTAGTCAATTGGAACTCATAATTGATTGGGATAGATGTGCTGGATTATGGGACAGAATTGTGTGGCATGAAATGGAACGTGTCATAACGATTTGGCCCTATAGTTAAGACCCCTGTAATTGATTGAAATGTGATTGATTGAGACGTTCCAATTGATGTGTGCATCTATTATATGCATTGAGTATATGAACTGTACTAACGTGCAGGGAGGAATTGAGGCGAGGTGAGTCTCATTGATTGTTTTGTTAAGCCGCCCCTAGGCATATTTCCTTCCTAATCGGGGTTTAGGGAGTAGACTTGTTAAGACGTTGTCTCACCCCGTCGTGGGCTTAACCTTTTCAGGTCCTTAAATGACGGTCCCTCCAGTTGATTTTGGGCAGCCTTGGGGGATTTTTGAGTAGAGTATAGACGTCTCTGTCCCTAGGAGTCACTAGATCCATGAGCTTGTTGTAACTATTATCTCGGTTGATGAGGGTCTACCTCAGAGGGTACCTCATCGATTCAGGGCGTGATTTCACCATGTGCTCAATGGGTATAAGGAAGGTCCCCTTCAGGATTTTGATATTCCCGCCATTGCGGTCAATGCCGCTCCAGGCGAGGGTGCAGAGACGAAGCCCCCGGAGCCTATGGAGGTGGAGTATGAAGGATCAGCAAATGTGTCTGACTAGTAGGTCTTAGGACAACTTCTTTTTGAAAGTCGATCTTTTTGTAGACAAATTAGTTTGTTTATGAAAATGTGGCTTTTGATGAAATTGTGGTCCTGCTTTTCTATCTCATATTTGTATTGTCTGGAGATTTGTTCATTCACTTTCACATTGCAATAAAATGAATGGGTTGGTAATGCGTCTTAGGACGTCGCAATTTTATCTATCGCCGAGAAATGTGTGCGTGCTCGAGGTTCGGGGCGTGACAACCGACCGGGGCTGAAAATAGCCCAGCAAGCTCACGGCTTGGCTGGTCACGGTTTTGCTCGAGGGGGCTGAGGCGGGCTAGACAAAGGCTGGTGGGGCTGGCGACTGGTCTCGGGACAGCGACTGACGGTGATGCTGGACGAGCGATGAGGCGCGGCTGAGGCATGAGATGGCGGGCGGCAAGGCTTGCGGACAGAGTTGAGGTTGGACAGGCGAACAATCAGAGGGCAGCGGCTGGAACGTGTGGGTGTTGTCCGGTGGGTGGTGGTTCCGCTGGTGGCCGGTGGAATCTTGGTGGGTGTTGCAATGAATGAAGGCTTGATGAAGGAAGTAAGTAAGAGGGAAATGAAGAAGAAGGAGAAGCAGAAGGTAGTCGGCTGAGCAGAGGGGGATGCGCATGAGAGGAAGGAGGAGAGAGAGGAGGAAAAGAGAGAGACATGAAAGTCCAAGTAAGGGCCAATCACATGGCTTGCAAAATATCCCATCCACTCAAGTGATTTGCCCCTAAAGTCTTTAGCCAAGAAGGTCAAGCATCACTCCAATGGCTATTTTCCTCCAATTTCTTCACAAACCAAGTCATTTTGGTGGCCCAAAATCCCATCAATTCAGCCCATACGAATTTCTCCTATTTAATTTTGCCGAATTTGATTTTTCCGCAAATTTCCAGGCTCGGCGGAATTTCTTCGTAAGATGATACGATGTCCTAAAAATAAATCATGACACACTTGAACATTCAATTCTCGAAAACGAATTCAATTTCGTGGTTAAAATCGACCGGATGCGATTTTAGTACAATCTAACCTATCGGATAGCTTTTAGGGATTTTAGTGCATTTGACCCATGGTTGATAATTTTCGATCCACGTTTGTGCATTTTCGACTCGTCGGCGACTCTTGGTTGTCCTAAAAATCGTAAGATTTCAATTACGTGTACCGAGTATAAAATCAACAGAAAATCGGGTTATAACCGTTCGACGCGAATTTCGTAATCACGCGAAATCACCCGCAATTCAATTATGTGTTTCCGTCGAATCGACCTACATCCGATCACTAATCGATTATAACGGTGTTGTATTGACCCTTGCTGATTATTATGGTCGAGCAATCGATTTCTGATCGAATTCTCAAATCTGCTACATTTATATCCCTTAACGGCTTCACTTAATAGATTAGTTAACTCATGAGTGACCAACTCAGAGTAAAATGACCATAATTGTGTCGACGAAATGCCCATTTCATATTATCGAGACAGGGTCGAAGTTTAGGATATCACAATTTCTATCGAAGATCAAAATAATGACCATCTCTACTTCCGCTAGGACATCGAAACTCACGTAAATTGTCCTTTCTCTTGCTTATTTACTGCGAAAACAATCTTCAATGATCTCCTCCCTTTTCCAGATACCCAATGGGACAGATTAATCTCTCCCGAATCAGTAGAGCTCCTAGCTCAGCCCATCCTTGATTCTAAAACCAAAAATGTTGTTTGGCGTCTTAAAGCTTTCAAATCTCGTGGACTAGATGGATTTAAACCCATCTTCCATCATAGTCTCCGTCGCAGGGAATCTGAAAACTTCTTAGCCTAACCAATGTACTAAGATAGGTCACATACAACATTTTAATTCAAAAGCGCCCTTTTTACCACGAACTGCGATGCATAGGCAATCGGAGCCTACACAACAAATAGACATGGAACAAATTTGGAAAACAATCTCAGAAAGAAACTCCTCAGATATTGAAGACTATTTATTTCTTTCGATAAGGAAATGAAATCAATAAGAAGGAAATCTTCATGTGATTTTTTTTTTTTTACTTTGAATAACTACTTGAGCAAAACTCAATTATGTTGCATTGTACCCACGAAAAAAATTTAACTTATTATAGATGTAATGAAAGTCAAATTAGCAACTGTCCGTGTATGTTTACCGAATTTACTGAGATTTCACAAAATTACTCAACAAGTCAAAATTTGTCGACTGCAACATCTAATTTGGCATTTGTTAATCAAATCCAATGTATTTAAATTTTTAAAAAATTATTTCATTTGTGGGCGGTCACAAGATGATCACAAATTTTGATTTACTTTGAATAACTACTTGAGCAAAACTCAATTATTTTGCAGTGTATCCATGTAAAATAATGAAAGTCAAATTAGCAACCGCAGGGGTATGTTTACCTAATTTGATGAGATTTCAAAGAATTACTCAACAAGTGAAAAATTATAGACTGCAACATCTAACTGGCATTTGTTAATCAAATCCAATGTACTTCAATTTTTAAAAGCATTATTTCATTTGTGGGCGGTCGCAAGATGGTCACAAATTTTGATTTACTTTGAATAACTACTTGAGCCAAACCCAAATAATCTTGCAGTGTACCCATGAAAAATAATGAAAGTCAAATTAGCAACCGTAGGGGTATGTTTACCTAATTTAATGAGATTTCAAAGAGTTAGGGCCTGTTTGGTAAAAATTATTTCTGTTTCTATGAACAACTATTTCTATTCTTTTATTTCAAGGAATGGGAAAAAAAAATAGCGTGTTTGGTAAAATTTTTGTTCTCGGGAATAAAAAACCTTTTTTTTTTTTTCGTGAATAGATTTGGAACAGAAATAAGAAGTAGAAAAAAATAGCTTCTTGTTCCCGGGAATAATTTTTTCTTTTCTCTTCTTTTTTCTTCTCTTTTCTCTTCTTCTCTTTCCTTTCCTTCTTTTTCCTTTTGGCTAGTCATCGACCTTAGCCATGGCTGGCAATCTCGCCGGAGTGTCGACGGCCCCCAGCGATGCCGAGCCATGGCGAGGCTCGGCCTCACTGGTGGCTAGGTGAGCTCGGCCTTGCTAGATCTGGGCAAGCTCGAGCTTATCCAGCTAAGGCGAGGCTGACCTCGCGCCACCTGGGAGAGGTCGAGCCTTGCGATGGCTAGGTGAGCCTTCGGCGAGTTCGCTGGCCCTCACCCTAGCTTGGCGAGGCTTTGGCGAGAAGCGAGCTCGCCGGAATTTGCCCAGCGACCGGCGACCAGCCACAAAGGAGGAAGAAGGAGAGAGAAGAAAAAAGAAAAAAAGAAAGAAGAAAGAAAGGAAAAATATAATAAAAATATTAAAAACATTAAAAGAAACAACAAAATTATACAATTCTACCAAACGCATTTCTTTCCCGGGAATATATATTTTGTACAGTTACCAAGCGTATTATTATACTTAGAAATTGTTTCAGTGAACAAAAAAAAAAAAACCATTTATGATAAAAAGTTGTTCCTAGGGGCATAATTGTTACCAAACGCGCCCTTACTCAACAAGTGAAAAATTACATACTACAACATCTAATCTGGCATTTGTTAATCAAATCCAACGTACTTAAATTTTTAAAAACATTATTTCATTTGTGGGCTGTCACAAGTGTTGGAGGTTTGTTTGTAAAAACAAACTAAGTGCATTTTCCTTGTCCCACATAGGAAAAGTGGGAGGAAGTGGGCCAATTAATAAGTGGGGTTTCCTTTGTGTACTTAAATGAATGATTGGGTGGGGCTAGACTCCACCATACCCGTGTGCGGGTGCGCGATTATTTGGTGCACTTAGCACTTTGCACGCCTGCGCGCCCGCAGTTTAATTAGCACTAATCCCTTTGTTATGTTATTTTTATTTTTTGGTTATGTTATTAATTTTAATCAATTCAAAGTTTGCCTTTTGTTTTTGAGAATTTTCGGAAATAAAATATAAAAAATAAAATTAGAAATTTTATTTAATTAAAAAAATTGTTATTATTCCGAATTTTTGTCTATGTCTTTTCAAGACAACCTTTGGAAAAGATACTTATTCAATTTGCAACTTTTCCCGGAGGGTTGCAATTGTTCGGTTTTCAATTCCTTCCGAATGGACGCCTTTGTTTATCTGGACAATTTTCTAAAGGACACGTTTGTTCATTCTTTGCAATTTTTCATCAAAAGTTGCTTGTGTTTTAAGAGTGTTTTATATATATATACATCTCAGTTTTCGGAAAAAACGTGAGTGATCATTGTTTATCTTTCCGAGCATTCTTTTTGAAAACTATAGCCATCCTTTCAATTGTTTCCTAGAGAGACCCTAGAGAAATACTAAAATTACTATCTAGTATGCTCATTTTGAGACTTTGTTGTATCCTGGAGGATATTTGCCAGTGACTATTAGCAACGTTGTGAGGCAAATAAATCCTTAAAGAAAGTGATATCACGCCTCAAAGTCTAACTTGAGTACTCTAAAGATCCGTCTTCATTGTTCTACCCAATTCGAAGCCATATTTTCCCAACAACAAGATGATCACAAATGTTGATTTACTGTCGCGACCTCCCTGAAGCGGGTTGGACCACCTAAGGGTTCGGCTAATGGATTGCTAAGCCTAGGCTTAACTCGGGCTCTCCAAGGCCCATACCAATTCACGACTTAAGTTCAAATTTTTTTAACATGCAAATGATTTTTCAATTAGGAGTCGCCACTAATCTATTCTTGGTGGGTCGATTAGAAACCCAAGTAAAGCAATGGGAGAATTACTTCACTCCTACGAACCAGAGATTAAATGAGTTCGGGGACTTGATTACGCTAGATTTCTCTAACGCCCTTTCGGTACCTTTCTCTTTTATTTTAGAAAAAATGTTTGGCAGGCAGCTTGAATTGATTTTACTTTATCTCCCTAACATGTGAGGCGATCACGCGGGTGCACAAACCACCAATTTAACATCGAGATAAAGCAACGAATAAATTGCAGGACTTACCTCATAGCAACGAAAGCATCTGCGTTGTTAGATCAAAATTCACATCAGCAGTCCTAAAGATGATTTCTAATTAACACGCAATTTCTTTTTTTTTCTTTTTCTGTTTTCGCTTATTTAATGAAAATCATGCAATATGCAATGCAATATAACTAAATGACCTAATTCTAATGACATGTAATTTGGATGGTCCTAGCAACAACTACCACATGACAGGCATTTCAATGAATCTAATCCTAATGACGTGCATGTGACATTTTTTCTTTTTTCTCTTTTCTTTCTACTTCCTGAAAGAATACAATCTATCCTAGAAAATAAAACTAATTCAACCTATGGCATTTTTGTATTTTTCATGAAATTTGAAATTAAATAAATGTAACAATTAAATATGCAATCTAAATTAACCTAACAACTTGATTCTAATGACGGGCAATTTTTAACTAAAGGAACCTAACAACAATCACTAAATGACATGCGTTTCATGAATCTAATTATATATGACATGCACATGACATTTTTTTTTTTTTTCTTAAAAGATGCACTTTATCCTAGAAAACAAAACTAACTTATTCTAAGACACATTTTTTTTTTTGTATTTTTCATGAAATTCGGAATAAAAATGTGAAACTATCTATCTAAATTAAAATATCATCTAATTTATATTAGGAATGAGGTTAAGCCAAATCCTAATTTAGACTAGAATGTTATCCTTACTTAGAAATCCCTAACTAAAATGCAATCTATCTAAAAAATTTATCTAAACTTATAATAAATTAAAAAACTATTATCTAGAGTTAAACTATATGAAATTTTACCCTAAAATGTAATGACATGCAAAGGGTGCTAAAATTCTAATTTTTTTTTAATGTTTTTGTATTAATTTCGAAATTAAAAATTGTCAAATAATTAAACATGAAACCTAAGTTAAAAAACTAGCAACCTAAATTGATTAATTTGATTTTTTTTTAATTCGAAATAAAATTCCTATTCTAAATATGCAAACCCTAAAACAGGAAATAAACCTAATTCTAACCTACAATTTTTTTTGATTTTTTTTTTTGAAAATTCGTAATTAAAAATGCTAAAAAAACTAGTTAAAGTGAGATATTATCTATTTTAAGTTAGGAATAGACTAATCTAAATCCTATCTTAACTTAGAAAATTACCTCGTCATGCCATTTAATTCAAAAGATATTATCTAACCTAGATACCATCTAAACATGCATTTTTACATTAAAAAATAACTATTTTATCATGCAATTTTATCTAGGAAAATCAATTCTAATTTACGTGAAATGCAAATGCAGTTTTTTTGTATTTTCGGGATAAACAGAACAATTAAAAGTTAAACACCAAATCATCCATGGACATCAAAAATGTTATCCATCATTCGAATTTAGATTCAAAATTAATTATTTCGCTAATAAAATCGATAAATTGATCTTAAGCCTTAAAGATCAAGATATCAATTTTACTCCCGCGTGATTAATTATTCCATCTAAAGCCTTATAGATGAATAAAAATTCTTGTGCGGTTGCGAATTAAGTGGTACGTCGGGGATTTTCAAACATGCATTAAGAACTAATTCAAATAAAGAAACGAACTTAAAAAGAAATAAAATGAAATAAATCTACCTAATAAAATAAAATAAACTTACCTAATTTGGACTTTTTCCAAGCTTGCCTTAAGGAGTGGTGCTTTGTGGACCACGATGGACACTCAGCTCACGGCCGGGGGGTGGGCCGCTGCCGCGAAGGGCAACCGTGTGCGGTGGGCACGGTCGTCGGAGCTCCGGCGAGGGACAGCAAGCTCGGAACGGGCCGCGAGCTGCTGTGGTGGCGTTGCTCGGAAGGGGACGGCGGCTGGCGGAGCTAGGCAGGCTCGAGCGGTTGCTGCAACAGCGTGCAGCGGAGTCGGGCAGAGGAAGGCGCGGCAGCAAAGGGATGGAACCTCGGCGGCTGACGAAACGGCAAGGGCAACGGCGACGGAGCTTTAGGCGAGGGGACCGGCGGCGGGCAGAGGCAACTGCAGCGGCAGAGGGCGGAGCAGCTTGGGACGCCGGGGCGGAGGTGCAGGAACGGGCAGAGATGGTTGCTTCATGGGCTGCTGGTGTTCGAGCAAAGACGGTGGCGCGCTCGGAGCTCGCTGGAAAGAGATGCTGACGCCGGGCAGAGGTGCAGCGACGGGCGCGGCGATGGGCTGGGTGCGGCGGCGGGCGAGCAGAGGCGCGGGTTGTCGGCTTAATGCAGCCGCGATGAACAGGACTCGGCGGCGCGACAGCGGGTGCAGCGACGAGTAGTACTCAGTGACGGGTGCTTCAGCTTGCGGGCGTCACTCGTGGCTTCGAGCGGTGGGTGCAGAGGTGCCGGGACGGAGGAGCAGGTGCGGGCTGCAGGCGTAGAGGGCGCGAGCTCGTGGCGTCAGGTTGCTGGCGTCAACGGACGGGAAGAGGAGCAGCAGTGGTTGGTTGCAGAGATGGGCGGAGAGCTGAGCAGCTTGGGACACCGGGGCGGAAGTGCAGGCGCGGGCAGGAAGGGTTTCGGCTGGGTATAGCAGCAAGGCCAGAGGCGGTGGCGTCAGGCAGAGGGCGCGAGAGAGAGCAGCAGCAGCAGCGGCGTCGTAGGGGGACAAGCAGTGACTGGCACGGGCTCGCGGGTTGCTGAGGGAGCGGCGGTGCGAGCTCGCGGGTGAGGGGGGCCTCGACGGTGGCGCGGCCAGAGCGGCAGAGGCGTTGGGTCGTCGCAGGTGGGCGCGAGTTGCAGGCGGAGGCTGGCGGAGCGCGATGGAGTGGCGAGGCAGCAGCAGCGGGCGGAGAAGGAGTAGCGTCGGGTCGCCGTGGGTTGGTGCGCACAGCAGGCGAGGCGGCGTGCGGCGGAGGTGGAGGTGCGGCGGTGCGAGCACGGCAGCGCGGGCATGGGCGCGGGCAGCAGAAACCGGCGGAAAGTCCAGCGAAGAAGAAGAACAGTGGGCACTTCTCCTTTTTTCCTCTCTGTAGCCGCACGTCCCTTCTCTGTCTCTGTCCTCTCTCTCTACTTTCAGTGTTCCCCTTTTTTGTGTTTCTCTTCACCTTTTCGGGTTTCTCTCTGACAAGAGTCTCTCTTTTTAATCTCCTTTTTCCTTCTGACAAACCTTTCGAATGAATTTTTTTTTAGTCCAGCCCCCATCGCTCCCCCCTTTTGCGTGGCCTCCCCCCTTGCGTATTTATAGGCATCCCACCGTCTTTAGTGTGAACAGGTGAACAGGAGGCAGCCGTAATTTTTCCTTGCCGTTCACGTCGGTTCCTTTTTTTTTCAAATATGATGGCCACCGCCTGACAACCCACATATTTTATAATATTTTATGAGCTCATTTTGCTTCTTTGTGGCTTTCTATAGAATTCTTATGTCCGCCGAATTTTATTTATGCATGTGCATGCATTAATGAGGAAGAGACAATGGACGTGAAGAACTCTTCTTTCTTCTTTCTTTGACTTTCATTGTGTGTTTTCATATCAGCAAGAGAGAGATCACCTTTTGTGCATGTAATCGACCGCGAGCCGCTACGTCTTGTTGTGTTTTGGTACCGATGCAAATGCGACTACATGAAATGCAATTTTACTTTTTTTTTTATATGCAACTAATTACTAAATGATTAGGTAAAAATTTAGGTGTCAACAGCTGCCCCACTTTGAAGGTGAGCTCGCAGAGGTTGCATTCAAAGACAATATGATACCTAAATTTTGGCCATGCACATGCAATTGATGGTATTTTGGCGGGATCATGGATCTTTTTTTTTTTTTATATGCAATGTCATGAAAATGGTAATGCAAATGTGAGATGTTGAAAAGGAGAGCATACCTGTAATTACTTACCAGTCAGAGCATCGGGACGAATTTTCATCTGCTCAGCAAGTGTCCAGTTTTCATTTCAGGTTCCCTGAAGAGTCCACGTGAATTTATCCAATAGCCGCTCAATGTTAGGTGAGATGCCTTGTTGAATTCAGATGACTCGAAATGCCTAGATCCATACTAAGGTATAGCGAGTAAGATCGATGAGATTGGAGACATCCAGATCCAGACTGAGATGTCAAGAAATTGGGGCCTTAACCAATAGACACTCAATGTTAGGTGAGATGAATATTGGATTAAGGGGATTCGAAATACCTAGATCCAGACTAAGGTATAACGAGAAAGATTGGAAAGCATTCATATCCAGAATGAAATGCTTAACGAAGAGTTTTGGAACTTAACCAATATACACTCAATGTTAGGTGAGATGTATATTGGATTAAGAGGATTGGGAACTTAACCAATAGACACTCAATGTTAGGTGAGATGAATATTGGATTAAGAGGATTGGGAACTTAACCAATAGACTCTCAATGTTAGGTGAGATGAATATTGGATTAAGAGGATTCGAGATACCTAGATCCAGACTAAGGTATAACGAAAAAACTCGGAAAGCATTCATATCCAAAATGAAATGCTTTAACAAAGGGTTTGAGACATCCAGATCCAGACTGAAATGTCAAGAAATTGGGAACTTAACCAATAGACACTCAATGTTAGGTGAGATGAATATTGGATTAAGAGGATTCGAAATACCTAATCCAGACTAAGGTATAACGAAAAAGATCAGAAAGCATTCATATCCAGAATGAAATGCTTAATGAACAGTTTTGAAACATTCATCAAGAATTTGGGAATACCTAGGACAAACCTGGGATATTCGTGAAGGTCACTTACCTCTTGGTAGAAAGAAGTTTTGGGACATTGACGATGTACCTCAAATATTCATGAAGGTTTCTCACCTCGAGGCTTTTGAAAGCAACATAAATGTCGGGGCTCTTGGGTCTTTCAAGGAAACATTACCCTGTTAGACATGATTAGAGCAAAAATACACGCATTTACCAAAGAAGTGAGCAATTCAACATACTCCAAAGTCCACTGAAGTTTTTATCCATTCAATCAAGATTTATGTATGATGGTTTTACCATATTTGCGCCGCCGAATTTCCACCGGGGAGAATCATCATTTAAGACCATTTCACTCATGACATGGAATTTCAAGAATACCAAATGAGAGACTTTCAGTTAGAAAGGACTTTCACTCACTCTCATTGAGAAGGTTATTTTGTCCCAACCATTAATGTGGGATCACAGGAACCACTCCATCTTATCATCATCATGTTGATAAGGGTTTGAGTATTCTCGCAAGCGGTACGACCTTATCAATCTGAGAGGTCTTTATTAGAACTGTAATTCAGGCTTGGTCAATGGCTCAACAAAGAGGGACCCTTCGAGTCAAGGCTAATGAAAGAACAATACTTCGCAATCATCTTCGGGTTTACAAGTCAAGGAACCTACGAAATGAGATAGAAATGGTCTTGCTCGCACTTCTTCGAGCGATGCTTATAAGCATATGAATCCCTACATTAATTTCAGTGCCCTAATCTGAAGAGACTTCGTAAGGGACGTAACGTAGGTTAAGTTCATGGGTTGAGAAATGAATGGATCATTAGGCTCAAAATGTGTATAGGGGGATGAGAATTGATGATCATCTTGGCATTGTCACCGGTCTTCTTCTTCACCATTGGGATTTTCCTCATAGGTACTATAAAAACTTGGCATTTGAGTTCTTTGAGTACCACTGCATTGGGAATACTCCCTTTTACAACTGATAATTATCTATCTTGACCCTTTCTTTCATTTTCTATGGGTATTGGCCTTGCTTTTACCAGGCACACTGCTTTTTCATGCCCATCAATTTTTTCTTTTTGCACACTACATGCATTGAATAACCATGTAATGCTTTAACATTTGGACTCTTGGAGATTTTCAATTTTTCCAATGCTCTGGACTCAGCTGCTTAAGCCTTTGCCTTTTGCCTTGCCCCAGTGTGGGGGATGATCACCAATTGGGTTTAAATGAAATGACTTTATAGGCTCAAGGGGCTACGCAATGGATAAAGTGTGTAGGATGGAGAAAGAACTGCTCTTCATCATCCTAAGGCACTTAAATTACTGTATGAATTCTATGTAATAGCAACACTTGAAGATTGATGCGAGTGAGAGCAAGAATATTCCTATCAATTTCCTCACCTCATGATGTCGTCTTACCTCTAGCCTACCCCAACGTGGGGTGGTTCTTGACAGGGGTAATTTAAAAATTATCCACGTGTGTAGGCTCAAAAGGGTTTAAACAATGGATATGCATGTAGTGTTTGGGATAGAGAATGAATCGCCTCTCATCATTTCGATCATCGTACCTTTTGCGAGAGAACTCTTTACCTTACGAACATGGAACTTCCTACACTCATCTCACCAGTGTATGAGCAAGGGACTGTGTATAGGATAAGGCTTGCCTTTCATCATCCTGACATGTCTCATTTGGCATGTTCAATCCATTCCACATCATTCATTAACTTGATCGATGGTGACAATCCTCAGTGGAATTGGTAATTAAACAGGTAAAACTATCATGCAAAATTTTCCTTTGAAAGGTCACAATCACTTCGTGAACTCATCAGCTTTGAACACAAAGAGTTTGCAGCTCAAAAAGAAAGAAAAGGATTGAAAAAAAAAAAATTTGTTTTTTTTTTGTTTTTTTGTTTTTTGTTTTTGTTTTTTTTTTTTTTTTTTTTTTTTTTTTTTGTGTGGCAAACTTGTTGCCGTTTCCAGGGATCGAACCCTGGTCGTTCTCGGACCCTTTCATTCCCCATGCCACCAGGCCGAGGCGCTGGTGGTGTCCTCAGGGCATTTCTTCTTTCATTTAATTGAACTGACTCTGGGTCAACATGTCTGATATGCCAAATCAAATGAAGTCGTTATGTGTATGGAACAAGGCATACTTTTCATCTCATTCAATCCATTCCCACACGATTCAATGAAGAAATGAGTACCTTCAATTCACAACAAATTCTATCAAGGGTAATATTTCTTCACAGCATCAGAGTTGACAGGATTAGAAAACTCACGACCATCCATTTCTGTAAGGATTAAGGCACCTCCAGGGAGTACCCTCTTCACCATATACGGGCCGCTATAATTTGGAGCAAATTTGCCTCCAGGATCAGGAAAAATTGGCAACACCTTTCTTAGAACTAGATCATTCACTTCGAAGTGTCTCGGCCGTACCTTCCGATTGAAAGACCTGGCTACTCTTTGTTGATATGCCTGACCATGGCAAAGAGCTCTTAACCTTTTCTCATCGATCAGGTTCAACTGCTCGAACCTTTGTTGTGTCCATTCTGCCTCGGACAATCCCACTTGGGATAAGATTCTCAAAGAGGGGATTTGTACTTCCACAGGTAAGACTGCCTCCATGCCATAAACTAAGGAGAACGGGGTTGCCCCGGTAGATGTTCGAATTGATGTCCGATATGCCATTAGAGCAAAGGGTAACCTGTCATGCCAATCTCGATAATTCTCGGCCGTCTTAGCTAGGATCTTCTTGATGTTCTTATTAGCTGCCTCAACAGCTCCATTCATTTGTGGGCGGTATGGTGATGAATTCAAATGCTTGATTTTGAATTCACTGAACAACTCATCGATGAACTTGTTATTCAGATTTGTCCCATTGTCAGTGACAATTGCTTCAGGGATACCATAACGGGCGATTATGTCGCGCTTAATAAACTTCACAACGTTTCGGGCCGTGACATTAGCATATGATGCGGCTTCAATCCACTTTGAAAAATAATCTATTGCCACCAATATGAATCGGTGCCCATTTGAAGCTTTGGGATTTATCGGGCCAATCACATCGATCCCCCACATTGAGAAAGGCCATGACTCAGATAGCTGGTGTAACTCCGTTGGAGGAACATTTATTTTATCTCCATGAATTTGACAACGATGGCAACTTCTTACATGCTGTATGCAGTCACTTTCCAGTGCAAGCCAATAGTAACCTAGCCTCATAATCTTCTTGGCTAACATGTGCCCATTCATGTGTGGGCCACAAACTCCTTCATGTGCTTCTTGCATGATTTGGGTAGCTTCTGCTTCATCTACGCATCTCAACAAGACTGAATCATAAGATCTCTTGTATAAATTCTTACCACTGACGAAGAACTTTGAGGCCATCTTCATTATGTATTTTCTATCGGCTGGAGTGCTCCCTTCAGGAAATTCCTGCTTTTGAATATAGTTCATGATGTCGTAATACCATGGCTTCTCATCAAGCTCTTCATTCACGACCATACAATAAGAAGGTTTGGCTAGAACCTCAATTTTCAAAGGCTCGACTTCTAAACCATCAGTAACTTGCAACATAGGTGACAACGTTGCCAGGGCATCGGCGAACTGATTATGAGATCTAGCCAAGTAGTCAAACGAGATTTCATCGAACTCCTTCACCAACTCCTCGAGGTACTTGTGATACGGTAGTAATTTGGCATCCCTGGTCTTCCATTCACCTACAGTCTGGAGTATAATCAGTGCAGAATCTCCATATACTTTCAATTTGGCCACTCCCATTTCAATTGCGGCTTGAAGTCCTAGAATACAAGCTTCATATTCAGCTATATTGTTAGTGCATGGGAATATTAATTTCGCGGCCACTGGGTGGTGTTGTCCGTCTGCGGGGATATCGATCGCCCCAAGCACGAACCGGACAAGTTCACAGCTCCATCAAAGAACATAGACCATGCATCTTCATTTATGGCCAAAATACGATCATCCAGAGGACAATCATCATCATCCGAGGTTCTAGGATTCTCAGCCAATATATCAGCAATTACTCGGCCTTTAACTGATTTTTGTGGCATGAACTGTACGTCAAATTCCGAAATCAAGACTTGCCATTTGGCTAACTTACCCACCAAAGCTGGTTGATTAAATAAATACTTGATGGGATCGTTCTCAGTCACAAGAAACATCTGGTAATGCAAGGTATACTGTCGCAGTCTATGCAATACCCATACTAACGCAGCACAAGTTTTTTCAGCATCAGAGTATTTTAGCTCTGAGACAGTGAACTTTTTACTCAGGTAATAAATGGCCCGTTCCTTCGATCCACGGGACTTTTTCGAGCTAACATCGCACCGGTGACTCACTATGGATTGTGAGGTACAAAATCAAAGGATGCCCCGATATTGGTGGGACAAGAACGGGTGGATTCATCAAATATTGCTTCAGCTTGTCGAACGCTTCTCGACATTCATCATTCCAATCAACTTGTGTGTTTTTCTTCAAGAGTTTGAAGAACGGCTTAGCGGTCTCAGAGAGTTGGGAGATGAATCGTGCAATGTAATTCAGTCTCCCTAAGAGACTCCGGACTTCCTTCACTGTCGACGGAGGTTGCAGCTCACATATTGCCTTGGCTTTAGATGGGTCAATCTCAATTCCTTTACTACTCACAATGAACCCAAGTAATTTTCCTGACGCTGCCCCGAACACGCACTTGGCAGGATTTAAACGAAGCTTGAATTCACGAAGCCGATCAAATAACTTCCTGAGGGTTTTGACATGACTTCTCCCAGGTCGGGTTTTTGCAATCATATCATCAACATATACCTCAATTTCTTCATGCATCATGTCATGGAACAACGTAACCATGGCTCGTTGGTAAGTTGCTCCTGCATTTTTGAGTCCGAAGGGCATGACCTTATAATGAAAGGTTCCCCACGGGGTGATGAATGCTGTCTTCTCTTTGTCTTCATCTTTCATTCTTATCTGGTTGTACCCAGAAAAGCCATCCATGAAAGAGAATAATTCAAATCCGGCAATACTATCCACGAGAACATCAATATGTGGCAATGGGAAATCGTCCTTTGGGCTGGCCTTGTTCAGATCCCGATAATCAACACACACTCGGACTCGACCGTCCTTCTTTATGACAGGCACTATGTTGGCCACCCATTCAGGGTATTGCGAGACTTCGATGAATCCCACTTTGAGGAGTTTCATTACTTCCTCTTCTATCTTCTTTGAGAGCTCCGATTTAGTCCTCCGAAGTTTCTGCTTCTTAGGGGGCACGTCTGGATTAGTGGGCAAACAATGTTCCACAATTGACGGATCTAAACCTGGCATATCAGCATACGTCCAGGCAAAGATATCCTGATATTCTTTTAGCAACTGAGTCAGGTGCTCGGCCTCATCTTTGGGAAGATTTGCCCCAATTTTTATTTCCTTGGGCTCCTCGGCATCACTCAAATTGATAGTGACGGTTTGCTCGGAGGTGAGAACTTTGGGTTTTTCATGTTGCTCCCAACTATGTTGCACTTCAATGGAGTCACCATTTGGATCATCAGGGTCATCACCGTCATCGCTCATGGCATTGGATTCGACCATTTTCACCTCTTTGCCTGCCATAAGGTTGCTCCTGAAACGTAAAATGGACAATTCAGAAAGACAAACAGGGCTAAACAGCATGAATTTCTTATCTATTATATATATTTTGAATTTTTCTTCCTTTTGATTTTTTTTTTTCAAAATTTTTATTTTTTATCTTAAAAAAACTTTGGCAAAACATTTTGGAAAACTTTTTGACACGAGGAAGCATGATGAAGCCCAGGCCTCAGAATTCTCCTTGGATTTTTCTTTTCTTTCGTTGGTTGGATATCATCACCGGGCTAGTTTGGTATACCTCATCATGCCCTCAAAATAAAGTTTGTAATTGTAATTGATATTCATCAATCAAATTACATTTATTGGAATGGAAAGTACGACAATCAAAGTGAAATGAAACATCGACTCCTAACAAACGATATGCAACATGCAATAATCAAAGCGAAAGCAAACCCTAGAAAACATAAAATCCTGAAAACGATAAGATTCCCGCGCAGGGGAGTGCAGAAAAGTAAACGTGTTACTCTTGTGGGCTAGCACCCATTTCCTCCGATGGTTCTTCATCAATGGCACCTATAAGGAGATCATCGAATAGGGTCGTGATCCCTTCCATCCCATCATCCGGATCCTCTGTCCTTGAAGTTATCGGGTCGTCCATGCCACTCCATCCATTGGGCATGATACCTCGGGTGTCGATCACTCCTCCTTCATCATGCATCATTCTAGCAGGGCCGGGGAATGTCTTGCGGATGTCGAGGAGTAATGAGTTTTTCCTCTCTCCACCTCTTCCATGGTACCCTAATCCGGCGGAACGAGACCTTCGAGGGGCTTCAATAGGATTCCGAATACCCTGTTCTCTTTTACCAAGTCCACGGCCAGGAATAAAGCCATTTCCAACCATCACTCTTGCTACCATAAGCGCTGCATTCGACACATCGGGGATGAGTCTTTGTCGATCCTCGAGATGCATGAATAGTGGATACGAGCTCAAATGATTGGTAGCTCGACTCCTCCCTACGTTCTGGCTCGACATAGGGGATGGCCGTCTCATGATAAATCCGATGATCCTCCTCGCCATGAACAATGACTAGCTTTCCTTCGACAACAAATTTCACGCTTTGGTGGAGACTTGATGGCACAGCTCCTGTAGTATGAATCCAGGGACGACCTAATAGGAAATTGAATGCTGTAGGAATGTCCATCACCTGGAAAAGGACGTTGAACATCACCGGCCCTATTTGCAAGTCAAGGTGGGTCTCCCCTACCACCTCCTTTCTTGTACCATCAAAAGCTCGGACGGAGGTCTTTGCAGCATTTATTTTTGAAGGATCTATTTTAAGGCGGTGAAGAGTCGCCAATGGACAGATATTCAGGGCAGATCCATTATCAATAAGTACTCGAGCCACATGGGAAGCCTTGCACTTGACAGATATGTATAATGCCTTAGTATGTCCCCTCCCCTCAAGAGGGAATTCTTCATCAGAAAAGGCTATTAGATCCTTGAGAAGGATCGACCCTACAAATTCCTCCAACCTGTTTTCCTCGATTGTCTCCGGTACACGAACTTCGCTCAAAACCTTCATTAAGGACTTTTGATGCATAGGAGACGTTTGCAGGAGTTCAAGTAAAGAGATTTGAGCGGGCAATTTCCGCAACTGGTCGACCACGTTATACTCACTTGCTTTGATTATAGCCAGAAATTCTTTAGCCTCTTCATCAGTAACTGGCTTTGCCGGTTGGGTATTGGTTTGAGCATAGGTCCGACCAGACCTTGTAATCAGGTCAACATCTAGCTCATAGGACCAGGGGACTGCTTTGTTATCCTTGTACTCATACAACTGGGGCATCTCAATTATTATCTCTTCATCAGTTGAAGGCACTTCCACTATCAGTCCTTCATGGTCAGAGGCGTCCTCAAGTGGGGGCATGTCCTCGATCAATGGATCTGGTTCACTCTTTCCAGTACTCAGCTCAGCAAATTCTTTCTCCCAATCATTGACAACTTCAGAGATAGTTGACACTATTCCAACTTGGTCAGCATACGCGATCACGCCAGCCTTAACCATTTCTTGAACCCTTTCCTTCATGGTAAGCAAGGGAGGATTCTCATCTATCGGATAGTAACCAACTCTAACTAATCCGCTGTAGATATCTTTGACAGACACCTTCAAGTTTATCTTTTTTCCAGCATTGAACTCAAAGATTGTATTCACGTTTCCCTCATGTTCCGGCAACGGATTCTTCTTGACATTCGGTTGGGTGGTACGAAAAGAGAATGCCTTGGTATCCAATAAATTTTGGATCTTGTGCTTCAAAGTCATACAATCATCAGTCGAATGGCCCACCTCTCCCATATGATACTCACATTTTTTGGAGGGATCATAGTTGAAGAATTTTTCAGCATTGGGCCGCTTTGGTTCGTTGGAGATCAATCCCTTCTTTTGGAGTATCGGCGGGACACGAGATAGAGGGCCGGGAAGAGGAGAGAACGCCGTTTTGTGAATTGCCGCGGTGCAGGCACTCGACCTCCATCTTGCTGATTCCCGGGGACACGAACCATCGGAGGCTTACTAGAGGCTGGTTGCGCATATGCAACATTAACTTCAGTGATTGGTTCTTTGTCTTTCTTTGCAGTAAATCTTTTGCCTGCAGTGGTTGGTTCATTAAACTAGCCATCTCTCAGTCCTGTCTCGATTTGTTCACCTACTGGGATAAGTTGATTGAAGTTCTCAACATACGTGCTGGCCATCCGATTGCGAAACTCGAATGGGAGAGTCTTGACAAACAACTTCATCAATTCTTTGTCAGTAGGTTCGGGAGTGATTTGGGCAGCTAGATTCCGCCACCTTATGGCATATTCTTTAAATGACTCACTCCTCTTTTTCTCCATTCGTTCGAGATCCTCTCGTGAAGGTGCAATGTCCATATTGAACTTGTCGCTTGAGAAATGCATCGGCCACCTCATTCCAAGTGTTGAGGAGGTTTATATTTTTCATAATATACCGGTTCGGTGCGGGCCCGACCAGACTCATTTGGAATGACTGGATCATAAGGGGCTCATTTTTGACATGCTGAGCCATCCTTACATGGTACATCTGCAGGTGAGCTTTCGGGCAGGAAGTACCATCATACTTCTCGAACTCTGGCATTTTAAACTTATTTGGCATTTTGACATTCTCATAAACCGACAAGTCGAACGGGAGTGAATTCCGCGACTCTTGCAATTGTTTCATTTTCTCTTCAAGTTTGGTGACGCGTTCATCTTGCTCCGCCTTAGGGACATTGTCAGGCTTAGCCTTTTCGGCAGTGACGAACAGTGGGTCATCTTCTAGCTCAGGCATGTCGTTGTCACCCATTTGGGCCTTGTTCGTCTGCTTTGGGACTATTATCTCGGGGAGAGCGGGTGCAAGAGTCTGGTTCACTTGGAGGGATTGCATCTGATCTGTCATAAGTTGCATAGAGGTGAGCAACTGCTGGAGTTGGTTTTCCATAGCGGTCATACGATCACGCATTTCAGTTTGGTCGGCCATTTTTGCTCTCGATCGTGTAATGATGGGTGAACGTGGCGGATCCGTTATCACCTAATTTGAAGAAATGAATACACATAAGCATTTCATATAAAACATGTCAGTCCATGACGAAAGTCTAACTGCTTTTATTTAATGAAATTGTTTGACATTGACAATGTAAAAACTTGAAAGGCCCTAAACAAAAAACTAATGACTCAACTTCCTAAACAATAAGCTAAAGTAACAAGATTAAATAGATTCAAGCCATTTTATTTGGCCCGATCTATAAACAAATGGGAAGCCAACGCTCGACGTAATTGCCTCTTCTCTTTAGCGTCCTTCTTGGCTTGCTTCTCAAGTTCTTCAATCTTCCTTTTGTGACGATTAAGCTCTGCTTGTCGAGTGGGCTTTTCAGTCACATCCGGCACTTTTGGGAGAAACTCGGTCGGGATCTTGTGCTGACGGATGTACCGAGCCGTGGCGTAGTAAGTCTTTTCCTTCCCCTCAAGCTCATCTTCAAGCAAGCTCAACTTTTGTTCGTGACATGCGAGCCAAGCTTGTTCGATGCAGCGAAGCTCCTTTTTGTGATCATCCTTGGCAGTGAATCGGACTTGGAACAAACCCAGCTTAAGAGGGGGCGGTAGGTCCTGCACAACTCGATATTGACGAGCCACTCGGAGTGGGTAGTAGGAAGTGGCACCAATGATCCCCAATAGCGGGATCGGCTCATTATCGCCATGAGAGAGACGTGCCTTGGAGACTTGGAACCATTTAGCATGCCATAGGAAAATCTTGGTTTTCGGGTTTTTCAACAATTTGACCCATTTTGAGAAAGAAAGATTTGGAGTTCGATCTTGATGACTTTTGAACACCTCAATGGGATGATGGGAATCGGTGATATTAATAATTTTCATGCGAATATCAATCCTACTCATATGAGAAAAGAACCAAATTTGTAAAAGCTCAATTGGTGCATGAAAGGTTCTATCTTTATCTTCCTTAAATCGAGTGAGCGACAAGAATGTTTCAGCTAAAATAGTGTTGACAAAACTAATCCTTGCACATACTTGTTTGACTACCCATGCGATAGAAGGATTAATGGCGCCTTTTCGAAGAGGAAAAACAATAAACCCGAAGAAGGCTAAAAGGAAAATCTTGCTTTTTAAAAGAGTGTTAGCCTTAGCAAAACTTTGATCTAGGAAAGAGAAAGGACATGCATGACAATTATCTTTTAACACTCTTTTTATTTGATTTTTATCCATCCTAAGAAAATCCGACAAAATTGATTCAGGTTCTAATCCAAGGGGTGGATTTATTAATTCCAATTCCAAAGGTTTTCCTATGGCAATGCTGTATTCTTCCAGAGTCGGAGTCAACTCGTGCTTACCAAATATGAATGTTGATGTTTGGGGACACCAGAAATGAGCAAGTGCTTGCATGACGCCGCTTTGGACATCGATGTCAAGGAGGGGAACAAGGCGACCAAGTCTGCTTTCCACATAACTTTGACCATCGGGGCCGAGACAATCCCACCATGATTTGAGTTCAACCTTTGGTGCAGGCACGAATCGAATGTCAGACCTTCCCATTGTTTATAGACCGAGACTCGACCAACCTAATGTCATGGACCGACCAAAGACATAATAAGGTAAGTAAATTGCAAAGAGTAAAGGGTAGAGAACTTACTTTACTAGGCGATTAAAGCAACCACATAGACAAGCACATGACATGTGAGGTTCGATTTCTATCTAAAGCGGCTAAGCAAAGTGGAGTTAAAAGGGTGGGATGACTAGTCGCAGCCTCGCGTACTAAGTCAAGTCCTCTTAACTCCGGCTCAGTCAAGAATGATACCCCAATGCGGCGCAGTCTCGCGGGCAGAGGTAAACATTCTTGACACCAAGAAAGAAATTTTCGGGATTGAGTTGGGCAACCTCTACTACGCGGCCTCGCGGTCGAAGTCGTATCCAACTCAATACCATCCTAAGTGTCCTAGTGCGGCCCAGGTCCGGCGGCGGGTCGTTTGTGCAATAGTGTAGTGTTAAATGCAAGGCATGCACAACAGTTTATATCAAACAACACTTTGTTCATGAAAATAAACCATACATTCCTACACCTCCCTGCAAAACAAAGGTCAGCAAACACTTCCCCTTATACCTCCCATCCTGCAAGACCATTTAACACCTTAAATGTTAGGGACGTACCTGGGATCCTCGCTGCCAAACAAAAACATTTTTTCAAATACAAGAGAAAATTGGCCTAAGTCCACTAAGAATTTTAACTCAAGTCCCCAGTGGAGTCGCCAAGCTGTCGCGACCTCCCTGAAGCAGGTTGGACCACCTAAGGGTTCGGCTAATGGATTGCTAAGCCTAGGCTTAACTCGGGCTCTCCCAGGCCCATACCAATTCGCGACTTAAGTTCAAATTTTTTTAACATGCAAATGATTTTTCAATTAGGAGTCGCCACTAATCTATTCTTGGTGGGTCGATTAGAAACCCAAGTAAAGCAATGGGAGAATTACTTCACTCCTACGAACCAGAGATTAAATGAGTTCGGGGACTTGATTACGCTAGATTTCTCTAACGCCCTTTCGGTACCTTTCTCTTTTATTTTAGAAAAAATGTTTGGCAGGCAGCTTGAATTGATTTTAATTTATCTCCCTAACATGTGAGGCGATCACGCGGGTGCACAAACCACCAATTTAACATCGAGATAAAGCAACGAATAAATTGCAGGACTTACCTCATAGCAACGAAAGCATCTGCGTTGTTAGATCAAAATTGACATCAGAGTCCTAAAGATGATTTCTAATTAACACGCAATTTCTTTTTTTCTTTTTCTGTTTTCGCTTATTTAATGAAAATCATGCAATATGCAATGCAATATAACTAAATGACCTAATTCTAATGACATGTAATTTGGATGGTCCTAGCAACAACTACCACATGACAGGCATTTCAATGAATCTAATCCTAATGACGTGCATGTGACATTTTTTCTTTTTTCTCTTTTCTTTCTACTTCCTGAAAGAATACAATCTATCCTAGAAAATAAAACTAATTCAACCTATGGCATTTTTGTATTTTTCATGAAATTTGAAATTAAATAAATGTAACAATTAAATATGCAATCTAAATTAACCTAACAACTTGATTCTAATGACGGGCAATTTTTAACTAAAGGAACCTAACAACAATCACTAAATGACATGCGTTTCATGAATCTAATTATATATGACATGCACATGACATTTTTTTTTCTTTTTTTCTTAAAAGATGCACTTTATCCTAGAAAACAAAACTAACTTATTCTAAGACACATTTTTTTTTTGTATTTTTCATGAAATTCGGAATAAAAATGTGAAACTATCTATCTAAATTAAAATATCATCTAATTTATATTAGGAATGAGGTTAAGCCAAATCCTAATTTAGACTAGAATGTTATCCTTACTTAGAAATCCCTAACTAAAATGCAATCTATCTAAAAAATTTATCTAAACTTATAATAAATTAAAAAACTATTATCTAGAGTTAAACTATATGAAATTTTACCCTAAAATGTAATGACATGCAAAGGGTGCTAAAATTCTAATTTTTTTTTAATGTTTTTGTATTAATTTCGAAATTAAAAATTGTCAAATAATTAAACATGAAACCTAAGTTAAAAAACTAGCAACCTAAATTGATTAATTTGATTTTTTTTTAATTCGAAATAAAATTCCTATTCTAAATATGCAAACCCTAAAACAGGAAATAAACCTAATTCTAACCTACAATTTTTTTGATTTTTTTTTTTGAAAATTCGTAATTAAAAATGCTAAAAAAACTAGTTAAAGTGAGATATTATCTATTTTAAGTTAGGAATAGACTAATCTAAATCCTATCTTAACTTAGAAAATTACCTCGTCATGCCATTTAATTCAAAAGATATTATCTAACCTAGATACCATCTAAACATGCATTTTTACATTAAAAAATAACTATTTTATCATGCAATTTTATCTAGGAAAATCAATTCTAATTTACGTGAAATGCAAATGCAGTTTTTTTGTATTTTCGGGATAAACAGAACAATTAAAAGTTAAACACCAAATCATCCATGGTCATCAAAAATGTTATCCATCATTCGAATTTAGATTCAAAATTAATTATTTCGCTAATAAAATCGATAAATTGATCTTAAGCCTTAAAGATCAAGATATCAATTTTACTCACGCGTGATTAATTATTCCATCTAAAGCCTTATAGATGGAATAAAAATTCTTGTGCGGTTGCGAATTAAGTGGTACGTCGGGGATTTTCAAACATGCATTAAGAACTAATTCAAATAAAGAAACGAACTTAAAAAGAAATAAAATGAAATAAATCTACCTAATAAAATAAAATAAACTTACCTAATTTGGACTTTTTCCAAGCTTGCCTTAAGGAGTGGTGCTTTGTGGACCACGATGGACACTCAGCTCATGGCTGGGGTGGCTGCTGCAGCTGCGATGGGCAACCGTGTGCGGTGGGCATGGTCGTCGGAGCTCCGGCGAGGGACAGCAAGCTCGGAACGGGCCGCAAGCTGCTGTGGTGGCGTTGCTCGGAAGGGGACGGCGGCTGGCGGAGCTAGGCAGGCTCGAGCGGTTGCTGCAACAGCGTGCAGCGGAGTCGGGCAGAGGAAGGCGCGGCAGCAAAGGGATGGAACCTCGGCGGCTGACGAAACGGCAAGGGCAATGGCGACGGAGCTTCAAAGCGAGGGGACCGGCGGCGGGCGAGGCAACCGCTGCGGGGGCGAGGGCGGAGCAGCTTGGGACGCCGGGGCGGAGGTGCAGGAACGGGCAGAGATGGTGGCTTCACGGGCTGCTGGTGTTCGAGCAAAGACGATGGCGCGCTCGGAGCTCGCTGGAAGGAGATGCTGACGCCGGGCAGAGGTGCAGCGACGGGCGCGGCGATGGGCTGGGTGCGGCGGCGGGCGAGCAGAGGCGCGGGTTGTCGGCTTAATGCAGCCGCGATGAACAGGACTCGGCGGCGCGACAGCGGGTGCAGCGACGAGCAGTACTCAGTGACGGGTGCTTTAGCTTGCGGGCGTCACTCGTGGCTTCGAGCGGTGGGTGCAGAGGTGCCGGGACGGAGGAGCAGGTGCGGGCTGCAGGCGTAGAGGGCGCGAGCTCGTGGCGTCAGGTTGCTGGCGTCAATGGACGGGAAGAGGAGCAACAGTGGTTGGTTGTAGAGACGGGCGGAGAGCTGAGCAGCTTGGGACACCGGGGCGGAAGTGCAGGCGTGGGCAGGAACGGTGTCGGCTGGGTATAGCAGCAAGGGCAGAGGCGGTGGCGTCAGGCAGAGGGCGCGAGAGAGAGCAGCAGCAGCAGCGGCGTCGTAGGGGGACAAGCAGTGACCGGCACGGGCTCGCGGGTTGCTGAGGGAGCGGCGGTGCGAGCTCGCGGGTGAGGGGGGCCCCGAGGTGGCGCGGCCAGAGCAGCAAAGGCGTTGGGTCGTCGCAGGTGGGCGCGAGTTGCAGGCGGAGGCTGGCGGAGCGCGATGGAGTGGCGAGGCAGCAGCAGCGGGCGGAGAAGGAGCAGCATCGGGTCACCGTGGGTTGGTGCGCACAGCAGGCGAGGCGGCGTGCGGCGGAGGTGGAGGTGCGGCGGTGCGAGCACGACAGCGCGGGCGTGGGCGCAGGCAGCAGAAATCGGCGGAAAGTCCAGCGAAGAAGAAGAACAGTGGGCACTTCTCCTTTTTTCCTCTCTGCAGCCACACGTCCCTTCTCTGTCTCTGTCCTCTCTCTCTACTTTCAGTGTTCCCCTTTTTTGTGTTTCTCTTCACCTTTTTGGGTTTCTCTCTGACAAGAGTCTCTCTTTTTAATCTCCTTTTTCCTTCTGACAAACCTTTCGAATGAATTTTTTTTTAGTCCAACCCCCATCGCTCCCCCCTTGCGTATTTATAGGCGTCCCACCGTCTTTAGTGTGAACAGGTGAACAGGAGGCAGCCGTAATTTTTCCTTGCCGTTCACGTCGGTTCCTTTTTTTTTCAAATATGATGGCCACCGCCTGACAACCCACATATTTTATAATATTTTATGAGCTCATTTTGCTTCTTTGTGGCTTTCTCTAGAATTCTTACGTCCGCCGAATTTTATTCATGCATGTGCATGCATTAATGAGGAAGAGACAATGGACGTGAAGAACTCTTCTTTCTTCTTTCTTTGACTTTCATTGTGTGTTTTCATATCAGCAAGAGAGAGATCACCTTTTGTGCATCTAATCGACCGCGAGCCGCTGCGTCTTGTTGTGTTTTGGTACCGATGCAAATGCGACTACATGAAATGCAATTTTACTTTTTTTTTTATATGCAACTAATTACTAAATGATTAGGTAAAAATTTAGGTGTCAACAGCTGCCCCTCTTTGAAGGTGAGCTCGCAGAGGTTGCATTCAAAGACAATATGATACCTAAATTTTGGCCATGCACATGCAATTGATGGTATTTTGGCGGGATCATGGATCCTTTTTTTTTTTTATATGCAATGTCATGAAAATGGTAATGCAAATGTGAGATGTTGAAAAGGAGAGCATACCTATAATTACTTACCAGTCAGAGGATCGGGACGAATTTTCATCTGCTCAGCAAGTGTCCAGTTTTCATTTCAGGTTCCCTGAAGAGTCCACGTGAATTTATCCAATAGCCGCTCAATGTTAGGTGAGATGCCTTGTTGAATTCAGATGACTCGAAATGCCTAGATCCATACTAAGGTATAGCGAGTAAGATCGATGAGATTTGAGACATCCAGATCCAGACTGAGATGTCAAGAAATTGGGGCCTTAACCAATAGACACTCAATGTTAGGTGAGATGAATATTGGATTAAGGGGATTCGAAATACCTAGATCCAGACTAAGGTATAACGAGAAAGATCGGAAAGCATTCATATCCAGAATGAAATGCTTAACGAAGAGTTTTGGAACTTAACCAATATACACTCAATGTTAGGTAAGATGTATATTGGATTAAGAGGATTGGGAACTTAACCAATAGACACTCAATGTTAGGTGAGATGAATATTGGATTAAGAGGATTGGGAACTTAACCAATAGACTCTCAATGTTAGGTGAGATGAATATTGGATTAAGAGGATTGGGAACTTAACCAATAGACTCTCAATGTTAGGTGAGATGAATATTGGATTTAGAGGATTCGAGATACCTAGATCCAGACTAAGGTATAACGAAAAAACTCGGAAAGCATTCATATCCAAAATGAAATGCTTTAACAAAGGGTTTGAGACATCCAGATCCAGACTGAAATGTCAAGAAATTGGGAACTTAACCAATAGACACTCAATGTTAGGTGAGATGAATATTGGATTAAGAGGATTCGAAATACCTAGATCCAGACTAAGGTATAACGAAAAAGATCAGAAAGCATTCATATCCAGAATGAAATGCTTAATGAACAGTTTTGAAACATTCATCAAGAATTTGGGAATACCTAGGACAAACCTGGGATATTCGTGAAGGTCACTTACCTCTTGGTAGAAAGAAGTTTTGGGACATTGACGATGTACCTCAAATATTCATGAAGGTTTCTCACCTCGAGGCTTTTGAAAGCAACATAAATGTCAGGGGCTCTTGGGTCTTTCAAGGAAACATTACCTGTTAGACATGATTAGAGCAAAAATACACGCATTTACCAAAGAAGTGAGCAATTCAACATACTCCAAAGTCCACTGAAGTTTTTATCCATTCAATCAAGATTTATGTATGATGGTTTTACCATATTTGCGCCGCCGAATTTCCACTGGGGAGAATCATCATTTAAGACCATTTCACTCATGACATGGAATTTCAAGAATACCAAATGAGAGACTTTCAGTTAGAAAGGACTTTCACTCACTCTCATTGAGAAGGTTATTTTGTCCCAACCATTAATGTGGGATCACAGGAACCACTCCATCTTATCATCATCATGTTGATAAGGGTTTGAGTATTCTCGCAAGTGGTACGACCTTATCAATCTGAGAGGTCTTTATTAGAACTGTAATTCAGGCTTGGTCAATGGCTCAACAAAGAGGGACCCTTCGAGTCAAGGCTAATGAAAGAACAATACTTCGCAATCATCTTCGGGTTTACAAGTCAAGGAACCTGCGAAATGAGATAGAAATGGTCTTGCTCGCACTTCTTCGAGCGATGCTTATAAGCATATGAATCCCTACATTAATTTCAGTGCCCTAATCTGAAGAGACTTCGTAAGGGACGTAACGTAGGTTAAGTTCATGGGTTGAGAAATGAATGGATCATTAGGCTCAAAATGTGTATAGGGGGATGAGAATTGATGATCATCTTGGCATTGTCACCGGTCTTCTTCTTCACCATTGGGATTTTCCTCATAGGTACTATAAAAACTTGGCATTTGAGTTCTTTGAGTACCACTGCATTGGGAATACTCCCTTTTACAACTGATAATTATCTATCTTGACCCTTTCTTTCATTTTCTATGGGTATTGGCCTTGCTTTTACCAGGCACACTGCTTTTTCATGCCCATCAATTTTTTCTTTTTGCACACTACATGCATTGAATAACCATGTAATGCTTTAACATTTGGACTCTTGGAGGTTTTCAATTTTTCCAATGCTCTGGACTCAGCTGCTTCAGCTACGTTGAATAACTACTTGAGCAAAACTCAATTATTTTGCAGTGTATCCATGAAAAACAATGAAAGTCAACTTAGCAACCGTAGGGGTATGTTTACCTAATTTAATGAGATTTCAAAAGAATTACTCAACAAGTGAAAAATTACAGACTGCAACATATAATCTAGCATTTGTTAATCAAATCCAATCTGCTTAAATTTTCAAAAACATTATTTCATTTGTGGGTAATGTAATCCCAATTTTGCATTTCCCAATTAATTTCGATTCATTACTCAATTTGTTGCTCGCATTTATTATGTGATAATTGCCCATTAATAAATTATCATAACGGTTTTGATGGAAGACATTAAGAAACGGAATAAAAACGTCAAGTTGTCTAGTTTAAACTCTATCAGTGCAAAAAACACACCATCAAGTTTTGAGGAGTATTGGCTAGTGAAACAGGACATTCAGATCAGATGATTCCACAAATTGATCGATACACGGTTCGCACATCCGTTCAAGGTTTTTGGGTAATTTGTATTTGTAGATTTTCATCAATGACTGGAGGTATGTCAATTCTTACATTTCCGCAAAATTGCTGCTGATTATGCACGTATTTGTTTGTGAATGATAAATCGGGATCGTTAGTTTTTCTTTAGACTTAGTCTAACAACAAGATGATCACAAATTTTGATTTTCAAGTTAACTTAGACAGCTATAGCTCAAGTTGAACTTAACCTTTCATTTAAGTCGTGTAAAATTATTACAAGAAACAACATTAAGTAACATGAAAAATGATAGCTGAAAATTTTAAAGTAATTGATTTTGTCATATTTAAAGATTTGGACTTCTATTAGTTTTAAATCGGGCAAGACATTACAATTAACAAAATTGAGGGGTGAATACAAACACTACTTGATCTTTTTTCTTGATAAAGTTTGGTCATTTTTCTTTTGAATATGGCCTTACATAGAGTTATTAGATTTATACCATATTGAAGTGATTTTTCCAAAAAAAAAAAAAACAAATGATCCAATAGCGCAAATTGATAATTCAAGGACTTAATTGGACATATCACATAAGTAAGGACCAAGAATGAAATTATCCTATAAGACATGACAAGTGGGTGAATCATCCCCTCAGTAAGGCCTTATCGTAGCTCATTACAGGTTAGGGCTACTAGAACGGCATAAAGAGTTTATCTAACTAGAAGATCTATCTCCACCAAACCCAGTTCTCAAATGGTCTATTTGGTTGAGATGACTAATATCACCCCCGGATTTAAAGACCCAGTTGTCCCCACCAGATAAGTGGAAAATGTTGACGGAAGTATTCAAGAACTTCACAGGTTGGTTATTTGGGCAAACCTGCGCATGAAGCGTTTGGAGTACTCCACCATGAGTGACTGCTACTACTCGCTGTCCTGCACAGTGAAGAAAATTTTATTTGCAATTTCTATTTCCAGCTTAACTTATATCAAAAATTCTTTAGTAGTGAATGGAAAGAGCAATTAAATCATGGTCGTCCTCGTCCCCATCCTCATCTTTCTTCTGCTATCATGAAGCAGGCAAACCCAAGAAAGGGCATTTAAAAGCAAAGAGCATTAGTAAACTCTTAGAAAACATTAAAACAACAATTATAGCTATTCACCAAGTCCTGTTATGCTTAGCTTTCAAGACTGGAAAAGGTAATCTAGGAAAAACTCCTTTAAGAAGAAGCTATGGAGATTCGAACTGGTGAAATATGAGAATTATTGTGCCCGGTGAACACTATGTAAGGAGTCACTTTCATGGATAAAACTATTAACACTGCATTTAGGCTAGTAGAACACTCTCAATTCTGGTGAATAAGTGAAATAAATAATCTCTTTACCTTTGTGCTTCACACTGATGTTTCGTAAACATGTAATGCAGCGCTGATAAACCTGATCAATACTTTCACCACCACCCTATGTGTAGAAAAAAACAAGAACAATGACTGATCAGACATTCCACTTGTGAAGCAATTTGAACCCTACAGACTACCAAACTCTTTCTCAATAAATGTTAATCTTGTAATCCTTTGTTTTGTAACACCTAACACATGATATGCGAGCTTTATTATGTTTTACAGATTAAAAAGAACATGTAAGATGTGAATCCATTAAACAGTCTAAAATATGGGACTGAAATTTTTATAGTTGTGTATTAAACATATAGAAAAGAACACATCACCTGAACCATTGAACAACTCCAATAGCAAAAACTATGAATTTTGCAGTATTCACATATGCATACTTTCCATATAGAAACCTTAGTGGCAAAATGCAAATTGACAAAAATCAGGTGCATTTTGTCGAGCTCTGTGCAAATCAAAACTCACCGGAAGTTCTTGATCTGTCTTCTGCGATAAAAGGGATTTATAGGCTTCAGGACAGACACTAGCTGCCGCATGTGGCTGAAGGCCTTGAAGATCCCCAAGATTTCTTTCTCGTAGACCTGGATCCTTAATAACCTAGTTTCTCATTTGTAAAGAACGTGCAAGATTTTTCAGCGGACCCAATCATTAATCGAACCATAAGAATAACGATGAACTTTTACAACATTATGAACTTTCCAACAAGTAAAGAAACATCTAATAGAATTTTTTAGCTCTACATCATTGTCCAAAATTACGTATATGTTGGGTTTTGTAACACCAAATAGGTAATGCCAAATTCATGTGTCATTCTCGAAAAATAGAATGCCAAATCAAGAATGGTCTCGCTACATTCATACCTCCAGTCCACCACAAGCAGTTGCAATCAGATTTGCCGTCTCGAAAGCTCGTTTTAAGTCAGATGAGTAAATTGCAGAGATTTTGCCTTCTTTGGACAGCCTTTCACCCACCTTTTAGGGAAAATAATAGAAGATGTTAGTAAACTTGTTAGTCAATCCAAAGAAATGAATTATATATCACTGAAAATACTCACAGCAGTTGCTTGCCGCCTCCCAGTTTCATTCAATTCAACATCCAGAGTTCCCTTTTCAATGTAATGAAAGTAATTCGAAGGTAAATAGAAAAAGTGGCAAAAACCAATTTTAAACAAAATAGATGAGATGGCAGATATCAGTACAATTAGAAATAGATTTGCTTAAACCCACGCATTAATACGGAGAAACCACAAGCTAGTAATGATTTTTCTCTAATTTGATTAGGCATGTCCTATCATGGAATAAATATTGATCCCTCAATCACAAAGCTGTAAAAGAAGATATGAAACCTTAGCGGTAGAGTGTACATATTCTTTGCTATTACATCTTCTCTCTCATCTTTTGGGATCACCTTGAATGTTTCCTTGCCATCACAGGTTCCAATTTTATATAGGAAAAGAGAATTATGAAAATCAAAATAGTATTCTCAAGCAAAGGCTTGTACTTGTGCATTCACAATGCAATTACATATTTATGTACATAGCTTGACAAGAACTGATGTCATTCACTAAAATGATGTCTCTATTAATTAAACGTTTGGACTGTATTTTGTCACACAACGGGCAAATATCAAATAGTGTACTACATGCAATATCGTAACGGTAATTAGCAATTTTTACAAAATTAGAAGGCTAGAGAGAAATCCAAAACCTGAAATCTTCCGTCAACATTCCAGTCTGTTTCTCCAGGACGTATGACAATGATTTCAGCATAGTTTACCCCAATTGGAACCGACTGAGCCTCACCATTGCAAACCATATCAGCAGCAACCCTGAAAGATAACCCGTGAAAAGAAGGTACTGGAAAACCTCATGCATATAAAGACAAAGCTACCACAACAGCAAAAAAATAAGGAATATGTGTATTGGAAGTCCTAAAACTTATCACAAAAGTACAATTGAGTCCTAAAACTTACAAAAAGTATAATCGAGACCTAAAATTTCTCGAATTAATACAATCGAATCCTTCCATTAACTCAGTTCATTTAGACTAACGGAGAATACTAACGTGGTTTTTTAAAATATTTTCTCACTCCTACATGGCTATGACATAGCCAAAACATAGAACACTAGGCTAAAACGACATTATTTTGGATTTAATTCTAAGTTTTTAACCATAAGCTTAATTAAATAAAAAATATTAAAAAAACACAAAAAAGGAGCAAAGGCAAGGGTGGAGGCCCTTGCCGATGCCTACCCCATCACCGGATAGGGTTGAGGGCGCTTGGCACGGGCTAGCAGGGATTGCCAGGGCCTCGATCGGGATCGACAACCCTTGCCCACTAGGTGAGGGTTGCGACCGTCCACCTAGATTTGGGTGAGGGTTGCCTACCCTTGGTGAGGATTGCCAATCCTTGGTGCGGTCTAACGACCCTCGCCAAGGGCCACCATAGCTAGGAAGGGTCGACGACCCTTTGAGGGCCGATGACCCTCACTTAGATCTAGGTAGAGGGTCGCGGGCCCTCTCTTGCGATTGGTGAGGGTAGCTGGCCCTTTTCAGTGACGAGGGTGGCGGTGACAAGGACCCTGCCACCCTTGCCTTTAGCTTAATTTTTTTTCCTTTTTTGTGTTTTTGGAAATATTTTTTATTTTATTTTATTTTATTTTATTAATATTTTGGTTAAATAAATTAGAATTCAAGCCATATATATTTAAAAAAGCCACAGCAGCATTTTCCTTTTCTCAAAATGAATGGAGCTAATGAAAGGACTAGATTGTACTAATTTGATAAGTTTTATGATTTAATTGCATTTCTTGCAAATTTTTGGACTCGATTGTTCCAAAATAGAAATACGTTTGATAGAACTCATATTTTTTTTTTGTCTCTTTTTATTTTTAAATACTTTAATTATATTTTTCTCTTCTTTTTTTTCTTTTTCCTTCTCTCCTTCTTCCTCCTTCTTTGTGGCAAGTCATGGGCGACGATGGTGGTCGGCAATTGGTTGAGCAAGGTCTAGCGAGCTCCACGGAGGCTCGCTTAATCATTGCGAGCCTCGGCCTCACCAAATCTGGGAGAGGCCAAGCTTCCCTTGGTGCGAGGTTGGCCTTGCCTTGGCTTTGCGAGGCCGACCTCGGGCCGCTTGGGCGAGGTTGAGGCTCACGGTGGCCTGGCAAGGCTTCGGCGAGCTCGTCAAACCTCACCCAATCGGTCCCTGGCCAATGCTATCGGCCAGCAGCAGCGGTGCCCGGCAATGGCCAACAACCAACTAGGGGATGAAGAAGAGAGAAGGAGAAAAGATAAAAAGAAAAGATAAAAAAGAAAAATAGGTTTGAGTTTTGATTCTAAAATTGTTTCCGAAAATAAAGAAGTAACTTTTTCTACTTTTTTTTTTTTTTTAGGTAACTGAGGAGCCACCTAAGACCCCTTCGGGGTCACACCATCTGCCAATATTGTCAGACGTCGCCACAAGCCACTCTTCGGCATTAATATCTTGGGGGAGACAAGCACAGAACCCCGCCACCATGGCGCCCCACTTAAGACGTGTATTGACAACGCAGGAGTTCGAACCCTCGACTTCATCGAAGAAAGAGAGAACGCCCAACCAACGCAGCTGTCCATCGGTGGGTTACTTCTTAATTTTGTTCCAAATCTATTTCTCGAAAAAAAAAAAAAACAAATGGGTTTTTGTTTCCGGGAGTAAAAAATTTATCAAACGGATTTCCATTTCAGATATATTACCGGGTACAAAAGAATAAAATCAGTTACTATTGGACAAGTTATCAAACACGCTCTAAATTAGTTGGAACAATGAATATATCATTTGCTCTATCAGCAGCGAGCTCTTATCATCACCAAAATGACAAAAAACAGAACGCACCCACAAAACTAGATTGAGCTCGCCCATTCCGGAGTTTTTCATTATCTTCCACATTTTGCGGAACTTCTGGAGAAACGGAAAAAAAAAAAAAATCGACGAAAATGGAGGACAACGTCAAACCTCGAGTTTGAAGCCGACATGGCGAACTCGCGATTTGGCTCTGGACCGTGCGTCCCTGATAGCAGTTGACCGATGAAAGGAGTTGCGAGTCCCAAACTTCGAGTTCAAGGAGCTACAACGTGCGGAGTGCTTAGGCCGATAAGCAAACGTAGACCATTAAACTTGATGGAGTCGCTGAAGATTTTATAGCAAAATGCATTTGATTCGGAGCCGTTGGTCTTCGCCTCGGTCTTCCCGGTGTGAATGATAAATATTAAATATGTGCACGAAAGTTGCAGAACAATTCCGTGTGGCCTGCAGAACAATTCCGTGTGGCCTCCGTCTTCATGATCTTTCGTAGGAAAGTTTATGAACGACCTGACGGATTACGGGAGAAAACAAAAGGCGTGTTTTTTTCATTATGATCTGAATGTCTTCGTCTTCCCCGGTTCACCTGACAAAACACGAGGTCTTAAGTTTCGTATCTTCGTCGTTCTCTTCTTTTTCCTCAACCTAAGCTGTTCAACACTTCAACTTAATCCTCTCTCTCTCTCTCTCTCTCTCTACTGTCAATATCCGTGGCAGCCTTAGTTGAAACCACCTGCCGCCGTGGCCCGCCCTTATCGCTGCTGCAATTGAATACCACAACCACCTAAAACGAGGCCCAACAATTGGGGGACATTTGATTCGACCAAATTGCTTGGTCCAATCTTTGGATTCGAAATTTACTTCGTTTCTTGACTACTGGGCAAATAATGTATCCTATTTGATATTGATTCTGATGGAATTCAAGTCGGCAGAAGACAACTTACCTGATTCCGATGCGCAAATAGCAAATAGCCCTAGAACGAACACTGAATTGCAAATGAATCACGAACAACAATACCTCACGTTGGTCTGGATGCAATCACAAGGAAAACACCCGATTTCCACGGCATAAATGCCGATTGTTCTTGCAAAACTGAAATGGAATGCTTTCTTCTTCTTTGATAGAAATGGAGAGAAATTTGGTGCGAATTGATAGGGCTAGTATAAGCACCTAGAGGGGGGTGAATAGGTGTAAAACAATATTTTCGAGATAAGTGTGCAGCATTCAATAATAGATAAAGAGATGAGGGTTTTTCTCTTAACAAGATACAATCAAAGTAAAAGAGAGTAGGGAAGAGAATATGAACACAAAGATTATAGTGGTTCGGCTTATTCCAAGCCTACGTCCACTCTTCCGCACTGACAGCCCACTGGCTGGATTTCACTATGAACAAAAGAGATGTTACAGTAGCTCTTCCTTGATTCCACAGAGTAGAGACTCTACTACCCTTCCTCAAGGTCTCTCAAAGATATAGACTCTCTTTTGTGTACAAGATATCGCTCAATAGTTTAATTGACTAAGAACAGGAGCTTCAGACTTTGGAATTCTTCTATCGCGCACCCCTTCAAACGACTAGAACGCCTTCCTTATATACTCCTTTATGCCATCATACCCGTTGGCACTTACCAAATGAATTCTTCCAATCTACCCGTTGGACAGAATCAATTAGGAAGATCTTCGAGCTATTTAAGGAACATGACAATAGCCCATCAATCCTGTTCGCCCATACAATCAGGATCTTGGTTTCCATAAGCAGAACCTTCCAAGAATACTTCGTCAATCATCGGATCCAATCATCCCAGAATCAATCCTAATTTGAGTAAACGATTCCGACATGCTATGTCCAGCCAAGAGATTTAATCCTGTTGATAAGGTCAAATCTTTAACGAAACATCCAGTTCTGGATAAGCCTTCTTCGACGGTCTAGAGACTGTCAATGGGATAGACTTTGAGTCTTGAGTCTGGTGGTCCGGAGGTCTTCGGACTTTGATGGAAGAGTCTACAAGTCTTCAGACTAGACTGATGAAAACGTTTTGTCAGCTTCAAAATATTTCAAGGACGATTTCTCCAACAATCTCCCCATTTTTAATGGTGACAAAACTTTCCTGCAGATTTGGATATCTTTGACCTGCAAAACAATACTTAGGCAAATATGGATATCTCATAAAGATAAGAGGCTTAGAAATAACACTAAAGTCTGCATCCACGAAGATAGGTTAGTCCCGTAAATGAACAAAGCCATGAGATAACAATATTACTTAAGACAACCAATTGTTCAAGCAAGTCAAAGTCAAATCCAAAACAAAGTCGAGTAACCAAACAACCAAAGACAAGTCAAACAATAAAAGTAAAGTTCAAAACAAATCTGCACCACATCTCTCCCCCTTTTTGTCATCATTAAAAAAAGGTAGAGATGAAAAGAGAATAAAAGCTTAAGATTGCTTGGGGACACGAACAAGCTTGGGGACACGAACAAGCTGGAAATCTCCCATCGACTGAACAATCCCTTCCAGCTTTTTCAAGTCCTCCTTCAGTTGCTCAACATCTTCACCCTTAGCAGTTGATTGAACTTGACGAGCAAGGGCCTGAATTTGATCATGCAACGAGACTGAAGAGGTTTGCCCTGCATTCTGCAAGTTCTGTACTTCGCATCCCAGAGCATAAATTTGACCTCGCATTTCCAAAAGAACATCAAGAATTCTGCGAAAGTCCGCGAATTATCGTCCCGAGTACTGGCTTCTGCACGATCAGATGGAGCATGTGCAGATGATGGCAAATCAGCACGCAGATTGGGCGATGAAATTTCATGTTCCTCCTCAGGAAATTGAGAAGCATAGATGTCCTCTGGATCGGCTGGAGAACGACTTATTCCCTCACTGGTGACAGGGAATGAGGACGTTCCTATTTTCTCATGATCTCCCCATGTTTCCAAGCCTTCAGGTGGAGAAAAGTATTCCTCATGCTCTGCTTCCTCTCTCTCTTTCTCTTTTTCTTCTTGAATTCTCATCTCCTCTGCATCTCTCTCCTCTTCTTCTCTCTCCTCTGCTTCTCTGTCTTCTGCTTCTTTCTCCTTTGCTTCTCTCTCTTCTGCTTCTTTCTGTTCTGTCTCAACAGTCTCTTTTTCTTGTTGCTTAGTGAAACTTCGAGCAGAACGACTCAAATTCTTCAAAGCCAAAGCAGAAATAGTGATATCATCCTCATCCTCTTCATCCTCAATAATGAGGGCTCTTCTTTTCTTTGGAGGAGCAACCATGGGCTCCTTCCCTTTTCTCTTTGCAGCCGAAGATAAGAGATGGGATTTGACAGGCATTTTTTCCTTGAATTTCTCCAACGCCTTGTTGAGTTCCTTCAGACGCATCTTAGTGACCATTCTCAGTCCCACCACCATGTGATCGCAAGTTCTAACACAGAAAATCCTGGGAGGCTGAACATTCAAATGTCTGAATAATTTGGTCACAAGAGCTGCATACGGAAGTTGACCCTTGTCTTTCACCACTACTCTGTACATGTGGAACATGATAATGTGTGGAAGAGAGAATTTTTTACCAGCATTGATGGCATACATCAATTTTGCCTCCGAGTTTGAAACATCTGTCTTTGAAGTTGACTTTGGTCTAAGACAGTTGATCACAATCTTGTGAAGCAAAATGTTGAACGCATTCATTCTCGAATAAGAGATTTTTTCTTCCGTCTTTCTATCCTTGACAAGCTCCAACATTGCACGAGCAATAGACACATTGATGGGTTGATATCTTCCTCTTTCCACTCCAATCACATCAGCCAGTGCATTCATGTCAACCACATAATCCTGGTCTCGAACACTAAAAGAAAATCTATTCGCAGTCAAAAAACTGAGATTCGAATAGAAATAAGCAGTAAGTTCAGCATGACCTTCTGTGGTGTCAGAACAGAAATGTTCGAGTTGAAGAAGATTAAATTTTTCCCGCAGATTGATATTTACAGAGTCAAGAAAATCGAAGTCCACACTTCTAGGGTTTATCACCCCGCGCTTCAGCAACTTAGAGTATAGTTGCTTGTGTTCATCCGATCGAAACAAGTCCGTCCTTTTCGCTCGAATTTTTGCTGCAATGCCCATTCTCGGTTTAAACTCACTGTACATCCTGTCATCATCATTTCCATCTGGCGACTCAGCCCTCCAACACGTGGATCAATCGGAATATTTGCGAATGCCTCATCTCGCCGAACCAGCAGGGGCAATTCCCAATCGTTCCATTGTGCGTAAAAAGAATGTTTCATTTCTAAACCCTCTTTCCTTCAGAAACTCATGAATATAATTCAACGGAGTACCACTCCTCTTTAAAGCACGATGAAGTTTATAGGTGAAAGCGGGCTTGAGAGTTCTTACAGGATCTGCGTCTTCGATAATTTCTTCCTCCTCTTGATGTACAACAATCTGAGGACTAGAAGGAAGAGATTGACGCCGCCGAGAATGTTGTGGGCTCTGCTTCTTTGTCTCGGAGATTCTTCTTCCTCGGTGAGATCAAAATGCGTAGGCCCCTCTTGCATTTGCTGTGGTCCCCTGTTCGCTATTCTTGAGGACTTTCTTTGGGATGACATATTTTACTGTCTTTGAGAGATTCCAAGCTTGTTTTTTTTTTTTCTCTTTCAGAAAGATGACAACTTTTCGAAAAACAAGGGAAGTAGACAGTAATGGAAGATCGATGCTTTCTTAGGGTTTTTGTGAGAGAAACGAAGATAAACCTCCAGTATATAAAGCAATTGAAACGAAGCATACGAAACGCCGTAAAAGAAAATGTAAAGATGCCTCTTTTTTTTTTTTTTTAAATAACTGCCTTTTCAAAATATTAGATAACTGTAAACTAAAACCCCTTTTTCAAAAAGGAAAAAAAAATGAAATAATCGCGGAATTAGAACCAATCAAATTTGGATAGAAGATTTTACCTTTTCAAGATTTGATATGAGAAATAGTAACAAAACTTACAAACATGGATCTTGATCATCTGAGTCTGAACGCTTTTAGACTTTTAGATCAGAGTCTGAACCTCTTCAGACTTTAAGATATTGAGTCTGGAACGAATAGCTTCAAATTGATTTTTCTCCAAAGGCTTTGTAAAGATATCCGCCAGTTGATTCTTTGAGTCAATAAACTGAATATATACTTCTCCACTTTGAACATGATCTCTAATGAAATGATGCCGAATCTCTATATGTTTTGCTCTTGAGTGAAGAATCGGATTTTTGGTGAGATTTATTGCACTGGTGTTGTCACATTTGATTTCAGTGCAAGAATCTTCAATTCCAAAGTCTCTTAGCTGTTGTTTTATCCACAGAATTTGTGAGCAACAACTTCCAAGAGTTACATACTCTGCTTCTGTTGTAGAGAGAGCTACTGTACTTTGCTTCCTTGAAAACCAAGACACTGTCCTATTTCCAAGTAGTTGACAAGTGCCCGAGGTACTCTTTCTATCAACTTTGCAACCCGGCTAGGTCTGCGTCAGAGTATCCCAAAAGAGTAAAGTCTCCTCCTTTAGGATACCAGAGACCTATTTTTGAAGTTGAAGCAATGTATTTGATAATACGCTTTGCAGCACTAAGATGAGATTCTTTAGGGTCTGATTGAAATCTGGCACAAATGCAAACACTAAACAAAATGTCAGGTCTAGAAGCAGTAAGATAAAGAAGTGATCCAATTATACTCCCGTATAACTTTCGATCAACTTTCTTCCCTTCTTCATCTTTGTCTATCTTCAAGGAACTTGACATTGGTGTGTCGTCTTTTTGCAATTCACCTGTCCAAACTTTTTGACAAGTTCATTGGCATATTTTTCTTGATGAATAAAAGTTCCTTCCTTCGGTTGTTTCACTTGAAGTCCGAGAAAGAAGGTTAGTTCACCCATCATGCTCATTTCAAATTCATCCCGCATAGACTTAGAGAATTTCTTGCATAGACTTTCATTAGAAGACCCAAAAATAATATCATCAACATAAATTTGAACAAGTAAGAAGTTTTTGCTTTCTCTTTTGATAAACGAGTAGTATCTACTTTACCTTTGACAAACCCATTTTGAATTAAAAACTTACTTAGTTCTGTCGTACCAAGCTCGAGGAGCTTGTTTTAAACCATATAAAGCATTTTTCAGTCTGAATACAGAGTCTGGTTTTCTTGGGTTCTCAAAACCAGGTGGTTGTTCCGCATAGACTTTCTCTTGGATGAATCCATTCAGGAAGGCACTTTTAACGTCCATTTGGAATAACCTGAAACTCTTATAACAAGCAAAAGCAAGTAAAAATCTAATTGCTTCTAACCTTGCTACTGGAGCGTAAGTCTCATCATAGTCTATCCCTTCTTCTTGCGTATATCCCTTGGCTACGAGTCTTGCTTTGTTTCTTACGACTTTTCCTTCTTCATTCATCTTGTTCCTGAAAACCCATTTAGCCCCAATAATAGTCTTACCTTTTGGTTTAGAAGTCAATTCCCAGACATCATTGATGTTGAATTGTCTGAGTTCTTCTTGCATAGCTTCAATCCAGCTTTCATCTGTTAAAGCTTCTTCTATGCTTTTGGGTTATATTTCAGAAATAAGAGCCACAGCACTAGACTCTTCGCGCCTTTTGGATCTTGTGCAAATTCCTTCATTAATATCGCCAATAATGAGATCTTTGGGATGACTGGATTTATGCTTCCTGTTGCTGTTAGATCTGTCAGACTGTTGATCTTTTTCTTCATTTGAATTCTCTTCGATCAATTGTTGCTGGTCTTGTGAAGTCTGAGCTGCTTCTGGAGACTTAGACTTTGTAGAGTCTGGAGCGGGATCAGAATCTTCAAGATGAGTTTGAATTGATTCAATTTGCGTAGAGTCTTGAAATTTGACATTCATAGATTCCTCCACAGATTGAGTCTTCTTGTTATATACTCTGGAAGCTTTGCTTGTAATGGAATATCCAAGGAAAATTCCTTCATCTGATTTTTCTTCAAACTTACCAACTCGATCATTTGCATTTTTCAATATGAAACATTTACATCCAAACACATGAAAATATGAAACAATGGGCTTTTTTCCTTTGAATAACTCATAAGGAGTCTTCTCCAGAATAGGCCTCAAAAAGACTCTATTAATAATATAACAAGCTGTAGAAACAGATTCAGCCCAAAAGTGTGAAGATATGTTACTTTCAATTAAAAGGGTTCTAGCCATTTCTGAAGCGACCTATTCTTTCTTTCCACGACTCCATTTTGTTCGGAGTGTATGGAGAAGAAAAAACATGCTGAAGACTAGATTCATCACAGAATTTTGTAAAGTCTTGATTTTCAAATTCACCTCCATGATCTGTCCGAATTCTCGAAATAACATATCCTTTCTCATTTTGAACCTTTTTGGCAAACTTTACGAAATGAGAAAAGGTTTCAGACTTACTTGCTAGGAAATAAACCCAAGTGAATCATGAATAATCATCCACAATTCCTAAACAATACTTCTTACCTCCAATGCTCTGAGTTCTGGTAGGTCCAAAGAGATCCATATGCAAAAGCTGCAGAACACGATTAGTGGAAACTTGATTTAATGGTTTGAATGAGTTTCTTACCTGTTTTCCCAACACACATGGTGTGCATAGATCAGACTTTTTATATGACAGTTTGGGTAGTCCTCGTACAAGCTTCTTTGCTGAAATTTTGGCTATTTGCTCCATGTTAATGTGCCCAAGCTTTCGTGCTACAGATTTGCTTCTTCTTGAATCGAGATTAGACATTGGGTTTCATCTGGTTTGACATCCGAAGATAGATATTTCCATGTCTTCGACCCACAAAAGATCGAGAGGAATCCTTCGGTTCCCGAACAAATTCCTTCTTGAAAATTGATTTTGAAACCAAGTGTCGCATAGCTGACTGATACTTAGCAAATTATAGTTGAGTCCTTCTACTAAGGAAACATTGCTAATCATGAGGCTTCCAATCTTTACTGATCGAATCCTACAATTTTTCCTTTGTCTTTGTTTCCTCCAAATGAAACTTTTCCACCATTAACTTGAACAAACTTTAAGAAGCGACTTGAATCTCCCGTCATATGCCTCGAGCAACCACTATCCAAGTACCATTTAATCTTTTTCTTGATAGTGACCTTGATTTCACAGTCTGAATCTGAGTCTGTTTCAGAGTCTGAGTCTGAGTCTGATTGCGCCATGAGACAAATGTTGGCATAATCATCATCACTTTCTTCACATTCTGTATCACTCCAAGTTTTTGCTTTGAATGCCTTTCGAGATTTCTCAGTTTTTCCTTTCTTCTTCCTCAAAAGGGGACAGTTGGGTCTGATGTGTCCCTTTTTCTTACATTCAAAACAGACTACATCTCTATTGGATTCTTCATCTTCAACAGACTTACTCTATTGCTTTTGGAAGCTTTGTTTCTTTGGATTGAATCTTCTTCCTTTTCTGTTTAGCTTTCTGAATCTTCTTATCATGAGAGCAAGCTCTTCATCATCCATGTTATCTTCTGAGTCTGTGACATCAGAATCATCATTAGACTTTAATGCAATGGATTTCTTACCTTTAGGATCTTCGTCTTCGTTAATTCGCTCCACTTCATAAGACTGAAGAGTTCCAACCAATTCATCAACAGAAAGTGGCATAATTCTTTGTGTCTCTCTTATTGAGGTTTTTATGTGATTCCAATCCTTGGAGAGTCCACGCAGTAGCTTGTTTACTTTCATGGGATCTGAAATTGGTTGACCTTGATTTTCAAGTCCATTCACGATATCTATCCCAGACTTCTTTGGCTGTAACACAAGAAGATATTCTGTTATATTCAGTAGGTGATAATGCACAATATAAAGAATAAATAGCTTTTGCATCAAGAGCTTGTCTTTTGGTCGTCTCTTCTTGAGTCATTTCGCTAGACTCAACAACTTCTTTTCCTCTTTCTAGGACAGGTGCAGCTTTAGGAATGATTCCTTTGTCTACTACATCCCATTCCAGACGATCCTTTGATCTTAAGAAATCCTTCATCTTGTTTTTCCATATGTTGTAATCATTCCCATCAAAATAAGGTGGTCTGGTATTGCTTTGCCCTTCAACCAATCCTGGAGCCAACATACTAGCCATGGATCTTTAACTCTGAAGTAAAACACTTCAATTCAAATGAGTACTCAAGCTCTGATACCAATTGATAGGGCTAGTATAAGCACCTAGAGGAGGGTGAATAGGTGTAAAACAATATTTTCGAGATAAGTGTGCAGCATTCAATAATAGATAAAGAGATGAGAGTTTTTCTCTTAACAAGATACGATCAAAGTAAAAGAGAGTAGGGAAGAGAATATGAACACGAGAGAGATTATAGTGGTTCGGCTTATTCCAAGCCTACGTCCACTCTTCCGCACCGATGCCCACCGGCTGGATTTCACTATGAACAAAAGAGATGTTACAGTAGCTCTTCCTTGATTCCACGAGTAGAGACTCTACTACCCTTCCTCAAGGTCTCTCAAAGATATAGACTCTCTTTTGTGTACAAGATATCGCTCAACAGTTTAATTGACTAAGAACAGGAGCTTCAGACTTTGGAATTCTTCTATCGCGCACCCCTTCAAACGACTAGAACGCCTTCCTTATATACTCCTTTATGCCATCATACCCGTTGGCACTTACCAAAGGAATTCTTCCAATCTACCCGTTGGACAGAATCAATTAGGAAGATCTTCGAGCTATTTAAGGAACATGACGATAGCCCATCAATCCTGTTCGCCCATACAATCAGGATCTTGGTTTCCATAAGCAGAACCTTCCAAGAATACTTCGTCAATCATCGGATCCAATCATCCCAGAATCAATCCTGATTTGAGTAAAGGATTCCGACATGTTATGTCCAGCCAAGAGATTTAATCCTGTCGATAAGGTCAAATCTTTAATGAAACATCCAGTTCTGGATAAGCCTTCTTCGACGGTCTAGAGACTGTCAATGGGATAGACTTTGAGTCTTGAGTCTGGTGGTCCGGAGGTCTTCAAACTTTGATGGAAGAGTCTACAAGTCTTCAGACTAGACTGATGAAAACGTTTTGTCAGCTTCAAAATATTTCAAGGACGATTTCTCCAACACGAATGATCTACCAACAACAACAACCAACGGTTGTCTTCAAAAGCCTTTTATACATTTCCCTTCATACCCTTTCATCGTAGCATATCAAGACGATACGGTGCGATCCAATCGCAACCTATCATGGACGTACCAGCTAAAGTACAACATCTCCCACTCGGACATGATGGGCTTGATAGCGCTCTATCAAGAATTTAAGGTATTCAACATTCATTAATTTTACAAAACAATTCATACTGGCAAGTAAACCGTGCGACCGGTGAGTACACCTGCACTTGGGAGCTTAAATTATGCACCTGTTAGGGATGACATAATGGCTACAACCCCAAAAATAAATAAACAATCGATGTCTCACAGTGGCCCAGACATATTTTGTTGCATCAGTTCAAGTATACCTATCCCTTAAAGGCTATACTTGACTATTCTCAAAAACACCATGTATTTACAATTATATCCGCAACCAAGGGCGATATAATTGGTCGACCAGTAAATACATGTGATAGATGTAAAACAACAATAGTCTTCCTTCGCACTCATGTCTCTCTCCATTTCAGAACAACTGCTTTCCGAGACACGTCCCATAAAGCCATATCCATTCATGACCGCCGATAACATGTTAAAGTAGCAACATTGATCTTTCACTTCGAGAACATAATCAGAAGTAACATAGGGCACAAAATGAGGTAAATTATAAATTACCACAAGGGCTCACACAAAGAATAAATAGAGATAATTTTACTCACCTTCCCTTGTTGGTCGTACAATGCACATGTAGTATGAATTATATGCTATAGTGGACTTCTCTTTCTATAAGAGCGTATGTCATTTATTAATTATATCCACTATACGGATCTTAGCCTAAACATAGTCATGAGTTTCTCACGTACTCATGTTTAGCCCGAGTGCTATATCAGCTCGCTTTCAATAGCGCCCAATTAAGTACTCGCATCCGACATCTTATGGGCATACATAATTATGGGACTATCATGTTCGGTCTTATTATATATAAATCACAGACCTCATCTTGACTCCAATCAAGGCGATATATCATTTTTATGTACTAAACTTGCTCCTCAGCATTTATTTGTACATAACGTCTCATCTCAACGTGCTATCTATAGCACTTGAGGCGATTGCTCGTGTGAGTGAGCCAATCATTACCTGCTGACATATTTTTCAATAATATATGTGTGTAGTGCTAGTCTCATACTGTATTCATACTTACTGATAAAATATCAATTCACTAATAAACAAACAAGTGCAATACATATGTTCACAAATACATAAACCAATTATCCTCTACAACAACACATCACATTCTACGCAGTCCTAGTGACATCATGTGGGTCAAGAATATGTCTTTAGGAATAGCCTTCGTAATTGAATCAGCAACCATTCTATTGGTTGAAACGTATTGTAGGATCACTTCTTTCTGCGCTATAATATCTCTGATGAAATTGTTCTTATGTCAATGTGCTTCGTCCTTCCAAGATACTTGGGATCCTTCACATAGGCAATGGCTGCTTGACTATCGCAATAAACTATCACCGGTCTTGGAACCTTAATGATAGTGGCTAAATTTTCCAAGAAACGTTTTAGCCAGACTGCTTCTTGCACTGCAGCAGAACATGCAATAAATTCTGCCTCCATCGTAGACAAGGCCGTGCATGTCTGTTTCTTGCTATTCCAAGAAATTGCACCTCCATTGAGCAAGAACGCATATCCAGAAGTCGATTTACGCTCATCCTGGTCTCCACCCCAATCAGCATCTGAATAGCCTAATAGGCGTAAATCACTCATTTGGTAACAAAGTCGATAGTCCATAGTGCCTTTCAAGTATCTTAGGATCCTCTTCACTGCTTTCCAGTGTGTTTGACCGGGATTTGATTGATATCGGCTCACCAATCCCACGGCATAACATATGTCGGGTCGAGTACACATCATAGTATACATCAAACTCCCGATCGCACTAGTGTAAGGAACAGTTTCCATTGCTTTAATTTCTTCTGGAGTCTTAGGACACATCTCAGTACTTAGGCCTTCACCTTGCATGACAGGGGTATCAATGGGATTACAGTACTGCATATTAAAATGTTCAAGAATCTTCATAATATAATACTCTTGTGATAAAGCAAGGAGTTTCCTTGATCGATCTCTTTCGATCTTAACTCCTAACATATAAGCAGCTTCTCCCATATCCTTCATCTCAAAATTGGAGGACAACCATTTTTTTATGGTGATAACCAAAACCTTGTCATTTCCAGCCAATAGAATATCGTCCACATAAAGTGATAAAATCACAAATTTATCTTCGGACCGCTTGACATATACATAGTGATCTTCCTCGATCATCGTGAAATCAAAAGTGGTTATGGCTTGATGAAAACAAAGATACCACTGTCTAGATGATTGCTTAAGACCATATATTGAGCGATGAAGCTTGCAAACTTTATCCTCTTGACCTTTAGCTATGAAACCTATTGGCTGCTTCATATAGATTTCCTCATCTAGTTCTCCATTGAGAAATGCCGTCTTTACATCCATTTGATGTAATTCAAGGTCCAAATGTGCAACGATGGTTAGGATAAGGCGTATTGAGGCAAACCTTACAACTGGTGAAAAAGTTTCCTCATAGTCTATACCCTCTTGTTGAGTATAACCTTTCACCACAAGACGAGCCTTATACTTTTCAATGGATCCATCCGCCCTTCGCTTAATTTTAAAGACCCATTTGTTTCCAATGGCCTTACGATTGGGTGGTAGATTAACCAAGTCTCAAACATGATTTTCCCTCATTGACTCCATTTCATCTTCAAAGCTTTTCTCCATTCTTCCTTATCAGAGGATGAGAGAGCCTCTTGAATAGTCTTAGGCTCGGCATCGTCCTTTTGAGCAATCATAAATGCTTCCCCTTTAATCTCAAAACGACGACGGGAAATACTTTTACGATTACTTTTACGCAATTGAATTTCTCTTGAATTCGATTCATCAGGCGATGCAACACTCCCACTAGGTCTTGTGTGTTAAGGTAAATCTTCATTTCCCTCTACAACATTAGTGGGTGTGTTATTAGGATCTTCCATCTTATATAATTGGAAATCCTTATTAATCTCACCTCTATTAGGAAAATCGTTCTCTAAGAACGTGACATCTCGTGACTCCATTTCGGTAACACTTCCATGAGCTTGTTCACCTATGAACACGTACCCTTTGGAGTGTTCTAAATATCTTATAAAGATACATTTCTTCCCTCTAGGACCTAATTTGCCATATTTATGGGAAGAATCATGAACATAAGCTGCACATCCCCATGAACGTAAACTATTTAAATCTGGTTTCCTACCGGTCCATAATTCATAAGGAGTGGAAGTGACCAATTTTGAGGGCACTCGGTTAAGTACATGGGCAGCAGTCAATAATGCATCTCCCCAATAGGAGATAGGTAAATTTGCTTGCGCCATCATAGACCTAACCATTTCCAATAGGGTTCTATTCCTTCTCTCAGCTACCCTATTTTGTTGTGGAGTACCAGGAATAGTCAATTGGCATACAATTCCCTTTTCATCACAAAGAGCCTTGAATTGCTCCGATAGATACTCACGTCCGCGATCAGTTCTCAATGCCTTTATTGTTTTGTTCAACTGATTCTCTACCATCACTATATATCGTCTAAAGCAGTCTAATGCTTCTGACTTATGGGAGATCAGAAAAACATAACCGAAACGCGTGAAGTCATCTATGAAAGTGATGAAATATGAGGCTCCATGCCTTGCCCTCACATTTAAAGGACCACAAATGTCAGAATGTATGAGTTGCAATGAAAATTCAGCTCTAGTCCCTTTACTAAATGATTTTCTAGTTGCTTTTCTCACTAGACAATGTTCACATACGGGTAGATCAACATTAGTGAGTGACCCTAAAAGGCCTTCTCTAGCTAATCTTTGCATTCTTTGTAACCCAATGTGGCCTAATCTAGCATGCCAAGTACTCGCATCAATCTCAATATTATTAGAAGATGCAATTAAAGAAAAACAATCATCGACATTAATATTGTACCGATCATAGTCAATGTCTAATACCATAAAGCCATTCGATACATGACATGAACCATAATAAACTGTTCCATACAAAATGTCAACACAACTACCATGGAAATTCAATACATAACCTAAGCTAAGAAGAACAACTACGGAGACCAAGTTTCGTCGAATATCTGGAGCATAAAGGACATCATGTAGGAATAAGTTTCGACCACCACGTAAGATTAATTTACATGTGCCGATACCCTTCACTTCAACTCTCGAGTTGTTCCCAACATATATCCATCTTCTTCCAGATTGTATCCGACGATACTCCACAAATGCTTCTCGGTCTCTACCTACGTGGTCTGTTGCTCCTGAGTCTACTGTCCACATTGGATGAGATTCAGCAATCATTACAGTACTAGAAACAAAAGCATTACTCAGCGTAATGGAGCAATATGGTACCTTTTTCGACTCAGTGCATTCACGAGCAAAGTGACCCATCTTGCCACAATTGTAGCACTCCATCTTGGCATTGTCCTTCTTCCCACCACGCTTCTTGCGTTGGAAGGTTTTAACCCTTTTTGGTGCCTGATTAGTCTTCTTCCCTTTGTTGTTGAACTGAAGGTTCCTTTTGCGCTTGAAGCCCGAAGCCTTGCGCGAACTCAATTCAGCAACATAAGTATGGGTAGAGGATCTCGCAGCCTCTAGGCGCTCATCCTCTAATTCCAAATGACGAGCAATATCATCGAAAGTGACAATATTCTCATTATGCGTCATATTGATCTTCATATGCTCCCAATTGTTAGGAAGAGATCTTATAACAGCTTGAACTTGCTGTTCATCAGTAAGGGAGTGACCTGCCGACTTCAGCTCACGAATCATGTTTGACATTTTCCGAAGATGCTGCCTCATCGTTACATTTGGGCACTTTCGGAATGTGTCAAACTTGATAGTGAGTCTCTTCAATTTAGTGGTAGACGTACCCCCAAACTTATCTTTCAAGGCAACCCACATAGCTTGAGCTTTTTCATAACCTTCAAACTCACACATGAGATCATCTTGCATACAGCTCAGCAACGTGATGCGAGCAATGTTATTTTTTCTTTTTCCAAGCTTGATAAGCTTCCAGATCTCTCCTATGTTGAGCTAAAGTTCCATGCTCAGGTTGATCCATGGTGTGGTTGAGGGTTTCCAAAACCTCTTGCTCCTCAAGGATGTATTGAATCTTTCGGTACCAAATATCATAATTGTCACCGTTCAGCTTCTCACCCTTATTGAGATCAGCCACAATGGTCTTGGATGCCGAAGCCATAATCAATTGCTATAACTCATTGACATAATAAACGCAGAATCAATACTACCACATTTTTCAGAGTAACACACATATTTAATTTGCAGCAAAAACAAACTAAATTAATGATAATTCAACAAAAGACACAGAAACAAAAGTTCACTATGTTCCCAATCAACTTCTATGTACGATTGTTCTATTATCATTAATTAGTTTAATTTGCGCAAATTATAAGTTCTAGGTGAGAACTCCCTTGAATTCTACCAACCTACGAACTCCCACTAGGAAAAATAATTACATGACCTCAAGTAATTAATACATTTTTCCATTAACACAAAAATATAGCATAATATAAACCAACGTGCAAAAAAATAATCATGCTATAATTACAATCATAATCGCAATTCAACATGTAATGGATTTCCTACCATTGTTCAAATTTTCCAGCAACTAGAAAATTGCAAGTATATTAAACTATATACATGATATCATCGAACCAAGCTCTACACAGCATATATGACATCATTTGCACACAAGCTAGCTACTGTATTTCCTAAACTATAAGAAAATACAAGCTACAAATGAATAAACTATGCATTAAACCCAAAAAAATACGTGTACATAGGATTTCCTACGCATTTTCATACATTTATAAAATTCAAAAGTATAAAATAATTATACCACAGTGTAGAGGACACTCATACGAACCAAACGCCACCCACCACGCTCCAATTGGAGCTTGCACGCACCCACACGCGCCGCCTGAGTGCGTAACGCGTGTGGCGCACGCGCCAGCGAGCCAAATGGCTCCTGCCCAGTCCGACTGGTCTGACCGGTCCAACCGGTGACCGGTCAACGGTCAGGTCGGGTCTCGGGTCGGGTGACGGCCCGTTACCAGCCGGCCAACTCCCGCCGGTGCTGACGTCATCCAAGCGGTTACTGACCGTTGAATGACGTCATGGATGACGTCATATGTGACGTCAGCACGCGTCGCTTCGCCCACGTCAGCACGTGACGTCACACTCCTATTCGCTGGCGTCCCCAGCGCGTCCAACGCGTGGATCCCACTCGCAGTGGCTTCTGGCCGCGCGTGTGGGCGCGTCCGGCGTCCTCCGACGGCTATCGACCCATCGCCGGACTCGTCTTGATGAGTACTTTCACTCGGTATATATGAAAATTGATTTTGGCCGAAAAATTATTTTAAAAAATGGCCAAAATCGCGCAGATGCACGCGACCTCGAGCCCGTTCCTTTGCTTCGATTCGATTTTGAGTTTTCAGATGGCCATTCCGACCATTAGACATCCAAACAGTGTAGATTACAATATCTAATTTCGATATCAAATGGTAAACGAGAAAATTCATTGAAAAACAAGGCAGAAATCACGACCGGGCTTTGATACCAATGATGGAATTCAAGTCGGCGAAAGATGACTTACCTGATTCCAATGCGCAAACAGCAAATAGCCCCAGAACGAACACTGAATTGCAAATGAATCATGAACAACAGTACCTCACGTTAGTCTGGATGCAATCACAAGGAAAATAATCGATTTCCATGACGTAAATGCCGATTGTTCTTGCAAAACTGAAATGGAATGCTTTCTTCTTCTTTGATGGAAATGGAGAGAAATTTGGTGCGAATGATCTGCCAACAACAACAACCAACGGTTGTCTTCAAAAGCCTTTTATACATTTCCCTTCATACCCTTTCATTGTAGCATATCAAGACGTTACGGTGCGATCCAATCGCACCCCATCATGGACATACCAGCTAAAGTACAACAGATTCAATATTTGGGTTTGCTTGTTTCTTCCTGCAAATTCGATTTAGATTTTTCTATTATTTTACCAATGGGTTTTGTCCTTAAAATAATTATTGAATAAACTTAAAGTGCTTTTTATCTAACAAACCCAACGGCGCTTTCAATAAAACTTTATTATATGCATAGTACTTATTTGATCTTATTAAAATACATATATGATCTATAAGCATTATTTGCATATTTTCACCGTGCAGGGACAAAATGTGTCGCGCAAAATTGTCAATTTTATGTAAAATAAGCATATCATTGTATTATTTTCCAAACTTACTAGCAAGTATGTTTACTTAGGAATTGTTGCAAGTTTGCTTCACTAAACATTACTTTTGGCAAAAATAATATCAAATTAGTGGTAGAATCCTGGGTTATTCTAGTTGGTATTGTTGACACCTCATTTTTTGTGGACATATCATTCAAACATTAAAAAAATTGAGATTTAGGTTTCTGTGACGGAACTCTATCTTTCGACCAAAAAAATGTTGTTTTTCATTTTTTTTTCTTTTGAATTGTTGTTTTTAAGCATTTTTTAGTTCATTTTCAAGAAAAACCCGAAAAGTCAAATGGTTGACTTTCGGGTTGACTTTTTGGTTAATCCTTAGACCAAAAGTCAACCCCGAGTCAAAAATTGACATTTTACCCAAAAAATTCCACTTAGATTTAATTTCACTTTTTTCAAATCAATTTGTTGAAATTTCAAAGATTTGATCAAAAAACAACATTTTAGGAAAAATGAACTAAATTTTTTACTTTTGATCAAACTTTGGACAAAAAAAATAAAAAAAATAAAAAAATGCACAAATATATTTCTTTTAATGCCAATTTGACTTTTGTGTCAAAAATTTCACAAAATTCGATTAAGAACCTTGATTTCTGAATTTTTCAGTTTTAGGTTCTAAATCGACCAAAAATAAAATTACTTTTATTCTAGTCATAATTAGGTGTAGTTCATTCTTTGACATTTGGTTTAGGGACTATACGAAATATGTTTGAGTATTCAATTTTACAATTTATTGAGTTGAAATAGGAATTGCCATTTTGAGCCCTAATTTGGGGACCAAAATCAATCCTTCATAACTTGTGAATGGACAATTATTTCTCGCTCATTCTCTTAAGATAAGTCGAAATTCGAGATTGATTTTGTGAAATTCACACAAGAACTCATCAATTTGAAGAAATTTATCCTCCCAACTATTAGAAAGTCAAGCAATTGAGCTTCAATTGACAAAATTTAAATTGACCCATTCATGGCTATGGTTTAATTTCATAAATCTAGGTCCAATTTTAATATTAGGCTTAGATCCATTTTTGACCTAAGCTCGAGCACTTCAATTCACGATCAATTTTAATGGGGTAAGTGATCTCACATATGGGTAGCTTATTAGATAGGGCAATTGTGACACTAATTGAGTTTAATTTTAGTTAATTTGCAAGTTTGCCCATTAAATTACAAGTTTGACCATTTTAGCCGGTTAGGCCCAATTCAAAGCACCCATGGTTTTGACTCATTTTTTTCCATGATAATCATTCAATTAGGTCAATAAAAGACCCCTAGATCACGTTCATAAGGTTTGATTAGCTTAATTGTATCTTAATTGGTCAATTTCTTCATAAAAATGATAAAATTTCTTTTCAATTAGGTCATTTAAGGGTCAAATTGCATAAGTTTTTGACCCACAGGGGTCCCAAGTGGAGAAAACAGCAGGAACCGGACCAAACCGGTCAAGAACCAGTCAAAATACGGCTGAACCGGTCTAGCCGGTTTGACTGGTTGCTGGTGGGATTGGCTAACTCAGGCCCTTTTCGGTCAGTTCTTGGCCTCCGGCCACCGATTCTTGAACCCTCTCACTCCCAATTTCACTTTTACACCTTCAATTTCCCAAAATTTTACAAATTGGTCCTCAAATTTCATCAAATTGCAAATTAACCCCTAATAAGACATTTTGACGCAATTCCCGATTTTGGCTTGGTCTTTTGCAAATCAAACCTACTAGATCAATTGCCCAACACCTCAAGATCATAATGGAGCCTTTGAAATGGATTTTTGACCGTTGGATCGAGATTTTGGCCATCGGGTCGAACTGACGGCCAAAATCACTTAACGTGGGAGTATATAAGTGAAATATCTTCTATGTTTACAAAGGGGGTTCATTTGCACGAATTTTTTCTCTCTCCTCAGCCTCTCTCTCTCTCTCTCTCTCATGTCTCCCTCCAAAATGGTGCACAAACGATCACGCTTTCTCTCTCTAGATTCGATTCGCTTCTTGGACTGGTCTTGTTCTAAGCTCAAACCGGTGGTCGCTGGAGCTCCCAAGCCTTCAAGCTGCTGGTGATCTACTATAACAAGACTCCTTGAAGTTGCTATGGAAAGAAGAGACCGGATTGGTGGTTGGATCTTCACCAGCGGCTTGATCTTCGCCGGCGAGTTAAGGCTGGTCTGTTTTGGACCGGTTCTTCCTTTTTTCCTTGAGCCGGTAGTTCGATTGGTCCCGATCCGAGCCGTAGTGACCTCATCTAGGTTCTTGGAGTCTCGATCATGATCCAGCAATTTGATCTGATTAATCGCGATAGAAACTGATGAAAATCGCGACGAAGGTAACGATTCGAAACTCAAATCCGATAAAGCGAAATCGAGTTAGTCGATCGGGGCTAGGATTCAAGATTATGAGCTTTTACATGCTTAAGATTGATGAGTATGAATACTGCAATGAGTTGTTGATGATTTGAATGATCATTGTGATTTTAAGCCTAATCTGTGATTTTCGTAGGCCTACATATAGGTTACTATTTTGGCCAAAATGAGGTCTGAAACGAACTTGTTTCAGCTTAAGTCTTGTTAGGATTAGCTAATAGACATCCCGAGCTTCGAAACGATAGGTTGCACGCCCAAAACGACTATCATTTGGCCCTCCAAAAACACCTCCAAAGATTAACAATTCTGCAGTAGTTTAGTTTTTTTCCGGTTCTGTTCCAGTTCCGCCTTCTGACTTTGTTATTTTTGTGCCGACTTTCATGATCATTTTTTGACAAAATGTGCTGCATGAGTTTTGTTCCAAATCATGTCATGCATTTTCTGTAATTGTTTCATGATTTTTGGAGGCATTCAACTAGGTCAGATCTACTTAGATCTAGGTTTAGGTCAATCTGTTCCTTATCAATATCTGATTTTGCTATTTTTGTGCTAATTTTTGTGTTGATTTCTGGAACAACTTTCCTTCATGAAAGTTTCTCTTATAGGTGTTGTGTATGTCTTGTATTTTTTTTTTTTCAAAATTTTTAGACATGATTAGTTAGGTCAAAATCGCTTAGATCTAGACATAGGGCAGTCTATCCTGCATTAGTCCGAGATTTGTTTTGGTGAAATTGAGTCCATAGATGCACCTATTTGGACTCAAATCCTTCATGAAATTTGAAATACATGATATATATGTTTAATTGATGCATGCTTTGCAAGGTTTTTACATAGGCAATGCAAACCAATTGCATGCAATAGAGTAAAAGGTACTGTAGCAACATGTGTTGGATATATAGTTTGTCTGTTTGCCATTGTTGCGAGGATTCATATGATCTTAATTGAGTTTCGACCTCTTAACAAGAAATATTCATCCTCGTATACTGTACATGTGAGATTTTTGGTAGGATTTATGCATGTCTTGAAGATGGCTAAACTCATGCTTGTTCTATAAACTCGCTGCTGAAATGAAACCTTGCCATATGTGCACCTTTCCATGCTTGTTTGAGTCATTTTGGGATCAAATCTTGCAATCATGCCTTCATGATGATTGAACTGCATGTTACAAGGTTTGCATACGTATTTAGGTCATGTCATTTGAGTTTCATTTTGCATATCAAATTGTCTCATAAAAAGTGTTCGTCACATTTAGAATTCACAAGCATATCATTAGGAATCATGAATAATCTCATAATGTCATTTAAATTGTATGACATTTTGCATGCCAACTTAGGATTAGATAACTATCCAAAAATTTTTTCGCATCTAATCCTAAGTCCGGTGTGATTTCTTCATGCCGTTTGGGCATTCTTTGAGTGATTTTAAGGTTTTCTAATGAATACTTATGTTCTGTTTTCTTAATTATTGATGTGTGCACTTTTTAGAGAGCTCGATTTTAGGATACCAAATTGATCTAGTTTGGACTCAAGCACTTCTAGGAAGATGTAGGACAAACTTAGAAGTTTCTAATGGCATTGATTTCATGCCCATCGCTCATCGTTTAGACTATTTTCTTTTTTTTCAAAGCCAAATCACAATCTGGACATGGGATCAAATTCGGACCCCTATTTTAACCCTTGTTTGGATAGACCCTTGATATTTTTGTTCCATTTTTTATATTTGGAATCTTAACTTGGCCTCTTAATGAAATTTGCTTTTCATCATGTTGGGTATGTTGTGTATAAATTTAATGATTTTTAGACATGTTTTGACAAATTTTCTGATGTGTTGTTGCTTGTTGTTTGATTTTTGTAAAATCATGTGTACATTTTTTGAGAAAACTCTTCACGACAATTGTTTATCATCATGTCATGCATGTTAAGGAATTTTTTTATTGCCAAATTATCATTAGGTATTGCCCAATCTTGCTATCCTTGCACGTTTGTTATGAAATTTCCTGATATAAACATGATTGTGATTGTTTAGCTATATCTTTTAGGTTAGTTTGTGTGTGAAATTAGGGCATGCAATCTTCATGAAAATTGTTCTAAATGCTTTGATCTTTTGTTGTTGAACAACCGGTCTTTTTAAATTGCATCTTTTAGAAAAAATATTTTGGTAAATGTGATGTTTCTCAAAAACGATTCCTAAAAAGATTATTCTCCAAAAAGCTCGATTTGGCTTAAGGAAAAATCATGGTTTGGATTATATTCAAAATGCCTACGACGCTTGTGAGTTCTAATGCGAGCCCCGGGCTAGCCTTGGCAATTGAATGTGTTCCATAGCCTAGATATTCTTTAATCCTGAATATTTTCAAACTTTAAAAAAAAAAAAAAAAAAAAAAAAAAATCACGATTTGACATTGTGAAAGTCACTATTTGAATTGTATTCAAAATGCCTACGATGCTTGTGAGTTCTAATGCGAGCCCGGGCTAGCCTTGGCAATTGAATGCTTTTCATAGCTGAGACATCACATTGTCTCAAAACTTTTTATGAATGATTTTGAGATATATTTTTGAAATATCACATGTACCATTCATACATATAATTTCATTATGCATTAGAAATTGCTTGTGTTTGTGATTGGCACATGCCCTTGGTAATAACTGACCCGCCGACGGTTCACTTTCTTTCTTGATTAGTTGAGAAACAAGGTTCGAAAGACCTGCATGCATGTTTACATTTTTGCAATGCATGTGATTTTTAGATGAATGATAGGGTCGATGCATGATAATGAGGGAAAACCCTGGGATCACATAGATCGCTTAATTAAGAGACTTATACGCGTTATTGGCCATGCAATAAAACAATTGGTCAACAATTGCTATAAGTCACATAAAAAATGGATTAGGTAGGTGTCTTAGTGGGACCCTTGCATTAAAGATAAAGGCCGACCCCAAGGCCCCAAAATTTGACTTTCGTATTGCACTTCCTTTAAATGATTGATCTCAATATGATGTATTGTTTTTTATTGTTTTGATGTGTATGTTTGTCTCTTTCCATTGTATGCACCTAGTTATAAAACGCGAAGACGGTGGAGGTCGATGTCCATTCTAATGTACTATTCATTTTCCCGACATATGTCTTGAGTTTCATTTGTTGTATAAAACCCGATGAGTTGCGGGTTTTCTCTCTTTCTCTCATGTTTTTCAATTGTGTTTCTCTTCTATATTTTTTAGGATTGCATGATAGATTTATTGCTTTCCTTGATTGTTTAATTACTGTCTTGCAATTTCAATTCCCTTGATTGCTTTCTTTTCTTGTTTTTCTAGAAATAGAATAGAATGAAAATGACAAACCATGCATGATCACTTAGTTTAGGACAAATGATCTCGAAAATGTAAAAAGAAACGCACGGACATGTTAGGAAAACACAACATACTATTTAGGTACAAAAAGGGCGCTAATAGAAATATTAGCATAACCCAAGTTCCCGAACCTAGATATTTAGTTGCGTAGGAATCGAGGGAACACTCCCGACCCTCGATTGGGTTTTCTAGCTGACCCCCAAAATGAGGCTAGTGGCGACTCCCGTTTTATTTTTAGGTTGTCATAAACAACTAAATTGTATAAATAAACCCGTCGCACAGGTATGAGTTTCGATCAAACTCACCATGGTTTAGCATACTCGACATGGGAGTAACCCAAAGGATGAAGTGATGTCATCCTTATGGGTGAGGCGTACTGTCGAGAGGGCTACCATGGTAAAGGTACCCTTAAATCCGATATCTACACCTGACCCCTTCTTCCAATGTGTGTCGCTCGTGTGGGTATGGATTGCAACACTCCACTGTCACGCGGGGTACGAGCTTGGGAGAGCTCACGATCTGGTGGAGGGAACTCACGAGAGGCTTGATCCAAAAGGCGAGGTAATGACGTCTTTTGGAATGCGAGTTGTGAGGGAACTCTCATGATAAAGTACCCCTAAGCCTGACCTTTTCCCCTTTTCTCTCCTCGTGATGATGAGGGCTCTGAGGACGGCGAGATCGGGTCGCGACAGGCTTGGCAACTCCGTTGGGGACTGGTTACTAGATTAAGAGAACTTGAAGCCGTTTAAAAATGGTTGTTGTGCTTTAACTAACATGTCTCGTGTAGGATTGCCTGCATGTCAAAGTCGCATGGAAAATTAGGTTAGTCGCTAACCTCGTGTTAAATGGTCTTGAAGGTGGGAGTTATAAGGAGAGGAGTGCTTGTAAACCCTTTGATTTGCGGGTGGTGTAAGGATGTATGAATGTATGAGGGTTTATATTGAAGTGCTAGATGTTTAAATTTAAATGCATGTTTATAAGCTTTAACACGACACTACACACACAACCGTGGTCTAAAACCCCAATCGCCCAATCTAGGACCTTAGGAGGGTTTATGGGTGGAATATGCGAGTGAATACTCATGATTATCCATTACTTACATAAACCCTCTCATCCCAACCGATAAAAATAGCACTGACCGATGATAGTAGTAGTGAGTAAACTATTTTTATCCTTTACGATGGGGACCTTGAGCCTTTAGCACCCTCACCTTAGGCATCAAAACCTCACAGTTTCATGTGACATGTGATTTGTGCTTGCCATGTGTTTGGTGGGTAAGATATCGTTCCTTTTCTTTTTTTTCGTTCTTATCTTCTTACTCTCCATATTTCAATTATGCATTTTATATTTCAACGGTGATATGTTTTAATCATGGGTGCCCCTTTAGGTTTAGGTTTAGATGGGTAAACCCGAAGTGGACGTAGTTCCCGTGCCTAGGAATCTCAAGACTCTATGGAAGAATCTCAACCCAAGACATCAAGACTACGTGGAAAAACACATAGGCTTCCTCCCGACTTTATTAAAAGTCAAACCATGTATCACGATGGTGAAAGCATTGGTTCATTTTTGGAATCCCATGACTTCCATTTTTGTTTTTAATCAATATGAATTGACCCCTACAATTGAGGGGTTCCGTAAAGCCATCAGGTTAGGTAAAGTTTCTTTAGGTTTCGCCACTCCTCCTATTGGTCAAGATCCAATATCTCTTCTAAGTCAATTCCTCAATATTCATACCGACAAAATTGAGGCTATTCTTAAAGGAAATTCTCATTCCATGCCTTATAATTTCTTTGAACAACATTTCCTTATCCTTAAGCCTAAATCTAGGAATCAAATTCCTCGTGCCTTCCTACTCATGTTCTTTGGCTTTGTGGTATTCCCACATACCCGAAAAATAAAGGATCCTTTAGTCACTCACATTGTCAATCAAGTGTGCGCCTTTAATTGTTTTACACACATGATCCTTGCCGAAACTTTTGTGTCCCTTAATTGTTTCAAAGCAAATGGCCGAGGAACTCTTCGAGCCAAGAGCCCCATTAGGACTTCTCCAAATTTGGCTCTTTTCACATATCAAAGAATTTGCCCCTCACATGAAGATTGTCGATGTCACGAAATATCATCATCCCATTCTTAGATTTTGCCAAAGAAATGAATTCTTTCCATCATGGTCTTTCTCTACATGGTTTCATTTCCTCAAAATCCTCAACCCTAGCTTAATTCAATGGCATGTTCGGTGGCTTGGGAATCCCAAGGTGTGCCTTTTTAGTGGAGTTGATGACCCACTCCCCCTCTTGGGATTGACCGGTTTAACATCATATTACCCTTTAAGGGTGCTTCGCCAATATTGCGTGCTTCAAACGAGCCCACCAATCCTCAAGCTGGGGTTATGTCGTATTGATTATCATGATAAAGTCATTGAGGAAAACCAAATTGAGCATATCAAGGCTGCGATTCAAGCCGCTACTGAAATTTGGTATTCTCGTTCCTCGCATTACGTGGTTGCCGTCGATGAAGCCGACTTAGAAGGAGAGATAAGGACTCATCAAGCTACCATTGACTACATATACCGTCAAGTTGAACCTGAACTCAAGGTTCAGCTGCCTGATATTCCTGAGCCTCGAGGTTTTCGGCAAGCTCATATTAAGGAGCAAGAAGACAATACCTTGATCGATGAGGAACGCTTGGCCCATGATAACAAGCATCTTCGCACAATCCCACCTAGTCCTTAGGTTTCCATCTCATATTCTTTTCTTGTAAAGGGACTTCATTTGTGTTTCCCTCCTTTCTATCAAGGTTTCCCTGTATTCATTTTCATATCACATGTAAAATCGAACCACTTTGTAAGCTTCAAGAAAGCAAGGTTCTGTTTCCCTTGTAATTGTTTGATGAAATGAATAAAATTCATGAACATTTTCATGTAATTTTTAGAAAAGGGGCATTCTGATTAAATATTCATCGTCGTTCCCTTTCAATTGTATAATTTCTTTTGAAGAAATTTTGATAAGAGGATGTTATATGCTACTGGGATCATATACACTTCTTATCATTATTTCATCTCAAGAAAATATAAAATTGACCGAGTTTTGTATTTTTGTGATTTCTTTTAACTTGTACTGATTTGAGTCATCTCCTTTTACGGAGGTATTGAAAGACGGTTGAAGAGCGGTCTATCATACGTACTCGCCACCAAACGAGAATGGAGAATGAAGATACCCGTGCTCGTGTTATTAGCATGGAGAACCAAATGGCGTAGATGATGGTGCTATTAGCTGATCTCTCCAACCAAGTCAAGAACTTAACTTCTGTAGTTCCTGCTTCTCTTACCATGAATCCTCCTACTGCGCCCTCTGAAGTGACGGTAGCAGAACCCGTGGGAAAAGGGCCTGCTGAAGAGGTTCCTACTACAACCCCGACAGTTATTGATTGAAAGGCTCCATCTAAGGAGATCCCAACTTCGTACTTTGATGAGGAAAGTTCAAGACGCCTTCCAAAGATTGAGGAACGCCTTTGCATGCTACAAGGCTATCAACTGCAGGGGTTCGATAAGCTGTCACCCTTCGCCAAGGTTAAAGTCCCTGAATTCTACAAGGAGCCTGAGTTTATGAGGAAGTATGATGGCATTTAGATGCCCCAAGACCCACTTAAAGTACTATCTGGGCAAGATGGCTCATTACTCAGACGATCCTCCGCTCCTGATTAATTTCTTTCAGGATAGCTTGGTTGATCCTGCATTGACATGGTTTATAGAATTGGACTTGGAGAAGATCCATACTTGGGAGGATCTTGCCAATGAATTCCTCCAACAATATAAGTTCAACATTGAAATCGCTCCGACCCGAGAGGAATTAGTCTAGGTCGAGAAGAGGAGAACTGAAATGTTTAGAGCTTATGCTCAAATATGGAGAGCTACTGCATCTCAAGTAAAGCCACCTCTAAGAAGGAGGCTATGAAATTACTGCTTCAAGCCATGCCTCGAGATTTCTTCGAGAAATGGTACAACCACACCTATATTAACTTTGCCGCATTGGTGGAGTTAGGTGAATGCATTGAGGGGATCATGCGTGAAGGAAGGTTGACCTAGACCACGAACCATCGATATGCCCCGAAGAGAGATAAGGAATCGACTATGGAGATTGCTTATATACAAAATTCATCTTCTCAGAAACCATATAATCCTCAGGCTCATAAACTTGCCATGGAGGTAGGGAGCTCTTCCTGAAATTTTGAATGTAGAGGAAAAACCCCTCAAAGGCAATTTACTCCATTGTCTAGACCCATGTCTCTGCTACTTCCAATGCTGATTGAAAGTCATCTCGTGGCGAGAGAGATCCCGAGAGATAATCCGCCAAAGTTTGTCGGGTTTGAACTTAATAAGATGTGTGAGTATCACATGGGAGAAAAATGTCGACAAGTGGACAGCTGTCTAGTACTCCGTTCCAAGATCCAGAACTTGCTGGATAAAAAGCTGCTCACCTTAAAGGATTCAATGCCGAATGTCCAACGAAACCCCCTTCCAAAACATTCTGAAGATGTCAACATGATTTATGGGGATGACGACAAGCATACACTCCTGATGGATATCCAAAATTCAAAATAGATCACGCCATTTGCTAATCGCCAGCTGAAAGGTGACATTACTCTTGATGAGAAGATAGCTTGCTTAGCGAAGCTAGTTATGTGACATCTTGGATTTTTCACTTTTGCTTTCAATTAAATTGATTGGGCATTTAATCGACACGCCTATAGGGCTGTTCTCAGAGCTGATCACTATCAAGATAACTAGACTATTTGGGGAAGCCATTAAGGAATTGTAATGCAATAGACTTGAGAATTTGACTAGGAATCGGCTACTTGACTATGCTCATCTTTAGAGGTCATTACGGCACATATATAAGTCGATTAGGAATCGGAGATAGATAAGTTCGACTGAGATGTGTGGCTAAATGTGGGTGACTCCACTAAATTGGAAAATTTTCGTCGACCGACACTAGACTAATTTTTCTATCGTTTTGGTAACCTATGTCTGTATTTGAGTCATCGATATTTTCACACCAATCGAGAGTCGCTAATGTGTCAAGTGGGTTCATTGTGACTCGAAGAAAATCGACCACGGGTCATTTGCTCTAAAAATTCTTGGAAGTTACACAGTAGACTAAGTCACGCTAAAAACGTGCCAGAGTGAAATTAACCGCGAATTTGAACCCGATTTCAGAAATTGAAAGTTCTGTCATATCACAAATCATTTTAGGAGCATCAACTTAGTCTCCGAAGATTTTTCTGCAAACTGAGACTTTTTGTGAAAAAGTCGTCATAGGGTCGTTTTTGTCTAGAAAATGTCAGGAATCATTTTTGATAGTGCAATTGGGATGTAAGTGAGATCAATTGGTGAGGAAAAATACCAATTTGATTATTGACTTGATAATTGAATTTTTAGAGACCGAATTGGAATAATTCGAGGAGGATTCGGGGTCCAATTCAGGAGGAATCGAGCCAAATTTGTGTGCCCCCACCACCCACGACTTTTGGACCGTCTCGAACTTCTAGAAACGAGCCTTGGTGGCTGATATGTGGCCAAGGAACCAGCTGGTGGTGGACAAGGGTCAAGGGGACAAGAAGATAGACTTTGGAGGCAAATGGGACCCCCCATCCTTAACCAGCTGCTTCTTCTTCCTATTTCCCCCACCGTTCTCCATTGTTAAGCCCTTAGAGAACTTAGAGAAACTAGAGAAAGGAAGCTAGCAACCCCCTCCACCGTCGCATGCCCGTCGACCCAATTTTTTCCCCCTGCTTTCTCCTCGTTCCAGTTTATGCTCCAGCTGACCTTTCACCAAAGATTTGGGTTAAAAGTGGTCTTCCCAGACGAATTAGCCTTCGTGCCACCCACCATTGTGATCAGCACATTCAAACCGTTCAAAGGAGCCTGACCTCGCGCTGAACAAAGCCACTGGCCGTCCTGTATGCTGGCAAGAAAAAACCGGTCGCCAAACTGTCTGGAAGCCACCCACCTGCACTGTTTCGCCTGTTTCGCAACTTTCAGCCATTTTCTCCCCATTTCGACCCTATCTCCACCTATACCAACCACCTGCTAGTCCCCCTTGACCCCCGGGAGCCACCAGTTGCTGACCACTCGCTTGTCGGAGCTCCAATCAGCCCGTTTACTTGCCATTCGCCGTTTCCGCCCCTATCCGCGTGCCACGTGACCCCGACGTCCCCTGCTGCTTCCAGCCGTCTGTTCCATCGTCTAAGGTGCTGCCAGGGCTATGTGGAGGTCATTGGAGCCGCCTATCCGTCGCCGTGAAACCCTGTCGAAGCTCCGCCTACCCGTTATCTATCTTGCTTGCCTCAATCAGCCCCTGTTTCTCTCTTTTGCAGCCCCGAACAGAAGCAAAATTGTTTGGGTTTCCAACACTGTGTTGGCCCATTTTGAGGTCGTTCCAGACTCCGAAAGCTAGGCCCGCTTTGGAGAGAATCAAGCTCTATTGCATCCCTATTGATTTGCACCGATTGGATTGCCGAACAAGTGAGTTTAACTCACTAATCCTCACTTAGTAGGTTAATCACATTTAAGGGTTGATTAGTTTTGGCTAAGATGAATTAAGTGGTTAGATTTTATTAGATTAGTGAATTTAATTAATTGCCGATGCATGTTAGGTAGTTAGTTAGTGCAATTAGTGAGTAAACACGTTATAATATTTATTTAATGAACCTCGGAATTTTTCCAGGTCCATTTCAGCGTCCAATTAGGCATTACGGGCTTAAGTTGGATTTATTGGCATTTATTTAATATTTTCTGTAATTAATTAATTATTTATTTATTTTTCAAAAATTAGGTCGAGATAGCCAACGACCAGAATTTTATGCTGATTGTGATGGTGTGATTTATTTATTTATTTGGGTTCGAATTTGTACTGATTTGGTGTGAATTGTGATTTTAGGATATATTCCTAAATTTATTTTATTTTCAGTGTTTAATTGGAAAATAACCGAGCGTCGGTTTACAACGCCAAAAATATTTTGGTAAACCATATGAAATGGTGGGACTTATGGAAAGCAAATTATTACATTTTGTCTAAGGTCAACCGTGTGCACACACACAGCTATTTTATCGGGTATGGTAAAAGGTGAAAAAGAATGTTATATTGCGTCGGCTCGATGACTAAGTATATTATCTTGGAGAAAGACATTATATTTTATTGGCTCGGTGACTTGGTACGTCATCTTGGGAAATGAACGTGGCCTCGGTGACTCAATATGTCATCTTGGAGAATGCACGATGGCTCAGTGATTCGATATATCACCTTGGAGAATGCACGTGGGCTCGGTGACTAGGTATGTCATCTTGGAGAATGTACGTGGGCTCGGTGATTAGGTATATCATCTTGGAGAATGGACGTAGGCTCAGTGATAAGGTATGTCATCTTGGAGAATGCACGTGGGCTCGGTGACTAGGTATGTCATCTTGGAGAATGCACGTGGGCTCGGTGACTAGATATACCACCTTGGAGAATGCATAGTATTGATTAGAATGATTGGAGAATGGTCTGATTGACATGTAATTGACGAGGTCGATTGATCGATAAGTCGATATGAGTGAATGATTTGATGTGATGATGTGACTCGATGAGATTATGATTTGTGTTGAATTGCATAGAGGAACTGAGGCCAAGATAATTTCTCTAACGCCTGATTGTGCTTAGGCAGCCCTTAAGGCGTATTTGCTTCCTAATCGGATCTTAGGGAGTAGAACTCGCCGAGACATTGTCTCACTGGTTATTATATAACCATTTTCAGGTCCTTAGGTGGTGTTGGTGAAGGACTGAAAGCCCCGGAGTTTAGGAGGTGAAGCCCGAAGAATCGGCAATCTTGTTCGGCTAGCTAGTCGTAGGACAATTCTCTTTTATGGGAAGCCGATCCCTTTTGTAAACATTTGTGTATAGACCTGTGTGTTTATAAAAAGGTATTTTGTGAAAAATTGGCCCTACTTTCCTATCCCATTATTTTATTGTCTGGGGCTTTCATATGCTTCTGCATGCGTATATTAATGAATGGGTCGGCGATGCGTCCTGAGACGTCACTATTAATCGACTAAGGAGTGATGGGCACGTGCTCAGAGGATCAGGGCATGACAAGTTAAGCTGGGAATTATCCAATATGAAGATGATGAGCCCGCTCTGAGACGGATGTCTCTAGTTGAAGTCGATTTGTCTGGTGATGATATAATCTCAAAAGTCATAAGGAAGGTTAGGAATCTAAGTCAGGATGACACTCGAAAGGAGGATCATCGAGCCTCGAAAAGCAAAACCCCTATGTACCAAGACTTTGACATTGGAAGCGAGGATGAATATAAGGCTTCTTGTATGGACCGTGAATTTATTCGAAAAGCTCACGAAAATGGTGAAGTTGTTGGTATCCTTAGCCAACCAAGTGGTAAATATGACTTTAAAGTGAAGTTCACACCACCACCAAGTTTCTTTGTTGACGTGAAGGATATTGTCCCGAGTGGATGGGATGATGAAGAAGACCTTACTTCAACTTTGCCGAAAGATAAAGAGGTCTACTCTTACGACGGGAATGAGGATGAATATAAAACTTCTTATTCGAATCGTGAGTTTGTAAGGAAAGCCTGTGAGAGAGGTGAAGTGGTGGATACCTTGGGACAACCAAGTGGGAAGTACGATTTTATGGTCAAGTATACTCCTCCTCCTCCAAGTTATTTTCAAAACCCCAAAGACATCATCCCTAGTGGATGGAGAGATGAGTTCAGGGATGACTTTGTGGCTATGATTGAGCCTGTTGTGATTGATCTGACTAAGGAGAAAATCCCCCGTGGGGCTAATACAACAGACAAGGGTGTCATCGAAGTTGGCTCATTGATTGACAATTTTGGAGCCATAAAGATCTCAAGCACGGGTTTTGGACCCGTTGTGATTGAATTGCCACCAGAAGTTGGTGAATGTTCCAATACTAAGGTAACTCCTACTTATGACACTAAGGCGGTCCCTTGGAACTATAATACAAATGAAATCAACGTCGTTACCCGATCAGGTCGAATCTACCCATCACGTGAAGGTGTGGAAAAGAAGGCCGTAACTGATGAGGAAGCTGAACAACTCCTCAAAACACTCAAGACAAGTGAGGCAGAAGTGATAGACCAATTGCGCAAGATGCCTGCACAGATTTCCCTATTGGAGCTTTTCAAGACCTCTAAAAAGCATAGAAATGCTCTCCTCAAAATTTTAAATGAAGTCCACATGCTTGAGACCATTGGAGAAGTACAGTTGGAGGAGTTTGTGGGTGCAATACTTTTTATAGATCAAATTACCTTTTCTGAGAAAGACCTCCCTCCTGAGGGCCAAGCAAAAACTAAGGTGCTATATGTGTCCGCTCAACATTTTGAGACTAGGATTTCGAGAGTCCTGGTCGATAATGGTTCTGCCTTGAACATTTGCCCCTTATTCACCCTCCGTCAATTGGGGATAGGAATGGAAAATGTCTCCCCTCCAAAAATTCCCGTCTGAGCCTTCAATGGGATGAGAAAAGAAACAATAAGGGAAATTGACTTACCACTAATGATTGGCCCTATTACCATTCCTTAAAAATTTCAAGTACTGGATATTCCAAGTAACTTTAGCTTGCTATTGGGACAACCTTAGATCCATGCCGCAGGGATCATTCCTTCCAATCTTCATCAGATGATGAAACTTCCCATTGATGGAAAGATCGTGACCATCCGATGTGAAGGAGATGTGGAGACTTTTCATAACACCACCATACCTTTCATCGAGCCTAAGGTCAAGGGAGAATCGAGCTACCACTCATTTGAGATGGTGTCTGTCACTCATGTGCTTGTTGGGTCCATCATTAGGAAGCCACAGTTCTCAAGGCATCCTTATTGTCAAGTAAAGAATTGCTCAAGAACGGTTTTGCTATTGGGAAAGGTTTGGGTAAGCTCGCCCAAGGCATGCCAAATCCCATTATGGTGGTCAAGATCAACAAGCGTGAAGGCCTAGGTTATCAAGGCGACTGTAAGGGTCAAGGTAATCATAAAGGCCTAAACATTAAAGGTAAGAGCTACCAACGTCTCTTGCCTCCACCTTTAAAGGATTTCTTCCCTAGTCCACCAAAGTTCTTGCAAGAAGAAGAGACCAATGTCTACCACTTTGTTGATTTGTTTGAAGATGGTTTAGTTGGCACTATTGGTGAAGATGAAAAGCCTACAATTCCCACTGTGTAAGGGATTTTTTCAGTTCTTACATTTCATTTTTAGTCATATTCCATTCATTTCTCCCCTGCAAGGGATTTCCATTCATTTCATTTGTTTACACTTGTAATAATCTGGATCATAAACTCTATGGATCCAAGATGATATACGTTGTAATGCAAGTTTTGCATATCAATAAAATTCACATTTTGTTAATAGACGTGTGAGGTTTCCCAAATCAGTCCTATGATGATGCTTTGAGGCTTGAGCCTCCACACAATCTATAGTTTCAAAATATTTTAGTGGAACGAGGATATCCGATGACATAAGGGCTAGTTCCCAAATAAATTTTTTCAAAAACTCAAGTTTGAAAACAAATTTTTCATGACATTTACATACATTGCATTCATTTATATGTATATATACTAACAATTTTTTGATTGCATCTCAGGCATGACATTTCAGATCATGATAATCATTTGCATGGCTCGGATTCGCATTCAAAAGATTTTGACAAACCTGATTATTCCAACTCAGAGAATGAGGATGATCCTCAAGTTATTGAAAAGGAATGGCTCAGACATGAAGAGTCCAAACCTCGTACCACCGAATAGCCAATCACTATGAATTTAGGAGATTCAGATAACCCTAAAGAAACCAAGATTGGGGTAGGTCTCTCTCAAGTGGATGCCAATAGATTAATTGGACTTTTGAAAGAGTACCAAGATGTTTTTGCTTGGTCATATGCTGATATGCAGGGTTTAGACCTTGAGATTGTGGAACATGCATTACCACTTGATCCTAATATTCCGCCCGAAGAAGCAAAAGCTCATAAGGACAAAACCTGAACTATCAAAAAAGATTGAAGAAGAAATCATGAAGCTCTTAAATGTTGGTTTCATTGAAGTCACATATTATGCTGATTGGATTGCTAATATAATCCCGGTTATGAAGAAGGATGGACGAGTCCGAGTATGTGTTGATTACTGTGACCTAAATAAGGCAAGCCCTAAGGATGATTTTCCTTTGCCACACATTGATGTCTTAGTTGACAGTACTGCTGGAGTCGAATTGTTCTCCTGCATGGACAGATTTTCCGGTTATAACCAAATTTGGATGAAAGAGGAAGACAAGACAAAAACTTCTTTCATCACTCCACGGGGAACATTTTGTTACAAAGTGATGCCCTTTGGCTTGAAGAACGCAAGGGAAACATATCGAAGAGCCATGGTAATACTATTCCATGACATGATGCATAAGGAGATTGAAATCTATGTTGATGACATGATTGCAAAGTTAAGATAAGGTGAAGATCATGTTGAAGTCTTAAAGAAAACTATCTGACCGATTGAGGAAATTCAAGCTGAGGCTTAACCCCGCAAAATGCATATTTGGGGTAAAGTCTGGGAAGCTTCTTGGATTTATGGTTAGTAACAAGGGTATCGAGATAGATCCCTCTAAGGTGAAAGCCGTATTTGATTTAAAACCTCCTTCTACTGTTAAGGAAGTCCGAAGCTTACTAGGAAGATTGAATTATGTTGCAAGATTTATCTCTCAATTGTCAGAAACCGATAAGCCAATCTTCAAGCTATTAAAAAAGAACGCCAAGGTCAACTGGGATGAAGAATATCATAAATCATTTGAAGAACTTAAACGATATCTTTCACAATCTCCTGTCCACTCTTCATCACCACATCCTTCTGGTGACTGAGAATGACCCGACCAAATATCTTTTGGAGAAGCTCGCATTGGTTGGAAGGCTCGCTAAATGGCAAATATTACTCTCTGAGTTTGATATTCAAAGCATGTCACAAAATTCTGTCAAAGGGCGAGCCATAGCCAATATGTTAGCTAAAAATCCCAGGAAATCCAATGATCAGGATGAAATCAATGAATGGATTTATTTGGTCTCACCTTATAGGTGGACCATGTATTTCGATGGTGCAATTAACCTTTCTAGTTCTAGCACTGGGGCAGTTTTAGTATCTCCAGAAGGTCAACATTATCCAATAGTTGCAAAGTTGGTATTCCCTTGTACCAACGATATTTCTGAATATGAAGCTTGCATCCTTGGTTTGCAATTAGCCATCGGTATGAAAGTCAGAAAGCTTCAAGTTTATAGTGATTCTGCACTCATCATCCTCCAGACGGGAGGTGAATGGAAAACGCGGGATGTAAAGTTGATTCCTTACCATGAATATCTCAAAGACTTGGTCAATGAATTTGATGAAATCTCTTTTGATTATCTTCCGAGATCACAAAATCAGTTTGCTGATGCCTTGGCAACTTTGTATTCAATTTACAAGCAACTGATGGTTTGAGCATTGATCCTTTGCAAATCGACGTCTTGAAGAAGCTTGCTTATTGTCTGATGATTGAAGAAGAACCTAATGGTCAACTCTGGTATTATGACATCATGAATTACCTTCGAGAAGGCAAATTCCCCTAAGGGAGTCAAGCCAATGATAAAAAATACTTGATGAAGTTGGCATCCAAATTCTTCCTTAGTGGAGGAGCCCTTTATAAAAGGTCTTTCGATTCAATTTTACTAAAGTGTGTGGATGCACAAGAAGCTAGAGTCTTGATGAAAGAAATACATGAAGGAGAGTGTGGCCCTCATATGAACGGTCATCTTCTGGCTAGAAAAATCATAAGGCTCGGTTACTATTGGTTGACCATGGAAGCCATTTGTATTCAGCATGTGAGGTGCTGTCACCAATGCCAAGTCTATGGAGACAAAATCAATGCTCCTCCTAATGAGCTACATCAAATGTTCGAGTCTTGGCCTTTTTCAATGTGAGGCATCGACATCATCGGACCAATTAATCCTAAAGCGTCGAATGGACACCGTTTTATCTTAGTAGCCATTGATGACTTCACCAAATGGATTAAAGCCAGTTCTTATGCCCACGTTACTGCAAAGAGTGTGGCAAAGTTCATCCGTCATGATATCATCGCTCAATATGGAATTCCTGAAGCGATCATCACAGACAATGGACAAATCTAAACAACAAGGTGGTAGATGAATTGCTTGGAGAATTCCACATTCGCCCTTTGAATTCTTCTCCTTACCGCCCACAAATGAATAGAGCTATGGAAGCAGCAAATAAGAACATCACGAAGATTTTAGCCAAAACGGCGGAAAATTATCGTGATTGGCATGATCAATTGCCATACGCTTTGCTTGCTTACCGAACTTCAATTTGCACTTCAACTGGGGCAACACCATTCTCATTGGTTTATGGGATGCAGGTTGTATTACCCGTGGAAGTGGAAATCCTTTCATTGAGGGTACTTTCTCAAATCAAGCTCTCTGAAACTGAATGGATTCAACAAAGGTTTGAACAACTAAATGATTGATGAAAAGAGGGTAAAAGCCTTATGCCATGGACAAAGCTATCAGAAAAGAGTAGCTAGGTCGTTCAACTGCAAGGTTAGGCCAAGACATTTTGAGATCAACGATCTTGTCTTGAGAAAGGTCTTACCTATCATTCTAGATCCTCGTGGGAAGTTTACTCCAAATTACGAAGGTCCATATATTGTAAAGAAAGTGCTACCTGGTGGGGCACTAATCCTTGTAGAAATGGATGGTCAAGAATTACCAAGACCTGTAAATACTGATGCTGTCAAAAAGCATTATCCATGAATAAAGTGAAAGGCCTTTGAGCCATTTTAGGATTGAATCCGAGCCACTTTAAGATGTTTGCATCATGCATCTTATGCATACATATTGCATCTACATGTTTGTTCATTTTGCAGGATCTCTTATGAAGATTCAACCTGTCCATAAGAGGTTCATCTCATAAATGCAAAACTTAAAAATAAAAATAAAAATTGTCCATCTTCTTTAGAACTTAGAAGTGACACTATCCCTTAGAATGCCAAAAGAGTCAGTTAGAACTCTAGAAGTGCATTGAGAGCTCTAGAAGTGAACCCCTGTGCTGAGCAAAGCCTGTTATGTCTACAAACTTAATTCAACCTTGTTTTCAAAAGTCTCCCCAATAAGGTCAAGGAAACATGTCCATTCAAACAAAATTTCATTACATTTTCATTCCACAAGGAGTTGAATTTAACCAAAGTGTGCTTTTGGAAAACCTGAAAAGAATTGTTAAATATGCCAAGTGGTAGTGCCTAAAATGATGATAGGCAACCTCTTTACCAAACACATCCTTATACACTCTTTGAGAGAATTGAGTGAAAAAAAAATCATGTCTTAGGGCATAGGTTTCATTCACAGCGAATACATGGTTTAAGATGATAAAGGCAATTCATTTTTCAATCCCAAACACTATTGATATCCCTTGCAAGCCACTTTGAGCCAAATGAGGAGCATTTCCAAAATAACCTTGTCAAGAACAACCCCACATTAGGACAAAATGGGGGTCTTGGTTGAAAATTATGGAGCAAAAGATTAAGAAAAATTTTATTGCTTTCACTTGCATCAACTTTCTTGTGCTCGCTTCAAGTGATTTCTTATCGAAACTCAAAGCATCCCAAAGTGACGAAGAGCATTCTGTTCACTACCACAAACACAATTACCCTTTGCTTAGCCAATTTGTAACCCCAGGTGATGATTATCTCCCCACACTGGGGCAAGGCACATGATTTACCAACAAAATTGAGAATATTAGTAATGTTTGTAAATTCCACTCAAAAGTCCTAAATACTCAAAAGAAAATGAAAACTAGAGGGCATGAAAAAACAGTGTGCCTGGTAAAAGTAAGGCCAATGCCCATGAAAAAAAAAATGCAAATAAAAGCAAAAATGCAAAGAAGAGTGAAATCAATGGTCATGCAAAAGACTATCCGTTGAAAAACAAAAGAAAAGTCTTGCAAAAGAAAATGTATGGCGAGCAGTGTCATTAGAACAGAGAGCGAAGCTCTCATGTCTCAAGACAAATTATCAAAAAGACTCGAGATAGGTTAAATTTCAAGAGTCAAATTTTCGAAAAGTCGTGTGATGGTAATGATGCCAAGATAATCACTCACTTTTAACCCTTCGATATATAAAAAATTTTCAAGCCTTTTTAAGCCTCACTCGAACCAACGTTACAACCCTTATCCGAAGTCTCTTCCGATTGGGATGGTTCGAGTTAAAATGAGAGTATCACATAAGAGCTACCGCTAGAAGGGAGAAAATATTCAGTGGTTAGTAACCACCACGTCATCGGCTGACGCGGCGTGCATATTCCATTGAGAAATCGACATCTGTCCATGAGCTGGAATATGTAGAAATTGAAAAATAAAAATCGGAAGGGCTTGGACGCTCTTTTCTCTCTCATCTGGCAAACCACTGACACAAGGAATAATAAATGCCTGTCTCCGCTCAAACCCTCTCTCTCATCTTTTCAATTTTTCGATTACCTGCGCGTTCTCTCTCCCCTCTTTTCTTTCTCTCTCGTCTTTTCAATTTTTCAAGCGATAGGCTCTTCACCTGCTCTCTCTCTCTCTCTCTTCTTTTTGGAGAAAATATTCGCTTGTTTCTCACTCATCAACAAGAAGACGGCATTTTTCTTCCTCCATCTTCTCCAGAAAATCGAATGTTGGAGCGATTTCCATCAACGCGGATCAAGCAACAAGCGTAACCTCGGATGACCAGCGCATGGGGATTGGGAGATTATTTGCAGTCTCCAAAAAGAATGGGGTGCACTCTGTTGGTCCTCCTCTCTAATGTTGTTCATCCGATTTCTCTTGCTACATGACTGGGCAGGCCGACCATATTCATAGAGATCATACAAAGAGTGGGGTGCATGCTCACGGACGATCACGGGAAAGTGTATCATAAGGGCGGGTGCGGAGGATTCGGGAAGCTCAGCTTCTTGGAGCTCTTCAAGTCCATCAAGGAGTACGAGAAGACGCTCGAAGCGCATCGAGTCTCTGCCTACCACCATTTGTTACCTAGTGTGGGTTTCTCGTGGAAGCAGTTCGTCACCGTATATTTGAGAGCTAAGTCTAATGGAACGAACACTCTTTGTCGATGAGGTTGGGTGCGTTTGTGCTTCTCTGATGAGCAATAATGAAGAAAACTCTATCATCGGATGTGAGATTGCACGTCACGGCATGAACCAGCAAAGAAGAATTGAACCTATGTGCACAAATCGATGACGACAGTTCCTTCTTCATCGCCTCTATCTTAGACCATATAGATTGGCCTTTTGACATCACAATAGCAAACTCTAACCATTGATGCTCTAAAAGCATGAAAGCTCTATCGTTGGATGTGAGAAGAAGCACGTTGAAAAGGGCAAATTTTTACGATCGCTCGTATAATTTTGTTAATAATGTATATTTGTAGATTGAAATAGATGGCTAATTATGCCGTCCCTATCAAGTCTTGATACTAAAGCTTTATCGCTGCTAAAAAAATTTTGGTTGATGGAATTTTCAAAGTGGCGAAGCTTAAATGCAATGATAACGTGAATACATAGTTGGCCAAAAAAATAAAGTACAGAATGGCGAGAGGAAAGAAAAAAGGAAGGCATAAGAAGAAATGAAGAAACGGGTATGCAATTTCTCTTTTGCATTATAAAGAATATCTCAATCTTTCAAAGGATCCCAAAAAATGCATGAAAGTTCACTTAGGATGGTCCCAAAAAATTACTACTGGTACACAAACATAAAGCCATTAGTTGATTTCTATCATAGAGATGGGGCAATGCGTCTGCACACTACTTGAAATGTCCACCCACCATTCCTGGCAACATTTTGGCCTTCCTCAGTCGCTGGTCAATATCTTCACCACCGGATTGTTCACGAGTTCTTCCTCCGTCAGTGCCTCAAACATGGGTGGTTTTCCAAACAGCCCTTCATCCATTCGCCCAGTTCTTCAACATCTGTGATGGTGTAAATTATGCCCCCAACAACCAGAGAATATGCATACTCGTCTAGCAAGAGAAACAAGATGAACAACATCAGAGAGGAGGACCAACAGCGTGCACCCCATTCTTTTTGGAGACTGCAAATAATCTCCCAATCCCCGTGCGCTGGTCGTCCGAGGTTACGCTTGTTGCTTGATCCGCGTTGATGGAAATCGCTCCAACATTCGATTTTCTGGAGAAGATGGAGGAAGAAAAATGCCGTCTTCTTGTTGATGAGTGAGAAACAAGCGAATATTTTCTCCAAAAAGGAGAGAGAGAGAGAGAGAGAGAGAGAGAGAGAGAGAGAGAGAGAGAGAGAGCAGGTGAAGAGCCTATCGCTTGAAAAATTGAAAAGACGAGAGAGAAAGAAAAGAGGGGAGAGAGAGCGCACGGGTAATCGAAAAATTGAAAAGATGAGAGAGAGGGTTTGAGCGAAGACAGGCATTTATTATTCCTTGTGTCAGTGGTTTGCCAGATAAGAGAGAAAAGAGCGTCCGAGCCCTTCCGATTTTTATTTTTCAATTTCTACATATTCCAGCTCACGGACAGATGTCGATTTCTCAATGGAATATGCACACCGCGTCAGCCGATGACGTGGTGGTTACTAACCACTGAATATTTTCTCGCTAGAAGGAGTGGAAACAATCCTATCTTATCTTATCTTCGAGGTTCTTGACTTATAAACTTGATGAAGATATCGATTGAATATTCATTTCTTAGCCTCAAAGTGCATACCCTTTGTGTAAGCCCATGACCAAGCCATCATCACGGTCCTTTCAAAAGACCTTTTGATCAATGGATTGTATTTACTGTGAATGTTTCCGAAAGCCTTAGACATAGGTTGGGTGAGACTTCTCTCGTGAGATTTAAACAGTTTTCCCATATCAATGGCTGGGAATAAAAGCCCTTTTTGAGAGTCCGTGTGAAAGACCTCTTTTGATTAGGATATTTCCACTTGGCATATTTGACTTAACCCTTATATGGTTAATCATATATCATTTTGTTAAAATCTTCTCTAAAGGGATTTGACAATCGACATTGTTTTGCAAGATTGGCTCTCAAGCAATCTCGAAACCCTTTTTCAAAATATTTGTTTCTTAGTGAACCGGTTTTTGGTCATCTTAAACCATAATCCTTACTTTTGGTTTTTAATGACCCTCCATATCTCTCGTTTTAGGTTCCTGGTCAACTTTAAACCTCGTCCCTTAGATTCCTAGTCAACCTTAAATCTTGTTTTTTAAGTTCTAGGTTATCCTTAAACCTTATCTTTAAGTTCCAGGCTATCCTTAAACCTTGTCTCTTAGGTTTCAGGTTATCCTTAAACCTTGTCTCCTAGGTTCTAGGTTATCCTTAAACTTTATTTATTAGATTCCAGGTTATCCTTACACCTTGTCTCTTAGGTTCCGGGTTATCCTTAAATCTTGCCTTTAGGTTCCAGGTTATCCTTAAACCTTATCTCTTAGGTTCTAGGTTATCCATAAACCTTATCTTTAGGTTCTAGGTTATCCTTAAACCTTATCTCTTAGGTTCTAGCTTATCCTTAAACCTTGCCTTTAGGTTCTAGGTTATCCTTAAACCTTGTCTTCTAGGTTCTAGGTTATCCTTAAACCTTGTCTTTTAAGTTTTAGTGATCCTTGAACATTGTCTCTAGGTTAGTGATTATCCTTAGACCATATATTGTTCATTTAGTAATTTCATTCCCTTCATTCCATTCCATGAGAGAGAGAGAGAGAGAGAGAATAAACCCCAATAAGAGTTCAGAAACCCTGATGAACAAAGGTAAGTGTCAAGTACGTCTTTGACCAAATATCATTGCTTTTATCTTTTTCTATTTCCAAAGTGGAGTCGACTAAAAATTAAAGGTATCAAATTTATTTTTGAGTAGAACATCTTCGAACTCCCACTCAAAGAGAAGCAGCTGTTGGCACCTGATTTTTTGTCGACATATCATTAAAACATTAAAAAATTGAGATTTAGGTTTCTAATCATGACAGAACTCTATCTATCGACCAAAAAAATGTTGTTTTTCATTTTTTTTTTCTTTTGCATTGTCGTTTTTAAGCATTTTTTAGTTCATTTTAAAAAAAAAAACCCAAAAAATTAAATGGTTAACTTTCGGGTTGACTTCTTGGTCAACCTTTTTACCAAAAGTCAACCCCGAGTCAAAAATTGACTTTTTACCCAAAAAAATCCACTTAGCTTTAATTTCACCTTTTTTCAAATCAATTTCTTTAAAATTCAAAGATTTGATCAAAAGATCAACCTTTTAGGAAAAGTCAACTAAATTGTTGACTTTTGGTCAAACCTTTGACAAAAAAAATAATAATAAAAATAAAAAATGCACAAATATATTTCTTTGAATGCCAATTTGACTTTTGTATCAAAAATTTCACAAAATTCGATTAAGAACCATGATTTCTGAATTTTTCAGCTTTAGGTTCTAAATCAACCAAAAATAAATTTACTTATATTCTAGTCATAATTAGGTGTAGTTCCTTATTTGATATTTGGTTTAGGGACTATCCAAAATCTGTTTAAGCATTCAATTTTACGATTTATCAAGTTAAAATACGAATTGCCATTTTGAGCCCTAATTAGGGAACCAAAATCGATCATTCATAACTTGCAAACAGACAATTGTTTCTCATTCATTTTCTTAAGATAAGTCCAAATTCGAGATTGATTTTGTGAAATTCACATAAGAACTCATCAATTTGAAGAATTTTATCCTCTAAAGCATTAGAAAGTTAAGCAATTACGCTTCAATTGACAAAATTTGAATTGACCCATTCATGGCCATGGTTTAATTTCATAAATCTAGGTCCAATTTTACTATTAGGCTTAGATCCATTTTTGACCTAAACTTGAGCACTTCAATTCATGATCAATTTGAATGGGGCAAGTGATCTCACATATAGATAGCTCATTAGATAGGGCAATTGTGACACTAATTGAGTTTAATTTTAGTTAATTTGCAATTTTGCCCATTGAATTGCAAATTTTACCATTTTAGCCTTTTAGGCCCAATTTAAAGCACCCATGGTTTCGACTCATTTTTTTGCACGATAATCATTCAATTAGGTCAATAAAAGACCACTAGATCACATTCATAAGGTATGATTAGCTTAATTGTATCTTGATTGGTCAATTTCTTCATAAAAATGATAAAATTCCTTTTCAATTAGGTCCTTTAAGGGTCAAATTGCATAAATTTTTTATCCACAGGGGTCCCAGGTGGAGAAAACAGCAAGAACCGGACCAAACTAGTCAAGAACCGATCAGAATTTGGCTGAATCGAACCAAACCGGTCCAGCCGGTCTGACTGGCTGCCGGCGGGATTAGCCAACTCAAGCCCTTTCCGGCCGGTTCTTGGCCTCCGGCCATCGATTCTAGAGCCATCTCACTCCCAATTTCACTTCTACACCTTCAATTTCCCATAATTTTACAAATTGGTCATCGAATTTCATCAAATTACAAATTAACCCCTAATTAGATATTTTGACGCAATTCCCGATTTTGGCTTGATTTTTTGGAAATCAAACCCACTAGATCAATTACCCGATACCTCAAGATCATAATGAAGTCTTCGAAATGGATTTCTGACTGTTGGATCGAGATTTTGGCTGTCGGGTCGAACTGACGGCCAAAATCACTTAATGTAGGAGTATGTAAGTGAAATCTCTTCTATGTTCATAAAGGGGGTTCATTTGCACGAATTTTTTCTCTCTCCTCAGCCTCTCTCTCTCTCTCTCTCTCTCTCTCTCTCTCTCTCTCTCTCATTTCTCCCTCCAAAATGCTGCACAAACAGATCACGCTTTCTCTCTCTAGATTCGATTCGCTTCTTGGACCGTTCCTGTTCTAGGCTCGAAACGGCGGTCGCCAGAGCTCCCAAGCCTTCAAGCTGCTGGAGATCTGCTATAACAAGAGTTCTTGAAGCTGCCATGGAAAGAAGAGATCGGATTGGTGACCGAATCTTCACCGGCAGCCCACTCTTCGCTATCAAGTCAAGGCCAATCCGTTTTGGACCGGTTCTTCCTATTTTCCTTGAGCCGGTGGTTCGATTGGTCCCGATCCGAGCCTTGGTGACCTGATCTAGGTTCTTGGAGTCCCAATTGTGATCCAGCAATTTGATCCGACTAATTGTGATATAAATCGACGAAAATCGCGATGAAGGTAACGATTCGAAACTCGAATCCGATGAAGCAAGATCAAGTTAGTCGATCAGGGCTAGGATTCAAGATTAAGAGCTTTTACATGCTTAATATTGATGAGTATGAATGCTGCAATGAGTTGTTGATGATTTGAATGATCATTGTGATTTTAAGCCTAATATGTGATTTTCGTAGGCCTATACATAGGTTATTGTTTTGGCCAAAACGAGGTTCGAAACGACCTTGTTTCAGCTTGAGTTCTCTTAGGATTAGATAATAGACATCCCAAGCTTCAAAATGATAGGTTGCACACCCAAAACAACCATCGTTTTTCCCTCCAAAAACACCTCCGAAGATTAAAAATTCTGCAGTAGTTTAGTTTTTCTCCGGTTCTGTTCCAGTTCCGCCTTCTGACTTTGTTATTTTTGTGCCGACTTTCATGATCATTTTTTGACAAAATTTGCTGCATGATTTTTGTTTCAAATCATGTCATGCATCTTCTTTAATTCTTTCATGATTTTTGGATATGTTCAACTAGGTCAGATCTACTTAGATCTAGGTTAGGTCAATCTGTTCCACATCGATCTCTGATTTTGTTATTTTTGTGCTGATTTTTGTGTTGATTTCTGGAACAAATTTCCTTCATGAAAGTTTCTTGTACAGGTGTTTTGTATGTCCTGTAGTTTTTTTAAAAATTTTAGACATGATTAGTTAGGTCAAAATCGCTTAGATTTGGACATAGGGTAGTCTGTCCTGCATTAGTCCGAGATTTGTTTTGGTGAAATTGAGTCCATAAATGCACCTATTTGGACTCAAATCATTCATGAAAGTTTAAATACATGATATATATATGTTCAATTGATGTATGCTTTGCAAGGTTTTTACATTGGCAATGCGAATCAATTGCAAGCAATAGAGTAAAAGGTACTGCAGCAACATGTGTTGGATATATAGTTTGTCTGTTTTGCCATTTTTGCCACGATTCATATGATCTTAATTGAGTTTTGACTTTTTAATGAGAAATCTTCATCATCGTATGCTCTATATGTGACATTTTTGGTAGGATTTATGCATGTCTTGAAGATGGCTGAAATCATGCTTGTTCTGTAAACTCGATGCTAAAATAAAACATTGTCATATGTGCACCTTGTCATGCTTTTTTGAGTCATTTAAGGATCAAATCTTGCAATCATGCCTTCATGATGATTGAACCGCATGTTACAAGGTTTGCATATGTGTTTAGGTCATGTCATTTGAGTTTCATCTTGCACATCAAATTATTTTACAAGAAGTGTTTGTCACACTTTGAATTCACAAGCATATTATTAGGAATCATGAATCGTCTCATAATGTCATTTATATTGTATGACTTTTTGCATGTCGACTTAGGATTAGATGACTAACCAAAATTTTTGTCGCATCTAATCCTAAGTCCCATGCAATTTCTTCATGCCGTTTGGGCATTCTTTGAGTGATTTTAAGGTTTTCTAATTAATGCTTATGTTCTATTTTCTTAATTACTAATGCGTGCACTTTTAGAGATCTCGATTTTAGGATACCAAATTGACCTTGTTTGGACTCGAGCTCTTCTAGGAAGATCTAGGACACACTTAGAAGTTTCTAATGCAGCTGATTTCATGCCAATCCCTCATAGTTTGGACTATTTTCCTTTTTTTCAAGGCCAGATCACAATCTGGACAATGGATCAAATTCGGACCCCTGTTTTAACCCCCAATTGGACAGATATTTGATATTTTTGTTCCATTTTTTCTATTTGGAATCTGAACTTGGCCTTTTAATGAAACTTGCTTGTCATCATGTTGGCTATGTTGTGTATAAATTTGATGATTTTTAGACATGTTTTGGTAGGAAAAATTCTCGTGACATTAGCTGAATGTCTTGTTGTTTTGACAAATTTCTGATGTGTTGTTGCTTGTTGTTTTATTTTTGTTAAATCATGCGTACGTTGTTTGAGAAAATTCTCTTGACCAAAAATGTTTATCATCATACCATGCATGTTAGGGAATTTTTTCATTTCCAAATTATCATTAGGTATTGCCCAATTTTTCTGTCCTTGCACGTTTGTTATGAAATTTCCTGATATAAACATGATTGTGATTGTTTAGCTATATCTTTTAGGTTAGTTTGTGCGTGAAATTAGGGCATGCCATCTTCATGAAAATTGTTCTAAATGCTTTGATCTTTTGTTGTTAAACAACCGGCCTTTTCAAATTGAATCTTAAAAAAAAAAAATGTTTTGGTACATGTGATATTTCTCAAAAACGATTCCTAAAAAGGTTATTCTCCAAAGCTCGATTTGGCTTAAGGAAAAATCATGGTTTGGATCATATTCAAAATGCCTACGATGCTTGTGAGTTCTAATGTGAGCCCCGGGCTAGCCTTGGCAATTGAATACCTTTCATAGCTGAGACATCACGTTATCTCAAAACTTTTCATGAATGATTTTGAGATATATTTTTGAAATATCACATTTACCCTTCATACATATAATTCCATTATGCATTAGAAATTGCTTGTTTTTGTGATTGGCGCATGCCCTTGGTAATTAGTGACCCATCAACGGTTCACTTTTTTGCCTAATTGGTTGAGAAACAAGGTTCAAAAGACCTGGAAGCATTTTTACATTTTTGCAATACATATGATTTTTAGATGAATGATAGGGTCGATGCATGATAATGAGGGAAAACCCCGGGATCATATAAATCAGTTGATTAGGAGACTTATACGTGTTATTGGCCATGCGAGAATACAATTGGTCAACAATTGCTATAAGTCACATAAAAAATGGATTGGGTAGGTGTCTTAGTGGGACCCTCGCATGAAAAACAAAGGCCAATCCCAAGGCCCCAAAATTTGACTTTCATATTGCACTTCCTTTAAATGATTGATCTCAATATGATATCGTGTTTTTGATTGTTTTGATGTGTATGCTTGTCTCTTTCCATTGTATGCACCTAGTTATAAGTTTCTTAGATTAGGATTAGATTAGAACCCCGAAGATAGAGAAAACGCAAAGACGGTGGAGGTCGATTTCCATTCCGACCATTATCATGTACTATTCATTTTCCCAACATATGTCTCGGGTTTCATTTGTTGTATAAAACCCGACGAGTTGCGGGTTTTCTCTCTTTTTCTCATCTTTTTCAATTGTGTTTCTCTTTTATATTTTTAGGATTGCATGATAGATTTATTGCTTTCCTTGATTGTTTACTTACTGTCTTGCAATTTCAATTCCATTGATTGCTTTCTTTTCTTGTTTTTCTAGAAATAGAATAGAATGAAAATGACCAACCACGCATGATCACTTAGTTTGGGACAAATGATCCCAAAAATGTAAAAAGAAACGCATGGACATGTTAGGAAAACACAACATGTGGCACCCCTCGCCACGGCTCGCTCACTTAACCCTTGTCCAAATAACATTCCACTCTGATACCAACATATGTGACACCCCTCAATGGATTAAAGAAGAACCGAGGTCCATAGGCTTTTTTTTAATAAAAAAAAACGGTCCCAGCGCAGCTTATTAGCGGAAGCATAAACAAGTCTCACCATTTCTCCCTCTAATAACCATAACGCAATGCACACCAACTACGCACCATAAGAAAAGATAAAGCCGAGCCACTTTTATTTATACTTTCATGATGGATTTCTCGGGTCGGTACAACCAAAAAGAAAAGCCAAGACTTTTAGCTAAACTTGGCCATAGCTCAAAAGAGATATCTCGACCCCCTATATCGATCACGTATAACCCTCCATCTACAAGTATCGGCTATCCCAAAAAAACATCAGCTCCCACTCCTCACGCGGGCCATCACACCCATCCTGGTGCATCGGGTGGTGGCGACGACAACATCCCCCGTATCACTCCGTCACAGCGGATGTGGATAGACAAGAACTCCTGGGTGACCGAGCCCCCAGCCAGGCCCACATCATACATCACCAGCACGCGAACCCGTATGAACGTCAAACCAGGGATGATGGTACTATCAAGCTCCATACAATCGACCTCCACGTCAGATGGAAGGCCATAAAAGGTACCCCACGTGACCGGAGGGAGAGGCATCTTTCTAATCTGAAATGTTGGTCCCCAAACAAGGTGAGTACAACCACTCAGCAGTAAAGATCCATCACACTACTCAATGCGTCAAACAGAACAATCAAGAATAGAACACATATCATTCATGCATTCAAGCATACCTTACCTTACAGTTGTGCATATATCACCATGTCATATGTGCATATACCACCATGCACTCATCATCAAGCATTCATGCATATATCCATGCCATATGTGCATATACCACCATGCACTCATCATCAAGCATTCATGCATATATCCATGCGCACGATACAATCTCAATTTTTATCCTTCCAGGGACCAGTGTTTTCATCCCACAATTTATCGCTCGTATCCAACTTGGCATCACGAGGAACCTCCGGCACACACCTCCAGGCATCCGGCACACACACTCCGAGCATCTCGTATCCCAACTAGCATCACGAGGTATCCCCCCGGCACACACCTCCGAGGCTTCTGGCACCCCCACACTCCGGGCATCTCGAAACTCCCGAGGACATCCGGCACACACACTCCGGGCATCCCAACACTCCCGGGTCATTGTCGGCTCACACCTCCGACAGTCTCGTTATTTTCTCAAGTTATATCCACACATGTATCTCAATTTCAACATGGCATTTAATGCAATAATATCAAGGGTCTCAACCAACTTTTCATGCCATATAACATGCCATATGTCATCACATATGCAGCAAGATCAATCACTCAAGGTATTACATCTCATGGATAAATTCATTTATTTTTCAAAGCACATCTATATCTCGGGTAAATCAGAATGCCTTTCTCTAATTAAAACTCCAGAAAAATTAGTAAATAACATTAATAAATTCTGAAAACTTGACACATTATAGACGAGACCTAAAGGCAGATATCTCATGAATAACTCCATACCAAAAGAATTTCACACAAAACAGTAAGGTCCATGCATCACAGTTTTCGAACTTCAATATTTCAGCTTGCACAGTTTCGGGAGTAATTTAAATTAAATACCCAAATGAACTCCAAAAATTCTGAAATTTTGGCATGTTATAGAAAAGTCCTAGAGGTAAATATCTCATGAATAAATCGAAACCCAAATCATTCTAGGTTAATAGATATAGACGATTATTCCCCCTGTTCTCGGTGTCATCTTTTCCCAGATTATCATCTTTCAAAAGAAACTCATTTCACCGATCTACATATGTTCATTTCTTCTAAATTTTTATTATGTTATTCCTCAGAATATTACCTACAACTTTAATTAAGGACACACGAACAAATTTTAACTGTATGATTTTATAAAAATCACGAAATCATACTGGATCGAGGTAACGTTTTTCCCAGATCCAGTTTCTTCAAAGAACAACGATTTCACCGACCTATATTTGTTCATTTCCTCTAAAATTTTGATATGTTCTACCTCAAGAAGTACACTACAACTTTAATTAGAGATCAAAGTGAGATTTTCACAAGAAAGTTACTTTACAGACCACGAAATCTCTAAAGGTCAGCACAACGAATTCCAGATCTAACTTCTCCAAAGAAAAATCCTTTCGCTAACCAATACTTATTCGTTTTGCCTCAAATTTTATTATGTCGTTCTTCAAGGTGTTCACTACAACTTTCATGAAGAAGTCGAAACAAGATTCCAACTAAAATGCCACATGCAGCACACAAACTCATGGATGGTCGGACTGGTCTTTCCAGAAACAGCATGCATGACCAACGAATCTCTCTTCAAAGCTCCGAAATCTCATCCCATCTATCACAACCAAGACTTACCATCTACTATACACACAACACAGCAATGCAAGGGGTAGGTTTAGGACTTCACTTGCCTTAAATCTAAGCACAAACAGCAACAAGAACGGCAGCAAAGCGGCGAACGGACGGACGGTCTTCTTCTTCTTCCTCTCGCACGCCTGCTTCCTCTCTTTCTCTCTTCCTTTCTCTCTCGGACGACACTCTCTCTCTCTCTCTCTCTCTCTCTCTCTCTCTCTCTCTCTCTCTCTCTCTCTCTCTCTCTCTCTCTCTCTCTCTCTCTCTCTCGGTCGATTCCCCTTCATCATCCGCCTCCCTCTCTTTTCTCTTCTTCCCCCATAATCATTTGCAATCATTTGATTGCATGCAGCCGCCCAAAGGAGCCAATGGGGGCAGTCACACTTGGCTCAACCTCCTTGCCACTTGGCAACTCACATGCAAGGTTGATGGGCTTCAATGTTGGGCCGGTCTTGGGCCTTCATGGGCCGGTCGACCAAGGGGTTGGCGTGGGCTGGTTGGACGGTCTTTGGGCCTAAAAATCAGCCCACCCTCTCCTATTCCTACTCCATTTAACCCTCATTTAAATTAACACCTAATTTCAACTTATAAACTCACAAAACTTTGTAATTTAAATCAATAAAATTCTACTTATAAAGTGCACTACCAAGAATAAGATTTCTATATCCAATTGCACCTTAATAAAATCCTTGGTTCACTTGTAGAAAATCTCCATCCAAACAATCATCCATTACAATGCTCGGCCTTAAATTAATTGAAATTCATTAATTCAATGGCTAATACAAAATCAAATGGCACTTCCATTACCTAATCATGGTTCATGGTACTCCAGAGGTTGTCACGAGATTTTAGGATGCCACACAACATATTGTTGAGGTTCCGAAAGGGCGCTAATAGAAATATTAGCGTAACCTAAGTCCCCGAACCTAGATATTTGGTTGCGTAGGAATCGAGGGAACACTCACAACCCTCGATTGGATTTTCTAGCCAACCTCCAAATTGAGGCTAGTGGCGACTCCCGTCTTATTTTTAGGTTGTCATAAATAACTAAACCATATAAATAAACCCATCGAACGGGTATGAGTTTCGATGAAACTCACCATGGTTTAGCATACTTGATATGGGAGTAACCCAAAGGATGAAGTGATGTCATCCTTTTGGGTGAGGCGTACTGTCGAGAGAGCTACCATAGTAAAGGTGTCCTTAAATCCGATATCTACACCCGACCCCTTCTTCCAAGGTGTGTCGCTTGTGTGGGTACGGATCGTGACACTCCGCTATCACGCAGGGTACGAGCTTGGGAGAGCTCACGATCTCGTGGAGGGAACTCACAAGAGGCTTGATCCAAAAGGTGAGGTGATGACGTCTTTTGGAACGTGAGCCATGAGGAAACTCTCGTGATCAAGTGCCCCTAAACCCGACCTTTTTCCCATTTTTTCTCTCCTCGTGGTGATGAGGGATTTGAGGGCAGCGAGATCGGGTCGCGACAAGTATGATATGTCCTTGAGTTTTGGCTTAATGAGCAGGATATGGTAGGGATGACTTACGTGTCATGCCTCATATCCATCTTTAGTGAGTTTTGGTGTCATCAATGTCCTCATAATCCCATGTCCCCATGATATGAGACAATCTATCCACCGAAAATTTCCTTCCACTTTCTTCTCATCAGAAAATTGTAAAAAAATTCATAAACCTATTGTAGTTAGGCCAATTTAGTCATAAATATATATATCGACATTGAATTTTAAACACTTTGCATTTGTGTCGATTCAATCTATTCGGTCAATTATGATTAGAAATTACTGACATGGACACCAAACATCCTACGTCACACGGCCGATAGTTATGTGGATAATTTTTAATAATATTTTAACAAATTTTCAAATTTTTATATTATTTTTTCGTTTATTTTGTCTTTTCTTTTCCTTCTTTTCTTTTGTTTTTCCTCACCGTGCCCAGCAAGAGTCATTAGAGCTCATCAACCACTGAGCGAGGCCTTTTGCCCAGGTGCAAGGCACGACAGGCTTGCTGGAAGGTGCGGCAATGCTAGACTTGCTGGAATCTGCAAAAAATCGAGGACTCGACTGAGCTTAGTTTTTCATACGTATGGAGAATGGTGTGAATGCCACTGATATAGCTGAGTGAACCGAAAGCATCGAACATCCACGCATAAGGATACAATAGAACAACCATCCAAGGGACATCTAAACCAAGCAAACATCATCTTCAAGGTTTTGCTGATTTTGAGGAGGAGGAAGAAGAAGAGGGTGAAAAGGAACAGGAAGAAGAAAGTGATGCTGAAGAGTCTGAAGAGAAGGAGGATGAGGATGAAGAATCAAAAGGAGATGCTGGAGTGAACCAACAACTGGAAGACACTAAGGAAGTTAAGGACATTGATGCCCCTAAAGTTGAGGAGATTGAACTAGAAAAGCAATCTCGTGCTGGAAAGGAGAAGGTGCAAGAAGGAGAAGTTTCATCTCAACCTGAAGGCACCACAATAGGGAAAGAACGTAAGAAAACTCCATTAGTTGCACCTACTGCTAGTGATGGTATCAGTAGATCTCTTGCAGATGCTGAAGATGTATTCACAAGTCATTTCCCTGAAGTTCCAACTGAAGGTGTTGAAGAGGAAACTCCAAGTCAGGGGAAGCAACAAACTGCACATGTTCAAGTTGATGCTCCTTCACTTCTGGATGCTCCACAGATTCATTTTGCTAAAGCTAGTGCCTAAACTAAATCGGATGCAAACTATTCACGAATAGTAGAACTCCTCCTAGAGATCAAGGCATAGCAATATGCGATGGAGTTTGAGATTCAGAAGTTGCATGCTGCTTTAAGATCTACCTCAGAATTCCTTATGGGCAAGGTACAGTCTCTTGACACCCAAGTTCAAATGCTGAATCAACAGGCTTCGCAGACTGTAGCCAAAATGGAGACTATCTATCATCAGTGCCTGCATAAGTTTGAGGAGACCATGTAGTCTTTGGAGGATTTTCAACTTGTTCATGTTCCAAAACAGCCATGATCATCTTCTCAATCATTCTTTTTATACTTAACTAACTTTATCTTTTTGCTTATGACAAAAAGAGGGAGAGAGAGCAGATTTAAAGTTCTTTTTATACTTAATTAACTCCCATTAGCATAGAAGGCCGTCAGCGTGGGAGAGTAGTCGTAAGCTTGATCAAAGCCGAACCACTATAAACCTTGTGTTCAATTTTCTCTTCCCTTAACTCCTTTAATCTATTTGTTGTGATATTTTTTTGAGTTTCGCTATTTTTTAAAACATCTTATTTGAGTTTGAATCTATATCGGAAGTCTGGTGTCTGACAAACTCAGTTTGAAGAAAAATATTTTTTATTGCATCTTTAGATCAATCTGTTGTTACATCTATTCACCCCCTTTAGGTGTTAATACTAGCTCTTTCAGGTTGAACTTCTAAATGGACCATCTTGGGTACAGTAGAATTTCCGTGGACAGCTATAGCATATGGTTCTTTCCCTTTCGACGAATTGAGGGCACCAAAAAGGAAAAAGATAATACGCAGCACTCCAGTCCTGTCCATGAACTCGGAATTGAAAGGAAAAAGGTGATTATGAAGATTGACTCTGTCTTCGATCAGTACTCGAATAATTTTCTCGATGTTCCACTTTGTTTGTTCGCGGCGCATAACAACGATCTCAGCACCGCTACGCTAACGGGAGTTAATTGACTGTGCTCGGTCGATTTGACAATGTGCATTGCATCTTCCATTACTGTTGAATTTCATATTGGGTAGAGAGAGAGAGAAAAAATTCTTGATAGGAAGGTTTCTCGTTGGACTTCTTTTCTGGGGTTAGTGCAAGTTCAACAACGTGGAGGAGAAGTTAAAGAACAAAGCCGCCTGGCCTTGATCATGACGCGCCGGTCTTCGTCTCGGTCTTCCTAGAGTAAATGCTAAGATACGACGAACTGATATTTCGTAGAAAAGTTCATAAATGACCAATGATGATGGAGAAGGGCTAAGGAAGAATGATGGAGAAGTAGAAAGGACCAAAGAAGAAAGAAGGAGAAAGGACATGACGTGCTGACCATGTGATTTTTCTATTCAATCATCACTTACTTAGCAATCCACATCGAAATAAGTAAAGTAATATGGTGCTACAGGTGATGGAAGACCACATGGAACCCCCATTCGAAAAAAGTCAGAGAACTAAATTTAAAAAGTAAAATTAACAAATGGTATCGAACAACAAAAGATAGTTCAAGAACCTCAGTACCCCTAGTGTTGATAGAGCATTTTCTCATACCTAATGAATGAGTCATGTCTTGTAATAACATGAAAATTGCTTCAATAATTACTATCACGGACCTAAGCAAGTCTTTAAAAAACTACATCCAGATCCTTGTTCGAATCTCAAGATCACTTGGATGTAAAACAACAATAGTGTATTGCTGGGTATAGGGCAAGAAAAAACATATTGTACCGATTGGGGGCACAAGGACACAAGATGTGTAGGCATTGATACAAAATAAGGAATGCATCCATGAAACCTACCATCCCAATATATCAAAAAGGCAGGCTGTGGAGGCTCTTGATGTGTGAGTCATATCCTATAGTAACATAAGAATTGCTTCAATAACTGTTATCTAAGATCAAAATTACAACTGGCTCTACTCTTACCAGGACATTTCGAGTGATGTATTGAATAAAAATTTTCCAAATTAATTACTTGATTCATTTAATTAATATCATGACACATCTCCTGAATTTACCTAGATGTTACCGATCTATTTTCATAGAATTGAATCAATTTGCATCTATACTAAAAGAGTTCCATTCACGAGACAAAGAATTGGGAGAAACCAAACTAGTAAGAAATGAAGTGGATACCCTAGAAAGAGTACTCTCTTGAATATGTTTGAAGTGTTGTTTTCATAAATGTCATGACGCGGGTGGGGATCTTCTTTTCACCATGAGGATCTTGTACTCCTTTGAACTTTTCTTTTATTGTTGTGCTCTTAGGCAGTCGGCCAATGGGGGTTCGAGCGGTAATTTTCAGCCGAAGCACTTAATGTGTGTCAAGTGATGTTGGTCTTGTTTATTAAAAAAGCCAGTGCCTGCTTAGAGAGAACGTTTCTCAGTAGAAACACAACCAATGGCAAAGGTGGACTTTGAAAATTACTGAAGATACTTATAGGATATAATATAGATATCATCACTGAAAATGTATAGTACATAAGGTATGGTGTCATATCATATAAGAATATGGAAAATTTTATTGCTCGAGTAACTGGACACGCTTGACTGTGTCAATTGTCAAGCATTGTCTAATGAGTGGGTCTCTCGCATACATTGGCTAAGTGATGACATGACTCTTCAACGGGATCGAAATGGATATAGAACTAGTGTCAAGTAAAATACCCAATTTTCCCCTCACCATATATCTCAAAATGCTACTAGAAGCTCTCTTCTGTTTGGTTGAGATGGCTATGATCACCCCAGGACTTGATGACCCAGTCGTCCTTGCTAAACAAGTGCAAAATGCTGACCGAAGCATTTTGCACCTTCGGTGAAAGACCTTCATTCGGGCGAGCCTGCCGGTAGATACACCTGTGCACGGTTCCATGAGTGACGACTACTACTCGCTCCCCTGCATGGTGAAGGGTACATTCATTTCCGATTGCCGATGTTTCCAAGCTAATTAACTCTTTCTAGGAATAAATGTCAAGGGATTAGAATGAAGTGTCTGTCGATAGTCCCTTGTCTAGTCTACAAATTTTAAAACCATTGAAGCAACAATTTTTGCTCCAAGCCATCCAAGATTCTCTCTCTCTCTCTCTCTCTCTCTCTCTCTCTCTCTCTCTCTCACGCATGCGTGCATGCATCCGGGTATAACCTTGAAAGTTGAATGTACACGCACATTCATATTATTTAGAGTAACTATAGACGGACATTAACATAGCCATCTTCCGACAAATTATAGACGCGCAGATATTTACCCTTTGTGTGCTTAAGTTTGGTGGCTTTGTATGTAGTTTTGGCAAATAAGCAAGGTACACACATTGATCTTATGCATCCATGACTTCACAAAATATTGTCAGGCCACAGCCTGTAGGGGCAGATCTAGAAATCGGAGGTCATGAGAGCTGTCATTTGCGTAAAATCTATGGGACTACTACAACCCTTTCAAAAATTTTAAGTTGTTTGATTGATGCGTGGTGTAACGGATAAATAGTCTAACAATTAGTAAAGCTACCGCAAGTCTATCCTAGGTAAAACATTAGTCTTTATAAAGTTTGTGCAAAGTCGTCTATGCTGTGGAATTCTGTTGTTAAATTTCAATTGCGGGTAAGCTCAAAATAGTTTCTGAATGAGTTTTGTGGTCTTCCACTCTACAAAGATACCGGCTCTAACCTTATTGTGCAAAGCGAAATTCTGGAATGGCTAGACATTGATTAATGGCAATATTTCATGATAATGCTGGTTTACCTTTGTGCTTTAAGCCAATGTTTTGCAAGCAACTAGTGCATCGCCGGTAAACCTGATCCTTACTTTCACCACCGTCCTGCGTATAAAACCAATCAATGCGAAGCCCTGATCAAACAATTCTCCTTTGAAGAACCAAGTTGAAGTCCACGCTCTCCAAGAATCTAACATCCTTTTCTAACACACGAATAAGTTCTTTAGAAATGGGGGAAACATGTGAGTTTTTTTTACTTAATGAGCTCAATAGGGATCGACTAAAATTCTCGCGCATTTTGACCGGCATAGTGAAAGGAACAAAAACGGATGAAACCCTAGCTACCATTTTCTGAACCGGATGAAAGTCACAAATTGATACTAAAATGTTATCCTTGCGTGTCACTTGCAAAGAATATCTAGGCACCGAAAAATAACCAGTTCAACTCGCTTCTGCACTAGCGTGACAGCATATTCTGGAACTTGTTGAACTTGTAAAAGACTCACATGGGAAGTTAGTTACGTACTAAAGTTTAGGGAGGCCTAAATAAGAATCGATGAGCAATTAGCCGTTTGATTTTTGGTCGAGCTCATACCGGGATTTCTTGATCCCACCTTCTGAACCGGTAGGCCTCATAACTCTGGGGATAAAGGCTAGCTGCCTCTTTTTCACTAAGGCCTTGAAGCTTTCCTGGATTTTGTTCCCGTAGATCTGGATCTTTGATAACCTGATCTTGATTCAAGAAAAGATTCAGTAAATTTTGTACAGGTGTTCAGCCACTTCTATCTTTTCCAAGGATTAAACGGCAGCTCTTTCCAAAGCATTCTAAAGCGTATGACTTTATTAAGTAGCGTGTCGCCTATTCCTAGGACTTGGAGTAGTCAATTCTCTCTCGATGATTTAGATGATGAGAAAACTGCATGCTTGGTTACTCACATGTTTATTTGAGTGAATGCGAGGAAATATATGTATGCCTTAAATGGTCCAGGTGCAGGTTACGGAACCGTAAGATATTTACAGCACAACACCGAAGGATACGGACACTAGACACAGTTATTCACTCATTACGGAAAGCCTGGCTGTACGAATTCATTGGAAAGAAGACTTTGCACTAGGAAAGTTTTTAAACAAGAGTACAAAGTTTCATCCAGCTCAAATGAAGAAAGATTATTTCTTATCAAGAGAACGACAAATTGATCGTAACAAGTAAGGAAAGATTTTTGAAGCTGCATAAATTGTCACTCGGTATGGTTTTATGAGTTGAAATTGTTGAATAGCATTCATGGATATCTGTCTATGCAATGGGTAACTGTCATCCAACATAATGCTAGATGATGATATGGTGATAGTTCATACCTCCCTCACACCACAAGTGGCTGCAATCACTTCTGCTGTCTCCATAGCTCGTTTTAGATCAGACGAGTAAATAGCAGAGATTTCACATTCTTTGGATAGTCTATCAGCTACCTTTTTGGTTTCAAGATAGAAATATAGTAAGAAGCAAGTGAGACCTATTAGATCATTCCAACTCTAGAGGGATAGAGAGCATGAGAAAAGTCCACTTACCACGCTTGTTTGCTGCCTTCCAACTTCATTTAATTTCACATCTGAATGACCCTGGCTCAAAAGGGAAATGATTAAGTAGTCTTGTTGTATGTTAGCCTACTCCAAATAAGCTGTTAGATCACGTGGATTTTTATATTATGTGAGACCTTAGTGATCTAACGGCTCACGTGGACTGGATAATTAAGCCAAGTAAGTTGAGAATACTCAATAGAAGCTTGCTAAAAGAGAGCCTAATTGCTTGGATCGAGGTCCATGGATTAAGTATAATTATGGTTGTTAAATCTTGTGGACCCATGTGTAACCCACAAGATCAAGGGTTGTGATTATCTCTACTTGTAAGTATCGAGTCCAAACAAGTAATTGCCGCGCTCGATGTAATCATAGTTGTACCATACCTTGGTCAACAAAAAGACGGGCATAAACAAGTTCAAATCAGAACAAGGCAAGGTAGGAGATAAAGCGGGCTCAAATTTAAACTCTCAAAGTGAGTTAAATATGATATCAAACTGAAATAATAATCCAATGGACTCCTAGGATTAGTCAACACCCAAATTGTTCTGATAGGTTGAACTTATAGACGGGCCATCTTGGACACCGGAGAATTCGGTGTGTATCCATAGCATGACCGGGCTGGCCCAAAGAAATAGCATGTGAGCCTCCTCCTAGGCCCACATACTTATTAGATTGCATTTTTTTCTTTGTTCCCCTTATACAGATTAGGGTCTGTTTGGCAACTTACCAAACAGTGAAAATTTCTATTCTTTTGTTCCCGGTAGTAGATTTGTAACAGAAATCTGTTTGGTAATTTTTTTGTTCTCAGGAACAAATTTATTCTCAAAAATAGTTTGGAGTAGAATCAAGAAGTAAAAGAAAATTGATTCTTTGTTCCCCGGAACAATTCCAAGATCAAGTAAACCTATTTTTTTTCTCCTTTTTCTTCTTGTTCTTCTTCCCTCTCTCTTTTTCTTCAACTGCCGCCCTCCACTGCTGCCATCAGCTGCCGCCAGCCATAGTTGCTAGTCCCTGGCGACCGGTTTGGCGAGCTTGCCCAACCACTGGTGAGGCTCGCTTGATCAGGCAAGGCTCGCCCAGCCTTGGCAAGACTTGGCCAAGCCATGCCCAGCTACCGGCGAGGCTCGGCCAACGAGGCATAGCCTCGCCAAGGGTCGGCGATGCTTCGGTGAGGTTGCCAGCCCTCGTCTGGCCGATCGCCGATCATCCCAAGGTCGGTGACCGGCAACTTTGAAGAAGAAGAAGAAGAGGAGAAAGAAAAAAAAAAGGGAAAAGAGTAATAAAATTATTTAAACATTAAAAGAAAATAATTTAGATTAGAAATTTTGAGAATGGTACCAAACGTAATTATATTTTAAGAATAAAAATTTTTGACAGTTATCAAACGTTTTAAATTGTTTAGAAATTATTCTCGGGAACAAAATAAAAAAGAACCATGTATAATCAGAAATTATTCCTGTGAAAAGAATGATTACCAAACACGCTCTCATGTATAATCAGAAATTATTCCTGTCAATGGTCCATACCTGAATTCTATAATCAACGTTCCAGTATGTTTGTCCATGACGTACGAGGACGATCTCAGCATGGTCTACACTAGGGTGAACTGATTGAGCATCTTTACCATCATTCAATTCTACAGCATCTCTAACAAAATCCAATTTCAAATATGAGAGCATCATCATTAAATTCAACAGCATCCCTAGCAAAATCGCAATTTGAAATACGAGAGAGAGATTTCAAATGAGAGAGAGAGAGAGAGAGAGAGAGAGAGAGAGAGAGAGAGAGAGTACCTAGACCCTAGCTCGACCGATTTCGCTATGCGTGCTGCGTCCTCCATTGCTATTGAACTTCAGATTCGAGAGAGAAAAAGAACGAACTTGTTTACGGGAAGGTTTCTAATTGGACTTCGTTTCGGGTGTTGGTGCAGGTTAAATAGGGCGTAGGTGAAGTCGAAGAATAATGACGTTCGGGCTTTTGTTTCGAAGGCGTTATTCTTCCTCTTGGTCTTCCCAGACTTCCCAGTGTAGACGGCAAATACGTTTCCGAGAAGTTGCAGAACAAAGCGGGGTGGTTTTCGTACAAAAGTTCATAAATTGACCAATAATGGAGACAGCACAAGCCAATCAGGCCAAATGAAATTAGAAAAAAAGAGCGCAAGCCAATCATTGTCTACGTGATCTCTCTCTTACGATCGAGGGATCCCTGTCTTCCTTGGTGCCAAGCCAATCAGACCAAATGAAGTCTCTTTCAGTGTTTGGTACGCCCCTATAATTCGGTCTTTACAATTCAGTCCTTCAATTGCCCTACTTTCTTTAGAGTCAAAAGACAGCTACCCGTAGCGTCACACCACGGGACCCGCCAAGGGCAAAAGAACGAAGAGCGGAGGACGAAAGCCACCCTGTACTCTCTGTAGCCGTACGCTCTACTGTTAGTTTAGTCCTCACTCCTCCCCATACGCATCGCCATTCCCACTCGCTCAGTCCACTACCCGCACTCGCAGCAAATACGCCCCGACACACAATCTCTCTCTCTCTCTCTCTCTCTCTCTCGCCAAGAGAGCCACGGAGGGGAGGGGACAGAAGAAGCAGGTGTCATCACAGTTCGCAACCGACACAGAGAGAGAGAGAGCTGGGTGGTGTTATGAATTCAATATGACAGTGAGTGGCTGGGGTCCACTGATTTGACTATGTGCATCACGTCCTCCATCGCCATTAAACTTAAATTTAGGAGGGCGAAAAATGCACTTTCCAGGAAGGTTTCTAAGTTGACCTCTTTTCTGGGCTTTGTTTCGGAGGCCTTGGTCTTCGTGTCGGTCTTCCTCGAGTAAACGGTAAAAAATGTCCGACCGATCTTTCAAAAGAAAGTCTATAGATGAACGATAATGGAGAAAGCACAAGTCATCTTTTTCTTCATGATTTAAAGGTTCTTCGTCTTCCCCGGTGCCAAGCCAATCACTCGAAATGATTCTGGCAAGACATTTCCGATTATTATTATGTTAAAGTAAAAGGACTTTGAACTTTTTTTAATCGTTCGATATGTTGTTGTTTTTGTTTTTTTAATTGTTCCATATGGTCTTCGTCTTCCCCCGTCACTATCCATGGCCCGTCTTTTTCTTGTGGCTGAAGGCCACAACCACCACTAGACCAGACCAGACCAGACCCGGGAATTTCTGACTTGGTAACGACTTCTCGCCCTCCCTCGGATTGAATGTTGAGACAGTCAAGATATCTTAGAGATTGTGATGGCCTCAAATTTGCGATCATGTTACAAGAGAGAGAGAGAGAAAGAAAGTGCAAGCCGTGGAAGGGGGGTTCATTGCGAGGCTTGCATACGTTGCAATGGTTGTGTATCCTGTCAATGATCTCGGTAATGCATGACATCGAGGTCAATGAAGCCTCTCTTCCTCTTTCGTTCTGTCCCCCGTTTATCTTTCCCAACAAATCCTCTAATTTCATCCCAATTCTCTCTTTCCACGGTTCATGGATAGCCCGCATGGTCACCGGAGGGCTTCACCCCCAGAAAGGGCCCTAGGTGACCCGCTGTCAGCAGTGGCGGCCCCCCTTTCCGGTCATATGGTGACTTACATCATCGCCGTCGACTTCTCACTAAATGTTAAAATTTACATATATCTGTATCTATGTATTAAGTACATATTCTCTTCCAATCCCAAACAAAAGAAATAGAAATAATAATAAGGAAAGAAGAAGAAAGCTGAGGCTGAGAAATGTAAAAGATCAGTTGAAATGCATCTACTACGATTTTGTTTTCCTCATAGTCTTCATCATCATCATCTTGAACGACACCTTTCTAGAAATTTGTCACAAATAGCTTAGAACTGAAAGTGCCATGCTACTATTATTGTCCAAGGTCACCTTAGTTGAACACCACTTGCTGCTATGACGAGGCTTGAGCTCGTTTATAACCGGTTGACGGTCGCTGCCATGGGTAACTAACTACCTAAGGAAGAAGCCAAAAAAAAATAAAATTAAAAATAATAAATTAAAAAAATAAATTAAATTTAAATTTAAATTTATTATAAACTTAGATTTTTTTGAAAATAAAAAATAAAAATAAAAGTAAAAGTGTTTGGTGAAAGAAAATACTGGTCGAGAGGTGAAAGAAAGAGGATGGTAAATATTTTATGCTTTTTGGAAAGTGGATAACATTTTTCCCATTTTTGAAATTTTTTTTCCATTGGCAGAAAATATTTTCTTTAACTAGTTTTTGTGAATCAAACGCCAGAAAATCCAAAAAAAATTGTTTTCTATGAAACGAACTGAGACTTAGATAATAAGGTTGTTTTTCAACCTCCACATTGAAAATAACTACGTGATATGAAGTTACAATTGATGGAAAGGGCATATGGAACCCATTTAAAAAAGTTCAAAGACTAAACTTAAAAAAAAAAATTAAAGAATGATGTTGACCAATAAAAACCAGCTCCGAGGACCTCATAAAAATCATTACTCCTAGTGTAAAATGCACAATTCCTTGCACCTAATGGTGTCATATCCCCCAGTAATATGAAATTGAGAAAATAACAAGAAGTGGAAAGCACATCAATATTTGCTCTCTATCAATGTTGTCCTGAAAATATCTAATAATGATTTTCCAATGTAGTTAAAAAGAACGCCGTTTTATAAAATCGAAACGATAGTGAGTGGTTGGCTTGGACGATTTGACTATGTGCATAACGTCCTCCATTGCCGTTGAACTTCAATTTGGGAGAGAGAAAAAGAAATTTCCAGGAAGGTTTCTAAGTTAACCTCTTTTCTGTGGTCGGTGAGAGTTAAATAGAGCTTAGAAGAAGTTGAAGAATAGCATGGTGTGGGCCTGTTTCGGAGTCGTTGGTCTTCGTCCCGGTCTTCCTAGAGTAAACGATAAAAAAATGTCCGACCGATCTTTCATAGGAAAGTCTATAAACGACCAATAATGGAGAAAGCAGAAGTCATCCTTTTCTTCATGATCTGTACGTCTTCGTCTTCCCCGGTGCCAAGCCAATCACTCGAAATAATTCTAGCAAAACATTTTGGATTATTGTAATGTTAAAGTAGAAGGACTTTGAACATTTTTTAATTATTCGATGTGTTGTTGATTTTTTTTTTAATCATTCAATATGGTCTTCGTCTTCCCCTGTCACTATCCATGGCCCCTCTTCTTGTTGTGGCTGAACACCACAACCACCACTAAACTAGACCCCACAATGTCTGACTTGGCAACGACCCCTCTCCATTTCTTGGTCAGATTTGAGGCTGTGGCAACCCTGGATTGAATGTTGAGGCAGTCGAGATATCTTAGACGTTGTGATGGCCTCAAATTTGAGGTCAAGAGAGAAAGTGCAACCTGGGGAGGGGGAATGTATTACGAGGCTTGCACATGCGGCGATTATAATTAATTCCGTGTCCACGAAATAATCTCGGTAATGCACGACAATGAGGTCATGGAAAGCAATGACGACAGATGAGGAAAAATGAAGGAGAAGAAGAAAGGGCTAAAAAAGCAAAAAATAAAATAAAATAACGAGAAAACTTTTACTGACTTGTATAGATGAACATGAGGTGCCAAGCCATGTCATTTTCCTGTCCGGTGATTACTTACGCAGCAATCCACGTCGAATAAAGCCACATGATATAGAGTTAATATGAATGGAATGGCTACATTGCACCCATGTTAAAAAGTTCAAAGTCTAAATCAAGACAAAAAAGGTCATTCTGCCGCCAAGCCAAACTCCGCAAGGAGTTCTAAAAGATCCTTGCAAACGAAGAAATTCTTTGGCCAGTGAATCCAGAACAACCTGGATCTCTGATGATGAGGGGCGCAACACCTCCTGTCATCACACACTTAACTCTGGTTAGGCAGAAAAAGAAACGAACCACTTCTATGAAAGATCAAAATAATGACCATCTCTACTCCCACTAGGACATCGAAACTCACGTAAATTGTCATTTCTCTTGCTTATTTACTGCGAAAACAATCTTCAAGGATCTCCTCCCTTTTCCAGATACCCAATGGGACAGATTAATCTCTCCCGAATCAGCAAAGCTCCTAGCTCAGCCCATCCTTGATTCTAAAACCAAAAATGTTGTTTGGGGTCTTAAAGCTTTCAAATCTCGTGGACCAGATGGATTTGAACCCATCTTCCATCATAGTCTCCGTCGCAGGGAATCTGAAAACTTCTTAGCCTAACCAATGTACTAAGATAGGTCACATACAACATTTTAATTCAAAAGCGCCCTTTTTACCACGATCAGCGATGCATAGGCAATCGGAGCCTACACAACAAACAGACATGGAACAAATTTGGAAAACAATCTCAGAAAGAAACTCCTCAGATATTGAAGACTATTTATTTCTTTCGAAAAGGAAATGAAATCAATAAGAAGGAGATCTTCATGTGATTTTTTTTTTTTTTTTTTTTTTGCTTTGGATAACTACTTGAGCAAAACTCGATTTTGTTGCATTGTGTCGGGAATAACCGATCCCTTAAAAACGATCCAACACTAAATCGAACCCCTAAAACGAATGCGGAAGACGAACCCAAGAATAACATGTATCACCGATCAAAGATACATCACGGAATCGAGCGTACCTTACTATCCACAGATTAAACACCAACGTTGAAGTTCGAGGAAGAATCCTGATCCCGTTCTACCGAGGAACGTGCTGTTGCTATTAGGGGGAGAAAACCCTGAAAAAACGTACTTTACTTTTCCTTTGGAGCGATCTTTTTATCTTACGTTGTCTGGAGGGGGAGAGAGCGTCTTCACATACGTATGCCAAAAGGTACGTTCATTTTTCTTTTTACTTTCCCTCGAAGCGTCTCTTCCAAAGAACGCATCCCCTCAACGTAACACCTCCTCTAAGAGACGCAACCTTTCCTCCATGGGCCCTTAACCTGTGGGCCGGGTTCTTAGGCCCAACATGGGCGGACGGGCCCACTTAGGCCCATCAAGTCATAGACTAAACCCATCATCTCCCACTCGCACATGGTTGACTGAACAGGATCCTCTTTACCTCTCTGCAACATTCATACCGGTGAATAATCCGTGCGACCAGCATACTTTGAGAGCTCGTTGCCATATATTTGTTAGGAATATATAGCAGCTCATAATGAGCATCACACTTTGAGTAAATTTAGTATGCAGTACCCTAGATCAATCGATCACATTTATATCTCTCTTGATCTCCTTTAAACAATAATATATTGTATTCATAATTATGATTATCCTAAAGACAGTCATAATTGGTCAACCAGTGAATACAAAACTATAATGTGATTCTCCAAATTCGATCTTCCTCTTTCATTTAAACTCTCAATTTCAGTTCAACTTGCTTTTCTAGAAATGTCCCATTAGATCGAATCTATTCATGATCATTGGCAACATCCTAAGATAGCAAACACTGAATAGAAATCTCGAGAATAAATAAGAGTCATGAGAGCACTAAAATTGAGGAACTCTTTTCCTCAAGAGTCTCACATGACATTAAAAGTTGAGATCAAACTTTTGCCACTCTTATTGGTCGATTAATGCATACGTAGTATGAAATGCATTACAGTACTAACTCATTTCCCATGGAGCGTATGTCTACACCATCAATACCCTACATATGATAGTTCAGACATATCTAATGTCTAACTTGAGTTCACGTATCCACTCATTCACAGCATTCATCAGAACTCACATCTGACATCATATACAGATAAAGTAAAATATGTGGGTTATTTTACTTTCGGACATAGTAAATATCATGTCATCATCTTAACACTCAGTTAAGGTGACATATATATTTTAAGCTTGAGCTCTCGATTATCACCTAGTTAATAAGGTTAAAAACCGTCTCATCTCTATTTATCACATAGTAAATAGAGGCGATTACCCGTGTGAGTGGGCTAATCTTTTATCTGTCCGACATACTTTCTCAACTTTATATAATGCACTGAGCATTAAGATGCATAAATGTCAAACAAAGATTCATAGGCATTAATAATGAAAAAACACAAATTCATTAAATGTGAACCCCTCAGGGAAATTACAATATTCAGTACATCAGCCTCTACGCAATCCTAGATATTTCACATGGTCATAAAACACATCTCTAGGTATTAGCTTTGTCATAGGATCTGCTACTATTCTATGCGTAGATATGTACTGTAACTTCACATCCTTTCGTGCAACCATATCCTTGACAAAATTATACTTGGTATCTATATGTTTGATTTTACCATGATATTTTGGATTTTTGGTGTACGCTATAGCTGCTTGGCTATCACAGTTAACCAATAATGGATTTGCAACATACCCAATAACACCTAAATGATCCAAAAATCTCTTAAGCCAAACTCCTTCTTGTACTGCTGCTGATAATGCCACGAACTCAGCTTCCATCGTGGACAAGGCTATACACGTTTGCTTCTTACTGCTTCAAGATATGGCGCTATTATTCAATAAGAAAGCAAAACCAGAGATAGATTTCCTTTCATTCAAATCTCCTCCCCAATCAATATCTGAATAGCCTTCAAGCCGTAGATCCTTTCCTTGGTAATTCAGCTTGTAATCAGTAGTTCCCTTCAGATACCTTAGTATTCTTTTAACGGCTTTCCAATGTGCTTGACTTGGATTGGATTGGTATCTACTCACCATTCCAACTGTAAAACATATTTCAAGTCTTGTACACATCATAGCGTACATCAAGCTCCCAATAGCACTAGCATAAGGAACATGTTTCATTTGTTTCTTCTCTTGTGGAGTCCTTAAACACAGTCTATGGCTCAATTCTTCACCTTTTACAATAGGAGTATCTATGGGTTTATAATCTTGCATACGAAATCGTTCAAGAACCTTATTTATGTATGTTTCTTACGAAAGAGATAATGATCTCTTCGAACGATCTCTTGAAATCTTAACTCCAAGAATGTATGCAGCCTCACCCATATCTTTCATCTCAAAGTTGGAAGATAACCAACTATTAACAGTGTTAACAAACTCCATATTGCTTCCGGCAATTAGTATATCATCAACATATAATGATATGATCACAAATTAATCTTTAGATCTTTTGATATATACACAATGATCCTCATCAATCATCGTAAAATCATATGCCATTATGGCATTATAAAAACGTATATACCATTGTCTCAACGACTGCTTAAGGCCATATATCGATTTCAAAAGTCGACATACCTTTTCTTCTTGGCCTTCCATAATAAAACCAGCATGTTGTTCCATATATATCTCTTCCTCTAATTCTCCATTGAGAAAAGCAGTCTTTACATCCATTTAATGTAACTCAAGATCCATACTTGTCACTATTGCCAGAATAATGCGAATCAAGGTAAATCTCACAACAAGAGAAAATGTTTCATCATAATAAATTCATTCCTGTTAATTATACCCATTCGCTACAAGGCAAGCTTTATGTCTTTCTATCGAGTCATTAGCTTTACGCTTTATTTTGAGAACCCACTTGTTCCCAATGGCTTTGCGTCCCTTCGAAAGATCAACCAGTTCCCAAATTTGGTTTAACTTCATTGACTCCATTTCCTCTTCCATTGCATGCATCCATTTTTCCTTATTAGGGCAATTTAGAGCATCATTAATATTTCTTGGCTCATCTTCATCTTGTGGAGCAATCATAAAAATTTCCCCTTCAATGTCAAAACGTCGACGGGGAATACTTTTACGACTTGTTCGCCGTATGGAAGATTGTACCCTTTACACATCATTCCCCATCATGCTCCCACTCAGATTAGATAATGACGATATCATCTCATCATGTGGTTGTAATTGAAAGTGAGTTGAATTAAATTCATCACTTCTCATGTTACTCCCACTTGGACGAACTCCACTAAATTCATTATCTGGATCAAAGGTTTCAAATAGGGAGTAATCCTCACCTATTTCGCCCTTCTTAAAAAATTCATTATCTAAGAATGTGACATCCCGTGATTCGAATTCAGTTATACTTCTACTTTCCTGCTCACCTATGAACACATACCATTTCGAGTGTTCAGAGTATCTTATAAAAATACTCTTCTTTCCTCTAGGACCCAATTTCTTAAACTTGTGAGAGGGCTCATGAGTATAGGCAGCGTAACCCCATGGTTTAAGAAAACTTAATTCCGGTTTTCTACCTGTCCAAACTCATATGGAGTGAAAGTAACTGATTTGGAAGGCACTTGGTTAAGTATATAGGCAGCAGTTAATAACGCATCGCTCTAAAAAGTGATAAGTAAGTTAGCATGCGCCATCATAGACCTAACCATTTCCAATAGGGTTCTGTTCCTTCTCTCTGCAACACCATTTTGTTGGAAGTATATGGAATAGACAACTATCTTTCTATTCCTTTTTCATCACATAATTTTCTGAACTCATCAGATAAATATTCTCGACCTCGATCGGATCTCAATTCTTTTATTTTCTTGTCTAATTGATTTTCTACCAAGTTCATAAACCTTTTGAAACAACTCAATGCTTTAGATTTATGAGAAATCAAATAGACATATCCGAATCGAGTATAATCATCTATAAATGTGATGAAATAAACAGCCTCATGCCTTCCTCTCATATTCATCGAACCACAGACGTCAGAATGGATTAAATGCAAAGAAAATTCAGCTCTTGTGCATTTTCCAAATGGTTTTCTTGTCATTTTTCCTACTAGGCAATGCTCACATATGGGCAAATCGAATTTTTCAATATTGCCTAATAAGCCCTCTTTGGCTAGTCTATTCATACGTTGTTGGTGAATATGACCAAGTCTAGCATGCCACACATTCACATCATTATCATATGAATTAGAAGACGTGAAAAGGGAATAACAAACATTGGTATTACTATAGTCAACATTTAATACAATGAAACCATCTAGAAAATAACCACAACCATAGTAGTTTGTATCCAAATACAAATTCACACCACTATTATGGAAGTTCATATTAAAACCAAGCTTAACCAACACTAAAACAGACACTAAATTTCGACGAATCTCCGGAGCATACAATACATCATGTAGGAACAAAGTGCATCCACCGCACATGTTCAGTTGGCAAGTGACAATCCCTTTTACTTATGCTCTGGAGTTGTTTCCTACATAGATCCACTTAGTTCCAGTTGGTACTCATCGAAATTCCACAAAGGATTCTCTATCCTTCGCTACATGGTCTGTCGCTCCTAAATCTACAGTCTACAAAGGATTAGATTCAGTTAAGTATACAGAATTTGACACATTAGCAAAGTTCTTAAGAGTACAAGGGGTAACTACCTTCTTTGGCTCACGACAGATGCGAGCATAGTGACCCTTCTGGTCACAGTTGTAACATTTCACCCATTTCACCCTTGAAATACTCTTCACTCGAGAATGTTTTCCTCTCTTATGTTGGTTAACTTTTGGTTTCTTGCAAGAAGGACTTGATCCCTTGCATTTCCACATATTGAACGAATCAATGCGCTTGCGCTTAGAGCTCGAAGCCCCTTTTGAGCTGAAAGCAACATAGCAAATATCTGTATCCCGCTCAAATGCCTTGAGGCGGTCCTCTGCTAGCTCAAGGTGGCGCACAACATCCTCAAGTTCTTCCATAACATGGTCAAGAGCTTTTAGTGCTTCTTGCTTTTCAAGCACATATTGAATTTTCATATTCAATATTTCGCAATTCTCGCCGTTCAATTTGTCTTCTTTGTTCAAATCAGCAATTATGTTCTTAGTTGCTAAAGACATCAATCTGAACATATTAGACACATATGCACGAATTGTTAATGCCTGTCATTTATGCATCCATTTTGCATAGACCCATCATATTGATGAATAATTTCAAGTAAGGTTTCAGAATCAAAATGTCACTATGTTTTCAATCAGCATCCAAAGAATCATAACTCAAAACTATCATTAATATAATCTTCTATGCAAAATAAGTTCAGCAAAGTCACTAAAACTTTCTTGAACTTCCCACAATGAATTGTAAATTAACATACTAATTTACAACAATAAATAACATTGAACTTTCAATAATTAAACATGTCCATTATACTAAGCAATATATTCAGAGGAAAAAAAATATCAACATAAAAAGAGATATTTATACCTAAAACATCTCAAACTAATTTAAGAAATAAATAGGGAAAGTCTCTTCTAATCTCTTAGTAAAATCCTTTAAGAGTTTTCAAGGCACTTTGGTTAACCACAAAAAAACTTTTGAAGAGCTCTCATGCCACCTCCAAAACACATTCATTCTGCGCCATGTGGCACTCATCCCAAGGGTTGAAGTTTTGGTTAACTCAATCCTATAGTATTCTCTTACAAAAGCTACTGTAAGCCTCCTATAATCCAGGACCACATTGACCTCCCATAGGTGATCTAACACTGCTTGCCATTCAGGTGGAAGAGTGTTCATTAAGGCCGGCACCTTCTCAAAATCTGGCATAAGATAACCATTCCAGATAATTTATTGTATCATCTGATTAACCCTGACCACGTGAGATACTACATCACCGTCATTCCACCGATAATTAGCTAACTCTGTCATTAGTCCTTTAAGTCTTGTATTTTCTTCGTCCGTTCTCGAAAATGTAGGTATGTGTGCATAACGCATCATAGTTTCTGCAACAAATGCAGAACAAAAAATGGATTACTTATAATCTACAATGAACAAAAGGGAAAATACAGAATTTTCCATGATTTATGCAACAAATGCAGAATAAAAAAAAAGGGATTACTTATAATCCATAATGAACAAAATTAGAACAGGAATAATTGATCCCCTAAAAACGATCCGACACTAAATCGAACCCCTAAAACAAATGTGGAAGACGAGCCCAAGAATAACATATATCACCGATCAAAGATACACCACGGAATCGAGCGTACCTTACTGTCCATAAATTAAACACCAACGTTGAAGTTCGAGGAAGAATCCTGATCCCGTTCTACCAAGGAACGTGTTGTTGCTATTAGGGGGAGAAAACCCTGAAAAGACGTACTTTACTTTTCCTTTGGAGCGTTCTTTTTGTCTTACGTTGTCTAGAGGGGGAGAGAGCGTATTCACGTACATACGCCAAAAGGTACGTTCCTTTTTCTTTTTACTTTCTCTCGAAGCGTCTCTTCCAAAGGACACATCTCCTTAACGTAACACCTCCTCCAAGAGACGCAACCTTTCCTCCATGGGCCCTTAACCTGCAGGCCGGGTTCTTAGGCCCAACATAGGCGAACGGGCCCGCTTAGGCCCATCAAGTCATAGACTAAACCCATCACATTGTACCTACGAAAACAATTTGACTTATTATAGATGTAATGAAAGTCAAATTAGCAACTGCACGTGTATGTTTACCTAATTTACTAAGATTTCATAGAATTACTCAACAAACGAAAATTTGTCGACTGCAACATCTAATCTGGCATTTGTTAATCAAATCCAATGTATTTAAATTTTTCAAAACATTATTTCATTTGTGGCGGTCACAAGATGATCACAAATTTTGATTTACTTTGAATAACTACTTGAGCAAAACTCAATTATTTTACAGTGTATCCACGAAAAAATAATGAAAGTCAAATTAGCAACCGCAAGGGTATGTTTACCTAATTTAATGATATTTCAAAGAATTACTCAACACTGCAACTTCTAATCTGGCATTTGTTAATCAAATCCAATGTGCTTAAATTTTCAAAAACATTATTTCATTTTTGGGTAGTCACAAGTGTTATGATATATGTTAATTTAAATGTGATCCCAATTTTGTATTTCCCAATTAATTCCAATTTATTGCTCAATTTATTACTCTCGTTTATTACGTGATAATTGCGCATTAATATATTACCATAACCGTTTTGATAAAAGACATCAAGAAACGGAATAAAAACGTCAGTCGTCTAGTTTAAATTCTATTGGTGCAAAAAACACACCATCAAGTTTTTAGAAGTATTGGCTAGTGAAACGGGACGTTTAGATCAGATGATTCCATGAATCGATTGATACACGGTTTGCACATCCGTTCAAGGTTTTTGGGTAATCTGTGTGACAGCCTGAATTTTCAGATTTCGTTTTTGATTAAATAAATCGGGCCTTTCATTGACGTGCTGATAGTGCTATTCTCTGAACCGATCACTCACGAGATAACTGGATTATCTGGGGAAGCAATTAAGGAATCTAAATGTAATGGACTTGAGAATTCGATCAGGAATTGACTGCTTGACCGTGTTGGTCTGTAAGGGTCATTACGACACTATCGAAAGAAACCGGAGATAGGTCGATTTGACTGAGATATGTGATCAGAGTGTGGGTGATTCCACCTGAATGCAAAATACTCGTCAACTGGCACTAGATCGATTTTTCTATCGTTTTAGTACCCGGTGCCCGTACTTGAAACCTTGAGACCTTCACGATAACTGAGAGTCGCTAATGTGTTGAAGATGTACCTTGTGACTCGAGATAAATCGATCACAAGTCAATTGCACCAAAAATTCCTAAAAGCTACCAAGTAGATTAGGTCATGCTAAAAGCGCATTGAATGAAATTAATCGCGAATTTGAACCCGATTTCAGAAATTGAAAGTTCTGTCATGTCAGGATCTATTTTAGGAACGTCGACTCATCCTCCGAAAAATTTTCAGAGATTTCAAGATTTTTACAGAAAATCATTTCGGACGTCGCGAAAAATGAACGGAAATTCAGATTGGCCGAATTGAGGAGATTTTCGACTTGCAAATCAAGCTACTTGGCGAAGGGGAATGGTAGAAATTATGTGGGCTTTTTCTACATCAAAATTTGACACCAAATTGAAGAATTTGGATGGAAATTGAAGCTTAAATTGAAGAATTCGGACCTATGGTGAGGACAGCATATATTGGCATCAAAATTGAATGATTTGGTGGAAATTAATCTAGAAAGTAATAGGGGACATGCCATCAATGGAGAGGATAAAACTTGCTGACTTTGGGCCCCCTCCTTGGCTTCCTCCTCACGCACAACCGGCTCTCCCTCCTTCGAACGCTCACGGCCGCACACACACCTGCAGCGCTGACTCCATCCACTCTGCCTTGCTTTTCATTTTGTCTTCAATTGTTCCCTAAAAGCAGAAAAATCTCTTAAGCGACACTCAACTTCTCTGCCCTTTCTCTTTCATTCTCCACCACTTCATCATTTTCGTTCTCTCTCCGCCCACGAAGACCGAAGCCACAACCCACCAAAACTCCTGCAGGCTGCCACTCGTCCGTTTCTCCTCATCTCCGGTCAACATTCCAGCAGCAGGCTTGGTTTGTTGACCGCCCCACCATTTTCAGTTTGGCTCCACAAAGCAGCTCCACGCCTCCACCATCTCGTATTTTACTCAGTCAAAGCCCTCCAACCGAAGCCCCTGTTGATCTCGCCCTCTCCACGTGCGACAACCCCACTCACGAAGCCAACAGCCAGACCCTACCACTCCAACTTGTTTCTTTCTTCGCTGCCACGCCCGCAACACCACCAACGTAGTTGTTTCATTTCTTCCTTCGCTGCCAACTCATGTCTTCTCCGCAGCCACAGGTCAACCAATGAAGCCCATCTTCGACCCGCCAGCTGCCCGTTCTCTTCAAGCCCAGCAAATTCCAACGTCTTGGGCCGCATCTTCAGTCCCTCGGGCTTTGCTGCTTTCCTCGCCAAGCCCAAATTCCCAACGAATTCAGCCCAATACAGCAGCCAGCCCATCATCAATTAGATTTGAGGCCCAGCAAGTTCAGCCCAAGAATTCAACAAGCCCAAGCCCATCAACCAAGCCCAGCAATTTGCTGTGAGCTGGGAAGGCTGTTAGGCTCGTTCCAAGCCATCGGTGTCATCCTAAGCCCAAGTTTGGCCGTCGTCGCACCGCCGTCGCAGTGTTCCGGTCTTCGCAAAGCAAGTGAGTTTTGCTCACTAATCCCTTATTAGTCAGTTAATTATGCTTAGGGGTTGATTAGATTTAATTAAGTACAATTAGATGGATAGATTATATTAGAGTAATTAAATTAGAGATTTATTAATGCATGTTAGGCAAATGGATAGTGTAGTTAGCAAGGAAATAGGTCATGGTATTTATTGAACGAGTCTCGGTAATTTTCCGGGCTCGTCTTGGCTTCCAATTAAGCATTACGAGCCTAAATTGGATTGATCGCATTTATTTATTATTTTTCGTAATTATTTATTTATTTATTTATTTTCCAAAAATTAGGCTGGGATAGTCGACGACCGGAATTTCGTGCTAATTACTGTGATGCTCTCTGTTTATTTAATTGAGTACCAGTTTGTGAAAATTGAGTGTGATTGGTGATTATGGGGATTTATCCTAAATTTGGAAAATGTCGATATTTGAAGGGAAAATAACCGTGTGAGGTTGTGAGTTGGATAGATAATTGCCAGGTGGGGCCGTGATGCCACAAAGTCGAGAAAATTGCCAGGTGGGGCTGTGATGCCGCTAAGTCTAAAATTGCCAAGTGGGGCCGTGATGCCACTTAAGTCTAAAATTGCCGAATGAGGCTGTGATTCCACTAAGTATAAATTATGCCTATAGGGCCCTGATTCAGAGTCGAGATGGAATAGTTAAAATGACCAGAGAGTGGTCTTGATGACATGTAATCAACTGAGTCAATTGATCGTTAAGTCGATCTAATTGATTGGGTGATATGATTGTCAGTATTTGTTATTTGAACTAACTTGCAGGGAGGAAACTGAGGCCAAGGTAAGCCTTCTGACCCGTGATGTACTTAGGCAGCCCTCACGGCGTATTTTCTTACTAATCGGGTCTTAGGGGGTAGAACTCGGTAAGACGTTTTTTTTTTTTTTTGGGTAAAAGAAAGAAATAACTCGCTGAGACATTGTCTCACTGGTTATTGTATAACAATTTTAAGGTCCTTAGACAGTGTTCGTGGAGGACTTAAAGTCCTGGAGTTTGGGGAAGTGAAGGAAATAGAATCGGCAAACCTGTCTAACTTGCTAGTCATAGGACAATACCTTTTTTATTAAGCCGATAATTTTGTAAGCAACCTAATGATGTAAATAAACCTATGTGTTTATAAAAAGTTGGTTTTGGTTTGAAAAATTTATGGCCCTACTTTCCTATTCCATTGTTTTATTATCTAGGGATTATTTATATGCTTCCGCATGCGTATATTAATCGAATGGGTCGGTGATGCGTCCTGGGACATCGCTATTATATCGACCAAGCAGGGATGGACACGTGCTCAGAGGATCGGGGCGTGACAATCCATATTCGTATATTTTCATCAATGGCTAAAGATATGTTGATCCTTACATTTATGCAAAATTGTTATCGATTGTGCACGTATTTGTTTGTGAATGATAAATCAGGATTGTTAGTTTTTCTTTAGACTTAGTCTAACAACAAGATGATCACAAACTTTGATTTTCAAGAGAACTTAGACAGCTATAGCTCAAGTTGAACTTAATCTTTCATTTAAGTCGTGTATAATTATTACAAGAAACAACATTAAGTAACATGAAAAATGATAGCAGAAAAATTTTAAGTAATTGATTTTGTCATTTTTAAAGATTTGGACTTCTATTAGTTTTAAATCGGGTAAGACATTACAATTAACAAATTGAGGGGTGAATACAAACACTACTTGATCTTTTTTCTTGAAAAGTTTGGTCATTTTTCTTTTCGATATGGCCTTACATTGAGTTATTAGATTTATACCATATTGAAGTGATTTTTCCAAAAAAAAAAAAAAACTAAAGGATCCAACAGCGCAAATTGAGAATTCAAGGACTTAATTGGACAAATTACATAAGGTAAGGACCAAGAATGAAATTATCCTATAAGACATGACAAGTGGGTGAATCGTCCCCTTAACAAGGCCTTATCGTAGCTCATAACAGGTTAGGGCTACTAGAACGGCATAAAGAGTTGATCTAACTAGAAGATCTATCTCCACCAAACCCAGTTCTCAAATAGTCTATTTGGTTGAGATGACTAATATCACCCCCGGATTTAAAGACCCAGTTGTCCCCATCAGATAAGTGGAAAATGTTGACGGAAGTATTCAAGAACTTCACAGGTTGGTTATTTGGGCAAGCCCGCGCATGAAGCGTTTGGAGGACTCCACCATGAGTGACTGCTGCTACTCGCTGTCCTGCATAGTGAAGAAAATTTTATTTGCAATTTCTATTTCCAGCTTAACTTATATTAGAAATTCTTTAGTAGTGAATGGAAAGAGCAATTAAATCATGGTCGTCCTCATCCTCATCTTTCTTCTGCTATCATGAAGCAGTTAAACCCAAGAAAGGGCATTTAAAAGCAAAGAGCATTAGTAAACTCTTAGAAAAAATTAAAACAACAATTATAGCTATTCACCAAGTCCTGTTATACTTAGCTTTCAAGACTCGAAGAGGTAATCTAGAAAAACTCCTTTAAAAAGAAGCTATGGAGATTCGAACCGGTGAAATATGAGTATTATTGTGCCCAGCGAACACTATGCAAGGAGTCACTTTCATGGATAAAACTATTAACATTGCATTTAGGCTAGTAGAACACTCCACAATTCTGCTGAATAAGTGAAATAAATAATCTCTTTACCTTTGTGCTTCATACTGATGTTTCGTAAACATGTAATGCAGCGCTGATAAACTTGATCAATACTTTCACCACCACCCTATGTGTAGAAAAAAAACAAGAAAAATGACTGATCAGACATTCCACTTGTGAAGCAATTTGAACCCTACAGCCTACCAAACTCTTTCTCAATAAATGTTAATCTTGTAATCCTTTGTTTTGTAACACCTAACACATGATATGCGAGCTTTATTATGTTTTACAGATTAAAAAGAACATGTAAGATGTGAATCCATTAAACAGTCTAAAATATGGGACTGAAATTTTTATAGTTGTGTATTAAACATATAGAAAAGAACACATCACCTGAACCATTGAACAACTCCAATAGCAAAAACTATGAATTTTGCAGTATTCACATATGCATACTTTCCATATAGAAACTTAGTGGCAAAATGCAAATTGACAAAAATCAGGTGCATTTTGTCGAGCTCTGTGCAAATCAAAACTCACCGGAAGTTCTTGATCTGTCTTCTGCGATAAAAGGGATTTATAGGCTTCAGGACAGACACTAGCTGCCGCATGTGGCTGAAGGCCTTGAAGATCCCCAAGATTTCTTTCTCGTAGACCTGGATCCTTAATAACCTAGTTTCTCATTTGTAAAGAACGTGCAAGATTTTTCAGCGGACCCAATCATTAATCGAACCATAAGAATAACGATGAACTTTTACAACATTATGAACTTTCCAACAAGTAAAGAAACATCTAATAGAATTTTTTAGCTCTACATCATTGTCCGAAATTACGTATATGTTGGGTTTTGTAACACCAAATGAGTAATGCCAAAGTCAAGTGTCATTCTCGAAAAATAGAATGCCAAATCAAGAATGGTCTCGGTACATTCATACCTCCAGTCCACCACAAGCAGTTGCAATCAGATTTGCCGTCTCAAAAGCTCGTTTTAAGTCAGATGAGTAAATTGCAGAGATTTTGCCTTCTTTGGACAGCCTTTCACCCACCTTTTAGGGAAAATAATAGAAGATGTTAGTAAACTTGTTAGTCAATCCAAAGAAATGAATTATATATCACTGGAAATACTCACAGCAGTTGCTTGCCGCCTCCCAGTTTCATTCAATTCAACATCCAGCGTTCCCTTTTCAATGTAATGAAAGTAATTCGAAGGTAAATAGAAAAAGTGGCAAAAACCAATTTTAAACAAAATAGATGAGATGGCAGACATCAGTACAATTAGAAATAGATTTGCTTAAACCCACGCATTAATACGGAGAAACCACAAGCTAGTAATGATTTTTCTCTAGTTTGATTAGGCATGTCCTATCATGGAATGAATATTGATCCCTCAATCACAAAAGCTGTAATAGAAGATATGAAACCTTAGCGGTAGAGTGTACATATTCTTTGCTATTACATCTTCTCTCTCATCTTTTGGGATCACCTTGAATGTTTCCTTGCCATCACAGGTTCCATTTTATATAGGAAAAGAGAATTATGAAAATCAAAATAGTATTCTCAAGCAAAGGCTTGTACTGGTGCATTCCCAATGCAATTACATATTTATGTACATAGCTTGACAAGAACTGATGTCATTCACCAAAATGATGCCTCTATTAATTAAACGTTTGGACTGTATTTTGTCACAAGACGGGCAAATATCTAATAGTGTACTACATGCAATATTCGATATCGTAATGGTGATTAGCAATTTCTACAAAATTAGAAGGCTAGAGAGAAATCCAAAACCTGAAATCTTCCGTCAACATTCCAGTCTGTTTCTCCGTGACGTATGACAATGATTTCAGCATAGTTTACCCCAGTTGGAACCGATTGAGCATCACCATTGCAAACCATATCAACAGCAACCCTGAAAGATAACCCGTGAAAAGAGGGTACTGGAAAACCTCATGCATATAAAGACAAAGCTACCACAACAGCAAAAAAGTAAGGGATATGTGTATTGGAAGTCCTAAAACTTATTACAAAAGTGCAATTGAGTTCTAAAATTTACAAAAAGTATAATCGAGACCTAAAATTTCTCAAATTAACACAATCGAGTCCTTCTGTTAACTCCGTTGATTTAGACTAACGGAGAATACTAACGTGGCTTTTTAAAATATTTTCTCACTCTTACATGGCTATGACATAGCCAAAACATAGAACACTAGGCTAAAACGACATTATTTTGGATTTAATTCTAATTTTTTAGCCATAAGCTTAATTAAATAAAATAAAAAATATTTAAAAAAACACAAAAAAGGAGCAAAGGCAAGGGTGGATACTTTTTTTTGTCTCTTTTTATTTTTAGATACTTTTATTATATTTTTCTCTCTTTTTTTTTCTTTTCTTTTTCCCTCTCTCCTTCTTCCTCCTTCTTTGTGGCCAGCCGTGGGCGACGATGTTGGTTGGCAATTGGTTGAGAAAGGTCTGGCGAGCTCCACAGACGCTCGCCTAATCACTACGAGCCTCAGCCTCACAAAATCTGGGAGAGGCCAAGCTTCCCTTGGTGTGAGGTTAGCCTTGCCTTGACTTGGCGAGGCCGACCTTGGGCCGCTTGGGCGAGGTTAAGGCTCACTGTGGCTTGGCGAGGCTTCAGTGAGCTCATTAAACCTCGCCCAATCAGTCCCTAGCCAACGCTGTCGACAGCAACGGCGGTGCCCAGCAATGGCCAACAACCAACTAGGGGAAGAAGAAGAGAGAAGGAGAAAAGAAGAAAAGAAAAGATAAAAAAGAAAAATAGGTTTGGGTTTTGATTATAAAATTGTTTCCAAAGATAGAGAAGTAACTCTTTTCTACTTCTTAATTTTTATTTTTTTTGGTAACCGAGGATCCGCTTGAGATCCCTTTGGGGTCACACCGCCCGCCAGTGCCCGGTGGCACCGTCAAATGTCGTTGCAAGCCACTCTTTGGCGTCAATACCTCGGGAGAGACTAGCACAGGACTCCACCACCATGGCCCCTCACTTAAGACATGTATTGACAACGCAGGAATTTGAACCGTCGACCTCATCGAAGAAGGAGATAACACCTAACCAATGCAGCTGTCCACCGGTGGGTTATTTCTTAATTTTGTTCCAAATCTACTTCTCGAAAAAAAAAAAAACAAATGGGATTTTGTTTTCGGGAGTAAAAAATTTATCAAACGGATTTTTGTTTCAAATTTATTACCTGGTACAAAAGAATAAAATCAGTTACTATTGGACAAGTTATCAAATGCGCTCTTAATTAGTTGGAACAGTGAATATATCATTTGCTCTATCAGCAGCGAGCTCTTATCATCACCAAAATGACAAAATATAGAACGCACCCACAAAACTAGATTGAGCTCGCCCATTCCGGAGTTTTTCATTATCTTCCACATTTTGCGGAACTTCTGGAGAAATGTAAAAAAAAAAAAAAAAAAAAGTCGACGAAAATGGAGAACAACGTCAAACCTTGAGTTTGAAGCCGACATGGCGAACTCGCGATTTGGCTCTGGACCGTGCGTCCCTGATAGCAGTTGACCGATGAAAGGAGTTGCGAGTCCCAAACTTCGAGTTCAAGGAGCTACAACGTGCGGAGTGCTTCGGCCGATAAGCAAACGTAGACCATTAATCTTGATGGAGTCGCTGAAGATTTTATAGCAAAATGCATTTGATTCGGAGCCGTTGGTCTTCGCTTCGGTCTTCCCGGTGTGAATGATAAATATTAAATATGTGCACGAAAGTTGCAGAACAATTCCGTGTGGCCTGCAGAACAATTCCGTGTGGCCTCCGTCTTCATGATCTTTCGTAGGAAAGTTTATGAACGACCTGACGGATTACGGGAGAAAACAAAAGGCGTGTTTTTTTCATTATGATCTGAATGTCTTCGTCTTCCCCGGTTCACCTGACAAAACACGAGGTCTCAAGTTTCGTATCGTCGTCGTTCTCTTCTTTTTCCTCAACCTAATTGCCTGGTCCAATCTTTCGATTCGAAATTTACTTCGTTTCTTGACTACTAAGCAAATAATGCATCCTATTTGATAATGATTCAATATTTGGGTTTGCTTGTTTCTTCCTGCATATTCGATTTAGATTTTTCTATTATTTTTCCAACGGATTTTGCCCTTAAAACAATTACTAAATAAACTTAAAGTGCTTTTATCTAACAAACCCAATGGAACTTTCAATAAAACTTTATTATATGCATAGGACTTATTTGATCTTATTAAAATACATATATGATCTATAAGCATCCTGTTTTATTTGCATATTTTCACCGTGCAGGGACAAAATGTGTCGCGCAAAATTGTCAGTTTTATGTAAAATAAGCATATCATTGTATTATTTTTTAAACTTATTAACAAGTATGTTTACTTAGGATTTGTTGTGAGTTTGCTTCACTAAACATTGCTTTTTGCAAAATTAATATAAAATTAGTGTCAGAATCCTGGGTTATTCTAGTTGGTATGATATGACCTAGAGTTTTGCCTGATGAGCACGATCTGTTAGGGATGACTTACGTGTCATGCCTCATATCCATCTTTAGTGAGTTTTGGTGTCATCGTCCTCGTAATCCCATGTCCCCATGATATGAGACAATCCTTCCACCCGAATTTCAACATGTTTCATCTCATCCTATTATAAAAAAATTCATAAACCTATTACAGTTATGCCAATTCAGTCATAAACTATATATTTTTTTGTTAATTAAATTCTAAATTTTTTGCATTTGTACCAATTTAATCCATTCAACTAATTATGATTAGAAATTGCTGACATGAATATTGAGCATCCTACGTCGCATGGCCAATAGTTACTGGGATAGTTTTTAATAATATTTTAGCAATTTTTTGAATTTTTCTTTTCTTTTCCTTTCCTTCTTTTCTTTTGTTTTTCCTCACCGTGCCCAGCAAGAGTCGGTAGAGCTTACCAACCACTGGGCGAGGCCTCTTGCCCGGGTGCAAGGCACGACAGGTTTGCTGGAAGGTGCGGCGATGCTAGACATGCTGGAATCTGCAAAAAATCGAGGACTCGACTGAGCTTAGTTTTTCATACGTATGGAGAATGGTGTGAATGCCACCGATATAGCCGAGTGAACCGAAAGCACCGAACATCCACGCATAAGGATGCAACAGAAAAGCCATCCAAGGGAGATCTAAATCAAGCAGACATCATCAATTGCATTCATGCCTGCCAAGCGCACAAAGCTCAAGAACAAACCCATAAAGAAAACTGCGAATGTAGAACCTATAAAGAAATGATCAGATATAATTACCATTACCTAAACGTACTAATCAATGTACGAAATTTTATTGCTAATAACAAGAAACGATCACGTGGCTTTGACACAATTTACAATGTCAAGCAATTCATCTTTATCTGGGTACTTGTAACAATTGTGGCACCCGAAACACTTTGGTTGAGTGACCAGAGGATAGAACTCTTCTAGGCCATTAAGAAAAATTGTTCGAACAATCAATGTATGCCTTCTCTCAGTTCTTCCCACTGATTTTGGTCATACCATACCTCATTACTAGTAGGCTCCTGGAACAGCGTCCAGCCCGATCGATCTAACTAGGAGTTTCATCCCCACCAAACCTTGTGCTCGGCATTTGGTTGAGATGACTAACATCACCTCAGGATTTCAAGACCCAGTTGTCCCCATCAAACAAATGGAAAATGTTGACAGAAGTATTTAGTACCTTTTTGCACGACCGTTTATTTTGGCAGGCCCGCCTATGAAGGGATTGGATTACACCACCATGAGTGACCAGTATTACTCGTTCTCCTGCTTAGTGAAGGAAAATTTTATTTGCAATTTCCCTTTGCCAACTTAAATTGTATCAATATTCTTTAGTAGTGAACATGAAGTGCATTTAAATCATGGTTGTCTCGTCTTCGTCTTTCTTCTGCTATAACAAAGAAAGCAAATCGAGAAAGATCATTTAAAAGCAAAGAGCACCAGCAAAGCTTTAGAGAGCATTAAAACAACAATTAAAGCTGTTCACCAATTCTTGCGATGCTAAGTTTTTGAGACTGGAAAAGGTAATCCTAGAAAAACTCCTTTAAAGCAGCTATAGATCGAACAAGTAAGATGTAACTTATAGTGCCTTGTCAACTCTATGCAAGGAGTCATATTCATATAAAAAAACTATTAACATCGCATTTAGCTTATTAGAACACTCACACAATACTAGCGATTAAGCAACATAAAGAGATCTCTTTACCTTTGTGCTTCATACTAATGTTTTGCAAACACATAGTGAAGCGCTGGTACATCTGATTAATACTTTCACCACCACCCTATGTCCAGAGGAAACAAGAGAAACACCGATCAGACATTCCACCTATGAATCAATTTTTTTGTAATGCCTAATATATGAGATGAGAACTTTGCTATATTTTAAGGACTGAAAGGACATATAAAATGTGAATCCATAAAAAAAGCCAAAAGAATGGGACTAAAATTCTTCTAGCCGTATATATAACATCACGTGAACCATTTAAACAACTCCGATGACGAAAACCATGTAATTTGCAATATCCACACACGTTACGCACGGTTTCCATATTGAAAGTTGGTCGCAAAATGAAAATTGACCAAAGTCAGGTGCTTATTGTCGAGCTCAGGGCAAATCAAAACCCACTGGAATTTCTCGATCCGTCTTCTGCTATCGAAGGATTTTGAAGGCTTCGGGACAGACCCTAGCTGCAGCAGGTGGCCGAAGGCCTTGAAGCTCGCCTAGATTTCTTTCCCGTAAACCTGGATCCTTGATAACCTAGATTCTCATTTGAAAACAACATGCAAGATATTTCACAGGACACAATCATTAACTGAACTGTAAGAATGAACATGAACTTTTAGAACATTCAGAACTTTCCAACAAATAATGATAACATCTGATGGAATTTTTTAGCTCTACATCACTGCTTGAAATTTTCGTATATGCTAGGTTCCGTACTTCCAAATTGACAATGCAAAAATTTATGAGTAATTCTCATTAAAAGAAAGCCAGATCAAAAATGTTCTCATTATATTCATACCTCCAGTCCATCACAAGCAGTTGATATCAGATTCCAAAGCTCGTTTTAGGTCAGATGAGTAAATTGTAGAGATTTTACTTTCTCTGGACAGCCTTTCACCTACCTTTCAGGGAAAACAATAGAAGAAGGAAATAAACCAGTTGGTCGGTCCAAAGAAAGGGATAACATATCACAAAAAGTACTCACTTCAGTTGCTTGCCACCTCCCAATTTCATTTAAATCAATATCCAGATGTCCCTGTTCCATATAATGAAATAAGTAATGAAGGTAAATACAAAAGGCAGTAGAAACAAGTGCACAAACAAAATTCATGAGATAGCTGATATGAGCACAATTGGAGATATACATGCTTGAACTCATTTCTCTAATTCTATTAGGCATGTCCTATAATGTTATGAATATTGATCACTTAGTCACAGATACTGTAATACATGTTCTTTGCCATTACGGCCTCTCTGTCATTTTTTTGGCTCACCTTGAGGTGTTACCTTGCCATCACAGGTACCATATTTACATAGGAAAAGAGCAATATGGAAGTCAACATATATTCTCGAGCAAAGGCTAGTAATGGTGGATTCACTATGCAATTACAGATATATGTAGCCCAATGCAGCCACATAGCTTAACAAGAACTGATATCGTTCACCAAAATGACGCCTCTATTAACTTAGCATCCGCATTGTATCCTGTTTGTCATACGATGGGCAACAATCAAATACTGTTCTCCATGCGCCTTTTATATCATAATAGGTGAAGCAAGTTCTATAAAATTGAAAGGCTAAAGAGAAATCCAGAGAACAAGAAAACCTGAATTCTTTCATCAGCATTCCACTCAGTTTCGCCATGATGCACGACAACAATTTCAGCATAGGCTACACCATTTGGAACCGGTTGAGCATTGCCGTTGTGACCCAAGTCAGCAGCAACCCTAACAGATAAGCAGGAAAATAGAGTACTGGTTAACCTCCCGCACATGAAGACAGCAGCCAACAATAATCACTAAAGAGTAAAAGATTAAAACAAAAACGATTATTAAACGCAGCGTAAGACGCTCACACATTGACATTGGTCTGGAAAATGGTCCAAAAGAATCCGCAAACAAGCAAACAAGTGAAGCGAGAGAAACAACATCGAAACTCCACTGAATCAATTGGAACAGTCGACAGACTCGTTTGGTTTATCAGCTGCAAGTTCTCATCATCACCAACATGCCAAAAAAACAGAGTGCAGGCAAAAAAATATATAGAGCTTAGTAATTCCCGAGGGTTTCACTGTCCTCCGAATTTCATGGAACATCACGACACAGAAAGTAAAAAGTCGACCGCAACAGGGTCAGTCAGACCTCGAGTTCGAACCCAAAATGGCAGGCTTGCAATTTGGCTCTGGACCTTGCGTCCTCGATTGCCGTTGAGCGATGAACTGAGCCTCAGTTCCAATCTTCGAGTACAGGAGAAGTAGAAGAAGAAAACCGTTGGATTTGGAATGTGCGGGGCGGGCAGTGCGCTCATGCTCTGCGGGAAGCGTCAGACTCGACCTCTCCCGGCTTGCTTTCTACGCACCGCGAAGCGGATGGGTTTGATTTGATGTATAATGTGATATCCAGATTTTTAATTTATTCAATGTGACCCATCAATTTTAATACTTATTTATTTTTATTTTTGGACTATATAAAAATACTCAATACTGTGATTCTATTAATTCAAAATTCAAAGATAATATTGATCATTTTGATAAAGTCAAGAGATTAAATTGAACATGTATTAAAATTTTAGGGATCATATTTAATATTCATGGACCGTATTAAATAAATTAAAAGTTTAGAAACAACATTAAATATTAAGCCATCATTTAAGACACCGTAAATATTAGGGTTAATATTGCCAAAAACCCCAAATCGAAACACCATGATCACATTTACCTCAAAATAATTATTGTGTGACAAAAATTCGCAAACTAGTATATACATACCACATTTACCCTTTGTGTCATTAAAAATTCCCAAATTGATATAACCATGCCACATTTACCCCAAATTAATATATATTTGTCACGTTTTATCCCAAATTGTGGTAAATCTGAATTTTTTTGGGGTGAATGTCACATGAGTGCACTAGTTTGGGATAAATGTGACATTGTACCAATTTAGGATTTTTTAAGATATAAATTTTTTTTTTTTTGGTGGCAAATGTGGATTAAGTGCACCAATTTGGAGTAAAGGCAACATGGGTGCACCAGTTCTTCTGGAGTTTTGTAACATAAAAATTTGTTTGGGTAAATATGGCTCACATGTTCTAATTTGGGGGGTTTTCTAGTATTTACCTGACACGTTATCTTATTAAAATATTGTGAATATTTCTTTAGCATACTTTAACTATGTATTGTGTCGGGGATAAAAGATAGGATCATAATGTATGACTTTAAATTATGTCTCGAATGATACTGAGTACGTATATCAATAGGAATCTGCTTATATTACGAGATGCATGTGCATCATAAGAACAAACATTTGCGATCCACGCCATCTCCAAGGGAAATGCACAGGACACCCCAAATTTTCCTTCATAGAGAAATTTAAAACAATAATAAGAGTTACTAAGAATGGTAGAATTTTCGATAATTGTTAATTTGAAACATTAAAGCCTATTAAAACTATTTTTTTTCAAACAAAACTTTTCTTCATCTTTTTGCTTTTCTGTTTTGCTCTTCTTTTATCTTTATTTAAGCATTTTTTTTCCAGACATATGCTCTGTTGTTTTTCTCTTTTCAAAATATTTAAAATTGCCCTACCAGCAGCCATGTTAGAATAGTTAAGTTAATTAAGGACAGAATGACTCGATTACATAAATCACAAAAACTAAAGGATCCAAATAGTGCAAATTGAGGTGTCAAGGACTTCAATTGGACGAATCGCATAATGTAAAAACCAAGAATGAAATTATCCTTTTAAGACAATAAGGAGTAAATCATGCTTCTCAGTAGGTCCGGCCACAACTAATTATTGATACTGGAAAAGCACCCTAAAGATTTGATCTAACTAGAAGTTCTATCCCCACCAAACCCTGTTCTCAGATATCCTATTTGGTTGAGATGACTAACATCACCCCCGGATTTGAAGACCCAGTTGTCCCCATCAGACAAGTGGAAAATGTTGACGGAAGTATTCAGGAACTTCACAGATTGTTTATTTGGGCAAGCTCGCTCGTGAAGCCTTCGGAGTACACTGCCATGGGTGACTACTACTATTCGCTCTCCTGCACAGTGAAGAAAAGTTTCATTTGCATTTTATGTTTCCAGCTTAAATTGTATTAGAAATTCTTTGGTGGTGAAGGAAAGCGCATTTAAATAATGGTACCCATCGTCCTTGTATTTCTTCTGCCAAAACAAAGGAAGCAAACTAAAGAAAGGGCATTTAAACGCAAAGAGCATCATCAAAGTCTCAAAAAGCATTAAAACATCAACTAAAGCTGTTCACCAAGTCCTGTGATGCCTAGTTTTCAAGACTGAAAAAGGTAATCCGTGAAAAAATCCTTTAAAAATAAGCTATGGAGATTCAAACCGGTGAAATATGAGTATTACAGTGCCTTGTCAACACTATGCAAGGAGTCACTTTCATGTATAAAACTATTAACATCGCATATAGATTAGTAGAACACTCCACAATTTTGGCGAATGAGCAACATAAATCATCTCTTTACCTTTGTGCTTCACACTGATGTTTCGCAAACACATAGTGCAGCGCTGATAAACTTGATCAATACTTTCACCACCACCCTGTATGCAGAAGATACAAGAGAAATGACTAATAAGACATTCCACTAGTGAAGCAATTTGAACCCTAGAGACTACCAAACTCTTTCTCAATAAAGATTTATCTTGTAATCCTCTGTTTTGTAATGCCTAACATATGATGTGTGAGCTTTACTATGTTTTACAGATTAGAAAGAACATGTAAGATGTGAATCCATTAAACTATCAAAAGGAGGAAAAATAACACAAATAGTTCTTAAACTTTAGCCCAATGTGCAATTTGGTTATTGAAATTTTAATTTGTTCAATGTAGTCATTGGACTTTGTCCAATATGCAATGTGGTTCTTAAACTTTTAATCTATTCAATATAGTTCCTCAACTTTTTGTACATGTTCAGTACAATCCTTGAACCATAAAAAATGTTTAAGATCAGGGACTACATTCAATGTTTTCTTACCATTTATGGACTGTATTGAATATGTAATAAAAGTTCACAGACTACACTGAACAATTTAAAAGTTAAGGAACCACATTGTACATTGAGTTAAAGTTTAAAGATCACATTAAATAAATTAAAAGTTTAGGAATCAAATTGGATATTAAGTCGAAGTTTAAGGACTGTATATGTCATAACCAAAAGAATGGGACTGAAATTTTTATAGCCGTGTATGCACAATATAGAAAAAACACATCACCTGAACCATTGAACAACTCCAATAACGAAGACTATGAATTTTGCAATATCCACTTATGCATAGTTTCCATATAGAAAGTTAGTGACAAAATGAAATTTGACAAAGTCAAGTGCATTTTGTCGAGCTCTATGCAAATCAAAACCCACTGGAATTTCTTGATCCGTCTCCTGCGATTGAAGGGCTTTATAGGCTTCAGGACAGACACTAGCTGCGGCATGTGGCTGAAGGCCTTGAAGATCCCCAAGATTTCTTTCTCGTAGACCTGGATCCTTTATAACCTAGTTTCTCATTTGAAAACAACATATAAGATTTTTCAGAGGACCTAATCATTAATCGAACTGTAAGAATAGACACGAACTTTTACAGCATGCTGAACTATCCAACGAATAAAGATAACATCTAATGGAATTTTTTTAGCTCTACATCACTGTCTGAAATTACGTACATGTTGGCTTTTGTACCACCAAGAAGATAATGCCAAAATTCATGTGTAATTCTCATAGGTATAATGACTGATCAAGAATGGTCTCGCTACATTCATACCTCCAGTCCACCACAAGCAGTTGCAATCAGATTTGCCGTCTCAAAAGCTCGTTTTAGGTCAGATGAGTAAATTGCAGAGATTTTACTTTCTCTGGATAGCCTTTCACCCACCTTTCAGGGAAAATAACAGAAGATGCTAATAAACTTGTTGGTCAATCCAAAGAAAGGGATTATATATCACAGAAAATACTCACAGCAGTTGCTTGCTGCCTCCCAATTTCATTCAATTCAACATCCAGAGTTCCCTGTTTAGTGTAATTAAAGCAATTTGAAGGTAAATAGAAAAAAAGGCAGAACCCAGTTCTTAAACGAAATGCAATGAGATGGTAGATATCAGCACAATGAGAGATATATTTGCTCAAACCCTTTCATAAACACAGAAATTACAAGTTAGTAATGCTTTTTCTCTAATTCGATTAGGCATTTCTTATCGTGGAATGAATATTGATCCCACAATCATGAAAACAGTAGTAGAAGATATGAAACCTTAGCGGTAGAGTGTACATATTCTTTGCCATTACATCTTCTCTGTCATCTTTTGGGCTCATCCTGAATGTTTTCTTGCCATCACAGGTTCCAATTTTATATAGGAAAAGAAAAGTACGAAAATCAAAATAGTATTCTCAAGCAAAGGCTTGTACTGGTTGATTCACAATGCAATTATAGATTTATGTGGCCCAATGCGGTTACATAGCTTGACAAGAACTGATGTCCTTCACCAAAATGATGCCGCTATTAACTAAACATTCGCACTTTATTTTGTCACGCAATGGGCAAATATCAAAGTGTACTAAATGCAACTTTCGATATTGTAATGTTAATCAACAATTTCTACAAAATTAGAAGGCTAGAGAGAAATCCAGAAGCATAAAAAACCTGATATCTTCCATCAGCATTCCAGTCCGTTTCTCCGTGACGTACGACAACGATTTCAGCATAGTCTACCCCAGTTGGAACCGATTTAGCATCACCATTGCAAATCATATCAGCAGCAACCCTGAAAGATAACCCGTGAAAAGAGGTTACTGGCTAACCTCACGCAAATTAAGACAGAAGCTACCACTAAAGCAAACCAGTGAAACGAAAGAAACATGGAAAGTCGACAGGTCATTTGCTTTATCAGCGGCAAGTTCTCATCATCACCAACATGACGAAAAACAGAGCGCACCTACAAAACTAAAATTGAGCTTGCCCATTCCAAAGTTTTTCATTTTTCCCCAAATTTTGCGGAACTTCTGGACAAGCAAAGAAAAATTCGGAGAAAAAGTGGACAAGGTCAAACCTCGAATTCGAATCCGACATGGCAGGCTCGCGATTTGGCTCTGGACTGTGCATCCTTGATCGCCGTGGAGCGACGAACGGAGTTGCGAGTCCCAACCTTCGATTTCAGGAGCGACAACGTGCGCAAGTGTTTCGGCCAATAAGCAAACGTAGACCCATTAATCTTGATGGAGTCCCTGAATATTTGATTCGGAGCCGTCGATGTTCGCCTCGGTCGTCCCGGTTTGAACGATAAATCTGTACACGAAAGTCGCAGAACAACGCGGTGAGGTTTTCGTCTTCATGATCTTTCGTGGTTCACCTAACCGAAAACGAGGTCTTCAAATTTTTTTACATCGTTCCATATCGTCGTTGACTTTTCACGTGTCTTTTTCCTCAACCTAATGTCCAACCCTGCCACGACCCGCGAGGAGTCCACGTCACACTCCTCTCTCCCTCTCTCTCTACTGTCAATATCCTCTCTCTCCCTCTCTCTCTACTGTCAATATCCATGGCAGCCTTAGTTGAACACCATCTGCCGCCCTGGCCCGCCGTTATCACTGTTTTAGTTAAACACCGCATCCACCATTAAACTCGGCCCCGCAGTTGGTGGAGATTCGATTCCTCCAAATTGTCTCGTTTGAATTTACCATTTTCTAAACTACGTAACTACTTGTGTCCTCTTGAAACCCTTTTATTTATTTGAAAGGGATAGTGACCTTTTCGTATGAAAATATTTTTACATGTCGTAATTTGCTTGCAAATCAATAAAAATAAAAGACACCCATGCGAAAGGAAGGCAAGTTTTATCAAGATACTTTAGAGGAATATTATGGGCCCTCTTGCGGCAAGATTACTTTTAGTCACGCGAGACAAACTTTGCTAAAACGAGATAGTTTCATTACAACAACACAAATTTTATAGATAGGGAGCTAAGTCATGCTTTATGGCATGTATATATGTTGCCCTTTTGTTGTTCCCACCATAATTACCCCTCTTAATATAAACCTATTTCTTTTTTGATCATATCTAACAGCTTGGTCCAATCTTTCGATTCAAAATTTACTTCCTTTTTTGATTAATTACTACTAGGCAAATTATGCATCCTATTTGATTTTGATTCAATAGTTTGGTTTGCTTGTTGTCTTCTTGCAAATTCGATTTAGATTTTTCTGTTTTTTGCACCAACAGATTTTGTCCTTAAAACATTTATTAAATAAAACTAAAGTACTTTTCTTTCATTTTGTTTCGTTTGCATATTTTCACTTTTTTTATTTTTATTTTTTATTTTTATGTCTTATAGGTTCTCGTGTAGGGACAAAATGTGATGCGCAAATTGGTCAGTTTAATGTAAAATAAGCATATCATTGTGCCATCTTCCAAACTAGCTAGTATCTTTACTTAGGATTTATTGCAAGTTTGCTTCATAAAACATTGCTTTCTGCAAAAATAACATAAAATTAGTGGCAGTATCCTAGATTATTCTGGTTGGACTACGATATATTGAGTTTTTGCTCGATAAGTAGGATTTGTTTGGGATGACTTACGTGTCCTACCACAAAACCATCTTTACTGGGTTTTGGTGTCACCGGTGTTCTTGTAACACGTGGTAAGCTGTTATTAGGCCATGTCTCCATGGTATGAGACAATCTATCCATCGTCAATTTCTTCACACCCGAATTTCAATATGTTTCATACCATCTATTAATCAACATATCCCTCTCGGTTCTCGCTATAAGTAACCCATTAAGTTTGGAGCACTTATGAACTCGACACTTCTTAGACTTCTGAACTATGGCACCTCTATTAGACACCAACAAAAAAAAAGAAAAAAAGAACTTTGTCACCTATGGACTTTTACAATTTTGGAGCATCTACCGTTTGATGTCCCTCCATAAATTATTACCTTCATTTGCTTCTCTAAACTTCCAGCGACTCCCAATTTCTGAAGTGTCAATCATTTAGGCTTCATTTTTTTTTTTTTTTGTGAAAAATGAATGATTTAGAAAATATTTTTTTGAAATTAATTGCTTAATATCCCTTGTAAAATTGAAGTAATGGAAAAATGTTTCATCGTTCACGAAAATGCTTAGACATAAATAATTGTCGATAATAAAAATATTTTTCATTGACTAATTGTTTCAAACGATACAATAATCACTTTTAGATCATCATATTCTAATCAACTACGATCACTTGCTCCTTTTACGCCCTCTCTGCTGCAGCTTATTTCTGGTGTTCTTGAGGCAGGGGGACCATGGCAACAGACCTCATGAACCCTAATTGGACAAATCTTATAAATTAAAAGACTTAAAACGAAGATAATCTTTGAGACAATAACAATTTGGTAAATCATATTTCTTAGCAGGTTTTGACATCCAGTTTCTCTTAGCAAGTAATATTGTAAAAAAAAAAAGATAATGACACGATTGGTTCTTAGACTTTTTGCTCAATTGATTCTTTAACTATGTCTTTGTTTGATTTGGTCTCTTTAACTCTTTTACCTTGTTCAATGTAAGATACGCACATGACATTTACAACCCACGCATGCAAGGTGATATCACCACGTGCATGTTATATATATACATATAGTAGAAATATTTTTAATTTAACTTGATTTTACTCAATCAGAATTTGTTGAACGGTAAAATAAAATAATATTTTTTTGATCTTGGCTGAGGAATACCTCATTATGAAGGATAGGGAGGGAGAAACAAGATAATCTAATACTTGCTCAGTAGAATCAGCACATTGGGAAGCCAGGATGCTATCCCTCACTAACTCTAGAAATCCAACAAATGGAAACAGAGAAATAAGAGAGACGACAAGAAACTTTACGTAATAGCTGAACGATCTTTCCCAATAACAATCCTCAAGGCTGTTAATATGAGAGAGAGAGAGAGAGAGAGAGAGAGAGAGAGAGAGAGAGAGAGAGAGAGAGAGAGAGAGAGAGAGAGAGTCAGTCCAACGTTGCTTGATTTGTGGAGAGTAGTAGGAGGGAGAGAGTCCAATGTCGCCTGACTTCGACAGTGTCATCAGTGTCGCAAGAGGCAACTGGTTTGAGGGTCAGTGGTGGAGATGGGTGTTGGTAGGCGGGAGATTTGAGAGAAGGAATGTATGGGGCCTTTTCTTTATAGGAAGAAGTAAAACTGTGTTTCAGAAAATAGAGGATGCGATGTAACGAGATTGATGAAAACTTATGTATGTTTTTGTGGTATTTATCCTATGATCGACGATTGGCAAACGATCCAACAGGTTTAAATCTCAAACAGAATCCAAGCATATCAATCTAGGACTCGACTGACATTAGCTTTTCATATGCATGGAGAATGGTGTGAATGCCACCGATATAGCTGAGTGAACCGAAAGTACCAAACATCCATGCATAAGGATAAAACTGAAAAGGCACCCAAGGAGATCTAAATCAAACAGACCTCAACAACTGCACTCATGCTTGCCAAGCGCACAGAGCTCAGGAACAAACCCATAAAGAAAACTGTGAATGTAGAACCAATAAACACATAATCAGATATAATTACCATTACCTGAACGTACTAATCAATATACGAAATTTTATTGCTAATAACAAGAAACGATCAAGTGGCTTGACACAATTTACAATGTCAAGCATTTCATCTTTATCTGGGTACTTCTAACAACTGGGGCACCCGAAACTCTTTGATCGAGTGATCAGAGGATAGGACTCTTCTAGGCCATTAAGAAAAATAATAGATGTTGTTCGAACAATCAATGTATGCCTTCTCTTAGTTCTTCCCACTGATTTTGGTCTTACCATACCTCATTACTAGTAGGCTACTGGAATAGCATCCAGCCCGATCGATATAACTTGTAGCTCCATCCCCACCAAACCTTATGCTCGGATATTTCTTTTGGCTTAGATGACTAACGTCATCCTAGGATTTTAAGACCCAGTTGTCCTCATCAAACAAATGGAAAATGTTGACAGAAGTATTCAGTACCTTTTTGCCAGGGTTTATTTGGGCAGGCCTGCTTATGAAGCGATTGGATTACACAATCATGAATGACTACTACTACTCGTTCTCCCGCTTAGTGAAGAAAAATTTTATTTGCAGTTTCCCTTTACCAGCTTAAATTGTATCGGTATTCTTTAGTAGTGAACAGGAAATCGAAGAAAGAGTACTTAAAAACAAAGAGTACCAGCAAAGCTTTAGAGAGCATTAAAACAACAATTAAAGCTATTCACCAAGTTCTGCGATGCTTAGTTTTCAAGACTGAAAGAGGTAATCCTGGAAAAACTCCTTTAAAAGCAGCTATAGATCGAACCGGCAAAATGTAACTTATGCTAACCCGTCAACACTATGTGAGGAGACACTTTCATGTGTAAAACTATTGACGTTGCATTTAACTTAGTAGAACACTCACGCAACATTGGCTAATAAGCAACATAAATGATCTCTTTACCTTTGTGCTTCATTCTGAGGTTTCGCAAACACATAGGATCGATACTTTCACCATCACCCTGTGTACAGAAGAAACAAGAGAAACACCGATTAGACATTCCACCTATGAACCAATTTGCACCTTGTAGACTGCCAAACTCTTTCTCAATAAATGTTTATCTAGTAAATATTTCTTTTTGTAATGCCTAAAGTATGAGATGAGAACTTTACTATCTTTTACGGATTACAAGGACAAATAAGATGTCAACCCATCAAAAAAGCCAAAAGAATGGGACTGAAATTCTTCGAACTGTGTATATAACATCACGGAAACCATTTAAATAACTCCGATGATGAAAACCGTCTATTTTGCAATATCCACACACATTCCGCATTGTTTCTGTATCGAAAGTTAGTCGCAAAATGAAAATTGACCAGTGTCAGGTGCTTATTGTCGAACTTAGTGCAAATCAAAACCCACCTGAATTTCTCGATCCGTCTTCTGCGATCGAAGGACTTTAAAGGCTTCGGGACAGACCCTAGCTGCAGCAGGTGACCGAAGGCCTTGAAGCTCCCCTAGATTTCTTTCGCATAGACCTGGATCCTTGATAATGTAGATTCTCATTTGAAAATAACATGTGAGATATTTCAGAGGACCCAAATCATTAAGTGAACTGAAGAATGAACACGAACTTTTACAACATTCAGAACTTTCCAACAAATAATGATAACATCTAATGGAATCTTTTAGCTCTACATCTTTGTTTGAAATTTACGTATATGTTGGGTTTTGTACCACCAAATGGATAATGCCAAAATTTATGTGTAATTGTCGTAAAAAGGAAGCCAGATCAAGAATGGTCTTATTATATTCATGCCTCCAGTCCACCACAAGCAATTGCAATCAGATTGGCCGTCTCCAAAGCTCGTTTTAGGTCAGATGAGTAAATTGTAGAAATTTTACCTTCTCTGGACAGCCTTTCACCCACCTTTCGGGGAAAACAATAGAAGAAGGAAATAAACCTATTGGTCGGTCCAAAGAAAGGAATAACATATCACAGAAAATACTTACTCCAGTTGCTTGCCGCCTCCCAATTTCGTTTAATTTAATATCCAGATATCCCTACTCCATATAATGAAATAAGTAAATGAATGTAAATACAAAAAGAGGCAGGAATAAGTTCCCAAACAAAAACCGTGACATGGCTGATATCAGCAAAATTAGAGATATACTTGCTTGAACTCATAAATAAATGAGGAGAAACCACTCCCTAGTCATGCTTTTTCTCTAATTCTATTAGGCATGTCCTATAAAGTTATGAATATTGATCACTAAATCACAAAAACTCTACTACATATGCTGCCATTACGTCCTCCCTGTCATCTTTTTGGCTCACCTTTGAGGAGTTACCTTGCCATCACAGGTTCCTTTTTCACATAGGAAAAGAACAATATGGAAACCAACATGTATTTTTCAAGCAAAAGCAAATAATGGTGGATTCATTATGCAATTACAGATATATGTAGCCCAATGCAGCTACACAGCTTGACAAGAACTGATAGTGTTCACCAAAATGATGCCTCTATTAACTTAGCATTTGCATTGTATCCTGTTCGTTTGTCATACATACGCCAGGTGATGAGCAGGTTCTACAAAATTAGAAGGCTAAAGACAAATCAAAAAGCAAAGGAAACCCGAATTCCTCCATCGGCATTCCACTCCGTTTCTCCGTGATACACGACAAAGATTTCAGCATAGGCTACGCCAATTGGAACCGATTGAGCATTGCCATTGCAGCCCAAGTCAGCAGCAACGCTGACAGATAAGCGGGAAAACAGAGTACTGTTTAACCTCCGGCACATGAAGAGAGGAGCTAACAATAATCACGAAAGTGTAAAGACTTTTTTGAAAAAACGAACATTAAACGCAAACTAAGACGCTCACAGAGTGACATCGGTCTGGAAAATGGTCCAAAAGAATCTGCCAACAAGTGAAGCGAGAGAAACAACATCGAAACTCCACTGAATCGACTGGAACAGTCAATAGATCATTTGGTTTATCAGCAGCAAGTTTTCATCATCATCAACATGCCAGAAAACAGAGCGCATGCACAAAAATATATTGCGCTCAGCGATTCCAGTTTTTCCACCGTCCAAATTTCGCGGAAAATCACGACAAACAAAGCAAAAGCCAACAACCACAGGGTCAGACTTAGAGTTCGACCCCGACATGGCAGGCTCACAATTTGGCTCTGGACCTCATGTCGTCGGTCGCCATCTGAACGATGAACCGAGTCTCAGTCCCAATCTTTAAGAGCAGGAGCGACAATGTGCGAAACGACGACGAGAATGACGAAGAAGAAGAAAACCGTTGGAATTGCAATGTGCGGGGCGTGCAATGCGCTCATGATTTGTGCAACGTATGAGATTCGACCTCTCCCGGCTTGCTTTCTACGCGCCACGAAGTGGACTCCCATCAATATATAATATCATACGTTAACTGCTATTAATTTCAAATTAATCTGAGAACGACATTTGGGTTTTGATTCTTCTTTAAGCTAAGCTCTTCTCGGTCATGCTCACGGCAAGAAGTGGATCTCCAAGCGGAAATATATTGACGGTCCTAAGCATTGATGGTGGTGGCATGAGAGGGATCATTCCCGGCACGATCCTTGCCTTTCTCGAATCCAAGATTCAAGTAGTAGGATCTACTTATTTTATTTGTCAATGTTTTCTTTGTGGAGGATGTCGGATGACGGATGACAATCGGCTAGTATACTATCAAGTGTGGTAGTGTCCCATCCTGATCACATGATCGATATGGGAAGGTGGGTGAGGAAACTTGTCCTGAAAGTCCTAAAACTTATTGTACGGCGACCAATTTAGTCCCAAACATTTTGATAACTTGTCAATTAAATCCTAAACCTTTTAATTATTTGCCAATTTAATCATAAACCTTTTAACTATTTGCCAAACTAGTCCTAAACCTTTTAACGAATTATCAATTTAATTATTCTGGCTAACTTTGGTCGGACATCATTGACGTGGTGGTTAATAAATCACAGCCGTCCTTCGTGGCATGATCAGTCTTGATGTTGATAAAATTTTAATTTTTATATAAATTTGAGAATTTTTAATTGTTTTTTATTTTATATTTTATATTTTCTTTCGCTCTTTTTACAAATCGAGAGATGGTAACCTCCGCTAACCATTGGGCAAGGGCTAGCAACCCTCGTCGGCTGCGGGCGAGGGTCATGGCCCTTGGTCCTCATGGGCCACAATGAGGGTGTCGCGACCCTCGCTTGCCCTCATTGTGTTGGCTATAACTTGGGCGAGGGCTTGCAACCCGTCGTTGGCCATAGTGAGGGCTCACTAGATCCAGAGAGGGCTGTGATCCTCACTTGCAGTCAGCGAGGGCTTCATAACCCTTGCCCAAGGGACAGCAAGGGTCGCTAGCTCTTGGCCAATAGCAATTGGCCTCATCGGGCCTCTATAAAAAAGAGGAAAAAGAAAAGAAAAGAAAAGAAAAATAAAATTAATCAATAAAAAAATTTGAAATTTTTTAAAATTTAAAAAAAGTGTTCACGTTAGTGCTGGCTGCGCCATATAAGATGGTTAGTGTTGATTGGGCTGCCACGTCAATAATGTTCGGGTGACATTAGTTGGAAAGACTATGTTGGCAATTTGTTAAAATGTTTTAGACTAGTTTGGCAAATAGTTTAAAGGTTTAGAACTAAATTGGCATAATTGAAAAGTTTAAGACTGATTTAAAAAAGTTGTCAAAAGGTTTACTAAGATTGAATTGGTCATTGTATTATAGGTTTAGAACTTTCTTGAGAATTTTCATGATTTGATGGTGATGTAATTACGAAGAGTTTGTCAGGTATCATATAAAATTAACAATATCCCTTGTCAAATTGTAACTATTGTTAGGAAGCTATATCAAATCATGTTGCATAGTCAACACGAGCACTTTACATTTATATTAATAGTCTTTCTCTTTTTTGGGTTAATACTGCTAAAAACCCTAAATTGGTATACCTATAATAAATTTTAATTTTTTTACTACCAAATATCCTAAATTGATATACTTATGACGAATTTACTCTGTACTAATTTCTTTACCACCAAAAACCCCAAACTAATAGATTTGTGATATATTTACCATCTATTAGTTTTTGTTAAATTTGATTAATACCATAACAAACCACAAAATGATACACCTAGTACACTTGTCAACCTGTCTTGTGTCATCTAACTCAGCAATTTGAGGTAAAATTTAACTAAAACTAACGAATGATAAATTTATCACAAGTATATTAATTTGGGGTTTTTGTTCATGAAAAGGTGTACCGGTTAATTTTTTATGGTGGTCATATCAGTGGCTTATAGTTGATGAAATTTACAGGAACTAGATGGATTGGATGCAAGAATTGCAGATTACTTAACGTAATCGCTTAGACAAGCACGAGTGGATTGGTGACAAATTTGCATATTGCAACATTAACAAATTTTACTTGGAGCTTTATCCTGAAATAATTCCTTAGAAAAAGTAAGTTATGTTAACCTTTTCTTATATTTTTAGATACGATTCTTCAAGTCACTTGAACGTTCAAGCCATAATTTAATGGGGAAAGTTAGGGGTGTACATGGTCCGGGTGGAATGGCCCGCTAAGGACTAGTTTTGAAAAATTGGAACCGGAAACCGCCCATTAATTGCATGGATCCACCAGAGAACTGGATTGCCGGTTCGGTTTGGTTCCTGAGTGAACCCATGGAATCGGTCCAACCTTTGTGCCTTTCCATTTTCGCCCTCCCACATCTGCTTATTCTAGCTCTCCTTACCATGGTAGCTTTTAGCCTCCTCAAGTACTGGTGTCATGATGGCCGTGACCCTTGTGCCACTTTCGTCCCGACCAACACCACCATCTTCGCCACCGCCTCTACCTCCGCCGTCTCTTGCTCCTCCCCCGAGACCGACGACGAGGAGGCGAGGAGGACGATGGGCCGTTCTTCGATCTAGAGTTTGCCTCAGTCCCCAAAGACGAGGATGACGAGGAGAAGCCCGAGGAGGGGTAGGAGGAAGAGGGGAGGCAAAAGTCGGACGAGCCTAGCAACGACGAGGACAACTGTGATGGTGAATGCAGAGGTGGCGACGATGATGGCGTCGATGTACAGAGAGTTCAAGTTCCGGGGGGGGGGGGAAGAGAATCGACTCACTATTTCACCGAGTCGGACTAGGACTTGAAGGGAGATGAGTAGATTCGAAGGTGAATCGGAGAGGAAGAGGGACCTGGGGAATAGTTTGAACTGAGAGAGACAAGATAGAGTAGGAAAGTAGTGAACTAAGACAAGATGGAGATTGGAGCACTAAATTTCAAATTTGCTAATTTCGAAATTATTTTTAATATTAAAAATTAATAAATTATTATAATATAATTGGTCGGTCCGGGTGGGCGGGCGAGCATGCAAATCTGCCCATGGAACCAAAAACCAAACCGGTACCCACTGGTTTCCTTAAGAATCACTGGTTCCGGTCCGATTCCGAGTGGTCCGGGCGAGTCCCGGTTCCTTTGCACACCCCTAGGGAAAGTACATGGAGGGGATGCTTCAAATGTCTGTAATCAGAAAAATTTAGTAGCATGCATGTGCGTTGCGTGAGCCTTAATTTTTTATTTAAGTAAAGCTTTAATATGTACTTTGTATAAGTTATTTGTTATATTGCATACTATTTCATATGATTTTTCATTTTTTAAATAAAAGAACGACGAAATTCTTTGTAGTTTTTTTTTTTTTTTTATGACATGGAGAAATTTAAAACAGTAAGGTTTTTCCAATGGTCATCCTTAACAAGAAGAGTTATTAAAAATGGTAGAATTTTTGAAAATTTCTAATTTGAAACATTAAAGCCCATTAATACTATTGTTTTAAACAAAACTTTGCTTCATCCTTTTTGCTTTTATGTTTTGCTCTTTTTTTTTCCCCTCTTTATTTAAGCATATTTTCCAAACATATGCTCTATTTTTATTTTATTTTTCACTTTTCAAATATTTCAAATTGCCCTATTTGCAGCCATGTTAGAACGATTAAGTTCATTAAGGAAAAAATGACTCGATTACATAAATCACAAAAACTAAAGGATCCAATAATGCAAATTGAGGATTCAAGGACTTCAATTGTACAAATCACATAACGTAAGGACCAAGAATGAAATTATCCTTAAGACAATAATGAATAAATCAACCTTCTCAGCAAGTCTCGCCACAACTTATTACTGGTAGGGCTACTGGGACAGCATTTCTAGGAGAGTTGATCTAACCAGAAGTTTTATCCCCACCAAACCCTGTTCTTGGATATTCTATTTGGCTGAGATGACTAACATCACCCCAGGACTTAGCGACCCAATTGTCCCCATTAAACAAGTGGAAAATGTGGACAGAAGTATTCAGGAAAATCACAGACTGTTTATTTGGACAAGCCCGCTCATGAAGCATCCGGAGTACACCACCATGAGTGACCACTACTACTCGCTCTCCTGCACAGTGAAGAAAAGTTTCATTTGCAATTTCTATATCCAGCTTAAATTGTATCATAAATTCTTTATCAGCCAAGGAAACACATTTAAATGATGGTCCCTGTCGTCCTTGTCTTTCTTCTACTATAACAAAGGAAGCAAACCGAAGAAAGGGCATTTAAAAGCAAAAAGCATCAGCAAAGTCTCAGAAAGCATAAAAACAACTAAAGCAGTTCATCAAGTGTTGTGATTCTTAGCTATCAAGACCCAAAAAGATAATCCGGAAAAACTCCTTTAAAAATAAGCTATGGAGATTCAAAGTGGCGAAATATGAGTATTATAGTGAGCGATCAACACTTTGCAAGGAGTCACTTTCATGTATAAACTATTAACATCGCACTTAGGTTAGTAGAACACTCCGCAATTCTGGCTAATAAGCAACATAAATAATCTCTTCACCTTTGTGCTTCATACTGATGCTTCGCAAACACATAATGCAGCGCTGATAAACCTGATCAATACTTTCACCACCACCCTGTGTGCAGAAGAAACATGAGAGATGACTAATTAGACATTCCAATTGTGAAGCAATTTGAACCTGCAGACTACCAAACTCTTTCTCAACAAATGTTAATATTGTAAACCTTTATTTTGTAACGTCTAACATATGACGTGCGAGCTTTACTATGTTTTACAGATTAAAAAAAACATGTAAGATGTGAATCCATCAAACAGCCAAAGGAATGGGACTAAAATTTTTATAGCTGTGTATACAACTTATAGAAAAGAACACATCACCTGACCCATTGAACAACTTCAATAACAAAAACTATGAATTTTGCAATATCTAAATATGCATAGTTTCTGTATAGAATGTTAGTGGCAAAATGAAAATTGACAAAGAGGTGCATTTTGTCGAGCTTTGTGCAGATCAAAACCCACCGGAATTTCTTGATCCGTCTTTGGTGATTGAAAGGCTTTATAGGCTTCAGGATGGACGCTAGCTGCAGCATGGGGCTGTAGGCCTTGAAGCACCCCTAGATTTCTTTCCCGTAGACCTGGATCCCTAGTAACCTTGATTCTCATATATGAAAACAACATGCAAGATACTTCAGAGGAGCCAATCATTAATCGAACTGTAAGAATGAACACGAACTTTTACAACATTCTGAACTTTCTAGCAAATAAAGATAACATCTAATGGATTTTTAGCTATCACAGTCTAAAATTTACTTATGTGTTGCGTTTGGTACCACCAAATGGATAATACCAAAATGCAAGTGTAATTCTCATAAATAGAATGCCAGATCAAGAAGGGTCTCACTACATTCATACCTCCAATCCACCACAAGCAGTTGCAATTAGATTAGCCGTGTCAAATGCTCGTTTTAGGTCAGATGAGTAAATTGTAGAAATTTTACCTTCTTTGGACAGTCTGTCACCCACCTTTCAGGGAAAATGATCAAAGATATTAAAAAACCTATTGTTCAGTCCAAAGAAAGAGAGAGCATATCATAGAAAATACTCACTGCAATTGCTTGCCGCCTCCCAATTTCGTTCAATTCGACATCCAAAGTGCCCTGTCAAATGTAATTAAATAAATTTATCTGAAGGTAAAAAAAAAAAAAAAAAGAGGCCAAAACTAGTTCTTAAACAAAATGCATAAGATTCTGACGAAAAAAGAAAAAAAGATGGTAGCTATCACCGGAATTAGAGATATATTTGCTTAAACTCAACTAAAGAGAAATCACGACCTAGTAACGCTTTTTCTGTAATTCTATTAGGCATGTCCTATAATGTAAGGAATATTGATCGCTTACTCACAAAAGCTGTAATCGAAAATATGACACTTAGCAGCAGAGTGTACATATTCTATGCTATTTCATCTTCTTTGTCATCTTTTGGGCTCACCCTGAATGTTACCTTGCCATTGCGGATTCCAATTTGATATAGGAAAAGAGAAGTAGGAAAATTAGCATAGTATTCTCGAGCAAAGGCTTGTACTGGTGGATTCACAATGCAATTACAAATATATGAAGCCCAATGCAGCTACATAGCTTGACAAGAACTGATATCATTCACCAATGGGATGCCTAACAACTAAACATTTTCATTGTATCCTCCTGTTCGTTTGCCACACAACGGACAAGACTACGTGTGCCTTTTATATCGCAGTGGGAAATGAGCAATTTCTACAAAATTAGAAGGCTGAAGAGAAACCCAAAAGAATAGAAACCTGAAATCTTCCATCAGCATTCCAGTCCGTTTCCCCGTGACGCACGACAACAATTTCAGCATGGTCTACCCCAATTGGAACCGATTGAGCATCGCCATTGCAAACCTTATCAGCTGCAACTCTGACAGATAACCCGTGAAAGGAGGGTACTGGTTAACCTCACGCATATTAAGACAGAAGCTACCACAAAAGGAAAAAGGTAAAAGATAAAAAGACGAACAGTAAACGTAAATTAAGACGCTCCCACAGTGAATTGGTCGGGAAATGGTCAGAACAGTACCGCAAGCAAGTGGAACGAAAGAAACAACATTCAAAGTCCACTTAATTGGTTGGAACAGCTAATAGATAATTTGCTTTATCAGCAGCAAGTTCTCATCATCGCCAACATGACAAAAAGCAGAACGCACCCACAAAACTAAATTGAACTCGCCCATTCCAGAGTTTTTCATCATCCTCCAAATTTTGCGGAACTTCAGGACAAACAAAGAGAAAAGTCGATGAAACAGAGGACAAGGTCAAACCTCGAGATCGAATCCGACATGGCAGGCTTGCGATTTGGCTCTGGACCGTGCGTCCTTGATCGCCGTTGACCAATGAATGGAGTTGCGAGACCCAACCTTCGAGTTAAAGGAGCTCCAACGTGCGAAGTGTGTTTCGGCCAATAAGCAAACGTAGACCCATTAAATCTTGGAGTCGCTGGACATTTTGTAGCAAAATACATTGATTCGGAGCCGTCGGTCTTCGTCTCGGTCTTCTCAGTAAACGATAAATGTACACGAAAGTTGCGATACAACGTGGTCTTCGTCTTCGTGAAATATTTAGATATTAAATTATCCTGTTGCAGTTGGACGCCCCAACCACTCCACTCTGGCCTGCCGTTAGTTGCAGTCGCATACCACAACCACCGTTGAATTAGGCCCCGCGATTGCACTCGCGCGGAGATTTGATTCCCTCCATTTTTTTTTTTTTTCTGAAATAGGTCATTCATTCATTCGTAAAGCAATTCATTCGTAAAGCAAGGATTACAAGTAGATGATAGATTGGATTCAGAACATAAAAAACTCCACAGAGGTTGGGGTGGGGCATATAACCAATTTGGAGATAGGGATTTGAGGTGATGCGATTTCGCTACCCAATCGGCGGCTTGGTTGGCTTCTCTTGGGCAATAGGATAATTTAACGAAGGTTAGACTCTGTAGAATATTTCTACTTTCATTTAGCAGACTAGACACGGCCCATGGGACTTCCGCCCGGCCCAATATAGCTTCCACGAGTGTTAGACTGTCGCTTTGCACTTCCCACTTAACTTCCCTAAACTGAACTGCTCCCACGTGACTCCCTTTCTGCTGTTTCAGAAAGTGCAGACCATGAAGAATCGCTAGGGCTTCAGCTTGTAGAGGGGATGAGGCGTGGATCTTGTCCGCAAATCCGTCGACCAGCATGCCTCACGAGTCACGTACTATCTCGGCCACGGAGCTCGTCTATTCTCCCTTTGTCCAAGAGCAGTCGACATTGAGCGTGAGGCTATTGTAGTCCGGCGCTTTCCAGTTCTCGGGCAAGTTTCGCCTTCTGCATCTTCTGTGCTCGGGTTCCATCTGGAGAAAATCCAAACTTGTGCTTGGGCGAGATCTACTATGGAGTCAGCTTTGGGAGGTCGGGATCTAAAGATGTGGTCATTCCGGAGCTTCCAAATTAACCAAATCATGTTGGCCACCATGTCTGCTAAGGGTAAGTCCATTTTTGTTGCAAAGAAATCTGCAAACCACTTGTCCATCCGCGTAACTGAATTAGTCTTGTTGTAGAGATTGAGGCGCAGGTCAAGCCATATGTACCGAGTCTTTTTGTAGAGGAAGAAGAGGTGTTCTGCTGTTTTAGGTTGCCGAAGGCATAGGGGGCACAGGGGATCAGGTAAGATTCGCCTCTTATAGAGATTCTCCTTTGTTGGAAGTGCGTTTTGGCATATACTCCATAGGAAGAACCTTACTTTGGGGGGGGGGGGGACGGGAATATCCCATAACCTGGTCCATAGAAATCTAGGTGGTTGATAGGAGGTTGTTGCTTTATTTGAGTCATGGATGTTGGTCGATGAACAGACCTTGTTATTGCCACTTTTAACTGTGTAGGATCCTGACTTATTCTCCATCCAGATCTGCCTATCTTCCTGTGGAAATGGGAGTTGATAGTATTTCATTAACTACTTGGTCATAAAAAAGATCACGAAGTTTAGGCTCATCCCATAACCTCCTTTCATCTTTCATTAATTCAGCAACTTTCTCAGGGTCATCCTTGTTCGCCGGTCCTCCTATCACTCCCCTTGGAAGCCATTTGTCTTGCCAAATGTTAATGATGTTCCCATCTCCCACAATTCACCTTACCTCTGGTTCTATAGTGTCCCTTCCTATTAAGATGCTACGCCAACCCCAAGATGGCCGTTGCCCTGTTTTTGCCTTCCATAAGTCTCCGTTTAGATAGTAAACTCCTTTTAGAATCTGGCCCCATAGAGCTAACGGTGATTGCGAAAGTCTCCACGCTTGTTTGCCTAACATAGCCTTGTTGAAATTAATTAGGTCCTTAAAGCCGAGACCCCCTTCATCTTTTCTAGATTTCAAGACCTCCCATCTCTTCCAGTACATACCTTTCCACCAGAACTCTGCAATCCGTCATTCGATGGCTTTACAAACTTAGATAGGGATTTTGAAAATGGAGCGTGCTGAGGAAGAGCCTGTACAACAGCTTTAATCAATATTTCTTTGCCTGCTTTAGACAACAACTTCTCTTTCCAGACTGCAAGCTTCATGTTCACTCTAGCAAGGATCCATGAAAGCATCTCCTTTTTCGTTTGTCCCCAATCAGATGGAATTCTTAGGTATGTCCCTGCTTTGTCAATAATAGGCACTCGTAACTCTTGTGCCATATTCCTCTTTAAGCTCAACGGGCAGCCCTTGCTAAAAACACTCCCGATTTGTTTAGATTGATAGCTTGACCGGTTGCATAGCAATACTGGTGCAGAACATTTGCCAAATTTTGATATTCTCTGACTGTCCCATCCATAAAAATGATAGCATCATCAGCAAATAACAGATGAGACAATGTGGGGCAATACCTATTCAGTTTTATTCCTTTGATACTCCCATCTTCTATTGCTTTGTGCATCATCCAAGAAAAAACATTAGCCATCGATATGAAGAGATACGGGGATAATGGATCTCCTTGTCTTATCCCACTCGTGGGTGTAAAATATCTTGTATGATCTCCATCCAGTTTAAGGATTGCCTGGAATTTCTTTTTTCTTTCTTTGATCCTCAACTGATGCAACACCTCCTAAAAAATGAAGATGTTATCTTGTATTTTTTGTCCTTTAACAAAGGCGCTTTGTTCAGAGGCTATGATCTTAGCAAGCCATGGTTTTAATCTGTTTGCTAGCACTTTGTAGATGATTTTATAGCTAAATTACATAGGCTAATTAGTCTGAATTGACTAATGCTTTTTGGACTTTTCATTTTTGGAATGAGAGATATGTGAGTCTTGTTGAGTAGAGGGTTAAATTTACTTGATTCAAAGAAGTTCCGAACCAGATGTAGCACGTCCAACTGAATATCTTCCCAGTAATGCTGATAAAATTGTCCATCGAGTCCATCCGGGCTAGGAGCTTTTAGGGAGCCTAGTTGGAAAACCGCTTCTTTTACTTTTTCCATTAAAATAGGGGTCAAGAGGCTTTCATTCATTTCCGTGGTGACTAGGGATGGGCATATATCCAGGATATGTTGAAATTCTCTTGGACCCATCGATTCATATAGAGAACAATAGTAGTGCTCAATGTGTTGCTTCAGAATCTTCCGGTCCCTACACCAATTATCTTCATTTAGTCTCAAAGTAGAAATTCTATTCTGTTGTCTTCGTTGAACCATAGTAACATGGAAATATTTTGAGTTTCTGTCACCCTATTGAAGCCAATTTACCCGAGACTTCATACCCCAATACATCTCTTCCTATCTCCAGAGTCGTTCAATATTCTCTTTAATTTCTTGATATTCCGCTTTGTTGGAAAATTCAGAATCCCCATTCGTGATCTCAGTTAGTTTCTGCTTGAGCCTCCTAATTTGGAGAGAGGCATTAGAGAACTTTCTTTTACTCCATGAAGTGAATTCCTTCGTAACATTCTGTATTTTCTGAGAAAAAGATGTGTAACAGTGCTAGTCGCCTCCCCAACAGCTTTTAATGATCTCTCCACACTCTTTTTTTCTCCATCCAAAAGGCTTCAAACTTGAATTCCTTCCTTTTTCTCTCCCACACAAGATGTAGAGATAGCAAAAGTGGGTTGTGGCTGAGCCTATCGCAGGGAGAGCCAACACTTCAGCATTTGGGAACATAATTCTCCAATCCATTGTACACAAGGCTTTGTCTAGCCTCTTCTTCACCAGGTTTTCACCTTCTCTATTGTTGGCCCAAGTAAAAGCATAACCTTTAGTGTCTATATCCATCAAGGAATAATCATTAAGAAAGTCCCGAAAGGCCGCTGTCTTATGTTGATCAGCTTCCCTCTTCCCAACCTTTTCCCAGTTATATAAAATTTCATTAAAGTCCCCCATACAAAGCCATGGAAGTTGATTGTTGGAGTGAATATCCCGAACGTTTTGCCATAATAGAATCCTCTCCTGGAAATTTGTCGAAGCATGCATGAGTGTAACTCTCATTAGATATCCACTAGTAGGATCCTTACATTCCACATCCATGTACTCCTTTGAACTCGAATTTATTTTAACTTCCACATCCTCATTCCACATAAGTGCCAAGACCCCAGCCGTTCCTATTGGTTGCTTTACAAACATGTTTTGGAACTTAAGTCGTCTTCTCACATTATCCACCATCATCTCCTTGTTTTTGGTCTCCATCAAAAAGACCAAGTTGGGCCGTTCTAGAGCCATTAAGGCTTTAATCTCCTGGACTATCAGGGGGTTGCCTAGCCCTTGACAGTTCCAACTTAGGATCTTCATAGCGTCTTTGGTGGCTTATTAGGGCTAGCCACCAAAGCCCAATCCTTCCCCTCTTTAACCAGCTGCACAAGGGTCTCTAATAACTCCATTTCATCAAGGAAAGAAGAGCTGGAAACTTCGACTCTTTTCTATTTTTTTGCTTTCTAATACTTCATCATTTTCTTACCAACATCTCCTATATCCTTCGATCCTTCACCGTTAAGACCTTCTAAATACATTATCTGTTTTCCACTCCTCTCTTTTACTACTAAAGTTTTCTCTCCTCCATCTCTTCCCTCCTTTGAAGAAGGGTTGTCTACTCTTTTTTTGTTCCGAGATGGATTGGCATTTGTCTCGGCTTCTGTTCTTGCAACAATTTCCATATTGACTGACACCAAGGGAGTTTCAGACACATACTCTTCCTCTTCTGGATTTGGATCAAATTTTCCATAAAATGCTTCCCAATGCGGGCTATGATCTCTCACTTCCGCTTTGAGCTAAGGACCGTATTTGCCTACCTTATTTGCTACCCAGTTTGTTGTTTCATATGGTATCTCCTCACAATTTGAGGTATAGTGACCAATTATGCTGCATGAGTAACAGAAAATGAGGGAGGCGTTCATATTTAAATTCCACCCATAGATTCTTGTTCCCAATCTTGACTAGTGCCCCTGTTTTTAGAGGACCTGAAAGCTCTAGCTCCACCTTGACTTTACCTGTTTTATAGGGGTCGTTACCTCTAGATTCTAGTTGTATTTCCTTAACGATACCCACTTTACCAGCAACATCAGAGTAGATCTCTTCTATGATCCATCCCAGAGGTAGTCCAACAATATGAACCCAGAAATCATATCTAGAGAAGTCATAACAGTGTTCCGGAATATCTGGCTCACATTGCTTTAGCACTAGCAAGTTGCTAGTAAAGGACCATGGCCCTGATTTCAATACTCTCTCCTTTTCCTCTTCGGATTCAAATACAAATGAGAAAAACCCCAGTTCTTTCTGGGAACACTCCATAGTTTTTGATTTCCATGCTTTCTTCAAAGTGTTGCAAAAGGCTTGAAAGTTCACATTGGGTTTCGAATATAACTTACCAAAAAGAGTGTGACTGCATTCTATTCGTTTGTTGGGAGGAATTTCTTGCTGCACTTCGATCACATCATTTGCTGACCATAGATGGCCTAAACTCTTGCACAGGGTAGCAAGGTGGCGTTGGTCCTCCTCCTCATGCTCCATTCAGGCAACAAATACAGAAGCTCTTACTGAGATTGATGATTGCTGCCATAACCTTCAGCTAGGGTTGAGGATTTTCTTCATAACTGCTCTGTCGTGGCTTTGTAGCTTTGGGAAGGGGGCAATTGAAGGGAGCTCCGAGAAGGTTATATTTAGGCGAATGCTGCTTCATGAAGATGGTATGGGCTGTAAGGGTTTTTAGGGTTTGGGTGCTTGGTACCCATGGCAAGGGCAAGGAATCGCTACATTTGGAGGACAGGGGACTACGAATGACAATGGGTTTTTAGGGTTTGGATTCGAAGACTCCCATGGAATCAGGAGAAGAAAACTCTTCCTGGGAGAGAGAAAAGCTCTACCCATCGAAAGACTCATATGAATTTTTCATTTTCTAAAAGTTACTCGTGTTCTCTAGAAACCCTTTCATTCGTTTAAAATGGATGGTATTTTTTCATTTGAAAAATATTTTTACATGTTGTATAAACCACTAAGTAATACATATCTTCTAAACAGATTGAGCATCCACCATGCACAATTAAGAGAAAAAATAATATAACTCATTTATACCAAATCCATAATATAACAAACATTTTAGATAAAAATGAGTTATATATTACTTCAACATGACTATAATTATAGCAAAAATACATATTTCATCACTAATATCAAAACAAATGGTCATTGGTCCAGTCCACTTATTAATCTCATCAAATTACACTTCAATGGTTTATTCCATTGAGCAATCTCATGCTCAAGTATCAAACCATGATCCAGCGTAACGCTCAACGATAAAAGTGGCCAAGAGTTCCCCTTGCTAGATCTCCACTTATATAACTGGTGGTTGGCCCACATTGATATCCTAAAACTTGTATACATATCTACAAAAACCTATACTAAATTCACAAATATGAGCATCTACCGATCTCAATCTCCAATAACCCGCAATCAACACCGTAAGCCATTTCAAACTCAAGTTAAATAACCAAACAATAGCACTTTTGATGATTCAATATATATCAACTTATTGTTCATCATTTACATGCAATCAACTCAAATAATAATCAACAGATACTTTTTTGTTTCAAATAGACAAAATGGTAGTAAATGCTTGATCCAAATTTTATGCAATAAAATTGCCATTTCATAACTTATAGTATATATAATTCATATTGCATTCGAAATATGATTTTTCAAATTCAAAGAAGAGATAATATCATTCACTTAGAAAAGTTGAAAACCAACCTACAATTGTCACTTAAGCCAATGTATTCCTACCAATTATTCAAAAAATGATATTAAAAAATCGAGTAATACACTAGTCTAACGAATGACTCGACTAATTATGCTTATTTGTTAATAAAACAAAATAAACATGCTAACTAAGAAACTCATGCATAGGAAATGTTCATCATTATCCGTTATATGTATTGTCCAGTAAGCGTAACTCGAACACGAAACTTGAGAAATGCACTCTGATCAAATCGTACTTTGGAATCAATTTTTGTCAAACCCCACAATTCCATGACACCCTTATTTACAATTTCCATATAAATCTAAAGCTCAAGAGCTCCTTAATAGAACCCCCTAGTTCAACTTTCACATAACTCTAAGTTTAAAACCAAACTTTGAAAATTATTTTGATTAAATGAATAATAGGCTTGAATACTTGCCAAACATTGCAAATTGCAGTTAATTTGGCTTGTCGGGAAGTTCGGATTGTGAACGTGTGAAAGTTCATGTGTCACGCCCGAAACCTCGAGCGCGCGCACATTTCTTGGTGGTCGATAAAATTGTGACGTCCCAGGACGCGTCGCTGACCATTCATTTTAATGCACATGCGGAAGTGTACAAACAAAACCCCAGACAACATAGATATGGGATAGAAAAGCAGGATAAAATTTTCACAAAACACTTTTTATAAACACACTGGGTTTATATACAAAAATTCTACAAAAAGATCGGTTTCAAAAAGAAGTTGTCTTACGACCTACTAGGCGGACACATTTGCTGATCCTTCGGACTCTACCTCCACAGGCTCCGAGGGCTTCGGGTCCTCCACAACCCCATTAGGAGGGTTAGCTGCACCCTCGCCTAGAGCGGCGTTGACCGCAACAGCAAGGATATCAAAATTCTAAAGGGGCCCTACCTTGTACCCATTGAGTCCATCGCGAAATCATGCCCTGAATCGATGAGGTACCCTATGAGGTAGGCCCTCGTCGACCTAGACAGTGCTCACTACGAGCTCATAGACCCAATGACTCCTGAGGATAGGGACATCTATGCTCTGCTCAGTAACCCCTCGAGGCTGACCAAAACGTTCTAGAGGGACCGTCATCTAAGGACCTAAAAAGATTGAGCCCACAACGAGGTGATACGTCTCAGCAAGTTTACCCCTTAAACCCCGACTAGGAAGGAAATACGCCTAGGGCGGCCTAACCACACAACCACACAATCACAAAGACTCACCTCATCTCAGATCCTCCCCTCATGTCAGCACAGTTCATATACTCAATACATATAATAGATGCACACATCAACTGGAATGCCTCACTTAAACCCAATCAATCACATGGATCTCGATTATAGGGCCAAATCATTATGACACGTCCCATTCCGTGCCACACAATTTTGTCCCATAATCCGGTGCGTCAATTCAATCAATCATGCATTCCAATTTTAATCTCGGCCCAATAGACACGGCCTACTCGACGTTCGACGGTCTTCTAGCATAACCATGTATTGTTTCACCTCATTGAGCATGGCAACATCTACATCTAGATGGCAATCCCGAAAGAGCATCAGTCTAGAATCTACTGCGACTGGTATCCATTGTCTATGGGCATCTCATATAGGGGCATCGTCCGACTTAACAGCTCAAGACGGATTCTCATAGCCATCACACGATTACTTAATCTCGGCCAAGGATACCGTGCATTGCACTCAAATACCTCAATTAAAATAGTGAACTTGGCCTATTTTCTTCATATTAAAAACACCCGGTAAAATAATCGTGTGTGGATACACGGTTAGATTGAACCAGAAAAATTGATATCATCTTTTTTAAAATCCCACTATTTGATATAGTATCTGAAGATATTTTTAGTGTCAAAACCCGACCCCCGGTATTTTCTAATTAAATACCAAAATTTCGCAATTTTGAATTAAATATTCAAAATCACAATCACCACTCAATTTGCACAAATTAACATTCAATTGCATAAACTAAGCACACCACTGCAATCAGCACGAAATTCCGATCACCCGCTATCCCGGTATAATATCCGGAAAATATTAAATAATCAAATAAATTAAATAATTAATTAAATAATTACAAATTAAATCAATAAATACAAACTTAGGCCTAATAATGCTAATCTAACCACCTATTGGACTAATTAAATTATCCTAACCATTCTAACTACAAGGCCACATAATAAACTAACTAACTACAATTTCTAACCACCTAATTTACTAATTTAACTAACCTAAATTAACTAAACAAGCTAATAACTACACTAATATAATCTTAATTTAATTTAAATATCCCTTAAGTATCATTAACTACCTAAGCAAGATTTAGTGAGTAAACTCACCAGATTAATGGGCCAGTGAGTTCACGGCGATGGCAACGAGAAGGCGGGCAAGACCCAAGCTTGAAGCGACACCAATGGAAGTCCAAACGGGGCCTAAAACGGGCCTCGAAGCTCTCAGCTAGGCTGAGAGTTCAGCTTCTGGTCATGGGCTGCAAGGGCTGGTCGAGTGGTTGGACACCTGGGGGAATGGCAAGGCAAGACGGCAGCGGCTTCAGCGACTCTTGGCGGTGGCAGACGGTGGTTGGAACGGCAACAGGTGGCGGCCAAGCAAGCTCGATGGCTCGGGACAGCGAGCTAAGCTCTCGGGAACGGCACGCGATGCCGTGGGATGGCGAGGACGGGAGTTGGGCTCGCGAGCGGCTCCGGCAGGCGTGTGACTTCGGCGGCGAAGGGCGGTCGACGGCAAGGCTGGCTGGCTTGGTTTTCTGCTAGTCCTGGCTCTCAAAACAGCAACAATGGAGGCTTAAGGGACAAGAAAGAAGAAGAAGAAGCTCTGCTGGTTTGTGGGGGACAAAGGGGACTCAAAGTCTTCAACAAATATCTTGGACACTCATTGCTTGGCCCCCACTTGCTGTAGCCTCATCCATAGCCATTTTCCTTCATCAATCTTCCCCTAGAAGCCACCCAAGGGTGCTGAAATATTGCAGCCCCTCATAACTATGAATTTGAACATTTCCCTCTTCAATTTCACTTCAATTCTCCTCTAATTAGACTCAAATTGGTGCCCATAAATTCAGCCAAGGTGCCCACATCAAATTCTACATTTTTCCTTGCCAATTAGTCCAACTTGAATGCCAAAAGCGCAACCAAAAATGGTCCTCCAATTTTTCCGATCCAAAAATGCCTAAATTTGATTTTTCGCCAAAACTCGGGTTTGCAGAAAAATCTTTATAGGATGAGTCGACGCTCCTAAAATAAATTGTGACATGACAGAACTTTCAATTTCGGGATTAATTTCACCAAGCACGATTTTAGCGTGACCTAACCTACCGGATAATTTTTAGGAATTTTTAGTGCAATTGACCCGTGGTCAATTATTTTCGAGCCACATTATACATCTTCGATACATTGGCAACTCTCGGTTATCGTGAAAATCTCGAAATTTCAAATATGGACATAAGGTACAGAAATGACAGAATAATCAATCTAGTGCCGTTCGACGAGAATTTTGCAATCATGTGAAATCACCCACACTCTAATCACATGCTTCTATCGAAACGACATATCTCCAGTCTCTAGTCGATTTTGACGATGCCGTATTAACCCTTGCAGATTAACACGGTCAAGCAGTCGATTTCCGATCGAATTCTCGAGTCCATTGTGTTTAGATTCCTTAACGGTTTCACCTGATAGACTAGTTATCCCGTGAGTGATCAGCTCAGGGAAAATAACTATAGACGCATTGATGAAAAGCCCAACTTATTCAATCAAAACAGAATCGGAAAATCGGGATGTCACATCATGTGTCTCTTCTTTCTTCATTTAATACGTGGCTTCACTGTTTGCTTATGCCCCAATCTGTTGAAGAAAGAACATAGGCTGGATTTTGGGTCTATTTAATGAATCCTTATATTACAATCTACCCTCCTTACATAAATTTCATTCTTGAAATTTAAACGTACCTCAATCATTAAACATGTGAGGGTATTTGCATCTTGCCTCCTCTCATTGTGGTTTTGCCATTAAATTTTGAAATAAGAGATGGTAAGTATCGCAACACCCAATCCTTGCTATCAATGATGCAAATAAGCTGCTCCTCATAGTTCAAGTTCTCTCTTAACCCAAAAGGTGTAAAATCCAATACGTGTTTGGGATTTGGCATATATCTTCATAATAAGGACACATGGAGCAAATTATGTACCTGAGATAACGCTAGTGGCAAATCCAGTTTTTAAGCAATTTCATTAATCTTTTCTAATATCAAGAATAGTTTCACGTATTTTGGACTCAACATTCCATGTGTGCCGAATCTCATAATGCCTTTCGTAGGAGAAACTTTGGGAATAGATGATCTTCCATACTGAACTCTACCTTTTGCCTTTTGAGGTTTGCCAAGCCAATTTAAGTTATGTTAACCCCCCTTTTTTTTTTCTTTTGATACAATTCTTTGAGTCACTTGAACGTTCAAGCAATATGCTAAAGGGAAAATATGATGAACGAGATGCCTCAAATGTCTGTAATCTAAAAAAAAAAAATTAGGAGTATGCATGTGCGTTGCGCGAGCCTTAATTTTTTTTTTTTTTTATAAGTTAAGCAATATATAAAAGGGGAGACCAAAGAGAACAAAACGAACTGGCTTCAAAAACTTGCACTCAAGATGAACATGCTCATTATCAGTGGAAGGAAGCTGAGAAAGAGGCCAAGCGGCAAGAGCAAGAAAAGAAAAGAAGGAGGTCTAGACGGCATGAACAACCGCCACGCAAGCACGACGACACAAAGACCAAACAAGGTCAGACTAGAGACGGCTAATCACCCGAGAGGGAAACGCACGAAGCAAAGATACTCGGATCCAGGTCCCAACTGCGCTGAAGTCTCCTATTCTTGAAGGAATCTTCCACATCCCTGAAAGAGAGTGCCTTATCTTTGACCACTTTGAGGAGATGATTCTTCATGGCCAAAATGGAAAGCGGCTCGTCTCTGAAGAGAATATTGTTCCTATTCCTCCAAATGATATGACAGAGAGTGCCAAAAGAAAACTGCGCCATGCTTTTGAAGAAGTCCTTGCCCACAAGAAAGGTTGTGTCCCAAAGGAGATTTTCATCCCAAGATCGGTTCCGCCACGGAAGGTTACATCTAGTTGCCCAAAAGAAAGCCAAACCAGCCGTGACCCGACACTCAAAAAATAGATGGTCAATAGAGTCAGGCACCTCCTTGCAGAAGGGGCAAAGAGAAGTATCAATCCTACCATAAGAGAGGAGGAAAGCTTGGGTGGGAAGCCTATGCTTGGTGACCAGCCAAAGGTGAAACTGGTACCTTGGTGTAATGGCATTGTTCCAAATGAAACGATGCCATAAAACTCGGGGCTTCTTCCTCCTAAAGACCTCCCACGCCGTGGCCACCGTGAACCCCACCAGATTATTCTTCCAGCAAAAGCAATATTGGTTAAGAGAGAGGGAGGGGAGGGGACTCTCCCACGACTCCAAAACCGACCTTAAAGCCTGCCCATCCTCCGAATAGAGGTTTGCAATTGAAGCCTCTCTAGAAAGGCCAGAGTTATAGATAAACACATCCGAGAAAACAAAATTCATCGGCCCCCTAGCCTTAGTTTTTTATATGAGTAAAGCCAGATATATGCTTTGTGTAAGTCATTCGTTATATTGTATATTATTTTATATGAAATTTCCTCTTTTAGTTAAAATAAAGATGAAGTTTCTTTATAATATAAATATTGGGGCTTGATCATAACTAAGTCATTTCTAATTTTCGCTTTTTTTATGACATATGGAAATTTAAAACAGTAGGGGTCTTCCAATGACATGCTTGATAGGAAGACTTATAAAAAATGGTAAAATTTTAGATAGTTGCTAATTTGAAACATTAAAGCTCATTACAACTACATTTTTCAAACAAAACTTTTCTTCAAACTTTTTGCTTCTTTTTTTTTTCTCTCTCTCTCTGTTTAGCATATTTTCCAAGCATATGCTTTGTTTTTTTTTTTTCTTGTTCTCTTTTTCAAATATTTAATATTGCCCTATTAGCAGCTATGTTAGAACGGTTAAGTTAATTAAGGACAAAATGACTCGATTACAGAAATCACCGAAACTAAAGGATCCAATAATGCAAATTGAGAATTCAAGGATTTAATTGGACAAATCACATAACGTAAGGACCAAATATGAAATTATACTTCAAGCCAATAAAAAGTGCGTGAATCATTCTTCTCAGCGGGCATTATCGTAGCTCGTTGTAGGTTAGGGCTACTAGAACAACATCGTGAAGAGTTCATCTAACCAAAAGTTCTATCCCCACCAAACCCTGTTCTCAGATATTCTATATGGCTAAGATGACTAACATCACCCCCGGATTTGAAGACCCAGTTGTCCCCATCAGACAAGTGGAAAATGTTCACGGAAGTATTCAAGAACTTCACCGACTGTTTATTTGGACAAGCCTGCGCATGAAGCGTTCGGAGTACCCCACCATGAGTGACCGCTACTACTCGTTCTCCTGCACAGTGAAGAAAAGTCTTATTTGCAATTTTTGTTTCGAGCTTAAATTGTATGAGAAATTCTTTACTAGTGAACAGAAAGCCCAATTTAATTATGGTCGTCCTCGTCCTAGTCCCCGCCCTTCTTCTGCTATCCCAAAGCAACAACAAGGGGCATTTAAAATGCAAAGAGCATTAGTGAATTCTTAGAAAGCATTAAAACAACAATTATAGCTGTTCACCAAGTCTTGTGATGTTTAGTTTTCAAGAATGAAAAAGGTAATCTAGGAAAAACTCCTTTAAAAAGAAACTATGGAGGTTCGGACTGGCGAAATATGAGTATTATAGTGCCCTGTCAACACTATGCAATGGGTCACTTTCATGTATAAAACTACTAACATCGCATTTAGGTTAGTAAAAAACACTCCACAATTCTGGTGAATAAGTGACGTAAATAGTCTCTTTACCTTTGTGCTTCATACCGATGTTTCGCAAAGACATAGTGCAGCGCTGATAAAGCTGATCAATACTTTCACCACCACCCTGCATTCAGAAGAACAAGAGAAATGATTGATCAGACATTCCACTTATGAACCAATTTGACCCTACAGCCTGCCAAAATCTTACTTAATAAATGCTTTATCTTGCAATCCTTGATTTTGTAATGGTTAACGTAAGACGTACGAGCTGTACTATGTTTTACAAATTAAAAAGAACACGTAAGATGTGAATCCATTAAACAGCCAAATGAAAGGACTGAAATTGTTACAACTATCTATACAGCCTGTAGAGAGAACAAGTCACCTAAACCATCGAACCACTTCCAACAATAAAAACTATGAATTTGACAATATCAACATTATGCATAATTCCAAGGTTAGTGGCAAAATGGAAATTGAACTAAGTCAGGTGCATTTTGTAGAGCTCACTACAAATCAAAGCCCACCGGAATTTCTTGATCTGTCTTCTGCGATTGAAGGGCTTTATAGGCTTCAGGACAGACACTGGCTGCAACGTGTGGCTGAAGGCCTTGAAGCTCCCCAAAATTTCTTTCCCGTAGACCTAGATCTTTGATAACCTAGATTCTCATTCGAAAACAGCATGCAAGATACATCAGAGGACCCAGTCATTAATCGAATTGTAGGAATGAACATGAACTTCTACAGCATTCTGAACTTTCCAACAAATAAAGAAAACATCTAATGGAATCTCATAGTTCTGCATCACTGTTTGACTAGATAATGCCAAAATTCTTGTGCAATTCTCATAAATAGCAATGCCAGATCAAGAATGGTCTCACTACGTTACTGTCTGAAATTTACATACATGTTGGGTTTTGTACCCCCAAATGGATAATGCCAAAATTCATGCATAATTTTCATACATAGAAATGCCAGATCAAGAACAGTCTCACTACATTCATACCTTCAGTCCACCACAAGCAGTTGCAATCAAATTTGCTGTCTCAAAAGCTCGCTTTAGGTCAGATGAGTAAATTGCAGAGATTTTACCTTCTCTGGACAACCTTTCACCCACCTTTCAGGGAAAAGGATAGAAGATGTTAATAAACCTGTTGGTCAGTCCAAAGAAAGGGATGACATATCACAGGAAAATACTCACCGCAATTGCTTGCCGCCTCCCAATGTCATTCAATTCGACATCCAGAATTCCCTATTAAATGCAATGACATGACTAAGAAGGTAAATAGAAAAAGAGGCAGAAACCAGTTTTTAAACAAAATGCATGAGATGGCAGACATCAGCACAATCCGAGATATATTTACTTAAACGCACGCATAAAACTGGAGAAACCTCAAGCTAGTAATGCTTTTTCCCTAATTCTATTAGGCATATCCTATCAGGGAATGAATATCGATCACTTAATCGCAAAAGCTGATATAGAAGATACGAAACCTTAGCAATAGAGTGTACATATTCTTTGCCATTACATCTTCTCTATCATCTATTGGGCTCACCCTGAATGTTTCCTTGCCATCACAGGTTTCGATTCCATATAGAAAAAGAGAAGTATGAAAATCAACATAGTATTCTCAAGCGAAGGCTTGTACCGGTGGATTCATAATGCAATTATATATTTATGTAGCCCAGTGCAGGTACATAGCTTGATAAGAACTGATGTCATTCACCAAAATGATGCCTCTATCAACTCAACACTTGCACTGTATATTGTCACACAATTTGCAAATATCAATTAGCGTACTACATGCAACCTTTTATATTGTTAAGTTTTGACTTTCAAATTAGTGATAAGAATACTTTGGACTGTGCACTTTTGTTTTAGGGTTTTTTGAAGGGAGACTATAAAAGGGATGTGTTAAACAACAAATCTTTGACCCTCGCCTCCACACTATATCCCCTTCTTTATTTTTCCTATCTTTTTATTAGATCTTTAGATTGTGACTCATCAACTGGTTTTGAACTTTTGGATTGTGCTCATTGTTAAAGATATTGAAACCCCTCTCTCCCCATGGTTTTTCCCATTTTGGGTTTCCACATTTATCTTGTGTCTCATGTGGTTTCGATTTTGCTTTCATCTTTTGCTATTTGTGCTTCGATCAATGTATCTTTTGTCATTGTTTCACAACAAATTGATATCAGGGTGAAAGAATTTCGGTCTTTTAGTTTGAGATGGCATCTATCAAGTTCGAAGTGGCATCTTACAATGGCCACAATAATTTTGGGCTAGGATTGAGATAAAGGCATTGTTGCATTGGGAATGTTAGGTTAGAGCCTTGGACGGGAATTACACTAACAACATGATCGTGGCTAAAATTGAGGAGATGGAAGAGAGAGCGCATAGTACCATCCAATTGTTGTTGTTTGACAAGGTGCTTCGCGGGGTCGTTGATGAAAAGATGGCTTTAGGATTGTGAAATAAGCTTAAGAGCCTCCACATGAAGAAATCTCTTACGATAAGATTATTTTTGAAGTAGCATCTTCATAGGCTAAAAATGCAAGAAAGTACTCCTATCTACGAACATCTAGATGAATTTAATAAGATTGTAAGGGATATGAAAAATTTAGATTTGAAGTCAAATAATGAAGACCAATACCTAGTTGTCTTATGCTCACTACCAAGCTCGTATGAGACTTTTATGAATTCTATGATGTATGGAAGGGAATCCATAACTCTCGAGGATGTGAAGGGCTCGTTGAATTTTGCAAAGATGCGTACAGAGTTGAATGCAAGTAGTAATGGTGATAATGCTAATGGCTTAGTTGTCAATGGAAAGTCAAATCATTGTGATAGGTGTAGTAATGTAAAGGCCGTTTGCATTCTAGGTCAGGTCAAGACAAGAGTAAGGTGGAGTGTTATTATTGCTTCAAATTTGGACACTACAAAAATGAGTGTCCTTTGCTCAAGGCTAAGGTGAAGAAGTTGATGGAGAGTTCTGATTTGACTAGTCTAGTGAAGAAAAATGAGTCAGCTAATGCAGACAATGTTCTTACTATTTTGTCTTGGGATTACCATGTTGATGACGAATGCATTTGGATTTGGCATGTTCATACCACATGTGTCCAAATAGAGATTGGTTCCACATATATAAGAAAGCCAGTGGTGGTTCAGTTTTGATGGGAAACAATGTAGTTTGCAAGATTGTGGGTACTAGTGTAGTGCGGATCAAATGTCATGACAAAGTAATAAGAACTTTAACAAACATTAGGCACATCCCAAATTTTCGTTGAGTAGTTTAATTCCATTGAATGCATGTACATAGGTGGAGGTGAAGTTTTGAAAATTTCAAAAGGCTCGTTAATTGTAATGAGAGGTAATTAGAAAAACAAAGTTTATATTCCGTAGGAAAGTGCCATCGTGAGTTTTTTAAATATATCATCTTCTTTAGATTATAAAAAATCAAGGTTGTGAAATATGTGATTGGACCACATGACCAAAAGAGGAATGATTATCTTGAATTTACGTGGTTTACTTTGTGGGGATTATCCTATCTCACTTGACCTTTGCGAATATTGTGTTTTCGAAAGCAATGTAGAGTTTGTTTTAGTATTGAGATGCACTCGACAAAAGACAAGGTAAACTATAGTCACTCCAATTTGTTAGGACCGGCACCCTTCTAACATTTATTGATGATTTTTCTAGGAAAGTCAAGATTTATTTCTTAAAGCACAAGAGTAACGTTTTTTATACGTTCAATAAGTGGAAGATGTTGATAGAAAATCAAACTGGGAAGAAGACAATTCACCTTAGAATAGACAATGGTCTTGAGTTTTACAAAGGTGATTTCAGCAAGTACTATGAAGATTCGGGATTTGTTTGATATCGAACAATTAGGTACACATATCAATAGAATGGGGTAGTGAAGCACTTTTAGAGAGAGCAAGGTGTATACTTTCTAATCTTGGACTTGGAAAATAAATCTGGGCTGAAACGGTGAACACGATATATTATTTGGTAAATCGTTCTCCTTCAATCGCAATTTAATTTAAGACTCCAAATGAGATATGGTCAGATAAACATTATGAATATTTTGATTTGAAAGTATTTGGATGTTCCGCTTATCATCATGTAAAAGAGGGTAAACTTGAACCTATGGCCATTTTCGTTGGTTTTGCATACGAGGTTAAGGGATATAAGTTGTGATGTTCTGACCCTCAGGCATCAAAGTCTAAAATTAGTAAGGATGTTTCTTTTGATGAAAATTCCATACTTAAATAGAGGAAGGTTGTTACTAAGTTAGCGGGTATTCAGGAGGAGAATGTTAGGAAAGAGGTGGAGCTTCATGTGGAGCATCCACAGAGAATATTTGAAGATGTTCCTATTCAGCCAAAAAGTGATGATGAGCATTAAGACTCAGATTCAATCAAAGCTAATGTAGAAGTTTAGCTGCAAAGAGAGCTAAATGACAAATTGAGCCTCCCCAAATGTATGGTTTTGCTAATTTGGTGGTATATGCTGCTACGGTTGCTAAAGAGCTTCATATTGAAGAAATTTTTATGTATCGTAAAGCTATTATTTGTTCTAGATCTGAGAAGTAGCTTGTCACGATTAATGAGAGATGGAGCCCCATCATAAGAACCAAACTTGGGATCTTGTGAAATTGTGTGAGGGTAAATGAGCCATTGGATGTAAGTGGGTCTTAGAAAAAAGGAGAGAACTCCAAGAGTTGAGGATGAAAGATTCAAAGCACATTTGGTAATGAAGGGTTTTAGCCAGAAAGAGGAGATCAACTTCAATGAATTGTTTTCTCCAATTGTGAAACATAATTCTGTTCATATGTTGCTCGCGTTAGTGGCCCTTTATGATCTAAAACTTGAGCAACTTGATGTCAAGACCACTTTTCTACATGGTGAGCTCGAGAAGACAACCTATAAATCTCAACCTGAGAGATTTGTTATTGAGGGCAAAGAAGATCATGCTTGTATGATGAAACTCTCTTTGTATGATCTCAAGTAATCTCAACAGCAATGGTACAGGAGGTGTGATAGTTTTATGTTGAGTCATAGCCACTCGCGGAATGTGCATGATAGTTTTGTGTACTATAATAAATGGTGTGATGTTTTTTGTTTATTTGTTGTTATATGTGAATGCCATGCTTATTGTAGTGAGGAACACGTTAGAGATACGACGATTAAAGAGGCAATTTAGCAGCGAATTTGAAATAAAGGATCTTGGAGCTGCTAAGAAAATTTTAGGTATGGAGATTTATAGAGATAGATGGGTTTGAAACTTACACCTCTTGCAAAAGAGATATATTTATAAAGTGCTTGAGTGCTTTGACATGAAGAATGACAAACTAGTAAGTACTCTTTTGGCATCCCATTTTAGACTTTTGGCTTCTTTGCCGTCTAAATCTAAAGAAAATGAAGATAAAATGCCTCAAGTTCCATATTCTAGTGTTGTGGATAGGCTCATGTATATAATGATTTGCACTCGTCCATATATTTCCCAGACTGTTAGTATTGTGAGTAGGTATATGACACATCTAGGTAATGTTCATTGGCAAGCTGTAAAATGAATTCTTCGATATATCCAGGATATATCAGATATGGGTTTGGTCCTTAACATAGGTTGTGACATAGGACATTCAGTTGTTAGCTTAAGTGATTTTAACTATGCAAGCAATTTCGACAAAAGGATATCTTTAACGAGTTATATTTTTTATGCTTGGTGGTTCCAGAGTTAGTTGGAAGGCAATTTTGCAAGAGATGGTTGCTTTGTTTATCAACGAAGCAGAGTACATTGCAGCAACAAAAAGCGGCAAAGAAAGCTCTTTAGTTAAAGTGTTTGGTTGCAGAACTTGGGGCGAAACAAGAAGGAGCCTCTGTTATCTTTTGCAATAACCAAAGTGCGAGAAAATTAACAAAGAATGCAATATATTATGAGAGGACAAAACATATTGATATCTGGTATCACTTTGTGTGTGATGAGGTTGCTAAGTGTAGGTTGCGATGAAGAAAGTATCTACGACAAATAATTCAATAGATATGTTAACCAAGCCAGTTTTTTTTTTTAGCAAATTCAAACATTGCTTGAACTTCATTGGAATTTCCATTATTTGCATTCTCTTAGTGGAGTTGGTGGCATTTCATCTCTTCTTTTCTACCCCGAGTATGCTCACGTAAACTTCGGGGTGTGCATCGTCGATTTTGCTATTTTAGGGGGGCCTTGTGTGGTGACTCTTAGTGGTGAGGGAAAGAGGTCTTTTGGTATTTGGCATGATACCCTTTTGGAAATTTGAAGTCAAAGTGAAAATTTGTTCAATTTTGACTTTCAAATTAGTGACGAGGGCATTTTAGGCTATGCACATATATTTTAGGTTTTATTCATTTATTTATTTAAGGAGATTACTGAATGGATGCATTGAACAATACATCTCTAACCCTCACCTCTACATTATCTCCCTTCTTTGTTTTTCCCATCATTTTATTAGAACTTTAGATCTTGTGGCTCACCAAGTGATTTTTGAGCTTTTGGATAGTATTCTTGTACTCATTATTGAAGATAGTAAAATCCCTTTCTCTCCCCATGGATTTTTTCCCATTTTGGATTTTCATTTATATCTTGTGTCTCATGTGGTTTCGAATTTACTTCCATCATTTTCTATTTGTGCTTCAATTGGTGCATCTTTTGGCATTGTTCCACGACATGTATAAAAATAATGGTAAGAAGCAATTTCTATAAAATTAGAAAGCTAGAGAGAAATCCAGAAGCATAGAAAACCTGAAATCTTCCATCAGCATTCCAGTCCGTTTCACCGTGACGCACAACAACGATTTCAGCATAGTCTACCCCAATTGGAACCGATTGAGCATCACCATTGCAAACCATATTAGCAATGACCCTAACAGATACCAGGAAATGAGAGTACTTGTTAGCCTTAGGCACTTGAAGATATAGCTACCATAGAAAATGTCCTTAAAGACAAAAAAACAAGCGAAACGTGAGAAACAACACCGAAAGTCCACTCAATCGATTGGAACAGTCAATTGATCATTTGCTTGAGGCTTTGTTCGTTTCATGGAAAATGTAGAGTTTCAAAAAAAAAATTTCAATGAAGTCATTTTCTAGGAAAATATAATTATTTTTTCGATATTTGGGTGAAACTTGAAAATGAAGTGAAAAATATTTTCCGCTATTTGGTAAGAAATATATTTTCCTCCATACACTCTTTTTCATTTACTTTATTTTTTAAATCGATTTTTAATTATTTTTTATTTTTTCAAAAATCAATTATTAAATTATTTTTTCGTTTTCTTTTCTTTGTTTTCCTCCTCTTCTTCTTCTTCTTGGTCAGTCACTGGCCATGATGATGACTGACGACTGGCCATAGGCAAAGCATGAGGCTTGCCGCTCACCAGATTGGCGAGGGTGAACAGCAAGGTTGGCATGCTAGGAGCTCGCTAGAGATGGGCGAACTTGAGGCTCACCTGTGGCTGATCACCGGCACAATGACAGGCAAATAAAGAAAAGCGAAAACAAAGAAAGAAAAAGAAAAAAAGAAGAGGAGGAGGAGGAGGAGGAGGTGGTGAGGACTTGTAGGAGAAGAAGAAGCAAAAGGAGAAGAAGGAGAAGAAGCAAGAATGTAAGACAACAAAGAGCAAGAGAGGAAAAAAATTTTCATTTTTCAAAAGTGAAAAATATTTTTCCCTAATTTACAAAACTTTTTTTTTCCTTTCATGGAAAATGTTTTCCCCAAACAATTCATTTTCCATGAAACGCATGCCAGAAAATCCAAAAAAATATTTTTTTGAACACTATTTTCCGTGAAATGAACGGAACCTTATTAAAAAGAAATTCTTATCATCACAAATCAACGTGACAAGAAACAGAACACGCCCAAAGAAAAATCAAGCTCACCGATTCAAAAGGTTTATCCTTCATTTTTTGCGGAACCTTGCCACACACAAAGAAAAAAGTGGCGAAAATAGAGGACAGGTCAGACCTTGAGTTCGAATCCGACATGGGAGGCATGCGATTTGGCTCTGGAGCTTGCATCCTTGATCGCCGTTGACCAATGAACCGAGTTGCGATTGACAACGTGCGAGCTGTGAAGTGTTTTGGCATAGAAGCAACGTAGACTCATCAATCTCAATGGAGTTTCTGAACATGTTATACCAAATATATCGATCGGGAGGCTAGTCGCCACCTCGGTCTTCCCATGTGAAAGATCAATACGTACACGAGAAGTTGCTGCGCAACGCGGTGTCGACTTATTCTTCACGATCTTTCCTAGAAAGTTCGTAAAGGACCGATAATGGAGAAAGCACAAGGCATCTCCTCCGCGATCTCGGGGTCTTCGCCTTCACCACTGCCAACCCAACCAAACCGAATGACTCTCCGAAAAACATCTAGATTATTATTGTTATGTTAGAAAAATCAACTTCACTTTCACGCGCGTGGAGTCCTGGTCACACCCTTCTCTCTCTCTCTCTCTCTCTCTCTCTCTCTCTCTCTCTCTCTCTCTCTCATGGCAGGAGCCTCAGTTGACCATCACTCGCTGCCGTGGCCCGGCGTCATCACTGTTGCGGTTGAACCCCACAACCTTTTGAATTTTTCATTCTCCAAATTATGCAACTAATTGTGTTCTCTTGGAACACGTTAACCTGTTTGAAAGGAATAGTGATTTCTCTTATTTGAATAAAATTCTTACATATTATAATTTGTTCATGAAAAAAAAAAAAAATCCCACATATGAAAAGAAGAGGAGTTCTGTCAAAATACTTCCAAATACTTTGGAGGCGAACGACATCTTCTATGTTTATTGTGTAATATATTAAAAGAACAAGAATTCCAAAGAAATTAGGAAAAAGACGTAGAGACTTATCAGAGAAAATAAGGAAAAAAATCGGTGAGTGATAGGAAATAGACATAATGGGATATATCCTTCTTGCTCGAACGCACAACAAGAAGTCAGAGAAAATGATTCCCTTCTTGTCAAAAAAATAAAGTTGTTTTTCCCAATCTAAGCTTGTCATTTTCATGTTATGAAAAGGGCTTTTCGTTGATCAACTAGTTTTTTGGCATCCAAACACTAGATAGCTCGAAAATAATTTCCTGAAAATGACTTTTTATCACACAAACGGATCCTGCATTTTATTATATCAGTTTGTTTGATTGTTTTTTTTTTTTTTTTTTTTGGACTATGTCTAGTAGTTTGGTCCAATCTTTTGATTCCAATTTACTTCCTCTCTTGATTAATTGCTACTAGGCAATTTGTGTATCCTGTTTAATTTTGATTCAATATTTTGGTTTGCTTGTTGCCCCTTTCCAAATTCAATACAGAATTTTCTGTTTTTTTTTTGCCCACAAATTTTTGTCCCAAAACATTTATAAATTAAACTTAAACGCGTTTATCTAACAAACCCAACGGGCGCTCTCCATAAAACTCTATTATATGCATGGCACTCATTTGCTCTTATTTCGTTAAAAAACGAAAAAGAAACATGTCTATAAGCGTTCTGTTTTGTTTGCTTGGTACCACTTTCTTTCTTTTTTCTTTTTTTTTATGTCTCATAGGTTATCGTGTAGGAACAAAACGTGATGTGCAATTTGGTCAATTTTATGCAAAATAAGTATATAATTATTATTATTTTCCAAACATAAAATCCATTTGTTCTGTAAAAACATTTTTCAGGAAAACATTTTCCGTCATTTGATTCGTTTAAGAAAATGAGTCAATGAAAAACCCATATTTAGATTAAGGAAAATAATTTCCTCTTTTAAAAATCAGAAATCTTTTTTCAAAATATAAGTAGGTGTCGACTTTTGACTCTACGCTTAGGAATGGAAATCCCACTGGTAATTCCCAAGTCCCCAGCGTCTGAGACTGGTTCTCCAAAGCCCAAGGCCTAGTCCATCCAGATTGGGCCATGAACCCCCATGCTCGAGCCCGAATCCTCGGCACCCGTGTTTGGGTCCATTGTGGCCGAGCCCGAGATACTGGGCTTGAGCCCATCAAGGCAATGCACGAAGCGCTGGTGGCTGTGCCTGATGCCTCATCACCGAAGCCTGAGTCCACAAAAGTTGAGTATGGGATCCTAGAACCTGAGCTCAAATCCCCAACACCAGGGGCCAGGTTCACAAAGACCATCCCCGGGTCCACTAAAGTCATGCTCTGGTCCATCGAGACCAGGCCCGGGACCTAGGTGTGCCTATGTCAGGGTCCATTGGGGCCAGAAAATGGAAAGAGAGGAAAAGAGAGACAACTAGAAAATGGAAAGAGAGGAAAAGAGAGAGAACTAGGAACAACTCGCGAGAATCTCTATGCATTAGCTGAACAGTCTTTCTCAAGAAAAATTCTCAAGGCATGCCGTGTCGATGACGTCGGGAGAGGCAACGGGTTTGGTGGGTCTGTGATGAAGGAGGGTGTTGGTAGGTGGGAGGTTTGAGAGTAGGAATTTTTGGGGCTTTTCCATTGAAGATATTTAGGTCATTTCAGTTTGATATATAGGGTCGAAGATGCAAACTTGTATTTCTGTGAAAAAAAAGAAGAGAACGCAATGTAATGAAACTGATGAAAACTCGCGTATGTGTTTGTGGTATTTATGCCAGGATTTAAAATTGGCAAACAATCCGACAGGTTTAGATCTTAAACAATATCTAGACATATTTATCCACGATTTGACTGAACTTACTTTATCATATGTAGAACTGAATGCCATCAATAGAGCCGCGTAAACCAAAAGCACCAAACATCGACGCTACGAGGATAAAACAGGAAAGCAATCGAAGGGATACCTAAATCAAGCAGACCTCATCAAATGAATTCGTGCTTGCTAAATGCGCAACACTCAAGAAGAAAAAGAAAGCTGCAACTATAGAACCAGCAAAAGATAATAATCAGATATAATTACCAATACCTGAAGGTACTAATGCATAAGATTTGTATAAGTAATAATAGGAGTTGAGTAAGTGGCTGGATACAAAATTGACTATGTCAAGCAATTTAAATTTATGTGGGTACTTGACGGATGGTAAACGTGTGAGCAAAAGGTATGAAGTACTGATGAAAAGTTGAAGCCATTAGGTGTAAACTGGCTTTGAAAATAACTAACTTAGCCCACCATCCTACATTTGAGGGACGTGGATGAGTTCGTGATATTTGGAAGTCCTGCCATAATTCTATTTGGCGTGCAAGGAAGAAAGTCAAAAATAAATGTGCTGCGAAGCAAAATTAAAAGAGAATAGAGGACAGAATGCACCAATCAGATGATTTCATTTAGATGATTTTGAATCCAAGAAAGATTTTACACTATGCTGAATGTGGCACATAAGCCGTCCGAAGTCAAGGTTCTGGTTTAAGTATTTATCTCTGATGCGATCGTGTTCTGGCTCTTGATGAGCATAGTCTTTTGCTTTTGTTCCCTCAAAGACAGCCAGAGACTTACGCAATTGGTCTTCACTAATGGCCATGCCTTCGATCTTGATCTTCAACTTTCGGCATACCTCCATCGGTTTCCTTTTAATCTCCTTCTCCTCTTCCTCAAGGGCAAGCTCTTCTCCTTTAAGGACATCTATTTCATTCATAGCAACCTGCAGAGATTGCTGATGATCTCTTACCTGTTGCTCTGCCTCTTTTACCCGATCACTTGATTGGATAATTGCTTTCAGCTGATTATAGTTGTGTCGATAAGTATCGAAGATGAAGGAAAACCTGTTATGGAGGTCCTCGAGCGCTAACCCGAGTTGTAGAGGCAAGGGACGACCAATATCACTTTCAATAAACTCACCCGTTAGTGACTTAAGTTGAGAAAGAATAGATTGGTTGTTCATCACCAAGGCTATGCCACCACTTGAGAGACACAGAAATTGTCTTAGCTTAGTTCTTAGCTTATCGAGGTTAGCCGCTTCCGAAGAAAAACTCCCTGGGGTCAAAGCAGCTAGAGCACGAGAAGCTTCATTTATGGTACACGTTGCCCTGTGCAGATTATCTATAAAGGTTCTTCTCTCTTTGTGGATTGACGACTCAGCAGGAGTGAAAGGAGAAGCTAGCGGTGGATCTTGACTAACATCAACTGCTGAAGGTGGAACCGTTGATGGAGTCTGGGGTGCAGATGCTGTCATTTTCAAAGAAAAGGAGTGAGAGTCAAAGTTAAGTCACTCACTTAATCAAGATGAGAGAACCCTATACATACCAGGCTTCGCAACATTATCTTCACACAAAAGCTGAGGCGTAGTATGCTGAGGTAAGTCACTACTGTTAGTTGACGCATCGACAGCTCTTATTCCAGAAGGGGCATTTAAAAGCAAAGAGCATCAGTAAAGTCTTAGAAAGCATTAAAACGCCAATTATAGTTGTTCACCAAGTCCTATGATTCTTAGTTTTCAAGATTGAAAAAAGTAATCCGGGAAAAAGTTCTTGAAAAAGAAGCTATGGAGATTCGAAGCAGGGAAACATAAGTATTATAGTGCCTGGTCAACAATATGCAAGAAGTCACTTCATGTATAAAGCTGCTAACATTACATTTAGGCTAGTAGAACACTCCACAATTCTAGTGAATAAGCGACGTAAATAATCTCTTTATCTTTATGCTTCATATTGATGTCACGCGAACACGTAGTGCAGCACTGATGAAGTTGATCAATATTTTCACCGCAACCCTGTGTGCAGAAGAAACAAGAGAAACACTGATTATACAATCCACTTATGAACCAATTTGAACCCTACAGACTCCCATAGGCTTACTCAGTAAAAAAAATTTTATCTTGTAGTCCTTGGTTCTGTAACGGCTAACATAAGACATGCAAGCTTTACCATGTTTTACAGCCAAATGAATGGACTGAAATTCTTATAGCTGTGTACACAGCATATAGAAAAGAACACGTCACCTGGACCATCGAACAACTCCAATCACAAAAACTATGAATTTGGCAATATCCACATTATGCATTGTTTCCATATTGAAAGTTGATAGCAAGATGAAAATTGACCAAAGTCAGGTGCTTTTTGTTTAGTCCAGTGCAAATCAAAACCCACCGGAATTTCTTGATGCGTCTTTTGCGATTGAAGGGCTTTATAGGCTTCTGGACAGACTAGCTGCAACATGTGGCTGAAGGCCTTGAAGCTCCCCAAAATTTCTTTCCCGTAAACCTGGATCCTCGATAACCTGGATTCTCATTTGAAAACAACATCCAAGATATTTCAGAGGACCCAATCATTAATCGAACAGTAAGAATGAGCACTAACTTTTATAAAATTCTGAACTTTCCGACAACTAAAGATTACATCTAATGGAATCTTAGAGTTCTACACCATTGTCTGAAATTTATGTATATGTTGGGTTTTGTACTCCCAAATGGTTAATGCCAAAATTCATGTGTGATTCTCATAGATAGAAATGTCAAATCAAGAACAATCTCACTATTTCACTATCTGAAATTTACGTATATGTTGGGTTTTGTACCTCCATATGGATAGTGTCAAAATTCATGTGTAATTCTCATAAATAGAAATGCCAGAACAAGAACAGTCCCACTTTATTCATACCTCCAGTCCACCACAAGCAGTTGCAATAAGATTTGCCATCTCGAAAACTCGTTTTGGGTCAGATGAGTAAATTGCAGAGATTTTACCTTCTCTGGACAGCCTTTCAACCACCTTTCAAGAAAAATAACGGAAGATAAGATGTTAATAAACCAGTTGGTCAATCCAAAGAAAAGGATGACATATCACAGAAAATACTCACTGTAGTTGCTTGCCGCTTCCCAATTTCATTCAATTCGACATCTAAAGTTCCCCGTTAAATATAATGAAATAAATTTGAAGGTAAATAGAAAAAGAGGCAGAATTACATTACTCTTTCTATATTTTGCTCACAAAAAATTTAATTAAAGCTTATAAATGCCACGTCTTTGTAAAGCTCATACAAGGTGCAGTATTCTCTCAAAGATAAGTATTATGGCTAATTTTGACACTTAGGGTCCGTTCGTTTCGCGGAAAATATCATATTTCCGGAAAACATTTTTCTAGAAGTCATTTTCCAAGAAAATGATTCTATTTTCCGGTGTTCGGCCAAAATCTAAACTTTGAGTGGAAAATATTTTTTGCCATTCGTTAGTTAATTCAATTGTTTGGGAAAAATTATCGAAAATTGAATTTTAATATTTTTAATTGACCAAAAAATTAGTTTTAGTTTTTATATTTTTTTTAAAAATGAATTTTTAATTATTTGTATTTTTAAAAAATCGAAATTTTTATTATTTTTTATTATTTCTTTATTTTTCTTTTCCTTGCTCCTCCTTCTTCCTCTCGGCTCCTCCTTCCTCTGCCACCGCCTCCTTCCTCCTCCTTCTTCCTCCTCCTTCCTCCGCCGCCGCATGCCTAACGATGGCCAGCTACCTGGCAGCCGACCAAGACCCGGTCGCCAAATCTGGCGAGCTCATGGCTCGCCAGAGCCCGGCGAACCTCTAGCAAGCTCAAGCGAGGCCCGAGCCCCGCCTAGGGGCTCTGCCTCACCCGATCTGGCGAGGCCCAAGCTTGCCGGGCTCGGGCGAGCTCGGCTTCGCTAAATCAGGCTAGGCGGAGCCTCGCCGGCCTGGGGCGAGGCTCAAGCTGGCTCGCGGCCGATTGCCGGCTGCCGCCGTGGCCGGCAACCGGCCACCAAGGAAGAAGATGAAATGGAAAAAAAAGAAAAGGAAAAAAAATTAAAAACTTGATTTAAAAAAAAAACAAAAAAGAAAAAGAAAGCATAAATGTGTTAGTGAAAAGAAACAAGGGGAAGAAGTTATGGAAAATGTTTTCCTTTTCCCCAAAGAGGAAATCATTTTCCACAATCTTAAGAGGAGATTTTCCATTGACCAGAAAACATTTTCTTTGACCATCTATTTTCCGCCATCCGAACACCAGAAATTCCGGAAAATGTTTTCCCAAAAGTTGTTTTCCCCGAAACGAACGGACCCTTAGATTAAGCCATGATTACCTCAAATGAAGACACTCCTTCTTGCATTTCCTTTGGATATGTACAAGACTTTGCCTTTTATTTTCGTCACATCATGTTGACAATGGACATGCATAGTTCCACCTAGCAAAGGAAGACATCATCTTAGCTTGGTTAGTTTTAACAAAAACTCATTCTACTTGGCCAAAGAACTCTTTTTCACTTTTGGCAAAAACCGCAAGAGAAACTTTCATGAGCAATTCTCACCTTCAATCTTAGAATTAGTGAACTAGATTTCTTATTCAAGAGTTAGAAGGTTGTGACGGCAATTTGGTGGTTTGTGCTTATTCGAGATAAGTGACATTTCTAGTTATTAAATTGATTCAATCTCCTTAAAACTTTAACTTGGTTGGTAGGTTGATAGGTGAAGCTTTAATGTGGATGTTATGGGTATGGTGGTTGTTAAATAGTCTTCATTATCTCATACATGTTTTAAAATGGTGTGACTAATTTCCTTTGTTGAATTCGATAAGTGAAAATGTCGAGTTCAGATTTGGAAGAATTATATTGCATGTGTTGGATTCAATTATTATTAGTGAAGTTCACATTTTGCTCATTTGAAAATGAAGAATTTGTTTGTTCTGCTTCATTTTGAATGTTCAGAATCTATTTGTTTTACTATATTTATCGTCATTTTGTTTTATTTTGAATAGTTAGATACTATTCATTCTACCATATTTGTCTTGATGACCTCTTGCGTGTTCATTTCGCTTCCTTCTAAATGGTCGGAATCTGTTCGTTATGTCATATTTATCTTGATAACCTCTTAGTTTGTTTGGCTTCGTTCGGAATGGTTGGAATCTGTTCATTCTACCATATTTATCCTCGTTCTGTTTCATTATGAATAGTTAGAATCTATTAGTTTTACCATATTTGCCTTGATGACCTCTTTCATGTTCGTTTTGTTTCGTTTTGCTAGTCATAATCTATTCATTATGAATAGTCAGAGTTTGTTCATTTTGTTAGAGTTTCGAGTCAAAAACCATTCTTTGGTTCTACCAAATTTTACTAAGTCAAAATCTGCTTTTTTTTTTTTATTGAACTTGCTCTTTTGTTCTACCAGCTTTTACAAAGTCTGAATATACCCACTCGATTAGCTAGACTTTAATGAGCATAATATGCTTATTGTTCAGACTCAGAACATAACCATTCGACTAGTTTAGACTTTGACAACCAAAACATACTCATTTGCTCATAGTCAGAATTTACTTACTTGATTGTTCAGACTTTAATGATCAAAATATGACTATATATTATTTCTTATATAGTTATTTGATTGATGCATCAAATTGAATAGACAAACATATGATATGCTTAAATATAGGCATACATTATGGCTTGAATGAGATTAATGTGCTTCCATCATCCATATAGTGGTGTGTGACGATGCCTTATGATGGAAATTTGCGGGATGTCCCATTGATTGGGATGTCGTAGGGAGTGTTTTGGGATGCCTCAGAAGTTGAAATGCTCTAGTGGTCGGGATGCCTTATGGTGAAAGTTTGCATGATACATTGAAATTGAGATGCCCCATGAGTTAGGAAACCCCATAAGTCAAGATGCCTCGAGAGAGTTCAGGAGAAAGAAATATTAATGAATAAAATGCATTACCATGTGTAGAACCAAATATTGTTTAAATTGTTTGTTTGTGCAAAGCATAATGTGCCATATCATAAGTCTAGATGGATATATTATTGGATAATGATTTCTATGGTAAATGAAAATGGTAAATGTAAATTTTACTCATATTGTTATCACACTTATTGGATTATCATGCATTCACTTTGCTTGTACCAGGTAAAGTGCTAAGAGAATTTTTAACTTAAAAGAGAATTCTTAACTTAAAACTAGAGATTTTATTTACTGGACTTCGGTTCATTTCTTTATTTTTCAAACGTGTAAAATGGACACCCTTCAACCTTTGTGCCATAGAGTTTCTATGCATTACGAAGGTCATTGTGAAAGTGTGCTAAAGTTATCAATCCATGACTTCGGTCTAGATGTTTGTACAGACAAACTTTTGTAGGTGTAGTATGGAGATAGGTCTACCTAACTCCTACCCAGACTTTTGTATTTTGCTCCCAATGTTATAAAGTTGTGAACTTAAATGTTGTAAAAATAAAAGAAATGTAAGTACATTATCTATACTTGCATGGCTTTCTTTATAAAGGAATATTTGTAGACATTTAATTAAATTTCCGCATGCTAAAAAAGAATAATAATAATAATAATATAAAGAACAGGTGTCATGGGTGACGTTTTGAGTGTCCCAGTAGGATTACAGGAACAACATTATGAAGAGTTGATCTAACCAGAAGTTCTATCCCCACCAAACCCTGTTCTCAGATATTCTATTTGGTTGAGATGACGCACATCACCCCCGGATTTGAAGACCCAATTGTCCCCATCAGACAAGTGGAAAATGTTGACGGAAGTATTCAAAAACTTCACAGATTGTTGATTTGGGCAAGCCCGCGCATGAAGCGTTCGGAGTACACCCCCATGAGTGATCGCTATTACTCGCTCTCCTGCACAGTGAAGAAAAGTTTAATTTGCAATTTATATTTCCAACTTAAATTGTATCGGAAACTCTTTAGTAGTGAACCGAAAGCACAGTTAAACCATGGTCGTCCTCTTCCTCATCTATCTTCTGCTATCACGAAGCAAGCAAAACCAAGAAGGGGCACTTAAAAGCAAAGAGCCTCAGTAAAGTCTTAGAAAGCATTAAAACAACAATTATAGTTGCTCACCAAGTCCTATGATGCTTAATTTTCAAGATTGAAAAAAGTAATCCGGGAAAAACTCCTTTAAAAAGAAGTTATGGAGATTCGAACCGGGGAAACATGAGTATTATAGTGCTTGGGCAACACGATGCGAGAAGTCACTTTATGTATAAAACTACTAACATTGCATTTAGACTAGTGGAACACTCCACAATTCTCGTGAATAAGTGATGTAAATAATCTTTTCACCTGTATGTTTCATACTAATATTTTGCAAACACGTAGTGCAACGTTGATAAACCTGATCAATACTTTCACCGCCACCCTGCAGAAGAAACAAGAGAAACACTGATTATACATTCCACTTATGAACCAATTTGAACCTTGCAGACTGCCAAAAGCTCACTCAATAAATGTTTTATCATGTAATCCTTGGTTTTGTAATGGCTAACATAAGACATGCAAGCTTTACTATGTTTTACAGATTGAAAAGAACATGTAAGATGTGAATCCATTAAACAGCCAAATGAATGGACTGAAGTTCTTACAGCTGTGTACACAACATATAGAAAAGAACACGTCACCTGAACCATTGAACAACTCCAATCACAAAAACTATGAATTTGGCAATATCCACATTATGCTTTGTTTCCGTATTGAAAGTTAGTGGCGAAATGAAAATTGACCAAAGTCAGGTACTTTTTGTTGAGCTCAATGCAAATCAAAACCCACCGGAATTTCTTGATCCGTCTTCTGCGATTGAAGGGCTTTATAGGCTTCAGGAAAGACACTGGCTGCAACATGTCGCTGAAGGCCTTGAAGCTCCCCAAAATTTCTTTCTCGTAGACCTGGATCCTTGATAACCTGGATTCTCATTTGAAAAAAACATGCAAGATATTTCAGAGGACCCAATCATTAATCGAACAGTAAGTATGAACGCTAACTTCTATAACATTCTGAACTTTCCAACAAATAAAGATTACATCTATTGGAATCTTATAGCTCTACATCATTGTCTGAAATTACGTATATGTTGGGTTTTGTACCCCAAATGGTTAATGCCAAAATTCCTGTGTGATTCTGATAGATAGAAATGTCAAATCAAGAACAATCTCAATCACTATCTGAAATATACGCATATCTTGGGTTTGTACTCCCGTATGGATAATGCCAAAATTCATGTGTAATTCCCATAAATAGAAATGCCAGATCAAGAGCAGTCCCACTACATTCATACCTCCAGTCCACCACAAGCAGCTGCAATAAGATTTGCCGTCTCAAAAGCTCGTTTTAGGTCAGATGAGTAAATTGCAGAGATTTTACCTTCTCCGGACAGCCTTTCACCCACCTTTCAAGAAAAATAACGAAAGATAAGATGTTAATAAACCAGTTGGTCAATCCAAAGAAACGGATGACATATCATAGAAAATACTCACGGCAGTTGCTTGCCGCCTCCCAATTTCATTCAATTCGACATCTAAAGTTCCCTGTTAAATGTAATGAAATAAATATGAAGGTAAATAGAAAAAGAGGCAGAAACCAATTTTTAAACAAAATGCATGAGATGGCAGATATCAGCACAATTAGAGATACATTTGCTTAACCCACGTATAAATGTGGAGGAATTACAATCTAGAAATGCTTTTTCTCTAATTCTATTAGGCATGTGCTATCATGGAATGAAATTTGATCACTTAGAATGCAAATGATAACCATTCTTGCCAGAAATTGATTTTTGGAAGAGAAATAGATAATTCTATTTATATTCTTGGATGAGTTTTCTATGCAAATGGCTTTTGATAACGACACAAAATTTTTATTCCCAAAATATAAATTCGTTTGATAACGACACAAAATTTCTCCCTCCCGCGTGGCGATGGACCGGCGGCTGATAGACGGCAACAACAGCCAGCAAACGGTGACCATCTCCAGTGGCAAACGGTGGGCTGGTGACCGGTGGAAAGTGATGGCGGACACCAGCCAGAGGCCAACGGCTGGCGACAACAGAGGCCGGCGATGGCGACAGGTGCAGTCGATGAACGGCAATTGGGGAGCAAGGAATGTTTTACCAAACAGATTTTGGAGTAAAAATCTATTCCATAAATAGAAAAATAAAATAATTTTACCAAATGGATTTCTATTTCAGAAATAAAATGGTTATTATACACATTCTTAATCCCAAAAGCTGTTATAGAAGATAAAGAAACCTTATCGGTAAGAGTATACATATTCTTTGCCATTACATCTTCTCTGTCATCTTTTGGGTTCACCCTGAATGTTTCCTTGCCATCCCAGGTTCCAATTTTATATAGGAAAAGAGAAGTATGGACATCAACTGAGTATTCTCAAGCAAAGGCTTGTACTGATGGATCCACAATGCAATTACAGATTTATGCAGCCTAATGCAGCTACATAGCTTGACAAGAACTGATGTCATTCACCAAAATGATCCTCTGCTAACTACACATTTACACAGTATTTTGTCACACAATGGGCAAATATCAAATAGTGTACTACATGCAACCTTTGATATCATAATGGTAATCAGCAATTTCTACAAGATTAGAAGGCTAGAGAGAAATCCAGAAGCATAGAAAACCTGAAATCTTCCATCAGCATTCCAATCCGTTTCACCGTGACGCACAACAACGATTTCAGCATAGTCTACCCCAATTGGAACGGATTGAGCATCACCATTGCGGACCATATCAGCAACAACCCTGACAGATTACCCGTGAAAAGAGAGTGCTAACCAGTCTCAGGCACTTGAAACAGAAGCTACCACAAAAACGAAAAAGTAAAGATAAAAGACAAACAGTGAATGCAAATTATCACACGGTGATATTCGACTAAAAAATGGTCCGAAAGACAGAGAACAAGTGAAACGAAAGAAACAGCACCGAAAGTCCACTCAATCGATTGGAACAGTCAATTGATCATTTGCTTTATTAGCAGCAAGAAAGCAGCAAGCTCATTACCAACCAACATGACAAGTAGAAAGATAAAAAGACGAACATTGAACGCAAATTAAGACGCTCACATGGTGATATTCGACCGAAAAATAGTCCGGAAGACGGGGAGCAAGTGAAACGAAAAAGACAAAGACAGCACCGAAAGTCTACTCAACCGATTGGAACGGTCAATTGGTCATTTGCTTTATTAGCAGCAAGAAAGCTGCAAGTTCTCATCATCACCAACCAACATGACAACAAACAGAGCACACGCCCAAAGATAAAACAAGCTCGCCGAATCCAGAGGTTTTCGTTATCCTCCATATTTCGCAGAACCTTACGACACACAAAGAAAAGGTGGGCGAAAATAGAGGACAAGGTCAGACCTCGAATTCAATCCCGACATGGCAGGCACGCGATTTGGCTCTGGACCTTGCATCCTTGATCGCCGTTGACCGACGAACCGAGTTGCGATTGACAAAGCGCGAGCTGCGAAGTGTTTCGGCATAGAAGCAACGTAAACCCATCAATCTCAATGGAGTTTCTGAACATGTTATAGCCAAAATACGTTGATCGGGAGGCGTTGGTCGTCGCCTAAGTCTTCCCCAGTGTGAAAGATCAATACGTACGCGAGAAGTTGCAGAACAACGCCGTGCGGACTTCGTCTTCACGATCTTTCGTAGAAAAGTTCATAGACGACCGATGACGGAGAAAGCAAAAGGCATACCTTTCTCCATGATCTCGAAGTCTTCGCCTTCCCCGGTACCAAATCAACCAAACCAAACGATTCTTGGAAAACATCATAGATTATTATTGTAGTTAAATACAAAATAGAAAGGGATATTGGGGAATTTTCTCTATAAAATCGATATATTGAAAGCTTTTTATAGAGAGGAAAATTAAAGGAAATCAAATCAGATATCCACTTAGTTAAAAAAAATATTGAAATAAGGTAAAAACAATCTAAATATCTCGACATCTTATCTATAAAAATTCGACTTTGCTTTCATTGGCGTGGAGTCCACGTCAAACCTACCCCCACAAATCGATATATTGAGAGCTTTTTATAGAGAGGAAAATTAAAGGAAACCAAATCAGATATATACATAGTTAGAAAAGACATTGAAATAAGGTAAAAAGAATCTAAATATCTTACCTATAAAAATTCAACTTTAATTCAACTTTGCTTTCTTTGACGTGGAGCCCACGCTAAACCTACCCCCCAAATCCATATATTGAGAGCTTTTTATAGAGAGGAAAGTTAAAGGAAATCAAAAATCAGATATAGACATTGAAATAAAGTAAAAAGAATCTAAATATCTCGACATCTTATCTATAAAAATTCAACTTTGCTTTCATCGGCATGGGATCCACGTCAAACCACCCCCCGTTGACCCACCACTCACTGTCGTGGCAGGGCCTCATAACTGTTGCGGTTGAACACCATAATTGTCTGAATTTTTCATTTTCTAAATTATGTAATTACTTGTGTCCTCTTGAAACCCTCTTATCCGTTTGAAAGGAATAGTGGTTTTTCTTATTTGAATGTAATTTTTACATATTATGGTTTGTTCGTGAATTCAAAAAAAAAAAAATCACACATATGAACAGAAGAGGAGTCCTGTCAAGATACTTTAAAGAATATTATTGTCAATGATCTCTGTTGTGGTGAGATGAGATCTAGAGGAAAACGGTTTTAAGTTGGTCTAAGCTTCATTTGAAACCCTAGACCTATTCTGTCGAGACGGGCTCTCCAGCTTTAGAGATGAGCTCGGTTGCAGCGAGACGAATTTCGGCTTTCTCGTTGCTTTCCCTCCTGATTTATAGAGTGAGGTGCCAAAGAGCTAACTACAAGTCGATTTCATAGATAACTTCTTGTCGCTGAAAAATATATTAAGGAAATTCAGATTTGGAGAAAGTGAAACATTTTCTAGTGTCTGTTTGCGTTGAAAACAAATTGAAAAAAAAAAATCTAACTTTATAATATTTGATACTAAGTGCATCCATTAAAAGCATCTCATATCGACATTTTCTTTGTTTATTCTGTAATCTATTAAAATAACAAGAATTACAAACTTAGGAATAAATATTATGAGATCACATTTGAAAAATACTATATAACACGAGCATCAAAATTATATTCAAGAGACGGTAGACAAGATTTATACAAGAAACATATAGACTTATCGGAGAAAATAAGAAAAAAATTGATGGGAGATAGAAAATAGGCATAACAGGATATATTCTTCTAACTCAAATGCGCATCAAGAAATGAAAGAAAACGATTTACTTGTTACCAGAAATTGAAAATGTTTTTCCCAATCTAAGCTTGTTGTTTTCATGCTATGGAAAAAAAAAAATTTGTCGATCGACTAGTTTTTTGGCATCCAAGCACTAGATAGCTTGAAATTTTTTTCCTAGAAATGGTTTTTTTATCACACATATAAATCCTACATTTTATTATATAAGTTAATTTGATTTTTGACCACGTCTAGTAGTTTGGTCCAATCTTTTGATTCCAATTTACTTCCTCTCTTGATTAATTACTACTAGGCAACGTATCCTATTTAATTTTGATTCAATATTTTAGTTTGCTTGTTGCCTCTTTCCAAATTCGACTCAGAATTTTCTGTTTTTTTCTGCCCACAAATTTTTTGTCCCTAAAACATTTACAAATTAAACACGTTTATCTAACAAATCCAACGGGCGCTTTCCATAAAACTCTATTATATGCATGGCACTCATTTGCTCTTATTTCGTCAAAAAACGAAAAAGAAACATGTCCATAAGCGTTCCGTTATGTTTGCTTGGTACCACTTTTTTTATTTTACCTCGTAGGTTATCGTGCAGGAACAAAACGTGATCTGCAATTCGGTCAATTTTATGAAAAATAAGTATATTATTGTTATTATTTTCCAAACTTAAAATCCATTTGTTCTGCAAAAATTATTTTCTAGGAGAACATTTTCCTTTATTTGATTCATTTAGGAAAATAAGTTAACGAAAAACCTATACTTAAATTAAGAAAAATGATTTTCTCTTTAAAAAATCGAAAATTACTTTTCAAAATATAACTAAGTATTGATGTTTGGACCCGAAACTCTATGCTAAAGAATGGAATTCCCAACGGTAGTTCCCGAGTCCCCAAGGTTTGAGACCAAGTCTCCAATGCTCAGACCCGAGTCCATTGAGATTGGGCAAACCCTGGTGCTTGTGCCCGAATCCTCGACACTCGTGTTTAGGTCCATCGAGGTTGAGGCCAAGATCCCAAGCTTGAGCCCATACAGGCCGAGACCCAGATCCCAGGCTTGAGCCCATCAAGGCAATGCATTAATTGCCAGTGCCTATGCCCCATGCTTCAACACCCGAGTCTGGGTCCACAAAAGTCGAGTGTGGGATCCTAGAACCCGAGCTCGGATACCCAACACCAGGGGCCTGGTTCACAAAGATCATCCCCGGGTCCACTAAAGTTGTGCTCTGGTAGGCTAGGCCCGAGACCTAGGTGTGCCCATGTCAGGGTCCATTGGGGCCGGGAAATGGAAAGAGAGAGAGAGAGACGACTAGGAACAACTCGCAAGAATCTCTGTGCGTTAGCTGAACAGTCTTTCTCACGAACAATTCTCAAGGCATGCCGTATCTACCATGTCAGGAGAGGCAACGGGTTTGGTGGTCTGATGTGAAGGAGGGTGTTGGTAGGTGGGAGGTTTGAGAGTAGGAATTTTTGGGGCTTTTTTTTTTTTTCAAAGGAAGGTAATTAGGTCATTTCAGTTTGATAAATAGGGTCGAAGATGCAAACTTGTATTTCTGGAAAAATAGAGAATGCGATGTAATGAAGTTGATGAAAACTCGTGTATGTATTCGTGGAATTTATGCCAGGATTTAAAATTGGAAACAAACCGAGAGGTTTAGATCTCAAACACTATCCCAACATATTTATCCATGATTCGACTGACCTTAGTTTATCATATGTAGGACTGAATACCACCAATAGAGCCGCGTAAACCAAAAGCACCAAACATCGACAATATGAGGATAAAACAGGAACGCAATTGAAGGGATACCTAAATCAAGCAGACCTCATCAAATGAATTCGTGCTTGCTAAATGCACAATGCTCAAGAAGAAACCTATAAAGAAAGCTGCAAATATAGAACCACCAAAAGATAATAATCAGAGATTATTACCAATACCGGAAGGTACTGATGCATCTATAAGATTTGTATAACTAAATTGAAGGAGTTGAGTAAGTGGCTGGATACAATTGACTATGTCAAGCAATTCAAATTTATGTGGGTACTTCTAAAAATTGGGGCATCCGAACACTTCGGTTGAGTGATCATAAAATAGGTCTCTTCTGGGCCATTAAGATAAGTAATGCCTGTTGTTAGAAGAATCAATGTATGCCATCTCTCAATTCTCCTCCCTGATTTTGGTCTTACCATACCTCATCACTAGTAGGGCTACTGAAACAGCATTTAGCACAGGTGATCTAACCAGAAGATTTATCCCCGCCAAACCCTGTTCCAAGATATTCTGTTTGCTTGAGATGACTAACATCGCCCCAAGATTTTAATACCCAGTTGTCCCCATCAGACAAGTGGAAAGTGTTGACAGAAGTATTCAGCACCTTCCCAGAGGACCGCTTTGGGCAAGCCCGCCTATGAAGCGATCGGATTACACCACCATGAGTGACCACTACTACTCGCTCTCCTGCACAGTAAAGAAAGTTTTATTTGCACTTCTCTCTCCAGCTTAAATTGTATCAAAAAACAGAAAGTGCATTAAATCATCGTCATTGTCATCTTCATCTTTCTTCAGCTTATGACAAAGCAAGCAAACTGAAGAAAGGGCATTTAAAAGCAAAGAGCATCAGTAACATTTAAAAAACAATTAAATCTGTGCACCAAGTCCTGTGATGCCTAGTTTTCAAGACTGAAAGGGCGATCTGGGAAAAACTCCTTTAGAGACAAGCTACGAGACTTTCGAACTAGCAAAATATATCATAGTGCCCAGTCAACATTATGTGAGGAGTCACTTTTGTATAAAATTACCAACATTGCCTAGTCAACATTATGCAAGGAGTCACTTATGCATAAAACTACTAACATAGCATTTAGCTAACTCTCCACAATTCTGGCAAATAAGCAACATAAATAATCTCTTTACCTTTATGCTTCATACTGATGTTTTGCAAGCATGTAGTGCAACGCTGATAAAGCTGATCAATACTTTCACCACCACCCTGTATGTAGAAGAAACAATAGAAACACTGGTAAGACATTCCACATGTGAACCAATTTGAACCCTGCAGACTGCCAAACTCTTTCTCAGTAGATGTCTATCTAGGAATCCTTCATCATGTAACACCAAACCTATGAGACACAAGCTTGACTATCTTTAATGGATTACACAAAGAACATGCAAGATGTGAGCCTTTAAAAAGGCCAATGAATGGGACTGAAATTCTTCTAGCTGTGGATACAGCACATAGAAAAGAACACATGACCTGAACCATTTAACAACTCCAATAACAAAAACTACAAATTTTGCAAAATCCACATCATGGATAGTTCCGCATTTAAAGTTAGTGGCAAAATGAAATATGACCAAAGTTGGGCACTTTATGTCGAGCTCAGTGCAAATCAAAACCCACCGGGATTTCTTGATCCGTCTTGTTCGATAGAAAGGCTTTATAGGCTTTTGGACAGACACTAGATGCAGCACGTAGCTGAAGGCCTTGAAGCTCCCCCAAATTTCTTTCCCGAAGATCTGGATCCTTGATAACCTAGATTCTCATTTTGGGGAAAAAAAAAAAAAAGAAACATTCAAGATATTTCAGAGGACCCAATTACTAATTGAATTGTGCTAAAACACAAATTTTTTTACAAGGAACTTTCCAACAAATAAAGAAAAAAATCTAATGGAAAATTTTTAGCTCTACATCACTGTCTGAAATTTATGATATATTGGGTTTTTGAATCACCAAATGAATAATGCTAAAATTCATGTGTAATTGTCATAATGGAATGCCCGATCAAGAATGTTCCCACTACATTCATACCTCTAGTCCACCACAAGCAGTTGCAATTGAATTCGCTGTTTCAAAAGCGCGTTTTAAGTCAGATGAGTAAATTGCAGAGATTTTTCCTTCTCTGGAAAGCCTTTCACCCACCTTTTAGGGAAAACATTAGAAGAGGGAGTTAAACCTGTTGGTCAGTCCAAAGAAAGGGACAACATATCACATAAAATACTCACTGCAGTTGCTTGCCGCCTCCCAATTTCATTTAATTCGACATCGAGATGTCCCTGTTAAATGTAATGAAATAAATCAAACGAAGGTAAATAGAGAAAGAGGCAGAAAAAAGTTCTTAAACAAAATGCACAAGATGGCAGATACCAGCACGATTGGAGATAAATTTGCTTAAACCCATAAAAAAATGCCAAGCAACCACAACCTAGTAATCATTTTTCTCTAATGCTATTAGGCACGTCCTATCATGTTATGAATATCGATCACTTAATCATAAGAACTGTAAAAAAAGAAAAAAAGAAAATGAACTTTTTAAGGTACAGTGCAGATATCCTTTGCCATTAGGTATTCTCTATCATCTTTTTGGCTCACCCTGAATATTACGTTGCCATCAAGGTTCCATTTTTACAAAGGAGAAGAGCAGTATAAAAATAAACTGTATTCTCAAGCAAAGGCTAGTAATGGTGGGTTCACTATGCAATTACAGACATATGTAGCCCAATGCAACTACATAGCTCAAAAAGAACTGATATCATTCACCAAAATGATGCCTCTACTAGCTTAGCATTTTCATTGTAATCTGTCCTTTGTCACACAATGTCGTATACTACACTACACGGGGCCTTCTATATTGTAATGGGTAATCAGCAAATTCCACGCAATTAGAAAGCCAAAGAAAATTCCAGGAGCACAGAAAACCTGAATTCTTCCATCAGCATTCCACTCCGTTTCACCATGGCGCACGACCACGATTTCAGCATAGTCCACGCCAATCGGAACCGATTGATCGCCCCCGCCGCAACCCAAATCAGCAGCAACGCTGACAGATGACCGGGGCAAAAGAGAGTACCGGTTAACCTCACGCGCATGAAGACAGAACCCACAAAGCAAAAGATTAAAAAAAAAAAAAAAAAGAACTTTCAACGCAAATCAAGACGCTCCCACAGTGACATTGGTCCGGAAAAACAGGACCCGCGAACAAGCGAAACGAAAGAAACAACATGGAAAGCCGACCCAATCGATCGGAACACAGCCGATGGACCAGTTGCCTTGTCAGCAGCAAGTTCCGATCGTCGCCAACATGACCAGAAACGAGAACAAACGCGCAGAAACAAATCGAGCTCAGCGATTTCCGGAGGCTTTCATCATCCTCCGAATCTCGCGGAACCTCACGACGCGCGGTCTCGACGACGATAGAGAACAGGGTCGGACCTCGAGTTCGAATCCGACATGGCGGGCTGGAGAGTTGGCCCTGGACCTTGCGCCCTCGACCGCCGCCGCGGAGCGATGGACCGAGCCGCGAGCCCCGATCTCGAGCGGAGGAGGGGGAACGTGCGCGGCGGACGCGGCGACGAGGGCGACGAAGGAGGAGGACGAGGAATCGGAGGGAATGGAATGCACCGGGCGGGCAGTGCGCTCATGCCTTGTGCGACGCATCGGATTCGCCCTCTTCCAGCTTGCTTTCTACGCGCCACCGAAGCAAGATGGGCCTCGTAGAGTGGGCCCAATGCTTTGTGGACGATCGAGTAGATTGAATTGAATCTCGTCACGTCTTTATGGAAAATCATTAGGCATGAATACGTTAGATACATATGACTCGATTGGTATCTCTCTCCAAAAAGGCGTATTTTTTTTTTTTTTTACCGCAGCACAAAGAAAATATTTTGTTGCGAATACACCTTCGACAACGTTGCTGTTTTGGTTCTTGTAGTTCGACTCCACCTGTTAACTCTTTTTTTGGGGCTTGCCTTGCCTAGACATTTCTTTAGCTAAAAATTTAAGATGATACTTAGTTAACTAGGCCCGTCAAAATGGGTCATAAATCAATTTATTAACTCATGTGAATGTTAAATAGGTTAGTTATATTGAGTAAATGGGTCATATATAGATTTAGATACAATATAATCATAAAATGAGTCATAAATGGATGTACAACTTATTTAGACCCACTCTCTTTTTATTCTCTATCTTTTTCACTTAATCTTGCGCTTGCTCACTCCACATTTGCACCTTAGTTAGGCTATGAGTTTTCATAGATTAAGTTAAATGTGAAAGCATTTTAATAATATGGATCGGGTTGAATGTGGGTCAAGTTAGATCGAGTATGGGCTGTTGGATTTGCATTGAAGCGCAATTAGTCAAAACGAATTAAATGGGATTATTTGAATCGGACTATTTATGACTTAACCTAAACCCATCCCGACCCATCTATTTGATGAGTCTAGTTAAGGCCCAATAGTTAATATTTGTTTAGTCATTAGCATAACAAAACCACATCGTGCATGATTTTTAGCTCCAACCCCAAATGAACACTGACGATGCCCAATCAAGATTGACTTCCCATCACCACCTCCAATTCCATAATGCGATTTGGACCACAATTTCAACTGGCTGCCTAGTTCAATAAATGGCTTCTTCAACTCATTTTTTTTCTTCTTAGGGCAAGTTGCCCGCCTCTCATTGTGTAATCTTGATGATATCTAATAAAAATCTCTTAAGGTACATCTTATCGATGTGTTGTGGTCGTCCCCGTTTTTAAAACAGCAATTAACAGTTAATTAAGTTAATTTATCATAGCTTGAAAGTCAAATTATCTTCTTTTTGATAAGGTGTCAATGATAAAAGATAGGGTGCCAATGTATAGCTTTAAATTATGTCTCGAATGATGCTCGACATGTGTCGTCATAAGAATCTGCCGCATATGAGATACGCATGCATGAAAAAGACAAACAAATTTGTCTTTTTCCAAGCAAATGGGAATGTAGAACTCCCTATCACATTCATGCCGTCTTCGGTTGAAGTCTACATTGTAATATGCAAAACGTGCAATCACATGATCTCCATAACTAGAACAATAGCATAGATAATCAAATAAAAAGATTAACACACATGTTTTTGGAATCCATCATTCTTGATGCGAAAGTAGAAAATCGATGATCCATGCACAAGTCCTTCTTTTGTTTTGTCTCTATATCACTAGCTCAATGAAATAGTCCCATTATCCTTTTGCATTAGGTAAACGCTCCTTTTATAAGGATACTTGTGAGAATTTTTTGTTAGAGAAGAGACTTGAACACTATTTATAAAATTTTCAACCAGACCCTCTTATTATGGGGCTCACACTATCTAACCCCATATTAGACTAATAAAGAAACCTTATATCTCACCTTAGACCAACCAACCTCATAAAATGGTAAATTACAATATCAATTAATGTAGCCAATACTAGGAAAACTTTTACATTCTCCTACTTGGGTTATATTAATTGAAATTATACTGTATGTGCGCATATTGGTCTAGAGATAATTCTTAATAGTCAATCACATCCTATAAAGTCTCAAACACCGAATCATGACGGTAATTGCATGTATACACACAGAGCCTTTCATGGTCACAAATGGTTTCAACTTTATTGATATAGATTCAATATAGTAGTGTGGCAAATGAATAACATATCTCCTAGAGAGATCCCATTTGTCAGTCACCATTTTTTTATATTAAGTGTCACAAAAAACTTGTGCTACTAAAGAATGTCTTTATGGTTTCAATAAACCCACACATGCTTTGTCTTTACGATTAACCTTTCTTTATATATAACAAGACATATGCACAATGCTAATAATCGGATGCCCCTAACCTTCACTCAAAGTTTATACAATATCTTAAAACTTTTGTCAATATGTATTCAATATAATAATAATACATTAAAAAATATTTTATTGAATGCATCAAACCATTACTGAGTGTAATGAATACAGATGTAAACTTTATTAGAGTAAAACCAAAATAACTCCACTAAACAACAATATCTCATGATGCTCTTAAGCACATATTAATGACATGTCGAAGTCCTTTAGTTAGTGGATCTACAACTATATCATTCAGGGAAATGTGTTATATTATAACGTCACCTTTCTGTACCGTTTCTTTATGGTCAAAAATTTGATTGTCGTATATTTAGACCCTTTAAGACATCTGTTGTTAACAAATAATATTACAAATTTATTGTCTCAATACAATCGTATGGGTCAATCCATAAAGTTAAAAACGGTCAACTCCTTAATGAGATTCTAGAGCCTAATAGCCTAAGTAACACCCTAAAAGAATGTTACAAACTCTACTCACATAGTAGAAAATGACATAGAGCTTTATTTACTGCACTTCCTACTAACATAAATATGTATTCCGTTATTGATCTCATGTCATTCTAACAGCTAGCAAAGTTTACATCGAAATGCCCTACTAGCTACAAGACTTGAACATGTATGTAAATCAGCATACATCATACTTTTAAATGCACTGACACAAGGTATACCATTTAACTAGATTTTCTCAATATCTAAATAAGAATAATGTAATAGATTCGATCCACCACCCTTAATGACAAAAGCAATTCCTAGCTTGCAGTGATGTATATTAAATATTTTCAACAAATGTCCTCTGAGATAAATCCTATATATATGGCGAGAACAATCCTTACGAACCGCAATGCAAATGACAAAAGATGTCTCAAGGTCACTACTTGTAAGCAATTTTTTTTTTTTTTGTAAAGGTAAGAATATATTGATAAGCAATGGACAAATGTAAGCAAAATATTACGTACATAGAGTATGAGAAAAATAATTTTCCTCCCACTGACCTTGCAGTATATATCTACTAAATTACTTTGTTCCCAATTGAACGAAATGACAACACTATAAAACTTTAATAATATTATTTAGAAATTTGCTTAAAACCATGAATAAGACTTTTCAGTTTACACACAAGTTTACTTGAATCATCTACTGCAAAATCCTCCGGTTACACTATATAGATTTTGTCACGCCTCGAACCCCGAGACACGTGAACAACATCCCACCATGGTCATTCAAATATGCGACGTTCCAAGGTACTCGTCGCCGACCCATTCATTTTAAATGCACATGCGGAAGCATATCATAAAACCCCTGACAATAAAATACGTGATAGGAAAGTAGGAAGCAATTTCACAACAATACACTTTTATAAATCCACGGAGTTACAAACGAAGGCCTACAGCCAAAAGTCTACAAAAGATCGGCTCTAAAAAAGGTACTGTCCTATGACCTACAAGTCGGACACATTCTCCAATCCTCTTGACTTCACCTCTGCAACTCCTCAAGGCCAACCAAAGCGATCTGGCCGCTCCGTCCACAAGGGACCTGAAAATGTTGGCCCACAACGGGGTGAGACATTGTCTCAGCAAGTTCAACCCCTTAAACCCCTATTAGAAAGAAAATACCCCCAAGGGTGGCCTAGCCACATCACACAGAAGACTTACCTTGCCTTAATTCCTTCCTACGGGTTAGTACAACTCAAATCACTAAATCACAGGTAATCATAAGAACTTAAACAATTGGAACGCAATCACTTTCATATCATCAATAACCACACTCAGCACACGTTTATCACCACACATGAACATAGCTTACTCGCAATTCGGCTATCTACTGGCATATAGCCAGGCATCGCCTCCCCACCTTGGAGCGCGGCTTCGTCACTACGTCGACGGCATTCCCGAAGGAGCATAGGTCCAGTTGGCCTAGCCACTACTGCGACCCGAGCCTCGTCATTATGTTGACGGTGTTTCTAAAGGAATAAAGGTCCAGTTGGCCTAGCCACTACTGCGACCGAGTCTTTCAACCAACACACGACAATTCAATATCGACCCCCGGACACTTTGCATTTCACTCAAACGCTCCCATTGCAATAGTAATCCCTAAAAATCCAATTTCAGTGCCAAACCCGACACTCGGGATTTTTCTGAATAAATCCATATTTTTCACAATCAACATTCAATTTGCAAAATCCAACCATCAAATCAATAATCTGAATGCACAGTATCAATCGACACGAAATTCTGAGAAATTAAGGTCCAAAATAATTTTTCGAATTTTTTTAAAATAATAATATTTTAATAATTTCCGTAATATAATATATTATTAAATAATCCAATAATTTCGAAACATTTATTTAAATCAGAAATATATTCTTTTAAGTCACATCAAGGCTTATATTAAAATAAACCTACTTAGCTTTAAACTAAACATACTTTAGTTTAATTAAACACCTTAATCTAATCTACAACTAAATAAACTAATCTAACCACCTAAACTTACTTAACTTAAACTAAGAACACCCTAAGCATTATTAACCCTCTAATCAAGATTTAGTGAGTTAAACTAACCGGAATTGCTTTCCGACGAGTCTCTGGCGAAGAGGACGGCGAGGCCATCGACAAATCTCCTCGGGGCGACACCAAAGGAGGCCGAGAAGACCCGGAAACGCTCCTTGAAGAACCGGATCTTGTTGGAAGTTTCGGTGCTGTCCAAGGCCGGTCGGAGGAGCTTCGGCGGCTGCTTGGATGAAGGAAGACCGGTGGCAGCAGCTATGGCTCGGGGTAGTGCCAGACGGCGACGGAGACTCCGGCGATGGCTGGCGACCAAGAGCAGCGGCTGGAACGGCTTGGACGATGGCTGGGATGCACGGACGAAGGGAGAGGCGGCACAGGCGAGCTGACGCACGAGCACGAGGCGGCATGCGCAGACGGCGGCGACCGCAACGGCGACGGCGATGAGCGGCGGTGTCGAGCGGGCGAAGGGGCGGCCGATCGGACGTCAAGCTGTTGGTCCGGTCGGTCTCTCTCTCTCCTCAAGTCCAAGAAATCCCAAGGTTGAAGATGATGGTGATGGGCCCTTTTTAAGATCAAATCCCCACTCTCCACTTGTCAATTTCTTCTTCACTTTGGCCCAACCACCATGACATAAGGTGATGTCACACTCCACTAATTCAAATCCTCAACAACATCTTCCAATGGGTCCAATTTCCTTTTCCGCCGTGGCATGACATCTTGTACATTAAATTCTTCAATTCCCATCAATTCTCTTCCAATTGAGCCCAATTAAAATCTATAAATAAATCCAATGTTCCTAATAAGATTTGTGACAAACAAGACTTCCAATTTCTGATCCGCTTTCAATTTCACGGTTAATTTCACTCTAGCACGATATTAGCGCGTCCTGATTTACCGGGTAGCTTTTAGAAATTTTCATGCATTTGACCTGTGGTTGATCAGTTCAAGCCACAATATACATCTTTGACACATTGGCGACTCTTAGTTGTCGTGGTAATCTCAAGGTTTCAAATACGGACACAGGGTACCCAATCGACAGAAAAGCCGGTCCAGTGCCGATTGACAAGAATAGTGCAATCTAGTGGAATCACCCACACTTGATCACATGGCTCTATCGAGTCGACCTATCTCCGATCTCTAATCGATTTCTAACTGTGCCGTAATAACCCTTGTAGATTAGCTCGGTCGAAAGGTCGCTCCCTAGTCAAATTCTCGAGTCTGATGCATTAGAATTTCTTAACGGCTTCACCTGATAGACTAGTTTTCACATGAGTGGCCGACTCAAGGAAAAGAACTATATGCATGAAGATGAAATGCCCGTCTCATTTTATTAAAAATAGAAATAGAAAAATCAAGATGTCACAACTCTTCCCCTCTTATAAAAATTTTGTCCTCGAAATTTAAACCTTTACCGATTCTTAAACAAAAAGGTGGGGGTATAGCCGTCTCATCGAATCTTCTCTTTCCCCGGTTGCTCTTTCTGTACTGCGGTAATGCTAGATCACGTCCAAACTTGTTCAAACCATTACGAATTCAAAATGCTGAACACTTGCCCACTTTTGCAAAAATAAAAGTTGCAAAATTTGGTTCTCTTTCTTTTTATTTTTCCCTTTTTCCATTAAGCGGCTAACTGCCACGTCGAGGATTCGAACTTTCGACTTCGAACCTTTTTCTTCATTCCTGGGTACCACTCGGCTAATGATGCCGACAGTGTCTCGAATTGCTTTCTTTATCCATTTAAAGTCAAAATCCTTCTTTGAACCCAATTTTTTTTTTTTTTTTGGAAGGATTCCGATGTAAGTACTGTTTCAACTTTCCTTTCTTAACAAAACGCGATGTCCCTATCATAGGCGACATCCATGGAAAATATACTTCCCTACTTGAAATTCCAAAGGTCTTCGACACAAAATCTGTGAAGCTAAACTGGCGATTCTGAGCGGTCTTTCCTCTGTCTCTCATAACTACAACTGAATCACTGTTTTCTGAACCAACTCTGGACCTGCAATTTTCTGATCTCTAATCTCAACTCAACCAACTGAAGTTCTGTACACTCTGCTCAGCTTCAAAAGGAACCATATGAAAACTCGGCTGGCAACTGTTGCTGTAAGTGAACTCAACGAGAAGAAGTTGTTCCTTTTAACTTCCTTTGAAAACCAACCCACATGTTCTCAACATGTCCTCGAAGATCTGAAATGTCCTTTAAGACTAGTCATCCGTCTGAGGATGATAATCCGTACTATACTGCAGCTTCATTCCCAAAACACTCTGCAACTTTTCCAGAAGATAGCCATGAATTTGGGTCTCGGTCTAAAGAAATCGTCACCGGCACTCCAAATAGACGAACTCTCTGACGCACGTACAACTCAGCGTGCTTGTCCAAATCAAGGTCCTTTCGTACTATGATAAAGTGAGCTGACTTCGTCAAACTGTCGACCACTATCCAAATGTACTCATTTCCTTTCTGACTCTTCGGTATGCCTGTCACAAAGTCCATTGTGATGTACTCCCATTTCCACTCGAAAATCTCGAGAGGTTACAGAAATCCTCCCGGTTTACAGTGCTGGGCTTTGACCTGCTAACACATCTAACACTTGGCGACATGCTTGGCGATGTCCACCTTCATATCAGACCACCAAAAGTATTGACGAGGATTTTGATACATTTTTGTACTACCGGGATGAATGCTGCAATTGCTACGATGAGCTTCTGACCAACTCCTCTTTAAGCGCTACATCGTCAAGTACACACAATCGTCCTCAGAACTTTAGTGTTCCGTCATCAAAATCTGGGAGTTAGGCTTCTCTCTTTTCTGAATCTACTTACACAATCTTCTGAACATTCGGATCTGACAGCTGAAGCGCTTTGATTCTGATCTACACATTCGACTCAATTCTGAGGGTGACCATAAGAGTCTAAAGGTGGCCTACCTCAAATTGAAAAACCGAATCTTGTGTCTTCTCAATTAAAACCCATTCCTTGAGTACCATCTGCACTACTGATGACTTCTCACTTAAGGCATCTGCGACCTTATTCGTTTTTCCCGGGGAATACCGAATATCACAATCCTAGTCCTTCCAAAGTTCCAACTGACGGCGTTGTCTCATATTCAACTCCTTCTAAGAGAATAAACACTTGAGACTTTAATGGTGAAGATCTGAAATCTTTTCCCACACAAGTAGTGTCTCCAAATCTTCAAGGCAAAGATGATCGTTGCGAGTTCTAAGTCATGCGTCGGATAATTCAACTCGCGAGGTCTCAACTGACGGGACGCATATGTAACAATCCTACCATGTTGCATCAACACACAACCCAGTCCTCTAAACGACGCATCACTGTAGATCTCGTATCCTCCAAGACTAGATGGCATAATCAACACAGGTTCGGTAGTTAGCTTCTACTTAAGCCCTTGGAAACTACACTCACACTTGTCTGTCCACACAAACTTTTCATTCTTCTTTGGAAGTTGAGTCAATAGTGACGCTAACACTGAAAACCCTTCCACAAACCGTCTGAAATACCCTGCTAAACCCATAAAACTTTTGGTCTCTATTACTGTAGTCGATCTCGGCCAGTTGATCACTATTTCCATCTTAGCTGGGTCCACTGAGATTTCTTCGCCTGAAATCACGTGACTTAGGAGCGCAACACGAGTCATCCAAAACTCGCACTTGCTAAACTTGGCGTATAGCTCATGATCCCTCAAAGTCTGAAGCACTATCCTTAAGTGCCTTTCGTGATCCTCAATACTCCTCGAGTATACTAGGATGTCGTCGATGAGAACAATTACAAACTGATCCAAGTACTCCCTGAACATACGGTTTAACTGCCGTATCGAGTGCGAGATGCTAACTTCGGTATATCTTTCTTCTTGATCCTTAACTAACGATGTTCTGTTCTCTAATTAATCTTTGAAAATATCGACGCTCCTTGAAGCTGGTCAAACAAGTCATCAATCCTCGGCAACGGGTACTTGTTCTTGATCGTCACCTGATTGAGTTGTCGATAATCAATGCACAAACGCAATGAACCATCATCCTTCTTCATGAATAGAACTGGTGCTCCCCAAGGTGATGCACTGGAACGTATGAATCCCCTATTCAACAATTCCTGCATCTGCACCTTCAGTTCTTTTAACTCGAGTAACACCATCCGATAAGGAGCCTTAGGGACTGGCTCTGTTCCGGATGCTAACTCAATCACGAACTCTATTTCTTTTTCTGACATCACACTTGGCAATTCTTCAGGAAATACCTCAGAAAACTTCTGTACCACGGTTATGTCCTCCATATTCGGCTCCTCAACTGACGCATCCATTATAGTTGCCATGTAGATTCGGTAACCAACAACCAGAGCCAGGTCATCTTCAGTGATGAATAACAAGGATTGAAGTTCCTCTTCAACTTTCAGTAATTCAAAACTTTCGCATGCTAACTGAACAAACTGAATTATATCACTACTACAATTCAAAACAACAGAAAGCTCATTGAGTCAAACATTTTTATAAATGTCTTCCAAGTCATACTTAAGCAAACCCTTCAAATACAATTATAGTAAGAGATTCATCTTTCTATTACTTGATTAGCATAACGAAAATCCTACAACCTTCACTGAAAATTCTGCTGCACTATGATAAAAACATCTCAAAAACATTCTTCCCTTGATTGATGCATGGTCGATCCCTTCATGCTCCTCTAGCCATCCTAGTGGCGTCCTATTTGCAGTAACGGTACTTACGCTCTCCTGGACTTACGCGGACAGCTCCTAACCTGATGGCCGTGCTGACCACATTCAAAGCATGCTCCCTTTTTACTCTGACATTGGGTTGACTCATGCCTCCTTCCATAAACTCGGCACACAATCGGTGAGTCCTCTACCTCCCATCAAGTGACATCATGCATCCTTCCTTGCACTGGGGGTTTGTTCCAAGTACCCCATTAAATGTCTTGAAGCATGTTTCCTATGTTCTGTCTTATTAACGGTGGTGCAGAAATAGCTGTGGTTCCATCCGTCTATACGGACAATCTTTGATTGGATGGCTTTACTGGTGACACTTGTAACAAGTCCTTTCCCTCTTACAGCATGAAACAGATCCATGTCTTTTCTTAAAGACACGAGACACGTCAATCGAGTTGGGAACTGAACTTCCAATTCTACTCATCCGGTTGGGTGAAACAGGACACCTTTCTTCTAACATCGACCTTTCTCCCCAATCGATTTCCATCTCTGTCAAAACTGAACTTTGACTCAGATACAGTGGCTTGTTCCTCGATCACAACTCCAGATTGGGCCTCAACAGGCGCGGCAACAAAAACGGTTACAACACTGGCGGCAGTAGAAATAGTGACAATAGTGGCGGCTCGGTCCTGAGCTTACTGACCCAAAATGCTTCCCAAAGACTCTAGCGCCTGAACAATCCCATCAAACCTAGGATCGCTCGGTGCTACTACACTAGTACCGACCTGCAGCGGTACTTTTACACTCGCGCTGGCCAGAGCTTGCGCTCTATCTCGGGTACCGACTCTTGTCAGCGTCCTACCCCGAGATACAGGTCCTATCGACCTCCTCCAAGGAGTTCTCCACTCCTGGTCACTCATGCTTCAGGATCTTTATAGACACCCATTTTCCAATTCCAACATCAGGTTAGAATTTGAGTGACCCCACAACAAGCTATCAAACAGCTATCAACCACATGCATTTAGCATATTAAAAGCTTTTCCTACTAACTATCCCATGACTCATCGCACCTTATCACTCCATACACAGACCATGCTCTGATACCACTTAAACGGGGTTGTCACGCACTGAACCCCGAGACAAGTGAACAGCATCCCACCATGGTCATTCAAATATGCGACGTTCCAAGGTACTCGTCGCCGACCCATTCATTTTAAATGCACATGCGGAAGCGTATCATAAAACCCCTGACAATAAAATACGTGATAGGAAAGCAGGAAGCAATTTCACAACAATACACTTTTATAAATCCACGGAGTTACAAACGAAGGCCTACAGCCAAAAGTCTACAAAAGACCGGCTCTAAAAAAGGAACTATCCTACGACCTATAAGTCGAACACATTCTCCAATTCTCCTGACTTCACCTCTGCAACTCCTCAAGGCCAATCAAAGCGATTTGGCCACTCCGTCCACAAGGGACCTGAAAATGTTGGCCCACAACGGGGTGAGACATTGTCTCAGCAAGTTCAACCCCCTAAACCCCTATTAGAAAGAAAATACACCCAAGGGTGGCCTAGCCACATCACACAGAAGACTTACCTCGCCTTAATTCCTTCCCACGGGTTAGTACAACTCAAATCACTAAATCACAGGTAATCATAAGAACTTAAACAATTGGAACGCAATCACTTTCATATCATCAATACCACACTCAGCACACGTTCCAATTTTCGTTTATCACCACACATGAACATAGCTTACTCGCAGTTCGGCTATCTAGTGGCATATAGCTAGGCACCGCCTCCCCACCTTGGAGCGTGGCTTCGTCACTACGCCGATGGCATTCCTGAAGGAGCATAGGTCTAGTTGGCCTAGCCTCTACTGTGACCCGAGCCTCGTCATTATGTTGACGGCGTTTCTAAAGGAATAAAGGTCCAGTTGGCCTAGCCACTACTGTGATCGAGTCTTTCAACCAACACACGACAATCCAATATCGACCCCCGGACACTTTGTATTTCACTCAAACACTCCCATTGCAATAGTAATCCATAAAAATCCAATTTCGGTGCCAAACCCGACACTTGGGATTTTTCTAAATAAATCCATATTTTTCACAATCAACATTCAATTTGCAAAATCCAACAATCAAATCAATAATCTGAATGCACAGCATCGATCGGCACGAAATTCTGAGAAATTAAGGTCCAAAATAATTTTTCGATTTTTTTTAAATAATAATATTTTAATAATTTACGTAATATAATATATTATTAAATAATCCAATAATTTCGAAACATTTATTTAAATCAGAAATAAATTCATTTAAGTCACATCAATGCTTATATTAAGATAAACCTACGTAGCTTTAAACTAAACACACTTTAACTTAATTAAACACCTTAATATAATCCACAACTAAATAAACTAATCTAACCATCTAAACTTACTTAACTTAAACTAAGAACACCCTAAGCATCATTAACCCTCTAATCAAGATTTAGTAAGTTAAACTCACTTGAATCACTTTTCGACGAGTCTCCGGTAAAGAGGACGGTGAGGCCGTTGACAAATCTCCTCGGGGCGACACCAAAGGAGGCCGAGAAGAGCCCGGAAACGCTCCTCGAAGAACCGGATCTTGCTGGAAGTTCCGGTGCTGTCCAAGGCCGATCGGAAGAGCTTCGGCGGCTACTTGGACGGAGGAAGACCGGCGGTAGCAGCTATGGCTCGGGGTGGTGCCAGACGGCGACGATGATGATGATGGAGACTCCGACGATGGCTAGCGACCAAGAGCAGCAGTTGGAATGGCTTAGACGATGGCCGGGATGCGTGGAAGAAGGGAGAGGCGGCACCGTCGAGCTGGCGCACGGGCGCGAGGCGGCATGCGCGAACAGCGGCGACCGCGACAATGACGGCGATGAGCGGCGGCGTCGAGCGGGCGAAGGGGCGACAGGTCAGACGTCGAGCTGCTGGTCCAATCGGTCTCTCTCTCCTCAAGTCCAAGAAGTCCCAAGGTTGAAGATGATGGTGATGGGCCCTTTTTGAGATGAAATCCCCACCCTCCACTTGTCAATTTCTTCTTCACTTTGGCCCAACCACCATGACATAAGGTGATATCATACTCCACTAATTCAAATCCTCCATAACATCTTCCAATGGGTCCAATTTCCTTTTCTGCCGTGGCATGACATCTTGTATATTAAATTCTTCAATTCCCATCAATTCTCTTCTAATTGAGCCCAATTAAAATCTATAAATTAATCCAATGTTCCTAATAAGATTTGTGACATAACAGGACTTCCAATTTCTGAATTCGCTTTCAATTTCACAGTTAATTTCACTCTGGCACGATATTAGCGCGTCCTGATCTACTAGATAGCTTTTAGAAATTTTCATGCATTTGACCTGTGGTTGATCAGTTCAAGCCATAATGTACATCTTTGACACATTGGCGACTATTGGTTGTTGTGGTAATCTCAAGGTTTCAAATACAGACACAGGGTACCCAATCGACAGAAAAGCCGGTCTAGTGCCGACTGACAAAAATAATGCGATCTGGTGGAATCACCCACACTTGGTCACATGCCTCTGTCGAGTCGACCTATCTCTGATCTCTAATCAATTTCTAACTATGCCGTAATGATCCTTGCAGATTAGCTCGGTCGAAAGGTCGCTTCCTAGTCAAATTCTCGAGTCTGATGCATTAGAATTTCTTAACGACTTACCTGATAGACTAGTTTTCACATGAGTGGTCGACTCAAGGAAAAGAACTATATGCGTGAAGATGAAATGCCCATCTCATTTTATTAAAAATAGAAATAGAAAAATTAGGATGTCATAGATTTTGTTATCAACGTGTCCATTTGAAAAGATAGTATTTATTTGGCGTAACTCCATATCAAGAAGAATTATTAATGTCATGTTTACAATGAAAGAATCTTTAAAAGATACTAAATAATATATATATTTATATATATATATATTTCTTCATTGTCTACCCCTCTTTCAGAGTAAAAACTTTGGCTACCAATTTAGCTTTAAACTCCATAATCTTCATTTGAAATCCTTTTAGTTTTGTATGCCTATTTGCAACTAATGAGCTTGTGATCTTTAGGTAAATAAGTAAGTTTCCAAACACTATAATATTTCATAGATTGCATATAATATTTTATGGCGTCTAATCACATATTGGATTGAGGATAAGAAACAACATTTATACAAGTCGCTAAATCAACCATGTAGCAGATATTGCAATCATGCTCTCACAGATAAATTATATAGTGGATGATATAATTGATCGTCTTTTCCTAACAGATCTCTTAAGTAAAGGTATAACCACTTTATTCTGTACTTGAAAGGTTTGAGAAATTTCATCATAAACTATATCAAGAATAGTATTTTGAACCTCAATAAGTTTAGTATATGGTATAAGAGATTCCACAATTATCTATATAGGCAAAGATAATGACACAGTGATCTCTATTATACTATTATCCTTAATAGTCTAAGAGCAGCTATCCTCTACAACTATGTCGTACTCTAGAAACTTTATTCCATAATTTTTGCACCTTCATTAAGGTCATAAAATTGATACCCCTTTGAACAATTTGAGTAAGATACAAAATAATTCCAAGTAGATCTGAATTCTAATGCACTTAATATTAGATTATACAACCTCACTTCAGCATGACACCTCTAATTTTTAATATAATTCAAGTTAAATTTACGTTCAGTTCATAACTCAAAAGAAGTTTAAAGAACAACTTTCGTAAGAAACACGTTTTTGTATGTGATAAGGTTGCTTTCAAAATATCAGCCCACAGAAAACCGAATAAATTAGTCCTACTAATCATACTCATCACCATGTTTATTATAGTGCAATTATGCTTTTCGGCCAAATCATTTTGTCAAGATTGTCAGGCATAGTATATTAAGTTACCACACTAGAATTTACCAAGTATTTGACAAATGACCATTTAAGCTATTCAGCATTACCATACTTGCCAAAATACTCACCGCCACTGTTAGGCCTAACAACCTTTAAAATTAATTCTAATTAATTTATTATTTATCTCGATCGTTTTACTTCCACAATAATCTATAGAAGTTTTTAGATTACTGTTAAGAGTAGACATAATATCAATATTATCACATTTTCTACTCTTTCTTTAGATATGTGAGAGATTATTCCTTAGGTAGAAAACTTTTTGAAAACAACATTTTCAATTGTATACGAGACATATATATCCTTAAGAGTTAAACACAATACGTACAATTCATTTGATATAGTACTCAACCTTATTTGAATTAAAGAACACAATTTTCTTTTTATTCTAATTTTTAGCTTTGTTTATGAATCAATTACCTATTATAAGCCTGTTCAGTTCATGGTGGCTAGATAATAGGGCAACAACTTTGTTGTGTTTATCATACGAAGATTCATAAATCTAAAAAAGCCAAATTAAGATGAATTATAGCTCACCATGGAACAATCACTAATTCTTGTTGAACAATTCTATTGTAGAACCCAAACTATTAAAATAGCCGGTGGTTTCATGAGTTATTTTATAAGTATGATTTTGAACTTTAAATCTACTATCCTTAGAACGTAATCCGTAACCTTATCAAAATAATCATATCTTATGTTAAAAAGAGTCCTTGTAGATGTGTCCTAATTTCGGTATTACACAAGACATAATTTCAAACCACTAAGATTCTATCATCTTTTAGCAGTGCAATCAGTTGGTAAACCACTTTTCAAATGTTCCTAAATGAAATACTTCAGGAATAACAAGCAAATCCGATTGCTTTTTTACCAAATAGAAAATCCTATTTCCACTACTTAAAATTTGGACCGGTAAAAAAACCTCAATAATAATAGAGTTATTAATTATAGAAAAGGCGACTAAAAAACAAGTAATGTATATAATTAGCATCATGTGAGCATTGTGTAACGTGACGTACAAATACACATCTAGAGAGTTACATGCAAAATCATATAATCACCTCTGAGCATAATACATGATATGCAATTGTACACTCCCTACATGATAGTGGTTATGAGAATATACTCTAATCTTCATGAATTCAACACTTTTAGGCATATAAACCACTAAGGATCAGTCACTCCTCTGTCACACCATCGTGTATCTCTTCATGAACTAATACACAATCACCTCATTTAAGAGTATGACCACGCATTAGACCAGGAAACATCCCAATCATTATACGAGATCGATATTTCTCAAACCTAATCAAGTGTGCCACTTTAGCGGTCACTACTCAATTGAATTGTTGAAACTCTCTCATACCAAGGATATAAACTTTACTTCTCACATACACTATATACATGTGATTTTAACTTTAAAGATAGGGGTAATAAATTACTAAAATCACATATCATGCTAATTACACTGATTTATTCATTAATAAAAGTTAAACTTTATTTATATAATCAATGAATCACACTTTTATAATATTTATGTGATAACATACCTGTAAAACAACACATGTATTTCCAAAATCACAGAAAAATACAAGAAAAATACGCAAAAATATACTAAAAATACATGTATTTAAGGTTTTATATGTATTTTCATATCCATAAAATCATCAAACATGTAAAATAAATATACCACAACATAGAAAATACTCATATGAACCTACAGCCACCAACCACGTGCCTGCACGCGGCGCGTGGAGCTCACATGCAGGCGTAAGATCCCTCAGAAATTAGTCCGACCGGTAGCGATTTGACCGGTTCCTGGCTCGACCGCCCGATCCAACTGTCTAATCCGACCAATTGACTGGTCTGGTCCACGGTTGACCGGGTTGGGTTGGGTCGGGTCGGGTTGGGCCCCTGGGTTGCTGACATCATCGTGATGTCAGCCCTCGCGCCGCACGCACCAGCGGCGCCCCGCGAGTGGGAGCATGTGAGGGTGCATGGCCGCCTGTGGGGCGTGTGCTCGACGTCTTGGTAGCGCGTGGCCGCTAATGAGGCCTCCCCCGGCGACATGTCACCCACGGTTTTGCTCGTCTCACCGAGCCCAGTCTAAATTTTTATTTTAATTTGATTTTTATTGAACAAAAAATCATGAAAATCACAAAATTAGGGCGAAAATTCTATGCATTCAAGTTCTAGGTTATGGCTACTCTGATACCACATGTAAGATGCAAAACGTGCAATCTCATGATCTCCATAACTAGAACAAGAGCATAGATAATCGAATAGAAATATTAACATACTTGTTTTTGGAATCCATCGTTCTTGATGCGGAAGCGGAAAAGTGATGATCCACGCGCAAGTCCTTCTCTTCTATTGCTCTCTATATCACTGGCTCAATGAGACGGCCGCCTCACCCTTTTGCACAAGGTAAACGCTCCTTTTGTGAGAATACTTGTGCTAATTTTTTGTTAGAGAATAGACTTGAGCACTATTTATAGAGTTTCCAACCAGGCTCTCTCATTACAAGCCAGGCTCAACTTGGCCCACACTAGCTAACCCCATATTAGACTAATTAAAAAAACCTTCTATATCACCTTAAACCAACCAACTCCATAAAACGGTAAATTACAACATCAATTAATATAGCCCACATTAGGAAAACTCTTACATATATAAGACTTCACATTTTCCTTCAATTTTACTAGCTCCATCCTTCTCCATCCTTTGTGTTTTTTCTCTGAATTGGACTTATCGCCCAATTTCCGATAGCTTATTATCTCTTCTGGTGATAGCTTATCACCATCTTCTCGAAAGCTTTTCACCGCTTCGATGATAGCTTAGTACCTATTTGCTAATAACGTATTAACTCTACTTATCACTTATCGCGATGACCTACTCTACTTATCACTGATCATGATAACTTATTGACTAAACTATCATTAATTAATACTAACTAAAATTAGCCTTAATCTAAACTACCCCTAAACACAATTAAAACCTTAATCAATGATTAGGAAGTTAACTCATGGTTTTACGATGACGGCGAGCTAACGACAAGAATGTGATGCTCGGGGCTTGAACAGCGACACCAACGGAGGAGCTTGGAGGGCGTGGCTTCCTTGGTGGTGTGACAGCTCATCTTGTGGAAGGCGGTGGTGGCATGAGGAATGGCGGAGCAATGGCGACACGGGTGGCAGACATGGCTCGAACATATGGCATGAGGGACGGTGGCAAGCCTCATGGCCAAGGGGCTTAGTGGCTTGGTGGTGGCTCTGTAGCTTGTGGACGATTAAGCATGGACGAACGAGTGATGGTGAATGGATGATGGTGGTAGTGGTGAATGGTAGTGATGGTGGTGAGGAAAAGGAGAAGAAAGAGAGCAAAGTAAGAGAGATGAAACTAATTAAGACTAACTGCGATTAATTAATCTAACTACAATTAACCTTAATATAACCATCCTTAAATCACAATTAAAACTAAACCATTGTTAATAAGTGCTAAATGTCCTTAATTAAGGCTAACTACGATTAGCCTTAATCCAATTCATTTTTAAACGCGATTAACGATAAATCATCATTAACTAACACTAACCACCATTACTCATAATCTAATCCTACACCTAAACGCAATTAACTCCCTAATTTAAGACGAGGAGGTTAACTCACAGTTTTACGGCAACAACGAGCTCACGGTGACGGCAGCATAACAGCATTGAAGGCATGATATTCGCGGCTCAAACAGTGGCACGAATTGCATGGCTCGGCGAGGCTTGGACTCACGGCCAAGCTTGGGAGGGGTGGTGGCTTGTGAGAAGCGGCGAACGGTGTGAGGAATGGCAGAGCAACAATAGTGCGAGCAGCAAACATGGCTCAGATGCATGTCATGAAAGGCAATGGCAAGCCTCACAGCTAATGGAGATCAACAAGCTTGGGAGGTGGCTCGGTGGCTTGTGGATGGTGACGACGGTGCATATGGATGGTGGTGACGACATGAACGAGTGGTGGCAAGAGTGGCGGTGATGGCGATGACTTGCGGTGGTGATGGTGAGGAGGGGAAGAAGAAGAAGAAGAAGATGATGATGATGATGATGATGAGAGAAGAAAAGAGAGAGATGGGGGGGGGGGGGGTTGTGGGTGGCCAGCAAAGGTGTGATATCCTAACATTTGACCCCTTTTGAAATATATGAAATGGTTATTTCATCAATGCACTGATAGTTAATTTACTTTGAACTGATCACTCATGAATTAACTAATCTATTGGGTGATGCCGTAAAGGGTTAAAACGCAAACGACCAGAGAATTCAATCAAGGATAGATCGCTCAACCATAAGGATCGACAAGGGACAATACTACACTATTACAAGTCAATTAGTGAATGAATATAAATCGATTTGACAAAGGTACGTAGTCGGATTGCGGGTGATTCCACACGATTATGATGCTTCCTATGAATGACAGTAAATCGATTTTCTATTGATCTTGTATTCAGGGTAAATAATTGATTCCTCACGATTACATGATAATCGAGGGTTATTCATGATTTGAAGAGGCACAAATGTGGATAAAAAATCATCGACCACGGGTCAAATGTGTGAAAACCTCTGAAAGCCGATAGTTTAGGTCGTATTAAGTTGTATTTGATCGATTTCAACCATGAATTTTAATTTGATTTCAGGTATTGAACTTTCAAGGATTCCAAGATCAACCTATCAAACGTCGCCTCATTTATCGGTCAATTTATCAGTAAGCCTTAATCTTTGGACAAGGATTAGTAGGTCAAGAATTGGAAGCTAGAAAAGGAACCGAGCCAAGCGAAGGCCCAATGGGCCTCACGCCCAAATTAAAGGCCCAAATTGGATGAGTTAAGCCCAAGCCCAAGTTTGTCAAGCCCAAACCCAAGCCCTAATGAATAGTGTGCATGAATAGTAACTCACGTGAATAGTAACCTAGCCTCTAGAAGCCTAATTTTAGGCTTCCCTTCAAAGTCTCGATTCATTAATGCCCTCTAGAAACCATGATTACAAGAGACAAAGACTTTGGTCTTGCAAGACTTGCCACCTTTGGTTTATTAAATTCTACTTTGATTCCAATTTTCGAAATTGCTGGACCCTCACTATTTTTCGATTTTATAAAACTTCTTGTGGTTCGAATTTGGAAAAACTTCCTTCATGAAAGTTGTTCAAGATATTTTGATGTATAACATACTTTAATTTTAGAATTTTCTGAGGTGAAATGCTTAGTACGAGAGACTAAATTGTAAAAGACATCCATATCTGAAACATTATAAAATTCAAAGTGTTTTATGAAGATTTGGATGTCAAAATGAATTTTCTTCTGCGATCATTGAATCTGTCCGACGGACGAAATGTTGGTTTGTCTTTGGTGATTTTCTACTCTTTATAAAAAAAATGATCTAGGCTTGGTTCATTCATGAAAAAAAAAATGTTATTTAAGACATTTTCTATGACATATTCAATTTTCATAATTTTTCGAATCCGTTTGATAAGGTAATGACATTTATTTCAAAAGTTGCTCCAAACTGTTCCTTACATTAGAAGGGGAGGGCCACATGCCCAAGCTTGGAGGACAAGCCTAGGCAATTGCATGGTTGAGATCAACCCTTGCTCCCGAAGCTTAGACTATTGGATGGCTAAGATTGCTTCTTGCTCCCTAAGTTTAGTCAATTGTGTGACCCTGAGAGTTTAGGTAATTGTGCGGTTGAGATCTACCCTTGCTCCCCAAGTTGGAATGGAGGACCAAGATGTGTTCTTACTCCCCAAGTTAAGACTTTAAGTCAAGGAGTATTAATTGGCCAACTTCTTCCCCAAGTTTTCCTCTTTTTCAATCATTTTTCTCACTTTCTCTCTCTACCCCTCCCTTTAGTCAAGGAGTATTAATTGGCCAACTTCTTCCCCAAGTTTTCCTCTTTTTCAATCATTTCTCTCACTTTCTCTCTCTACCCCTCCCTTTAGACGAATTTTCCTTCATCTCTCTCCCTCATCTCATACCCATTCCTCTCTCTTTCTCTCTTGGTTTGCTACCCTACGTCGCCATGCCGTGCTACCTTACCATTCGCCATCCCTCAAGCCGTGAGCCACCATCACCGCTGGACCACCACCAGGCCACCAAGCTTCCTTGGCCGTGAGCTCAAGCTATTGCCATTGCTGTGGTGCTACCGTTCGAACCATGAGCTCCACATTCTCATCATCGTCGTGCCGCCGTTGCCATTAGCTCGCCGTCGCTGTAAAACTATGAGTTAACTTCCTAATATTTTATTAGGGTGTTGATTAAGTATAGGGGTGCTTTAGATTAAGGCTAATGGTAGTTAGTATGGTTTAGTTGATAGGTTAATGTGATAGGTGATAAGTGAACTTGATAGGTTATCGCGATAGGTGACAAGTGGACTTAATATATTATCAAGGATAAGTCATAAGCTATTGCTAAAGGGATGATAAGCTATCAAGAAATTGGTGATAAGCTATTGCTGAAGGAATGATAAGCTATCAAGAAATTGGTGATAAGCTATCACTAAATGGATGATAAGTTATTGTTGAAGGGATGATAAGCTATCAAGAAATTGGTGATAAGCTATCACTAAATGGGTGATAAGCTATCAAGAAATTGGCGATAAGCTATCATTAAATGGGTGATAAGCTATCGGAAAATAAGTGATAAGCTATCGGTTTAAGGTTGATAGGCTATCGCAATAGGGTGATAAGTGATGATTTTTATGTGTTTTGTACTTGATTTATTGGATGAATTTATGCATAATTTGTATTGTTTGAGGTTATTATGCCATGATGTTGATTGCCCAAATCATAAGTTTTAAATGATATTTTCAAAGAATGTTTTACTTACAAGAAAATGGCAAACTTTGGGGCGTCATGTTTCGATGCCATGTTTTATGTGCTAAAGGGGCAATGGGGTTTTAAAATGAAAGCGTGCAGAGTTTGGCGGGTTGATTATAAGTATATGACCACATGTGACTATTTCAATGGAATTTTAAGTGTAAAGATTTTTCGAGATTTGTTATTTGAGCACGAACTCTTTTTCACTAGGCTAATTGATGACAGATAAAATTGGCTTGAGAATTAGCATGCTTGAGTGGTCACTTAATTGAACCTATCACCTAACAGGAGTTTGGGGGCAATGCCCGATGTTTATCGGATGCCTAGCAGGGGTTTGGATGCCGAGTCGTGGTTAAGGCTGGATCGATGCTCCTTTATGAAATGCCTTCTAGGCGGGGGTTCTAGACGTTGTCGTGCCCGATGGGGCGGGACGATGCTCGGTCATGCCGAAAGACCGCCAACCCTTGTGGTGGCCGTGGCTCGAGGGGTCGTAATAATCTGGAATCATGGTCTCGAGTACAGCATGATAGTATGAGATGCCATGATATTCTTGAGACGTCGCATGTGCAAAATGCATGAATGCTAATGCATAGTCTAAGAGTGATGCTATGACTTGCACATGTATGGCATGGAAATATATATGAGTTGCATGAGACATATGTGATTAACTAATGTGCAGGATGCGCCAAGGTGAGGTAAGGATGCCTACGGGTTACTTGACAGCTTTAATATTTGTCTTTGGGGTTGGTTGCCTGACCATGTTTATAGTTAAGGTAAAGCAAGGATTGCTTTGCTATTGATCTGCTGTCGATATAATGTTGCATGTTCAGGCCGCCTTCGAGACGAACTAGCGTCCTAGTTGAGACTTAGGTTGTTAACTCGCTAAGATATTTATATCTCACCCCGTTGTTGTTTAATATTTTTCAGGCCAGTAGTATGGAGAACCGTCATGCTCAGTTCGGGGTCCCTTTGGAGACGAGAGATTGGCCTAGCGTTAATGAAGTTTAATTAACCCTGACTCACCGTTGGTTTTGTTGGTTGGTTGGAAGTTGCCAGTGTAAGGGCTTGTAATCACTAAATTTCCTAGGGTTAACAGTAAATTTGTAATTGAAGTGTTCGGTTTGATGTTGTGGTGTTTTCCATGATATCCCTGTTATATTTGTTATTATTGACTGGGTGTTGTTTATATCAAATGCTTCCACTTGCATTTAATTGAAAGAATAAAAGAATGGGTCGATGACGTGTCCTAGGTCGTCGTAAATTTATCGACTGTGGTGGGATGTTCGCGTGCTCGGAGGTTCGGGGCGTGACAAAAGGTGAGAGAGATGAGGGGGAAAGAGAGAGAGAGAGAGAGAGAGAGAGAGAGAGATAAGGTTTTTTTTTTCCCCAAAAAATCTTCCTTAAAATCCTCCCCACCAAGCCTTTTAACCTTTTGTCTTTTTGCTAAACCTCCTAGAATGGCAAAATGATCTTTTTACACTTTTAACTTGAATTTTCAATTTTTCCCTTGGGTCCATTTGCTTGAAATGAGCTTGGCTTGGCTTGGCTTGGCTTGGCTAGCATAAGTAGGCCCTAATGACTGACTTGAGGGGCGTGAGGCCCATTGGCCTTCACTTGGCCCAGCTTCTCTCTCTAGCAATTCTCGATCAATTAGTCTTAATCTGGAAATTTTAAGCTTGTCGATAAATCAATGGATAAATTAGGCGATGTCCGATAAGTTAATTTTGAAATCCTTGAATGTTCAATACCCAAAATCGAATTAAAATTCATAGTTAAGATCGATCAAATATAACTTTAGTATGACCTAAACTCTCGGATGTCTTTTAGGGGTTTTTGCGCGGTTAACCCGTGAGCAATAATTTTCGATCCACGTTTGTGCCTCTTCAATCGTAGATGACTATCAGTTGTCATGTGATCACAAGGAATCTATGACTAACCCTAAGTACAAGATCAATAGAAAATCTATTTACTGTCGTTCGTAGTGAATATCGATAATTGAATTTTCTAGTCTTTCACTGTTTAACCCTTTGTGGCCTCTCCCAATAGATTAGTTAACTCATGAGTGATCAGTTTAGAGTAAATTACTATCAATGAATTGATGAAATAACTATTTCATATATTTCAAAATGGGTCGAATTTCAGGATATCATAATATGCATGCTTGATGTATCACCATGGGCACAATTAATAACGTGTAGAGGTGTGCCAAGGTGAGGTAAGAATGCATGCGGGACTATTTGATGTTCTAGATATGTAGGTTGCACCTGAGACAAATTAACATCCTAATCAAGGCTTAGGTTGTTGATTTACTGAGATTTTATCTCACCTATTGTTGTTTATTGTTTTCAGGCCCGTTGTATGGAGAACCGTCACATTCGGTTCAAGGTGCCAATGGATCAAGATACTGTCTTGACCTCACACCCTATCCCGAGATCCAACCAAGTGTATGAACTTTTTATCACAATAGTTTAGGTAGACGAGTGGTTGGCCCACTAGGTGACCCATAGGTTTAAGGCATAGTTTATCCGGGTCGGGGAGGAACATCTTAGCTTGATTCGTGATTTTCATGGACCACATAGCAAGGCTCCTGGAGAGCAAGTATGGGATCCTATGGACATTGACACCCCTGATGGTGCCGTTGAAGATCTAGAGACTGACCCTAATGTGGAGTCTGATCTTGAGACACCACTTAGATATCACGGCTGGCCCAAACATTTGTAAATTTTGGGTCAATCCTGACCCTGCTGGTTTTTATTGATGGTTGATAGGAAGTTGCCGTCGTGGGAAGGGCTTGTAAATATTTAACTTCCTAGAGTTAACAAGTACATAAATAAAAGTAGTGCTTTTGGAAATGTTTGTTGTTGTGTTTATACTATCCCTACTAATAAATTTGACTTTGTGTTTATAATATGCTTCCGTTTTTCATTTAATCGAAAGAATAAAAGTATGGGTTGGCGATGCATCCCGTGACATCGCAACTAAACGATCATGGAGGGATGTTCGCGTGCTCGGGGTTTGGGGTGTGACACATACCGCCACAGATGTGTCCAGATTCACTCACCATGATTTCATGGCTAGCATTATATCCTTATTTCTTTTTCTTAATTTCCGCTTCGCTCAATCTTTCCATTCGGCTTTTCTTGTTTGCATTGCCTCGTGCAGTCAATTCTGTCCATATTGCCGGATAAATCCCACTAATTCTTTCCCTAAATTTGCTCACTCTCGTTGCCGTTTCACAGCTCGCTAATTTCAGAAGCACCAACTTCTGCAAATATCTGGATTCTTTCCCTCATTTCATCTCTTCATACATTCTTTTCTTCTCTTCCCATTCCTAACTCAGTATCTTGCTTTCAAGCCTCTGTGCTTCATCTTATTAATGACATTTACATATTTAGACCATCAACTTCTGCAAATATCTGGATTCTTTCCCTCATTTCATCTCTTCATACATTCTTTTCTTCTCTTCCCATTCCTAACTCAGTATCTTGCTTTCAAGCCTCTGTGCTTCATCTTATTAATGACATTTACATATTTAGACCATCAACTTCTGCAAATATCTGGATTCTTTCCCTCATTTCATCTCTTCATACATTCTTTTCTTCTCTTCCCATTCCTAACTCAGGATCTTGCTTTCAAGCCTCTGTGCTTCATCTTATTAATGACATTTACATATTTAGACCAGAAAAAAAAAATTATCTATCTTGCCCCCCTCGCCGGCCATATTTCAAATATGTGAATCATTTAATTGCGGAATAAATTCCACTGATTCCTCCTCTGGCTTCGAGCACATCCCCCAAACACGGTCCTTTCAAAATTGTGACATGTGATCCCTTTTCTTAAGCCACCATTCTAGCCATCATGCATCATCCTTCATTCCTCATTGGCCAAATTTAGACTCCAATCCGAGTTACCATGTAGAAAATCCTAATTCAAATTGCGACCTTTATCCATTCAATGAATCCAAGCTTTTCGCTCAAAATATGTCAATTTCAATTGGCGCCAGTCAATAAGAAAGATTCCGCATGTAATACTCCACCGTATTTTGCACGCCACTGATGAGAATGCAAATGGGAACTATGCAATATTGATTTTTTTGTTGTTGTTGTTTGTTTTTTTTTTTTTTAGGGATTGAACTTGATACCTAATTTTTCATGCGATAAATGACTAAAGAATAATCAAAATTTAGGTGTCAACATTGACCGAAAAATGTTAGGGCCCGTGAAATACCTTAGTAATCTCGCTGCCTACATAAAATGTGAGCCAAAGCTCTAGTGAAATGGTCATGAGATGGGAAACTTTAACACCATCTTCATTAAGACGACATAATTTATCCTACAAAGTCAAAAATATGCAGGCCTCATCTTAGTAATTCATCGACATTTAAAATCCAAGCCGGCAATGATTCCTCATGTAAAAATAACATCTTAGTTTGACTTTTGCCCAAAAAAAAAAAACACGAAGGATACTCGCATAGGTACTATCCTTCCCGCTCATGTCATATACTCCAAATTAATCTGATTTGCAATATGTAACTCAAAGCCGGCTCATTCTTTTAACTCTTAACTATGTACTTTGTCTCATGCTCTATTTTCATCTATAAATAGAAAGGTACGCAAGGCATATCTCTTACAAACTCAGTACCGAAAGAAGCTCAGATATTCAAAAAGCATGGCTAAGATCACCAGTCACAAGTACACCGTCTTCTTCAACTTGGTTTCGATACTCTTCTTCGTCCTCATGGTCACCCGGGTCGAGAGCCGATACATTACAGGTAAGTAATGGGTTACTAATCTCCATTAATTGATAATATATATTTTCCACCCGCATACTTCAAAATCTTGTTGCAACTTAATCGTACGTTGAGGATCCGCTTTCTATTTCAAAACCTCAGCCAACCACAAGTTACATCCCTAGTGCCGGTACTTTCGACCGGTTTTGAAAGAAAATCTGTTTTAATGCTGCATTAATAGCTGGAAGTTTTTCTTTCCCACGGGAGGATGAGCAGCTTGACATTACCCATGTTTTCCCATAATATTAAAGTAGTTTGCATGCATGAGCTAAGCAAAATTCTTTTAATTGCAATTAAAAAAATTTATTCCTTTTTTTTCCATACATAATTGTGTTGCAAATACAATGTAGGGAAAATTTCAAATAAGGACCCGAAGTGAATCTATTTTATCAAACGAAGACCCAAAGTGAACTTTGTATCAAATAAGGACCCAAAATGGATCCATTGTTTCAAAGGACCTTAAGTGAATTTTGTGTCAAATAAGTACCTGAAGTGATCAAGTTAATCTCTATTAAGGACCTTAGCTCGTCGGCAGACGTTTTCCATCGATTAAAATAGGAGCAATTTTGTCAAAAATTTGTGATTAGAAAAAAAATGGAAAATTCTAAATTAATTAAGTTTAGGTTATTCATTTAGATGTTTACGTTTTCTTCTTTCTTCTCCCTTGCTATTCCTCAACCAAATTGCTGCCCGGTCATCGTCATGATTTGATTCTTGTCGCTCCTCGCCTTGCTCGACCGGCGGAGAATTTGGGTCTCCGCAAACAAAGAAAGAAGCATATGGTTTTCTTCTTGTTTTTTAATTCGTGACTCGACCGGCGGAGAATTTGGGTCTCCGCAAACAAAGAAAGAAGCATATGGTTTTCTTCTTGTTTTTTAATTCGTCGAGGCGGAGAATTTGGGTCTCCGCAAACAAAGAAAGAAGCATATGGTTTTCTTCTTGTTTTTTAATTCGTGCCTCGACCGGCGGAGAATTTGGGTCTCCGCAAACAAAGAAAGAAGCATAGGGTTTTCTTCTTGTTTTTTAATTCGTCGAGGCGGAGAATTTGGGTCTCCGCAAACAAAGAAAGAAGCATATGGTTTTCTTCTTGTTTTTTAATTCGTGCCTCGACCGGTGGAGAATTTGGGTCTCCGCAAACAAAGAAAGAAGCATAGGGTTTTCTTCTTGTTTTTTAATTCGTCGAGGCGGAGAATTTGGGTCTCCGCAAACAAAGAAAGAAGCATATGGTTTTCTTCTTGTTTTTTAATTCGTGCCTCGACCGATGGAGAATTTGGGTCTCCGCAAACAAATAAAGAAGCATATGGTTTTCTTCTTGTTTTTTAATTCGTGCCTCAACCGGCGGAGAATTTGGGTCTTTGATTTTGCGGATGATGGGTACAAGGAATGGGGAGAACTTCGGTCTTTGACTTTGTAGAGGACGGGTACAAGGAACGGGGAGACCGTAGAAAACCTAGGGTTTTTTTTTTTTCCTGTTTTAGGATTTGTTAATTTTCCTTATATTTTTTTTTGGACAAAATTGTCCAAACTCTAGTAGTCAGAAATGTCACATGCTTGATAGTCGGCGAATTTGGCTGACCAGCAAGCTTAGGTTCTTATTTGGAATTGATTCAACAACTTCGGGTCCTTATTTGAGACAATGGACCCACTTTAGGTCTTTATCTAACAGAAAGTTAATTTCGGGTCATTATTTGAGAAAATCGGTACACTTCGGATCCTTATTTGGAATTTTCCCTACAATGTATATAAAGGACTCCAAGAGATTAGATACCGCTATGATACCAAATCAAAAAAATTATTTATTTTTTCCCTGCATAATTATGTTGCAAAAACAATGTAAATAAAGGACTCTAAGAAATAAGATCCAAAAGGCAATTGAATAACAAATATTCCCTAAATATCTGTTGACTTACTAACTCTAAGAGATAAGATGCAAAAGGTAACATAATAATAAAAATTCCCTAAATATTTATTGAATATTTTTTTCCCTTAACAATTGCTAATGTAAATTACGCAATTAGTGTTTCACTTAGTCATCAATCAAGTCGTTCCGTTGGGACTCAAGTCTTTCTTTGGTTTATGCATGGTGCTTTTCAGGGACCTTTTTTTGCCGCCGAGATGTGCAAGTGAACAATGGAGACACTTGCTATGCAATAGCACAGCAGTACGGCTTGACTCTGGACACCTTCTATTCCTACAATCCAAACGTAAACTGCGATGATCTCTCCATTGGTCAATATCTTTGCATCTTCGGGGTGTGGCTCTAAGCCACAAAGATGTCTAGTTTACACTTGTATGAATAAAGGAGTGGATAAGTGCAACGCGCTCATCACGCAATTGCTGGTAATGCAAGCGCAGGGGTCTGGTCATCATGTTTTGTTTCAGTGTCATCAAGCAATGCGGTTTGAGCATTGTGACTAGAGGGTGTCAATAAAGTTAGTACGCATGCTTTATTTCAGTTTTTTGGTGAATAGTTAAAGTATATTTGTTATTCATAAGAAATTATTGGGCGCAGCAAGGGTAGACACCTCAGCAATGCATTAGTCCATTCCACGAGCAACATGTATAACTCGCAGGTCCACCTTTAAGAAAACCCAGAAGTCCCTCTCACTCCTTCGTTTCTCTCTTTTCTACACCGTTGCTTTCTTCGTTTTCTTTTTGCCCTTCCAAGGCCATGGACGATGCTCGATTGCAACAGCCAGCCATGGACAAACCACTCACGAGCATGCCGACACTTATCCACGCTCGTCGTCGGTATCATTCATGCATGCTATTGATCCATAGGCATCCATCTTTCCCATCTAGCCATGGACGATGCTCGCGGCCAACCATGGATGACCGGCGAGTGTCAAATACCTCAAGTGCCAAGACTTGACACGGGTAAACACTTAAGTGCCAAAATCAGAGGAAAAAAATGAACATTTGAGCGCCAACGGTGAGAATTTCCGGCCAAATTGCTAACTTAGCATTTTCTCGCACAATTTTTAACTGATGTGGCAATTCTTTTAAAAAAATTTATTAACGTGGCGCTAACATGGCTAGATAAACCCAAAACGACGTCGCTTTGGTTCAAACTTGATTTTTAATATAAATATTAATTAAATTAAATTTAAACATCTAAAAAATAAAAGATTAGATATGGGGCCGTGGAGGCCCTTGCTGCCACCTCCCCCACCATCGCCAGAAAGGGCTAGCAACGGTGCAGCAAGGGTTAGCCAGAGCCCCATATTTGGGCGAAGGCTTGTAGGCCACAAGCCTTTCGGATATTGTGAAAATAACAATTTGCTGTAAGCCACAAATTTTTGAAAAACCGGGTCCCACAACAATTTATAATTATTTATGATTTAGTTTTTTGTGGTCTAAAATAAAATGTTATTCTCACACTAGATTAAAAACTAGCACGCAATGTCGTCCACTTTTTTACTAATAACAAGATGGGTGTTCTAGATAGTTTATACCTAAAGGGGGATTTTGTCTTGAACCTTTAGGTTGAATATAAAACTAAAAAGTTACTTGTTCATTATATATGGGTTCATTTTACGCTTAATGGCAGCTCTTTTCGGCCGGCCACCCAGTGTTACCTGGTAGGTTCATCACCTGTACCACGCCCCCATCGTTTCAGGGGGAAGGTATCGCGGGCTCCCCTAATCCCACCCGAACCCCGTAAGGGGTTTGTGGCCAGGATGGGATATGAGCAGTCCCCTACATTTACCTCCGTAGGGGGGCCACCAGAGGGAGCAGTTTAAGGTCCAATGGCAGCTCTTTTCGGACATCCTAGTTTTAGAGCAATTACAATATTACACCAAGTATTAAGTTGTAATCAACCTCCACTTCAAATAAACACTCCTAACTTTCTCAGCAAACAGTCTGATGTTAGAGCCAAACACGGATGAGATCCTCTTCTTAACATCAGATAGCACCAGATTAGAAAGTCTTATTAACACAAGGAGAAGCCTTGCCGCATATCCCATCATTTCAATCTTGCCAAATACAATATAAAGCGGAATTCTGAATCTACATCAGTATGATTTATCTCTGATTAGATGGTATTGATTAGTACCACACAAATGGCGATCCGCTGAACGAAAATCTCCATCACTTGAACCTGAGAGTATAATTTTACCAAAGCAGCTGAATTGGGAAAAAGAGTGCCTTCCAAAGCAGCTCAACTACTCTCCCGCTTCATCTCCGCATCCCAAAAACTCTAATCTTTTTATGTACGACTTTTTATATTTTGTTAACTTATGTGTATAGCTTTTTATAATCTAACCATACATTACAATAAGGTTATACTCATGTTTGAGCACTTTCATACTTCATTTTAGTTATATTTTGTACGACCATAGATCATAGGGCTACGTCTAGTGGCATACGAATCGAAATGCTACGTAGAAATCAAGTGTTCAGCTACAAAGAAAATTTCAGATTCCACTTCTCTTTTTCATTCCCCAATATGTGCAGATTAGGATATGTTCGATACACATTGTTGATCGACGAATTCGGGGGGAGACAACCTCAGAAATCAGAGGAATGTTACAAAACGGCATTGAAGAGCTTGAGTCCCACATTGTCTCACTATGTGAGTGACATGCAAACCCTAAGTTGCCACATCCTCTCAGCGATCGACGGTTGGAGGCTGGAGTTTCCATGGCGTTTTATGATTGGAATAAATGGAAGAGCCAAACGGATGTTTCTTCTTCCCCTCTATTTCTCTCTCTTCTTATTCTGTTCTGTGTACTATTTCAGTCTCGCAGTTGTCCAGGAATGGCGACGGAGGCCAGAGAAATCACCGGAAACTTGCCCACCAGAATGAAATACCGCTGGTGCGAAACTGAGAGCTCTATTTTCTGGTGATCGAGCGATGGGGCTGATCGCACGTCAGGACTGGCCAATGACAGACGCAAGAACTTGTTGGTGCACTTGTGGCAGTTGGAGAGAATCGCTCGGTGGCTGGCACTCGTCGGGAAGATCACGAGCAGGCGAGCTTGAGTGGCTGAATGGACTCCAGGAAGGGACGAACTCTAAAACTTTTGGATCTCTTCGGATGTGATTCTTCTTTCAATAAATCAATGATGGTGATGCTATGAAGAAGTCCGCTCTGTTCTCTCTCTCTCTCTCTCTCTCTTCGCTTAGAGCATCTCTGTATATTTTCATGATCGACTCCTCTATCTCACTCTCTGCTTGTGCGTACTCCTAGTGAAGATTTAGAGATGGACGTGATATATCGTGAAGGATGAGGTGATGGGCGTGAAATGGTGGGGATGGCAAATAATGATGAAGGTTTCCCCTGTTCCCTCCTTTTATCACTCTGCATGCATTACCTCCTACAAGTTTCCCATTCTCTTGAGACTGAGAAACGTGATCGTGAGTAGCTGCCGTCTTGTGATGACTTCTTGTGAACATGCTGATTGTTATCAAGAGAGGAGATCGTGGGAGTGCTTGCTGAATGAAACGGAGATGTGCTCGGAGGTCCTCCCCTCGGAGTTTAATCTGGACAAGAAAACAGAACACCGTTGCAACAGTTTGAACAGCAAAATGGAATCGCGCACAACCAAACTGAAGAAAAAGATGCTCGAAATGATTGTTGTCAACGTCCATGAAGTAAGATGAACACTGGATGTCAAGAGAACCTGCAAAAGAGTGAATAGATCGCTGGGCTTGGTAGGAAGTGATGGAGAAGCGCAGGGATCACTAATCGTGCACAGCAAAGACCAACGTGGTGTGACAGTGAAAAGAGAGAGGGGGAAGAACACTAGAAATGCCAAAAATTACGTAGGGCACTCACTTTACTATCAAAAGTTTTCACTAAATTGCTTGAATGCTAAATCGGAGAAAAAACGGTTACTGAAATACCAACGGTGAGAAATTCCAGCCCATAGCTTTTATAATGAAAATTTTTATGACTTGGCATATTATTTAAAAAATCCAGTCCAAGTGGCATTTTCACGTGGCGTGTTTGATACTAAAATGATCGCCTTTTTAACGATGATTGGCACTAAAATAATCACTTTAAACAAAATTTAGCATTTTAACTATCATTATTTATAACTTTTAAACAATGTCATTCAAGGGTTATATGTGGACTGGGCGCACTTACAAGCCATGCAGAACTGAGAAATTAATAAAACACATATAGAAGTTGGCACTTAAGTTGTGGTTTTTTAGAAGTAAGTGGCACTTATTTATCCAAAAGACTTTTCTTGCTAATGTCAGGAGCACTAACTTCTGCAAATATCTTGGTTCTTTCCCTCATTTCATCTCTTCAAGCCGTATTATTAATGACATTTACATATTTTTACCCAAAAAAAAAAAAAAATCATCTATCTTGCCCCCTTGCCAGCCGTATTTTCAATTGTGGATAATTTAATTGTGGAAGAAATTCCACCGATTCCTCCACTTGGCTTCGAGCACGCCCCAACAATCACAGTCCTTTCAAGATCGTGATGTGCGATCCCCATTTCTAAACCACTATTTTAGCAGTTATGCATTATCCTCCTTTCCTTATTGGCCAAATTTGGACTCCAATTCGGGTTGCCATGTCAGAAAATCCTAATTCAAATTGTGACCTTGATCCATTCAATGAATCCATGACTTTTGGCTAAAATATGCCAATTTCAATCGATGCCAATCTATAAGAAAGATTCCCCGCGTAATACTCCACGATATTTCACGCACCACTGATGATAATGCAAATAGGAACTATGCTATATTGATTTTTTTTTTTTTACTGGATTGAATTCGATCCCTAATTCTTCAAGTGATAGATGACTAAAGAAAAATCAAAATTTAGGTGTCAACACCAACCAAAAAAAGAAGCTACAAACCCATGAAATACCTTAGTAATCTCGCGGCCTATGACATCCTGAAATTCGACCTTCGTTTTAATAATATAAAATGGTTACTTCTTTGATGCGCCTATAGTCATTATACTCGGAATTGATCACTCACAAGTTAACTAATCTATTAGATGAGGCTATTAAGGGATATAAACGCGGCAAACTAAAGAATTCAATCGGAAATCGATCACTCGACCATAATAATCGGCAAGGGTCAATACAACACCGTTATAATCAATTAGCGAATGGGTGTAGGCCGATTCGATGGAATTGTGTAGTCAAATTGCGGGTGGTTCTGTACAATTGCGATATTCGCGTCGTACGATAATAACCCGATTTTCTATCGATATTATACTCGGGATACGTAATTGAAATCTCGCGATTTTTATGACAACCGAAAATCGTCTACAAGTTGGAAATGCACAAATGTGGATTGAAAATTATCGACCACAGGTCAAACACGCTAAAATCCCTAAAAGCTACCAAATAGGTTAGGTTGTACTAAAAACGCGTTCGGTCGATTTTACCACGAAATTGAATTTCGGTTTCGGGAATCGGACTTTTGAGCGTGTCAAGATTCATTTATAGAACGTCGTCTCATCTTTCGGAGAAATTTCGACAAGTCTGGAATTTTGCGGAAAAATCAGTTTTCAAACAAAATGAAAAATAAGTGGAAATTCGGAAATAGAGGAAAAAAGGGGGAAATGGCTGCCCAAAAGGATTTGTTTGTGGGAAATAAGAGGAAAATTGGCCATTAGTGGAGCTAAAGACTTTTGTGCATGAAGACTTTTGTGGCTTTGCAATGAGTGCATAGATATTTACCTAGATTTTCTATTGGTTGTTAGTTGGACTTATTTGTTTTCCCATTTCTCCCTCTTTCTTTCTTTCCCTCTCTCCTCCTCTCACGCATGAAGCCCCCTCTCTCTGCTGCCAGCTTCTTCTTCTCCTTTCCCTCTCCACTCTCTTCTCTTCTTCCCTCCTTCACGCATTTCCCCTTAGTTCTGGTTCTATCCCCCTCACTCCTCCTTCTCATTGAGACGACCAAACAACCCCACCAATGTCCAGTTTGCCCAGCAAGCTCAACCCAAGCCAAGCTGTGCTAAGCTCTCTTTGGCCGAGAGCTTGCAAGGCTGATTCCACCGCCATTAGGCCTCTGTTGGAGATACGGTAGCCTCATGTCTTCACCACCGTCGCGCCACCATCGCCGTGAACCCGCCATCTTAGTTGGTTAGATTAGTGTTAATTAGCCTTAAAATGGATTAGTGTTAATCTAGTTTGGTTAGATTAGCCTTAATATGGATTAGTGTTAATCTAGTTGGTTAGATTAGTACTAATAAGGGTGGTTTAGCTTGGTTTAGTGGATTTCCATATAGATCGGTTTACTGGACCCTTGCTGTTTGCAATTTTTGTGGGTTAAAATGTGTCACAATTTTGAGGTTATTTCCTTCTTGAAAAATGTTTTAAACATCTTCAGCTATGACATATATTTTACTAATGATTTTATGGATTTAAAAGAACAAGATTCCAGCTTTGTTTCAGGCAAGGCAGAATCTCGGTCTGTGCTGAAATCAGTGACCTTTTAGTGTTTAAGGGATTTTTATCAACTCTTAGGGTTTGATTTTCGAAAGAGTTCCTTCATAAAAGTTTTTCATCACATATTTTAGTTTAACATATTCAAATTTTAGATCAAACAGACAAGTTTTGGACCTCGAATCAAAGCTGGTTTTGGAAAACGTAATTTCTGGACATAGACACAGTTTTGGTACCGGTTTGAGCGATTTACTGCTCTCATTTTAGAAAGATCTGGGTCAACTTTTCTCCATGAAAAGTGTTTGTTTAAGTGTCCTTTATAATATATTTAAATTTGAAAAATTTTCAAACTAGTTTGGTTATGTTTCTGGAATTAAGCTTGGAGACGCACGAGTGGATCAGGTTTCTGCCGGTTAGGGCCGATTGTGGTCTTGTGGTTATTCTTGGTGTCTTGCTTGCTAGAAAATGTATATATTGTGATTCGGTTGACTTTTTACATGCTTAGAACTTAGGCGTGATATTATGTGAATGGTTGTTCTAGGATGATTGTTTATCATTGTTGCAAAAGATGGCCTTATGGGCAATTAAATAGAAAAACAATGAGGTGTCGGGTTTGGATACTAAAAATTATTTTCTCAATAAAAAAATGAAGTTTTAAACTAGGTGCGTGCAAAGTTTGACGGATTAATTTTGAGTACGTAAGCACTTACGAATTTATTTCTAAAAGTTTGAACAAAAAAAAAACGGGGGGTTACTAAAGATTGTTTTCAAAAGGGATGGTTGAGCAAGAAAATGGAAAAACAAATGAGGTGTCAGGTTGGACACGAGGTTTTATGTGCTCAGTAGATCCGTGAGGTTTCAAATTAGATATGTGCAAAGTTTGGCGGGTTGATTTCAAATATGTGACCCCGTACGAATTTATTTCAGGAAGCTTGAACAAAAAAAAAAAAAAAGTTGCTAAGTTGATTTTTTTTTTTTAAAGGGGTTTTGGTGTCCATGGCTATATGATGGAGGATAAAGTTGACTTGATTGATGATGTGCTTGCATGGTTAGGTTAATTAAGTTGTTCAGTTTAATTAATTGCAGTTTATTTACTTGAACGCAATTAGCGTAATTAGTGACGGATTAGCTGTTTTTTAGAATTTTACGCTTGTTCTCGGTCTGTGCTGAAATCAGGCCCAGCTTTGTTAATATGTGCTATGACGAGCAATTGAGTGCTTGGTAGTAGTTGTCGATTATTATTACAAAACTTGATTTTATGGGCTTTTAAATAGAAGAATGCCAGGTGTCGGTTTTTGACGTCAATTTTTATGTACTATATAAAATTGTGAGATTTTGAAATGGGAGCATACTATGTTTAATGGTTTGATTTAAATACATGACCACGCTCGATTATTTTACTGAGATTTTTAATATGAAGAAAAGTGGCCAAGTTCATTATTTAAATATAAGGTATTTTAATGCAAAGCACGGTGTTCTTGGCCAAATATGTGTGCGCGTGTGGTCACTATCGGAACCCGTCACCCAACAGGAGTTGGGGAGGCGATACCTGATTAAGTCCGGATGCCCCACGTCAACAGATGCTAGTCGTGATGAAGGCTGGGCCGATGCACCTTTATGGAATGTTGTATAGGGGTAGACGTTGATGTGCCCGACGGAGCAAGACGATGCCCGGTTATGCCGGATGACCACCGACTGTTGAGTTGGCCGTGACCGTTGGGTTGTAATAACTGGAACACGCCTAAATGGTTGTGATAGCTGGGCCTGATTATGGGACAAAATTGTGTGGCACGGTATGAGACGTGTCATAACGGTTTCGTCTTATAATCGAGACCCATGTGAATATTGATGGATGAAATGATGTGTTCTGATTATGAAGTATGCTTGTGATATTTATAAGTGCATATGTGATGAGCTAATGTGCAGGGATGTGCCAAGGCGAGGTAAGTTATGTATGGTGCATGTTTAAGACCGCATTCGAGGCGAATTTGCATCCTAATCGAGGTTTAGGTTTTGACTCAATGAGATTTATCTCACCCCGTTGTGGTTAACCTTTTTCAGGTCCTTAGTATGGAGGTGCGTCCGATACGGTTTGGGGTTCCGTGGGATATGGAAGTAATTAATACCTTATATCCTATCCCCGGAACCAACTGATTCCGTGAGCGGGTTGTGACTACGGTGTGGGTTGACGAGGGTTTGGGCTACAACGTGCCCTACCGTTTCTAGGCTTGGTATATGATGAATTTGAACGGTGATTGGGAGGGTCCTATGCACAGTTTTGATGGACCACGCGTAGGAAATGGGGTTGAGCAGGACATCGACCCCATGGATATAGACATCTCGGAAGGTGTCGTGGTAGATCCAGATACCGAACCGGTAGGACTTGGGGAGCCGTGTTCAATTGATGACCTACCGGTCCTACCCGACATCTTGCTTGAACCTGGCTTTGGTTATTAGGACGGATGGAAGTTAGGCCCGACCTTGACCCTTTTTGTTAGTTGGTCGCGCAGGCTTGTGTTTTTGATAGTAATTTGTGAAAAAGCGTTAATATGTTTTTACTATACTAGGTGTTGTATTTAATTCGCTTTTACATGTGCTTAATTGAAAGATAAAAATAAAGGGTCGGCGACGCATCCTGAGAACGTCGCATTTTTAATCGATCGCTGAGGGATGTGTGCGTGCCCGAAGTTTGGAGCATGACATGGCCTACATAAAATGTGAGCCAAAGCTCCAGTGAAATGGCCATAAGATGGGAAACTTTAACACTATCTCTTTTAAGACGTAATTTATCCTACATAGTCAAAAACATGCAGGCCTCATCTTAACAATTCATCCACATTTAAAATCCAAGCCGGCGATGATTCTTTATGTGAAAAGAATATTCTTAGTTTGACTTTTGCAATTAACAAAAAAACGAAAGATACTCGCATAGTTATTATCCTTCCGCCTCATGGCATAAACTCCAAATTAATCTTATTTATAATATGTAACCCAAAGCATCAACACGAAGCAGGCTCTTTCTTTTAACTCATAACAATTTAATTTGTCTCATGCTGTCATTTCATCTATAAAATGAAAAATACGCAAGGTATATCTCTTACAAACCCAGTATGGAAAGAAGCTAAGAGATTCGAAAAGCATGGCTAAGATCACCAGTCACGAGTCCAACATCTTCTTCAACTTGGTTTTGATACTCTTCTTCGTCCTCATGGTCACCCGGGTCGAGAGCCTAATTGTTCGAAGTATGTAATGGGTTATTAATCTCCATTAATTGATAATATATATTTTCTTCCGTCATACTTCAAAATCTTGTTCTGCAACTTGATCGTACCTTGAGGATCAGCTTTCTATTTCAAAACCTGGCCGACCACAAGTTACATCCCTAGTACCAGTACTTTCGACCTGTTTTGTACCAAAATCTGTTTTAATGCTGCATTAATGGCTGGAAGTTTTTCCTTCCTACGGGGGGATGAGCAGCTTGACATTACCCATCTTTTCCCATAATATTGAAGTAGTTTTCGTGGACGCGCTAAGCGCGATTCTTACAATTGCTAGTGTAAATCACGCAATTAGTGTTTCACTTAGTCATCAATAAAATCATTTCGTTGGGAGTCAAGTCTTTCTCTGGTTTATGCATGGTGCTTTGCAGGGGAACCTCATCTTCTGTGCCACTCGCTGGTGAGAGTGAACAGTGGAGACACTTGCTACACAATAGCACAGCAGTACGACTTGACTCTCGACGCCTCATATTCCATCAATCCAAACGTAAACTGCAATTATCTCTCCATTGGTCAATGGCTTTGCATCTCTCGGGAGTGGATCTAAGCCACAAAGATGTCTAGTTCACACTTGTATGAATAAAGGAGCGGACGCGCTCATCACCCAGAATGCAAGCGCAGGGGTCTGGTCGACATGTTTTGTTTCAGGGTCATTAAGCAATGCAGTTTCAGCATTGTGACTAACTTCAGTGTCAAGCTGCTCATCCTCTGGTGGACTTCTTCATAGCATCACCATCATTGATATATTGAAAGAAGAATCACGTCCGAAGAGATCCAAAAGTTCTAGAGTTCGGCCCTTCCTGGAGTCCATTCAGCCACTCAAGCTTGCCCGCTCGTGATCTTCCTGATGAGTGCCAGCCACTGGAGCGATTCTCTCCAACGACCACAAGTGCACCAACAAGTTCTTGTGTCTGTCATCAGCCAGTCCCGACGTGCGAACAGCCCTATCTCTCGCTCACCATAAAAAAGAGCTCCCAGTTTCGTGCTAGTGGTATTTTATCCTGGTCAGCGAGTTTCCGGTGATTTCTCTGGCCTCCATTGCCATTCCAGGGAGCTCCTGCGACTGCCATTCCCATTGCTGCGCCCAGCTTCCCAGCGGCTCTATTATGCGTCCAGAATAGTTCCCGGTGAAATGGCAATCTACATCAAACCTCCAGTCGTGCTATAGTAGCATTGCCAAGTTCCTAGTAGTCCCGTTAACCAGTCACATCAAAACGTACGCCACAGCAGCATTGTTTTCTGTCTGCTTCGTTGCAGCTGTTCCCGGTGTCGTGTTAGGCCCCATTGCCCTAAGTTATCGCTAGTCCAGGTGAGCATAAGGTATGTTCAATCTCGTGGACGTTTTCCTCATAAAATAATTTCACTTGCATATTAGTTGATAAAACCTTAGTTTATTATGATTTAATTATTTCTCTACATAAACCAAAGGCGTATTAGGCTTTTAAACCCTTGGACACTAAGGTTGAACCCCAATATTGTCTAATGTGGATTGTTATGGTTGAGTATGTGATTCATTCGTACATCACCATTGCACAATTCACGCATATTTAGAGTTTAGAGTATATTTATAATTTGCACTTCAGGTTTTCATAATTTACACGTAGAATAGAAAATGCACCGCACATTTAATTTATAGACTTCGGGGGCATTTGTCTTTTTTCTAAGGGAAAAGAAAAAAAGTACATTAGTCAGTCTCATACAAGTTAGGAGAAATAATTTAGTATTGATTGCATATTAATTAGTCATATCATGCATAACACTCATGCTCTCGATCTGCATATTTTTCTAAAGAAAAAGTTTGCAGAAACGTGGTGATGGATAGGGGTACAATTTACTTGCTTAGTACATCCCTGCTCTTAAAGAAGTCCACAGAAAAACTTCCAGCTGGACACTGAAGTTAGTCACAATGCTGAAACTCCATTGCTTGATGACCTTGAAACAAAACACGACAACCAGACCCCTGCGCTTGCATTACCAGCAATAGGGTGATGAGCGCGTTGCACTTATCCATTCCTGTGTTCATACAAGTGTAAACTAGACATCTTTGTGGCTTAAATCCACTCCGCGGAGACGCAAAGACATTGACCAATGGAGAGATCATCGCAGTTTATGTTTGGATTTGTTGGAAACAAGATAGAAAATCTTGGATCTTTGTGGCTTAGATCCACTCCGCGGAGACGCAAAGGCATTGACCAATGGAGAGATCATCGCAGTTTATGTTTGGGTTTGTTGGAAACAAGATAGAAAATCTTGGAGCTGATCCCAATTGTGATTGATTCTAGCAATCGTTGATTAGTATAATAAATAGGAAATAGTGATTCATGTGTATTACTTTTCCTATTTTATTCTTTCATTCTTACATTATAAGTTGCACAATGTACTTATATACATAACACAATACATGAAAACATTTTCCCAAATTCCTTTTCTTTTTCTATCATGGTATCAGAGCCTCATCTTCTTGGCCTAGCTTCTGCAACCCTAGAATTGCCATCATCTTTTTTCTTATCTATTGCTGCAAATCTCTTCCTGCAAAACAAATCAGCGAAGCAATTAGGAATTCATTTTTTTTATACCATGGCAAAGGATAAGAATGTTGAAAGTTCAGCGAAGCAATTAGGAATTCATTTTTTTTTATACCATGGCAAAGGATAAGAATGTTGAAAGTTCAGCGAAGCAATTAGGAATTCATTTTTTTTTTATACCATGGCAAAGGATAAGAATGTTGAAAGTTCCTAAATAGAGGATTCCTCACTTCATAACCAAATGCCCACACCATTTAACCAAATCGAGTCGACTTATCAAGAAGGGCAGGTTGATAATGCCAACATTGTTTCTACCCTTTCTCCAATGCAGATCCCTAGGTTAACTCAGTGGCCCCCAGTCCACTAGTATCCCATCCAAAGCTAGTGGGCCACTAGTCCAAGACAAACATGGGCCAATACCCATATGAAGAAAATGTTGCGGGCTTTGGAACTTAGCCCAATAGAAGAGGGCCAATTCCCTCCCCATTTGGGACCAACCTGATTGGTGAGTCGAGGAAGACGAATGCAGGTCACAAACCCAGATTCTCATCAGGTCAGGGAACGAAACCCTACCTGGTCCTTCAACCTGCACTCATGTTGCCTTACCTATTTTCATCCAACAACAGCGACCGCCCGGAGCTCAGAGATCCGCTTTACACATTGCCGGTAGACAGGTCAAATTACGCCTCATCAGCCAACAACTTACCAAGTCAGTGAACTACCACTCTTGGGCATGGGACCTCCGGTGAGCACTTGTCACCAAGGACAAGGAGGATTTATCGACAGAGTTATGCCCTTCCCAATGGACGAGCAACCGCAGAGGCATTGGCCATGGTGCAACCAACTAGTACGCACCTAGATCAGGAACTACATGACACCCAATGTGTCACGCCCCGAACCCCGGGCATGTGCACATCCCTCGACAGTCGATTAAAATGTGACGTTCCTAGGACACGTCGCTGACCCTTACTGTTTATGCACATTTTCGATTAAGCACATGCGGAAGCGAACTAATAATCACCCAGACAACCAACAATCACAAGGATAGTAGAAAGACATGCTAACACTTTTTCATAAAACATACTTTATATACATATCAAGTTGGTCCTACCAGTCTATACACACAAGTCCTATTTCAAAAAGAAACTACCAAGCCACCTACACATTAGACCCTCCAGCCTTGGGTTCCAAGTCCTCCACGACTCCATCTGGGATGTCAATGTCCTTGGGGTGCCTTATTTCCCACTCCCCTATCCCGACGGGAGGCCCGTCAAAACCCTGCAGGGGACCCTGCTGAGCCCTGTTAGGATAGTTAATGAATCACGCTCAGAAACGATGGGGTACCTAGTGACGGAGGCCCTCATCGACCCAAATAGTGGTCTCAACTAACTCATGGGTCAGGTTGGTCTCGGGAATAGGGAAATAGGAGGGCTCATAGTCTATTTTCTTCAGAACCCCAAAACGAACAAGAAGCATCTCCATTCTAAGGACCTGAAAAATTTTAAACCACGATGGGGTGAGATAAATCTCAGCGAGTCAACACCCTAAATCCCGATTAGGACAAGAATTCACTTAGAGGCAGCCTAAACAAGTGTCACACGCAAACTTATCTCACCTAAGCACCTCCTTGCACATTAGCTCATCACATATATCATATGCATACAGTAAACGTATTTCATAACTGGAACACATCAATTCATCTTTCAAACAATCATATGGATCCCGATTATAAGGCCAAACCATTATGACACATCGCATTCCGTGTCACACAATTTTGTCCCATAATCAGGTGCAGCTATCTCAACAGTCATGGCCACACAATTGTGTCCCAGTTATTACGACCCATCGGCCATGGCCAACTCAATAGTCAACGGTCATCCGGCATAACTGGGCAGCGTCTTGCTCCGTCGGGCACGGCAACGTCTACATCTACGCGGCATTCCATAAAGGAGCATTGGCCCAGCCTCCACTGTGATTGGCATCTGTTGACAAGTGGCATCCAAAATTAATCAAGCATCGCCTCCCCAACTCTCATTGGGTGACGGGTTCCGATAGCGATCACACGCACACCCATACTCAACCAAGAACATCATGTTTTGTACTAAAATACCTTCATTTCAAATAAAGGACTTGGCTAATTTTTTTTGTATTAAAAATTCCCAGTAAAATAATTGTGCGTGGCCATACATTTAAATTGGACCGATAAACATGGTACACTCCCATTTCAAAATTCCACGATTTTAAATAGTACATAAAAATATTTTGGCGTCAAAAACCAACACTCAATATTTTTCTAATTAAATACCTATAAAATCATTTTTTGCAATAATAGCCAATAATCATCACCGAGCACCCAATTGCACAAATAAGTAGTCAATTTCACACATGAATTGATCCATGACGATCAGCGTAAAATTTCACTAACCGGCTATCCCGGCACAATTTATGCTAATTAAAATTAATTAAATAAATAACAAATAAATAAATAAATCTAATTTAATTAAACTAACCACGGTTAATTAAATTAACCATGGTTAACCAAGCTAACCCTCGTTAACTAACTAACCTAGGGTAGATAATCCTAACGAAACTAACCCCTAACCAAACTAATATAACTATCTAGTTCATATAACTAAACTAACTAACTAACTAGTTACACTAACTAAATTAACCTTAATCCTAACTAAGACTAAACTAATCCCCTAAATGTAATTAACTTCCTAATCCGAGATTAGGGCGTTAACTCACCGGATTAGGACAGCGACGAGATCACGACGACGGCGGCGCGAAGGCGGTGAAATCCCGTGACTACGATGCTACCAATGGAGGCTCGGAAGAGGCTAAAAATAGCCTACAAGGCTCACGACTGAAGGGGGGTCTCGATTCTATTTTGGAGGCTGGTCGGGGCTGAATGGTGAGCTAGGCGCATGGACGGCGTGGCTGGACAATCAGGGCGGGCAACTAGTGGCAGCGACGAACGGAGCTAGGCGATCGGATGACTTGAGGGGCTGGTCACGGCTGCTAGCTATGGCGATTCAGTGGGGGTTTGTTGGCTGTGGCATGGAGACAGTGAGGTGCTAGTGATGGCCTAAAGGTGGAGAAGGCTAGCAGTTGGAGTTGGTGACGCAGCGGCAAGAGGACGATGGTTGCGGGCTGGTGCGAAGGAGTTGCAGTGGTGGTGTTGTGTGGGCGGCAGCAAAACCAAGGAGGGAAAAAGCTTGAGGGAAGTGGAATTGAAGAAGAAGAATTGTCATGTCCCGAACCTCGAGCGTGGGCGCAAATTCTTCAATGGTCGATAAAATTTGCTACGTCCCAGGATGCGTCGCCGACCCATTCATTTTATTGCACATGAGTGTATAAACAATCCCCAGACAACACATATATGGGATAGAAAAGCCAGATGCAAATTTCACAAAACACTTTTATAAACAAAGTGAGTTTATATACAATACTAGTCTATAAACAAAAGTCTAACTCCTAAAGGAAGAGTCGCTAAGCCATCTAGGCACAAGACACCTCAACTAAGACCTCCGAGACCTTTGGGGGTTCTAGGTCTTCCACGACACCATTAGGGGGGTCAGCTACCCCCTCACCCGCTGCAGCATTGACCGCAATGGTGGGGCCCATGACAGAACCACGCCCTAAACTGATGAGGTATTAACTGAGGTTGGCCCTTATCGACCGAGATAGTGGTCACGATGAGCTCATGGAACTAGAGACTCCCGGGGACAGGGACGTCGATACTCTGCTCCGTATACCCCCTCGGCTGTCCAAAACGTATTGGAGGAACCGCCATCTACGGACCTAAAAAAGTTAAACCCACGACGAGGTGAGACGATATCTCAATGAGTTCACACCTTAAACCACGATTAGGAAGGAAATATGCCTAGAGGTAGTCTAACCACATATCACACAAGACTCACCTCGCCTCAGTTCCTTCTTGCACGTCAATACAATTCATATCACATATAATTACATTAAAAGCACTCATCAATCATGACGTCTCCACTTACATCACAAACAATTACAAGGGTCCCGATTATAAGGCCAAATCGTTATAACACGTTCCATTCCGTGCCACACAATTTTGTCCCATAATCAGGCACGTCAATTTCAACATCCATGCGTCCCAATTGATTATGACCCAACGGCCATAGCCAACTCAATAGTCAGCGGTCTTCCGGCGTAGCTAGGCATCGTCTAGCACCATCGAGCACGGCAACATCTACATTTAGACGGCATTCCACCTGGGAGCATCGGTCCAGCCTCCACTACGACCAGCATCCGTTGACTTGGGGCATTCCCGAAGGAGTATCGTTCGGCTCAAAAGCTCATGACGGATTCTTATAGCTATCACACGATCATTCAATTCCGGCCAAAGATACCGTGCATTGCACTAAAATGTCTCAATTAAAATAGTGAACTTTGCCTATTTTCTTTATATTAAAAACACCCGGTAAAATAATCGTGTGTGGATACACAGTCAGATTAAACCTTAAAAATTGATATCATTCCTTTTAAAATCCAACTATTTGATATAGTATTTAAAAACATTTTTGGGGCCGAAACCTGACACCCGATATTTTCTAATTAAATACCAAAATTTCACAATTTTGAAATAATTAATCAAAAATCACAATCACCACTCAATTGCACAAATTATCATATGCAATCACACCACGACAATCAACATGAAATTCCAGCTATCGGCTATCCCAGTATAATTTCCGGAAAATACTAAATAATTAAATAAATCGCAAAAATAATTAAATAAAAGCAAATTAAATAAATAAATACCTACTTAGGCCTAAAACACTAATTTAGCCACCTAATTGCACCTAGAAAAATGAGGTACCAAACTAATCAAATATTACAATTTAATTAACCCTTAACTAATATAATCTAATCATCTAATTAGCCTAATTAAGCAACTAAATCACTAATTAATCTAAACTAACTACCTAAGCCATACTTAAGATAATCTAATTACCTACTAAGCATAATTAACCTCCTAATTAAGGTTTAGCAAGTAAATACACAGGATTAGCAACCTGGTGAGTTCATGACGACAGCAACGCGACAACGAACGACACTCGGGTCTATGACGATGCCAAGGGAGGTCCGGATGGGCCCGAAAAAAGCCCATGAAGTCTTAGCTGGGCTGAGATCTTGGCTTCTGTTTGCTGGTTGGAACGAGCAGTCGAAGGGGCTAGGACGGCGGAAAGGGGCACGACAGGCGGCTAGGTGGTGATGGTGGGTCTAGGCAAGGTCAGGAGCTGCTGGACGGCAACGAAAGAGCTCAGGCGAAGCTAGACGACGGCCTAGGCACAAACGACGTGGGCGAGACCACAAGTAGGACGCGGGACAATGCTGGCGGGCTCAGGTGACAACAGTTGCTCGAATGGGCGGCAAAGGGCGGTCAACGGGCTGTTGCTGGCTCCTGCTTGCTTTCTTTGGTTCTTGGCTATTCTTCTTGAGCTCAAACAATACAATGGATAAAGATGGGGCAAGGAAGAAGAAGAAGTGGTCTGCTGGCTTTCGGGAGAATAAAATGCCCACAAAGTCTTTAAAAATATCTTGAATCATCATCACAAAGCCCTCACCAGCCCAAGCTTTATCCTCAATCAATTTCCCACACCAAGCTTCCCCTAGAAGCCACCCAAAAGATCCAAAAGGTTGCTACCCCCCCCCCCATAGCTACGAATTTAGACATTTCCCCTCCAATTCCAACTCAAATTCTCTCCAATTAGACCCAAATCAAAGACCAAATTATCAAGGAGGATGTCCACATCAAATTCCACATTTTTCCTTGCCCAAAGATCCAACTTGACGGCCAAAAGCACACCCAAAAACGGCTCTCTGAATTTACTTGTCCAAAAACGCACAATCTTGAATTTTCGCCAAAAACTCGGGTTTGCAGAAAAATCTCAGGAGGATGAGTAAACGTTTTTAAAATAAATCGTGACATGACAGAACTTTCAATTTCTGAAATCGGGTTCAATTTCGCAGTTAATTCCAACCGGGCGTAACCTAACCTACCGGGTAGTTTTTAGGAATTTTTAACGCATTTGACCCGTGGTCGATTATTTTCGAGCCACATTATACATCTTCGACTCATTGGCGACTCTCGGTTGTCGTGAAAATCTTGAGGTTTCAAATACGGGCACAGGGTACAGAAATGACAGAAAAATCGGTTTAGTGTTGTTCGACGAGAATTTTGCAATTAGATGGAATCACCCACACTTTAATTACATGCCTCTGTCGAAATGACTTATTTCCGATCTTTGGTCGATTTTGACAATGCCGTATTGACCCTTGTAGATTAGCACTGTCGAGCAGTCGATTTCTGGTCGAATTCTCAAGTCTATTGCGTTTAGATCCCTTAACGGCTTCACCTGATAAATTAGTTATCTCGTGAGTGATTAGCTCAGAGAAAAAGATTATAGGCGCATCGATGAAAAGCCCAACTCATTCAATCGAAAACAGAATTAGAAAATCAGGCTGTCACAAGAACAGCCGGCTAAGAGGGTTGGGCGCACGCATGGAGGGAGAGAGGGAGGCCAAATAGTCAAGCTTGAAACCAATAGCAAGCCAAGGGAAAAATATCCAAGTGATGATGAAGGAAGCCCCAAAGTCTTTAGCCCTTTAAGTCCATTGCTCCTCCAATAGCAATTTTCCTCCATTTCCTTCATCAATTAATCAATTTTGGTGGCCAAAATTCCAACTAAAGGTGCTCATCCGAATTTCCTTGATTTTAATTTGTCAAATTTGATTTTTTTTCCGAAATTTTCCGAGCTCGACGGAATTTCTCAAAAAGATGAGACGAGATCCTAAAAATAAATCGTGACACGCTAAAGCGTTCGATTCCCAAAATCGAATTCAATTTCGTGGTTAAAATCGACTGGACGCGATTTTAGTACAACCTAACCTATCGGGAAGCTTTTAGGAATTTTAGCGCATTTGACCTATGGTCAATAATTTTCGATACACGTTCATGCATCTTCAACTCGGCGGCGACTGTTGGTTATTGTAAAAATCGCCAAGTTTCAATTATGGGTACCAAGTACAAAATCGACAGAAAACTGGGTTAGTACCATTCGACGCGAATTTCATAATCATGTGGAATCACCCGCAATTCAATTGCATGTTTCCATCTAATCGACCTATATCAGATCACTAATCGATTATAGCGATGTCATATTGACCCTTGCCAATTATCACGGTCGAGTAGTCAATTTTTAATCGAATTCTCAAGTCTGTCACGTTTATATCCCTTAACGACTTCACCTAATAGATCAGTTAACTCGTGAGTGGCCAACTCAGAGAAAAGGACCATAGGTGCATCAACGAAATGTCCATTTCATATTATCAAGACGGGGTCGAAAATTCAAGATGTCACACGATGTCACGATTGGCCTTCCTCCGACGGAGGATTCAAAGACGTTTTATGAGAATATATGAGAAATGTACAGGAAGTCAAATTGAGCAAGATTATTCACACTAACTCAGGCCTTGTCTGAACTAAAACAGGGCAATCTTTCGATCACCACATGCTTCAATCGACTTTCGACCTTATGGAATGAAATCGAAGCAACTAAAGAAAAATTGGAGGGGCCGGAAGCCACTCTCCGATAGTATCGCACCATTAAGAAAAAGGAAAAGGCCACAAGATTTTTACCTACCCTTAATGAGTTGTATTCAACATTCCGATCGCAAATCCTAGCGATGGATCCCCAACTGCTGCTTAGGTGGATCTTCTAGTTAGCTGTATAGGAAGGAAACTAGTGAGCTACCGCAGCTAAGCAAGCTTAGGTTGGTGAGGGAATGAGCCTCACAATGTTCCCATGTAGTTTTGCTTCATCAAAGACGGTGACCAGCGCCGGCGGAGGTACCACAGCCACAACATGACAGCCCAAAATGAGAGGCTCCTTGGTTGCGGCAACGAGGAAGGAGGAAGACAACCCTAGGTCTTCATAAATGGACGGCTGGGATCGCAAGTTTGGATTGGACGGCTGGGATAAGACCATTGGATCTAACGGTTGGAGAAGGGTGTTGGAACGAACGGCTTGGATTAGATCATTGGAATGGATGGTTGGGATCGACACACGCGATCAAACGATCCATGATTGACCATCGCTTCAGCTGAATCGGATGGACGATATTTTGCCACATTAGCGCCGGCTTATAAGGGATCCTATGGCCCATAAAATTCCACGTTGACAAGGAAGGTTAGTGGAAAATATTCCAAAATTAAAAATAAATATTACGAATATTGCAAACGTCTACACTACACTGTTGATACATGTTGGAAATTACATGGGTTGGAAATTACATGGGAGACCTAATGATAAAGATAAAATAGAGAGGGAATCTACAGTTTATTACGTCTTTGCATAGAAGAGTGGTGGGACACCTCATTAGAGATCAATCAAGGAAATTCATTTATCACAAAAGTCTTAGATTATGAAGATTCATGAACGTTTCAATATACAGCACTGTAATCCCATTGATACCCCTGTCATGTAAGGTGAAAGCCTAAGTACTAAGATGTGCCCTAAGACTCCAGAAGAAATTAAAATGATGGAAACTGTTCCTTACGCTAGTGTGGTCGGAAGTTTGATGTATGCTATGATGTGTACTCGACCCGACATCCGTTATGCCGTGGGATTGGTGAGCCGATATCAATCAAATTCCGGTCAAGCACACTGGAAAGCAGTGAAGAAGATCCTGAAATACTTAAAAGGCACCATGGACTATCGTCTTTGTTACCAAGGGAATGATTTACGCCTATTAGGCTATTCAAATGCTAATTGGGGTGGAGACCTCGATGAGCGTAAATCGACTTCTAGATATGCATTCTTGCTCAATGGAGGTGCCATTTCTTGGAATAGCAAGAAACAGACATGCACGGCCTTATCTACAATGGAGGCAGAATTTATTGCATGCTCTACCGCAGTGCAAGAAGCAATATGGTTAAAATGTTTCTTGAAAATTTTAGCCACTGTCACTAAGGTTCCAAGACCGGTTATAGTTTATTGTGATAGTTAAGTAGCCATTGCCTATGTGAAAGATCTTAAGTATCATGAAAGGACGAAGCATATTGACATAAAGAACAACTTCATAAGAGATATAATAGCGCAGAAAGAAATGATCCTACAATACATTTCAACCAATAGAATGGTTGCTGATTCATTTACGAAGGCTGTTCCTAGAAACATATTCTTGACTCACAGGATATCACTAGGATTGCGTAGAATATGATATGTGTTATTGTAGAGGATCATTGGTTTATGTATATGTAGACATATGTACGGTATTTATTTGTTTATTAGTGACTTGATGTTTTATCAATAAGTACAAATCTATTATGAGACTAGCACATAGACACATATATTATTGAAAAGTATGTCAGCAGGCAATGATTGGCTCACTCACACGAGCAATCACCTCAAGTGCTATAATCAGCACGTTGAGATAAGACGTTATGTACAAATAAATGCTGTAGAGCAAGTTTAGTATATAAAATAATATATCGCCTTGATTGGAGTCAAAATGAGGTCTGTGATTTGTTTGTAATATGACCAAACATGATAGTCCCACAATCATGTATACCTAAAAGATGCCGGATGCGAGTACTTAATTGGACGCTATAGAAAGTGAGCTGATATAGCACTCGAGCTAAACATGAGTACGTGAGAAGCACGTGACAATGTTTAGGCTAAGATCCATATAGTTGATATATTTAATAAATGACATACGCTCTTATAGAAAGAGAAATTCATTATTAGCATGTAATTCATACTACATATGCATTGTCCGACCGACAAGGGAAAGTGAATAAAATTATCCCTATTTACTCATCGTGTGAGCCATTGAGGTAATTTATAATTTACCTCATTTTGTGTCATATGTTACTTCTAACTATGTTCTTGAAGTGAAAGATCAATGTTGCTACTTTAGCATGTTACCAGCGATCATTAATAGATAAGGCTTTATGAGACGTGTCTAGAAAAGCAGTTGCTCTGAAATGGAGAGAAACATGAGTGCGAAGGAAGAGTATTGTTGTTTTACATCTATCACATGTATTTACTGGTCAACTAATTATATCGTCTTATGTGGTTGTGGATATAATTGTAAATACATGGTCTTTTGAGAATAATCAAGTATAGCCTTTAAGAGATAAGTATACTTGAATTGATGTAACAAAATATGTCTAGGGCACTGTGAGACATCGATTGTTTATTTCTTTTCGGGGTTGTAGTCATTATGTCATCCCTAATAGGTGCATAATTTGAGCTCCCAAGTGCAGATGTACTTATTGGTCGCACGACTTAATTGCTAGTATGAATTGTTTTATAAAGTTGATGAATGTTGAATGCCTTATATTCTTGATAGAGCATTATCAAGCCCATTATGTCCGAGTGGGAGATGTTGTACTCAATTAGTACGTCCATGATGTGGTGCGATTGGAACGCACCGTTTCGTCTTGATATCCTACGATGGAAAGACGCCATTTGAAAGGGTGTGAGAGAGTCATATAAAAGACTCTGGAAGACAACCGTAGAGGGGGTTGGTAGAACGTATGCTCAGAAATTCCTCTTCTTTTCTTGTCCCATTTCCATCAAAGAAAAAGGAGGCGTTTCATTTCTTTTTTACAAGAACAATTGGCATTTACGCTGTGGAAATCGGATATTTTCCTCGTGATTACATTCAGACCAACGCGAGGTATTATTGTTCGTAATTTATCCGCAATTCAACGATCGTTTCGGGGTAAATTGTTGACTGTGCATCAGAAACAGGTGAGTTGTCTTCCGCTGACTTTCTTCCAACAGAAAGTGCTAGAAGAAGTCCTATATTTTTGCAGGCAATCCCCCGACAACGCCTGAAATTATTCCCGTCTGGTTGGGTTCGCCGTAATCAAGGAGGAGACGACGATGGTCCAATGATTGAGGATGCAGAAAACATCGTGCAATCAAATCGTTTGAAGCAACCTCCGATTCGGCCGAGCCCTAATTTCTTTTGAGAACCCCTAATGACCTGAATACTCACTTCGCTCAACCTCAATTTTCTTTTGCCTATTTGGAATGTCGCCTTGGACGTCAGATTTGCCATGTCGCACGAACTCGAAAATGTCCATGTTAGCGCTTTTCAAAAGTTGAGTTAACAGGAGGATGAGCACTTACAGAAAAAAAATGCCAAGTTTACTGACCCATTCGACCAAAGAAAGAGTTCAGGAATTTGATTGCATAATTTGCACAAGTCTAGGGATGAATTGCGCCTTCTTCCCCATTGCGAAAACCCAAAGGAAAGCTTGGACGAAAATTTGATAGAGTTTTGACATAGTTGAGCGTTGCCTCTTCTTCCTTCGATTATTCTATCTATATATACTTGGTCCTCCCCGAGTCAATCCACGTCGTCTTCAACTGCTTGCATGATCCTATTACGTTCTCCTTACTTTCAAGACTTGATAATGACTACATCATTTTCAAGGCATTCAAATCCAAGTAACTGTTCCCTCCCTTTCAGCTAAGACGGCGCGATCTGTTCATGTAAACTTTGGTAGGCGAATCAGACTTCTCCCACGCTAGGGTGAGCTTTAGCTCACTTTTTCTGAGGGCGAATTGCTTGTCTCTGTAATTGTAACCATCCGATCAATGGAATTCAATCATACCCGTTTTCTAAAACCCAATTCTTAGGTAATTAAGTCTATCCATTGTAGCTGGAAAACCAAATTATGCTTTTGATATTTGTCGAGAATAAAAGACATGGTCCAAGCACGTGTAGTAATGGGAATCTGCACATATGCGAGATCGACATGCCGGAGAACACTTTACTTTTGATTGGCTCCGTCGGGTTTTAATTTTTCACTAAAGTGAACGGAAAGAATTTGGAATAACCAACGAAGGCGTGACAGAAACAAAAGTCACCAAAAAGAAAAGAGCTCGATAAAAGGTATGGCACATGAGAGAGCTCAATATTCGGACGTCTAAGAAAATTCCTGTTTTATACAAGCTAGAAATGCTACTACGACAGGTTCCCGTCAACACATATTCGTCTCTTAGTTGCTGGTAATTTGCAAAACGAAACATCGTGATCCGGTTCTTCTTAAGCCGAGATCTTCTCAGTCGTGTCCATGGCGAGAAGTGTATCTGCAAGAGGGAAGATGGTGACGGTCCTGAGCATCGATGGGGGCGGTGTGAGAGGGATCATTCCTGGCACAGTCCTCGCCTTTCTCGAATCCAAGCTTCAAGTAATATCACCCACTTATTTTTATTTGTCTATGATTTTTTTGTGGATAATGTAGGACGATGATCTACAACCTATTAGTAGACGATTAAGTGTCGCGGTCGCCCATCCTGATCACCAGTGTAGGCAGCTGGGTGAAACTTAGGTGAGGCGACTTCGCAAAAAACTACATAAGCTATTGCCGATTTGATGGTGCTAGATCTGTGAAGAGTTTGTCAAGTATCTTATCAAAATTGCAGCATCCCCTTTCACATTGTCACTATTAGGAAGCTGTATGAACAACAACGTAGAATCAACATGAGCACTTTTACATGTATATGAATAGTCTTTGTTTTATGTGATCCAGAGTTTAAAGTTAAACTAAATTTACAGGAACTAGATGGACCGCATAAGAGAATTGCAGATTACTTCGACATAATTGCCGGTACAAGCACAGGTGGATTGGTGACGGCGATGATTGCAGCACCAAATGAGGACCATCGTCCGATGTTTGCAGCCTGTGACATCAATAAATTTTACTTAGAGCATTGTCCTGAAATATTTCCTAAGAAAAAGTAAGTTATGCTGACCACTTTTTCCCCTTTTTAAATATAATTCTCCGAGTCCCTCGAGGAAGTGAGGAATAATACAAAGATGAAAGTACATTGGCGAAGTCGCTTCATATGTCTGTGATCATAGAATCGAGTAGTACGCATGTGCGTTCCACGGGTGTGAAATTTTTAATTTGAATAAAATTGGACTATTTACTTTAGTGTAAAGCATTGGCTATATTGTATACAATTTCCTAAGTCTTCATTTTCGAACAAAATATAACAACGGAATTCTTAGTTCATGTTAGACATTAATAATACAAAATATCAGTTTTTCATTAACAATTGGAAAATTCCTAATTGTTGATGTTATATGACATAGGGAAATTCTCTATGCGATCAACAACATAATTTTTAATATTGATAACAAATGACAAAAATCTTCCAAGAAATTACTTAATAGGAAGAGTTGCAAAAATGTTAGAATTGTCAATAGTTGCTAATTTGAAACATTAAAACTCACTAAAACTAATTTTTCAACATAACTCACGATACTTAACGAGACAAATACAAAATCTTCGTTGGAATCAAAATAAATAGAGAGTGCAAGAAAGAATCTTATTGCTAGGAAAATTATCAATTTCCTACAAATTAGAGTCCGACGTGCTACTTTTAGGGGCAATCCTAAAAGAAAAGGTTGCTATTATATATTTAAATGAATATTGTTACTATCAATATTACTATCATAAAAGGAAATGATAAAGATGGCAAAAAATTAGAGAAAATTGATGTATCAACTATCAAGTGATATTTGGTAAATAATTAAACATATTAAGTGAAGTTACTCACTACTAAATGGCATTGGTATTCCTTCTATTAGGAGGATTTCTTTAATGAATTGAACTCGCATTTGACATTATTGTTCTCACAGAAGTTTCTAACGTGTCTGATTCAACTTTCGATCAGTCCAATAAGAAGCATGGTAGGCGCATTCATGGGGCCAAAGTATGACGGGAAGAAGTTGCGATCCCTGCTCAATGGCTTGCTCGGAGACACCGCTCTCAGTCAAACCTTGACCAACGTGGTCGTCCCGACTTTCGACATCAAGCGTCTCCAACCAGTCATCTTCTCTACCAAGGACGTAAGAACGCGAAGTTAATCATATAACCCTGATTTCGCCGACTCTAGATAGATATCGTTTGTTATACTATCGGTTTTATTTGAATTGTCTAACCCAAACATGACCATATAACCCTAATTTTATTGGGGGACAGGCAAGAACAAATCCTCTAAAGAATGCGCGGCTGGCTGATGTTTGCATCGGCACCTCCGCAGCTCCCACGCTCCTCCCGGCGCACTACTTCGAGACCAGAGACCAGAATGGGAAGATCTGTAGCTTCGATCTCATTGACGGTGGGGTCACCGCAAATAACCCTGTAAGTGCACGAATGAGAACTGTGCTTCGAGTATATTGCAGGAAATTACAAGCAAAGCTTCTTCTTAATTATATGGAAACCTTACAAAATTTATTCTATAAAGTGTATTACAACCAGTCAATATCTTAGACTGAAAGAAACAGGAAAAGAGAACTGGCATTATGCAATATTGTGTTTTGCAGACCTTAGTTGCTCTGAGCCACATTAAGAGAGAGAGCCTCTTGCATGACGGAGAGTTCAAGGACATAAATTTAAGAGAGACCGATCCAATACTAGTGCTATCACTCGGTACTGGTGCGGCCAAGCATGAAGAGAAGTATAGTGCGACCAAGGCCTCTAAATGGGGAGTCATCGATTGGAACCTTCACAATAGTTTCACTCCGTTGGTCGATATCTTCAATGATGCGAGCTCTGATATGGTCGACATTCACTTGTCTACTCTCTTCCAATTTTTAAATTGCAAGCAACATTACCTTAGGATTCAGGTATGAGATGGATTACTAACGTCGCCTTTGGCTTCAAGAAACATTTGTCATTTTTGGGCTTTAGACTGGCTCACGACTACTTCACCTATTTTGAAATGATTTCACGCTGGTTGCTTTGAAACAGGATGACACTCTGACTGGAGAAGAATCATCAGTTGATGTTGCCACCCCGAAGAATCTCCAGATGCTCATGGAAATAGGGCAACGACTATTGCGGAAACCAGTGTCGAGGGTAAACCTGGAGACCGGTAGGTTCGAAGAGATTGAAGGAGAAGGCTCAAATGGAGACGCGCTCAGTCACTTTGCAATTCGACTATCTGAAGAAAGGAAGAGGCGAAACAAGTAGGAATGGTGGATCATCATTCGTGATGATGCTGCTTAGATGAATTGAGAAAGTTTACAAAATCTTACAAGAAAAATAATGATCTTATGAATAAATCTCTTCGTGATATTAGTAGAAATTGTCCAAACACCTTCAATTATGAAATTTTGTAATTGCAAGCATGCCTCAATTTAATTGAGTTGCATTACTTTAAGTTCATCCCTGACTATTTTCTGTTTTTCGAAAAAATTTCACGTCATTATAGAGGGGAGAATTACCAAAAAAGTCCTACACCTATTTCAATTGTGCCAATTCAATCCTAAACTTTTTTTTGGCCAATTTAGTCTTAAACATTTTATAATTGTGCCAATTCAGTCCATCCGGCCAAAATTGGCTGACCGGCGCTGACGTGGACGCCAGCCGGCCGACAAACGATTTTTAATAATTTTTTTCAAAATTTTTAATTTTTTTAATTCTTTTTCTTTTATTTTTCCTATCTTCTTCTTCCTCTAGCCAGCGTCGGCCAGCCAGCCAGAGGCGAGGGCCGGCGAGGTCAGCCTCACCAGCCACTGGCAAGGCTCGCCCCCGCCGGCCACTAGCGAAGGCAAGCCTCACCCAGCAACGGCGAGGCCGGCGTTGCCTAGCCAAGGCGAGGCTCGGCCTCGCCCAGCCATGGCGAGGTCGAGCCTCGCCCAGCCATGGCGAGGTCAAGCCTCGCCAGATCTAGCGACGGTGGCCTTGACGTCGCTGGGCAAGGCTCGCCTTCGCCAGTGGCCGGTGGGGGCGAGCCTCGCCAGTGGCCGGCGAGGCTATTGTCGCCAGATCTGGCGAGGCTTGACCTCGCCATGGCTGGGCGAGGCCGCCGTCACCAGATTTGGCGAGGCTCGACCTCGCCATGGCTGGGTGAGGCCGAGCCTCGCCTTGGCTAGGCGATGGTGGCCTCGCCATCGCTGGGCGAGGCTCGCCAGTGGCCGGCGCCGGCCAGAGGAAGAAGAAGATAGGGGGAAAAAAATTCAAAAAAAAAATTTAAAATATTCAAAAAAAATAAAAAAATTATTAAAAAATCGTTCGTCGGCCGGCCGGCGTCTACGTCAGCGCCGGCCAGCCTATTTTGGCTGGATGAACTGAATTGGTGCAATTATAAAAGGTTTAGGACTAAATTGGCCAAAAAAAAAGTTTAAGACTGAATTGGCACAATTGCAATAAGTTTAGGACTTTTTTGGTAATTCTCCCCGTTATAGAGACATCATATGCAAATAAATCCAAAATGATGCATGTTTAGTGTGTGAGAGAGACATGGTAAGAGTACACATGGAAAGATAAAATATCAAAAAAGTTATAAACATATTGCATTTGTGCTAATTTAGTTATAAACTTTTGACCCAGAATCAATTTAATCATTCCGGCTAATTTTGACTAAATATCGTTGACATAGATGATGGTCGGCTTATATGGCATAGCTAGCGTTAACGTGGATAATTTTAAGTAATTTTTAATAATTTTTAAACATTTTTTCCTATTTTTTTATTTTTTATTCCTTTTTTCTTCCTTCCCTTCCTTCTTCCTCCAGCCGATCAAAGGCGAGGGTTGCCAAGGTTGAGGTCAACCTTGCCCAGGCCCAGCGAGGCTCGATCCTCATCAACCCATCATGAGGCCTCCCTCGCGGCCTTTGGTAAGGGCTCAAGCCTCGTCAAGGATTGGGTGAGCCTCATCGACCCTCACATCTAGCTTATCGCTAAGGTTCAACAACCAGTTGGAGGCAGAAGGGAAGGGGGAAAAATAAAGGAAAGAGAAAGTAAAGAATAAATAAATCGAAATAAATATTAAAATATTGTTAAAAGTTATCTACGTCAATGCTGGCCATGCCACGTAGGTCTATCATCATCCATGTTAGTGAAATCTGACCAAAATTAGTCAGAATGACTAAATTGGCATTATGTCAAAATGTTTAGGATTGAATTGGCATCATTAAAAGACTTGAGAATAAATTGACACTTTTCCTCACTTGGAAACGTGAGTGTTTGTTGAGCCTTTTGACTTTTAAAGCCTAGAATTATGCTTTGTTATAAAATTTGTAGACACCTGAAATTGTTCAAATAACATGGTATAGCAATTTAAGTCATCCCGAATTTTTACATTTTAAAAAAATAACAATAAAGTATCGTTTGCCTTTTGGTAGAAAATTCAAATGTGGCTTATGTAGTTGGCTTTAAAACCATATTGAAGAAATAGTCGTTCCATCTACTAAGGCATTGGAATTGCCTCTAGGCCATTCCTGTACTAAAGTCCTTATGAAATATCATAACCGGAGTCAAATGACCAAACAGCGATTCCATTCCAGTCTCCAGCAAACATGCCGCTTCTATCAAGAAATTAAGTGAATAGAACTTCGGCGAGAGTTACACCAAGAAAAATACCCATAAAGTGAAAAACATTTCACAAATTAGGTTGATTTTGATTTTTTATATAAGGGGGCTCTATGTTGATCTCAGATAGGGAAGTGCATGGCTTGTAATTAAAAAATAAAATAAAAGGGTTAATATTATGAAAAATCACAAATTGATGCATTTGTAACAAATTTACTCTCCATTTGAGTTAGATAACATGTGACAATTGATAGGTATATTAATTTGGAGTTTTACCCTTTATTCTGGATTATGATTTTTCGTGATATTAATTCAACTTAATAGTCACTAAGGAGTGATAAATTTATCACAAATGTATTAATTTGGAGTTTTTTGTGATAAAAAAATTAATTTGAGATATATTTTTCACAAGTGTACCAGTTTGAGATTTTTTATAGTCCAAAAATTAGTTTTTGATAAAGTTATCACAAGCGTACCAATTTTGGATTTTCTGTGGTATTAACCTAAAGTAAAATGCAGATTCTGAATACTTATATGATACATTTACCATAAATGTTTTTTTTTTTTTTGTGATGCTAAAAACCTTAAACTTATACTTGTATGGTATATTTACACCAAACGTTTTTTCGTGACATTGAACGTTTTTTTGTGACACCAAAAACTACAAAATTTTCTATAACACCAAATTTTGGGGTAAATGTGTCACATAAATACAAGTTTGTGATTTTTAATGTCACAAGAAGAAGTTTGGGGTAAATATATCACAATTTATAAATTTGGAGACATAGATACAAGTTTGGAGTTCTTTGTGTCACAAACAAAAGTTTGGAGTAAATATGTTACAGTATGCATAATTTATGGCTTTTATGGTTTTTATCCTTTTTTTTCTATAAACAGTAACAAATGGACCTTTTAAGGAAATAGATTTAGGCACAAGAGACTTAAGCCCCCGGCCCATATTTTTTCTTAAGCAACTGATTTCTCAGAGCAAAATAAAAGAACGTAAATAAGAGAAGGAAGAGTCAGACCAAAATAAATAAATAAATAAGAGAAGGAAGAGGCCACCAAAGAAAAACCAGAAAAGTGAGAAAATTGAGAGAAAGAGTAAGGGGTTTTGGTTCAGCAAGGCACAGACACCTCGATAGGCCAAATCAACGTTGTTTTGAAGCGCTCGGTAAGAATTTTAAACCTTGATACCTTTAACCAAAAAGAAAATTCTTAGTAACTAGTAATTTCGGACTGTGTTAAATTCTTTTTTATGTTGTAAAAGAATCTCAATGTCGTGAAACCATAGGATTTTACAGAAAACCCATTTGAGGTAATAGTTTAATCAAGGTGAAATTTTAAAGTTTGTTGCAAACTGTCGGAACTAGATTTGAATTTTTTTGAATTATTGTGGCACCGGTTTTCACACTCTCTAACCATCTTTTGGGTCGAAGGTGAGTTCGCCTTTTAAAGATTTCAAGTTAGTTGTCCATTGACTTCGGATTCGCTTGAAATGGACATTGATAGAATTCGAATAAAGCTGTCGTATTACAATAGACATCAGTAGTTGGTTTTGCTTCAGGCAAGCCTTTCGTCGGCTCATCGGAATTATTTTGTTAGCAAATAAACTCAGTTTAGTCAAGTCTTAGTTAAATGAGTGCGGCTTCCCCATTATCATGAGAAGAGAACTAAAAAAAAGACTTTAAAAAGAAAAACAAACTTCCCAGCCTATTTATTAAAAGGAAGCGAAAAGGCAATCCATTTAGATCGACTTTCATACTTTCTTTTTACTTAATCTAAATTTTGTGGCAAATGTATTTTGACTTTTTATTAAAGTGAAAAACCTGAAACTTTCACAAGATACAAATATCAACACATAAATTGATGTGTAATTATTCTTTAATATATCGAAATTTAAATAATTTTTTTAATTTTGATGGAAAACAAAAAGTTATGTTTTACTTTTTGAAAAGTTCAATCGAACAGGCAATAATTTTCTCCTCCCCGCGAAAGATAAAAATTGGTACATCGGAAAGCGGGTTTGGCAGGGCAGCTGAAGCCCCCCCAAAATGAACCCACCTGCGGTATTGCACGATAATTTCTTTCTTCAAGGCAAACCAGCTTTCATTTTTTGGGCCTGTGAGGCCGACTCAGGCTTTTACCTCGATTCTAACAGTGACGCTATCATTGAACCATTCTGTCCTTCATCATTCCACCATGCTTATCATCGGTGAATTTCCATAACTTGTAACCAGCCATCGCCCAACTAAAGTTGGAGGAATACTTAACCTTTATACAATGAGAAAGCTTTTGGGTTTCAACAAAAGCGGTAGGCTCTTTTCCCTACTCTACATATGCATGCACGGATATACGCATACACACAGACAATACTCTTAACGCTTGCAAAGCCAATGTCATGCATGTTATGGATCCAATTTGATTTGTTTTTACAATATTTAAATATTAAATCACACATTCATATAATAGTTAGTAAGGGATTTGACCCAAGAATGAAGCGCAGAAAAATGTAATTGAAAGGCGAACAAATTATCCTAGAATATATTAATTCAGGATCCCCTACTCTAATATTATTATAAATTATGCAACAAATTAAAGTTTCGATGTGAGGGCTATATCATTGATCTTATCTTTCTTATCTATGCACGAACGTATATAAAAAGGATCAAATCAAGCTATAGAGAAAGATGAAACATCCCAATTTCTGCCTAAGTCTATGATAAAATTTAAGGGCAGTGACTTCTTCTCTGGGGCCACAATGGAAAACATATGATGAAAGTTCATGATTAAACTTACGTAACATTGACAAGTCATGTTGAATTGATAAATAACGTTGGCGTATGCATGCTTGTCTTTGATCACGTGACTTGCTACCCATCTTATTATTTAATTTGCATACAACAAATTGGTTAACTTGCCATAGTACGCAAGACAATTTAAAAAGAATTCATGTTGTCACTAACGTAATTCGCTAGATGTCATCCTTTGTTGGCAAGAAACTTAAATGGTAACTTAATATGTTGTCATCCTTAATCGTCATCATCTTACCTGTGAAGTGAAACATTATAATCAATTATTTCGGGCCGACAACATCTTACTCAATTGAAATGGCCACATACACCTAAACATTATTTAATGCAACAACTTGGACAAAGGAAATTGATTTATCATTTTTTTAATCATTTACGTACCGTGATGATTGATGCTTGGAATAATCTACGGTAAATCATGAATTGACTGCATCCTTTGGGACTACATGAGTAGGTATTGCACTAATGCATCTTGTTTTGCAAGTGCAGGAAGAATCAATTGCCAATTGGGTAGGAATATATTCCCTTTTAGTGGACATCTGAGCTGATTAGCTTTCATTTCTGTTTCTATGGAGGTTTCACCATCCCAGTTCTCGTGCACGACACGAGTTGGAGAAATTCCATCGGCATGGTTTTACAACCTCCGAGTGTATATATTCATAGAATAATCCCGGTGAATCTTATGAATCTTATCTTCCATCATTAGGACAAGGGTGAAGTTGGTCATCGAAACATTGTCATTTGCGCTAAATATGTCTTTCTTCTGAACCCGAGATGTACTTGGAAAGTGACTAAACACCACTACCAATAATGTCATATGACTCGGCTCCATTTCATCAGCAAGAAATAGGAATTTTAAAATTAAAATTAATCTCGGAAATGTATTACATAAGAAGCAAATGCATGGAGATTACACTCTGGACCAAGTCATAAGACAAATTTACTCATTTCAATGAACCATTGTAGTTACAAATTTGGGGAAATTGTTCAATCAATTCTAAAGCTATACTATGGATATTAATTTGGTCATAAACTTTTTTAATTTAGTCAAATTAGTCATAAATTTTGGGGGGAAAACTCTATTGCAATCCTACTAGTCAAGAGATTTATGATTGATTGATAATTTTCCTTGACATATTTAATGAACTTTTTGGACAAGTTTACTAATGTTACCTTTAATAGTTTCTCCTAATTGATGCATTTGTCAAAGTACTAATGACATGGCCCATATGTATATGTAATCTCAAATTAAGAAGCTGCTATTACTTATAAACAATATATTTGCCTACGCAGATCAAAGAAGTTAGTATCGAGGATATGGTAAAAAAAATAAAAATAAAAATTACTTTCTGGGATGTGGAATTTATGGCTTTTATTGCTATTATCTCGTTAAGAGGTAATGACGTCGATGTACACGAATTTTTGCTCCTTTTACAATTGACTATCCAAAAATTTTGGTTTTGAAATATCAAAATGAGAGTACGGAATATTTCAATTATTGTCGGGAGTTGAAGCTAGGGGTGATTGGGTCCCTGTTCAGTCCAGTTCCACCTTGGAACCGGGAACCGGACCGGGAGCACCGGTTCCCAAAATTGCGAACCGTGGACCGGACCGGACCCTCGGTTCCAGTCCGGTCCAGTCCGGTCCAACAAAATCGGCTCTACTTTTTTGTAATAAAGAGTGACCATGCTACGGACCAATCAATCGAATTCGGTTCTCGGGCAATTCAACAAAACTAATCACACATGTTCCCACGTGCAAAATATCCAAACTCCACTTGTGTGATTCACACTTAACTTTAACCATGAAAGCCATGAATAATTTGGCTAAAGGTTAGGCTTGGCTTAAATTTTATAGACAATCTCTCTTTTGCTCTTTGAATGTTTAGTCGATGTGGAACTCTTGGAGCCTTAGTCCCACATCGAGTAGAAGATGAAACTAACAAGGAGATTTTTTCTATAAATAAAAGAGTAACAAAAATGGTTTTAATGGTCTCTTTGCCACATAAGAGGTTCCCACCTCAAATTGCAATTTTGGTTGCAATAAGTTATCATGTTTATATATTTTATTAATTCTATGTATATAAATTATATATTAAAAAATTTGGTTCGGTTCGGTCGGTCCAGTTCCCACCTTGGAACCGGGAACCGAACCGACCAGCCACCGGTTCCAAGATTAGGAACCGGGAACTGGACCGCCGACCGTGGGAACCACCCAAAACCGGCCAGTTCAGTCCGATCTGGCCGATTCCTGGTTCGGGCGGTTCCCGTTGCACACCCCTAGTTGAAGCCGAGCTTTATCTGTCAGCTTTTTTGGTGGGCGTCCAAAATTCTCCTTGAATTTCGAACTTGAATTGATGGCCATTAGGGTTGAAAACATGCCCTTTTCTTTCTCTAGGACAGGCTTTTCTTCTAGAGGGGCTGTTAATTGTTGATGACAATGAAAAAGAAAAAAAAAATCGTGGGAACACATTTATAAATAGAAAATGACGAAATGACGGCGCTTAATCTATTATGAGATTAATGACCTATTATGAATTACGAATTTTTTAAGGATATCTAGAAACTTTGTTATTCATTTCCCCTACAAATCCCACAGGCCTCACTCAATTGACATATTATATTATCTAGCTCCATCTATGCCTGCCCTTTACTTGCCGATTTTTTTAAGGTACAATTCTTCGTAGAGACTGATGTTTCTTGTTCTTACGGAGAGCGTTCCCACTTTCCCCCTTGACCTTTATGGTATATTTGCTTAAAAATCAGTTGATACCCGATGAAATGGCCAAGTGGATAAATCGGTTGTGTTGGTCGCTTAAGATTGAATATGGCAAGTAACAATAATATATTGGATGATTGATTATAGACTATATATTGCTTTTATATTTTGCAATATCCAACTGTAGAACATTTTATTTTTTCCATAAATTAAAATATAAGTCATGCTCTCTCTATGAAAATAAGAAACATCAGTCTTCCTTGATTTCAGTCGCATAAAATAACAGATGATTGATATTGATGAAATTTGTCAATATATATATATTAGTGAAAAATTCTTAATTCTTTTCCTAACTCTTTGAAATGGATGGGAGTTCCTAGTGAAGGCTACTTGATTGTTTGAATTATGCTAGCGGTCAAGATGAGATTAAAAAATCAACGGAACAATGGGTGATATCCTATTGGCAATAGTAATCTGTTCTGTACTAATACAATATTGTCGCAGATGTCTTTTCTTTATTTTACCGCGCATAACAAGTTTGTAGATAGGCTCTAAGGAAAATAAACACTAACAAAAGAATTTTTCAGAGAGACTACTACCAAAAGAAAAGGTTTATACTGCAAAAAACCAGTAAACAAATGGAAGGTGTTGATGGAGAAGGATATTAAACAATGCCAATTGAGCAAGGCAACTTCCGAACCAAAAAAAAAGAAAAAATGGAGCAATGCAACTCCGAGTGAAACCGGACAACAAAGTTTCTAGGTATCTTTAAAGAATTTGTGGCCCAAAACAAGCTATTACTCTCAAATGGATTAAGGGCTGTCATGATAGTCGAACTCTTTGGAAAAATATGAATCCCCTACATATGTCTAACCGGTCCCATAGATATCCTTGAGGTATGCATGCATTATAAGTGCAAGAAAACAAATTATTATATTTCTATAGAAAGAATAAGTACAACAAATAAAAAAGTGCGTTGATTTTTCTTTTATAAGAGCCAAACGAGAGGTGCTATCATCGCCACCTTGGCGATATTCCCTCAAGGAGAGATCGGTGATCATTTACTTAGTCATCTAAAATTTCTGGATATGATGCACAAACTTTGTAACTTTTTTGTTTATACGCAAGACCTCTGGGAAAAGTGTCAAAAAAGTCCTAAACCTTTTATCTTTGTACCGATTTAGTCATAACCTTTTTTTGGTACTAATTTAGTCCTAAACATTTTTACGTTGTGCCAATTCAATCTTTTCCGGCTAATTTTGGCCGGATTTTGTTGACTAGACGCCGGCCGGCTAATGTGACCTAATCGGTGCTGACGTGAACAACTTTTAAAAATATTTTAATATTTTTTATTTTTTTTACTTTTTCTTTTTCTTTTTCTTTTTCTTTTTCTTTTTCTTTTTTTCTTTTTTTCTTCTCCTCTTCTTCCTCCAGCCGGTCACCGGACCTCGGCGACTGGCCAGAGGTCAACCTCGCTGTCCACCTCGCCAGTGGCCGCGAGGGCGGCCTCGCCTGCCCGCGCGAGGCCGCCCTCAAGGTCTAGGCGGTGAGGCTCGCCCTCGCCGGATCTAGCGAGGGTCGAGCCTCGCCCATGGCTGGCGAGGGCGAGCCCCGCCAACTCGGCGCGAGGAGGCCAGCTTGATTCAATCAGCTCCCAAAGCCGATTCCCGGTGGAGCCGACAGCTCTAACCCTAGCCAGATCCACCAACGTCGCGCTGGAGTCGGTGCTCCCCAAGGATCTCTGGCACCTGATGGCTCTGCCCCTGGAGAGCGCCAGTTCCTTCACGGCGCTTCTCGGGCTCGCCTTGACCCGAGCCATCAAGCTCCTCCACTCCCCTCGGCTTTAGCGGGAGTAGCTTCGCTTTCGCCGCGGATTCCAACCTCGCAGCGAGGTACCCCGCCTTCTTTGGAGAGAAGAACAACTCCCTGGAGACAAGCTCGCAGAAGGTGAACAGCGAGCCGTTGACGGAGTCCGACTTGAACCCCAACTCGTTGCCAGATCCAGTGAGGGCGAGCCTCGCCGCCCAGGCCTCGAGGGCGGCCTCACGCCGGGCAGGCAAGGCTCGCCCCCGCCGGCCATGGGCGAGGCTCGACCCTTGCCAGTTCCGACGAGGGCAAGCCTCGCCGCCTCACACAAGGCCGCCCTAGTGGCCACTGGTGAGGTGGCCGGTCACCGGAAGAAGAGGAGAAAAATAAAGAAAAAGAAAAAAAAAATCAAAAAATCAAAAAATAAAAAATATTAAAATATTATTAAAAATTATCTACGTTAGCGCCGATCATGCGACGTCAGCCGGTTGGTGTCCAGTCAACAAAATCCGGCCAAAATTGGCCGGAAATGATTGAATCGGCACAACGTAAAAAGGTTTAGGACTAAATCGGCACCAAAAAAAGGTTTAGAACTAAATTGGCACAAAGACAAAAGGTTCAGGACTTTTTTGGCACTTTTTCCCAAGACCTTTTATTAAAATTTTGGATTGCTAGATACTTTTTACAGGTATAATTGACTACACTGACGATGATGGATGTGATACGAATAAAATAAGTCATCATATCGCATGTATGTTAAAGATTAATGTTTCGAATGGAAAGATAGAATATGACAGTCGAATTCTCGCCAATATAAACACATCATCTTAATCTTTGGCACGATTATGAAAAGAATTTATGTGGGGCTTTCAATGCTAATTTTTCGTGTTTTTAACAGGTTTGAATTGGTTTACATCTCAAAATTTTGAGTATGTTTGATTTCAAGCTCTGATTAACAATTTAAGAAAAAGAAAAAGAAAAACTAAAAGCGGAAAACTACACCAATCAAGTGTATTGCCCTCTTCGACATATATTCCAGATGCATACAATTTGAAGCTTACGAAAAGAGTAGGTGCCCATAGATGGATGACGATGACGATGTGGTGATACTGACCACGACGACGATGATAGATGGAGCCGTAGTTAAAATTATTTTAGTAGTGTTAGAAGTGCACCACCATAGAGAGAATAAAGACTTAGCAAAAGAAAATAAATAAAATAACTATTCGGTAGTCTTGGGCCTAAGAGTTTATCCCACGTCAATTTTGGAAGGGTTCGGTAGTTAATATAAAAGTGTGAGGGAAAATCCCACTCTTTGAACTAGCTTCTGAAGTGAGAGAAATCCAAGACCACTCAACACTGGTATTAGAGCTCAAGTTATCAACAAGTCTAGACCCAACAATCACTCGGAGGGGGTTGTTGTGGCTAACCTAAGCCCTATCTCACATTGTGGAAGGAGCAAGTGATTAGTTAATATACAGCCTCACCCTTTTAAGCTAACTTTTGTTGTAAGCCCAAGTTCAAGTCTATTAATTTATTTAGTTGAACCCACCTTCATTGGTATTAGTTAATAAAAGTGCTCACTGGTACTAAATGTTCTGCACTATACCAAATTTCTGATGTGAGACTTCTCTAAGACACCTAGCCCGTGCATCCTAACAATCTCCCTTCATGTGTGAGATTAGTGTTAAGTCTACTGCCCCTTAATCCTTGTATGCTTTTGCAACAAGATATCTCAACTTGAATAGATTGGGCTTCCCCCTTAAGCTAGCTTGAAGCGTGTAGCAGAAGTCCAATACCTTTCACTTGGAAAGTCACCTAGAGGGAGCTTAAGTCCAAATCTATTAACATATTCAGTCAGACCCACTTTTTTCTCAAAAACATAGGCCAATAAGTTATAGACCTAGGATATATTAACTGTTCTACACTACATTGATTCTCTGATGTGAGATTCACCTAATACAACTTATACGTACATTTTAACAATTACTACTTAGTAAAGAGGAATACATGGTATTGATTATTTGGTATTCTATCATTTTTCTTCTTATCTTTCTTCACGAAAAAGTCAGTTTAATGTTAGAATTTCTCAAATGTTCTTAAAATAATTAGGACACTGATGCAAGTTTTATATGGGACGATATTAAAACTCACGATAAGCTCGCTTATTGTAAAATATTATGTCATGAAATTATCTAATTGTCTAATCAGCTCATCCAAATGGATTCATTTAGCTATAAGAAACATCACCATCTTCAAATTCATCCGATGAAATTAAATTATTCTTTGGGTGGAGATTTATCTAATTCTTATTTGGTTCATCTCCTATCGTCACTATGAATATTTTCATTCTGTTTAGGGTTATTTTCAGATATTGTCAGGTGTCCCCAGATTTATTGTTTACTATATGTTATGACATGTTTGTCAAACGTATTTGGTTTACCTTAGAGAATTATTCGCAATGTTTTTTCTCTGTTCCATTATTATCTATATTCGAGCCAAATAGCAACTTGAGCTCGAATATAAGCCTTTCAACGGTACATCAATTGCTTGCGTTAAGTACGTGCAAGTTCAAAATGGGGTTAGATTTCTGCTTGAATTACTCCATCTCAGCTCAATTTCGATCGAGGTGGGAATCATTATATTTCAGTTCCACCATATTGTACTTATCAAAGATCCGCTCCATTAGACTAGTCGATGCTAACGCATCACTTACATTCCTAAAAGTAAAACAGAAATGCAAAATAATTTAATCCAAAGTCTATTTGCTATACAAGGAACTAGGCTTTATTGGATGTTTAAATGTATATATGTTCCCGACTAGCCTTTTCTATCGGGTCTCAATCAACCAAAAGTCATGCGTGTTGTCAAGCTCTCTAATTACCAGTAAGAAAAAAGTTGAAGAAAGACATCTTGCATGTGCGTCATTTTGTTCTGCTCACGAATGTTCAAACCAACCTTCCTTCCTCCTTCCCCTATCGCAACCACTCCGAAATTGTTTACAAGTAATTGAGTTTGCCTTCGTGGACCGACCCTTTTTGCCAAGAATGAGGCCTTGTCAGTTTAAACAAACAGTTTAGTCTTAGGAGCGTTTGTTTCATTGAAAACTTTATAATAAAGGAAAATATTTTTTTATTTAAATAATTTTCAAGGAAAATGGTTACTTTTCATTTGTTTGATAGTTTAGGGAAAATAATTTCCTTATTTTTAGAAGAGAAAGTGGTTTTCCTGCAATCTAAACTTGTCTTTTCTTCGGTCAATGGAAAAAGTTTTCCGTACATCAATTAGTTTTTGTTGTCCAAATATTGAAAAGTCGAAAAACAAACAAATGGACCCTTAATCCCTTTTTCATGCGCACTAAAGAGGAACCTTCAAATTGACCACACAAGAGCTGAATAAAAGCCAGACGACCATATGTATTTACATTTATCTTCAGTATTTATTTGTTTTGATAATTTTCCAAATTGAACCACTAATACACATATGTCCAGTCTCGCAAGTAATTTGTTGCATCCCTCTATATATATTTACGAGCATGACAACCATGAAGATATCACAAGTTCATGCATCTCTCTCTCTCTCTCTCTCTCTCTCTCTCTCTCTCTCTCTCTCTCTCTCTCTCTCTCTTCCTTCTTGCATTGACGAGGAAAAGAAATGGGGGGAATATGTTCGTTGTTGAAAACTGAAAGGCAGCCTCCGGCGAATGGAAAACTCATCACAATCCTCAGTATTGACGGTGGAGGAGTCCGAGGAATCATTCCGGGGGTCATTCTCGCTTACCTCGAAGCACAACTTCAGGTAATAACATGAACAAACCATACGAACAAAGTGGACATAAGAGTTACATCATTGTGCTACAATGATATATCAAGAAAAAACAACTAAGAAAGAAGCTCATGATTAGGGTTAAAGTCAAAAAATCTTTTGAGAATACTTTCTTCCTTCGTTGTTTTTATATTCTGTGTGGGAGGAAGGCAGCCATGCCAAATATTTTGCTCTTTCCATCTGAATCTTCTCCCGTAATTTGATTATGTTGACAAACTTGAATAAGAGTTTCTTTTATGGTGATCATAGCGGCGGTCTTAAGTTGATGGAATTTACAGGAACGGGATGGACCGGATTCAAGAATCGCAGATTACTTTGACATAATTGCTGGGACAAGCACGGGTGGATTGGTGACAGCCATGATTACAGCACCAAAGGACAATCGTCCAATCTATGCAGCCTGTGACATTAAGGATTTTTACTATGAGCATTGTCCTGAAATATTTCCTTATAAAAAGTAAGTTATATTTACCCCTTTTTCGTTGTTTTTTTTTCAACTATAATTGTTCAAGTCATTTGAACATTCATGGAATAATCTATACTGGAAAGTTCCATGGAGAAGTCGTTTCAGATGTCTGTAGTCAAATAAACTAGTAACATGCTCATGCGCTAGGCAAGCTTAAATTTTTTAATTTGAATAAAATAGAATGTGAAATTCAGTATAAATTATTTGTTATATGGTATACCATTATATATAAATCTTCCTCTTTCAAACAAAACCAAGGAGGATTTATTAGTTCATATAACATATTAGCAATTTAAAATATCGGCTCTTGACAATAATTGGAAAGTTCCTAATTGTCATTGTTATATGACATAGGAATTTTTATTTTTATTTTTTGGTAATCAAAAACATTATTTTAATATTGAGAGAAAGTTAATTAAAATCTTCCAAGGAAATACTTAAATAGGCAGATTAAAAAAAAATGTTAGAATAGTCAATAATTGCTAATTTGAGACATTAAAACTAACGTCTTTTAATCGAAACTTATGGTATGCAATAAGACTATCACAAAATCTTGGTTGGAAGCAAAATAAGTGAAGAGTACAAAAAAACATGGACTTCTTGCAATGAGGATTAACGGTTCCTTATATGTTAAGAGTCCTATGTGCCACTTTTAGAGACCCCTAAAATAAAAGGTTGCTATTATATATTTAAATGAATATTGCTACTATAAATATTAGTACCATAAAAGGAAATGATAGAGATAGCTAAAAATTAGAGAAAATTGATGTATCAACTATCAAGCGGTATTTGGTAATTAATCGAACATATCAAGTGAAGTCACTCTCTACTAAATGACATCGGTATTCGTTTTTATTGGGTGGATTTGTTTAATGAATTGGACTCGACATTTGATATCGTGATTCTAACGTCTCTTATTCAACTTTTGAATAGTTGCGATAACTTTATATTCAAACTTAGAAGCTCGGCAGAAGCAGTCAAGGGGCCAAAGTATGACGGGACTGAGTTGCATTCCACAGTCAATAAGCTGCTCAAAGGAATTACTCTCAGTCAAACCTTGACCAACGTCGTCATCCCGGCTTTCGATATCAAGCGTCTCCAACCAGTCATCTTCTCTACCATCGACGTAGGAAACCGAACTTGACCATATAACCCTGATTTCGCCGACTCCAGATAGATATGGATCCTTATATTGCCGCTTTGATTTGCATTCTCATACGTCTCTTTTGATTTTCTTGCAATTTGACGGGGGACAGGCGAAAAAGGATCCTCTGAAGAATGCGCGGTTGGCGGATGTTTGCCTTGGCACCTCCGCAGCTCCTACATTCCTCCCGGCGCACTTCTTCCAGACTACAGACAAGAACGGAAACACTCGTAGCTTCGATCTCGTTGATGGTGGGGTCGCTGCAAATAACCCAGTAAGTGCAAAAACGAGAATGAAATTTGGCTATTTATATAATGGTAAAATGTATTCAAGAAGGGCATTACACTGTTATTACTTACTAAAAACTTTTCTAAGATGCCAAAATATGGTGTCTGACTACATGACAGGACAAAAGAAACAACAAAAGAGAGAATTAACAATATGCAATCGTGTGTTTTGCAGACCCTAGTTGCTATGAACCTCGTTAGGAGAGAGAACCTATCGCAAAACGAATTGTTCAAGGGCATAAATCTAAGAGATACCGATCAAATACTAGTGCTGTCACTTGGTACTGGTACGACCAAGAATGAAGAGAAGTATAGTGCGACCGAGGCCGCTAAATGGGGACTCGTACCCTGGATCAATTACAATGGTTCGACTCCAATAATCGATATCTTCAATGAAGCATGTTCCGATATGGTCGATATTCACTTGTCTACTCACTTCCAATCCTTAAGCTGCAAAAAAAATTACCTCCGAATTCAGGTATGAGATGGATTGCTAACATCGCATGTGGCTTCATAGAACATTGTCGTTTTACCGCTTTACTCTGGCTCATGACCACGCGTCTTCTTTTGACATCATTTCTCGTGGATTGCTTCGAAACAGGATGACACCTTGACTGGAAACGAATCATCGCTTGATAATTCGACCCGCGAGAATCTAGAGAGGCTCGTGGAAATAGGGGAGAAGCTATTGCAGAAACGAGTGTCAAGGGTAAACTTGGAGACCGGTAAGTTTGAAGAGATTGAAGGAGAAGGCACCAATGGAGATGCAGTTAGGCGCTTTGCAATTCGGCTCTCTGAAGAAAGGAAGAGGCGAAACAAATAGATATTATACATCCCAAAATGGTCTGTCGGGATTCGTGAACATGCTGCTTAGATGAATGTGAAATAGTTTATAGAATATTCCGTGCAAGATAAAAGTCTCGGGTGTAAAGCTCTTCGCAATGTTTGTAGAATTTCTTCTGTCTACTTCAACTATGAAATTTTGTAATTTCAACTATGATGTAATTTAATTGAGTTCCAGCACTTTAAGTTTATCCCTAACTAGTTTTTCATTTTTTTAACTTTCCCTAGAGTCGTAATATAGACATAATATGCAAATCCAAAATAAGGAATGTTCAATGTATGAGAGATATAAAGTACGAGTTCACTTCGAAATGTGGGTGTTTGTTGAGGCATTTAACGTTTAAGTGAGAAGAACATTGTGGAAAGCATCACAAATGTTATAACTTTTGTTCAACATTCACTTAATTATCATAAAAAAAAAAAAAAAAAAAGATTCAATCACTTAAGTAAGATGGCTCTTAGAGAAACATTTACTTGAGTAACATAACTTTTTTTTTATCACTTAAGTGCTAAATTTAGAAGTCATGACTCGAGTGATATGAAAAAGGTTATAACAATCAAGTGAGAACTGTATGGAAATATGTCACTCAAGATGTCATTTTATCTCAACTTTTAAAGCGTAGAATTATATTTTTTATAGAATTTTTTACACCTTAAATTGTCCAAAAATACATGTTTCCGAATCTTTTCATAACTTTTCAAAAATTAGGGTATTATTTGTGTTTCGGCGGAAAATTCAAATGTGGCTTACGTGGTTGGCTTTAATACCGAATCGAAGAAGTAGTGATTCCTTCATATCCTTTGTTAAACATCCTAATCAAAATCCAAAATCGAAACAACGATTCCATTCATGTCTCTACCGAACATGCCGCCTCTATCAAGAAACGAAGTGAATTAGAACTTTCGGCGAGAGGACATCAAGAAATAAAAGCTGGTTATCGGGTATGTGGCAAATGGACCTCTTCAAAGGAAAAAAGCCTTTAGGCCCCCAAAGATTTAAGGCCTCACCCCATTGTCGTTTCTTCTGCAGCCGCCGGTTTCTCAGAGGAAAATAAGAAGAGAAGAAACAAGAAATAAGTTCACGAATCAATCCATGTCTTCTTCAACTGCTTGCATGATCCTATCACGTTCCCCTTACATCCAAGATCTGATGATGACTACCTCAACCTCTAAGCATTATTGTTACTTTATGCTCAAAACATTCAAACGCCAGTGACTGCTCTTTGCCCTTTCGCTAATGTGGGGAAAATCAGACTTCTCTCGCACTAGGATGAGCTTTAGCTCATTATTTTCTTATGGCGAGTTGTTTGCCTCTCGTACTGCGATTTGGATCGCAATTTTACCACTAATTAAGTCTACTTTTCTTGCTTGAAAACCAAATTAGTTTGCTGATAATGTGTCGAGCATAAAAGATAGGGTCCATGTTTAGCTTTAAATCGTTCCTCCAATGATACTGAGCAGGTATGGTAAAAGGAATCTTCACATACACGAGATACACGGGCATGAGAAAACAAATAATGCGCCTTTGGACAATCCAATGGGAATGAAGACCACCACATCATGAATCGTGCCATCTCCAAGGGAAGTTTACAGAACACAGACTTTTTCCCCCAACTTTTTATTGTCCCTACCCCTTTTTTCACTAAAGCGAATAGACTTAGGAATAGTGCACGAAGACTTGATAGAAAAAGAAGTCGCCCAAGAAAAGAGCCCAATAATTGATTAGGCGCAGGAGAGAGCGCATTATTGCCACTTCCAAGAAGATTCCAGTTTCATTCGAGCTATAAAATATTACTATGATAGGTTCTCACCAACAAATATTCATCTCTTAGTTGCTATCCATTTGCAAAACGACGAGTCAGTGTTCTGATTCTTCTTGAGCTGAGCTCTTCTCAGCCTTGTCCATGGCGAGAAGTGGATCTCCAGCGGGGAAGATTGTGACGGTCCTGAGTATCGATGGAGGTGGTGTGAGAGGGATCATTCCCGGCACGGTCCTCGCCCATCTCGAATTCATACTTCAAGTAATCGAGCCCTTTTATTTTATTTGTCAATGTTTCCTTTGTAGATGATGTTGGATAACAACTATCAGAGTGCGGCATGCGAGCCGTGAAAACGGTACCCCAAAATCTCCATAGTTAGAATCTAGAACACAATAATGAAGAAAAAAAGGTTTGTGTACATAATTTGGAATCCATCATATCCAGAGCTCAACTGCTTTTCCTCTATTACCCTTTGTACCACTAGCTCAATGAAATCATTTCTCATGAATTACGTTCTATAACTGCTCATTATATGAGGTTATTTGTGTATTAGAATTAGAAAAGAGATTTGAACACTATATATAGAGTTTTCTGTTACAAGCCCTCTCATCAAAAATCAGGCCCTATTCGGCCCTACAAGTGATGCCCATATTAGACTAATTAGAAATCTATATATCTCATCTCATTAGATTAACTTCATGAAAAAGTAAAATTTAATCTCAGTTAATATAGTCCACATCAAAAAAAAAACTATTACATGTCAGCTGCCCGTTCTAATCACTCAGCCGGCATAGACAGCTGGATTAGAGTCGGGTGAGCTGGCTCACGAAAGCAACATAAGCTACTGAGGTTTTGATGGTCCTCCAGCTATGAAGAAAAGCATCTTATGAAAATTGCAGCATCCCCTTTTACATTTGCAGCTGCTGTTAGGAAGCTATTAACGTGGGCATTTTTAATCTGTATGAATAGTCTTATTTTTACGGTGATCATAGCAGTCGTTTAAAGTTGATGAAAATTACAGGAATTGGAACCAAACAGAAGGGACCTGAGAATTGCAGATTATTTCGACATAATTGCTGGCACGAGCACGGGTGGGTTGATCACGGCCATGATTACAGCACCAAATGAGAACAACCGTCCGAAGTTTGCAGCCCGCGAGATCAATGATTTTTACCTTAAGAGTTGTCCTAAAATATTCCCCCAGAAATGGTAAGTTATGTTAATTCATTTTCTTCTTTCCTTTAAATATAATTCTTCGAGTCATGTGAACATCCAAGCAATAATCTAAAAAGGAAAGTCAGCTTTAAATTTCTGTAATCAATTAAACTAGTACTATGTCTATTCGTTGTGCAAGCGTGAATTTTTTTTATTTGAATAAAATTGGAATATATGTACTTTAGCTTAAATTATTCATCATATTGTAAACCATTTCTTATGGATCTTCCTCTTTTAAACAAAACGAAGGTGAAATTCTTAGTTCATATTATATATTAATTAGGCAAAATATTGAGACTCCATAATCATTAGAAAATTTCAAATTTTTGTTGTTATATGACATAGGAAAATTTTATATGTAATCAGCAGCATTATTTCAATATTGAGAGGAACACTAAAAATATTTCCAGGAAACACTTCACAAGAAAACTTACAGATATCTTATGATTTTCGATAATTGCTAGTTTATAATATTAAAATCATTAAAACTATTTTATTTTATAGCAAAACTCACGGTACTTCATGAGAAGCACAAAATCCTAGTTAGAAGCAAAATGAATGGAGAGTGCACGCAAAGTACTCCTTGCAAGGAGACTTATCGATCCCTTACGAATTAGAATCCCTTACAAATGAAGAGCTTCCTATTATATATTTATAAAGGTCTTTTTACTGTAAAAAGCAATGATACAATGGGGCAAAGTTTATAAGAAAATTGATGTATCGACTATTTAGTGATGTTTGGTAATTAATCAGACGTATCAAGAGAAGTCACTTACTACTAATTATTAACATTTGCATTCTTTTTTATTGGGTAGATTTATTTAATCAATTGGACTCGGAATTGATATCATTGTTCAATTTATCCCGGTCTCAAGCAAGTTTATAACGTGTCTTATAAACAGTCGCAATAAGATGATGAATTCAATAATAAGCTGGGTAGGCGCACTCATAGGGCCAAAGCATGACGGGAAGAAGTTGAAATCCCTGGTCGAAGGTAAGCTCGGTGCCACCACTCTAAGTCAAACCTTGACCAACATCGTCATCCCGACTTTCGACATCAAGCTTCTCCAACCAGTCATCTTCTCTACCGACACCGTAAGAACCCGAACTCGACCACATAACCCTGATTTCGCCAACTCTAGATAGATGTCGATTTATATACGGTCAGTTCAATATAAACTCACCTATTTCGCTTTGGAGTTTCTAACAATTGATGGGGGACAGGCAAGAACGAATCCTTTAATGAATGCGCGGTTGGCGGATGTTTGCATGGGCACCTCCGCAGCTCCCATATTCCTCCCGCCGTACTACTTCAAGACCGAAGACAAGAACGAGGAGCGTCACTTCAATCTCATTGATGGTGGGGTTGCAGCAAGTAATCCCGTAAGTGCAAACACGAGAACTAGGGTTCGGGTATAAATTCATTCGCATTACACTGATATTATGTACTAAACTTTTCTAAGATTGCTAGTTCGGTGTCTGACCATATGACTATTTTTTTGATTATTTGGAAACGTTATCAAGTTTCATTTATTATAAAGCTTACCACAAGAAGTCAGGCCAAAATAAAGAAGAAAAGAGAGAACTAACAATATGCAATTCTGTGTTTTGCAGACCTTAGTTGCTCTCAGCCAAATTAATAGAGAGAATTTCTCGCAAAACGGAGAGTGCAAGGACAAAAATCCAGGACAAATCGATCGAATATTAGTGCTGTCACTCGGTACTGGTGCGGCTCACAATAAAGGGAAGTATAGTGCGGCCAAGGCCGCCAGATGGGGACTTATCAATTGGAACGTTGACCATGGTTTCACTCCGTTGTTTGACATCTTCAACGACGCGATCTCTGACATGGTCGATATTTACTTGTCTAGTCTCTTCCGATTCTTCAAATGCGAGCAAAATTACCTCCGGATTCAGGTATAAGATGAATTGCATGTATAGCGTTTGGCTTCATGAAACACCATTATTTTAATGCCATAGACTAGCTCATGACTACACGAGTTATTTTGAAATGATTTCACACGGGCTACTTCAAAACAGGATGACACCTTGACCGGAGAAGAATCATTGGTTGATGCTGCGACCCTGGAGAATCTACATAGGCTGGAGGAAATAGGGCAGAAGCTATTGCAAAAGCCGGAGTCAAGGGTAAACTTGGAGACCGGTAAATTCGAAGAGACTAAAAAACATCGCACCAATGAAGACGCACTTCGGGAATTTGCAGAACGGCTCGTTAATGAAAGGAAGAGAAGAGAAGAGGAAGAGAACAAAGAGGAAGAGAAGAAAACAAGTAGCAATTTGTACATCCAAAAATGATCTGTCGTGATTCATGATGCTGCTACTTAGATGAACTCGAGATAGCTTATAGGATCTTCCATAAACAATAATAGTCTTACAAGTAAAGCTCATTGGGATATTGGTAAAATTTCTCCTCTTCATCAAATATGAAATTTTGTAATTTTAACCATGATGCAATTTAATTGAGTTCCAGTACTTTTAAGTTTATCCCTAACTATGTTATTATTTATGAAAAATTCAACTGAAGTCGTAATAGAGACATAATATGCAAACGGAGAATGATAAATGTTTCAATGTACTAGAGAGATAGAGTGAACTCGGAAATCTCGGTGTTTGATGAGGATTTTTAACTTTTGAAGCAGCAAATTACATTTTTATAAAATTTCAGACACCTAAAATTGTTCAAAATACATGCTATAGCATTTAAAGTCATTCCATAACATGTCATAATTTTTTTCAAAGTATTATCTGTATTTTGGAGGAGAATTCAAATGTGGCTTATGTGGTTTGCTTTAAAACCCAATCGAAGAAATAGTCATTCCTTCATATAGTAGATTCTACTAAGGCAGTGGAATTACCTTAGGCCATTCCTGTAATGAAGTCCTTTTCAAACATCATAATCAGAATCAGAAATTGAAACGAAGATTCCATTCCATTCTACCAAACATGCCGTCTCTATTGAACTTGAGATTAAGTGAATAGATCTTTGGCGAGAGTGACACCAGGAAATGAAAGCAAGTCACTTGGTAAGTGAAGAAAAAAACGTAACGGGACAGGAACAAGGACTCAAGATCAGGCCTCTGAAGAGTAGCGCCAAACATGAATTGTCGACCTGATATAAGTGACTGGGAGAATGTACTCAGATCCGGAACATCATTCTCCTGGCACGGGCAACTGTTTATCCACCATGTTTACGATTTCTTCCTCATCGTAGAGGATATTAGGATCATAAAATGAGTACAAGGAAACAAAAGAATTCATCCTTCTTGTTGGTTTTTCATCAGCCACATAACTGGATAAACGATGATTTCGGAGAGAAATCTCACAAATTATGTTTAACTATGCATCAACTTGATGGAATGAATCTGTACAGGCACTAGAGACAAGCGTCAGCATGAATTCCTCTTAAAAAATCTGCTCCTCTGTTTCAATTCATATAACATCCCCATTGACAGAAACTATTGTACAAGAAAGCCGTTATATACAGACTCACTCACACTACATCAGTTGCCCGATGAGGTGAAGAAAGTACCTCAAGAAAGTGCAAGTGGTATCAATAGCTGTAGCTGATCCCCCCGCAAGTGAATCGGTACAAAATCCACCCCAAAAATGTGTCAAAACTTCCCGGGCAGGGAAACATCCACGAATTCAGGAGGCATTAGTTCTAAAACAAGACAAGGAAGCTACAAATCAAAGACTTTGAGCTGCATGTGAACTATTTGATCATGCACAAAGTCCACACTTATTATTATGGCCTAATCAATAGCAAAACGCGCAAGAAAATTGGGGCAGCTCTCCCCAAAGAAATCATCTGGAAAGTCAATTCCATTTGGCGCCCCTTTTGACTGAGCTGGGACGATTAGAAGATGGACTGGGATACTTTGTTGCTCGATCTGAATGAGGACGAGACAACAAAGTGTGAAGCACCTCAAGGATAGAACGAGGAGAATGACAGAACACCTGTGTCAAGTCAGAAGTCTCGACATGAGATTGACGGCCACCCACGCTGGCAAAACAGAGTAATTAGGAAGGTGTAACCACCAGCATGGATCAATAGATGCGCCATTACATATCGAAGTTCGAAAAACCAGGTAAGGAGTACAGGGAATGCAAGAAGGCTAAACTCTAGAGTTGTACTTGTGCCGTACTTTGTGTAGCCGTTGCAAGACGGGCAACTCGTCAACAGTAAGCTTGACATGCCCTGGGCTATGGGACATGTCCTGTAACATCGCACCAACAGGATATCGAGAACAATTGTCCATTGTGCAGTTTCTTCTTTACTTGTAAAGTTTTAGGAGTCGCGGCCAACGAGCGGACTTTGCTGTTTACCATTGATTTTCTTCCCAGCGCAAGGCACATTGAGAGAAGCAAACCTAGAATTGAAAGACATTGTGAAGGGAACAAATGCACCATTCGTCACTTGATTTTTGCAAATTGTGCAATTAGATCATTCAACTCCTTTTTCTGGCCAATCAAGTCCATAAATTTGGCATCTTTCTATTCATGTGCATGTAAGACGCAAAAGCGCATCCCAATATCTTCATAACTAGAACCAAGAACACAAATGAAATCGAGTAAAGAGATTTATGCACCTCTATTTGGACCATCATTCTTAATGCGGAATAACGATGATCCAAACTCAAGAACTTCTCATCTATTTCCTTATATATCACTGGCTCAATAAAACAACCATTCACCGTTAACGCCTAGTAAACTCTTTTTTGTGAGAATGATTGTGCGTATTAGAGTTAGAGAAGATATTTGAGCATTATTTATAAAATTTCCGACCATACCCTCTCATTCGGGCTGGGCTTAATTCGGCCCACACTAGCCAGCCCCATATTAAATTAATTAAGAAAATTTTTATCTCATCTTACATTAATCCCGTAAAACGGTAAATTATAATATCAATAACCACATCAGGAAAACGCTTACATTCTCTAACTTATGTTATATTAATTGAAATTGTATTGTATGTACATACTTTGGTCTAGAAATAATTTTTAATAGTCAATCATATCCCATAAAGTCTTAAACATCGAATCATAGCGGTAACTACATCTATACACACAAAGTCTTTCATGGTCAAAGTTTATACAATACTTTAAGATTTTTATCAATATGTATTTGATATAATAACAATACATTCATAAAGATTTTTATCAATATGTATTTGATGTAATAACAATACATTCATAAATACTTTATTGAATGCAAATGGTGATATATATCAAAATGTTACTAAATATAACAAACACAGATGTAAACTTTATTAGAGCAAAACCAAGATAGATCTCACTAAATAACGACATCTCATAATGCTCCTAAGCCCATGTTAATGACATGTTGTTCAAGAACACAAGTGTCGTTCCAGAACACAAGAGTGAAGGCCTTTAATTAATGGATTTGCAACCATATCATCTGCAAAAATATATTCTACTGTAATGTCACCATTCTATACCGTTTATTTATGGTAAAAGACTTGACTACCATATGTTTGGGCCCCTTAAAACCTTTGTTATTGTTAATAAATAACACTATAGAGTTATTGTCTCAATACAACCGTACAAGTCTATCCATAAAGTTAAATACGGTTAACTCTCTAATGAGATTCTAGAACCAAATAGCCTAAATAACAATCGAAAAGTATGCTATAAAATCCGCTTACATGGTAGATGATGACATAGGTTTCTATTTATTGTACATCTTGTTAACATAAAGCGGTATTCTGTTATCGACTTCATATCATCCTAACAGTCAGCAAAGTCTACATCCGAATACCTTACTAGCTATAAGACTTGAACATGTGTGTAAATCAGCATGTAGTCTTTGTCCTCTTTGAGTACCTCAAAACCCCCTTGGTAGTGACCTAGTGATCATGTCCTAAATTTAACTAAATCTGCTTAGAGGTCCTGTCACAAAAGCGATATTTGGTTTAGTGCAAATTTGAGCATACATAATACTTTCAAGTACATTAACACAAAGTATATACTTCTATTGAGTTTTTTCAATGTCTAAATAAATATAATGTGACAGGTTCGATTCATCACCCTTAATGATAGCAGCAATTCCTAACTTGCAGTGATATATAATGACTCTTTTCAAAATACGATCAACATATATCCTCTAAGATAAACCTAGTATACGGTGAGGAAGATCCTTATGGATTTTAGTGCCAAGGACAAATGACGCATCATCAAGGTCCTTCATATCAAAAATTTTCGATAATATCTGTTTTGTCTCATCAATTATTCAAAATCACTACTTGCAAGCAATATATTATGGACCCGTTTGGTTCAACTTTGGGGAAATGGCTTTGCATTTCCCCAAGTATCTTTAGAAGAATGGGCATTTGATGAAGGCAAAAGTGTTTGGGTACTCTCATTTTGGTGTATCTTGCAAAGTAGCTTTGAGGTGAAAAGAAAAAAGAAAAAAAGAAAAGGAAAAAGGAGGAGGAGATGCTGAAGCAGAGGGGAACGATCGGAAGGCAGCCGGAGCTGGTGGTTATGGTGGGGGAGGCGGCTGGTGGCAGTGGTGGTGGGGAGGCAGCGGGTCGTGCAACCCACGCGACCCAGGCGACACCACCTGAGGCCGCGACCCACGCGACTTTAGTGCGTGGCGACGGCGATGCGTGGGCGACCAGATCTAGCCAGCTGAGCTCCACCGGCTGAGCTTCACTCTTGAAGAAACAAATCCAAAGAGGAAGACGATGAACAGTAATTTTTTAGGGTAAAACAGGAAAACGCAATTATCAGTGAGGGTAATATTGGAAAAAAAAATCATTAAACCCCTCTTTAGCATTCCGAAAATGCTGAAAGCCCAAAGCATTTGCCCAAGGAGACCTCTCAACCAAACACCTAAAATTTTTCTCAATGGGCTTCAGGGGCTCAAAGCCCCTTAGGAATACTAAACCAAACGGACCTATATGTACATAGAGTGTGAAAAAATTAATTTACTCCCACTGACCTTGCAGTATATACCCTAATATACTTTGTTCTCAACTAAACAAATGACAACACTATAAAACTTTAATAAAATTGTCTAGAAACTTGCTTGATGCCATGAATAAAACATTTCAGCCTATACACAAGCTTACCCATATCATCTACAGCAAAACCTTCAAGATGCACCATATAGACTTCATTATTAAGGTATTCATTTGGAAAGATAGTTTTAACATCCATCCGGCATAACTCCATATCACCATGTTCACTCTAAAAGAATTTTTAGAAGAGACTAGAATAAATATTTCTTCACTATACACGCATTCTTTCTAAGTGAAACCCTTGACCACTAGTTTGGCCTTGAACTCCCCAATATTTCTTTGGGGTCCCTTGTAATCTTATACATCCATTTGCAGTTGATGAGCATGTGACTTTCAAGAAACTCAACAAGTTCCCAAACACTATTATGTTTCATAAATTGCATCTCGTCTTTCATCGCATCTAATCACAAAGCTAATCGAGGACAAGAAACAACATTTGTAAGTCATTAGATCAACCATATAGAAAATATCATAGTCATGCTTTCACAGATAAACTACATAATCTTGTGGTATAATTGATCGTCTTTCCCTAATAGATCTCCTGAGTAGAGCTACAACCACTTCATTTTGCACCTAAGAGGCTTGAGAAATTTCATCAAGAATTATCTCAAGAATAGTACCATAAACCTCAACAAACTTAGTTTGTGGTATAGGAGACTCCATAATTATCTGTATAGGCAAAGACAGAGACACGGTGATCCCCACTATACTATTATCCTTAATAGTCTAAGTCACATATCCTCTGCGGCTACATCAAATTCTAGAAACTTTACCGCTGTGATTCTACAATTCTTGTACATTTATTAGGGTCATAAAATCGATACCACTTTGAACGATCTGAGTAATATACGAAATAATACCAAGTGGTTCTAGATTCCAACTTCTTTAATGTTGAATTATATAACCTCACTTTTACAGGACACTCTAACCTTAAGATGGTTTAATTTAGGTTTATGTCAAGTCTATTACTCAAAGAGAGTTAATGGAGCAATTTTGGTAGAAACGCAATTTTGTATGTGAAAAAATTATTTTCAAAGCATCAACTCATAGAAAACCAGATAAATTAGTCCTACTAATCATACTCATTATCATGTCCATTATGGTGCAATTACACCTTTTAGCCACACCAATTTGTTTAAAAAAATTTAGCATAGTAAATTAAGTTACCATTCCAGAATCTTCCAAGTATTTGACAAATGACTATTTAAACTATTTAACATTGTCATACTTATCAAAATATTCACCACCATGGTTAGGTCTGATAACCTTTAAGACTTATCCTAACCGTATCTCAATTTTAGTCCCAAAAAATTTTAAATTTATTCAGACATTCAAACTTTTCCTTAATCAAGTACAGAAGAAATAGGTCTCAATGACTGTGTTGAAATAAAAATTTCTATATAAGGTCCACTAAGACCAATGTGAATGACCTTCAACAAGTCAGAACTTCAAACTGCAGTTTTGTTCCTTATCTTGGTCATCTTACTTCTCTAATAGTTTACGCAAGTCTTTTGGTAACTTTTAAGAGTAGATGGAATGCCAACATTATCAATCTTTTTACTATTTCTCTAAACATGTAACTAAGACATTAATGCATGAGATTATTCCTTAGATAAAATTTTTTTGGAAACGGCATTTTCAACCGTCTGCATGACGCATATATCATTGGGAGTTAAATACAATCTGTACAATCCACTGGACATAGCGTGGTACTTAACCTTATTTGTATTAAAGAACACAAAAATAACATTCTCCTTTTTTAAAAATTTCAAAAAAGAAGCTACATAGGTTCAAACATGATACAGAAACTAAATTCCGTCTAAAAGAATATATATAAAATGTGTTTCTTAATATCATATTAAAAACATAATGTAGAATTAAAATGATATCTCCAATGAACTCAACATCGACTTTATCATTGTTTCCCATGTTGAGCTATTGTTCACCCTGATTTAGCTTACTTAGATTTATGAATCCCTGTATGGAAAACGCAACAATTTTGTTACACTACTATTTAGTCATCAAGAATTGGACGGGGTTTTTGATAGGTATTGGATTCATAAACAATGTCAAAAAATCATTATCTGTAGGTTCACGCTTAGATAACCAAATTTTTGTATATTTACTATAATCTATTTTTATTGACATTTCTTCCTAAAAAGAAGCAAAAATTGCCATCCCTTGAAGGATTTTTTTTTAGAACTCAAATTGTCAGAATAACTAGTAGTTTCATGAATTCTTTTATGAGTATAATTTTTAGGCTTCAAATCTACCATCATTAAAACGTAATCACTAACCTCATTAGAACCATCATATCTTATGTTGAAAAGTTCTTATAGATATGTCATAATCCCAGCCTTAGATAAGACATAATTTCAAGTTACCAAAACTTACATCATCTTTTTAGCAGTGCAATCAATTTATAAACTATTTTTTTAAGTGATCCAAAATGGAGCGGCTTCATGGATGATAGGCAAATCCAATTGCTCTTTTCCTGAATAGAAAATCCTCTTTTAAATACTCAAAGTTTAAACTAGTAAGAACCTCAATAGTTATAAAGTTATTAATTACAGATAAGGTGACTAAAATAATAAGCAATGTATGCAATTGGTATTATGTGAGTACTGTGTAACTTAAAGTTGTATAAGTGCACATCCAGAGACTTACATACATCATCACATAATTACCTTGGGGTAGAATACATAACATGTAGTTGTATACTTCCCACGTGACAGCGGCAATGAGAATATATTTCAACATTCATGAATTCATCATCTTTGAATATATGAACTATTAGAATCAGTTGTTAGAGCTAGTATAAGCACCTAGAGGGGGGTGAATAGGTGTAAAAACAATTTTCCGAGATAAGTGTGCAGCACTAATCAATAATGAATTATGAAAAGGAGATTTCTTTCTTTTCAAGTGAACAAGATACGATCAAAGTAAAGTAGTGTAGGAAAGAGAATATGAACACAGAGTTTATAGTGGTTCGGCTTAATCCAAGCCTACGTCCACTCTTCCGCACTGACAGCCCACCGACTGGATTTTACTATGAACAAAAGAGTTGTTACAGAAAAGCTCTTCCTTGATTCCACAGTGTAGAGATTCTACTACACTTCCTCAAGGTCTCTCAAAGATATAGACTCTCTTTTGCGTACAAGATTTCGCTTAATAGTATAATTGACTAAGAACACGGAGCTTCAGACTTTGGAATTCTTCTATCGCGCACACACTCAAAACACTGGAACGTCTTCCTTATATACTCCTTTATGCCATCATACCCGTTGGCACTTACCAAAGGAATTCTTCCAATCTACTCGTTGGACAGAATCAATTAAGAAGATCTTTGAGTTATTTAAGGAACATGACGATAGCCCATCAATCCTGTTCGCCCATACAATCAGGATCTAGGTTTCCATAAGTAGAACCTTCCAAGTATACTTCATCAATCAACGGATCTAAAACCCCTGAATCAATCTTGATTTGAACAAAGGATTCCGTCAGACTATATCTAGCCAAGAGATCTTCACCAGTCAATAAAGTCAAATCCTTAACAAAACACCCAGTTCTGGATAAGCCTTCTTCGATGGTCTAGAGACATGTCAATAAGGATAGACTTTGAGTCTTGAGTCTGGCGGTCCGGAGGTCTTCAGACTTTGAGTCTTGAGTCTGCAAGTCTTTAGACTAGACTGATGGAAACGTTTTGTCAGCTTCAAAACACTTAAGGAAGTTTTCTCCAACAATCTCCCCCTTTTTTTATGATGACAAAACTTTCCTGCAGATTTGGATAACTTTGACCTGCAAAACATTACTTAAGCAAATATGGATATCTCATAAAGATAAGTGGCTTAGTAATAACACTAGAATCTGCATCCACAGAAGGTAGGTTAGTCTTGTAAATAAACAAAGCCATGAAATATCAATAGTACTTAAGATAAACAAATGTTTAAACAGTCAGAACGAAATCCAGTCCAAATCCAAACGACCAAACACAAAAGTCAAGTCAATCAACACAAAAGATCAAAATAAATCTGCATCACATCTCTCCCCCTTTTTGTCATCATTAAAAAAGTAGAGATGAAAAGAGAATGGAATTAAGATTGTTTGGGAACACGAACAAGCTGGAAATCTCCCATTGACTGGACAATCCCTTCCAGCTTTTTCAAATCCTCCTTCAGTTGTGCCACATCTTCACCCTTGGCATTTGTTTGAACTTGAAGAGCAAGGGCATGAATTTGATCATGCAAAGAAACTGAAGAGGTTTGTCCTGCATTTTGCAAGTTCTGTACTTCGCATCCCAAAGCATATATTTGACCCCGCATTTCCATGAGAACATCAAGAATTCTGCGAAAGTCTGCTGAGTTATCAGTCTGGGTACTGGCTTCTGCACGATCAGATGGAGTAAAGGCAGATGATGGTAAATCAGCATGTTCACGCAAATTGGGCGATGAAACAGCATGTTCTTCTTCAGGAAATTGAGAGGCATAGACGTCCTCTGGATCTGCTGGAGAACGACTTATTCCTTCACTGGTTGCAGGAAATGAGGACGTTCCTCTTTTCTTAGGATCTCCCCCTGTTTCCATGCCTTCAGTTTAAGAAAAGTGTTCCTCATGCTCTTCTTCCTCTTGATTTCATCTCTCTTCTTCTTCTTTCTGAATTCTTTCCTCCTCTGCATCTCTCTCCTCTGCTTCAGTTCTCTGTTCTGTCTCATCAGTGTCTTTTTCCTGTCGCTCCGTTGATTCTGGAACAGAACGACTCAAGTTCTTCAATGCCAATGCAGAAATGGTGATATCATCCTCATCCTCTTCATCCTCAATGATGAGAGCTCTTCTTTTCTTTGATGGAGCAACCATGGGCTCCTTCCCTTTCCTCTTTGCAGCCAAAGAGAATTGATGAGTCTTGATAGGGCTTTTCTCCTTGAATTGCTCCAATGCCTTGGTAAGTTCTTTCAGACGCATTTTAGAGACCATTTTTCAGTCCCACTACCATTTGATCGCACGTTCGAACACAAAAAATCCTGGGTGGCTGAACATTCAGATGTTTGAATAACTTGGTCACAAGAGCTGCATATGGAAGTTGACCATTGTCCTTCACCATTGCTCTGTACATGTGGAACATAACAGTGTGTGGAAGAGAGAACTTCTTACCAGCATTGATGGCATACATCAACTTCGCCTCCGAGTTTGAAACGTCGGTCTTTGAAGTTGATTTTGGTTTGAGACAATTAATCACAATCTTGTGAAGCAAAATATTGGATGCATTCATTCTCGAATAAGAAATCTTTTCTTCCGTTTTTCTATCCTTAACAAGCTCCAATGTAGCACGAGTGATAGACATGCTGATAAGTTGATATCTCCCTCTTTCAACCCCAATCACATCAGCCAATGTATCCATGTCAACCACATAGTCCTGATCTCGAACACTAAAAGAGAATCTATTCGCATCCAAGAAACTGAGATTCGAATAGAAATAAGTAGTAAGTTCAGCATGAGCCTCTGTAGTGTCAGAACAAAACTGTTCGAGTTGAAGAAGACTGAATTTTTCCCGCAGATTGACATTCACAGAGTCAAGAAAATCAAAGTCCACACTTCTAGGGTTTATCACCCCACGCTTCAGCAACTTAGGGTACAGTTGTTTGTGGTCATCCGATCGAAACAAATCCGTCCTTTTGTTTCGAATTTTTGCTACAATACCCATTCTAGGTTTAAACTAACTGTACATCCTATCATCGTCATTCCCATCTGGTTGATTCATCCCTCCAACACGTGGATCGATTGGAATATTTGCCAATGCCTCTTCCACCGAACCAGCAGGGGCAATTCCCAATCGTTCCATTTTGCGCAAAAAGTAAGTTTCATTTCCATACCCTTTGTCTTTCAGAAATTCATCAATGTAGTTAAACGGTGTATCACTTCTCTTCAAAGCACGATAAAGCTTGTAGGTAAAATCGGGCTTAAGAGATCTTACAGGATCTGCGTCTTTGATGATTTCTTCCTCTGCAACATTTTGAGGTCTAGATGGACGCTGCTGAGAATGTTGTGGGCTCTGCTGCTTTCTAGGAGATTCTTCTTCTTCAGTAAGATCAAAGTGCGTAGGCCCCTCACTCATTTGCTGTGGTCCCCTGTTCGCGATCCTTGAAGACTTTCTTTGGGACGACATCTTTCACAGTCTTTGAGAGATTCCAAGCTTGTTTTCCAAGAAAGATGACAACTTTTCGAGGATTAAACAAGAGAAGAAAACAGAAGTGGAAGATCGATGCTCTCCTAGGGTTTTTGTGAGTAAAACGAAGAGGAATTGACAGTATATAAAGCAGTCGAAGCGAGGCATACGGAACGACGCAAAAAGAAAATATAAAGATGCCTTTTAAAAATAACTGTCTTTTCAAAAAGAAATTAGATAACTGTCATTTTTAAAAATAACTTCTTTTTCGAAAAGGAAAGATTGCAATAATCATGGAAATTGAAAATAGCAACAATCAATTCGGATAGATGATCGTACCTTTTCGAGATTTGATCTGAGAGATAATAAATTAACAAAACTTACAGTTATGAATCTTGATCATCTAAGTCTGAGACTCTTTAGACTTTTAGTCCTAGGTCTGAACTTCCTCAGACTTTAAGATATTGAGTCCAGAACGAATAACTTCAAATTGATTTTTCTCCAAGGGCTTTGTAAATATATCCGCCAGTTGATTCTTTGAGTCAATAAACTGAATAGTAACTTCTCCATTTTGAACATGATCTCTAATAAAGTGATGTCGAATCTCTATATGTTTTGCTCTTGAGTGAAGAATCGGATTCTTGGTGAGATTGATTGCGCTGGTGTTGTCACATTTGATTTCAGTGCATGAATCTTCTATTCCAAAATCTCTTAGCTGTTGTTTTATCCACAGAATTTGTGAACAACAACTTCCAAGAGCTACATATTATGCTTCTGCTGTAGAAAGAGCTACTGTACTTTGCTTCCTTGAAAACCAAGACACTGTCCTACTTCCAAGTAGTTGACAGGTGCCCGAAGTGCTCTTTCTATCAACTCTGCATCCGGCTAAGTCTGCATCTGAGTATCCAAAAAGAGTAAAGTCTCATTCTTTAGGATACCAGAGACCTATTTTTTGAAGTTGAGGCAATGTATTTGATAATATGCTTTGCAGCACTTAGATGAGATTCTTTAGGGTCTGATTGAAATCTGGCACAAATGCAAACACTAAACAAAATGTCAGGTCTAGAAGCAGTAAGATAAAGTAGTGAGCCAATGATACTCCTGTATAGCTTTTGGTCAACTTTCTTTCCTCCTTCATCTTTGTCTATCTTCAAGGAACTTGACATTGGTATGTTAGTCTTTTTGCAATTCCCCTGCCCAAACTTTTTGACAAGTTCGTTGGCATATTTTTCTTGATGAATAAAAGTTCCTTCCTTCAGTTGTTTCACTTGAAGCCCGAGAAAGAAGGTTAGTTCGCCCATCATGCTCATTTCAAATTCATCCCGCATAGTCTTAGAGAATTTCTTGCACAAACTTTCATTAGAAGATCCAAAAATAATATCATCAACATAAATTTGAACAAGTAGAAAGCTTTTGTTTTCTCTTTTGATAAACAAAGTAATGTCTACTTTACCTTTGACAAAGCCATTTTGAATTAAAAACTTACTTAGTCTGTCGTACCAAGCTCGAGGAGCTTGCTTTAAACCATATAAAGCCTTTTTCAGTCTAAATACAAAGTCTGGTTTTCTTGGATTCTCAAAACCGGGTGGTTGTTCCACATAGACTTCTTCTTGGATAAATCCATTTAGGAAAGCACTTTTCACGTCCATTTGGAATAACCTGAAATTCTTATGACAAGCAAAAGCAAGTAATAATCTAATTGCTTCTAACCTTGCTACTGGTGCGTAAGTTTCATCATAGTCTATCCCTTCTTCTTGCGTATATCCCTTGGCTACGAGTCTTGCTTTGTTTCTTACGACCTTTCCTTTTTCGTTCATCTTGTTCCGAAAACCCATTTAGCTCCAATGATAGATTTACCTTTCGGTTTAGGAGTCAATTCCCAAACATCATTAATCGAATTGCCCGAGTTCTTCTTGCATAGCTTCAATCCAGCTTTCATCTCGTTAAGGCTTCTTCTATGCTCTTGGGTTTTATTTCAGAAATAAGAGCTACAGCACTAGACTCTTCGCGCCTTTTGGATCTTGTGCGAATTCCATCATTAATATCGCCAATAATGAGATCTTTAGGATGACTGGATTTGTGCTTCCAGTTACTGTTTGATTTATCAGACTGTTGGTCTTTTTCTTCATTTGAATCTTCGACGATCATTTGTTGCTGGTCTTCTGAAGTCTGAGTTGCTTCTAGAGATTTAGACTTTATAGAGTCTGGAGCAGATTCAGAATCTTCAAGTTGAGTCTGAATTGATTCATTTTGCATAGAGTCTTGAAATTTGACATTCATTGATTCCTCCACAGATTGAGACTTTTTGTTGTATACTCTATAAGCTTTGCTTGTGATAGAATATCCAAGGAAAATACCTTCATCTAATTTTTCTTCAAACTTACCAACCCGATCATTTGCATTTTTCAATATAAAACATTTACATCCAAACACATGAAAATATGAAACAATTGGCTTCTTTCCTTTGAATAACTCATAGGGAGTTTTCTCTAGAATAGGCCTTAGAAAGACTCTATTAATAATATAACATGCTGTAGAAACAAATTCAGCCCAAAAACGAGAAGATATGTTACTTTCAATTAAAAGAGTTCTAGCCATTTCCTGAAGCGACCTATTCTTTCTTTCCACGACTCCATTTTGCTCTGGAGTGTATGGAGAGGAGAACACATGCTGTAAACCATATTCATCACAGAGTTTTGTAAAGTCTTGATTTTCAAATTCACCTCCATGATTTGTCCGTATTCTTGAAATAACATATCCCTTCTCATTTTGGACCTTTTTGGCAAACTTTTCAAAATAAGAAAAAGTTTCAGACTTACTTGCCAAGAAATATACCCAAGTGAATCGTGAATAATCATCCACAATTACTAAACAGTATTTCTTACCTCCAATGCTCTAAGTTCTGGTTGGTCCAAAGCGATCCATATGTAGAAGCTGCAGCACACAATTAGTGGAAACTTGATTTATTGGTTTGAATGAGTTTCTTACCTATTTTCCCAACACACATAGTGTGCATAGATCAGACTTTTGGTATGACAGATTGGGTAGGCCACGAACAAGCTTCTTTGCTGAAATTTTGGCTATTTGCTTCATGTTGATGTGTCCAAGTTTCTCGTGCCACAAGTTTGCTTCTTCTTGAATTGAGATTAAACATTGGGTTTCATCTGGTTTGACATCCAAGAGGTAGATATTTCCATGTCTTCGACCCATGAAAGACTGAGAGGAATCTTTACTAGTTCCTGAGCAAATTCCCTCTTGGAAATTGATTTTGAAACCGGTGTCGCACAGCTGACTGATGCTTAGTAAATTGTAGTTGAGTCCTACCACTAAGGAAACATTACTGATCGTGAGGCTTCCAATCTTTACAATTCCGTATCCTACAATTCTTCCTTTGCTGTTTCCTCCAAATGAAACTTTTCCACCATTAACTTGAACAAGCTTTAAGAAACAATTTGAATCTTCTGTCATATGCCTTGAGCATCCACTATCCAAGTACCATTTAATCTTTTTCTTGATAGTGACCTGCATTTAAAAAAGAGACTCAAGCTTTCTTTGATACCCATACTTTCTTGGGTCCATTAGTGTTAGTACAATATACTGTCTTTGCCCATACATTCTTAACAGGTTTCCAAACCATAGGACATTCTTTCTCAAAATGATTTGAGCTATTGCACTTAGAACATCTAAGAGCACTGCGACCTACTGGTTTTACAAAAACCTTTTGGAAATGTTTTTTGTAAGCATCTTTTGTAGGTCTTTACTTAATTCTTTCCTTTACTTTAGGAAAATCAATTAGAGGAATGGTTTCAGCAGTCATTCCTAAACCAGATTTGTTGAAGTAAGGTCTTTGTCTTTGAAAGAATTTTTTCAAGTTTCTCGAGATCCTATAGAAAATTTTTTAGAAATATTTAAGATGTCATTTTTCAAGAATGCATTTTCTTTTGAAAGATTGTCTTCATTTTCTTTCAAAGTAATAACATTTTTGTCTAAACTATTGACCTTTTCTTTCCAAACAATTTCCTGTTGTTTTAGTGCAGAAATTTCTCTTTTAAGTTCGGAAATCCTTTTAAGAGAAGTTTTGAGACTAAGACACAATTCATCAATGTATCTAGAAACTTTAGTAGGAATTTTCAAATTACTTACCTTGAATTCTTTGTCTCGAACCGAGTCTGTTTGAGTCGAATCGAGTCTGATTGTGCCATGAGACAAATATTGGCATAATCATCATCACTTTCTTCACATTCTGTATCACTCCAAGTTTCTACTTTGAGTGCCTTTCGATATTTCTCAGCTTTTCCTTTCTTTTTCCTCAGAAGGGGACAGTTGGGTCTGATATGTCCCTTTTTTCTTACATTCAAAACAGACTACATCTCTATTGGATCATCATCCTCAACAGACTTACTCCGTTGCTTTTGAAAGCTTTGTTTCTTTGGATTGAATCTTCTTCCTTTTCTGTTTAGCTTTCTGAATCTTCTTATCATGAGAGCAAGCTCTTCATCATCCATGTCGTCTTCAGAATCTGTGACATCATAATCATCATTAGATTTTAATGCAATGGATTTCTTACCTTTAGGATCTTCATCTTCGTTGATTCGCTCCACTTCATAAGACTGAAGAGTCCCAACCAATTCATCGACAGAAAGTGGCATAATTCTTTGTGTCTCCCTTATTGAGGTTTTTATGTGATTCCAATCCTTGGAGAGTCCACGCAGTAGCTTGTTTACTTTCATGGAATCAGAAATTGGTTGACCTTGATTTTCAAGACCATTCACGATTTTTGTAAAACGACTAAACATGTCGTGATAGATTCTCCCGATTTCATTTTGAATGCTTCGTATTGACCGAGCAGAATGTTGATTCGGTTTCTTTCACTCGATTAGTTCCTTCATAGGTGATGTGTAATCTATCCCAGACTTCTTTAACTGTAGCACAAGAAGATATTATGTTATATTCAGTAGGTGATAATGCACAATATAAAAAATAAATTGCTTTTGCATCAAGAGCTTGTCTCTTGGTTATCTCTTCTTGAGTCATTTCGCTAGACTCAACAGCTTCTTTTCCTCTTTCCAGGACAGGTGCAGCTTTAGGAATGATTCATTTGTCTACTACATCCCATTCCAGAGGATCCTTTGATCTTAAGAATGCCTTCATCTTGTTTTTCCATATGTTGTATTCCTTTCCATCAAAATAAGGCGGTCTGGTGTTGCTTTGCCCTTCAACCAATCCTGGAGCCAACATACTAGCCATGGATCTTTAACTCTGAAGTAAAACACTTCAATTTAAATAAGTACACGAGCTCTGATACCAATTGTTAGAGCTAGTATAAGCACCTAGAGGGGGGTGAATAGGTGTAAAAATAATTTTCCGAGATAAGTGTGCAGCACTAATCAATAATGAATTATGAAAAGGAGATTTCTTTCTTTTCAAGTGAACAAGATACGATCAAAGTAAAGTAGTGTAGGAAAGAGAATATGAACACAAAGTTTATAGTGGTTCGGCTTAATCTAAGCCTGTGTCCACTCTTCCGCACTGACAGCCCACCGGCTGGATTTCACTATGAACAAAAGAGTTGTTACAGAAAAGCTCTTCCTTGATTCCACAGTGTAGAGATTCTACTACACTTCCTCAAGGTCTCTCAAAGATATAGACTCTCTTTTGCGTACAAGATTTCGCTTAACAGTATAATTGACTAAGAACACGGAGCTTCAGACTTTGGAATTCTTCTATCGCGCACACACTCAAAACACTGGAACGTCTTCCTTATATACTCCTTTATGCCATCATACCCATTGGCACTTACCAAAGGAATTCTTCCAATCTACTCGTTGGACAGAATCAATTAGGAAGATCTTCGAGTTATTTAAGGAACATGACGATAGCCCATCAATCCTGCTCGCCCATACAATCAGGATCTAGGTTTCCATAAGTATAACCTTCCAAGTATACTTCGTCAATCAACGGATCTAAAATCCCTGAATCAATCTTGATTTGAACAAAGGATTCCGTCAGACTATATCCAGCCAAGAGATCTTCACTAGTCAATAAAGTCAAATCCTTAACGAAACACCCAGTTCTGGATAAGCCTTCTTCGATGGTCTAGAGACTGTCAATAAGGATAGACTTTGAGTCTTGAGTCTGGTGGTCTGGAGGTCTTCAGACTTTGAGTCTTGAGTCTGCAAGTCTTCAGACTAGACTGATGGAAACGTTTTGTCAGCTTCAAAACACTTAAGGAAGTTTTCTCCAACATCAGTCACTCCTCCACTATATGTTGTTCATGTATCTTTCCATAAATTAATACATAATCATCTCATTTATAAGTATGACCACGCATTAGAATAGGAAATATCCCCTCACTATACGAGACCAATATTTCTCAAACCCAATCAAACAACTCAATTGAATCCTCAAAAACCAAAATATAAATTTTATATCTCACATTTACCTTATATATGTGATTTTAGACTTGATGACATGGTCAATTTATCACTAAAATCATATGTCATGCCACTTACATTGCTCCATTCATTATTACATGTTGAATATTATATGTGTTATCAATGAATTAATGTTCTACACACTCTTTATGTGACGACATACATGTGAGCTTGCACCTTATTTCCAAAATCACAGAAAATTACAAAAAAATACGTAAAAATACCCTAAAAATATGCGTATTCAAGGTTCATATGTATCTTCACATCCATAAAATCATCAAACATAAAATATATATATACACCACAATGTAGCGCGTGAAGCGCCTTCAGAGTACGCAGCACGTGAAGCGCACGCGCAGGCCAACCCAGACCGGTCTAAATCGACTATCCAACCGATTCAACCGATCAACACCGAGTTTAAATGATCCAACCAATCAATATTCGATGCAACCAGTTGACCGGTCCAGTTAATTAAGAACCACGTCGGGCAGATCAACGGGTCGATCAATAGTTAACCGGGTTAAATCAATGGGTCAAGTCAAACTCGCGCCTCCAGTTGCTGATGTCATGATGACATCAACGTCATGTGCACGCGTGCGTGAAGTGTGTGCTCGACGCATGCCACTGCCAACTGGCACATGGCCATGCATGTGGGCGCGTGTGGTCTCCCCAGTGACGCGCCGACCATGGTTTTGTTCATCTTTACGAGCCCCTTCCATTTATGTGATCAAAATTTATTTTTGCTGCACAAGAATTCACGAAAAAAGGAAAAATTCATATGTCCAAGTTCTAAGCTATGACTGCTCTGATACCCCATGTGAGACGCAAAAGCATATCACAAGATCTCCATAGATATAACCAAGAACACATATGTAATCCAATAAAGAGATTTACATACTTGTTTTTGGACCATCGTTCTTGATGCAAAATAGAAATGATCCAAACTCAAGAACTTTTCATCTATTTCACTCTGTATCTAAGACAACCCCTCACCCTTAACGCTTAATAAACACTTCTTTGTGAGGATGATTGTGTATGTTAAGATTAAATGAGACTTGAATACTATTTATAAAATTTTCAACTATGCCATTTAATTACGGGTCAGACTCAATTCGGCCCACATTAATCAGTCTCATATTAGATTAATTAAGAAATATTATATCTTATCAATGATAAATCACAATATCGATTAATGTAACTCATATTAAAAAAACTCTTACAGCTCATCCTTCCATTAAACTCATATGAAAAGTACTAATGTGGACATTTTCGCGTTTTTAAAGCACCATTTTTCTTTTCACCTATCCATCCGAAGTGGCGTGCGACATGGCAAATCCGTTGCCAACACAATTAATGTTAGCTAAAAAGGGAGGGAAAATTGGGTTACGCAAGAATGGAGGACAAATTAGGGTCGTGGGAAACAAATTGAGGATCAGACGAAGTAAACAGGGTAGCAAAAAGATTTTCTTTATTTTAAGGCAATGTGGATCACGTTACTTATAATTTGTTGAAGAAATGCTTGATTGGATGGAGAAGTCAAGTCAACAAGTATGGAATCTCGGGGGCTCTGCCAAAAGTTAGGGTTGATTTAGGGTTTTCGCAGCGTTTGGGTCTCGGGAAACGACCACATGGTAGTCTTTCAGGTCTTTTTAAAACATTATGTCTGCGATAACCATTGTTGTCGTGCCATCCAATGCAAAAAGGCTCTACCGAGCTCAAAAAACGACGGTCAACCCGTGACTGCTCGTCACTGTGGTCCCTATGATAGTTATAGTTAGATGTGGTTTAGCGGCACCTAACTTATATTTGTCTTTTGCGCAGTGAAATGGCAGATGGTAAAATTCTTATTTTGACCGTGGTTTGGGAGAAGACAGTGGCTGAATGCTTGAATATGCAGAAGACATCATGCAATCACATGTTTGAAGCAAGTTACCTCAGATCCGGTCGATCCCCAATGTTGGAAGGAACAATGATTTGGATTTGAGTTCTGATTTCTTTTGATAAAACCCAAGTGCCCGGAATGCCAACTTTGTTGAGCCTGAATTTTCTTATATGTTTTCAGAAATGTTACGTTCGATGTCAAATTTGCCGATTTGCGAAAAATAAAAATAAAAACTCCAAAGATGTGCTTGCACAACTTGCAAGGACGAATGGTGACTTTTTCCCATTGCAAAAGACTGAAAGGGGAGACTGGACAAAAATTTAGCGAAATTTTAACGATAAAGTTAGCATATTTAGAATTTTTTTTTTAATGGCTCCATAATTATTTGTTTCACTAAAGTAAATGGAAAGACTTTGGAAGGATCGACAAAGGCGCGACGGAAAACAGAACTACCAATAGAAAAGAGCCCAATAACCGAGTGGGCACAAGAGAGCTCGTTCTTCCAAAAAAGCACTAGAATATTCCAGCTTCATTCAAGCTTTAAAATACTGCCACGAATAGTTCCAATCAACCTATGCTTATCTCTTAACTGCTATCACTTAGTAAAACGACGCTTGCTCCAATTCTTCCTAAGCCGAGCTCTTCTCATTCGTTTCCATGGCGAGTAGTGGATCCTTAAGAAGGAAGATGGTGACAGTCCTGAGCATCGACGGAGGCGGTGTTAGAGGGATCATTCCAGGCACGGTCCTAGCGTTTCTCGAATCCAAGCTTCAAGTAATTGCACCCACTTATTCTATTTGTCAATGTTTTCTGTAAGGATAATGTTGGACGACCATGGACAACCAACTGGTAAACTGTGACTGTGGCGATCTCCCATCCTCATCACATGGTCAGTGAAGGCAGCTTCATGAAAGCTGCATACGCTACTGCGAATTTGATGTGCTACAGTTGTGAAGAGTTTGTCTAATATCTTGGGAAAAATACCGCATCCCTCTTCACGTTGTAGCTGCAGTATACAATGGTGTCGTAGAATCAACTTGGGTACTTTTATATTTATAGGAATATTCTTTCGTTTTCATGGTGATGAAAGTGCTAGTTTAAAGTTGAGAAAATTTACAGGAACTGGATGGACCGGATTCGAGAATTGCAGATTATTTCGACATAATTTCTGGGACAAGCACAGGTGGATTGGTGACGGCTATGATAACAGCACCCAATAAGGACCATCGTCCGATGTTTGCTGCCCGTGACATTATTAAATTTTACTTGGAGCATTGTCCTCAAATATTTCCCCAGAAAAAGTAAGTTATGTTAAACCCTTTTCTTCTTTTCTTAAATATAATCTTCAAGTCACTTGAAAATCCGAGGAATAATCTAAGGAGGAAAGTTCAATGAAAAAGTCCCTTCAAATGTCTTTTTTTTTTTTTTTGGTAAATTAGTCCCTTCAAATGTCTGTAATCAGAAAAACTAACAGTATATCCGTGCATTGCACTGACATGCATTTTTTCACTAGAATAAAATTGGAATGTGTATTTTTCTGTAAATTATTCGTTATAGTGTATATTATCTCATATGAATTTTTCTCTTTTAAACAAAATAAAGGCAAATTCTTAGGTCATATTATATGTTTATAATATAAAATATCAAGACTCTATAATAAGTAGAAAATTCATAATTATTGTTGTTATATGACATAAGGAAACTTAATATGAAATCAACAACCTTATATTAGTTGATAGAAAATAATAAAATTTGTTTAAGGAAATAATTAATGGGAAGAGTTATAAAAAAAATGTTAAAACTTTCAATAATTGCTAATTTGAAACATTAAAACTCACTAAAACTAATCTTTTTATACTTTTAACAAAACATATGGTACTTAATGAGATACAAATTCCTAGTTGGAAGCAAAATGAGTAAAGTGCAAGAAAAGTATCCATTGGAAGGAAAATGATGATGACTTACGAAAGAGTTCTATGTGCTACTTTTGCGGGCAATCCTCAAAGAAGAGCTTTCTTATATATTTATATGGACTGTCAACATTAGTACTGTGATAGGCGATGACAGAGATAGTTTAAAATTATAAGAAAACTGATGTATCAACTATCAAAGTGATGCTTGATATTTAATTGGGTGGGACTAATTCCGCGATCTTTTAGCGCTTTCTTTATGTTAACTAACCAAATTTCCCTTCAATTACAAGACTCCGTTCAATACTAATAATTATCATTATCGCTTTCTCTCATTGAAATTAATCTCCTAGAGAAATCACTAATAAAGTCTTAAACCTATTATATTTATATCAATTCAGTTCTAAACCCCTCAATTTGTCCAATTTAGTCTTAAACATTTTGATAATTTGTCGATCGAGTCATTCTGGCTAATTTTAATAGAAAATTGCTGACGTGGATACCAGTTGTCCTATATGACACAGTCGACACTGACATAAATAATTTTTGTAATTTTTCAAAAAACTTGATTATTTTTATTTTTATTTTCTTTTTTTCTCTACTTTTTTTTTTCAGTTGTGCTAACAAGTGTCCCCAACGACCCTCCCGGGCTGAAAAGGCCCTGGGCAAGGAGCTACCTCACCCATAGCTGATGAGGCCGCGAAGGCTCTCTCGCACAGTCGGTGAGGATGAGATGGCCTTTTGCCTTCGTGGCCAACCAAAGTTGTCGATGACCCTTCATCAACACAATGAAAAGAAAAATGAAGCAAAGAAAAGAGGGATAAGAAAAAAAAATTTTAAAAAATCAATTTTTTTAAAAGAATACCAAAATCGTCTATGTTAGTGCTGGTTATGCCGATTGTGCCGTGTAGGACAACACTAGCACAACCAATATCCACATCGGCAATTTTCAGCCAAAATTAACTGGAATGGCTCAATTAACAAATTATCAAAAATTTTATGACTAAATTAGCCGCATTTAAAGGTTTATGACTGAATTAGCACGACTGTAATAGATTTAAGACTTTTCTTTGGTAATTTTACTTATCTCTCCTTGACATAGCCTATCTAGAGAAAATATTGGGTGTATTATACACCCAATATTTTCTAGCCTATCTATGCTAAATTTCAAAGCCAAAACACATCTTTACTTTTGAGACCACGGATTCATTGATTTGTTGAAGAAATAATGTTGCTAAAGTTGCGTGGTTAGAAAGTCATTAATTTGTTCTTTTGTCTAAACTTTAAGTAATTTTGATGGGAATCAAAATCTAGCTAGTTACAGTTTCTTTGCATTTAAACTTTCGTTTATTCATAGAAAAAGTTTTGTAATCATGGTTTGAGAGCAATATTCTTCATTCATGATCGAACAATAACAACAAAAGTTTAGTCTTTATGGTCCAAAAAATTGGAAGGAACAAATGAGCTACATCCTGAATTTTGTTTTTGCTATATTGGCAATACTTTCCTCTCAAAGTTTGGTGCAAGAAAGAGTAAAGCAACATATTTTTTCGATTAAACCAAGATAGATGATGGGTTATCTTAGGCCTTTGTTACCCCAAAAGCTAGTTCAAAGAGTGAGAATGTCCATCACACTTATAAATTAACCATCAACCTCTTTCACAACCGATATAAGATAACATCAACAATCTCCTCCTCACACATTAGGTCCTAGGTCAGAGCAGTAACAACCTGTATCTCTCGTGTGACCGTTTGATCCAAATTTGTTGGTTACTGATATCAAATGTTAGGATTAAGCACACAAACACAACATACAAAAAGAGTATAGGTGAGAAAGAGAAATTGACAAGATTTATCTTGGTTTGCCCTTAACCAAAGGCTACATTCAGCAAAGAATTCCACTGCAATTAACACATTCCACTTCTCTATTATAACTCTCAATTACAAGAAAATGATATTATATATACTCAATAGTTATTCATGCGCCTAAGCCCTAACTACTAATAAAATACGCACCCAAACCATAAAAGTACTCTAGCGTTTCGAGGGCACTGCCCTCTAAGACTCCCATCAGGGTGGCCCCTCGGACCCCTACCCACTCACCGAGTTGTCTTCTAGGGGTGTGCAAAGAAATTGGGAATTGCCTGGCCACCCAAACCTCCTGGAACTGGATCGAACCAATCAAGAACCAGTGGTTCTTAAGAGAACCGGTCCGATTCCCAGTTCCATGGGCGGATCCGCCCAACCAAACCAAATCAATATTATGATAATATATTAAATTTTAATATTAAAAAATGAAAATTTGAAATCACTAAATCTGAAATTGAGGGCTCATTCTCGTTATTCTCTCTCACGTCTCTCTCAATTCTCTGTCTCCGTCTCTCTTGAAATCACTCAAACTCTCTCCGTCCCCATCTCCGTCCCCGTCTCCATCTCTCAACTCATGGCCTCGCACACGTCTTGACTCACAGCCGCACCTCTCAACTCCAATCAACTCATGACCGTGCCACAATTCATTGCCTCCCTCTCTTGACTCACAGCTGTGCCTTTGGCCATTCATCGCCTCCCTCCCTCGCTCTCGATTGCTCGCCTCCATTTGTTGTAAGTTCGAATCTCTAATCTTCAATCTACTCAATATATCTAGTAAGTTATTTGTTTGTTTGGTCAGTTTAGGTCAAAACCCTAAACCCCTAAATTTCTGAAAGCCTCTCTCTCTTTCTCCCAACGATGTTGATTTCTCTGCTAATGTCTTTCATTATTACTAGAGAAAACTACTGAGAAAGATCTTGGAATTTGCTTTGTGGTGTGGGTTTTCTATGAAGATGACTAGGATTGGAAGATAAAGCTATTTTCCATCTGTACTGATTCTAGTACATTACTTAGGAGCAACGAGTGCGTGCAAACCTTGATGTCTCCAGCATGATCTTCAAGTAGCTGTGGTGGCTATGTTTCTTCAGTCCTCTAATGGATGTTGGCAACTATACAACTATATATGTGGGACTTGTAATTCACCAACATATGTTCATGAAAACTTCTCAAAGAATTGAAAAAAAAATGGAAAATTTACTATTTGTAGAATGTGTGATGGCTTGTGAGTGGTGGCATTGATCCTGAGGTAGGCAATATTAATTGTCGGAAATGATGATGGGGTAGTTGAGAATGTGTTTTGAATGAAGTAGGCGTACATTACTCTCTATTGATGGATGTGATGATGTGATTATTGTGAATTAGTAATTGTAATATCATGGGTCTTTACTGTACACATATTATCCGCTTTGGACACTATGTTCTCACGGTTTTGTTCTTCTCAAGGCAGCCCATACTCCCTCCCTAGGTGATGTGAGACAAGAGACATACCCCCTCCCTACGCACGTCCGGGGACTGAGGCACGGACGCACCGGCATCCCTTCCCCCCATGCACAGCCGCTTAGGCTGTCACACTCTCCACCCCTTAGGAGTATAGCGTCCTCACTGTGGCCCCACACGCGATCGGGAGTCGGCTCTAATACCACTTATAACACCCTAGGTCTCCACTGTACACATATTGTCCGCTTTGGATACTAAGTCCTTACGGTTTTGTTCTTCTCAAGACAGCCCATATTACCCAAAAAAAAAAAAAAAAACGCGAGTGTACAATTAGAGGTTACATTGCCTTATAAGGCAGCCCAAAACTCCCTCCCTAGGTGATGTGAGACAAGAGACATACCCCCTCCCTTCGCACATCCGAGGACTGAGGCATGGACGCACCGACATCCCTCATTCCCACGCACAGCCGCTTGGTCTGTCACACTCTCCACCCCTTAGGAGCACAATGTCCTCGCTGTGGCCTCACACGCGGTCGGGAGTCGACTCTGATACCACTTGTAACACCCCGGGTCTCCACTGTACACATATTATTCGCTTTAGACACTAAGTCCTCACGGTTTTGTTCTTCTTAGGGCAACCCATACTACCCCAAGAAAACGTATGTGTACAATCTATATAGCACCAACACAGACACGCGACACGACTTGCCGGCACGTCATTTCTCAAAAAATAGAAAATTCCGACACATTCCGACACGTTATATATTTTTATATATAAATGCAATAATAATAAAATGAGCATAGAATTAATTTAATCTAAAAATATTAATCCAACATTTGTTAATATCATTCATTGTTTTAATTTGACAGAGATTGAATGAAAAATTAAAAATTGCTAACACAAAAGAGTAAATTTGAAGGAACATGTTCTGTTTTCTTACACTTATTGGAGATTAGTGAGATTTCTTAGTCCTAGACAGAGGTTGGAATTCATGATATAGATTGGCTTGGAGCTCCTCTGCAAAACAAGGTTCGAGAAAAATGAAAATCTAGGACAATCTATATCATGAATTCCAACCTCTGTCTGGGACTAAGAAATCTCACTAATCTCCAATAAGTGTAAGAAAACAGAACATGTTCCTTAAAATTGACCCCGTGCGTGTCGGAATCGCGTGTCGGAATTTCGGACTCGTGTGTCGAGAAGAGTTGACCACGTGTTGGATTTCCTGACACTCGTTGACCGCGTGTCGGAACGTGTCGGAGCGTGTCGAACACGTGTCAGAGTGTCAGACACGACACGAAAGCTTCTAGAGAGTGTCGGTGCTTCTTAGTGTACAATTAGAGGTCTCATTGCCTTATAAGGCAGCCCAGAACTCCCTCCCTAGGTGATATGAGACAAGAGACATGCCCCCTCCCTACGCACGTCCAGGGATCGAGGTGCGGACGCATGGCCATCCCTCCTCCCAACGCACCACTGATTGGGCTGTCACAGTAATATTTTCTTGTGTTTGGATTATCGAATTGAAATGCATACCCTCTACTTGATGGAATTCCTATATGAGGCCAGCATGTGTTATGTTCAAACTAGAAACTTTCTAGTTGTGCAGATAAAAAGAATGGCAATATTTGGTTAATGTTTGGCGAGACCGGTTCCATGGACCCACCCGGGAATCAGACCGGACCAACAGTCTAATTCCTGGGTAGATCCATGCAACTAACGAGCAATTCTCGGTTTCTATTTTTTGGAACTGATCCTTAATGGGCAGTTTCCAATTCTAGGGTAGTTACCGCCCACCTAGACTATGCACACCCCTAATGTCTTCCTATTGAATATAAACCACACCACAACAATAGAAAAGTAGCAACTCATTGATCATTAACCTTCCCAAAAATTTTGTTACTAAATATCATGGTTAACAAAGTTGAAGTGCAATTTGGTCAATTAGCATAAAAAATGTGTATAAGGCAAAAAGGATGTGCAAAATCAAACGTATCAAGTGAAGTCACTTGCTACAAATTATTAAAACAAATTATTAACATCGGTATTCCTTTTGTTGGGTGGATTTGTTTAGTCAATTGGACTCGCATTTGATATTATTGTTCACTATATCCCTGTCTCAAACAAGTTTCTAACCTGTCTTATACAACTTTGAAACAGTCGCAACAACATGATGAATCCAATAAGAAGCTTGGTAGGCGCATCCATGGGGCCAAAGTATGACGGGAAGGAGTTGCGATCCCTAGTCAATGGCTTGCTCGGAGACACCACTCTCAGTCAAACCTTGACCAACGTTGTCGTCCCGACTTTCGACATCAAGCATCTCCAACCGGTCATCTTCTCTACCCACGACGTAAGAAATCGAACTTGACAAGATAACCCTGATTTCACTGACTCTAGATAGATATCGATTGTTATACTGTCGGTTTAATTTAAATTCACTTAATGTCCCTTTTGAGTTTCTTATAATTGATGGGAGGGACAGGCAAGGGCAAATCCTCTAAAGGATGCGCGGTTGGCAGATGTTTGCATTGGCACCTCCGCAGCTCCCACATTCCTCCCGGCGCACTACTTCGAGACTAGAGACGAGAACGGGAAGGCCCATAGTTTTGATCTCATTGACGGTGGGGTCGCCGCAAATAATCCTGTAAGTGCAAAAATGGGAACGAAGTTTCGGGTCTAATTTTATGATACAATGAAATTAAGAACCGCATCATACTGTTATTATTTCATAAGCTTTTCTAAGATGCGCTAATTCAGTGTCTGACTATATGACAGGAAATCACAAGCAAAGTTTTTCCTTAATTATGTAGAAAAATTACAAAGTTTCGTTTGTTAGAAAGCTTATCAACCGGTTAATATCTCAGGACAAAAGAAGCAACAAAAGAGAGAAGTAACAACATGCAATCTTGTGTTTTGCAGACCCTAGTTGCTCTGAGCCACATTAAGAGAGAGAGCCTCTTGCATGACGGAGAGTTCAAGGACATAAATATAAGGGAGACCGATCCAATACTAGTGCTATCACTCGGTACCGGTGTGGCCAAGCATGAAGAGAAGTACAGTGCGACCGAGGCCTCTAGATGGGGACTCATCAATTGGATTCTTCACAATGGTTTCACTCCATTACTCGATATCTTCAACGACGCAAGCTCCGATATGGTCGATATTCACTTGTCCACTCTCTTCCAATTCTTAAGTTGCAAGCACAATTACCTCCGGATTCAGGTATGAGATGGATTACAAACATTGTTTTGGCTTCAAGATACACTGTCATTTTGGCGCTCTAAACTCGTCGTCTTATTTTGAAATGATTCCACGCGGGTTGCTTCGAAGCAGGACGACACCCTAATTGGAGAAGAGTCGTCAGTTGATGTTGCAACCCCAAAGAATCTACAAAGGCTCATGGAAATAGGGCAGAAGCTATTGCAGAAACCAGTGTCAAGGGTAAAATTGGAGACCGGTAGGTTTGAAGAGATTGAAGGAGAAGGCACCAATGGAGACGCGCTCAATTGCTTTGCAACTCGGCTCTCCACAGAGAGAAAGAGGCGAAACAAGTAGGACTTCACACATTTGCCATGATTCGTGAAGTTGCTGCTTGGATGAATTCGCGATATTGGTAGAACTTTTTTTTTTTTGTCTCCTTCAATTATGAACTTTTGTAAGCAATTTAATTGAGTTCCAATACTTTAAGTTTATTCTATTTTATTTTTTCCGAAATATTTCACTAGAGTAATGATAGAGACAAAATATGCAAATCCAAAATTATGCATGTTCAATGTACGAGAGAAATAAAGTAAGAGTATACTTAGGCTCCATTTGTTTTACGGAAAATATAACATGTTTGAAAAATATTTTTTAAGAAAATGATAATATTTTTCAGTGTTCAATTGAAACCTAAAAATGAAGTGGACCACTGTTTAGTAAGGAAAATCTTTTCCTCAATGCATTCTTTTTTAATAAAAAAAAAATTCTTTTTTAAATTGATTTTTTAATTTCTTTTTTTTTTATTTTTTTATTTTTCCTCTTTTCTTTTCTTTCTTTTTTCTTCTTCTTCCCCAGCAGGTCGATGACCACAACGATGGCCGACAATCGGCCACAAGTGAGCTCAAGCCTCGTCGAGCCTTGCCATAGGCCGACGAGGCTCTAGCAAGGCTCCACATCGCCGAATTCGACAAGTTGGGCGAGGCTCAAGCCTCACTAACCTCCAACAAGCTAGGCAAGGGTCAAGCCTCACCCAAAGTCGTCAAAGCCTATCCGACCTCTAGTGACTTCGTGCATGGCTTAAGCCCCCCTACCTTGCCACTCTGGCGGCCCAAGCTCGCCCAACAACCTCAAGCGAGCTTGCTTGTGGCCAATCGCCAACTATCGCTATGGACGGAAACCGACGACCAGCTGAAGAAGAAGGAAAAGAAAAAGAAAAAAACAAAAATAAATTAAAAATAATTAAAATTTTGAATTTTAAAAAATCTAAAACTATAAAAATAAAATAAAAAGGTGTTTGGTTTAGAGGGGAAAGAAAGAGGATGCAAATGTTTTCCCCTTCTTAAAAAGCGAATAACATTTTCCCCTATTATGGAAGATTTTTTTTTATTGATGAAAAATGAACACCAGAAAATGCAAAAAACATTTTCCTATAAGTTATTTTCCGCGAAATAAACAAGTCTTGAAAATGTGGATGGTTTTTGGGGCTTTTTAACTTTTATAGCCTAGAATTATACTGTTCATAAAATTTTATACACCCAAAAATGTTCAATTTGCATATTATAGTACATTAATTCATTCCAAAATTTATAAAATTAAAGTATTATTTGTGTGGCAGAAAATTCAAATGTGACTTATGTGGTTGGCTTTCAAACACAATAGAAGAAGTAGTCATTCCTTCGTATGGCAAGTGGAATTGCATTGGGTCATACGAGGACTAAAATCCTTATCAAACATGATAATCCGAATTAAAGTCGAAACAACGATTCCTTCCTGTCTCTACCAAACATGCCGCCTCCATTAAGAAATAAAGTGAATAGAATTTCGGCGAGAGTGGCACTAGGGAAAAAACAAAGCAATTCTCTGAGTACGTGACAAATGGGCCTTTTTACAAAAAAATTGAGCCCAAGAGACCAAAGCCTCAGCCATCTTTTGAACCGAAGGCAACGCCGGTCTTCCAAATCAACGGATAAATGGACTCGTTGGGAAGAGGGCAGAATGCAGACTGTAGAGCTCATGTAATGTAGTCTGGTTGTTCACACACGGGATCTCTCGATAAATATATAAAGATAGATAAAGAGAGATGTGAAAATAATAGCATTTATGTATCCCCCTCTCCCCCTGAGAGAGAGGGGTTTTCGTTAGGCAAGTCACAGACACCTCAACACACTGAATCAACATCATTTCGAAATGTTGGGTAAGAATTCCAAGCCTTAATGCCTATAATCGGAGAGAATTCCTTAGTAAAGCTGTAATTTCAAACAGTATTTTAATTTTAAGTTGCTGGGTTGATTTCAGAGGTCGTTGATCTATGAACTCATTTTGTTAAAAGAAAAAACTTTAGGGTGTCATGGAATTGTGAAAATGTATGAAAGTTGATTTGGGGTTACAGTTTGGTTGGGGTCAAATTTAAAAACTTGTTATGCACTGCTAGAATCAAATTCAAATTACTGCATTTGGCACCGGTTTTTGCCCATCTCCAGCCATCTTTTGGGTTGGAGGCAAATTCACTTTTTAAGTATGTCAAGTTAGCTTACCAATGGGCTTACTAATGACTCCAAACCCACTTGAAACGAGCGTCAATAGAGTCAAACGAACCATGTGCAAGCAGCATTAGTACAGTAGATAGCAGTGTTTGTTCTACTTTGGGCAAGCTTTTTTCATTGGCCCATCGGAGTCATTTTGTTATCAAATAAGCTTAGTTTAGTCGATTCTTTGTTAAGGTAGTCATCTACTCAATTTTGATATCCATTTCTTGCTTAGTTGATAGAATTTGGAGCTTTCTCTGTTGAGGCAGCTTTCATTATTTGGTTTCGCATTTTTAGGTGAATAGTGCTTATCTCTAGTATGATTTGTAAACTCGTGTTTTAAAATAATAGAAATTAGATATGTTATAAATTATCAATAGGCATCGCACAGTATGATATTAATTTTTCAAAAAAAAGGTGGTGTTTAGAACATATTTATTGTATAAAGTCGAATCACACGTTTATCACCCCTTTGATTATTTGAAAGGGCATTGAAGAGTATCTGTTAAAATAGATTTGAAGTTCACTCTCTGTAAAATGGTTTAAGAAATGCTTTATCAAATGTATTAATCTTGAGGGAAGAAAATGCAAAAGTTTATCATTATTAATCTGTGAACTTAGTTTTTTCAATGAATTTTTGAAATGATTTTGTCAGTGGTTGGAGAATTGTATTGATGGTTTCATACTCTTATTGCTATTAGCAATCGAAGGGTTGCGAGTTTGCATGCCATCCTCCAGAGATATTTGGGCTGAGCCACCAACTAATATAGGTGGAGACCTAAATTGGAGGAAATCTTGGTAGGCTTTGTCACAAGGCATGCGCGGTTATAGTTTGATATTAAGAAATAAGTTAACGAATGTACTTCCTATTAATGTTTGCTTTGATATTGTTGATTGTTTGTATAAAGTTTTGTTTAAGTGGTATAACTCATATTTAATCTTTGTCCGAATGAGTATTTATGATATGTAAGATCTACTTAGAAGAAATTTTTACTACTTTAAATGAGTTAGAAAAGGTCCCCCATTGAAAAATTGGTGTAGTTTGGAGAAATTTGCTTGTACTATTCATCTCAATTCTTTAAAGTTTCTCTAGCTACAGATGAATAGCAAGAGAGCGATTTCAGCGGGGTGAGTTTTGGGGGTTGGATTTTGGTACAAGTTAAAGATAGTTGTATATATATCTGAAATAGCATTTGTTGGATTTGGTTTTGTTGGTCACTGCAGATGTATATATTTTTAAGGTGCACTTAAGTACTCTAATCAACTAGCTTGCTGTTTTATCACGATATGGTAAGTAAATAAGAAAACACGACGGGACAGAAACAAGGACTCACGATCAAGTCTCTCAAGAGAAGAAAAAACAGGAATCGCCAACATTATATAGGCGACTGAGAGAAGGTACAGTTCTAGAAGATCAAATTCTCCCGGTGCGGACAACTGTTCATCCACCATGTTTACGAATTCTTCTTGGCTGTATAGGACTTTAGAATCATAAGACGAGTGCAAGGAAACAAAAGAATTCATCCTTCTAGTTGTTTTTTCATAAGTCACATAACTGGATAATCGAGTCTGATTTCAGAGAGAAATCTCACAAATAATGTTTGACTATGCATCAAGTTGATGCAACGAATCTGTACAGGTACAAGAGACAAGCCTCACCATAATTCCTCTTAAAAAATCTCCTCCTCTGTTTCAATTCATACAACATCCCTATTGAAAGAAACTATTTTACACGAAAGCTATTATCTACAGACTCACTCGCACTACATCAGTCGCATGATGAGGTGAAGAAATTACCTCGAGAAAGTGCAAGTTGTAAAGACCGACTTCAATAGCTGCAGCTGATGCCCCATGCCTGTGTGTAGATACAAAATCTGCTCCTAAAATGTGTCAAGACTTCCAGTGCAAGCAAGCATTTATGACTTCAGGCGACAATGATATTAGAACGAGACAAGGAAGCTACGAATAAAACTTTGAGCTGCATGTGAACTCCTTGCGCATGCACAGAGTCCATCTACGTCAGAGCCTAATTAAGAGCAGAACCTGGCAGCTCTCCCAAATAAATCATCTGGAAAGTCGATTCTTTTTAGCGCCGCTTTTGAATGAGCTAGGACGATTAGAAGATGGACTGGGATAGTTCGTTATTTGATCTGAATGAGGAGGAGACAAATTGGAAAGCGCCTCAAGGGTAGAACGAGGAGAATAACGGGACACTAGTGTCAAGTCAGGAGTCTCAACATGAGATTGTCGGCCACCCTCACTGGTGAAAAAGAGTAATTAGAAAGTTTCAACCAACAGTATGCAACAACAGATGCACCACTTACAGATCTAAGTTTGAAAAATCAGGTAAGGGGTAAGGGAATGCGTGAACGCTAACTTCTAGAGTTGTACCTGTCAATAACCGCCTTAAATGCTGTACTTTGTGCAGCTGTTGGCAAGATGGGCAGCTTGTCAACAGTATGCTTGACATGCTCTTGTGGACTATGGGATAAATCCTATAAAACCACACCAACAGGATATTGAGAACAATGGTCTATTATGGAGTTCTTATTACTTGTAAAGTTTTAGGAGTCAGCCAAAAAGTGGAACGTGCTGATTACCGTCGATTTTCTGCTTAGCGCTCGAGTATGAGGCGGGACATCTATCTGCTGTGAGCTTCTGAGGAAAGGATGTTCAAGTAGCTTGGCTGCCGAAGGCCTTTCAGCTGGATCCCTTCGAAAGCAGCATTGCAGGAAATCCTTTCCCTCAGATGATAATGTTTCAGGTATTGATGGGGAATTATTCATAGCTTTAAACATAGCTGCAGCCTGCAATTAGATACTTTGACTCAGGATAACCAAAAAGCTTATGAAGTAAATACACACTGGAAACTGCATTACAAAGTGCACCAAACTATAACAAAATCCTCAACATAGTTTATTGACCCAGAACTAAGGTTAATAGCAATGTCTCAATACCATCTTATATCCATGTCGGAACATACTAATGGTCTGGCTTTTTTCATATATAAGATGTGCAGTATTTAACAGCATAAAAAGATCAGAACAAAAAATGCAATAAAAAGCCGCTGTTGATCTTAGCCAAAAAGATAAGAAGAAATAGACAGAAAACATAGTTGGAAACCCAACTTCTGCCATGGTAGTGAATTGCAAATGTATTAGCAAGTTTGGACAAGAGCTTCATGTCTCGATACAAGTTCGGAACCAAACCTTAGTTATTAGTTAAAACATACTGCAGAAGTACATAAACAGAATGCAACCGACTGAAAGATATTATTATTATTATTAGAAAGTGATTGCATTATGCCATTGACTTTTTCAGCTTAGAACTTTTTCACTTCATGCCACAATGTACAGAGCATATTGGACCAAACAAAACAATGCTCTTACCCCCTCAAACTCACTCCAAGGAGGTTTGCCAGTTAGCATTTCGACAATAGTGCATCCCAAACTCCATATATCAATAGCAAGAGCATGATCGGAGCCATTATCTTTCTGCATCACGGCCTGTATGAGCTGCAGAGAATGTAATTGTATCAGAGACACCAAGCTACAAGAAGGGAACACAAAAGTTCATGAAATAGGAACTACCTCTGGAGCCATCCAATATGGACTTCCCTTTAGAGAGAGATCAGCCTTTTGTCCAGTTAGCTGAGGGAAAGTAAGATACACATCAGTGAAGCCAAAGCTAGTTCGGTTGCCCATGTAACATGGAGTGCCAATTCCTGACAGTAGCTACTTTAGTAATTAAAATTGAATGGCTTTCATCAGGATGGACAAAAATAACTCTTGACAATAACCCTAGTACCAATGTCCAACTCATGTCAACTCATTACTTGGACGGAGGACTACAAAGCAATCAACCTTTGCAGGCCCACATAACAAATCTGCACATGCTTTGCAACTTTTTTGCCAATCACGCTTTGCACGTTCTTTATTTTTCTTTTCTTTTTTTTTAATTTTTGCCAGTCCATACTTCACATATTCAAAAGCAAGCAAAAAGATCAAACAATTGCATAAGTTCCACCATAGAAGGCACAATAATTTGCTTTAGTGATTGTTATTGTAATTTAATTTAGAATTTCTTTAGTAAATGGAGGAGCATAAAAATGATATAAACAACCAAGCCAAGGTCAGCTTTACAAATATTTCATAGCTACCAATGACTTATTTGTTTTGAACATACTAACAGAATTATTCCGTTCGACCAACATGATGAACTCTTTTCTAGCTGAAATGAGAAAACGAGAAGAATATCATTCACAAACATTTGATCCGTCTAAATATAAATATTTTCACATAGATAACCCGCCACAAACTAATATCAGACGTAAGACAACAAGAGACCATGGGTGAAAAATAACATGCATATAGTTGTATCTTGTGTGGAAGAGCTGGAAGTTTACATGCTTAGCCATCCCAAAGTCAGCAAGTTTGACAATTCCAGATGCATCCACAAGTAAATTAGCCCCCTTGATGTCCCTACACAGGACAAAGAGTTTCTATAGGTCCCAACAGACAGCAGAAAATCTAATCAATCCTTTTCCAATGTAATAGATGTGTTAGATATAAGAAGGCCAATAACAATGTCCAAGTGATCTCAATATGCTCAAACCCTTATCTAGTTACCTATGTATTGTCTTCTGACTATGTAAGTAAGCCAATCCGGACAGAATGTGCCGAGTAAAATGGCGGACAACTGATTCTGTTATGGCCCCACAATGATCCCGGACATATTTGTTGATGGAACCAGGATGAACATACTCAAGATATATATAAAACCGATCCTCAACCTGTATGTGAAGACATTGAATCTTATCCTAGTCAAATAATATTCACAGAAAACCATTTGAAGACATGTCAATCCACATCTTAGTCAAATTAGCTTCTAATACGAAACCGCTAGGGACGCATGACATGCAGATAAGACTGAAAGATAGCTCACAATTTCACTGCCATAATACTGCACAATATTCTGATGCTTAAGTCGGCTGAGCACTTTAATTTCCTGCAACAGACATTTGATACAAGAGGATGATGTAAGATAAAACATTCTAAGGAAAACTAAGAACTCCTACGTGCATCCAGAGAAAAGGCAAATCCAGTCATCATCATCCCTAAAGAGACAAAAACATAACCTCGGTGGCTGATAAGTCGATTTCACAACATGACAACCAAACTGCACACAAAAGTACTGCTCCTGATAATGAATCACGATCAAGACTATTACCAACAAAAATTACCAGAGAACGTAAGTGTCCCAACTTGACATAAGCCTGCCTAGGTCTGATGTTTCAACCACACATATTTTCATATTCAAGAATGCAAATGAAATATAGACTTGAATGAAAAGTTGGCTCTTAAGAACCACCTGATACAACTCATAATCACATAATTTTTCTTCCGTTCAAAAGGCCGAAGAGCAAACAATTCTATCGCAAAAGAGAAAAATCTATGACTTTATCGTTGGGGGAGAAGGGCTTGTAAAATTTGGTTTACAATGAGGTAAAACCAATCCCTTCATAGCAGATATTTAGATTTGACCACAGGAGTATAAATCCGGACCCTAGCGGATGGCAAAACTTACCTGCTCTAACTGCCTCATGCATTCAGCAGATTTTGGATCATCAGGCAATAATTCAACTTCTTTCATTGCACAGAGAGCCCCAGTTTCTCTATCAGGCAAGAAAGTCTATCTCAGTGAACCATACTTGAGACAAACAAAAGAAAAACGAGTGGGACGTGAAAACTGCCAGAAGTAACATACCGATTGGTAGCAACATAAACACTCCCAAATGTGCCACGTCCAATAAGCCTTCCTTTTTGCCATTGACTTTTTAGTGGCAAGGACTCTGTTTTTACAGTGACTTGAGCATTGTGAGGTGAATGGGAAGGCAAAGCTGCTCCAGGAGGACGAGGTAAAGGGTGGACACCAGCTGGAATATTACTTTCACGCCAAGCTGTAGAATTTTCAACCAATGACTTGTGATGCATTGGCGATGCTGATCCACATGAACTTTTAGAAGTTCGACGAGGAGTTTTTGTTTGAGGACTCGGAAGGGGCGAACCAATGTGCTCCAAGAATGATGGGGAAGGCGAACCAGTTGGCATCTCAGGTGAAGACCATATATTGTTTCCTCTCGCAGTTAAGTAATAGTATGGTAAAAGATCACCAAGCAACGATCTTTGTGGGCTAGGTGCAGGACTAGCAAAAGGGCTAGTGGGGACACTCCTAGCAGGCACATTGAGCCTGAAATTGTCTCCAGATCTTTCTACACCTCTTCTATTTAGACAAACTGCCATAGACAGCCCCACATCAACATTCTCCACAACCTCATTTCCATTCTGGTATGCAAGAGCGCTGTGGTAGAGCATGACAAGAGCAACAGTGACTAAGTAAAGTCCAAAGCAGGTAAGCAGCAATTCAGCCTTAATAATCTACAAATAATCAGAGATGTGCGTAAAAAGCTTGGGCAAGACACAGAAATGCACTGATGCAGGCATTTGTGAACAAATTTGCATATCATGCATGGGGATGCACATGAATTCACAGTACCAACAAAACAAGAACCCATTTTCTCATGGAAAAAAAATATTCAGCATAATTATGTTGTTCTCTCTCAAGTTGTGATTATTTGCCAAAAGCCAGTGCCTGGCAACGGAGACAACATCTTGAGACAATCTCCCTTTTAATTCTCTGACGTTTGCTGGCAGGGAAAGGATATTTCTGTGTTACATAAAATAATCACGATTCAATTGCCTGATTCATTTCTGATTTTGTATGAACCAATGGTTGCAAAGATGTTGGGAGAAGGTTAACTCCCGTCTTTTTTCGGAAAACCAGCATATATGATAGGTTGACCCACAGTGTCATCTGCTTTGTTCAAGTCCACCAGAAACAGCATTTGCAAATGAGCTTGTCTGTTAAACCACTTCAATGTCATTGCAATTTTACAACTTCAAAAAAAAAAAGCCTCTTTTATCGGATTTTCTGTCACTCAATGATGCCAGAAAAAGTGGAACTTATGATGACATCTATTACAACCACACAAGCTTTATTCAATATATCTATTACTTGTAAAGTTACTGGGATTATTCATTCAGGGGAAAGGAAAAGCTTTTTGTATACTTGAAACGGAGTCACTATGATCAAGTCATCAGGAAAAATCGAGATAATTGCTCTTTAAATCTACCAAGCCCGAGATGAGATTAACATGAAACCGCGATGATGATCGAACCCAGAAATCAAAACCACAATCCTGTCTAATCAACCTTGTACTCAAGCTGAATTGACCTGCTACCAAGCTGAAAACGAAAATCTGATTCGAGAAAGACAAGGTACCACCAACACACCACGAGCCAAAACATTGAAATCGACATTACACGCCAGAATTCCAATCCACATTGCACAGCGATTGTATTAAGAAATTCGTTACCAGCCAACGGAAGCGGCGGGCGCAGGTCCGTCGCCGCCCACATCGCCTTCTCTGTCTCTATTAACGCCGGCCTCCTCCGGCGACGGGAGCGGGCAATCTCCCCTCTCCGAGCCCGACCCCGAGAGCCTCTCCTTCCGGCGGAGCAGCAGCGCCAGCTCCGGCAGCGGGAGGGGATGGGCTGCCGCCACCACCACCGCCGCCGCCGCCGGGGGCGAGCTCCCGTCGGGGGAAGGAGGGGGCAGCTGGAGCGCCCCGTCGATCTCCCGGTCGGTCAGGTACCGCAGGTTCATCTGGCGCGTCAGCCTCCGCCCGAACCGCACGGCGCCGGCGCTACCGGAGCCGCCGGAGCGGCCGCCGCGGCGGTCCTTCCTGCCGGGCGACGGGGAGGCTGATCCGGGGGAGGGCTGGCCGGCGGCGGAGGAGGAGTTGGAGTTGGAGTTGGAGGAGGAGGAGGAGGAGGAGCTGGAGAAAGAGATGTTCTGGAGCCAGCGCATAACGAGCCGATCATCGTGCGCGAAAGCCACGGTGAGGGATCAAATGAGGCAACGCGCGGGCCTCGGGACGCGGTGGAATCCGGGAAGCGCGGAGCGGAGGAGGAGGAAGAGAGGCATGGAGGAGGCGTCGGCGTTGGCGTCGGCGTCGGCGTCGGCGGCGACGGCGGAGGGAGACGGCGGCGGCGGTGGTGGAGGAGGGGACGGAGGAGGAGGAGGGGGAGGTCGGGGTCGGGGTCGTTTTGTGCGGAAGTGAGAGGGGGACGCGTTTTGCAAACGACGTCAACCCAACGCTCTGTCTCTGTCTCTGTCTCTGTCTCTCTTTCTTCTGCTTTTCGTCTGGTCGGTGTCGGGGTCGTTTGGCTCGGGGAAAGGGAGAGGACGAGCAGTTCCTCGTTTTTTGGGTTAATTAATTAGTTAATTAGTTATTAAATAAATATGAAGAATTGGGTTAGCTTGGATTTGGCCTAGGGGGGATTTTAAGGACCACCGTGTCCGTACGTACTACTTGCAAGCGACTCTGAATATGAAAAGGGGAATTGCAATTATTTTTTTCTCTCTCTTTTTTTTTTTTTGAGGAGTGCAGTCTCCGGTTCGAGTTCTAGATTAACCCGGTTCGGTTACTCATGTGGACGGCGGTGGGATGAGGAGACCGCCTTGACGTTGCGAAGGGTTAATTGAAATTGAGAATTTGAGCATCGAGCCGTATTGCATCCGTCGTTGTTTAGGGTGACTCGTCGATTGTAATTGTGATCTGACCGAGTTTCGGCTATTTTTATTTTAGAAATTTTTTTGCTCTAGATAATGTGTTCTCCTATTGTGAGGGCCGGCTCGAGGTAGTTTTGGCTGGTCCTTGTTATTGAAACTCACCAATTCTCGAGAAAGTGCATATTAATTTTTAGACTTGATTGGGCAAGCGGTTAAAGCGCGTTTGGTAACGATTTTGTTCCCGAGAATAATTTCTAATCAAAAATGATTCTTTTTAACCAAAAATAAAAGATAATAATTATATTCCCGAGAACAATTTCTAGGTATTTTAAACGGCTCTTCATGCAGGAAACTTTCTAAACTAGAAGAATTTTCCAAGCTCTCGAGCTATGCAAGTACCTAGCTTATCATGTGGTGTTTACGTCGGAGATTTTCAACTAGAATTAATCAAAATTGTTATATTGGCAAATTAGTAAAAAGTTAAGAACTGAATTTACCAAATAAAGAAATTTAGGATTGAATTAGCTGTCATATTATTAATTTAAGGCTTTTTGGACAATTATTTTTAAAAATGTCGTCTTGTGCGTTAGGCATTTCAATTGCATGGATAGCTGGACTATCAACCATACCATAATATAATTCGTATCCAATACACTTTCTTTACATAAATTTTCTGCGAACCCAATTTTTGTTTATATAACACAAATGATTGCCCTTTTATTCCCCCATTGAGGTTAGATTACTAAATTGAATAGCAACCAGTCAAAAGATTCTAATTTCATTCCATTGTCAAGAGACAGCTACGATCTCATCGACGTGACACATTATACTAATCAAATTCTTACTTCACCAAAGTACAGATAATTTCATATTTCGATCACTCGCCCAGAGTAATTTAAACTTGCGTCCTGCCCTATCTTTAAGATTAGATTTACCTATATAAAATGACTTATCTCCTCGCTTTCTCGAGATGATTAGGAACAGTCGGTCGTCCATTTCGTCGAAATTTCATGCTCGGATTCTGCCAGGTTTCGGATCTGCCGAGTCATGCGGTGTCGCAGCGCGATGATGTCACCATCAATCTAGAACGTCTCCTTCCTCCTCGTCCAGTTGTTTTCTAGTGAAGTCAGATGTCATCTTCGATACAATTTCGCCTCTCCACTCATCATGTCTGTGGACTTTTCGCTCTTTCTTTGACTTTTCTTTTCCCCTTGGTTTGGAGTCCAATGGTGAAAGAGTTTAGGAAGTCCGATGATCTTTGTCGATGGAGGAAGCGGCAGACAGTGCTGCCCGTCATGGCCGCAATCGAACATGTCCAAAAGGTATTGATAAGGGAAAGGTCTTAAATGAAATAGATAGATTAAACGTTTAACTTGTTTATGATCCATTTCTCGTAATGTAATTTTCCCGACTCGTACTCAATCCGACTCGTATTGTTAAAATGCTTTTATATTAAACATAATCTAGAGAAACTTATTTTTTATGATTTTATACTGTTAAAACACTTTTATTCAATACAAATTTAGTGGATAATTTTTACAAATTTTTTTTAAATGATTTTTTTATATTTTATTTTGCATTTTCTTTTTCTTTTTCTTTCTTTCTTTTCAACTTTCTAGTTATTTTTTGTTTGCTAAGATATTCATTCTTTAATTGTCGATCTTATTTTTAATTTGTTTAGCTTTCTGGATATAAATATCGTTTTAAGCTACTAAAATTTTTCAGTTGGACCAAGATGAAATGACATGGAGGCTGCTACCATAGTAGTCCCATGGTGGATGATGCAGAACAAGCATTGTTCAGATGCCAAACTAACGCAAGACGAATTTGTTAAGAAAATGCCCTATAATGTTTTGAAAATGACATAGTAATCAAAAGCTACTAATTTGTCATTTTGAGTGTGTTGAATAGATAACTTCTATATATAAAAGTCATATATAGATAGTGCTTATAATAGGACGTCTAAAGCATGGAAAGTTTTTGGCTTTGTAGAAAAATAACAAGCTATTGGACATGAGATGTGTCTAAGTCTTGAAGTATTTTTATAGAAAGACATGAAGTTGTGGAACAAAAATTCATTAAAGTTTGTTGTCTATTTGAGTGTGTTGAACAGATAACTTCTATATATAAAAGTCATATATACATAGTGTTTATAATAGGAAGTCTAAAGCATGGAAAGGCTTTGGCTTTGCAGAATAATAACGAACTATTGGTCATGAGACGTGTTTGAGTCTGGAAGGATCTTTATGGAAAGACAACAAGTTGCGGAAAGAAAATTCATTAAAGTTTGGATTGACTAATAGAATGTGAAAAGTCTGCAAAGCTTGACGATGTTAATTTGTACGGTGGAACCTGTCTTGGTAAGTAGAAAACATGTCAGGCAAACTGCAAAAGCAAAGTGTCTTTTTGAAATGACCTTTAATGCTTCGTAGAAGAACATTGGCCACTTGACTAGATAAAGCTTTCAACGAATATTTTGAAGGTTGATAGTATTTAGAGACATATTAAAGTGATTGGCAAACCACAAAAGCAAAGTGTCTTCTCAAAAATGACCTTTAATGCTCCATAGAAGGACATTGGCTATTTGACTAAATAAAGCTTTCAACTAATATTTTGAAGGTTGAAAGTATTTTGAATGCTTTTGCTTTCCTTTATGCAAAATAGAATAATTTTTATTCTATTTTGTAATCTTTATAAAGGTTGTAAATATTTGTAATCTGAAAAAAAACAAAAAAAGCCATATAGTATTGTGAGAGATACTCAAGTTTGCAAAAGCGACTCTAAAAGTTTCGAGTAGAAGGAATAGGTTTTTGCCAAGCCGTAACATCTCATGGATTACATAATAGATTCCAACCTTGTTGAAGTTGTTCGAGTTGGAAGAGTAGAGTAGGCCGAGCAAAAGGCTGAACCACTATAAATTGTATTCACATTTCTAGTAACCAATAAGCTCTTTTACTTTCCATTTGATAGAAGATTGTAATTCTGCACAATTGTACACGTTTCTGGTGCACCTTCTAGACGCTGTCCATTTCATATATTCACAAAAAGGAGGAGATGCGCAATAATAAGAGGTTCCATTTATGAGGCAACGAAAAGAGCATTTCAAAAGCATAACACCATCTTTCCATGGAAACTAGCCCTTATAGCTTTAGTTTATGCGAAGGATCCTACTGACTAGTACTCTTAGGATGTTAGCTCACCATACATAATAAGAAATTATACTCGTTTTTCAGTGCCGGCCCACATAACATATGAAGAAGACAAGGTCCTGAAAGTGGCAAACTTTTTCTGACTGCAGTACGTTAGATTGGCATATTCAGCACGTAATGCGTCGTCGTCAATTGCCGACCTAAGTTGTCCACAGCCACTATTTTTCAATATATGTATTGATTATATTCACATTCATGGTGGAAATCGTCAAAGGGCACCATGATTCCTTCTGGCGGGCCAAGTCCCGAGACAAAAGTGCGTGTTTGGATTCTTCCTCCGTCTTAGATAATCGAATACAGTATCTTCTAGAGTTCAATGTTATTTTATCATAAAGTTTAGATCGAAAGGAGAATTATCAATTGAGTTCGACCAGGTCTATCTTGCTTGTGTCATGGCTTGGCTCGCCAAAGCTTATTGAAGCAGTAGAAATTATGTTTTTCTTTTTTGTTCTTTATGAAGTTGCTATCGAAATTATTTTTTTTATTTAGACTCTTCGTAGTGTTCACGAATCCGGACAAGGTGTGAAATTGTGCAGATTTTCTCGGACTTGGTCCTAAGAATCCTGTTCCCATTCCAAGGGAAAGGTCAAGGTCAACTGCAGGAAAAGGGAAATCCCCCAGGAAGCCAGTAATGCAGAAGAAAGGTGGGAGGGTTAAATTTTCTTGGCCTGACCCCTTCCCGATCTTGGTCCTGTGCGTATGTGGAGAGAGCTCATCTACCGGGCTTACCGAGTGCTTTACGACTCGACGAGATTACAAAATCCAATTATGACACATAAACACAGATTATGGTATGTTTTTGCGGTCTAAAATATTCCTCCAAATTGTCTATGACGACTCCACTCGACTGGGGATAGGCATGGGGAACGAGTTTACATGAGGCGGATTTTCCTCACAAGAAATGGGTGGCTTGAAAAATGACATGGTACGGGTCGGGGATTTTGGCGGGGCGGACCAGGTGATAACAAGCCCAATCCACTCGGTGAAATTTTCACCAACGACGGGTGGGGACCCTACGGGGCACCATCACCCCACCGAAGGCACCCTGCGCAGCTCAGGGTGCGAGCAGTGGTGCAGCGGATTTACTCGCCACTAGACGGGGACCGGGAACATGATCACCATCTCCATACTTTCCGTGGGCTCATCCCTACTCAGAACAGAGTGTCTTTTTCTTTTTATGACGAAAAAACTTGCCTATTCTTCATCTTGACTAATCTTTGCGAATGTACACAAACTTCCATTTTCAATTATTTTTTTCTCGATGTAGTAATCTAATATTGTAATGGGTGTTCATTAATAGAAGAAAATATATATCGTATGAGTAGACAATATGGGTTCTGTTTTCTGACCATTAGCAAAAAGTGTGCACATAAGATGAACCAAATCTATCAAAGATAGGATGAGAAAAGGTCAATAGAAATATAGAAGTTATAAAAGACTTGAGGGATAAGATATGAGTTAGTTGACCTAGTAAATTACTTTTTATCCACTCTTTAAAAAAATTATTTATTCGTTATTCGTCTCATAGCAGGCATAAGCTTTATTGCTTTTTCTCTTTCCTTTTTGGAACCATTTAACAGTAAAAAAATAAAATAAAATTGGGAGTACATGATCGTATGGAGAGATATACCATATCTTAGAACATGCACACTTGGTTTTGTAGTTTTTGCACCGCATGTACGGATCATTATAGCATATTTAGATTCAATTTTTCATTGGGATTATTTATTTTTGTGTCAAATATAAGAAATAGTCACACCATTCGTACATGAAGAAAAGCTTACACCGGTTTAAGTCAACTAGGGCACACAGTTAATTGGTACAACTCAAACATGAACCGAGGCTTTCGTCCCCTCATGTCTCGAGTAGATGGACAAGCTTGTACTATTCGGTCACCCTCTCATAAAGACGAAACGATTAATTGTTTATACATGCATTTTAATTTGGCTATTGCCACATGACATGACGTAAAACCACCGTAAATAAAAGCGGTAATGGAATCATCTAAAATGCATTCTGAAGGAGTCGTCACACGAGCTTGGATAGGGTAAAATGCCAAAGCGAGAAAAAGACGAAAAAGAAGAAAATGAAGAAAAAAGGAACTGTTGAAGAGGTCAAATCTTTGCAGTATCCATGAAGTTGGACCGAAGGAAGTTTCTCAGTTTGTGAGAAACACATGTTGCACCATCACAGGGGTCAAGACCAGCTCATCAAAGCAATTTCGTTAGTCAGCCGGATGTTCTTTTCGGATTTTGTTCAAGAAATCACAGTCACACCAAATACACATGATGTCATCTCCTGGTGAAGGCTTGACGCGATCAACATCTTCATTGTAAGCATCCAACAACAATTGACAAGTTAAAGCTTTATCTTCTTGGCAAGACTACAAGACAAATACAATAAGTCTCTGTCTCTGGAAATGTCAAACTGGTGAAACTACCCTGAAGTCTCGCGGATCCCGACGTAGTAGCCCGATAGAGACCGAGTTATTCGAAAATGCCTCAACTTTAGATGACAATTAGCCCATGGTCATTGCAAGACCAAGGGCATCTCGATCCGCTGCACTCTTGACTCCCTCAAACGTGCACAATAGGGTATGGAGCTTCTTCGTGCCTACACCACTGCAGGTTCCGCAGTCTCCGATTTTGTCGACATGACCTTACATATCGGGATGGCATCGTTCTTGCTCAAAAGCTCCATGGATGGATGAAATTCAACATCACGCATGAAAATTCTATCTCCAATGTCTAGATTGCTGACATCTACCTCAATCTTTGAAGGAATATGCTCTGCTGGGCAAGTAAACTTTAGACTGGTTCTTATTGCGTTCAGATAGCCCCCTGTTTTGCAGCAAATGGGTACAATAAATTCAAGAACATAAGCAACCAACATGACAGAATGTAACAACAAATGGACAATTACCAAATTAAGAATTTTTTAGTGCCTAAACATGATTTCCAGGAAGAATATCCCAAACTGACATTACCAAATCCTTAGAAACAAGGAAATAGGCCAAAATTCTAGAAAAACTCAAAACTTTCCAAATTAAAGATCCCCCAAAAAACCAAGTAATAAAGGCTTGCAACTACACATTCATTAAAGTCACCTATAATCAAGACTTAGCCTCACAAAATGAATTAAACTAATGAGGTGGGTCCATCATCACCCTCTATTGCAATACAACGATCTAGAGAAAATTGTGCAAATAAACAAAGTACGAAAGATAGTAGCGAAACAGCCCCATTTTCCATTCCCCTTCTTAAACCACGAGAGAAGATACTGGGACATATGCTCTAGCTATCCCCCAGTTTCCAAAAAGCATGAATCCCCCCACCCATCTTTTGTCTTTTCCTCCAATATGAAAAGAAAGAAAAAGAAAAGAAAAAACACTACCTACTAAAACCGACATTCCTAAATAGCAAGGTTATTTAAACAACCTTCGCAAAGAGCAACCTACACCATAATTCAGTTACCCTAAGGAATGCTGCTTTAGTGAAGTTCACTGCACAAATAGAGTCCCACCATTTGCAAAGAAATGCAACATCATGTCCAACTGCTCGCTAGATCAAGAACCAATTTCTTTACAGGCCAGTTCAATACCAAGTTTCTCCCGTCAACAATGAAAACATATGCTGTTGCACTTCATATATGTAATTGACTCTGGGAAATTCAACTTTTCCAACCGATACAACTCAGCCTAAACTCTTTAAATATTACCTCGGACAGCAGCATTTACAATACAGGAATAAGAAATAAAACTACGGATCCTATAAGTTCAAAATTATTGAAAAGCAAGAATTGCATTCATCGAGAAATTTCTACTTTGGCCTCAAACTTAATACAACCACAAAGTTATATCATCCTTACCTTTCTTCAGACCAGGACAAACTTCCTCTCCTTTGAAAGCAACAGGCACATCAACCTTCAACTTCGATCCCTCATTGGCCCAAACGAGCACCAAATTCAATATCTTGCCTGTTTCTTCATCCCTATGAACCTACAAAACCAATAGGACATGCATCAACACTCAACCAAACACTAATTTCAATGACATTCTCAACTTAACAGTCACCACCATTTATCTCCATTGCTTATTAAAGGGTTCTACAAGTCCTAATAGAAGCATCCACACAGTGCCTTGCCGAACTGAATTGGCTTGCATCTGGGTCTACATAATTAGATGAACGGCTAATGTAAACTTCAGACTCCTCTATATTTCATGTTCGCCCATAGAAATACGACTCACTTGCTTTTAGTTTGCTCATAACAATGCTCAAGTCGTAGCAATGTTTGGTTCCCTCCAAACAATAAATGCTCGTAGACAATCACGTCTACTAACTTGATTTGAGCTCCAACACAATGTGTTTTTTTCTCCTTCTGTATTGTTAGAATTCAAGCCTTTTGCCTGTAACTACTCCAGCTAACTGGGACCAAACTATACACATTGACAGACTTGTTCTGATATGGAGTATAAAACAATAATATTCATCAGCCTATAGCTCTTCAAACACTATCTAACAACTATGCTCACGACGCAGAGGAAGAAAGCACAAGTAAGCAAAAACCCATGTCTTATTTCCTTATTCTCCGCAAACAATTGCACCCAATGGCATCAAAATGCAAACTTTTTCGCGGCTGGTTCTGCAATTGCAAATTACTCTGAGGAACAACCGGCGCCAACGAAATATCCGATCAGGGTCGGAGCGAACGATCCTCACCTTGACCGGGAGGACTTTCCCGGACTCGAGCAGGGTGGACGACCCGGACCCGGCCCGAATCTGGAGCCCGAAGGTCGTGGAGCAGAAGAAGGGGAGCCGCACGGAGCTGAGGATGGACTTGATCTGCTTCCTCTCCGTCGTCAGCAGGTACTTCCTCGAAGGAGACCTCGCGCCGGGGTCCTTCTCGAGGAGGCTCTGGGCGAAGACGACGGTGGGGATGCGCCCCTGAGCTCTGTCCCTGCTCGCGACCCGGCTGCCGCTGCACTCTCGGGGGATGGCCTGGATGGTGTGGTACGAAGAGCTCGGCGGCGGCCGGACGGGCGGCGGAGGGGAGCTCAGAGCCGCCGCCTTGAGGCCGCCGGCGGCGGCGCGCCACCACCTGGCCATGCTAGAGGTCTGTGCGTGATTTTCGCAGATGTGATCTTGGGAGTGTTGTCGAGGGTTTTGGTGCCGCGGGGGTTTTAGGAAATGGGCCTTCGAAGCTTCAGGGCTAGTTTGGCAAAATTACAATATGGTCCTCCTGTGTATTGTAGATACTATCTAGTTTTGGGCCCATATTTTATTTTAGAATTAATACTTAAAAAACCCCAAAGTGGTACATATGTGACAAATTCATTCAAAACTTTTTTTTTTACCATGAAAAATCCAAACTGGTATACCTGTGACAAATTTACTCCTACTGATCATAAAAAATCGCAAATTGATATATTTATGACAAATTTACCTCAAACTAATTTATTCGACTACTAAAAATCCTAAACTAGTACATTTATAACAAATATGCCACATGTTAAATTAGATTTATACCACAAAAAATCATTAAATTTGTAAACCGTGACAAACGGAGAGTACAATCTCAAATTGGTAAATTAGTCAACTATCACGTATCATTTAATTTAATAATTTGATAGTAAAATTTAACGGAAAACTAACATAAGGTAAATTTGCCACAAGTGTATTAATTTGGAGTAAATTTGTCAAATATGTACTGGTTTAGGGTTTTTGATGGTCAAAAAATTAATTTTTTGTAAATTTCTCACAAATATGCCAGTTTGGGGTTTTTAAGGGTATTAACCTTTTATTTTATAAAAAATTTGACCCAGAAATCAATCTCCCTATGATTTCAAAGCAAATTCCTCGGCAAATCCCTCGCTTATTATTCTCTTTTGATGGTCTTATATTTTTTTTATTAGAAATAATGTGACAAAAGATCCCAATGTACAAATTCATCCCTCAATTTTTAACTTACTATGATTTCTAACATTTAATCCAATGTGTAATGTCATTTTCAAATTTTTAATTAATTTAATATAATCCCTAAACATTTAGTAAATATTCAATTTAATTCCTAAACTATATAAAAAAATCAAATATTATTTAATGTAATTTCTGACCTTTATCATCGTTGCGGGACTCGCGAAGACTTGTGATGATTGATCTCCGATAAGAACTTGAGTTATTATCAACATACAAAATTCAAGCATTCAAGTCCTACTACAGCAAACATGATAAGTTTCGGTGAATATGCTTTGATAGCGATTAAGAATCCTCGCAACCGATCGCCCCCTTTGTCACGAATTAACCCTCTTACTCCCACTACTCCTAGATTTTGTTTAGGGGCACCGTCAGTGTCGAGTTTCACCATCTTCCCCAAAGGCTTACCAATGAACTTCACCATCTTCTCCATAGAGGTTTACCGACGAACGCGTCTTTTCTCGGGTCGATGCTGAGAATCCCCAATCCAATATGCAATTGGACAATCTCATAAGGCCACAACATATGAATAACAGATTATACCTCGCCAAGGTAATTCAATTATGACGGTTACCTTAGTTTCCAATCATAACTCATATCATGGTACTTAAATTTCTCAAAAAAATACTAAGAGATCCATGGTTCTATACAATCTAATAGTACAACAAATCTAGTTTGAAAAATGGAAGATTTTGTTCAAGACTTATTTGATTAAACTACCAAATTCACATCCAATTTTCTATCATGTATTTCACAAACGTCTCATGCAATGAGGGATATAAACGGCTAACTAAATCAATATATCAAACAATATATTTCTAGTGACGCTGACTATAACAGTGGAACCAAGCTATCGAGTCGATCAATGCCGCAGTGATCTCATATAGATCAAATTGATGGCCACAATGCCTAATATAGACACGCAATATGGAGTGAAACGGCTCATGCAATGTCTGAACTTCCCCATCACTTCAGCAAGATAAAATTATCAAAGTCAAACCATCATTTCCAAGGGATATGGAGGATAACATTACATTCAATCTGAATCCGATGACACTTCACTGTGAGGCTTGAGTTCGTTAATCATTTTGGACAGAGCTTCCCCAAAATCTTCCAACTCATCCTTTCCGAAACCCCAGCTCCGAACTAACTCAGCCCCAGGAGCTCCTCTGTCAACTCCATACCTACGGAGATATCCAAGCCTATTTTCCAGGTATGGAAGGATCGCGCTGCTGGAACGGAGTCTAACTGCCATAGGGATCGAATGAACGTCAAGCGAACCTTTCAATAGCGGACTTGCTGTTGGGTTCTCCAAGAGCTCACCACGCTGGCCCACGACATTCTTAAAGATGGATGGAAATGGCAAGGGAATTGGAAGAGGAGAATGAGCCACTGATAAGTGGCAGAATTTTGGCCTTGTCGAGGTATGCTCATATGCGGCATGTATCGTGTCCTTCACTTCAGAAGCTGATCCAGGATGACCACCTGTAGTAGAATGTAACATCTATGTTTGAGACCAATGACAAATAAGGTAATTTATGAATTGTAAAAAGGTATGAGTATACACGTTACTCATTCACAGCTCAATAAGGTTGTTTCACAAGACAGTTGCGCAGAGTAAACAAATTAGTGAAGCTGATCAATGGAGCAATTGATTTGGGCAGCAATAGTGTATTTAACGGAGTCTTGCTGCAAGAGATGTGGTGAACTAAGATTGGCAAGGTACAAATGGTGTAGAATAAGAGTAGAGGCTGGACTTTGGAGTTGAGAAGTCGTAATCCACAAATAAAAGGAATGTAAGGGACAGCAAGTTTTTCTCTGGTATCTATCTGCAGCAACCAGTGAACGACACTTAATTCATCATCCTTCTGGTCTATGACTCAGAAGGCATTTTAATGAAGGTGCGGAAATTTGAAGTTGAAAATGTCCATAAAATAGCTTTCCATACATTTCAAATGTGAATATGTGCCTTGAAGAACTCAAAACTCCCTAAGCATTATAGTTGGAGCTTGATGCATCACCCATTTACCACAACAGAAACTACTGTTAGACTAACAAGTGAACTCTGTCAACTCTTTGAGAATGAGAAAAACATGAACTATTAAGCCCTCTAACTAAAATGGAAAGTTCGACAGCTCTCTTCAATATATCCTACTCCCTTGGAGGTAATATATCCCTAACATCTGTAAATTCAAAATCCCTATTCATCCATCTAGTCTGCTCCACTTTCAGAAAAAAAATTCTAACATTTTCTTACCAAAGCATCCAATAATTCCTAAACCGTTCTCTACCGTATATTGAATTCATCGGCTCGAAAAGTGGGAAAAAATTAAAATTGTAGGAGGATCTGTTTTGGACTAAGATCCCAGGCTTTCGACCCCAAATATTTATTGCCCTGATGACAAGCTGTCTAAATACCAACTAAACTAATGAATGAGAGCTTAAGAGCCCGTTGGCAGTGCAGCTATCAGGAGCACAGGAAACATCGGTAATCTTCCTCTGGTGTCAAGAGAAACATTGCCAACAAATACAAAATGACATGCCTCCAACCATAAAGTTCTACCTGGCCCAAGAACTCCATGAATGGTCATAGTTTCGACAGCCTGCAAGTCTTCCACATCCTCTGTTATCTCAGGCGTCACTGGATGCAAGTTGTTGAGCAATCTTTCTCCAGACTCTTTCCCTGTAATTCACAATCTGATAAGTTACCGAAATCAAAGATCAGTAAGTCAGACCCAGTGGGAGATTGCTATTAAGATGTGTACCGGTCAAAGAAGGTGCAGGCATTGCCATGTCCAGAATAGCCACCTTATTCCTTCTAGACTGTCCCGATAGTATTCGTACAACATCACCAACATCTACAGCACCGGACACATAATGCAGATCGGCAGTGGGCGCAAGAGATCCCATCCTAAAAGGCAAACTAATAGAGTGTAGAGCAGCAGCATAAACAGCACTACAGTGGTAAGGTCTCTCGTCCTCGATGCAAAAGAAAGAGGATGCTCTACCTTCAAATTAACAAAAATAGAAGATTAGTCAATTATAGTTTGGCATACAAACCATTTCCACATGTGCATTTGCAGTTGTCTCATATAGAGAGGGACTGGGGTAGAAAAGCAATCTAGTATATAAATATTGTCATCCCGACATGGAGACAAGACCAGGGAAATGGCAGATGATTACTTGGACTAACAACCAACAAGCATGTAAATAGCAACAGAAATCGAGTGCTATCATAAGCAGTTTTCATTTTAGAAAGTGTTATCAATCAATATGATTTTTGTTCGGAATGTTAAAGGGTAAAAATGGCAAGTTAAAAAGACAATTACAAGTATACATTGCAAATAGGTGCCCATCATTACTCCAAATGCCTATAACAGATAGACATAAGTTGAGTTTTTCATTTTTGGATCAGACAGACAAGACATAGGCTTACTTGTACTTAAGGAAGGTAAACCAACCGGCACAACAAGATTACAGTAAGATGCCAGCCTTGAAAATGAAACTGCATCATGCAGACTCCTCAAGATGGTTTGCTTCCGCTTTCCAAGGTTTACATAAGAGTCAGGAGCCCGAAGTGCATAGAGCAAAACTGGTGTGTTAGAATATTCATCAGCAATGTTCTCCAGTAATTCTGAAGCAACAGCTGAGAAACCACCAGAATCATCAACCATAAATTGGAAACCCTGTCCAAATCACCAGGAAATATTATCGAATGATACATACAAGGGACATAAATAGCTCTAATCAACTATACATGGATTAGTTATTGAATGATATGTACAAGGGAAATTTCAAAAACAGCTCCAAGCAACTATGCATTGACTTGCAAAGAGAGTTTAAAGAATCACTGCACAAGAATTCAGTAGAACATGATGATATTTACTCAAGCAGAGTCCCCGCAAGAAAGTAATGGAACTCAACCAGTCATATAATCAAGTCTATCTTCAACAAAAGATGCTATAAGAGTGAAAAAAAAAATGTACTCTTTCCTAATTATAAGGTACATAAATGACAATACAGTGCAGGTAAAAGATGTTTACCTTGTAATTAAAAAATAAATACAGTGCACATAAATGAAGCAAAATATTTCTAAAGATGAAACTAAAAGATTCATTCCAAGACTATAAGCTTTTGGTAGGTAATAAAGGAAGAGATTGAAATAAGAAATTTAATTACACCAGATATGTACAGGGAAAGAAAGGAGAAAAGAAAAGGCAAAAAACAAAGGAAAACATCAAAACATTATTTTTCTTTCTTTTTTTTTTTTTTTGCCACAACATAAAAGGACCATTCAAAGACTTTAAGCTGTATCCTATGCAATTGCATCTTTTTTCCAAGCGGTTAAAATGGCAGGATTCACATCTCGTACCTGAACACGGTCACACTCTTCTACAAAAACACGAAGCCTCTCACTTATTTCTTCCCCTTGCAAACCATGAGATAAGGCATCCCTTCCGATTCCATAATTGTCAAATTCCCGAGCATCCATCCACAATCCACTTAATTCATACAAGCTCTGAGGATGATAGTGGACTTTTGAGAAGTCTGTCCAGAATTTAACACCCTTTCCCAAGCTTTCAACTATATCCTTATCCTGATATTCTCCTTGAGGTCCACTCTTATCCACAGTTCTATCCTGCTCTTCATACAAACTTTGCAAGAACAAATTCTTCTTATGATGTTCAGCCGTATGAGTGGATACACCAGCAGTCCTACATATCAGTCTTCATATACTCAATTTGATCAAAAAGCAGATTAGACTAAAGATACATGTCATCTGCATCTTTACAGTGAAGTACTTTGAAAAAGCACAGGACATAATGTAAACATGAGAAGTTGATAAAAGATAAAAGGGAGAAACATGGCTTGCAATCAGAAAGCCTCATCAATTAACTAGAAGGTCATCATCAGCAGGGGAGAATCTTAATTGTTGGATTGGATGGAACAGGGAACATGTACTTAAGTACAACTAAAAAAAGACTACAAATAATATAGATAAAATGCCACAGAAAAAAATCAAGATACCAAACCTTCCACGCCTATAAGTAAGCCAATTCAAGGTAGGAGAACTAGCCACAGAAAAATAATCAAAAGATAAAAAGAAGAGAAAAATCTCTAAAAGATTTTGACAAGACTAGCACTCTTCTTTCCATGTGGCATGGAGCACCAGATTCCTGTCACAGCAAGTTCTGCAAATAGTGGTCTCTGTTTGCCAAAAGATATCACATCACTCCACACAAACTTAAGTAAATAAATCTCCTGGATCAAAGTATCAATATAGTTAAAGCTGTAGAATACACTCATTCAGACAGAGTAACCCAAGATAACGATGAAACTAGCATAAGCCTTAAAAAATGCAAATAAAAGTACAAATCACTCTAAAAGACAATCAAGGCATTAATTGCGTATAGCACAATGAACATCACAAACTTGAAGATATGATTCTTTTTGCCATACCACATAGCTTGTATTTAGTTATAATCTACAAAAATATCTTATACAACAGTAATTACATAGTGGATGCAGAATCCTCCACTTCCACTAATAATGTCCACACATGGATCATGAAATGCATATGACAAGCAGGGTAATTGAAGATGATTAAGAAAATTTATCCTTTCCATAATTATACCAAATTTTAGCAAAGATGACAATATCCTGCTAATGAGTATCCAGATCGACAAGAACTACTCGGTGCTTGAGCTGCTAAAGCCAAAAATTAGTGCCAGAATTCTCACCATGTAGTGATATCCGATGGAATTGTCGGTTCATGGTTGTACAATGTACCATGTGAACTCATAGATCCAAGAGATCCTGCACATCAATATCCCAGCCCAGCGGAATTAAAATAATGGCATAGAATTTAGAAATTTCTTGCAAGACCACAATGATAGATAGCAAATCTCTTATCCAACATTTATTAGGAACAGCTTTGATTGAGCAGTTAAGGAGCAAAAGAGAATTGCGTAGACATGGAGAGTATTTAATTACTAACTTCAAAAGTTCTTTGTAAATTTTATTCATTAACCGCTGCATGCAGGATGCACATTTTTCCCTTCCCTTCTTGTCACTCAGAATGGCATCATTTCACTTTGCTGATAAGGCTCCTACTAAATTTCTCAAATCAGTTTTTTCACATCTGACTAGTGATATCATATCATTATCATCCCACATTTTGAAGTCAATTGAGACTAAAATGATAAGAAATTGAGTACCTTGAAAGTCTATGGAAACCAGACGAGGAGTGTAAGTCAAAATTCCCTGCAAATGTACAATGAACAAAATTTTGAGAACATCAATTCTGAAATATTAGAAGGATTTAAGATAATGAATGGGGGAAAATTCTTGAAGAGATGCAATCTACTCAACTTTAACATGAGATGGAACTGACATAGCAAACTACTCGCAAGGAAAAAATCCCACTGTCTTAGAATGTCAATCAGACATCATTAGTCAGCCATGGAACCACTTGCAACAAAATGGTTACTAAGGTTTGTCTGGAGTAGCATCTACCTTTTGCTTTTGCTTTTTCAGAATCATGTGGCTCACGCATTTTCTTAATCTTAAGCAACTGAAACTGTCATAACATACAAATGTTAACACATAGATTCACATATAATTTTTTTCACGATCCTCTACAATTTGAATAATATTTTAAATTTCAGTAGGAAAGAGAGAGTGGATTTTTCCTTTATTTCCATCAAAAGAAACATACCCAAATTTTAATGTTAGATTGTGCCACTTATAGATATGAACACACAAAAGTTTTGAAATTAGCAGATGATCTCCATGAAGAAATAGCATACATTAGTCTTGACACAAAACGAGAACATCTGCACACTTATTAAGGGTATATCAAATCATCGTCCTCAACAAATACACTAATCAATGCTAAAACAAAGATGACATAAAGTACAACCGTGCAAACTAAACCATCCTCCCACTTGTTTATTATGAACCACCAAGCAAATGTTAAAGTAGCTTCACAGCAGAAGTCAAGCAAACAAATTTCACCTGTTGTGTCTCACCAGTGCGATAGAGAACATCCATATCTAAGTGCTGCTTCTTAAAGACAGAGTCAGCATAGGGATCCTCAGCCAGTCCTAGTAATTCATCCTTCAGCGTCGAACATGAAAGTTATCAGAACATACCAGGAGTGAAGTGAAGCACTTCCCATCAAATAAAGAGACATTTGGCCTAATTCATAATTTATGCTTTGCCCAAGTGACAAATGTGTCCAATACTACTTCATGCAATCAACAGGAAATTAAATCATCCATGAAGAGCCGGTATTCTTTAAGAACTAAAAGCAAACACCTAGCTTGACAAGCCAATTAGACACAGTACACACACGACCATGATCCATTGAAACTTCTAAAGGTGGAAACAGTAATGGGACATTGAGGACGGATTCAAGCAAAGGGTTTATCAAGGGACGTCGCAATCTCTTATTGGGCACCAAAGAAGACTTAAACTTCCACTAGCAGTTTGAAATGTCACTTTGCAAATCAATCATGCAAATTCATCTCATTTTAGCTGGCCCTAGGCAGCAGGAAACGGTTGCAACTATTCCAACTAGGCAGAACATCAGCAATGCATCAAATTTCAGCAGGAGAGCTCATCTTAACTAACATGTCAGATCATTGCCCAACGGAAAACAAAGGGTTCCCATTCCCAGCACACTTTGCGGACGTACTTTTGCGAACCCAACGCGGCACTCCAAAATTACGTCTCGCCAGCATCGCCAGAAGCAGAGATAGCAAAAGACAAATTACCCACGAGTACTCTCAAACTAACCGGCGAACGAAGTATCGTGACCAAAACAGATGTACCATCTAACCCAAGACCGGAAAGGAAATGAAATGACCAAAAAAACAGAAAAAAGAAAAAACGAAGAAGAAGAAGGAGGAGGAGAAGAAGCACCTGGAAGTTCCAGAAGTGAGAGCCGACGAAATTAGCAAAACCTCCGACCTGCACCGTGACGATTTCCTTCATTGCTGCGTGGTAAGGGGAGTTTCCTCGGATGGGCGCAGAAGAAAGGTGAACTTTTTTTGTGGGTTTGAGCTTCTCGTTCTTCCTTCTTCTTCTTCTTCTTCTTCTTCTTCTGTGATCTTTCGGGGTTCAAGCCGACCGGGGACTGTCGGGCGGGTCGTTTCTCGGTATTCCCGAATGCGCGAAGAAGGCACAAGCGCCTGAAGGAGGGAAGAGGGGACTACTCAGTGCACAGGGGAGAGGCAGCCGAAAATACGGTTTTACCCCTCTGTGAAAGTGGAAAATACAGAAATGGTCGCTCAAATTCGACAATTTATGAAACTAATTCTTTTTATAGTTAATACCTTGAAAAACCCCAAACTGATACATCTGTAACAAATATACCCCAAACTATTTTTTTTACCATAATAAACACCAAACTGGTACACCTGTGACAAATTTACCCCGACTAACCATAAAAAACCCTAAACTGGTACATTTATGACAAATTTACCACAAACTCATTTATTTGATCGCAAAAAACTTCAAACTGGTAAATTTGTAACAAATATACCATCCGCTAAATTGTATTAATGCCACAAAAAAATCACAAAAATTGTAAACTGTGACAAACGGAGTGTAAAATCTCAAATTGGTATACCAGTCAACTGTCACGTGTCATTTAACTTAATAATTTGATAGTAAAATTTAACGAAAACTAACATATGGTAAATTTGTCACAAGTGTACCGGTTTAGGGTAAATTTATCAAAGATATACCAGTTTGGGGTTTTTGGTGGTCAAAAAAATAATTTTTTGGTAAATTTATCACAAGTGTATCAGTTTAGGGTTTTTCAGGGTATTAACCCTTCTTTTTAATTCGACAATTTATAAATACAGTTTTACTTTCTAGCATTTGATAACCATTTTATTTCCAAAAATAATTTTTGCTCGGAAATAATTCTTTTTAATTCTATTCTCAATAACAATTTATAAGCATTTGAATGCGCCAAGTAACTTCCTAAAATGTCTATTCTCGAAATAAAAATGTGTTTAGTAAATCATTTTTTAATCTTTTCATAATTTTATTAATTTTTTTCTTTTTCCCTTTTTATCTTCTCCTTTATCTGGTCGACGAGGGCTGACAACCTCACTAGAATGTCGCCAACCCCTAGAGACTTGAGCCACGATAAGGCTCATCAACCCGAGGCTTCCCTTGGCTCGACATCGCCCAAATCTGGTGAGGCCAAGCTTGCCCAACTATTGGAGAGGCTCGAGGCCGACCCTCTCTGTGGCTTCTCATTGTGGCTCAACGTCACCAGCCAAAAGGAAGAAGAAGAAGAAGAAAAGGAAAGAGAAAAGAAAAAAAGTTTGGCTTGATTCTGGAATTGTTCTCCATAACAAAGAGGTAATTTTTTTTTACTTATTGATTATGTTCAAAATTTATTTCCAGAAATAAAAGAACATAATTAGTTATTATTTAACTCATTAACAAACAGCCCTTACCATGATAAACCCACAAGTTTCGCACTTAAAAAGACAAGACGAAAACCTTTGGTTTAAAATTTTGTATAAGATATGGCCAGAATTATAAATGGAAACTATTAAAATTATACTGCCAACAATACTTTATTTAGATTGTTTTTCACCGTCGATATCCTATATGAACTCATGTAGAAATATCGATTACTTTTTTTTTGTTGAGAGTATTAGATTCAATTCATTGATTATTCTTCTAAATGATGGTATATTGAAATATTGTCAAACCAACTCCATAGGATTAAGTTGTATTGAGCTTCTAATACTCATAAACTATTAAATATTTACATGATGCTTGACTCCACATAGCCCTTTGTGGCATTTTCATAAATTTTCAATACCCATGCCAAGTCGCATTTTGAATATTCACTATTTCGAGCATTGCAACTCTCTTGACGGATGTATTGGGAAAATTGTGGATTTAGAGGTAATATTGAGTTGGGGACCAACAGTCCTCAATCAACATAGATTCTCCCAAATCTTCACCTCATGTGACCAATAGGAAACTACAAAAAGTGATCTATAAGTCTAACTTAGAACCGGTACTAACTTATTGGGGCCAACTAGGAGCCAAGTGAGATACTCTTGCTAGCTCACTTGGTTATACTAATTGCCTAATTAGTAGCTTTTTGGTACCTTAATTTAATTGATTTGTTACCAAAGAGATTCATGCAATCTCTAACCATTTTATTACTACGCCACTAAACGATATCCATGCATTGGTGCACAGCCAAGAAAAAGTAAACATCACAATCAATGCAATAAAAGTAACGAGTAGGAAAGTAAATTGAACACATGACATTGTTATCAAGTCCCATGATAGCAATCCTCATTAGCTAAATTCAAATTCTGTCCGATTTCTTTTCTAAAAGATTACTGTATCAAGGCTTAACTATATCAAAGGTACTCTCACTAAAATCCCTGAACTATATGCATATTAACTACGTGAAACAAGGTCAAATCTAATGCGAAAGTCCAACAACTTATTTAAGCCCTCATTTCTAGCCATTTTCTGATTTTTTTTTTTTGTTTTTTAATTAAAATCCGAAAATGGGGACTGGGGCTGGGCCCAGTCCGAATAAGGAAGATGTGGTTTCGCGGGCCGGGGCCACAAGTGCAAAGTGGCTTTACTAGCTAAGCCTTTCTCCAGTTCAAATCTCACAAGCCCCATTCCGAATTTTAACACTCAAAGCCCATCACATATGGTTAACTACTCTAGCCCACTGGCTCCTCTAACCGCACTAAGCCCACTGCGAAGCAATTGAAGCCCAATTTCACAAGTGAATTGAGCCCAACTTAAATCCAGTTTTTTTTTTTTTTTTTAAAGATAACTTAAATCCTCTTTTTCTTCAATTTTGTGTACCCATTAAAAAAAAATAGAGACAAATTTTGATACTAATTCGGTTCCGGCATTCCATCGAATAGATGTGGTGCGTCCAAACGAGAAGTAATTTTCCATAGTCTCATATTCAGCCTCATGGCTTGACCGAAACGAGAATAACGAACAACGTTCAGAATCAACAAAATTGGCTCATCCGGACCCAACACATCGATGATCTGAAGAAATCGAGCTTCGGCTTAGACTTCGACTGAGAGAGGGCAGCACAGAGAGAACAGGTTACCTGGAATTTTTAAGCTACGCTGGGACTGCAACGAGCATACGAGCTGGTGATCGAAAGCTTTTACAATTGTTCACAAGCGAAAATATGACTAGCGGAGAAGATTCAAACGAGACTGGGGCGGCCAAAAACAGGGCCGAACGGCGATGGTTAGCGTCGATGAACAGCGACGAACGGCGGTGCTTCCCCTCCCACGCTTCAGGTGTGACGGAAAAACCTATGAAGACTTTAGGCTGGGCCATACATCCGAATGGGCTTAAATGACATCAAAATCGGATAACGGCCTGGATTCTGGGCTTTTTAGTGGTCCCTATGATGCAAGTTGGGTCCAAATAATGTAATTTGGGCTTAATGGATGTGCTAGGGTGGCTAAGCAAATGACCGAATTTAGATTTTTTTTTCTTTTTTGTTGCTATTTTCTATTTTTGTACTTTTCTAAGAATGAATGCTTGAATTGTCAATAAAAATTCGAATGTAGACATCGAGATTGATTTCTCAAATTTAGTGGCCAAGCTATAAGTTTACTAAAGATATCTTAAATCCCTACAAACATGCAATGATGTTCTTAGTGGGTTTCCTCTTCAGGTGGGCCTAGTACGTTAAAAAATCTTGAACTTTAGCTCTTGCGCCAGTTCTATCTTTTGTCTCAATTATACTCTAAACTTTTTGTTTCATAGGAAAGTTTCAACTTTAGGTCTAATACCAATTCTATAAGATTTTTTTGTCTCATAAAAATATCCCAACTTTAGGTCTGGTTTTAATTTCACTCTATTTTATTTTTTTTGTCTTATAAAAGATTATCAACTTTTACTTGAATCCAAAATCTGTCTCATGCTTGGAAATGTTCTATCTCTCACAATTAGAGAGCTCACGTTTAGAATGCTTGAATAGCTCGTACTTGGGAGTTTTTTTATCTCTCGATTGTCAATGAGAAATTTTGGATGGAGAATTGATGGAGGTAGGTTATAACTCAAGTAATAGTTTGTGGTTTTTAATGAGATTGTAAAAATTTAGAGTCAAATTGGGACTAGATAGTAAATTAAGGACGAGACCTAAAGTTTGGGGTTTTTCATAAGACAAAAGAAAGTTTAGGTTAAAATTGGGACAAGGCCTAAAGTTAAGAGTTTTTTATGTGACAAAATAAAAGTTTCTAGTAGAATTGGGACTAGACCTAAATTTTGAGATATTTTATAGGACAAACGGTAAATTGGGACAAAATATAAGGGAGGTTTTTTAAGGTATTAGGCCCTTAAGGTGGGGTTGGTTAACCGTGGGCAAATTAGTGAGAAGCTAAAGCAACTACCTTATTGGTGGCAACAACTAGCACATAACTAGTCGTATTAAAGCGATAATCGTTTCTTGTTCGAGAAATCGGATGTTGAAGAGAAACAAGGTGTGATTCGATTGGTCATAAGTTATGATGATACGATTCTTGGGATAGACCTAGAGAAGGTTGGGATGGTGTTTCAACTTGCCAGACATTGCATAGTCTTGTTCTTGGCTGGTGACACTAGATAATCATTACACACCTTCGAATCAAGTCATTACCAAACCCTCCAACTTCCACATGATTTCTCTCTAGATGACACAGGTACTGAAACTTGGAATGAGCATGGTGTGGTTTGATTTAATTTAATAAAATCACAGGCTTGTCCATTGATACATTTAATTAGTTAGATTAGGTTTTTAAAAAATTGACTTAATACAATTTAGTAATCTCGTCGAGGTGTGATTGTATTTACATCTTTGTTGTATCTTCAGCTTCCTCAAAGATTCCTCCAACTCCAACCCAACCACAAAATCGGAGAATACGAGGAATTATAGGTGGCATTCTTTAGAATCTTCTTGACAATTTGGATTTTAAATATATGATTTTTACGTTGAGCTTCTTAGAAAAAAAAAATTAATTATTCCGAACCTGCTCCATCAACCTCTTGTCATTCATATGAAACTCCATTCTAAACAATGGATTTATGCTCCCAAATTGTTATGTCCATGATGTCATAAGGTCAATTCTTTATGTTTTAAATAATGTGTTTTTATCGAAACAACTAATGGATTATCATGGTTGTCGTATTGTTTGTCCTAATTACTCAATTCCTAACCCTCTATTAACTTTTTGTTTGATTTTTTCAGTTCTACAAATGCTGTTAGTGCCTATCTTAATCTAACCCTTTTTTTAATCGGATGCCCTACAATAATGTTCTATCTTAATCTAACCTACTTCATTTTTTTTTTAATCGGATGCCCTAAAAATATTGTTATTTAAACATTAATCTTGTTAAAAAATTATAGGTGATTCTATTGTTGTCCAACGGTTACGATGTCTGGTATTCACTATAAGATCTGGATTCATTCCCAACAACTGAAATGTGCAGGTCCTATCTTCTGAATACGTGCTCTCTCACGGGAACAAATGCTAATTTGAGAAAAGCTGTTGAAATATGCGATTGTAGGTGTAGCACTGAAGGCGAAAACAAGTCGATTAAGGATTAAGGCAGTCCAAAAGAAGCTCTGCATGAGGATAAGATGCATTCCTTCATATTGCAAGAATTGACTTTGAGAAAGCCACCTAGGGAGAGCGAACTCTCGGCCAATTCGGAGTCGTACTAGGATAACTTCGTGGACTTGCAGAGGCATAATTAGTCGGCAGTAGCCGCAAAAATCCTAAAAACGCACAAGCATTACACGGAAGACGAAGACTACAGAAACGTGTTTCTTTTCGCCTTTTCACGTTGATTCCACAAAGAAGGTTGTAAAGTCGTAATGGTTAGAATGGCCGGCTTTCATTTTCTCACACTCAATTCGTTAACTCCTCGCTTATGATGTCCGCCTTTCGCCCAGGAGACCCATATTCCTTTCCCGTCAACGAAAATCTCTACTTTATCTCCTAGGAGACGTGGATTCCATTCCCAGTAATGGAAAATCTCGACCGTCACTTGACATTTTCAATTACGTGACGCGATTGTGATTGACTCTTGTGAAGCAAACTATACATGTGTAATCATGGATTACATACAAGTGATTGTCCCGTAACATGACAAAAAAAAGAAGAAGAAAATGCCAAGAATCCATCATTTTTCTTACCAACTTTGGTATTCATGAATTACTCAAAATTATAGGTTGCGATTGGCCAAGTTATTAAATAAGACTACTTTCCATTATTTTCAATCAAAAACTACGTCGGATCAAATGGGCAAATCCTCCAACCAAAGGCAAATGGTTTAATTTGCCTTTGAGCAGAACTTTTCACTGCAAAATGATTTTTCCTTGCATGTCCGATTAAAAATATGTAAAATGTGATTTGAATTCTATGCTTGATCCAATAAAATTAGATAAGTTGAAACTTCCCATTGAACAAACAATCGTCAACTCAACAGAGCAAGAATTTAAATTCGATACTATTACATTTAGACTTTATTTATTTTACGGAAAATGAATGATTTTGATAAATATTTTCTTAAAAATAATTATCTATATTGTGTGAAATAATTAGTTAATAAAAAATGTTTTCATTATGGACAATAATTTATGACTTGACATTTTTGGCAACAACAGAAAAATTGTGGTTCATTCTTTTTTGTAATCAACATAAGTTATTATTTTTAGAAAAATATTTCCTAAATCATCCATTTTTCCTGTAAATGGAGCTTTGGTATTCTTTAATACTTTTAAATTACCTTGAGTTCATTCTTACCATTAAAGTCTCACACATATCTTGTTGCTTGAGGCAGGTCTCAAATCTTCATAAACTTAGTACTACCCATGAAATCAACATGCTTGAGTAAAGTTAGAGTGCCATGAGAGAGCACGTTTTAAGTGGCAATTTCAAAATTTGGAATGTGTAATCACAACATAGGTTTCGGTGCAATCAATCTTATAACATGCGGCACTCTAAATGTCTTGAATGCACTTTTTTTTTTTTGGTCATAAAATACTAAGCCTCACGTAGTTTCTCCAGAGCAAAAAAAACATGGGCCTTAGAATTAATGAGGGTCCCATAAAGTACTAGGGGGATTAGTAAGCCAATCTCTAGAAAGGTAAATACATCTATGGGCTACCCAATCTACTATTTTATTTGCTTCTCTCGGGCATTGAGCTACACAATTTTTTTTTTTTTAAAGCAAGATGGGCTACACAATTTGCCGATAGTTATTTTGAACTAAAATATTGAATGCATATTGGGTTACACAATCAATTATAAAACTATTGTATAAATGTCGATCCAGTCCTATTAAACTTTTCGAGTTTGCTAATGTAGTCCTCTCGACTAATTTTTTGCCATTAATCGCTAACATGACAATGTGTCACATAAGACAGTCGACTATGATTGAATCACCACATTAGTAATCTCTCGGCTAATTTTTACCATTAATCGATAATTTATTACTCTCTTATGCGTGTAAGAGATGCAAGCAATTGACTTGGAAAACGACAAACGAGATTTACTATGGACCTACCCAAAAATCAATAAAGTGTATAAATATTAAAACTTTTGCTCTTTTTATGTGTCGTGATGTGATTTGATATCCTTTCCTTTATTTAACTTCCTTTGTCTATATAATTATTCAAAAAAAAAAAAGGAAAAAAAAAACTCATGAGATAATTTCTCATAAGTTGCATAATTCTCTCTTTCTTTCACCAATTTGATAATCTACTCATTCAATCACCAATTCTCTCTTCTTCATCCTTGCTGCTCATGGTGAGCTTGAGGGCAGTCTTCCTTCACCGACATTTTCTCATCACTTTCCCCCTTCAATTCAAACCTTATTTTTCACCTCAATTTTCTTTTTCCTTTTTTGTAGGCGAAAATCGGCTCGTCGAGTTCTCTGCCAGAAGCTAGTGTGCAAGGAATCACGCCACTCCAGAGTACGTTCTTATTGATATAATCCTATTTTGCGAACTTAGCTTTCTTCTTCTTCTTTTTTTTTAATATCTGGATATTTATTTTAGGACTTGAAATGCATACTTCTTATTTTTTTTTTGGCTATGAGAGTTTCAGACTTGGTTTCAAGTCTTCAACCTTACCTCCTAGCCACTAGACAATGTTGGTAATGGTGATTAAAAAACGTATACTCGAATAGTACCACGAAATCGATGCTTAGGCCTTCCTTCGGTTTTTCTTTTGTTGGTTGGATCCTTCAATTTTATAGAAATTTCACATGAGGCTTGGGAATTTCTCTATTGTCCTAAACTTTTGCTTAGGTAAAAAAAAAAACCAAAATTCATGATTTTTTTTTTCAATTTTCTATTGTGATCAGGATCTCTCATCTATATTCGTTACTTTTTCAAGATGAAAAATTCTTGAGATTCCGGCATTTTTATGTGGTCTTAGTCAAGTAAAAAAAAGTTACAAAAATATAATTCATGGCCTATTTAAATTACAACTTTTTTTCTCCTTACATAGTGTACTTTTTCGGATTTTCCCCTTTAATATTATTAATTTCTCAGTATGGAAGCTGTAATCTCATGGTAAGGCAAGCTCACATCTTCTAGGTGCTGACCAAATGAGAATGCCTTAAATGCTAGGTTCCGTAATTAGTCTTATAATAAATGAGAGCATCCGTCTTTTCTTTTATCTTTTTTGGGCTTTAGGTACGTCGAAAGAGATGCATTAATTACAAGACAAGTCAACTCAGGGTGTCTTGTATTTTAAAATGAGCAATAATGAGCGTCCCAACCAATAAATAAATAAATAAATAAGTTAAGGAGTTCATTAAGCAACTGCCGACATAAACGTGATGTCACTAGACTACTTAAATACTCTAATTGGGGTCCAATCAAATACAAATTAAAAATTCTATTTTTATGGTCAGGTTAAAGAAAGCTCCCTTCATACTTGTTGAGCATTTTTTTTTTTTTTTTGAATTTCAGGATATTAATTACGCTTAATGTTATAATGGACAATGCTTTATATAATTCAAAATTTCCAAAATCTGTTGTTAAAAAAATGCCTATGAAAAACAGATTTTCATAATTAGATTATACACAAATTTTCTCTGTCTTCACATTTTCATTCACATTGGCATTAGTTACTAATATTTTACACACAGAATAGTTCAAATGACTAGATTAGTAGCTGAAAATATTAGTTAGAGGTTCTTGTCTTTTTTAACATTATTATCAGGGGGCTCTATTCTTTTATTAATAAACCTAGCTGTTTAGTCAGGCTCAAACCCCCGAAGAGTCCCTTTGTTGAAAAAAAATAAAAATCAATTTACTTATCATAAGAACTTAAATAACTTTTAATGATAATGAATCTATGCATCTTTATGACGCGATGCGTTTAGTATTAATATAAAGTCGCATTTTAATGGCCAAATAAAAATTTAAATTAAAAAATTAAAAGTAAAAGCTATTCAAACATGCGCATTAACTAAAACAAATTACCAGTTGAAAATTAGAGGTTAAAGCACCTCGTTTAATGGTGGAAAAGCTATAAAATTGAATCGATTTAAAACATCATATCTCAAAACTTTATAAGAAAATGGTCGGGAAAAAATAAAATAAAATGGCTTATGTGCTTCATAAATTGGCCTCCTTCATCTGGGTATTAATTTATGGAAAATGAGAAGGTAACGGTTATTCTCATATGTGACGGAGTTGTCCGCACCTTTGATTTTTTCCCCATGCCAATTCTGTTTCGAATTTCAGGGAACACCTTTCTTAGTTTAATGCTCTAGTATTGGTAAAAATTCCACTTGATGGGATCATCAAAGTGGCAAAGTTTAAATGAAAAGGAAATGCATATTTGGCCCAAAAAAATGATATACATAATTTTTAGAGAAAGAAAGAAGAAAATATACATGATCAAAACTCTGATATAATCATAGGTATGGATATTTTTTAAAAAAATTTGAAAAACTTCCAGATTTTTCAAGTTATCCCAAATGATGCACGGAAGTTTACTTAAGGGTAAAATGATTCACTTTTAAGATTTCATCCATGAAAGATGATATCAAAACGTTATATGTACAATAAACACATCAGGAAGAGGAAAGCATTTCGTTTCTTGTGAATAAAAATGATGTTAATTATTTTAGTCTTTTCAATAAAGGATTATTTATTTCACAAGAAAATAGAGAAAAAAATGATTAGCCCCACTTGAAATTACCAAAGTTATGAAGCAAGTTCTTTTTGCCCCCAAAACCAAACACCACTGCTCCGAATTTGACGATTTCAAATGAATTCATAAATTTGCATGAATGAACGAAAAATTTAATGGTCAGTCATTTTTTCCCTTAAGCAAAAGTCAATGCATTTTTTTGGATCGTTAGAATAGCGATGATGTTTTTATTCCGTGCATATATATATTCATCCTTTTCTATTTTCTATTTTGAACCCATATCTCTATAGTTCAAAGGTCAATTTAATATTCCCAGATATTTTTTTCTCTTTTCCCTCATAAATTAATAATACCCCGTCTTGATTTCCCTTTCAATAATTTCTCATGGTCTTCAATTTTTTCGTTTGACTTTCTCCCAACCGATTCTTCCTCCTAACAAATGGGAATCCGTGGTGAATCGCGTCGCCGCCATCGGTGGCAAAGTGGTAAATAAGGGGGAGGGTTCACGTTGGAAAGGGGAAAAAAGAGGCTTTTATTGGGCCGTACAGCTTGGGGAAAGTCAGAAGCTTTTCCTTTGATCCGAAGGCTTTGCCCCTGATTGGTCAAACGCCTCCCACCAAACTCCCTTCGAATGACCACAATGCCTCAACCATCGATCCGATTTTACGAAACTGCCCCTCGAACGATCTTGGCCGTCGGTGAAAGAAAAATAGTGGATAGGTGGAGACGCATCCTGTGAATAGCACGGCCGCCAAAATTAATTTTGAATTTATATTCCTAATAAAGATTCGCCGTGAGGTTGTTTCATTGAAAATTTCATGATAAAGGGAAAATATTTTTCGTAAAGGTCATTTTCAAAGAAAATTATTAATTTTTTATTTTGTTTGGTTATGTTAGGAGAACGATTTTTTTCTTACTAGAACGGAAAGTCGTTTTTCTACCAATTTAAACTTGTTTTCAATTCATGGAAAATATTTTCATAGGTAGATTAGTTTTTGAAACGATTTCCAAGAATATTTGTCATTCAAGCAAATGAACTCTTAATATGAGATTGACCTATTTATTAGATTAGGCCTTCACTATATTATTATCATAACACGGATGGTCAAAGACATACAAGGGTTATTTGATATCTATTATAACTACATATAAGAAAGAGCACTGCATGATAAATTGGTAATTTAATATTATCGGAATAAATGTACTTGGAATCGTATTTTATGCCATTTCATATTTTTTAAAGACAACAAGAGTTAATTGTTGTGCTGACGTCTCACTTAAAAAACGAGAAACACAATTTTTCCAAGCTAAATGTTTCCATTAATCTGATAAAGTAACCAGCACATAAAAATAAAAGATATTTTAGGAAAAGGTAAAAAGAATGACAATGATGTAGACGCCCAGCATAAAATTCAGGGGATCGGGCTCCGACCAAACCCTCAAAAATTCTAGTTTAATCACCCGAATCATGTGCAATTTGCAATATTAAAACGACACCCCGTCATGTTCTCATACCAAACTTCTTGTAATTTCGCAAAAAGGGCAGCCGCAAGCCCAAATCACTCATGATTCACCCAGGGGCATTTCCGTCATTTCGCCTCTCGCAACCATGGTTCAGTTCGACAAATACGACAAGACACGACCCACCACGATCAAAACGGAATCGGAAACGCATTGTCGGTTTGCTCCTCGCCGCCGGTAATAACGACGCCGCTTCTGTCCTTCTTCCTCCTCCTCCTCCTCCTCCTCCTCGCCGCCGCAGCTCCGCCATCATCGCCTCCGTTCCCGAGAGCCCACCGAAGCTCCCACCATTTCTCCACCGTTCCCCAGCTCACTCGAGCTCGACACGGCCCTCCCGACTCGCCCCCGAGTCGAAACTCGGTGTCCGACCGGTCGCGATAGCGTGGTGGCCGCCGCCGCCGCCGCCGTGGATCGTCGTGCCGTGCGTTCGTTCCTTTGTTTGACCGGCTATGCTGTGAGTTTGGTGGGTGTTGTGAATTGGGTTTGGCTTGGTTAGGGCAACGCCCCCTGCGAGCGATGGAGCGGGCCATGCTGACGGTCGGGCCGGGCATGGACATGCCGATCGTCCACGACAGCGACAGGTACGACTTGGTGCGGGACATAGGCTCGGGGAACTTCGGGATTGCAAGGCTCATGAGGGATAAGGTCACGCAGGAGCTCGTCGCTGTCAAGTACATCGAGCGAGGCGACAAGGTTAGTCGGTTGTTTCCCGACTTCACATGTGTTCTTTTTTTCTCCCCCTTCCTGGTGAGGGTGATTGATTGGTTGATCAGTTAGTTTATCTGTACTAATGAAGACTTTAGGGTATTAATTGTGTTTTTAATGCATCGGAGATGATTTGAAAAATTCATAGACGGCTTTATTTGCTTGGAGTTGTTTCTGCTTATGGAAATACTGTTTGATCAGTTAGTTTATCTGTGCTAATAAAGACTTTAGGGTATTAATTGTGTTTTTAATGCATCGGAGATGATTTGAAAAATTCATAGACGGCTTTATTTGCTTGGAGTTGTTTCTGCTTATGGAAATACTGTTTGATCAGTTAGTTTATCTGTGCTAATAAAGACTTTAGGGTATTAATTGTGTTTTTAATGCATCGGAGATGATTTGAAAAATTCGTGGTAGGCTTTATTTGCTTGGAGTTGTTTCTGCTTATGGAAATACCATTTGATCAGTTAGTTTCTTTTACCAGGAATGGCTAGTGTGTTTTAAAAATGCTCTATTTACATGGTTCATGGTTTCATTTGGTGCTGTAGCCTTGAGGTGATAATTTGACAATTCAAGGGGAAACTTTATTTGCAGTTGGTTAATAATGAGGCCTTCATAATGGTTCTTGTCCCCCTTTTTTCGTGATCTCGTGAAAAGAGCTAGTGTTTTTGGAAATTACCATTTAGGGGATGAGCAATGTGGATGGGCTTCTTTGTGGATGGGGGACAAGCAATGCTGGGGATTTATGCGATGCTCTACTTGAAAGTGTGAGAAAAAGGACATTTCCAATTGATCTATAAAATGATATGTCTAAAGGAAGGATCTTGATAAGCAAAGAAGTGATTAGTAATTAGAAGATTATGTCGAAAGGACAATTGGGGGAAGGAGAGCCATATTAGTGCTGTTCTAAGATGTTCTTAAATTAACAACTGACAAGTGCTTGTTGCATCTGAGTCCCCTTTTCCGTGTCTAGACATGAATCGCAAGCACGATTATCGACTTCTGGCTCACTAATTTGTAGCTTTCTATGTCTACCTCCCCATGTCGCAGATAGATGAAAATGTTCAGAGAGAGATAATAAACCACAGATCTCTGAGGCATCCGAACATTGTTAGATTCAAAGAGGTTAGATTCACCTTGTTAGTTCCGGACCTTATCTCAGTTTAAGTGAATAAATGACTGAATAAGATCTATTCCAGGTCATTTTAACACCTACGCATCTGGCAATTGTGATGGAATATGCATCTGGTGGAGAGCTTTTTGAGCGAATATGCAATGCTGGGCGATTTAGTGAAGATGAGGTTCTTCAATTTTCCTTATGCATGATGCACTTTTTATCTCAGTCTCCAATTTTCTCGGATAGCTCTCATCTGGATGTTTTGTTGCCTTTCTGGTGCAGGCTCGCTTCTTTTTTCAACAGCTCATATCTGGTGTTAGCTACTGTCATGCTATGGTATCTAAATACTATTTTACATGTTATGGAGTTTATTAATTTTGTTATCTGGTCAGCTTGTCTTTGATAGTAACTGGCTTTCCAATGCTTTGTTCTTGATGAAGCAAGTATGCCATCGTGATCTAAAATTGGAAAATACTTTGTTGGATGGAAGTCCGGCCCCTCGACTAAAGATATGTGACTTTGGGTACTCAAAGGTATGTGTGGGTTCTTTTCCTTTCCTTCTCTTTCCTAAGTCTGCTTCTAATTGCCAGTGGCTTAATGGTGTCTATTGAGTAGAAGTCTTGCTTTGGTTTAAATTGCTATACAAATTATAGGGCAACTTGAAACGAACCTGTTAGTTTTGGCTGCGGCTGGCACTTTAGGAGGCAAAGATCTTACTACTAAATTGTTATGCTCTTTTCTACCAGTGCCAGTTTTGGTGCTTTAGAGTAAGAGGATACACTGCCTGACTTGTAAAATACGGCAAAATTCCTCAATTGGCATATACTATGATTCAAATCTGCATTTATAGTTTATACGTTTTATCCCGCCAATTTTTTTAATTGATGTTGAGAGAGCTTGTATATTATCATGGTGAGAGATCACAATATTATGTTCATAACCGTATTGGCAAATCGTGATATTCATATAGAATCAAAATCTCAATTAATAATTTGCGAATTGAGAGTGGACATGATTAGTAAGATTCAGCAGTGTTTTTTGCAATCGAGACATACTTGACTTAAGTAAAGTCTATTGCAAAATATTAATTTCTGAATAGGATTATGATTAAACGCATAGATATCTTTATTTAAAGAATTTAGTAAATTCTGTTGCAAGATAATAGTTTTTGAATAGGATTATGATCAAAAGCATAGATATCTTAATTTCATGTACATGTGATCATTCTATGGTTTCTACATGCAAGATATTACGGTACATCGTTTCTTTTAAATAGAAAAATAAAAATTGCATTTAATTTGTAAATGGTTTTCGGATTATAATATTTAGTTTCTGTTGATGGGAAATTATTGGAGTATAATAAATATCATGACATCAGACAATCTACATTAGTTGATGAGTCTAAATAGAATCAATTACATATCAACAGAACTGAGAAGTGCATTCTGTGGCGCACTGATAAAGTGGCCTGTGATTGAGTATTTATAGGTGAGTGATTGTTACGTTTCAAGGCATATATAATTTAGTTTTCGTTGTTGCAAAATTATCGGAGTATAATAAATATTGAGAAGTCAGTCAATCTACATAGCTCGATAAGTCTATATACAATTAATTGCATCCTGGTAGAGCTGAGATTTGCATTCCTTGGTGGATTAATTTCCCTATGATTGAGTATTTTGTAGGTGATTGATGGTTAAGTATCGTTTATGCCTTACGAACTAAATTTTAAGATACTAGTGAATGATACATACATTTTTGAAGTGTTGCATCTGTCACTTTTGCAGTTTTTAGAGGTCATCCACGAAAGTTAACTTTGTGTCATGACATGCTTTGTGTTTTTTAGACTTGTTTCCATCCCTTGTAGATGTGCACTTCCTTGGAAGAGTGAATTTGGTGCAACATATCTAAAATGGAATTTTACAGATAGTTCATATGATTACATGGATTTTAGATGATCTGATTTTTGTCACTCTTCTTAGTCCTCAGTGCTGCATTCAGAACCAAAATCAACTGTGGGAACTCCAGCGTACATTGCCCCAGAAGTCTTACAAAGGCGAGAATATGATGGCAAGGTACAACAAATATCTTTTAAGAAATTCTGCTGAACAGGCTGGTTATCATGATTGCATCAAGCATTAGTGTCCTAGAGATGATTGTAGTCTTTTGATCCCAAAAGTGCTAATAAGTTGATCCATTACCTTTGGGAGATACCCTGTAAAGGAAGCTCATCCCATTAGAAAGCATGGCCTTTCAACATGAATTTGACAAGAAGCCATTGTCATGTTGTTTAAACTTCTGTTTTTAATCTTAGGACCTTACGATTTTATGATCTATAATTTGAGAAACATTCCTCAGTCCAGATTTTACTGGTTAGTCTGCAAGAAATAATTAAAATAGTCTGTTCTGAATGCAAACAAATCCTTATTCATAAAACCCCTAATCCTAGATTTGGCTTAAGCTGACTTTGCTCCTCGTTGTTGTCAATGCAAATGCCTCTATCTTGCTCAGCACCTCCTCTGTCTCTACACCATTGCACATCCGCCCTTTCTTGTGATAAATTAGAAGTGAACTGCCTTTCGATTAGACCTTGTTGGCATGCAGTCCTGCCACCCTGCTTTGGCATTGCAGTCAATCAAGTTTTCTCTTCCAAAACTATGTATGTTTGATGTCCCCAAGGTTTGGTTGCAAGGGGGACAAGGTATCACAGAAATCTGACATAGTTCAATGCTTTGCTTGTTGGAGATTCGATTGCTTGTTGATTTGCTTACACTTAGAAGTAAAGTGGTTTGTGTTATGCTTTCCCTTTGTAGACAGATAGAGATATCTCTCATCTCTAGTTCTCTACAATTGTGTCTCATGATCATTCATGCAAAGCTAAAAGATTAAACTTGTGGCTTCTCTGTGGTATTTTTGATCTACTTTTGTTGGTTGCCAATTTTAGAAATAAAATACTTTTACAGTCTTCATCCAATGCTGGCATTGAGCAGTGAAGGCTTGATAATGATTAGCCAGCCTGAGTGTCAGGATGAGGGCCGACAGTGAACAAATGTTAATATATTTCTCCTGCCTTCCAAATTTGAAAAGATTCCTCATATAGAACGTGCTTTGCATTTTTTTCTCACTTCAGTGGATTCTTCTAGGCTCTCCAAGAAATGGATACTTTTCTTTCCTCTATCAATATGAGTAGGTCTGTCTTCTAGTCTAATGCAATACTGCCATTAGGTTGTTTGACATGTTTTCCTCTTTAGCTTGTATGTGTGGAAGGAGGTGGTGGATGATCTATTACTTTCATCAGATTGCAGATGTCTGGTCGTGTGGGGTGACCTTATATGTGATGCTAGTAGGTGCTTATCCCTTTGAGGATCCTGAAAAACCTAAAGACTTTCGGAAGACAATTCTGGTAATTCAGGGACCTTGTTTTCTTGTTGTTTTACTCTATATAATTATCTATTCTTTACACACTTCTCATTGTGGTTCATGCAGAGAGTTATTAACGTTCAGTATTCCATCCCAGAAAATGTCCAAATATCGCTTGAGTGTCGGCATCTGATCTCTCGAATATTTGTTGCAGACCCTGCAGAGGTAATGGATGGAGAGTTTAATGTACCAGTCATTGTTTGGTAAAAATCAATTAATTGTGGAACATTTTAATCCTTTGGTGGGCTAGAATTTGCTCAATCTTAGATTTTCCGACCACCTTTTGATGGTCTCTTTCGAAGTGAAAAGTAGCTACATATTTCTGCCTCTTTAATTGTGCGGCTCAATGTTGAGCCTGATACTTGACGTGTACGTGGTGCAGAGGATTTCCATCCCTGAGATAAAGAGTCATCCATGGTTCCTGAAGAATTTGCCTGCTGATCTTATAGATGAGAAGACAATGGGCAATCAATTTGAAGAGCCTGATCAACCAATGCAGAGCGACGAGACGATCATGCAGATAATTGCTGAGGCCACCATTCCGGCGATCCCGCCCCATGGCCTTAATCAATTTGTTGCTGATAGCCTGGACATGGATGATGATGACATGGATGACTTGGACTTTGAATCCGAGCTAGACATTGACAGCAGTGGTGAAATAATCTATGCATTATGATGAAAGGTCTCTGTAGGCAGAAGTTCTGGATGATAGCTTAGTTTCTGAAAGTAAGTGATTTGCATCAACTATTTATAATAAGCCAAGAGAAATATATCTCCGTCTGTCTTAGATTAGGATGAGTACTGTGGAAAGAGTACATTATCTAAACCTCTTGTTTTGTGACATGGACATTTACATTTGTCAGGCTCTCTAAGCTGTCGTTTGCTGTCATCGTCATCACCATTAGCATCTCTCTCTCTGGCATTTGGTTTATTGTCAGCAAATAGAAGAGAGTATTCTAACTACCCCTTACATTAGTGAGGTCGTGAGCCTCCTTAAGTCGGGAACCTGTCTGTCTTGTTTCTTAGGTTGTGCTGGGTGTTCTCCAATCCAGTGAAAAGAGGACATGAAATAGTATTCTGTGACACTGTCTAAATACATGGATCGAAGTAGTAACTTTCTAAGTTGATATATTAATGATCACTAGACCATAGAAAATACTGTTGATACGCTATGTGGGTACAATTAGTTTGTTAAAACTCATTTTGGTCACTGAAGCAAGAGTCTAGACCCCTAGGTAAGGCACACTTAGATTAAATGTGTAACGATGACAACACGGCAAAGCTAGAAAGGGACCTTATCAGAGTATGCTAGTCAGGAAGTTGATTTTTGGTGCCTTTCGGGAAGAGAGGATACAAGTAATTCCCAGAGGTTCAAGAAGAATGTTGAAGATGCTGCCTAACGCGGTGTAAGTTCAAGCAATTTTGATTGAAGATGGTGTTTTTTTCCTGAAGTTTTTATCATCTCACCACTTGTAAAGTTCAGGACGCCCATCCAACATGAATAAAGACCAAGGATGAAGAGGACGTCACGTTGTGGGGATGAAATTAGAAGCAGCAGTGTCTTTCTAAAAATATATGTTTACACAGCGTTTTTCTTGGTTCTAGGTTCTTACCCAATATAGGTTGTGAACGACGCAATCACGCACGCGCACACAATTCACACGTTTTAGTTCACTTTTTGTTTCCACTCCAAGACACATGGTTGGTGCGCTCACTAAACCACGCAAGGAAGAATACTCCCGTCTAATGGTATTCTTGTGGTCCTTCGCAGTGTATGCTAGTTCACTGTCCGGCCCGCATAGGTTTCATGGTCCACTAACCATGGCATTCCTACTCTGCGTAGGTTTGCAGAATTGTAAGGATCACTACATACCTCAAGCCATTGATAAAATTTTGCAAACACGGAAATCCCAAACTTTGAATGGATTCACGAAGGATATATTGATCAATCTTGCCGATGTTGAATCACTAGATTTGAACGTCTTGTTTTGCTAGTCAATACCCCTCAAAATTTGATGGTGGGTTTTCTATACTGATAGGGTTTGGTCTAGATGACTTAACGTCTTTTATTCCATTTTTTTACGTTATTGACGTTTTCTATCAAGACTGTTATGGTAACAATTAACGGACAGTTATAATGTAATAAATGTGGGCAATAAATCGGAATTAATTGGGAAATATAATATTAGGATTGCATTTAAATTAATAAATATTATAACATCCTCCCACTTGATTCAGACATTCCATCAAAGGAAATATTAATCCAAACCCACATAAACTTCATGTTGAAATAAAACACATGAATCATAGCCATGAGTTCTCTGAGAGCAAGTATTATCTTCCATATATCACAAAGTTTTTCATCATCCCATATGCGATAACATAACCTAATGAATAAACCTTATATTTATTCGAGGTCAAACATGATTGTTTTTCTTAGAATACTGAATATATACAATTGTATTGAGAAAAATATTGCAAAAAAAATAAAAGTCTCACAAATTTTTCTAAATAAAGAAAACCAATGTCCATTCTGACTATATGATTCTCATAACTTATTGGTGGCATGCCTTTAGTTAAAGGATTAGCTATTATCAATCCAGTGCTTACGTGTTCCATGACTACCTTTTTTCTCTTTAACATGCTCTATGATGGTTAAATATTTGATGTCGACGTGCTTGCTTGGACTACCATTTTTGTGATTCTTAGTCATGAAAACTACAACTAAATTGTTGCAAAACATTCTTAATGGGTTAGCAATAGGGTCCATAACTCTAAGTATCAATATGAAACTTTTCAACCACACATCATGTGAGATTGGCCTAAAAATAAGAAATGAACTCTACCTTCATAATAGAAGTGGCAATCGAGGTCTATTTTGCACTTCTTCAGAATACAACTCCGTCAGCAAACATAAAAATGCATCTCGATATTGATTTATGAGATCAACGTAGCTAGCAAAATTTGAATCCGAGTAACCAACTGCTTCTTGGCTTGTTGTCAGTTTATACATAAGCATGTGGCCCTTTGTATCTTGAAGTACCTTATCACCTTCTTTGTAGCTCTCCAATGGTCCATACTTGGATTACTTTAATATCTTCCTAACATTCTCATGCAAAAGTAATGTCAGATAGAGTGCAAACCTGAGCATACATTAAGCTTCCGACAACGGAAGCATATAGCATATTCTTCATTTGTTCCTTTTCAAAATTGTTCTTTGGGCATCGGTTCAAATTAAACCTATCAACCTTCACAATGGGTGCTATCCTTGGCAAATAATCTTTCATCCAAAATCTCTCTAACATCTTATTGATATAAGTTTCTTGAGATAGTCTTAATAAACCTCGAGATCTATCCCTATGAATTTTAATGCCAATGACTTAAGATGCCTCACCCATATTTTTCATATCAAAACTCTTAGAGAGAAATTGTTTCACTTCATGTAGGAACCCCTTATCATTGGTAATAAGTAAAAATGCCATCCGCATATAGGACAAGAAAACAAATCCTCCTCCTACTAACCTTCTGGTATATACATTGATCCATGACATTCTCCATAAAATCGAATGAAAAGATGACATCATGGAACCTCATGTACCATTGGCAGAATGTTTGTTTCAAGTCATACAGAGACTTCTTAAGTTTGCACACCAAATGCTCACTAGCAATAGAGAAGACTACTTCTGGTTGTTTCATGTAAATCACTTCTTCTAATTTTCCATTGAGGAACGCCATTTTCACATCCATGTGATGTAATTCCATATCAAAATATGAAGAGAATCTTTCTTAGATACATAAGAAAATATATCAGTGTAGTCAATTCCCTCATTCTAAGTGAATCTCTTGACAATGAGTCTAGCTTTGTATCTTTTAATATTGCCCAATGAATGCTTCCTAGTTTTGAAGACATATTTACGACCAATGGGTTGCACACCATCAGATAACTCAACTAATTCCTAGACCTCGTTAAATACCATATAACTCATCTCTTCCTTCATGATATTGTACCACAAGTTGGATTTATCACAATTTATGGCTCATGAAAATGTTTTCGCATCATTTTCATCTTCAACATTATAATCAGATTCTTGTACATACACAATATAGTTACTAAGGATTGCTGATTTCTTCATTCTAGTACACTTTCTTAATGTTGCATCAAATTTTTTCCAAGAAGTCTGTTGTTCAACTAGATGCTCAACAGTATTTAGTAATTGCTAAACATTTGGGTGAACCGAATTAATATCAACAAGTTGTGGATCTTTAATGATTGGTTGTTCAACGGCCAGTTGAATTGAAAGGGGCATTGCAAACAACAACCAATCTAGTACCTGAGGTGGAAGGTTGAGTATTTAAATGATCTTTTTTAGAAACAAGGTTCTTGAATTGATCGCTCCCATTGATCAGGTCATTCTTAAGAAACTTAGTATTTCTCGATTCCACAAACCTAGTGGTGTGAGATGGACAATAAAATCTATGTCCCTTAGACTTTTCGGCATATCCAACGAAATACCCACTTATATCATTGGGTCTAATTTATTTTCATTTGGATTGTAGACACTTACTTCAGACAAGTATCCTCAACGCGTACATGTCACAAACTCGATTTTCACATTTGAGTAACGCAAAAGGCATCTTTGGGATAGTCTTGGTTGGAGTTTAGTTCAATATGTACACTACCGTTTTAAGAGCCTTAGTCCACAAGGATCTAGAAAGTTTGGAGCTACTAATTATACTCCGTACCATGTTCAATAAAGTTCAGCTTCTTCTTTCTGCTACACCATTCTAGTCCGGAGAACTAAGTATAGTGTATTAGGCAATAATCCCATACTCTTTAAGAAACTTTGGAAATAGATTAGGTGCTTGTCCATTTTTAGTATATCTACCATAGTATTTTCCATCTCTATTTGATCTTATGATCTAAATTTGCTTACCGTATTGTTTCTTTACTTCGGTTTTAAATACCTTAAAGACATCCAGCACTTTATGCTTATCATCTATGAAAGAGATGAAGTATCCCTAACCATTTGAGTTCATATATGGATCATAAATATATGTATGTGTGATTTCTAATATTTTTGTATTCCTCTTAGTACATTTCTTTGACTTATTGCTCTGCTTTCACTTTGTGCAGTCCACAAAAGTATCATAATCAGTAAAATATAGATTACTAAATACTCAATTATTTACTAATTGCTTAATATATATGACTCAATTTTAGTGTCACAACATAGAAGAATCCTCATTCATAACACATATCTTTATGCCAACATTATCATGAATGTGTATCACATTATAAATGGTATTATCTTGTAAATTAATTCGAAAGAGACCATTAGAAAAAATACAACTCTCAATAATTTTATATTTATACGATAAACTGAATGTTGAACTTGAAAATTTAAAGGAATATCCCAAATGTACAAGCCTTGAAATTGAAATTAAATTTCTAGATAAATTAGGAATATAAAATGTCATTTTCAAATTCAAAACAAAGCTACTATTGAGAACTAATCTACATGTCCCAATAGCTTCCACACGCGAATATATCTTGTTTCATGAATAGATATTTTATTCACTTCTTGCTAGTTTCCATTGGTTTTGAAAACCCTGCAAGAAATTCGAAATGTGGATTGTAGAACCAGAATCAATCCACCAAGTGTTGTGACTTACATCAATCATATTTGATTCATAGCAAACATATAAAAGAAGGTTATCTTTCTTCTCGAGTTAGGTCTTAAATTTGGGACCTTTTTTATTTTGCTTGCCTTACCTTTTATACTTACCTTGCGTGGCAATATGAGCACTTTCTCCCTTTTCTATTGGCAGCGTCTAGTCTTCTTAAACACACATGATCATAAGTTTATTAATTGACCATTTAGTATTATGTCTGTTGTAAGAGATATTGAAAAAGACATATTCTTGTGAGAGAGTGTTCTTGATATAGTATACAAGAAATGATTATGATATCCCAACTTCAAAATTCTTTAGCTAAGCTGCAGTGTCCCTTATCATCATGATGTGTTCATGTGAACTTCTTACGCTACTTAGCTTCGACCGTGAGAACTTTATAATTAGGATCATGGCATACGTCTTCTCTGAATATTCAAATTGCGCATTAATAGCCTTCAACAATTTATTGGTATTATTATGCTAAATGACTGAATCATGAATGCTAGTAGAAAACTTTGTTTTTTTTGTATGTTACACTAAGGCACTTGCACCGCTCCCATTGTACATAAATATTAACTTCAGCTGAAGTGCTAGCCTCAATATGAGTAAGTGGTTCGTCTTAACGTATAACATAATCAATATCCATACACCCCAATTAAAGAAGGATTGATTCCCTTCATTCTTTATACTTGTCACTGTTCATCTTGGGAATAATTACACTAGAACTAATCATAGATGGTAAAACTGTATCATAATCAAAAGGGAAACTTATGTATCGATATAATTGAGGTAAATAAACTTAAATCATGTTTTACCAATATAAAAATGTTATAAGATATGAATCACATAATATCAAAAACTACATGTGGGCTAAATTTCTAATTTAAATAGATTCATAATTACTTTGTGATGAAATTATCAAATTATATTTTCTTCCTCAATCCCTATGGGTAAATTAAGAAAGATAAAATGGTATTTCATCCTAATGAATCACATTAATATATTGAAAATTTCCGTGAGATAAAATTTATAATGTTAAGGTGACTAATACTAATTGCAATTAATGTTTTTGACTATATGTGATCCAAAGACTTTCAATGTATATAATTGAATATAATCAAAGATGTTGTGGTTTATTTTTAATTAATAAAAAATATATGGATCACTAGACATTTAATTTTACGTAGAGGCAAAATAGTAAAATCACGTGTAAATGGGTAAAATTGGAATTTTACATGTAAGGGCAAAATTGGAATAACAAGAATTTTACGCCCAAAAGGGCAAAATTGTAAATTTTCATGCCCAAAGGGAGCAAATTCGGAATTTTACCGCGGTCATGGCAGAACAATAGTTTTCCTTTATGTGGAGGGGCAAAATTGTAATTTACATGGGCAAGGGTAGAACCGACATTTTGCACCGCGGGGACCGTCGCACGCACCCATTGTAGGCACTCGGGTATGTGTCGCATGCACCCATGGTCTCCTCCGTGACCTGTTTCCATCTTGCTCCGTCACGACTCGCCTCCATTCCGCTACCTAGGTCTCCTTCCACAGTGCATATCCGATCAAATTGATCGTTGGGTTTCGAAGGCAACGTTGGGATGGACACATAGTTCCAAGATTCGGTGAAAACAACTAATAAAATGATTGAAATTGAGCCTAAAACGATTTGCCCTAAAACCCTAACTATAAAAAATTTTACCGCTTGATTAGCCTTTGGCAGTCAGTAATATGCCAAATTATCTTACGACTTTTCTTCTTAATGGCGGTTTAACTGTGCAGGTCCATTATCACATGGTGGGTAGCTCGAATTTAGTCGGAATTTGCAATTTCGTTCCAAACCACATAAGATCCAAATTTTGTCCATTCATAATCCAATGAAAACTTATAAAATTCCATAAAGTTTCGCTAAGACAGAGATTATAAATAGCTCTGATACCAAATGTTAGATTAAATTTGTCACGCCCTGATCCTCAGGCACGCGCATATCCCTTAACTTTGGTCGATTTTAAAATGCGATATCCCAGGACTATGTATCGCCGACCCTTTCATTTATTAAGCACATGCGGAAGCAGTTATAAATCCCCAGACAATAAAACAATGGGATAGAAAAGCAGGTTATATTTTTCATATTGAAAAACCACAACCAAACCTTTATACATGGCATTAGACAGAGTGCTTCACAAACTATTCACGACCTTAAAGTCTCATTCTATCTACATCAAAACAGTATTCACAAAAGAGGGTGGGGTCTCAGTCCTCATCCGAGTTGTACTCCAGATCCCTCTTAGGATTATCTTCTTCTTCCAAAAATCCCTTTCCTCGGGTTTCACCTCAGAGTTCTCCTTCTCAGATTCCTCTCGTCAGCTCCTCATCAGGGTCCTGAAATGTTGTCCCACAACTGGGATGAGACTACGTCTCAGCAAGTTCTACCCCACCAATACTCGACTAGGAGACCAATACGCTAACCGGGCTACCTATGCACACACGGGTCAGAGGGCTTACCTTGGCCTCAGATTCCACCTGCATATTAACACAGTTCAATAGGCACCCAAGCAATCACATCAGATCGAAGTATCGATTAATTGACCTAGTCGATTTCACGCCAACAAGACCACTCACGGTCAATTCAGTTCAATCCATCAATTCATGACAAACTGATCAAATCATATCGGTGATTCCATCTATACTCGATAATTATTCTCAACGTTTCAAATCAACATTCCCACTCAAAATCAAATAGGCTCAAGGCGCTAGAGGTGCCCCAACACGAAGTCTTGTCATCGTGCACTACTTAGTTCTTGACCACAAATAACAATAGTATAAGGCGCTAGAGGTAACTCACACGAAGTCTCGCTATCGTGTAGTACTTAGTTCTTCACTACAAAAGCAGTAGTATAAGTCGCTAGAGGTAACTCACACGAAGTCTCGCTATCGTGTAGTACTTAGTTCTTTATAAGTCGCTAGAGATAACTCACACGAAGTCTCGCTATCGTGTAGTACTTAGTTCTTCACTACAAAAAGCAATAGTATAAGGCGCTAGAGGTAATTCCCATGCGACTCAGGTCGCCATGTAACACTTAGTCCTTGACCATAATGAGCAATGGTATGAGGCGCTAGAGGTGCCCCAACACGAAGTCTTGTCATCGTGCGCTACTTAGTCCTCTACCTGCTCAAGACCCATTAAGTTTCCTCAACACAACACACATCACATCAACTTCCAATTATCATCTTGCTTCAACTATAAACCAACACATGATTAATCCCTCACGGCCCAGTGACATTGTGCCTCGCACTTAAATTCCTCAATCCAAATAATGTCTTGGCCTAATTTCTTCATATATAAAAAGAATATCCGATAAAATATCGTGCGTGGGCACACGGCTGGCTTTAGCCAAAATATGATATTTTCATTTTCCATAACTCCCACATTCTGTAGCCCACTCAAATAATTTTGGCATTATCAACCGATGCCCGGTTATTTTTCAATTAATAACCAAAGATTATTCAATTAAAGAATAATTCCTAATTTCACTAATCATTCAATTCAGCACAAAATAAAGCTCAATTAAATAAACGGATTGCGCCACGACAATCAGCATGAGATTTCCGTCATCGGCTATCCTTACTTTAATTTCCGAAAAATAAATAAATAAATAATTAATTTCAAAAATTAATAATTAATTACAATAAATCCAATTTAGCTCAAATCGGAGCTCGATTAAATAAACGGATTTCACCACGATCATTAGCATAAAATTTTGGTCACTAGCCATCCCAGTTGAATTTCCGGAAAAATAAATAATTAAATAATTAATTTCGAAAATTAATATTTAATTCATAAAAATTCCAATTAGGCCTGAATTGCCAAATTGAAGCCCGATAAGGGTCGGGAAAAATCCCGAGCTACCTTCAATAAATAGTAGACCACATCTACTTGCTAATTACACCATCAAATTGCCTAATTCGCATCACAATTGATTAATAAACACTAATCTATACTAATCTAACCACCTAATTGCACTTAATTAAATCTAATCAACCCTTAATCATCATTAGTCTACTAAGCAAGGATTAGTATGGGCTTGTGGGACTGAAAATGGAAGCAAGCTGGCGTGCGAGAAGTTGCTGCGGGCAGTGACCGGCGACTCCGTGAGCTGCTTCGGTGGGAAGAATCGCACGGAGAGGGGAGCAGGTTGAGTCTTCGTGGCAGATGAGTCTTCGGCGGCAGGGAAAGGGAGACACGAAGATGGGTGGTCTTCAGCTGGGCTTTCGGTGGACTTGGCAGTATGGGCTGGATCCGTGAAGCAGCAGATGGATCCGAGGCAGCTGGCATGAAGACGATGAGGATGGCAGAAGCGGCAGCTCGTCTTCGATTGTCGATAGAGAGCTGGGAGTTGACTTCGGCTTCGCTGGAATCACGAACAAGAAGATGGAAGTTGCGAAGTCCACGAGTTGGCTAGGGACGTTCGAGCGTGGAGGTGGCGAAGGGCCTGGAGTAGCGAAGATGAAGACGTGAGGCACGTTGAAGCAACCGCTTCTTCACGTGGGCAACTCACGCTTCGGTGGAGAATTTGCGGTTAGACTCGGCGGCTTCGTGGCTTGACTTCACGCTGTTTGGATGAAGACACGATGAAGGTGGGGTAGAAAAAATAAAATAAAAGTGAGCTGGATAAAAGAAGTGGAGTATTCGGTGGAGGTTTGGAGATGTCAGAGGGGAATTGGACGAAGAAGAAAAATGAAAGAGAGGCAGAGACTGGAGAAAACAAGGAAAGAGGAACCACGGATGGGGGAGGTCGACCGTGAAGTGTGCGAAGGAAGCTTGAAGAGAAGGACCCCAAAGTCAAACAAACTTATCCTATAATCAATGCTTGGTCCCCCTGTAATCCACATGCCTATCTTCATGGTCCTCTCTAATACTTTCCATCAAGAATAATCCACAATAAACTCAATTTTTGATGCAAATAATGCACCCCCATCCAAGCTCCGAATTTCCTTTAGTTTATATTTCAATTTCATCTTCAATTTCTTCAACAATTTCCCCAATTGAGGTCCAATCTCGATGAAGAAAAATCCCGAACAATTTTCTATAAATCCCCGACACTCACAGGGTAAGTCTGGAAGTCCCAATTTTCTTTAATTTGGCCCGTACGAATTTCCGCTACGTCCGAAATGGTTCTCCAAAAAAAATCTCAAGCTCGATAAAATTTCTCCAAAAGACAAGACGACGTCCTATAAATGAACCGTGACATGCTCGAACGTCCGATTTCCGAAACCGAATTCAATTTCGTGGTTAAAATCAACCGAACGCAATTCTAGTCCAATTCAACCTATCGAGTAGCTTTTAGGGATTTTACCACGGTTATATCCCTTAACGGCTTCACCCAATAGATTGGTTAACTCGTGAGTGATCAGCTCAGAGAAAAAGGACCATAGGCGCACCGGCGAAATGCCCATTTCATATATTCGGGACGAGATCGAAATTCGGGATGTCACAAAATCTAACGAAGAACTAATGATCCCGATTTACCATTCATGGAGAAAAACGAGAATGATTAGCAGAAACGTAAGAACTGGAACATACCTCCAACCATTGATGAGATATTGCAAATGTGGAAAAGCCAAACCTTGAATGTATTCGCATAGCATATACTGATCGATCTTGTAGATGTTGAATTACCAAATCTGAACATCCCGTTCCACCAGTCAATACCCATTAAGACTCAATGGTGTATTTTCTGTATTGATGAGATTTGGCTTATAGGACCTGACATCTTTTATTTCGTTTTTTTATGTTACTAATGCCTTCCATCAAGATTGTTATGGTAACAATTAACGGACAGTTATCACGTAATAAACGTGGGCAATAAATTGGACAATAAATTGAAATTTGGAAAATACAAAATTGGGAACATATTTAAATTAACAAATATTATAACATCAACATCATTCAATATATTTGAAATCTATGACTAGACACCAAATAGAAGAATTCATATTGTATTTATCATCACTATCAAAGACCCACTTTTAATTTAAGAGCTCATTCAGTTGGTTAAAATGTTTTCGAATTTATTTTTTAGTGGGATCTACTAAGTTTACCGTAGAACCTATGAAAATCTTTATAGAATTCGATTATAGTGCATGCAAAATGAAATTTTCCATTCATCATACGGAAAAGAATAAAGCTTGGCCGTTACCTGCTTAACTAATCATCTCGTGGCTACCCCTGGTAAATGGGTTGTTCTCAGAACAACCCAACCTAACTTACTTACCATTCTTTTCCAACGTTTTGTCCGCTGGACCTTGGGGTCAACCCAAAGTCGCTAAATAACACCGGGGTTGGATAAAATAAGCCCATAGCTTTAGACATGGACATGTTCAACGACTATTACAGGTCTTTTTAAACCCTTAAATTATAAACTAAAGGAGTGTCAGATCGATGCTTCCAATGGTCGCTCTTCCTACGAAACTTCCCATTTGATGGCTAACTTATTTGGCCGGAAAATAATCTTTTTTTTTTTTTAATATCGGAAAATAGTCTTTAACCACCACTTTTAGAAAAAAAGTCTAACTCGCCTTTCCCTTCATCTCCTTTCTCAAGTGTTGCTTCGGAGACCAAAGAACTCCTCTTCCTCCTTGCCTCTGCAGAAGACCCAGAAGAGAAAGCAGCGATAAGCATCCTTTGCAAATCTCGAAACGTGGGGTTTCAGTTCCTCGAAGGATTTTCTAGGCTTGTTCGTTCTGTGAAGAAAGAAAGAACAAGAAATGGTTGATTGTGCGGGAGCTGCTTTAGGAACAGCATTCAGCGAGCTGTTTGGCCTCGTTAAGCACCTGGTGATGACTATTGCCGCGTTTCGTAGCCAGTTAGAGAAGATCAAAGACACTTTGGTCAGCATAGAACCAATCATCAAGGACATCAACAAGTTCAACGATCAGCTGGACCGTGGTCCGGAAGAGATGGCTCCGATCAAGGAACTGTTGGATAAAGGCAAACGACTGGTCGACAAGTGCAAGAAGATCCACGCGCTCAATCTGTGTATGAAGTATAAGCACTCGAGAAGGCTGACCGCCTTCAACGCGGCAGTCGTGGAGAAGTTCCAGATTTACATGCCGCTGCTGGATGTGAGGGACGGAAAGGAAACGTTGGTGGGCGTGAAGGAGATGGGGAAAGACGTGAAGGAGATCGGGGAAGACGTGAAGGAGCTCAGGGAGTTCATGCGAGTGAACGGCTGGGCCCTCCAGAGCGAGCTTGAGACTTCGAGCGACCTTGCGGTCCCTGCAGCGCCCGATTTCTTTGTCGGTTCAGAGGTGGAGGCATCCTTGAGGAAGCTCAAGGAGCAGTTGCTCGAGGAGGGAGCGTCTGTGATTGTTGTGACCGCCCCGGGTGGGTGTGGGAAGACCACTCTGCTTAAGAAATTGTGTCATGAAACGGCAATCAAAGGTACGTGTGTTTTAGTGTTTGGATTGATTCGGAACTAAAAAAAGTAGGGATGAATTAGGGATGAATTTATTGAGTCATTGCCAATTGATATCCTCTAATAGTCTTTTGATTAGCTAATTATAATGAAAATTATCAAAAAAGGCTCTAAACATATTATATGGATGCAAATTCAGTTCTAAACTTTTCAACCGTACCATAAACTTAAATTTTTTTTTTTTTGGGTAATTATGTTGCCATTTATGTGTATAGGATCTGTCGCCTGAATGATGTTCCTCCTTTGGACATATTTCAATAATTGAATCCCATTACATCTTCTCTCCCTCTCAAGCAATTCACTTTCTATTAGATGTGAATGTTAGCACAGAGAATTGCTTGGGGCATCATGCAGATTGATGTTTCATCAAGAAGAATCTTTTTTTCATAGTTCCCTTTCGGGTTTGATATCACGTCCAATCTTCCCAAGCTTTTAGATATGCAATAACTCGCTTCTGTTTCATTGCGCTGAGCACCTTTTTTAATCAGCTGAACCCTCCTGTTCACAGCCACAGGCTTTAGACTTATTATTTCTGTTATATGGAATCTACTTGGCTCTGTTTCTTATCCTACCGAATTCTTTAATGAAAAGTGCCGAGGCAAAATTTCATACTCTTTGCAAGCAATAGGGATCAGACTCACTGTGGTTTCCATATAGGCAAATTTAAGGACAAAATCATGTTCGTCCCTGTCTCGAAGAAGCCCAACCTGACGGACATTGTCCAGAAAATGTGTCAACATAATGGTTTCAAGGTACCCAAGATTAAATCAGAAGAGGGTGCAGCTTGTTTCTTTCAGCAGCTGCTCAACAAAATAGGACAAAGTCCTGTGTTGCTCGTGCTGGACGATGTCTGGAAAGAATCAGAATCCATCGTCGACAAATTTGTCTGCAATGATATCAAAGATTACAAAATTGTGGTGACATCAAGATACGAGTTTGCTCATTTCTTTCCTGTGCATCACCTGAACCCATTGACTCATGACGAAGCGGTGGAACTCTTTCGCCGATGTGTTACTGTTAATGATAGAAGCAAAAGGGCACCAGACACTGAGCTCTTGAATGAGGTACGCTCTCGCTTGCGCTCATCAATTATAGGACATCGAAACTCCGGGTTAATTTTTTCTTTAAAGAATATGTTTGATAAACTCAAACCTGCCTATCCCTACTTTCAACTCTCTTTCAAAGAAAGGCCTTGCTTAGTACTATATCAAGTTCCGACAATTGCTGTCTTTTTACCCTGTGGCAGATAGTGGAACACTGTAAGCGATTGCCATTGGCTATTAAAGTCGTTGCCAAGTCTCTCCAAGGAAAGAACCATGCATTCTGGAAAAAAAAGCTACATGAGTTGTCCGAAGGTCATTCCCTTCTTGATTTGGAGGCCGAGATTCTAGCTTGCCTCAGAAAGAGCTTGGACGACTTGGATGGTGACCCTTCGATCAAGGAACGTTTCATGGACCTCGGCTCATTCCCGGAGGATTGCAAGATCCCCGCCACTGCCCTTATTGATTTGTGGGTGGAATTGTACAAGCTAGATTTTGATGGTGTGCGCGCTGCTCCTGACCTCCATGAACTCGATAATAGGAACCTAGCTGATCTCGTATTTCCCAGGTATGGTCCCGAAGTTCATTTTGTTCTCTCAACCAACTTTTCTAGTTTTCTACTACTGTAAGATTTCCTCATCAGATTCTCGTCGGCATATAATTAATTTTTTTTATACATGACAGTTAGAATGCGTATGAAATGGACAAATGCATGATAAGATCTTTGCACCAAGATTGATAGAGTAATTTATGCCATTTGATGATTTGAAGCTAATCCCAAAATGATTAGATTTTCCATAGCGCCACGATCTATTCTGTTCCCCAAAAATGGGCATCCTAGATGTTTTAAATCCACACCACAATTACTGCGCCTGACTTTCAGCTGTAGTGTGTTCCGCATTGCAATGGTCAAATGGTTTATACATAGGCCTCTAAAGAACATTTTTAACTCCTCACTTAAATTCTCAAGAGTGGGAAAGATCAATGTCTTCTTTTTCTATTGAATTGATACTATCAAATGCATGGCACTAGAATTTAGCTCAAGAAACTCAAGCGCAAATGCTTATATCCAAGTTTTTGATTGTATACATACAGGAGAGATTCAAGAGACGACGCCGACGAATCTTACCGTAGCCTCTATGTCACGCAGCATGATCTGCTTAGAGAGCTGGCGATGATGGAATGCAATCAAGGGGAAGTAGTGAACAGAGAGAGACTCATTCTAGACTTGATGGCAAATAACTTTCCCGATTGGTGGAGAGAGCAAAAGCAACAGCCTCTTCGTGCTCGTCTAGTATCCATCTCCACAGGTTGTAATTCTCCCTCTCTCAAAGATCTGTAGGGAAAAATTCATCTGGTTGGTAGTCAGTTACCTTCTAACCTTCTTTGATCATAACGCAGATGGAAAATTCTCAACACCCTGGCCAAATCTCGAATTGCCTACAGCTAAGGCTCTTGTCTTGAACTTTCGGACCAACATGCAAACCAAAACCTATGCTTTGCCTGAATTCATCGCAAATTCCCCCAAGCTCAAGGCCTTGTTAGTAACAAACTACAGTTTCTTTCCCACTGAGCTAAGCAACTTCCATGTCATCGGTTCCAATTTAAGGAGGATCAGGTTTGAGCGAATCACAGTTCCATTCCTAAACATGGGAAAGATATGCTTGCATGGTTTAGAAAAGATATCCTTTTCCATGTGTGACATTAGTCAGGCTTCAACATCGAATGATGCCAAAATCTCAGATGCAATGCCAAACTTAAAGGAGCTCGACATTGACTATTGCAACGATCTTGTAAGATTACCGGATGGAATCTGTGAGATAAAGCCTTTGCAAAAGCTTAGCATCACAAATTGCCATAATTTCTCTGCTCTCCCTGAACAAATTGGGCAATCAATGTCCCTCGAAGTGGTCCGGCTTAATTCTTGCACAGCCTTGTCGCTGTTACCGGACTCTATTAGAAGCCTCCAAAATGTGAGACTTCTTGATATATCTGAGTGCCTGAATCTGAGCGCATTGCCTGATCAAATCGGTCAAATGGTTAATCTCAAGAGGATAAACATCACAGGATGTCCAAAGTTATCTGGATTGCCAAAGTCGATTGTAAAGTTGAGGAACTTAAGGAAGGTGGTTTGTGAGAAAGAAAAAGCCGTCATGTGGGGTCCTCTTAAGAACACTCTCCCTAGCTTGGACATAACTCTTTCCGAAGAAGAACCTAACTTAGGTTGGCTGGAGTGACCAAGGCATTGTAATGACATTGAGGAGTGTGGACATTTTATCAAATATGGAACATCGTTTTTTAACTTTTCAATATTGATGTGGATCGACCAGTTATATTTTCTTTAATATTTTCAAGTCAGAATTTTTTTTTCTTCTTCCCAATTCTTTCTTTCTTCCTCCTCCTCCAACCACCAACAACACCACTGCAAACCATAACCACTGCGTCCCTACTATTACTATCATCACCAATGCCTAACTCGCGGCTCATAACCACCATGACCACTTCAGCATTGTCTTCTCTCTCTCTCTCTCTCTCTCTCTCTCATCGGAGGTGCAAATTCAGATCTAAGCTGCTACAACCTAATGTTTGAGGTCATGGCAGCCTTAACTCGGAGGTCCTCCAACCACCAACAACGCCATTGCAAACCATAACCACTGCGTCCCTACTATTACTATCATCACCAATGCCTAACTCGCGGCTCGTAACCACCATGACCACTTCAGCATTGTCTTCTCTCTCTCTCTCTCTCTCTCTCTCTCTCTCTAATCGGAGGTGCAAATTCAGATCTAAGCTGCTAAAACCTAATGTTTGAGGTCATGGCAGCCTTAACTCGGAGGTCCTCCAACCACCAACAACGCCATTGCAAACCATAACCACCGTGTCCCTACTATTACTATCGTCACCAGTGCCTAACTCACGGCTCGTAACCACCACGACCACTTCAGCATTACCTTCTCTCTCTCTCTCTCTCTCTCTCTCTCTCTCTCTCTCTCTCAAATTGGAGGTGCAAATTCATATCTGAGCCACTACAACCTAATGTTTGAGGTCACGGCAGCCTTAACTCGGAGGTCGCGACCTTGAATTTGAGGTGGTGCGCTTCAGATCTAATGAGAGAGAGGTGTGCCTGCAGTGTCATATGAGCAAAGCTTCTAGTTGTGTTTGTGCATGGCTTTGGCGTGATGGTGGCTATTAGAGTGGCACAGCTATAGAAAATCATTGCTGGTGGTGGTTAGGGTGATTGGTATCGGTGAGCATGGTCCGGGTTGGGCCGGTCCGCCCCCTAACCCTAAGATCAACCCGCACAGTGTTGATTCTCAAATTTTGGGACTGAGTACTGACCCTATTGAGCTTGGGACCGAGAACCGGACTGACCAAATGGGTTCGGTCCGATTTCAGGGTCAACCCGAGACCATTCGATAATTTTTTATTTCATTTTTTTTATTCCTTAAAAAAATGATTAAGGACCGAATTGACCCAATGGGTTCGGTCCGGTTTCAAGGTCAACCCAAGACTAACCAATAATTTTGTATTTCATTTTTTGTACTCCTTAAAAAAGCGATTGAGAACCGAACTGATCTAATGGATTCGGTTCGGTTTCAGGATCAACCTAAGACCAACCAATAATTTTTTATTTCATTTTTTATACTCCTTAAAAGGGCAACCGAGGACCATACCAACCTAATGGTTTCGATGATGAAAGAGGTCAGCTAAGAAAGGCAAGCGGTGAGGGTCAAGTGGGGTGAGCATTGAACAGAATGAGCATCGAATGTCGAACGGGAAGCAACAAGCCAAGTGAGCATCGAGCGGCGAGCGGCATGAGTGACCCAAAGCGAGCGTGGTGAGTGGAGAAGTTGTTTATTTCGATTTTGGCAAATTGAAGACTAAGAAGACAAATAAGACATAAGAGAACGAATACTAGAAGATGATGCCATAAGGAGCTGTTTATGCTTTTTTGGAAGCCGTGAGGACTCCTCACAAAAACATTTTTTTCCTTCATAAATTATGATTATTAATACCGTAAAAGACATTCAAAATCTAAGTTATTAAAGAATAATATAAAATTACTTGAACTCCTTACTAAAGAGCTATTTAATATTATTGATGCCGTTTATTTTAAGATTTTCTTTATATAAAAAAATTATAAGTAATATATATATAATCAGGGTTGGTCCGGGTTGGACCGACCCGAAAGTCTCAGGACCGAGGACCAACCCGCACAGTGTTGGTCCAGGAATTCTAGGACCAAGGACTGACCTAATCTCCCTGGGAACTAGACCAGGACCGACAGGGTTGGGTCAGTCCAGGGTCGGTCCAGGGTTGACCCTGGACCGATGCTCACCCCTAGTGATTGGTTCCAGGTTCCCATCCCAAAACAGATTTGGTTCTCCATTTTCGGAATCGAGGATTGGACTGGGCAATCTTATGATTAAATGCATAGATATCTTTATTTAGAGAATTTAGTAAATTCTGTTGCAAGATAATAATTTTTGAATAGGATTATGATCAAAAGCGTAGATATCTTAATTTCATGTACATGTGATCATTCTATGGTTTCTACACGCAAGATATTACGGCACATTGTTTCTTTTAAATAGAAAAATAAAAATTGCATTTAATTTGTAAATGGTTTTCGGATTATATATTTAGTTTCCATTGTTGGGAAATTATTGGGGTATAATAAATATCGTGACATCAGACAATCTACATTAGTTGATGAGTCTAAATAGAATCAATTACATATCGACAGAACTGAGAAGTGCATTATGTGGCGCACTGATAAATTGGCCTGTGATTGAGTATTTATAGGTGAGTGATTGTTACGTTTCAAGGCATATATAATTTAGTTTACGTTGTTGCAAAATTATCGGAGTATAATAAATAGTGAGAAGTCAGAAACTACATAGCTCGATAAGTCTATATACAATTAATTGCATCCTGGTAGAGCTGAGATTTGCATTCCTTGGTGGACTAATTTCCCCGTGATTGAGTATTTTGTAGGTGATTGATGGTTAAGTATCGTTTATGTCTTACGAATTAAATTGTAAGATACTAGTGAATGATACATACATTTTTGAAGTGTTGCATCTGTCACTTTTGCAGTTTTTAGAGGTCATCCACGAAAGTTAACTTTGTGTCATGACATGCTTTGTGTTTTTTAGACTTGTTTCCATCCCTTGTAGATGTGCACTTCCTTGGAAGAGTGAATTTGGTGCAACATATCTAAAATGGAATTTTGACAGATAGTTCATATGATTTCATGGATTTTAGATGATCTGATTTTTGTCACTCTTCTTAGTCCTCAGTGCTGCATTCAGAACCAAAATCAACTGTGGGAACTCCAGCGTACATTGCCCCAGAAGTCTTACAAAGGCGAGAATATGATGGCAAGGTACAACAAATATCTTTTAAGAAATTCTGCTGAACAGTCTGGTTATCATAATTGCATCAAGCATTAGTGTCCTAGAGATGACTGTAGTCTTTTGATCACAAAAGTGCTATAAAGTTGATCCATTACCTTTGGGAGATACCCTGTAAAGGAAGCTCATCCCATTAGAAAGCACGGCCTTTCAACATGAATTTGACAAGAAGCCATTGTCATGTTGTTTAAACTTCTGTTTTTAATCTTAGCACCTTACGATTTTATGATCTATAATTTGAGAAACATTCCTCAGTCCAGATTTTACTGGTTAGTCTGCAAGAAATAATTAAAATAGTCTGTTCTGAATGCAAACAAATCCTTATTCATAAAACCCCTAATCCTAGATTTGGCTTAAGCTGACTTTGCTCCTCGTTGTTGTCAATTCAAATGCCTCTATCTTGCTCAGCACCTCCTCTGTCTCTACACCATTGCACATCCGCCCTTTCTTGTGATAAATTAGAAGTGAACTGCCTTTCGATTAGATCTTGTTGGCATGCAGTCCTGCCACCCTGCTTTGGCATGCAGTCAATCAAGTTTTCTCTTCCAAAACTATGTATGTTTGATGTCCCCAAGGTTTGGTTGCAAGGGGGACAAGGTATCACAGAAATCTGACCTAGTTCAATGCTTTGCTTGTTGGAGATTGGATTGCTTGTTGATTTGCTTACACTTAGAAGTAAAGTGGTTGGTGTTATGCTTTCCCTTTGTAGACAGATAGAGGTATCTCTCGTCTCTAGTTCTCTACAATTGTGTCTCATGATCATTCATGCAAAGCTAAAAGATTAAACTTGCGGCTTCTCTGTGGTATTTTTGATCTACTTTTGTTGGTTGCCAATTTTAGAACTAAAATACTTTTACAGTCTTCATCCAGTGCTGGCATTGAGCAGTGAAGGCTTGATAATGATTAGCCAGCCTGAGCGTCAGGATGAGGGCCGATAGTGAACAAATGCTAATATATTTCTCCTGCCTTCCAAATTTGAAAAGATTTCTCATATAGAGCGTGCTTTGCATTTTTTTCCCACCTCAGTGGATTTTTCTAGGCTCTCCAAGAAATGGATACTTTACTTTCCTCTATCAATATGAGTAGGTCTGTCTTCTAGTCTAATGCAATACTGCCATTAGGTTGTTTGACATGTTTTCCTCTTTAGCTTGTATGTGTGGAAGGAGGTGGTGGATGATCTATTACTTTCATCAGATTGCAGATGTCTGGTCGTGTGGGGTGACCTTATATGTGATGCTAGTAGGTGCTTATCCCTTTGAGGATCCTGAAAAACCTAAAGACTTTCGGAAGACAATTCTGGTAATTCAGGGACCTTGTTTTCTTGTTGTTTTACTCTATATAATTATCTATTCTTTACACACTTCTCATTGTGGTTCATGCGGAGAGTTATTAACGTTCAGTATTCCATCCCAGAAAATGTCCAAATATCGCTTGAGTGTGGGCATCTGATCTCTTGAATATTTGTTGCAGACCCTGCATAGGTAATGGATGGAGAGTTTAATGTACCAGTCATTGTTTGGTAAAAATCAATTAATTGTGGAACATTTTAATCCTTTGGTGGGCTAGAATTTGCTCAATCTTGGATTTCCCGACCACCTTTTGATGGTCTCTTTCGAAGTGAAAAGTAGTTACATATTTCTGCCTCTTTAATTGTGCGGCTCAATGTTGAGCCTGATACTTGACGTGTACGTGGTGCAGAGGATTTCCATCCCTGAGATAAAGAGTCATCCATGGTTCCTGAAGAATTTGCCTGCTGATCTTATAGATGAGAAGACAATGGGCAATCAATTCGAAGAGCCTGATCAACCAATGCAGAACGACGAGACGATAGTGCAGATAATTGCTGAGGCCCCCATTCCGGCGATCCCGCCCCATGGCCTTAATCAATTTGTCGCTGATAGCCTGGACATGGATGATGATGACATGGATGACTTGGACTTTGAATCCGAGCTAGACATTGACAGCAGTGGTGAAATAATCTATGCATTATGATGAAAGGTCTCTGTAGGCAGAAGTTCTGGATGATAGCTTAGTTTCTGAAAGTAAGTGATTTGCATCAACTATTTATAATAAGCCAAGAGAAATATATCTCCGTCTGTCTTAGATTAGGATGAATACTGTGGAAAGAGTACATTATCTAAATCTCTTGTTTTGTGACATGGACATTTACATTTGTCAGGCTCTCTAAGCTGTCGTTTGCTGTCATCGTCATCACCATTATCATCTCTCTCTCTGGCATTTGGTTTATTGTCAGCAAATAGAAGAGAGAGTATTCTAACTACCTCTTACATTAGTGAGGTCGTGAGCCTCCTTAAGTCGGGAACCTGTCTGTCTTGTTTCTTAGGTTGTGCTGGGTGTTCTCCAATCCAGTGAAAAGAGGACATGAAATAGTATACTGTGACACTGTCTAAATACATGGATCGAGGTAGTAACTTTCTAAGTTGATATATTAATGATCACTCGACCATAGAAAATACTGTTGATACGCTATGTAGGTACAATTAGTTTGTTAAAACTCATTTTGGTCACTGAAGCAAGAGTCTAGACCCCTAGGTAAGGCACACTTAGATTAATTGTGTCACGATGACGACACGGCAAAGCTAGAAAGGGACCTTATCAGAGTATGCTAGTCAGGAAGTTGATTTTTGGTGCCTTTTGGGAAGAGAGGATACAAGTAATTCCCAGAGGTTCAAGAAGAATGTTGAAGATGCTGCCTAACGCGGTGTAAGTTCAAGCAATTTTGATTGAAGATGGTGTTTTTTTCCTGAAGTTTTGATCGTCTCACCACTTGTAAAGTTGAGGACGCCCATCCAACATGAATAAAGACCAATAATGAAGAGGACGTCACGTTGTGGGAATGAAATTAGAAGCAGCAGTGTCTTTCTGAAAATATACGTTTACACAGCGTTTTTGTTGGTTCTAGGTTCTTACACAATATAGGTTGTGAAACTGAGACCCCGTGCCTCGAGAAGTTTCTCAATCGAGCTAGTAATCTAAGAATCTAAGCTGGCCTCTTCTTCAGACACTATCATCTGCAAGATATTGAGACTGCTCTCGAGAGGCCTCCACATGATGGACTTTTTCTACCACCCACTGTGGCATCCCAACCCGCCACTTTACTAACGCGCGATATTAATCTTTCATTTTTTAAGCAGAAGTGGAAGTTGAAATTAAACATCAAGCAAACCATCAACAATGGAAAGTGCCAAAAAAGTCCTAAACCTTTTGTCTTTATGTCGATTTAGTTCTAAATCTTTTTTTGGTGCCGATTTAATCCTAAACATTTTTACGTTATGTCAATTCAGTCATTTCCGGCCAATTTTGGCCAGGTCTTGTTGACTGGACGCCGGCCGGCTGACGTGGCTTGACCGGCGCTGACGTGGACAACTTTTAATAATATTTTAATATTTTCGATTATTTTTATTTTTATTTTATTTTTCTGTTTTTCTTTTTTTCTTCCTCCAGCCGGTCGCCGAAGCTCGGCAACCGGCAATAGGCGATGGCCAGCGAGGTCAAGGTCGAGGTCGACCTCGTCGGCGGCCGCGAGGGTGGCCTCGTGCTGGGCGGTGAGGGTGAGCCCTGCCAGCTCGGCGCGAGGCCAACTCGATGACAACAGCAGGCGACTAGATTAGCTCTAGCGGACGGCGAGCAGGGTGCAGGTGACGAGCGCGAGAAGCGAAGACGTGTGGACAGGCGCGCGAGCAAGGGATGGCGCAACTATAGCGAGGTCGCCTCCTCGCCCTCGCCCTCACCCTCGCCGGCCATGGGCAAGGCTCGACCCTCGCCAGATCCGGTGAGGGTGAGCCTCACCGCCTAGGCGTCGAGGCGGCCTTGCGCCGGGCTGGCGAGGCTCGCCCTCGTTGGATCTGGCGATGTTGAGCCTCACTGGCCATGGGCGAGGCTCGACCCTCGCCAGATCCGATGAGGGCGAGCCTGGCCGCCCCGCGTGAGGCCGCCCTCGCGGCCATTGGCGAGGTGGCCGGCGAGGTTGACCTTGACCTCACTGGCCGTTGCCTATGGCCGGTCGCCGAGCTCCAGTGACTAGCCGGAGGAAGAAAAAAAGAAAAATAAAAAAAGAAAAAAAGAAAAACAGAAAAAATTAAAAATATTAAAATATTATTAAAAAGTTGTCACGTCGGCGTCGATCTAGCCACGTTAAGCCGCCGGCGTCTAATTAGCAAAATCGGGCCAAAATTGGCTGGAAAGGACTGAATTGGCACAACGTAAAAAGATTTAGGACTAAATCGGCACCAATAAAAGGTTTAGGACTAAATCGGCACAAAGACAAAAGGTTTAGGATTTTTTTGGCACTTCACCCCATCAACAATAGTTGACGAACATGAGAGAGAAAAAAAAAAAACAGCTCTCATTCCTTGTATTATTTTTAAATATCAATGATAATAGGGCTACAATGAGGGGTCAAAAGGACAATACTCTCACAGGCTATCTATTCAGCCATCATCTACGCTTTCAAACTATCCACAACCTACCACCCATCTACACGATTCGATCTCAAAAAGTGCCAAAATCGTATCTCAAAAATGGATCCCTACCACAACTCATCTCCCTCCTATGGCTCCCAACCGGCACTGCCCTCGTCATTGCTGCTGCTATTATCCTTTGGGTATGGCAGAGGACCACTTAGATATCCTTTGATATTGGCGTAGACCGCCACAAAGCGATAGCCAATACAGCCAGTCATAGAGGACCACTTAGATATCCTTTGATATTGGCGTAGAGCGCCACAAAGCGATAGCCAATACAGCCAGTCAATGGACCTACATCTATACAGAGTGTGGATGTGTAGCATACAAAAGTCATATAAGGAAAGTATGGAACGATGAACTCGTACAGTTGCCCATCAAGATTTACTAGGGCGCTGTAGCATAAGATAGGGGGAGCAGGAACTGTAGCCATCTATGAATTTGAAAAAAATGGAACAATAATAAAGGTGAGCCAATGCTAAGTAATGAAATGTCCAAAACACTATACCATACGATCCACCCGTCACATGAACAAAAAATCTGCCTAAGATAGACAACTCACTCACCCCCTAAACAGGACTGTGCAAAACTCTGCTAAGGACAAATGAATTATAACGATAGGATCTAAATATAATCTAGACTCACGACTAGAATCACAACATAATGACCTATCGACCTCGATGAACAATGCAATCACGCACTCGCACACAATTCACACGTTTTAGTTCACTTTTTGTTTCCACTCCAAGACACAGGGTTGGTGTGCTCGCTAAACCACGCAAGGAAGAATACTCCCGTCTAATGGTATTCCTGTGCGCTCTTTGGTCCTTTGCGGTGTATGCTAGTTCGCTGTTTGGCCCACAAAGGTTTCATGGTCCATTCACCATGGCATCCCTACTCTGCGTAGGTTTACAGAATTGTAAGGATCGCTACATACCTCTAGCCATTGATAAAATTTTGCAAACACGGAAATCCCAAACTTTGAATGGATTCACGAAGGATATATTGATTGATCCTGCCAATGTTGAATCACTAGATTTGAACGTCTCGTTTTGCTAGTTAATACCCCTCAAAATCCGATGGTGTGTTTTTTATACTGATAGGGTTTGGTCTAGATGACTTGACGTCTTTTATTCCGTTTTTTACGTTATTGACATTTTTCATCAAGACTGTTATGGTAATAATTAACGGACAGCTATCCTGTAATAAATGTGGGCAATAAATCGGAATTAATTGGGAAATATAATATTGGGATTGCATTTAAATTAATAAATATTATAAAATTCTCCCACTTGATTCAGACATTCCATCAAAGGAAATATTAATCCAAACCCACATAAACTTCATGTTGAAATAAAACACATGAATCATAGCCATGAGTTCTCTTAGAGCAAGTATTATCTTCCATATATCACAAAGTTTTTCATCAACCCATATGAGATAACATAACCTAATGAATAAACCTTATATTTATTCTAGGTCAAACATGATTGTTTTTCTCAGAATACTAAATATATACAATTGTATTGGGAAAAACATTGCAAAAAATAAAAGTCTCACAAATTTTTCCAAATAAAGAAAACCAATGTCAATTCTGACTATATGATTCTTATAACTTATTGGTGGCATGCTTTTAGTTAAAGGATTAATTATTATCAATTCAGTGCTCGCATGTTTTATGACTACTTTTTTTTTCTTTAACATGCTCCCTGAAGGTTAAATATTTGATGTCGATATGCTTGTTTGGACTACCACTTTTGTGATTCTTAGTCATGAAAACTACAACTAAATTGTCGCAAAACATTCTTAATGGCTTAGCAATAGGGTCCATAACTCTAAGTATCAATATGAAACTTTTCAACCACACATCAGGTGGGATTGCCTCAAAATAAGAAATGAACTCTACCTTCATAATAGAAGTGGCAATTGAGGTCTATTTTGCACTTCTTCATAATACAGCTCCGTTAGCAAACATAAAAATGCATCTCGATATTGATTTACGGGATCAACGTAGCTAGCAAAATCTGAATCTGAGTAACCAACTACTTCTTGGCTTGTTGTCAGTTTATACATAAGCATGTGGCCATTTGTATCTTGAAGTACCTTATCACCTTCTTTGTAGCTCTCCAATGGTCCATACTTGGATTACATTAATATCTTCCTAACATTCTCATATGAAAGTAATGTTAGGTAGAGTGCAAACCTGAGCATACATCAAGCTTTCAACAACAGAAGCATATAACATGTTCTTCATTTGTTCCCTTTCAAAATCGTTCTTTGGGCATCGATTCAAATTAAACCTATCAACCTTCACAATGGGTGCTATCATTGGTAAATAATCTTTCATCCGAAATCTCTCTAATATCTTATTGATATAAGTTTCTTGAGATAGTCTTAATAAACCTAAAATTGAGGTCTATCCCTATGAATTTTAATGCCAATGACTTAAGATGCCTCATTCATATCCTTCATGCCAAAACTCTTAGAGAGAAATTGTTTCACTTCATGTAGGAATCCCTTATCATTGGTAACAAGTAAAATGCCATCCGCATATAGGACAAGAAAACAAATCTTGCTCCTACTAACTTTCTGGTATGTACATTGATCCATGATATTCTCCATAAAATTGAATGAAAAGATGACATCATGGAACCTCATGTACCATTGGTGGAATGTTTGTTTCAAGCCATATAGACTTCTCAAGTTTGCACACCAAATGCTCACCACCAATAGAGAATAATCCTTCTGGTTGTTTCATGTAAATCACTTTTTTTTTTAATTTTCCATTGAGGAACACTGTTTTCACATTCATGTGATGTAGTTCCATATCAAAATACAAAGAGAATCTTTCTTAGATACATAAGAAAATATATCCGTGTAGTCGATTCCATTCTTCTAAGTTAATCCCTTGGCAATGAGTCTAGCTTTGTTTCTTTTAATATTGCCCAACAAATGCTTCCTAGTTTTGAAGACACATTTACAACCAATGGGTTGCACACCATCAGATAACTTAATTAATTCCCAGACCTCGTTAAATACCATAGAACTCATTTCTTCCTTCATGATATTGTACCACAAGTTGGATTTATCACAATTCATGGCTCATGAAAATGTTTCTGCATCATTTTCATCTTCAACATTATAGTCAGATTCTTGCAGATACACAATAAAATCTATGTCCCTTAGACTTTTCCGCATATCCAACAAAATACCCACTTATATCATTGGGTCTAATTTCTTTTCATTTGGATTGTAGACACTTACTTCAGACAAGTATTCTCAATGCGTACATGTCACAAACTCGGTTTTCACCTTTGAGTAACTCAAAAGGCATCTTTAGGATGGCCTTGGTTAGAGCTCAGTTTAATATGTACACTGCCATTTTAAGAGCCTTAGTCCACAAGGATCTAGAAAGTTTGGAGCTACTAAGCATACTCCGTACCATGTTCAATAAAGTTCAGCTTCTTCTTTCTGCTACACCATTCTGGTCTGGAGAACTAAGCATAGTGTATTAGGCAATAATCCCATACTCTTTAAGAAACTTTGCAAATAGACTAGGTGCTTGTCCATTTTTAGTATATCTACCATAGTATTTTCCATCTCTGTATGATCTTATGATCTAAATTTGCTTACCGTATTATTTATTTATTTCAGTTTTAAATACTTTCAAGACATCCAGCATTTCATGCTTATCATATATGAAAGAGATGAAGTATCTCTGACCATTTGAGTTCATATATGGATTATAAATATCTATATGTATGATTTCTAATATTTTTGTATTCCTCTTAGTACATTTCTTTGACTTGTTACTCTACTTTCACTTTGTGCAGTCCACACAAGTATCATAATCAGTAAAATCTAGATTACTAAATACTCAATTATTTACTAATTGCTTAATTCTATTCATGGAGATATGTCCCAATTCCAGTGTCACAACATAGAAGAATCCTCATTCAAAACACATAGCTTTACACCAACATTATCATGAACGTGTCACATTATAAATGGCTTTGTCTTGTAAATTTATTCGAAAGAAACCGTTAGACAAAATACCACTCCCAACAATTTTATATTTATATGATAAACTGAATGTTGAACTTGAAAATTTAAGGAATATCCCAAAAGTATAAGCCTTGAAATTGAAATTAAAATTAAATTCCTAGAGAAATTAGGAATATAAAAGGTCATTTCTAAATTCAAAACAAAGCTACTATTGAGAACTAATCTATATGTGCCAATAGCTTCCACATGCAAATATATCTTGTTTCATGAATAGATATTTTATTCACTTCCGGCTAGTTTCCATTGGTTTTGAAAACCCTGCAAGAAATTCGAAATGTGGATTGTAGAACCAAAATTAATTCACCAAGTGTTGTGACACATCGATCATATTTGATTCATAACAAACACATAAAAGAAGGTTATCTTTCTTCTCGAGTTAGGTCTTAAATGTGGGACCTTTTTTATTTTGCTTGCCTTACCCTTTATACTTACCTTGCGTGACAATATGAGCACTTTCTCCACTTTCTTTTAGCAGCCTCTAGCCTTCTAAAAGTCACATGGTCATGAGTTTATTAATTGACCATTTAGTATTATGTCTGTTGTAAGAGATCTTGAAAAGGACATACTCATGTGGGAGAGTGTTCTTGATATAGTATACAAGATAATGATTCTGATATCCCAGCTTCAAAATTCTTTAGCTAAGTTGCAGTGTCCCTTATCATCATGATGTGTTCATGTGCACTTCTTACACTAGTTAGCTTCAACGGTGAGAACTTTATAATTAGGATTATGGCATAAGCCTTCTCTGAATATTCAAATTGCGCATTAATAGCCTTCAACAATTTATTGGAATTGTTATGCTAAATGATTGAATCATGAATGCTAGTAGAAAACTTTGTTTTTTTGTACGTTACACTAAGGCACTTGGACCGCTCCCATTGTACATAAATATTAACTTCAACTGAAGTACTAGCCTCAATATGAGTAAGTGGTTCATCTGAACGTATAGCATAATCAATATCCATATACCCCAATTAAAGAAGGATTGATTTTCTCCATTCTTTATATTTGTCACTGTTCATCTTGGGAATAATTACACTAGAACTAACCATGGATGGTAAAACTGTATCATAATCAAAAGGGAAACTTATGTATCAATATAATTGAGGCAAATAAACTTAAATCATGTTTTACCAATATAAAAATGTTATAAGTTATGAACCACATAATATCAAAAACTGCATGTGGGCTAAATTTCTAATTTAAAGAGATTCATAATTACTTTGTGATGAAACTATCAAATTATATTTTCTTCCTCAATCCCTCTGGGTAAATTAAGAGAGATAAAATGGTATTTCATCCTAATGAATCACATTAATATATTGAAAATTCTCGTGAGATAAAATTCATAATATTAAGGTGACTAATCGCAATTTATGTTTTTGATTATATGTGATCCAAAGACTTTCAATGTATATAATTGAATATAATCAAAGATGCCGTGGCTTATTTTTAATTAATAAAATATATATGGATCACTAGACATTTAATTTTACGTAGAGGCAAAATAGTAAAATCATGTGTAAATGGGTAAACTTGGAATTTTACATGTAAGGGTAGAATTGGAATAATAGGAATTTTATGCCCAAAAGGGCAAATTTGTAAATTTATGTGGGCAAGGGCAGAACCAACATTTTGGAATTTTACTACGGCCATGGCAGAATAGTAGTTTTCCTTTATGTGGAGGGGCAAAATTGTAATTTATGTGGGCAAGGGCAGAACCAACATTTTGCACCATGGCACGCGCCCATTGTATGCACTCGGGTATGTGTCGCATGCGCCCATGGTCTCCTCCGTGACCTATTTCCATCTTGCTCCGTCGTGACCTGCCTCCATTCCGCTACCTAGGTCTCCTTCCCCAGCACATATCCGATCAAATTGATCGCTGGGTTTCAAAGGCAACATTGGGATGGACAAATAGTTCCAAGATTTGGTGAAAACAACTAATAAAATGACCGAAATTGAGCCTAAAACGATTTGCCCTAAAACCCTAACCATCGAAAATTTTACTGCTTGATTAGCCTTTGGCAGTTAGTAATATGCCAAATTATCTTATGACTTTTCTTCTTAATGGCGGTTTAACCGTGTAGGTCCATTATCACATGGTGGGTAGCTCGAATTTGGCCAGAATTTGCAATTTCGTTCCAAGCCACACAAGATCCGAATTTATCCATTCACAATCCAATGAAAACTTATAAAATTCCATAAAATTTCGCCAAGGTAGAGATTATAAATAGCTCTGATACCAAATGTTAGACTAAATTTAAACGAAGAACTGACGATCCCGATTTACCATTCATGGAGAAAAACGTGCAATATCGGGAACGATTAGCAAAAACATAGGATCGGAATATACCTCCAACCATCGATGAGATATTGCAAATGCGGAAAACCCAAACCTTGAATGGATTCGCGTAGCATATACTGATCGATCTTGTGGATGTTGAATTACCAAATCTGAACATCCCGTTCCACTAGTCAATACCCATTAAGACTTGTTGCGACCTAATCTTGGGTGAACCACCTAGGGTTTGGCTAATGGATTACTAAGCCTAAACTTAGCTCGGGCTATCCCAAGCCTATACCAATTCACGACTTATGTTCAAGTTTTTAACATGCAAATGATTTTTTATTTCAATTAGGAGTCGCCACTAATCTATTTTGGTGAATCGATTAGAAACCCAAGTAAAGTAGCAAGAGATTCAGGGTGCGTTTGGTAATATTTTTGTTCAAAAATTGTTCCTCGGAACATGTTTCTGTTCCAGGGAACAATTTGCGAACAGAAGAACGCATTTGGTAAACTTGTATAATTATTGTTCTTGGAATAGAAAAAGAATAGAAACACGTTTGATAAATTTGTATAATTTTTTTGTTTCTTTTAATTTTTAAATACTTTTATTTTATTTTTCCTTTTTAATTTTTTTATTTTTTCTTCCTTTTGGCGAGTCGCCGGCCTCGGCCATGGCCGGCTACCGGCTGACGAGGGCTGGCAGCCTCACCCAGCCACGGCGAGGTTGAGCCTCGCTGGCCGGCGCGAGGTCGGCCTCGCCTCGCTGGGGGCTGGCGACGCTCCGGCGAGGTCACCGGCCCTCGACGGTCGGTCGCTGGCCCTCGACTGCCGGTCACCGGTCATGGCCAAAGAAAAACGAAGAAGAAAAGAAAAAGAAAAGAAAGAGAAGGAAAAAATAAGAGAGGGAAAAATTGTTTCTCGAAAGTGTTCCCAGGAACAAGAAACAAGTTTTTTTTTGTTTCTTATTTCTATTCGCGAGAACAAAAAAGTAGATTTTTTGTTCCCGGAAACAAAAGTGGAAACAAACGCGATTCTGTTCTTTTTTTGTTCCTCGGAACAAAAGAACATAAATTATGTTCCGGGGAACAAAAAAGGAACACAAACAAACAGGCCCTTACTTTACTTCTATGAACCAGAGACTGTGAATTCGGCGACTTGATTACACTAGATTTCTCTAACGCCCTTCCGATACCTTTCTCTTTTATTTTGAAAAAATGTTTTGCAGATAGCTCAAATTGATTTTAATTTACTTTCCTAACATGTGAAGTGATCATGCGGGTGCACAAACCACCAATTTAACACCCAAGAAAGTAATAAATAAATTATGGGACTTATCTTGTAGCAACTGAAGCATCTATAATGTTAAATCAGAATTCACATCAACAGTGCTAGATATGATTTATAATTAACACGCAATCACTCAAATTTTTTCAAGATTTTCTTTTATTTAAATGAAGCCTAAAAATTACATGCAATTTTAACTAAAATGACATGCAACATGCAACCTAACGTGCGAACTATATGTCACGCGACATTTATTAAATGACCTAATCAAATGATAGGAAAAGATTAATGCAACTATTCTAACACATCATGCATTACCCTAAACATGCAATTTATTAAATGCCATGCAATGAATGAACTAATCTTATGTGACACACGCATTTTTTGTGTTTTCTTTTTAATTAAAATTCGAAATTAAATATGCCTAATATTTAAACATGCAATCTATCCCTAAAAAACGACCTTAATTGTATCTAATCTTTTTTGGATTTTTTTATAAATAAAATCTAACAAAAATAGAAAGGAATAAAAATCCACAATGAACACGTCATCAAATCACACGAGATATTATCAATATCCATCTAATTCATAAGTAAATTGGCGAATTGTATCTAGCGTATGAGATTGGATTGGCCAATTTTTAACAAAATTGTGAATCATATCTCGGGCGGGAGATCGAATTGGTGATTTTTTCGCGCGATTGCGAGTCATATTTCAGGCATGAAATCGAACTATCAATCGTGTGCACGTTGTGAAATTAGGAAGATTTCCCAATTTAAAAGGTTATTCGGGAAAATTCGGATAAGATATATCATTCAAAGATTTGAATTCGATCACAATATCAACGAATTAAGTAAGGAAATAATCAAATTGAATCATGATAATATCTTTACCTATTTCGCGATATCGTTCCCAAATTTAGCCTTGTCAGATGGTGGCACCGGCGATGGCTTACGAACGGTGGTGGTTACACAACCACGAAGCTCGAGGACCTAAGATTCAATTGCTCGCCAGGGGCTCTACGGGTGGCTTGGGATAAGCTGCAGTGTTTGGCTCGAGCTGGAAACGTCTTTCTCCGATAAACGAGGTGATGACCTGCAACACAAAAATTACGAGGAAAGAAAGTCCTCGTTGAAAGCCTAGCAGCTGGACTTCGAGAAAGCTAGCGTTAGGAATATTGAGTGGCCGAGTCGTCGTGGGATGTGCAGTAGCGTTGTCAAGGTGGTGCTCAGCGGCGATGGGCTGAGGCGTGCGGCGGTTGGAATTGCAACGTAGTCGAGGCTGCTCGTGGCGTTGGGCTGGTTTCTGGCGGGCGGTGGTGGCAGTGATGCGGGCGTCGGCTTGGACGAGTACCAGCGGCGGTCGATGAAGGAAAGGCAACCGCGGATGGTACGTTGCAGCTACCAGGGGGCTCTCGGTGCAACAGATCAGCAAAGGGCAGTGACGGTAGAGGGATCGGGCTGCTGACGTTGCGGTGCTCGCGGCTGTAGGTGCTGCAGCGGCGTCGGGTTGCAGGCGGAGATGCTCGGGCAGAGGGCGTGGAGCAGTGGCGGAGGCGCGGCAGAGCAGGAGCGGAGGCTCGGCTGCTGGCGTCGGCAACGGCGGCGGCTTGTGCAGGGGTGCGGAGGCGCGGTGACCGACTCGGGCTACTGGCGTCGGGTGCGGCAAGTCGGCGTTCGGAGCTGGTTGCAGGAGCGGCGGTGGCGCGGCGAGGGGGCTCGGGCTGCTGGCGTCGGCAGCAGCGACGGCGGCCGCTGCAGGTCGCGCAGGCGAGGGGGTTGGGAGCGGTGGTGGCCGGCAGAGGAGGGCTCGGGCGGCCGCAGGGCGGAGGGCAGCGATTAGGAGTGCTTCCCGAAGAAGATGACTCTGTTCTTTTTTTCTTTTTTTTTCTTTCCCCCTCTCTCCGAAAAAGGAGTCCCCCCCCCCCCCCCCAAAAAAAAAAAAAAAAAAACGAAATAGAAAAAGCCCCCCTTGTTCCACCTTACGCGGCCCCTTTCATAGGCGAAGGACTTATATTTTATTTCCTTTTTTCACTTTTTCGATCTATTCATATCAGATTCAAATTTCATTTTTCAATATGCCTGAAAATCAACTTTTGCTCGCACATAGCCTCCTAGATATGTGCACTCACGTGCAATATTCTCTTTTATCTTTTCTTAATATTCCATCCGAAATCTTCCTTTTTGCCAAAAAAATATATTCTTCGGTATATATTACTTGAATATATGAAAAATCTCCCGTCATATCATTGAATATTGAAAAAATCAACGCTCATCTATTGTCAGTCGGTCCAATGCAAATACGAGTAAAATAAAAAAAATGCTCATAAAACTATATGTTATGCAATTTAATTCTAATATTTTTATTTAGGGGTTAAAAATTAATCCCTAATTTTTAATGCGATAAATGACTAAATGGGTTGCCAAAATTTAGGTATCAATAAGACTCAATGGTGTATTTTCTATATTGATGGGATTTGTTTTAGACGACTTGATGTCTTTTATTTTGTTTTTTACGTTACTAATGTCTTCCATCAAGATTGTTATGGTAACAATTAATGGATAATTATCACGTAATAAACGTGGGCAATAAATTGGACAATAAATTGAAATTAATTGGAAAATAAAAAATTGGGAACATATTTAAATTAAAAATTATTATAACATCAACATCATCCAATATATTTGAAATCTGTGACCAGACACCAAATAGAAGAATTCATATTGTATTTACCATCACTCAAAGACCCACTTTTAATTTAAGAGTTCATTCAGTTGGTTAAAATGTTTTCGAATTTATTTTTTAGTGGGATCTACTAAGTTTACCGTAGAACCTATGAAAATCTTTATAGAATTCGATTATAGTGCATGCAAAATGAAATTTTCCATTCATGATATGGAAAATAATAAGGCTTGGCCGTTACCGCTTAACTAATCGTCTCGTGGCTACTGGCTACCCCTGGTAAATGGGTTGTTCTGAGAACAACCCAACCTAACTTCTTCTTTTTTTTGGCGAAACCCAACCTAACTTACTTACCATTCTTTTCCAACGTTTTGTCCGCTGGACCTCGGGGTCAACCCAAAATCGCTGGATTACACCGGGTTGGATAAAATAAGCCCATAGCTTTAGACATGGACATGTTCAACGACTATGACAGGTCTTTTTAAACCCTTTAATCATAAAATAAAGGAGTGTCAGACCGATGCTTTCAATGGTCGCTCTTCCTACGAAACTTCCCATATGATGACTAACTTATTTGGCCGGAAAATAATCTTTAACCACCACTTTTAGAAAAATAAGTCTAACTCGCCTTTCCCTTCATCTCCTTTCTCCAGTGTTGCTTCGGAGAACAAAGAACTCCTCTTCCTCCTTGCCTCTGCAGAAGACCCAGAAGAGAAAGCAGCGAGAAGCATCCTTTGCAAATCTCGGGACGTGGGGTTTCAGTTCCTCGAAGGATCTAGGCTTGTTCGGTCTGTGAAGAAAGAAAGAACAAGAAATGGTTGATTCTGCGGGAGCTGCTTTAGGAGCAGCATTCAGCGAGCTGTTTGGCCTCGTTAAGCACCTGGTGATGACTATTGCCGCGTTTCGTAGCGAGTTAAAGAAGATCAAAGCCACTTTGGTCAGCATAGAACCAATCATCAAGGACATCAACAAGTTCAACGATCAGCTGGACCGTGGTCCGGAAGAGATGGCTCCGATCAAGGAACTGTTGGATGAAGGCAAACGACTGGTCGACAAGTGCAAGAACATCCACGCGCTCAATCTGTGCACGAAGTATAAGCACTCGAGAAGGCTGACCACCTTCAACGCGGCAGTCGTGGAGAAGTTCCAGCTTTACATGCCGCTCCTGGGTGTGAGGGACGGAAAGGAAATGTCGGTGGGCGTGAAGACGATCGGGGAAGACGTGAAGGAGCTCAAGGAGTGGTTCGTGCGAGTGAACGGCAGGGCCCTCCAGAGCGAGCTTGAGACTTCGAGAGACCTTGCGGTCCCTGCAGCGCCCGATTTCATTGTCGGTTCAGAGGTGGAGGCATCCTTGAGGAAGCTCAAGGAGCAGTTGCTCGAGGAGGGAGCGTCTGTAATTGTTGTGACCGCCCCGGGTGGGTGTGGGAAGACCACTCTGCTTAAGAAATTGTGTCATGAAACGGCAATCAAAGGTATGTGTGATTAGTGTTTTGATTGATTCAGAACTAAAAAAACTAGGGATGAATTTATTGAGTTGATCATTGCCAATTGATATGCTGGACTTAGTAGGAAAAAAATGAAAAAGAAAGAAAAATAAAAATATAAAATTATAAAAATTGTCTATGTAAGAGGCGGCTTGTCATGTAGGATGGCTGGCTGGAAATACTTCGTGGGCAAATCATCGGCAAAATTGAATTTAAGCAAAAGAAAAATTAGCAAAATGAAATAATTATGACTAAATTGACATACATACAATAAACTTAAGAGCTTTTTTTTTTTGGGTAATTGTGCTGCCATTTATGTGTATAGGATCTGTTGCCTGAATGATGTTCCTCTTTTGGACATATTTCAATAATTGAATCCCATTACATCTTCTCTCTCTCAAGCAATTCACTTTCTATTAGATGTGAAAGTTAGCACAGAGAATTGCTTGGGTATCATGCAGATGGATGTTTCATCAAGAAGAATCTTTTTTTCATAGTTCCATTTCGGGTTTGATATCACGTCCAATCTTCCCAAGCTTTTAGATATGCAATAACTCGCTTCTGTTTCATTGCGCTGAGCACCTTTTTTAATCAGCTGAACCCTCCTGTTCATAGCCACATGCTTTAGACTTATTTCTGCTATGTGGTATCTACTTAGCTCTGTTTCTTATCCTACCGAATTCATTAATGAAAAGTGCCGAGGCAAAATTTCATACTTTTTGCAAGCAATAGGGATCGGACTTACTGTGGTTTCCATATAGGCAAATTTAAGGACAAAATCATGTTCGTCCCTATCTCGAAGAAGCCCAACCTGACAGACATTGTCCAGAAAATGTATCAACACAATCGTTTAGAGGTACCCAAGATTAAATCAGAAGAGGGTGCAGTTTATTGCTTGCAGCAGCTGCTCAACAAAATAGGACAAAGTCCTGTGTTGCTCGTGCTGGACGATGTCTGGAAAGGATCGGAATCCATTGTTGACAAATTTGTCCGCGATGATATCAAAGATTACAAAATCGTGGTGACATCAAGATATGAGTTTCCTCGTATCCGTCCTGTGCATCACCTGAACCCACTGACTCATGACGAAGCTGTGGAACTTTTTCGCCGATGTGTTACTGTTGATGATAGAAGCATGCGTCCACCAGATACTCAGCTCTTGAATGAGGTACGCTCTCGCTTGCGCTCATCAATTATAAGACTTCACATGGTCATCGAAACTCTGGGTTAATTTTTTCTTTAAAGAATATGTTTGATAAAATCAAATCTGCCTATCCCTACTTTCAACTCTCTTTCAAAGAGAGGCCTTGCTTAGTACTATGTCAAGTTCCGACAATTGCTCTTTCCTTTTACCCTGTGGCAGATAGTGGAACACTGTAAGCGATTGCCATTGGTTATTAAAGTCGTTGCCAAGTCTCTCCGAGGAAAGAATTATGCATTCTGGAAAAAAAAGCTAAATGAATTGTCCAAAGGACATTCCCTTCTTGATTTGGAGACCGAGATTCTAGCTTGCCTCAGAAAGAGCTTGGACGATTTGGATGGTAACCCTTCGATCAAGAAATGTTTCATGGACCTCGGCTCATTCCCGGAGGACTGCAAGATCCCCGCCACTGCCCTTATTGATATGTGGGTGCAATTGTACAAGCTAGATTTCGATGGTGTGCACGCTGCTACTGACCTCCATGAACTCGATTACAGGAACCTAGCTGATCTAGTATTACCCAGGTATTGCCCTGAAGTTCATTTTGTTCTCTTAACCAACTTTTCTAGTTTTCTACTACCGTAAGATTTCCTCATCAGATTCTAGCCGGCATATGATTAGTTTTTTATTTTTATTTTTATACGTGACAGAATGCGTGTGAAATGGACAAATGCATGATGAGATCTTTGCACCAAGATCGATAGAGTAATTTATGCCATTTGATGACCCGTATCTAACCCCAAAATCATTAGATTTTTCATAGCGCTACGAACTATTCTATTCCCAAAAAAGGGCATTCTACACGTTTTGAATCCACACCCCAGTTACTGCGCCTGACCTTCAGCTGCAGTGTGTTCCGCGTTGCAACGGTCAAATGGTTTATACATAGGCCTCTTAAGAACATTTCTAAGTCCTCACTTAACTTCTCGAGAGTGGGAAAGATCAATGTCTTCTTTTTCTGTTGAATTGATGTTGAATTGTTATTATCAAATGCATGGCACTAGAATTTAGCTCAAGAAACTCCAGTGCAAATGCTTATATCAAAGTGTTTGATTGCATACATACAGGAGAGATTCAAGAGATGACGATGAATCTTACCGTAGCCACTATGTTATGCAGCATGATCTGCTTAGAGAGCTCGCTATCATGGAGTGCAATCAGGGGGAAGTAATGAATAGAGAGAGACTCATTCTAGACTTGATGGGAAATAACTTTCCCAATTGGTGGAGAGAGCAAAAGCAACGGCCTCTCCTAGCTCGTCTAGTGTCCATCTCCACAGGTTTGTGATTCTCCCCCTCTCAAAGATCTACAGGGAAAAATTCATTTGCTTGGTAGTTAGTTACCTTCTAACCTTCTTCGATCATAATGCAGATGCAAATTTCTCAACACCCTGGCCAAATCTCAAATTGCCTATAGTTGAGGCTCTTGTCTTGAATTTTCGGACCAACATGCAAACCAAAACCTATGCTTTGCCTGAATTCATCGCAAATTCCCCCATGCTCAAGGCCTTGATAGTAACAAACTACAGCTTCTTTCCCGCTGAGCTGGGCAACTTCCATGTCATCGGGTCCAATTTAAGGAGGATCAGGTTTGAGCGTGTCACGGTTCCATTCCTAAGCATGGGAAAAATATGCTTGCATGATTTAGAAAAGATATCCTTTTTCATGTGCGACATTAGTCAGGCTTCGACGTCAAACAATGCCAAAATCTCAGATGCAATGCCAAACTTAAAGGAGCTTGACATTGACTATTGCAACGATCTTGTGAGATTACCGGATGACATATGTGAGATAAAGCCTTTACAGAAGCTTAGCATCACAAATTGCCATAATTTCTCTGCTCTCCCCGAACAAATTGGGCAATTAGCATACCTCGAAGTGGTTCGGCTTAATTCTTGCACAGCCTTGTCATGGTTACCAGATTCAATTAGAAGCCTACAAAATGTGAGACTTCTCGATGTACCTGAATGCCTGAATCTAACCGCATTGCCTGATCAAATTGGTCAGATGGTTAGTCTCTGTAGGATAAACATGAGAGGATGTTTGAAGTTGTCTGGATTGCCAAAGTCAATTGTAAAGTTGAGGAACTTAAGGAAGGTGGTTTGTGAGAAAGAAAAAGCCGTCCTGTGGGGTCCTCTTAAGAACACACTCTCTCTCTTGGACATAACTCTCTTTGAAGAAGAACCTAGCTTAGATTGGCTTGAGTGACCAAGGCAAGGTAATGACGTCGATGGTGTGTGGAATTTTTATCAAATATCAAAGGTCATCTTTACACTTTTCATATTGATGTGGAACGATCAATCATATTCTTTTCCAATATTTTCTTAAGTCACATTCACGTTCGCACCTAGATAATTTACTTCTCTATTAACTATTGAGGATCCTAGGTTCAAATTGGCCCAGATTAACAAAATCGATTGATTTTGACTCCTTTATTTGTAAACTCGAAAAACACTCACGCTTTGTTCACCATGCCAGGTCTTAGACTCTTAGGGAAGGTTCTTAATGAGCCAACCACTAAAGTCGCGCAATGCCAAACGCTAACGGCGCACCTGCTCTCCTAAGTCCAGCGGCAAAGCGAGGCATCTACTCATATGAATGTGCGTACGTACATAGAGAGAAGGGTTGGATTGGGGTAAAGTGACTATGATGTAGTGGTTTGTTGGGGCCTTCGATTGCCCAGAGGAGGTCAACACCTTCTCAAATCCTTAAGGTATAAAATGTTTCAAATTTATCGTAATTTTCGTATCCTGCCCAATCGAAAAATTATCTTGCTCTTTATTTCTCGAATTTACGTTATAAATTATATTCATAGTATCTGACCTCGTCTAGTATATTCGAAATACACCACCAACCTCCTAATAGTAGAATTTGTATTTTTACCATCAACATCAAATACTCACTTTTAATTTAAAAGGTCACATGGTTGGTTAAAATGCTTTTTAATTTTCAGTGGGATCTACTAAGTTTACCATAAAACCTATGGAAATCATTGTTGAATTGGATTACAGTGCACAAAAATAAAATAATCCATTCATGATACGAAGAAGATTAACCTTGGCTGTCATATTGTTAACTAAACGTCTTGGGCTAACCGTGATAAATGGGTCGTTCTAAAAATTACGCAACCTAATTTCATCCATTCTTTTTCAACTTTTACCTCGCAGGGCAACTTGCGACTGGTCAACGACTAACGACATGTCTTCTTCAACGCCTAACGTCATGTAATAAAGGAGTACCTCAGGGAGGCCCCCAATGGCCGCCCCTAGTAGGAAACTTCCTGGATGATTACTAACATATTCGGCCCGAGAATACACTTCCACGACCGCAGCTACCGCTTTTATAAAAAGAGTCTCTCTCACCTCTGTTCATCCCATTCTCCATTGTTGCTTCAAAGACCAAAACATTCCTCTTCCTTCTCGCCTCTTCAGAAAACCCAGAATAAAAAGGAGGGAAAAGCATCCTCTGCAAATCTCTGGACGTGGGTTTCAGTTCTTCGAAGCATCCTTGCGACCCATCGAAGTTTTGGATTTTTTCTTGGATTGTTTGGTCTGTGAAGAAAGAAAGAACCGGAAATGTCTGTTGATTTTGCAGGAGCTGCTGTGGGAACAGCATTCGGCGAGCTGTACTCGCTTGTTAAGGAGGTAGCAAAAACTATTGCCGCGTTTCATCCCGAGCTCAAGAAGATCGAATCTACCTTGAGCGAGATGGACCCGATTATAAAGAAAATCTACTATCTCTACGAACAGCTGGACCGTCTGAAAGAGATGGATCCGATCAAGGAACTATTGGATGAAGGCAAAGGACTAGTCAACAAGTGCTTGATGATCCACCGAGTCAATCTGTACAAGAAGTATACGCACTCGAATAAGCTCACCGAGTACAACGCAGCTGTCCGTGAGAAGTTCCAGATTTACATGCCGCTGCTAGCCGCTAGGAACGATGCAGAGATGTTGATGAAGATGGAAGAGATCATGGAAAAACTCAGCTCCATCTGCTCCAGTCAAGCAGGGGCCCTCCAGACCATGCTTGAGGCTCTGAACAACCTTTCGGTCCCTGCGGCGCCCAATTTCATTGTCGGGTCAGAGGTGGAGGCGTCCTTGAGCAAGCTCAGGGAGCGTTTGCTCAAGGAGGGAGCGTCTGTGATTGTTGTGACCGGTCTGGGCGGGTGCGGGAAGACCACTCTGCTTAAAAAATTGTGCCATGATGTAGCAATTGAAGGTATGTGTGATTATTATTTTGATTGATCCAGAACTAAAAAAAAAAGTAGGAACGACTCTATTGAATTGATCCTCGCCCGTTGGTCATTTCCAATAATCTTTTGGTTAGCCATTTATCTGTATAGGAGCTATTGCCCGAATAATATTCCACTTTTGGAAATATTTGAATGATTGTTATCCCTTACCTGTTCTCTCTGTCAAGCATTACAGTTTCTGGTCGATGTGAATATTTGCTAAAGAATTGCTTGGTGGACGTTTCATCAAGAAGAATCTTTTTTCTTATGTTCAATCTGATAGATCTTTCCCAAGCTTTTAGATAGCAAGAACTGGCCTCTGTTTGATTGTGCTGGGCACCTTTCTTAATTAGCTGAACCTTCCTGTTTACAGCCATATGCTTCAGACTTATTTTTTCTGCTATATGGTATGTACTTAGCTCTGTTTCTTATCCCACTGAGGCCATTAAACGAAAAGCGTCATGGCAAAATTTAGTACTCTTTGCAAGCGATGACTTACTGTGGTTTCCATACAGGCAAATTTAAGGACAACATCATGTTCGTCCCTGTCTCGAAGAAGCCCAACCTGACAGACGTTGTCCAGAAAATGTATCGACATAATTGTTTCAAGGTACCGGAGATTAAATCAGAAGAAGATGCAGTTCGTTGCTTGCAGCAACTGCTCAACAAAATAGGACAAAATCCTGTGTTGCTTGTGCTGGACGATGTGTGGAAAGAATCGGAATCTATTGTTGACAAATTTGTCTGCGATGATATCAAAGATTACAAAATTGTGGTGACATCAAGATATGAGTTTCCTCGTTTTCGTCCTGTGCATCACCTGAACCCACTGACTCATGATGAAGCGGTGGAACTTTTTCTTCAATGCGCTACTGTTGATGATAGAAGCATGGGTGCACCAGATACTAAGCTCTTGAGTGAGGTATACTCTCGCTTGCGTTCATCAATTATTGCTGGTTTAATTTTTCCTTTAAGGGTTATTCTAATAAAATCGGACCTGCTATCCTTACTTTCATCTCTCGTTCATCAAAGAGAGGCCTTGCTTTGTACTAATCATGATTCCTATCAAGTTCTGGTAATTGCTTCTTTTTGCCTTGTAACAGATAGTAGAACACTGTAAGCGATTGCCATTGGTAATTAAAGTCGTTGCCAAGTCTCTTCGGGGACAGCATTATGCATTCTGGAGGAAAAAGCTTAATGAATTGAATGACGGTCGTTCCCTTCTTGATTTGGAGGCGGAAATTAATGCTTGCCTCAGAAAGAGCTTGGACGATATGGCTGGTGACTTTTCAATCAAGGAACGTTTCATGGACCTTGGCTCATTTCCTGAGGATTCCAAGATCCCGGCCACCGCCCTTATTGATATGTGGGTGGAATTGTACAGGCTAGATCCCGATGGTTTGTGCGCCTTTACTGACCTCCATGAACTCGTTTCTAGGAACCTAGCTGATCTCGTAGTCACCAGGTATGGCTCTGACGTTCGTTTTGTTCTCTCATTCCAACTTTTCCAGTTTTCTACTGCTCTAAGAGTTCATGGAATTCTAGTTGGCATCTGGTTAGTTTTTCCTGATACGTGATGGTTGTAATGCATATGTGAAATAGACGAAGGCATGATGAGATCTCTGCACCGAGACTGAGAAAGTAATTAATGCCATCTGACCAATAAATAAACCCAATAAGTTTATTTTTGCTGGTACGAGACAAAATATCCTGTTTCCCCAAAAATGGGCGTTCTAGATGTTTCGAATCCACGCCACCTGACCTTCAGCCATAGTGTGTTCTAGATAGCAAAGGTCAAATGATTTATACGAAGTCCTGTAAAGGACATTTCTAACTCCTGACTTAATTTATTAATAGTGGGAAAGATCAGATGCCTTCATTTCTTATAGAACTGATATCATCATGTGCCTGGCACTAGATTTTAGCACAAGAAACCCGAGCACAAATGCTTATCCAAGTGTTTGATTGCATACATACAGGAGAGATTCAAGTGACGACCACGAATCTTACAGCAGCCACTATTACAACGGCCACTACGCTCAACAGCACGATATGCTCAGAGAGCTGGCCATCATGGAGTGCAACAAGGGGGAAATAGAGAAGAGAGACAGACTCATTCTAGAGTTGAATGGAAATAAATTTCCCGACTGGTGGAGCGAGCAAAAGCAACAGCCTCTCGGCGCTCGTTTAGTGTCCATCTCCACAGGTTAGTAGCTCTCTCTCTCTCTCTCTCTCTCTCTCTTAAAGACCTATAGGGAAAAATTCAACTGGTTAGCAGTTAGTTACCTTTCTAACCTTCTATAATCATAATGCAGATAAAACATTCTCAACACCCTGGCCATATCTTAAATTGCCTAAAGCTGAGGTTCTTGTCTTGAACTTCCAGAACGACATGCAATCTAGAACTTATACTTTGCCTGAATTCATTGAGAAGGCAGATAAATTGAAGGCCCTGATAGTAACAAATCATAGTTTCTTTCCGGCCGAGCTACGCAATTTCCATGTTCTTGGAGCCAATTTAAGGAGGATTAGGTTCCAACGCGTCACAATTCCTTTCCTAAGCATGGGAAACCTATGCTTACATAGTCTGAAAAAGATATCCTTTTTCATGTGCTATATCAGTCAAACTTCGACGTCGAATGATGCTAAAATCTCTGATGCAATGCCGAAGTTAGTGGAGCTCGACATTGACTATTGTGATAATCTTGTGACATTACCAGATGACATGTGTGAGATAAAGCCTTTGAAGAAGATTAGCATCACAAACTGCCATAATTTCTCCGCTCTCCCCGCACAAATTGGGCAACTAAAGTCCCTTGAAGTGGTCAGGCTTAATTCCTGTACATCCTTGTCACTATTACCAGACTCAATTAGAAGCCTCCAGAATGCGAAACTTCTCGATATATCTGATTGTCTGAAATTGAGCGCCTTGCCTGATCAAATCGGTCAAATGGTTAATCTCAATAGAATAAACGTGAGGGGATGTGTGAAGTTGTCTGAGTTGCCAAGATCCATCGTGAAGTTGAGGAAGTTAAGGAAGGTGATTTGTGAGAAAGAAAAAGCCGTCATGTGGGGGCCTCTTAAGAACACTCTCCCTAGCTTGGCCATCTCTCTCTCCGAAGAAGAACCCAGCTTAGCTTGGCTTGAGTGACCAAGAGGGAGTAATGACGTCGACGATGTGTGGCTTCTTATCAAATATGGAAGGTCATTTTTGAACTTGTCAATATTAATGTGGACCGACCAGTCATATTGTCTTTAATATTTTCAGGTCAGAAATTTTTTATTTTAATTTTTTTGTCGTCCCATTTCTTTCTTTCTTTCTCCTCACCAACAACGCCGCTGCAAACCATAACCACCTTGTGCCTACCATTACTGTCGTTGCCAATGCCTAACTCGCCGCTCGTGCGCTTCAGATCTGAAGAGAGAAGTGTACCTACAATGTCATATGAGCAAAGCTTTTGGTGGTGTTCGTGCGTGGCTATGGTGTGATGGTAGCTGCGGAGTGGCACAACTGCAGAAAATCGTTGCTGGTTGTGGTAAGGGGTGATGGGTTCCCAAACGGTTCAGTTCTGCATCTCAAAATCAAGAACTGGATCGGAGGGAGTGGTTCCCCATTTTTGGAATTGGGGATTGGACTAGAGGTGCTTGGAACCTGATCACATTGGACCGACTGGTCCAGTTCTCGGTTCTCAGACAGTCCATTGAAACTGGTCACATATGTTTGAAATGCAAATTCAAACATGCAAAAAAATCAAATTACTTCCAAATTTGTGGGAGCATTGACCAACAAGTTCTACATTTTATCTTTGCCAAAAAGCTGAGAAAAGCATGCTTTAGGTAGCCGCATGGCTTGGCTTTTATTTGCAATTCCTCCTACAGTTTTTGTATGCTCGTTCGACGTGGGACTTTCGGAGCGGCTTCTGTCCGTTGGCTTTTATTCACAACCATCATTTTTTGCTGGGCAAATTTAGTAATTCGCTTTGGGAGCTCTTGCAGGTGAGAGGGAGCGAGAGAGACAGGGGGAGTGCGTGTGCGACACGAATAGAGAGCTTTGATTAATTCCACATCGACTGCTAGCAGAGGCAGTCTACGAAGTTTTTGATCTCACTTTTAGCAGGATCTACTAAGTTTACCATAGAACCTATCAAAATCATGATAGAATCAGATTATAGTTTATGCTAATGAAATTATTCATGCGTGACACGAATAGAGAGCTTTTGCTGGTCATTTGAGTGGTTAAAAGGTTTTTGATCTTACTATTAGTGGGATCTACAATGTTTACCATAAAACCTATCGAAATCACGATAGAATCGGATTATAGTGCATGCTAATGAAATTATCCATTCATGATACGGAAAAGAATAAAACTTGGCCGTTACTTGCTTTCCTGATCGTCTTGTGCTAACCCTGATGAATGGGTCGAGCTGGGAACTACCCAAACCTAAATTCGTACCATTCTTTTCCAACGTTTTGTCCGCCGGATCTACCTCGGGGTTAATCCAAAGTCGCTGGATAACATCGGGCTGGATAAAAGTTGCCGATAGCTCTATCGACAAAGTCTTTCTCCCGATGCAACCTGCGACACGGACATGGTCAACGACTGAGAAATGTCCAATGGTCGGTCTTCCTAAGAAACTTCCCATATGATGACTAACTTATTTCCCGGAGAATAAACTTCAACCATCACTTCTAGAAAAAGAATCTATCTCGCCTTTCCGTTACATCTCCTTTCTCCGTTGTTGCTTCAGAGACCCAAAAGCTCCTCTTCCTTCTTGCCTCTGCAGAAGACCCTCGCGACCTATCAAAGTTTTGGATTTTCTAGGCTTGTTCGGTCTGTGAGGAAAGAAAGAACAAGTAATGGTTGACTGCGCAGGAGCTGCTGTGGAAACAGCATTCGGTGAGCTGTTCGCGCTTGTTAAGGACGTGGTAAAAACTGTTAGCTGCTTTTCGTGGCCTGCTAGAGAAGATCGAGTCTACTTTGAGCTCCATAAAACCAGTCATCGATCAGATCGACATATACAACAGTATGCTGGACCGTCGGCAAGAGATGCGCCCAATTAAGGTCTGATGTAGAACAACATGCAAATACCTTTATGGAAACATTTGAGTGTCATAAAAGCGGGCGGTCCCACAAATTAAAGAGGATTGCGTGATTTTCAAGATTACAAATAGATTACAATATTTGATTCACGTGTTTCTCTTGATTTCCGAGATGTCACAGATTTTAGACGCGTTTTGCAGATTTTATAGTTATGTTTTGATAACTTTCCCTTTTATCAATATATTTTCCTTTATTTTGTTATTAAATTTCAGTTATTTAGTTATTTTCTAGATTGCAACATTCTTATAAATAAGCGTCTAGGATATTGTAATCTGCACTTCTTTATTCAAAATAAAGACTATCTTTTGAAATTCTTTCCAAGCATAACTTTCTCTATGTCGAAGGAGCTCAAGGAGTCGTCAAATTCCATGTTAGCGAATGCCGGGGCCCTCCAGAGCGAGCTTGAGGCTTTGGGTGACCTTGCGGTCCCTGCGGCGCCCGATTTCATGGTCGGGTCAGAGGTGGTGGCGTCCTTGAGCTTGCTCAAGGAGCAGTTGCTCCAGGGGGGAGCGTCTGTGACTGTTGTGACCGCCCCTGGTGGGTGCGGAAAGACCACTTTGCTTAAGAAATTGTGTCACGAAGCAGCAATTAAAGGTATGTGTAATTAGTATTTTGATTGATTCAGAACTGAAAAAAGTAGAATGATCCTTACTCGTTGGTCTCCTCTAAAAGTCTTTTGATTAGCCATTTATGATGAAAGCTATAAAAAAAAATCTTAAAATCTATTATATAAATGTAAATTCAGTCATAAATAATTTAATTTTACTAATTTAATCTTAAATTTTTTTGACAAATTGTCAATATAATCATTCCGATTAATTTTAAATTGAACTTGTTGACGTTGATACATGACCGTGTAGACATAGATAATTTTTATATTTTTAATATATTTTTTGAACTTGTTTTTATTATTTTATTATTTTTCCTTCTTCTTCTTCTTTTTTTTTTTTTTTCCTTTCATTTCCCTTTTCTTCATTCTAAGACTGGCAGGGCTAGAAGCATTGTGTTGGCAAATATGTCAAAAGCCTTAAGATTCAATTGACAAAATTGAATTTGACTTAATGAAAAATTAGCAAAATGAAAGGTTCGTGACTGAATGACATCCATACAATAGATTTAAGACTTTTTTGGTAATTGTTCCGCTATTTATGTATATAGGAGCCGTTGCCTAAATTATGTTCCTCTTTTGCACATATTGCAATAATTGAATATCATGACATGTTCTCTCTTTCAAGAAATTCACTTTCTGGTAGATGTGAATGTTAGCACAGAGAATTGCTTGGGTCTTACGCAGATGGATGTTTCATAAGAATCTTTTTCTCATCGTTCCATTTTGGGTTTGATATCATGTCCAAGCTTTCAGACATGCAATAACTTGGCTCTGTTTCATTGCGCTGAGCACCAGTTCACAGCCGTATACTTTAGACTTAGTATTTCTGCTATATGGTATCTACTTACCTCTTTTCTTATCCTACCGATTCATTAAAAGAGAAGTGTCGTACCAAAATTTCATATTCTTGCAAGCGAAAGAGTCAGACTTACTGTGGTTTCCATATAGGCAAATTTAAGGACAAAATCATGTTCGTCCCTATCTCGAAGAAGCCCAACCTGACAGACATTGTCCAGAAAATGTATCAACATAATGGTTTCAAGGTACCCAAGATTAAATCAGAAGAGGGTGCAGCTTATTGCTTGCAGCAACTGCTCAAAAAAATAGGACAAAATCCTGTGTTGCTTGTGCTGGACGATGTCTGGAAAGAATCGGAATCCATCGTCGACAAATTTGTCTGCAATGATATCAAAGATTACAAAATTGTGGTGACATCAAGATACGAGTTTCCTCATTTCTGTCCTGTGCATCACCTGAACCCACTGACTCAGGACGAAGCGGTGGAACTCTTTCGCCGATGTGTTACTGTTGATGATAGAAGCAAAAGGGCACCAGACACTGAGCTCTTGAATAAGGTATATTCTCGCTTGCGTTCATCAATTACAGGACTTCATAAGGTCATCGAAACTCTGGGTTATTTTTTTCTTTAAAGAATATGTTTAATAAAATCAAACCTGCCTATCCTTACTTTCATCTCTCTTTCAAAGAGAGGCCTTGCTTTAGTACCATATCAAGTTCCAATAATTACTCGTCATTTTTATCCCTGTGCAGATGGTGGTACACTGTAAGAGATTGCCATTGGTTATTAGAGTCGTTGCCAAGTCTCTCCGAGGAAAGGATTATGCATTCTGGAAAAAAAAGCTTCATGAATTGTCTGAAGGTCATTCCCTTCTTGATTTGGAGACCGAGATTCTAGCTTGCCTCAGAAAGAGCTTGGACGACTTGGATGGTGACCCTTTGATCAAGGAACGTTTCATGGACCTCGGCTCATTCCCGGAGGGTTGCAAGATCCCCGCCACTGCCCTTATTGATTTGTGGGTGGAATTGTACAAGCTAGATTTTGATGGTGTGCGTGCTGCTACTGACCTCCATGAACTCGATTATAGGAACCTAGCTGATCTCGTATTTCCCAGGTATGGCCCCGAAGTTCATTTTGTTCTCTCAACCAACTTTTCTAGTTTTCTACTACTGTAAGATTTCCTAATCAGATTCTGGTCGGCATATAATTAATTTTTTTTATACATGACAGAATGCGTATGAAATGGACAAATGCATGATAAGATCTTTGCACCAAGATTGATAGAGTAATTTATGCCATTTGATGACCCGTAGCTAATCCCAACATGATTAGAATTTCCATAGCGCCACGATCTATTCTGTTCCCCAAAAATGGGCATCCTAGATGTTTTAATCCACACCACAATTACTGCGCCTGACTTTCAGCTGTAGTGTGTTCCGCATTACAATGGTCAAATGGTTTATACATAGGCCTCTAAAGAACATTTCTAACTCCTCACTTCACTTCTCAAGAGTGGGAAAGATCAATGTCTTCTTTTTCTATTGAATTGATATTATCAAATGCATGGCACTAGAGTTTAGCTCAAGAAACTCAAGCGCAAATGCTTATATCCAAGTTTTTGATTGTATACATACAGGGGAGATTTAAGAGACGACGCCGACGAATCTTACCGTAGCCACTATGTCACACAGCATGATCTGCTTAGAGAGCTGGCCATCATGGAATGCAATCAAGGGGAAGTAGTGAACAGAGAGAGACTGATTCTAGACTTGATGGCAAATAACTTTCCTAATTGGTGGAGAGAGCAACAGCAACAGCCTCTCCGTGCTCGTCTAGTATCCATCTCCACAGGTTTGTAATTCTCCCTCTCTCAGAGATCTGTAGGGAAAAATTCATCTGGTTGGTAGTTAGTTACCTTCTAACCTTCTTCGATCATAATGCAGATGGAAAATTCTCAACATCCTGGCCAAATCTCGAATTGCCTACAGCTGAAGCTCTTGTCTTGAACTTTCGGACCAACATGCAAACCAAAACCTATGCTTTGCCTGAATTCATTGCAAATTCCCCCAAGCTCAAGGCCTTGATAGTAACAAACTACAGTTTCTTTCCCACCGAGCTGGGCAACTTCCACGTCATCGGTTCCAATTTAAGGAGGATCAGGTTTGAGCGCATCACAGTTCCGTTCCTAAACATGGGAAAGATATGCTTGCATGGTTTAGAAAAGATATCCTTTTTCATGTGCGACATTGGTCAGGCTTTGACATCGAACGATGCCAAAATCTCAGATGCAATGCCAAACTTAAAGGAGCTCGACATTGACTATTGCAACGATCTTGTGAGATTATCGGATGGCATCGGTGAGATAAAGTCTTTGCAAAAGCTTAGCATTACAAATTGCCATAATTTCTCTGCTCTCCCTGAACAAATTGGGCAATTGACGTCCCTCGAGGTGGCCCGGCTTAATTCTTGCACAGCCTTATCGCTGTTACCAGACTCAATTAGAAGCCTCCAAAATGTGAGACTTCTTGATATATCTGAGTGCATGAATTTGACCGCATTGCCTAATCAAATCGGTCAAATGGTTAATCTCAAGAGGATAAACATGAGAGGATGTTTGAAGTTGTCTGGATTGCCAAAGTCAATTGTAAAGTTGAGGAACTTAAGGAAGGTGGTATGTGAGAAAGAAAAAGCCGTCATGTGGGGTCCTCTTAAGAACACTCTCCCTAGCTTGGACATAACTCTTTTCGAAGAAGAACCCAACTTAGATTGGCTGGAGTGACCAAGGCATTGTAATGACATTGAGGGGTGTGGACTTTTGATCAAATATGGAAGGTCGTTTTTTAACTTTTCAATATTGATGTGGACCGACAAGTTATATTTTCTTTAATATTTTCAAGTCAGAAGCTTTTTTATTTTATTTGTTTTCTTCTTCCCATTTCTTTCTTTCTTCCTTTCTTCCTCCTCCTCCAACCACCAACAACGCCACTGCACACCTTAACCACTGCGTCCCTACTATTACTATCATCACCAATGCCTAACTTGTGGCTTGTAACCACCTTGACCACTTCAGCATTGCCCTCTCTCTCTCTCTCTCTCTCTCTCTCTCTCTCTCTCTCTCTCTCTCTCTCTCTCTCTCTCTCTCTCTCTCAACATTCAGATCTAAGCCGCTACAATCTAATGTTTGAGGTCATGGCAGCCTTAACTCGGAGGTCCTCCAACCACCAACAACGCCACTGCAAACCATAACCACCGCGTCCCTACTATTACTATCGTCACCAATGACTAACTCATGGCTCATAACCAGCACGACCACTTCAGCATTACCTTCTCTCTCTCTCTCTCAAATCGGAGGTGCAAATTCAGATCTGAGCCGCTACAACCTAATGTTTGAGGTCACGGCGGCCTTACCTCAGAGGTCGCAACCTTGAAATTGAGGTAGTGCGCTTCAGATTTGATGAGAGGGAGGTGTGCTTGCAGTGTCATATGAGCAAAGCTTCTGGTTGTGTTCGTGCATGGCTTCGGTGTGATGGTGGCTGTCAGAGTGGCACAGCTATAGAAAATCATTGCTGGTGGTGGTTAGGGTGATTGGTTCCAGGTTCCCATCCCAAAACTGATTTGGTTCTCCATTTTCAGAATCAGGGATTGGACGGGGCAATCTTATGGAACTGGTCGCATGTGCCTGAAGTGCAAATTCGCACATGAAAAAAATATCAAACTGCTTCAAAATTTATGTGAGCATCGACCATGCTCGACAAGTTCTACTTTGATCTTAGCCAAAAGGCTGAGAAAAGCATGCTCTAGGTAGTCGCATGGCTTGGCTTTTCTTCGCAATCCCTCTTATAGCCTCTGCAAGCCTGTTCGATATGGGACTTTCAGAGCGGCTTGTGTCCATTGGCTTTTATTCACAACCGTCATTTTTTGCTAAGCAAATATAGTAATTTGCCTTGGGAGCTCTTGCAAGTAAGGGGAAGCGAGAGAGACAGAGGGAAAGAGTGTGCACTGTGCAACATGAATAGAGAGCTTTTGATTAGTCCCACATCGATTGCTAGCAGAGACTAACAAGTAGGTTTCCTATTTAAGAAGCTATGGATAGAATGGAACAATGCATGCCTTTCTCGATCACTAGGCGAAAATGAAGTGTAATGTTTGTATAACATCATTGAAAAAGCCCTTGCATGGAGTCATTTTCAATGTCACAATCATGGGACTTTAAATGGTTTCTTTAAAGATTTAAAATTTAAAAAAATAAATGGTTCAATCTAATAAAAGTTTCGTTGAGATACGTTATATATTAAATGAATATTTTTAATTTTAATTAATTTAATTCAAATTCAGTATATTTATTTTTTGAAATTATTTTTTAATCTCATTTATTAATTTTTCTAATTAAAAAAATTCCTCATTAGGGCCCACCCCACTCTCTTCTTTCCCTCATCCATTTCCCCCCACCCCTAAATTTATTTTTCTTTCCCTCCCACCATGATCCATTTCCCCCACCCCCAAATTCATTTTTTTTTCCTTTCCCTCCCCCACCATCGTTCATTTCCCCCACCTGTCCTTGTCACTTTCCCTCCCCCAAAATACGTGATGGCCCATCAGACTCTCATTTTTTAGGGTCCGTTCGTTTCGCGGAAAATAAATCATTTCCAGAAAAAAAAAAAAATTTCGGTGACCAAGGAAACCTAAGCCCAACAAACGACAAAATGACAAACCAGGGGGGGCCGACGCAAGCTAGCCACCACACTCACGCAGCAAAGTCAAGTCGCCACGACGCGTTGGGGATTTGAACCCCTCCCCTTCATGAGGGGAGGAGGCCCCAAAGCAACGCCACCTGTGTGGGTGGTATTTCCAGAAAATATTTTCCTAAGTCATTTTTCAAGAAAATGACTATATTTTCCGGTGTTTAATTTTGAAACCTAAATTTTGAGTGGAAAATATTTTCCCCATTCGTTAGCTAATTTAATTGTTTGGGAAAAATTATCAAAAAATTTGAATTTTAATATTTTTAATTGACCAAAAAATTACTTTATTTTTATATTTTCTTAAAAATAAATTTTTAATTATTTGTATTTTTAAAAAATCGAAATTTTTATTATTTTATATTTTTCTTTCATTTTGTTTTTCTTTTTTCATTTTCCTTTTCCTTCCTCCTTCCTCCACCGCCGCACGCCCGATGATGGCCGACGCCCGCCGGCCGACCAAGACCCGATCGCCAGATCCGGCGAGCTCGAGGCTCGGCCGATCTTGCCGGAGGTTCGCCGAGCTCGCGGCTCGCTAGAGCCTGGCGAACCTCTGGCGGGCTCCGGCAAGGCCCGAGCCCCACCCAACTCGTCGGATCTAGCGAGGCTAGAGCTCCGCCCCAAGCCGGCAAGGCTTCGCCTCACCCGATCTGGCGAGGCCCGAGCTTGTCGGGCTCGGGTGAGCTTAGCTTCCCTAGATTTGGCTAGGCGGAGCCTCGCCGGCCTAGGGCGAAGCTCGAGCTGGCTCGCGGCTGCGGCCGGTCGTCGGCCGCCGTTGTGGCTAGCGACTGGCCAAGGCTAAGGAAGAAAGATAAAAAGAAAAGAAAGAAAAGAAAAAAGAAAAAAGAAAACATTTTCCTCATCTTTGAAGGTTGTTTTTTTCCAATGATGGAAAACATTTTCCTTAAGTAGTTTATTTTCCGTGAAACGAACACCGGAAAATGCGGAAAACGTTTTCCTAGAAGTCATTTTCCGTGAAACGAACGGACCCTTAATTATTTATGAGTTTCTTCAAAAACCCTAGCTCCTTTACTCCTCCTCCTTGCTGCTCGCGCACGACCCTTCCTCTTCTCCTCCTCTCGATCCTTCTCCTTCCTCACTGCTCGCTGCACGACCCCCTTCCTCGCTGCTCGCCGCTCGCCGCACGATCCCCTTCCTCGCCGCTCCTCACCGCACGATCCCCTTCCTCGCCGCTCCTCGCTGCTCGCCGCTCCTCGCCGCACGACCCCCTTCCTCGCCGCTCGCCGCACAATCGCCTTCCTCTCGCCTTCGGTCCTTTCTCCCTCGCAGCTGCAGCCTCGTCGGATCCATCGCAACATCATAGTGGCGGCCCTCGCCTCAGTCTATGCTCGGCCATCTCTCACCGTCACTCGCGGTCTGCTCCCTCACTGTCGCTTCCACCCTCCTGGACATGCGTGTCGAAACGTGTCGGGCAAAGGTTGACCACGTGTCGGAAAAACCAACACGCGTTGACTGCGTGTCCGACTGTGTCCGAGCGTGTCGACGTGTCTAACACGCTCCGACACGTGTCGGACATGACATGGAAGCACGGACAAATAGTCTAGTGGGTGACCGTCAGTTCCAATTTTATGGAATCGAGTAGTTTTGATTTGTTCAGTTTCTTTTGCTCATCCTTAATGGTGCTGGTTTTGGCAATAGGGGCTTTGGCAAGTGGTCTCATGCCACGTGGAAAACACAATCTACAGGTCAATGGCAAGTCAATGGCATAAATGTTACCAGATATAAAAAAAAAAAAATGGCATAAAGGTTTCGAACAAAAAAAATCAAATTTCGTAATTCAAATTTCACTTAATTTCAAATTTGTGCCATAATTTTAAAAATGACTACTGTTAGAAAAAGGAATGGCTTGAATCCTTACCGGGTGTTGTGAATCAAATTAAATCCAGCCTATTGAGACGGCTGATGCGAATGAGTGCAAGTCCTTTCTCTTTTTCTTTTCCCCTTTCTTCTTTTGCTTCCCCTTTTAATTTTCTCCTCTTTTCTTCTCTTTTCTTTATTTTCTCTTTCTTTCCTGGGCACTCTCGGCCTGCTCTGTCCAGTAAGAGCTGAGCGCGCACTTTCTTCTCTTCTTTGACTTTTCAACGTTTTCTTTCATGTTTTTTCTTAGACCCATCTTTGACCTAGTCGAAAAGTTCAATATTGCATATGCTATGTCGTCATCACGTATGCACACATTCATGTTTTCAAAAACAGAAGCACACACAACACACAAGAGTCATCTCGGGAGGTAACATGAGGTAAATCTTTCGCTTGATTATGTCTCTGGATAAACAAAACGCCTTCATGTTTTAGGAAATCAAATGATAAAAGGAATTTAAAGGATTTCATTAAAAAATGTGGTATAATGAAATGGGCGTTGTAAGGATCTTCTCCAAACTTAACCGAACTTTCGGTCCAAAGATCTCTGATTTCACAATAGACAAGTCACCTTCATATTTGCATCTAGATAATTTACTTCTCTAAAAACTATTTAGGATCCTAGGGCCTGAATTAATAAAATCATTTGATTTTGACTCCTTTATATTCAAACTTGAAAATACTCACCCTTTGTTCACTACTCAGATTAATGAGCCCATCACTAAAGTGGTGCAGTGCCAAACACTAATGGCACACCTGATATCCTGAATTTGGCGACAAAGCGAGACATCTACTCATATAAAGAGTTAATGTCACAAAAAACCTCAAATTGATTTTAAACTAATTTTTTTATTATAAAAACCCCAAACCAGTACACGTGGTAAAATTTATCCAAAACTAATTTTTTAACCACTAAAAACCGAAAATTACTCCAAATTAATTATTTGATCACCGAAAAACCAAAAACTAATATATTTGTGACAAATATACCAATTATTTAATTAAATTAATACCACGAAAAATCACAAAATTAGTACACCTATGACAAACGAAGGGTAAAATCTCAAATTGATACATCGGCAATTGTCATGTGTCATTTAATTCAGCAATTTGACAATAAAATTTAATGTAAACTAACTAACAATAATTTGTTATAAGATTACCGATTTAGGATTTTTTGTGATAAAAAAATTAATTTAAGGTAGATTTGTCATATGTATATTAGTTTGAGGTTTTTCATTGTTAAAAAATGAGTTTGTGTATTAATTGAGATTTTTCATGATCAAAATATAAATTTTGAATAAATTTATTATTGTATCAATTTATGATTTTTCGTAAGATTAACCTTGCATATAAGTGTCCGTACATACATACAGAGAAGGGCTGGATGGGGGTAAAGTGACTATGACGTGGTGGTTTGTTGGGGCTTCGATTGCTTAATGGAGGTCAACAGCCTCTCATTCCTTAAGGGATAAAATATTTTAAATTTATTGTAATTTCTATAGTCTACCCAATCCAAAAATTAGCTTCCTCTTTATTCCTCGAATTTTACATTACGGATTATATTCGTAATATCATCCAATATGTTCAAAATGCATCACCAATTATATAATAGGAGAATCAGTATTTTACCACAGACATCAAATACTCACTTTTAGTTTAAAAGCTCCTATGGTTGGTTAAAATGTTTTCAAATTTTAGTGGGATTTGCTAAGTTTAACCTAAAACCTGTCGAAATCATGATTGAATTGGATAATAGTGCACGAAAATAATATAATCCGTTCATGATACGAAGAATATTAACCTTGGCTGTCACACCCTTAACGTCCTGGGCCAACCGTGATAAATGGGTCGTTCTGAAATTTACGCAACCTAATTTCATCCATTCTTTTTCAACGTTTCCCTCGCATTGCAAATTGAGACAAGGTCAACGACTAACGGCATGTCTTCTCCAACGCCTAATGTCATAAAATAAAGGAGTACCAGAGCGAGGTCTGCATTGGCCGCTCCTCCTAGGAAACTTCCCAGATGACAACAAACGTGTTCGGTCCGGAGAATAAACTTCCACTATAGCAGCTACCGCTTTTATAAAGAGAATCTCTCACCTTTCCGTTCATCCTATTCTCCATTGTTGCTTCAAAGGCCAAAACATTCCTCTTCCTCCTCGCCTCTGCTCCTCGCCTCTGCAAAAAACCCATACCAAGAAGCAGAGAAAAGCACCCTCTGCAAATCTCGGGAAGTGGGTTTCAGTTCTTCGAAGCATCCTTGCGACCCATCGAAGCTTTGGATTTTTTCTTGGATTGTTTGGTCCGTGAAGAAAGAAAGAACCAGAAATGCCTGTCGATTTCACAGGAGCTGCTGTGGGAACAGCATTCGGTGAGCTGTGCTCGCTTGTTAAGCACGTAGTGAACACCGTTGCCGCGTTTCGTCCCCAACTCGAGAAGATCGATTCCACCTTAATCGAGATGGACCCGATCATAAAAGACATCTCTACGAACAGCTGGACCGTCTGAAAGAGATGGATCCGATCAAGAAACTATTGGATGAAGGCAAAGGGCTAGTCAACAAGTGCTTGAGGATCCACTCGCTCAACTGGTACAAGAGGTATACACACTCGAACAAGCTGACCGAGTACGACGTGGCTGTCCGTGAGAAGTTTCAGATTTACATGCCCCTGCTAACCGCAAGGAACCATGCGGAGATGTTGATAAAGATGGACGAGATCATGTCCAGATGGCCTGGTCAAGCAAACGGTGGGGGCCTCCAGAGCGGCCTCGGGACTTGGGGCAACCTTTCGGTCCCTGCGGCGCCTGCTTTCATGGTTGGGTCAGAGGTGGAGGCGTCCATGAGGGAGATCAAATTGCGGTTGCTCAAGGGGGGAGTGTCTGTGATTGTTGTGACCGCCCCAGGCGGATGTGGGAAAACCACTCTGCTCAAGAAGTTGTGCCATGACGGGGAAATTAAAGGTATGTGTTGATCAGTGTTTCGATTGATCCAGAACTAATTAATGTAGGGATGAACTTATTGGTTTATGCTTGCCTATTGGTCACCCCTAATAGTCTTCTGGTTAGCTACTTCTGTGTGTTGGAGCTGTAACCCGAACAACGTTCCAATTTTGGACATATTTGAATGATTGAATCCCATTCCCTGTTCTCTCTGTCAAGCAATACGGTATCTTGTAGACGTGAATGTTTGCACAAAGAATTAATTGGGTATTATGCACATGGATTTCATCAAGTAAAAGAATCTTTTCCTCATCGTTTCATTTAAGGTTTAATATCATGTCCAATCCGATAGATATTTCCCCAGCTTTTAGATATGCAATAACTTGCCTCTGATTGATTGTGCTGAGCGCCTTTCTTAATCAGCTGAACCCTCCTCTTCACAGCCATAGGCTTCAGATCTATTATTTTTGCTACATAGTATCTGCCAGGCTCTGTTTCTTATCCTATCGAATTCAATAAACTAAAAGTGTTGGGGCAAACTTTCATACTCTTAGCAATCGTAAGAGTCAGATTTCCTGTGGTTTCCATATAGGAAGTTCAACAACTTCATGTTCGTCAGAGTCTCGAGGAAACCCAATCTGATAGACATTGTCCAGCAAATGTATCAACATAACGGTTTTGAGGCGCCCGAGATTGAAGCAGAAGATGGTGCATTTAGTTGCTTGGAGCAACTGCTCAACAGAATAGGACAAGATCCTGTGTTGCTTGTGCTGGACGATGTCTGGGCCGAATGGGAATCAATCCTTAAGAAGTTTGTCAGCAACGGTATAAAAGGTTACAAGATTGTGGTGACATCAAGATATGAGTTTCCTTATTTTCGTCCTGTGCATCACCTGAAACCACTGACTCATAATGAAGCTGTAAAATTATTTCGTGAATCTGTTGCTGTTGATGATGGAAGCATGGATGCACCGGATGATGAGACCTTGGATCAGGTATACTCTCTCTTGCGTGCATCTCTTAGTTTGTACTCTTTCATCAAAGAGAGACCTTGGTTTGTATTATTGAGGTTTCCTATCTATTTTATCCTCTCTTTTTTCCATTTGGCAGATAGTGAAGCGCTGCAAGGGATTGCCATTGGCTCTTACAGTCGTTGCCAAGTCTCTCCGAGGAAAGGATCGTCCAATCTGGGAAAGAAAGCTTCTTGATTGGTCTGAAGGTCATTCCCCCTTGGGTTCGGACAGCGAGATTCTAGATTGCCTCAGGAAGAGCTTGGATGACTTGGATGGTGACCCTTCAATCAAGGAACGTTTCATGGACCTTGGGTCGTTTCTGGAGGATTGCAAGATCCCCGCCACCGCCCTTATCGATGTGTGGGTGGAATTGTACAAGCAAGATTTCAAAGGCGTGCGTGCTATTGCTGACCTCCACGAACTCATTTACAGGAACCTAGCTGATCTCATAGTCACCAGGTACGGCTCTGAAGTTCGTTTTGTTCTCTCATTCCAACATTTCTAGTTTTTTACTGCCCTAAAAGTAACTTATCAGATTCTAGTTTTTCCTGATACGTGACGGTTAGAATGCATGTGTGAAATGGACGAGGGCATACTGAGATCTTTGCACCAAGATTGAGGGAGTAATTTATGCCATTTGATGGCCCATGACAAACCCCGATATGTTTAGTTTTCCGGTACTATGACAAACTATCCCGTTTCTCCAAAATTGGCATTCTAGATTTTTCGAATCCGCACCACCTGACCTTCAGCTATAGTGTGTTCTGCAATGTAAAGGCTGAATGATTCATACAAAGGCCTGTAAAGAACATATGTAACTCCTGACTTAATTTCTCTAAGGTGGGAAAGATCATATGTCGTCTTTGACTTGATATCATCAAATACCTAACACTACACACCAATGCTTACATTTAAGTGTTTGATTGCATACATTAAGGAGATATTCAAATGACGACGATGAATCTTACAGTGGCCACTATGCTATGCAACATGATATGCTCAGAGAGCTGGCTATCATGGAGTGCAACAAGGGGGAATTAGAGAAGAGAGAAGACTCATTTTGGAGTTGATTGGAAATAATTTTCCTGATTGGTGGAGCAAGCAAAAGCAACAGCCTCTTGGTGCTCATCTAGTATCCATCTCCACTGGTTAGAAACTCTCTCTCTCTCTCTCTCTAAAAGACCTATAAGGAAAAATCCAAGTGATATTGTAATGTAAATAAAACATTCTCAACTCCCTAGCCAAATCTTGAATTGCCTAAAGTTGAGGCTCTTGTCTTGAACTTCCAGAACGACGTGCAATCTAAAACTTATTTGCCTAAATTCATTGAGAAGACAAATAAATTCAAGGCCCTAATAGTAACAAACCACAGCTTCTTGCCGGCTGAGCTACACAATTTCCATGTCCTTGGATCCAATTTAAGGAGGATTAGGTTCCAACGCATCACAGTTCCTTTCCTAAGCATGGGAAACCTGCGCTTGCACTGTCTAAAAAAGATATCATTATTTATGTGCTATATCAGTCAGACTTCGACATCGAATGATAATAAAATATTCGATGCAATGCCAAACTTAGTGGAGCTCGACATTGACTTTTGTGATGATCTTGTGACATTACCAGATGGCATATGTGAGATAAAGCCTTTGAGGAAGCTTAGCATCACAAATTGCCATAATTTCTTCGCTCTTCCGGAACAAATTGGGCAACTCGAAGTGGTCGAGCTTAATTCATGCATAATTTTGTCACAATTACCAAACTCGATTAAAAGCCCTCAAAATGTGAGACTTCTCAATATATCTGACTGCCTGAAATTGAGCGCTTTGCCTGATTGGCAATTTCTTCACTCTTCCGGAACAAATTGGGCAACTCGAAGTGGTCGAGCTTAATTCATGCATAATTTTGTCACAATTACTAAACTCGATTAAAAGCCTTCAAAATGTGAGACTTCTCAATATATCTGACTGCCTGAAATTGAGCGCTTTGCCTGATCAAATCAGTCAAATGGTTAAGCTTGAGAGGATAAACATAAGAGGGTGTCCGAAGTGGTCTGGATTGCTGAGGTCCATCATGAACTTGAGGAACTTAAGGAAGGTGATTTGTGAGAAAGAAAAGGCCGGCATGTGGAAGCCTCTTAAGGACACTCTCCCCTGAGCTTGGACATAATTTTGTCAGAAGAAAAACATAGCTTGGCTTGGCTTGAGTGGCAAAGATTGGGAAACAACGTCGACAGTGCGTGGACTTTTGATCAAATATGGAAGGTCGTTTTTAAACTTTTTAATAGTGATGTGGACCGACCAGTCATATTTTCTTTAATATTTTTAAGTCAGGAATTTTTTTATTTTATTTTTTCTTCTTCCCATTTATTTCTTTCTTCCTTTCTTCTTCCCCTTCCTTCTACCACCATCAATGCCACTGCAAACCATAACCACCGCGTCCTTACCATCACCGTCATTGCTGACACCTAAGTCGCAGCGCCTTACCACCACGGACCACTTCAGCATCGCCTTTTCTCTATCTCTTATTTCTGAGGTGGAAACTCAGATCTGAGCCTCTGAAACCTAATGTCCGAGGTCATGGTGGCCTTATATCGGAGGTCGCAAACTCGAATCTGAAGTAAAGCGCTCCGGGTCTGATGAGAGAGGGGCGCCTGCAATGTCATCTGAGCAAAGCTTCTGGTGGTGTTCCTGTGCGGCTTTGGTGTGGTGATGGCTGTCTGAGTGGCGCAGCGGTGGACAATCGTTGCTGGTTTTGGCAGCAGGGGCTCCGGCGATGGTGGTGCTGCGTTCCTTTTCGCGAGAGAGAGAGGGAGAGGGATGCTGCGTGGAAAACGCGGTAACAAGTCGACGGCAAGTCAATGGCATAAAGGTTTCGAACAAAAGGACGAAGGTTCACGGAGGCCGACGCGTCGAATTTTTAAGGGGAGAATATAAATTGAGCCAATTTCAGTTCAACATTAGTATGAATTAAAAATTCAGGAATAATATTAAATGTTAAAAAGAAAAGTTCAAAGGTCACCGCGTGTGGTGAAACATTTCTTAGGGACGTGGGGAGATGGACTTTCACAATTAGGTATGGCTATGAAGCACGGACAACGTGTCGTGTCCGACATGTCGACACGCTCGTACACGGTCGGACACACCTTAACTGCGTGTTCGACTTTCCGACACGCGGTCAACATTTCTCAACACGCGTCGACAAGCGTGTCCGGAAGACTGACGGAGGGTGGAGGCCAGGGAGGGCGAGGGAGCAGAGGCCGCGAGCGACGGCGAGAGACGGCTAGAGAAAGAGCCGAACAGAGAGAAAGAAGAGAGAGAAAACAAACTCCCGCCGGCGAGACGAAGCCACGCAACGGACCACCGCGACGACGAGAGACGGCGAGAGAGAGCAGCCGCCACTGTTGCGATGGATCGGCGACGAGGAGGAGGAAGAGAAGGATCAAGAGGAAGAGGAGAGGAAGGGGGTCGTGCAGAGAGGAAGGTGGTCGTGCGGCGAGGAGGAGGAGGAGAAAGATTGAGAGGAAGAGGAGAGGAAGGGGGTCGTGCAGCGTGCGGTGTGCGGCGTGCGGCGAGCGGCGAGAAGGAGGAGGAAAAGTTCGCCGAGAAGGAGGAGAAAAAGTTTGCTAGGGTTTTTATGAGGGATAAAAAGTAATAAAAAAAAGGGGAACGATGGAGGGAAATGGACGATGGAAGTGGCGTGACTTTTGAGTTTTGGGGGAGGGGAAGTGACAGGTTGACAGCCTGTCGACGGGGGAGGGAAAAAATGTAAAATAATTTTAGGGTGGAGGGAAATGGACGGAGGAAAAAATGGGTGGATTTTGGGGATTTGTTTTTTTTAATAGGAAAATCAAATAAATGAGATTAACAAATAATTTCGAAAAATAAAAGTATTGAATTTTAAATAATGATAGATTTTGATTATTATAGAAAATTATGGATTTATTTAAATAAATTGATTCTAATTTTTTTATTAATTATCAGTTTTATCAATAACTTTTGTTAAAGGTAAAAACATGTTTTGCATTAACTATAAATATATTTTTTGAATTTTTAATGAATTTATTTATTAATATTATTAGTGTATTTATTATAGCCTATTTTTTTAATTATTTATTTATTTATGAATTTGAATCAAATTAATTAAAAATAAAAATATTCATTTAATATACAACGTGTTGTAACGTGTTTAATTCTCTATTTTTTAGAAATGACGTGTCGACGTGTCGTGTCGTGTCGTGTCGCGTGTCGGTCTTCATAGGGTATGGTCATACATGATTTTGGCCCATGAAAATGATTTTTTTTTTTTTATCGAACGTGAAAATGAATTGAACATGTATAAAACATTGCTCCTTTTTTAATTCCCATTTATCACTTTTGCTCTTTAACACAATATATCTTACTCTTTTCGAACCTAATCTAAATTTTTTTTTTTTGAAGTGATTTTCACTTTCAACTTTTTGCCCTTTTCTTTTCTTTTTTTTGCAAATCCTGCAACAAACACATCTTACATTTCTTATGCCATTTTGGAATTTATTTCATAAATTAGTAACATTTTGAAACGTCTTTTATCAAACATTTCTCAAATCATTTAGGAACTCATTCCATAAATCAATTCGTAATGTAATACACAATTATAAGCTTTCATGGCATCTTCAATAACATGTTTCTCAAATCATTATCAAACAAATAAAAAGTAGTAAATGCCCGTTATGAAGTTATGCTATAAACATTACTTTTGTCTTTTAGCCAAATTACAATGTGCATAAAATATACCTCATACTTTTCATTTTCAAAATATGAATTTACAAATTTAAAGAAGAGATAACACAACTCATTTAAATTGCTCAGACCAAACAACGTGTGACTAAGCTAGCCAATGATCTCGTAATCTTAACAATTAAATGATAATCAACGTAAAAAAAAACAAATAAAACTCTAACTTAACTACGAAATGGCTAAACTACGTATAAATGCTAATAAAATGACTTATATGCACTAACAAATTGTTCACCTGAAGCGATTACTCAAATGTAAATGTAACGCAAAATTCACCCGCGATATCCTAAGTTATGCATCAAATATGCAAATATGCTACAAACATTACTTTTACCTTTTAGCCAAATCACAATGTACGCATAACATACTCATACTTTTCATTTTCAAAATATGAATTTAAAAATTCAAAAATGAGATAACAGTACTTTTCATTATTAAGTTAAATGACACGTGATAATTGACTAGTATACCAATTTGAGATTTTACGCTCTGTTTGTTATAATATACAATTTTTATTTTTATTTTTTTGTGATATTAATCCAATTTAGTGAATGGTATATTTGTTATAAATTTACCAGTTTGTGGGTTTTTGCAGTAGAATAAATTAGTTTGGAGTAAATTCGCCATAAATGTACCAATTTAGGATTTTTTATGGTCAATTAGGATAAATTTGTCACAGATGTAGTTTGGGGTTTTCAGAGTATTAATCCTTTAATTTAAAAGCTCATTTGGTTGGTTGAAATGTTTTCAATTTTTAGTGGGATAAACTAAGTTTACCATAAAATAATCAATTCAGTATACGAAGAAGAATAACGCCGGGCTGTTACGCGCTTAACAAAGCGAGTAACAAAGCGAGAGGCTCCTCCCAAGAAACTTCCCGTACGACGACTATAACATACCTGGCCCGAGGATAGACTTCCACTACCTCTTCAACCAAGAGAGTCTCTCTCACCTTTCCGTTCGTAACTTTCTCCATCGTTGCTTCAAAGACCAAGAAGCTCCTCTTTCTCTTCCTTCTTGCCTCTTTGAAAAACCCAGAAGGAAAAAAGAAAAAAAGAACAGAGGGAAAGATCGTCTGCAAATCTCGCGACGTGGGTCTCAGTTCTAGCATCTTTGGCGATTCATCGAAAGTTTTGGATTCCTTTGCTTGTTTGGTCTGTGAAGACAGAAAGGACAAGGAATGGGAATTGATTATGGAGGAGCTGCTGTGGGAGCAGCATTCAATGAGCTGTTCGCGGCCGTTAGGGAGGTGGTGCAAACCATCAGAGCGTTTCGTCCCCAGCTCAAGAAGATCCAAAACACCTTGGGCAGAATAGAACCAATCATTAGGGATTGGGAGGAGTTCAACAACCGGCTGGACCGTAATCCGAAAGAGATGCGTCCGATCAAGGAAGTATTGAATAAAGGCAAAGGACTGGTCCAGAAGTGCTCAAGTATCCACCGGTTCAACATGCGCAAGAAGTATACGCACTCCAAGAAGCTGAAGGCATTCAATGCAGAATTACTGGGTGATTTCAATCTTTACATCGACCTGCTGGATGCAAGAAACAACGGCGAGACGTTGTGCGAGGTGAAGGAGATGAGGATGGAAGTCAACAGGTTGATTAGTTCCGGTAAAGCAAACAGTGTTGCCCTCCAGAGTGGATTCGGGGCTTCAGGCAACCTCGCGGTCCCTGACGCGCCCGATTTCGTTGTTGGGTCAGTGGTGGAGGCGTCCTTGAGGAAGCTCAGGGAGCAGTTGCTGGAGGAGGGAGTGTCTGTGATTGTTGTGACCGCCCCGGGCGGGTGCGGGAAGACGACCCTGCTCAAGAAATTGTGTCATGACATTCATATTGAAGGTATGTGTGATTAGGGTTTAAATGATCCAGAACTAATTAAATTAGGGAATTCATTGATTGATCCTTGCCAATCCGTCGCCTCAAAGCCTTTGGTTATCCATTCATATCTTGTCCAATCTGATAAATCTTTCCCGAGCTTTTAGATATGCAATAACTTGCCTCTGTTTGATTTTGCTGAGTGCCTTTCTTAATCAGTTGAAACGTAGTCTTCACTCACCATAGGATTCACGCTCATTATTTCTGCGATACGGCATCTACTTAGCTCTGTTTCTTATCCTACCAAATTTAGTAAATTAGAAGTGTTGCGGCAAATTTTCACACTCTTTGCAAGTGATATGAGTCAAGACTTACTGTGGTTTGCATGCATATAGGCAAATTCAACATCATGTTTGTCCCTGTCTCAAAGAAGCCCACCCTGACAGACATTGTCCGGAAAATGATTCAACATAATGGTTTGGAGGTACCTGAGATTGTAACAGAAGATGATGCAATTCGTTGCTTGCAGCAACTGCTCATCATAATAGGCCAAAATCCTGTGTTGCTTGTGCTGGACGATGTTTGGACCGACTCGCAATCCATATTTGAGAAATTTGTCTTCAAGAAGATCAAACATTACAAGATTGTGGTGACATCAAGATATGAATTTCCTAATGTTGATCTTGTGCATCACCTGAACCCATTGCCTCATGAGGAAGCCCTGGAACTTTTTCGTCGATCTGTTACCGTCGATGGTAGAAGGTTGGTTGCGCCAGATGATGAGCTCTGGGATAAGGTATACTCTCGCTTGAGTGCATCTATGATAGGATTTTTTATGGTCATCAAAACTGAGTTTATTTTTTTCTTTAAAGAAAATGTTTAATAAAATCAACCTGCCTAAGATAGGCTTACCATGTTACATCCAAGCTCTTTGCCATGCACCTAACCTATGCTGATTTTACTTTGATCTCTCTTTCATTAAAAAGAGGCCATGGTTTGTACTAATTACGATTCATATCAAAGTTCCCATAATTGTTTCTATATTCTTTTTCCCTGTGGCAGATAGTGAAACGCTGTAAGGGATTGCCATTAGCTCTTACAGTCGTTGCCAAGTCTCTCCGAGGAAAGGATCGTTCGTTCTGGGAAACAAAGCTTCTTAATTTGTCCCATTTGGGTTTGGACAGTGACATTCTAGATTGCCTCAGAAAGAGTTTGGATGACTTGGATGGTAACACTTCGATCAAGGAGCGTTTCATGGACCTCGGCTCATTTCCAGAGGATCGCAAGATCCCTGCCACTGCCCTTATTGATATGTGGGTGGAGTTGTACAGGCAAGATTTCGATGGCACACTCGCCATTAATGACCTCCATGAACTCTTTTACAGGAACCTAGCTGATCTTGTAATCACCAGGTATGGATCTGAAGTTTGTTTTGTTCTCTGATTCGAACTTTTCTAGTTTTCTACTGCTCTAAGAGTGCCTTATCAGATTGTAGTTGGCATATGAGTAGTTTTTCCTTATACGCGACAGTTAGAACGCGTGTGAAATGGACAAAGGCATGATTAGATCTTTGCACCAAGATTGAGAGAGTAATTTATGCGCAACAAATTTCCTGTTTCCCCAAAAATAGGCAAACTAGATGTTTTGGATCCACACCACAATTACTGCACTTGACCTTTCAGCTATAGTGTGTTCCGCATTTTGAAGGTCAAATGGATTTTACAAAGGCCTGTAAAGAACATTTTTACCTCCTGACTTGATTTCTTAAACATGGGACGGATCAGATGTCTTTCTTTACCAGTAAATTGTTATCATCGAATGCCTTGCATTAAACTTTAGCACAAGAAACTCCAGTGCAAATGCTTATATCGGAGCTATTTGCATACATATAGGAGTGATTCAAATGAGGACGAGGAAAAATGTTACAGCAGCCACTATGCTACGCAACACGATCTGCTCAGAGAGTTGGCTATCATGGAGTGCAACCAGGGGGATGTAGAGAACAGAAAGAGACTCATTGTGGACTTAACCACAAATAATTTTCCTGATTGGTGGAGTAAGCAAAAGCAACCGACTCTTAGTGCTCGTCTAGTGTCAATCTCCACAGGTTAGAACTCTCTCTCTCTCTTTCTCTCTTTCTCTCAATGACCTTTAGGGAAAAATTCAGTTTGTTGGTAGTTAAATTATCTTTAACCTTCTATGTTCATGATGCAGATGGAAGATTCTCAATACCTTGGCCGGATCTTCAATTACCTGAAGTTGAGGCTCTTGTCTTGAACTTCGAGACCAACCAAACCAAGACTTATGCTTTGCCGGATTTCATTGAGAAAGCAGATAAGCTCAAAGCCCTAATAGTAACAAATTATAGCTTCTTTCCAGCTGAGCTACGCAATTTCCATGTCGTTGGGTCTAGTTTAAGGAGGATCAGGCTTGAACGCGTCATGGTTTCTTTCCAAAGCATGGGAAAACTACGCTTGGATAGTCTACAAAAGATATCATTTTTCATGTGTGACATAGGGCAGGCTTCAACATCGAATGATGCCAAAATCTCCGATGCAATGCCAAACTTAGTGGAGCTTGACATCGACTATTGCAATGATCTCGTGACCTTACCAGATGGCATCTCTGAGATAAAGCCTCTAAAGAAGCTTAGCATCACAAACTGCCATAATTTCTCTACACTCCCTGAACAACTTGGGCAATTGACCTCCCTCGAAGTGGTTAGGCTTAATTCATGCACAAATTTGTTGCAATTACCAAGCTCGATTGGAACCCTCCAAAAATTGACATTGCTCAATATATCTGATTGCCTGAGCCTAAGCACTTTGCCCAGTCAAATTGGTCAACTGAATAATCTCAAGAGGATAAACATGAGAGGATGTCTGAGATTGTCTGTGCTGCCACGGTCAATCGTGAGGTTGAGGAACTTGAAGAAGGTGATTTGCGACAAAGAAAGAGAAGTGTTGTGGGAGTCTCTCAAGGACAGTCTCAATAGTTTGAATATAATGGTACCGGAAGAAGAGGCTAACTTAGATTGGCTGTGTGATTAAGAAGAGGGCAATCAACTGATCTTTGAGCTTTTTGTATATGTTAAAAGTGTTCGTCTTTGAACTATTTTATTTATTGGTTTCTTTTTCGCCGTTTGCGCTTATTTTATTTTGAGAAAATGACAAATGATTCTTGAACTTTAATTTAATGTATAGCATAATATCTAATTTTTAATTTGTTCAATATTGTCTCTAGACAAGAACCCAATGTTTGAATTTTTAATTTATTCAATGGATCCTTAGATTTTAGTACATAGTCAAATTAGTCCTTAGATTACATGAAAATATTTAATAATGACATTGAACATTTTCATAGACTAACTTGTATACGTACTAAAAGCTTATGAATTATATTGAATTAATTAAAAGATCAGAAACCACGTTGTATATTGTGCAAAAGTTCAAGGTTCCTATCGAACAAAGTAAAAGCTCAAAAATCGCATTATAGATTAGATTGGAGTTCGATGACTATTTATGACATTATCTTTATTTTTTTTTTCTTTTTTTTTTCCGGATACGAGTAGTACTATCACATCATTTTTTTTTTTTTGTATTTGAGCCGGAAATTTTTTTATCCTTTTATTTTTTCTTCTTTCCATTTTTTTTTTCTTTCTTCCTCCTCCACCAACAAGGCCGCTGCAAACCATAACTTGTGGCGCCTTACCACCGCGACCACTTCAGCATCTCCTTGTCTATCTCTCTCCCTCCGACCACAAGATTCTCTCTATGTCACGAATCTGAAGTGCAAAATCAAATCTGAGCAGCTGCAATCTCGTATCTGAGGTCGTGGTGGCCTTAAATCAGAGGTTGCGGAGGTTGCGAGCCTGAGATCTGATATGAGAGAGAGAGAGAGAGAGAGAGAGTTGCTTGCAAAGTTATCTGAGCAAAGCTTTTGGAGGTGTTCGAGTGTGGCTTTGGTGGTGGTGGCTATCGGAGTGGCGCAGCAGCAGACGATCGTGGCCGGTGGTGGTATTGCTTCGGCAACGGTGGTGGTGTGGGGGGAGACTAGTAGATGATAAAAGGAGGTAGGAGATAGAGAAGATTGTAGAAAAAAAATGAGGCTTTTTAAGGTTTGGATTATTCAATTATTTTTTTGTAAATTCCTCAACTGGAAATGACTTATAACTGTCCCTGATTATTTTACAGGTCCCCATCTTTATTAGTCCGTCATCCACTTGACTTGAGCCATCCGATGTCCCCACATCCTCTGGATGGAACTTTTTAACGGGGAATAATTGATTAATTTGGCAATTGTAAGGTCTTCGTTTTCATGATTCATTCAACATATATAGGATGGTGAAAGTAATATATTCAATCAAATTTTAATTTTTATGTATGATCATATCTTATATCTATTTTACAAGTCACTACGCGTGTTGTCATGCTCTCTCATTCACGCGTCCCCACTTGAGCTTCCTAAGAAGATGGTGAATGAAACTCGCTACTTCCTCCTTCCCAAGTGAATTGAGTGACCACTAAGATAATTCCTAGTGATTAATAAAATTTTAATTTGGCTGATTATGATGTTGGGTCACTTATCCATATCAGTATATTCTTTTCTTTTTTTCACAATATATTTAATTTCAAAGGAATATTTGAGAACGCGTAAGCTAGAGAACAAAAGACAAGTCCTCGAAATTTACCAGAAGTTCATTAACTGGAATCGCTCGACCCCGCACTAGCTTCTTAAGAAGCATCTAACTTATTAGCCAATTATTAATCACTTTTGTCAAGTCTTGTGTGACATAGAGAATGAGTAGGGAAAAAAAAGAACATAATAAAGCGCAGTAACCAGAAACCACCATGCTTGAATAAAAACTATATTGCTTCCCGCAGAAATTATTTTGAGAGAAATTTTATCGTCTTTCGTGTGAACTTTTGATTATATTATTGTTCCATCTAGATGGATTGGACCGTCGTTCATTGCCTACTGGTGTGGGAAGAAGAATAGAAGGCATGAAGAAGAAGACTGGGAAACTTACATCGCAAGAGCTGATAAGGTTTCTGCGTAGGGTCCAGGCGAAAAGTCCACGTCGCCGAGGTCATCTTTTTGATGTAATCCAGCTCACGTTGGACATGCAAGGCTTAGCAACACGTAATTCATTATGTCACCAGGATATTTTGTCGTCGGACGCCTTACTTCATGGTTAACCCGATTCAAACTTCCAAAGGAAAGTTTTGACTCAAAAAGGAAATTCTTATGAATGATGAATCCATTTGAAAGAAGCGAGGTCGTAGCAAAAAGGGATGTACAAATAACGTGTGCAATGGGATTCCTAAAATTTAAGAAAATTTGCAACTTGCAAGACAAGTTTGTCATTTCAGAGGATTCCTTTTTAAAGCATGATTTTTCATCCTATTGAAGCATTGTTCGAGCTTAATGAGATGACTTACCTAGTTGAATTTTACCACGATAGCATTTACTCATACCTCTATAAAGTCTCCAAGCGCTCTAAGCATTTTAGGGTACTCTTATCTAAACATATTTAACGTTGGAGTTCCAATTCTGTTATAACATTAAAAGGCACATATTGTGAATCAATTCAATTTTTCATAATTAATTAAGGAATATGCTTTTCCGTTCGGTGTGAGATTCAATTTATTTTTGCCCTATTTGCTATCCTAAATGCCTGCTAAGACCAGCTCCTTGTTTGAGCCTTATTGCTCTAGCGATCACTTCCGGTCCTCTTTAGATGGAGCCATTACAATGTTGAACCAGATCAAGCCGAAAAGTCGACCAATTAATACAAAACTCCAGGCCTAACAGATGTTCATATTCTCAATAAAAAAAATATCAAAAGAATAACTACTTTCACAAAAACTAATTTCAGCTTTCCAAACACCAATGTTATATAGATTCAGCTAAAAGGGTATCGTGTCCTCCAAGAAGATCTACTTGCCCCAATAAGCGGCGCTATAAAAATGGCTCTATTATTTCAAAACCCGCATACATGCATCATTGATTAAAAAATTAAAGGGATAACTGTGCAATGGTAGTCTTAATTATTACGAAAGTATAATTAAGTCTTAAAATTTTAAAAAATACAATTAAATTCTATGACTTGAGTCCTAAACTTTTAAGAAATGTAGTCAAGTCCTAAAAATTTTCAAATATATTAAATCTAAGTGCTTTCATTGATTATATTTTTTAAAAATTTTAGGATTTGATTGCATTTCGGGACAAATTTTAGGACTTTTAATGTACTTATCTAAAAAAAATAAAGCTTTTTTGAGGATTGGATTATTTATTTAGTTTTTGTAAAATCCTCGACAGGAAATGATTTTTAGTTGTCCCTAATTATTTTACAGGGTACCTATCCTTATGAGTCGGTCATCCACTTGACTTGAGCCATCTACGTCCCCACACCCTCCGGATGAACCTTTTCGACGAGTAGTAGTTGAATGGTATTGGTTTTCATAATTTATTTTAGGAAACTTCCCGGATGGTTACGAACATGTTCGGCCGGAGAATAAACTATCTCTACCTCGGCTACCGCTTTTATAGAAGGAGTCTCTCTCACCTTTCCGTTCACCTCATTCTCCATTGTTGCTTCAAAGACCGAAACATTCTTCTTCCTTCTCGCCTCCGCAGAAAACCCAGAATAAAAAGCAGGGAAAAGCCTCCTCTGCAAATCTTCGAACTGGGTTTCAGTTCTTCGAAGCATCCTTGCGACCCATCGGAGTTTTTAATTTTTTCTTGGATTTGGTCTGTGAAGAAAGAAAGAACCGGAAATGCCTGTTGATTTTGCAGGAGCTGCTGTGGGAACTGCATTCGGTGAGCTGTGCTCGCTTGTTAAGCACGTAGTGAAAACTATTGCCGCGTTTCATCCCCAGCTCAAGAAGATCGATTCCACCTTGAGCGAGATGGACCCGATCATAAAGAAAATCTACCATCTCTACGAACAGCTGGACCGTCTGAAAGAGATGGATCCGATCAAGGAACTATTGGATGAAGGCACAAGACTGGTCAACAAGTGCTTGAGGATCCACTCGCTCAACTGGTGCAAGAAGTATACGCACTCGAACAAGTTGGCCGAGTACAACGCGGCTATCCGCGAGAAGTTCCAGATTTACATGCCGCTGCTAGCCGTAAAAACCCTAGCGGAGATGTTGATGAAGATGGACGAGATCAGGTGCAGCTGCTGTGGTCAAGCAAACGGTGGGGCCCTCCAGAGCGGGATTGGGGCTTTGGGCAACCTTGCGGTCCCTGCGGCTCCTGCTTTCATGATTGGGTCACAGGCGGAGGCGTCCATGAGGGAGATCAAATTGCGGTTGCTCAAGGAGGGAGTGTCTGTGGTTGTTGTGACCGCCACGGGCGGGTGCGGGAAGACCACCCTGGTTAAGAAGTTGTGTCATGATGGGGAAATTAAAGGTACGTGTTGATCAGTGTTTTGATTGATCCAGAACTAATTAATGTTTGGGGGAACTTATTGGTTTATTCTTGCCTATTGTCAACTCTAATAGTCTTCTGGTTAGCATTTCTGTGTGCTGGAGCTGTCATTCGAACAACTTTCTACTTTTGGACATTTGGATGATTAAATCTCATTCCCTGTTCTCTCTGTCGAGCTATACAGTATCTTGTAGACGTGAATGGCTGCACAAAGAATTAATTCGGTATCATGCACGTGGATTTCATCAAGTAAAAGAATCTTTTCCTCATCATTTCATTTAAGGTTTAATATCATGTCCAATCCTATAGATATTTCCCCAGCTTTTAGATATGCAATAACTCGCCTCTGATTGATTGTGCTGAGCGCCTTTCTTAATCAGCTGAACCCTCCTCAACACAGCCATAGGCTTCAGATCTATTATTTTTGCTATATAGTATCTGCTTAGCTCTGTTTCTTATCCTGCCGAATTCAATAGACTAGAGGTGTTGTGGCAAACTTTCATACTCTTAGCAAGCGATGAGTCAAACTTACTGTGGTTTGAGTACAGGCAAGTTCAACAACATCATGTTCGTCAGAGTCTCGAAGAAACCCAATCTGATAGACATTGTCCAGCAAATGTATCAACATAACGGTTTAAAGGCACCTGAGATTGAAACAGAAGATGGTGCATTTAGTAGGTTGGAGCAACTGCTCTACAGAATAGGACAAGATCCTGTGTTGCTTGTGCTGGACGATGTCTGGGCCGAATGGGAATCAATCCTTAAGAAGTTTGTCTGCAACGGTATAAAAGATTACAAGATTGTGGTGACATCAAGATATAAGTTTCCCTGTTTTCGTCCTGTGCATCACCTGAACCCACTGACTCCTGATGAAGCCGTTAAATTATTTCGTGAATCTGTTGCTGTTGATGATGGAAGCATGGATGCACCAGATGATGAGACCTTGGATCAGGTATACTATTTCTTGCGTGCATCCCTTACATTGATCTCTTTTATCAAAGAGAGATCTAGGTTTGTACCATTGACGTTTCCTATCAATTTTCAATAATTGTATCCAATTTGTCTTTTTTTTCCAATTTGGTAGATAGTGAAGCGCTGCAAGGGATTGCCATTGGCTCTTACAGTAGTTGCCAAGTCTCTCCAAGGAAAGGATCGTCCATTCTGGGAAAGAAAGCTTCTTGATTGGTCTGAAGGAAATTCCCGTTTGGGTTCGGACAGTGAGATTCTAGAGTGCCTCAGGAAGAGCTTGGATGACTTGGATGGTGACCCTTTAATCAAGGAAGGTTTCATGGACCTTGGGTCATTTCCGGAGGATTGCAAGATCCCTGCCACCGCCCTTATCGATATGTGGGTGGAATTGTACAAGCTAGACTTCAAAGGCGTGCGTGCTATTACTGGCCTCCTTGAACTCGTTGACAGGAACCTGGCTGATCTGATAGTCACCGGGTATGGCTCTGAAGTTCGTTTTGTTTTCTCATTCCAACATTTCTAGTTTTCTACTGCTCTAAGAGTAACTTATCAGATTCTAGTTTTTCCTGATACATGACGGTTAGAATGCACGTGTGAAATGGACAACGGCATAATGAGATCTTTGCAGAAGATTGGGGGAGTAATTTATGCCATTTGATGACCCATGGCTAACCCCAATAAGTTTAGTTTTCCGGTACCGTGACAAACTATCCTGTTTTCCCAAAATTGGCATTCTAGATCTTTCAAATCCACACCACCTGACCTTCAGCTATAGTGTGTTCGGCATTGTAAAGGTTGAATGATTTATACAAAGGCCTGTAAAGAAAATTTTTAACTCCCGACTTAATTTCTCAAAGGTGGGAAAGATCATATGTCCTCTTTTACTTGATTTCATTAAATACCTGACACTAAACACCAATGCTTACATCCAAGTGTTTGATTGCACACATACAGGAGAGATTCAAGTGAGGACAATGAATCTTGCAGTGGCCACTATGCTATGCAACATGATATGCTTAGAGAGCTGGCTATCATGAAGTGCAATGAAGGGGAAATAGAGAGCAGAAAGAGACTCATTCTGGACGTAACCAGAAATAAATTTCCCGATTGGTGGAGTAAGCAAAAGCAACCGGCTTTTGGTGCTCGTCTAGTGTCCATCTCCACAGGTTAGACCCCTCTCTCTCTCTCTCTCTCTCTCTCTCTCTCAACGACCTTTAGGGAAAGATTCAGTTTGTTGGTAGTTAAATTATCTCTAACCTTCTATGTTCATGATGTAGATGGAACATTCTCAACACCTTGGCCAGATCTTCAATTACCTGAAGCTGAGGCTCTTGTCTTGAACTTCGAGACCAGCCAAACCAAAACTTATGCTTTGCCGCAATTCATTGAGAAAGCAGATAAGCTCAAAGCCCTAATAGTAACAAACTATAGTTTTTTTCCAGCTGAGCTATGCAATTTCCATGTTGTTGGATCTAGTTTAAGGAGGATTAGGCTCGAACGCATCACGGTTTCTTTCCAAAGCATGGGAAAGCTATGCTTGCACAATCTACAAAAGATATCCTTTTTCATGTGTGACATAGGGCAGGCTTCGACGTCGAATGACGCCAAAATCTCCAATGCAATGCCAAACTTAGTGGAGCTCAACATCGACTATTGCAACGATCTTGTGATGTTACCAGATGGCATCTGTGAGATAAAGCCTCTGAAGAAGCTTAGCATCACAAACTGCCATAATTTCTCTGCACTCCCTGAACAGCTTGGGCAATTGACCTCCCTCGAAGTGGTTAGGCTTAATTCGTGCACAAGTTTGTTGCAATTACCAAGCTCGATTGAAACCCTCCAAAAATTGACATTGCTCAATATATCTGATTGCCTGAGCTTGAGCACTTTGCCCAATCAAATTGTTCAACTGGTTAATCTCAATAGGATAAACATGAGAGGATGTTTGAGGTTGTCTGTGCTACCACGGTCAATCGTGAGGTTGAGGAACTTGAAGAAGGTGATTTGTGACAAAGAAAGTGAAGTCTTGTGGGAGCCTCTCAAGGACAATCTCAGTAGCTTGATTATATTGGCGTCTGAAGAAGAGGCTAACTTAGATTGGTTGCGTGATTAAGAAGATGGCGATCAACCAATGATTTGTGAGCTTTGTCTACATGTTAAAATGTTGTCTTTGAGATATTATTATTATTGTTATTATTATTTTGCTATTTGTTCTATTTATTTCCTGTACTTTGTGCTTATTTTTTTTTGGGAAAAATAACTCGAATGATTTATGATCTTTGACTTGATGCAATATAGTTCCTGAATTTATAATTTGTTCAATGTGGTCCCTAGACTTTAACTCAATACTCAATGTCATCTTATTTAATGTGACCTTATGCTTTTAGTACATGGTCAATTTAATCCCTAAACTATATAAAAATGTTCAATGTTGTCAATGTCATATTATTTAATTTGATTTCTAGATTTTTAGTATATGATCAAGTTAATCTCTAGACTATATAAAAATATTCAATGTTATCTTTAAATTTTAATAACATTGAACATTTTTATAAAACATTAAACTTATTAATTTTCCTTTTTTTTTTTCTTTCTCTTTTTTTTTTCCTTTTCCTTTATCCTTCTTCCTTCGTCGGTGGAGTGCCTAGACGACAGCCGGCGGCTCAATGACTAGCCATGATGCAAGCCAGCGAGCTCGAGGCTCGATTGAGGTCATTGAGCTCAGACCTCGCCAAATCCAAGCAAGCTTGGGCTCGGTCGAGGCCGATGAGCTCGCTGCTCACCAGATCTAGCTAAGCTTGTGGCTTGCCCAATTTTGGCAAGGGAGCTTGGGGCTTAGCAAATCTAGGAGAGCTTAGGCTCAGCCAAGGCTGGCGAGCACAAGCTTAGGGCTCGCCCGATCTTGGCAAGCTTGGAGTTGGGCAGATCCAAGCAAGCTCAAGCTTGGTCAAGGTCGGTGAGCTCATGGCTTGCCAAATCCTGGTGAGCTCATCGTTCACCTATTCTCAACGAGCTCATGGCTTGCCCAAACCTGGTGAGCTCGAGCTTGCTCGAGGTTGGTGAGCTCATGGCTTACTAGATCTAGGTGAGCATGGGTTCCATTGAGGCTAACGAGCTTGAGCTCGCTAGCTAGTCACGATGGAGGAAGTCGAAAAAAGAAAAGGAAAGAAAGAAAAAAAAAAAAAAAAAGAAAATTTAAAAATAATTAAAAATTTGAATTTTAAAAAAAGTAATAATAAAAAGAGAAAAAAAGCACAAATAATTAATTTTTTTTTAAAATACAATAATACAAATTATTAAAAATTCGATTTTTATTTTTGTTTGAAATAAAGTGGTGAGATTGAAATTATTTTCTAATGAGATCCAAACATTCGAAAATGTTTTCGATTATATATCACTAAATTAAAATAAAAAACTAATCATATTCCTAGAACTTCTTTTAAGGATAACATTTTCATTTATCATTGAGTTTTTCGTAAAATAAACGTGACCCTAGCTTTTGTAAATTCCTTAACAAGAGATAACTTTTAATTGTCCCTAATTATTTTATAGGGGCCCTATCTTTGTCAACGAGTCATCCACTAGAGTTGAGTCCTTTGATGTCCCCACACCCTCTCGAATAAGGGCGATCGGTTCTCAGTTTGGTCCGGTCCGATCCGGTTCATTGGATCTAATGACTTAGCAATTTTTTTTTTAAATACTAAAGTTATTACTATTTTGGGGTTTATTACTATTTTTAAGAAATTAAAAAAATATATTTGAAAAAAGAGTTGATTCGGTCCGGTTCCCCTTTGAAACTGGGAAACATATTGAAAATCACTGGTTCCATTCTTATGGAACTAGAAACAAGATCAATGCCTCCGGGAGCCAAACCAAATCGGTTGGTCTGGGCGATTCTCGATATGGTCGATTCGATATGCTTACCCCTACTCTTGATGGAACCTTTTGACTGGCAATAGTTAATTAATTTGGCAATTGTGAGGTCTTGGTTTTTATGATTTATTCAATATATATAAGGTGGTGAAAGTACTATATTCAATTAAATTTTAATTTTTCTATTTGGTGTTATCCAATATTTATTTTACAACTCATTATGTGTGTTATGTACTACACGTAGGTTATGAAACCCTACTCCTTTACTCACGTGTCCTCACCCCTAGCCCCCGAGAAGGTGGGGAACTGAACTCCTTCCTATCAAAATGGATAGGGTAGCCACTGAGGCAATCCTCGATAGCTATTAAATTTTAGTTTGTTCGGTCATGATGTGGGGATACTGAGAGGGTGCATGATAACTATTCTATTTTTGGTTAGATCTATTTTTTCTATTATTGAGAATATGTTTGGAATAGAAATTTGTTTGACAACGCAAATACATTTTTCATTTTATACAACAAATTTTTAGTTCAGAAATAAGTTTGGAACATATATGAGAAGAAAATTCTTTTTTCTTTTTTATTTCTTAAAATGAGAAATAAAACTCTTCTCATTTCTCACCTTAGCTACTAGCCGGCCGTGTACCTGCCACTACCTGCCGGCCGCCTGAGAGGGAGAAACTTTGTATCATCATAAAATACGTATTTTTGCTCAGAAATTTGTCCAGGAAATAGAAATAGAAAAATTTATTTCTAGCTAGAAATTGTGTCTAAGAACAGAATGGTTAGTATTCACACCCTTAACCATGTTGTGATGTGCACATTATGTAGTTTAAAGAATAAAGGACAGGTCCTCAAAAAATACCATAAGTTCAATAACTTGGAATCACTCATATACCGAACTAGCTTCCAAAGAAGCATCTAACTAATAAGCCGATTATTAATGCGCCTTCATGAGATTGTTTGCTTTTACTTAGGCTCTATTTGTTTTACCGAAAAAAAAAATGATTTGGAAAATATTTTTCAAAAAATGATTTATTGTATTGCTTGAAATAATTAATTAATGGAAATTTTTTTCCACATCAGCAACAATTTACGTCTACATATTTTCATGAATGATGATAATATTTTTTATTCATTCACTTTTGTAAGCGAAATAAGTTGTAAAAAAAGAGAGTATGAAGTGAAGTAACCACCATGCTTGAATAAAAAATATGTTGCTAGCCGTGGAAATTGTTTGAAAGAAATTTCTCGTTTTTGTTTTGAACTTGGAGACTGTTATTGTTCCTTCTAGATGCATTGGGCCGTCGTTGATTGGCTACTGGTGTGAAAAGAAGGAGAATACACGAAGAAGAAAACTGGGAAACTTCATGGCATGAACTGATGAAGTTTCTGCCTAGGGTCCAAGCGAAAAGGTGATGTCGCTGAGGTCATCTTCTTGATTGCAATCCAGCTTACGGTGGACATGCAAGGCTTAGCACACGTAATGTCATTATATCATCAGGATGACGCCTTAATTGGTTAATCCGATTCAAACTCCTAGTGGAAATTATGACTTAAAAAGAAAATTCTTATGCAATGATGAATCCATTTGAAAGAGGTGAGGTCAAGGCAAAGAGGGATGTACGAATAACGTGTGGACCGGAATATGCAAAATTCAAGAAAATTTGCAGCTTGCCAGACAAGTTTGAGATGAACCTCATTAAAACATCAGTTTTTGGTATTAACATTTCAAAGATTCTTTATTCATAGGAGGTGGCAATTCTATAATCACCTTTCCCGTGTTCCCATCAGCTTCTGTTCCCCTTTGATGCATCAAGAGTCCTAAGAAATCGCCTATGGTTACATGAAATGCACGTTTAAGAGATTCACTCATAAAGCATGATTTGTCATCCTATTGAAGCATTGTTCAACCTTAATAAGATGACGTACCTAGTTGAATTTTACTACAATAGCATCTATCATTCCTATATGAAGTCTCCAAGCATTTCGGGGTGCTTTTAACTTAGCAGGTTTCACATTGAAATATCAATTCTAAATGTTGTCATTATGTTAAAGGTACATATTGTGTATTAATTTCACGTAATTAAGGAATAGACGTTTTGTTCGGTGTGTGATTCGATTCATTTTTATCCTATTCGCTATTTACAATACTTGCTAGGACGAGCTCCTAGGCCCTATTGCTCTGGCGATCACTTGCCGTCATCATTATATTGGGTGCTATTACAAATTCAAACCGAATCATAATATGAAACTCTGGGCTCGACAGATGCTCATATTCTCAACAAAAAATAATTTTAAAAGCCTAACTACTTTCACCAAAACTAATTTTTTACTTTCTAAACACCGATACTATATAAAATTGGCTGAAAAGATATCATATCGTCCAAGAAGATCTGCTTGCCCGAATAAGCTAAGTAATAAAAATAGCTCCTTCATTTCAGAACCCGCATGCACGCATCATCATAGGGATAAGTATATTGGAAATTCTAAAATTTACTAAGAAAATACAATTAAGTCCTAAAATTTTCTACAATTGCAATTAAGTTCTAAAACTTGTCGCGAAATGCAATTGAATCCTAAAATTTTCAAAAAGTGCAAACAAATCTTAAAACTTATCAAATTGGTTTAATCTAAATCCTTCTGTGAATTGCACTTTTTGAAAATTTTAGGATTCAATTACACTTGTGTAATAAGTTTTAGAATTTGATCATATTTTTTGAAAATTTTAGGACTCAATTGTATTTTCACAATAAATTTTACTACTTTCGGTGCACCTATTATAAACTTTAAATTTATAGCCACTTGCACATACATATACATCAAGCTAAGATCCATGCCTTTATTTCATCATACAACATGTTGTCAAATTATATATTGTTATGTTGCCATCACATGACAACTCGTAATCACATGATAAGTCATCAAAAGACATGCCATCAAATGACACAACATCACATTGCATGACGCTACTCACTTGGCAAGTCATCATATATGTATCATCGAACGAGCGCAATTACAATGACATATCATTACATGTCGCATATGCTACATCATAATCATGCAAATGCACATTAATGTTTTCAAAATGCATGAGTACATATGGCACACTGATTCATTTCTGAGGCGTGACGTGAGTAAACCTTTCGCTTCATCATGTCTCCTAATAAAGAAAGATTGTCTTCATGTTTTAGGAAATCAAACGAAAAGGAATTTAAAGGTTTCCATCTCCCTCTCGCGCCCTTTAGTAATAGAATGTTTTAAAGTTTGCAATCTTCGTATCCTATCCAATCGGAATATTATTCTACTCTTTATACCTCCGATTTTGTAATACAAATTGCTTTTGTGTTATTTATGAAATATACTCAAAATGCATCATTGAACAACTATTAGGAGAATTCACGTTGTGTTTACAATTGATATCAAATATCCACTTTTGATCTAAGAGCTCATTTGGTTGGTTAAATTGTTTGCAATTTTTAGTGGGATCTACCAAGTTCACCATAAAGCCGATTGAAATCATGATTGAAATGTATTCTAGTGCATGAAAATGAAATAATCCATTCATGAGACGAAAATGAAGGCACACACGCTTAACCAAACACATGAGCTAACTGCCATAAAGGGGATGAGAATTACCCGACCTAATATCGTCCGTTCATTTTCAGCTTTCCGTCGACTGGATCTACGTGCTGATAGCTTTCGACTAACAAACACTCAAACCTGGGCGCTTGCAGGGCAACTTCCGATACGGACATGGTCAACGGCTGACTCGAGTCTTCGTCAACCCTAAATAGTAAGTACTACAGCAAGCATGAAATGGTCATTTGTCGGCGCCTTTGACTGCCTAGTGGGGTTCATCACCCTCTTGCGCCCTTCAGTAATTTTTTTTTTTTTTAAAGTTCCGCAATTTTCATGTCCTACTTGATTGAAAAATTGTTCCGCCCTTTTGTACCTCGGATTTTACTTTACAAATTTCATTCATATTATCTTAAATACGTCACCAAACACTTAATTAAAAATTCGTGTCGTATCTACCATCGCTATCAAATACCCACTTGAATACATCACCAAACACTTAATTGGAAAAATTTGTGCCGTATCTACCATCGCTATCAAATACCCACTTATAATTGAGAGGCTCACTTGGTTGGTTAAAATGTTTTTGGTTTCTTGTGGGATCTACGAAGTTTACGATACAACCGTGATAAACAGTGTGCGCTAACCGTGATAAGCGGATAGTTCTGAAAGCTACGCAACATAATTTCGTCCAGTACTTTTCAACGTTCTATCCGCTGTTCTACCTCGGGGGTCAGAGGGCTCTGCACGGTGGGGCCGGGAGACACGTGTCGCCGGAGAAGTGGATTAGTGTGATGACACGGTGGAATAAGAGCTCCAGCTAATATTCTCTCGGGTAAAGCCGGGCTGGATAAAACCAGCCGGTACGGACAAAACACGTGCCTGCAGCTTTACCCTAACAAAGACCTAAGCCAGCCAGGGCTCCCGCAGTGGAGCGTGCGAATTGGACATGTTCAACTACTGAAGACAGGTATACTTCTACCCACAAATAATGGAAAAAAGAAGCCCCAGAGCGGGGCTTCCAGTGGATGCTCTTCCGAGGAAATTTCCCCAGATAATCATGCTCGAGAATCTCTCTCACCTATCTTTCATCTCATTCTCCATCGTTGCTTCAAAGACCAAAAAAGGTCCTCTTTCTTCTTGCCTCTGAGAAAAAACCCAGAAATAGGAAAACAGAGGAAAGCGTCCTCTGCGAATCTTGGGAAGTGGGTTGCTGTTCTTTGAAGCATCCTTGGTGACCCATCAAGGGATTGGGTTTTCTTGGCTTGTTCGGTCTGTGGAGAAAGAAAGAACCAAGAAATGTCAGTTGATTTCGTGGGAAATGCGGTGGGAACGGCATTCGGCGAGCTGTTTGCGCTCGTCAAGGAAGTAGTGCAAACCATTGCCGCGTTTCAGGAGCAGCTCAAGAAGATCGAATCCACCTTGGACTCCATATACCCAATCATGAGAGACATTGACGAGTTCAACAGACGGATGGATCGTAAAGACCTGGGGGAAGATCCGGGCCCTAATTAACGATGGCAAAGACATGGTCAAGAAGTGCTTGAAAATCAAGGCGGTCAACTTGTACAAGAGGTATATGTACTCGAAAAAGCTGACCGAGTTCGACGCGACACTCTTCAGGGAGTTCCAGCTTTCTGTGCCGCTGATGACTGCGAGGAACACCGCGGAGATATTGGTGGAGGTGAAGGACTTTCGTGAAGAATTCAGGATGCACCATTCCGGTCAAGCATACGATGGGGCCATCCAGAGCGGGCTCGGGGCTTCGGGCAACCTCGCCGTCCCTGAGGCACCCGATTTCATTGTTGGGTCGGAGGTGGAGGCGTCCTTGAGGAAGCTCAAGGGGCGGTTGCACGAGGAGGGAGTGTCCATGATTGTTGTGACCGCCCCGGGCGGCTGTGGGAAGACCACTCTGGTTGCGAAGTTGTGTCATGACGTGGACATTGAAGGTATCTGTGACTTGCGTTTTAATGGGTCCAGAGCTAATTAAAGTAGGGATGCATTTATTGATTGTTCCTTGCCAAATTGGTCGCCACTAGTAGTTTTTGGTTAGCAATTTACGTATATTAAGAGCTGTTGCCTGAATAATCTTCCACTTTTGCACATATTTGAATGATCGAATCCCATTGCCTCTTGTAGATGTGAATGTTTGCACAAAGAACTGCTTGGATTTTATACAGATGGAATCAATTAAAAGAAACTTTTTCTCATCATTAAATTTTTGTGTGTCATGTCCAATTTTATAGATCTTTCCCAAGCTTTTTGATATGCAATAACTCGCATCTGTTTGGTTGCAAAACTGAGCGCCTTTCTTAATAAGCTGAACACTTCTCTTCACACGAGGTAGGCTTCACACTTATTACTTGTGCTGTATGGTATCTACTTAGCTCTGTTTCTTATCCTACCGAATTCAATATACTAGAAGTGTAGTGGATAATTTTCGTACTCTTTGCAAGCGATAGAAGTCAGACTTACTGTTGTTTGCTATAGGCAAATTTCACAACAATATCATGTTCATCCGTGTCTCGAAGAAGCTCAACCTGACAGACATTGTCCAGAAAATGATTCAACATAAGAATTTCCGGGTACCCACAATTGAAACAGAAGATTGTGCAGTTCAGTACTTGCAGCAACTGCTTGAAAAAATAGGACAAAATCCTGTGTTGCTTGTGCTGGATGATGTCTGGACCGAATCGAAATCCTTCCTCCATAAATTTGTTTTCAAGAAGATCAAAGATTACAAGATTGTGGTGACATCAAGATATGAGTTTCCTGATGTTGATTTTGTGCATCACCTGAACCCACTGAATAAGGGTGAAGCCCTGCAACTTGTTCGTCCATCTGTTACAATTACCGATAGAAGCATGTTTGTACAAGATGATCTCTTGGAGCAGGTATGCTCTTGCTTGCATGCATCCATTCATGGATTTCTTATGGTCATAGAAACTCTGAGTTAATTTTCTTTGAAATTTAACAAAATCAACCTGCCTATCCTCTCTTTCATCTCTCTTTAATCAAAGGGAGGCCTTGGTTTGTACTAATTTTTCCCCCGTGGCAGTTAGTGAATCGCTGTAAGGGATTGCCATTGGCTCTTACAGTCGTTGCCAAGTCTCTCCGAGGAAGGGATCCTTCATTCTGGGAAACGAAGCTTCTTGATTGGTCTGAAAAACGTTCCCTTTTGCGTTCAGACAGTGACGTTCTAGATTGCCTCAGAAAGAGCTTGGATGACTTGAATGGTGAAATCAAGGAACGTTTCTTGGACCTCAGCTCATTTCCGGAGGATCGCAAGATTCCCACCACCGCCCTTATTGATATGTGGGTGGAATTGTACAAGTTAGATTTCAGCGGAGTGCGTGCCATTGCTGACCTCAATAAAGTCGTTTACAGGAACCTAGCTGATCGCGTAGTCACCGGGTATGGCTCTGATGAAGTTTGTTTTGTTCTCTCATTCTAACTTTTCTAGTTGCTACTGCTTTAAGTGTACCTCATTAGATTATAGTTGGTGTATAATTAGTTTTTTCTGATACGTGATGGTTTGAAGCGTATGTGAAATGGACAAAGGCGTGATTAGATCTTTGTGCCAAAATTGAGAGTAATTTATGCACAACCAACTTTCTGTTTCCAGAAAAATGGGCCTACTAGATATTTTGAATCCACACCACAATTACTGCACCTGACCTTCAGCCATAGTCTTTACAATCGCATTGTAAAGTTCAAATAGATTATACAGAGGCCTTTAAAGAACATCTCTATCTCCTGACTCAATTTCTCAAACGTGGCAAGGATCAGATGTCTTTCTTTGCTAGTAAATTGATATAATCAAATGCCTTGCGTTAGATTTTAGCACAAGAAACTGGAGTGCAAATGCTTATATCCGAGTGTTTGATTGCATACATACAGGAAAGATTGAAATGAGGATGACGACAAATGTTACAGTAGCTACTATGCTATGCAGCACGATCTGCTCAGAGAGTTGGCTATCTTGGAGTGCAACCGGGGGGAAGTAGAGAAAAGAGAGACTTATTTTGGACTTGACTGGAAACAGTTTTCCCGATTGGTGGAGCGAGCAAAAGCAACCGACTCTCGATGCTCGTCTAGTGTCCATCTCCACAGGTTGGGAACTCTCTCTCCCTCTCTATCTCTTTCTCAATAACCTGTACGGAAAAATTCAGTAGGTTGGTAGTTAATTTACCTTTTAACCTTCAATGTTCATAATGCAGATAAAACATTCTCAAGACCTTGGCCAAATTTTCAATTGCTTAAAGCTGAGGCTCTGATCTTGAACTTTGAGACCAACATTCGAAACAAAACTTATGATTTGCCTGAATTCATTGAGAAAACAGATAAGCTCAAGGCCTTGATAGTGACAAACTATAGTTTCTCTCCAGCTGAGCTGCGCAATTTCCATGTCATCGGGTCCAATTTGAGGAGGATGAGGCTTGAACGCATCACGGTTCCTTTCGTAAGCATGGGACAGCTACGCTTGCACTGTTTGCAAAAGATATCATTTTTCATGTGCAACATTAGTCAGGCTTCAACATCAGATGACGCCAAAATCTCCGATGCAATACCAAACTTAGTGGAGCTCCACATCGACTATTGCAACGATCTTATGGCATTACCAGATGACATTTGTGAGATAAAACTTCTGAAGAAGCTTAGCATCACAAACTGCCATAATTTATTTGCACTCCCTGAACAGATTGGGTAGTTGGCGTCCCTTGAAGTGGTTAGGCTTAATTCCTGCACAAACTTGTAGCAGGTACCGGACTCCTTTAAAACCCTCCAAAAATTAATATCTGTCAATATATCTGATTGTTTGAGCTTGAGCACATTGCCCAATCAAATTGGTCAACTGGTTAATCTCAAGAGGATGAACATGAGAGGATGTTTGAGGTTGTCTAAGCTACCACGGTCGATCATGGGCCTGAGGAACTTGAGGAAGGTGGTCTGTGACAAAGAAAAAGAAGGCTTATGGGCGCCTCTCCAGAGCAATCTCAATAGCTTGAAGATAATAGCATCCGAAGAAGAGGCTAACTTAAATTGGCTGAACGATTAAGGAGAGGGCAACCAATGATCTCTGAATTTTTTTCCACTTTAAATATTGTCTTTGAACTATATTTTTTACTATTTTTTTTTCTTTGCTGTTTGTTGAATTTATTTCCTGGACTGTGCACACACTTTTTTTTTTAATGTGAACGGCCGAGGCATTGCTGACTGGACCAAATAATTGATGAGTAACACCACATCATTTTTTTAATTTTTCCAGAATTTTTTTTTTTCCTTATATTTTTCCTCCTTCGTCTAACAACGCGGCTGCAAACCATGACCATCGCGTCCCTAACATTACCGTTGTTGCCGACGCCTACGTCGCGGCTCCTTACCATCACCACCACTTCAGCATCGCCTTCTCTCTCTCTCTCTCTCACAACAAGATACTCTCTATCTCAAATCCGAAGTGCAAACTCAGATTCAAAAGCCACCGCAACCTCACATTTGAGGTCGTGGCGGCCTTAAATCAGAGGTCGCGACCTCGAGTCTGGGGTTACGAGCCTCAGATCTGACGTGAGAGAGAGAGAGAGAGAGAGAGAGGTGCTTGCAATGTCATTTGAGCGAAGCTTTTTATGGTGTTTGAGCGCGGCTTTGGTGTGGTGGCAGCTGTCTGAGTGGCGCAGGGGCAAACAACTGCTGTTCAATGGTGACGTTGCTTCGGCCATGGTGGTGCTGCTTTTCTTTTCGTGAGAGGTGAGGAGAAGGGATTGATGCCACATGAAAAAGGCAAGTTAACGGCATAAGGTTCTCGTCAATCGACCGGCGGTGTCAAATTTTTAAAGGGAAAATATAAATTGAACCAATTTTCAAAAGTTCAACATTAGTATGCATAAGAAAAATGTTTAAGAACGATATTAAATATTAAGAAAAAGTTTAAAATCACTGTGTGGTTACTCTTGATTGGGAAACATTTCTTAAAAACCTAGAGAGATTGGGTTTCACAATCAGTAATGGCCCATGAAAATGAATTGAACACATATAAAAGATTGCTTCTTTTATTATTCCCATTTCTCTTCTTTTGCTCTTTAATACAATCTGCCTTACCTTTTACGAGTAAGTCTAAATTACCTTTTGTTTTTGACTTATTTTTTAATTTAAAATTTTTCTCAAAGTGATTTTTTCTTTCAACTTTTTGCTTTAAAAAAAAAAAAAAAAATCTTTCGACACATGCAATTTGATTTTTTTTTTTTTGGGAAACTGACACTAAAAATGCCATAACTTTGTATTATGTTTTTTAATGTCAAAATTTTTTAAGTTATCATTTGAGTGCCATTTTTATAAAATGACAATCACTTTAATGCTATCGTCGATCTTTGTGACTAGAAAATCTAACGTGGCAATTTTTGAACATAAATCTATCCGATGTGGCTCATGGACAAAGTGAGTACTTATAATTGTTATTAAACGACATCAATTAAAAAATTTGTTTGCCCCAAATTAAGGAATTGGGGCTGAATCACAAATATTTAGACCATAACCCTAAATTTAGGAATTGTGGCAAAGAGAAGGGAGGCAACTATAAACAAAAGAAGCTGAGAAGGCTATTTTCGTTACCTAGGCCTCGCTTCCGAACCTTTATGTGAAAGAAACGAATATTTTCTCGAAGGAGAGAGAGAATTTGAATATTTACTTCAAATCCAAACCATTTCTTCAGATCAAAGAGGAGCACCAATAGCAAATCAACTTTTCTTCTTTCATCTAAGACGACAACTCCAACTGCAAAGAGAAAAGCAATGTCCGTTGAGTTTTTTCAAGGCTCGGAATTGCCCTCATTTTCTCGAAGGGGAGAGATAGAGGGGAAATGCCAGAAATTTATGGGCTCATGGCATGCGAAGCGTCTTCTCCCGGTTGCGATAGTGTCACCACCACTAGCAGTATGAGCTCTTGTAAAGATGAAGGGAAAATTAAACGATCAAGAAGAGAGAGAAAGCGGTGATGTTTATTCTTTTCTTCGTTTTAGTAAAGAAGATGAAGACCAAGAAGAAACCCTCCTGCTGTTCTTGAGCTTGGAAAAAAATCCTATCCCTCAGAAGCGAGGTACGCAATGCGTTTTATTGAAGGATTGGAAACGGCCTCTCTACCTCCTTATGGTTTGATAACTGGCACTCTAGGGACCCTTTCAACTTAATTTTTTCGGACTCGTTTATATACAGTTCAGGGCTTTCTAGGCAGGCAACAGTGGCTGATCTCTTCTCTGATGCTGGGCAACCTCTTAAGTTGTTGCTTGAGTCTTGGGATCATCCCCTCCCGAGCCTCTCTCAGAATTTGGATTGTTTTGGCTAGAGGGAGAATTCGTCCGGATGCTTCACTGTTGCGACGGCTTGGGAATCCTTCAGGCGGAAGAGGACTTAGGTTTTTTGGCATATGTTCGTTTGGAACAATGAAATTATACCACGGTATCAAGTAAACCTTTGGCTTATAGCTAAACGCTGGCTACCCACCCAGACACTTTTATTGTCGCATGGTAGAATAGATAGTGGTGCTTGTGCCTTCTGCAACGAGGTACCGGATTCTATTGATCATTTGTTTTTTGGGTGTCGGGTCATAGCCGGGGTTGCCTTCTTCTAGGCAACCAAATGCAATTTGCCTTGGCATAACAGGGCATGAGAGGATAATCTCCGTTGGGCTATCACCATGCTTATGGGAAAGGAGTTTTATAAGTGCATTGCCTGCTTCTCCTTTGGAGCACTGTGTCATATTATTTGGAGCAACAGGAACAGTATACCATTCCGAGAACAAGCTCTTTCTATCCCGGCTATGAAGAATCATCTCTTTAAGGTGGTCAGAGATAAGACGATCACTGTTAGGAATGTTGAAGATAACTTCAGGAATAGAATGTTGCAGCTAAGATGGGGCATTGACCCGATCATCTTTTCTGAGGAGCGTTAATTACCCCCCCGGGTATTTTTTTTTTTGCTGGTGCGGTTTGTTTAAGGCGGTTGGTGCAGTTGGTACAGCTGGTGCTGGTGTAGCTAGTGCAGCTGGTGCAGCTGGTGCAGCTATTCTGACTGAATTCGGAGGATTGTTCATTCCCTACTTGTAGGCATTTTGTTTCTGTTGCCGGTTGTTTATGCCGTGCTTTCCTTTCTTAGTTGGTAGTGGGCTGCCACATCTGTGGCTTTCTGGCATCCCTCCTCTTATTATGATCCGTTGTTTTGAGGGTGGGTTCTGATGCCGTGTTATTTTCTTTTTCTTCTTTTCCTTTCGTTTGTTCACTCATTCCTTTTTAATATATTAATTACCTTTCACCAAAAAAAAAAAAGTGAAGACCAAGTAGAAGAAGGACAAGAGAAGGCAATTTGGTGAGTTAGTTAAATAATTGCCAGGTCATCTTGTTGTTTGTCTGTGTTGGAGCTCAATTTTTTTTTTAAAAAAAAAATCAGCATAGGTATTAAGATTCACTTTAAAAAAAAAAAAAAAACTATGGGGGATGAATCGCCGGAATTTGTCAACCAAACCTTTTTAATTTATTGTTTTACCAATGTGAAGTCAAGTGATCACTCGAAAGATTTTGATACTAAATTGAGGGTTATACCAAAGTTATTGTTTTTATTGTCCATTTTCTTAATATCTTAAATATATGAAAGTTTACCATTTCCAGATGCTGACACTTAGATTTAGATATGATTTTTTGATAAATCTTCAATTAAAATAAAGAAACCCTAAACCTAATGATGCACACACTTTCACCTTTTTAACCCAATGCACATAAAAATTTCACAACATATGGGTATTGACAAATAGATTTGCATATATTTGCATAACTTTGTGAAATTTGAATAATTTTTATAGCATAAAAGTACAAGTAAAAAATACTTCTAGTTTATGCTAGTTGGAAGTAAAGTACATGCTATTTTTTTGGTTCAATCTTTAACACCAGCCACCAATAGAGCCCGAACCCCCTAGGATGAAAAATCCCTGATATATGCGCACATTAGACCTGTGAAAATGAATCACACATCCATTTCTTGACTCATATTTGATGGGTTGGATTATTATACAAGTTAGTTATATTTAGTAAATAGGCCGTGTCCCATATGTTGGTGGACCGACCAATCATATTTTCTTTAATATTTTCAAGTCAGGAATATTTTCTTTTAATTTTTGCTTCTTCCCATATATTTCTTTCTTCCTTTCTTCTTCCTCCTCCTTCTACCACCAACAATGCAGCTGCAAACCATAACCATCGCGTCCCTACCATCACTGTCATCGTCGATGCCTAAGTCGCAGCGCCTTACCACCACGGACCACTTCAGCATCGCCTTTTCTCTATCTCTTATTTCTAAGGGGCAAACTCAGATTTGAGCCACTGAAACCTAATGTTTGAGGTCATGGCGACCTTAAATTGGAGATCACCAACTCGAATATGAAGTAGCGGGCTTTAGAACTGATGAGAGAGGGGTGTGCCTACAATGTCATTTGAGCAAAGCTTGCGGTGGTGTTCGTGCACGGCTTTGGTGTGGTGGTGGCTGTTTGAGTGGCGCAGCCGTGGACAATCGTTGCCAGTGGTGGTAGCTTTGGCAATAGGGGCTTCGGCAACGGTGGTGCTGCGCTCCTTTTGCGGGGAGAGGGAAAGAGAGAAGAGAGGGATGCTACGTGGTAAACACGGTATCCAAGTCGACGGCAAGTCAATGGCATAAAGGTTTCGAACAAAAGGATGGCATAAAGGTTCATGTGGCCAACGCATCGAATTTTTAACGGGAAAATATAAATTGAACCAATTTTCAGTTCAACATTAGTGTGAATTAAAAACTTAAGGAACAATATTGAACATTAAGGCTTCGTTTGTTTCGCGGAAAATAATTTCTGGGAAAACATTTTCCAAATTTTCCGGCATTCGTTGCATGGAAAATGAATTCCTTCGGGAAAATTTTTTCCATGAAATGAAAAAAGTCTTCTAAATTAGAGGAAAATGTTTTCCACTTTTCAAAAGTAAAAAACATTTTTCTCACTTAATCTCTCTTATCTCACACTTCTACAAATCCTCACTTCCTCCTCCAATTTCTTCTTCTTCTTTTCTTTTTTTATTCGAATTATTTTTGATTTCCTTTTTCTTTTCTTTGTTTCCCATCTTCTTCTTTCTTGGCTAGTCGTCGGCCGTTGTTAGGCGAACCTTGAGCTCGTCGATCTCAAGCTCATGCTTTGCATTGTCACTTATCCTTTTCTTTGTTTACTCTACCCTACAGTTGTACATTGCTCAAGCAAAGAGCTCTACATGCCTTGTTTCTTTTTTCTTTTGTTTATTAGAACACAAAAGACGCAGGGGGAGAACATGCCACTCAATTGGAAGATTCTCATTAGGGCTATATATGCTTTGTTTCTTTTCTCTTTTGCTTCTCTTAAAAATCCATACGAACATTTTTTAGAGTAGATGAGTGTTTGACGATAATGAGAAAACAAAGATATGAAGCAAGTTTGCTCGGATTTAAAGGCAAGTTCATATTTGATGGATTTATAGGTCGGTAAGTGATGCATACCTAAGTGGTGAAGTTTTAGAAAATATTTTCCTTACCGAACACCGGAAAATATTTTCCGAAATATTTTCAGGTTTTAGCCGAACACCAGAAAATGTTGTCATTTTCCTGGAAAATGACTTCTGGGAATATATTTTCCAGAAATGACCCATTTTTTGCGAAACGAAAGAAAAAAGAAAACTTCAAAGGTCACCGTGTGTGGCGAAACATTTCTTAGGGACGTGGATAGATGGACTTTCACAATTAGGTATGGCCCATGAAAATAATTTTTTTTTTTGGTCGAACATGAAAACGAATTGAACATGTACAAAACATTGCTTCCTTTTTTCATTGCCATTTATCCACTTTTGCTCTTTAACACAATATATCTTACTCTTTTCGAGCCTAATCCTAATTTTTTTTTTTTTTAAAAGTGATTTTTACTTTTGACTTTTTGCCTTTCCGTTTTTTGCAAATCTTGCAAAATACACATTTTACATTTCTCACACAATTTCGGAATTTATTTAATAAACCAGTAACATTTTGAAATGTCTTTCATCAAACATTTCCCAAATCATTTAAGAACCCATTCCGTAAATTAGTTTGCAACGTAATACATGCTTATAAACTTTCACGGCACTTTCAATAACACGTTTCTCAAACCATTATTGTAAATAAAAAGTAGTAAATGCTCGATCCGAAGTTATGCATCAAATACAAACATTAGCCTTTTAACCAAATCACAATATGCACACAATATACCTCATACTTTTCATTTTTGAAATATGAATTTACAAATTCAAAGAAGAGATGGCACCACTCATCTATAATGCCCAAACCAAGCAACGCGTAATTAGACTAGTCAACAATCTTGTAATCCTAACAATTAAATGAGAATCGACATTAAAACCGAATAAAACTCTAACTTAACTACAAAATGGCTAAACTACGTATAAACGCTAATGAAATGACTTATGCGTGCTAACAAATCATTCACATGAAGTGATTACTCAAATGTAAATGCAACGCAAAACTCGCCCACGAAATCCTAAAATTCTAGCTCCTACAAAATTGTTGCTCAAAAAGGACTTTCCAACCCTTATGGCTCCACAACGCTATAATCCACAACTTCTATGAAATCTTGAAACTGCACAACTCAAAAATCGGACTACGCGGCTCAAATTTCTCAAAGATCTGAATTTAAGCCATAAATTCAGGTGTTGTGATACAAAATTCAATCGGCTTAGTGAGACATTAGTGGCAAGAGCCCTCTTCTTTCTTCTTCTCCTCTCTTTCCTTTTTCTTTTCTTTCTTTCTCGGCGAGCTCCTGGTACCCAGGACTCCTTTTCCTTTTAATTAACTGAGGCTCACTTTCTTACTTTCTTTTGTTGACTTTTCTGATAGGGCTAGTATAAGCACCTAGAGGGGGGTGAATAGGTGTAAAAATAATATTTTCGAGATAAGTGTGCAGCATTCAATAATAGATAAAGAGATGAGAGTTTTTCTCTTAACAAGATACGATCAAAGTAAAAGAGAGTAGGGAAGAGAATATGAACACAGAGATTATAGTGGTTCGGCTTATTCCAAGCCTACGTCCACTCTTCCGCACTGACAGCCCACTGGCTGGATTTCACTATGAACAAAAGAGATGTTACAGTAGCTCTTCCTTGATTCCACAAAGTAGAGACTCTACTACCCTTCCTCAAGGTCTCTCAAAGATATAGACTCTCTTTTGTGTACAAGATTTCGCTCAACAGTTTAATTGACTAAGAACAAGGAGCTTCAGACTTTGGAATTCTTCTATCGCGCACACCTTCAAACGACTAGAACGTCTTCCTTATATACTCCTTTATGCCATCATACCCATTGGCACTTACCAAAGGAATTCTTCCAATCTACCCGTTGGACAGAATCAATTAGGAAGATCTTCGAGCTATTTAAGGAACATGACGATAGCCCATCAATCCTGCTCGCCCATACAATCAGGATCTTGGTTTCCATAAGCAGAACCTTCCAAGAATACTTCGTCAATCATCGGATCCAATCATCCCTGAATCAATCTTGATTTGAGTAAAGGATTCCGATATGCTATATCCAGCCAAGAGATTTAATCCTGTCGATAAGGTCAAATCTTTAACGAAACATCCAGTTTTGGATAAGCCTTCTTCGACGGTCTAGAGACTGTCAATGGGATAGACTTTGAGTCTTGAGTCTGGTGGTCTGGAGGTCTTCAGACTTTGATGGAAGAGTCTACAAGTCTTCAGACTAGACTGATGGAAACGTTTTGTCAGCTTCAAAATATTTCAAGGACGATTTCTCCAACAATCTCCCCATTTTTGATGGTGACAAAACTTTCCTGCAGATTTAGATATCTTTGACCTGCAAAACAATACTTAGGCAAATATGGATATCTCATAAAGATAAGAGGCTTAAAAATAACACTAAAGTCTGCATCCACAGAAGATAGGTTAGTCCTGTAAATGAACAAAGCCATGAGATAACAATATTACTTAAGACAACCAATTGTTCAAGCAGTCAAAGTCAAATCCAAAAACAGTCCAGAACCAAACAACCAAACACAAAGACAAGTCAAACAATAAAAGTAAAGTTCAAAACAAATCTGCACCACATCTCTCCCCCTTTTTGTCATTATTAAAAAGGTAGAGATGAAAAGAGAATAAAAGCTTAAGATTGCTTGGGGACACGAACAAGCTGGAAATCTCCCATCGACTGAACAATCCCTTCCAGCTTTTTCAAGTCCTCCTTCAGTTGCTCAACATCTTCACCCTTAGCAGTTGATTGAACTTGACGAGCAAGGGCCTGAATTTGATCATGCAACGAGACTGAAGAGGTTTGCCCTGCATTATGCAAGTTCTGTACTTCGCATCCCAGAGCATAAATTTGACCTCGCATTTCCAAAAGAACATCAAGAATTCTGCGAAAGTCCGCCGAATTATCGCCTCCGAGTACCGGCTTCGCACGATCGGATGGAGTATGTGCAGATGATGGCGGATCCATCAGCACGCAGATTGGGCGATGAAATTTCATGTTCCTCCTCGGGAAATTGAGAAGCATAGATGTCCTCTCGGATCGGCCTGGAGAACGACTTATTCCCTCATTGGTGACGGGGAATGAGGACGTTCCTATTTTCTCGGGATCTCCCCCGTTTCCAAGCCTTCGGGTGGAGAAAAGTATTCCTCCCGCTCGCTTCCTCTCTCGCTTTCTCTTTTTCTTCTTGAATTCTCATCTCCTCTCGCATCTCTCTCCTCTTCTTCTTTCTCCTCTCGCTTCTCTCTCTCTCGCTTCTTTTCCTCTCGCTTCTCTTTCTTTCGCTTCTCTCTCGTTCGTCTCAACAGTCTCTTTTTTTTTATTGCTCGGTGAAACTTGAACGTAACGACTCAAATTCTTCAAAGCCAAAGCAGAAATAGTGATATCATCCTCATCCTCTTCATCCTCAATGATGAGGGCTCTTCTTTTTTTTGGAGGAGCAACCATGGGCTCCTTCCCTTTTCTCTTTGCAGCCGAAGATAAGAGATGGGATTTGACAGGCGTTTTCTCCTTGAATTTCTCCAATGCCTTGTTGAGTTCCTTCAGACGCATCTTAGTGACCATTCTCAATCCCACCACCATGTGATCGCACGTTCTAACATAGAAAAGCCTGGGAGGCTGAATATTCAAATGTCTGAATAATTTGGTCACAAGAGCTGCATACGGAAGTTGACCCTTGTCTTTCACCACTGCTCTGTACATGTGGAACATGATAGTGTGTGGAAGAGAGAATTTTTTACCAGCATTGATGGCATACATCAATTTTGCCTCCGAGTTTGAAACATCTGTCTTTGAAGTTGACTTTGGTCTAAGACAGTTGATCACAATCTTGTGAAGCAAAATGTTGAACGCATTCATTCTCGAATAAGAGATTTTTGCTTCCGTCTTTCTATCCTTGACAAGCTCCAACGTTGCACGAGCAATAGACACATTGATGGGTTGATATCTTCCTCTTTCCACTCCAATCACATCAGCCAGTGCATTCATGTCAACCACATAATCCTGGTCTCGAACACTAAAAGAAAATCTATTCGCAGTCAAAAACGAGATTCGAATAGAAATAAGGAGTAAGTTCGAGCATGACCCTCGTGGTGTCGAACGGTAACCTGTTTGAGTTGAAGAAGATTGAATTTTTCCCCAGATTGATATTTATAGAGTCAAGAAAATCGAAGTCCACACTTCTAGGGTTTATCACCCCACGCTTCAAAGCAACTTAGAGTATAGTTGCTTGTGTTCATCCGATCAAAACAAGTCCGTCCTTTTCGCTCGGATTTTTGCTGCAATGCCCATTCTCGGTTTAAACTCACTGTACATCCTGTCATCATCATTTCCATCTGGCTGACTCAGCCCTCCAACACGTGGATCAACTGGAATATTTGCCAATGCCTTATCTGCCGAACCAGCAGGGGCAATTCCCAATCGTTCCATTGTGCGTAAAAAGAATGTTTCATTTCTAAACCCTCTTTCCTTCGAAACTCATCAATATAATTCAACGGAGTACCACTCCTCTTTAAAGCACGATAAAGTTTATAGGTGAAAGCGGGCTTGAGAGTTCTTACGGGATCTGCGTCTTCGATAATTTCTTCCTCCTCTTGATGTACAACATTCGAGGACTAGAAGGAGGAGATTGATGCTGCGAGAATGTTGTGGGCTCGCGCTGTCTCGGAGATTCTTCTTCCTCGGTGAGATCAAAATGCGTAGGCCCCTCTTGCATTTGCTGTGGTCCCCTGTTCGCGATTCTTGAGGACTTTCTTTGGGACGACATATTTTACTGTCTTTGAGAGATTCCAAGCTTGTTTTTTTTTTTTTCAGAAAGATGACAACTTTTCGGAAAAAAAAAAACAAGGGAAGAAGACAGAAATGGAAGATCGATGCTTTCTTAGGGTTTTTGTGAGAGAAACCACCAGTATATAAAGCAATCGAAACGAAGCATACGAAACGCCGTAAAAAGAAAATGTAAAGATGCCTTTTTAAAAATAACTGCCTTTTCAAAATATTAGATAATTGTAAACGAAAACCCCTTTTTCAAAAAGGAAAAAAAATGAAATAATCGTGGAATTAGAACCAATCAAATTTGGATAGAAGATTTTACCTTTTCAAGATTTGATATGAGAAATAGTAACAAAACTTACAGACATGAATCTTGATCATCTGAGTCTGAGCGCTTTTAGACTTTTAGACCAGGGTCTGAACCTCTTCAGACTTTAAGATATTGAGTCCGGAATGAATAGCTTCAAATTGATTTTTCTCCAAAGGCTTTGTAAAGATATCCGCCGTTGATTCTTTGAGTCAATAAACTGAATATATACTTCTCCACTTTGAACATGATCTCTAATGAAATGATGCCGAATCTCTATATGTTTTGCTCTTGAGTGAAGAATCGGATTTTTGGTGAGATTTATTTATTTGGTGTTGTCACATTTGATTTCGGTGCAAGAATCTTTAATTCCAAAGTCTCTTAGCTGTTGTTTTATCCACAGAATTTGTGAGCAACAACTTCCAAGAGCTACATACTCGCTCTCGCTGTAGAAAGAGCTACCGTACTTTGCTTCCTTGAAAACCAAGACACGTCCTGTTTCCAACTAGTTGACAAGTGCCCGAGGTACTCTTTCTATCAACTTTGCATCCGGCTAGGTCTGCGTCGAGTATCCCGGAAGAGTAAAGTCTCCTCCTTTAGGATACCGAGAGACCTATTTTTGAAGTTGAAGCAATGTATTTGATAATACGCTTTGCGGCACTAAGATGAGATTCTTTAGGTCGATTGATATCGGCACAAATGCAAACACTAAACAAAATGTCGGGTCTAGAAGTAAGATAAAGAAGTGATCCAATTATACTCTGTATAGCTTCGATCAACTTTCTTCCCTTCTTCATCTTTGTCTATCTTCAAGGAACTTGACATTGGTGTGTCAGTCTTTTTGCAATTCTCCTGTCCAAACTTTTTGACAAGTTCATTGGCATATTTTTCTTGATGAATAAAAGTTCCTTCCTTCAGTTGTTTCACTTGAAGTCCGAGAAAGAAGGTTAGTTCACCCATCATGCTCATTTCAAATTCATCCTGCATGGATTAGTCTGTCGTACCAAGCTCGAGGAGCTTGTTTTAAACCATATAAAGCCTTTTTCAGTCTGAATACAGAGTCTGGTTTTCTTGGGTTCTCAAAACCAGGTGGTTGTTCCACATAGACTTCCTCTTGGATGAATCTATTCAGGAAGGCACTTTTGACGTCCATTTGGAATAACCTTTTGGTTTAGGAGTCAATTCCCAGACATCACTGATGTTGAATTGTCTGAGTTCTTCTTGCATAGCTTCAATCCAGCTTTCATCTGTTAAAGCTTCTTCTATGCTTTTGGGTTCTATTTCAGAAATAAGAGCCACAGCACTAGACTCTTCGCGCCTTTTGGATCTTATGCGAATTCCTTCATTAATATCGCCAATAATGAGATCTTTGGGATGATTGGATTTATGCTTCCGATTCTTTGTTAGATCGTCGATCGTTGATCTTTTTCTTCATTTGAATTTTCTTCGATCAATTGTTGCTGGTCTTTTGAAGTCTCGAGCCGCTTTCGGAGATTTAGACTTTGTAGAGTCGGAGCAGGATCGAATCTTCAAGATGAGTCGAATTGATTCAATTTGCGTAGAGTCTTGAAATTTGACATTCATAGATTCCTCCACAGATTGAGTCTTCTTGTTATATACTCTGTAAGCTTTGCTTGTAATAGAATATCCAAGGAAAATACCTTCATCTAATTTTTCTTCAAACTTACCAACTCGATCATTTGCATTTTTCAATATGAAACATTACATCCAAACACATGAAAATATGAAACAATGGGCTTTTTTTTTTCCTTTGAATAACTCATAGGGAGTCTTCTCCAGAATAGGCCTTAAAAAGACTCTATTAATAATATAACAAGCTGTAGAAACAGATTCAGCCCAAAAGTGTGAAGATATGTTACTTTCAATTAAAAGGGTTCTAGCCATTTCCTGAAGCGACCTATTCTTTCTTTCCACGACTCCATTTTGCTCTGGAGTGTATGGAGAAGAAAAAACATGTTGAAAACTAGATTCATCACAGAATTTTGTAAAGTCTTGATTTTCAAATTCACCTCCATGATCTGTCCGAATATTCGAAATAACATATCCTTTCTCATTTTGAACCTTTTTGGCAAACTTTACGAAATGAGAAAAGGTTTCAGACTTACTCGCTAGGAAATAAACCCAAGTGAATCGTGAATAATCATCCACAATTACTAAACAATACTTCTTACCTCCAATGCTCTGAGTTCTGGTAGGTCCAAAGAGATCCATATGCAAAAGCTGCAGTACACGATTAGTGGAAACTTGATTTATTGGTTTGAATGAGTTTCTTACCTGTTTTCCCAACACACATGGTGTGCATAGATCAGACTTTTTATATGACAATTTGGGTAGTCCTCGAACAAGCTTCTTTGCTGAAATTTTGGCTATTTGCTTCATGTTAATGTGCCCAAGCTTTCTGTGCCACAGATTTGCTTCTTCTTGAATCGAGATTAGACATTGGGTTTCATCTGGTTTGACATCCAGAAGATAGATATTTCCATGTCTTCGACCCACAAAAGACTGAGAGGACTCCTTACTGGTTCCTGAACAAATTCCTTCTTGAAAATTGATTTTGAAACCAGTGTCGCATAGCTGACTGATACTTAGCAAATTATAGTTGAGTCCTTCCGCTAAGGAAACATTGCTAATCATGAGGCTTCCAATCTTTACGACCGAATCCTACAATTTTTCCTTTCTTTGTTTCCTCCAAATGAAACTTTTCCACCATTAACTTGAACAAGCTTTAAGAAGCAGCTTGAATCTCCTGTCATATGCCTCGAGCAACCACTATCCAAGTACCATTTAATCTTTTTCTTGATAGTGACCTTGATTTCACTGTCTGAATCTGAGTCTGTTTCAGAGTCTGAGTCAGAGTCTGATTGCGCCATGAGACAAATGTTGGCATAATCATCATCACTTTCTTCACATTCTGTATCACTCCAAGTTTCTGCTTTGAATGCCTTTCGAGATTTCTCAGTTTTTCCTTTCTTCTTCCTCAAAAGGGGACAGTTGGGTCTGATGTGTCCCTTTTTCTTACATTCAAAACAGACTACATCTCTATTGGATTCTTCATCTTCAACGAGACTTACTCTTGTTGCTTTTGGAAGCTTTGTTTCTTTGGATTGAATCTTCTTCCTTTTCTGTTTAGCTTTCGAATCTTCTTATCATGAGAGCAAGCTCTTCATCATCCATGTTGTCTTCGAGTCTCGTGACATCGAATCATCATTAGACTTTAATGCAATGGATTTCTTACCTTTAGGATCTTCGTCTTCGTTGATTCGCTCCACTTCATAAGACTGAAGAGTTCCAACCAATTCATCGACAGAAAGTGGCATAATTCTTTGTGTCTCTCTTATTGAGGTTTTTATGTGATTCCAATCCTTGGAGAGTCCACGTAGTAGCTTGTTTACTTTCATGGGATCTGAAATTGGTTGACCTTGATTTTCAAGTCCATTCACGATATTCGATCAGTTCCTTCATAGGTAATGTGTAATCTATCCCAGACTTCTTTGGCTGTAACACAAGAAGATATTCTGTTATATTCAGTAGGTGATAATGCACAATATAAAGAATAAATTGCTTTTGCATCAAGAGCTTGTCTTTTGGTCGTCTCTTCTTGAGTCATTTCGCTAGACTCAACAACTTCTTTTCCTCTTTCTAGGATAGGTGCAGCTTTAGGAATGATTCCTTTGTCTACTAAATCCCATTCCAGAGGATCCTTTGATCTTAAGAAAGCCTTCATCTTGTTTTTCCATATGTTGTAATCCTTCCCATCAAAATAAGGTGGTCTGGTATTGCTTTGCCCTTCAACCAATCCTGGAGCCAACATACTAGCCATGGATCTTTAACTCTGAAGTAAAACACTTCAATTCAAATGAGTACTCAGGCTCTGATACCAATTGATAGGGCTAGTATAAGCACCTAGAGGGGGTGAATAGGTGTAAAAACAATATTTTCGAGATAAGTGTGCAGCATTCAATAATAGATAAAGAGATGAGAGTTTTTCTCTTAACAAGATACGATCAAAGTAAAAGAGAGTAGGGAAGAGAATATGAACACAGAGATTATAGTGGTTCGGCTTATTCCAAGCCTACGTCCACTCTTCCACACTGACAGCCCACTGGCTGGATTTCACTATGAACAAAAGAGATGTTACAGTAGCTCTTCCTTGATTCCGCAAAGTAGAGACTCTACTACCCTTCCTCAAGGTCTCTCAAAGATATAGACTCTCTTTTGTGTACAAGATTTCGCTCAACAGTTTAATTGACTAAGAACAAGGAGCTTCAGACTTTGGAATTCTTCTATCGCGCACACCTTCAAACGACTAGAACGTCTTCCTTATATACTCCTTTATGCCATCATACCCGTTGGCACTTACCAAAGGAATTCTTCCAATCTACCCGTTGGACAGAATCAATTAGGAAGATCTTCGAGCTATTTAAGGAACATGACGATAGCCCATCAATCCTGCTCGCCCATACAATCAGGATCTTGGTTTCCATAAGCAGAACCTTCCAAGAATACTTCGTCAATCATCGGATCCAATCATCCCTGAATCAATCTTGATTTGAGTAAAGGATTCCGACATGCTATATCCAGCCAAGAGATTTAATCCTGTCGATAAGGTCAAATCTTTAACGAAACATCCAGTTTTGGATAAGCCTTCTTCGACGGTCTAGAGACTGTCAATGGGATAGACTTTGAGTCTTGAGTCTGGTGGTCCGGAGGTCTTCAGACTTTGATGGAAGAGTCTACAAGTCTTCAGACTAGACTGATGGAAACGTTTTGTCAGCTTCAAAATATTTCAAGGACGATTTCTCCAACATTTTCAACCTTCTTTTTCTTCTTTTTGATCCCACCAAAGGCAAATATTACACGGCCTCCCTTAATGAACCCGGCCACATCCCATTCGATGTAGCTGAAGCTTCCTTGGAAGCGTCATGTAACGTTCTCTATTAAGAAACAAAACCAGGAAGGAAAACGGACAAGAGGACTAGTCTCGGCCTGCCCTAGACAAGAACATTGAAGTCTAGTATGAAAGAGGAATGAAGATCAGGGAAGTAATTTTCAGTTATTGCTCATCTCGCAAGTTAATTTCGTCCAATGCAGATGGAAAGGATCCGAGCAAAAAAAAAAGGGAAAGGCTCAATCCACCACACATGTGCAAAAAGAGAGTGTTAGGATTATTAAAAATATCAAACTAATATTCCATGACACATTCACACTAAACTAATTTTCATCATGTAAAAAATCCTAAACAAGTATCCTATGACACATTTTATTCCAAAAGAATTTTTATCCTAAATTAATATCCTATGACACTTGTCTCACGAAAAATCTCAAATTGGTACCCTTTACCTAAATCTCTCATCCGTGAAAATCCATACTTGTAAATGTTGGATGCAAATTGCACAATTCCAAGATCTCCATAATCAGAACAAGAATATGTATAATTGAGTAGAAAGATTAACGCACTTGATTTTGAATCCATTGTTTTTGGAAGCGGAAGCAGAAAACCAATGTTTCACGCGCAAGTCCTTATTCTCTATTGCCCTCCGTATCATTGGTTCAATGAGACGTCCACCTCACCCTTTAGCGCTAGGTTAACGCTCCTTATGTGAGAATACATGTAAGAATTAGGGTTAGAGGAGAGACTTGAGTACTATTTATAGAGTTTCCAACCAAGCCCCCTCATTACGAGCTAGGCTCAACTCGGCCCACACTAGCCAACCACATATTAGATTGGATGCGAGAAACATCGGCGAGGTGTTGCGGGAAGTCAAGCAAGTCAAGGAGTTGATCTGCCCCAGTCAAGTGAACGGTGTTGCCCTCCAGAGCAGACTCGGGGCTGCGGCCAACCTCGCGGTCCCTGACGCGCCTGATTTCATTGTTGGGTCAGTGGTGGAGGCGTCCTTGAGGAAGCTCAGGGAGCAGTTGCTGGAGGAGGGAGTGTCTGTGATTGTTGTGACTGCCCCGGGCGGGTGCGGGAAGATGACCCTGCTTAAGAAATTGTGTCATGACATGGATATTGAAGGTATGTGTGATTAGTGTTTTGATTGATTCAGAACTAATTAAAGTAGGGGATTCAGTGATTGATCCTTGCCAATCGGTCGCCTCAAAGCCTTTGGTTTGCCATTCATGTGTATAGGAGCTGGTGCCCAAACAATGTTTTACTTGTGCCCATATTGACGTGACCGAATCCCATTACCTGTTCTCTCTGTCAAGCAATACAGTCCCTCGTAGATGTGAATGTCTGCACAAAGATTTGCTTGGGTTTTTTGCAGATGGATGTTTCATCGAGTAGAACAATCTTCTTGTCATGGTTTATTTTCAGTCTTGATATCATGTCTAATCTGATATATCTTTCCTGAGCTTTTAGATATGCAATAACTCGCCTCTGTTTGATTGTGCTGAGTGCCTCTCTTAATCAGTCAAAACCTACTCTTCCCACACCATAGGATTCGCGCTCATTATTTCTGCTATACTGTATCTACTTAGCTCTGTTTCTTATCCTACCAAATTTAATAAACTAGAAGTGTTACTGCAAATTTTCATACTCTTTGCAAGCGATAGGATTCAGACTTACTGTGGTTTGCATGCATCTAGGCAAATTCAACAACATCATGTTCGTCCCTGTCTCGAAGAAGCCCACCCTGACAGACATTTGTCCAGAAAATGTTTCAACATAATGGTTTCAAGGTTCCTGAGATTGTAACGGAAGATGATGTAGTTCATTACTTGCAGCAACTGCTCATAGTTATAGGCCAAAGTCCTGTGTTGCTTGTGCTGAACGATGTCTGGACTGACTCGCAATCTATAATTGAGAAATTTGTCTTCAAGAATATAAATCATTACAAGATCGTGGTGACATCAAGATATGAATTTCCTCATGTTGGTCTTGTGCATCACCTGGACCCACTGCCTCATGGGAAAGCCCTGGAACTTTTTCGTCAATCTGTTGCTGTTGATGGTAGAAGCTTGGTTGCACCAGATGATGAGCTCTGGGATAAGGTATACTATCGCTTGAGTGCGTCCATGATAGGATTTCTTATGGTCGTCAAAACTGAGATTATTTTTTTCTTTAGAGAAAAAGTTAAATAAAATCAACCTGCCTAAGATAGGCTTACCACGTTACATCCAAGCTCTTTACCATGTGCCTAACATATGCCGATTTTACTGTGATCTCTCTTTCATCAAATAGAGGCCATGGTTTGTACCAACCACTATTTCTATCTAAGTTCCCATAATAGTTTCTGTTCTCTTTTTCCCTGTGGCAGATAGTGAATCGCTGTAAGGGATTGCCGTTGGCTCTTACAGTCGTTGCCAAGTCTCTCCGAGGAAAGGATCGTTCGTTCTGGGAAACAAAGCTTCTTAATTTGTCCCGTTTGGGTTTGGACAGTGACATTCTAGATTGCCTCAGAAAGAGCTTTGATGACTTGGATGGTGACCCTTCGATCAAGGAGCATATCATGGACCTCGGCTCATTTCCAGAGGATCGCAAGATCCCCGCCACTGCCCTTATTGATATGTGGGTGGCGTTGTACGGGCAAGATTTCAATGAAATGCAGGCTGTTAATGACCTCCATGAGCTCGTTTACAGGAACCTAGCTGATCTCGTAATCACCAGGTATGGATCTGAAGTTTGTTCTGTTCTCTTATTCCAACTTTTCTAGTTTTCCACCGCTCTAAGTTGCCTCATCACATTGTAGTTGGCGTATGAGTAATTTTTCCTAATACGTGGCAGTTAGAATGCGTGTGTGAGATGGACAGAGGCATGATTAGCAGAACGCACCATCACCTACAGCCCTTTCCTCTCCAGGGGCTTCCACGAAATGAAAAGGGGTGGCATGGTCGTATGCTCGACATTTGTTGCCCTAGTTTATATCCCGGAGTACTCCTATGGCCGATCTGTCACCCAACCTACTTAAACAACCTTAAAGGCTTGGCCCCGTCCCGTTTGGAGAATGATCCCTTATGGCACGGCTTAGTCATTTTGGTCCAATTCCATCAATTTTTGTTGAGGCAATTCTTACTTGCTCATCGTCAACTGATCTAGCTCCGGATACATATGACATTCTTGATCCTTCCTATGACTAGTCTTCGCGGCTGGAATCAAAATACTTTCCTGTTTCCCCAGAAATAGGCAAACTAGATGTTTGAATCCACACACAATTACTGCACTTGACCTTCAGCTATAACGTGTTCCGCATTTTGAAGGTCAAGTGGATTATACAAAGGCCTGTAAAGAACATTTTTATCTCCTGACTTGGTTTCTTAAATGTGGGACAGATCAGATGTCTTTCTTTACCAGTAAATTGGTATCGTTGAATGCCTTGCATCAAACTTTAGCACAAAAACTCCATTGCAAAGGCTTACATCCGAGCTATTGCATAATTACAGGAGAGATTCAAGTGAGGAGGAGGACAAATGTTACGGCAGCCACTATGCTATACAGCACGATCTACTCAGAGAGTTGGCTATCATGGAGTGCAACCGGGGGGAAGTAGAGAACAGAAAGAGACTCATTCTGGACTTAACCAGAAATAATTTCCCCGATTGGTGGAGTAAGCAAAAGCAATCGACTCTTGGTGCTCGTCTAGTGTCCATCTCCACAGGTCAGAACTCTCTCTCTCTCTCTCTCTCTCTCTCTCTCTCTCTCTCTCTCTCTCTCTCTCAATGACCTTTACGGAAAAATTCAGTTTGTTGGTAGTTAAATTATCTTTAACCTTCTATGTTCATGATGCAAATGGAAGATTCTCAACACCTTGGCCAAATCTTCAATTACCTAAAGCTGAGGCTCTTGTCTTGAACTTCGAGACCAACCAAATCCCTCTCTCTCTCTCTCAATGACCTTTACGGAAAAATTCAGTTTGTTGGCAGTTAAATTATCTTTAACCTTCTATGTTCATGATGCAAATGGAAGATTCTCAACACCTTGGCCAAATCTTCAATTACCTAAAGCTGAGGCTCTTGTCTTGAACTTTGAGACCAACCAAACCAAAACTTATGCTTTGTCGGAATTCATTGAGAAAGCAGATAAGCTCAAAGCCCTAATAGTAACAAATTACAGTTTCTTTCCCGCTGAGCTATGCAATTTACATGTTGTTGGGTCTAGTTTAAGGAGGATTAGGCTCGAACATGTCACAGTTTCTTTCCAAAGCATGGGAAAGTTACGCTTGCACAGTTTACAAAAGATATCATTTTTCATGTGTGAAATAAGGCAGGCTTCGATGTCGATCGATGCCAAAATCTCTGATGCAATGCCAAATTTAGTGGAGCTCGACATCGACTATTGCAATGATCTGACATTATGGGATAGCCTCTGTGAGATAAAGGCTCTGAAGAAGCTTAGCATCACAAATTGCCATAATTTCACTGCACTCCTTAAACAACTCGGGCAATTAACTTCCCTCGAAGTGGTTAGGCTTAATTCGTGCACAAATTTGTTGCAATTACCAAACTCGATTGGAACCCTCCAAAAATTGATGTCTCTCAATATATCTGATTGCGTAAACCTAAGCACTTTGTCCAATCAAGTTGGTCAACTGGATAATCTCAAGAAGATAAACATGAGAGGATGTCTGAGGTTGTCTGTGTTGCCACGGTCAATCGTGAGGTTGAGGAACTTGAAGAAGATGATTTGTGACAAAGAAAGAGAAGTCTTGTGGGAGCCTCTCAAGAACAGTCTCAATAGCTTGAATATAATGGCATTTGAAGAAGAGGCTAACTTAAATTGGCTGTGTGATTAAGAAGAGGGCTATCAACCGATGATCTTTGAGCTTTTCCTATATGTTAAAGTGTTGTCTTTGAACTATTTTATTTATTGGGTTTTTCTTTTCTTGCTGTTTGTCATATTTATTTCCTATACTTTGCGCCTTTTTTTTTTTGAAAAAATGACAAATGATTCATAAACTTTAATCCAATATATAATATAATTCCTAAATTTTTTATTTATTTAATATTGTCCTGGACAATAACCTAATGTTTGAATTTTCAATTTATTCAATGTGATCTCTAAATTTTTAATTTATAGTCAAGTTAGTTTTTAGATTATATGGAAATATTCAATGTATAATATTAAATATTTTCATCGACTAACTTGATCATATACTAAAAAATAACAGATTATATTGAATAAATTAAAAGATCAAGAATCATGTTACATATTATGCAAATATTCAAAAATTATCTTGAACAAATTAAAAGTTTAAGAATTATATTATACGTTAGGTCGAAGTGACATGACTACTTATAATTTCTTTTTTTTCTTTTTTTCCTTTTTTTTATGTGAGTGGTTGATTGGACCAAATAATTGACGAGTAGTGCCACATCATTTTTTTTTTCTGAGCCCTAATTTTTTTTCCTTTTTTTTTTCTTCTTTCCATTTCTTTTCTTGCTTTCTACCTCCTTCCCCTTCGTCTACCACCAACAAGCCCCCTGCAAATCACAACTCGTGGCGCCTTACCACCACGACCACTTCAGCATCTCCTTTTTCTGTCTCTCTTCCTCCGGCCAAAAAATTCTTTCTATCTCACGAATCTGAAGTGCAAACTCAAATCCGAGCCGCTGCAACCTCGCATTTGAGGTCGTGGAGAGAGAGACAGAGAGAGAGAGAGAGAGAGAGAGAGAGAGAGAGAGAGAGAGAGAGAGGTGCTTGCAATGTTATCTAAGCGAAGCTTGTGGTGGTGTTCGAGTGCGGCTTTGTTGTGGTGGTGGCTATCGGAGTGGCGCAGCAGCAGACAATCGTGGCAGGTGGCGGCATTGCTTCGGCAATGGTGGCGGTGTTGGGGGAAGACTAGTAGATGATAAAAAAGAGGTAGGAGAGAAAGGAGCTTACAGAAAAAAGATGTGGCTTTTTGAGATTTGGATTATTTATTTATTTTGTAAATTCCTCGACAGGAAATGACTTATAATTATCCCTAATTATTTCACAGGGTGCCCATTTTATTAGTCGGTCATCCACTTGACTTGAGCCATCTGATATGTCCTCACAACCTTTTGATGGACCTTTTTGACCGGGAGTAGTTGATTAATTTGGCAATTGTAAGGTTTTTGTAATTTATTCAATTACATAGAGTGGTGAAAGTAATATATTCAATTAAATTTTAATTTTTTTATTTAATCATATCCTATATCTATTTTATAAATCATTTTCTGTGCTATGTATTATATGCAAATTTTAAAACCATAGTTTCTTACTCACATGTTCTCACCCTAACCTCCGAAAATGTGGGGAATCGAACTTTTTACCTTTTCCTTCTCAAGTGAGAAAGATGGCCACTATGACAATCCCTAGTGACTAATAAATTTTAATTCGGCCGGTCATGATGTTGGGATAGTTGGCCATGTCGCAAATTGGAGAATAAAAGATAGGTCCTCAAAATTTACCATAAATTCATTACTTGGATTTACTCATGTACTGCACTAGCTTCTAAAGAAACATCTAACTAATTAGCTGATTATTAGTGTGCCTCCACGCGACTGTTTTCTTTTACTTAATCACTTTTGTTGAGTGCCGGTAACCACCATGCTTGAATAAAAACTATATTGCTTCCCGTGGAAATTATTTGAAATAAATTTATAGTCATTCGTGTGAACTTTTGACTATAGTATTGTTCTGTTTGTAAAATTCTAAATGTAAGTGAACGTGTCGAACAAGTAATATAATGATAAGAAAGAATATCGTCCCACAGAGATCGATGATTAATAAACTAATTAAATACTAAAATAGATTAAATCTAAAATTCATTTAACAGATCAAAATATAATTGAGAATAAATTAAAAAACAAAATTTAGAGACTAGATGCAGTAAATCAATCAGATAAATATGTTAGAGCATCCGATTTCACCATAACTACTAGATATGAATTTCAGATTATTGTGAATACAAGAACGATATTAAATATGTGATAGCGGAATTTCCTAACCTATTTACTATCCTATCTCTAGGCATAGCAAATCTACTCAGTTTATTAATCCACTATATCTCTATGTAAATTAAATAAAACATGAGTGCATTAAAAACTATGAATATTCCCGGCTTACAATGAGTCTTTTGAATCACCTTATCACCGAAAGCTACAAAAATAACACGGTATATGTATATCCATGTTTAATTCATGGTTATATATTATAATGAGCAATTGTATATTATCATTTCTCAGTCTCAAACATGCACATCAGATTATTCAAGTGGTGGCCAGTCACTCAAAAGTATTATGCACAATAATATATAACTCACATGAATGAAATCAATTGCAAAACATAAAAATCATGAAATCCACATCATCATGGTTAGGCTACATCATAGCCCTAACAAAAGAAAATTAGAACATAGTAGAAGAAGAAATAAAAGAATAAATTAAACTCAGCATCTTGAATCAAAGAACAAGAATTCTGTCATCACTTTTGTCTTCTCTTCAAAATACTTGAAAAACTCTTAGAACAATGAAAAACGATCTAACAAAAACCTAACTAAAACCTAGCTATTCTCTCCCCCTCTTTGTTCTCCTCTTCATAGGATATACCCAAGATCCTTATCTCCAAGCAATTGCGCACAAAATCAGGGAGTAAATCAGAGGATTTTGATTTGATATCTATCTCTCACTGCTGCTTGATTTAAATTCCTGAGTTTTGCCATTTTTTTCCTTATCTTCTCCATATATCATTATTCTGCATAAATAAGGAAAATTCAAATAATCAGAAGGAAATTCAAATATTTTCTCATAGATATTGCATTAATTATTGCCTAAAATAGGTAAAATAACTCTATTTTTGTAGAGTTATCATGTTCCTTCTAGATGGATTGGACCGTCGTTGATTGGCTACTGGTGTGAAAAGAAGAAGAGAATATATGAAGAAGAAAACTGCAAAACTTCATGGCATGAGCCGATGAAGTTTCTGCGTAGGGTCCAAGTGTGAAGGCGATGTGGCTGAGGTCATCTTCTTGATGTAATCCAGCTTATGTTGGAAACGGAAGGCTTAGCAACACGTAACGTCATCATATCATCAGGATGTTTTATCGTCCGACGCCTTCATTCATGGTTAATCCGATTCAAACTTTGAGTGGAAATTATGACTCAAAAAGAAAATTCTTATGCAATGATGAATCCATTTGAAAGAAGCAAGGTCGAGGCAAAGAGGGATATATGAATAATGCGTGGACTGGAATATCCAAAATTCCAAAAAATTTGCAACTTGCCAGACAAGTTTGAGATGAACCTCATTAAAACATCGGTTTTTGGCATTAACATTTCAAAGATTCTTTATTCATAGGAGGTGGCAATTTCATAATCACCTTTCCCGTGTTCCCATCAACTTCTGTTCGCCTCTGATGCATCAAGAATCCTAAGAAACCGCCTATAGTCGCACGAAATGCACGTTTAAGAGGACTCATTCATAAACCATGATTTTTCAACCTATTGAATCATTGTTCGAGCTTAATGAGATGACGTACTTGGTTGAATTTTACTACAATAGCATCTACTCATACCTATATGAAGTCTCCAAGCATTTCAGGGTGCTTTTAACCAAGCACGCTTAACATTGAAGTATCAATTCTAAATGCTGTAATTACGTTAAAAGGCACATATTGTGAAGTAATTCAATTTCACATAATTAAAGAACATATCCTCGTATTTGGTGTGATTCAGTTTATTTTTATCCCATTCGCTATTTACGATGCTTGCTAGCACGAGCTCCTATGCCCTATTGCTCTAATGATCACTTGCCGTCATCATTATATTGGGCCATTTACAAAGTTGAACTGAATCAAGCCAAAAAGCCAACCGATTAATACGAAACTCCAAGCCCGATGGATGCTCATATTCCAATAAAAAAATAATTTCAAAAGACTAACTACTTTTACAAAAACTAATTTCAGCTTTCTAAACATTGGTACTATATAAAATTGGCTAAAAAGGTATTATATCGTCCAAGAAGATCTACATGCCCGAATAAGCCGAGTAATAAAAATCGCTCAGTCATTTCAAAACCTACATACATGCATCATCAAATGAAAAATTAAAAAGATAAATGCATTAGAAGTTCTAAAATTTATTAAGAAAGTGCAATTTAGTCCTAAAATTTTCTAAAAGTGTAATTAAATCCTAAAACTTATTATGAAAGTGCAATTAAGTAATAAAACTTTCAAAAAAGTGCAACCAAGTCTTAACCCTTGTTTAATTGATTCAATCTAAATCCTTCTGCTGATCGCACTTTTTGAAGGTTTTAGGACTTAATTACTTTTGTGACATGTTTTAAAACTTGATTATACTTTTTGAAAGTTTTAGAATTCAATTGCACTTGTGTAATAAGTTTTCGAACTTGATTACATTTTTTTTTTTTTAAATTTTAGGACTCAATTGCATTTTCATAATAAGTTTTATGACTTTCGGTGCACCTATTATAAACTTTAAATTTATAGCCACTTGCACATACATACACATCAAGCCAAGATCCACGCCTTTATTTCATCATACAACATATTGTCAAATTATATATTGTCATGTTGCCGTCACATGACAACATGTAATCACATGATAAGTCATCAAAAGACATGCCATCAAATGACACAACATCACATTGCACGATGCTACTCGCTTGGCAAGTTGTCATATATGTGTCATCGCACGAGCGCCATTACAATGACATATGATTACATGTCGCACGTCATAATCATGCAAATGCACATTCATGTTTTCAAAATGCACGAGTACATATGGCACACTGATTCATTTCCGAGGCGTGACATGATGTAAACCTTTCACTTCATCATGTCTCCTAACAAAGAAAGATCGTCTTCATGTTTTAGGAAATCAAACAAAAAAGAATTTAAAGGTTTCCATCTCCCTCCCACGCCCTTTAGTAATGGAATGTTTTAAAGTTTGTAATCTTCGTATCCTATCCAATCGGAATATTATCCTACTCTTTATATCTCCGATTTTGAATTACAAATTGCTTTCGTGTTATTTATGAAATATACTCGAAATGTATCATCGAATACCTATTAGGAGAATTCACGTTGTGTTTACTATTGATATCAAATACCCACTTTTAATCTAAGAGCTCATCTAGTTGATTAAAATGTTTGCAATTTTTAGTGGGATCCACCAAGTCCACCATAAAGCCAATTGGAATCATGATTGAAATGTATTCTAGTGCATAAAAATGAAATAATCCATTGATGAGACGAAAACGAACGCATACACGCTTAACTAAACATGTGAACTAACTGCCATAAACGGGGATGAGAATTACCCGACCTAATATCGTCCGTTCATTTTCAACTTTCCGTCAACTGGATGTACGTGCTGATCGCTTTCGCCTAACCCTCAACCTGGGCGCTTGCAGGGCGACTTCCGATACGGTCATGGTCAACGGCTGACTCGGGTCTTTGTCAACCCTAAATAGTAAGTACTACAACAACCACGAAATGGTCATCTATCGGGGCCTTTGACTGCCCAGTGGGGTTCATAACCCTCTTGCGCCCTTCAGTAAAATTATTTTTTTGAAGTTCCGTAATTTTCATATCCCACCCGATTGAAAAATTGTTCCACCCTTTGTACCTCGGATTTTATTTTATAAATTTAATTTATATTATCTTAAATACGTTACCAGACACTTCGTTGAAAAAAGTCGTGTCGTATTTATCATCGCTATCAAATATCCACTTTTAATTGAGAGGCTCACTTGGTTAGTTAAAATGTTTTCGGTTTCTTGTGGGATCTACTAAGTTTACCATACAACGATCAAAATCCTGATCAAAAATGGATTATAGTGCATGCGAATGAATGATCGGTTCATGCATGATACGAAAACGAGGGAGCTTGGCTCAAAGAAGCTTCGTTAAGCAGTGCGTGCTAACCGTGATAAGCGGATAGTTCTGAAAGCTACGCAAGATAATTTCGTCCATCACTTTTCAACTTTCTGTCCGCTGTTCTACCTCGGGGTCAATCCAAGCTCGCTGGATAACGCCGGGCTTGATGAAACTGGCCGACACGGACAAAGCACATGCCTGTAACTTTACCTTTTTTTTTTGGTCGATCTGTAGCTTTACCTTGACAAAGACTTAAACCAGGGCTCTCGCAGGGCAGCGTGCGAATTGGACATTTGCCTCTATTATCGAATAACGAATAACGACAGGTATTCTTCTACCCTTAGATAATGGAACAAGGAAGCACCAGAGTGAGGCCTCCGATAGATGCTTTTCCGAGGAAATTTGCCTCTATTATCTATTGCTCCAGAATCTTTCTCACCTGATCTTTCATCTCACTCTCCATTGTTGCTTCGAAGACCAAAAAAGGTCCTCTTTCTTCTTGCCTCCGAGAAAATACCCAGAAATATGAAAACAGAGGAAAGCGTCCTCTGCGAATCTTGGGAAGTGGGTTGCTGTTCTTTGAAGCATCCTTGGTAACCCATCAAGGGATTGGATTTTCTTGGCTTGTTCGGTCTGTGGAGAAAGAAAGAACCAAGAAATGTCACTTGATTTCGTGGGAACTGCTGTGGGGGCAGCATTCGGCGAGCTGTTCGTGCGCGTTAAGGAAGTGGTGCAAACCATTGCTGTATTTCGTGAGCAGCTCGAGAAGATCGAATCCACCTTGGACTCCATAGTCCCGATCATGAAAGACATCGACGAGTACAACAGACGGATGGATCGTAAAGACATGGGGCAGATCCAGGACCTAATTAACGGTGGCAAAGACACGGTCGAGAAGTGCTTGAAAATCAAGGCGTTCCAACTGTGCAAGAGGTATAAGTACTCGAAAAAGCTGACCAAGTTCGACGAAAGACTTGCCAAGGAGTTCCAGATTACTTTGCCGCTGCTGACTATGAAGAACACCGTGGAGATATTGGAAGGCGTGGAGTTGACGGGGGGAGAAGTGAAGGAGGTGGGCAAAGACGTGAAGGAGATAGGGGGAAACGTGAACGAGATCCGGGGAGGCGTAGAGGAGATCGGGAGAGACATGAAGGAGCTGTTAATTTTCATGCAATCGAACAGCGGGGCTCAACAGAGTGGGCTTGAGCCTTTAAGTGACCTTGCGGTCCCTGAGGCACCTGACTTCATTGTCGGGTCGAAGGTGGAGGCGTCCATGAGGGAACTCAAGGAGCGGTTGCTGGAGGAGGGAGTGTCGGTGATTGTTGTGACCGCCCCAGGCGGGTGCGGGAAGACCACTCTGCTTAAGAAATTGTGTCATGACGTGGCAATTGAAGGTACGTGTGATTATTATTTTGATTGATCCGGAACTAAAAAAAAAAAGTAGGGATGAATTTATTGAATTGATCCTTGCCAATGGTCGCCTCTAATAATCTTTTGGTTAGCCATTTATATTTGTAGGAGTTGTTGCCTGAACAACATTTCACCTGTGCACATATTGAAATGATTAAATCTCATTACCTGTTCTCTCTGTCAAGCTATACAGTTGCTTTTAGATGTGAATGTTTCCACAAAGATTTGCTTGGGTTTTATGCAGATGGATGTTTCATCGAGTAAAACATGTTTTTTCTAATAGTTTATTCACGGGTTTGATATCATGTCCAATCTGATGGATCTTTCCCAAGCTTTTAGATACGCAAATAACTTGCCTCTATTTGATTGGACATGATATCAAACCAGTTGGACCCTCCTCTTCACACGCCATAGGATTTGCACTCATCTTTTTCAGCTATACGGCATCTACTTAGCACTGCTTCTTATCCTACTGAATTCAATAAACTAGAAAAGTCTCTTGCAAATTTTCGTACCCTTTGCAAACAATAGGAGTCATACTTACTGTGGTTTGCATTTAGGAAAATTTCACAACAACATCATGTTCGTTCCTGTCTCAAAGAGGGCCAACCTGATAGACATTGTCCGGAAAATGTGTCGACATAAGGGTTTCAAGATACCTTTGATTGAAACAGAAGACGATGCAGTTCGTTTCTTGCAGCAACTGCTCATCAGTATAGGACAGGATCCTGTGTTGCTTGTGCTGGACGATGTCTGGACTGAATCGCAATCCATAATTGAGAAATTTGTCTTCAAGAAGATCAAACATTACAAGATTGTGGTGACCTCAAGATACGAGTTTCCTGCTTATCGTCCTGTGCATCACCTGAACCCACTGACTCATGCTGAAGCCCTGGAACTCTTTCGTCGATCTGTTACTGTTGATGATACTAGCATGGATGCACCAGATGATGAGCTCTTGGATCAGGTATGCCCTTTCTTGAGTACGTCCATTATTGGATTTCTTATGGTTATCGAATTAACCTTTTTCTTGAAAGAAAATGTTTAGTAAAATTCAACCTGCCTATCCTTAGATTCCCGTCTTTCATAGAACAGAGCCCTTGATTTGTACTAATCTTGACTCCTATCAAGTTCCAATTATTATTTCTGTGTTTTTTTACGCCTGTGGCAGATAGTGAATCTCTGTAAGGGATTGCCATTGGCTCTTACAGTCGTTGCCAAGTCTCTCCGAGGAAAGGATCGTTCGTTCTGGAAAACAAAGCTTTTTGATTTGTCCGAACGACGTTCCCTTTTGCGTTCAGGCAGTGACGTTCTAGATTGCCTCAGAAAGAGCTTGGATGACTTTGATGGTGACCATTCAATCAAGAAACGTTTCTTGGACCTCAGCTCGTTTCCGGAGGATCGCAAGATTCCTGCCACTGCCCTTATTGATATGTGGGTGGAATTGTACAAGCTAGATTTCAGTGGAGTGCGTGCCATTGCTGAACTCAATGAACTCGTTGACAGAAATCTAGCTGATCTCGTAGTCACCGGGTATGGCTCTGATGAAGTTGGTTTTGTTTTCTCATTCTAACTTTTCTAGTTTCTACTGCTCTAAGAGTACCTCATCAGATTATAGTTGGCGGATGATTAGTTTTTCCTGATACGTGACAGTTAGAAGCGTATGTGAAATGGACAAAGGCGTGATTAGATCTTTGTGCCAAGATTGAGAGTAATTTATGCACAACCAACTTTCTGTATCCCCAAAAATGGGCATACTAGATGTTTTGAATCCACACCACAATTACTGCATCCGACCTTCAGCCATAGCATGTTCCGCATTGTAAAGTTCAAATGGATTATACAGAGGCCTGTAAAGAACTTTTCAATCTTCTGACTCAATTTCTCATACGTGGCGAGGATCAGATACTAGTAAATTGGTATCATCAAATGCCTTGCATTAGATTTTAGAAGAAACTCAACTGCAAATGCTTATATCCGAGTGTTTGATTGCATACATACAGGAAAGATTCAATTGAGGACGAAGATTACAGCGGCCACTATGCTATGCAGCACGATCTGCTCAGAGATCTTGCTATCTTGGAGTGCAACCAGGGGGAAATAGAGAAAAGAGAGAGGCTTATTTTGGACTTGACTGAAAATAATTTTCCTGATTGGTGGAGCGAGGAAAAGCAATTGACTCTCAATGCTCGTCTAGTGTCCATCTCCACAGGTTAGGAACTTTCTCTCCCTCTCTGTCTCTTTTCCTGTGCCGAAAAATTTGGTTGGCCGGTAGACCTTTTAACATTCAATGTTCATAATGCAGATGGAAAATTCTCAAGACCTTGGCCAAATCTTCAATTGCCTGAAGTTGAGGCTCTGGTCTTGAATTTTGAGACAAACATTCAAACCAAACCTTATGCTTTGCCTGAATTCATTGAGAAAGCAGATAAGCTCAAGTCTTTGATAGTAACAAACTATAGTTTCTTTCCAATTGAGCTGCGTAATTTCCACTTTATCAGGTCCAGTTTAAGGAGGATGAGGCTCGAACGTGTCACAGTTCCTTTACTAAGCATGGGAAAGCTACACTTGCATAGTCTGCAAAAGATATCCTTTTTCATGTGCAACATTAGTCAGACTTCAACGTCTGACGATGCCAAATTCTCCGATGCAATGCCAAACTTAGTGGAGCTCCACATCGACTATTGCAACGATCTTATGGCATTACCAGATGACATTTGTGAGAAAAAATTTCTAAAGAAGCTTAGCATCACAAACTGCCATAATTTGTCTGCACTTCCTGAACATATTGGGCAGTTGGCGTCCCTCGAAATGGTTAAGCTTAATTCCTGCACAAACTTGTCGCAGTTACCAGACTCGATTGGAACCCTCAAAAAATTGATATCTCTCAATATATCTGATTGTTTGAGCTTGAGCAACTTGCCCGATCAAATTGGTCAACTGGTTAATCTCAAGAGCATGAACATGAGAGGATGTTTGAGGTTGTCTAAGTTGCCACGGTCGATCGTGAAACTGAGGAACTTGAGGAAGGTGGTATGTGACAAAGAAAAAGAAGGCATGTGGGCGCCTCTCAAGGCCAGTCTCAATAGCTTGAATATAGTGGCATCCGAAGAAGAGGCTAACTTAGATTGGCTGAAGGATTAAGAGGGCGATCAACCGATGATCTCTGAACTTTTTTTCTGTGTTAAATATTGTCTTTGAACCATATCTTTTACTATTTTTTTTTTTTTTGCTATTTGTTGAATTTTTTCTTGGACTGTGCACTTTTTTTTTTTAATGTGAATGGCCGGGGCATTGCTGGCTGGACCAACCAATTGATGAGTGGCGCCACATAATTTTTTTTAATGTTTCTGAGTCAGAATTTGTTTTTTCCTTTTATTTTTTCTCCTTCGTCTAACACCAACAACGTGGTTGCAAACCATAACCACCGCGTCCCTACCATCACCGTTGTTGCCGACGCCTAACTCGCGGCTCCTTACCAGTTACCACCACGACCACTTCAGCATCGCCTTCCCTCTCTCTGACCACAAGATTCTCTCCATCTCTCAAATCTGAAGTGCAAAATCAGATTCGAGCCCATTGCAACCTCATATTTGAGGTCGTGGCGGCTTAAATCAAAGGTCGTGACCTCGAATATGAGCTTACTGTGTGGTTACTAAGGGTGAGCATCGGTCAAGGGTCAACCCTGGAATGGCCCTGGACCGGCCCAACCCTGCCGATCCTGGTCCGATTCCTAGGGAGACTGGGTCAGTCCTTGGTCCAGAAATTCTAAGACCAGCACTATGCGGATCGGTCCTCAATCTTGAGAGTTCCGAGTCAGTCCAACCCGGACCAACCCTGACATATATATATATATATATATATATATATATATATATATATATATAATTAATTAATTTTTTTATATAGAGAAAACCTTAAAATAAACGGCATCAACAACATTAAATAGCTTTTTAGTGAGGAGTTCAAGTAATTTTACATTGTTCTTTAATAACTTAGGTTTTTAATGTCTTTTACGGCGTTAATAGTCATAATTTACGAATGATGAAAATATTTTTGTGAGGAGTCCTCACGGCGTCCAAAAAGACACCTTATGGCATCCTCTTCTTGTATTCATTATCTTTTGTCTTATTTGTCCTCTTAATCTTCAATTTTCCAAAATCACCACTCGCCGCTCGATACTCACTTGGCTTGTTGCTCCCTGCTCGACATTCGATGCTTATTTTGTTCGACGCTTACCCCACTTGACCCTCATTGCTTGCCTTTCTTAGCTGACCTCACTCATCATCAAACCCATTGGGTCGGTACGATCCCCAGTTACCCTTTCAAGAAGTACAAAAAACGAAATAAAAAATTATTGGTTGGTCCTGGGTTGACCTTGAAACCCGACCGAACCCATTGGGTCAGTCTGGTCCTCAATCACTTTTTTAAGGAGTACAAAAAATGAAATAAATAATTATCGTTTGGTCTTGGGTTGACCCTGGAATCAGACAGAACCCATTGAATCGGTCCGGTCCTCAGTCCCAAAAATTGAGGACCAGCATTGTGCGGGTTGGTCCTAGGATTAGGGGGTGAACCGACCCAACCTAGACCATGCTTATCCCTAGTGGTTACTCTTGATTGTGGTTACTTGTGGCCCCAAAAAATGTGTGTGTGTGTGGGTGTGTGGGTGTGTGTGTGTGTGTGTGTGTGTCTGTGTCTGTGTCATTGCTTTTGCTCTTTAATACCATCTGTCTTACTTTTTTTCGAGCTGAGTCTAAGTTACCCTTTTACTTTTAGCATTTTACTTAATTTAAAAATTTTCTCAAAGTAGTTTTTACTTTTGACTTTTTGCCATTTAAAAAAAAAAAATTCTTGCAACACATGTAATTTGATTTTTTTTTTTTGAAAAATGATACTAAAAGTGTCATAATTTTGTATGACCTCATTTTAATGTCAAAACTTTTCAAATTATTATTTGAGTGTTATTTTTATAAAAAGACGATCACTTTAATACCATTGTCGATCTATGTGGCTAGAAAATCTAATGTGGCAATTTTTTAATATTGATCCATCCGACATGGCTCACTAGCAATGTGAGCCAGCATAATTTGGTATTAAACACCGTTGATTAAAACATTTGTTATCCCTAAATTAAGGAATTGGGGCTAAATCACAAATATTCAGATCATAACCCTAAATTTAGGAATAGGGGCAAAGAGGAAGGCGACTATAAGTGAAAGAAGCCGAGAAGGCGATGCTCGTTACCTAACCCTTTATTCTGAAAATGCTAATTATACATAGGAAAGAAAATTTTCTCGAATGGTTTAGCTTGCTCCCTTTGCATTGAACTGCTTTGATTGTCGTCCATGTACATTGCAGGAAATATCGGTGTAGCTTGTTTTCGCCTCATTCACCTTCTGTCTAGTTGGTTCTAGCTTTGGACAGAGGGTGAACAGCCCTTGATTGGCTCATCTTTTCGATAATTTTGTTCGCAGTTATATAAATAAGTTTGAGGAGTGCGGAGGTACGATTTAGGAGTGTTTAGGCCCGAAAGCAGGGCTAGACAGCTACCGTTGGGACTGCTTAAGGTCGGAACAGTAAGCGTCCGGCCCACATTTTGTCACTTCGTACGTTCCTGGATTGGTCCCCGGTGATTTTTCTAGCATGAAATTGTCTTCAGTTGGTCTACGTCCCATTTGGTGGCCGTCTCCAAGTCGGCGAGAGGCTGAACGCCGGGTGTCCAGTGAGTGTCCAGCCACTCTAGGCCCGTTCGACGCTTCCCGGATCGGTTTTTGTCGGTCCTTGTGGCCCATGATTGCTCTAGGATGATTTAGACCAGCTTCAGGGCCGTTTTAATGCCTAGAACAGGATAATTTTCTGCTGCCCATATCATTTTTAGTCTGGATAGCCGACGTCCAACCCATCTATGGTCGTGTGGAATACCCCGAACCGGTCCTAGACCATCTCTGTTGTTTGCTTATGTGATTTTTGCATCATTTAGCACTTTTTTTATTCCTGTAGAGGTTCACTTTTACTCTAAATTCCAGCATTAATTGTATTTAATATTTGTGCGATGGTTATGATCTAATCTCTGTTTCACGATGCGTGTAAGCGGAGGATCGAAATAAGTATCGATTTCCATCGATATTGTTATACCGTACAATATTTAGATTCCTTTTGTATTTCAACGTGTAGTTTATACTTTATTCATAGTTATTTAATGGGGCTTATTGCTTATAAAAAAGGACAAAAAAATAAAAAGATTAGAAAAGCATCTAGATTGCATTTAGGTGTTTCTTGCATTTATAGGATCAGTATAGTTTATTATTAGTTTAATCTACTTGTGTTTAGCATTTATCTTTTATCACTTAGATTAGGGAATTTATGCTTATATGTTAGTTTAATGCACGTCTATTTAATACATAACTCGCAGGGATCCTGTCTTGGGCCCTTTTAGTAAGGCGGAGTATAGTGTTATGTGATACGGCTTGTGCCATTTTCTTTTCCTGTACTTTACTTGCTCTAGTGCTATTTTATTTAGTGGGCTCAAATCGACCTTCATCTTTCGACGAAGGTGCTGGGATTCTTGTGAGGCTGGTGGCGAACGAGGCTGAGGGCGTCGATGGCGAGGCCAGTTAGAATATGCACTTTAGAGAAGGTGATATGCAGAATGAAGAAGATGGAGGCATGAGGATGATGAAGAAAAAATAGAAAAAGAAAGAAAAAGAAAGAAAATAAATGAAAAAAGAAAAAGAACATTAAAAAAGTTATTTGACAAAAATACTTCATATGGTAAATAATATTTGGCTGGCCTATGAGTTGAGGCTCTTATTTGGACTATGTTAGCCACTTTACACCCTTATTTAAGACTAATTGAACACTTCATATCCTTATTTGGGAAAATTTTCACTTTTGAAACTATTTTGAGAAAACTAATCTATTTCGGGCCTTTTATTTGAAATTTTCCATAATGAATAAATTTGTTTAGCAATTGAGTTTTCATCGTACAATTTTCTCAGGTATGTTGTCTTGATTAGTTAGGGAAAATTACAAAAGAAGATTAGATTTTTACCTAAGTAAATGTTTTTAGAAATTTAATGGGGGCCATTAGCCAAAAAATGTCCAAATGGTTGCATGTCGGTGGGGTCAATAGCCCCCCGGTCCCTGGTTGGGATGGATTATAATGGACGCAAATGATATAATCCAGTTAATGACAACAAAAACAATTAAGCTTTATGTCATACACGCTCAATTAGACAGTCTAGGGTTCAATGTTGTACTGTGCCGGCGTTAAGTGCAACTGGTACCAATTTTTGTTTTTGTATGAAATTTTTAGTTCTTAGGACTATACAGCAATATGGTGTAAATTTAATGAAAACAGCGCCATCAGATTTACCATGAAAAAAGGTTCTTGATTATAAGTTTATAACCTAAGTTGTCAAATTTTTTAAAATCTTTTGCACCCCGATTTTTGTTATGTAGAATTTAGTTCCAATTTAAACATGATGTATTTATTGAACATATTAAATAAGTCAACACATATAACATTGTTAAACTAGGGTTAATGATTGTTGACTTGATATGATAACACAACTTCAAAGCGAGACAAAGTTAATGTATCTGGGAAAATGTTAAAGGTGTCCATCTCATAATCGTGTAAATTGTCAACCAGTTTGACATCATTAATAAGCGTATTATATTTGATCAACTTATGTGGATAGCGACACAAAATGGCCAATACATTGTGCAAAGCGGCTATCACACTATCAGACAAGTAGCTACCAGCAATCGGCAGAACCGAGCATCATCTTCCTATCAAACCCCCCAGCTACTATGGAAAAGAATTTGGACCGTGAAACTCGCCCCCAAAATTCGTACATTCCTGTGGTCCTTATGCCATAATGCACTGTCAATGAAAGATAATGTATATCACCGATGCATCACCACAGATCCGACATGTCATCTCTGCTCTCAACACACACCTGAAACTATGGAACATCTCTTTCTCTTATGTCCATGGACACATCGAATATGGTCACATCCTCAGGTCAGTATTCAGATTTCACCACAGTCGGTACAAAGGATGGATGCTTGGCTAGTAGCAAGGATTGAGCAACGGCAGAACTCACCTGGACTGGAGACCGTTGCCTCAATCTTGTGGCAGATCTGGAAGGTGCGCAATAATTTCATCTTCCACCGACAGCGCACAGATCCAATGCAATTAGTGGAGGCGGCCCTCGCCCATGTACGCATCGCTCAGCTCTCTACTTGGACACTGTCACGAACATGGCGAACTCCTCCCCAATCCGAACTACTGTGGCGGCCACCAGATCTCGGCGTGGTGAAGATCAACATAGACGGGGCATATCAACTAGTAAGTACTACATGCACTATGGCGTATATTTGCAGAGATCATATAGGAACCTTGATAGAAGGCTTTACTTGCGATTTCCCAGCAGCTTCGACTTTGCAGACCGAGATCCAGGCACTCCTCCTTACCCTCAATCATCTGTTGCAACATGGTAAAGCGCATGATCCCCTTGTGATCGAATTTGACTGTCTTGTACTGGTTGAAGCTGTGCACAATCCCCAGTTGACACCATGGGAGGTGAGAGCTTTGTTTGCAGAAGTGGCGGCCAAGCTCACCTGTTTCCCTAACCTACGCATTCAACATTGCAAGCGTGAAGCAAATTTTGTGGCCGATTGGGCCGCCAAGGCCCATAGGAGTGGCACCTTACCGCTGAATTGGGCTATGTCCCCTCCCCATACGCTTTTGGATCTACTGTATTATGAAGCCCTTACCATGGACTCCTCGGGTACTATAACTTGAGTATATGAAGTTTCCTTTTTCGACCCAAAAAAAAAAAAAAAAACCTTAAGACCCATTCAATTAAATGAGTCATGTCGATCTGATTAATAACATGGCCCGCGTAGGCTTGTGAACTTTTTTTTTTTAATATATTTTTTACTACAAATTACTGTCTTCTTTACTTGATTGCTTTTGAAAGAAATTTCCTATCTTTTGTGTGAACGTTGATTAGTTTATTCTTCGTTTTGGATTGATTGGGCCATCGTTGACGTGAATCGTTGCAGAAAGATCATTCTACGAAGGCCTAGATGGTGCAAATTGCGAACCTCGATCTCCAATCAAACCTATGATTGGCAACCTCGGTATGAACGTGACCTGTTGATGAACGCATGTCAACCAACCAACATTATAGATGCTACGAGCGAAAGAATTCACTATCTCGCTCAATAAGTCGAATCAACCGTCACAAGGGAACCTTGATAAGGTCAAGTCCTCGAAAGAACAATAGAAGAGAACCTCTCAATTTTTGTTGTTTCTCAAAAATAAAATCTGTCCTTCAAAGAAATTCGGCAAATCCTTAATATAGGCTTTCTAGCTGCCACATAAACCCTAAACCAGCCCTAAAAATCTAATGCATCATATTCTAGAATATACCTAAACAAGAAGATAATTTTTTTTTTTTTACTTGGTCAAATATTTGGTGACTAGATAATCAAATTGCGCCAAGATTTCCAAGATTCTTCAAAATTTGATTCAAGGTCATCTCCACGCCAAATATTATGCCAAGATTTGCAAGATTCTTCAAAATTTGATCTAAGGTCATCTCCACGCCAAAGATCACGAACTATGACGCCAACAGCTTGCCTGAATTACTTGGCCCGCGTTCGAGTGATCGAACCAGTCGGAATAGATAATGGGTCCTTAGCACCTCCTCCTCGATATGGCTCGATGTCCACATCATTCCCTCCCCCGTGCAAAGGATTTGCCCTCAAATCATCACTTGCATCGAAAAGAGTCAAGTCAGAAACATTAAATGTAGCACTAACATTCATACTTACCTGGAAGATCAAGCTTATAGGCGTTATTGTTAACTCTTTCCAACACCATGAATGGTCCATCCCCTCGCGGTAATAACTTAGAATGTCGCTGCTCAGGAAATCGCTCTTTGCGCATATGAACCCAAACCCAATCGCCGGGTTCAAACACCACTTCCTTGCACCCTTTGTTGGCTTGTCTTGCATATTGTTCAGTCTTGCGCTCAATATTTGCGCGCGCCTTCTTATGTAACGCCTTGACAAATTCGGCTTCCTTTGCTCCATCTAAATCCACATGCTCATCAACAGGTAAATGGGTTAAATCTAACGGAGTTAACGAATTAAAACCATAGACAACCTCAAATGGTGTAAATGTAGTAGCAGAATGCATGCTCCTATTATATGCAAACTCAACATGTGGCAGACAATCTTCCTAAGATTTTATGTTCTTTTTAATAATAGCATGCAACAATACCCCTAAAGTTCTATTAACTACCTCGATTTGACCATCGGTCTGTGGATGACAAGTAATAGAAAATAACAACTGTGTTCCTAGTTTTTTTCCACAATGTTTTCCAAAAGTAGCTAAGAAATTTAGAATCTTGATCTGAAACAATCGATCTAGACATGCCATGCAAACGTACAACCTCCCTAAAGAATAAATCAGCAACATGAGATGCATTATCAGTTTTATGACAAGGTATAAAATGAGCCATCTTTGAAAACTGGTCAACAACCACATAAATAGAATCTCTACCATACTTAGACCTAGGCAATCCTAACACAAAATCAATAGAAATATCAATCCAAGGATGCGTTGGAATAGGTAATGGTGTATACAAAGCCATGCGGTTTAGTTGTAGACTTAGATTGCTTACAAACAATGCATATCTCTCAAACACGTGTGACATCTCTCTTCATATGTGGCCAATAAAAATGTTCATACAGCACTTCATAAGTCTTACTAATGCCAAAATGCCCCATTAAACCGCCACTATGCGCTTCTCGTACCAACAATTTACGCAAAGAACACTTAGGCAAACATAGCTTGTTTTCACAGAAAATATAACATTCACGCCTATAGAATTTATCAAATACAGTATGTTCACATGCTTCAAATACTCTCTCAAAGTCATCATCATTAGTATATAAGCCCTTGATATGCTCAAAATCTAAACACTTTGCTTCTAAAATAGTTAGAATTGCATACCTTCGAGAAAGTGCATCGGCTACCACATTCTCCTTATCTTTCTTGTACTTGATCACATATGGAAAAGTCTCGATGAACTCCATCCATTTGGGTCAAGGAAGTTCATCAGGAAAGACATCTTCAAATTCCTGTAATAAAGACACGATAGGACTAGGCAAACTTGGGTCAAGATCGTTAGTAGAAAACAAAACCTCCTTATACAAAAGTACAACTATCGGTCAGTCTAGAACTAAAACTCTCCCCACCTCACTCGATTTTGCATAAAAATTCTTTTGCCTATTTTCTTTCCTCTCTTCTTTTCCCTCGGTTTTTACCACAATCCTTCTCTCGGCCTCTCCTTTTCCTTGCATCTCAGACACACCACGCAAGCCCTCGGATTTCTCACCTTTTCTCTCTCTCTCGGCTTCTTGTTGTAAATTTAACTGATCTTGATACACCTCACTAGGTGTCATTGGTACTAAAGTGTAAGTTTTTTGATTCATCACCAATGAATAACGATTAGTATACCCATCATGATATACCTTTCGATCATATTGCCATGGTCTTCTAAGTAAGATATGACCCGCTTGCATAGGTACAACATCACACTCTACCTCGTCCTTGTATTTCCCTATCTCAAATGGAATTCGAACTTGCTTCGACACTTTCACCTCACCACTATGATTTAACCATTGAAGTCTATAAGGCCTAGGGTGTTTTTTCGTTTTCAAACCCAACTTATCCATCATAATACAACTTGCCACATTTGCACAACTACCTCCATCAATTATCAAACTACAAATCTTGTATGAAACAAGTTATCTCTTTGTTGGTGATGTTCATCCTCCTTTACTTGCACACTAAGAGAACGCCTAACTACCAATAAGTCTCATTTTATAGCCACTTCTCCATCACTACAATCCTCCAACGGTGGCATCTCATCATCCTCTTCTTCCCTCTCACTTTCGGACTCAACATCACCATGTCCAGTCATGATCACCCTTCTATTAGGGCATTGATTCGCCATATGACCCCTGCCCAAACACTTAAAACATTTAATTTCACGAGTTCTAGTGTTAGGGTTTTCGGTTTTACCTTAAACCCGATTCGTTCCAACTTTACCATCCCTCTCCTTCTCCTTTGAGGTTTCGGTTTTGGTGTTGTTTCCTCTCCAATTTGGCTTCTCATCTCTCTTTCAATTGGATCTCTAATTCTGATTTGAATCTCCTCCACTCTTATGATTTCGGTCCAACTTCAATTGTCGCTTAACTTTGATGGCTTTATCCACCAATTCCTCCAATTCAACATAGAGTTGCAGCTCCACCACCCTTGCTATGTCTCCGCTCAAATCACTCAAAAATCTTGACATTGTGGCCTCACGATCCTCTACCACATTAGCACGGATCATAGTAATCTCCATCTCCTTGTGATACTCTTCCACGCTCTTATTGCCTTGTGTGAGATTTTGTAACTTTTGAAACAAATCTCGATGGTAATGACTTGGTACAAAACGCCTCCTCATCACCGCTTTCATCTCATCCCACGTCTCTATCGTTCTTTCACCATTGCGCCTCCTACTAGTCACAAGTTGATCCCACCAAATTATAGCATAATCAGTAAATTCAACGGCTGCAATTTTTACCTTTTTGAGCTTGGAGTATTGTTGGCAATCAAATACCATCTCCATGCGTTTCTCCCACTCTAGATACGCATCGGGATATACCCTTGGAAGGAAGGAATCTTCATCTTGATATTACCAAGCTCATCATCTTCTCGGTGTCTAAACCTTCGGCCTCCATTCCACTTTTCAAATCGAGCATCTTGATCATCCTCCATGTCAGCCTCATCATCATCATAATGCTGCTACCTTTTAGGTCGTGTTCTAGAGGCGTCTCACTAATGTTACGGCCTTCCTCGAGGTATCTCTCGGTCATTATCAACCCTCATGTCATTCCCTATCATTCGGCCACTAAGCTCCTCCAATACGACCCTAAATTGCTAGATGCTTTCCACGAGCGCTTCATCCCTTTGTTTGGAGTCAACCTCCCTTTGATTCACGCTTTCTTCGTACGACATATTTTAGACCTGCAAGTAAACGTTAATCACAAAAAAATCCTCACCAATCGCTCCCTCACGTGTTTCTCTCAAGTTGTTTGTCACTCCCCTCGTGTTTAACTCAAGTCTAGGCTTTTTTTTTTTCCTCAATTAAACTCACACACTCTTGCCTTTTCCCTCTCGTATTCCCTTTTCACAAGCCCTTTATCGGACTCAAAACGTGTCTCTCAACCCCCTTACGACAATCAATTTAGCAAGTAACAATCTTAAACCAACAAGTACAACTTTCAAAATTCCAATTGAAGCACAAATCACTACTGACTTTTGTTTCAATTCGGTCCACTAACAAACGAGTCGCCTTTTTGATTTTTTTTTGTTCGTCTATTTTTTTCTGCCAAATCTGGTTTTTTTTTTTTTTTTTCCTCTTGCGCACTTTTTTTTGTGCGTTTTCTTTCTCTTCCTTTTTTTTTACGAACATTCTCTTTTTTTTTTCTTTTTTTCTTCTTTTGTGACGAACTCAGATACAATTTTAAGATGTTAGGGAAAAAAAATTAAAACTAACAACAAACAACTACGTATGGAAGCACAAAAGCAATCGGATCCCTAAATTTGGCTAGAACCGAAACCCTAGCTCAATAATCTCAAATTGCTGAATATAAATAGAAAATTAAAGATAAATAGACCTTGTAGAAGCAAGCTCTAATACCAAATGATGTGAATCGTTACGGAAAGATCGTTCTACGAAGGCTCAGATGGTGCGAATTGCGAACCTCAACCTCCAATCAAACCTGTGATTGGCAACCTCGGTATGAACGTGACTTGTTGACGAATGCGTGTCAACCAACCAACGTTATAAACGCCACGAGCGAAAGAATTTGCTATCTCGCTCGATAAATCGAATTGACCGTCACAAGGAAACATTAATAAGGTCAAGTCCTCAAAAGAACAATAGAAAAGAACCTCTCAATTTTTTTTGTTCCTCAAAAATAAAATATGTCCTTCAAAGAAATTCGGAAAATCCTTAATATAGGCTTTCTAGCTGCCACATAAACCCTAAACCAGCCCTAAAAATCTAATGCATCATATTCTAAAGTATGCCTAAACAAGAAGATAATTTTTTTTTTTGACTTGGTCAAATATTTTGTGACTAGATAATCAAATTGTGCCAAGATTTCTAAGATTTTTCAAGATTTGATTCAAGGTCATCTCCACACCAAATATTACGCCAAGATTTGCAAGATTCTTCAAAATTTAATCCAAGGTCATCTCCACGCCAAAGATCACGAACCATAACGCCAACAGCTTACTTGAATTGCTTGGCCCGTGCTCGAGTGATCAAACCAGTTAGAATAGACAATGAGTCCTTAGAACCTCCTCCTTGATATGGCTAGATGTCCACATCAATCATTAATTGGCTACTGGTGTGAAAAGAAGAGAGAGAAACAATCAAACCATGGATCTTCTATGGATCATTGATGTTCAGTTAAGAGTTTAACTTGAAGAGGAGCAGCAAAGACTCTCACAAGGATGGGGACTACGTGCTCCACGGATGCATTTTTAATTTTAATATTTCGGTACTCACATACCTGATACCCTAAATTTTCCCCAAATCTTTTTTTTTGTTTTCAATGGGAGGTGAGAATATTCTCTACTTGCTTTATATCCTAAGAGCTTTGAAGTTCGAGCGAGCCCCAAGATCGAGCCTTGTAACGACCTACTCAGGTCGAAAAACTTCATGGTATGAGCCGATGAAATTTATGCATAGGGTCCAAGCGGCTGCGGTCGTCTTCTAGATGTAATCCAGTTGCGTTGGACATGCAAGGCCTTGTAGAGCCGGGAATCTTGTGGCCTTCCGCAATCTACATCTCTTCTTCAAACTAGTGGAAATTGCAACTCGAAAAATGAATTCTTAGGCAATGATGCATCGAATTCAAAGAAGTTAAGTTATTGCAAGAGAGAAATTTATGATCAATGCGGGGACCAAGATTTGCTAAATTTAAGAGGTAAACATTATTAGGCCTGAATGAGCTACCAAGAGAGGGGTGGATTGGTTTTTTTTTTTTTTAAAAAAAAAAAAAAAAAAACAGAGAACACAATCTAATTCTGTAAAATCAACCCCAATAAATATACACTTCTACATGCAAAATGAGCCAAAAACATGAACAATGGGAATTAAAGAGTTTTAAGGAAAGAGAAATTGCACATAAGATTTATAGAGGTTCAACTTGGGTGTACCTACTCCTATCTTCTAAGTCCAGCTACACAAATAGACTGATTTTCACTGGGATAAGTACACTAATGGTGCCATAAGTTGTATACGGCGCTCACTTTGGTGCCAAAAGTTTCCGTCGGATCATTTAAGTGCCAAAAAATTTGAAAAACGTTCACTTTGGTGCCAACGCCGATCTAATCGGCCGGAAATCTAACATGGCCTTTTTTTATTAATTTCTTACTGATGTGGCTCGCCGAAGTTTCCATTGGATCACTTAGACCTTCAAACGACGTCGTTTTAGCATCCTAACACCAAACGACGCCGTTTTGTGTCTTTCCCCCAAATTCAAAACCCTAAATCCCCAAACGACGCCGTTTTGTGTCGTGTTCTTCCCCGAACAGATCCAGCAACACCAAAAGCGCCGAACCAGCAACACCAGCAGCGCAGAACCAGCAACACCAGTAATTTTCTAGAAAAGAAACCACGCATTCGCCTCTGCCCTCCCCCAGTAGTTTTCCCCCATTTTCAATCACCTTATCAACCTTTCAAATCCCCGAATCTCAGCCCCACCACCGCCTTTTCCCAAGGAATATCGTTGGGTGCAGAGGAAACGCGAGCTCGAAGAATCTCCAGAAGCACGAGCAATCCGGCCAATGGTAGCCGTAAAGATTTGGAACGCCACGGAGGTTGTCGGCGAAGCCAGCTGCTACGAAGGCGGCGGCCGTGGCCCCGCCATCCCCTCCTCCGCCCTCATCGTCCACACCTCCCTCTCTCTCGGGATTTTCTGTTCGTTTTTTTTTCTTTTGTCTTGCTATGGCAAGCAACTACGATGGAGGTCGAGGGATGGCGGCTGAGCGACGGTGGCCAAGTGACAATGGCCGAGGGACGGCGGCCAAGCGACAGCGGATGAGTAATGGCGGACAAAAAAAAACCCTAATTTCAATCTCCAAATAAAATAAAAAAAACGGCGTCGTTTTTGTGAGACTATCCACATAGGACGGCAAAACGACGTCGTTTTCTTAAGGAAGACGGAAAACGACGTCGTTTAAAAGGCTTCTCAATTTTTTTTAAAATATAAAAGCCACGTAATCATTTTGGCCGGAATCTGTCGTCGGTGGCACCAAAGTGATCGTTTTTCCTCCGATTTGGCACTTAAGTGATCCGGCGGAAACTTTTGGCACCAAAGTGAGCGCCGTACACAACTTATGGCACCATTAGTGTACTTATCCCGATTTTCACTAGCTATGCTAAGAGTACAATTACCCTTATGTTACAAGCGTAGAACAAGATAATTGTCCAAAAAAATCACAAACCTTTTGTATGATGGTCAAATCAGTCTTAAACTTTTCAATTGTATCAATTTAGTCTTAAACATTTTTAAAATTTGCTAATTTACTCATAAACCTTTCAATTTACTCCTAAACTTTTTTACGATTTGCTAATTTAGTCATTTTAGCCAATTTTACTAAAAATTGGTAGATCAAGAAAACAGCACTAGCAATTGCAACAGGTTGACATGGCAGTCTAGTTAGCATCGACCAATGGCTGGCCCTATCATGAAAATACACTTGAAAAAATTATAGGACAAAAATAAGTTTCTAAACAAATTAATTCATTATTACCTAGATTTTTAACTTTTTAAACATTAGTTATTGAAATAAATAAGTTAAGCTTAATGTGCAATTAATGAGAAATTTTTAATGGTTCTTGAATTTTGGCCCAATGTGTAAAGTGATCCCTTGATTTTTATTTTATCCAATGTGATCTAGGAACTTTAGCCAAATGTGCAATGTAGTCCATATAATTTTTTTTTGTACATGTTCAATTTAGTCTTTCAACTATATGAAAATATTTGATGTTGTCTTTCCATTAATTCAAAATCAATGAGAACATTAAATATTTTCATATAGTTCAGGGACTAAATTGAACATGTACCCATAATCCAAGGATCACATTGAACAAATTAAATTTCAATGACCACTTTGCACAATGGGTCAAAGTTCAGGGAACATTTATGTCATTTTCCCGAAAAGTATTCTAGATCCGTCCCTACTCTTAACTATTGAGTTTGATTAATTTCATTGTAGACCTAGGAGATCATACTAAATTAAACGGTGTATATTTTTGTGCGAGTGCACGCACTCACATGTATCACAGACCTCTCATACTATAGGGTTCGGGCATAATTGAAGGTGGATGTCAAAGAACCAACCAAATAATATAAACAAGTTTCTTTGTTTCTAGTTAAGCAAATAGAAGGTACTTTAAAAAAAAATTAGGCTAAATATAAGTTATTATTCTAATTCGAAAAGTTACGAGAATAGATGTGAATCTACATGTCAATATCTATATATTCTGAAAGTCTAATGTAATTAATTAGAAAAACATTGGGTTTAGGGTTTGCTGGAAAAGTGTTAAAAAAGTCCTAAACATTTTGCATTTGTGTCAATTTAGTCCTAAACCTTTTTTGGTGCCAATTTAGTCCTAAAATTTTTTACATTGTGCCAATTCAGTCATTTCCGACCAATTTTGGCCAGATTTTGCTAACTGGATGCCGATCGGCTAACATGGCCCGATCGCTGCGACATAGATAATTTTTAATAATATTTTAATTTTAATTTTCTTTTTCTTTTTTCCTTCTCCTCCTCCTTCCTCCAGCCGATCGCCGACAACTGGCCAGAGGCGACCACCGGCAAGGTTGACCTCGCCGGCCACCTCGCCAGTGGCTGTGAGAGCAACCTCGCGCTGGGCGACGAGAAGCCAGATCGAGGCTGCCTAGGTCGCGAGGGCGGCCTTGCGCCCTGATCTGGTGAGGTCAAGCCTCACCGGCCATGGGCGAGGCCGCCCTCGAGAACTAGGCAATAAGGGTCGAGCCTCGCCCATGGCTAGCGAGGCTCGACCTTGCCAGATCCGGCGAGGGCCAGCCTTGCTGGCCCGGCGCGAGGCCGCCCTCGAGGCCTGAGCGACGAGGGTCAAGCCTCGCCCATTGCTTGCCTTGCCAGATCCAAGCGCAAGGCCACTCTCGAGACCTAGGCGATGAGGGTTGAGCCTTACCCAAAGTCGGTAAGGGGCGTGAGGCTGCCTTCGCCCACTTGGGAGGCCTCGAGCTGGCTTCTCGCCGCCTAGCGCGAGGTCGCCCTTGTGGCCACTAGCAAGGTGGCTGGCAAGGTTGACCTCACAGGCAGTTGCCTTTGGTCGGTTGTCGGCGACCGGTTGGAAGAAAGAGAAGGAGAAGGAAAAAAGAAAAAGAAAAAAATTCAAAAAAATTAAATATTATTAAAAGTTATCCACATCAGCGCTGATCAGGCCACGTTAGCTTGCCCGTGTCCAGTCAGCAAAATCCGATCAAAATTGGCCGGAAATGACTGAATCGACACAACATAAAAAATGTTTATGACTAAATTTGCATCAAAAAAATATTTATGACTAAATTGGCACAAATGCAAAAGGTTTAGAACTTTTTTGACACTTCTCCCGATTTGCTTGTTTCAACTTAAAAAACTAAAGAGTAATCTTTACTTTCATTCCAAAATCTAAAACGTTATTCAAACTTCGAAAATATATAGAAACTTTATATGTATATCTAGGTGTAAATATCTATAAATTGTGATAGTTTCATGTAAATAGGACTAAAAAAAGTCACACTACATGCATCCCAAGATTTAAAATAAATTCATAAGTAAAAATTACCTCAGATACACTTTTAAGTTAAATAAAAGTTAAAAGTTAAAGTTAACATAGATACGTTGGGAAATAAAAAAGAAAATCAATCGCATTAAAGAGAAAATGAGGACAAATGGGAATGAAAAGGAAGAAGAAATGTTTAATACATGTTCACATTCATTTTCTTGGGTCGCACCTAATTTAGGTTGTGAAGCTCAGTCTCTCTAGGTCTCTAAGAAATGTTTTTAGTCTCGCAGCCAATCTAAGTTGGGCTCTTCTTCAAACACTACTATCTGCAAGCTATTGAGACTTTCCTTGAGAGGCCACCATGTGACGGCCTTTTCTTGGTCACAAATCACCTTCCTTAAGCTCGTTAGCTTCATGATGGACGGTGGCAACACAGACAACTTCATACATCCTCTCATGTTTATCCTCGTGAGACTAACCATTTGGCCAATTTGATCAGGCAAGGTGCTCAGGCTCAAGCAATCAGATATATCAAGAAATCTCAAGTTTTTGAAGGCTTCCAATCGAGTCCGGTAATTGCGACAAGTTCGTGCAGGAATTAAGTCTGATCACTTCGAGGGACGCCAATTGCCCAATTTGTTGAGGATGCTAAGCTTTCTTAAAGGCTTTATCTGATAGATGCCATTTGGTAATGTCACAAGATTGTTGCAATACTCAATGTCAAGCTCCAATAAGTTTGGCATTGCATCAGAGATTTTGACATCATTCGACATTGAAACCTGATTGATTTCGCACATGCAAAAGGATATCTTTTGCAAACTATGTAAGTGTAGGTTTCCCATGCTTGGTAAAGGAACTATGATGCGTTCAAGCCTAATCCTCCTTAAATTGGATCCAATTACGTGTAAATTGCCCAGCTCAGCCAAAAAGAAGCTATAGTTTGTTACTATCAAGGCTTTGAGCTTATCCGCGTTCTCGATGAATTCAGGCAAAGCATAAGTTTTGGTTTGCATGTCGGTCGCGGAGTTTAAGACAAGGGCCTCAGCTTCAGGCAATTGAAGATTTGGCCAGGGTGTTGAGAATGTTCCATCTGCATTGTGTGCAGAAGGAAGACCAACCAGTTGAATTTTTCCCTACAGGTAATTGAGAGAGAGAGAGAGAAAGAGAGACCAAGTTCCTAACCTGTGGAGATGGACACTAGACGAGCACCGAGAGGCTGCTGCTTTTGCCTGCTCCACCAGTCTGGAAAACTATTTTCAGTCAACTCTAGAATAAGTCTCTCTCTCTTTTCCACTTCCCCCTGGTTGCACTCCATGATAGCCAGCTCTCTGAGCAGACCATACTGCATAGCATAGTGGCTGCTGTAAGATTTATCATCATCGTCACTTGAATTTCTCCTGTATGTATGCAATCAAATACTTTGATATAAGCATTGTCTGCAATCAAATACTTTGATATAAGCATTTGCGCTAGATTATCTTGGGCCAAAATCTAGTGCCAGGCATTTGATGATTCCAACTTAATAGCAAAAGAAGACATATAATCTTTCTCACTTTTGATGAATTAAGTCTGGAAGTTAGAAATGTTCTTCACCGGTCTTTGTATAAATCATTTGACCTTTCCGATGCAGATCACTCTATAGCTGAAGGTCAGGTGCAGAAACTGTGATGTGGGTTCAAAACATCTAGAATGCCCAATTTTGGGGAAACAGGATAGTTTGTAGCGCACCAGAAAAACTAGACTTCAGGAGTTAGTCATGGTTCATCAAAAACAAAGAAAAAAACACAAGTTACCCTCTCAATCTCGGTGCAAAGATCTCATCATGCCTTTGTCCATTTTACACATGGACCAGTCGCCCACCAGGAAAAACTAATCAGATGCCAACTAGAATCGGAAAGGTACTTTCAGAGCAGTAGAAAAATAGAGAAGTTGGAATAAGAGAACAAAATGAACTTCAGAACCATACCTAGTGACTACGAGATCAGCTAGATTCCTATAAACGAGGTCATGGAGATCCGCAATAGCGTGCACGCCATCAAAGTCTAGCTTGTACAATTCCACCCACATATCAGTTAGGGCGGTAGCGGGGATCTTGCAATTCTCTGGAAACGAGCTGAGGTCCATGAAACGTTCCATGATTGAAGGGTCACCATCCAAGTTGTCCAAGTGCTTTTTGAGGCAATTTAGAATGTCAATGTCTGTGTTCAAACGGGAATGACCCTCAGACCATGCATTAAGCTTTTCTATCCAGAATGAACGATCCTTTCCTTGGAGAGACTTGGCAATGACTGTAAGAGCCCATGGCAATCCCTTACAGGATTTCACTATCTGCCACAAGGGAAAAAAAGGAAACTATTATTGGATTTTGATAGGTATCATGATTGGTACAAAACAAGGCCTCTCTTTGATAAAAGAGAGACGAAAGTAAGGATAGGCTGGTTGATTTTATTAAACATCTTCATTGAAGGGAAAAAAAAATGAAATGAGAGTTTCGATGACCATAAGAAGTCCTATAATGGATACACGCGAGAGAGAGTATACCTGCTCCAAAAGCTTTTCATCTGGTGGATCCATACTGCTATCATCAACAGTAACAGTTCGACTTAAAAGTTCCAGGGCATCGCCATGAGTCAGTGGGTTCAGGTGATGTACAGGACGATAATCAGGAAACTCATATCTTGAGGTCACCACAATCTTGTAGTCTTTTATCTTACTGAATTTGAATTTGTCAAGGAAAGATTGTGATTCGGTCCACACATTGTCAAGCATCGGCAACACAGGATTTTGTCATATTTTCTGGAGGAGTAGCTGCAGGTATTGAACTGCATCATCTTCTGTTTCAATCACGGGTACCGCAAAACCGTTATGTTGAATCATTTTCTGGACAATGTCTCTCAGGTTGGGCTTCTTCACAGGGACGAACATAATGTTTCTGAATTTACCTATATGCAAACCACAGTTATTCTGACTCCCATCGCTTGCAAAGAGTGAACATTTGCCACGGTGCTTTTAGTTTAATGTTTTTGGTGGGATGAGAAACAGAGCTACAGATAGCAGAAATAATAAGTCCGAAGAAGGGGAGCTGATTAAGAAAAGCGCTCAGCAATCAAACAGAGGCAAGTTTTGCATATCTAAAATCTTGGGAAAAATCTGTGAGATTGGACATTATACCAAAACCGAAATGAAACAATGAGAAAAAGATTCTTTTAGTTGATGAAACATCCATCTGCATAAAGCCCAAGTAATTCTTTGTGCAAACATTCACAACTACAAGAGATTGTATTGCTTGACAGAGAGAACAGGTAATGGGATTCAATCATTCAAACATGTGCATAAGTAGAACATTGTCGCTCCAATACACATAACTGGATTGCCAAAAGGCGATTTGAGGTGACCAATTGGAAAGGATCAATCAATAAATTCATCCCTACTTTAGTTAGTTCTGAATCAATCAAAACACTAATTACACATACCTTCAATGTCCACGTCATGACACAATTTCTTAACTAGAACGGTCTTCCCGCACCCGGGTGGTGCAGTCACAAGAATCACAGATACTCCCTCCTCGAGCAACTGCTCCTTGATCTTCCTAAAGGATTCCTCCACCTTCGACCCGACAATGAAATCCGGTGCCTCAGGGGCTGCGAGGTTGCCCCGAGCCCCAGGCCCACTCTGGAGAGAACTGCCACACGCTGTCAACTCCTTGACTTCTCTTATCTCCCACAATATCTCCCCGTTATTTCTCGCATCCAGCAGCTGGATGTAAATCTGGAACTCCCTTAGGACTTTTGCGTCAAACTCGGTCAGCTTGTTCGAGTGCATATACTTCTTGCACAAGTTGAGGGGGTGGATCCTCATGCACTTGTCGACTAGTCCTTTGCCCTCATCCATTAAGTCCTTGATCGCCTCCAACTCTTTCGGACGGTATAGTCGTTTGTTGTACTCGTGGATTTCAGTGACGATTGGATCTATTTTGCTCAAGGTGGATTTGATCTTCTTGACCTGTGGACCAACGGCACCGGTTCTCGCTACGTCCTCAACGAGCGAGAACAGCTCGCTGAATGCCGTTCGCAGAGCAGCTTCTGCGAAATCAACTGGCATTCTTTCTTCATTCACAGACCAAGATTTGCAGAGGACGCTTTTCTCTGTTTTGTTTTTCCGGGTTTTTCACAGAGGCAAGAAGGAAGAGTAGCTTCTTGGTTTTTGAAGCAACAATGGAGAATGAGATGATCAAAAAGGCGAGAGAGATTCTTGAGTCACCAACGATGCTTCGAATAACTGAAACCCACGTCCCAAGACTTGTAGGGGACACTTTTCTCTGCTTTGTTTCTCCCTCTTCCTGTCGGTCACCAAGGATGCTTCGAACAACTGAAACCCACGTCCCAAGATTTGCAGATGACGCTTTTCCCTGTTTTGTTTTTCCGGGTTTTTCACAGAGGCAAGAAGGAAGAGGATCTTTTTTATCTTTGAAGTTGTTAAATCAATATTTCGGGTTTGAATTTGGATAAGGATGTGTTAAATCGAATTTATCAATAAAAATTTCCTATATAGATTTCAATTTGAACGAAGAAACCTTATTTTCTTGGACTCCTTAAAGTAAGGAGGAAATAATTAAAAAAGGAATTTTTCCTTTTAGAGTGAAGCTGGCGAAGCCCCTGCACGTAGAGAAGAAAAAAAAAGGTAAAAGGAAAGATGTCCTGCACGTGAAGAATCCAAAGTGGTGGGGCCCTTGGGCACATACATACAAACAAAAAGGCGTAAATTTTTTTTCTTCTTTGGGACTGCTATACGTACGAGCCGCGAGAAGCTGCTGCACCCGTACGAGAGAAAGAGAAGCCGCTCCAAGCCTTTGAAGAGAAGCGAAGCCATACGTACGTAAAGAAAAGAAAAGACGCTGGAGTTCTTATTTTTCAGCGTACGTAAAACGTTTCTATTTTGAGCTTAAACGAGCGATAATTTTATATCATAAATTTATATTCAATTGAGTTATTTATTTATAAACATTTTTTGTTTGGAATTAAATATAGGCGTAACACATTTCGGCGTGTGAGTGATTGTAAACTCTGATTCTTCAATTATAGTGGATTATTTTCTGTTGGTTCTCTCCGTGAATGTAAGTATCGATACTCGAATCGAACCAGGTAAATTTTTAGTGTTCTTATTATTTATCGTTTATTTCTTAAGTGAGTTCGCGTTAACATACATTACAAAATTATGTCATTTTTACATATTATATTTCAACAGAAGCAGCAATGGAGAATTAGATGAGCCCAAAGGTGAGAGATTCTTAGGAAGAGCGACCATTGGAGGCCTCGCTCTGGTACTCCTTTAATTTATGATTTAGGCTGTGAAGAACACCGGTTAGAGTGCTTGCTACGAAAAAGCTATGGGCACGTATTTTGTCCGAAGTCAAGCTCAGCGAGTTTCCCGAGCCGGTTTTGTCCAGCGTGTTTGGATAAGCGTGAATGAGCCATGCTTTTTACATTTTCCGATCATGGATGGATCATTTCATTTTTATTAAAGTCTGTATCTTGGACCTTCTGACATAATATCCACCGAGATTCTGCTTCAATTTATTTCGCACATGCGACTCTACATCTGTCGCATTCCACCTGTTGCCCCTAATTTCATGTGTGTTTCTAATTTAGATTACACATTAGAGGAGTGTTAAAGTATTTTAAATCGCTTATTTATTGGATTATAAGCTTTTCATATGCATGCATGTGGTCTCCCTCCATGCGAATATACTGGCAATGATCACTACTCCAATAGTATCTCAATCAAATTTTTGTTTTTTGGGCGAACAATCAACTATTCAAGATGAAGGGTTTTAGACAACTCCTTGGATGATCATTCGGATTGTTTTGGTTTTTATCTTTATCAAATGAAATATGCCCTCAATCTTCTTTCTCATGGCAGACTTATTGATAATAAGATCGTTAAAGCTGCAAATGATAACTATTCTATATCTATATTTTTTTTTCTTTTTATTCCCGAAATAGGTTTGGAATAGAAATACATTTGATAACGTAATTTCAATTTGCAATTTCAGGAACAAATTTTAGTCTAGAAATAGGTTTAAAACAAAAATGAGGAGTAAAAATTTTCTATTTTTCTATTTTTGAAACAAAAATAAAAAATAAAAGCTCTTCTCATTGTTCACCTTCACTATTGCCCACTTATCGCACACCATTGTTGGCGCCCGCCACCTGCTGCCCAGTGTCCGCCCACTGGCCTCCCAGGAGGGGGAAATTTTATGTATTTATCAAACAAATATCTGTTCCAAGAACATAAATTTTATATTGTTATCAAATATGTATTTTTGCTCACAAACTCACTTAAGAAATAGAAATAGAAAAATATATTTCTAGCCACAAATTGATTTCTAGAACAAAATGGTTATCATAAGTGCCCTAAAACTCCTAGTGAAACTATTACCAAATTTTATGACAATGATGAGATTTCTCTTCCAAATCCTACACTCTATTGACAACTGGTTGACAATTTCATATATTATTATTATTATTATTTGTCCTGACATTGCTTATGTCATTCACATTGTCATTCAATTCATGATTGCGTCATATACAACTCACTTTGTTGCAATTATTAGGATTCATCGTTACGTGATAGGTGCCTTATTTCATGGCCTTCATTTTTCTCCTCATTTTACCTACATGTTGCGAGCATATTTTGATACTGATTGGGTTGGTGACCCTTTAGATTGCCGTTCCACTGTAGGCTACTACGTCTTTCTAGATAAGTCACTAATTTCATGGCGTAGCAAGAAACAGATTGTAGTCACTCAATCTAATATAGAAGCATCGTGTTCTTACTAATATGCCATCAAAATTACTGTGTTTGTGATAATTAGTAGATGGCATGGGAGTCCGTCTCAATGGTGGGATAGTCATTTGCTACAACAATCGAAGTGTTATTCAAATAGGAGAATAATGATGCATTCCATGACCAAACAAAGCACGTTAAAATAAATTGTCATTTCATACGATATCATGTACTTCATGGCCGTTTTCACTCATTGGATGATTGGAATATTGAAGTCTTCATGAAAGCACATCCACCCATTTTATTTGTTTTTTTGGTAACATTTCCTCCAAGCTCTAGGTGACTTTTTCTACATCACTTGAGATTAAGGGATGATAGAGATAGTTAGGAGATCCTCCATATTGTCGTTGATTTCCCATATCTTACAAGATTGTGTATTTATCTCCTTTAATTATGCATATCCTTGACTAATCATAATTAATTATGATTAATTGTAATATAATGTTACATTATAAAGCCTATGAATGCTTCATGTACTCATCATTATGTAATGCATATTCTAACCTTGATGTAACAACCAAACTTTACTCTTGTTTATTTCGGAAGTCCAGTCCCCACTCAGCAAATTCCATGTATCGTGACTAATCCGACTTACACAATCCGACTTACACCGGGTATGGCTCTGATGAAGTTTGTTTTGTTCTCTCATTCTAACTTTTCTAGTTGCTACTGCTCTAAGTGTACCTCATTAGATTATAGTTGGCGTATGATTAGTTTCTCCTGATATGTGATGGTTTGAAGCGTATGTGAAATGGACAAAGGCGTGATTAGATCTTTGTGCCAAGATTGAGAGTAATTTATGCACAACCAACTTTCTGTTTCCAGAAAAATGGGCCTACTAGATATTTTGAATCCACACCACAATTACTGCACCTGACCTTCAGCCATAGACTGTTCCGCACTGTAAAGTTCAAATGGATTATACAGAGGCCTGTAAAGAACATCTCTATCTCCTGACTCAATTTCTCAAACGTGGCAAGGATCAGATGTCTTTCTTTGCTAGTAAATTGCTATCATCAAATGCCTTGCGTTAGATTTTAGCACAAGAAACTGGAGTGCAAATGCTTATATCCGAGTGTTTGATTGCATACATACAGGAAAAATTCAAACGAGGTTGACGGCAAATGTTACAGTAGCTACTATGCTATGCAGCACGATCTTCTTAGAGAGCTGGCTATCTTGGAGTGCAAACAGGGGGAAGTAGAGAAAAGAGAGAGACTTATTTTGGACTTGACTGGAAATAGTTTTCCCAATTGGTGGAGCGAGCAAAAGCAACCAACTCTCGATGCTCGTCTAGTGTCCATCTCCACAGGTTGAGAACGAACTCTCCCTCTCTATCTCTTTCTCAATGACCTGTACGAAAAAATTCAGTAGGTCGGTAGTTAATTTACCTTTTAACCTTCAATGTTCATAATGCAGATAAAACATTCTCAAGACCTTGGCCAAATCTTCAATTGCCTAAAGCTGAGGCTCTGGTCTTGAACCTTGAGACCAACATTTGAACCAAAACTTATGATTTGCCTGAATTCATTGAGAAAACAGATAAGCTCAAGGCCATGATAGTAACAAACTATAGTTTCTCTCCAGCTAAGCTGCGCAATTTCCATGTCATTGGGTCCAATTTGAGGAGGATGAGGCTTGAATGCATCACGGTTCCTTTCATAAGCATGGGACAGCTACGCCTGCACTGTTTGCAAAAGATATCCTTTTTCATGTGCAACATCAATCAGGCTTCAACATCAGATGACGCCAAAATCTCCGATGCAAAACCAAACTTAGTGGAGCTCCACATCGACTATTGCAATGATCTTATAGCATTACCGGATGACATTTGTGAGATAAAACTTCTGAAGAAGCTTAGCATCACAAACTACCATAATTTATCTGCACTCCCTGAACAGATTGGGCAGTTGGCGTCCCTTGAAGTGGTTAGGCTTAATTCCTGCACAAACTTGTCGCAGGTACCGGACTCAATTAGAACCCTCCAAAAATTTATATCTCTCAATATATCTGATTGTCTGAGCTTGAGCACCTTGCCAGATCAAATTGGTCAACTAGTTAATCTCAAGAGCATGAACATGAGAGGATGTTTGAGGTTGTCTAAGCTACCACGGTCGATCATGAGGCTGAGGAATCTGAGGAAGGTGGTCTGTGACAAAGAAAAAGAAGGCTTGTGGGTGCCTCTCAAGAGCAGTCTCAATAGCTTGAACACAATAGCATCCGAAGAAGAGGCTAATTTAAATTGGCTGAACGATTAAGAAGAGGGCGATCAACCGATGATCTCTGAAATTCTTTTCCATGTTAAATATTGTCTTTGAACTATATTTTTTACTATTTTTTTTTCTTTGCTGTTTGTTGAATTTATTTCCTCGACTTTGCACCCTTTTTTTTTTTCTTTTATGTGAACGGCCGAGGTATTGCTGACCGGACCAAATAATTGATGAGTAGCGCCACATCATTTTTTTAATTTTTCCAGAATTTGTTTTCCTTCTATTTTTTCTCCTTCGTCTAACAACGCGGCTGCAAACCATGACCACCGCGTCCCTACCATACCGTTGTTGCCGACGCCTACGTCGCGGCTCCTTACCATCACCACCACTTCAGCATCGCCTTCTCTCTCTCTCTCTCTCACCACAAGATACTTTCTATCTCAAATCCGAAGTGCAAACTCAGATTCAAAAGCCACTGCAACCTCGCATTTGAGGTCGTGGCGGCCTTAAACCGGAGGTCGTGACCACAAATCTGGGGTTACGAACCTCAGATCTGATGAGAGAGAGAGAGAGAGAGAGAGAGAGAGAGAGAGAGAGAGAGAGAGGTGCTTGCAATGTCATTTGAGCGAAGCTTTTTATGGTGTTTGAGCGCGGCTTTGGTGTGGTGGCAGCTGTCTGAGTGGCGCAGCGGCAAACAACTGTTGTTCAGTGGTGACGGTGCTTCGGCAATGGTGGTGCTGCGTTTCTTTTCGTGAGAGGTGAGGAGAAGGGATTGATGCCACATGAAAAACACAGTATACAAGTTAAAGGCAAGTTAACGGCATAAGGTTCTCGTCAGTCGGCTGGCGGTGTCAAATTTTTAAGGGAAAAAATAAATTGAACCAATTTTCAAAAGTTCAACATTAGTATGAATAAGAAAAATGGTTAAGAACGATATTAAATATTGAGAAAAAGTTTAAAATCACTGTGTGGTTACTCTTGATTGGGAAATGTTGGAAGACATGATTTAGTAGATTGTATCAATTGTAAATTGATAGGGAATCAAGTTTATTTTAGGATTAGAAAGATAGGAAAAGATAGGAGAATACTTATTTTCCTTTTATTAATTCTTTCTTTGTAATTAAATACATAGCCTTGTACAGAAGTTTAATCAATAGAGACATACAATTTTCCTCTACGTCTTCTTTCCCTTACGACTCCAGAAACCTCCTTCTTCTTTGTCTCTTTTCGTGACATGGTATCAAAGCCTTCTACGGCTTTGACCTAATTTTCTGCTTTCGCTCCGATTACCTCACAAGGACCTCCAATTTCCAGAAAAGAGTTGCCGTAGGAATCAAAGCTTTGATTGCCTCAAGAGGAACCTCATCTGCAAAAAGGAGTTGCCGTAGGAATCATTTTTCTATTTACCATGACCAAGCCACAAGATCTTACCTCGACTTCAGTCGATCAATCTGCGGGAGAAGCATTGCTGCAAACTTTGGGCAACCAAGATTCATCCGTTGTGATTCTTGTATCCGAATAGCAACAGAGCCAGATCCAGGCTCAAGCCCAACACGTGCAGTGGCAGCAGCTTCAGGCTCAGGCTAATCTGGGGCAGCCCTTCTCGGGCTGCCCTTACTAGTGGATACCGTATCCATGGTACCATGAGCCGGGCCCAAATGCATCATCACTTGGCTACCAAAGCAGCGCGCGAGCTGATGGAGCCCACCAACCAACGATGGGGCAAGCCCAACCATCGGCCCGGAGCAGACGGGTAGGTCAAATAGACTAAGTATGGGAACGAATCCCTACCCGAGATTTCACAATCCAAGTCATGGAGTTAGGTTGAACGGTTCGGGTTAGGGCACAAATACCTACCCGAATCCTGCACTCAGTTTCTTTCTGTACCAAATCCTCGCTGCCAGTGGCCGGCCAGAACCCGACGACCCTCTTTACACAACAAACGTCGATGGACTGGAACTGAAAATTATTAGTCAGTAGTTAACTGGTGCCGACAACTATTCGAGATGGTCGCGTGAATTCCGGCGAGCACTGGTAACGAAGGATAAGGAGGTTTTCATTGACGGGACATTCTCTATTCTGTCTGACGAGCGAATGGCACGTCTTTGGAGGAGATGCAACCAATTAGTCACAACCTGGATTGGAAATTGCATCGCACCCAAAGTCGCGGTCGGGCTTCCCTTGATGGAGGACTCAAAGAAAATGTGGGAACATAAAAAGAGATGTATGGAAAACTCGATCAAGTGAAAAAAATTTCACTCACACAACAGATCTCAGATCTGAAACAGGGGAACATGACTGTTGCAACCGTTTACAACAAGCTTTTGGCTCTGTGGAACGAATTAGAAGCAGCCGAAGAAAAATTTGACTGGCCCGACCACATCCAGCAGCAGTATAAGAACATGCGCGAAAGGGAGAAGGCGACAAGGTTTCTCCTCATGCTCAATGAAACTTACCTGACGTTTCGCTCCCAAATATTGACCATGGAGCCCATGCCGAGCCTTGGCCGTATTCATCAACTCGCCATTTAGGAGGAGAGTCAACAGAGGACGGCGGACCGTGGCAAGGGAGGAGACGGAATGGTCCTGGCGGCAAGGAGCCATTTTCGCTCCTCGCAGAGGAAAAGAAGCAGATCTAGGGTTCTTCGACGAAAATCCTAGATCTTTGAAGAAAATAGCCGATGGTGGTGATTTCTTCTAGCAATCAGATGGCTCATGTTTATTCCTGGGACCGACTGGATCCGACGGCTCGCGGAGCGTCAATCTCACTGGATTGGACAGCTCACGTTCAACGAACTTCCATGGGTCGGATGGCCCACGCGGCAGTTCCTTCGGTGGATCAGACGGCCCATATGGCCCAATCTTGGCCCAAGCTTTTCAGCCCACAACCAGGCCCTCCTCAGTTACGAAAAATAGTGGGCCAAAAGGGAAAAGTAAAATGTATTGTGATTATTGTAAGCGCCCGCACCATACAATTGAAAACTGCTGGAAATTGCATGGAAAACTAGGAGAAAAAGAAAAAGGGAAATTTTCCTCAATTTTTCAGGTATCGGGCCAACCAATGGGAAAATCAATTACCCATGAACAATATGATGGAAGCATTGAGGAAATTGGATGCTTCTGATAAGGGTGGAAGCTTCACAGGTACATCTTACTGTTTGATGAACTCAATTTCGAAGAATATATGGATTATTGATTCAGGTACTAGTGACTACATAGTCTGTGATAAGGTTTTCCTTTCCAATATTAAGAAATTATCTTTCCCCATATCAGTACAACTTCCAAATGTAAACACCACTAAACTGTGAATCTTAGTTCCCTCATTACTCTTCGAAATGTGCTTTATGTTCCTGATTTCCACTTCAATCTCATATCAGTTTCTCGAGCTTGTGAAGAAAATTGATGTCGCATCCTATTCCACTCTGATAAATGTTTCTTCCAGGCCATTTCGACTGGCAAACCGATGGGCTTGGGTAGAGTCAATCAAGGGCTGTATTTTTGGATGGAATTTCCGCACCTTTTTAAATTACCTCCTATTGAACTCAATAAATCATTGTGTAATACTACTGCCAATGATATGAATTTTCTTAATCATAAAAGATTGGGTCATACTGCATCATTTCCTTGTCCTCAGTGTCTCATCTGCCCCATGGCAAAACAAACACGTGCTCTTTTCCAGAATAGTACTTCCCGAGCAGATGACATTTTTTCTCTAATCCATGCTGATGTTTGGGGGCCCTATCATACTTTGAATCATGATGGGTCTCGATTTTTTCTCACAATCGTAGATGATTTCTCTTGTGCAACATGGATATTTCTCATGCAATCCAAAAATCAGGTCCTTTCTCATCTAAGGATGTCACAGTTCGTTCTTTTTTATCGGTTGCTGCTTTTCGTGACTGGCCACTGTATCAAATGGATGTCCATAATGCCTTCTTGCATGGTGATCTGGACGAAGAAATATACATGGATCTTCCACCGGGATTACGGAGACGGGGGGAGTCTAAGGTATGTCGTCTCCGCAAATCTCTTTATGGACTAAAGCAAGCCTCTCGAGAATGGTACACCAAGTTTACCAATGCACTTATGGCCGCTGGGTTCAAACAGTCCAAATATGACTATGCTTTATTCACTTGGACAAAAGGTATGTCATCTATTTATTTGATGATCTATGTTGATAACATACTTATCATGGGAAATGATGATTCTACTGTGAAGAAACTTAAAGAGTATCTACATTTCACTTTTCATATCAAAGATTTAGGGCCACCTAAGTACTTTCTTGGAATTGAGATAACTCGTTCAAATCAGGGAATCTCACTAAACCAGCGGAAATTCGTAATGGAGATTATATCAGAAGCAAGACTGTCAGGCTACAAACCAGTAGTTATTCCTATCGAGCAAAATGCCAAGCTGACTTCTATCGACTATGATATTGGCATATCTTCTTCTTCTGATGATCCATTGTTAAAAGATCCGTTGGGATATCAGAGACTCATAGGGAAACTTATATATCTCACCATGACTAGACCAGACATCTGCTATGCAGTACAGACTCTTAGTCAATTCATGCATAGTCCAAAACAACCTCACATGAATGCAGCCTTGAAGATTGTGAGATACTTGAAGACATGTCCAGGCTTAGGGATACTTCTTTCTCGGAAATGCAACATGGAAATGACGGCCTATTGCGATGCGGACTATGCCACATGTCCTATGAGCAGGAGATCCATCACTGACTTCTGTATCAAATTTAGGGAATCATTACTTTCATGGAAGACAAAGAAGCAGTCTATCGTATCCTTATCTTCAGCTAAAGCCAAATATCGATTTATGGCCAAGATTATTTGTGAAATAGTTTGGTTAAGGGGTTTACTTCTGGATCTCATGGCACAAGTTAAAGGACCGACTTTACTCTTTTGTGAAAATGATTCGGCGCTCAAACTTGCAGCAAATCCTATACTACATGAGAGGACAAAGCATATAGAAGTCGATTATCACTTTACTCGAGAGAAGATTCAAGAAGGAGTTATCGAGACAAGATGGATCATAACCTCAAAGCAACCCGCGGATATATTCACTAAACCTCTTTGTCAAAGACAACATACATATCTTCTAAGCAAGCTAGGCGTCTTGGACATATACAAGCCATCAGCTTGAGGGGGAGTGTTAGAAGATATGATTTAGTAGATTGTATCAATTATAAATTGATAGGGAATCAAGTTTATTTTAGGATTAGAAAGATAGGAAAAGATAGGAGAATACTTATTTTCCTTTTATTGATTCTTTCTTTGTAATTAAATACATAGCCTTGTACAGAAGTTACAATCAATAGAGAGATACAATTTTCCTCTACGTCTTCTTTCCCTTATGACTCCAGAAACCTTCTTCTTCTTTGTCTCTTTTCGTGACAGGAAACATTTCTTAAAGACCCAGAGAGATTGAGTTTCACAATCGGTAATGGCCCATGAAAATGAAAATGAACACATATAAAACATTGCTTCTTTTATTATTCTCATTTCTCTTCTTTTGCTCTTTGATACAATTTGCCTTACCTTTAACGAGTAAGTCTAAATTACCTTTTGCTTTGACTTATTTTTTAATTTAAAATTTTTCTCGAGGTGATTTTTTCTTTCAACTTTTTGCTTTTTTTCTTTTTTTCAAATCTTGCGACACATGCAATTTGATTTTTTTTTTTTTTGGGAAAAAGACACTAAAAATGTCATAACTTTTCACTAAAAAAAATGTCATAACTTTGTTCGATGTTTTTTAATGTCAAAAATTTTTAAGTTATCATTTGAGTGCCATTTTTATAAAAGGGAAAATGTCACAAATGGTCCCTATACTATTACTTAATATGCAATTTGGTCCCTGAACTTTCGATCGGCTCAATTTGGTCCCTGAACTATTGATAAATGTCCGATTTGGTCCCTGAACTTTCGATCGGCTCAATTTGGTCCCTGAACTATTGATAAATGTCCAATTTGGTCCCTGAACTTTCGATCGGCTCAATTTGATCCCTGAACTATTGATAAATGTCCGATTTAGTCCTTCGTTACTATTTTTCTTTTTCTTTTCTTTTTTTTTGCTTCTTCTCTCTTCCCTCCGCCGGCTCGCCTCGCCGGACACCGGCTTCCCTCCGCTGGAGCCGGCGGAGGGAAGAGAGAAGGAGCAAAAAAAAAATATATATAGTAACGAATGACTAAATCGGACATTTATCAATAGTTCAGGGACCAAATTGAGCCGATCGAAAGTTTAGGGACCAAATTGAGCCTTTTATCAATAGTTCAAGGACCAAATTGAGCCGATCAAAAGTTCAGGGACCAAATTGGACATTTATCAATAGTTCAGGACCAAATTGAGCCGATTGAAAGTTCAGGGACCAAATTGCACATTAAGTAATAGTATAGGGACCATTTGTGACATTTTCCCTTTATAAAAAGACAATCACTTTAATGCTATCATCAATTTTTGTGGCTAGAAAATCTAACGTGGCAATTTTTTAACATAAATCTATTCAATGGCTCATGTACAAAGTGAGTAAATATAATAGTTATTAAGCAACATCGATTAAAAAATTTGTTTGCCCCAACTTAAGGAATTGGGGCTGAATCACAAATATTTAGACCATAGCCCTAAATTTAGGAATTGTGGCAAAGAGAAGGAAGGCAACTATAAACAAAAGAAACTAAGAAGGCTATTTTCGTTACCTAAGCCTTGCTTCCGAAAATCCTAACCTTTATGTAAAAGAAACGAATATTTTCTCGAAGGAGAGAGAGAATTTGAATATTTTCTTCAAATCCAAACCATTTCTTCAGATCAAAGAGGAGCACCAATAGCAAATCAACTTTTCTTCTCTAATCTAAGACGACAACTCCAACTGCAAAGAGAAAAGCAATGTCCGTTGAGTTTTTTCAAGGCTCGGAATTGCCCTCATTTTCTCGAGGGGAGAGAGAGGGAAATGCCAGAAATTTATGGGCTCATGGCATGCGAAGCGCCTTCTCCCGGTTGCGATGGTGTCACCACCACTAGCAGTAGGAGCTCTTGTAAAGATGAAGGGCAAATTGAACCGATCAAGAAGAGAGAGAAAGCGGTGATGTTTATTCTTTTCTTCGTTTTAGTAAAGAAGATGAAGACCGAGAAGAAGAAGGACAAGAGAAGGCAATTTGGTAAGTTAGTTAAATAATTGCCAGGTCATCTTGTTGTTTGTCCGTGTTGGAGCTCAATTTTTTTTATAAAAAAAAAAAAAAAAATCAGCGTTGGTATTAAGATTCACTTTATGGAGGATGAATCGCCGGAATTTGTCGGTAGAGGCGCTTAAATAATTGTTTCTACCAATGTGAAGTTAAGTAATCGCTCCAAAGGTTTTGATACTAAATTAAGGGTTATACCAAAGTTATTGTATTTATTGTCCCTTTTCTTAATTTTTTTTTTGTCGGTCCTACTCTAATTCTACTCTAACACTCACTCTCAGATTTTTCCCTTTTCTTAATCTTAAATATATGAAAGTTTACCATTTTCAGATGTTGACAGCCTGACACTTAGAAACCCTAAACCTAATGATGCACACACTTTCACCTTTTTAATCCAATGCACATCAAACTTTCACAACATATGGGTATTGACAAATAGATTTGCATATATTTGCACAACTTTGTAAAATTTGAATAATTTTTATAGCATATAAGTACAAGTTAAAAATACTTCTAGTTTATGCTAGTTGGAAGTAAAGTACTTGCTATTTTCTTTGGTTCAATCTTTGACACCAGTCACCAATTGAGCCCGAACCCCCTAAAATGAAATGTCCCTGATATATGTGCACATTAGGCCTGTGAAAATGAATGACACGTCCGTTTCTTGACTCATATTTGATGGGTTGGATTATTATACGAGTTAGTTATATTTAGTAAATAAGCCGTGTCCACACGTATGTTAGTGGACCGACCAATCATATTCTCTTTAATATTTTCAAGTTAGGAATTTTTTCTTTTAATTTTTTCTTCTTCTTATATATTTCTTTCTTCCTTTCTTCTTCCTCCTCCTTCTACCACCAACAATGCAGCTGCAAACCATAACCACCGCATCCCTACCATCACTGTCATCGCTGACGCCTAAGTAGCAGCACCTTACCACCACGGACCACTTCAGCATCGCCTTTTCTCTGTCTCTTATTTCTGAGGTGCAAACTCAGATCTGAGCCACTGAAACCTAATGTTTGAGGTCATGGCGACCTTAAATCGGAGGTCGCCAACTCGAATCTGAAGTAACGGGCTTCAGATCTATGAGAGAGGGGTGTCCCTGCAATGTCATTTGAGCAAAGCTTGCGGTGGTGTTCGTGCACGGCTTTGGTGCGGTGGTGGCTGTTTGGGTGGCGCAGCCGTGGACAATCGTTGCCAGTGGTGGTAGTTTTGGCAATAGGGGCTTCGGCAACGGTGGTGCTGCGTTCCTTTTTGCGGGGAGAGGGAAAGAGAGAAGAGAGGGATGCTACGTGGAAAACACGGTATCCAAGTCGACGGCAAGTCAATGGAATAAAGGTTCATGTGGCCGACGCGTCGAATTTTTAAGGGGAAAATATAAATTTTCAGTTCAACATTAGTGTGAATTAAAAACTTAAGGAATAATATTGAACATTAAGGATCCGTTCGTTTTGCAGAAAATATCACATTTTTGGAAAATATTTTTCAAGAAGTCATTTTCTTAAAAAATGACTATATTTTTTTCGGTCTTCTAATTTGAAACCTAAACTTTGAGTGAAAAATATTTTCCACCGTTCGTTAGCTAATTTAATTGTTTGGGAAAAATTATTAAAGAATTGAATTTTAATATTTTTACTTGACCAAAAAAATATTTTTATTTTTATATATTTTTTAAAAAATGAATTTGTAATTATTTGTAAATTTAAAAAATCGAAGTTTTTATTTCTTTTTTCTTTTTTCTTTTCCTTCCTCCTTCCTTCGCCGCCGCAGGCCTGACGATGGTCGGTTGCCCGGCGGCCGACCAAGACGCGGTCACCAGAGCCGACGAGCTCGAGGCTCGGTCGATCTCGCCCAAGCTCCCCAGAGGTTCACCGGGCTCTGGTGAGCCGCAAGCTCACTGAGTCTGGCGAGGCCCAAGCTCCACCCCAGGCCAGCGGGGCTCTGGCTCCCCAGCCTGGGGTGAGGCTCGAGCTGGCTTGTGACCGGTTGCCGGCCGCCGCTATGGCCGGTGATTGGCCAAGGCTAAGGAAGAAGATGAAATGGAAAGACATACAAAAAAAAGGAAAAAAAATTAAAAACTCGATTTTAAAAAATAACAAAAAATAAAAAGAAAGCATAAAAAGAAAAATGAAAATGTGTTGGTGAAAAGAAACAAGGTGGAAGAAGTTATGGAAAATATTTTTCACTTTTGAAAAGTGGAAAACATTTTCCTCATCTTTAAAGGTTGTTTTTTCCAATGATGGAAAACATTTTCCTTGATTAGTTCATTTTCTGTGAAACAAACCTTGGAAAATCCGGAAAATGTTTTCCTGGAAGTCAATTTCCGTGAACGAATAGAGCCTAAAGAAAACTTCAAAGGTCACGATGTGTTGAAACATTTCTTAAGGACGTGGAGAGATGAACTTTCACAATTAGGTATGGCCCTTGAAAACAAAATTTTTTTTTTGGTCGAACATGAAAACGAATTGAACATGTACAAGACATTGCTTCTTTTTTCATTCCCATTTATCCACGTTTGCTCTTTAACACAATATATCTTACTCTTTTTGAGCCTAATCCTAAAAGTTTTTTCTTTTTCAAAGTGATTTTTACTGTTGACTTTTTGTCTTTCCTTTTTTGCAAATCTTGCAAAATACACATTTTACATTTCTCACACCATTTCGAAATTTATTTAATAAACCAGTAACATTTAAAAACGTCTTTCATCAAACATTTCCCAAATCATTTAGGAACCCATTATGTAAATCAGTTTGCAACGTAATACATGCTTATAAACTTTCACGACACTTTCAATAACATGTTTCTCAAACCATTCTAAATAAAAAGTAATAAATGCTCAATCCGAAGTTATGCATCAAATACAAACATTAGCCTTTTAGCCAAATCACAATAAGCACATAATATACCTCATACTTTTCATTTTTGAAATATGAATTTACAAATTCAAAGAAAAGATGGCACCACTCATCTATAATGCCCAAACCAAACAACGTGTAATTAAACTAGCCAACGATCTCGTAATCCTAACAATTAAATGAGAATCACGAATTCCTTGATCAGAGCACTTCGGCGGCGGATAGCAGCATGGGCAAAGCACTCTGCTGCGGCGAGCAGACATTAAAATTGAATAAAACTCTAACTTAACTACACAATGGCTAAACTACGTATAAACACTAATGAAATGACTTATGCATGCTAACAAATCATTCATGTGAAGTGATTACTCAAATGTAAATGCAACGCAAAACTCACCCACGAAATCCTAAAATTCTAGCTCCTACAAAATTGTTGCTCAAAAAGGACTTTCCAACTGTTATGGCTCCACGATGCTATAATCCACAACATCTATGAAATCTTGAAACTGTACAACTCAAAAATCGGACTACGCGGCTCAAATTTCTCAAAGATCTGAATTTAAGCCGTAAATTCATGTGTTGTGATACAAAATTGAATCGGCTTGGTGAGACATTAGTGGCAAGAGTTCTCTTCTTTCTTCTTTTCCTCTCTTTCCTTTTTCTTTCTTTCTCGGCGAGCTCCCGGTACCTAGCGCTCCTTTTCCTTTTAATTAACTGAGGGTCACTTTCTTACTTTCTTTTGTTGACTTTTCAACCTTCTTTTTCTTCTTTTTGATCCCACCAAAGGCAAATATTACACGGCCTCCCTTAATGAACTCGGCCGCATCCCATTCGATGTAGCTGAAGCTTCCTTGGAAGCTACATGTAACATTCTCTATTAAGAAACAAAACCAGGAAGGAAAGCGGCCAAGAGGACTAGTCTCGGCCTGCCCTAGACAAGAACATTGAAGTCTAGTAAGAAAGGGGAATGAAGATCAGGGAAGTGATTTTCAGTTATTGCTCATCTCGCAAGTTAATTTCGTCCAATGCAAATGGAAAGGATCCGAGCAAAAACAAAAAGGGGAAAGGCTCAATCCACCACACATGTGCAAAATGAGAGTGTTAGAATTATTAAAAATATCAAACTAATATTCCATGACACATTCACACTAAACTAATTTTCATCATATAAAAAAATCCTAAACAAGTATCATATGACACATTTTATCCCAAAAGAATTTTTATCCTAAATTAATATCCTATGACACTTGTCTCACGAAAAATCTCAAATTGGTACCCTTTACCTAAATCTCTCATCCGTGAAAATCCATACTTGTAAATACATGTGGACTTTTCACGTCGGATCTATCATTCTCAAAGTTAGATCCATCTTGCAATTGTCTACCACGTTTGTTTACATTTATGCATTATAACGGGATAATGGGCGGAATGCTCACAAAACATAGAATTTGGTTATGATACCAGTTTAAGATATTTTGTGAGACCAAAATTAGTTTAGGGTAAATATGTGACATGCACATAGGGAAAAAAACCACCAGCGTACTCAAAAAATACACAAATGCAATTGGCAATGCATGAGAACAGAAATAACACAGAGAATTGAGAGCAAGAAAACGAAGGAAACGGGGGAGTTTGGGAGAAAAACCCGGGTGAACTGTGAACAATTTGTGTGGGCGCTTGAGTACGAACATAGCCAGGATTCACGGTTGAATCAGCACTTGTTCCTTGGCCAAACATAACCTGATTCTTGGCCAAGAATCGTGCAAATGTTCTTCTCTATTTTGCCAGTCGAAATTAGTAAATTGTGCAACCAAAACCAGTAGTTGCTTATGACATTTGCAAGGGTAAAGACTTGTGATTTTTGTTGCTTTGGATGTTATATATTTCAATAATTTTGAAATATTGGATGCTATTATTAAGTGATAAAATGTTTTAAATCTATTGTAATCTCCATATCCTACCAAATCCAAAAATTACCTTGCCCTCTATTCCTCGAATTTTACATCACAACTCATAGTCACAATATCTGACCTCATCCAATATATTCGAAATGCATTACTAAGCACCTAGTAGGAGAATTTGTATTTTGCCTTTCACATCAAATACTCACTTTTAATTTAAAAGCTCACATGGTTGGTTAAAATGTTTTCAAATTTTAGTGGGATGAACCAAGTTTCCTAAGAAACTTCCCGTACGATGACTATAACATGTATGGCGGGAGGATGGTCTTCCACCACTACCGCTTTTACACAGAGTGTCTCTCACCTTTTCGTTCGTCTCTTTCTCCATCGCTGCTTCAAAGACCAAGAATCTCCTCTTCCTTCTTGCCTCTTCAAAAAACCCAGGAAAAAAAAAACAGAGAGAAACATCCTCTGCAAATCTCGGGACGTGCGTTTCAGTTCTAGCTAGTGTTCCCATCAAAAGTTTTGGATTTCTTCGCTTGTTTGGTCTGTGAAGACAGGAAGAACAAGAAATGAAGGTTGATTTTGCAGGAGGTGGCGTGGGAACAGCATTCAACGAGCTGTTAACGGCCGTTAAGGTGGTAGTGCAAACCGTCCGAGCGTTTGGTCCCCAGCTCAAGAAGATCGAAAACACCTTGCGCAAAATAGAACCAATCATCAAGGAATGGGACGAGTTCAACAAACAGCTCAACCGTAGTCCGACAGAAATGGATCCGATCAAGGACCTATTGGATAGAGGCAAAGGACTGATCGAGAGGTGCAAAAGGATCCGCCGGCTCCACGTGTGCAAGAAGTATATGCACTCCAAGAAGCTGAAGGCATTCAATGCGGAATTATTGGGTGATTTCAAGCTTTACATCGACCTGCTGGATGGGAGAAACAACGGCGAGACGTTGTGCAAGGTGAGGGAGATGAGGATAGAAGTCAGGCAATCCAATGAGTTGATCCGTTCCTTTCAAGCGAACGGCGTTGCCCTCCAGAGCGGACTTGGGGCTTCGGGCAACCTCGCGGTCCCTGACGTGCCTGATTTCATTGTTGGGTCAGTGGTGGAGGCGTCCTTGAGGAAGCTCAGGGAGCAGTTGCTGGAGGAGGGAGTGTCTGTGATTGTTGTGACCGCTCCGGGCGGGTGCGGGAAGACGACCCTGCTTAAGAAATTGTGTCATGACAAGGATGTTGAAGGTACGTGTGCTTAGTGTTTCGACTGATCCGGAACTAATTAAGGTAGGAAATTCATTGATTGATCCTTGCCAATCGTTCGCCTCAAAGTCTTTGGTTATCCATTCATGTGTATAGGAGCTGGTGCTTAAACAATGTTTTACTTGTGCACATATTGACACGATTGAATCCCATTACCTGTTCTCTCTGTCAGGCGATATAGTTCCTTGTAGATGTGAATGTTTGCACAAAGATTTGCTTGGGTTTTATGCAGATGGATGTTTCATCGAGTAAAACAATCTTCTTGTCATGGTTTATATTCAGTGTTGATGTCATGTCCAATCTGATAAATCTTTCCCGAGCTTTTAGATATGCAATAACTCGCCTCTGTTTGATTATGCTGAGTGCCTCTCTTAATCAGTCAAAACCTACTCTTCACACAACATAGGATTCACGCTCATTATTTCTGATTTCTGCTACTTAGCTCTGTTTCTTATCCTACCAAATCTAATAAACTAGATGTGTTGCTGCAAATTTTCATACTCTTTGCAAGCGATAGGAGTCAGACTTACTGTGGTGTGCATGCATATAGGCAAATTCAACAACATCATGTTCGTCCCTGTCTCGAAGAAGCCCACCCTGACAGACATTGTCCAGAAAATGTTTCAACATATGGTTTGAAGGTTCCTGAGATTGTAACGGAAGATGATGCAGTTCATTACTTGCAGCAACTGCTCATAGATATAGGCCAAAGTCCTGTGTTGCTTGTGCTGGACGATGTCTGGACTGACTCACAATCTATAATTGAGAAATTTGTCTTCAAGAAGATAAATCATTACAAGATCGTGGTGACATCAAGATATGAATTTCCTCATGTTGGTCTTGTGCATCACCTGGGCCCACTGCCTCATGGGGAAGCCCTGGAACTTTTTCGTCAATCTGTTGCTGTTGATGGTAGAAGCTTGGTTGCACCAGATGATGAGCTCTGGGATAAGGTATACTCTCGCTTGAGTGCGTCCATAATAGGATTTCTTATGGTCATCAAAACTGAGATTATTTTTTTCTTTAAAGAAAAAGTTAAATAAAATCAACCTGCCTAAGATAGGCTTACCATGTTACATCCAAGCTCTTTACCATGTGCCTAACCTATGCCGATTTTACTGTGATCTCTCTTTCATCAAATAGAGGCCATGTTTTGTACTAACTACTATTCCTATCTAAGTTCCCATAATAGTTTCTGTTTTCTTTTTCCCTGTGGCAGATAGTGAATCGCTGTAAGGGATTGCCATTGGCTCTTACAGTCGTTGCCAAGTCTCTCCGAGGAAAGGATAGTTCGTTCTGGGAAACAAAGCTTCTTAATTTGTCCCGTTTGGGTTTGGACAGTGACATTCTAGATTGCCTCAGAAAGAGCTTGGATGACTTGGATGGTGACCCTTGGATCAAGGAGCATTTCATGGACCTCGGCTCATTTCCAGAGGATCGCAAGATCCCCGTCACTGCCCTTATTGATATGTGGGTGGCATTGTACGGGCAAGATTTCAATGAAACGCAGGCTGTTAATGACCTCCATGAGCTCGTTTACAGGAACCTAGCTGATCTCGTAATCACCAGGTATGGATCTGAAGTTTGTTCTGTTCTCTTATTCCAACTTTTCTAGTTTTCCACTGCTCTAAGTTGCCTCATCACATTGTAGTTGGCGTATGAGTAATTTTTCCTAATACGTGGCAGTTAGAATGCGTGTGTGAGATGGACAGAGGCATGATTAGCAGAACGCACCATCACCTACAGCCCTTTCCTCACCAGGGGCTTCCACGAAATGAAAAGGGGTGGCATGGTCGTATGCTCGACATTTGTTGCCCTAGTTTATATCCCGGAGTACTCCTATGGCCGATCTGTCACCCAACCTACTTAAACAACCTTAAAGGCTTGGCCCCGTCCCGTTTGGAGAATGACCCCTTATGGCACGGCTTAATCATTTAGGTCCAATTCCATTCATTTTTGTTGAGGCAATTCTTACTTGTTCATCGTCAACTGATCTAGCTCCTGATACATATGACATTCTTGATCCTTCCTATGACTAGTCTTCGTGGCTGGAATCAAAATACTTTCCTGTTTCCCCAGAAATAGGCAAACTAGATGTTTGAATCCACACACAATTACTGCACTTGACCTTCAGCTATAACGTGTTCCGCATTTTGAAGGTCAAGTGGATTATACAAAGGCCTGTAAAGAACATTTTTATCTCCTGACTTGGTTTCTTAAATGTGGGACAGATCAGATGTCTTTCTTTACCAGTAAATTGGTATCGTTAAAGGCCTTGCATCAAACTTTAGCACAAAAACTCCATTGCAAAGGCTTATATCCGAGCTATTGCATACCTACAGAAGAGATTCAAGTGAGGAGGAGGACAAATGTTACGGCAGCCACTATGCTACACAGCACGATCTGCTCAGAGAGTTGGCTATCATGGAGTGCAACCGGGGGAAGTAGAGAACAAAAAGAGACTCATTCTGGACTTAACCAGAAATGATTTCCCCGATTGGTGGAGTAAGCAACAGCAACCGACTCTTGGTGCTTGTCTAGTGTCCATCTCCACAGGTCAGAACTCTCTCTCTCTCTCTCTCTCTCTCTCAACCGACTCTTGGTGCTCGTCTAGTGTCCATCTCCACAGGTTAGAACTCTCTCTCTCTCTCTCTCTCTCTCTCTCTCTCTCTCTCTCTCAATGACCTTTACGGAAAAATTCAGTTTGTTGGTAGTTAAATTATCTTTAACCTTCTATGTTCATGATGCAGATGGAAGATTCTCAACACCCTGGCCAAATCTTCAATTACCTGAAGCAGAGGCTCTTGTCTTGAACTGCGAGACCAACCAAAAACCAAAACTTATGCTTTGCCGGAATTCATTGAGAAAGCAGATAAGCTCAAAGCCCTAATAGTAACAAATTACAGTTTCTTTCCAGCTGAGCTATGCAATTTACATGTTGTTGGATCCAGTTTAAGGAGGATTAGGCTCGAACGCGTCACGGTTTCTTTCCAAAGCATGGGAAAGCTACGCTTGCACAGTTTACAAAAGATATCCTTTTTCATGTGTGAAATAGGGCAGGCTTCGATGTTGATCGACGCAAAATCTCTGATGCAATGCCAAATTTAGTGGAGCTCGACATCGACTATTGCAATGATCTCGTGACATTACCGGATAGCCTCTGCGAGATAAAGCCTTTGAAGAAGCTTAGCATCACAAATTGCCATAATTTCTCTGCACTCCCTGAACAGCTTGGGCAATCAACTTCCCTCGAAGTGGTTAGGCTTAATTCGTGCACAAATTTGTTGCAATTACCAAATTCGATTGGAGCCCTCCAAAAATTGACGTCTCTCAATATATCTGATTGCCTAAACCTAAGCACTTTGCCCAATCAAATTAGTCAATTGGATAATCTCAAGAAGATAAACATGAGAGGATGTATGAGGTTGTCTGTGCTGCCACGGCCAATCGTGAGGTTGAGGAACCTGAAGAAAGTGATTTGTGACAAAGAATGAGAAGTCTTGTGGGAGCCTCTCAAGAACAGTCTCAATAGCTTGAATATAATGGCATTTGAAGAAGAGGCTAACTTAGATTGGCTGTGTGATTAAGAAGAAGGCTATCAAGTGACGATCTTTGAGCTTTTCCTATATGTTAAAGTGTTGTCTTTGAACTATTTTATTTATTGGGTTTTTCTTTTCTTGCTGTTTGTCATATTTATTTCCTATACTTTGCGCCTATTTTTTTTTTTTTTGGGAAAAATGACAAATGATTCATAAAATTTAATTCAATGTATAATATAATTCCTGAATTTTTAATTTATTTAATATTTTCCTGGACAATAACCTAATGTTTGAAATTTTCAATTTATTCAATGTGATATCTAAATTTTTAATTTATAGGCAAGTTAGTTGTTAGATTATATGGAAATATTCCATGTATAATATTAAATATTTTCATCAACTAACTTGATCATATACTAAAAACTTACAGATTAAATTGAATAAATTAAAAGATAAAAAATCATGTTACATATTATGCAAATATTTAAAAATTATACTGGATAAATTAAAAATTCAAAAAATTATATTACACGTTAGGTTGAAGTTCCATAACTACTTATAACATTATCTTTTTTTTTTTTTTATGTGAGTGGTTGATTGGACCAAATAATTGATGGGTAGTGCCACATCATTTTTTTTTTTCTGAGCCAGAATTTTTTTTCTTCTTCTTTCCATTTCTTTTCTTGCTTTCTACCTCCTTCCCCTTCGTCTACCACCAACAACCCCGCTGCAAATCACAACTTGTGGCGCCTTACCACCACGACCACTTCAGCATCTCCTTTTCTGTCTCTCTTCCTCCGGCCAAAAGATTCTTTCTATCTCACGAATCTGAAGTGCAAACTCAAATCCGAGCCGCTGCAACCTCGCATTTGAGGTCGTGGAGAGAGAGAGAGAGAGAGAGAGAGAGAGAGAGAGAGAGAGAGAGAGAGAGAGGGGTGCTTGCAATGTTATCTGAGCGAAGCTTGTGGTGGTGTTCGAGTGCGGCTTTGTTGTGGTGGTGGCTATCGGAGTGGCGCAGCAGCAGACAATCGTGGCCGGTGGCGGCATTGCTTCGGCACTGGTGGTGGTGTTGGGGGAAGACTAGTAGATGATAAAAAGAGGTAGGAGAGAGAGGAGTTTACGGAAAAAAAATGAGGCTTTTTGAGATTCGGATTTTTTTTTTTTTTTTGCAAATTCCTCAACAGGAAATGATTTATAATTATCCCTAATTGTTTCACAGGGTGCCCATCTTTGTCAGTCAGTCATCGACTTGATTTGAGCCATCTGATATGTCCTCACAACCTTTGGATGGACCTTTTTGACCAGGAGTAGTTGATTAATTTGGCAATTGTAAGGTTTTCGTAATTTATTCAATTACATAGGGTGGTGAAAGTAATACGTTCAATTAAATTTTAATTTTTTATTTAATCATATCCTATATCTATTTTATAAATTATTATGTGTGTTATGCAAATTTTGAAACCATAATTTCTTACTCACATGTTCTCACCCTAACCTCCGAAAAGGTGGGGAATCGAACTTTTTTCCTTTCCATTCTCAAGTGAGAAATGTTGCCATTATGACAATCCCCAGTGACCGATAAAATTTTAATTTGGCCGATCATGATGTTGGGTTAGTTGGCCATGTCGAGCAAATTGGAGAATAAAAGATAGGTCCTCAAAATTTACCATAAGTTCATTACTTGGATTTACTCATATAATTATACTGCACTAGCTCTAAAGAAACATCTAACTAATTAGCCGATTATTAATGCTCCTCCATGCGACTGTTTTCTTTTACTTAATCACTTTTGTTGAGTGCCGGTAACCACCATGCTTGAATAAAAACTATATTGCTTCCCGCGGAAATTATTTGACAGAAATTTATCGTCATTCGTGTGAACTTTTGACTATGGTATTGTTCCTTCTAGATGGATTGAACCGTCGTTGATTGGCTACTGGTGTGCAAAGAAGAAGAGAATATATGAAGAAGAAAACTGCGAAACTTCATGGCATGAGCCAATGAAGTTTCTGCGTAGGGTCCAAGCGTAAAGGCGATGTTGCGGAGGTCATCTTCTTGATGTAATCCAGCTTACGTTGGACACGCAAGGCTTAGCAACACGTAACGTCATCATATCATCAGGATATTTTAACGTCCGACGCCTTCATTCATGGTTAATCCGATTCAAACTTTGAGTGGAAATTATGACTCAAAAAGAAAATTCTTATGCAATGATGAATCCATTTGAAAGAAGCAAGGTCGAGGCAAAAAGGGATATATGAATAACGCGTGGACTAGGATATCCAAAATTTCAAAAAATTTGCAACTTGCCAGACAAGTTTGAGATGAACCTCATTAAAACATTGGCTTTTGGTATTAACATTTCAAAGATTCTTTATTCATAGGAGGTGGCAATTCCATAATCACCTTTCCCGTGTTCCCATCAACTTCTGTTCGCCTCTGATGCGTCAAGAATCCTAAGAAATCGCCTATAGTTGCCCGAAATGCACGTTTAAGAGGACTCATTCATGAAGCATGATTTATCAACCTATTGAATCCTTGTTCGAGCTTAATGAGATGACGTACTTAGTTGAATTTTACTACAATAGCATCCACTCATACCTATATGAAGTCTCCAAGCATTTCAGGGTGTTTTTAACCAAGCACGCTTAACATTGTAGTATCAATTCTAATTGTTGTAATTATGTTAAAAGGCACATATTGTATTAATTTAATTTCACATAATTAAAGAACATGCCTTCCTATTCGGTGTGTGATTCAGTTTATTTTTATCCCATTTGCTATTTACGATGCCTGCTAGGAGGAGCTCCTATGCCCTATTGCTCTAACGATCACTTGCCATCATCATTATATTGGGTCATTACAAAGTCGAACCGAATCAAGCCAAAAAGCCGACCGATTAATATGAAAATCTAGGCCAGATGGATGCTCATATTTTCAATAAAAAATATTTTCAAAAGACTAACTACTTTCACAAAAACTAATTTCAACTTTCTAAACATCGATACTACATAAAATTGGCTAAAAAGGTATTATATCGTCCAAGAATATATGCATGCCCGAATAAGCCAAGTAATAAAAATAGCTCCTTCATTTCAAAACCTACATACATGTGTCACGGGCCGATCGATTGGGATCGTAACCGCGCGGCGACTCGGTCAACTTTGGATCACCCAAGCCAAGCCTTGCTCGATCGAACGCTCACCCGCTCGCTTACCCGAATTGTAGAGAGAGAAAGTTTAGAGAGAGGAGCTCTGGAAAGAAAGAAGCTTTGATATTAGCTGAAATGTTGGATGATTACAAATGAGGAAGGACACCCCATTTTATAGTTGAGGGCCTCGGATTACATTCGTTAATGTACTTTTCATCTGGCGGGCGAGATCGCACCACCTCAACTACCGACATAATGTCAACTACCGTCTACCGACATAAATAACGGAAGAGACTTCTAGAATATGACTCAATGACGGTTTCGCCCATCCTTGGAAACTTCGGGGAGAAGATTTGGTGGGAAGCCGAGTGAGAGCAGGAGGTCCACGGGTGAGTGGCGATCGTGCTCCATGAACCTCTGGGATCGGCGCGCTTTCGGCCCGTGACATTCTCCCCCACTCAATTGAGCGACGTCCTCGTCGCTCATAGCTTGACGGTCGTCCTTCTTGGTACGTGCGCGGGCTTTGGCACGAGCTTTCTTGTTCTTGTTCCGCTTCGCTCGGACGCTCACGAACGAAGGGCCACATCCCTCTATGGGCAGCTCGGGCTTGGCACGCGACTCCACTTTCGGCTTAGGCATGGCATGCGGCGAGCACTCAACCTCGGGGAAGAGCACTTGAATTGGCATGGCGTGTGTTGGAGTAGGATCCAACTCTACCTTCGGCTTCACCTCGGACAGCTTGTTGATGCGCATCACGGCCTTCAAGCTTTTGTCGAGGCGTCGGATCGACGCGATGGTCTTGGTGTCGACCACCCCTTTGATCATGGGGACCATCGACGGGCACTTTTGGTCGAGGATCATCATGCACTTGGTCTTCATGTCGATCATGGCTCCCACACTATGGAAAAATTGCATACCAAGGATGAGATCATAATCGTCAAGAGGGATTACCTCGAACGCCATTTTGCCTTTCCATCCGCCAATCTTGACATCCACGTCAGGAGTTGCTCCTACGCCATGGAAGTCATCCGAATTGATGGGCTTGTATGACTTCCCAGATGGTTTCACGTGAAGTCCCAAGGCTTTGGCTACCTCGGTTGACATGAACATGTTCGATGCGCTGGTGTCGACCAAAACGTAAAGCGTTCGGCCGCACACTTCGACCTCCACGAAGAACATGTCCGTGTTTCCTTCTTCTTTGGACGGCGATCGAGCTTGGACTGAGTTGATCATCCTCACGGCTCCAATCTGGATCTGCCGCTTGTCTTCTTTGGGCTCCTCCTTTTCTTCCTCGATGGCAAGGAGGGCGTTGATTCGACCCTTCTTCGAGCATTTCTGGGTCCAATGTGGACCTTGGCAAATAAAGCAAGGAGAGGCGGGGGTTGATCGAACTTACTCGTGTAGTCCGTTGGTCGACCCCTTTGGAAAGCCGGCTTGGAAGGCCCTTCTCCCCACGTCTTGACTCGACCGCTTTGATCATGCGCGTCACGAGGAGTGTTCCTTCCTTCGTCCTCGGACCGATCCGACCTCCAGTCTCTTGGCCTATTCCTTGGTTCGGCTTTGGTGAGGTCGACGAGCGACTCGGCCACGCTAAGCGCTCTCGCAAGACTATTCACGTCCCTTCGCTTGAGCTCGAGTAGTGCCCATGGCTTCAACCCATCCATGAACGCTCCGAGAGCCTCCTCTTCGATTAGGTTGTGAATCTGGAGTTTGAGCTCCGTGAACTCCTTCACGTACTCTCGGATCGCACCTCTTTGCTCGAGGCGATGGAGCTTACTACGGGCTTCCTGCTGAGCGAACTCGGGGAAGAAATAGTCGCGGAACTCTCTCACGAAGTCATCCCCTGTGCTCACGGGATCGGTGCCGCGTCTAACCTCATCACATCTATTGCGCCACCAAAGCATTGCCGTATCAGACAGGAACATTGAAGCGGTTCGTACCTTGATCGACTCGTCTTGGATGTTGACGGCGCCGAAGTATTGCTCCATGCTCCAGACGAAGTTGTCCACCTCCTTGGCGGATCGTTCGCCTTTGAACTCTTTAGGCTTTGGCACCTCAATTTTGGGCACCGCTTGGGTAGGCACCGCACCATTGGTGATGCTCAGCTTACACAGGGCGAGCCCGGTCTTGAGCTCTTGGATCTCCGCCTTCATGGCTTTGACCTTGTCCCTACGTGAAGCTTCCTCCTCGATCACTTGGATCCACTCCTTCAACGCATCAATCGATGTTTCAAGGGCTTCGTCTTTGTCGTGCAATGGCGCGGTAGCTTCGTTGAGGCCGGTCGTGAAGTCTTCACGGAGCGAGGTCTCAACCTCCATGATCCGGTCTCGCACATCGTCAAGACCTTCCATGAGTTTGAGCACGGCACTCCGGACCTTCCCGATCTTCTCGTTGAACGCAGCTACGACTTCCATCGAGGCGTCTCTTCTCTTTGCTCGGCCACGGGTCTCCTTGACTTGTGCAGCCTCTCCATCCATGATAGCTTCTTGGCTCGACATTCCTTTGAACAGTTGGCGCTCCTTGATCTCTCGAAACGGATCTCCCGTGCACAAACTGGTCAGGAGCTGATGCCGCTCTCCTGACGAGGCCATGGCAGGCCGAAACCAGTTGTTGTGCCTAAAGAGAACTGCTGTCTCACTCGATGGACTAGACGCCCGAGCGACGCTGAGCGTGGTAGCATCTCGTACGAAGAAGCATTCACCGTATCGTTCGTGGAATAGTTACAGAAGGAAGGCTGGCCTGGCAAATTCTGCTCGCCAGGCACCCGCGGGTCGTTCCGAGGCCAAGGAAACTCTCGGTCCGTGACAAGTGGTATCAGAGCAGGAATCCCTCCAGTAAGTGAGTGAGTCGGAGAATCGGACTCCTCGCTCTAGTGCGGGTCAAGCAGATAAGTCCTAGTGGGACCGGTCCTAGGGGGTGGAGAGGAATCTGCCGGGGCCAAAAGATGCCCAAACGCAGCGAGGCTCTCAACTCCTAGGATGACAATGGGTACTAGGACGAGTCGGCTTGTCGCCGAGCGGATAGCGAGTCTGAGAAGAACTGAATCACTGAATGGGGATAACGTTCTTGGATCGATCGGTGAATTCGAAGAAGAGGTCTACTATCACGTTTTCAACAAGGAATGAACCTCCATTGGTTTGCTGAGGTCAAGATGCTGGTTAGGCTGAAATGGTGCTACCAAAAGACGTGGTTGGCGAAAAATGCCACACTTGCCAGAAGCGCAGGTGACCGAGAAGGGCCGAGCGGCTGAGATCAAAAGAGGCTACCGATGGAGCAAAACCTGTTTTGTTGGGCGAGCGTGACCGTTCGATGTGAATTCCCAAAAGTGGCACATCAATGGTTAATGGACGCAAGGAAGCGGCAGAACGGATCGCAACGAGGGCATTGCGAATTGAGTGGGGGAGAATGTCACGGTCCGTGAATTCTCCCGTACTTGTGACACTTGTGAGTGGTGCTTGGGGTTATCTGGTGAAGAGTGTTAGGCAGAAGGGTAGAACACAACTGATCCGTGGGAGTGGCGTCAAGACGGTTGGTGCTAGAAGTTCTAGGATAGAAGGATTATATCATTTAGGAGCTCTGAAGACGGGGTAGGCCTCCCGTGCACAAACTGGTCGGGAGCTGATGCCGCTCTCCTGACGAAGCCATGGCAGGCCGAAACCAGTTGTTGTGCCTAAAGAGAACTGTTGTCTCACTCGATGGACTAGACGCCCGAGCGACGCTGAGCGTGGTAGCATCTCGTACGAAGAAGCATTCACCGTATCGTTCGTGGAACAGCTACAGAAGGAAGGCTGGCCTGGCGAATTCCACTCGCCAAGCGCCCGTGGGTCGTTCCAAGGCCAAGGAAACTCTCGGCCCGTGACACATGCATCATCAAATGAAGAATTAAAGGGATAAATGCATTGGAAGTCCTAAAATTTATCAAGAAAGTTTAATTGAGCCCTAAAATTTTTTAAAAGCGCAATCAAATCCTAGAACTTATCAAGAAAGTGCAATTGAGTAATAAAATTTTCAAAAAGTACAACGAAGTCTTAACTTTTGTTTAATTGGTTCAATCTAAGTCCTTCCGTTGATCGCACTTTTTGAAAGTTTTAGGACTTAATTACTTATGCGACATGTTTTAAGACTTAATTGCGCTTTTTGAAAGTTTTAGGATTCAATTGTACTTGTGAAATAAATTTTAGAACTTAATTATATTTTTTGAAAATTTTAGGACTCAATTGCATTTTCACAATAAGTTTTACGACTTTCGGTGCACCTATTATAAACTTTAAATTTATAGCCACTTGCACATACATACACATCAAGCCAAGATCCGCGCCTTTATTTTATCATACAACATGTTGTCAAATTATATATTGTTATGTTGTCGTCACATGACAACTCGTAATCACACGATAGGTCATCAAAAGACATGCCATCAAATGACACAGCATCACAATGCACGATGCTACTTGCTTGGCAAGTCGTCGTATATATATCATCGAACGAGTGCCATTACAATGACATATCATTACATGTTGCATATGCAATGTCATAATCATGCAAATGCACATTCATGTTTTCAAAATGCGCGAGTACATATGGCACACTGATTCATTTCTGAGGTGTGACGTGATGCAAACCTTTCGCTTCATCATGTCTCCTAACAAAGAAAGATTGTCTTCATGTTTTAGGAAATCAAAAGAAAAGGAATTTAAAGGTTTCCGTCTCCCTCTCACGTCCTTTAGTAATTGAATGTTTTAAAATTTGTAATATAGGTATCCTATCCAATCGGAATGTTATCCTACTCTTTATACCTCCGATTTTGTATTACAAATTGCTTTTGTACATAAGATATACCGAAATGCATCATCGTACACCTATTCTAGTGATGAAAATGAAATAATCCATTCATGAGACGAAAACGAACGCATACACGCTTAACTAAACATGTGAGCTGACTATCATAAACGGGGATGAGAATTACCCAACCTAATATCGTCCGTTCATTTTCAACTTTCTGTTGACTGGATGTACGTGCTGATAGCTTTCGCCTAACAAACACTCAACCCGGGCGCTTGCAGGGCAACTTCCGATACGGACATGGTCAACGGCTGACTCAGGTCTTCGTCAACCCTAAATAGTAAGTACTACAGCAGCCATGACATGGTCATCTGTCGGGGCCTTTGACTGCCTAGTGGGGTTCATCACCCTCTTGGGCCCTTCAGTAATTTTTTTTTTTTTTTTGAAGTTTCGTAATTTTCATATCCTACCCGATTGAAAAATTGCTCCGCCCTTTGTCCCTTGGATTTTACTTTACAAATTTCATTCATATTATCTGAAATACGTCACTAAACACTTAATTGGAAAAATTCGTGCCGTATCTACCATCGCTATTAAATACCCACTTTCAATTGAGAGGCTCACTTGGTTGGTTAAAATGTTTTCGGTTTCTTGTAGGATATACTAAGTTTACCATACAACCCATCAAAATCCCAATTAAAAATGGATTATAGTGCCTGCAAATGAATTAGTTGGTTCATGCATGATACGAAAACGAATGAGCTTGGCTCATACGAGCTTAACTAAATACTCTATGCTAACTGTGATAAATGAGGGCCTATTAAAATGATTACTTTCATGAAAAACTTCAAACTGATATATCGTGACAAATGTATCCAAAATTAATTTTTTGGTCAAGAAAAATCCTAAATTGATATACTCATAATAAGTTTATTACAAACTAATTTTTTGATCACCAAAAACCCAAATTGATATATTTGTGACAAATTTACTTTCCATTAATTTCCGTCAAATTAAATTAATATCACGAAAAATCATAAATTGATACACATAAATGAAAAATAATGGAGGATAAATTTATCAAATGATTAAAAACTTAATTTGTAATAAATTTATTATATATAATTTTTAAGGATATTAACCCTTTTCTGAAAGCTAACCAACGTAATTTCGTCCATTCTTTTTCAACATTCTGTCCGCTATTCTACCTCGGGCATCCAAGCTCGCTGGATAAAAAACTAGCCGGTACGGACAAAACACGTGCCTGTAGCTTTACCTTAACAAAGACTTAAACCAGGGCTCTCGCAGTGGGGCGTGCGAATTGGATATGTTCACCGAATGACGACAGGTATTCTTCTACCCACAAATAATGTAAAAAAGAAGCCCCGAGCGGGGCCTCCAGTGGATGCTCTTCCGAGGAAATTTCCCCATATAATCATGCTCAATAATCTCTCTAAACTTATCTTTCATCTCATTCTCCATTGTTGCTTCAAAGACCCAAAAAGGTCCTCTTTCTTCTTCCCTTTGAGAAAAACCCAGAAATAAAAAAACAGAGGCAAGCGTCCCCTGCGAGTCTTGGGAAGTGGGTTGCAGTTCTTTGAAGCATCTTTGGTGACCCATCAAGGGATTGGATTTTCTTGGCTTGTTCGGTCTGTGGAGAAAGAAAGAACCGAGAAATGTCAGTTGATATCGTGGGAACTGCTGTGGAAACGACATTCGACAAGCTGTTCACGCTTGTTAAGGATGTAGTGGTAACCATTGCCGTGTTTCGTAAGCAGCTCAAGAAGATCAAATCCACCTTGGACTCTATAGACCCGATCATGAAAGACATCGACGAGCTCAACAGACGGATGGATCGTAAAGACATGGGGCAGATCCGGGCCATAATTGATGATGGCATAGACCTGATCAACAAGTGCTTGAAAATCAAGAAGTTCCACCTGATCAAGAGGTATATGTACTTGAAAAAGCTGACCGAGTTCGACGCGACACTCTTCAGGGAGTTCCAGCTTTCCGTGCCGCTGACGGCTGCGAGGAACACTGCGGAGATATTGGTGGAGGTGAAGGACTCGTGAAGAATTCAGGAGGAACAACGCGGAGATATTGGTGGAGGTGAAGGACTTTCGTGAAGAATTCAGGATGCACCTTTCCGGTCAAGCGAACGATGGGGCCATCCAGAGCGGGCTCGGGGCTTCGGGCAATCTTGCCGTCCCTGAGGCACCCGATTTCATTGTTGGGTTGGAGGTGGAGGCGTCCTTGAGGAAGCTCAAGGGGCGGTTGCTCGAGGAGGGAGTGTCCGTGATTGTTGTGACCGCCCCGGGCGGCTGTGGGAAGACCACTCTGGTTGCGAAGTTGTGTCATGACGTGGACATTGAAGGTATTTGTGACTTGCGTTTTGATGGATCCAGAGCTAATTAAAGTAGGGATGCATTTATTGATTGCTCCTTGCCAAATTGGTCGCCTCTAGTAGTTTTTGGTTAGCAATTTACGTATATAAGAGCTGTTGCCTGAATAATCTTCCACTTTTGCATATATTTGAATGATTGAATCCCATTGCCTCTTGTAGATGTGAATGTTTGCACAAAGAACTGCTGGGATTTTATACAGATGGAATCAAGTAAAAGAAACTTTTTTCTCATCATTAAATTTTTGTGTGTCATGTCCACTTTTATAGATCTTTCCCAAGCATTTTGATATGCAATAACTCGCCTCTGTTTGGTTGCACTGAGCGCCTTTCTTAATAAGCTGAACACTTCTCTTCACACGAGGTAGGCTTCACACTTATTACTTGTGCTATATGGTATCTACTTAGCTCTGTTTCGTATCCTACCGAATTCAATATACTAAAAGTGTAGTGGATAATTTTGATACTCTTTGCAAGCGATAGGAGTCAGACTTACTGTTGTTTGATATAGGCAAATTCAACAACAATATCATGTTCATCCGTGTCTCGAAGAAGCTCAACCTGACAGACATTGTCCAGAAAATGATTCAACATAAGAATTTCCAGGTACCCACAATTGAAACAGAAGATTGTGCAGTTCAGTACTTGCAGCAACTGCTTGAAACAATAGGACAAAATCCTGTGTTGCTCGTGCTGGATGATGTCTGGACCGAATCAAAATCCTTCCTCGATAAATTTGTTTTCAAGAAGATCAAAGATTACAAGATTGTGGTGACATCAAGATATGAGTTTCCTGATGTTGATTTTGTGCATCACCTGAACCCACTGAATAAGAGTGAAGCCCTGCAACTTTTTCGTCGATCTGTTACACTTACCGATAGAAGCATGTTTGTACAAGATGATCTCTTGGAGCAGGTATGCTCTTGCTTGCGTGCATCCATTCATGGATTTCTTATGGTCATAGAAACTCTGAGTTAATCTTTTTCTTCAAAGAAAATGTTTAACAAAATCAACCTGCCTATCCTCTCTTTCATCTCTCTTTAATCAAAGAGAGGCCTTGGTTTGTACTAATTTTTCCCCCGTGGCAGGTAGTGCATCGCTGTAAGGGATTGCCATTGGCTCTTACAGTCGTTGCCAAGTCTCTCCGAGGAAAGGATCCTTCATTCTGGGAAACCAAGCTTCTTGATTGGTCTGAAAGACGTTCCCTTTTGCATTCAGACAGTGACGTACAAGATTGCCTCAGAAAGAGCTTGGATGACTTGGATGGTGAAATCAAGGAGCGTTTCTTGGACCTCAGCTCGTTTCCAGAGGATCGCAAGATTCCCGCCACCGCCCTTATTGATATGTGGGTGGAATTGTACAAGTTAGATTTCAGCGGAGTGCGTGCCATTGCTGACCTCAATAAACTCGTTTACAGGAACCTAGCTGATCGCGTAGTCACCGGGTATGGCTCTGATGAAGTTTGTTTTGTTCTCTCATTCTAACTTTTCTAGTTGCTACTGCTTTAAGTGTACCTCATTAGATTATAGTTGGCGGATGATTAGTTTTTCCTGATACGTGATGGTTTGAAGCGTATGTGAAATGGACAAGGGCGTGATTAGATCTTTGTGCCAAGATTGAGAGTAATTTATGCACAACCAACTTTCTGTTTCCAGAAAAAATGGGCCTACTAGATATTTTGAATCCACACCACAATTACGCCACCTGGACCTTCAGCCATAGTCTGTTCCGCATTGTAAAGTTCAAATGGATTATACAGAGGCCTGTAAAGGACATCTCTATCTCCTGACTCAATTTCTCAAACGTGGCAAGGATCAGATGTCTTTCTTTGCTAGTAAATTGATATCATCAAATACCTTGCACGATTTTAGCACAAGAAACTGGAGTGCAAATGCTTATATCCGAGTGTTTGATTGCATACATACAGGAAAGATTCAAATGAGGATGACGACAAATGTTACAGTAGCTACTATGCTATGCAGCACGATCTGCTCAGAGAGCTGGCTATCTTGGAGTGCAGCCAGGGGGAAGTAGAGAAAAGAGAGAGACTTATTTTGGACTTGACTGGAAATAATTTTCCTGATTGGTGGAGCGAGCAAAAGCAACCGACTCTCGATGCTCGTCTAGTGTCCATCTCCACAGGTTGGGAACTCTCTCTCCCTCTCTATCTCTTTCTCAGTGACTTGTATGGAAAAATTCAGTAGGTCGGTAATTTACCTTTTAACCTTCAATGTTTATAATGCAGATAAAACATTCTCAAGACCTTGGCCAATTCTTCAATTGCCTAAAGCTGAGGCTCTGGTCTTGAACTTTGAGACCAACATTCGAACCAAAACTTATGCTTTGCCTGAATTCATTGAGAAAGCAGATAAGCTCAAGACCTTGATAGTAACAAACTATAGTTTCTCTCCAGTAGAGCTGCGCAATTTCCACGTCATCGAGTCCAATTTAAGGAGGATGAGGCTTGAACGCATCACGGTTCCTTTCCTAAGCATGGGACAGCTACGCCTGCCTTGTTTGCAAAAGATATCATTTTTCATGTGCAACATCAGTCAGGCTTCAACATCAGACAACGCCAAAATCTCCAATGCAATACCAAGCTTAGTGGAGCTCCACATCGACTATTGCAACGATCTTATAGCATTACCGGATGACATCTGTGAGATAAAACTTCTGAAGAAGCTTAGCATCACAAACTGTCATAATTTATCTGCACTTCCCGAACAGATTGGGCAGTTGGTGTCCCTTGAAGTGGTCAGGCTTAATTCCTGCACAAACTTGTCACAGGTACCTGACTCAATTAGAACCCTCCAAAAATTAATATCTCTCAATATATCTGATTGTCTGAGCTTGAGCACCTTGCCCGATCAAATTGGTCAACTGGTTAATCTCAAGAGGATGAACATGAGAGGATGTTCGAGGTTGTCTAAGCTACCGCGGTCGATCATGAGGCTGAGGAACTTGAGGAAGGTGGTCTGTGACAAAGAAAAAGAAGACTTGTGGGAGCCTCTCCAAACCACTCTCAAAAGCTTGAACATAATAGTATCAGAAGAAGAAGAGGCTAACTTAAATTGGCTGAACGATTAAGAAGAGGGTGATCAACTGATGATCTCTGAAATTTTTTTCCACATTAAATATTGTCTTTGAACTATATTTTTTACTATTTATATTTTTTGGCTGTTTGTTGAATTTATTTCCTGGATTGTGCACTTTTTTTTTTTTTTTTTTTTTTTTTTTTTTTTTTTTTAATATGTGAACGGTCGAGGCATTGTTGACTGGACCAAATAATTGATTGGTAGCACCACATCATTTTGTTAATTTTTCCGAGTCAGAATTTTTTTTCCTTCTATTTTTTCTCCTTCGTCTAACACCAACAACGCGGCTGCAAACCATGACCACCGCTTCCCTACCATTACCGTTGTTGCCGACGCCTACCTCGCGGCTCCTTACCATCACCACCACTTCAGCATCGCCTTCTCTCTCTCTCTCTCACCACAAGATACTCTCTATCTCAAATCCGAAGTGCAAACTCAGATTCAAGCCTCTGCAACCTCACATTTGAGGTCGTGGCGGCCTTAAACCGGAGGTCGCGACCTCGAATCTGGGGTTACGAGCCTCAGATCTGATGAGAGAGAGAGAGAGAGAGAGAGAGGTGCTTGCAATGTCATTTGAGCGAAGCTTTTTATGGTGTTTGAGCGCGGCTTTGGTGTGGTGGCAGCTGTCTGAGTGGCACAGCGGCATACAATTGTTGTTCAGTGGTGACGTTGCTTCGGCAATGGTGGTGCTGCGTTTCTTTCCGTGAGAGGTGAGGAGAAGGGATGATGCCACATGAAAAACACAGTATACAAGTTAAAGGCAAGTTAACGGCATTAGGTTCTCGTCAATCGGCTGGCGTTGGCAAATTTTTAAGGGAAAATATAAATTGAACCAATTTTCAAAAGTTCAACATTAGTATGAATAAGAGAAGTTTAAGAACGATATTAAATATTGAGAAAAAATTTAAAACCACTGTGTGGTTACTCTTAATTGGAAACATTTCTTAAACACCTAGAGAGATTGAGTTTCACAATCAATAATGGTCCATGAAAATGAATATGAGCACATATAAAAGATTGCTTCTTTTATTATTCCCATTTCTCTTCTTTTGCTCTTTAATACAATCTGCCTTACCTTTTACGAGAAAGTCTAAATTACCTTTTGCTTTTGACTTATTTTTTAATTTAAAATTTTTCTAGAAGTGATTTTTTCTTTCAACTTTTTGCCTTTTTTCTTTTTTTCAAATCTTGCGACACATGCAATTTGATTTTTTTTAAGGAAAAAGACACTAAAAATATCATAACTTTTTATGATGTTTTTTAATGTCAAAATTTTTTAAGTTATCATTTGAGTGCCATTTTTATAAAAAGACAATCACTTTAATGCTATCATCAATCTTTGTGGCTAGAAAATCTAACGTGGCAATTTTTGAACATAAATCTATCCAACGTGGCTCATGGACAATGTGAGTAAATATAATAGTTATTAAACAACATCGATTAAAAAATTTGTTTGCCCCAACTTAAGGAATTGAACCACTGGGATTTGCCCCAGTAGCCACCCTTTCAACATAGAAGGGGGAGGTGGGGGGTTCAATCCCCACCTTCGGGGGTTGGGGTGGGGACGAATTAGTTTCAAGTGTGGATTTCGACTCACGCCTACGAGGAGGCATAGTAAAAGTCTAAGAATTAGAGTAGGAGTAGTAGAGTATGACCGACCAAAAAAAAAAAAAAACTTAAGGAATTGGGGCTGAATCACAAATATTTAGACCATAGCCCTAAATTTGGGAATTGTGGCAAAGAGAAGGAACGCAACTATAAACAAAAGAAGCTGAGAAGGCTATTTTCGTGACCTAAGCCTTGCTTCCGAGAATCCTAACCTTTATGTAAAAGAAACGAATATTTTCTCGAAGGAGAGAGAATTTGAATATTTTCTTCAAATCCAAACCATTTTTTTCAGATCAAAGAGGAGCACCAGTAGCAAATCAACTTTTCTTCTCTCATCTAAGACGACAACTCCAACTGCTAAGAGAAAAGCAATGTCCGTTGAGTTTTCTCAAGGCTCGGAATTGCCCTCATTTTCTCGAAGGGGGAGATAAAGGGGAAATGCCAGAAATTTATGGGCTCATGGCATGCGAAGCGCCTTCTCCCGGTTGCGATAGTGTCACCACCACTAGCAGTAGGAGCTCTTGTAAAGATGAAGGGCAAATTGAACCGATCAAGAAGAGAGAGAAGCGGTGATGTTTATTCTTTTCTTCGTTTTAGTAAAGAAGATGAAGACCAAGAAGAAGAAGGACTAAGAGAAGGCAATTTGGTGAGTTAGTTAAATAATGGCCAGGTCATCTTGTTGTTTGTCCGTGTTGGAGCTCAATTTTTTTTTAAAAAAAATATCAGAGTTGGTATTAAGATTCGCCTAAAAAAACTATATGAATCGCCGGAATTTGTCGGCAGAGGCGCTTAAATGATTGTTTTTACCAATGTGAAGTCAAGTAATCGCTCGAAAGATTTTGATACTAAATTGAGGGTTATACCAAAGTTATTGTATTTATTGTCCATTTTCTTTATCTTAAATATATGAAAGTTTAACATTTCCAGATGCTGACACTTAGATTTAGATATGATTTTTTGATAAATCTTCGATTAAAATAAAGAAACCCTAAACCTAATGATGCACACACTTTCACCTTTTTAATCCAATGCACATAAAACTTTCACAACATATGGGTATTGACAAATAGATTTGCATATATTTGCATAACTTTGTAAAATTTGAATAATTTTTATAGCCTAAAAGTACAAGTTAAAAATACTTCTAGTTTATGCTAGTTCGAAGTAAAGTACTTGCTATTTTCTTTGGTTCAATCTTTGACACCAGCCACCAATTGAGCCCGAACCCCCTAGGATGAAAAGTCCCTTATATATGTGCACATTAGACCTGTGAAATTGAATGACACATCCGTTTCTTGACTCATATTTGATGGGTTGGATTATTATATGAGTTAGTTATATTTAGTAAATAGGCCGTGTCCCATACGTATGTTGGTGGACCGACCAATCATATTTTCTTTAATATTTTCAAGTCAGAAATTTTTTCTTTTAATTTTTTCTTCTTCCCATATATTTCTTTCTTCATTTCTCCTTCCTCCTCCTTCTACCACCAACAATGCAGCTGCAAACCATAACCACCGCGTCCCTATCATCACTGTCATTCCCGACGCCTAAGTCGCAACGCCTTACCACCACGGACCACTTCAGCATCACCTTTTCTCTATCTCTTATTTCTGAGGTGCAAACTCAGATCTGAGCCACTGAAACCTAATGTTTGAGGTCATGGCGACCTTAAATGGGAGGTCGCCAACTCGAATCTGAAGTAACGGGCTTCAGATCTGATGAGAGAGGGGTGTGCCTGCAATGTCATTTGAGCAAAGCTTGCGGTGGTGTTCGTGCACGGCTTTGGTGTGGTCGTGGCTGTTTGAGTAGCGCAGCCGTGGACAATCGTTGGTTTTGGCAATAGGGGCTTCGGCAACGGTGGTGCTGCGTTCCTTTTTGCGGGGAGAGGGAAAGAGAGAAGAGAGGGATGCTACGTGGAAAACACGGTATCCAAGTCGACGGCAAGTCAATGGCATAAAGGTTTCAAACAAAAGGATGGCATAAAGGTTCATGTGGCCGACGCGTCGAATTTTTAACGGGAAAATATAAATTGAACCAATTTTCAGTTCAACATTAGTGTGAATTAAAAACTTAAGGAATAATATTGAACATTAAAAAGAAAACTTCAAAGGTCACTGTGTGTGGTGAAACATTTCTTAGGGACGTGGAGAGATGGACTTTCACACTTAGGTATGGCCCATTAAAACGAATTTCTTTTTGGTCGAACATGAAAACGAATTGAACATGTACAAAACATTGCTTCTTTTTTTATTCCCATTTATCCACTTTTGCTCTTTAACACAATATATCTTACTCTTTTCGAGCCTAATCCTAAATTTTTTTTTCTTTTTAAAGTTATTTTTACTTTTGACTTTTTGCCTTTCCTTTTTTGCAAATCTTGCAAAATACTCATTTTACATTTCTCACACCATTTCGAAATTTATTGCATAAACCAGTAACATTTCGAAACGTCTTTCATCAAACATTTCTCAAACCATTTAGGAACCCATTCCGTAAATCAGTTTGCAACGTCATACATGCTTATAAACTTTCACGACACTTTCAATAACACGTTTCTCAAACCATTCTAAATAAAAATTACTAAATGCTCGATCCGAAGTTATGCATCAATTACAAACATTAGCCTTTTAGCCAAATCACAATATGCACATAATATACCTCATACTTTTCATTTGAAATATGAATTTGCAAATTCAAATAAGAGATGGCACCACTCATCTATAATGCCCAAACCAAGCAACGCGTAATTAGACTAGTCAACGATCTCGTAATCCTAACAATTAAATGAGAACCGACATTAAAACCGAATAAAACTCTAACTTAACTACGAAATGGCTAAACTACGTATAAACGCTAATGAAATGACTTATGCATGCTAACAAATCATTCATGTGAAGTGATTACTCAAATGTAAATGCAACGCAAAACTCGCCCACGAAATCCTAAAATTCTAGCTCCTACAAAATTGTTGCTCGAAAAGGACTTTCCAACCCTTATGGCTCCACAACGCTATAATCCACAACTTCTATGAAATCTTGAAACTGCACAACTCAAAAATCGGACTATGCGGCTCAAATTTCTCAAAGATCTGAATTTAAGCCATAAATTCAGGTGTTGTGATACAAAATTGAATCGGCTTGGTGAGACATTAGTGGCAAGAGCCCTCTTCTTTCTTCTTTTCCTCTCTTTCCTTTTTTCTTTCTTTCTCGGCGAGCTCCCGGCACTCAGCGCTCCTTTTCCTTTTAATTAACTGAGGCTCACTTTCTTACTTTCTTTTGTTGACTTTTCAACCTTCTTTTTCTTCTTTTTGATCCCACCAAAGGCAAATATTACACGGCCTCCCTTAATGAACTCGGCCACATCCCATTCGTTGTAGCTGAAGCTTCCAAGGAAGCTTCATGTAACATTCTCTATTAAGAAACAAAACCAGGAAGGAAAGCGGCCAAGAGGACTAGTCTCGGCCTGCCCTAGACAAGAACATTGAAGTCTAGTAAGAAACGGGAATGAAGATCAGGGAAGTAATTTTCAGTTATTGCTCATCTCGCAAGTTAATTGCGTCCAATGCAAATGGAAAGGATCCGAGCAAAAAAAAAAAAAAAAAAAAAAAAAAGGGAAAGGCTCGATCCACCACACATGTGCAAAAAGAGAGTGTTAGGATTATCAAAAATATCAAACTAATATTCCATGACACATTTACATTAAACCAATTTTCATCATATAAAAAAATCCTAAACATGTATCCTATGACACATTTTATCCCAAAAGAATTTTTATCCTAAATTAATATCCTATGACACTTGTTTCGCGAAAAATCTCAAATTGGTACCATTTACCTAAATCTCTCATCCGTGAAAATCCATACTTGTAAATACATGTGGACTTTTCACGTCGGATCTATCATTCTCAAAATTAGATCCATCTTGCAATTGTCTACCACATGTGTTTACATTTATGCATTATAACGGGATAACGGACGGAATGCTCACAAAACATAGAATTTGGTCAGGATACCAGTTTAAGATATTTTGTGAGATCAAAATTAGTTTAGGGTACATATGCGAACATGCACATAGGGAAAAAAACCACCAGCGTACTCAAAAAACACACAAATGCAATTGGCAATGCATGAGAAAAGAAATAACACAGAGAATTGAGAGCGAGAAAACGAAGGAAAACGGGGGAGTTTGGGAGAAAAACCTCAGTGAACTGTGAGCAATTTGTGTGGGAGCTTGAGTACGAACATAGCCAGGATTCACGGTTGAATCAGCACTTGTTCCTTGGCCAAACATAACCTGATTCTTAGCCAAGAAGCGTGCAAATGTTCTTCGCTATTTTGCCAATCGAAATTAGTAAATTGTGCAACCAAAACCAGTAGTTGCTTACGACATTTGCAAGGGTAAAGACTTGTGATTTTTATTGCTTTGGATGTTAGATATTTCAATAATTTTGAAATATTGGATGCTATTATTAAGTGATAAAATGTTTTAAATTTATTGTAATCTCCATATCCTACCAAATCCAAAAATTACCTTGCCCTTTATATCTCGGATTTTACATCACAACTTATAATCGCAATATCTGACCTCATCCAATATATTCGAAATGCATTACTAAGCACCTAATAGGAGAATTTGTATTTTGCCATCCACATCAAATACTCACTTTTAATTTAAAAGCTCATAGGGTTGGTTAAAATGTTTTCAAATTTTAATGGGATAAACTAAGTTTCCTAAGAAACTTCCCGTACGATGACTATAACATGTTTGGCCTGAGGATAGTCTTCCACCACTACCGCTTTTACAGAGAGTGTCTCTCACCTTTTCGTTCGTCTGTTTCTCCATCGCTGCTTCAAAGACCAAGAAGCTCCTCTTCCTTCTTGCCTCTTCGAAAAACCCAGAAAAGAAAAGGAAAAAAAAAACAAAACAAAACAAAACAGAGAGAAACATCCTCGGGACGTGCGTTTCAGTTCTAGTGTACCCATCAAAAGTTTTGGATTTCTTAGCTTGCTTGGTCTGTGAAGACAGAAAGAACAAGAAATGAAAGTTGATTTTGCAGGAGGTGGCGTGGGAGCAGCATTCAACGAGCTGTTCACGGCCGTTAAGGTGGTAGTGCAAACCGTCCGAGCGTTTGGTCCCCAGCTCAAGAAGATCGAAAACACCTTGCGCAAAATAGAACCAATCATCGAGGAATGGGACAAGTTCAACAAACGGCTGGACCGTAGTCCGACAGAGATGGATCCGATCAAGGACCTATTGGATAGAGGCAAAGGACTGATCGAGAAGTGCAAAAGGATCCGCCGGCTCCACGTGTGCAAGAAGTATATGCACTCCAAGAGGCTGAAGGCATTCAATGCGGAATTATTGGGTGATTTCAAGCTTTACATTCAACTGCTGGATGCGAGAAACAACGGCGAGATGTTGTGGGAAGTGAAGGAGATCAGGACAGAAGTCAAGCAAGTCAAGGAGTTGATCTGCCCCGGTCAAGTGAACGGTGTTGCCCTCCAGAGCGGACTCGGGGCTGCGGGCAACCTCGCGGTACCTGACGCGCCTGATTTCATTGTTGGGTCAGTGGTGGAGGCGTCCCTGAGGAAGCTCAAGGACCAGTTGCTGGAGGAGGGAGTGTCTGTGATTGTTGTGACCGCCCCGGGCGGGTGCGGGAAGACGACCCTGCTTAAGAAATTGTGTCATGACATGGATATTGAAGGTATGTGTGATTAGTGTTTTGATTGATCCAAACTAATTAAAGTAGGGGATTCAGTGATTGATCCTTGCCAATCGGTCGCCTCAAAGCCTTTGGTTTGCCATTCATGTGTATAGGAGCTGGTGCCCAAACAATGTTTTACTTGTGCCCATATTGACGCGACTGAATCCCATTACCTGTTCTCTCTGCCAAGCGATACAGTTCCTCGTAGATGTGAATGTCTGCACAAAGATTTGCTTGGGTTTTTTGCAGATGGATGTTTCATCGAGTAGAACAATCTTCTTGTCATGGTTTATTTTCAGTCTTGATATCATGTCTAATCTGATAAATCTTTCCTGAGCTTTTAGATATGCAATAACTCGCCTCTGTTTGATTGTGCTGAGTGCCTCTCTTAATCAGTCAAAACCTACTCTTCACACACCATAGGATTCGCTCTCATTATTTCTGCTATACTGTATCTACTTAGCTCTGTTTCTTATCCTACCAAATTTAATAAACTAGAAGTGTTGCTGCAAATTTTCATACTCTTTGCAAGCAATAGGAGTCAGACTTACTGTGGTTTGCATGCATATAGTCAAATTCAACAGCATCATGTTCGTCCCTGTCTCGAAGAAGCCCAACCTGACAGACATTGTCCAGAAAATGTTTCAACATAATGGTCTCAAGGTTCCTGAGATTGTAACGGAAGATGATGCAGTTCATTACATGCAGCAACTGCTCATAGATATAGGCCAAAGTCCTGTGTTGCTTGTGCTGGACGATGTCTGGACCGACTCGCAATCCATAATCGAGAAATTTGTCTTGAAGAAGATAAAACATTACAAGATTGTGGTGACATCAAGATATGAATTTCCTCATGTTGGTCTTGTGCATCACCTGAACCCACTGCCTCATGGGGAAGCCCTGGAACTTTTTCGTCAATCTGTTGCTGTTGATGGTAGAAGTTTGGTTGCACCAGATGATGATATCTGGGATAAGGTATACTCTCGCTTGAGTGCGTCCATGATGGGATTTCTTATGGTCATCAAGACTGAGATTATTTTTTTCTTTAAAGAAAAAGTTAAATAAAATCAACCTGCCTAAGATAGGCTTACCATGTTACATCCAAGCTCTTTACCATGTGCCTAACCTATGCCGATTTTACTTTGATCTCTCTTTCATCAAATAGAGGCCATGGTTTGTACTAACCTCCATTCCTATCTAAGTTCCCATAATAGTTTCTGTTTTCTTTTTCCCTGTGGCAGATAGTGAATCGCTGTAAGGGATTGCCGTTGGCTCTTACAGTCGTTGCCAAGTCTCTCCGAGGAAAGGATCGTTCGTTCTGGGAAACAAAGCTTCTTAATTTGTCCCGTTTGGGTTTGGACAGTGACATTCTAGATTGCCTCAGAAAGAGCTTGGATGACTTGGATGGTGACCCTTCGATCAAGGAGCATTTCATGGACCTCGGCTCATTTCCAGAGGATTGCAAGATCCCCGCCACTGCCCTTATTGATATGTGGGTGGTGTTGTACGGGCAAGATTTCAATGAAATGCAGGCTGTTAATGACCTCCATGAGCTCGTTTACAGGAACCTAGCTGATCTCGTAATCACCAGGTATGGATCTGAAGTTTGTTCTGTTCTCTTATTCCCACTTTTCTAGTTTTCCACTGCTCTAAGTTGCCTCATCACATTGTAGTTGGCGTATGAGTAATTTTTCCTAATACGTGGCAGTTAGAATGCGTGTGTGAGATGGACAGAGGCATGATTAGCAGAACGCACCATCACCTACAGCCCTTTCCTCTCCAGGGGCTTCCACGAAATGAAAAGGGGCGGCATGGTCGTATGCTCGACATTTGTTGCCTTAGTTTATATCCCGGAGTACTCCTATGGCCGATCTGTCACCCAACCTACTTAAACAACCTTAAAGGCTTGGCCACGTCCCGTTTGGAGAATGACCCCTTATGGCACGGCTTAGTCATTTAGGTCCAATTCCATCAATTTTTGTTGAGGCAATTCTTACTTGTTCATCGTCAACTGATCTAGCTCCTGATACATATGACATTCTTGATCCTTCCTATGACTAGTCGTCGCGGCTGGAATCAAAATACTTTCCTGTTTCCCCAGAAATAGGCAAACTAGATGTTTGAATCCACACCACAATTACTGCACTTGACCTACAGCTATAGTGTGTTCCGCATTTTGAAGGTCAAGTGGATTATACAAAGGCCTGTAAAGGACATTTTTATCTCCTGACTTGGTTTCTTAAATGTGGGACAGATCAGATGTCTTTCTTTACCTGTAAATTGGTATCGTTGAATGCCTTGCATCAAACTTTAGCACAAAAACTCCATTGCAAAGGCTTATATCCGAGCTATTGCATACCTACAGGAGAGATTCAAGTGAGGAGGAGGACAAATGTTACGGCAGCCACTATGCTACACAGCACGATCTGCTCAGAGAGTTGGCTATCATGGAGTGCAACCAGGGGGAAGTAGAGAACAGAAAGAGACTCATTCTGGACTTAACCAGAAATAATTTCCCTGATTGGTGGAGTAAGCAAAAGCAACCAACTCTTGGTGCTCGTCTAGTGTCCATCTCCACAGGTCAGAACTCTCTCTCTCTCTCTCTCTCTCTCTCTCTCTCTCTTCCTCTCTCAACAGGCTCTTGGTGCTCGTCTAGTGTCCATCTCCACAGGTTAGAACTCTCTCTCTCTCTCTCTCTCTCTCAATGACCTTTAGGGAAAAATTCAGTTTGTTGGTAGTTAAATTATCTTTAACCTTCTATGTTCATGATGCAGATGGAAGATTCTCAACACCTTGGCCAAATCTTCAATTACCTGAAGTTGAGGCTCTTGTCTTGAACTTCGAGACCAACCAAACCAAAACTTATGCTTTGCCGGAATTCATTGAGAAAACAGATAAGCTCAAAGCCCTAATAGTAACAAACTACAGTTTCTTTCCAGTTGAGCTATGCAATTTACATGTTGTTGGGTCCAGTTTATGGAGGATTAGGCTTGAACGTGTTACGGTTTCTTTCCAAAGCATAGGAAAGCTATGCTTGCACAGTTTACAAAAGATATCCTTTTTCATGTGTGAAATAGGGCAAGCTTTGATGTCGATCGACGCCAAAATCTCTCATGCAATGCCAAATTTAGTGGAGCTCGACATCGACTATTGCAATGATCTGGTGACATTACCGGATAGCCTCTGCGAGATAAAGCCTCTTAAGAAGCTTAGCATCACAAATTGCCATAATTTCTCTGCACTCCCTGAAGAGCTTGGGCAATCAACTTGCCTCGAAGTGGTTAGGCTTAATTCATGCACAAATTTGTTGCAATTACCAAACTCGATTGGAACCCTCCAAAAATTGACATCTCTCAATATATCTAATTGCCTAAACCTAAGCACTTTGCCCAATCAAATTGGTCAATTGGATAATCTCAAGAAGATAAACATGAGAGGATGTCTAAGTTGTCTATGCTGCCACGGTCAATCGTGAGGTTGAGGAACCTGAAGAAGGTGATTTGTGACAAAGAAAGAGAAGTTTTGTGGGAGCCTCTCAAGCACAGTTTCAATAGCTTGAATATAATGGCATTTGAAGAAGAGGCTAACTTAGATTGGCTGTGTGATTAATAAGATGGCTATCAACCCATGATCTTTGGGCTTTTCCTATATGTTAAAGTGTTATCTTTGAACTATTTTATTTATTGGGTTTTTCTTTTCTTGTTGTTTGTCATATTTATTTTTGCGCCTATTTTTATTTTTATTTTTATAAAAATGACAAATGATACATAAACTTTAATCCAATGTATAATATAATTCCTAAAATTTTAATTTGTTTAATATTGTCCTAGACAATAACCTAATGTTTGAATTTTCAACTTATTTAATGTGATATCTAAAATTTTAATTTATAGTCAAGTTAGTTTTTAGATTATATGGAAATATTCAATGTATAATATTAAATATTTTCATCGACTAACTTGATCATATACTAAAAACTTACAGATCATATTGAATAAATTAAAAGATTAAGAATCATGTTACATATTATGCAAATGTTCAAAAATTATACTGGACAAATTAAAAGTTCAAGAATTATATTACAAGTTAGGTTGAAGTTCCATGATTACTTATAACATTATCTTTTTTTTTCCCGATGTGGGTGGTTGATTAGACCAAATAATTGATGAGTAGTGCCACATCATTTTTTTTTTTTTCTGAGCCAGAATTTTTTTTCCTTTTATTTTTTCTTCTTTCCATTTCTTTTCTTGCTTTCTACCTCCTTCCCCTTCGTCTACCACCAACAACCCCCCTGCAAATCACAACTCGTGGCGCCTTACCACCACGACCACTTCAGCATCCCCTTTTCTGTCTCTCTTCCTCCGGCCAAAAGATTCTTTCTATCTCACGAATCTGAAGTGCAAACTCAAATCCGAGCCGCTGCGACCTCGCATTTGAGGTCGTGGAGAGAGAGAGCTTCCTCCGGCCAAAAGATTCTTTCTATCTCACGAATCTGAAGTGCAAACTCAAATCCGAGCCGCTGCGACCTCGCATTTGAGGTCGTGGAGAGAGAGAGAGAGAGAGAGAGAGAGAGAGAGAGAGAGAGAGAGAGGTGCTTGCAATGTTATCTGAGCGAAGCTTGTGGTGGTGTTCGAGTGCGGCTTTGTTGTGGTGGTGGCTATCGGAGTAGCGCAGCAGCAGACAATCGTGGCCGGTGGCGGCATTGCTTCGGCACTGGTGGTGGTGTTGGGGGAAGACTAGTAGATGATAAAAAGAGGTAGGATAGGAGAGAGAGGAGCTTTCAGAAAAAAAAAAAAAATGAGGCTTTTTGAGATTTGGATTATTTATTTATTTTGCAAACTCCTCAATAGGATATGACTTATAATTATCCCTAATTATTTCACAGGGTGCCCATCTTTGTTAGTTAGTCATCCACTTGACTTGAGCCATCTGACATGTCCTCACAACCTTTGGACGGACCTTTTTGACCAGGAATAGTTGATTAATTTGGCAATTGTAAGGTTTTCGTAATTTATTCAATTATATAGGGTGGTGAAAGTAATATGTTCAATTAAATTTTAATTTTTTATTTAATCATATCCTATATTATTTTATAAATCATTATGTGTGCTAGGTATTATATGCAAATTTTGAAACCATACTTTCTTACTCACATTTTTTCACTCTAGCCTTCGAAAAGTTGGGGATTCGAACTTTTTACCTTTACCTTCTCAAGTGAGAAATGTGGTGGCCATTATGACAATCCCTAGTGATTAATAAAATTTTAATTTTGCTAGTCATGATATTGGGTTACTTGGCCAAAGATAGGTCCTTGAAATTTTTCATAAGTTCATTACTTGGATTTACTCATATACTGCACTAGGTTCTAAAGAAATATCTAACTAATTAGCTTATTATTAATGCGCATTCACGCGATTGTTTTCTTTTACTTAATCACTTTTGTCAAGCGCCAGTAACCATCATGCTTGAATAAAAACTATATTACTTCCCGCGGAACTTATTTGAAAGAAATTTATCGTCATTCGTGTGAACTTTTGACTATAGTATTGTTCCTTCTAGATGGATTGGACCGTCGTTGATTGGCTACTGGTGTGAAAAAAAGAAGAGAATATACGAAGAAAACTGCGAAACTTCATGGCATGAGCCAATGAAGTTTCTGCGTAGGGTCCAAGCGTAAAGGCGATGTGGTTGAGGTCATATTCTTGATGTAATCCAGCTTAGGTTGGACACGCAAGGCTTAGCAGCACATAACGTCATCATATCATCAGGATATTTTATCGTCCAACGCCTTAATTCGTGATTAATCCGATTCAAACTTTGAGTGGAAACTATGACTCAAAAAGAAAATTTTTATGCAATGATGGATCCATTTGAAATAAGCAAGGTCGAGGCAAAGAGGGAGGTATGAATATGCGTGGACTGGGATATCCAAAATTCAAAAAAAAATTGCAACTTGCCAGGCAAATTTGAGATCAACCTCATTAAAATATCGGTTTTTGGTATTAACATTTCAAAGATTCTTCATTCATAGGAGGTGGCAATTCCATAATCACCTTTCCCATGTTCCCATCGACTTCTGTTCTCCTTTAATGCATCAAGAATCCTAAGAAATCGCCTATAGTCGCACGAAATGCACGTTTAGGAGGACTCATTCATGAAGCATGATTTGTCAACCGATTGAATCATTGTTTGAGCTTAATGAGATGAGGTACTTAGTTGAATTTTACTACTATAGCATCTAGCCATACCTATATGAAGTCTCCAAGCATTTCAGGGTGCTTTTAACCAAGCACGCTTAACATTGTAGTATCAATTTTAAATGTTGTAATTACGCTTAAAGGCACATATTGTGAATTAATTTAATTTCACATAATTAAATAACATGCCTTCCTATACGGTGTGTGATTCTGTTTATTTTTATCCCATTCGCTATTTATGATGCCTGCTAGGAGGAGCTCCTATGCCCTATTGCTCTAACGATCACTTGCTGTCATCATTATATTGGGTCATTACATAGTCGAACCGAATCAAGCCAAAAAGCCAACCGATTAATACGAAAATCTAGGCCCGATGGATGCTCATATTCTTAATAAAAAATATTTTCAAAAGACTAACTACCTTCACAAAAACTAATTTCAGCTTTCTAAACACCGATACTATATAAAATTGGCTAAAAAGGTATTATATAGTCCAAGAAGATCTGCGTGCCCGAATAAACTGAGTAATAAAAATAGCTCCGTCATTTCAAAACCTACATACATGCATCATCAAATGAAAAATTAAAGGGATAAATGCATAGGAAGTCCTAAAATTTATCAAGAAAATGTAATTGAGTCCTAAAATTTTTTAAAAGTGCAATTAAATTCTAAAACTTTTTAATAAAATACAATTGAGTAGTAAAACTTTCAAAAAGTGCAACCAAGTTGTAACTCTCGTTTAATAGAACTTAATTACTTTTGCGACATGTTTTATGACTTGATTGCGATTTTTGAAAATTTTAGGATTCAATTGCACTTGTGTAATAAGTTTTAGAATTAGATTATACTATTTGAAAATTTTAGGACTCAATTGCATTTTCACAATAAGTTTTACGACTTTCGGTGCACCTATTATAAACTTTAAATTTATAGCCACTTGCACATACATACACATCAAGCCAAGATCCACGCCTTTATTTCATCATACGACATGTTGTCAAATTATAGATTGTTATGTTGCGTCACATGACAACTCATAATCACATAATAAGTCATCAAAAGACATGCCATCAAATGACACAGCATCATATTGCACGACGCTACTCGCTTGGCACGTCATCATATATTTGTCATTGAACGAGTGCCATTACAATGACATATCATTACATGCCACATATGCTACATCATAATCATGCAAATGCACATTCATGTTTTCAAAATGCACGAGTACATATGGCACACTAATTCATTTCCGAGGCATAACGTGATGTAAATATTTCGCTTCATCATGTCTCCTAACAAAGAAAGATCATCTTCATGTTTTAGGAAATCAAACGAAAAGGAATTTAAAGGTTTCCATCTCCCTCTCACGCCCTTTAGTAATTGAATGTTTTAAAGTTTGTAATCTTCGCATCCTATCCAATCGGAATATTATCCTACTCTTTATATCTCCGATTTTGTATTACAAATTGCTTTTGTGTTATTTATAAAAATATACTTTAAATGCATCATTGAACACATATTAGGAGAATTCATGTTGTGACAATGTTTGCAATTTTTAGTGGGATCCACCAAGTCCACCATAAAGCCGATTGAAATCATGATTGAAATGTATTCTAGTGCATGAAAATGAAATAATCCATTTATGAGATGAAAACGAACGCATACAGGCTACTAAACATGTGAGTTGACTGCAATAAACGGGGATGAGAATTACCCGACCTACTATCATCCGTTCATTTTCAACTTTCCGTCGATTGGATGTACGCGCTGATGGCTTTCACCTAACCCTCAAACCAGGGCGCTTGCAGGGCAACTTCCAATACGGACATGGTCAACGGCTAACTCGGGTCTTCGTCAACCCTAAATAGTACGTACTACAACAACAACCACGAAATGGTCATCTGTCGGGGCCTTTGACTGCCTAGTGGGGTTCATCACCCTCTTGCGCCCTTCACCGAAATTTTCATATCCCTCCTAATTGAAAAATTGTTCCACCCTTTGTACCTCGGATTTTATTTTACAAATTTAATTCATATTATCTTAAATATGTCACCAAACATTTCATTGGAAAAATTCATGCCATATCTGCCATCGCTATCAAATATCCACTTTTAATTGAGAGGCTCACTTGGTTGGTTAAAATGTTTTCGATTTCTTGTGGGATTTATTAATTTTACCATACAACCGATCAAAATCCTGATCGAAAATGGATTATAGTGCATGCGGATGAATGATCGGTTCATGCATTATACGAAAACGAGGAAGCTTGGCTCAAAGAAGCTTTACTAAGCAGTGCGTGCTAACCGTGACAAGCGGATTGTTCTGAAAGTTACGCAACATAATTTCGTCCATCACTTTTCAACGTTCTGTCCGCTGTTCTACCTCGGGGTCAATCCAAGCTCGCTGGGTAACACCGGGCTGGATGGAAACTGGCCGACGCGGACAAAGCACGTGCCTGTATCTTTACCTTAACAAAGACTTAAACCAGGGCTCTCGCAGTGCAGCGTGCGAATTGGACTTTGTCAACGAATAACGACAGATATTCTTCTATCTCACCTGATCTTTCATCTCACCCTCCATTGTTGCTTCGAAGACCAATAAAGGTCCTCTGTCTTCTTGCCTCTGAGAAAAAACCCAGAAATATGAAAACAGAGGAAAGCGTCCTCTGCGAATCTTGGGAAGTGGGTTGCTGTTCTTTGAAGCATCCTTGGTGACCCATCGAGGGATTGGATTTTCTTGCCTTGTTCGGTCTGTGGAGAAAGAAAGAGCCAAGAAATGTCAGTTGATTTCGTGGGAACTGCTGTGGGGGCAGCATTCGGCGAGCTGTTCGCGCTCGTTAAGGAAGTAGTGCAAACCATTGCTGTGTTTCGTGAGCAGCTCGAGAAGATCGAATCCACCTTGGACTCCATAGTCCCGATCATGAAAGACATCGACGAGTACAACAGACGGATGGATCGTAAAGACATGGGGCAGATCCAGGACCTAATTAACGATGGCAAAGACATGGTCAAGGAATGCTTAAAAATCAAGGCGGTCAACCTGTACAAGAGGTATAAGTACTCGAAAAAGCTGACCAATTTTGATGAAAGACTTGCGAAGGAGTTCCGGATTACTTTGCCGCTGCTGACTATGAAGAACACCGTGGAGATATTGGAAGGCGTGGAGGTGACGGGGGGAGAAGTGAAGGAGGTGGGGAAAGACGTGAAGAAGATAGGGGGAAACGTGAACGAGATCCTGGGAGGCGTGGAGGAGATCGGGAGAGACGTGAAGAAGCTGTTCGATTTCGTGCAATTGAGCAGCGGGGCTCAACAGAGTTGGCTTGAGCCTTTAAGTGACCTTGTGGTCCCTGAGGCACCTGACCTCATTGTCGGGTCGGAGGTGGAGGCGTCCATGAGGGAACTCAAGGAGCGGTTGCTGGAGGAGGGAGTGTCGGTGATTGTTGTGACCGCCCCAGGCGGGTGCGGGAAGACCACTCTGCTTAAGAAATTGTGTCATGACGTGGCAATTGAAGGTACATGTGATTATTATTTTGATTGATCCAGAACTAAAAAAAAGTAGGGATGAATTTATTGAAGTGATCCTTGCCAATGGTCGCCTCTGATAATCTTTTGGTTAGCCATTTATATGTGTAGGAGTTGTTGCCTGAACAACATTCCACCTGTGCAGATATATTGAAATGATTGAATCCCATTACTGGTTCTCTCTGTCAAGCCATACAGTTGCTTTTAGATGTGAATGTTTCCACAAAGATTTGCTTGGGTTTTATGCAGATGGATGTTTCATCGAGTAAAACATTCTTTTTCTAATAGTTTATTTACGGGTTTGATATCATGTCCAATCTGATGGATCTTTCCCAAGCTTTTAGATACGCAATAACTTGCCTCTATTTGATTGTGCTGAGTGCCTTTCTCAATGAGTTGGACCCTCCTCTTCACACGCCATATATTTGCACTCATCTTTTTCAGCTATACGGCATCTACTTAGCACTGCTTCTTATCCTACTGAATTCAATAAACTAGAAATGTCTCTTGCAAATTTTCTTACCCTTTGCAAACAATAGGAGTCAGACTTACAGTGGTTTGCATTTAGGAAAATTTCACAACAACATCATGTTCGTTCCTGTCTCAAAGAGGGCCAACCTGATAGACATTGTCCAGAAAATGTGTCGACATAAGGGTTTCAAGATGCCTCCTTTGATCGAAACAGAAGACGATGCAGTTCGTTGGTTGCAGCAACTGCTCATCAGTATAGGACAGGATCCTGTGTTGCTTGTGCTGGACGATGTCTGGACTGACTCACAATCCATAATTGAGAAATTTGTCTTCAAGAAGATCAAACATTACAAGATTGTGGTGACCTCTAGATACGAGTTTCCTGCTTATCGTCCTGTGCATCACCTGAAACCATTGACTCATAGCGAAGCCCTGGAACTCTTTCGTCGATCTGTTACTGTTGATGATACTAGCATGGATGCACCAGATGATGAGCTCTTGGATCAGGTATGCCCTTTTTTGAGTACGTCCATTATAGGATTTCTTATGGTTATCGAATTAACCTTTTTCTTGAAAGAAAATGTTTAGTAAAATTCAACCTGCCTGTCCTTAGATTCCCGTCTTTCATAGAACAGAGCCCTTGATTCGTACTAATCTTGACTCCTATCAAGTTCCAATTATTAATATTTCTGTGTTTTTTTATGCCTGTGGCAGATAGTGAATCGCTGTAAGGGATTGCCATTGGCTCTTACAGTTGTTGCCAAGTCTCTCCGGGGAAAGGATCGTTCATTCTGGAAAACAAAGCTTTTTGATTTGTCTGAACGACGTTCCCTTTTGCGTTCAGGCAGTGACGTTCTAGATTGCCTCAGAAAGAGCTTGGATGACTTTGATGGTGACCATTCAATCAAGAAACGTTTCTTGGACCTCAGCTCGTTTCCGGAGGATCGTAAGATTCCTGCCACTGCCCTTATTGATATGTGGGTGGAATTGTACAAGCTAGATTTCAGTGGAGTGCGTGCCATTACTGAACTCAATGAACTCGGTTACAGGAACCTAGTTGATCTCGTAGTCACCGGGTATGGCTCTGATTAAGTTCGTTTTGTTCTCTCATTCTAACTTTTCTAGTTTCTACTGCTCTAAGAGTGCCTCATCAGATTATAGTTGGCGGATGATTAGTGTTTCCTGATACGTGACAATTAGAAGCATATGTGAAATGGACAAAGGCGTGATTAGATCTTTGTGCCGAGATTGAGAGTAATTTATGCACAATCAACTTTCTGTATCCCCAAAAATGGGCATACTAGATATTTTGAATCCACACCACAATTACTGCATCCGACCTTCAGCCATAGTATGTTCCGCATTGTAAAGTTCAAATGGATTATACAGAGGCCTGTAAAGAACTTTTAAATCTCCTGACTCAATTTCCCAAACGTGGCAAGGATCAGATACTAGTAAATTAGTATCATCAAATGCCTTGCATTAGATTTTAGCACAAGAAACTCAACTGCAAATGCTTATATTCAAGTGTTTGATTGCATACATACAGGAAAGATTCAACTGAGGACGAAGATTACAGCGGCCACTATGCTATGCAGCACGATCTGCTCAGAGATCTGGCTATCTGCGAGTGCAACGAGGGGGAAATAGAGAAAAGAGAGAGGCTTATTTTGGACTTGACTGAAAATAATTTTCCTGATTGGTGGAGCGAGCAAAAGCAATTGACTCTCAATGCTCATCTAGTGTCCATCTCCACAGGTTGGGAACTCTCTCTCCCTCTGTCTCTTTCTCAAAACCCTGTGCGGGAAAATTTGGTTGGCCGGTAGTTAAATTACCTTTTAACATTCAATTTTCATAATGCAGATGGAAAATTCTCAAGACCTTGGCCAAATCTTCAATTGCCTGAAGTTGAGGCTCTGGTCTTGAACTTTGAGACAAACATTCAAACCAAACCTTATGCTTTGCCTGAATTCATTGAGAAAGCAGATAAGCTCAAGGTGTTGATAGTAACAAACTATAGTTTCTTTCCAACTGAGCTGCGCAATTTCCACGTCATCGGGTCCAATTTAAGGAGAATGAGGCTTGAACGCGTAACAGTTCCTTTCCTGAGCATGGGAAAGCTACACTTGCACAGTCTGCAAAAGATATCCTTTTTTATGTGCAACATCAGTCAGGCTTCAACATCAGACGACGCCAAAATCTCCGATGCAATACCAAACTTAGTGGAGCTCCACATCGATTATTGCAACGATCTTATGGCATTACCAGATGACATCTGTGAGATAAAACCTTTGAAGAGGCTTAGCATCACAAACTGCCATAATCTATCCGCACTCCCTGAACAGATTGGGCGGTTGGTATCCCTCGAAGTGGTCAGACTTAATTCCTGCACAAACTTGTCGCAGTTACCGGACTCGATTGGGACCCTCCAAAAATTGATATCTCTCAATATATCTGATTGCCTGAGCTTGAGCACCTTGCCCAATCAAATTGGTCAACTGGTTAATCTCAAGTGCATGAACATGAGAGGATGCTTGAGGTTGTCTAAGCTGCCACGATCGATCGTGAAGCTGAGGAACTTGAGGAAGGTGGTTTGTGACAAAGAAAAAGAAGTCTTGTGGGCGCCTCTCAAGATCAGTCTTAAGAGCTTGAATATAATAGCCTCTGAAGAAGAAGAGGCTAACTTAAATTGGCTGAACGATTAAGAAGAGGGTGATCAATCGATGATCTTTGAACTTTTTTTTTCACGTTAAATATTGTCTTTAAACTATATCTTTTTACTTCTTTTTTTTTTTGCTGTTTGTTGAATTTATTTCCTGGACTGTACACTTTTTTTTTTTTTAATGTGAACGGCCGAGGCATTGTTGACTGGACCGAATAATTGATGAGTAACGCCACATCATTCTTTTAATGTTTCCGAGTCAGAATTTTTTTTCCTTCTATTTTTTCTCCTTCGTCTAACACCAACAACGCTGCTGCAAATCATAAACACCGCGTCCCTACCATCACCATTGTTGCCGACGCCTAACTCGCGGCTCCTTACCACCACGACCACTTCAGCATCGCCTTCCCTCTCTCTCTGACCACAAGATTCTCTCTATCTCTCAAATCTGAATTGCAAAATCAGATTCGAGCCACTGCAACCTCATATTTGAGGTGGTGGCGGCCTTAAATCGAAGGTCGCGACCTCGAATCTGAGGTTACTGTGTGGTTACTGTTGATCGTGAAACATTTCTTAGAGATCCGGAGAGATTGAGTTTAACAAATAGTTGTGGCCCAGAAAATGAATATGAACAAATATATGTATCATTGCTTTTTTGTTACTCCCGTTTCTCCTCTTTTGCTCTTTAATACAATTTGTGTTACTTCTTTTCGAGCAAGTCTGAGTTACCTTTTACTTTTAGCTTTTTACTTAATTTAAAATTTTTCTCAAAGTAATTTTTACTTTCGACGTTTTGCCTTTCAAAAAAAATGAAAATCTTGCGACACATATAATTTGATTTTTTCTGGAAAATGATATTAAAAGTGCCATAATTTTGTACGACCTCGCTTTAATGTAAAAACTTTTAAATTATCATTTGAGTGCTATTTTTATAAAAAGATAGATCACTTTAATGCCATCATCAATCTTTGTGGCTAGAAAATGTAATGTGGCAATTTTTTAGTATTGATCCATCCAACATGGCTTACTAGCAAAGTGAGTCAGCATAATTAGTATTAAACGACATTGATAAAACATTTGTTTTCCCTAAATTAAGGAAGTGGGGGCTAAATCACAAATATTCTGATCATAACCCTAAATTTACGAATAGTGACAGAGAGGAAGGCGACTATAAATGAAAGAAGCTGAGAAGACGATGTTCGTTGCCTAACCTTTTATTCTGAAAATGCTAACCTTTACATAGGAAAGAATATTTTCTCGAATTGTTTAGCTTGTTCCCTTTGCATTGAACTGCTTTGATCGTCGTCCATGTACATTGCGGGAAATATCGGTGTAGCTTGTTCTCGCCTCATTCACCCTCTGTCCAGTTGGTTCTAGCTTTTGGACAGAGGGTGAACAGCCCTTGATTGGCTCATCTTTTCGATAATTTTGTTCACAGTTATATAAATAAGTTTGAGGAGTGCGGAGGTACGATTTAGGAGTGTTTAGGCCCGAAAGCAGGGCTAGAGAGCTACCGTTGGTACTGCTTAAGGTCGGAACAGTAAGCGTCCAGCCCACATTTTGTCACTTCGTACGTTCCTGAATTGGTCCCCGGTGATTTTTCTAGCATGAAATTGTCTTCAGTTGGTCTACATCCCATTTGGTGGCCGTCTCCAAGTCGGCGAGAGGCTGAACGCCGGGTGTCCAGTGAGTGTCCAGCCACTCTAGGCCCGTTCGACGCTTCCCGGATCGGTTTTTGTCGGTCCTTGTGGCCCATGATTGCTCTAGGATGGTTTAGACCAGCTTCAGGGCCGTTTTAATGCCTAGAACGGGATGATTGTCTGCTGCCCATATCATTTATGGTCGTGTGGAATACCCCGAACCGGTCCTAGACCATCTCTGTTGTTTGCTTATGTGATTTTTGCATCAGTTAGCACTTATTTATTCATGTAGAGGTTCATTTTTACTCTAAATTCCAGCATTAATTGTATTTAATATTTGTGCGACAGTTATGATCTAATCTCTCTTTCGCGACGCGTGTAAGCAGAGGATCGAAATAAGTATCGATTTCCATCGATATTGTTAGACCGTACAATATTTAGATTCCTTTTGTATTTCAACGTGTAGTTTATACTTTATTCATAGTTAATTAATGGGGCTTATTGGTTATAAAAAAGGACAAAAAAATAAAAAGATTAGAAAAGCATCTAGATTGCATTTAGGTGTTTCTTGCATTTATAGGATCAGTATAGTTTATTATTAGTTTAATCTACTTGTGTTTAGCATTTATCTTTTATCACTTAGATTAGGGAATTTATGCTTATATGTTAGTTTAATGCACGTCTATTTAATACATAACTCGCAGGGATCCTGTCTTGGGCCCTTTTAGTAAGGCGGAGTATAATGTTGCGTGATACGGCTTGTGCCATTTTCTTTTCCTGTACTTTACTTGCTCTACTGCTATTTTATTTAGTGGGCTCAAATCGACCTCCATCTTTCGACGAAGGTGCTGGGATTGTTGTGAGGTTGGTGGCGAACGAGGCTGAGGGCGTCGATGGCGAGGTCAGTGAGAATATGCACTTTAGAGAAGGTGATATGCAGAATGAAGAAGATGGAGGCATGAGGATGATGAAGAAAAAATAGAAAAAGAAAGAAAAAGAGAGAAAAGAAATGAAAAAAGAAAAAGAATATTAAAAAAGTTATTTGACAAAAATACTTCATATAGTAAATAATATTTGGCTGGCCTGTGAGTTGAGGCTCTTATTTGGACTATGTTAGCCACTTTACACCCTTATTTAAGACTAATTGAACACTTCATATCCTTATTTGAGAAAATTTTCACTTTTGAAACTTTTTTGAGAAAACTAATCTATTTCAGACATTTATTTGAAATTTTCCATAATAAATAAATTTGTTTAGAAATTGAGTTTTCATCGTACAATTTTCTCAGGTGTGTTTTCTTAATTTGTTAGGGGAAATTACAAAAGAAGATTAGATTTTTACCTAAGTAAGTAAATGTTTTTAGAAATTTGATGGGGGCCATTAGCCAAAAAATGTCCAAATTGTTGCATGTCGGTGGGGTCAATAGCCCCCCGGTCCCTGGTTGGGATGGATTATAATGGACGCAAATGATATAATCCAGTTAATGACAACAAAAACAATTAAGCTTTATGTCATACACGCTCAATTAGACATAGTCTAGGGTTCAATGTTGTACTGTGCCGGCGTTAAGTGCAACTGGTACCAATTTTTGTTTTTGTATTAAATTTTTAGTTCTTAGGACAATGCAGCAATATGGTGTAAATTTAATGAAAACGGCGCCATCAGATTTACCATGAAAAAAACTTCTTGATTATAAGTTTATAATCTAAGTTGTCAAATTTTTTAAAATCTTTTGCACCCCGATTTTTGTTATGTAGAATTTAGTTCCAATTTATACATGATGTATTTATTGAACATATTAAATAAGTCAACACATATAACATTGTTAAACTAGGTCAATGATTGTTGACTTGATATGATAGCACAACTTCGAAGCGAGACAAAGTTAATGTATTTGGGAAAATGTTAAAGGTGTCCATCTCATAATCGTGTAAATTGTCAACCAGTTTGACATCATTAATAAGCGTATTATATTTAATTTTCACCCGTGTAACCTTAAGACCCATTCAATTAAATGAGTCATGTCGATCTGATTGATAACATGGCCCGCGTGGGCTTGTGAACTTTATATATATACACGAATTACTGTCTTCTTTACTTGATTGCTTTTGAAAGAAATTTCCTATCTTTTGTGTGAACGTTGATTAGTTAATTCTTCCTTTTGGATTGATTGGACCATCGTTAATTGGCTACTGGTGTGAAAAGAAGAGAGAGAAACAATCAAACCGTGGATCTTCTGTGGATCGTTGATGTTCAATTAAGAGTGTAACCTGAAGAGGAGCAGCAAAGACTCTCACAAGGATGGGGACTACATGCTCCACGGATGCGATTTTAATTTTAATATATCGGTACTCGCACATCCGATACCCTAAATTTTCCCCAGATCTTTTTTTTTTTTTTTTTTCAATTGGAGGTGAGAATATCCTCTAATTGCTTTATATCCTAAGAACTCTGAAGTTCAAGCGAGGCCCAAGATCGAGCCTTTCAACGACCTGCTCAGGTTGAAAAATTTCGTGATATGAACCGATGAAATTTATGCATAGGGTCCAAGCGGCTGTGGTCGTCTTCTAGATGTAATCCAGTTGTGTTGGACATGCAAGGCCTTGCAGAGCCGGGAACGTTTTGGCCTTCCGCAATCTACATCTCTTCTTCAAACTAGTGGAAATTGCAACTCAAAAAATGAATTCTTATGCAATGATGCATCGAATTCAAAGAAGTTAAGTTATTGCAAGAGAGAAATATATGATCAATGCGGGGACCAAGATTCGCTAAATTTAAGAGATAAACATTATTAGGCCTGGATGAGCTACCAAGAGAGGGGTGAATTGGTTTTAATTTTCAAAAAAAAAAATAGAGAACACAATCTAAATCTGTAAAATCAACCCCAATAAATATACACTTCTACACGCAAAATGAGCCAACAACATGAACAACGGGAATTAAAGAGTTTTAAGGAAAGACAAATTGCACATAAGATTTATAGAGGTTCAACTTGGGTACCTACTCCTATCTTCTAACTCCAGCTACACAAATAGACTGATTTTCACTAGCTATGCTAAGAGTACAATTACCCTTATGTTACAAGCATAGAACAAGATAATTGTCCAAAAAATCACAAACCTATTATATGATGGTCAAATCAGTTTTAAACTTTTCAATTGTATCAATTTAGTCTTAAACATTTTTAAAATTTGCTAATTTACTCATAAACCTTTCAATTTACTCCTAAACTTTTTTACGATTTGCTAATTTAGTCATTTTAACCAATTTTACTAAAAATCGGTAGACCAAGAAAACAGCACTAGACCACCGCCTTGGTGGCCAAGATGGTTCGAGCTTTCTCCTTCTCACGAAAAGGAGGAGTTCGAATCCCCTCTTGGTCACTTGGGGTCTTAAGCATGACGTCGGGGTGGGGGTCCTCCACTAGTGTCACCCTAAATTTGCTCCCCTGCGCTTACGGAGGTCCTGGGTCATCAAAAAAAAAAAAGAAAACAGGACTAGCAGTTGCAACAAGTTGACATGGCAATCTAGTTAGCATCGACCAATGGCTGACCCTATCATGGAAAATTTTTGCAATTTTTTTTTTATATTTTTCTGAATTTATTTTATTTTATTTTAGTTTTTTTTTCTCTTTTTTTTTCTTTAAATCTCCCTAACAAATCAAGAAAATACCCTTGAAAAAATTATAGGACAAAAATAAGTTTCTAAACAAATCAATTCATCATTACCTAGAGTTTTAACTTTTTAAACATTAGTTATTGAAATAAATAAATTCAGCTTAATATGCAATTAATGAGAAATTTTTCTCACCAGAAAAGTATGGGATAATAATAAAAATGGTTCCTGAATTTTGGCCCACTGTGTAAAGTGATCCCTTAATTTTTATTTTATCCAATGTGATCTATGAATTTTAGTCAAATGTGCAATGTGGTCCATAAAATTTTTGGTACATGTTCAATTTAGTCTTTGAACTATATGAAAATATTTGATGTTATCCTTCCATTAATTCAAATTCAAGGAGAACATTAAATATTTTCATATAGTTCATGGACTAAATTGAACATACACCCATAATCCAAGGATTGCATTGAACAAATTAAATTTCAATGACCACTTTGCATAATGGGTCAAAGTTCAGGGAACATTTATGTTATTTTCCCAAAAAGTATTCTAGATCTGTCCCTGCTCTTAACTATTGAGTTTGATTAATTTCATTGTAGACCTAGGAGATCATACTAAATTAAACAGTGTAGATTTTTGTGCGCGTGCACGCACTCACATGTATCACAGACCTCTCATACTATAGGGTTCGGGCATAATTGAAGGTGGATGTCAAAGAACGAACCAAAGAATATAAACAAGTTTCTTTGCTTCTAGTTAAGCATATAAAAGGTACCTTTTTAAAAAAAAAAATTTAGGCTAAATATAAGTTATTATTCTAATTTCAAAAAGTTATGAGAATAGATGTGAATCTACATGTCAATATCTATATATTGTGTAAAGCTAATGTAATTAATTAGAAAAAGTTCAAGTCTGTGCACCATTGGGTTTAGGGTTTGCTTGTTTGAACTTAAAAAACTAAAGAGTAATCTTTTTACTTTCACACCAAAATCTAAAACGTTATTCAAACTTCGAAAATTTATAGAAACTTTATATGTATATCTAGGTGTAAATATCTGTAAATTGTGAAAGTTTCATGTAAATAGGACTAAAAAAGTCAAACTACATGCGTCCCAAGATTTAAAATAAATTCATAAGTAAAAATTACCTCAGATACACTTTTAAGTTAAATAAAAGTTAAAAGTTAAAGTTAACATAGACACGTTGGGAAATAAAAAAGAAACCCGATCGCATTAAAGAGAAAATGAGGACAAATGGGAATGAAAAGGAAGAAGAAATGTTTAATACATGTTCACATTCATTTTCTTGGGTCGCACCTAATTTAGGTTGTGAAGCTCAGTCTCTCCAGGTCTCTAAGAAATGTTTTTAGTCTCGCAGCCAATCTAAGTTGGGCTCTTCTTCAAACACTACTATCTGCAAGCTATTGAGACTTTCCTTGAGAGGCCACCATGTGACGGCTTTTTCTTGGTCACAAATCACCTTCCTTAAGCTCGTTAGCTTCATCATGGACGGTGGCAACACAGACAACTTCATACATCCTCTCATGTTTATCCTCGTGAGACTAACCATTTGGCCAATTTGATCAGGCAAGATGCTCAGGCTCAAGCAATCGGATATATCAAGAAATCTCAAGTTTTGAAGGCTTCCAATCGAGTCTGGTAATTGTGACAAGTTCGTGCAGGAATTAAGTCTGACCACTTCAAGGGACGCCAACTGCCCAATTTGTTGAGAAAGAGTAGAGAAATTATGGCAATTTGTGATGCTAAGCTTCCTTAAAGGCTTTATCTGATAGATGCCATCTGGTAATGTCACAAGATTGTTGCAATACTCAATGTCAAGCTCCAATAAGTTTGGCATTGCATCAGAGATTTTGGCGTCATTCGACGTTGAAACCTGATTGATTTCGCACATGCAAAAGGATATCTTTTGCAAACTATGTAAGTGTAGGTCTCCCATGCTTGGTAAAGGAACTATGATGCGTTCAAGCCTAATCCTCCTTAAATTGGATCCAACTACGTGTAAATTGCCCAGCTCGGCCGAAAAGAAGCTATAGTTTGTTACTATCAAGGCCTTGAGCTTATCTGCCTTCTCGATGAATTCAGGCAAAGCATAAGTTTTGGTTTGCATGTCGGTCGCAAAGTTTAAGACAAGGGCCTCAGCTTCAGGCAATTCAAGATTTGGCCAAGGTGTTGAGAATGTTCCATCTGCATTGTGTGTAGAAGGAAGACCAACCAGTTGAATTTTTCCCTACAGGTAATTGAGAGAGAGAGAGAAAGAGAGACCAAGTTCCTAACCTGTGGAGATGGACACTAGACGAGCACCGAGAGGCTGCTGCTTTTGCCTGCTCCACCAGTCTGGAAAACTATTTTCAGTCAACTCTAGAATAAGTCTCTCTCTCTTTTCCACTTCCCCCTGGTTGCACTCCATGATAGCCAGCTCTCTGAGCAGACCATACTGCATAGCATAGTGGCTGCTGTAAGATTTATCATCGTCGTCACTTGAATTTCTCCTGTATGTATGCAATCAAATTACTTTGATATAAGCATTTGCGCTAGAGTATCTTGGGCCAAAATCTAGTGCCAGGCATTTGATGATTCCAACTTAATAGTAAAAGAAGACATATAATCTTTCTCACTTTTGATGAATTAAGTCTGGAAAATGTTCTTCACCGGTTTTTGTATAAATCATTTGACCTTTCCAATGCAGATCACTCTATAGCTGAAGGTCAGGTGCAGTAACTGTGATGTGGGTTCAAAACATCTAGAATGCCCAATTTTGGGGAAACAGGATAGTTTGTAGCGCACCAGAAAAACTAGACTTCAGGCTTTAGTCATGGCTCATCAAAAACAAAGAAAAAAACACAAGTTACCCTCTCAATCTCAGTGCAAAGATCTCATCATGCCTTTGTCCATTTTACACATGCACTAGTCGCCCACCAGGAAAAACTAATCAGATGCCAACTAGAATCGGAAAGGTACTTTCAGAGCAGTAGAAAAATAGAGAAGTTGGAATAAGAGAACAAAATGAACTTCAGAGCCATACCTAGTGACTACGAGATCAGCTAGATTCCTATAAACGAGGTCATGGAGGTCCGCAATGGCATGCACGCCATCAAAATCTAGCTTATACAATTCCACCCACATATCAGTTAGGGCGGTGGCGGGGATCTTGCAATCCTCTGGAAACGAGCTGAGGTCCATGAAACGTTCCATGATTGAAGGGTCACCATCCAAGTTGTCCAAGTGCTTTTTGAGGCACTTTAGAATGTCAATGTCTGTGTTCAAACGGGAATGACCCTCAGACCATGCATTAAGCTTTTCTATCCAGAATGAACGATCCTTTCCTTGGAGAGACTTGGCAATGACTGTAAGAGCCCATGGCAATCCCTTACAGGATTTCACTATCTGCCACAAGGGAAAAAAAGGAAACTATTATTGGATTTTGATAGGTATCATGATTAGTACAAAACAAGGCCTCTCTTTGATAAAAGAGAGACGGAAGTAAGGATAGGCTGGTTGATTTTATTAAACATCTTCATTGAAGGGAAGAAAAAAATGAAATGAGAGTTTCGATGACCATAAGAAGTCCTATAATGGATACACGCAAGAGAGAGTATACCTGATCCAAAAGCTTATCATCTGGTGGATCCATGCTGCTATCATCAACAGTAACAGTTCGACGTAAAAGTTCCAGGGCATCGCCATGAGTCAGTGGGTTCAGGTGATGTACAGGACGATAATCAGGAAACTCATATCTTGAGGTCACCACAATCTTGTAGTCTTTTATCTTACTGAATTTGAATTTGTCAAGGAAAGATTGTGATTCGGTCCACACATTGTCAAGCACAAGCAACACAGGATTTTGTCCTATTTTCTGGAGGAGTAGCTGCAGGTATTGAACTGCATCATCTTCTGTTTCAATCACGGGTACCGCAAAACCGTTATGTTGAATCATTTTCTGGACAATGTCTCTCAGGTTGGGCTTCTTCACAGGGACGAACATAATGTTTCTGAATTTACCTATATGCAAACCACAGTTATTCTGACTCCCATCGCTTGCAAAGAGTGAACATTTGCCACGGTACTTTTAGTTTATTGTATTGGTGGGATGAGAAACAGAGCTACAGATAGCAGAAATAATAAGTCCGAAGAAGGGGAACTGATTAAGAAAAGCGCTCAGCAATCAAACAGAGGCAAGTTTTGCATATCTAAAATCTTGGGAAAAATCTGTGAGATTGGACATTATACCAAACTGAAATGAAACAATGAGAAAAAGATTCTTTTAGTTGATGAAACATCCATCTGCATAAAGCCCAAGTAATTCTTTGTGCAAACATTCACAACTACAAGAGATTGTATTGCTTGACAGAGAGAACAGGTAATGGGATTCAATCATTCAAATATGTGCAAAAGTAGAACATCGTCGCTCCAATACACATAACAGGATTGCCAAAAGGCGATTTGAGGTGACCAATTGGAAAGGATCAATCAATAAATTCATCGCTACTTTAGTTAGTTCTGAATCAATCAAAACACTAATTACACATACCTTCAATGTCCACGTCATGACACAATTTCTTAACTAGAATGGTCTTCCCGCACCCGGGTGGTGCAGTCACAAGAATCACAGATACTCCCTCCTCGAGCAACTGCTCCTTGATCTTCCTAAAGGATTCCTCCACCTTCGACCCGACAATGAAATCCGGTGCCTCAGGGGCTGCGAGGTTGCCCCAAGCCCCAAGCCCACTCTGGAGAGAACTGCCACACGCTGTCAACTCCTTGACTTCTCTTATCTCCCACAATATCTCCCCGTTATTTCTCGCATCAAGCAGCTGGATGTAAATCTGGAACTCCCTTAGCACTTTTGCGTCAAACTCGGTCAGCTTGTTCGAGTGCATATACTTCTTGCACAAGTTGAGGGGGTGGATCCTCAAGCACTTGTTGACTAGTCCTTTGCCCTCATCCATTAAGTCCTTGATCGCCCCCAACTCTTTCGGACGGTATAGTCGTTTGTTGTACTCGTGGATTTCAGTGATGATTGGATCGATTTTGCTCAAGGTGGATTTGATCTTCTTGACCTGTGGACCAAGCGCGGCACCGGTTCTCGCTACGTCCTTAACGAGCGAGAACAGCTCGCTGAATGCCGTTCGCAGAGCAGCTTCTGCGAAATCAACTGGCATTTCTTGTTCTTTCTTCATTCACAGACCAAGATTTGCAGAGGACGCTTTTCTCTGTTTTGTTTTTCCAGGTTTTTCACAGAGGCAAGAAGGAAGAGTAGCCTCTTGGTTTTTGAAGCAACAATGGAGAATGAGATGATCAAAAAGGCGAGAGAGATTCTTGAGTCACCAACGATGCTTCGAATAACTGAAACCCACGTCCCAAGACTTGTAGGGGACACTTTTCTCCGCTTTGTTTCTCCCTCTTCCTGTCGGTCACCAAGGATGCTTCGAACAACTGAAACCCACGTCCCGAGATTTGCAGATGACGCTTTTCCCTGTTTTGTTTTTCTGGGTTTTTCACGGAGGCAAGAAGGAAGAGGAGCTTTTTTATCTTTGAAGCTGTTAAATTAATATTTCGGATTTGAATTTGGATAATGACGTGTTAAACTGAATTTATCAATAAATATTTTTCAATTAGATTTTAAATTAAGAAACTTTATTTTCTTGGACTCCTTAAAGTAAGGAGGAAATAATTAAAAAAGGAATTTTGCCGAAGCCTCTCTGCACGTAGAGAAGAAAAAAAAGGTAAAAAGAAAGATGTCCTGCACGTGAAGAATCCAAAGTGGTGGGGCCCTCGGGCACATACATACAAACAAAAAGGCGTAAGTTTTTTTTCTTTGGGACTGCTATACGTACGAGCCGCGAGAAGCTGCTGCACCCGTACGAGAGAAAGAGAAGCCGCTCCAAGCCTTTGAAGAGAAGCGAAGCCATACGTACGTGAAGAAAAGTTCTTGTTTTTCGGCGTAAGTAAAGCGTTTCTATTTTGAGCTTAAACGTGCAATAATTTTATACTATTGAGTTTATATTCAAATATATTATTTATTTATAAATACTTTGAGTTTTGAGTTAAATCTAGCTGTGGAAACACTCGAGGTAATTTTATGCCATGAGTTTATGTTCAAGTGAGTTATTTATTTATAAACACTTTGGGTTTGTAGTTAAATCTAACTGTGGAAACACTCGAGCATATGAGTAATTATAAACTCCGATTCAGCAATTATAGAGTGATTATAAACTCTGATTCAGCGATTATAGTGGATTATTTGCTGCTGACTCTCTCCGTAGATGTAAGTACCGATATTCGGATCGAACCACGTAAATTTCTAGTGTCCTTATTTTCTCGTTTATCTCTCAAGTGATTTCGTGTTGATGTAAATTGCAAGATCCTGTCGTTTTCGCATATTATATTCCAACAGAAGCAGCAATGGAGAATGAGATGAACCCAAAGGTGAGCGATTCTTAGGAAAAGCGACGCTCTGGTACTCCTTTAATTTATGATTTAGGCTGTGAAGAACACTGGTTAGAGTACTTGTTAAGACAAAGCTATGGGCACGTATTTTGTACGAAGTCAAGCTCAGCAAGTTTCCCGAGCCGGTTTTGTTCAGCGTGTTTTTTTTTTTTATCGGTCTTACTGTATTCATATTCTAACTTTCGCTCTCAGACTTTTATCATGTCTCCTTGCAGGACATGGGAGTCAAAACTCACATGTGAAACTAATTCATCCCCACCCCAACCCCTGAAAAGATGGGGGAATTTGAACCCCCCACCTCCTCCTTCCATGTTAGATAAGCGTGTTTGGATAAGCGTGAATGAGCCATGCTTTTTCAATTTCCAATAATGAATGGATCATTTCATTTTTATTAAAGTTTGTATCTTGGACCTTCTGACATAATATCCACCGAGATTCTGCTCCAATTTATTTCGCACGTGCGACTCTACATTGTCGCATTCCACTTGTTGCCCCTAATTTCATGTGTGTTTCTAATTTAGATTACACATTAGACGAGTGTTAAAGTATCTTAAATAGCTTATTTATTGGATTATAAGCTTTTCATATGCATGCGGTCTCCCTCCATGTGAATATATTGGCAATGACCACTACTCCATTAGTATCTCAATCAAATTTTTGTTTTTTGGGCGAACGATCAACTATACAAGACGAAGGGTTTTAGACAACTCCTTGGATGATCGTTCGGATTGTTTGGTTGTTATCTTTCTCAAATGAAATATGCCCTCAATCTTCTTTCTCATGGCAGACTTATTGATAATAAGATTGTTAAAGCCGTGAATGATAATTATTCTATATCACTATTTTTCTTTTTTCTTTTTTTTTTATTCTCGAAAATAGGTTTGGAACAAAAATCCATTTGGTAACGTAATTTCAATTTGCAATTTCAAGAACAAATTTTAGTTTAGAAATAAGTTTGAAACAAAAATGAAAAGTAAAAATTTTCTATTTTTCTATTTTTGGAACAAAAATAAGAAATAAAAACTCTTTTCATTGTTCGCTTTCACTACCGCCCACTTACCGCACACCATTTGTTGGCGCTCGCCACCTGCCACCCACCGTTCGCCCACTAGCCTCCCAGGAGGGGGAAATTTTATGTATTTAACAAACAAATATCTATTCCGAGAACATAAATTTTATATTGTTATCAAATATATATTTTTGCTCACAAACTCACCTAGGAAATAGAAATAGAAAAATCTATTTTTGGCCACAAATTGATTTCTAGAACAAAATGATTATCATAAACGCCCTAAAACTCCTAGTGAGACTATTACCAAATTTTATGACAATGATGAGATTTCTTTTCCAAATCCTACACTCTATTAACAACTGGTTGACAGTTTCATATATATTATTATTATTTGTCCTAACATTGCTTATGTCATTCCCATTGTCATTCAATTCATGGTAGTGCCATATACAACTCACTTTGTTGCAATTATTAGGATTCATCGTTACGTGATGGGTGCCTTATTTCTTGGCCTTCATTTTTCTCCTCATTTTACCTATGTGTTGCGAGCATATTTTGATACTGATTGGGTCGATGACCATGTCGATTGTCGTTCCACTGTAGGCTACTACTTCTTTCTAGATAAGCCACTAATTTCATGGCGTAGCAAGAAACAGATTGTAGTCACTCAATCTAATATAGAAGCATTGTGTTCTTACTAATATGCCATCGAAATTACTGTGTTTGTGATAATTATTAGATGGTGTGGGAGTCCGTCTCAATGGTGGGATAGTCATTTGCTGCAACAATCAAAGTGTTATTCAAATAGGAGAATAGTGATGCATTCCATGACCAAACAAAGCACGTTAAAATAAATTATCATTTCATATAATATCATGTACCCATATAATATCATGTACTTCGTGACCGTTTTCACTCATTGGATGATTGGAATATTGAGGTCTTCATGAAAGCACGTCCACCCATTTTATCTGTTTTTTTGGTAACCTTTCCTCTAAGCTCTGGGTGACTTTTTCTACACTCATTGGATGATTGGAATATTGAGGTCTTCATGAAAGCACGTCCACCCATTTTATCTGTTTTTTTGGTAACCTTTCCTCTAAGCTCTAGGTGACTTTTTCTACATCACTTGAGATGAAGGGATGATAGAGATAATTAGGAGATCCTCCATATTGTCGTTGATTTTCCATATCTTACAAGATTGTGCATTTATCTCCCTTAATTATGCATATCCTTGACTGATCATAATTAATTATAATTAATATTGTAATATCATGTTACATTATAAAGCCTATAAATGCTTCATGTACTCACCATTATGCAATGCATATTCTAACCTTGATGTAACAACCAAACTTTACTCTTGTTTATTTCGGAAGTCCAATCCCCACTCAGCAAATTCCATGTATCCTGACTAATCCGACTTACACGAAGACATTGTTAATTACTAACCCGGCTTACACGTGATAGGGTGATAGGGGGTGTTAAGAGTACCCCATCTCATTTATCAAGGAAGTTTATATGCTCAAGTTTATATGTTCTTGATGGAGTCAAGGACAAAATTCGGATGTTAACAGAACCAATAGCATGTAAAACGAAAAATAATGCCATGCATGCTTCTTTATGTCGACTTGGTCATAGATCTCATAGAATGGGCATTTTTAGCATGATAAACTCCCCCTGAACATATGCAAGGATAGAAACAATCGAGCCAAACGCACCTACTCATTTATGTATAAATGATGGCTACAAAGCAAATAGCAGTTAGCAAACACTAAGCAAAGCATATGCTTTGAGACATGCGGATGAGACGCTCAGAAGAGTTAAAATAGGCCGTAAGAGCTCCTCCGACCAAGACCTCGAACATGAGTTTGCCTAGGACTTTTCAGACTTCAGAGCATGAGGCCCCAAAAGAGACAAAAGGAAAAACAAAGCGGGGATTGAACCCGACGTGAATCGAACACGCAACCTTCTGATCTGGAGTCAGACGCGCTACCATTGCGCCACGGATCCACTTCGTTGAAAGTCATCACAATTTATAATATTTCATACTAAATATAAGTGAATCTGCGACCGCCGCCTACGAGCTGGTCTAATTTACAGCACGATTTTCATGCCAAATCCAAACGCCCTTAACATGATCCTGTAACACATTCGATTTAACGAGGCATGATCGGAATCTGCTTGGCTAGAAAAAGCATGCCCATTTTCTTTTTTCTTAATGCTAGCTGTGCTCTACTCGGTCTTCTTCTCTTCCGTCTCCTCTTTCCCATGAAACTTGCTCTTGATTTTCCCGATGACCTTCTCGTCCGCCCTTTCGTAGAAGCTCCTCGACCGTGCCTTCACCTTCTCTCCTAGCTGCGCTACTTTATCCTCGTACCTCACGTACAGAGCAGGTACCGTCATGCCCAAAACTACAGCTGCAAGCGAAGGAAAATAGGAAGGGATGCTTCGTTACGGGTCACGGTTTTGGTAGTGGAACGGAACCAGAAAGATGTTGGCCGACGTGGTTTACCTAAGTAGACGAGAGTCAGCAAGTCGAAGTAGCCTCCAATCTTGCTAAGCACCCACAGACCGGCGACCACACCAGCAAACGTGAACCAGTCCCTCTCGGCACCCACCCTGAACATCCATCTGATGCCTTCTTCGGCCCACACTCGGGCTGCGTTCGCCATCTCCATTGCCGTCTGCTCTGAGATCTCCATCCTCGGCAACTCCGGCTCCTCTCTGCAAAGTCACCATAATTGATATAATCCGTGTCCCTTTCTTTTACTAAGTGTAATATTCAAATAACAAAGAGGTTGTTATGATGGGTTAAGATTTTTTCTATCAAATCGTAGAATTTGAGCTCTTGAATGATGAGGAAGGAGGTTTTATTAATTACTTCCCGAGAAGCCTCAAGGTGGTGCCCCACAGGAAGAGGGAGGTGACGATGAAGATGGATGCCCAGGAAGCGAGAGTGGCGAAGTTGAACTGATAAACCTCCATGACCACCCATGTCGCTGTTGCCATGACCAGCACCATCGAGCTCAGCTTCTTCCTCCTCCATAGGAACGTGTCCTTCACAACATCTGCAACACATAAGTGAGCATCTCAGAGAGAGATAGAGAGAGAGAGGTTGTCAATTAGATTACAGAAAACGTCACCTGAGGTGGACGGGCTTGGAGCTGGTGAATATTCAGGAGCATCAGACATCGGAGAATAAAACTGCTGGAAAAGCTCGAGGCTCAAGAAGAAGATGTTCTCCCGGTTCGACGATATGGATGTGCGTTTTGCGATCTCTTTGGGATTTGAAGAGTTCGGAGAGTGATGAGGATAATAGATGGGTTGGACCGAGGGTCAACGCGTGTGATGGGGTTGAAGGAAACGTGGAGCCCATGCATCCCCTCGTCGCAGATAACTCGTCAAGAAGGCACCTGTCGCGTGCGACTTCTGTACAAAGTGACAGTCTTCACTTAGGTTTTGTTTTCCTTATGTGACTCTTCTTACATATTGAAACTCTTTGAATCTCCTAAGTAGCCATATACGTTCTTTACGAAGGTACTTTGTATTGGCATAATCATTTCATGCATTAATGGAGTTTTTGTGGAGTACAGACTGCAGAGATTATTATATTAAACTATTTACTTGAATAAGCTTCTCTAAAAATTATTTACCAGTTTAGACTGGCGCATGTCATTTATATATAAAGTGGTGCTAACATAACTGGTCTCACGGTGGGACGGTCAAAGATGTTTCCTTTCTCAAACTCAAGCACTAGAAAGTTTCCAAGGAGGACACAGGTCTCCCTCTCTCTCATCTATAAGATGTGTGGCTGAGGATTTACTGTCCATTCTTCAAGGTGACGGTACGGTTAACTAAGTATTTCTCTTTTTATATACGACCGTTTGCAAAGATGATCTATTCATTAATCCAAGAAGAGTTTCACTTCAGTCTCTATATCAAGTCATTAAAAGCTCAAGAAAAGGATAAAGATAAAAACACTTGCGGAGAACTACGAAGTTGTTTAAGGGCTATTGTACATCTGCAGTTGACCGAATACGTAATGTGATATATGTAAATGATATTGAGGTTGTAACCCATTAATCAAAAAATTTCCTATAATCAGGAATGAAGAAAACATGTGGCATTGGCAAAAACAAAATAACAATAAACTAGTTATGTCCTACGTGGGTGCCACAATTTCATACTCATTTGGTTCCATTGAGAAAGATTTCATGAGTGGATTCTCATCTCAAGAGATCACATTTCACATTAGTATTTTTATTTAGTTGTTTGGATGACTAAGTTGTTAAGTTCGATAGCTAAGATGTGTTCTCTCTTCTCTTTATCCATTTTCCTTTTTGTCTCTTTTAGGTCTTCTTCCCCATGGCATTTGGTAGAGTATCTCATATATCTTGTTCATGTGGTTTCAATGAGTTACGTAATTACATAGCTTGTCTCTATCTATTTGATTAAATTTTTACGTTGGACATTCTAACATGGTAGCAGAGTCAGGTTTTGTCCCATATTTATTTCATGTATGAGGCCATCCACTTTTCAATTCCATATTTATTTTTTGTTCGATTTACATTCAGTCTCGTATAACCCATCAGATTAAACGTTCAAGTGAGACTTTCCAACAACATATTATCCTGCCGTCGCAACGCCGAAACCATCACCACTACAAGCCCTCACCATGGCGCCTCTATCCACCGATGACAATTTCTCGCCCACTTAACTCATTTGGAGCCTCTCTCTCTCTCTCTCTCTCTCTCTCTCTCTACATGGAGGTTGCGACCTCTGTCAATTCACTTCGATGGAGATCGCCCACGCCGCACAACCTCAGATCTATGGTCGAGTTAGCCGAGCGAACCCCCTGGCCAATTCGCTCAAATTTTAGTAAGACACGGTACTATATAAGACAGAATTAACCAGCTGTAATGTGCCAGCATCGACAGCCTCATAGCTCACCAACTCTCCGTTCTACGCAGAATTTTGTCTAAGGCTGGCAATCCTTCTCAGAGAGTTTCCTAGATATTAGAGGCAAACCGAAGTTCATGAACGGGGAGAGATCCAGCCTTGAATCCACTTACTTGGATCGTTTCTTCCGACTGAGAAACGGAGACTCCGGATGTATATATTTCAGTTTCCTGGAGATTAAATTTTATTAGAGACATCTTATAGAAAACCTGGAAGATGTTCAGGACTTCGTGCAAAGATCCAACACTCCATTGCAAAGCATTGAATGCTGCAAACCAGGTGGTCGCTAGCTAGTGGCACCTCAAATTTTCAACGTGGGGTCGGTGTGTCTCACTGTCGTTGACGTCGGATTGTTATAGGGGCATAGCCGACATATATGTGATCTCACATCAATTGCACAATGAAGTTCGATTTAATTAGAATGATTGGATTTGATTGTTGTTATTGTAGTTCTTTATTACGGTATTTAAAAGGTGACTCAACCATTATAAGTAAAATTGAAATAATTGAAATTGAAAAACGTTTAAAAACATTTCAGAGTGATATGTAAGTGAAAATTGAGGAATTATGAAAAAAATGAAAGAGAGCCAATTTATAGAGACCATAAAAATAGAATTTTGGCCCCAATGGCCGACCAGCATAGGGCCCAATGATCGGTGCTTGGGCTGGCTTGGGTCACTGATCCAATGACTGAATTATTTTGTCTACAGCCCGAAAAGTTCATAAAGATTTGGGCCCAAGTTACCCAAAATGCATGTTGGTTCCATTAAGGCCTATGGGCCAGACCAGGCCCAAGACCTATAAAGGGGGACGGCCCGCCACCAGATGGGCTGAGTTGGGCTTTGGTGTATGTTGTACCTTTTTCCGGCTTTCATGTTTCATTGTTTCAATGCTTGTGAGCCTTTTGAGGTGGATGCACCGGTACAATTATCCTCAATTCTTTATAAAATGTTCGATTTGAATCACTCAGTCCTCCTGTGAGTAAACCAGCACGTCACTATAGCCCCACAATTGCTTTAAAAACCGGGAAATCTATCCACATGAGGTAGCAAATATTTGAGGTACGAGTTAATAAGAGGTTCGCTCATGACATGACTCAAATTTGTAATCTTATAAAATAAAGTATGCTCTCTTTACTATTGTTTCACCACCCTATTTCTACTTTTGTTGTGGCGTAAGTGCGAAGTCTCCTTTTCCGGAAGGTGCAAATGCTACTTTTTTTTAACTCCACGAACGCAACTTTCCTGGAACCAACTTGATGAGAAACTTCGGACATTCACTAGCGGAGATCAAGGTCACCGATCACCACCGTGCAGGAAAGGAGAAAAAAAGAAAAACATCCCTCGCTTTGCGATGACGACATTCTACTTTATTCCATTCCGGCTCACCGGACGGCGTCATTCCGCGTAGCCCCCGCCACCGGGTCCAACCTCCATGGCCTCCCCAGCACTCCACGTGAATGGCAATGATTAACTTTCTCTCTCTCTCGATCAATCATGGGTCATCGTCGCTCGTTCACGCCCCAAGAAAGTCAACCTGGATGTCCCTAGTTTAAGGCAACGGAATGCACCGGTCCGAAGCGAAAAAAAAAAAACCCACGAAACATAGCAGATCTTTGGCTGTCCAACAGTTGTACGAAGCCTCGAATGTCAACTTTGTTCTGCATGGAACGCCCAGGGGAGGGAGATCCTTCGGGGCTGTACCATGACGATGTTCATGGGATGGTGATATGAGATATTAAATCAACCTCGTATGGCCGATGATGTTGACTTTCCTGGGGATATGCTAGTTATTCGAATTATGAATTTGGAAGTGTGCTTTTTAATTTTGCTGCATGTTCCCTTGAGATCCGGTTGCATGAGAAGCCAAGTGGGTCTTTTACAAATACGATATCCGCCTCAATTAGGTCAAGTTTATGGCTTTAGTATGTTTAGAAAGTAGGCCTTCGTAGCGGGATTAGAGGGGACTTACAATAAGTTATTTCTTTATGACTGGACCAAATTACTTGGTCACCGAAGAGGTGCATATAATAGGAATCGAATCTAACAGTGGTGTGCATATTGGACTGCCCAAACGGTGAACTACTCAGATCAAACCGGACATGTTGGTTTGATCTCATTTCCGAGGATGTCAGTCTGGTTCCTGGTTTCATTTATGGAACTGTTGACCTTTGATTAGGTTCCGCGGGGAATTGGACCAAACTAACCAATGGATTGGACGAACTCTTTTTTTTTTTTTTTTTTAAATATATATTTTTATTTCTTAAAAATAGCAATAAATCCTAGAATAATAATAACTATAGTATATTTTTTTTAATTTTTAAAAAAATTTGGCTAAATGATCGGGTTCATTGGATCGGACCCATTGGTTCGGTCTGGTTCCTAGTCCCAAGACCATCCAGTGCAGTCCTCAGTCCTAAAGATTGGGAATTGGTCCTCCTAGTCCGGTTCCCGATTCTTAAGTGGAACCAAACCAATCTGGGAGCTGATCACACCTAGAATCTAAGACCTTACATTTCATAAAGCACAAAGTCTCGCTCGCATTGATGTCTCATCAATGCCTTGTAGACGATAATTGAGAAAATGAAGGAGACACTTTGAAACTTTGAAATACAAACACCAATATGCGAGTTAATTACAAATCAAGGGGTACAAATAAACGAAATCTTAGGATTTGGCAATTCATCAGTTCATCAATCACAAAGAAATGCTAACAAACCTACCGGTGGGCAGTTGAGTTGGTTGGATTTTGGGCACTTCACCGCAGAGGTCCTAGGGTCGAAACTCCGCAGCTACTAATATGTCTTAAGTGGGGGGTCATGGTGGTGGGGTCTTGTGCTAGTTTCTCCCGAGATATTGACGCTTGGTCCGAGGTGCACCATGGGTTGTCGATTAGCATAAGCGAAAGGTAGGCCCGGCGAATCCTCGGTTACCAAAAAAATAAAATAAAAAGAAATGCTAACAAAAGATAAAGTATTTATTTAGTTTCGTAAATAATGTCGATGAGACGTGAAGTTGATGAATTTTCTCTCTTTCATGTGAATCATCATTGTCCACGAGGATGAAAGAACAACACAAAATTTGCAAAATGTTGCTGTACATTATATTCTTTGACCATAAAAAATCTTATCCCTAAGAATTTAAAACCAAAATGTTTTATTTTTCGTGCGTTTCTTCTACTTTATAGATATAACGAGAGCTTAAAAAAACAGAAGAAGAAATTTCTCTCATGGGATTGTCCCGAAAATTATACTTTCAAAAGATCAAATTTTGAGTTAGTCTTCTACTTCAAATTATCTTAAATCTGACCGGAGGCCCCTTTCAGATCAGAGGATCAGAAGAATCTGCATACTACTCGTGGAAGAGAAGGATCCAGAAGAATGATGAATCCCTCAAGCAGAAAAAGGAGTAAAAGATGAAAAAGACAGACGACCGCCCTGGCCAAAGCAAAGCAGTCGAGAAAGAATCCGATGGTTGGTGGTTGAGCAAGAACCAGAGGCGAGATTGACGGGTGGGATCATCTGGTGCAACAGTAAACGGCGAGGGAAAAAGCCAAGCTCGAAACTTTACTCATGATTGAAAATGATGACAATCCGCGTCCGCCTCCCTTCTCAATATCATTTTTCATTTTTTTTGGACCTTTTGGACCGACCCAAGTTTTGATTTTTGGTCATTTATATAATTTAATATGATCATGCGTAAGCGCGTCCATAAAATAATGCGCGGTGCCCACCTCAATCCGTGAGTCACTGACGGAGCAATTTAAGGGTGTCACGCGAACTTTTTGCGCGAAAATTCCCAGTTGGTCAAAAGGTAAAAAGAAAGCAATCATAAATCATCCGGTGCAGTTCTTTTCCCTCTCGTGGTTCTTTATTTAAAGACTCATTACCAAAGCAACCGTTTGCAACAAATTGAGCCAGAACCTGACGTGCCGGAGTACCGAATCCTGGTGCATTGCCATTCTTTCTCTGTTCTGGTGTTCTTCTTTCTTGCCGCGTCGCGGTTTCTTGTTCATTTCAACGAAATTAATGCGTGAACGACAATGTGGGTCGTCTTTTGCAGGTTAGATAGACATGGCGAGAGTAGGCGTGATCGGCTTGATCTTGTGCTGTTTGGCTGTTTTCAGTGCTTCTGCGGTGGTTGCTGATGACCCTTATAGGTTCTACACATGGACTGTGACTTATGGTACAGTTGCTCCTCTGGGTGTTTCTCAACAGGTTGGTGGGTGGGATGTTGCTGCATTTTCAGTATGCATTATCACTTGTTCGGTTCTGTCTAATGACTAATGCTTTGGTTTTGTGCATCTTGTTTTCGATGTGAAGGTCATACTTATAAACGGGCAGTTTCCGGGGCCGAAGCTCGAGGTGGTGACCAATGACAACATAGTCCTCAACCTAATCAATAAGCTCGACCAGCCCTTTCTTTTGACATGGTTAGAACTGGAGTTTACAGCGAAGATATTACCTTTGAGATTCTTGCTGCATAATGCTGCATTAGTTTCTTAACTTGGAAGTCGAGCAAAAAAACATTTGTCCATTTTTGTTTGCAAATCCCACTCTCATTTCTGTCTTGGAAGTACATTGTTTATTTGCATGGCTAGGTGTTACTAAATTGTGGATTGTGTTCTCAATGCTTCCCCAAGAGATTGTGTTCAACCAAAGAAAAATCAGGCCTAACTGAATTATGGGACATGGCCTGGGAAACATACTAGTTGCTTAGTAGCACAAAGATATTTGACTCTAGAAGGACATGGACACTGTAGATGTGGACATGCTCTGCTCAATTTGTCATTAACAAACTGAAAGATGTTACTGCAATTTCATCTTTCATAATCAGCACTGTACTGACCACTAACTTGTAGTTGTTTACTGTGGTCGGAGTCAGGAATGGGATCAAACAGAGGAAGAACTCGTGGCAGGATGGAGTGCTGGGCACAAACTGTCCGATCCCTCCAAACTCGAACTACACATACAGGTTCCAAGCCAAGGATCAGATCGGGACTTTCACATATTTTCCTTCCACATTGTTGCACAAAGCTGCCGGAGGGTTTGGGGCAACCAACGTCTACGAAAGGCCTCAGATCCCTATTCCTTTCCCAACCCCTGCTGGAGATTTCACTTTACTCGCCGGGGACTGGTACAAGACTGACCACAAGGTAACTGATATATTCCTGTTCGGTTGCAGAAATGATTCGGTTTATCTCAGATGTGGCGCGTAAAAGCACTTGAATTGGTCTTTGTTTTAGTTGTGTTGCTAGATACACTATAACTCAAGTTCTAATGCTTAGTAAGGTCCCGCTATTTATTGCACATTTGCAAGAAACTTATGCTCAATATTCCTCATGCTCAATATTCCTCGAACACATATTGGAAATAGGTGGAAATATGCAATCTAATTGTGTAATTTGTATTCAAATGCATATATGACATGAACTGCTAGTATCAGCGATCTGCTCCGACAGTGAATGCCATCCTATTGCTAAATGTTTCTAAACATCTCTCCTCTTCATTTCACACCATGTTCAAAAACATTTTATGCTCTATTGTGCACTACTTATTTTTATGCTTCATGACTATTGCAGACGCTACAGCAGTCTCTCGACTCGGGAAAATCTCTCCCCTTTCCTGATGGTATCCTCATTAATGGCCAAGCTCGTACAACCTTCAGCGGTGATCAAGGTCACTCATTATCTGAACTTTTGTGCAATTAAAGCCGCTTTCTAATTTTTCAATACTATGGAATGTTTGCTGCATGCTGCTTGCCATGGCTGATCCTCATGAGTGAATTGTCGTGTCCTTCAGGTAAAACATATATGTTCAGAATTTCGAATGTGGGAATGTCAACCTCCTTGAACTTCAGAATTCAGGGCCATACGTTGAAGCTAGTCGAGGTTGAAGGATCTCACACCGTCCAGAACATGTATGATTCAATCGATGTTCATGTGGGCCAATCCTTGGCTGTCTTAGTGACCTTAAATCAGCCTCCGAAGGACTACTACATCGTCGCATCCACGCGGTTCACCAAGACGGTTCTCAATGGAACTGCAGTGCTACACTACACCAACTCGCTTACCCCAGTTTCCGGGCCACTACCAGCTGGTCCAACTTACCAAAAACATTGGTCCATGAAGCAAGCAAGAACAATCAGGTATGATATTTTCTGTGAAAATTTGGTCTGATCATTATCCTCAAAGCTGACATAATCGAGGATGTTCTTTCCTTGAAGGTGGAACTTGACAGCAAGTGCAGCGAGGCCGAACCCCCAAGGATCGTTCCATTATGGAAAAATTGCAATCACAAGGACAATAGTCTTGGCCAACTCGGCACCTTTGATAAATGGCAAACGGCGCTATGCGGTTAATGGTGTCTCCTACATTAATGCCGATACACCCTTAAAGCTCGCTGATTATTTCAATATCGCCGGAGTGTTCAGCACAAATTCCCTCCAAAGCGTTCCTTCAGGCGGCTCTGCAAGTCTTGCCACTTCGGTCATGCCAGCTTCGCTTCACGAATTTATCGAGATTGTTTTCCAAAACAGCGAGAACACAGTTCAGTCTTGGCATCTCGATGGTTACGATTTCTGGGTTGTCGGGTAACTCTCTGTCCTTCGTTGAGATTTTTTTCACCTCTGAGCGTTTAGCTGGTTGCTAACGCTTAGGCATGTGGGAATGTACAGCTACGGATTCGGGCAGTGGACCCCGGCCAGTCGGAAAATCTACAATCTGGTCGATGCCCCGACGAGGCATACTGCTCAGGTACAGTAAATATACACCTATGAGTCATTCCTCTTCCAATAAATTCCATTCAGGATATCTCTATTCTGCGCTGAAAAGATGGACAAACAGCAGTTCCGATTCATAGTATAAGTATGGATAAACCAGATTTCAGTGGAGTAGGAAATCAAACGCTCAAATTACCACACATATATAGAAACTGCATGTGCAGCACATGACCATCGAGCGATAAAAACATGAAATTTACACGAAAAATGTGTTTAGCCACACTGATGCATCGAGAACTTTGTCAAAAACTCTTACAACAATCGACGGGGAACCTGAAGACTGCAATCACCAGAACAGAACAGTGCTTCAATCATCGACATTAACCAAAGTTTCGACGGCAGGACATGAATGAAGAACCTAACGTTTTCCCTTCATCGGCATGCTTGTTCTTAATGCAGGTGTATCCGAGGGCGTGGACGAGCATCATGGTGTCCTTGGACAACCAAGGGATGTGGAACTTGAGGTCGGCGGCATGGGAAAGGCAGTACCTCGGACAGCAGTTCTACCTGAGGGTTTGGACCCCGGACCACAGCCTCGCCAACGAATACGACATTCCTTCTAATGCTCTGCTTTGCGGCAAAGCCGTGGGACACCATCCTTGAAAAAGATTTGGGTATTGCTTTGCAGATTATTTACTCAGTCATGAGAGTTTGGCTGTTTATTAGAATGTGAATGGAATGAATTTGATGGATGCTTTTTATACATTAATATATATTTATATTATTTTTGCAAGTGATGTGTTGTGAAAAACAAGTAAGATGAATAGAATGAGTTTACGTCGCTTAGTCAGTGGGATCTACTCCACGGAATTCTAGTACTGACTAAGCGATATAACAACATCACAATCACAATCAAGTCATTCAAATACTTTCAATATTGTGCAGCTTTTAATTATGCCCAATAACTTTGTAGCGCAACAAATTTGGCAAACGAGGAGGTAGCCGCTAGCTAATAATGCCTCAAATCTACATGTGTCCCATCATTTTTGACTTTGGTTGTTTTCATGGTGGGAACCAACACATATACGATATCGTGGCATGGCTCATTGAAGGAGTCCAATGTCAATTGCACGATGAAGTTTGGATTAAATTGGGACAATTGAATTTAATTATTGTTGTTCTTCGTTGCCACGCTTAAAATGGACTTAAACTGTTATAAGGAGAAATGAAATAATTGAAATTGACAAACGGTTTAAGAGTTTTGTAAGTGGCGTGTGAGTGTAAATTGAGGAATAATAAAATATTAAAGAGAGGGAGTCAATTTGCAGAGGCCGAAAACATAGAATGTTTTGCCCCAATCCTTTGCCGGCATAAGGCCCAATCGTTGGCCGTGGGGCTGCATGGACCACTGATCCGATTATTGAATTTTGGATCCGAGGCCCCAAAAGTTCATAAAAATTGGGCCCCTGTGGCCGAAAATCGGTTGGGCCTAGCCCGGTCCATTAGGGGGTGGGCCAGACCTAGCCCAATGTCCAAAAAGGTGCACGGCCCACAACCCAATGCCAATGGCAAACTCTTCTCGACACCCATGACCGCTAACATACAGGCATCATTAATGCTTATGAGCCTTTTAAGGAGGATGCGCCTTATTCATTGTATGACAAAAGTATTGTATGATCATACCCCATCCTTGTAAATTTTACTTGTTTTGATAAATAATAGGGAGAGGCACCTACCGCAACTATTCCCTTTAGACATTGCCTATCCAACATTCTTTATGAAATGTTTGATTTGAGTTAATTATTGAACCATTCTGTAAATACACAAACGTGTCACCATAACTCTATAATCGCTTAGAAAGTCTCTTCTCATAACGTAGCCAATATTCAAGATGTAAGTTGACAAAATGTTCACTCATGATATAATTCGAAGTTGTTATTTTATGAAAAATAGTATGATTCTTTTATCGATAATTTATCATCCGGTTATTATAACTTCACTTTTAGAGGTGCGATGCTCCTCAAATGCAATACATTTGTACATACACTAGAGGAGATTAAGGTGGCCCATCACCGTGTAAAACATCATTCGCTTTGTGATGATAACATCGAATCTATTTCACCCGATTCCCCACACGATGTCATTCTGTGGAGTCCCCACTACTGAGTCGTACCTCCATGATTTCCCTCAACACTCCACGTGGATGGCAATAGTTATCTCTCTCTCTCTCTCTCTCAAATCACGCATCATCGCCACTCATTCACAGCCCAAAAAAGTCAAACTTGATCTCTCAAGTTTAAGGCAACGAAATGCATTGGACCGAAGCGAAAAACCCATGGAACATTGCTAATCTTGAGCTTTTTAACAGTTGTACGAGGCCTCAATTGTCAACTTTGCTCTGCATAGAACGAGGGTTAGAGTATCTTTGGGGTTGTACCATGGCGAAGTTCACGGGATGATGATTCGCGATGTTAAATTAACATCATATGGCCGATGGTGCTGACTTTCCTAGAATACACTCAGTTATTCTAATATTGAATTTGGAAGCGCTCTTTTTTATTTGTTACATGTTCCCTTGAGATCAGGTTGCATGAGGCCAAATGTATCTTCCCCAAATACAGTATTCTCCTCAATCAGGTAGACTTTATCTCTTTTTAGTTTGTTCAAAGCCAGGCCTTCAAATTGGGATTACAGGGAACTTATGAGAAATCATTTCTTAACAACCCGACTGAATTGTTCAGTCACCAAAGAGGTAGAAACTATAGGAATCGAATATAAGACCTTGCATTTCATGAAGCACAAAATCTCAAGCGCATTGCCATCTCATCTACTTCTTGCAGATGGTAACGATGGAGAAAATGAAGGAGGAACACTTTGAAACTTTGAAATACAAACACAAATATTCAAGTTGATTACAATCAAGTGATATAAACACATGAAATCTTTGGGTGTGGCAATTTATTGATTTATCAATCTTAGAGCTATGCTTGCAAAAGATAAAGCAGCTATTTAGTTTTGTAAATGGAAAATTGTCCAAAAAGTCTCAAATCTATTACGCAATGCAGTGGCCAATTCAATATTAATTTTTTCAATTGTAAAATTCAGTCCTAAATCTATTGTTGAGCGAGTAATTTATTCACAAACCTTTCAACTGCGTTAATTTAATATTAAATCTTTTAATGATTTACCAATGCAATCATTTGTGATTTCCGGCCAAAGTAACCTAGAAGAACTACATTGGAAAATTGTTAAAAAGTTTAAGACTAAATTGACAAATTATCAACAAGTTTAAAACTAAATTATAGTTGAAATGTTTAGAACTATATTGGCTATTGTGCAATAGGTCCAAAATTACATCGGCATAATTGAAAAGTTTTATAACTAGATTGGTTGTTATACAATAAATTTAGAACTTTCTGGACAATTTTTCCGTTTCATAAATAATGTCAATAAGACATGAATATTATAACTTTCTTCGTTTCATATAAATCATCATTGTCCACGAGGATGAAAGAACTACACAAAATTTGTATTAAGTTGCAGCACGTTATATTCTTTAACCATTAAAAATCTAATTCCTAAGAGTTAAAAACTAATATGTTTTCCTTTTCTTGCGCTTCTTCTACTTTATAAATACAAAGGGAGGGAGGAAAAAGAGAAATTTCTCTCGTGTGGGATTGTCCCGAAAATTATACTTTAAAAAGATCAAATATTGAATTAATCTTCGGCTTCAAGTGTGCTGAAATCTGACTGGAGATCACTTTCAGACCAGAATCAGAAGAATGTGCATAGTAATCGTAGAAGATCCAGAAGAATGATAAATCTCTCTAGCAGAAAAAGGAGTAAAAAAATGAAAAGACAGAGAAACGAATTAGCCAAAGCAAAACAGACAACAAAGAATCCAATTGGTGGGTGGTTAAACAAAGAATAGAGGCCAGATTGATGGGTGAAATCATCGGATGGAACAGTAAACAGTGAGGGAAAAAGCGAAGATTAAAACTTTACTCATGATTGAAAATGATAAAAATTTGTGTTCGTCTACTTTTTTGGATTAGTTTGCTTAACGAGAAATGTGATTATAATTTTTTTTGTGATTTAGTATGGAAAATTTGATTTGATTCTCCAAAAAAATTATCAAAATATTCAAATTTTTAGTTTTTTTAATTTTCTTTTCTTTCTTTTTCAGCGGATTGCTAAACACAACAACTAGCCATAGGTGAGGGACGAGCTTCCCCTCAAGCTTGCCAAAGGTTGGCGAGGCTCAGACCTCGCCATATCATCGAGCAAAGCCTTGCCAACTTTGTGTGAGGCTCCACCTCATCAAATTGATAAGGTCGAGCCTCTCCACAAGCCAACGAGACTCGGGCTCGCTAGATTTTTATGAGCTCACGCCTCTTTGGTCTCGAGTGAGCTCGTCTCTCACTTGTGGCCAACAACCAGTCGAAGAAGAAGAAAAAGTTAAAAAAAGAAATAAAATAAAAAATAATTCAAATTTAAATTTTAAAAAATAAATATAAAAATAATCAAAAGGAAGAGGAGGGAAAAATGATTTTCTCTTTTCATTTTTCTCACTTTTGAAGATGTTTTTCTTATTGATGGAAAATATTTTTCTTAATTATTTTATTTTTTTGTGAACCAAACGCTAAAAAATTTGGAAAATTATTTTTTGAAAGTTGTTTTTCATGAAACAATCTGAGTCTCACTAGCATTCCTTTTTCCCTCACTTTTTAAGATGATGTTTTCTAATTTAGCACGAGAAAGGTAGCCACTTCAGTTCCTCTATATCCAAAGAGAGTTTAAATAACGGCATAAAAATTTCCTAAAGATTTCCCCTTGGACCTTTTTCTTTATTCATTTCACTAATGAAAACGAGGGATAAAGAAGAGAACTAAGACTGATCCATGCAATAGTGAGAAGTGTGAAGTTCATTGTTGGAGTCTTGATGCCCCACCAAAAACGACTTAAGTAGTGGCTACAAATTGTTACATAAAGACATAAAAAAGCCAAAAACAACAAGATGCACCTATCATCTTTTAAATGAGAAATTAAGAAGATTATGCCTTTTAATTGAGTAATTAGTGTCAACTTGCTCGGTGACTTTTGGGGCAAGATTGAGAGAATTTTCCTGATCTGGCTGTGCTGTGTCATTTGCAAATTAAGATGTAAGGCGACATTCAAGGACACATGATTGCTAGGACAAAAGGACATTGCAGCTTGAGGACCATATTTGCGGAATAGCGTGAAAAGCTAAAAAAAAAACAAGCCGAAAGAACGGATTAGGGTGTTAGTTTACTTGTATATATAGAATCAAGATCAGAGTATTAAGATTGTTTTAGGAACAATAGATGGAGAATGATCTTCGTCATGCGTGACTCTAGGAAGCTTCCAATGTGAAAACAAAATAAAGCCGGTCCAGTTCTCTCCTACATGGAAATTAAATTGATGCTGAACTAACTGAATAAGAAGAAATCTCAAGTTGTCCATGGATGCTGTATAGTTTAAAGCGAAAATGTGAGAGAGAGAGAGAGAGAGAGAGAGAGAGAGAGAGAGAGAGAGAGAGCTTCATAGGCTCCGTCAGAAGAAGAGAATGTCAAATGAATTTCAGTTCAAAACCAGGACGAGTTCATAGTCAGACGAGCAAATGGTACACCCTCGGAATGCAACGTGAGCTTTCACATGCCGTCAATTAATTCTCACATGCTTATTTAAAGAAACTTGGGCATTTCCGATGAGATCTGTCCTAGGGATCGATACCATCGTGGCTTAGAAAATAAGTTGACTTGCTTGCTCATCAATAAAGGCTATTGTTCCACTCCATTAGCTTTTCAGCTGCATGAATGACTAGATCCACTGGCCCTTGAAGATCCTCCATCACATCTTTTTATATGTTATTTCGTTAGCTTCCGGAGTAGGGAGCGGAAGGCCCGCGGAAGTTCTCTGAGAAATTCGTAATTCACATGGCTGGATTTACGAAGATGATACCCGTGTCCGGAGATATTTTTGTCCATTTATCAAGTACACTTTAAGATCTTGACAAAGAGTCGACGTAGTAATAACCCAATACTTCGTCCAAGGAGATCAGCAAGATAGAGCCAAGTTTGAATCTACTAAATATCAAGTTGGATTTACATTTACTTTGAAGTTAAAGTCAATAAATTACGAGTCAACTAAGATATCTTAACCGCTTCTCAATACAATACTTTCCTAATGTGAAATTTCTTTCGCTCAACACCTTTACATGTGAACTTGGACAAAAGAATACTTTGGATTGGGGAGGATAGTAAAATCAAAAAGAGTACAAAAGCAGATAAAACACACAAGGTAAATAATGGATTGCGCAATCATTTCAAGCGAACAATCTAGGGTGCCTACTTGACTTTTTTCCTTTCATCACTCTCAAAATGATATGCATTTCTAGCTAGTAAAAAAAATGGCATATACACAGCAAAAGTCTAGATACCTTCTTAAGGGAGATGCCAAAATGAGAGCTTAAATTTAAGTCCATATTCAATTGAACCTATCTTTACTCAAAACTTAAATTAATGAGTTATGTGTCAATTATGATATATTGATTACTCAACATCATATTAGTTCTCTCATGTGGAACTTATACACTTCTAAATATGGAAAATCTCGACTTTTTAAGTTCTTGTCGCGTGAAGCATAGCCAAATTGATTTGTCTTAGTATTACCTCTAAACAGGTCTATTATTGGTGGATTATTACATCGGTAGGTAACACGTAATAGTTGAATAATCACACTTGCATAAAAACCCTGACAATCTCTCTCTCTCCCCCCATGTGGCGGGTTGTGTTGGAGACAACAATGGACGACAAAGGCAAAATAGTGATGAGCGGCAAGGCGAGGAAGGGGGAGAAGATTAAGGGTTCTTTTATTTGAAAGAAAATTGTTCCAAGATAATTCGATTTTTGATTTTCCAATATTTGAATGATGGAAAATTAATCAATTCATAGAGAACATTTTTCATTGATTGAAAATAACAAGTTTAAATTGGGGAAAAAATAACTTCCTACTCTGACAAGAAGAAACAAGCTTCTATAAATTATAAAATAAATGAAAATTAACCATTTTCCTTAAAAATGATTATTATGAAATTATTTCTTATCATAAAATTTTAAATAAAACAAACATACTCTTAAAAATATATCTTTTTTCTAAATTAAGAGTACATGGAAGTGCATCGTCACACGAGACCAGCTTGGATATAGGCCGCGTGAGGCTCCATTTCCAACCCTCCTCCTTTTCGAGTGTTCGTCGATGTGACACTGAACTGGGCAACCATATGCTTCCAACTGTCATTAGATGCTGGGAAAACGTACACTGTACTTTCTAAACTTTTTTATTTGTCATTTTGCAATTGGGGCAAAGATAATGTTTGCTCAATTCATTTCTAAATCCTAAAAATTACATCATTGAATCCCAATCATGCCAAATAAGGAATGCCACATTGATTTCTAAACCCTAATAACAATAGAGCATGTAATTGCAAATTATATATTACTAAGTGTCTTGCTCCATTTCGGTAAGCAATATGGAAAATAACCAAGAGAGGAGTCTGACCATCTCAAGGACATTATGCACAAGGGAAATTCATAGCTGCAACCCCTAGTAGATGAAAGGATGATTGAAGCCAAATACAGAATTCAAAGGGAGTCTTGGAAAGAAGGTCTTGATTGTTACAATGGCTATTTTATCCGCATTTGAACAATCGTTTTGAGTAAGGTTTAAATGGAGTGAATCATATGGAAGACAAAGAAGTAGCATAGACCTTGCAATCCAATGTTAGAGCTTTCTTGCACCAGCTTCATTACTGAAATTGGGTTGCCACAACTTTAGTAAGGTGCTTGACTGGTACCTTGTAGCTATAGCAACTCTACGGTTGCAAATAGTATAGAACAACTTTTAAGAAATCGCCTCACCTAGCTTTCAAACGTTACCGATTTAAATTATGTATCATCAAAGATACTACTCATAGCTTTTCTAATTCAGCCACAGTTATGCAATAAGGGTTCCAATTGTGCTGCCTTCATTATTACTTCTAATATAAAAAATAACACTCGGAAGTGGTAAAAATCGTTAATAACTAATTTATTCCTTCCCTCTTGGTTGTCCCTGTGCTCGGAACTTTCAAGATCAAAATCCCATCACATATATATATACACACACAAAGTCAAGAGGCGAACAAGGAAACACAAATATGTGTTCGAAAAACAATTTGCAAAATCTACGGGCAATAGCAAATAAATATTTCTACAGCTATTGAACGATTTCTTTCGAAGCAAAAAAGAAAAATAAAAGCATACTAGGTTACAATCATTTATTTTTTTAAGAAAATTGGGACATGACACTATAGATCCTAGAATTTTATTCTTTATTCAATGTAGTCTTTAAAATTCTTTTACTCATTATGGTCTCTATACTTTCCAAAATCGATTCATCTCGTCATTCTCTTAACTTCAGCGCCAGAGGACGTTCTTTTTTACTGACATCATTTGAAAAGTTAGTAGTAAAGAGCCCAAATAATTATGTGCACCGCCATGCCATCTCTTTTTCCAAGTTAAAGAAACAAATGCTTTTTTTTCCTTATTAACTGTTACTTGTTTCTTTTGTTTCCATTCGTCCTCGTCCTCCTCCTTAATGGTTTCCTTCCTCCACCGTCCTCATTACTGTGCTCGATATAGAGGGTAGGAGTAAGTAAAAGGAACCGCCCAAACTTATGATAATCTCCTGCCCGAGATTGACGAAAACCTATAGCGATCAACCAATAGTCCTAACGAGATCAGCAAGTTATTCTCTTCTTGCAAGTTTTCCGGTGATTCTTTCCTATCCTAGTGACGTCTCAATTTCCTTCCACCGTGGCGCCGATGATAAGCAGCTCTTCCAACACTCCCATAACCCCGGGTCCAGGACTAGGTAGGCCAGATTCTAGAAACTGGGAATCAGCCTTTTTAGTTTAGTTTTCAGTTTCAAAGTAAGAACTGACCCACTTTAAAACTGACCACTCCTTATAGAGAGTCCACGTATCACCATTGCCTCATCTCCTTCCATCACCCCTATCTCTCCCATCCACCAAGCACCCATCACCTCTGGATTCTAAGGTGCCACAACCTTATATTTGAGGCATCAATTATGATCTCACATTATTTGTCAACGGATTTTATATGTTCTTTATATTCATATGGTTTCCCTCTAGCTAATAAATTAAGTATTTGAGTTGGACTTTTTAATAAATAAGTTTTTAAGTGTTAGCAAATGGAAAAATAAGATAATTTGAAAGCATTTGGAGGGTTCGATCGGATGCATGAGCTGCCATCTTGGATACTTCACGGTCATTTTATGGCGCCAGTTAGCACATCAATAGTCCTCGGCGACCTATTTAACGAAAGAATGAGACTGAGACTAAGTTGAAGAACGAGAAAAAGTCTGCGGAGGTACGGTGTCATTGACCCACAAAATTCTCTAAGCTCCAAGCTTTAACCTGAGAATTCGAATATGATTATCGTAGAGTGAAAATTGTACCCGCCGATGAAATGTGTTCTCTGCCATTCATGCAAAAGGCTGGTGGACTAACAAAAGGAGATAGCTCGATCGTAGCCGAGTACGAAGGCTGACAATGTTCACTGTCATAAAGTTGATTAACTTCTAAATAATGGATGTACTAAAAAGGTAGGGAAGAAAAAGCCTCCTTTTTGGTCGATAAATTGGTAATTACGTCTTTGGTTTGTCTTCGTCCTACTCGTATAATAACCAAGGTGAAGTGGAAAACAAGGTAGTATGTGGTTCCAACTCCTGTACGCGCTTTCTTGAATCAACAAGAAAATTAATAATTAGATAAGCACGAGTATTAAAATATCAACCAAATACGTGGTTAAATTTCAACCCAGAAACACATTGACACAAAAACCACATCGTTTCGAGGAGATAATGTGTAGAATATCATATTGTGTAAATTCGATTTCCCACAAATCTATGAGTGCCAATAGTCTTAGTAATGACGTCATGATTTTTACCTCGCATTTTACCTTATGAATAAAGTTACTACGGAAGTACTTAAGGTCTATCCTTTCACGGAAAAGATTTTCAAAAAAAAAAACATTTTCCTCATTTTCTAGCATTTGATTCGCTTAAAAAAACGAGTTGATGGAAAAGGTTTTTCCACTAATGCTTAAATTCAGGAAAATGATTTTCTTTTTAAAAAAACCGGAAAATATTTTCTAAAATATGAGTAGGTATTGGCGCTTTCTATGCTTAGGCACAGAAACCCTAAAGTTGACTCTTGAGTCTCGGCATTCCGGATTAAGTCTCTCGCGACTAGGCCTAGGTCCATCAAGGTCGGGCTCAGGACTCTACTGCTCAAGCTTAGGTTGGTTCTCGAGGATAGGCCTAAACCCTTAATGCCCATTCCCCATGCTTCGATACCCGAACTTGAGTCCATCAAGGCCGTCTCAAGTCCCCGATGCTTGATCTCTAGTTCCAACCCTCAAGCTTGGGTCTGCAAAGGTCATGTGCAGGTTATTGGTGCCTGGGCTTAGGTCCTTGTATAATGAAATGTTTGTTTTTATGAAAATATTATTGTTAAAACATTCAATTTATAATTATTTTTTATTTTTAAAAAGTTTGAAATTTTTTTATTATTTTTAATTTTTTTCTTTCTTTTTTTCCTTCCCTTTTTCTTTACTTCATTTTTCTTTTTGCTTCTTCCTCGGCTTCTTACTAGGCTAGCAATGGCCAGCAAGCTCCTGCCCTTTGTAGGCAAGGCTTGAGCTCATGGCCTCGTGGCTAGAGGCTCAAGCCTTACCAAATCAAGCGAGCTCGTGCCCTATTGCAAACTCAAGCCTTGCCAACCTTGGGTGAGACTTGAGCTCGCCTATGGATGATCGCCACCTCTATCGCCATGGATAGTGACCGGCCAAGGAAAGAGAAAAAAGGAAAAAGAAAAAAAAAGAAAAGATAATTAAAAATACGAAATTTTTGATAATTATCCCCATTAGAATTTTCTTATCGAACGACAGAAACTTTCCAAGTCTTTTTCAAGTTTCAGCCAAAATTACCAGAAAATATTTTTCAAAAAATAATGTATTTTCCGCAAAACAAATGGACCATAAGTATTCTCGCCACCCAATGTGAGGTAGCCATCGCAGCCTCCGGCGAGGTTGACCTCGATCTCGCCGGTCGTCGCCTCTGCCTGGTTGCCAAGATTTGGCGATTGTCTAGAGGAAGTAGGAGGAGAGAAAAAAAAAAAAAAAAAGAAAATGAAAAGGAAAAATAAAAATAAAATAAAAAATTCAAAAAATATTAAAATATTATTAAAAATTGTCCACATCGGTGTCATCGTGCCACGTCAGTCGGCCGGCGCCTAGTCAGCAAAATTTGGCCAAAATTAGCCGGAAATGACTGAATTGGCACAAAGTGAATATTTTTAGGACTAAATTCGCACCAATAAAAGGTTTATGACTAAATTGGTACAAAATGCAAAATGTTTAGTACTTTTTGCACACTTTTCCGGGCAAATTATAATTAGATCTTAAAATAAGCTGGCAATATTTAACATACAGCCAAAGGCTCTCTGATTGTTTTGTATACTCATTTTTCGTAAACAGAGTCTAAGTAGTATATGTATAACAATTATCGAATAAATCTTCCGACGCATTAAATTACGATCCGTTCTCGGCTGCGACGCGATCGCATCTCTCCCAGAATCTTCCCTTCCCGCCACCGACAAGCCGGACTCCCGCCCCAACAGTTGACATGTTTTTATGCTTTTAACGGACGCGACAAAGTCAAATAAACAAAGCATCCAATTGGGTGTCAAATCAAGATTCCCGAGAAAAGCCGAGTCAAAGCTTGTTTACTTTAATCTTTATAGACTAAGCTTGTTTAAATTTATTAGGGTATGCATGAGCTTGAGTGAGCTGTGATGCGAGGACGTAACCAGCTCGAGCTCGACCATGAAGTGCGCCGCCAAACGAGTTTTCATGTGTCACCGGGTCGATCCTACGTTTCGAGCTCAATTTGTTTATTACGTTTGTCAGTCTTCTTCTTCTTCTTCATGCAAGGCTCATTTTATATAAAGACGTGCATAGGTAACTCTTGATACTACACAGTGACCGCACAAATCGTCGAGTTCGTACCCTTTTGCTCCATTTTCCCTCCATTTGGTGGGGGAAAGTTCTGATTGCTTCTCTCCATATCGGTACGTTTCAGAAATGGGGTTTCTGCGCTTCTCATTTGCCTCATGTTCTTGATATGAAAGTTTTAGGAGAATAAGGTTTGACTACGGAGTTATAATCGGACTTTGCAGATATCTGGACAGCTGAGGATACAATACTGTGGCAGGAATGAGGCAGGCGCGATTCCTTCACATATTTCTCGTTGTATCCTTGGCATGGCTCGGTGCTTTCTTCGCCAATGCTGAAGACCCGTATAGGTACTTCAATTGGGAGGTCACTTACGGAACAATTTCTCCTCTTGGTGTAACTCAACAGGTAATTTACTACAAAGCAATAAGGAAAAAAAAAACCTTTGTTATATACCAAATGATTGACATCTGCTCATCTTTCCATTGCAAAAACACCAATGTTGTGCCGTTAGCTCATGCCCCGGACTAGAGCTATCTAGCCTCTGCTGACGCTAAGATGGGCTGTCATGAAGTTAAAATTAGGCCATTACGTTTACACAAATATCTTATGTACGACGTGATAATAGCAATATCTAATAGTGATGAGCTTGTTGTGAGGTCGATATTAGAGAGTCAAAGATTGCATTGGAAAGTTGATAAGTTAGCCTTTGTTCATCAATTAGTTCCAATAATTCTTGCAGGGCATCCTAATCAATGGTCAGTTTCCTGGGCCACCCATTGAAGCTGTCACTAATGACAACATCGTCTTAAACGTGGTTAACAAGCTAGATGAACCTTTCCTCCTCACGTGGTAACATAGCAAATAAATCTCAGCATTCGATTTATATCTCGATCATTAATCGTAAAACAATGATGATGATGATTCTAATTATGTCCGTGTGTCATTGACTATCAGGAGCGGTATCCAGCAGCGGAAGAACTCATGGCAAGACGGAGTGCTCGGGACGCAGTGCCCGATCCTGCCGGGCACGAACTGGACGTACAAGTTCCAGTTGAAGGATCAGATCGGGACCTTCATGTACTTTCCTTCAATCGGGCTTCAGAGAGCTGACGGAGGTTTCGGAGCTTTGAACATCGCGCAGAGATCAGTCATTTCAATTCCATATCCTACGCCATTCGGAGAGTTCACTCTTCTTGTTGGTGATTGGTACAAGAGCGACCACAAGGTATGTTGCATTATTTTCACTTTTTTTTTTGAATGGCAAAATGCATGACTTATAAGCTTATGTTTTTTTTTTTTAATTTTTATTTTCACTCCATGCCGTTCTAGACCCTACAGCAAAGCCTCGACAATGGCAATCCTCTTCCTCTTCCCGACGGTATTCTCATCAATGGACGTCCTAATGGTTTCACATTCACCGGTCAAAGCGGTAAAAAACATCTGCATCATTTGAAGTTATGCACCTTCGAAAATGGAAAATATCTGCTAACATCTAAATGAATGAGAAAGGAATAATCGGAATTTATGAATGTTTGACGGACATTTCAGGACAAACATACAAGTTCAGGGTTTCCAATGTGGGAATCGCTACTTCGATCAACTTCAGGATTCAAGGCCACAATATCACTTTGATCGAAGTTGAGGGATGTCACACTCTGCAAGAGGTGTACGAATCGCTCGATGTCCATGCGGGGCAATCCGTCACGGTTCTGGTCACATTGCAATGGTCGCCCAAGGACTACTTTGTGGTTTGCTCGTCCCGGTTCACAAAGCCTATCTTAAATGCTACCGCACTGCTTCACTACGACGGATCTAACACCCCAGCCTCGTTGCCTCTGCCAATCGGTCCAACCTACCAAATCCACTGGTCCATGAAACAAGCTAGGACCCTCAGGTAAATTAAATCTCACAAATTTCTTGTAATTCCTTAATTTAAATCATAACAATAATGATGCCAATGCTGTCCATGAGGCAAAAGGAGAACCTAAAGATTGCAGATCAGAATCCAAAATGTGCACATTTTGGCTAGTGTTAGCTAGGTCATTGTCGGGCCGGATTTGAAATTTCCGGCCAGCCAGATGCTGAGGAAGATCTGAACTAGTGTAAGTTACTCGGCCAGATTAGAATAAGGAAGTACGAAGAGTCGATCTGGAAGGTTTGGTGTTCTCGAAACCTATTGTTTTAAAATTACACGGTGAGACTTCAAGCGGGCAAAGCAAATCGGTTCAAAAATTAATTGCAGGAATTTGATAAAATAGTCAGTCAACCCCTCTGGAAATTATTCTTTTTGGCTCTTGGGAATTTCAATTTCAATTAAAAGACCTTAGTTGTTACCTCGGATCTGGTGTTACACACATCGAGATTGAAGCAGTGGGCCAAGCTAATCTATGCTCTATTTATGAAATCTTTCGGCAAAAGAACCAGTAGGCATTGGGGAATACGAGATTCACGAAGATCTTCGCCACGACTACCGCGCTAAGGCACCGACCACCGCAAGGTGGTGGCGGGCCCCAGTGGTGGTGGCCATGGCCGCGAGTCTCTCTAAATTCTGTTTTTTTTCTGTAACTTTTTAATGTTCTCGATGTATCATGTACTCAAAAGCCACATAAGAAATTCTGACTTACATAAACTATGTTTGGGGCGCATCCATTAACGGTTTTCTTTTGTTTGGTGTTTCTTTCTTTTTTGTGATGAAGGACGAACTTGACGGCCAATGCCGCAAGGCCGAACCCACAAGGCTCCTACCACTACGGCACAATCCAAGTGGCGAGGACACTCATCCTGGCCAACGCCCCTACCAAAATAAATGGCACGCTCAGGTACACTGTGAACGACATCTCCTACGTTGACCCGGACACCCCGCTCAAGCTGGCCGATTCCCTCAACATTCCTGGGGTCTTCACGCTGAACAGCATCAAGGACACTCCTCCCTCAGCGCCGGCTGTGCTGGGCACCTCAGTTGTCGAGACGACGCTCCACGACTTCGTAGAGATCATCTTCGAGAACACTGAGAAGGCTATACAGTCCTGGCACTTGGATGGCTACAGCTTCTATGCTGTTGGGTATGATGCTTTGCGTATATGTTAATATATAATTTATCCTTATGTTAGTCTGGATTAAAAGGTATAGATTGGATCTTCGCAGATATGTAAGTCAATTATAGACGATCCCTAATACAGTAAATTCATCATTGTCACGAATCATGATCGAACTAAATTCCTGCTTAGTTATTTGTACAACATCCAATTACAAAGTACTCTACAAGGTGGCCTCAACTAAGTAAGCGACGTGATAGAATCAATTAGAGGATGATGCAGAGCAGATCCTTTGTGAATCCCACTGTTTTGTTAACTAAGTTTAGCCGACCATGGTCGATGCATGAGCATATTTGTATGTTTTCTTTCTAACACCATCTGATATGTTTGATTATACAGATATGGTTCCGGCCTGTGGACAGCAGATATGCGGAAAAGGTACAACATGGCCGATGCGGTCTCTAGAACCACTGTTCAGGTACCATGACCTACTTGAGAAACATACACTATCCACCATTAGGTTTAAATAAAGTGTGAGCAGCCTTTGCGGATCAAAGACGTGAATACAATATATTCTCGACTTATATTATACATTAAAAACTTGAGTTCACGTTCAAGTTTACTATAGAAAAACACTTCCGACATTTTTCTACCAATGCACTTGTTGTATAGACTAAGCCTCAGCATTTCATCCTAGTAGAGCTCGATCTTGAATCAGAGCCCCCAGCAATCATGTTCGTGAGCCTCAACTTCACGGTTCAGCCATGAAATCGGCTTTATTGCGAACCAATTACGATTGAAGTTTAGAATAAATTGTTGTTGTTTAGCCTAGTAACCGAAAAATGTTTGGGAATTACTAGGTATACCCTCTGTCGTGGAGTGCAATACTGGTGTCCCTGGACAACAAGGGGATGTGGAACTTGAGGTCGGCGATCTGGTCGAAGCGGTACCTGGGGCAGCAGCTTTACATCCGGGTCTGGAACAACGAGAAGAGCCCCTACACCGAATACGACGCCCCACCAAACGTGCTGCTCTGCGGCAAAGCCAAGAGCTCCTAGAAATAATCTCCCTTCCCATTTTTAGTCCCTTAAATTTCGTTATTTTTTTACCTTTCGGTTCCACTTTTTATTATACGGACTCGGTATATTCAGCTTTCAGTCACGACGGGGTGACTGTAAATGTTGGTGTTGGAAGGAAAGAAATGATTGATAGTTTGAAATGAGTGATTTCTCTCCAATTGTATCTTGAAAATAAACAATATTCACATCATTTTCTCAATGACCATCTTTGTGCATTTCGTGATACTATTTATGTCCGGACCTATTCTTTTCGAAAAACTGTGTTATACTTTGACGATTAATAAGATTTGCGCGTTAATAAGTGTGTCTAGGGAACTTGTTTGTCGCAACTGGTTAAGGAAGTTTGAACTTTGAATACACTAATTTAAGGCTTTGGATTTTTGAAAAAGTTTTCTTTGCTATGATGCGGATGTTGCCAATGTAATTGGACTGTTTCATTGTTTTGGCAATTATTAAGTTGAGTTAAAATGTTATATCTCTTTTTATTTAAAAAGCAAGTGGAGTGCTGAGAAGCTTAAAGCAAGGAAGACGTGCAATGGGCTTTGAGTATTCTCGATGTAGCATCATTCCACAGACGTTAACGAAACGCCAAAATTCTTACTTTAATGTCTTTGAGGGTTCGAAGCTGCTTTGAAATGCATTCCTAAATATATCCCACTGTGAATACGAAGAGAGAGAGAGAGAGAGAGAGAGAGAGAGAGACGAAAGCAAGTCAAGATCGTTTTAGAATCTCAAAATAAAAGTAGTGTCATTGATTCTTATGTTCCTTGTTAAAAAGACAATAACATTAGGAAACCCAAATAAGCGTGGCACAATCCGTCATAAAAAGCATAGGTAAGCCCGATATGCATGGATGCCGCGATTTAATAAATTTTCTACCTTTACAAGTCTGCCCAATTTTATTTTATTTTTTCCTGAAAAAAGAAGTTTGGCAAGTGCCCGTGAAAATCGAAGCCCACGCTGGCAATGGCATCTGAATTTCTGCACTCGGGAACCTTCTTTTGCATGAGAATTTGGCATATCATTGTTGTCTTAGCATCATACACTTCTTGTATTCGGTTACTTGGGTGTGTGGCGGCCGGCATAAATGTTTTGGACAATATTTATGCATTTGACAAACACTCATATTTACTAGCTTCAAGGGTTATCTTCAGGTTCATATGGATAGGAAGAGACATTTTGTTTTGGTCCATGGGGCCGGAGGCGGAGCTTGGTATTGGTACAAGGTGGCGATGCGGCTCAAATCAGCTGGCCACTGTGTTACCGCCCTAGATCTGGGCGGCGCAGGGCTGGACACAATCTCGACGATACATGACTTCATGCAACCACTGATGGAACTGATGGCCTCTCTTCCTCAGGACGAGAAGGTTATATTGGTAGGTCACAGCTACGGAGGGTTTTGCATTTCGCTAGCCATGGAGAGATTTCCCGAGAATGTCGAAGTGGCAGTTTATATTGCAGCATTCATGCCTAGGCCGAAAATCCCGCATGCACTTCTCATGCAAGAGGTACGACGGCACAAAGATGTCTAATATCTTTGGCATTGTCCTAAAAATATAACAACTTTTTCTAGGAGAAGTTCATTTATTTAGCATGGTTTCGGGACAGAGCTCATGACTTCGATCCATTTTGCAATTACATAGGTTTAACATTATCTATACCTGATGGGACTTTGAAAGATTTCGCACATGCGTATCCAATTTGCACTTTAATGCCGTTCCTTTACTGTTTTGAGTTCTCCAAAAAATAAAAAAAGGACCATGTCGATCAACGTGAATAATAACATTTTCTTAGGAGCTTTATTATAGGGAATACAGTCTAGTGATGGAAGTTCTTCATACGCTTTTGTTCGAATTAGCTCTTCAGAGAAAGCAAACTGGAGACGTCAATGAGTGAAAACTATACATTTGATCATAACCACGATCGTGGGAAGGGAGACGATTACCCGGCCGAGAAGCTGTACCAAAACTGTCCACCAGAGATGAGACTCGCACGTTACTACTCTTCTCACATAACAACTAAGTTAACAACGATGTATGCTATGGAATCACATGTACAACAGGACCTGGAATTAGCGAGGCTGTTACCAAGACCGGTGAGGATGTTCATGGAGGACTTGGCAAACGAATCCTCCCTCACGGAAGAGAGATTTGGGTCGGTCGAAAGGGTTTTTGTGGTGTGTGGAGACGACAAGGCCATTGGGGTAGAGTTTCAGAGACGGATGATTGATCGGAATCCTCCCAAGGCGGTGAAGTTGATCGCAGAAGCCGATCACATGGCCATGCTCTCCAAGCCCCATGAGCTCTGCCAATCCTTGGAGGACATTGCAAAGAATTGCTTTTGAGAAAAAGAGTATGAACTGAGTTGGTTCGATTCGCATTCGCACCATTAGCGATCTGCCGCATTAATCGTTACTATAGTAAATCTAGGAACTAAATAATAGGATTGTATTCCCTAAACCCTCACATTCGCTTACCTTTGCTTTTGTTAGCTCAATTCTTGATTTGAATCTTGTTGTTTACTCAAGGCAAAAGACTCCGCAAACTATTGAGCACTTTCGTAAAATCCTAAACTGTACCTTTTTTTTTCTGCCAAAACAGAATGGGACAATCACCACAGGACTCCTAAAACCAGATGTGAGAATTAACACAAGAGTCCTAAATAAGTTTTCGCATTTGTATTCTAAAATTTTAATTTTGTGCATTTATGTTCTAAGACTTGTCACAGTTGATACTTTAGTCTTCTTTTGGCTCCTTTAGGATTTAGTGGACGGAATATCCACGTGACATTTTTTTATTAATGAATATGTGGAATTAAAAAATCATAAGAAAGACCCGTGACATATTTCATCCACTTAAAACTGATGGAGTTAATGGAAAGACGCAAAGGCGTCAAAGTTACAAGTGCTTAGGATTTAAAAACATAACAAAAATTCTATGATTTAGACAAGTTTTAGGACTTACCCCAAACAAATTCCTTAATATCATTGTAATCAAGCATTTGCACCAGCACCTTCAACATTTGCTTACACTTGCCTTTTCTCAGAGGGAACTGTTGATGAAAAATGTGGAAGTTAACAAACTTTACAATTTACATATAATGGAAAAAGAAGAAATTACCAAAAAAATGACGAGGAATGATAATAACATCAAATTTATGTGGTTCATTTAAGTGTCAACACCAATTTCATGGGGAGGGCCAATCGTCAAAGAATCCACCATGAATATGGAAAATACAAAGTTTATGATGGCTAATTGCTAAAGTGTTTCCCAATCCTAAATTACACCAAAGGAAAACCCACCACTGTTAAATCGCAATTTCTCACCGAAAGCTCACTAAGAAAACTCTCAAAGAGAAAAACCTAACACTACTCTTGTTTGCCCTAGCGTATAAAAATCAAATAGAATTCCATCTTTTACATATATAATATTTGTTATAAAAAAATTGGAACCCCATTTAAAAAACCTATTCAGGCTAAAAAACTTACTCAAACTAGAAAACTCATTTGGATCGGGTTTCTTTTGCATGCTCAAATTTCAGACACATTCTCAATGGGGAACCCATGCACACACTGATCGGCATTGTGATTTGGACTTGTTAAATTGTAATCGGCTCAAATTTGTTCCTTGAAAATCTTATCGGGGTCCAACAACGGGATAAAACGGACATATGCTTAATCAAATGCCAAAATTTCTACTTAGAGATCTGAGGGCTCAAAACTGCTTCGAAATGCATTCCTAAACGCACCCCACAATGAATAGTAGAAATTGTAGCTGTTGATTTCTCACACGGAGAAGGTACACTAGTGAATTCCGATCATCATATTTGGAGACGGTGTCCTGCACTAGTACAAAACGAAGAGAAAGAGACGCAAGCAAGTCAAGCATACGTTTGGAATTTTGCAATAAAAGTATAGTGCGTCATTGATTCCCAAGGCAACTTGACTAGAAAAAGCCAGGTAAGTGCCCGTGAAAATCAATGGCTTTGCTGGCAGTGGCATATGAAATTCCCCACCGAGGAACCTTTTTCAGCATAAGAGTTTGGTATATAATAATTGTCTTGGCATCATACACTTATTGAATTCGGTTATTTAGGTGTGTGCCGGCCGGCGTAAGCGTTTGGACAACATGGATGCATTTAACACTTATATTTATTAGCTTCCATCACGGCTAATTGCCAATTCAAGTGTTTCCTTCAAAATCAATCAATCAATCTCTTAAGGCCAATGCGTACTCTTTGCTTTGCATTGCTCTCACTACATATTGGAAGAAACTTAATCAAAATTTTTCATTTTTCACTTTCTTTTGTGTTAATTTTCATGAAGCGTGGAGGCATTTTTGTCAATTTGAGGTAACTGGACCAAGTGCCATTTACTCTTTAACGATGTATATTGTGGAATCACATAAACTACAGGACCTGGAATTAGCAAAGATGTTACTGACACCAGCATGGAGGACTTGGTAAACGAATCTCTCCTGACGGAGTGAAAAGAGTTTTCGTGGTATGTGGAGAGGACAAAGCCATCGAGGTGGAGTGCCAGAGACGGATGATCGGGCAGAGTCCTCCTAAGGCGGTGAAGCTGATCAAGAAGCCAATCACCTGGCCGTGCTCTCCAAACCCCATGAGCTTTGTCAATGCTTTGAGGACATTGCTAAGAATTACATTTGAGATATAGAGCACGAAGTGATTTGGTTCAATTCGCATTTCACCCCATTACAATCTGCCAAAAATACTGTTACTATTTTAATTCTGTGAACTAAATAAAATGGTAGTATTTCCTAAAGTCTCACAATTGCTTACATTTGCTTTTTGTAGCTCTATTCTTCATTTAAATCTTGTCAATTACTCAAATCAAAAGACTCGCAAACTGTTAAGCAGATTTATAGTATGCTAAACTGTACCTTCCTCTGCCAAAACCATCTAAGATAATTACAGCAGGATTCCTAAAAGTATTTACAATGATGTGTTTGTATACTAAACCTTTCGTTTCGTGGATTTATGTCCTAAAATTTTAGTCCTTTGGTTAACTCCATTAGGTTTTAATGGATGGAAATTTGACATGATTAGGTATGATTTAAAAAATCATAAAAAATATTCCATCCAGTTAAAGCAAACAAATTTAATGGAAGGACTTAAGTGCATCGAAATTGCAAAATTATGACTTAACGACTTGTAAGTTTTGGGACTCACCCAAATTAAAATCATTTGCATCACTATATTCAAGTGTTTCCAGCAAAACCTACCTTCATTGTGATTTGAACTTGCTAAACTTTAATGGAGTTGGATTTGTTGTGTAATGATCTTAGAGGGTTCCAACTATTGCGAAAAGCAAGCAATCCAATAATAAAACAATAAAATAAATTGTATATTGGATTTACATTGTTCAATCAATGTGATTTACGTTCATGGGGAAAGCAATACAAAATTTTACTATAGATTAAATGATACAAAGATGATTACAATTATACTTGAGTTACTCAAGCACTCTCAATATTTTCTAGCCCCCAATTACATCCAACAATTTACACAGTGTCTAGACCTCATAATTTCTCGTGAAATAATCTCTTCATCTCACAAAAGAGTTACACAAGATCCAAATACAAGATTTTTCACTGCTTCAAACACTTAGGATGTAATTCATAAGCATGCCGTGCAATTAATTATCACGGCCAAAAGCTCTTTGTAGATACTCTTCATAAAAAAGACTCACTCTTTATACAAAAAAGATTTTGATCCAATATAGGAAACTTAAACTAGAATACTTCCTATTTTGATCAAGTTTGTTTTACCAGTTCAAACTCAAGAAATATTTTCAACACCAGCAATGGGTTGAACCTAACATATGCATAAGAAAATTAATCTTCATTAATTAGTGAAGATTCTTGAAAATAACCTCCACTCAATCTATGCTCAGCTTCTCTTCTAGGATTCCTTCTATGTTAGTTACAAGAACTTATGGAGAGAAAATTTAAGACAATGTTGAGTTGGATTCATCACGGCAGCTCACACAAGGCTCTTCTAGCTGAGTTAGCAATGCCTTTCATTGCCCTTCATGCCAAGCATGGAAGAGTAAGATAAATGTACTTTCTAGAATTATTATTCCCCTTTAGCTTTTGAGAGAAACAAGTCCTTGTGAGAGGCATTTCATCTTACCAAACAAATTTTTATGTAGGGGTTTGGTTCATACTCTCGATCAACAGGAGGTCATGCAAATCCCGAATTCAGCTGCTAGAGAGCTTTTATAGTTTGAGCCTATATTTTATTAGTAGTTTGGGCTTACGCCCATAAATAGCTAATGGGTATATATATTCTCTTTCTCGCTTTTAGGCTTTATTTTCTTGTGATTGTGCGCTCAATCCTAACATTTTAGAGACGTCTTGATGGCCAACAAATTGGGTTCAGTGCATTTAATAAAAGTGAGTAGACTTATCAGATGAGAGGCTCTCATGTCCATATAAAGTTAATATGACACTGAAAATTGTTGGATTTTTCTCATTTTGATCCAAGGAAGATGCCTATAATAAGTGGGTTACAAGTTATTGGCATCATACCCGTACAAACTTACTGTAAATTAAATGTGGGTGATGTCTGTAGTTGTAAATTTCCAATCACATGACTTGGTTGGAGGAAGTTTTCTCTAATCGATGATGGAGGAAAATATGGCCCATGAAAAATTATATGGGCAATGTTGACAACTAAATTTTGGGACATTTCATTTAGTACTAATCTCATAAGAAATTAGAAATTAGATTCGATCCCCTAATAAAGATATCAATGTTGCATAGTTCGCATTAGCATGCATTTCATTGCATTTTAGGATCAACGAATACGAAGGAATCTAGAGGTGAGCTCGAGAGGCCACTTGGCATGATATGAGAGTTTCAAATCCAATTTGGCATGAAAGATATGAGCTCAAATGGGACTAATGTGAGGAGGATAAGCTCGAAATGACATTTCCAAGATTTTTGGAGGTTAAGTTGAGAGGTAACCTCCAAACTTCAATTTCCAACTTTCTTGCAGCTTAAACTTGAGACTGAGAGGTGAGGCCAGCCATGAATCAAATCTCCATAGGTTGGGTGCTCAAATATGGCTCAATGAGCTCTTTTCAAAATTGTTAGGCTGCATTTGATTATTCAGATTCAAATTAGGAAATTGTAGGATAAAATAGGATTAGAAATTTTCCAAATATTCTTCGGATTATAAAAAGTCTCATCATATGTTTAGTAATTGAAGGTAGGATAAAAACATTTGAAAATCTTTGAAAATCTCATTTGCCAAGTGTAATCTCCTGTGATATTTAGATCTTACCTCTTAAGCTTCCTCACCAGCTCATCAAACTCACTCTCTTTAGCTCCCTCTGATTTGCATCCTTTGCTGTTGACTTTGCCATATCCATATTGATTGGCCGTACTCCTCGTTAACATCGTTGTGTTGGAAGTGATTCAAACGTCGGCAAGGACAAGCCTCGGGTCGCTGAGGGCCTCATAAAGCGACCCCGGGAGGTGTCAGGGTAACTGATCTAGTGGATGAGGTAGGAGCAGATATGTAGAGGTAAAGAGTGACAATGGGGTGGTGGGTTCCACATGCGAAGCTCAGACGCCACTTGACATCACAGCCGATCTGAGGGTAATGAGAGGCACCAAAAATTTCAAAAATTCTTGATTATTGATCTATAATTTACTTAGGCTGAATATCTTAGATTTGGTTTTAATGGACCGGGTTGTAGGCCGGTACAAGATCGTTTTGGCAAGTTGAGGTTTAGAGATAATGCAATTACGATATGATTATTCCTTGTTGGAGACAAAAAGTCACCATTGTTGTATCACCATGGATTACCATTGGTAATGACAATTCGTTGTCGTAATTTGTGGCGACCAATCTATTTGCATTGTTAGAGCTAATAGAGACGATATTATTTTTGTCACGTTTTATGAGTAGACACGCGTTGTGGACGACGATTGGCGATGACTTCTCCTTTTTACTTTAGTTGTTGGAACAAGATTAAGCAACTGACGGAGACAATCGGCGACAATTGGAGGCAATAATGATTGATTGTCGTGGAGGTGGTTCTTATGCGGTGATTGGCAAAACTGGATGCATTACTCAATCGTTGGAAGATAAGTATTAAGTTATTTTTATTTAATCTGAGTTTATCTCATCCTCTAATCTGGATATTTCATCTAGCATTTTATCTGGGTATATCTCGTTTGTCCAGTATGGAGGACGTTGTCAAACACTGGATATCCAAACTGTCAAACATAGCTATGGAGTTCTGGGATTTCATAGGATAAGGTAAATGATAACTCTAAATTTATGGGAAATTGCTAAAATTTGGATAAAGTGGATAAGATAGCAGATGCGGCAGCAGTTGGCCCAATCTTGGCCGTCCATCAACCACAAAGATTGCGCGCGCCCAAAGAGCCTTGCATTCGGCGCCTCACATGCCGCTCACCTGGGCTTCCAGGATTGCTTCCATGGACTGGCGCACCCGGGATCACCTCCATGTACAACTGGTTAAGGATGGAATTTCATAGACTGAAAATTTTAAGAGGGACTCGGTCAGATCTCTTGAGGAAAAAGATGAGCACTTGGTGAGACAATCGAATTAGGTGGCTGCGCGTTTTATATTGCAAAGTGACAAGGGCACATGATCAGAATTAAAAAATGAGGAGTTTAAAAAATAGAAAATAGAACCACCAGATACGGGACTATAAATATCTTAGTATCTTCAAAAGAGAAGAAGAGAAAATACATAAAAATGACGTATTTACTCAATTGACTTCACTTGACAACGCATTAGAATTAGGGGTACTCAATGTTGCCGGCGGCGTCGCCCCCTTGATGTCTCATTTTTCGGTCAACACCCCCGTGTGATCTCACTCGGTACCCATAGTCCTAGCCAAGAAGCTCCTCCTTCGATGGTCAATAATAGAGTGCTAGACACCCAAAGTGTCAAAACTTAGCATGGATGAATACTTAATGTCAAAACTTCTAAAAGTACACTTAAGTATCAAAATCAGAGAGGAAAGTGACACTTATGGCGTTTTTGGTAACGATTCTGTTCCCGGGAACAGATTCATTAAAAAATGATTATTTTTTATTCTGTTCTCAGGAACAATTTTTAAACATTTTAAGCCGTTTGGTAACTGTCCAAAATTTCTGATTCTAGAATAGAATTGTGTTTGGTACCGTGCTCATTGATTATGTTCCAAATCAATTTCTTTTAATTTTAATTTTTTTTTTTACTTTTTTACTTTTTATTTTATTTTATTTTTTACTTTTTTCCTCTTTTTTTCTCATATTCTTCTTCTTCTTCTTCTTGTGGCCGGTCGCTGGACCGATGATAAGCTAGACGAGGGCTGGCGACCTCACCAGAGCGTTGTCGGCCCTTGGCGAGGTTAGCCCTCATCGGCCGAGCCTCGTTGGCAGCTAGGCGAGGCTCGCCCAGCCCTGCTAAGGCTCGGCCTTGCTGATGGCCAGGCTGGCCTTGCCGGGGCTGGGCGAGGCCTGCTTGGCCACCAGTGGGGCTGGGCGTCACAAGGCTTGCCTAGCCTCGCCAGTGGCCAAGCCGGCCTCGTCGGGGTTGGGCGAGGCCTGCATGGCCACCGGTGGGGCTGGGCGAGGCTCGCCTCGCCGGTGGCTGGGCTTGCCTCTGGCGAGCTCGCCAGACCTCGCCCTGGTCTGGTGAGCCTCCGGCGAGCTCGCCGGACCGGTTGCCGGCCGATGGCGGCGAGCAGCGGCGAACGGCGGCGGCGGGATGTCGGTCGATGAAGAAGAAGAAAAGAGAAGAAGAAGAGAAAATGGAAGAAGAAGAGTTGGTTTTGATTTTTAGATTTGTTCCCGGAACAAGAATTAACTTTTTTTTTATTCTTGATTCTGTTCCAAATCTACTTCCGGGAACAAAAATTTTACCAAACGCAATTCTGTTCCCAAACTACTCTCGGGAACAAAGAATCAGAATCAGTCATTATTAGGATGGTTACCAAACAGGGCCTTAAGTGTCAACAACGAAAAATAACATTTGAGAAAACGTTTTTCAAATTTTCTAATATTTGTTTCACGGAAAATGAATTGCTTGAGGAAAACGTTTTCCATGAAGGGAAAAAATTCTTCTAAACTAAGTGGAAAACATTTTCCTCACTTCATTTCTCTTGTCTTACACCCCTATAAGCCCTCACTTCCTCCTCCTCCTCATTTATTTTTTATTTTTTATTTTCTTTGTTTTCCCTCTTCTTCTTTTTTTATTTTTTATATTTTCTTTTTCTTTATTTCTTTTTTAAATTGAGTTTTTAATTCTTTTTGTTTTTCTTCCCTTTTCTTTTTCTTCTTCCTTGGCTAGTCACCGGCCATGGTGGCGGTCGGCAACTGGCCACAGGCCAACTCCAACCTTGCCCAAGGCGAGATCCAGCGGGCCGCAAGCTCACCGGCCTTGGCGAAGCTTGGGCTTGCTTGGATCAGGGAGCCGCAAGCTCCCTAGCCTCGGTGAAGCTCGAGCTTGTTGGATCTGGCGAGCAATGAGTGCATTGGCCTCGGGAGCTCGGGCTTGCTAGGATCAGTTCGATGAGCTTGTGGCTTGCTTGAACTAGGTGAGCCCGAGCTCCGCCGAGGTCGACAAGCTTGAGGCTCGACTGATCAAGGTGAGCCGCGTTCGTTTGCTGATGAGCTTGCAACTCGCCTGGATTAGCTGAGCCTCGAGCTTGCCGGATCTGGCAATTTCGTCTTAGTCGGCCGCTGGGCAACTAGCCACGTTGAGGCATGCGGTGGTGGAGGAAGGAGGAGGAAGAAGGAGGAGGAAGTAGGAGGGAGGAAAAGAAAAAGGAAAAGAGAAAAGGAAAGAAAAATTAAAAATAATAAAAATTTGATTTTTAAAAGTAAAAATAATTAACTATGACAATGCTTAAGTGATCATTTACTTTTAACCACAAGTAGCACTTAAGTAATCACTTATACCATAACTTGACACTTAAATGATTCTTTTTTAACTATGACAATGCTTAAGTGAACATGAAAGACAATGTCCTTTTAGACAAGGATTGCCCACTCCTGTGAGTCACGTAAACTAGTTTTATTATTAAAAAATGTCACGTCGAATTTTTAAGCATATTGGATTTTCGGTAAGCTCGCCAGAGTTGACACTTAAGTGTCTCAATTTTCAAAAAAATGACATTTAAGTGTATCTTTTGAAACTTTTGGTGCTTAATTTTCCACCAGTATCAAGTTTTTAAACTTGCGATTTAATTTATATGTCAATAATGAGGCTTCTCTTAGGCTTGCTCATGCATCTTAGGTTTCTCAGTTTTTTTTTTTAACTATTTACTACTTTGTGTTTTTTTTATGCTGTTAATTTTATTACATGCATTGATCATTTTCACAGGGAAAAGTAACAAAAAGTCATAGACTTATTATACTTGTCATAATTCATTTATAAACCTTTTAATTGTGTTAATTTATTTATAAACCTTTTTATAATTTACCAATTGAGTTATTCTGACCAATTTGACTAGAAATCATTGATGTTAATGTAAATTGTCTTAGATGGCACAACCGGTATTAATGTTAACAATTTTTACAATTTTAAAAAATGGAATTTTTATTTTTTTTATTTTTTCCTTTTATTTTGGCCGTTGAGGGCTAGCAAGCCCTCGCAAAATCTGCGCTAGGCCCTTCTCGCCCTTGCTCATGGCCGACAAGGCCATGATGGCCTCGCCCAAGGCCATTGAGGCCTTGTCAATAGCGGGCAAGGGTTTGAAGGCCCTTGCCTAGGGCCTTTATGGCTCCATTGGCTTTGGGTGAGGGTCACGATCCTCGCCAGCCAAAATGAAGATAAGATAAATAAAGAATAAAAAGAAAAAAAACCAAAAAAAATATTTTTTAATATTAATGTCGATGCTAGCTGTGCTATATAAGATAGCCGTGCTATATAATATGGCCGGTGCTTAGATCAGCATTTTGGACCAAAATGAATTGGATGAATTTAATTTGGCATAAAACTATAGATTCGTGGGAATGGAAATGGAGAACTCAATAAAAATGTATGTCCTCCAACGAAGCAATGCGGGTCCCATTTCCAATAAAAGAAATATAAGAAATGCAACGACGTTGTTTCAATTCTCGGGTCCCATTTCCGACGTGTCGACTAATCCCGTAAACCTTCGAGCATCTCCTACTGCTGTGCGAATGGACGGGGCACATATGGTCAGACCCTTTTTTCAATTACGAGACCTCCCCGATTAACATAACAATAATTGACAAATGGATTTTAGAGAACTTATTTACTTGAGCCGATCCCTCCTCGCAAGCTTTACTGGCCGGCACTCTGTGGCTTATTTGCAGCAAAGGAATGCCTTGGTGTTCCGAAATTATGAGGCGAGACCCACTCACCTCGTTGAGAAATGGAACCCAAGCAAGAGGAATTAGAAAGGGGAAGTAAGCTTACCTATTGACCATTGGCTCCCGCCGACCATGGGCACTATGAAACTAAATGTAGATGCGTCGTGGAGCAGCGAGTCCTAAGCGGTATCTGTAGCAGGGGTATGTAGATATGCTCACAAGCTCTTCGTGGCTGGTTTCGCCAAGAAAGTCCATGCTCCTTGCTCTTGTAGTCGAAACCCTGGCAGTGAAGGAAGAACTTTCGTTCATGAGGAACCAAAGAGAAGAGCAAAATATGGGAGTAACTCCACTTTCGGCCAGCAAGGGTAATTGGAAAGTGATCGCCTATCCACCACTTTCTACCTCTTGGGCCAGGTTCCTTGGGTTGCCCAGTCCAATGTAGAGGACTGCCACCAGCTTATGGCCCATTTGCGAGGAGTGTTTTCGGCCTCTTGTTCTAGGAATAAATTGGATGGTCAAAGCCCATCAGATTGACTCTCTTTGCACAAATTGACTCATTATAAGGGCATGTTTGGTAACCGGCCAAATAGTGATAATTTCTATTCTTTTATTCTCTGGAGTATATTTGGAATAGAAATGCATGTAGTAAAATTTTTGTTCACGGGAACAAATTTCTATTTTTTTTATTCCCAGAAGTAGATTTGGAACAGAATCAAGAATAAAAAAAAAGTTAATTCTTGTTCTCGGGAATAATTCTAGAATCAAGCCCATATTTTCTCTTTTTATTTTCTTTTTCCGTGTTCTTCTTCCCTTTTCTTCCTCTTCATCTACTGTCATCGTTGTGGTTGCTATCCACCGCCGTCCGCCGCCCACCACCAACGTTCGTCGACAACCGGTCCGGCGAGCTCGCTGGAGGCAAGCCTAGCCATCGGCAAGGCTCGGCTAGCCCCGCCAAGGCTTGGCCGAGCCATGGCTAGGCGAGTGGCCTCGCCCAGATCTGGTGAGGCTCAGCTGACGAGGGCCGGCGACTCTTCGATGAGGTCACCGGCCCTCGTCTAGCTGGTCGTTGGTCATCCCAAGGCCATCAACTGGCCACTTGAAGAAGAAGAATAGGAGAAAGAAAGTAAAAAATAGAAAAGAAGATAAAAGAAAAAAAATGAAAAAAGTAATAAAGTTATTTAAAAATTAAAAGAAAATGATTTGGAGTAGAAATTTTGAGTATGGTATCAAACACAATTTTATTCCGGAAATTGGAATTTTGGACATTCATTAAACGGTTTAAAATGCTTAGAAATTGTTCTTGGGAATAGAATAAAAAATAATTAATTCTGATCAGAAATTGTTCCTGGGAACAAAAGTGTTACCAAATGCGCCCTAAGCCTCCCCATTTTCTTTGATCTTTATGCCTCAACTTTGAACTCTCGCATGATTGAAGTTTTTATTATTAATGAAAGTTACGTCTTCCCGCCCCCGCCCCCCAAAAAAAGTCCAAAGCAACATAAATCAACAAAATAAAATAAAAATAAAATAAATCGAAATTATGAGATTGTCCTTACATTTTTTTTTAGTCGGTCCTATTCTATTCCTACCCTAAAACTCACTCTCAGACTTTTGACCCGCCTCTTTGTAGGGCGTGGGATTCGAAACTTACTCCTGAAACTTAATCGTCCCCACCCCAACCCCTCCTGAGAAGATGGGGATTCGACCTCCCTACTTCCCCCTTTCATGTTGGAAGGGTGGCTACTGGGGCAAACCTCAGTGGTTGTCCTTACATTGACTAAAATAGTTTTTGGGAATCCACTCAATAAACAGTTTCTTCGCCCTTTATTGAAAAAAATGGAAAATCAGCTGAAATCCTTAACCCTAAAAACTAAAATCCTCGTTTATGATAATCTCCAGGGCAATGCAAGCGAACTAACGACACCATAATCATAATCCACGATCCAAAATTCAAAATGATAAATCACATGAGTGACTTCAGCGATCGCCCCTTCACCGGCTTCCTCATGCGCTTCTTCCTGTTATCTTTGTCGTCATCATTGTCGTCCTCCTCATCGATGTCGTAAATGACATAATCGATTCCCTTGCCACTGATCTGCAGCGGAGTCAGCCGGCGACTGCCCCTTGACCCCCTCCTCCGCTTCTTGCCCCAGGATGGCCCAAAGCCGGAGTAATAGTAGAACTGGTTGGACTTTGCCGCCACCGAGGAGGAAGAGTTCTTCGCCCCACGTGGCTGGCCACTGCAGTGGCCAGTGGAGGTGGAGGGCTTGTCCAGCTTTCTGGAAGCAGAGTCGTCAGCATTGGTGTTGTCTTCGCCGTCAGCAGTAGTAGTGTAGGACTTGAGCTGCGACAGGTGATGCTGGCACAAGTAGTGGCCCTCGACGGCCTCGTTCTTGCATTGGGACCGCTTGCTGTCAGTCTTGTTGCAGCACAAGTTGAAGCTGAAATCACCATCGGAATCGCCTCCATTTGTTTCTTCATAGCTGTTGATGTTCATCCTATCCTCCTTAATGAAGTTGTAAAAGGCGTGGCCTTTGAGTTTGTTATCAATAACAGTCTTCTTTTTGGTGTCCGCCACCATCATCGAGGCCACGCTGCTGCGAAATAATCACAATGTGTCAATCGCAAATGCGTCACAGGTCCCAACGTTTGCCATCCACTAACAAATTTCGCACAATCGAAGCTAATGATTGAGCTATTCAGGGACGAGAATACAAAACCCTACTTGCTCGACGGAGACGATTGAATGCACATAAATTCGCGGAGACCTTTCAATTTCTGGAACGAGTTAGATGATGAGGATTGATATTTACCTCTCAACGGCTCCGATGGAATTGCCCAAGCTGCCATCGGCGGTCAAGCTATCCTTTCCTCCATCGAGCTGCGAAAATGGTCGAACCAGAAGAAAAATACTGAGCACGCACGTGAATAACAGTTGAGATCGAGAAGAAGATAAACCTAATCGTTCGTTCCAAGGTAAATGCACGATGGAAACGGGAAAAATCTCGGGGCTACAGATAAACCCTAGCTGGCGAGGACCGGAATTGAAAAACCCTACGCATCGCAAGACCGGAAACAAAAAATAAAAATAAAAATGAAGGCCATGGCGAAACAGCAAACAAAAGTCACGGAGAAAAGGCACGTCGCAGATTTGCGAAGCGAACGAAGGAGAGAGAGAGAGAGAGAGAGACAGAGAGGTTGAACAAGGAGGAGGAGAAGAGACGGACCTGGGCGAGAGAGGAGGAGGGAGCGAGAGCATCGGGGAAGGAGAAGGGGACGACGTCCCAGGGTGACTGGTTGAGCGGGCACACGCGCAAGGGGAGGGGAGCCCCCAGAGGCGACGCGTTCGAGCTGAGGAGGGACGAGAGCTTGGCGTTCTTGCGAATCCTCATGATGATGATGATGCGCCTGAAGGATAGATGCACAGCACAGGGAGGGAGAGGGGGGGGGGGGTGAGAGAGAGAGAGAGAGAGAGAAAGAATGAGAGGGTTTTTGGTGGTGTTGTGATTAGAACATGGTCGGCCCTTCTATATGCCCTTTTTATCTCGATGCTTTATGCGGGGGGGGGGGGGGGTGGGTGCGGGGCTGAGCGCTTTGGACCATTTTGGCCTTAGTTTCCATGCTCCCACTTTCCTATCCTTCGGCGCCATTACATGATTGAAGGATGCGAAAAACCCCGACGTATAAACCCCATCTTTTCTTTTTGTCCTTAAAACATTTTGCGAAATTGTTTTGGGATAAATACAAATAAAGTACGGCCACTCCCACCCTTTGTTGATGAATCTGAGTGTGTGTTTTGGGGTAACTTGAATGTCTTAAGAGATTAGGGTTGTCATGCGGCGACTTTCGAACCCTTATCCATTTGAGGCTCGAGCAGCTCTTATGGGAGTTGGAGGTCTGGTCAGATGTAAAACAGCTAAGCTTTAAGAGATGGGTTATCTATGAAAGGTCACATAGGATTTAGTTTCCCCAGTTAACAATGCACAATTATGAGTGTCTTCGCAATGATAAGTTACCATATTCGCGATCTCGTGAAACTTATCGCAAGAAATGAAACGATATGGTAGCATGCAAATCGAAATAAGTATGACTGCAATTTGTGTAAAACTTATAAGTTACAGCACATAAATGATTTTAACGCTTAAATGAATGTAATATACTACTAATACTCTCCATGAAAATAGAATTTGTTTTCGCTCGATAATCACATGCATTGAAAAGAAATAATAATTCATTCGATTTAGGTGATTACCCAGTTGAAAAATTGTGGAACAACCATGGGGAAAGGAAGAGGGGTTGGCGTGTAGCCGTGCAGTGCACTCGGTGAATGCTCCCATAAGGTGAAATGGAAGGCCTTCTTCTCGTTGTACTTCTAAAGGGTGAATATAGGAGACGTGTGTCCGTGTGTATACGTTTTGCACGGAGACAACCATGTAAATAGAATCTGATGCCCAATTACAAGTTTTTCGTTTGTGAATGATCTTGTTGTCCCTAGTACATCATGGCTTTGGGACAGATTCTATGTTCATTGAGCTCAGTCTTTGCTATTTAAGGCAAAATGCTTTAGATTAATAATGGAACACATTATCTTTGCTCCACTGAAAAATTCGAATCCAAAATTTTTGAAACATCCCACATCACTTGATCATGGGATTTATATGCTCTTTGGATAGGATATGATGGGATATAAAATCCAATGATTTTGCTATGTTCTATCCACTATATAGTGATTGTAGTAATAAAGTCGAATATTTACACATCATATAGTATACATTGTTTGTTTGGTATAAACGACATATTAGTATAAATGAACTAAAAATTTTACAAATAGAGGTGGTAAAAATTTATTGCAACACTCTTCCCTACTACTTATTTTTATTTGCTTATATTATTTTATTTTCCTTTCTATTTTTAATTAATTTCTTTTAATTTCTTTCTTCCCCTTCCATCATTCTCTAATAAAATTTTATTAAATAGTAATTGTACTAATATAATTAAAATATGTAATAAATAAAAATATATATTTATATTTATATATCAAATTTATTTATAAGATAGAATTAAATTAGAGTTTATAAATAAAAATATAATTAAATTGAAAATAAATTGTTATTTTTTTTATTTTGAATTTCTTATATTAGAATTCAAATATTATTTATATTGGGATATAATTTCAAACTTTCTAATTTAAGAAGTTTGTTATTCGAGAAACATAACTTTCTCATTATGGATATTAGAAATCCTATCAATCTTTATCTCACTTCTCATATAAGATAATATTATTGAGCCTATATCCCAATTATATCTGACTTTATCTTGTCTTAAAAGTCATCAAACGCATAATAGAATAAATTTTATCTTATCTTGAATTTTATCTTGATTGCCAAATGCAACCTTGATATACATTCAGTCTCCATTTACCTATCAATTCAAGCTTTTGGAGATAGACTTCCTAACATGTTATCAGACCTAGGTTCTACCTCATTTATTTCGTGTGTGTGCCCACCTTGTTCGTCAAATTTCATGACTCTAGCATTTATATATGCATTATATCATGTTGAGACTTGCTAATGTATATGAAATTGATCTTTATTAGGTCCCATGGACTATGGACTATATTTGCACCAACTAGTCAAAGCTTTGCCAAAGTAATTTGTGATGCCAATGTTTGTAGATCCTTCACAAAGAATTAGCATATATTTATTAGAGATGAGTCTTTCAGAGATGATCATCATACATATAACCTAAAAAATTGGACAAGATGCTCTTTTCTATTATTTCTTACATGTATTTAAATACAAAATAGCTAATGGTTTATGGAAAGATATCAGCTAGAATATTTGTACTGATCTAATTGAGAGCAATTTTTGAAATTGCTTTGCTGTTGAGAGATATTTTCTTCGATACGCCCTCACAAGAGAGGCGTTCCATCGCAAATGTTGATCTTGGACCATAACTGAAGAAAGCATTGTTGTGCAAGAGGCTTCATTAATGCATTTGCGAGTTGATCATGAGTGAACATGTGACTCACTTGTAACAGACCTTTGTTAACTATGTCGCAAACAAAATGATAATCAATGGCAATGTATTTCATCTTGAAGTTAAAAACAGGATTAATTGACACATAGTAGGACCAATATTATCGCAATGGATACTAGGTGTGTTTGAAGAAGATACTTCAAGTTCATGTAGAAGAGATCGAATCCATGTTAGCTTAGAAGTTGTAGTAGCAACAATATGATACTTGGCTTTGGTTGACGATTGAGTGGCAGATCGTTACTTTCAATAGCACCATGATATAAGATTCTTGCCAATATAAACCATGTAGGCAATTGTTGAATTACAGTCATTTGGATTACCTACCTAATCAGCATTAAAGAATGCATGAAGTGATGGAGAGGGACTACTTTGCAAGTGCAGGCCAAGATCAATAGTCCCTTTGAGATAACATAAAACATGTTTAATAGCACTCCAATGTAACTTTGTTGGTTGAGAGAGTTCATTGACGACAAAAGCAATATCAAGCTTTCGGAATGCAAGCTATTGAAGAGCACTAGCAATCTTCCCATATTTAGTTGCATCAATATGAGGTGACCCATCAACAAGAGTGAGAGAGCTATCGTTAGCCATTAGGGTTGTCACGCCCTGATCCTCGAGCACGCACCTATCCCTCATTGGTCGATTATTAGCGACGTCCCAGGACGCATCGCCGACCCTTTCATTTTAATACGCATGCGGAAGCAGATAAAAATCCTTAGACAATAAAACAATGGGATAGAAAAGTAGGCCTATATTTTTCACAACTGAAAAACCACAACCACACTTTTATACAATCAAACCTCATATTATATATTAGAATACTATTAATAAGTCAGATCTATCACATATCAGATCACAACTTAGAGTTTGCAAAACAGGGTGGGGTCTCAGTCCTTGTCGCGACCAAAATTTCGGGTGAACCACCTAGTGTTTGGCTAATGGATTGTTAAGTCTAGACTTAACTCAGACTCTCCTAAGCCCATATCAATTCGCGACTTAAGTTCAAATTTCTTAACATGCAGATGGATTTTATCTAGGAGTCGCCACTAATCAGTTTACGGTAGGCTGATTAGACACCTAAGTAAAATAATGAGAAAATTATTTTACTCTTACGAACCAGAGACTTTGGGTACGGGGACTTGGTTATACTAGACTTCTCTAATGCCCTTTCGGTACCATTTCTTTTATTTTAAAAAAAACGCTTTTTGCAGGCAGCTTGGATTGATTTTAAATCTATTTCCCTAACATGTGAGGTGATCATACGGGTGCACAAACCACCAATTTAACATCCAAGAAAGCAATGAATAAATTGCAAAACTTACCTCAAAGCAACAAAAGCATTTGCAATGTTAAATCAGAATTCACAGTCCTAGATTTGATTTCTAATTAACACACAATTTCTTCTTCTTTTTCACTTATTCAATGAGAATTAGGCTTCATGTAATGCATGCAATCTGACCTAATGACAGGCAATTTCTAGCTAAATGGACCTAACCACATCACTAAATGGCATGCATTTCTTTGTGTTTTCTTAATTAATGTGCAATTTATCCTAGAAAATGGAGTTAACTTATCCTAAGACATTTTTTGCATTTTTTTTTATGAAATTCGGAATTACAAAAATGTGAAAATTATCTAGCTAAATTAAGATTCTATCCAACTTATATTAAGGATTAGGTTAGACTAAACCTTAATTTAAACCAAAATATTATCTTAACTTAGCAATCTCTAACCTAAGATGCAGTCTATCTAAATCAATCTAAACTTAAAATGAAATATGCAATTTTATTCTAATGTGTAATGACATACAAAGGATGCCCTAATTCTACATGACATATGCATGACGATTTTTGTTGTTTTTTTTTATTAATTTCGAAATAAAAATGTCACATAATTAAACATGCAATTTAAGCTAGTGAAACAAAAATCTAACATCCTAAATTTTATGTTTTTATTTTTTATTTTTTTTCTTTCGACAATTCATGATAAATAAGATGCTTAATCTAAATATGCAAATAACCCTAAAGCATGCAATATTCTAACTCAAACACATTTCAAGATAAATAAAGCAATCAGGACAAGACAGATCATCCAAAATCATCAAAAATATCACACATCGTTCAGATTAAGGCGTAATATTTCGCTGATAAAATAGATAAATTGATCTTACGCCTTAAAGATCAAAATATCAATTTTATTCCTGCTTGATTAATTATTTCATCTAAAGCCTTATAGATGAAATAAAAAACCTAGGTGCGATTGCGAATTAGGTGATATGTCATAATTTCCAATTATGCATAGGGAAATATTTCAAATAAGTAAACAAGAAATAAAATAAAAAAATAAGATAAACTTGCCTAATAAAATAAAGTAAATATACCTAATTTGCTTTTTTTTTTTTTCTCTTTTTCTTTAAAAAAAGGGAAAATCTTGGCTGCTGGTTTAGAGCTTCGGCGAGGGTCTCCGGCGAGAGTCTCCGACGAGGGCATCGAGGAGCATGTCCGATGCCGGGTGGCGAGGGCTGACGCTGGCGAGGGGGCATCATGGGGTGTGAGGTTGCTGTTGAGCATCGAGGAGGGGCGAGTAGCGGTGGTGTGGGTTCCGGCGGCGTCGAGTCGCGGCAGGCACAGTGGCACGGCAGTGGCTTGAGGCTGCAGTTGGTTCGCGGCCGAGGGGGGTTGCGAGCAGATCTCGCTCGGCACAAGTTCTTGGGCTACTGCAGGCTTGGTCGCAACTGCTGCGGGGGTCTCAAATCTGCCAATGTCGGACACCTGAGCGACGAGATCTGGACAGCGGCAGTGAGGATTGGCACGGGCTAGAGGTGAGGCAGAGCACGGTGGGGACTGGCGTCGGCCTACTGGGTCGCGAGATCGGGGAAGCAGCGGTGGCATTGGAAAAGGGGAGTGACTCGGAGCTGCGGCGAGTTTGCGGCGGAGGAGGTTGTTGAGATGCTGTGGCCAGCGTAGGTCCTCGGGTTGGGCTATAAGCCGGGGCGTCGTCGCTCAGGGGCTCGGAAGTGCTGGGTCAACGACAAAACTCGGGGGTCGGCGTTCGGATCTGGACCGACTACCGTCGGGGGCCGCGAGCAGCGAAAGAGGAGGCAGGGGTGGCGAGTCGACTCGGGTTCTGCTGGGTCACAAGTTGTAGGCGGCTGGTCACAAGTTGCAGGCGGATCGAGGGTGAGATTGGCGGCAGAGCAGCAGATCGGGGAGCTGGGGCGCTACAAATCGGCAACGGCGGAGGCGGCGTCGGGGCGGCGCAAGCTTCGGGTGTTAAGGCTGCAGAGGGCGAGCGAGCGGTGGCGGAGCGTCGAGGCGGTGCGACCTTCGAGTGTCAGGTTGCAGAGGGCGAGTGACGGTGGTGAGACTAGCGTAGGCGTTCGTGGATGGAGGCCAGTGGCAGTGGGCAGCAACGGCACTGGCAGCTCTTTGGGGAAGATGAACAGTCGCCGATTAGGGTTTCGGCCTTTTTTTTTTTTTTTAACGGTTTGGTCTCTCTTTCATGTCACTCTCCAAAAATTCCGAAAAATCCCCGTTAGTCACGAAAAATACAGCTCTCTTTTATAGTGATTCCAGTTAGCCGTTTTGTATGGTATTTTCCGAGTTTCCATCTTCTGTCGCATTAAATTAAAATTGTAAATCGGAGCATGATTTCACAATCAGCTCGATTTTGCTCAGATATCTTCCATTATGTAAAAATTCTTGCCCTTTATTCACTTAATTTTTAAATTGCTTCTGCATTTAACAAAATCCGAATATTCATCAGAATTTCAAATTTTCATGCATAATCAATCAAATCAATTTCCCCATTTTTTATTTTTCCTTTTATTTGTTCTAATGCAATTTTTAAGGGTTAAAATTAATCCCTAATTTTCTATAAACAAGTAATTAGGTCGCTAAAATTTAAATGTCAACAGCTGCCCCTCTTTGAAGGTGAGCTCGTAGAGGTTGCCTTCAAAGACAAATTGAGACCTAAATTTTGATCATGTACATGTATTGAATGACTTTTTTTTTGGCAAAATGAATCCCATTTTGAAATGCAATTTATGTGATGCATAGAATTACTAATGCAAATGATAAAGGAACTTACCTGGAATTACTTACCTTCGAGGAGGGTAGAGTAACTCAAGATAGATTGGCGTTACATGTCCAGGACTTGTACCATTCTATGGTCGCCTAGAATAGTAACATGGCTTCGCAAAAAGACTGCTTTCCCAGGACTTGTACCATTCTACGGTCGACCAGTATGGTATTGCTTGGTTGTGTTTAGGACCCATACCATTCTACGGTCACCTAAACAGGGATTCGCTTTCCAGGACCCATACCATTCTATGGTCGCCTGAATAGGCAAATAGATGTTGTCTAGGACTTGTACCACTCTACGGTCGCCTAAACGGAGATTCACTTTTTCAGGACCCGTACCATTCTACGGTCGCCTGAATAGGCAAATAGATATTGTCTAGGACCCGTACCACTCTACGGTCGCCTAAACAGGGATTCACTTTTCAGGACCCATACCATTCTACGGTCGCTTGAATAGTGAAATAGATATTGTTTGGGACTCGTACCATTCTATGGTCACCTAAATGGGGATTCACTTTCCAGGACCCGTACCATTCTACGGTCGCCTAAACGGGGATTCACTTTCCAAGACTCGTACCATTCTAGGACCCGTACTATTCTACGGTCGCCTTGACGAAAAAAGATTTTCCAAGACTCATACCATTCTACGGTCACCTGAATGTATCAGAGATCATCTGACAAGGACCCGAACCTTTCTTCGGTCACCTTAATCAGACCGAATTTGGAGAAAAATCTTTGAGGGACAACTCAATTGAGTGTTGGTTAAGAGGAACTTCGGGCTACGGAAGCACGCCGATTTGATAAAAGGGACTTTAGGCTACGAAAGCACGCCGGGTCAATATAAAGGACATCGGGCTACGGAAGCACATCGGGTCGATGAAATGGACTCTAGGCTACGAAAGAACGCTAGGTCAATATAAAGGACACCGGGCTACGGAAGCATGCTGGGTCGATGAAATGAACGCTGGGCTACGAAAGCACGCCAGGTCAATATAAAGGACACCGGGCTACGGAAGCACGCCGGGTCGATGAAATGGACTTTGGGCTACGAAAGCACGCCAGGTCAATATAAAGGACACCGGGCTACAGAAGCACGTCGGGTCGATGAAATGGACTCTGGGCTACGAAAGCACGCCAGGTCAATATAAAGGACATCGAGCTATGGAAGCACGCCGGGTCGGTGAAAAGGACTCTGGGCTATGAAAGCACGCTAGGTCAATATAAAGGACACCAGGCTACGGAAGCATGTCGGGTCGATGAAATGGACGCTGGACTACGAAAGCACGTCAGGTCAATATAAAGGACACCGGGCTACAAAAGCACGCCGGGTCGATGAAATGGACTCTGGGCTACGAAAGCACGCCGGGTCAATATAAAGGACACCGGGCTACGGAAGCACGCCGGGTTGATGAAAAGGGACTCTGGGCTACGAAAGCACGCTAGGTCAATTTAAAGGACATCGGGCTACGGAAGCACACCGGGTTGATGAAAGGGACTCTAGGCTACGAAAGCACGCTAGGTCAATATGAAGGACAGCTTGACCGAGTCAAGTGTCGATGCACTTGAGAGAGAATACCTGCACAATGACAAGTATTTAGAGTATGGGTAGAGATATACTTACCTGGTGATATCTCTGATTCTTGGGGATATGTCTTTTGGAACTTAGATATCCTATGGAGGCCTCTCACCTCCGGGTAGAAATAAATTTTGGAATATCAAGGATGCACCTTGAATGTTCGTGATGGTTTCTCATCTCCTAATATCATGAGGCATTCTGAAAGGAACCTGCATATCAAGAGCTCTTGGGTCTTTGAGAAAACATTATCTGTCAGACATGATTAGAGCGAAAATGCATTCACTAAAGAAATAAGCAATTAAGGCTATTCTAGAATGCAAACTTCAAAATCTACTGAAGCTTTTATCAATTCAATCGGGGTTCATGCATAATGACCTTTGCATCACGTAAATTTCCACTGGAGAGAATTATCGTTCAAGACAATTTTCACTCATGACATGGATTTCCTAAAAATACCAAATGAGACACTTTCGGTTAGAAAGGACTTTCACTCACTCTCATTTAGAAGAGCTATTTTATGAGAATCACTCCATCTCACCATATCAACAGGGTCCGAGTATTCTCGCAAGTGGTACGACCTTACCAATCTTGAGAGGTCTTTAACAGGGACCGTAATGTAGGCTTGGTCAATGGCTTAACCAAGGGACTCTTTGAGTCAATGCTATTGAAAGAATAGTCCTGTAATCATCTCCGAGTTTACAAGTCAAGAATCTTGCAAAATGAGAAAGAAATAATCCTGCCCACACTTCTTCGAGTGATACTTATAAACATATGAATTCCTACGTTAATTCAAGTGCCCTAATCAGAAGAGACTTTGCAAGGGACGTAACGTAGGCTGGGTTCATGGGTTGAGAAATGAAAGGATTATTAGGCTCAAATATGTGTAAAGGGTGAGAGCTGATGATCATCTTTGTCTTGGCAATGTGCTCCACTAATTGTAAAAGCTCAGTATTTGCGTTCTTTGAATGCTGCTCCATGAGGGATGCAACCTTTAACAATTGATAGTCACCTCTCTTGACTTCTTTTCATTTTCATCTATGGGCATTGGCCTTACTTTTATAAGGCACATCGCTTTTTCATGCCCCTAGTTTTCATGCAGTTTTTTTTTTTCACTTCTTTTTCATGGGCATTGGCCTTGCTTTTACCAGGCACACTGCTTTTTCAGGCCCCTTAGTTCTATTTTAATTTCAATTCTTGCGCACAATGCATGCGTCAAGGAATTATACTTTGAATGACACTCGAACTTTTAAGAGTCTTCAATCTGTCTTTTGCCTTGCCCTAGTGTGGGGGATGATCATCAACTGGGTTTAAAAGAAATGAAATTGCAGGCTCAAGTGGGCTATGCAAAGGATATAAGTATGTAGGATAAAGAAAGAAATGCTATTCGTCAACCTAAGGCACTTAAATTACCACATGGATTTAATGTAATAGCATGACTTGAAGATTGATGCAAGTGAGAGCAAGAAAATCTCTTTCCATTTTCTCCACCTTATGGTGTTGTTTTACCCTCCAATTTGCCCCGATGTGGGGTGGTTCTTGACAGGGGTAATTTGAAAGAATTTTCACAAGTGTGTAGGGCTCAAAGAAGTTAAGCAATGGATCACCTGTAGTGTTTGTGATAGAGAAATGAATTGCCTCTCATCACTTCGGTTGCCGTACCTTTTGCGAGAGAACTCTTTACCTTTTGGATAAGAACCTTCCTACACTCATCTCACAAGTGTATGAGTAGGGGACTGTGTATAGGATAGGGTTCGCCTTTCATCATCCCGACTCGTCTCATTTAGTACGCTCAATCAATTCCACGTCATTCATCAGATTAGTCCATCTTGATGTTCTTTAGTGGAATTGGTGGACAAAATATGTAAGAGTCACCATGCAAAATTCTTTTTAAAAGAGCTTAACAAACAATTTACCACACTAAAAAAGGTTTTAAGCATTCATTCAGGGAATTCCCCCACAAAAGGGACTATCTCAGTAATGGGTGTTCTTGGATTGCCCCTATTGAAAGGGAACACACTAATTGATCAATCAAGACTGAAAATACGATCTTCAGTTTGATAGACGCTCCATTCTTGCTTTTGCCCCTGATGTGCCTTTTTCAGATTCTTTCTCCCCAGGCCAAGAAAATAATTCTCTGAAACATAAAGTAAATGAGTTAGAAAATTAAGCAGGCTAACCGAATGCATGCTTTTGGAAACAATTTGAAAAAATATTTTTTTTAGGATTTTTTTTATGAGGAAGCATGAAGAAGCCCAGTCCTCAGAATTCTCCTTGGATGACATTTTCTTTTCATTGTTGGATATCGTCACCGGGCTGGTTTGGTGTGCCTCATTATGCCCTCAAAATTGGAAATAAAATTGTAATTTCATTGAATATAATCAAATGAATTATATTATTGGAATGGAAAATGCAAACAAGCAAACCCTAGAAACAAAAGCACTAATTGAAATCTTTGAAAGCAGGAAATCCTAAAAACTTGAAGTCATAGAAGATAAAAACTTCTTCACTCAGCAACAGCGTTTGCGCCTCCATCATGGTTGGGCGGAGAATTTTTCTGATTACTGCTGAAGGAGAACGCCTTTGTATCCAAGAGGTCTTGGACCTTATGCTTCAAAACATAGCAATCATCATTGGAGTGACCAACCTCTTCCATGTGATAGTCACACTTTTCGGAGGGATTATATGCAGGATAATGCTCGGGATTTGGTCGCTTCGGCTCAGTAGAGAGTAATCCCTTCTTTTGGAGGATAAGAAAAACTTTGGATAGGGGTCCAGGAAGAGGTGTAAACTATCTTCTACCATTATGTCATCGACCCGAGAACTGATGTCCTCCACCTTGTTGCTCAGTAGAAATCTTAATTACCGGAGTGCGATTGGATGTATCACGATTCGGTTGAGCATAGGCCATATTAATCTCAGCTTCAAGGTCCTTCTCTTTCTTGGTAGAAAATCTCTTGTTAGATGGATCAGTAAACCACCATTCTCTTATCCCCATCTCGATTTGTTCTCCCACGAGAACAAGTTGGTTGAAGTTTTCGACATATGTGCTAGCCATCTGGTTATGGAACGGAAGAGTCTTGACGAACAACTTCATCAACTCCTTGTCAGTAGGCTTAGGAGTGATTTGAGCTGCCAGATTTCGCCATCTCACAACGTACTCCTTAAATGATTCACTCCTCTTCTTCTCCATTCTCTCAAGATCTTCTCTGGAAGGTGCAATGTCCATGTTGAACTTATACTGCTTGAGAAATGCGTCGGCCACTTCATTCCAAGTGTCGAGAAGGTTCACATTCTTCATGACATACCAGTTTAGCGCGGGCCTGGTCAAACTCGCATAAAATGATTGGATCATGAGGGGCTCATTTTTGACGTACTGGGCCATGCGTACGTGGTACATTTGCAAATGAGATTTTGGGCAAGATGTACCATCGTACTTCTCAAACTCTGGCATTTTGAACTTATTCGGCATTTTGACCTTCTCATAAACTAAGAGGTCGAACGAGAGTGAGCTTTGTGACTCTTGCAATTGTTTCACTTTCTCTTCTAGCTTTGCGAAGCGTTCATCTTGCTCCATCTTAGGGACATTATCAAGCTTGACCTTGTTAACAATAACTGACAATGGGTCATCTTCCAGCTCGAGCATGTCATCATCACCCACTTGGGCCTTGTTTGCCTGCTTCGGGCTACTATCTCGGGGAGAGCGGGTGCAAGATTCGGATTCACCTGGAGGGATTGAAGTTGAGCAGTTATAAGCTGCATAGAAGCGGCTAACTGTTGGAGTTGATCTTCCATGGAGGACATGCGATCGTGCATCTCATTTTGGTCGGCCATTTTAGCCCTTGATCGCGTAATTATGGGAGAGCGTGGAGGATCCGTTATCACCTAAATGAATGAAAATGCATAAGTACGAGGTGCAAATAACGAATTAATCCATGACAATGATTTATCAAATTTTTTTTTTTTTTCATTTTTCATGAAAAGTTCTTACAATAAGAGAATTTCCTAAAGAGAGCTAGAAAAATAGAAACCTTAGCAAGATCAAATGAATTGAAAACAAATTCTCCAAAGTTTTTTTTTGCAAATGATTCATTACATGCAATTTCCTCGTTTCATTTCTAATTGACAAATGAATTAGATCAAATGACTAACCTAAATTGTCATGGACGGACCAAAAGCATGACAAAGTAAATTGCATGGTATAGGGATAGAAGACTTACTTCACCAAGACGAATCGACGACAATCACATAGACATGCACATTAGATGTGAGGCTCGATTTCTAATCTAGACAGGCTTAGCAAAGTAGAGTTTAAAGGGTGGGATGACTAGTCGTAGCCTCGCGTACTAAGTCAAGTCCTCTTAACTCCGGCTCAGTCAAGAATGATACCCCAATGCGACGCAGTCTTGCGGGCAGAGGTAAACATTCTTGACACCAAGAAAAAGCTTTCAGGATTGAGTTGGGCAACCTCTACTATGCGGCCTCGTGGTCGAAGTCGTATTCAACTCAATACCATCCTACGTATCTTAGTGCGGCCCAGGTCCGGCGGCAGGTTGTTTATGCAAAAGTGTAGTGCAAAATGCAAAGCATGCACAACAGTTTATATCAAGCAGCACTTCATATATGAAAGTAAACCATACATTCCTACAGCTCTCTACAAAACAAAGATTAGCAAACACTTCCCTTTATACCTCCCATCCTGCAATAACATTTAATGTTATGGACGTACTTGGGATCCTCGCTGCCAAACAAAAGTATTTTTTCAAAAAGAAAATTGGCCTAAGTCCACTAAGAGTTTTAACTCAAGTCTCCCCAGTGGAGTCGCTAAGCTGTCGCGACCAAAATTTCGGGTGAACCACCTAGTGTTTGGTTAATGGATTGTTAAGCCTAAACTTAACTCGGCTCTCCCAAGCCCATATCAATTCGCGACTTAAGTTCAAATTTCTTAACATGCAGATGGATTTTATCTAGGAGTCGCCACTAATCAGTTTATGGTAGGCCGATTAGACACCTAAGTAAAATAATGGGAGAATTATTTTACTCATACGAACCAGAGACTTTGGGTACGGGGACTTGGTTACACTAGACTTCTCTAATGCCATTTTGGTACCATTTCTTTTATTTAAAAAAAAAATGCTTTTTGCAGACAGTTTGGATTGATTTTAAATCTATTTCCCTAACATGTGAGGTGATCATACGGGTGCGCAAACCACCAATTTAACATCCAAGAAAGCAATTAATAAATTGCAAAACTTATCTCAAAGCAACGAAAGCATCTGCAATGTTAAATTAGAATTCCAAGTCCTAGATATGATTTCTAATTAACACACAATTTCTTCTTCTTTTTCACTTATTCAATGAGAATTAGGCTTCATGTAATGCATGCAATCTGACCTAATGACAGGCAATTTCTAGCTAAATGGACCTAACCACATCACTAAATGGCATGCATTTCTTTGTGTTTTCTTAATTAATGTGCAATTTATCCTAGAAAATGGAGTTAACTTATCCTAAGACATTTTTTGTATTTTTTTTATGAAATTCGGAATTAAAAAAATGTGAAAATTATCTAGCTAAATTGAGATTCTATCCAACTTATATTAAGGATTAGGTTAGACTAAACCTTAATTTAAACCAAGATATTATCTTAACTTAGCAATCTCTAACCTAAGATGCAGTCTATCTAAATCAATCTAAACTTAAAATGAACTATGCAATTTTATTCTAATGTGTAATGACATACAAAGGATGCCCTAATTCTACATGACATATGCATGACGATTTTTGTTGTTTTTTTTTTTTTTTTATTAATTTCGAAATAAAAAATGTCACATAATTAAACATGCAATTTAAGCTAGTGAAACAAAAATCTAACATCCTAAATTTGTGTTTTTTTTTTATTTCAACAATTCATGATAAATAAGATGCTTAATCTAAATATGCAAATAACCCTAAAGCATGCAATATTCTAACTTAAACACATTTCAAGATAAATAAAGCAATCAGGACAAGACAGATCATCCAAAATCATAAAAAATATCACACATCGTTCAGATCAAGGGGTAATATTTCGCTGATAAAATAAATAAATTGATCTTACGCCTTAAAGATCAAAATATTAATTTTATTCCCGCTTGATTAATTATTTCATCTAAAGCCTTATAGATGAAATAAAAAAACTCAAGCGCAGTTGCGAATTAGGTGATATGTCATAATTTCCAATTATGCATAGGGAAATATTTCAAATAAGTAAACAAGAGTTGGGCAGCAGGGCTGCAGAGGGCGAGCGACGGCGGTGGGACTAGTGTAGGCGCTTGTGGACGGAGGCCGGCGACGGTGGGTAGTAGCGGCGTCGGCAGCTCTTCGAGGAAGATGAACAGTCGCCAATTAGGGTTTTGGCCTTTTTATTTTATTTTATGGTTTGGTCTCTCTTTCACATCACTCTCCAAAAATTCTGAAAAATCCCCGTTAGTCACGAAAAATGCAGCTCTCTTTTATAATGATTCCAGTTAGCCGTTTTGTATGGTATTTTCCGAGTTTCCATCTTTTGTCGCATTAAATCAAAGTTGTAAATCGGAGCATGATTTCGCAATTAGCTCGATTTTGCTCAGATATCTTCCATTTTGTAAAAATTCTTGCCCTTTATTCACTTGATTTTTAATTTGCTTCTGCATTTAACAAAATCCTAATATTCATCGGAATTTCAAAATTCCATGCATAATCAATCAAATCAATTTCCCCATTTTTTATTTTTCCTTTTATTTGTTCTAATGCAATTTTTAAGGGTTAAAATTAATCCCTAATTTTCTATAAACAAGTAATTAGGTCGCCAAAATTTAGGTGTCAACAGTCCTCATCCGGGTCATACTCCGGATCATCCTCGGGATCCTCCTTGGACTCCTCCTCTGGTTCCTCATCATGGTCCTCCTCTTCGGGTTCTTCCTCCTCAGGTTCCTTTTCTTCGTCCATCATGGTAGTGATGATACCACGACCGATACTCATTGGGCCTTAAGTCATCTCTACCCACGTCAACCTAGACGGTCGACTTAACCAGAACGTACTCTAGTCTTTCCGGGTGGGGGTGTATTGAAAAGTGAGTTTCTATCTTGGTGACTTCTTCGGGTATACCAAAATGCATGGGAGGACAAGGAGGTGGAGGTGCTGCCATTTAGGGACCTGAAATATTGTCCTACAACCGGGATGAGACTACGTCTCAGCAAGTTCTACCCTCTAAGACCAGATTAGGAAGCTAATACACTCTAGAGGCTGCCTAAGTACAACACAAGTCAGAGAACTTACCTTGACCTCAGTTCCTTCCTACAAGTCAGTATATATCAGATATACAGGAATCACGTCAATTCATCGCATCAGACCAAATCATTGATCAATCGATCTAGTCGATTACATGTCAAGCAGACCATTTCCCGGCCATCTCAATTAATACTATTTATAAGTCCGATCATAATCCAAGACTGCTTATTATAAGCCGATAATAGATAGTATAGCTTGTCAGAAGTTACCTCAAATACTGAGATAATATACTATATATATATGCTCGCCAAGAGCTACTTTAATTTATGATATATCATATTATACATGCTCGCCAGAAGCTGCCAGATATACTTTCTTAGTATGCTAAGAATTATATATGCTCGCCAAAAGCTGCCAACCATACTTTTATAGTATGCTGATAAATGTATATATGCTCACCAGAAGTTGCCAGCCATACTTTTATAGTATGCTGATAAATGTATATATGCTCGCCAGAAGTTGTTAGCCATACTTTTATAGTACGCTGATAAATGTATATATGCTCACCAGAAGCTGCCAGACATACTTTTCTAGTATGCTGATAATTGATCATTTAATCAATTTACCATTTTTATCATTCCTAATAAAAATACCTATGCGTGGGTACACGGTCGGTCTTAGTCAAAATATAAGATTTTCACTTTTGAACCTCCCACTATTTTCAGCAGTCCCAAAATAGATTTTTGGTGCTGTAGACCGACGCCCGGTAATTTTCCATTTAATTACCAAATTTAATCAAATTTATGAAATAAATACCCACAACCACTAAATTCACTCAATTTGCACAATTAGGCACTCAATTAAATAAACAGAGAGTACCACTGAAATCAGCACGAAATTCCGGTCGTCGGCTATTGCAATCTAATTTTCGAAAAATAAATAAATAAATAAATAAATAATTACAAAAAATATTAAATAAATGCAATAAATCCAATTTAGGCCTATAATGCCTAATTGTAAGCCGAGACGGACCTGAAAAATTACCGAGACTCGTTCAATAAATAACAGGACCTATTTCCTTGCTAACTACATTATCCATTTGCCTAACATGCATTAATAAGTCTCTAATTTAATTACTCTAATCTAATTTATCCACATAATTGCACTTAATTAAATCTAATCAACCCCTAAGCATCATTAGCATACTAATAAGGGACTAGTGAGCAAAACTCACTCGATTAACGAACGGGTCGGATCAAACCGACGAGAACGTCGCGGGGGACGTTTCTTCTCAAAGGCTTCAAGGCCTAGAAGCATCTCAAAACAGGCTTAACAGCCACTGTGAAACGCATAAAACTTTTATTCTATTCTTGATGAAACAGAGAGGAAACAAGCTTGGTTAGGCAAAGCAAGACCGATGGAAGGCTTAGCGAGGCAATCAGCGGCCGAACGGTGAAGAAACGGGTTGATCGGAGCTCCGGCGAGTGGGTGGTCGGCAACTGATGGCTCTCGGGGTCAAGTGGGGATGTTCTGGTGGTTGGAACGGGCAAAGGAAGGGTTGGAATTGAGAGAAACTTGCGAAAAATGCGAAACAGTGCAGGCGGGCAGGGGACCGATGGATCGGCGACCGGCGGCTTGCGACGGCCGTATAAGACGGCTGGCGGCTCCGTTCGAGGCGAGGTCAGGCTCTTTGGAACGGTCTGGATGTGCTGGTCATGGTGATGGATGGATCGTTGGCTAATTCGTTCGGGAAGAGCACTTTCAACTCAGATCTTTGGCGAAAGGTCAGTTGGAGCAGAAATCGGCAAAAGAGAAAACAGAGGGGGAAAAAGGTCTGGCGGTGGTGTGGTTGCTCCGGTGACTTCCTTGGCTGCTAGTGGTCTTTGAACAACAAGGATGAAGGGAGAGAGAGATGGCTTGGACGGCAATGAGGGAGAGAGAGAGAGAGAGAAGAGATGAGGTTGGAGGGGGCCTACCAAGCTTATTTTCCACAAGCTTGTCCCCTTTGAACTTGTCTACCAAGCTAGGATCCCTTGGCCCTCAATGAGCCACCGATGCCTCATCTTTGGACTCTTGAAGTTGTCCAAAAGGCTAGGCAATAGGGGGCATACGAATTTGCAAGGGAATGGCTTCAATTGGACACTTGACTCTTCTCAAATCAACCTCAATTGGCTCTCAACAAATCCTGTGGTTGAGTCAATACTCAATCTAGTATTTTTCCTCACCCCTAGAACCATCTTGCATCCCAAATTTGCGACCGAAAACGGTCCTCGGCTTTTTCTGAACAAAAACGACTCTGCGACGACTTTTTCTCAAAAAGTCTTGGGTTTCAGAAAAATTTTCTGAGACTGAGTCGACGTTACTAGAATTTATTGTGACATGATAGAATTTTCAATTTCTGAAATCGGACTTGAATTCACGGTTAAATTCCATTCGGCGCATTTTTAGTGTGACCTAGACTACTGGGTAGTTTTCAAAAAATTTTGGTACAAAAGACTCGTGGTCGATTTTCTTCGAGCCAAAATGAACCCACTCAACACATTAGCGACTCTCGGTTGTTGTGAAAATCTCGAGGATTCAATTACTAACACAAGATACCAAAACGATAGAAAAATCAGTCTAGTGCCGGCCGACGAGAATTTTCCAATTTAGTGGTGTCACCCACGATTAGCCACTCACCTTAGTCGAACCGACCTATCTCTGATCTCTAATTGATTTATATTTGTGCTGTAATAATCTTGGCAGATGAGCATGGTTGAGTAACTAATCCTTGGTCGAATTCTCAAGTCTACTGCATTAAAATTTCTTAATGACTTCCCTAGATAGTCTAGTTATTTTGAGAGTGATCAGCTCTGAGAGCAGCCATATAGGTGCGTCGATGAAAGGCCCGATTTATTCAATTGAAAACAAGACCGAAAATTTAGGATGTCACAAGGGTGGTAATCTCCTTGGCTCCCAACTCGAAATATCCATTTGCAACCAATAGTATCATTATGAGAAAGTATTTACATAGAGAACAAGCTAAAATTGACCTTAATTTAATTTAACTTCAGGCCATAAGATTTAATTAATAATAAGTCCTAGGCCAATTCAGCCCATTATCTTGATAAGGCCTAAAACAAACCCATGAAATTGAGGTTAAACCTAGCTTACATTATAAGTAGGATGTTATGTTTCATAATTAGAGGTTGGCAAGTCATTATCTCAAAGCACTTGAGAGACACACATGAGAAGAGAGAGTGAGGGAGGGAGGGAGAGGGAGAGGGAGAGAGCTCCCTTGACCAACCCTTGGTTAAAGCATCCCTTGTTGACCGCCACCGCAATCGCACTCTCACTGCTCACGACCAAATGATGAGCTGTTGCCCCTAGCCTTGCCGTCTTGCCACGCCACTTGCTGTTGTCCCAGATAATCGCTCGAGTGTCCTTGTTGCAAGTCTAACGACGTGAGACCCCTATAGAGCTATGCTTAAGCTCTAACACTGTGTTGATCCATGTTAAGATGGACGTGTGAGTAAGTTGTGTTAGAGAAATTGCACATTAAAGAATTAATGTGGTGTAGAGTAGTTAATATATCTTAGTTAGCCCATAACTCATTATCTTAAGTTTTTGTATAAAGGTGGATCCAACTGATTATATTGACAGACTCTAATTTAGGCTTCCTCTTGAAGATCTCCCCATCTAAAGGTATCAAACTCCTGTTGTGTGCTCCCAACAAATGGTATAAGAGCCCACGGTTGTGGTTTTCGAATAGGTGGGCATTGTGGTATAACAATGTAGGCTCGTAGGAAGTTGATACAGAAGGATGCCTAAATTAAAGGAGAGCAGACCTAACACTAAGCTCACATGTGAGAAGGAGATTGTTAAGATGTACGTGTGAGTGAGTTGTTTTAGAGAAATCGCACATTGGAAAATTAATGTAAGGTAGAACAGTTAATATATCCTAGTTAGTTCATAACTCATTGGTTTAATTTTTAATGAAGGTAGGTTCAACTGACTATATTGACCAGCAAGGATTTGGGCTCCCTCTTGATGATCTCCTCAGGTGAAGGTAAAACTACTACATGCTCCCAACAATCCACGCCAAGCCCAACACCTTTCGCTATCACGCTTGTCGAGCTGAGACCCTCCCTATGACCGAGACACCAACTGACACTAACCCCACACGGCTAAGATCACGGTGACCTTGCCCCTCCTCACTGAGATTTGTACTTTTAGCCGATGGTCAACTCCTTCCAATAGTGAGCCACAAAGAAGCTTGCTCTGATGACGTAGCCATTGTTCGAGATCTCCATTGTCCAGGTTTTCTCAATATACCAATAAACCTCTAGTTTTGAGCATAGTAGAGAAGGACCTATGAATGGAGAAAGGATCTTGTCACATTGGCATGCTAAAAGAGGAGGAGACGCTAGAACACTCTCATACATACTAAGTGTTCTTCAATAAGTATTACGTAGAGAGTGGCCGAAACAAGAGACAAGCACTTTCACGAAAAGTCCTCAATCAAGAGACGGCTCCCCTACTATAACTCTCATATGTTCAAAGTAGAGTTGGATGCAGATTGGTATATCTTCTCTACAAGGACACCGCTTTCACGAATTATTTGTCGTCACTTCATCTTACTCGTTGCTACTGGTTTTCCTTGTTATAGTATCATACCATCGTTCGTCAATACTCAAACACTAGCTGCATCACCCAACTAGCCAAGCTCTAAGCCATACTAAGCCAATGCGAGCATTGCTGCTACCATCACTATGCCAACCCACAAGTTGCCTGCAACCATTGAATCCCATGCCTTGCAATTCCAGTCCAATTATGTTCAGTTCCAACTTGGAAAGTCAATTCTTCAATCAGGTAATTTTCTTATCCTTAACTAATTTGGAATATTTACATGCCTATTTTGAATAATTGCTATCTTTTGTCAAATATCCAATCAAATATGCATATCCGCAAAATCTAAAATATCACCATAAGTTAGGAAACTTTACTAACTTAATAACATGCTTGGATGACAATTTAATCTCCAACTATGAAGTACGATATTCGACAACATGTGAAATCTTTCATCCTATCCATAACTATTTAGATACGATCATTGATTTACCCATTTCCAAATTCAAACAGAAAACCTTCCATCAATATCTTTAAGTACTTTGATATGATTGTTGGTTTATTTTGTTTCCAAATTTAAATAAATAAGATAAATTTTGTGGATTACATTATTTGATTGAATAACTATCCCGTTGCTTGATTGTTTCCCAAAAAAAAAAAAAAATCCAAAAAAACGCAGATAGAATTTGATTTGATTTGATTTGATTTGATTTTTGTTAATAACATTGCCAATTTTAGATGAGATTGCATGTTAAATAATGAATTTCTTTATTTCAAATGTTTAAAATAGAAAAACAATAATATTGCTTTAGAATAAATTAGGTTTCCTTTTTTGAATTTAAATCACATGTTTAATATTGGGTATTTTTTATTAGGAATTTTAATTAAAAACACAAAAAGAAATTACATGCATGTCATGTAGAATTAGATTTACTAATTATACATTATTTACCAATTACATTTTTAGGGTCATTAAAATAAAATGAGTGGCATGCTAGAATAGTTATATCAATTATAGACATTTTAATATAGACATTTTGTATGTCATTGCAATTAAAATAGTTGCATTGCATTATGCATAATTTAGATTTCATTAAATAAGTGAAGACACCAAAATTGAGTGATTGTGCGTTAATTAGAAATCATATATAGGATTATTGATGTGATTTTTAAACTAATATCGCACATGCTTTCGTTTCTATGTTCGTTGTCGACACCTAAATTTTGATGCCAATTATTTATTTATTGCATAAAAAAATTTAGGATTAATTTTTAACCCCTAAAAAAATATATATTATAATTCAATTGCATAGCATATAATTTTTAGGTGTATTTATTTTTAGTTTACATGTTTTGCATTTTATTTTTAGGGACTGGTGGTGGATGGGTTCAATTAATATTTTTGAGCTCTAATAAGTAGGACCGGGACTGTTTCACAAAAGGAGCAAATTAGCCTAAGCCCGTTGTTTTTTTTTAAATTAATTATCTCGTGGGAAATTGAGATTTGATGCGATATTACTGTGGTTTTTGGAATCGGGTTGTAATCTTATCTTTAGTCTTTAGGTGATAAGATCGTTGGGAATATTAAGGAGATAAGGAAAATAAGAGGATTTTGGTGATCAGGAGGTTATAGATTATCTTCATGTATATTGAAAATGCGAGATAAAATATTCTACGAAGATCACCTATTTTTACCTATAAAAGCAATCGTGTACTGTGCTTGCGAGAGGGGGGGGGGGGCTTTTCTAGGGTTTCTTTTGGTCGACTGAAAAGAAAAGAAAAAAGTGAAGGAAAGTGAAAAGTAAAAGCAGAAGCAGCAGAGGGGAGGACGTGATAACTGTTCATCGTCTTCCCCACATTTACTGCCCCCATCCACCGCCCCCGTCGCCGGCTTCTCTTCACCCGCGCCTGCGTTGCGCCGACGCCATCAAACTACAAGCCGCTCGGACTCCCTCGTCGCCTGATCCGTCGCGCCTCCACCACTGTCGCTCTGCCCCGCCAGTCGCCGTCCGTGAAGCCCGACGCCGAAGCCGCTTCTGCCTTGTTCTACCACTCGTCCGCGATTACCCGGCGCCGGTCGCCACCGCGCCAGAGTCCCGAGTCACCCGTGCCGGCACTAGCGACCCGCGAGTCCCCAGTCCTTGCACCTCAGCCAGCCTCGCGACACCAGTCAGTCACCATCGCACGCTGCTCTTCCCCGACGCCTCTGATCTCGAGCCACACCGCCGATTTGCTTGACTTTGCCGACCCGATTGCGACTCCGACGCCCTGTTGCTCCACCGACGCCTTCACTCGCCGGTCACTGCTCAATCTACAACAGCAGTGACCCGACGACCCTGTAATTTCGTTTTCAGCCGAGATCCGACGACACCGGAGCCCTGTTGCTCCCGATCCGCGCAATCCAACGCCGGTGACCCACAAGTATCGTCCCGACGCCACCGAACCGGACGCCGCCTGAGTCCTCCGTCCCCGCACCCGCTCGGAGCTCGACTTGCTGCCGACTCGCGATGCCAAGATCAGGTCCGAGCTCCCACTCACCCGAGTGACGACCGCCCGCGCTCACATCTCCACCCGACGGCCTGCTCCTCTGCCCTCCGGCTGCGACGCCTCTACCTGCCAGTTTGCTCGCTGCCGATTCCCCTCGCCAGACCTTCGCCGGAGCTCCGACCGCGACGCCCTCCGACGATCGGAACCCGCTGCCCGGAGACCAGCCGCACGAGCAAGCCATGTCTGGGAAGAAAAGAAGAAAGGAAAAAACAAAAAGGAAAAAAAAAGAAAAAGAAATTAGGTAGTTTTATTTTCTTTTTCTATTTACTTTATTTTATTTATTTCTTTTAAGTTTAGTTGTTATTGTGTAAATTTGAAGTGATATTCATTTCATGAATTTTGTAGGCATTATCCGTAGGGTCTGTCCCAAAATTATTGTAATTACTAATTTGATCCGTAAGATGTCGGATCATTTTTTTTAATTATATTAATTTTTGGGGTTTATTGATAGTATTTTAATTGCTGAATCAATATGATTATTAATTTGATCCGTAAGATTTCGGATCAGATTTTTAATTATTTTGATTTCTTGTCATGATGTTCAGGATTAAAAGTAATCGTTAATTTGACTTGTGAGATGACGGGTTAATTTTTCGATTATTTTAATCCTTTATTTGTTGAATATCTTGATTGTTTAGATTTAATGCTTGTTTTGAAAAATCACTAAGAAAAATCACTAAAAAAATATTTGAATTAGGATTCAGTTTGTTTTAGAATATTTTCTGGTTATCTTGCATATCTAGAATAGGGATTTTATTTCGAATTTAGAAAAATATAAAAACAAAAAGTGCATTCATTTAGGTTGTTAGTTTTTTATTTGAATTGCATGTTTAATTATGTGTTAGTTTTAATTTCGAATTTCATAAAGAAAAACACAAAAAATCGTCGTGCATATTAGGTTATAATTGCATGTTTCATTTTAAATTTAGATTATTTTTTAGATAGATTGCATATTAGATTAAGATAATGTCTTAGTTTAAATTAGGATTTAATATGACTTAATCCTTAGTTTAAATTAGATAGAATTTTAATCTAGCTAGATCATTTTTGCATTTTTCTTAAATTTTGAATTTCATGAAAAAATACAAAATTTGTCTTTGCATAAATTAGTCTAAATTTTTAGGATAGATTGCATTTTAAAAAAAAATAGAAATATCAAATGCACGTTATTTAGTTTTTATTAGGTTCATTTAATTAGAACTTCCTCGTCATTAGACTAGGTTATTTAATAAATGTAGCGCGACATATAGCTCGCATATGAAATTGCATGATGCATGTCATTCTAGTTGAAATAATTTTGCATCGCATTGCACGTCATTGCATCGCATTGCACGTCATTAGAATTAGATCATTTAGATTGCATTTAATAATTGCATTTCTTCATGCCATATAGTTTAGGTCGTGTTGCCATGTCATATTAGATTATTAGCATGCATTGCATGATTCTCATTAAATAAAGTGAAAGCAAAAATTGAAGTGATTGCATATTAATTAGAAATCATATCCAAGGTTGTTGATGTAGATTCTAATTTAGCATTGCATATGCTTTCACTACTTTAAGGTAAGTCCTGCATTATTTTATTCGCTTTCTTGGGTGTTAAATTGATGGTTTGTGCACTCGCATGATCACTTCACACGTTAGGAAAGTGAATTAAAATAAATCCAAGCTGCCTGCAAAAACATTTTTTGAAAATTAAAAAAGAAATGGTACCGAAAGGGCACTAGGATAGTCTAGTGTAACCAAGTCCCCGTACCCTTAGTCTCTGGTTTGTAGGAGTAAAATAATTCTCCCATTATTTTACTTAGGTGTCTAATCGATCTACCCTAAACTGATTAGTGGCGACTCCTAGAAAATAATCATTTGCATGTTAAAACTTTAAGTCGCGATTTGGTATGGGCTTGGGAGAGCCCGAGCTAAGCTTAAAGACTTAGTAGTCCATTAACCTAGTTTTAGGTGGTGCACGCTGCTATAAGGTAAGTCATGCAATTTATTTATTTCTTTGTTGGTGTTACTTTGGTGGTTTACACACTCGTATGATCACATCGCATGTTAGGAGGTAATAAATTGAGTCCAGACTGCCTACTAAACATCTTTTTAGAAAGAGAACATTGCTGAAAAGGTATTAAAGAAATTTAGTCTAATCAAATTCCTATACCCAAAATCTCTAGTTCACAAGAGTAAAGTATTGAGAATATTTTTCCCAATACTTTACATGAATTTTTAATTAACTCACCGTAAACTAATTAGTGGCGACTCCTTATTTAAAGTCATTCACATGCTAAGAACTTGAATCCTAAGTTGCGAATTGGTATGGGTTTAAGAGAGTCTAAGTTAAGTTTAGGCTTAATAATCCATTAGCTGAACCCCTAGATAGTGCACCCTGAGGGTAGATCGCGACACTCATCAAACACCACATGATGTGTACAAAGAGTTTGTTTGGTTGAGGATTGTAATGCTTGTAGGCACCTTGATTAAGAAAGTACCTAAGAAATATACAAGGTTTTTGTTGACATCCAAGTTTGTGCTTACCATATGGTTTAAGCTAGGGATAACTTAGGCAACCAAAAACTCAACGTTTCAAGGAGAGTCTTAGAATGAGATATAAAGATTGAAGACCAGTGTAGGTAGATGATTTATTAGAAATATGGCGGCTTGAAAAGCGTAGGACCAACACGAGGATGGAAGAGATACTTAATGAAGTAATGTAAGACATGTTTTGATGACATGCCTATGACGATGCTCCGCAATCCCATTATGTTGAGGTGTATTTGGAGGTGTTTGTAAATGTGTAATCTCATGAGACTAGAAGAATCCTTTTAGTTTTGATATTCTCTACCACCATTAGAGTAAATTGATACAAGGGACTTTAGAAGTAATTTTCCACCAATTTCTTGAACTTTGGAAATAGAGAGAAAATGTCAGATTTTTGTTTGATTGAGTAGAGCAAGATGTATATGGTATAGTGATCCATAAAAATAACATAATAAGAAAAGTCATCTATTATTTTCACTGAAATGGGAACCAAAACATCATTGTAAATGAGTTCAAGAGGTCGTTGGATAGACTATGTAGAAGTACCAAACACAAGTTACTAGATTGACATGACTTGCACGAAAGTCTAGAATGTGACTTGGAAATAGAAGGAATTGACTTCAATTTTGAAAGAAACTCAAGATCTGATGAGAACAATGACCAAGACGTCGATGCCAATCACTAGAGGATGCACAGACACCAATCATAGTGAAGGGTGGCATATGAGTCACATGGAGTGAAGATGGAAGTTCATAAGCATCATTGTTATTCAGGCCTCAAAGGAGAGTCGCCCTTGTGCACAAATCCTTAACCAAAAGATGGTCGGGAAAAAATTCAACAGATGTTTGGTTAATCTTACAAAAATTTAAAACATATATTAAGTGTTTACTAATATCAAGGACACAAAAAACATCATACGATGAATATGAAACTGGGGGGTGGGGGCAAGGTGGGGCAGGAAAGTTTTGTTGAATATATATGTATTATTTGCAAAATTTAGCCATCGCCAATAACGATTTTGTTTGTGCCTTCATAATTCGGATGCAAAGAGAGATTTTCTAGATTTGAAGTCACATGATGAGATGCTCTAAAGTCCATGAGCCATCCTTGCTCTGCTTGACGAGATAACACTATTATTTTTGCACTAGGAGGAGAGAAGAAATATTGTTGGCCTGATAACATTGATTGGTTGAGTGACTTACTCGTTCACATAGTTGAGATAGGATTCATGCTTTTTGAATGGGTTGGTTATGATCATAATTTTTTCTCCTTTGCCAATGAAATTGTCAAGTTCACTAGGAGTTCGAACCTCGATTTGAAAGGGAGTGCTGGTTGGTGTTCCTATGAGAGGCTTTCTTGGCAAATTTTGTAGTGACATGAGTCGATTCGCCCTGACTCTCTTCCCTTTTAAGATATTCCTTGAAGTCAATAAATTTATAGAGTTCCTCGAAGGAAATGGGTGATTTACGTGCTCTGATGGCGATAGAAATTTCCTCGAATTCAGAGCTAAGCCCCTTCAAAATATGTGTTGTTAAATCATCATCACGAATGGGAGAATTGATGATGGCAAGTTCATCAGCAATTCCTTTGATGACTTGTATATACTCAGCCACTGATCTAGTGACACATTTTGTGAGGATTAAACACTCCATGAGACTCATGACAAAGCGATGTGAAAGTTTGTTCCTAGCCTCGAGTGCTATTTTGGCAGATGCAATCTAAGTCCAAAGTGGAAGCTATGATTGCTTGAAGCAATAGTTCATCTTGGCGTACCCAATGCGAATAAGATGGATTGGCAATAGTTTTTCTATCAATAGTAGGTGTTAGACGAACATAATATCATTCCATCTACATACCCCAGTAAATCATAGCCTAGGAGCAAAAAGTTATATTGAGCCAACCAGGAAGGATTAATCATTGACATTAACTTGTAGGGTAGTTGCATAGTTGCATTGATAGACACAAGCATGGTGGCGTTATTTGAAGAGGGGTCATTGACTATCATAGGAGCGCTAGTGTTTGAGGATCCTCCCACCATTGAAAAAAAAAATTGAACAATATGCTTGTGAGCAGCAGGCTCTGATACCAAAAAGAATTGGACAAAATGCTCTTTTCTATTATTTCTTACATGTAATTAAGTTACAAAATAGCTAACTGTTTATAGAAAGACATCGGCTAGAATAAATGCAGTACAATAACTTTCCTAACTACGGCCTTTATAAATGGAAAGATAAAACCATCTATACAAAGGAAAGATAAAATGAATTTGTTAGTTGTGGACACTCTCACTACACTTGCTAAGAGTACAAGAATTGCTTGATTGGTCTTCATCTAATTGAGAGTAATATTTTGAATTACTTTGCTATTCGGAGATATTTTCTCCAATATAGCCAAGACTTAGCAAGAAATTTATGGTGCATTTGTTTTAGTGAAAGTATCTTCTAGGAACTGTATTTTAGACTTTCTCCCATTTGGTTTGATGAAAATGACAAGTCAATAAAAAATACTTTTTGGTCAATGATAAGATTTATACATAAAAATTAGGAAAGTGAATTCCTAAATCTAAAGAGGTGAAAACACTTTTTGAAAATTGCTTATCTTGATTTTTTAATAATTTTTAATTTTTATTTATTTATTTATTTTTTCTGTCTTTTATATTTTCCTTCTTCCTCCCGCTGGTCATTGGGCCTTGGCCATGGTTGGCAACGGGCCACAAGCGAGGGCTAGCGACCTCGCAAATATCTGGTGCACTTGAGCTCACTAGCCTCAAGCGAGCTCCAACCTTATCGAGATCTGGCAAGGCTCGACCTCACCGGCTTGCACCTGTGACCAGTTATCAAAGACTAGCAATCCGTGGAGGAAGAAGTTAAAAGAAAGAAAAGAGAAAAAAATAGAATAATAAAAAATAAAAAATATATATTTAAAAATTCAAATTTTATATTGTCTGAGATAAAGTCATGAGATCGAAATCATTTTTCAAAAAGATCCAAATAGCAAAAAAAAATTCAGCCACATATATATAAAAAAATAATCATTTTCCTAAAAATAATTTTCAGAAAGCATATTCTTTGTATCATGAAAGTTTCCATAAAATAAATGCACCCTAATTTTTCTCAAACTCGATAATACGAGCTTGCAACCAAACTGGAAGTTAAAGAGGCAAAATGAAATCAATGAATTGGACTTGTTATTTGATCCGTCTTGACTTATCATGCTCTTTTTCGGGTTAAAAAAATCCGGGGAAACTATCATGATTGGGCCGGCAATATATTCATGCGGGGACGCCCTTGAGTTTGATTCGCTAGTGATTCTTCATAAGAAGTTTTTAAGACATTGTACCATGAGAAACCGTCAAGAAAACGTAAGAAGAACACGAAGAAGTGCTCGAGCCTCGCCGACCGTTGTGCTGGATAGAGTATATGAGATATGGCAATGTCAAAAGGTGAGTGCAGTCTTATTCAAGGAAAGTACTAAAACATTTCCAAATTTATTAAAATTATGTCAATTCAGTCATAAATTTTTATTATGCTAATTTAATTCTAAACATTTTCACAATTCACTAATTGAGTCTTTTTCACCTACTTTGGTAAAAAATCATTGACATGGACATCAGTTGTTTTATGTAACACGACTGGTGCTTATATAGACAATTTCAACCATTTTTTTAAAATGAATTTTTTGTGAATTTCTTTTTATCTTTTCATTTTGGCTAGTAAGGGCCAGCAAGCTCTCTTCAACCACTAATGAGGGTCATAGCCCTCGCCTAGGCCCATGCCAAATTGGGCGAGGGTCACCTCGTCCATGGCCGGCGAGGCCATCAAGGGCCTTCACACCCTCTCTCATAGCCTGTTAGGTTGCCGCTGGCTCTAGATGAGGGTCGTAGCCCTCGCCAGCCAAAATGAAAGGAAAAAAGAAAGAAAGAAAGAAAGAAAAACTAATAAAAAAATCTTATTGACAAAATGTTCATGTTAGTAATGGCTGTGGTACATAGGATAAGCAGCATTCACGTCAACAATTTTTTGCCAAAATTGCCTATTAGCTGTAAATTGGTACAATTGAAAGATTTGTAATTGAATTGATATAATTGCAATAGGTTCAAATTGTTTTGGTACTTTTCCCCATTTTCACATGTTAGTGGCTTAGGTTAATGAAATTAATGAAGATTGCATGCAAATGATTTTATAGAAAGAAAGGTACCAAGAGGGCATTTCACATGCCCTTAAATGGATGACGGCTCCAAAGTCATTATAATGTATGATTGAATTTGAGAATCCAAGTTACAATTAGTAAGGGCTAGGGAGAGTCTGCATTAAGTATGAGCATCACGTGACTTTGTTCTAGTTTCGCAATTCATTAGCTTTTCCTTGTTGATTCATCTGGGCAACATATTTTTGATTGTCCATACTTCTTAACATGTCTTATCCTAAATTATAGATGTTTAAAGTATGCAATTATGTAGTAGTGGTCCCTAGTCCAACCTTTCCCTTAGAGAATAGAGACAACTACTTTTGCAAGCTTATCATTGACAATAAAGTTAAAAGTAATTAATTCAATTTGATTTATGGCTGATTGGCCAAATTATGTGATGCCAAATATTCAAATCCCCACCTTCTCAGGGGGGTTGGGGTGGGGACGATTTTAGTTTCAAATGTGGGTTTCGACTCCCACACTCTACAAGAAGGTATGGCAAAAGTTTAAGAGTGGGAGTTAGAATATGAGTAGAGTAGGATCGACAAAAAACATATAAACATATATATATATATATATTCAAATCGGCTATTCTAGCTGAAAAAAAATGGAACATTCCAACTAAATAAGTAAATGCAAACAAACTATTTTGAATAGCCTCACCATCTCGAAAAATAATTTGGTGCTTCGCCTCTGCTCTTTTCCTCTTTGTATGTGAGGGTAGAGAACGAACGCTCGCCTAGAGGAGAGGAGTTATATTGCAAACTTTACTTGAAGCCTGAAGGGCATTGATCATGCGTATCCTAAACTCTCTTTCTCTTATCATATTAAGTTCACCTTCCCAGATCATCGGAGACATATGGCGTCCATGTGTGTGTGCGTGCGTGCGTGTGTGGGGGGGGGGTGGAGATAGAGAGAGAGAGAGAGGGAGAGAGCTAGGGTAGGTGAAGGAGATGTACCCCTGTCGAACATCCAACGCCCCACTACACAATAATATGAAGTGGAAATCGCGGATGGGATCAGGGTTCACCTCGATGGTGATTATATAACTTTATAAAATTAACATAAGAGAAAATTTTAAAGAAAGGCTTAAAATATGGTCATTTTCTTAAAAGATGGTCCAAACTAAATTTTGTCTTAAATAAGGGCTTGAAATGACCAATATAGTGTCAAACAAGGGTCTAGTAATCATATGTATCTCTCAGCCACTTTAAGTTAAGGTTAGGGGTATTTTTGTCCAAGGATAAATTTTTTAATCTTTTTTGATCTTTTTCTTTCTTCTTCTCCCTTCTTCCTCCGGCGGACTCTCCAGTTCATCTTCTCCTTTCACGAAAGTGGCCATTTCTTCATCAACGGCAGGAGCTTTACAGCAATTGACGAGTGCAATTGACAACGACGGCTTGGGCTTGCATTGAGCATGTGTGACTTCTCAAAGAAGAGCAAGTTTGGTATAAAAAGGTTGAAGGTTTGAGATAAAGGGTCCACTCAAGCCTAGAGCTGCCTTGTCTCGATAGGGATTGACTAGGACCAAATATAATCATGGCCAGAACATAAAACATAAGCCAACCACTCTTTCTCTGAGGATAAATTATTGATTTTTGAACATTTTGAATCACGGCAGAGTAAAGAACATCAATGTTTTGACCGGCTGTGTTATTAGTGTCAAGTTCTTCAAAGCACGCTAATGCTTATACTGGAGTCCCACAATAGACAAACCCATTCGGCCAGGTTGGCAAGGCCTCCTCTTGCCAAATCTCGGCAAGGGTGACCCTCACCGGTGGTTGCCTTTGGCCGCCCACCGGCTGTTGCAAAGGCCTAGCGACTAATGAAAAAAAAATGAGAAAAGAATTAAAGAAAAATGACAATAAAAATATAAAAATTCAAAAAATATTTATAAATTTAAAGAATTTTATTCACATCAACTCTAGACGTGTCATGTATGATGGTTAGCATCTATATTAGCAATTTCCTATCAAAATTGGCCAGATAGAGTACATTAGCAAAACGTGAAAAAATTTAGAATTTAATTGTAAAATTTAAAAGTTTATGACTAAATTAGTAAAAATATAATAAATTTAGAACTTTTTTTATAAAAGACTTAACATAAATATTAGGGCTACTTTACCAGTGAATTGTGACAACGATGTTGTCGTTATATTTTAATGTAATGTCTGTGCCCCTATACACTTGATAAGTACATCTCAATAATCATGGTAAATACAGACAAATATAGGTAAATGTTTTAAATGGAAAAATGTTTTTTATGTTGTAATGATGCCATTTTATTAGGTGTGTAAGGTAGAAGAAAAGATGCCCATTGTTTCACTAGGAGATACCTGTCATCAAAGGTTTTTATTGAATCGTGTTTAGTAACGATTTGGACAAGATGCAAATTACGTAACAAGAATTTCTAAGTCTATAGAAAAAGTAAATGCAAGTATTGAAAACTGATAAATTGAAAGGGAGAAAAATACTTAAGTGTTTGTATTGATGGTCGTGTTCTGAACAATTCAAAATGGCTTTATGTAGCCTATTACAAAGTGAAACCACTTACAAGTAGTTAATATCTTAATTAATGATTAAAAACCGCATCTCCATAATATTAGACTCTGAATGTCGACCTTATCCACAAATAGTTACAATTCTTCAATCGTTACTAGTCGTAATCGTCAATGGTTCCTTCACCTTGGCATCTTCACTTTGTCTTCAGCGCATCTTCACTTTGTCTTCAGCTTTTGTGTTTAACATTTATTGATATTTATGAAGTAATAATCGTCGATCAATAGCGTCTATCAATAAGTGTATCATGGTCATTGATAATCGTTGTCATCGACAAACATTTTCTATTGGTAACTCATGGACGGTATAGCAATACTTAACACCGAGCTCTATATCTATTTAAGTTGGCATCATGTTGCCTTAATTCCTAAAACATCCCAAAATTTAAGTCTAATCCCTACCCAAACATTTTTTTTTTGTGTCAATTAAAATCCTTAACTTTCACTTTAATTCCAAATCTATCCACATAGTCAAAATCACCACTAGTTTACTCAAAATTATCAACATTAGAACCAGTTATAAGTTCATTATCAGAACTTGTGCTTTCATCATTACTCTTACCTTATAAGAAAAAAATAGCAATCTCCTTATTTTGACAATATTCAAGAACCTGATGAGGAAGAAAAACTCCCTAACCAAAAGTCACCCCCTAACCAAAAGTCTCCCATTATTGAGTACGTATGGACCACCAGGTCTGCTCGATTAGGTCTTTCCCTCCATTCGACCTCAAATTCTACCGATGGTAATTGAGAATGAAATCTCAGGTGCAATTCATCTAGGAAAAAGCCAAAATCGAAGTGAAACTTCCATTTTGTTATTGCGACTTGGGTCTCTTGGGTGGATTAACCAGTTTCTGGTCTCCTTCAACAACTTGTTTTTTCTTTCCTTGGACCCCATGTCAATTACTCTCCTTGATTTATTTGCTATAATCGCCTCAGTCCATATGGGGATAATGTTAGAGATGCCAATACTTCAATTATGTCACTGATCTTTCTTATGGCTTCTTCTTAATTAAATATTTCAAAGAACCTGATGAGGAAGTCACCCCCGTTGAACACACTGCTTTCTTGTCGTATTGTCTCTCTCGATATATTTTCTGCCACTCAACACTCAAAATTTCTGAGGATTAAATCAACCTAGCTCATCGCTTGGCTGACAGCACCTCATTCGCTTCAGATCGACTCGTCCTTGCTGTTTTATACAAGGGAATACACATGTACGCTGATCGACGTATGAGGTAAATTCGGGTGTTTTCTTCAACCTTTTTTGGATTTTCCAAGGCTGGGCCGCTCTTTATTTTCCTTCACTATTCTCCAACGAGACACATTCCTTACCTTGATCTAGTGAAGTGGAGGTTCAACCTCATTTTCAGGACGATCCAGGCTGTCCATTCCAAAGGATTTCCCTTTCAAGAATTTCCTTGAATTGTTTTACGAGCAATCCACTGGTGAGCTCGAATTTTTCCCTCTCGGCTACTGCTTTTACTAGTGATGTCCAATTCAATCGTCCAACCAGAATTACAAAGCTTTGGCTTGGTATGCTTACCCCTGCCGATCATCCTCTAAGGATATCGAAGAAAGGAAAATTTTTATCGTGTGTTTGAAATCTACTCTCCATAATACTGTACTGCACATTTAGACTTACTTCGAGTATGTACTCCATGAAGTATCCCTATGTCGCACCTTTTATATGCTGCCAACAAGTCACCTGGAGATATACAATCGTTGTACCATCAAATAATTCAAATCAAATCCTCAGGCCACAAATAACTTCAAGGGATAATGGCACAAATAATCCTTGAGTTCTTGAACTTTGGCCCAATGTACAATTTGGTCCATAAACTTTTAATTTATTCAATACGATTCCTAAATTTTAGCTCAATGTATTATGTGATCCTTAAACTTTTAATATGTTCAATTGTAGTCCTTAAGTTTTTAGTGCATGTTTAATACAGTCCCTGAACTGTATGAAATGTTCAATGTAATATTTTCATTAATTCAAGACCAGAGACTAAAATGAACATTTTTCATATAGGTTAGGGACTATGTTCAACATATACTAGAAGTTCAAGGACTACATTGAATAAGTTAAAAGTTCATGGACCACATTGCATATTGATCTAAAATTCAAGGATTATATCAAATAAATTGAAAGTTCAAAAACCAAATTACACATTGGGTCAAAGTTTAAAGACCATTTGTATCATTTTCCCTAACTTCAATGATTGGTGGGCCAACCACTGGGGGTTCGTCCCAGTGGCCACCCTTCCAAGTTGGAAGGGGGAAGTTGGGGGTTCAAATTCTCATATTCTCAGGGGGGATTGGGGTGGGGACGATTTCATTTTAGAAGTGGGTTTCGACTCCCACGCCTTACAAGAAGGCAGGGCAAAAGTCCAAGAGTGAGTGTTAGAGTAGGATTAGAGTAGGACTGACAAAAAAAAAAATGATTGGTGGGTCTACTATCATATTTGTGGATGGGTCCACCTTTATGTGGGGCCCATTTAGATTAAAAAAATGTAAAATTCGGAAAAGAAAAGTGGGGCTACTTCGTCTGTGCCCAAGTGCTCAAGAGTGAGGAGAGAGAGAAAATAGATAGTGCTCACCTAAGAAAGAGTGGAGAAGAGAAGAAATAGCGATTTGAAGGCTAAACATTAACGAAATTGGTTCAAATTTGAGTATGTTGTTTGTGAGATTGAAGGTTACGAGTTGATCGGTTTAATTCGTTGAGAACCTCTTCCAAATTTTCTTATCGCAGTTAGAGTTTTCTTACTCCATTTATGTCAATCCACCTTTCTAGTGATGAAATATAGTTGTATCATTGATGTTTAGCCTCTAATGTGTAATTAGAGAAGAATACATTGTGTATCTTACTATTCTTAGTAACTAGATGGTCCTTGATTTTTCTTGCATTGGGTAACCAGATGAAATCATTGATGGTGTTGTTGGCTGTGCTTCTTATAATTTCAGCATTATATTTTCTTATTACGAGGTCATATATTGATTGTTTGTTGCTAGAGTTAAGTCGATTTCGGTCGGTTTAGTTTGGGGGAGAATTTGATCCTAGATTGGGTTTAATTCTTGTTGAATTGTTGCCCGGTTTTCCCCGACAATATCCATTATTTCAGTGAGGACATCGGTTCAATTTTTAAGAATGTGAAAGTGAAATAACTTATTTTCATTTAAAACCACCCGGGAAGCAATTATCGCCTCTTTTGCTCAGGAAGCTCAAGTGATGCCTGACATTTAAGCTCAGCTTTCTCTCGTGCAGCCTCCAAAAGAGTCAAAGAAAAAGAAATTAGGTAAATTCAATGCCTTGGCGTCATTCCCTTTTCTTTTCATAGTTTTAAAATCGTCATTTTCACGGCGGCAACCAAATGGACGAGGTTCACTCCCGTTAGAGCTGCAACGAAGCCATCATCAAGGATTTGTATCGCTGAAGGCGTGAGGAGAGCTTGCCCCCCCCAAAAAGAAAAATTTCTTCACCACGTCCAAGCGCTGATGTCATTGCCGATGTTGATGTTGCTTAGAACTTGCCTGACCCTGAAATTATTGAGGATCTTGCTTACATCAATGATGTACAGGGCATTCTTGTTCCAGTGGATGACCAAGAAACTATTGACATTTCGGCATTTACCATCGACAAGCATGAAGTAGGTCATGCGATCAATGTCGACAAACATGATACAGTCGATACCACCAACGTCCATGTCGATGTTGATAGGCAGAACCAGCCTAAGAAGACGGCCACTATAGACATCGCTGTTTATGCTAGTTCCCCAGTTCTAATTACTCAAATGCCAATTTTGGGAACACAACCAAGTATCGACTCTTGAGAGAGTAATTCACTTCACAATTCTAATTTTGTGGACATATGCTGACTATAATCTTTTCCTGACAAATGTAGGAAATCTTCCGGTGGCTAATTCTAGATCGCCATCATTGTCTAACCAAACTAGAATATTTTTATTTGTCAATCCTCCTCTAACTTTCAACTCACTCTCTGACTTTTATCCTACTTTCTTGCAGGGTATGAGAGTCAAAACTCACACTTGAAACTTTATTTCCACCTCAAGCCCTCCTGAGAAGGTGTGGATTTCAACTCCCCATCTCCCCCTTCTCATGTAGGAAAGGTGGCTACTGAGGCAAATCAAACCGGAACTTTAGTTTGTAACTTTTTCTTCTTATTTGTTGACATACTAATTTAGTTTTCTTTTTTGGGAACATTTTGGTCTCGCTTTGTATTATATGGACTTGGTATGTTCAGCTTTCAGTTACTATGGGGTGACTGTAAGTGTGGGGAAAATGATTAGGAAAAAAGGAAGCAAACCAGCGTAGTTGTTTGTGTTGGAAGGAGAGAAATAATTGATAGTTTGTAGTGATTTCTCTCTAATTATATCTCAAGATAAATATATACTCATCATTTTTTTCAATGACCATCTACGTGTATTTTGTCATACAATCTGCAGTTGTACCTATTCTTTTCAAATAGATGTGTCCTACTATGACTATTAATAAGAATTGCATGTTAATGAGAATTTCAAAGGCACTTGTTAACCATGACTAATTAAGGAAGTTTCAACGTTCAAAATACCAATATAGTTCTTTTGGGGATAAGTACACTATCAATGTCAAAAGTTGTGTACGGTGCTCACTTTGGTGCCAAAAGTTTCTGTCGGATCACCTAAGTGCCAAAAATTTTGAAAAATGATCATTTAAGTGCCAATGCCGAGAAAATTGGCCGGAAATTCGACGTGGCATTTTTTTTATTAATTTTTGAAGCCGACGTGGCTTGTCGGAAAGTTGAGTCAGCATCCAAACACCAAAACGACGCCGTTTGGCATCTTTCCCCCAACTTCGAAACCCTAATCCCCAAATTGAGAGAGAGGGAAGGCTCGTCTTCATCGTCTTCTTCCTTGAAGACCCACACCAACAACGGCACCAGCACGGCACCAGCAGCAACACTGGCAGCGCACCAGCAGCGACACCAGCAACGCACTAGTAGCAGCAGTGCACCAATGGCACCTTCGACCCATCTTCTTCCTCCTCCTCCTCCGCCCTCGCCTCCGATTTTTCCTGCAACTTATTGCTCAAGCAACAATCCCAGTCTCTCCTCGCTCACCTGGTCGAGCAACTACAATGGTAGCTGAGCGACGGTGGCCAAGTGACGGTGGCCGAGCGACGGTGGACGAACAACGATGGCCGAGCGGCGGAAACCCTAATTTCAATCCCCATGTGAGCTAAACAGCGTCGTTTCCGTGAAGCCATCCACGTAGGATGGAAAAACGACATCGTTTTCTTAAGGATGACTGAAAACGACGTCGTTTAAAGGCCCTATCGATTTAAAAAAAAAAAAAGCCACGTAATCATTTTGGCCGGAATATTTTGCCGGTGGTACCAAAGTGATCGTTTTTCCTCCGATTTGGCACTTAAGTGATCCGACGAAAACTTTTGATACCAAAATGAGCGCCATACACAAGTTTTGGCACTGATAGTGTACTTATCCCGTTCTTTTGATATCTGAAAACTTCCTCACTATAACATGGATGTTCCCAATATAAATGGACTGCTTCATTATTTTGGCATCTTATGTTGTAATCAATGTGATATATCTATGCATTAAAATGGGTAGGTTGGCACTTTGTTGACCACACATAAGGGAGAATGGATGCTACTGTCTCTTTCACCCACTTCTAGTTTCTATTTCCGCTTTCAAGCCCTTTTTCTCTTTACTTTTAGGGAAATTTTTTCTTATACTTACGCAGTTGCCTACAAATAGAACTTTATATGTGCTTGTAAACGTGACCACAGCTGCTTGCTGCTGAGGTCGCCCGGTCCAGGCAAAGTGTTGCCATGTTCTTCCAACCCGGGAAATTGAGTGGTGTCACGTCTAATTTAGGGTCACGCAACAATACCAAATATTGGCATGAGGCCATGCAACCCTGGCGAGGTAACACAGGGGTCGCATGACCCTTAGAAAGATCGGTCTTGCATAGGGTGGCCCGAGCAAGGCGCCGCCAAAGTAGTGTGTAACCTCCAAGCAAGATTTGTCTTGCATAGGTTACTGCCAACAACCTCAGCGGGTAGCTAGCCTATGGTCGTGCGACCCTGTCTCTGAGAGACTAGGTAGCTATACCGACATGGCCACCTCTCTCTCTCTCTCTCTCTCTCTCTCTCTCTCTAAAGTGCGCGCGCGAAAGGGTCAGTGCAGACTTGCAAGGGCAGATGAGAAAATCTATTTAGTTGATAAGGTCTAAATGGCAAAATGAATATACTCTTTAAAATGCAGGCATAGTGATGAAAAGCTAAAGCGGGAAGGGACTTGCATTGGCCCCTAGGGCTTAAAGCTGCTTTGTACTGCATTCCTAAACATTCCCTGCGGTTAATAGTAAAAGAACATAGTTGCTGTGGATATCTCACGTGAAGAAGGTACCAGTAAAATAAAAAAATAAATAAATAATGTACAAAACTTTTTGATAATTTTCCCATAGTCATTTTAGCCAATTTTGGTTGATAATCACTAATGTGTACGTCAGTTATCTTATGTGATATAATTGGCTTTGATACAATTAATGCTGACGTTGACAACTTTTGCGATTTTTCTAAATTTTTTCAATTGTTTTTTTTCACTATTCATCTTTCTGAAATAGTAGATGAGGATTGCCAAGTCCTCGGTGATGGCCAGTGAACCTCTCCAACCCATCATGAGGGAAAAAAAAAGAAAAGAAAGAAGAGATAAGAAAAAAAGAAAGAAAGAAATTCAGAATATAAAAAAAAATGCAAATATTATCTATGTCCATACCACATAAAACGACCAGCATCCATGTCAATAACTTTTTGCCAAAATTGGCTGAAATGGGTAAATTGGAAAATCATCAAAAGTTTTAAAACTAAATTTACTAAATTAAAAAGTTTATGATTGAATTGGTCATTGTACAAGAGTTTTAGGACATTTTGGACAATTTTCAGTGAGTTCCGATCATCATATCTGGAGAAGGTGTCCTGCACTTGATTCTGTGAAAAACTAAGAGAAAGAGACGACAGCAATTGAGCATACGTCTAGAAGCTCAAAATATAACTGTATGTCATGGATTCCTATGGCAATATCACTACGAAACCCGAATAAGTGTGGCACAATCCGTCATAAAAAGCATGGGTTGGGCTTATGCACGTGAATTCTACGATATTATAATTTGCCCGTGAAAATCAAAGGCTCTGCTGGCAATGGCATCTGAAATTCACCACTGAGGAGCCTTCTTTTGCATAAGAGTTTGGAACAGCATAGTTGTCTTAGCATCATACACTTTTCGAATTCGGCTATATAGGTGTGTACCGGCCGGCATAAGTTTTAGGACAATATGGATGCATCTATCAATCGCTCATATTTATTAGCTTCCATCACCGGCTCATTGCCAATTTAAGGGCTTTCTTCATGCTCGAATGGGTTAGTAAGAGACATTTTGTTCTGGTCCCCCACCTTTTAGCATTCTGGGCCCCTGAAAAAAGAAATAAACCCGAAATAAAAAAGAAAGCATTGAAATTGGGCCATCTTTGCCAAGAGAGGCCGCCTTCTCTCAGGCCAGCGTTCTTCTATTTCTAGAACACCACACCACATGCTGGGACAATACCAAGCACTTTGTTACTGGCTCACAAAAGAATAGAAGGGAAAAAGTCTTTTATTATAACTAGCGGGACATAAGTAGAAAGACTGGGAGGTCCAACAGTCGATTAGGTTAGTAGCGGAATGCCATTTGACCTTACCGAGAGGTTCAATAGCGCATTTAGGCTCTTGGGAGAGGATGAATTCCCGATCTATAGCATCAATAACTGCAAATGCTTAACAAGCGAACACTACTTGTATATATCATGTTCTAGTTTTCTTCCTGACTATTCAAAGCATCGAGAAAGAAATGGTTTCATGAAAATTATCTCCTCGACCGAAAGCAGCTCTTCCACTCATCTCATTCTTGTGGCACTTGTGATTAGTTTATCTACCATCAGCCAGTGGGCTAAGGACGTTGTGTTTGCATTTTTCATTATTATTTTAAAATGGGACTCCCAACCTTTACTATGACTAATCTCGTGCAAATTGGATCATCCATGTGTATTTCATTAGGTTACACCCATAGAGTGGTAGATGTGAAACCCTCAGGTTACTTTTAGGGGAGGAGCAGCTCAATTGGGAATCGGTTGTATTCAAAGCATTTCATAAATCAATAAATCTCTTAAGGTTAATGCCTATTCTCTGCTTGAAGAAAATTTTATCGGATTCTATGATTTTTGCTCTTATTTGTCCTAGTTTTTATGAAGTGTAGAGGCAATTTAGTCAATTTGAGATAACCGGACCAGGCCCATTTACTCTTTAACAGTAAAGGTCCTTATCCGGATCATTTTCTTTTGTCTTATAATTTAAAGACACACTTCCATGGACAAACCTGAGGGATATATTCGATCAAATCTAGTATTGATTAGTCACAAAATGGTCTGCAGCAGGAAATGGATATGAGACCTTTGACTCGTTGAGATTTGGGATGTGTAATCGGTCTTATTCAATAGGCAAACCCCTCCTCATAATGGAAAAAAAAAACAGTAAACATGATGCATATTGTGGAATCACATATAATACAGGACCTGGAATTAGAAAAGATGTTACGCAGACCCACGAGGATATTCATGGAGGATCTGGCGAACGAATCCTTCATCACGGTAGAGAGATTTGGGTCAGTGAAAAGAGTTTTCATGGTGTGTGAAAATGACAAGGCCGTGGACGTTGACTTTCAGAGAAGGATGATCGATCGGAGTCCTTCCACGGCGGTGAAGTTGATTGAAGAAGCCGATCACATGGCCATGCTCTCCAAGCCTCACTAGCTTCGTCGACATTGCTAAGAATTGCTATTGAGGCACGGAGTACGAACTGAGCTGGATCAATTTGCACATCGCACCATTAACAATTTGCCGCATCACTCTTTACTGTGCTGATCATGTGAACTGAATACCCCCGATTGTATCTCCTAAACTCTCAAATGTGCTTACTTTTGCCCTTCTTAGCTCAATTTTTTATCAGAATCTTGTCATTTTCTCAAGTCAAAGGACTCGCAAACCATTAAGTAGATTCGTAAACATGCTAATTTTTTCTGCCAAAAGTGAATGGGACAATTACACTGGGAAAAATCTACATGGCATTTTTTTTTATTAAAGGTCACATGGTTTTTAAAAAAATATATATAAGGTGATGGGACATATGCATAAGAATATTTATCATCATTAGTGAAAATTATTTAAAATTAGCATTGATCGAGTCTATGTTGAGCTTCCCTGTTGCGATTCCTTTTATGTTACCCATGAAAGTTTTCGGAGGGCTAACGTTTTTTCATTCGAGTCGTGGAGAATAATGCTTTTTAGAACCATGAGAGTTTACATGAGTTTAAAAGAACTTATGGGGAGCGAATTCACAAGAATGATGAGTTAAATCCAACGTGGCATCTCACACAAGACTCTTCTGCCTGAGTCAGCAATACCTCTTGATGGCCTATAATCGGGTTTCATGCATCTAATGAAAATTCAAAAACTTGCTGCACGACGAGTCGGTCTTTCCAAATGAGTCTTAAACCCATTTCCAACCCACTAGGCTCACGCATACACTTTCTCTTCCTCTTTTGCCTTATACAAATATTTAAAAAAATTGAAATTATAATTATTTTTCTTTTCTTGTTTTTCTTTTTTTCTTTCCTATCTTTTCCTTTCTTCTTCCTTCTTCCATCTTCTTTGGCCGAGGGTGAGCTTGATCTCACCGGATCTAGTGAGGTGGAGCCTCACTTGAGGCTGGCGAGGTTTGGCCCATTAGAATCGGGCGAGATTTATGTGGCAGCATACATGCCTAGGCCAAAAACCCCGCCTTTGCTTCTCTTGCAAGAGGTGCGATGGCCCTAAGATGTCGAATATTTTTCGCGTTGTCCTATAAGTGGCTCAATTAATAAGGAAAAATTAATTGCTTAACATGGTATCGTAATGAAGTTAATGACTTCGATCCATTTATCCTTTACACAGGTTTAAATTTATTTGCATGTGAAGGAGCTTCAAAAGATTTCAGACTCGCGTATCCAATTTGCACTTTAATGCCATCTCCTTATGGCTTGAGTTTATTTATTTATTTATTTTTTAAAAAGATTGCATATCGATTTGAAAAATACCTATTTTGAGGAGCTTTGTGATTAGTTCTCTGACTTTGAGATAATATCTATGACAAAATCCATTTTCATCCGTCTTCTGCAGTCCCGGCGATAGAAGTCCCTCATACGCTTTTCTTTAAATTATTTCTTTAGAAAAAGCAATCTGGAGCTGTCATGTAATTAAAAGTATGATCGTGGGCAGAAGGACGATTACATGGCCGAGAAGCTGTACCGAAACTGTTTGGCAGAGGTGAGACTCGCACATAACTACTCTTCTCATAATAATAGGCAACAAGGAAGCACAGACGACGAATACTGAAGACCAGTGAGGTTGTCCATGGAGGACTTAGCGATGAGGAGAGATATGGGTCAATGGATCGAGTTTTGGTGCTGTGTGGAGAGGACAAAACCATGCAAGTAGAGTTTCGGAGACAGATGATCGATGAAAATCCTCCCAAGGCGGTGAAGCTGATCGGAGAAGCCGATCACATGGCCATGCTCTCCAGGCCCCATGAGCTTTGTCAATGCTTTCAGGACATTGCTAAGAATTACTGTTGAGCAACAAAGTATGAAGTGCGTTGCTTCAATTCGCATTTCAAACCATTAAAATCTGCCACATTACTGCTACTATGCTAATTCTATGCTGTAAGTAAGACCATCGTCTCTCGTAAACTCTACAATAGCTTAATTTTGCTTTTCTTAGCTCAATTCTTGATTTGAATTTTGCCTCTACTCATGTCAATAGTCTCGCTAATTATTAAGCAGAATCATAATATGCTAAACTGTTTCCTTTTATGCCAAAACAGAATGGAATGATTGTTGGAAAAATATCAGATAATATGAAAAATAATGAGAATTGTTGAAAATCTACTGAAAAAGACAATAAAATAAGATCAATTGTCCGAGCTATGTGAGCATTGTCCTTAAGCATAATTCCGCCCCTTGAAGCACGAAACTCAATGTGGAAAGCTCTAGCGACTATCCTCCCAAGATATAGCTGACATTCTTCTATACTTTGCACTAAATATTAGAAGGAATAGGAACAACATTATGTGTATAACCCGGCAAAAAGAAAAGTCAAAAGATTGTGGTTTAAAGTTCAATTTATATTCAAACAAGAGAAAGAGAGAGAGAGAGAGAGAGAGGGAGGGAGGGAGGGCCGATAAGAATCCATTATAAAATAATGGAGGGTTTATGAATAAATAAATCAAACATTACAAAGTCGTCATACAATCGTTATATGACCATTAGATAGCCATTATATAACTGTCATAAAACTTTACAAAACAAATTTATATAAATGGCAGACAAAAATGATTACAAATTGATGACGGCAAAAAATTGTTATAAACCTAATAATTTTCCATATTTCAAAACTATTGAAATATCCAATAATCTCCCACATATTTTAAAAAGTTTTGAAAAGAAAAAGATATAATATTGCTAGGCTGTTGGAGTTTAATTCATTAGAACCGGTGCTTGTTCGGCTACAAATCAACCCTTGAATTTTTTATGAATTCTTTTTGTAAATTATAAGTTTCACCAATCACATGACACTTGCACAAAGTTTGTTGTTCAACGTGGCTCTACGCTAATTGGTCATGCGCATGCTTGATTTGTTCATAAATGCTATAGACATTATCGTCAATAATTCTCATAGGAGCAGCCCCACACACTCACATAGGTGATTCCATCAAGTGCATTCTGCAATTTAAAACACCACTAATAATGGTTATGAAATTCATTAAGAGCTTAACTCGTCCTCTTTTTCCTAGCTAGGGAAAACAAAAATAGAATTTATGGCAAGTACGCTATCCCACATGCATGGCCCTTTCTTAGCTAGGGACTGCCTATTAGCCATTAAATTCTTTTTCATTCTTTGACTCATATCATAGAAAATTTTAGAGTAGTAGAATTGTGATGTGCAGGTTTCACATTTGTGGCAAGTGCAAAGCATATAACATAATTAATAAGAATATTTCTAGTAAGAATCATACCAGGCAGAAAGGAAGAGAAGAGAGAGGTTTTCAAAGATTTATAGCAAATCACACAATATTATTTTTGGAGAGGGTATGTTTTGTCTCTTAACATTTACAAGCATTCTCTTATATGGGGAAATACTAAAGACAATTTTACAAACTCTTAGTGGCCAACAATAGTGTGACATCATGAAATTCCAGTTCTGTTTTCAATTGAATGAATTGGGCTTTTTCATTGATGTGCTTATAGTTTTATTCTCTGAGCTGATCACTTACGAGATAACTAATCCATCCGAGGAAGCCGTTAAGAGATTTTAATGCAATAGATTTAAGAATTCGACTAGAAGCCAACTACTCGACCGTGCTAATCTATAAGAGTCATTACGGCATAGTTAAAAATCGATCAGAGATTAGAGATAGGTCAATTCGACTGAGATATATGACTAAGTGTGGGTGATTCCATTGCAAAATTCTCATCAATTGGCACTAGACTGATTTTTCTGTCATTTTGGTACCCTATGTCCACATTTGAAACCTCCAGATTTTCACGACAACCGAGAGTCGCCAATGTGTTGAAGATGTACAATGTGGCTAAAAAATAATTGACTATGGGTCAATTGTATTAAAAATTTCTAAAAGCTACCCGGTAGGCTAGATCATGCTAAAATCGTGCCAGATTGAAATTAACTACAAATTTGAATCTGATTTCAAAAATTAAAAGTCCTGTCATGTCACGATTTATTTTACAACCATCGACTCATCCTCCGAAGATTTTTTTGCAAACAGAGATTTTTGGCAAAAATTCAATATAGGGCCGTTTTTGTCCGAGAAATTCAGGGGACCATTTTTTATCACGTTTTTTTTTTTATGCAAGTTGGTTCTAGTGGTAAGAAAAAAAATGTCAATTTGGTCGAGGACACCTTGGTAGAGTTTACAGGGACCAGTTTAAGTCCAATTGAAGAGAAATTGATCCAATTTGGTGCTCAAATTCATAGGTACCCTTGGTGCACAACATTTTGGACCTCTTGGCAAATGTGTTGGGGAAGTTTAGAGTGGATAAGGGCTACTGGTCAAAGGCAGAAGAGGTGGGGCTGTTGGATGAGCTCAAGCGGGGACAACTTTGATTCTAGAAGACTTAGTGGCCCCCTCCAAGTGTCTAGCTGCCTTCTTCTTCTTTAGCAGCTTCACTTTCTCCATTAGAAGTCATTTTCAGCTCCCAAAGTTGCAGAGAAAACCGCTAGCTTCTCCCCTGCCGTTGCCGAGTCGCCCGGATTGCCACCGCTTGCCGTTGTGCCGCCCGTGAGCCTCGCGCGAGCCGCGCCTATCCCACGCCAGTCCGCCGTCCGTTTTGCTCCAGCCGCGACCCTAGGCCGTCCCCAAGCCCGTCAGGCCTCCTGAACCGCCGTCCAGCTCGCCTCTGCCGCCGTGAAGCCCCACCGTTGGCCGCCTAGCCCCACTACTGCTTGTTCTCACCGTTTCCAGCCTAGCCGTCCTTTGTTCCAGCCTCTCGGCCCACCCAGTAGAACCGAAGTCCAGTAAGCCTCCGTGGGCTTTGAGGCCCATTTCGGACCGCTTCCAGACCTCGTAGGGTGCCGCTGCTTCAGAGTTTGTTGCCCATTTCGGTGTTGCCGTCGCCGTGAACTCATCGGATTTCAAAACCGGTGAGTTTACTCACTAAACTCTGCTTAGGGAGTTAATTATGCTTAATGGTTGGTTTAGCTGGTTAGTTGGAACAGATTAGCGATTTAATTACTCGTTATAGCATGTTAGGTGGTTAGATCGGCTTAATTAACAGCTAGACATGTTGTATTATTTATCTAGATTGGTTCGAAAATTTTCCGAGCCTGTCTTGGTGTTTAATTAGGTTTTTTCGGCCTAAGTCTCTATTTATGGATTTAATTGTATTTATTTAATTAATTTTGGTATTTATTTAATTATTTATTATTTTCCGGAAATTATACGGGATAGCGTGTAACCGGAATTTTGTGCTGATTGTAATGGTATGCTTGCTTTATTTAATTGAGTGCTAATTTATACAAATTGAGTGAAATTAGTGATTTTGGTCATTTATTCCAAATTTTTGGAATTTTGGTATTTTTAATCAGAAAATACCAGGCGTCGGTTTACAACGCCAAAATATCTTTGTGGGCTATGTGAATAGTGAAATTTTCTAAAAGAAAGACTTTGTACATCAGCTTGTGAAAGCAATATACTGTATTAGCCTGTGTGCTTGGATACGTCAGCTTGTGAGGGCAGTATACATTTATATCAGCTTGTGAGAGCAGTATATATTTATATCAGCTTGTGAGAGCAGTATACATTTATATCAGCTTGTGAGAGCCCCTTTGCATGTTAGCTTGTGAGAGTAGTATACTGTATCAGCCTATGTGCTTAGATACATCAGCTTGTGAGAGCAGTATAGCTTATCAGCTTGTGTGAGCTATGATCATTTATCGGGTTGTGGGAGCACGATCTATTTATCACCTTGGGTGAGCTACTATCTAACTATATCAGCTTGTAAGAGCTATGACCATATATATTAGCTTATGAGAGCGTTAACTGTCTATTACAGCTTGTGTGAGCAATTGTGGTATCTATTGAATCGATAGACGGAATTGAGTTATATATGGTCCTGCTTAATAGATAGTATGGATCATGTTGATGGTCTCGAACTGAATCGATTGACTGAGTGCATCGATGGATTGATGATTTAATTTTTATTTATTGGTTAAGTACATGAATTATACTGATTTGCAGGAAGGAACTGAGGCAAAGGTAAGTACTCTGTCTTGTGTGTGCATAGACTGCCTTTAGGCGTATTTCCTTCCTAATTGAAGTTTAGGAGGCAAACTTGCTGAGACATTGTCTCACCCCATCGTGGGCTAATATTTTCAGGTCCTTAGATGGCTGCTCCTCTTGAGCGCTTTGGCCAACTGAAGAAGGTCATCGAACAGATCTCTCAGATTCCCCTCCCCGGGAGCCTACGTCTACGAACTTGTGAGATGCATTGTCTGGGTTGATGTGGGTCTATCCCGGAGGGTACCCCATTAATTCAGATCGTGGTATCATTACGGGCAAGATGGACCCAAAGAAGGTCCCCTACAGGAGTCTGAGATTCTTATGTCAGTGCTAGAGATCGCTTTTGGCAAGGGTACGGCTGACCTTCCTGGTAGTTCAATGGTAGACCTGAGTTCCCCGTAGCCAGAGACCCTGGAGCTTTCGGTTGGGGATTTGAATGCTTAGAGGACTTGTAACCCTTTTGTTTTGTTTTTGTTTTTTTGTTTTTATGTAGACTTGTGAATATAGACTAATATTGTAAATGACTTAGTCTACTGTGTATAAAGGTGTGTGGTTTGGTTTCAAAATTTTGGCCCTACTTTTTTATCACATCTTTGTGTTGTTTAGGGATTTATTTATTTGCTTCCACATGCACATTAAAATGAATTGGTCAGCGACGCGTCCTGAGATGTCGCAATTTAATCGACCACCGAGGATGGGCACGCACTCGAGGATCGGGGCGTGACAAATAGCCAATTATTTGACCCTTACATCGACAAACGAAGATCTTGCTTCTAGCAAACTCTTATCTTACATCTTTTCATTTCTACTACAATTCCAAATAGTGCCAAAATAGTACATGCATAGTGTCAAATAGTGTCGAATAGTACCTCTAGGCCCAATTTTCTTTCTCTTCACGTGTTTGCTTCAGACTTCTTTTTCCTTTAGTCTTCTTCTCTTGGAGGCTCTTTCACATTACTTAAAATACTTTAGAGATCGTACTTATGGATTGGTTTGTCATCGTCTAAGCTATTAGAGTCATCCCCATGAAGATGGGCTCAATTGGAAAAATATGAAAATATTTAGGATTTAATTGGCGAAATTGAAAGTTTTAGGACTGAACTGATAAAAAAACAATAAATTTATGACTTTTTGGATAATTTTCTCAAAATTTAGGTATTAACAACCACATGACATGTGCTTTGTTCACTTAAAACTGACAGAATTAATGGAATGACTCAAATATATTGATATTGTTAGTTTTAGGACTTCAATATATGAAATAGAAGTTTTAGGACTCAAATGTAGTGTCATGAAAACTTTTAGGACTTGCCCGTGACAAAATGCTTTGTATGATTGTAATTGGGTGGTTTCAGCAACATCTCCTTCAATTGCTTACACTTGCCTTTTTATCTTAGAGGGAACCCATGCCTGAACTAGTCTGCATCATCATTTGGACTCGTTAACCTATAATGCGGTCACATTTTTTTAAATAACGATCTCTTAGGGGTCCAATAATTGGATGAAACCGACATATTACTTAAGAAATTTCCTCGCCATTATCTGAAAATTCTTGAAAGTGACCTCCGGTCAATTATCTGCATAAAGAAAGTTAAATGGCGAATCCAATGTGAGGTAACGACAATTCGAGTTCTAATTAGCTTAATGGGCTGAGTTGACAGAACTCCTTCAAGAAAGCCGGCAGACAAGCCTTCATGAGCAGAATGAGAGAGGAGTGAATGACTTCAAAAGAATTGTCTTTATTTTGTTTTGTTACCTCCACTGAACGTTCGAGAGTGAAAGACCTTTATTGATCGGTTATTAAGAAAACCCGATAGGAAGTAAAAAGCAGTGACAAGTGAATGATCTGGACTCACCCAACACTTGCTCTCACCTCTGTGGGTTTAGGACGTGTGTGTGGCCTATCTCTCTTACCTTTGTGAAAGCTCTAACTAGCTCTTGCTCTCATGGGTCTACTAAAAGGTAGCTATGATGGTATGGATAAGGGTCGTGAAGTCCTAGGCCGGAGCGAGAGTTGATGGCTGGCAGGCCAATAAAGAAAAGAAAAGGAAAAAAATTGAAAAAAAAGTAAAACATCATTAAAAAATTAATCACGTTAGAGCTAACTATATTATATAATATGACAGGCATCCATATCAGTAATATTCAGTAAAATTAGTCAGATGAACTCAATTGACAAAACATGAATGGATTCAAGACTCAATTAGCAATATTAAAATATTTAGGATTGAATTTGGCATTAGATTTAGAACCTTTTGGACAATTTTCTTGGTCTCTAGTCCTACCTTTCTCTAAAAAAAGGAGACAACTACTTTTTCATGCTTTCATGTATTAAAGTAAAAAATATTTAATTCCATTTGATTAATGGCATATCATCGAAAATTGCATGACACTATATATTTACATGATTTATTGTAGCCCAAAGTGAAATATACCAACTAAATATCCTAGTGCAAACTACTTATTATGAATAGGCTCGCCATCTCGAAAAAAATTAGCCAGTGCTTCGACTCTGCTGTTTTCCTCTTACATGTGGAATTTACTTGCATGTGAGGGCAGAGAAGGCGCGCTTTTGCTGAATGAAATTATTTTCTTCACCGCCTAAAAGAGTTACGTTGCAAGCTTTACTTGACGATGTAACAGTAGCGATCATGCGGCATCGTAAGCTAACTTTCTTCTATCGTACTGAGTTCACCTACCCAATTTGACCAGACAGATTTAGGATATATATAGAGAGAGAAATAGAGCAGGGATATTGAGGGGAAGGATATGGACACCTGTCATACATCCGACATCCTTATACTCAATAATATGAAATGAAAATTGCGGGAAAAGCACAAAAAAAGTTCACAACCTATTGCATTTCTACCAATTAAGTCTTAAACTTTTCAATTTGATCAATTTAGTTCTAAACATTTTCACATTGGTACTGAATCCATCCAGGCAACTTATGCTAGAAATTGTTGACATGGATGCCGGTCTTCCTACATGACACGACCACACCGATGTGAACATTTTTATATAATATTTAATTTTTTTAATTGTTTGAATTTTTCATTTTTCATTTTCATTTTTTTCCTTTTTTTTTTTTAACTTCTTTATTTTCCTCCTCCAGCCTTTGTGATGGTTGGTGGAGGTCACGGGCAATAGGCAAGACCAGCCTTAGGGTTAGGCAGGGTTGGCGAGCATTGGTAAGCCCTTGCTGGCCTCTGCCGAGGGCTAGCCTTGCCTAAATGAGGCCTCTCACCAATGCTAGAGGCCAGTGAGGGCTAGCAAGGGCTGGCCTCGCCCGGACGAAGCTCCTCACCATTGGGCGAGGCCACCCTTATCGTAAGGTCCCCTTGCCAAATCTAGCAAGAGGCCTCGTCCAAGCGTGGTCGGCAAAGGCTTCTTAGCCCTCGTTGGCCTCTAGTAAGGGCGTCCCAACTCTCGCCCTTATTGGCAGTCGGTAACCTCCATCGGCCATTATGGAGGCTAGTAGAGGAAAATAAAGAAGTAAGAAAAAAAAAGAAAAAAATATTTTTTTAAAAAATCAAACATTAATTAACTATTAAATAAAAATATCCACGTCAATGCCAAACGTGCCACATAAAATGGCCGATCTCCATGTCAATAAATTCTGGCATAAATTAATCGGATGGATTCAATTAATACCAATGTGAAAATGTTTAGGATTAGATTGGTCCAATTGAAAAGTTTATGATTGAATTAGTATCAATATAATATGTTTAGAATTTTTTTGAGATTTTTCCCTGGGAATTGCAGATGGGGATATAAGGACCGATTCCGGCGACAATTATAAAACATTACAAAATTAACAATTGCATTTAAAAATAGTATACGTAGTACTCAACAAATCCTATGAATTCAAACTATTTGACTTTGACTTTACATCTTCCTCAACTGCAGCCACTTGAATTCCTTTGTCCGAGTAATTGTCCCTTTCGATGCCCGAAATGTATACGAGTAGGCGAAGATGTAACTTGGCCAAGAAGACATGGAGTAGATACTGGGGCTACCCTTTTTTTCCCCAAAGAATTGTGAAAAAGGTCGCTTCGTTATATTTCAATTTGCTTTTCTCCTGTTGCACTGATGAAATTTTAGAAGGTAGCGCAAAGGTCGGAGAAAAGATGTCTATCTTGTGGATTACATATCTGGGTAAGTTGGCATTTACATGTGTTTTCCAATAATAACTTTATGTGTAGTTTTCTTTTGTTTCATTTAATACGACCTAATATCGAAACTATGGGGATCGGCAGCATAAGTATCATATCTTCAACTGAGAAAATTATCAATAGTGAGCTTAAGTCTAAGCCCATCAATTTATCTAATTAGATATATCTTTACTCAAAAATTGAGAAAAGAACACTACAAGTGCCATAACTTGACACAAATGGATACTTAAGTGCCATAACTTATGAAAGGTACACTTAAGTGCCACATTTGAAGAAAAGTGGGACACTTGAGTGTCATCTCCGGCGAAGCCAGCCGGAAATCATACGTGGTATTTAAATATTAATATTTCCTGCCGAGGTGGCTTGCCAGAGAGCTAAGTCAACTCTAATTCACCCAAAACGACGTCGTTTTGGCATAATTTGAATTTTAATATAATATAAAAATTAATTAAATTAAATTTAAAACAAAATAATAATATAATTTATATTAAAAAAAAACAAAACGGAAATAGAGGAGGAGGAAGGCAACCGGCGGCTGAGGGCTGAGCCCTTGCCGTTGCCGCATCCCCGCCGTCGCCGGAAGGTAGGGGAGGGTCGGCCGGGGCCGCCGAGCCCGGCCGAGGGTCGGCGGCCCCAGCCGACAAGAGGCAAGGGCCTGCGTGCCCTCGCCCCAGATCCGGGCGAGGGCACGCAGGCCCTCGCCGTCGACCCTCGGCCAGGGCTCGGCGGCCCCGGCCCTCGCCGCCGCGCGCCTCCCTCCTCCTCGGCCCGTCGGCCGCTTTCCCTCCTCCTCCTTCCCCTCCCCCCCCGGCCCGTTAGTCGGATGCGGGAGAGGGCTGCGAGCCCTCATCGATTTGGGCGACGGTTGCGGCCCTCGCCCACCCCTTTTTTCCTTCCTCCTCCTCGGCCACCGGCTACTTTCCCTCCTCCTCCTTCCCCCCCCGAGACGGATTTGGGCGAGGGTTGCAAGCCCTCACCGATTTGGGCGACGGTTGCGGCCCTCGCCCGGCCGAGCAAGGGCCGCCGCCTGCTTGGGGTCACCTCAGCGAGTGGTGGCCCTTGGCCCGGCCGGCCGAGGGTCGCCAACCCCCGCCGGATTTGGGCGAGGGCTCGCAAGCCCTCACCGCCGATTGCCCGGGGTCGCCGGCCCCTGGTCAGGGCCTAGCAACCCCAGCCGACCCTCCCCCCTCCATCGCCAGCACTTCCCGGCGACGGCGGGGAGGCGGCGGCAGTGGCTGAGGGCTAAGCCCTCAGCCGCCTCCCCACATTTTCTGTTTTTTTTTTTAAATTTTTTTAAATTTTTTTAATTTTAAAATTATTATTTTTAAATATTTTAACTAAATTTAATTTTATATTATTTTTACCACGTTAGCCCAAAACGACACCGTTTTCGTGCAAAACGGCGTCGTTTTGCGCTCGCTTTGCTGGAAAAATGCCATGTGTGCAATTTGGTCGGATTAGCACTCAAGTGATCCATTTTGCTCCGATTTTGGCACTTAAGTGTACCTTTCGTAAGTTATGACACTTAAGTGTCACTTTCTGCAAAGTTATGGCACTCCAAGAGTCCGCATCTCCTCCAAAATTTATTAAAAAGTTTAAGTTAATAAATTTTTAATGTATATTAACTGTTCTACTCCATATCAATTTTTCAATGTTGGACTTTTATAACACAATTCACACATGTATTGCCATCCCTCACATGCGAGCTCACTTTACGTCTCCTTCCCATTTTTTCAAGTATCTTGATGTCTTAACCACATCTGTAAAGATCCATAATCATTTATTAGGATGCACAATAAAAGTCCAATATCTTATCCGAGAAACTTTGAAGAGAGAACTCAAGTCTTAATCCGGCAACTTATTTACTTAGACACCTTTACTCAAAAGTTTATATTAATGATTTATAAGTTATGAACTAATTATGATATTTATTAATAGTTCTACACTCACGTACGTCTCAGCAGAAACTTTTTGATCTCACTAATTCATCTTCCTTGAAAATTATAAATCTCTTTGTCTACATGCAGTGGCTATGGCAAGCGTGACCCTTAAAAATACGCTAGGTGAAAGATACTGAAATTTGAACAATAAATCTATCACACTCCCAAAATAAACGTTAACGTGTTAAATTTCAGTTGCTGCGCTCTCTTTTTAAAGTAATACCTTTGTGAACTTCCAACGTTGAAATGGAAATTTGCGAGAACAGTCAAAACACGTCTCAATTGCCATCGGAGTACAGCAAGAAATTTTCAAAAGCGACAAAAAGAAAAGCAGGTAGGACAATTTTCCACAGTATGATCGATCAAGGAAGGTTCTGCATTTATATTAATTTTCATCAGAATTTTTATTGGCATCAATGTCAATTCGTCCTTGTTGGAGTCAACACCTAATATAAAAACAAGAAGCCAAAAGCATGAAGAAAGCAAAGAAAGAATTCTCCGCTCCATGCGTGAGAATTCTGGAGAAAGTATGCAAGAAGAAGGGCTCACAATTTTATAATATTATATTGTGAGTTGTTGCAAGGAATTCTCTCTTTCGTAGAGAGCAAATCGGCTGGGGAAGCTAATAAAAAAAGAATGGGCACATATTAAAATATTATACTTGCTGCTGGAGTCTTCAAGAGGAGCAGGAAGCAAAGTTCAACTTTGCTGGAACTTGGACGTGAAAAAAAAAAAAAGTTGCGGCTGTTCTCTTTTCACACTGAAGTCGGCAATGTGAGGCAGTGAAGTCCAGGCGGTGAAGATGCTTATAAATATAGGGTTACGTTAGTTTATTTAGTGAGAGAGAGAGAGAGTGAGATAGCTTCAGTAGCATATAGAAAGAATGAGAGAGTTTTAAGCTTAGCAAAGCTTGTGTGTGTACTTTATTAAACCTCTGCAAGGCATATTGAATAATATATTCTTTCTTTGTGTGTTTGTACTCTCTCCCTCCAAAATCCTTTTGGTTCCAAATCATTTTGGTTCCAACAGTCCTCCTCCTAAGCACCAATCATCATTTAAATACAATCACAGAAGACAGTAACAAAGCAAACCCAGTGGTCTTGCTGTGGGGAGCCGAAAGCATGAAACACTACCATTTCGTACTCGTACATGGCGCCGGCCACGGCGCGTGGAGCTGGTACAAGCTCAAGCATCGGCTCGAGTCGGCCGGCCACCGCGTCACAGCGCTCGACCTCGCTGCCTCCGGCACCAACACAAAGTCCATACACGATGTCCTCACGTTCCGCGAGTACACCGAGCCACTGCTGGAGCTCCTGGCCTCATTCGGGGCGCACGAGAGGGCAATCCTCGTCGGCCACAGCTTGGGCGGCTTGAACTTGGCTCTCGCTGCCGACAGGTTCCCAGACAAGATATCGGTAGCTGTTTTCCTGGCGGCTTTCATGCCAGACACCGCACATAGGCCGTCATACGTGCTGGAAGAGGTAAATCTCTGCTGAACGCGCGTTAGATTCTCAAAATGAAGTCGTCTTTCTTGCTTTTGGTTGAAGTGGACCTTTTCCCTTTCGATTTTGGAGATTTTACTCTGTTTAAGTTGGAATTCATCCAAATAATCAACTCATATATGTCTCTAACCCTACATGCATGAGCTCATTTTTAATGGCTTTTGTCCCTTGCCATGGAAGCACTGTGCGAGGGCTCCGGAGGGAGCATGGTTAGACACATTTTTCACGCCCATCGGAAAGCCTGACAAACCCCTGACGTCCATGTTCTTCGGCCCCGACTTCTTGTCATCCAAGCTCTACCAGTTGTCTCCTCTTGAGGTACGTTTTCACTTCCGTCCATTGGCATCAACGAAGCATATCTCCTCACGCTTTAAATGGTTTGACTTTAACTCAATTTACTCCAAAAGCTTGAGATGACATTACCTTGAAATGCAAATGACTACTGTAAAAACCACTTTTTCGTGTCCTTTTGTTGAGGGTATCAATTGATGAACCTAGCTGGATCATTTCATTGCAGTCTAATATTCTTTTGGGAAAATGTCACAAATGGTCCCTATACTATTATTTAATGTGCAATTTAGTCCATGAACTTTCAATCAGCTCAATTTGGTCACTAAACTATTGATAAATATCCGATTTGGTCCATGAACTTTTGATCGGCTCAATTTGATCTCTGAACTATTGATAAATATCCGATTTAGTCATTCGTTACTGTTTTTCCTTTTTTTTTTTTGCTTCTTCTCTCTTCCCTCCGTCGAAGCCGGCGGAGGGAAGCCAGCGTCCGGCAAGGCGAGCCGGTGGAGGGAAGAGAGAAGAAGCAAAAAAAGAAAAAAAGAAAAAAGAAAAGAAAAATAGTAACGAATGACTAAATCAGACATTTATCAATAGTTCATGGACCAAATTGAGCCGATCGAAAGTTCAATGACCAAATCGGATATTTATCAATAGTTTAGGGACCAAATTGAGCCGATTGAAAGTTCATGGACCAAATCGAACATTTATCAATAGTTCAGGGATCAAATTGAGCCGATCGAAAATTCAGGGACCAAATTGCACATTAAGTAATAGTATATGGACCATTTGTGACATTTTCCCTATTCTTTTTGATATGATCTCGCATTTTGTGAGTTTTATCCATTTGAGATTATAAATTAGGTATGAACTCGTCCTATAGGACTTGAGATTGGTTAAGAATTTTGTGGTTGGGAAATCCAATGCCCATACTTGATACGTGTAAATACACATAATTATTATCTTCGTTAGAATTCATAACCGTTTTCTTGCACTTTTTAAGTTGCCCTTACTCTGTTAAAACCCTCAAGCTCCCTCATCCATTTCTAGGCTATAAAAGGGGGATCGGTTGCTTCACGATAAAATTCGAGAATAGTAAGACTATTAGAATGATAACCACCATTTCACATATAACTTTTTAGTAATATTAGAACCTTAGATTTTTATGATTGTCAATTCTACATTCTTTCAATCGTCCATATGGTCCTTATAGAATCCTAATTGAAGATTTACAATCCATAAGTTGTGAAGATATTTAACAATACGATTTTTATAAAGTGTTGCGGCGAGTTGCCAATACCTTACAAGAACGTAACTACGTTAGTGAGGTGTGCTTAGGATACTATATCAAAACCCTTAATAAACTTGGAACGGGTCTGATAAAAAAACATTAAGTTAATGAGATGGGTTGGGTAATATTAACTATTCCATGCCCATCGTACTTCTGTCTCTATTACAAACATGACCACGGTAGAAGTGGAAAAAACCAAACACCTAAAAAGAAAGCCCGAAATTTACATTCCGATGTGAAGAAGATTTCAGCCTACGTGGTCCTTTTACATTATATAGTCTGAAATGAAGAACATCGTATGTTTGTAGAAAACACCAATGCATCACATGTAAACTTGATTGATGGCCAGGCTTGGTTGGATCTTCCCACGACCTAACGCCATATTTTGTGCCCAACTACACCTACACCTACGTGGGTGGGCCAAAGCATAAAAAGGAAATTGCTTGATAGGCAGGTATAATTTGTGCTTAGAACATTGTTAGCATTTTTTCATGGAAATGTTACATTTTCGAAGGATCTGGAGCTTGGTAAGATCTTGGTGAGGCCGGGTTCGTTGTTCTTGGAAGACCTGAGCACGTCAAGCAACTTCACCCGCGAAGGGTATGGCTCCACGACGCGGGTCTATGTGGTGTGCAAACAAGATCTGGGGACACCCCCGGAGTTCCAAAGGTGGATGATCGCAAGCGGCGGGGCGCACCACGTCGTGGAGGTGGACGGGGCGGATCACATGGCCATGCTCTCGAAGCCGCAGGAGATCTGTGATTGTCTGTTGGAGATTGGGGCCAAATACGAACGTGTCTAACATTTGCCACGGCATTAGGTGGCTTTGTTTCTGCTCGATGGTTTGCAATTTTTTTTTTTTTTTTGGTCGGTGATGGTTTGCAATTTCATTTGTCGGATTCTTGAGTTTGGTTTGTAATTTCTTTTCAGTTGTCGCATCGATTGGATTTGACTCGCAAGTAATCCAAATCCAGCAACAGTCCGACCCAACCATTTCGATTCTGACGAATGGGTTGTCCTCCGTTTTTTAGCCCCAGCGTCGCACCTAACAGTCAATTCGTCATGTGAACTGTCTCGGCCATTAACTTTTTCAATTATGACAGCTGGGTTGTCACGTGAACTGTCTCGGTCATTAACTTTTTCAATTCCGATGAGCTATGTAGCATCGACACACGACACGACACGACACATCGACACGTCATTTCTAAAAAATAGAGAATTCCGACATGTTACGACACGTTATATATTAAATGAATATTTTTATTTTTAATTAATTTGATTCAAATTCATAAATAAATAATTAATTAAAAAAAGAGCCTATAATAAATTTACACTAATAATATTAACAAATCAATTCATTTGAAATTCAAAAGATATATTCATAGTTAATGCGAAACATTTTTTTAATTTTAACAAAAGTTATTGATGAAACTAATAATTAATAAGAAATTAGAATCAATTTATTTAAATAATTTCATGATTTTCTATAATGACCAAAATTTATCATTATTCAAAATTCAATACTTTTACTTTTCGAAATCATTTTTCAATTTCATTTATTTAATTTTTCGATAAAAAAAATCCCTAAAATCCACCCCTTCGTTGATTTCCCTCCACCCCAAACTTATTTTACTTTTTTCTCTCCCCACACCACTGATAGACAGGATGTCAGCCTTACTTCCCCTCCCCCAAAACTCAAAAGTCACACCATCGTCTCCCTCTTTTTATTATTTTTTAGTTCTCTTATCAAAAACCCTAGCGACCCCATTTTTCCTCCTCCTTCTACCGCTCGCACAAAAAACACTAGACCAAGATAAACACGCAGATAGCAGACCTCGCTCCCCTCTTTCGCACCTCGTATTGTTTCGCAGCTTCCGACGTGGAGCGGACGCGACGCTGAGGAGGAGGAGATGCTGCCGCCGCTGCCACCGCCGCCGCCACCGCCGTCGCCGCTACCGCCGCTCGACACCCCCTCGGGCCCCGATCCCTTCCTCTTCTCTTTCTCTCGATTTTTCTCCTCCTCCTCCTCGCCGCACGACCACCTTCCTCTCCGCACGACCCCCTTCCTCTCCTCTTCCTCTTGATCCTTCTCCTCCTCCTCCTCATCGCCGATCCATCGCAATAGTGGCGGCCCTCACCGCTCTCTCTAGCCATCTCTCGCCGTCGCTCGTAGCCTTTGTTCCCTCGCCTCCACCCGGAGTCTTCCGGACACGCGTCGACACACGTGTCGAGAAAATTTGATCGCGTGTCGGATCGGTCAATGTGTGTCCGACCGTGTCCGAGCGTGTCGACGTGTCCAACATGCTCCGACACGTGTCGGACACGACATGGAAGCACGAGCAACGTGTTCGTGCTTCATAGCCGATGACTGGGTTGTCTAGGTTTTTTATCCTCAACGCGTACTCAGCAGTCAATTCGTTATGCGAACTGTCAGCATAGAGTAGTGAACAAAAGGAAAAGGAAAATGTGCAAACATTTTCATGATGATGGACGGAGGTTATATGGGTTTAGGTGGAAACTTTTTTGAGTTAATACCCTAAAAAATCGTTAAATTAATATACCTGTGACAAATTTACCACAAATTATTTTTTTGATCATAAAAATCCCAAACTGTTATACTTGTGACAAATTTACCCCGACCGACTGATATATTTATGACAAATTTACCTCTGTTAGCACAAAGCAATGCTTTCAAAGCAATTGATTCCAAGATTGGGAATGTGCAACAAGATCTTCGAAAATATGATGAAACCACCAAGAAACTGGTTTCTGAGTTCCAAAAGAGGCTGAATGCCTTGGAATCAGGACAACATTTCAGGCATCATCATTTAGAGAGCCCAAAGCCAAAGATAGAAAAGCTCAAAAGACAAATCCAAATCCTTGAAGAAGGAAGGTTCAGACCTTTTGATCCACTTGCATCTCCAGTAAGAACCGGGTATTTACCTCCACCACCCCAGAAGTCCATTTTTGCTAACATCTCAGAAGATCCTTTCAGAAAGGAACCAGATGTAGCAGAGATGCGAAATTGTCTCAAGAATCTACGAAAGGATAAAGGAAAAGAAAAAGTGCCCGCAGAATCATGCTCGTTAGTTATAAAAGACAGGCCAGATCAGATGATGCTATCAAATCCATTAAAATCTTTTCTAAAATATTTGGGTACTATCATTCCAGCCATTACAAATGATCAGATTCTATTTCCAGCAGAACAAACTCTTCCTGACATCTTTGATACTGAATCAGACTCAGTATCACTATCGTCCTCTTCATCTTTCTCAATTCCTGCTATTGATCCCCCTCCTATTGAGCCAGTAATTTCATCAATATTCATGGCTGATGGGGATATGGAATCAAACTATTCTGAGCCAGAGATTATTCAAAACAATCCTGGACAGAATGTGTCCATGGCATCAAAACAGTTTTTTACCCTCGATGATATTCCTTATCATAAATGGCTAGAAAGACTCGAAGAATTTCATGCTTGGTTAACCACCCAGTCCATCACTAACCATGATATGAATGATGTCCTTTACAATTTTGTCACGAGGTTCACATGAAGCCTCAAATTCTGGTGGAAATCAGTATCAGAACAAGACCAGATTCATTTCTTAATGTCACCTGATTTTAGCCATGCCATTACTCTCCTATATCATTTCTTTGTTGGAAAGCCCGGTGACCTTGTAGAAATGAAAAGAAGGGAATTCTTTGAAAGAAAATGTTGGTCCATCCAGAAAAAATATCTTGATAAGCATTATCGAGAAATGCTTAAGCTTTTTTACCAGATTGGAGCTGATTCAAATCTGAAGTATGTTTTCCTATCTTCCATCCCTAAAGAACTATCCCAGATGGTTGAAAGAGTTTTCTTCGAAAGACAAACACGCATACAGGATATTCCCTTGGGAGAAATACAACAAGAAATCCATCTATGCCTTGAAGAATTGTGCCTAAAGCACTAGATGGTCCGCACCTACATCACAAACGACAAAGGCCTCGAGGCAGCCTGCTCTTGCTAGAAATTAAAGATCAAATGCTCCAAGCAAGACTGTGATGGAACTTGTGGAAAGTTTTCTAAGAAAAAGAAACACTTCAAGAAGTTCTGGATGAAGAAATCCAAGCATGGCTCCAAGAACTTCCGAAAAAAGAAGAAATGGCAATACCTCCGCAAAAGTAAAGATCGCACAGGCCACAAGAAATCAAATCGTTGCTACATCTACAACCAGAAAGGACACTATGCCAAAAATTGTCCTCAAGCAAGAAAAGGTCAGAATCGTCTCATTCATCACATTGAAAGTGAAACTGGAATTTCTCTTGAAAATGATGATATTGAATCTTTATTCTCTGCTGATGAAGAACCATCCGAACAAACTCTTTGTGTTATTCCTTCTTACCAAACTTCCAGTGAAGCTGATTCTGATTCAGACTCTGAAGATATTTTCCATATATCTCATTCATCCTCAAAACAAACTCCTGACATATTTTCGAGCCAAACCCATTGTCCCCATTTCCCTGTAAAAATCCTCACCTCGAAATTTGCCAAGCCAATCACTATTATTGCACTCATCGATACCGGAGCAAGTTGTTCCATTTTGGATACTAAAGTTCTGCCTTAATAATATTTGACTTCTTATGTCTGATATTTCAACTCTACTTCTGGAGATACTTACTCCATAAATGTCAGAACTACTCCTGTAACTGTCCAGTTTTTCCCCAGTGTTCCATAACCACAAAAATCTTTGGATCCAATCTCCCCAATAAAGATTTGATAATCGGGTGGGACATTATGACTCAGATTTCTCAACTTCGTATCATTCATGGAAAAGGTCTTAGGTATAAGGACCAATTCTCTGAGTTTGTCAATATTCAGAGACTCTTTTCCATCCAAATGAGTCTATTAGATCCAATCATGCAAAAGTTGTTAGAATCTTGTTCAAAGTCTCATTCTGAATTTGCTCAGAAATGTTCTCATCCCTTGTGGGAAAATCTAGAGTTCTTTGTTCGCATTCCTTTAAAAAAAATGAAGACATCAATCCAACCAAGGCGAGTCACATGGGAATGAAGCTAGAACACCGGGCTTTGGCTCAAAGGGAATGCTCAGAACTATTGCAACAAGGCCTTATTGAAATCTCTAACTCCCAATGGGCTTGTGAAGCCTTTTATGTCAATAAGCGTGCCGAGCAAAATAGGGGAAAAATGAGATTGGTGATCAATTATCAACCTCTTAACCTTTTTCTCCAAGATGATAAGTTCCCTTTACCCTCCAGAGACTCTCTCTTTAATGGTCTAACCAAGGCCCACATTTATTCCAAATTCAACCTCAAAGCCGGATTTTGGCAATTAGGCATCCATCCTGAAGGCAGATCCAAAACAGGATTCTGTATTCCAAACCAGCACTTCCAGTGGAAAGTTCTTCCTTTTGGCCTAAAAATAGCACCATCCCTATTCCAAAAGGCCATGTGTCAAATTTTCTAACCAAAATTGTTAAGTGCAGCAATCTACATTAACGACATTCTGCTCTACAGCCCAGATGAGCAGTCGCACTGTTAACTTCTGGAGCAGTTCGCAGAAATCGTGAGAAAGCATGGCATTATGCTCTCTCAAAGAAAGATGAATATTGCCTAGAAAAAAATTGAATTTCTTGGTATGCACCTCAACAAAGGTACATACTATCCAGGGCCACATATTGCTCAGGAATTATTGAAGTTCCCAGAAGATAACTTCACGACAAAGCAAGTTCAGCAATTCATTGGGATAATTAATTATCTCAGAGACTTTGTTCCAAATATTGCAAAATTATTGATCCCACTTCAGTCAATGTTAAAAAAGCATCCCCTACCTTGGGGAAAAGCTCAGACTAAAGCAGTCGCTGAACTTAAGGAGATCATGCAAAATCTCCCACCACTGCAAATCCCATCAACAGGAAAGAGAATTCTTCAAACTGACGCCAGTGATGAATACTAGGCAACTATCCTGCTTGAAGAAATTGATGGTAAGAGGCATCTTTATGCTCACAAAAGTGGAAAGTTTTCTCAAGCTGAAATGCACTATCATTCTACTTTTAAAGAAATCCTAGCAGTAAAAAATGGAATCAAGAAGTTCGAATTCCATCTCATCGGCCATCATTTCCTAATAGAATTGGATATGGCATCTTTCCCATAGATGACCAAGTTCAAACAGAAGCAAATCCCAAACTCTCAACTGCTTCGATGGGCTGAATGGTTTTCAAAATATTCTTTTGAAACCAAACATATTCCTGGAAAGAAGAATGTGCTTGCTGACTTCTTGTCAAGGCCAAAAGCACCAGCAGAAATCAATGTGTACATCATCAAAAGACCTGCTTTCCATATGCTCAATCATGGTGTGAAATACAAGATTGAGAAGATCAAAGATTTACCCAGTTGGAAATATCCCCAGGAGATCATTGAACAAATCCATAATGACAATCTCTTTGGAAATCTTGGAAACCTCATGTGGCAATGTCATGCAGACCTATTCAGATACAATGGAGGTTCGATTCTTTATCTTTTTGGGTTAAATCCAAATTATCCATTCATACATCCTCTCATCTGGAAGGAAGATGATTTCCCTGATCAACTCGAGACGTTATTATGGTACTTAACCAATAAGTACTTAATAGCCATTGAAATTCCAACCAGAAGATTCATTGCCAACCTCACCAGGATATTCTTACTTGGGAAAAATGTTCAAAGAGAAAGTGACAAAAATCTTTTAGACTTTCTCAATTGGTTCTATTCTCCTACTTATTGGAAACAATTTTTGGAGAAAGAACTAAGAACCATGACACCAAATCCCGAAGTTCACACCATCTTGTTTTTCAGACGTCAATGGTATTTCTCCAGAAATACTGGCAGCATTATCCATTCCCCACAGGAAATAGGAACTACCTCCTATAAACCTCACTTGGACAGCAGAGAAGCTCGAATTCACAAGTCTTATCCAAGACCTGTTAAAAACTGTGAACACGAGTACAAAGACCTCCAAAGAATCCTCTGCCAAGAAAACAAGACTATCCCTGAAGATGTCTGGAATTATAATGGACCCACTGCACGGGATCATTATGATCTAGCACCAGAAGCCAAGGAAGCACTCGAAGATTTCAGACAAGCCTCGTCATCACAAGAACATGATATGATAGACGCAGATGATATTGTCCAATCAACACAGGACCCCTATGCTAGATGGGGAGGCCTTCTTTCCCAAGATCCCTATAACCAAGGACATTTGTCCTTATCTCAAAGCGTGGACATATCTCATTATGCTCAGCCATCCAACTGGCCTCAGCCAAGCATTCCTGCCAACACTACAGAAGATGAAAATACAAACTGGAACCAAGAAGAAGCATCACACTAGGCACACGAAGAAGCATCCTCATCAGGTCAAAGAAATCAGATCCTCTCACCAGATGATCTTGAAGCTCTTGAATAGAAATATGAAGAGCATCTTTTCGCAACAATGCACAGCTCCGATGACTCGGATTATGACTACAATGCTCATGACGGACGAGACCGCTGAAAGACCGTTGTCCGTACAATTTCACTGTAGCAAGTTACTGTTCACTTTTACTGTAACACTAGGCTAGGGAAAGTACTGTTCACAGTACAGTTACTATTCATAGTGTGCGAATAATTCCCTCCCGGAAGTTTCCAGTGCCTCTGTTTGTATTCGGACCCGTGAGCTTGGTCCTTGCTTGGGTGTTACCTCTTATTGTCTATATAAGGCAAGGAAGGTGTAGTGTGTTGGGCAGAGTCCCCTAAAGTAAAGTGAGCGTTTTGTGAAAAAACCTCTCTATGGCTTTCTAAACTCCTCTTCTTCTCCAGCCTGGTAGGATCCTCTGAGAAATGCAGCTCTGGTAGATTAGAAACGACTCCATCCTGGCATCTCTGAGTGTCCCTAGGCTCTGAACTAAAGGGCTGAATGGTTTTCTGCTAAAAGGCTATCCCTGAAGGGCTTGAACGGGAGTTGTTCGCCCACTGTGGGAAGGCATACTTGCAGAAAATTGACTAAGTCTTCCCTGGTTCTAAGTCTAGGTCCATTCACATCCGCCGCAAAAAACCCTAAAACTGGTAAATTTGTAACAAATATAATCTTCGCTAAATTGGATTACTACTACAAAAACAAATTGTGATAAATGGAGCGTAAAATCCCAAATTGGTATACAAGTCAAGCTGTCACATGTCATTTAACTTAATAATTTAACAGTAAAATTTAATGAAAACTAATAGAGGGTAAATTTGTCACAAGTGTACCATTTTGGGTAAATTTGTCAAAAATATACAAGTTTGGGGTTTTTTGGTGGTCTAAAAAATTAGTTTGAGGTAAATTTGTCACAAATGTACCAATTTGGAATTTTTCAAGGTATAAACCTAACTTTTTTTTACACTAGTTTTACATCCAAAAAAGATATTTGTAAATTTATTATCTACCTAATGTTGATTTTCTTTTTTATTTCCTCAAGTAGCGCAAGGTTTTACTAATTGTGGGTTTGATGATAAAAGGACATCCTGTCTTGTAATCATCAATCCCTATTTATCGTGGTCCGTGAGACTTTTTATGGTGTCTCGTAATCATCAATCCCTATTTATTGTGGTCCGTGAGACTTTTTATGGTTTTACTTCTTGAATTTTGCTCGACTTCAATAGCAACGGTGGGGCGCACTGTCTATGTTCATTTGTGTCAGCACATTGTTTTGTGTCATTTGAGGCTTCCTTTGTTTGACAAAAAAAAAAAAAAAAAGAAATGCACAATTTACGAGATATTTTGCTAAAAATATAGTTTATATTATTTATAAAAATAAATACGAGATAAATATTTTCATTATTGTGAAAACGTTTACAAATAAATTATGATTGATAATGAAAAATAATTCAACGACCAATTAATTTAAGCTATATGAGTAATCATTTCTAGAAAAATATTTTTCAAACCATTCATTTTTCATGAAATAAAGAAAGTTCAAAACTTTGCAACAGATTTTTGTTCGTGGTTCATTCCCTTGCAAATTTACTTAACAGAGAAAATATAAATTCGGCAGTTTGTTTAAAGCTCTTGAAAGCTTATAACTGCCTTAAAAACATGAACTCGGATAGATGCAAGCAACCGCTTATCCGTGCAGCTTCTGCACCAAGGTTAAGCGGAGAGAAACCTGCCTACACGCTACAACCCTTGAATTGACTTTGACAACATTGTTAATCCATCAATAAATTAGGCGTGAATCGACAGAAAGGTATCTTTCGCCCGAGTATCCAGCATCAGCAAATGAAAATGAAGCAACAGCGGGGTGAGATCTTCTGAACCTCAGGCTGTAAGCTCTGTCGATCCTAAATGTAAATGAATATCTTCTTGTGCAGATGATTCGCCGCTTTCTTTTCAGGTGATGCTTCTCCAAATCCTGCAATGCAAGTTCATGTAAAAATAAGTATTTATATATATACACACACACACACAGAGGGAGAAAGTATGTGAAATATTTTACTGGGGACGTACATCTTCAGGCAATGAAGGCGAGTGCAGCAAGTAGCCACTCAACAAGCGAAGAGAGGCTTTTCAGTGATAGAGGGAGAAGGGAGTTCAGTCTCGTCTCGGTGGCTTCCTCCTTCGATCCATCTTGCAAGTGCAGGGTCACCCTTTTGGACATAATATGACGATTCCAGCGGCTTTTGTAACTTGGCGATGCCGATGGCTTTTTTCAAGGAAGATGCTTCGATCGGGTACTTCTTACGACCTCCACATTCACAATAAATTGATGGATAAGGCAGTGGATCACTCAGATCTGGACGGCGTCGGGGCACGGCGTCGGGGCTGCAGCGGAGCTGAATTGGCCCCCAGATCTGGACCTTGGCCGACCCTCTCCCTCCGGAACTTACTCTCTCCGGCTCCGACCTTCTGCGGCCTTGGCTTCTTCCGCTCCAGCTAGATCTGGATCCTAGGGTTGGCCAGCTCTCGGACCTCTTCTGATGTCTCTCGGAGGAAGTGATCGGAGCTGGCTACCTCGGATCCCTGCTTGGCCATCCTCGGATCTCGGCCTGCTCGTCCCCGGGCCTCCCTGGAAGTCTCTCGGGGGAGGTTTGAAGCTTGCAGCCCTTGATCCTTTGCAGCGTCGGTGTCCCTTCTCTTCCTCTCCGGTGCCCTATTTATAGGCGCGGAGGCCGGTCGACGGAGGCCTTGGCCGGCAGTCTTTAGCGCGCCGACCGGCCTCTTCCTCGACCGAACCGACGTCTCATCTCAGCATTAAAGGCGCGCATTGAAGGCGCTTGCGAGTCGTCCTCTCCTTCGGCGACCTACCTCTGTTCCTCTCTGTCGTAGGCCGTCCTTGAGCACGTCGCCGGCCACTGCACGTGAGATGCAGAGGCGAAGGAGGAAGAAGAAGACAGGAGGAAGAAGGAGAGAGGGGGGGCCAGGCCTAAGCTGAAGAAAAAAAAAAGGGCTGGGCCTTGGGGCCCGCGCGGGAGAGAAAGGAAAGGAGGGGGGCTGGGTGCGAAGGCCCAGCCTCAATGGGCTTTCTTTTTTGTTTGTTTTTGTTATTTATTTATTTTTTATTTATTACTTATTATCCGAAAATAAAGATTAAAATAGGAAATTAAGGCCTAATTTAACCTAATTAAAATTTAGGTGTCAACAATAGTGATCCATAAAAATAACATAATAGGAAAAGTCATCTATTATTTTCACTGAAATGTGACCCAAAACATCATTGTAAATGAGTTCAAGAGTCGTTGGATAGATGATCAAAGATGGGTTAGCGACGATCGAGTCCTCAAGCAAATGATGATGGAGTTCTTTTCTAAGCTCTACAAATCAGATGGATATCGTGACTATGGGCCGATTCTTGAGAGATGTGAGTGTGTTGTGACTAATGAAATGAATATGCAACTTATTTCAGATGTTACCCGAGAGGAAGTCAAAATGGTTGTTTTCCAGCTGGGAAAAACTCAGGCCCCAGGTCCGGATGGCTTCAACGGTCTCTTCTACCAACATCATTGGGATATATTAGAAGATGAGGTTTTCTCCTTGGTGCAACAATTTTTTCAATCTGGATTGATGCCATCGGAACTAAACCGAACCACTATCACACTCATACCAAAAGTCCCCAACCCAGATTGCCTAGATCAATACAGACCCATAAGTCTTTGTAATTTTGCTTATAAAATAATCTCCAAGGTGCTCGCTAACCGACTGAAACCCCTCCTTCCTGATATCATTTCTATAGAGCAAAGTGCATTCGTCAGCGGTCGTCAAATACAGGACAATATCCTAATTGTGCAAGAGGTTCTACATCAGCTCAAGATGAGAACTCGAAAGAGAAAATTTCAGGCTGTTGTCAAGATGGACATGAAAAAGGCATATGACCGAGTTGAGTGGGACTTTCTCAACGACTATCTACTCAGGTTAGGATTCCATTCTACTTGGGTTAAGTGCCTCATGCAATGTATCACTACTGTTTCCATAAGTGTTAAATTTAATGGGGAACAGCTAAATTACTTCCACCCAACGCGAGGAATTCGGCAAGGAGATCCTTTATCATCCTATCTGTTTATTCTTATGGCGAATATGATGACTACTCTCATCCATCAAGCTATCCATATGGGGAACCTTAAGGGTATCCAGCTAAATAGGTGGTGTCCAACTCTGACTCATTTGTTTTTCGCCGATGACGCTATTTTCTTTCTAGATGGGTCAGTACAGGAATGCCAAGAACTAGCCAACATTCTGAACCAGTATTGTCTTGCTACGGGACAGGCCATCAACCGGAATAAGTCGGGCATTTTCTTCAGTAAAGGCTGCCCTGACAAACTTAAGGATAACTTAGCACAGGAAATCAGAATCCCGATGCTAGCAAAAAATGGGAAATACCTTGGTATCCCGTCGGACTGGGGACGATCTAAACGAGACATGTTTGCTTGGATACTTGGGAGAGTCAATGCCAAACTTGAGGGTTGGAAAGAAAGTCTTATCTCTATGGGTGGTAAGGAGATTCTTATAAAAAGTGTCGTACAAGCAATCCCACAATACGCTATGTCAATTTTTAAGATCCCTGTTTCCTTTGCAAGTCCATTGAAAAGAAGATTGCACGTTTCTGGTGGCAAAATGACAGCCGGAGAATTGGAATCCATTGGAAAAACTGGGAAGTACTGAAGACCGAGAAGAGGATGGGAGGACTAGGGTTTCGAGACCTCGTGGCTTTCAATAAGGCCATGTTAGGTAAACAGGCCTGGCGACTAATACAGAAACCTAATTCTTTATGGGGCACACTCTTCAAAGGCCTGTATTTCCACTCTCACGACTTCTTAACAGCTTCAAAAGGTACTCGATCTTCCTGGGGTTGGCAGAGCATACTAGTTGGAAGGGATTCCATTTTATCAAAGCTTCAATGGTCGGTAGGAGATGGAATGAGAATTAGGATTCGAGAGGACCGCTGGCTTCCTAAAGGTAAAATAGGAGGAATAGCTGCTGCACAGGAACCTGAAAAAGTTGCTGATCTGATTGATACAGAAACTAATTGATGGAATATGTCTTTACTGGAACGTCTCTTTGATGGTGAAACTACTGCAGAAATTCTTAAGATACCTATCGGACCTTAATATATGGCAGACAAGGTAATTTGGCCGTGCACAGTTCAAGGAGTGTTTACTGTGAAAAGTGCGTATAGTGTTGTTAGGCAGGCAGCTTCTATTACTACATTCAACAGAGCATCTTCATCATATCAACCACCACAGCAACTATGGAAGAACATATGGAAACTTCAGATCACACCCAAACTCAAACTTTTCCTCTGGTCTTTATGCCAGAATGCCTTGCCCACTAAAGATAACCTATTTCGCAGGAAAATTAGTGCTAACCCTACCTGTACCCTCTGCTCAACTAAGCAACCAGAGACTTCGGAACACTTATTTTTATGCTGCCCCTAGACCTCACAGGTTTGGTCTCACCCCCACATCAGTGTTTCTATTCAACCAGCAGATATTCACCGCATAGAGGAATGGATTGCTAATCTGTTTACAAAAAGCCAGACCGTACTTGGTTTGGAGCTGATGGCCACCCTGTTATGGCAGATTTGGAAGTCTCATAATCGATCCATTTTTGGTCAACAAAGGCCCGATCCTTTTCAAGTTGTTGCTGTCACTCGTGGCCAAGTACGCTCGGCTGATATCGTCTCAGCTTCGATCCATGGAGTCGGTTTAAATCGCAGACGTCCAGATCCTAGCACCTTGTGGAGGCCCCCAAATCCAGGAGTCCTAAAGATTAATATTGATGGGGCTTTTCAGCCAGGAAGCACCACTGGATCAGTCGCCTACCTTTGTCGTGATCAAACCGGTACATTGCTTGAAGGGTTCACGAAGACCGTACTTGCGTCTTCGGCATTGCAGGTCGAGATTCAAGCCCTGACTATTGCTCTGACTCATTTGATAAACTCCAACAAGAACAGGGATCTTCTCCTTGAGTCCGACTGCCTTGTGCTGGTTGAAGCGGTTCAAGATCTTGAAGCATCGCCATGGGAGATCAGACCCTTGATCGCCGAAGCTGTAGCTCTTCTCTCTCGTCTCTCTCGTTTGTGTGTTAGGTTTTGTCCAAGAGATGCCAACTCAGCTGCGGACTGGGCCACTAAGGCCCACAACAATGGGTCTTTGCCATCTAATTGGGCTTTGTCTCCCCCTGCTCCCTTGTTTGACATTATAGCTCTCGATGCATTTCAAGCAGGCTGCAAATTTTGTAGTGACAAGAGTTGATTCGCCCTGACTCTCTTCCCTTTTAAGATATTGCTAGAAGTCAATAAATTTATCAGAGTTCCTCGAAGGAAATGGGTGATTTACGTGCTGTAATGGAGATAGTTTTCCTTGAATCAGAGCTAAGCCCATTCAAAATATGTGTTGTTAAATCATCATCATGAATGGGAGAATTGATGATGGCAAGTTCATCAGCAATTCCTTTGATGACTTGCATATACTCAGCCACTGATCCAGTGACTCATTTTGTGAGGATTAAACACTCCATAAGACTCATGACAAAGCGATTTGAAAGTTTGTTCCAAGCCTCAAGTGCTATTTTGGCAGATGCAATTTGAGTCTGAAGTAGAAGCTATGATTGCTTGAATCAATAGTTGATCTTGGCATACCCAATGCGAATATGATGGATTGGCAATAGTTTTGCTATCAATAGTAGGTGTTAGACGAACATAATATCATTCCATCTACATACCCCAGTAAATCATAGCCTAGGAGCAAAAAGTTATATTGAGCCAACCAGGAAGGATTAATCATTGACGTTAACTTGTAGGGTAGTTGCATAGTTGCATTGATAGACACAAGAATGGTGGCGTTATTTGAAGAGGGGTCATTGACTATCATAGGAGTGCTAGTGTTTGAGGATCCTCCCACCATTGAAAAAAAAAATTGAACATTATGCTTGTGAGCAGCAGGCTCTGATACAAAAAAGAATTGGACAAAATGCTCTGTTCTATTATTTCTTACATGTAATTAAGTTACAAAATAGCTAATGGTTTATAGAAAGACATTGGCTAGAATAACTGCAGTACAACAACTTTCCTAACTACGGCCTTTATAAATGGAAAGATGAAATCATCTATACAAAGGAAAGATAAAATGAATTTGTTAGTTGTGGACACTCTCACTGCACTTGCTAAGAGTACAAGAATTGCTTAATTGATCTTCATCTAATTGAGAGTAATATTTTGAATTACTTTGCTATTCAGAGATATTTTATCCAATATAGCCAAGATTTAGCAAGCAATTTAGGGTGCATTTGTTTTAGTGAAAGTATGTTACAAGAAGAGTATTTTAGACTTTCTCCCATTTGGTTCAATGAAAATAACAAGTCAACCAAAAATACTTTTCGGTGAGATTTATACGTAAGATTAGAAAAGTGAATTCCTAAATCTAATGATTTGAATATTTGGCATCACGTAATTCGGATGATCAGCCGTAAATCAAATTGAATTAATCACTTTTAACTTTATTGTGAATGATAAGCTTGCAAAAGTAGTTGTCTCTATTCTGTAAGGGAAAGGTAGGACTAGGGACCATTACTACATAATTGCATACTTTAAACATCTATAATTTAGGATAAGACATGTTAAGAAGTATGGGCAACCAAAAATATGTTGCCTAGATGAATGAACAAGGAAAAAGCTAATGAATTGAGAAACTAGAACAAAGTCATGTGATGCTCATGCTTAACGGAGACTCTCCCAAGCCCTTATTAATTGTACCTTGGATTCTCAAATTCTTTTTTTTTTTGGTCAGTCCTACTCTATTCATATTCTAATTCTCACTCTCAGACTTTTGTCCTGCCTCCTTGCAGGGCGTGGGAGTCAAAACCCACATCTAAAACTATATCGTCCCCACCCCAACCCCCATGAGAAGGTGGGGATTCTCAAATTCAATCATGCATTATAATCACTTTGGAGCTGTCAATAATTTAGCTATCAATAATTTATGGGCATGTGAAATGCCCTCTTGGTACCTTTCTTTCTATAAAATTATTTGCACGCAATCTTCATTAATTTCATTAACCTAAGCCACTAACATGTGAAAATAGGGAAAAATACCAAAAAATTTTAAACCTATTGCAATTATGTCTATTCAGTCCAATATCTTTCAATTGTACTAATTTAGTGCTAATAGGCAATTTTGGCGAAAAATTATTGACGTGAATGCTACTTATCTTATGTACACCAGCCATTACTAACATGAACATTTTGTTAATAAGATTTTCTTATTAGTTTTTCTTTCTTTCTTTCTTTTTTTCCTTTCATTCATCTAGAGCCAGTGGCAGGCTAACAGGCTACGAGAGAGGGTGTGAAGGCCTTCAATGGCCGAATCGTCGGCCATGGGTGACATGGGCCTAGGCGAGGGCTATAACCCTCATTAGTGGTTGAAGAGAGCTTGTTGGCTCTTACTAGCCAAAATGAAAAGAAAAAAAGAAAGTCACAAAAAATTCATTTAAAAAATGATTAAATTGTCTATATAAGCGCTGATCGTGTCACATAAAACAACCAATGTCCATGTCAATGATTTTTGACCAAAATAGGTCAAAAAGACTCAATTGGTGAATTGTGAAAATGTTTAGAATCAAATAGACATAATAAAAAAGTTTATAACTAAATTGACATAATTTTAATAGATTTGGAAATGTTTTAGTACGTTTCTTGAATAAGACTGCACTCACCTTTTGACATTGCCATATCTCAGACACTCTATCCAGCACAACGGTCGGCGAGGCTCGAGCACTTCTTCGTGTTCTTCTCACGTTTTCTTGATGGTTTCTCATGGTACAATGTCATAAAAACTTCTTACGAAGAATCACTAGTGAATCAAGCTCAAGGGCGTCCCTGCATGAATATATTGCCGGCCCAGTCATTACAGTTTCCCCGGATTTTTTTAACCCGGAAAAGAGCATGATAAGTCAAGCCAACTCATTGAGTTCATTTTGCCTCTTTAACTTCCAGTTTGGTTGCAAGCTTGTATTATCGAGTTCGAGAAAAATCAGGGTGCATTTATTTTATGGAAACTTTCATGATATAAAGAATATGCTTTCTAAAAATTATTTTTAGGAAAATGATTAGTTTTTCTTTGTTTGTTGATATGTGACTAATTTTTTTTTTTTTTGGTATTTGGATCTAGTTTAAAAAATGATTTCGATCTCATGACTTTTATCTCAGACAATATAAAATTTGAATTTTTAAATTTTTAAAATTTTTATTATTCTATTTTTTTTTTCTCTTTTCTTTCTTTTAACTTCTTCCTTCGCCAATACTGGTCTTTGATAATTGGTCATAGGTGTAGGTTGGTGAGGTCGAGCCTCGCCAGATCTCAGTGAGGTTGGAGCTCGCTTGAGGCCAGTGAGCTCGAGCGCACCAAATTTCGGCGAGGTCGCTAGCCTTTGCTTGTGGCCTGTTGCTAGCCACGGTCATGCCCGACAACCAACAGAGGAAGAACGAAAAAAAAAAAAAGACAGAAAAAAAAGAAGAAGAGTTTTCTAGCTGGAAAAAATGGAATATTCCAACTAAATAAGTAAATGCAAACAACCTATTTTGAATAGCCTCACCATCTCGAAAAATAATTTGGTGCTTCGCCTCTGCTCTTTTCCTCTTTGTATGTGAGGGTAGAGAACGAACCCTCGCCTAGAGGAGAGGAGTTATATTGCAAGCTTTACTTGAAGCCTGAAGGGCATTGATCATGCGTATCCTAAACTCACTTTCTCTTATCATATCAAGTTCATCTTCCCAGATCATCGGAGACATATGGTGTCCATGTATGGAGAGAGAGAGAGAGAGAGAGAGAGAGAGAGAGAGAGAGAGAGAGCTAGGGTAGGTGAAGGATATGTACCCCTGTCGAACATCCAGCCCCCGAGTACACAATAATATGAAGTGGAAATCGTGGATGGGATCAGGGTTGACCTCGATGGCGATTATATAACTTTATAAAATTAACACAAGAGAAAATTTTAAAGAAAGGCTTAAAATATGGTCGTTTTCTTAAAAGATGGTCCAGAATTTTATCTTAAATAAGGGTTTAAAATGATCAATATAGTGTCAAACAAGAGCCTAGTAATCATATGTATCTCTCAGACACTTTAAGTTATGGTTAGGGGTATTTTTGTCCAAAGTTAAAATTTTTAATCTTTTTAATCTTTTTCTTTCTTCTTCTCCCTTCTTCCTCCGGCTGACTCTCCGGTTCATGTTTTCCTTTCACGAAAGTGGCCATTTCTTCATCAACGGCAGGAGCTTTACAGCAATTGACGAGTGCAATTGACAACGACGGCTTGGGCTTGGATTGAGCATGTGTGACTTCTCAAAGAAGAGCAAGTTTGGTATAAAAAGGTTGAAGGTTTGAGATAAAGGGTCAACTCAAGCCAAGAGCTGCCTTGTCTCGATAGGGATTGACGAGGACCAAATATAATCATAGCCATAACATAAAACATAAGCCAACCACTCTTTCTCTAAGGATAAATTATTGATCTTTGAACATATTGAATCTCGGCAGAGTAAAGAACATCAATGTTTTGAACAGCTGTGTTATTAGTGTCAAGTTCTTCAAAGCACGCTGATGCTTCTATTGGAGTCCCACAATAGACAAACCCATGCGGCCAGGCTAGCAAGGCCTCCTCTTGCCAAACCTCGGCAAGGGTGACCCTCGCCGGTGGTTGCCATTTGTTGACACCTAATTTGTATTTTCAAGCACATATAAAAAAATTTTATTAAAAAATTAAAAAAAAATTAAAATTAAAAAGAATTAAAAAAAATTATTTAAAAAATCTTTTTAAAAAAAAGGAGCCGTATGGGTCGGGTCGGGCCGGATTCGGCCTTGGCCCTACCTGCCCCCTCTTCCTTTTCTTCTTTCCCCCGGGTGGGCATGGCTCTTTTCCTTTTCTTTTTTTCCCCCGTGCGGCCCAGCCCTTTCTTCCCTTCGGCTTGGCCCGTGCCCCTGTTTTCTCCTTCGGCCGCCTTCCGCGTGGGGAACCTACGAAAGCAAAAAGCAGCGCAGCCATAGCAGGATCTCAAGCGGCTGTAGGGCGGAGCAGGATTGTGTGGGGGTGGGGGCAGCGTAATCCGTAGGTTAGAGCAGGCCGATAGAGAGCTGATTGGTGAGATGAGGCCACGCACGTGAGCTGAGCAGAACAAAAGGGGAGAAGAGAGAGAACAAAGGAGGGGAGAGAATAGAGGGGAATCGACGAGGAAGAGAGAGAAATGAGAGAAAGAGGGAGAGAGGAACAGCTGAAGGAGGAGAAGTTGAGGAAGAGGAGACCCTCCCCCTAAGTCACCGATCGCTGCCTAAGCCGCCAATCGCCTCCAACTCTGCTGGAATCCAGGTAAACATTTTGCCGAACAGCTGGTGTGCATAGCTTGAAGCCGAGCAGATCGGAGCTCGTTCTACTCGTTTCGAGCGAGCTCTGGTCTCCGTAAGTCCCCATTTAGTTCGTTGTTGGTTGCTGGTTGTTTGCTGTGGATCTCAGACCTGCCTCGAGTCTCGGTTGTGTCTAGATTCTTGCAAGTCCCAAGTGCCTCCCACCTGTTTGTCCAAATGCCGAGCTGAATCCTACTTTGATGTCCCTGACTTCAACCCTTTTTTGTCACCGGAGCACCGTCGCGGTCTAGCCGGAGGCTGAGCCGCGTCCCTACCTGGTCAAAGCAGGAGCGTCATGCTCTGGTTAGTCGTTGCTCGCGTCGGTCACCGTCGTCGCTTCCCCTGTCGCGACTAGATAGTCGCAAGGCAGGGGCCGCAGGCTAGCGAAACGCTAGCCTCAGCCGACGTGTTCGCCGTAGCCGTCGAGACCCCCGACTCCAGACATTGAGGGTCGCTCCCATTCGCCCAGATGAAGCGGCGCTGTCACAACCCTTGCCAGAGGGGTCGTTTGCCTTGCGCACCTTGCCGTCCCCTGTTGTGGAGCAGGGTCGAGGGCCGAGCTGGGCCAGATCTGTGCGGCACTCTTTCGTTCGAGCTTGTGAGAAGCCCTGTCCAAAAGAAAGAAAAAAAGAATTGGGCCCATTGGGTGGGCCCAACCACGGTTGGTCAGGCTTAGGCCTTACGAGCAGGCTGATTGGCCTACCCAATTCGGGCCAGACCCGGGCGTGTTAAGTCGACCCTCCTAACTGGGTCATATTTGGGTCGGGTCAGATTGGACCCGACTGGACCCGATTCGCCAATATATATATATTTCAAAAAAAATTTGAAAATTTTAAAAAAAAAATGTAGGGTTTGGTTAGGAATTGACATATCTTACATTCTTAGTATAATTAGACATTTATTTGCTCGTATATTGATTATATCACGTGTTTAATTTGCATATTTTATTATATTTAATTGCACGTGCTAAAGTTTAATGAAATTAGGATTCTGGTTGCAAATTGTTACTTTAATGATTGCACACCTACATGATTATCTCACATGTTAGTGAATAGATGTATAATCAATTTAAACTGCTTGACAATTTTTTTTTAAATGAACAAAATTAGGTACCGAAGGGCACTAATTAGTCAATTAGTGTAATCAAGTCCCCGACCCTAGATTCTTTGGTTGCATAGGAAGTGAGGTACACTCCCATGCCTCACTTGGTTTCTAATTGACCCTAATAGGCTAATGGCGACTCTTTTTTGCGAATTCTTAAAAATTCCCTAATGTAACGTGAGGTATAGGCTTGGAAGAGCCCGTGCCTAATCATGGGCATTATGTCCGTCTTTTAGGTAATACCTCTAAACCTGTCCCTTCCCCCCGAGGGGTAGGTCGCGACAGCTTGACAACTTCGTTGAGGACTCGGTTTAAGACCTTAGAAGACTTAAGCCGGAATTGATCTTATTCAAAAAATATTTTTGTTTGGCAGTGCAAATATCAGGTATGTCCCTATCGTGTCAAGTGTTAAATGTTCATGCTGAATAAGGGGCATAAGGCGAAGTATTGCTAACGCTTGTTTTGTAGGGGGTGTAGGAATGAATAGTTTATTTACGCACGGAGTGTTGTTTGCTTATAAATTGTCATGCCTGCGTTCCCTGTATTGCACTACACCATGGCACACATTACCTATCGCCAGACCTGGGCCGCATAAGATCATCTAGGATGGTGTTGAGATGGATACCACTCTTACTACAACCATGTAGTACAAGTTGCCCATCTCAACCTCGAAATTTCCATCATGATGTCAAAGGTCCCCATCCTAGTCTACAACCATGCAACACAGGTCGGCTCTTTGATGAAGCCGGAGTCATGGGTAACACGACCTAGCCGCGATCTTGTTAGTTCAGTCCGATGATCCTATGGCTCCATTTTGAGCCAGCTAGAGTAGGAATCGAACCACTACTCATGTGCATGTCTATGTCATTGGCATTGTTACTCAATGAGTGGGGTAAGTTTTTCGAATTATTTTCTTCGCAATTTACTTATTTTCCTTCTCTTTTTTGGTCGGTTCATGACAAATTAGGTTGGTTGTAACTTTGATTAGCATACGATGGGGGTACCCGAGCTTTGCATCATTTCTGCTCCTAATGAAGAGCCTCCGCCCGAAGATTCCTGAAGTGCCATTGAAGATCACCAACCGAGCGGAGATCAAGCGCCTCAAAAGGGAGCTCGAGGAGCATGCCTCAAAGTTGACCCGAGTTAGTGGGGCTGCCACGAGCAGACGTTGTCCTCATTAGTTAGATTGAGTCAAGTGCGATATGTAGTGGGGACCATGCCTACATATGTTACAATGTTAAGGAGTTTATCTTAAGTTTCAATGTTGGGAGTTAAGAGAGTGTCTTTCCGTCTTCAAAATAGCTTCGTTATTTAGGGGTTCTCCGTCATATCTTTTCTTGCATTATGTATCAGCATTGCTTTCAATGAAACAAACGAATTGGGGCGATTAGATCTTTGTCATAGGTCGACTACCTGTTTATTTCTTGTGTTTATATACGCTTATTTACCCTTTCGCCAGGTGCTAGCCAATCGATTATCTCCTATAATCGTTGACACAGCCAAACGGAGATCTCTGATTCACACTCACGCGAAAACCAGGATGGAGAACGAGGACACTAATAGACGCATGGCCAAGATGAAGGACTAGCTGGCCCAACTTATCGCGATGATGCTAAAGATAAGCCAAAAGCTCAAAGAGCCCCCCGTCGTAGTTGTTGCCGAGACATCCACTCCTACATCGTCAGGACATGTTCCCCCGTTAACGGGAGACCCACACATTGCCGACCTTCCAGGAAAGGAAACTGCCGGAGAAGCCCCTTCTGTCACGATGATTGTCGTCGACTTAGATCCTCCTCGAAAGGAAGAGCCAATGCCCCGCCTAGATAGAGAGAGCGAAAAGCGCCTGGCTAAGTTGGAGGAGCGATGGTGCGCCTTGCAAGGATACGAACTGAAAGGAGCCAACAAGCTGTCCCCGTATACCAAGATGAACTTCCCCGAGACTTTCCAAGAGCCTAAATTCACGAGAAAGTATGACGGAACAGGATGCCTTAAGACTCACCTTAGGTACTACTTAAGGAAAATGGCTTGCTATGCTTACAACATGCCCTTCTTCATTCACGCGTTCCAAGATAGCTTAGAAGGTATCGCCTTGATGTGGTTCATCGCGCTGGACATCAAAGAGTTCACCAACTAGGAGGACTTGGCCAATGAATTCCTACAGCAATACAAGTTAAACACCGAGCTCGCCCCCACAAGGGAAGATTTGACCTGCTTTAACCTGCATAGAAAAGAAGAGGAATGAGTCGTTTAAGGCCTTCACGCAAAGGTGGAGAAACATGGCCTCATAGGTGAAGTCGGCCTTAAAATGAGGGGGAAATGAAGCAGCTATTCCTTAAGACATTGCCGCCTGAATACTTTCAAGGGTTAGTGTACTCAGGATGCCAGACGTTTTCACAACTGGTAGATGTGGGTGAAGGAGTCGAGTGGGCAATCATCGAGGAAAGGATATCTACCGGAAGCGCTAAGAAATTCCCGGCGAGGAAAGATAAGGAAATTGCGGTTGAAGTAGCGTTGGTGCAAGAGCCGTTTCTCTCTAGGCCACATTCAACACCCACGCATAAGCCTGTAATGGCCCAAGGGAGCTCATCCCGGGCATATAACAAGGGTAAGAGACCCATTCGAAGGGAATTTTCCCCGTTACCGCGCCTGTTGTCGAAGCTGTTGCCCATGCTCCTTGAAAAAAGGATGGTTGCGAGGAGGTACCTAGGGACAATTCCACGAAGTTCACCGGGTTCGATGTGACCAAGACTTGCGAGTACCACATGGGAGAAAGGGGGCATGATGTAAATAATTGCTACGTGCTGAAGTACAAAGTCCAGCAACTGCTAGATGGGGGCATCTTGACTTTCAAGGAAGTTTAGCCTAACATGCAACAGAGTCATTTACCAAATCATGTAGAGGGAGTGAACTCAGTTTTCGAGGAGAACATCATATGCACCATCCTAACGTGCGAGGGAGCTTAGTCCTCCGAAGTCGTAGCTGTCCCCCCAGAGTAGGGCGATTCTCGTTCAGCTCAATCTTCTGTCTTATATCCAATCCCTTGCGTGGGATCTCTTTGTTATTTCTTTCATGTCTATGTCGTTTGTAGTGTGAACTATGGACAGCCCTGATCTTGAGCTGTTGGTCAAGGGTGATGTATGTTAAAATACGACATTATCTTTTCTCATTCGATAAAGTAGACGCATGTTTTATTAAGGACATGTGGAAGCAAATCAAATTAGTCATATGATGGTCGCTGAGGCCTGGGCCTCCACATGCTCCCAAGTTTGACTATTTTGCAAGGACGAGGAAATCTAAGGATATGAGAATGAGTTCTTGAAACGTTTCACAAAAAATACTTCAAAAATAATTGTTTGAAAGCGACATGCATGATCTTTATTGTTGACGTGCCCTAACTTATCTCATCGCATCCCAGACATTTCATTATGCATAATCATGATAAAGACTCATGTGACCCAGATGTGCATGAAGAAAGTCTCTCAGGTTCTGATGACACCGACGTTGATCGGAAAGGGATCGAGCGTGAATGGAATTGACATGAGCAAATGTTGACACGGTCAAGAAATATTTTCCACGAATGAAATCAATGCCACGGAGCCACTTCATGCACAATCCAAGTCACATAGCATCATGCATAGCATCGTAGATGTCATGCATATGTTACATACACGCATATCTATTTGTGTTTCAGGCACCCTACCGTTCGATAAGGAAATGGTGGAGGAAAGGTCAAGTCAATGACCAATCGAGTCTCTGCACATACAGCTGAGTATCTCCTCTTCTTAAATGAGAGGTAAACCGAGATGGGACCAAAAAAAAAGAAAGAACAAAAATGCATGGCATCATTCGCATGACTTATTTTCGATGTCACTATGCGTGCTTCGTGTCGGTGAGCCTCGAGAAAAGAGCCTCGTAAAAAAAGATTTTATTCGAGCAAAAAGGTGAAACGTTAACCATGCCAAACAAGAAGTGCTTAGGATGAAGAAAGGTAAACCATTTACAAACACATCTTTCACACACTTTTGAGAGTTTAGTGAAAAACGACCTTCTCTTAGGACGAATGATTCATTCACATTGAGCGCAAAGATTGAAATGATAAAGACATTTCCTTCATCAATTCCTAGCATTGTACTAATAAAGGCGTTCCCTTCATCAATCCCAAGCATTGTATTAATAAAGGCGTTTCCTTCATCAATCCCAAGCTTTGTACTAATCTCTTGCTACCCCTTCGGGCTGAATAAAGATAATCCTTCAAAGTAGCCCTATCAAGAACGACCTTACATTGGGGCAACATAGGAGGTTACGGTCGTGTTATAGAGCGAAAGATTGATAAAGATTCTTTTACTTTCACTTAAATCAATCTTCTGGTGATAGCTTCAAAGGAATTCTCATCAAAGCTTGACTCATCCTAAAATGAAGAACATTTCATTCTCTACCCAAACACTAATACCCGTTGCTTTAACCAATTTGGGCCTAATTGTTCATTTTTGAACCTCGAGCGGTGATTATCTTCCTTCACTGGGGCAAGGCATAAGGATTGACCACATACAATTGATATTTACGAGAAAATGTGAAAAGCATCTTGAAAGTCATAAGAGCTCCAAAAGTTCAAAGAGCAAAAGGTTCGACAAAATTATAGGGCATGAAAAAGTAGTGTGCTTGGTAAAAGCAATGCCAAAAAAGAGCCTAAAGGTTGCATCTTATGTGTCAAAATCTAAGTGCTTGCGTAAAAAAATCATCGCAAGTGCAAAGGAAATTAGAGAAATGAGCAAAGTTCCCATGCAAAAATGATTAATCAAGGGACTTTTGAGATGTGCTGTGTTTCGAAAGCCAAATGATTTCGAAAAATCGAGTGACCTGGTCACGATACCATGATGATCACCGACTCTTAAGAACCCTCTTGAAAATTTTAAGCCTTTTGAGCCTTTCCCGATCCAACATTATAACCCTCACCTGAAGTCTCTTCCGATTAAGATGGTTTGAGTGAAAATGAGAATGCCACAAAGAAGCTACTGCTTGAAGGAGTGGAAGGAATTCTATCTTGTCTTATCTTTCAAGTTCTCGACTTGTAAACCCGATGAAGATAGCGACAAATGTTCCTTTATTGGCCTTAAAGCAATAATCCCTTTGTGTAAGCCCATGACCAAACCTATATTGCGGTCATTTCAAAAGACCTTTATGATCGATCAAATTGTGCTCATTGCGAATGTTTCTGAAAGCCTGTGACATGGGATACCCTCAACAATTAGTTACTTCCCAAGCTAATGGATGAGATCAAGCAATCATTTTATTGAGAGTGTGTGAGAAACCCTTTATGACTAAGAAGCTCTAGCTTGGCATGCTTAATGAGCATTTTTCACGAGTTGTAGCCGTTGTAATAAGAACTTGACTCCCAGAGAATTTTATAATTAATTATACATCCCCTGACAAGATGACAGTTTTGCATCACATGATGTTGATTGACATTAAATGTTTTTTTAAAGCAGTCGGACTTAGCTTGATTAGCTTGTTCAATTAATACTGCAATATTGCCAATACGTCTCTTGATGACGTCTCTAATGACATTTGCTCAAGTTGAGTTTGACAAGATTCCCCAATGAAGCCATGCAGTTTTCAAGGGATTAATGGATGCTTCCCTAAAGACCACAAAGGTTCATGATCAGCCTTAAAGCATGTCATCTCCAAAGGTTCATGATCGACTTTAAACCATGTCATCTACAAAGGTTCATGAGTTGTCCTCAAACCATGTCATCTATAAAGGTTCATGAGTTGTCCTCAAACCATGTATTTTTAGCCCGGTTGAAACCCGTTGTTACATGGTGAGACTTCATCTCTTTCTTCTCATGACATGGAGTACTTCTGTAACCCGGAGTCTTTCTCTTTCTTCTTATGACACAGCATGCTTGTGTAGCCCGGGGTCTTCCTTCTTCTTATGACACGGTATGCTTGTGTAGCCCGGGGTCTCTCTTTCTTCTTACGACACGGTGTGCTTCTGTAGCCCGGGGTCTTCCTTCTTCTTATGACACGGCGTGCTTCCATAGCCCGGGGTCTCTCTTTCTTCTTATGACACGGCATACTTCTGTAGCCCGGGGTCTTACTTCTTCTTATGACACGGTGTGCTTCTATAACTCAGAGTCTCTCTTTCTTCGTATAACACGGCGTGCTTCTATAGCCCGGAGTCTCTCTTTCTTCCTATGACACGACGTGTTACTGTAACCTGGAGTCTGTCTTTCTTCCTATGACACGGCGTGCTTCTCTAGCCCGGAGTCTCTCTTTCTTTCTATGACACAGCGTGCTTCTGTAGCCCGGGGTCTCTTTTTCTTCCTATGACACGTCGTGCTTCTGTAGCCCGAGATCTTTCATTCTTCTTATGACACGAAGTGCTTTTGTAGCTTGGGGTCTTCCTTCTTCTTATGACACGGCGTGCTTCTGTAACTCGAGTTCTTCCTTCTTCTTATGACACGGCATGCTTTTGTAGCAGGGGGTCTCTCTTTCTTCTTATGACACGGCATGCTTTTGTAGCCAGGGGTCTCTTTTTCTTCTTATGACATGGCATGCTTCTGTAGCCCGGGGTCTTTCTTCTTCTTATGACACGGCGTGTTTCTGTAGCCCGCGTTCTTTCTTTCATCTTATGACACGGTGTGCTTCTGTAACCCGAGGTCTCTCATTCTTCTTATGACACGACGTGCTTCTGTAGCCCGGGGTCTTCCTTCTTCTTATGACACGGCGTGCTTCTGTAGCTGGAGTCTTTCTTTCTTCTTATGACACGGTGTGCTTCTGTAGCCCGGAGTCTCTTTCTTCCTATGACACGGCGTGCTTCTATACCCCGGGGTCTCTCTTTCTTCCTATGACACGGCGTACTTCTATACACCAGGGTCTTTCATTCTTCTTATAACACAGCGTGCTTCTGTAGCCGGGGTCTCTCTTTCTTCTCATGACATGCCGTGCTTCTATAGCTCGGTGTTTCTCTTTCTTCTTATGACACTGCGTGCTTTTGTAGCCTGGAGTCTCTCTTTTTTCTTATGACACAGCGTGCTTCTGTAACCCGGGGTCTTTCTTTCTCTTATTAACAATACGCACTTCCATAGTCATGAGTCCTTTCCGTCGACTTGATACGTGCCTATGCACCTAGGTCTCTCTACCGCTGAAATAATTTAGGTGTTTTATGTCTTTGAATGCAACTTCTTCGAGGCTACATTAAAAGAATGACAGATGTTGACACCTAATTTGTACTTTCAAGCATATATAAAAAATATTTATAAAAAAAATCGTTTAAAAAAAAAAGAGCTGTAGTGGTCGGGTCGAGCTGGATCCGGCCTTGGTCCGACCCGCCCCCTCTTCCTTTTCTTCTTCCCCTTACGTGGGCCTAGCCCTTTTCCTTTTTTTTTCCCCTGCGCGGCCTAGCCCTTTCTTCCCTTCAACGTGGCCCGCGCCCCTGTGTTCTCCTTCGGCTACCTTCCTTACAGGGAACCTGCGAAAGCAAAAAGCAGGGCCGCCACAATGGAATCTCGGGTGGCTGCAGGGTGGAGCATGATTGTGTGGGGAGACAGCGTAATCCAAAGGTCAGAGTAGGCTAACAAAGAGCTGATTGGTGAGATGAGGCCACGCGCGGGAGACGAGTAGAACAAAAAGGGAGAAGAGAGAGAATAGAGGAGGGGAGAGAACAGGGGGAATCGAGGAGGAAGAGAGTGAAACGAGAGAAAGAGGGAGATAGGAACAACCGGTGGAGGTGAAACCGAGGAAGAGGAGACCCTCCCCCTGAGTCGCCGATCGCTGCCGGAGTCGCCAACCGCCTCCAACTTTGCCAGAATCCAAGTAAACATTTTGCCAAACATCTGGTGTGCATAGCTTGAAGCCGAGCAAACCGGAGCTCGTTCTGCCCGTTTGGAGCGAGCTCCGGTCTTCGTAAGTCCCCGTTTAGTTCGTCGTTGGTTGCTGGTTGTTTGCTGTGGATCTCAGACCTACGTCAAGTCCTGGTTATGTCTAGATTCTTGTGAGTCCCAAGTGCCCCCCACCTGTTTGTCCAAATGCCGAGCTGAATCTTGCTTTGTTGTCCCTAACTTTAGCCTTTTTTGGTCGTTGGAGCATCGTCGCGGTCTAGCCGAAGGCCGAGCCATGTCCCTACCTGGTCGAAGCAGGAGCGTCACGATTTGGTTAGTTGTTGCTTGCATCGGTCATCGTCACCGCTTCCCTTGTCGCAACTAGACAGTCGCGGGCCAAGGGCCGAGGGCCGGCGGAACGCCTAGTTGAAGTGGCATCGTCGTAGTCCTAGCCAAAGGGGCCGTCTGCATCATGCGCCTCGCTGTCCCTCGCTGCAAAGCAAGGTCGAGGGCCGAGCTGGGCCAGATCATAGATATGGCCCAACCGACCCTCTTTCGTTCGCGCCTGCAAAAGGCCATGTCCGTAAGAAAGAAAAGAGAGTTGGGCCCATTGAGTGGGCTCAACCCTCTATCAAACACAGGCCCGACCACGGCTGGTCGAGCTTAGGCTTTACCGACGGGTTGATTGGCCTGCCATAATCGAGCCAAACTTGGGCGGGTTAAGTTGACTTGCCCAACCGAGTCATATTTGGGTCAAGTCAGACCGGACTTGACCCGACCCGATTCGCCAAAAAAAAAATAAAGTAAAGTATTTTTTTTGAAAAAAAAAATATTTTTTTAAAAATTTGAAAATTAAAAAAATAATGTAGGGTTTGGTTAGGAATTGTCATGTCTTGCCTTCTTAGTATAATTAGACATTTATTTGCTCGTATATTGATTATATCACATGTTTAATTTGCATATTTTATTATGTTTAATTGCACGTACTAAAGTTTAATGCAATTAGGATTCTGGTTGCAAATGGTTACTTTAATGATTGCGCACGCGCATGATCACCTCACATGTTAGTAGATATGTGTAAAATCAATCCAAACTGCTTGACAAAAATATTTTCTTTTAAAATGAACAAGATTAGGTACCGAAAGTGTACTAATTTGTCAATTAGTGTAATCAAGTCCCCGACCCTAAATTCTTTGGTTGTGTAGAAAGTGAGGTACACTCTCATGCCTCACTTGGTTTCTAGCTGACTCCAATAGGCTAGTGGCGACTCCTTTTTGCGAATTCTTAAAAATTCCCTAATGTCACGCGAGGTATGGGCTTGGGAGAGCCTGCGCCTAATCATAGGCCTTACGTCCGTTCTTTTGGCAATACTTCTAAACATGTTCCCTCCCCCTGAGGAGTAGATAGCGACCCCTTTGGCCAGTCACCGGCTATTGCAAAGGCCTAGCAACCAATGGGAAAAAATGAGAAAATAATGAAAGAAAAATGACAATAAAAATATAAAATTTCAAAAAATATTTATAAATTTAAAGAATTTTATTCACATCAACTCTAGACATGTCATGTAGGATGTTTAGCATCCAAGTTAGCGATTTCCTATCAAAATTGGCCGGATATAGTACAGTAGCAAAACGTTAAAAAGTTTAGAATTTAATTGTAAAATTTAAAATTTTATGACTAATTAATAAAAATATAATAAATTTAGAACTTTTTTATAAAAGACTTAACATAAATATTAGGGCTACTTTACCAGTAAATTGTGACAACGATGTTGTCGTTATATTTTAATGTAATGTCTGTGCCCCTATACACTTGATAAGTACATCTCAATAATCACGGTAAATACAGACAAATATTGGTAAATTTTTTAAATGGAAAAATGTATTTCATGTTGTAATGATGCCATTTTATTAGGTGTGGTAAGGTAGAAGAAAAGATGCCCATTGTTTCACTAGGAGATACCTGTCATCAAAGGTTTTTATTGAATCGTGTTTAGTAACGATTTGGACAAGATGCAAATTACGTAACAAGAATTTCTAAATCTATAGAAAAAGTAAATGCGAGTATTGAAAACTGATAAATTGAAAACGAGAAAAATACTTAAGTGTTTGTATTGATGGTCGTGTTCTAAACAATTCAACATGGCTTTATGTGCTCCAAAATCTGATAAATCAACCCAATGGTAAGTATGACCAAGCGACGGTTACTAGTCTGAAAGAGAACATACAGCATTTATGGCAACAGGAATAGTACTGGGCGATGCGATCAAGGCTCAACTGGCTTAGATGGGGGGACAAGAATACCAAGTTTTTCCATGCCACCACTATCCAAAGGAGACAACGCAATCGGATAAGCATGTTGCAAGATGAGCATCAACAATGGGTACGCAAACCAAACCGTTTGAAGGAAATGACACTAGGATTTTTTAACAATTTGTATAGTTTAGTGGGATATCGAGACCATAGGCCTGTTCTAGCGCAATGCCCACCCGTGGTGACAGAGGAAATGAACGCTACCCTAGTAGGAGTGGTAACTCTAGAGGAAGTCCAAAAAGCTACTTTTCAATTGGGGGCAACAAATGATCCGGGACCTGATGGCTTGAACGGACAATTTTACCAATCACATTGGGATATTTTACAGGAAGACATATTCCTTTTTCTGAAAGATTTCTTCAACTCAGGAGTGATGCGACCCGAATTCAATAGGACAATCATATCCCTGCTACCAAAAATACCTCACCTAGAACGGCTTGATCAATACCGACCAATTAGTCTTTGCAACTTTATTTACAAAATAATATCAAAGGTTCTAGCAAATCGACTAAAGCCATGGTTACCTGAGATGATAGCTACGGAGCAATGTACTTTTGTTAGTGGACGTCAAATTCAAGATAATGTTCTAGTGGTCCAAGAGGTTCTCCATCAACTCAGGATAAGGAAAAGGAAAAAGACTTTTCAAGCTGTTCAGAAGCTAGACATGCAAAAGGCCTACGACCGGGTGGAATGGGATTTCCTAAAAGACTACCTCATTCAACTCGGCTTTCACGCACAATGGGTTCAGTGGGTGATGCAATGCATAACAACGGTGTCCCTTAGAGTCAAATTTAATGGAGAACCCCTACCTTACTTCTATCCGACTAGGGGACTAAGACTGGGAGCTCCTCTTTCTCCGTACTTGTTCATTCTGGTGACAAACGTCCTATCTATACTCATTAGCCAAGCTGTGGACATGGGCAACATCAGAGGCATTAAATTAAACAAGTGGTGTCTTACCCTATCTCTTTTTTTTTTTTTTTGAAGACGACACTATCTTTTTCTTAGACGAAAAACTCCTCGAATGCCTGAACTTAGCCAATATACTAAATCAATATTGCCTAGCTACAGGACAAGAGGTGAACCCAAACAAATCTAGAATTTTCTTAGTAAAACTTGTCCTAATAGCCTTCAGGTAAATTTGGCAAGAGAATTCCGAGTCCTTATGTTAGCAAAGACTGGCAAATACCTCGGCATATCGTCAGATTGGGGGAAATCAAAAAGAGAGATGTTTGCCTGGATTCTGGGTTGAGTAAACTCCAAGTTAGAAGGGTGGAAAAAACAGCTAATTTCTAAAGGTGGTAAGGAAATTCTTATTAAAACAGTAGTACAAGTACTCCTGCAATATGCTATGTCTATATTTAAAATCCCTGTGTCTCTATGCAAGTCTATAGAACAAAAAATTGCTAGATTCTGGTGGCAACCTCATTGCAGCAAATCTGGCATACATTGGAAGAAATGGGACACCCTAAAGAATTGAAAGGACAGTGGGGGACTGGGTTTTCGAGATCTCATTGCGTTTAACAAGGCTTTACTGGGTAAACAGGCTTGGCGTCTAATACAACAACCTTCTTCCCTATGGAGCAGACTTTTCAAAGACCTGTACTTCCATTCTATAGAATTCTGGCGTGCAGACAAAGGGACAAGACCCTCCTGGGGATGGCAGAGTTTACTGCTAGGCCGGAACTCAATATTACACAATCTCCAGTGGTCAGTCGGTGACGGACAACGGATCAAAATCAGAGGGGATAAATGGCTTTCTAACGGAATCATCGGCGGGCCTGCACTTAGAGGCAAACCAGAGAAGGTGGCAGATTTTATTATCCCAAACCAACATACATGGAATGAATCTCTACTTTGACACAGTTTTGATGATTAGACCGTCGATGAAATTCTCTCAATACAGATTCGACCTAACCGCACTACTGACCGAATCATTTGGAAGGGGAAACTCAATGGTATGTATACAATAAAGAGCGGCTATAACTCTATCAACTCACAAGGCAATAGAGACACACATAGCCATGCTTCTTCATCATACCAAACCCCTCGGAAACTGTGGAATAAAATTTGGACCATACAGGGCGCCCCCAAACTACGCATATTCATGTGGTCTCTATGCCACAATGCCTTGTCTACAAAGGAGAATCTATACCACAGGCACATCATTCCAGACCCAGTTTGCCGACTATGTAGGGATCAGGTTCCGGAGTCTACATAACATATATTCCTCTCATGTACTTGGACGCAAGCCATTTGGTCTCACTCACAAGTCCAACTTACGACCCAATTTCATGGAGTTCAAAGAATCAACGCTTGGCTAGTAGATCTACTCAAGAACAACGATGCCATACCTGATCTGAAGACTGTGGCTTCCATTATGTGGCAGATCTAGAAGGCCCGCAACAACTGTCTTTTGCCAACAGAGACCGGATCCCGAACAAATTGTACAGATGGCTCTCGCAAATGCTAGATCCACTCAGTGCTATAACAGGGTGTCATTGAAATAGGGATTGCAGCCACCAGATCTAGATCAGATATGGAGCCCACTAGAGCCGGGAGTTATCAAAATCAATATTGACGGTGCTTACCCAACATCCCACAACGAAGGCACAATGGCCTGAGTGTGCCGCGACTCTTCTGGCCAACTGATCGACAGTTTTACCAGCAGCATCACCGCCTTCTCGGCACTGCAAACAGAGACACATGCCTTCAATCTTACTCTTAAGTTTTTGCTGCAGAAAGGGAAAGCTTAGGATCACATCTTGCTGGAATTGGATTACTTGGTGCTTGTGGAAGCCATGCGAAACCCTACCTCAACACCTTGGGAACACAGAGCTCTATTTGTTGAAAGTATGGCATTTCTTCCCCGTTTCCCTAATCTCTAGATCTAACACTGTCATAGAGAAGCAAATTTCATTGCCGAATGGGCTGCCAAAGCCCATGGGCATTCCTTACTTCCTTCGACTTGGGCTGTCTCCCCTCCCCATCATCTTTTGGATCTCCTTTACTCTAAAGCTTTGTATAATGGTTGTTCCTTCATGCATTAATAAATAATACTGCCGTTTTTGACCAAAAAAAAAAACTTACAAGTAGTTAATATCTTAATTAATGATTAAAAACTGCATCTCTATAATATTAGACTCTGAATGTCGACCTTATTCACAAACAGTTACAATTCTTCAATCGTTACTAGTCTTCATCGTCAATGGTTCCTTCACCTTGGCATCTTCACTTTGTTTTCAGTTTTTGTATTTAATATTTATTGATATTTATGAAGTAATAATCGCCGATCAATATTGTCTATCAATAACTGTATCATGGTCATTGACAAACATTTTCTATTGGTAACTCATTGACGGTATAGAAATACTTAACACCGAGCTCTATATCTATTTAAGTTGGCATCATGTTGCCTTAATTCCTAAAACATTCTGAAATTTAGGTCTAATCCCTACCCAAACCTTTTTCTTTTTTTGTGTCAATTAAAATCCTTAATTTTCACTTTAATCCTAAATCTATCCACATATTAAAAATCACCACTAGTTTATTCAAAATTATCGACATTAGAACCAGTTATAAGCTCATTATCAGAACTCGTGTTTTCATCAATACTCCTACCTTATAAGAAAAAAATAGCAATCTCCTTATTTTGACAAAATTTTGAAGAAATTAGTGGGCAATTTTTAGACATACAGGCAAATTTAAGACTAGAATGGAAGTTGGAGATTTTTTATGAGACAAAAAACAAAAGGGATGGAATTAAGATTGCACTTAAAATCGATGGGTTTTTTAGGTAATCAGCCCTTTTAAAAGAATTGAGCAACTTAATTCTTGAACAACTTAATTCTTTTAAACTTTTGAAAAATTTACGAATGATTACCTTTCAAAAGTACGATACGGTGCATTAACCCTCTTTTGGTGCCGTAGAAATACTTGGCCAAAACCTATTTATTTTTACTTTTACCTGCACTTTGTCATCAACCTCGGACTTAAGTCTTTCCTTTTCCAATTCTTCTCTGATTCTGAAATTTATTTCAAAACCTCAATGGCTCCCAAAAATCATGCTCCCACATTTTCATCTTGGACATAGTTGACTTGTTTTGAAGAGCTCCAAAAAGAAGACGACCTCGATATCTATCCTCTCCGGCTCCTCAATGGTTCTGAAGCGGTGAGTCCTAGGTCCCTGTTCAATACGAGATTGTTTTCTTTTATCCCTAAATGGCTGTTTTCCTCGTTTTGTCGAAGAAAAACTCCCTAACCAAAAGTCTCCCATTATTGAGTACGTGTGGACCACCAGGTCTGGTCGATTAGGTCTTTCCCTCCATTCGACCTCAAATTCTACCGATGGTACTTGAGAATGAAATCTCAGGTGCAATTCATCTAGGAAAAAGCCAAAATCGAAGTGAAACTTCCATTTTGTTATTGCGACTTGGGTCTCTTGGGGGGATTAACCAGCTGCTGGTCTCCTTCAACTTGTTTTTTCTTTCCTTGGGCCCAATGTCAATTCCCCTCCTTGATTTATTTGCTATAATCGCCTCAGTCCATATGGGGATGATGTTAGAGATGCCAATACTTTAATTGTGTCTTTGATCTTTCTTGTGGCTCCTTTTTAATTAAATATTTCAAAGAACCTGATGAGGAAGTCACCCCCGTTGAACACACTGCTTTCTTGTCGTATTGTCTCTCTCGATATATTTTCTACCACCCAACACTCAAAATTTCTGAGGATTAAATCAACCTAGCTCATTGCTTGGCTGACAGCGCCTCATTCGCTTCAGATCGACTCGTCCTTGCTGTTTTATACAAGGGAATACACATGTACCATTATTGTAGTATTTTATTAATTAATACGTCCATGATAGGATGCGATTGGAACACACTGTTTCGTCTTGATATGCTACGATGGAAAGGAACTCTTTTGAATGGGTGTGATGGAGTTATATAAAAGACTCCGGAAGACAACCATTGATAAGGTTGGTAGAATATACGCTTAGATCTCTCATTTGGTTTCCCTCCCCTTTCCATCAAAGCGTTCCATTTCTTCTTTACAAGAACAATCGGCATTTACGCTGTGGAAATCGGGTGCTTTCCTTGTGATTGCATTCAGACCAACGTGAGGTAGTTTTTGTTCGTGATTCATCCGCAATTCAACGATCGTTCCGAGGTTAATTGTTATTTGCGCATCGGATAAAGGTAAGTCGTCTTCCGCCGACTTGAATTCCAACATTGGTATCAGAGCCCGGTCATGATTCTTGCCTTGTTTTTTATCGATTTTTCTCGTTTACCATTTGATATCGAGATCAAGAGTATGATATCTGCATTGCTTGGATGTTCATTGCACATAATTGCTAATCTGAATAGTCGAAATCGAACCGAAGCGAAGAACAGGTTCGAGGTCTTGTAGACCCGTACGCTTTTGGCCATTTTTCAACATATTTTTTCGCCCAAAATCAATTTTCAAATATACAAGGTGAAGGTACTCGTCGAGACGAGTCCGACGATGGATAAATCACCACTGGAGGACGTCGGACACGCCCACATGCGCGGCCAGAAGCCGCTATGCATGGGCGTCACGCGTGGCCAGAAGCCGCTACACGTGGGCATCACGCGCCTGAAGTGCTGGGAATGCTAGTGTGTGCACAACATGCCCGGTCAACGAACCGACATGTGCGCAACACTCACCAGTCAGCGAATCGACCGGCATGTGATGACGTCATCCAACGGTCGGTTGCCAAATGCGTCATCGATGACGTCGCCGCTAGCAGCGGTTGGCCGGCCGGTCACCGACTAGCAACCCGACCCGAGTCTGACCCGCGACCCGACCCGAACCCGACCCGAGTGTTGGTCGGTCAACAAGTTGGACCAATCAACCGGTCTGGCGGTCAAACCAGTCACCGGTCGGACCGGCCAAGAGCCGTTTGGCTCGCTGGGGCCTGCACCACCCGCGTCGCGCACTCAGGCGGCGCATGTGGGTGCGTGGGAGCTCCAATTGGAGCATGGTCGGCGGCGTTTGGTTTGTATGGATGTTCGCTACACTGTGATATAATTATTTTGCATGTTTGAATTTCATAAATGTATGGAATTGTATACGGAACCCTAAGTACGCCTATTTTTTAGGGTCTAAGTGCATAATTTATTCATTTGTAAATTGTATTTTCTTATGTTTTAGGAAATACAGTAGCTAGCCTGTATGAAAATGATGTTATATATGCTGAGTAGAGCTTGGTTCGATGGTAGCATGTATATAGTTTAATATACTTGCAGTTTTCTAGTTCAAAGAAAATTCAAACAATGGTAGGAAATCCTTGTTTTTCCGTTATATGTTGAATTACGGTTTTGATTGTAGTTGTAACATGATTTTTTTTTTTTTTTGTACGTTGGTTCACATCATGCTATGTTTTTGTGTTAATGGAAAAATGTAGAAATTACATGAAGTCATGTAATTATTTTTCCTAGTGAGAGTTCGTAGGTTGGTAGAATTCGAAGGAATTCTCACCTAGAACTTAAAATTTATGTAAATTAAACTAATTAATGATAATAGAACAATCGTACACAGAAGTTGATTGGGAACATAGTGAACTTTTGTTTCTGTGTCTTTTGTTGAATTATCATTAATTTAGTTTGTTTTTGCTGCAAATTAAATATGTGTGTTACTCTGAAAAATGTGCTAGTATTGATTCTGCGTCTATTATATCAATGTGCTATAGCAAATTGATTATGGCTTCGGCATCTAAGACCATTGTGGTTTACCTCAATAAGGGTGAGAAGCTGAATGGTGACAATTATGATATTTCGCACCGAAAGGTTCAGTACATCCTTGAAGAGTAAGAGGTTTTGGAAACCCTCAACCACACCATGGATGAACCTGAGCATGGAACTTCAGCTCAACACAGGAGAGATCTAGAAGCTTATCAAGCTTGAAAAAGAAAAAAATAGTATTGCTCGCATCACGTTGCTGAGCTGTATGCAAGATGATCTCATGTGTGAGTTTGAAAGTTATAATAAAGCTCAAGCCATGTGGGTTACCTTCAAAAAAAGTTTGGGGGTACATCTGTCACTAAGTTGAGGAGACTCACCATCAAATTTAACACATATCGAAAGCGCCCAAATGTAACGATGAGACAGTATCTTCAGGAGATGTCAAACATGATTCGTGAGCTGAAATCGGCAAGTCACTCTCTTACTGATGAACAACAAGTTTAGGCTGTTATAAGGTCTCTTATTGACAATTGGGAGCATATAAAAATCAATATGATGTATAATGAAAATATTGTCACTTTTCATGATATCGTGTGTCATTTGAAATTAGAGAATGAGCACATAGAGGCTATGAGATCCTCTACCCATGCTTATGTTGCTAAATTGAGTTCGCACAAAGCTTCGGGCTTAAAGTGCAAACGGAATTCTCAATTTAACAACAAAGGGAAGAAGACTAATCAGGCACCTGAGAGGGCTAAGACCTTCCAACGCAAGAAGTGTGGTGGGAAGAAGGATAAGGCCAAGATGAAGTGCTACAATTGTGGCAATATAGGTCACTTTGCTCGTGAATGCACTGAGTTGAAAGAAGTACTCTATTACTTCATTACTTTAAGTAATGTTTTTGTTTCTAGCATTGTAATGCTTGCTAAATCTCATCTAATATGGACTGTAGACTTAGGAGCAACAGATTACGTAGGTAGAGGTCGAAAAGCATTTATGGAGTATTGTTGGATACAGCCTGGAAGAAGATAGATATATGTTGGGAATAACTCAATAATTGAAGTGAAGGGTATCGGCACATGTAAATTGATTTTACGTAGTGGTCGAAACCTATTCCTACATGATGTCCTGTATGCTCCAGATATTCGACGAAACTTGGTCTTCGTAGTTGTTCTTTTTAGCCTAGGTTATGTATTGAATTTCCATGGTAATTGTGTTGACATTTTGTATGGAACAATTTATCATGGTTCGGGTCATGTATCAAATAGTTTTATGGTGTTAGACATTGACTATGATCAGTACAATATTATTGTCGATGGTTGTTTTTCTTTAATTGCATCTTCTAGGAATGTTGAGATTGATGCAAGTACGTGGCATGCTAGATTAGGTCACATTGGGTTGCAAAGAATGTAAAGATTAGCTAGAGAAGGCCTTTTAGGGTCACTCACTAATGTTGATCTACCCGTATGTGAGCATTGTCTAGTAGGAAAAGCAACTAGAAAACCATTCGGTAAAGGGACTAGAGCCGAATTTCCATTGCAACTCATACATTCTGACATTTGTGGTCCTTTGAATGTGAGGGCGAGGCATAGAGCCTCATATTTCATCACTTTCATAGATGACTTCACGCGTTTCGCTTATGTCTTTCTGATCTCCCATAAGTCAGAAACATTAGATTGTTTTAGACGATATATATTGATGTTAGAGAATCAGTTGAATAAAACAATAAAGACATTGAGAACTGATCACGGACATGAGTATCTATCAGAGCAATTCAAGGCTCTTTGTGATGAAAAGGAGATTGTATGATAATTGACTATTCTTGGTACTCCACAACAAAATGGGGTAGTTGAGAGAAGGAATAGAATCCTATTGGAAATGGTTAGGTTTATGATGGCGCAAGCAAATTTACCTATCTCCCATTGGGGAGATGCGTTATTGACTGCTGCCTATATACTTAACCGAGTGCCCTCAAAATCGGTTACTTCCACCCCTAATGAATTGTGGATTGGTAGGAAACCAAACTTAAGTAGTCTACGTCCATGGGGATGTGCAGCTTATGTTCATTATTCTTCCCATAAATATGGCAAATTAGGTCCTAGAGGGAAGAAATGTATCTTTATAAGATATTCTGAACACTCCAAAGGGTACGTGCTCATAGGTGAATAAGTTGATGGAAGTGTGATCGAAATGGAGTCACGAGATGTCACGTTCTTGGAGAACGATTTTCCTGGTAGAGGTGAGATTGATAAGGACTTCCAATTATATGAGATGGAAGATCCTAATAACATACCTACTAATGTTGTAGAGGGAAATGAAGATTTGCCTCAACACATAAGACCTAGTGGGAGTGTTGCATCGTATAACGAATTGAATTCAAGAGAAATTCAATTGCGTAAAAGTAATCGTAAAAGTATTCCTCATCGTCATTTTGAGATTGAAGGGGAAGCATTTATGATTGCTCAAAAAAACGATGCCAAGCCTAAGACTGTTCAAGAGGCTCTCTCATCCTCTGATAAGGAAGAATGGAGAAAAGCTATGGAAGATGACATGGAGTCAATGAGGGCAAATCATGTCTGGGACTTGGTTGATCTACCACCCAATCGTAAGAACATTGGAAACAAATGGGTCTTTAAGATTAAGCGAAGGGCGAATGGATCCATTGAAAAGTATAAAACTCGTCTTGTGGCGAAAGGTTATACTCAACAATTGGGTATAGACTATGAGGAAACTTTTTCACCAATTGTAAGGTTTGTCTCAATACGCCTTATCCTAGCCATCGTTGCACATTTGGACCTTGAATTACATCAAATGGATGTAAAGATGGCATTTCTCAATGGAGAACTAGATGAGGAAATCTATATGAAGTAGCCAATAGGTTTTATAGCTAAAGGTCAAGAGGATAAAGTTTGCAAGCTTCATCGCTCAATATATGGCCTTAAGCAATCATCTAGATAGTGGTATCTTCGTTTTCATCAAGCCATAACCACTTTTGGTTTCACGATGATCAAAGAAAATCACTATGTATATGTCAAGTGGTCCGAAGATAAATTTGTGATTTTATCACTTTATGTGGACGATATTCTATTGGCTAGAAATGACAAAATTTTGGTTATCACCATAAAAGAATGGTTGTCCTCCAATTTTGAAATGAAGGACATGGGAGAAGCTGCTTATATATTAGGAGTGAAGATCGAAAAAGATCGATCAAGGAAACTCATCACTTTATCACAAGAGTCTTATATCATGAAGATTCTTGAACGTTACAATATGCAGTATTGTAATCCTATTGATACCCCTGTCATGTAAGGTGAAGGCCTAAGTACTGAGATGTGTCCTAAGACTCCAGAAGAAATTAATGTGATGGAAACTGTTCCTTACGCTAGTGCGGTCGAAAGTTTAATGTATGCTATGATGTGTACTAGACCCAACATATGTTATGCCGTGGGATTAGTGAGCCGATAACAATCAAATCCCAGTCAAGCACACTGGAAAGTAGTGAAGAGGATCTTAAGATACTTGAAGGGCACCATGGACTATCGACTTTGTTACCAAGGAAATGATTTACACCTATTGGGCTATTCAGATGCCGATTGGGGTGGAGATCTAGATGAGCGTAAATCGACTTCTGGATATGCGTTCTTGCTTAATGGAGGTGCAATTTCTTGGAATAACAAGAAACAGACATGCACGGCCTTATCTACGATGGAGGTAGAATTTATTGCATACTTTGCTGTAGTGCAAGAAGCAATATGGTTAAAACGTTTCTAGGAAAATTTAGCCACTATCACTGAGGTTCTTAAACCGATGATAGTTTATTGCGATAGTCAAGCAGCCATTGCCTATATGAAGGATCCCAAGTATCATGAAAAGATAAAGCAAATTGACATAAAGAACAATTTCATCAGAGATATTATAGCGTAGAAAGAAGTGATCCTACAATACATTTCAACCAATAGAATGGTTGCCGATCCATTTACGAAGGCTATTCCTAGAGACATATTCTTGACCCACAAGATGTCACTAGGATTGCGTAAAATGTGATATGTGTTATTGTGGAGAATCATTGGTTTATGTATTTATGGACAAATGTAATGTACTTATTTGTTTATTAATGACTTGATGTTTTATCAATAAGTACAAATTCATTATGAGACTAGCACAAGCATACATATAGTATGGAAAGTATGTCAACAAGCAATGATTGGCTCACTCACACGAGCAATCGCCTCAAGTTTTATAGTCAACACGTTGAGATGAGACGTTATGTACAAATAAATGCTGAAGAGCAAGTTTGGTACATAAAATAATATGTCACCTTGATTGGAGTCAAGATGAGGTCTGTGATTTATTTATAATAAGACCGAACATGATAGTCCCACAATCATGTATGCTTGAAAGATGCCGGATGCGAGTACTTAATTAGGCACTATGGAAAGCGAGCTGATATAGCACTCAAGCTAAACATGAGTACGTGAGAAGCATGTGACTATATTTAGGCTAAGATCGTATAGCAGATATATTTAATAAATGACATACGCTCTTATAGAAAGAGAAATCAACTATAACATATAATTCATGCTACATGTGCATTGTACGATCGACAAAGGAAGGTGAGTGAAATTATCCCTATTTACTCATCGTGTGAGCCCTTGAGGTAATTTATAATTTACCTCATTTTGTGTCCTATGTTACTTCTGACTATGTTCTCGAAGTAAAAGATCAATGTTGCTACTTTAGCATGTTATCGGCGGTCATGAATAGATATGGCCTTATGGGATGTGTCTAGGAAAGCAGTTGTTCTGAAATGGAGAGAGACATGAGTGCGAAGGAAGACTATTGTTGTTTTACATCTATCACATGTATTTACTGGTCGATCAATTATATGGCCTTATGTGGTTGCAGATATAATTGTAAATACATAGTGTTTTGAGAATAGTCAAGTATAGCTTTTAAGGGATAAGTATACTTGAATTGATGTAACAAAATATGTCTGGGGCACTATGAGACATCGATTGTTTATTTTTTTTCAGGGTTGTAACCATTATGTCATCCCTAACAGGTGCATAATTTGAGCTCCCAAGTGCAAGTGTACTCACCGGTCGCACGGCTTACTTGCCAATATGAATTGTTTTGTAAAGTTGATGAATTGAATGCATTTTATTCTTGAAAGAGAGCTATCAAGTCCATCATGTCCGAGTGGGAGATGTAGTATTTTATTAATTAATACGTCTATGATGGGTGCGATTGGAACGCACCGTTTCGTTTTGATATGCTACGATGGAAAGGCACCCTTTTGAATGGGTGTGATGGAGTCATATAAAAGACTCCGGAAGACAACCGTTGTTAAGGTTGGCAGAATATACGCTCAGATCTCTCATTTGGTTTCTCTCCCCTTTCCATCAAAGCGTTCCATTTCTTCTTTACAAGAACAATCGGCATTTACGCTGTGGAAATCGGGTGCTTTCCTCGTGGTTGCATTCAGACCAACGTGAGATAGTTTTTGTTCATGATTCATCCGCAATTCAATGATCGTTCCGAGGTTGATTGTTATTTGCGCATCGGATAAAGGTAAGTCGTCTTCCGCCGACTTGAATTCTAACACTTATCGATGTATGAGGAAAATTCTGGTGTTCTCTTCAACGTTTTTTCGATTTTCCAAGGCTAGGCCGCTCTTTATTTTCCTTCACTATTCTCCAACGAGACACATTCCTTACCTTGATCCAGTGAAGTGGAGGTTCGACCTCATTTTCTGGACGATCCAGGTTGTCCATTCCAAAGGATTTCCCTTTCAAGAATTTCCTTGAATTGTTTTACGAGCAATCCACTGGTGAGCTCGATTTTTTCCCTCTCGGCTACTGCTTTTGCTAGTGATGTCCAATTCAATCGTCCAACCAGAATTACAAAGCTTTGGCTTGGTGTGCTCACCCCTGCCGATCATCCTCTAAGGATATGAAGAAAGGAAAATTTTTATCGTGTGTTTGAAATCTACTCTCCATAATACTGTACTGCACATTTAGACTTACTTCGAGTATGTATTCCATGAAGTATCCCTATGCCGCACCTTTTATATGCTGCCAACAAGTCACCTGGAGATATACAATCGTTGTACCATCAAATAATTCAAATTGAATCCTCCAGCCACAAATAACTTCAAGGGATAATGATGCAAATAATCCTTGAGTTCTTGAACTTTGGCCCAGTGTGCAATTTGGTCCATAAACTTTTAATTTATTCAATATGGTCCCTAAATTTTAGCTCAATGTGTTATGTGGTCTTTGAACTTTTAATCTGTTCAATTGTAGTCCTTGAGCTTTTAGTGTATATTCATTTTAGTCTCTGGTCTTGAATTAATGGAAATACTACATTGCATATTGATATAAAATCCAGAGACTATATTGAATAAATTAAAAGTTCAAAATGAAATTACACATTGGGTCAAAGTTTAAAGACTGTGTCATTTTCCCTAACTTCAATGATTGGCAGGCCTATTATCATATTTTTTGGGTGGGTCCACATTTATGTGGGGCCTAGCTAGCATTAAAAAAAGGTAAAAGTTGGGGAAAAAAAATGGGGGCTACTTCGTTGTGCCCAAGTGCTCAAGAGTGAGGAGAGAGAGAAAACATATAGTGCTCACCTAAGAAAGAGCGGAGAAGAAGAAATAGTGATTTGAAGGCTAAATGTTAATGGAATTGGTTCAAATTTGAGTATGTTGTTTGTGAGACTAAGGGTTACGAGTTGATCGGCTTCATTCGTTGAGAACCTCTTTCAAATTTTCCAATCGCAATTAGAGTTTTCTTACTCCATTTAGGTCAATCCAACTTTCTGGTGATGAAATATAGTTATATCGTTGATGTTTAGCCTCTAATGTGTAATTAGAGAAGAACACATTGTGTATCTTATTATTCTTAGTAACTCGATGGTCCTTGATTTTTCTTGCATTGGATAACCACATGAAATCCTTGGCGATGTTGTTGGCTTTGCTTCTTATAATTTCAACATTATATTTTCTTTTTGCGAGGTCATATATTGATTGTTTGTCGCTAGAGTTAAGTTGATTTCGGTCGGTTTAGTTTGGGGGAGAATTTGATCCTAGATTGGGTTTAATTCTTGTTGAATCGTTGCCCGGTTTTCCCCGACAATAGCCATTATTTCAGTGAGGACATCGGTTCAATATTTAAGAAGGTGAAAGTGAAATAACTCATTTTCTTTTAAAACCACCCGGGAAGCAATTATCGCTTCTGTTGCTCACCAAGCTCAAGTGATGCCTGACATTTAAGCTCAACTTTCTCTCGTGCAGCCTCCAAAAGAGTCAAAGAAAAAGAAATTAGGTAAATTCAATGCCTTGGCATCATTCCCTTTTCTTTTCATAGTTTTAAAATCGTCCTTTTCACGGCGGCAACCAAATGGACGAGGTTCACTCCCGTTAGAGCTGCAACGAAGCCATCATCAAGGATTTGTGTCGCTGGAGGCATGAAGAAAGCTTCCCCCCCAATAAATAAATAAATAAAAAATCTTCACCACGTCCAAGCGCTGATGTCATTGCCGATGTTGATGTTGCGCAGAACTTGCCTGACCCTGAAATTATTGAGGATCTTGCGTACATCAATGATGTACAGGGCATTCTTGTTCCAGTGGATGACCAAGAAACTATCGACATTTCGGCATTTACCATCTTCAAGCATGAAGTAGGTCATGCGATCAATGTCGACGAACATGAACCAGTCGATACCACCAACGTCCATGTCAATGTTGATAGGCAGAACCAGCCTAAGAAGACGGCCACTATAGACATCGCTGTTTATGCTACTTCCCCAGTTCTAATTACTCAAATGCCAACTTTGGGAACACAACCAAGTATCGACTCTTGAGAGAGTAATTCACTTCACAATTCTAATTTTGTGGACATATGCTGACTATAATATTTTCCTGACAAATGTAGGAAATCTTCCGGTGGCTACTTCTAGATCGCCAACCCAAACTAGATTTTTTTTTTATTTGTCAATCCTCCCCTAACTTTCAACTCACTCTTTGACTTTTATCCTATTTTTTTGTGGGCTTTGGAAGTCAAAATTCACACCTGAAACTTTATTTACACACCAAGCCCCCCTGAGAATGTGCGGATTCCAACTCCCCATATCCCCATTTTCATGTGGAAAAGGTGGTTACTGAAGCAAATCAAACCGGAACTTTAGTTTTTAACTTTTTCTTTTTATTTGTCGACGTACTAATTTAGTTTTCTTTTTTGGGAACTTTTTGGTCTCGCTTTGAATATTGTGGACTTGGTATGTTCAGCTTTCAGTTACTATGGGGTGACTGTAAGTGTGAGGAAAAAGATTAGGCAAAAAGGAAGCAAACTTGTTGTTTGTGTTGGAAGGAGAGAAATAATTGATATTTTGCAGTGATTTCTCTCTAATTATATCTCAAGATAAACATATACTCTCATCATTTTTTCAATGACGATCTACGTGTATTTTGTCATACAATCTGCAGTTGTACCTATTCTTTTCAAATAGATGTGTCCTACTATGACTATTAATAAGAATTGCATGTTAATGAGAATTTCAAAGGCACTTGTTAACCATGACTAATTAAGGAAGTTTCAACATTAAAAATACCAATATAATTCTTTTGATATCTGAAAACTTCCTTACTATAACATGGATGTTCCCAATATAATTGGACCGCTTCATTATTTTGGCATCTTATGTTGTAATCAATGTCATATATCTTTGCATTAAAATGGGTAGGTTGGCACTTTGTTGACCACACATAAGGGAGAATGGATGCTACTGTCTCTTTCACCCACTTCTAGTTTCTATTTCCGCTTTCAAGCCCTTTTTCCCTTTACTGTTAGGGAAATTTTTTCTTATACTTATGCAGTTGCCTACAAATAGAACTTTATATGTGCTTGTAAACGTGACCACAGCTGCTTACTGCTGAGGTCACCTGGTTCAGGCAAAGTGTTGCCATGTTCTTCCAACCCTGGGTGGTGTCACGTCTAATTTCGGGTCACACAACAATACCAAGTATTGGCATGAGGCCATGCAACCCTGGCAAGGCAACACAGGGGTTGCATGACACTTAGAAAGATCAGTCTTGCCTAGGGTGGCCCGAGCAAGGCGCCACCAAAGTAGTGTGTAACCTCCAAGCGAGATTTGTCTTGCATAGGTTGCTGCCAATAACCTCAGTGGGTAGCTAGCCTATGGTCGCCGACCCTGTCTCTGAGAGACTAGGTGGCTATACCGACATGGCCACCTCTCTCTCTCTCTCTCTCTCTCTCTCTCTCTCTCTCTGTGTAAAGCACGTGCGTGAAAGGGTCAATGGAGACATGCAAGGGCAGATGAGAAAATCCATTTAGTTTTTTTTTTTTTTTTTTGGTAAAGGTAAGAAATGTAATAGAAAAGACCAAACTATACAAAAGATCGGTGCCAAAAACTAGCACTCAAAGAGCAAAAGCTGGATGAGTGAAAGGGAGCCGATGTAAAAGACAACAAAGGCAAAAAGGAAAGGGAAGCCAAACAACAAGTCGGCTTAGCACAAAATGCTACAAGGCTAAAGACAAGTCAGAGGCATTAAATAAGCACAACAAATACAACAAGCGAAATCAAAGCATAGGCGCAAAAATAGAGGTATCAAAGCCCCAGCATCTTTGAAGTCTTCTATTCCTATAAGAGTTGGGCACATTCTTGAAGGTCAGAGCTTTGTCCTTGACAACCTTAATAAGATGGTTCTTTAAAGCCGAGATAACCACAGCTTCACCATGGAAGTTAATATCATTTCTTTTCTTCCAAATACTATGGCACAAACCCCCAAAAGAAAACCGAGCCAAGGAGTGGAAGAAATCCTTTCCGAAAAGGTACTTCATAAGCCAAAAAAGGTTATCCATCCAAGGCCTATTGCGCCACGGAATGTTACATCTTGTAGCCCAAAAAAATGCTAGAGTCGTCGAAGTATGACATTCAAAGAACAAATGATCTATAGAGTCTGGCTTAGCATTACAAAAAGTACAGCAAGTGTAATTGATTCTACCATGAGACAGGAGGAAGGCTTGAGTAGGTAAACGATTCTTAGTAATAAGCCAAAGATGGAATTGATACCTAGGAGCAATAGCATTCTTCCAAATAAAGGAAGCCCAGGGAACACGGCTCTTCTTTTTTCTCAAAACTTCCCATGCCGAGGCAACTGAGAAAACACCAGAGGAATCACCTCCCTAGAAGAATCGATCCCGATCCGAGAAAAGAACCGGAAGGGTGATACCCCAGCAATCCAAAAGGGATTTAAAGCTTCGACCCAGTGGATGGAAGAGATCAGTGATAGTTGAGTAATTCAAAAGACTGGAGCCATCAATAAGAGATTGTGGGAATAATCTAGCCAGAGGACCAATTGGAAGCTAGTGGTCATACCATAGGGACACCGACAATCCGTTAGCAATTTTCCAAAGGAAAAACAACCTAAATTCCTTCCTTAAATGTAGGATCTTTTTACATGCCCAAGAGCAAACAGAAGGAGCAGGCGAGACCCAAAAGTTTTTCTTCTTTAAGAAATTCGAATGAATCCACCTACACCAAAGAGACTCATTATCCGTGAAAATGATCTAAATATATTTAAGCATCGCGGCTTTATTGCATTCTTTAAGTCTCCGAATACCAAGACCACCCTCTTTCTTAGGGAGACAAACATCCTCCCACGCAACTTTAGCCCCTCTAGAACCAAAGGCAGAACCCTTCCACAAAAACTGTCTCAATATCCTCTCAATACTATCTAAAACCCATTTAAAACCGAGGCTGGTAAGGAAAATACACTGGCCCAAAATGCTTGAATAGCATGGAGAACTGACCTGATCAACTGAAGCCTGCCTGCAAAGGAGAGGAAGCGCTGGGTCCAAGGACCCTGGTAGTAATACGGTTGATCAAGGTAATACAGTCTGCCTTGCCCAATCTGGAAGAAATAATAGGAACCCCCAAATATCGAACCGGAAGTTTACCTTCCTAAAAGCGAAAAGCCAGAAGTAAATGATTTCTCAAAGAAGAAGAGCCACCCGAAAGAAACACTTCACTTTTATTCATGTTCGGTAGTAAGCCACTCCAAGAGGAGAATAAGTTCAATCCTCTTTTAAGTAAAGCCATCGAGGCCCAGTTAGCTTGACAGAAAAGCAATACATCATCGGCGAAGAAAAGGTGAGATAGCTTGACCCGTTTGCATCTCCAAAAATACTTGAACTCCTTCAGAGAAGTGCGATCATTAAGAATACTCGAGAAAATCTCCATCACAAGGGTAAAAAGATAAGAGAACATAGGGTCACCCTGCCAAATGCCTCGCCCCCTGGAAAGAACCTATGTAACTCCCCGGGTTGAGAAAATTTGCTTCCAAAAAAGAGAACTCCAAATTCCACTTCGAATTCACCAAAACCCGGTCTATCTTTCTCATTTTTGTCGAAGTAGACCAAGTGTAACAGAATCCAACATACCTAAGATCCATTAGCTCAGTTTGAGCTAAGCAGATAGCAAACTCATCAAAATAAGGAATCCAAGAGTTTGAACTATCAACTCGATCAGAAGGGTCTTTAATGGCATTGAAGTCTCCTGCAACAAGCCATGGTGAATCCTGCAAAAGATTATTGAAATGGAGGAGGTTCTCCCATAGAGGTCTCCTCCACACAAAAGTATGTTCTCCATAGATCACAGAAATAAAGCAAGTCAACCCTGATAGGTTAAGCTTTAAGCAACCATGTATAGCCTGAGAATTGGTAGAGATGGGATCATAATTGACCACATCCAGGTTCCACCCAACCCAAATTCTACCACGAGGGGCGCATTCGTAGTTGGCAACCCACCTCCAACCCTTTAGCAAAGTAGAGGAGATAGACTCAAATAACGAATCAGGGACCTTAGTCTCAATTAAGCCAACAAGGCATAAACCATTAGCAGACACAAATCTTCTGATCTTAGCCCACCTAAAAGGATCCAGGATACCTCTAACATTCCAAAAGCCCATATACATATTTACATAAGCAAGGTAGGGAAATCACCTCTTTTTTGAAGCCTTACGACGGCTAGGAGCCGCTTTAGGCGTCACCGAAGGAGGCAGGTCAGGGCGAAGCAGTAGAAGTTTCTCTTGAACAGATTCAATCCTTTCACTCTTAAGGGGAGCCTTTGGAGAAGGGGATCTGACAGAGAGAAGGTCTTTATCATCCGAAACAGCTTGAATACTAGAACTTGAGATATCATCATAACACTCACAAGATTTTAAGGCAGTGGAAGCATTCAACTTCATCAAGTTTCCAGTGGGTTTCCGAGTTGACAAACCATCCGAATCTTCAGAGTCTTTTAATTTCAGAGAATGCCCCCCTTCAGCCGGCATGGCTAGGCCAAAAGAAGCAGCATCCTTGGCCACGTTCTTCTTCTTCTTGCCCTTGACATGCTTCCATCCAGAATCAACGTCTAGGAGGGCTTCAGCAGTCGCAGGTACAGAGTCTAACAAAGCCAGTTCACAGTCACCACCAGACCCAAAGCATACATCACCAGCCATATCAATTGGTGGTAAATTAGATTTTGGAACTACATCCAAAAGCAAACCAATGGAAGACACCCCAGCCAAAGGGCATTCCACAACAGGCGTAGAAGCAACCGGGGGATTCACGGATCTTTTGGAGATCTGCCTTTGCTGAATCATTATAGGGGCAACGGTTGAAGCAGGAGAGGCAGGGGTCACTTCTTTCCCCTGAGAAGTAGGAGGACCAACCACCACAGTCTGTGGGATAACGCCTGCATCAATAGGTCTCTCAGCAGGAGGAGGAGCAGCAGCATTTCGAGCACCTGCAAAACCACACTTATGTCCAAAGATGCCACATCCGGAACACGGAATGGGTCTCCATTCGAATTATACTCCAACTTCACACGATTTCCCATTATGCACCACCTTGATGGACTCACAGATAGGTCGGTCAGCGGTAATTTCAACACACACACGAGCAAACGATAGCATTTCCATTTGTTCTGTTCTCTTGTCTACATATAGTGGCTTGCCCAACGCACTTGCAACCTTCCCAAATGCTTGAGCAGACCAAAAGGTTAGAGGAAGATTTCTCAACCTCACCCACATTGGAACCGATAAGTGGGCATCCTTCCTCAACTCTAGCTCCAGTTTCCATTGTTGTAGAACCAGAGGGACCCTAGCAATTGTGATAAGTCCCCCTTCAAGCAACTTTCTGTGAAATTTACTATCCGAAATATGTATGAAGAAGAACCCTTGTCCATTAGCCATAACTCTCGATATATGCGGACCCCAAGCATTCTTGAGAGCCATTTCTATGACCTTGAAAGGAAGACGCCTGCCCATAAAGTAGCCCACCAAACACTCATAAAGCATAGGATCGGCAGCTTCTACATCCGAGTCAGTCATTTCAACCACAGGCTTGTTGTTGATAACAGTAGGAGGAAAATACTCTAAGCCATATCCCTTCGTCATCACTCTAGCTACAACCGCCCAAGTGCGGTTATTCGGATTTTTGGATTCACCCATAGGCCGATGGTGTTTGGATCTCGATTTTCCCCTGCTTCTAGCACGCTGACTAGTAGGGAGACGAGGAGGGTGCAACGGTTCATTATCTTTTGACCCAGCAGGGGCCGAAGCCTTACCACCGAGGTCCTCATTTCGAAGAGCCATCTAAGGTGAGATGGGCATGAACAGGAGGAGAAGGATTGCGAGAACTAGGCCCTTCCCCTCCATTATGAGCCCGAATCACTGTCGATTCCATCAGAACAGCAACAGACGCAGCAGCAGTAAAGGAACGAACAAAACCCTAACCGCATTCAGCCATCATGGCCTAAAAGAGAAACATACTAGGCTACCACTATAGGGGTTTTGAAGAGAGTCACCAGGTGCCCCTTTACCCCAAGGAACGGCCCCAACCACCGGTCAACCCACCGGAAATCAGCAGCACACCAGAGCATCGAAACAGTGAAAAAATCGCTTGCTTGGGAGCTTCTTTACAGTCTTGCTGTTATGTTTTAAAAAATCTATTTAGTTGATAAGGTCTAAATGGCAAAATGAATATACTCTCTAAAATGCAGGCATAGTGATGAAAAGGTAAAGCGGGAAGGGACCTGCATTGGCCCTTAGGGCTCAAAGCTGCTTTGTACGGCATTCCTAAACGTACCCCACGGTTAATAATAAAAGAATATAGTTGCTGTGGATATCTCACATAAGGTACCAATAAAATAAAATAAAAAAATTATACAAAACTTTTTGATAATTTTCCCATATAGTCATTTTAGCCAATTTTGGTTGAAAATTATTAATATGTACGCCAGTTATCTAACATGGCATAATTGGGATTGACACAATCAATGTTGACGTTGATAACATTTGCGATTTTTCTAAATTTTTTCAATTGTTTTTTTCACTATTCATCTTTCCGAAATGGTAGATGAGGGTTGCCAAGGCCTCAGTGACAGCCAGTGTACCTCTCCAACCCATCATGAGGGGAAGAAAAAAGAAAGAAGAGATAAAAAAAAATTATAAATAAATTCAGAATATAAAAAAAAAAAAATTGCAAATATTATCTACGTACATGCCACATAGAACGGCTAGCATCAATGTCAACAATTTCTTGCCAAAATTAGCTTAAATGGGTAAATTGGAAACTCATCAAAAGTTTTAAAACTAAATTTGCCAAATTAAAAAGTTTATGATTGAATTGGTCATTGTACAAGAGTTTTAGGACATTTTGGACAATTTTCAGTGAATTCCGATCATCATATCTGGAGAAGGTGTCCTGCACTTGATTGAGTGAAAAACTAAGAGAAAGAGACGACAGCTGTTGAGCATACATCTTGAAGCTCAGAATATAACAGTATGTCATGGATTCCTATGGCAATATCACTACGAAACCCGAATAAGTGTGGCACAATCCATCATAAAAAGCATAGGTTGGCCTTATACACGTGAAGGCTACGATATTATAATTTGCCCGTGAAAATAAAAGGCTCTGCTGGCAATGGCATCTGAAATTCTCCACTGAGGAGCCTTCTTTTGCATGAGAGTTTGGAACATCATAGTTGTCTTAGCATCATAAACTTTTCGAATTCGGCTATATAGGTGTGTACCGGCCGGCATAAGTGTTAGGACAATATGGATGCATCTATCAATCGCTCATATTTATTAGCTTCCATCACCGGCTCATTGCCAATTTAAGGGCATTCTTCATGCTCGAATGGGTAGTAAGAGACATTTAGTTCTGGTCCCCCACCTTTTAGCATTCTGGGAGCCTAAAGAAATAAGCCCGAAATCAAAAAGAAAGCATTGAAATTGGGCCATCTTTGCCAAGAGAGGCCGCCTTCTCTCAGGCCAGCATTCTTCTATTTCTAGAACACCACACCACATGCTGGGACAATACCAAGCACTTTGTTACTGGCTCACAAAAGAATAGAAGGGAAAAAGTCTTTTATTATAACTAACGGGACATAAGGAGAAAGACTGGGAGGTCAGTAGTGGAATGCCATTTGACCTTACCGAGAGGTTCAATAGCGCATTCAGGCTCTTGGGAGAGGATGAATTCCCGATCTACAGCATCGATAATTGCAGCTGCCTAACAAGCGAACACTACCTATATATCATGTTCTAGTTTTCTTCATGACGATACAAAGCATCGAGAAAGAAATGGTTTCATGAAAGTTATCTCGACCGAAAGCAGCCCGTCCACTCTTCTCATTCTTGTGGCACTTGTGATTAGTTTATCTACTATTGACCAGTGGGCTAAGGACGTTGTGTTTGCATTTTTAATTATTATTTTAAAATGGGATTCCTAACCTGTATTATAACTAATCTCGTGCAAATTGGATCATCCATGCGCATTTCATTAGGCTACACCCATAGAGTGGTAGATGTGAAACCCTCAAGTTACTTTTAGGGGAGGAGCAGCTTTATTGGGAATCGGTTGTATTCAAAGCATTTCATAAATCAATAAATCTCTTAAGGTTAATGCCTATTCTCTGCTTGAAGAAAATTTTATCGGATTCTATGATTTGTGCTCTTATTTGTCCTAGTTTTTACGAAGTGTAGAGGCAATTTAGTCAATTTGAGATAACCGGACCAGGCCCATTTACTCTTTAACAGTAAAGGTCCTTATCCGGATCATTTCTTTTTGTCCTATAATTTAAGGACACACTTCCATGGACAAACCTGAGGGATATATTCGATCAAATCTAGTATTGATTAGTCACAAAATGGTCTGCAGCAGGAAATGGATATGAGACCTTTGACTCGTTGAGATTTGGGATGTGTAATCGGTCTTATTCAATGGGCAAACCCCTCCTCATAATGGGGAAAAAGAAAAACAGTAAACATGATGCATATTGTGGAATCACATATAGTACAGGACCTGGAATTAGAAAAGATGTTACGCAGACCCACGAGGATATTCATGGACGATCTGGCGAACGAATCCTTCATCACGGTAGAGAGATTTGGGTCAGTGAAAAGAGTTTTCATGGTGTGTGAAGATGACAAGGCCGTGGACGTTGACTTTCGGAGAAGGATGATCGATCGGAGTCCTTCCACGGCGGTGAAGTTGATTGAAGAAGCCGATCACATGGCCATGCTCTCCAGGCCTCACTAGCTTCGTCGACATTGCTAAGAATTGCTATTGAGGCACGGAGTACGAACTGAGCTGGATCAATTCGCACATCGCACCATTAACAATTTGCCACATCACTCTTTACTGTGCTGATCTTGTGAACTGCATACCTCCGATTGTATCTCCTAAACTCTCAAATGTGCTTACTTTTGCCCTTCTTAGCTCAATTTTTTTATCAGAATCTTGTCATTTTCTCAAGTCAAAGGACTCGCAAACCATTAAGTAGATTCGTAAACATGCTAATTTTTTCTGCCAAAAGTGAATGGGACAATTACACTGGGATACATGGCATTTTTTTTATTAAAGGTCACGTGGTTTTTAAAATATATATATAAGGTGACGGGACATATGGTAAGAATATTTATCATCATTAGTTAGTGAAAATTCTTTAAAATTAGCATCGATCCAGTCTATGCTGAGCTTCCCTGTTGCGATTCCTTTTATGTTACCCATGAAAGTTTTCGGAGGGCTAACATTTTTTCATTCAAGTTGTGGAGAATAATGCTTTTTAGAACCATGAGAGTTTACATGAGTTAAAAGAACTTATGGGGAGCGAATTCACAAGAATGATGAGTTAAATCCAACGTGGCATTTCACACAAGACTCTTTTAGCTGAGTTGGCAATATCTCTTGATGGCCTATAATCATGTTACATGCATCTTATTAAATTATGTCTCGAGTTTGAGCGTTTACAAAATACGATTTGCTTGGATAAAATTTTTATTATTTGATCGTGGAACTGCACAAAGGATTACAAAAAGAAGAAATAAAAGGAAGATACGAATTTCTTCCTTACCCGCGGAAGCTCGCCGAAATTGTTATGCGGCTGGGGGCCCAAAAGTCTAGACCCACGCACACACACAACTTTCATGCCTGGATTTCTTGTTCGGCCTTGCAAACAAAAGAAATGAGTCTGCACGTGAAACAGATAGAGGTGGGCCCAGGTCAAAGATTTGACCTTTGGGCACACGATTTCCTTCATTGGCGTGAAGCTGGAGTCCTCTGGGCACACGTATAAAAAGGAAATAATTTGCAGGTCTTCCCTTCTTTCTGTTCGAAGCCGCCGAAGCCTACGTAGAAGAAGCCGTGAAAAGCTGCACATCCACCGAGAGAGAAGCTGCATGAAAGAAAGAAAAAGATCCATGAGATTTTTCTTTTTGGCGTACGACTTAAACGCACGGTAATTTTGTGCCATAAATTTATATTCAAGTGAGTTATTTATTTATAAACACTTTGGAATCCATGTAGGAAACATTTGAGCGTGTAAGGGTTTGTAAACTTTGATTCTCCGATTTTAGTAGATTATTTACTGCTGACTCTCCCCGTGGATGTAAGTACCAATACTCGGACCGAACCACGTAAATTTCAAGTGTCCTTATTATTTCTCGTTTATTTCTCTGGTGATTTCGCGTTGACGTAAATTGCAAAATCCTGTCGTTTCCGCATATTATATTCCAATAATTGGTATCAAAGCTTGGGGTTAAATTTCTTGATTGTGATTTGGAGCTTTTGCTTGTCTAATTATTATCTGGAAATTCTATTATTGCAATTATGTCTGAGAAGAAATATGAAATTGAGAAGTTTAACGGAAGCAACAACTTTGTGTTATGGAGCATCAAGATGCGAGCATTATTGACAACACAAGGTTTGGCCAAGGCACTGGATGATGAAGATGAGTTGCCAATTATAATGAAAGCCTTGAGATGGTAGAGCTAATGGAAAGAGTAAAGAGCACAATACTGTTAAATTTGTCGGATGAGGTCTTAATAGAAGTTGTTGAGGAGAAGGATGCCGCAGCATTATGGGCAAAACTTCAAGCACTCTATGTGAAGATTGGTTTGAACAATCGTTTATACATGTCGAATAAGATGTTTCAATTTAGATGTACTAAAAGTACGTTTATCAAAACCCACCTATATGAATTTAATAAACTCATGATGGATCTGAAGAACGCCGGTAAGATACTTGATGATGAAGAACATGGCATGATGTTGTTAGCCTCTTTACCAGAGTCATGGGAGTACTTTACTGATTCACTGTTGCAGGGGCGTACTACAATTACCTCAAAAAAGGTAAAGTCCGCCTTATTCTCTAAGGAGTGGCAGAGAAAGTTATGAGATGACGGTCTGGCTCAAGGAGCAGCGCAAGCACTGATGATTCGAGGTAGAAAACAACATCGAGGGCCTAGTAGCAGCAGAGGTAAAAGTAGATCGAAATCACGCCATAGAAAGTCCAAGGGACATGTGAAGTGCTTTGAGTGTCACGAGGAGGGGCACATTATGAGAGATTATTCAAAGCGGAGGAATAAAGCTGATAGGTAGAATGCCACAAGCAGTGTGACAAACGTTGCCGAGGGGAGCACTAGTGATGCATAAGTTGTTTTATGTGTGACTGCTACTTCGTCAGGAGACGAATGGGTGTTAGATTCGGGATGTTCTTATCATATGATGCCTCATAATAACTGGTTTACTACTTACCATTCTGCAGATGGTGGTAGAGTTCTTTTGGGGAATAATGCAGTCTATAAGGCTATGGGGATAGGGACAATTCGGATTCGAATGCACGATAGGATGGTGCGTACATTGACAAATGTGAGGCATGTACCGGAGCTCAAGAAGAACCTTATCTCTCTAGGGACACTCGATGACATCGGGTGTAGGTACACCGTTGAAGGTGGAGTAGTGAAGATCTCTCGAGGTGCCATGACAGTGATGAAATGGAAGAAAGTGAATACCCTCTATCATCTACTGGAAAAGACCGTGACCGAAATCGCTGCAGTTTCATCAGCTGAGTCAGACTTTAACTTGACTCAATTATGGCATATGCGTTTAGGGCACATGAGTGAGGTAGGTATGACAATGCTGAGTGAAAGGAGGTTGTTGAAGGGTCAGAAAACAGGGAAGCTGGACTAATGTGAGCATTGCATCTTTGGGAAGTAGCATCGAGTTAAGTTTACTACAACTATTCATTCGACCAAACGACCTGTTGAATATATTCATTCAGACGTTTGGGGCACGTCTTCGGTTCCTTCGAAAGGAGGTGCCCGACATATGCTGACCTTTGGGCACACGATTTCCTTCTTTGGCATGAAGATGGAGTCCCATGTGTATAAAACAAATCGTGGTGGTCCCAGGTCAAACTTTGACTTGGGCACACGTATAAAAATGAAATAATTTGCAGGTCTTCTCTTCTTTCCGTTCAAAGCCGCCGAAGCCTACATAGAAGAAGCCGCGAGAAGCCGCACTTCTACCGAGAGAGAAACTGCAAGAAAGAAAGAAAAAGACACAGGAGATTTATCTTTTTGGCGTACGACTTGAACACGTGGTAATTTTGTGCCATGAGTTTATGTTCAAGTGAGTTATTTATTTATAAACACTTTGAGTTTGGGGTTAAATCTAATTGTAGGAAACACTCGAGCATGTAAGCGATTGTAAAATCTATTCTCCAGTTTTAGTGAATTATTTACTGCTGGCTCTCCCCGTGGACGTAGGTATTGATACTCGGATCGAACCACGTAAATTTCTGGTATCCTTATTATTTCTCGTTTATTTCTCTGGTGATTTCGCGTTGACGTAAATTATAAGATCCTGTCGTTTCTGTATATTATATTCCAACACATCTAATGAAAATTAAAAAACTTGCTACACGATGAGTAGATCTATAAAAATGAGTCTTAAACCCATTTCCAACCCACTAGGCTCACGCATACACTCTCTCTTCCTCTTTTGCCTATACAAATATTTTAAAACATCGAAATTATAATTATTTTTCTTCTTTTTTTCTTTCCTATTTTTTCCTTTCTTCTTCCTTCTTCCATCTTCTTTGACCGAGGGCAAGCTTGATCTCACCGGATCTAATGAGGTGGAGCCTCACTTGAGGTTGGCGAGGTTTGGCCCATTAGAATCTGGCGAGATGTATGTGGCAGCATACATGCCTAGGCCAAAAACCCCGCCTGTGCTTCTCTTGCAAGAGGTGAGATGGCCCTAAGATGTCGAATATTTTTCACGTTGTCTTATAAGTGGCTCAATTAATCAGGAAAAATTAATTGCTTAACATGGTATCGTAATGAAGTTAATGACTTTGATCCGTTTATCCTTTACACAGGTTTAAATTTATTTGCATGTGAGGGAGCTTCAAAAGATTTCAGACTCGCGTATCCAATTTGCACTTTAATGCCATCTCCTCATGGTTTGAGTTTATTTTAAAAAAAAAAAAAACAAAAGATTGCATATCGATTTGGAAAATACCTATTATGAGGAGCTTTGTGATTAGCTCTCTGACTTTGAGATAATATCTATGACAAAATCCACGTTCATCCGTCTTCTGCAGTCCCGGCGATAGAAGTCCCTCATACGCTTTTCTTTAAATTATTTCTTTAGAAAAAGCAATCTGGAGACGTCATGTAATAAAAAGTATGATCGTGAGCAGAAGGACGATTACATGGCCGAGAAGCTGTACCAAAACTGTTTGGCAGAGGTGAGACTCGCACATAACTACTCTTCTCATAATAATAGGCAACGAGGAAGCACAGAGGACGTATACTGAAGACCAGCGAGGTTGTTCATGGAGGACTTAGCGATGAGGAGAGATATGGGTCAGTGGATCGAGTTTTGGTGCTGTGTGGAGAGGACAAAACCATGCAAGTAGAGTTTCGGAGACGGATGATCGATCAAAATCCTCCCAAGGCGGTGAAGCTGATCGGAGAAGCCGATCACATGGCCATGCTCTCCAGGCCCCATGAGCTTTGTCAGTGCTTTGAGGACATTGCTAAGAATTACTGTTGAGAAACAAAGTATGAAGTGCGTTGGTTCAATTCGCATTTCAAACCATTAAAATCTGCCACATTACTGCTACTATGCTAATTCTATGCAGTAAATAAGACCATCGACTCTCGTAAACTCTACAATAGCTTAATTTTGCTTTTCTTAGCTCAATTCTTGATTAGAATTTTGCCTCTACTCATGTCAATAGTCTCGCTAATTATTAAGCAGATTCATAATATGCTAAACTGTTTCCTTTTATGCCAAAACAGAATGGAATGATTGTTGGAAAAATATCAGATAATATGAAAAATAATGAGAATTGTTGAAAATCTATTGAAAAAGACAATAAAATAAGATCAATTGTCCGAACCGTGCGAGCATTGTCCTTAAGCATAATTCCGTCTCTTGAAGCACGAAACTCAATGTGTAAGGCTCTAGCGACTATCCTCTCAAGATATAGCGGACATTCTTCTATACTTAGTACTAAATATTAGAAGGAATAGGAACAACATTATGTGTATAACCAGGCAAAAAGAAAAGTTAAAAGATTGTGGTTTAAAGTTCAATTTATATTCAAAAGAGAGAGAGAGAGAGAGAGAGGGAGGGAGGGAGGGCCGATAAGAATCCATTATAAAATAATGGAGGGTTTATGAATAAATAAATCAAACATTACAAAACCATCATACAATCATTATATGACCATTAGATAGCCATTATATAACTGTCATAAAACTTTACAAATCATAAATGGCAGACAAAAATGATTACAAATTGATGACGGCAAAAGATTGTTATAAAACTAATAATTTTCCATATTTCAAAACTATTGAAATATCCAACAATCTCTCACATATTTTAAAAAATTTTGAAAAGAAAAAGATATAATATTACTGGGCTATTGGAGTTTAATTCACCAGATTCAGTGCTTGTTCGGCTATGAATCAACTCTCGAAAGAATGAAATATAATTTACAAAATCATTGATAAAGTTTGAATTTTTTATGAATTCTTTTTGTGAATTATAAGTTTCACTAATCACATGACACTTGCACAAAGTTTGTTGTTCAACGTGGCTCTACGCTAACAGGTCATGCGCATGCTTGGTTTGTTCATAAGTGCTATAAATATTATTGTCAATAATTCTCATAGGAGCGGCCTCACTCCACACTCACATAAGTGATTCCATCAAGTGCATTATGCAATTTAAAACACCACCAATAATGGTTATGAAATTCATTAAGAGCTTAACTCATCCTCTTTTTCCTAGCTAGGGAAAATGAAAATAGAATTTATGGCAAGTAAGCTATCACACACGCATGGCCCTTCCTCGACCTCATAATAGGGATTGGCTATTAGCCATTTAATTCCTTTTCATTCTTTGACTCATATCATAGAAAATTTTAGAATAGTAGAATTGTGATGTGCAGGTTTCACATTTGTGGCAATTGAAAAGCATATAACAAAATTAATCAGAATATTCCTAGTAAAAATCATACTAGGCGGAAAGGAAGAGAAGAGAGAGGTTTTCAAAGATTTATAGCAAACCACGCAATATTATTTCTGGAGAGGGTATGCTTTGTCTCTTAACATTTACAAGCATTCTCTTATATGGGGAAATACTAAAGACAATTTACAGACTCTTAGTGGCCAACAATAGCCAATTATTTGACCCTTACACCAACAGACGAAGATCTTGCTTCTAGTTGATTCTTATCTTACATCTTTTCGTTTTTACTACAGTTCCAAATAGTGCCAAATAGTACATGTATAGTGTTGAATAGTGCCTCTAGGCCAAATTTTCTTTCTCTTTACGTGTTTGCTTTAGACTTCTTTTTCCTTTAGTCTTCTTTTCTTGGAAGCTCTTTCACGTTACTTCAAAATGCTTCAGAGATCGTACTTATGGATTGGTTCGTCATCGTCTGAGCTATTAGAGTCATCCCCATGTAAGATGAGCTTAATTGGAAAAATATGAAAATATTTAAGATTTAATTAGCGAAATTGAAAGTTTTAGGACTAAATTAATAAATAAACAATAAATTTATGACTTTTTGAATAATTTTCTTAAAATTTAGGTATTAACAACCACATGACACGTGCTTTGTTCACTTAAAATTGACTGAATTAATAGAATGATTCAAATATATTGATATTGTCAATTTTAGGACTTCAATATATGAAATAGAAGTTTTAGGACTCAAATGTAATGTCATGAAAACTTTTAGGACTTGCCCCTAACAAAATGCTTATATGATTGTAATCGAGTGTTTTCAGCAACATCTCCTTCAATTGCTTACACTTGCCTTTTTATCTTAGAGGGAACCCATGCCTAAACCAGTCTGCATCATCATTTGGACTCGTCAACCTATAATGCGGTCACATTTTTTTGGATAACGATCTCTTAGGTGTCCAATAATTGGATGAAACCGACATATTGCTTAAAAATTTCCTCGCCGTTATCTGAAAATTCTTGAAAATGGCCTCCGCTCAATTATCTGCATAAAGAAAGTTAAATGGCGAATCCAATGTGAGGTAACGACAATTCGAGTTCTAATTAGCTTAATGGGCTGAGTTGACAGAACTCCTTCAAGCAAGCCGGCAGACAAGCCTTCATGAGCAGAACGAGAGAGGAGTGAATGACATCAAAAGGGTTGTCTTTATTTTGTTTTGTTACCTCCACCGAACGTTCGAGAGTGAAAGACCTTTATTGGTCGGTTATTAAGAAGCCACGATAGGAAGTAAAAAGCAGTAACAAGTGAATGATCTGGACTCACCCAACACTTGCTCTCACCTCTGTTGGTCTAGGACGTGTGTGTGGCCCATCGCTCTTACCTTTATGAAAGCCCTAACCAGCTCTTGCTCTCATGGGTCTACTAAAAGGCAGCTATGATGGTATGGATAAGGGTCGTGAAGCCCTTGCCGGGAGCGAGAGTTGATGGTCGGCAGGCCAACAAAGAAAAGAAAAGGAAAAAAAAAACTGAAAAACAGAGTAAAATATCATTAAAAATTATTTATGTTAGTATTGACTATATCATATAATATGATAGGCGTCCATGTCAGTAATATTCAGTAAAATTAGTCGGATGAACTCAATTGACAAAACATGAATAGATTCAAGACTCAATTAGCAAAATTAAAATATTTAGGATTGAATTGGGCATTAGGTTTAGAACCTTTTGGACAATTTTCTTGATTTCCAGTCCTACCTTTCTCTAAAAAAAAGGAGACAACTACTTTTTCATGCTTTTCATGTATGAAAGTCAAAAATATTTAATTCCATTTGATTAATGGCATATCATCGAAAATCGCATGACGCTAGATATTTGCATGATTTATTGTAGCCCAAAGTGAAATATACCAGCTAAATTTCCTAGTGCAAACTAATTATTATGAATATAGCCCCACCATCTCGAAAAAAATTAGCCAGTGCTTCGACTCTGCTGTTTTCCTCTTACATGTGGAATTTACTTGCATGTGAGGGCAAAGAAGGCGCGCTCTTGCTGGATGAAATTATTTTCTTCTCCGCCTAAAAGAGTTACGTTGCAAGCTTTACTTGATGATGTAAGAGCAGCGATCATGCGGCATCCTAAGCTAACTTTCTTCTATCGTACTGAGTTCACCTTCCCAATTCGACTAGACAAGCTAACTTTTTGTATCGTACTGAGTTCATCTTCCCAATTTGACCAGACAGATTCAGGATATATATAGAGAGAGAAATAGTGCGGGGATATTGAGGGGAAGGATGCCGACACCTGTCATACATCCGATATCCTTATACCCAATAATGCGAAAAAATTGCGGGAAAAGCATAAAAAAAGCCCCCAACCTATTGCATTTGTATTAATTAAGTCTTAAACTTTTCAATTGGATTAATTTAGTCCTAAACAATTTCATATTGGTATCAATTGAATCCATCCAGGCAACTTATGCTATTGGTCATCCTACATGACACGACCGCACTGATGCGGACATTTTTATATAATATTTAATTTTTTTTGAATTGTTTGAATTATTCCTTTTTATTTTTATTTTTTTTCCTTTTTATTTTTTTTTTCTTACTTTTTTTTTCCTCCTCCAGCCTCTTGATGGTTGGTGGAGGTAACGGGCAACAAGCAAGACTAGCCTTAGGGTTAGGCGAGGGTTGGCAAGCATTGGTAAGCCCTCGCTGGCCTTTGGCAAGGACTAGCCTTGCTTGAACGAGGCCTCTCACCAACGCTAGAGGCCAGTGAGGGCTAGCAAGGGCCGGCCTCACCCGGACAAAGCTCCTCACCATTGGGCGAGGCAACCCTTATCGTAAGGTCCCCTTGCCAAATCTAGCAAGAGGCCTCGTCCAAGCGTGGTCGACAAAGGCTTCTTAGCCCTCGCTGGCCTCTAGCAAGGGCATCCCAACTCTCACCCTTTTGGCAATCTCCATCGGCCATTTTGGAGGTTGGCAAAGGAAAATAAAGAAGTAAGAAAAAAAAAAATATAATAAGTTTAGAATTTTGTTGATATTTTTTCCTTGAAATTGCAGATGGGGATATAAGGACCGATTCCAGTGACAGTTATAAAACATTATAAAATTAACAATTGCATTTAAAAATAGTATGCGTAGTACTGAACAAATCCTATGAATTCAAACTATTTGAGTTTGACTTTACATCTTCCTAAACCGCAGCCACTTGAATTCCTTTGTCCGAGTAATTGTCCCTTTCGAAACGGTTCAACCTTTTCTTTCTCCATGGCGGCTGTTTTTCGTTTTCAATAATTCAAAAGGCTGGAAAATCGCAGTAAGGACAAGGACAGTTGAAAAAAGTGGCACGCATGTTCTCTCTACGATACATTGCATGATGGCTTGGGCCAAAAGCGGACGGTTGGATGCCCGAAATGTATACGAGTAGGCGAAGATGTAACTTGGCCAAGAAGACATGGAGTAGATACTGGGGCTACCTTTTTTTTTCTTTTCCCAAAGAATCGTGAAAAAGGTCACTTCGTTAAATTTCAATTTGCTTTTCTCCTGTTGCAATGATGAAATTTTAGAAGGTAGCTCAAAGGTCGGAGAAAAGATGTCTATCTTGTGGAGTACAGATCTGGGTAAGTTGGCATTTACATTTGTTTTCCAAGAATACCCTTATGTGTAGTTTTCTTTGTTTCATTTAATACAACCTAATATCGAAACTATGGGGATCAATAGCAAAAGTATCATATCTTCAACTGAGAAAATTATCAAGAGTGAGCTTAAGTCTAAGCCTATATCTAATTAGATATATCTTTACTTAAAATTTATTAAAAAGTTTAAGTTAATAAGTTATAAGCAAACTAGAATATATATTAATTGTTCTACTTCATACCAATTTTTTATAGCACAATTCACACGTGTATTGCTATCCCTCACATGCAAGCTCAATTTTATGTCTTCATCCCATTTGTTCAAGTATCCTGATGTCTTAACCACATCTGTGAAGATACATAATCATTTATTAGGGTGCACAATAAAAGTCCGATATCTTTAGCCGGGAAACTTCGAAGAGAGAGCTCAAGTCTTAATCCGGCAACTTATTTACTTAGACACATTTACTCAAAAGTTTATGTCAATGATTTATAAATTATGAACCAATTATAATATATATTAATAGTTCTACACTCACGTACATCTCAGCAGAAACTTTTTGATCTGACTAATTCATCTTCCTTGAAAAATGCAAATCTCTTTGTCTTCATGCAGTGGCTATGGCAAGCGTGACCCTTCAAAATACGCTAGGTGAAAGATATTGAAATTTGAACAATAAATCTATCACACTCCCAAAATAAACGTTAACGTGTTAAATTTCAGTTGCTGCGCTCTCTTTTTAGAGTAATACCTTTGTGAACTTTCAACGTTGAAATGGAAATTCGCGAGAACAGTCAAAACACGTCTCAATTGCCATCGGAGTCCAGCAAGAAATTTCAAAGAGCGACAAAAAGAAAAGCTGGTAGGACAATTTTCCACAGTACGATCGATCAAGGAAGGTTCTGCATTTATATTAATTTTCATCAGAATTTTTATTGGCATCAATGTCTATTCGTCCTTCTCCTCCTAAGCACCAATCATCATTTAAATACAATCACAGAAGACACTAACAAAGCAAACCCAGTGGTCTTGCTGTGGGGAGCCGAAAGCATGAAACACTACCATTTCGTACTCGTACATGGCGCCGGCCACGGCGCGTGGAGCTGGTACAAGCTCAAGCATCGGCTCGAGTCGGCCGGCCACCGCGTCACAGCGCTCGACCTCGCTGCCTCCGGCACCAACACAAAGTCCATACACGATGTCCCCACGTTCCGCGAGTACACCGAGCCACTGCTGGAGCTCCTGGCCTCATTCGGGGCGCACGAGAGGGCAATCCTCGTCGGCCACAGCTTGGGCGGCTTGAACTTGGCTCTCGCTGCCGACAGGTTCCCAGACAAGATATCGGTAGCTGTTTTCCTGGCGGCTTTCATGCCAGACACCGCACATAGGCCGTCATACGTGCTGGAAGAGGTAAATCTCTGCTGAACGCGCGTTAGATTCTCAAAATGAAGTCGTCTTTCTTGCTTTTGGTTGAAGTGGACCTTTTCCCTTTCGATGTTGGAGATTTTACTCTGTTTAAGTTGGAATTCATCCAAATAATCAACTCATATATGTCTCTAACCCTACATGCATGAGCTCATTTTTAATGGCTTTTGTACCTTGCGATGGAAGTACTGCGCGAGGGCTCCGGAGGGAGCATGGCTAGACACTTTTTTCGCGCCCATCGGAAAGCCTGACAAACCCTTGACGTCCATGTTCTTCGGCCCCGACTTCTTGTCATCCAAGCTCTACCAGTTGTCTCCTCTTGAGGTACGTTTTCACTTCCGTCCATTGGCATCGACGAAGCATATCTCCTCACGCTTTTTATGGTTTGACTTTAACTCAATTTACTCCAAAAACTTGAGATGACATTACCTTGAAATGCAAATGACTACTGTAAAAACCACCTTTTCGTGTCCTTTTGTTGAGGGTATCAATTGATGAACCTAGCCGGATAATTTCATTGCAGTCTAATATTCTTTTTGATATGATCTCGTCATTTTATGAGTTTTATCCATTTGAGATTAGAAATTAGGTATGAACTCGTCCTATAGGACTTGAGATTGGTTAAGAATTTTGTGGTTGGGAAATCCAATGCCCATACTTGATACGTGTAACGATTAAAAGGTAATTTGTTTCCTTTATATATCTTAGGTGATTTAGAAAATACACATAATTATTATCTTTGTTAGAATTCATAACGGTTTTCTTGCACTTTTTAAGTTGCCCTTACTCTGTTAAAACCCTCAAGCTCCCTCATCCATTTCTAGGCTATAAAAGGGGGATCGGGTTGCTTCACGATAAAATTCGAGAATACTAAGACTATTAGAATGATAACCACCATTTCACACATAACTTTTTAGTAATATTAGAACCTTTAGATTTTTATGATTGTCAATTCTACATTCTTTCAATTGTCCATATGGTCCTTATAGAATCCTAATTGAAGATTTACAATTCATAAGTTGTGAAGATAATTTTCAATATGATTTTTATAAAGTGCTGTGGCGAGTTGCCAATACCTTACAAGAACGTAACTACCTTAGTGAGGTGTGTTTAGGATACTATATCAAAACCCTTAACAAGATTGGAACGAGTCTGATAAAAAAACATTAAGTTAATGAGACGGGTTGGGTCAATATTAACTATTCCATACCCATCCTATTTCTGTCTCTATTACAAACATGACCACGGTAGAAGTAGAAAAAACCGAACACCCAAAAAGAAAGCCCAAAATTTACATTCTGATGTGAAGTAGATTTCAGCCTACGTTGTTCTTTTACATTATATAGTCTGAAATGAAGAACATAGTATGTTTGTTGAAAACACCAATGCATCACATGTAAACTTGATTGATGGCCAGGCTTGGTTGGATCTTCCCACGACCTAACGCCATATTTTGTGCCCAACTACACCTACACCTACGTGGGTGGGCCAAAGCATAAAAAGGAAATTGCTTGATAGGAAGTTATAATTTGTGCTTAGAACATTGTTAGCATTTTTTCATGGAAATGTTACATTTTCGAAGGATCTGGAGCTTGGTAAGATCTTAGTGAGGCCGGGTTCGTTGTTCTTGGAAGACCTGAGCACATCAAGCAACTTCACCCGCGAAGGGTACGGGTCCACGACCCGGGTCTATGTGGTGTGCAAACAAGATCTGGGGATACCCCTGGAGTTCCAAAGGTGGATGATCGCAAGCGGCGGGGCGCACCACGTCATGGAGGTGGACGGGGCGGATCACATGGCCATGCTCTCGAAGCCGCAGGAGATCTGTGATTGTCTGTTGGAGATTGGGGCCAAATACGAACGTGCCTAACATTTGCCACGGCATTAGGGGGCTTTGGTTCTTCTCGATGGTTTGCAATTTCATTTGTCGGATTCTTGAGTTTGGTTTGTAATTCCTTTTCAGTTGTCGCGTCGATGTAATCCAAATCCAGCAACAGTCCGACCCAACCATTTCAATTCCGACGAATGGGTTGTCCTCGGTTTTTTTAGCCCCAGCGTCGCACTCAGCAGTCAATTCGTCACGTGAACTGTCCTTTTTTTCTTTTTTTGGTCAGCACGTGAACTGTCTCGGTCACTCAACGAATGGATTGTCTAGGTTTTTCAGCCTCAACGCTTACTCAGCAGTCAATTCGTTACTTAAACTGTCTGCATAGAGTAGTGGACCAGAGGAAAAGGAAAATGTACGAACATCACTTTTTCAATTCCGACGAATGGGTTGTCTAGGTTTTTTAGCCTAAACGCGTACTCAGCAGTCAATTCGTTACGTGAACCGTCTGCATAGAGTAGTGGACAAAAGGAAAAGAAAAATGTGCGAACATTTTCATGATGATGGACGGAGGCTACACGGGCTTAGGTGGAAACTTTTTTTTACACTAGTTTTACGTCCAAAAAAGATATTCGTAAATTTATTTTCTACCTAATGTTGATTTTCTTTTTTATTTCCTCAAGTAGCACAAGGTTTTACTTATTGTGGGTTAGATGATAAAAGGACATCGTGTCTTGTAATCATCAATCCCTATTTATTGTGGTCCGTGAGACTTTTTATGGTTTTACTTCCTGAATTTTGCTCGAGTTCAACAGTAGTGGTGCAGCGCACTGTCTATGTTCATTTGTGTCAGCATATTGTTTTGTGTCATTGAGGCTTCCTTTGTTTGACCAAAAAAAAAACATGATTTACAAGATATTTTGCTAAAAATATCATTTATATTATTTATAAAAACAAATAAGCGATGAATATTTTCATTATTAAGAAAACGCTTACAAATAAATTATTGTTGATGATGAAAAATAATTCAATGACTAATTAATTTAAGCTATATGAGTAATCATTTCTAGAAAAATATTTTTCAAACCATTCATTTTTCATTAAATAAAGAAAATTCAAAACTTTGCAACATATTTTTGTTCATGGTTCATTCCCTTGCAAATTTACTTAACAGAGAAAATATAAATTCAGCAGTTTGTTTAAAGCTCTTGAAAGCTTATAACTGCCTTAAAAACATGAACTCGGATAGATGCAAGCAACCGCTTATCCGTGCAATTTCTGCACCAAGGTCAAGCGGAGAGAAACCTGCCCACACGCTACAACCCTTGAATTGACTTTGACAACATTGCTAATCCATCAATAAATTAGGCGTGAATCGATAGAAAGGTATCTTTCGCCCGAGTATCCAGCATCAGTCAAAATTTTCGTGCCTCGAACTGTTGAAGCAAATGAAAATGAAGCAACAGCGGGGTCAGATCTTCTGAACCTCAGGCTGTAAACACTGTCGATCCTAAATGTAAATGAATATCTTCTTGTCCAGATGATTCGCGGCTTTCTTTTCAGGTGATGCTTCTCCAAATCCTGCAATGCAAGTTCATGTAAAAATAAGTATATATATACATAGACACACACACACAGAGGCAGAAAGCATGTGAAATATTTTACTGGGGACGTACATCTTCAGGCAATGAAGGCGAGTGCAGCAAGTGGCCACTCGACAGGCGAAGAGAGGCTTTTCAGTGATAGAGGGAGAAGGGAGTTCAGTCTCGTCTCGGCGGCTTCCTCCTTCGATCCATCTTGCAAGTACAGGGTCACCCTTTTGGACATAATATGAGGATTCCAGCGGCTTTTGTAACTTGGCGATGCCGATGGCCTTTTTCAGGGAAGATGCTTCGATCGGGTACTTCTTACGACCTCCGCATTCATAATAAATTGATGGATAAGGCAGTGGACATAGAGTCCTCAAAGCCCGTTTCAAGTTCTGCTCTTAAAAAAGAAGAATATCATCAACCCTTGGTCTGGGGACTACTTTGCTTGAAGAGCAAGGAAGCGGAATATGCTTAGGCTCTGTTTATTTTACGATAAATGAATAATGTGTAGGAAATTTCATCATTTACAAAAATATTTAAACATAAATTATTACTGATAATGAAATTTTTTTTCATAGACTATTTATTTCGAATAATACAAGTGATCATTTTTTTGGTACATTAGTTTGAAAGAAACTATTCTCGGAAATTTAATTTATGACTTTTCGGTGTTTGGATGATGGAAAAATAATTTATTTACAGAAAAAAATTTCCATTGACTAAAAAAAAAAAACTTAAATTAGGAGAGAAGAACTTCTCTTCTGGCAAGGATGAAACCACTTTTTCTAAGCCACAAAATAAATGAAAGATAACCATTTCTCTTTAAAATGATTTTCATGAAAATATTTTCTTTTATCATGAAGTATTCAGTGAAACAAATGCACCCTTAAGGCTTCATTTGTTACGTGGAAAATAGATGATTTGTAATATATTTTCATAAAAAAATGATCATTTGTATTTCTAAAAATAATTAGTCAATAAAAATAATTTCATTATTGTGGATGATGAAAATATTTTTGTTTATTTATTTTTGTAAGGGATATAAACAACAATTCTTAAGAAAATGTTTTTAAATCATTTATTCACTGTGAAACAAATACGCTTGGCTCTATTTGTTTCTGTTAAAATGTTTTTCAAGGAAAGATTGTTCGGATTTTCTGCTATATGACCCAACAAAAACAAATGGGTCATCGGATTTTCTGCTATGTGACCCAAGAAAAAAAAGTGGGTCAAAGAAAATAATTTCCACCCATAGAAAAAGGTCTTGTAAAATTAAGGAAAAAGACTTTCGCTTTTTGAAAAACGGAAATCACTTTCCCCACTCTCGTGTCAAGTAGCCCTTGCTCATTTTGCTAGATGTTCTGATGGGTTTTTTATTTGATGGGCCAAGTCAAGCCTGTCCGCCTATGTTGGGCCAAACCTAGCCCATAAGGGAAGGGGACAGTTATTTTTTTTTAAATGAAAATAATTGCTATATAAATATGAAAAAGGAGGAACATTGAGAGATAGAATGAAATAGTATGTTCCTTTCATTCCCTTGAGATAACAGTGTACTCCTTTTTGAAGAACAGAACTCCAAGGCTTCAATCGATTTCTCTAAAACTGCAATGAGTACTTAATCTGTGGCAAACAATGTATGTCCGTCTCTGTAATATATCTTTCGATCGGTGTTATATGTTTCTCGAGCACGACTCTGTGTTTTGTTTTCGATACTCAATCATTTGATTATCGATTTCTTTTTAAGGAATCTATTTCCCACATTAGCATTAAAAGGATGTTGTTCATATTTCCCGATCATTGTTGACGTTTATAATTTATTTTTTGCCGAAATTTTGAGAAACGTTGCCTTCGGACACTCGAGGACGGAAATCCCAACACCCGAGTACTCTTCACCCCTCCTTTTTGATTTTACGTGAGTCAAAACTCATTTTTTAAAGTGCAGGATCTTAGTTCTCGTCAAGATGAGAAAAACAATGAGTGGCTCGTTGCCAAGGGCCGCTGGACGCCCCGCCACGCTTGGCCGAAAGTTTTTGCCTCGTTGGCGCATGTGATGCATGTGCGTGTGGCAACAGCAAGCGCAAGCACGGCACGCACACAGTAACCACACCCACGTGCATGGCTGGCATGCAGTAATTGCCCCGCGCATATGCCACACGCACCTGCTGACGTCATCATGACGCCAGCCAACTGTTGCCCGCGCACGTGCGGGACAATGTACTAATGACGTCATCTAGTTGATTCGATCAATTTGACCCGACCCGCCTGACCCAACTCAATCATCCATTGGCCGGCAGTAACCGTTGACCGGTGTTAACCTATGTTGACCGGCATTGACTGTTATCCGTTTAGCCAAAAAAAAATAAAAATAGAGAATGTGTTTCTTTTTCAATTATGTCCCTATGGGTTATAAGTAATCCTTTTTTTGTTCTGCATTTGTTGCAGGAACAATGCCTCCCCTTTGTATGCATACACCTATTTATGCACAGTCAAAAAGATAAAAAGCGAGACTTGCAAGGATAATAGCTGAGTTGGCTAATTATTAATGGACAAGTGGAGATATAATTGAACTTATTCTCGAGTTCAATAAGAAGATATAACAAGTCATTTGGAAGGGTGATTCCATGCCAGCTTTTGAGATCGTGCGGCTCTTGAATAACACTCTTTCAACTTAATAGCAAGGAGTGTTAAATCGCCTATGGGAGGTCAACGTGGTTCATGATTATAAGAAGCTTGTAGTGGCTTTTTTCAAGAATTATTATAGATTTGAAGCCACAAAGACTTCAACCCAAGGAATGAGTTCAACCCAGCAGGGATGAATGTGCGAGGAGAAATCCTAAGGGATTTCTATCTATTTTTCTATGGTTGCCAAATGTGCCTATAGAATTTTCAAAGAAAATTACTAAGAAATTTTAAAAAAAATATTTCCTTGTTCATCAATTAACTTGGCATTAGTTGTTTTCATTTGTGTTTACTTAGTATGCTTTATGGATATCCTATGTAAATAATTCCTACCATATTGATGTTGTTGTAGCCATTGATGTATTGGTTACATTATGTGGAAATATTTTTGTTGGAGAAAACTTCCTTATTTGTTTTGAAGTTGACAAAACGTTTCCATCAGTCTAGTCTGAAGACTTGCAAACTCAACCGTCAAAGTCTGAAGACCTCCAGACTCAAGATTTAAAGTCTGCCTTCACTGATAGTTTCCAAATCGACGAAGAAAAGTTTTATCTGTTGAAGAAGACTTATCCATATGTGATAATATCTTTAAGGATTTGATTTGTATGGTTGAAGAAGATCTCACGGCTGGAGATAGCATCTCGTGATCAATTTTTCGTATTGAAATTAATTCGAGTAATTAGATATGTTGATTGGCGAAGTATACTTGGAAATTCTACTTATGGAAACCTAGATCGCAATTGTATAGACGAGCAGGATTGGTGGGTTATCATCACATTCCTTAAATAACTCGAGATCTCCCTAATTGATTTTATCCAACGGGTTGATTGGAAGAACTCCTTTGGAACGTGCCAACGGGTATGAAGGCATGAAGGAGTATATAAGGAAGACACTCAAGTTATTCGAGTGTGTGCGTGAAAGAAAATTTCCAAAGTCTGAAGTTGCTAGTTCTTTGCTGTTTCAATTGTTGAGCTCAATTTGTAGTCAAAAGAGAGATTAGATACTTGTGAGACCTTGAGGAAGTGTAGCAGAGTTTCTGCACTATGGAATCAAGGACGTGAGACTATAAAATCTCTTTTGGTTCTTAGTGGAATATAGCTAGTGGGCTGTCAGTGCGGGAGAGTGGACGTAGGCTTGGTCTAAGCCGAACCGCTATAAATCTTGTGTTTTGATTCTCTATCCCTAATCTCTTTACTTTAATTCGTGGCTTTATATAACCATTTATAGTCTTTTACATCTTCAGTCCATTATTCTTAAAAGTTGATTTATTCTGTTAAGTTTTGCAAAAACTTCTTTGATCACCTATTCACCCTCTCTAGGTGCTCTTACTAGCCTTATCAATTGGTATCAGAGCCTGTGTGCTCATTTAATTGAAATATTTTTACTTCTGAGTTAAAGATCTATGGCTAGTATGTTGGCTCCAGGTTTGGTTGAAGGCCAAAGTAACACCAGACCACCTTATTTCAATGGAAATGAATACAACATATGGAAAAATAAGATAAAGGCATTCCTAAGATCAAAAGATTCTCTGGAATGGGATGTGGTAGAAAAAGGAATCATTCCTAAAGCTGTATCAGTTTCAAAAAGAGGAAAAAAAGTTGCAGAAGCTAGCGAGATGACTCAAGAAGAAATAACCAAGAGACAAGCTCTTGATGCTAAAGCAATTTATTCTTTATATTGTGCTTTATCTCCTACTGAGTATAACATAATATCTTTTTGTGAAACAGCCAAAGAAGTTTGGGATAGGCTACACATCACCTATGAAGGAACTGATCGAGTGAAAGAAACTAGGATCAATATTCTACTCAGACAGTAAGAAACCTTCAAGATGAAGCCAGGAGAATCTATCACTGACATGTTTAGTCGTTTTACAAAAATTGTAAATGGTCTAGAGTATCAGGGACAACCAATCTCAGGACCTATGAAGGTTAACAAATTGCTGCGTGGACTTTCCAAAGACTAGAATCACGTAAAGATTTCAATAAGGGAAACACAAAGGATCATGCCGCTCTCTGTAGACGAATTGGTTGGCACACTTCAGTCCTATGAAGTGGAGCAAATCAACGAAGAAGAAGATCCTAAAGGTAAGAAGTCTATTGCCTTAAAATCTAATGATGATTCTGATGTTACAGATTCTGAAGAAGATATGAACGATGAAGAGCTAGCACTTATGATAAGAAGGTTCAGGAAACTGAACAAAAATGGAAGAAAATTCAATTGGAAGAAACAAAGCACTCAAAAGTTTCAAAACAAATCAACTGAGGATAATGAATCCAATAAAGAAGTGATTTGCTTTGAATGCAAGAAAAATGGACACATCAAACCCAACTGTCCTCTGTTGAAGAAAAAGAAGGGAAAAGTTGAGAAATACAGAAATGCTATAAAAGCATAAACATGGAGTGATACTGAATGCGAAGAAAGTGATGATGATTATGCCAATATTTGTTTAATGGCAAAATGAGAATCAGACTCAAACTTTGAAACAGATACAGACTCAGACTCAGATAGTAAAATTGAGGTAAGTAATTTAAATATTCCTACTAAAGTCTCGAAATAAATTGATGAACTTTGTCTTAGTCTCAAAACTTCTCTTAAGAGGATTTTCGAACTAAAAAAGGAGAATTCTACACTGGAGCAACAGGAAAACTTTTGGAAAGAAAAGTTTGAAAATTTAGACAAAAGTTTACCATTTTAAAAGAAAACGCAAACTCTCTTTCAAAAGAAAATACATTTTTGAAAATTGACATTTCAAATATTTCTAAATGGTTTTCAATAGGATCTGAGAAGTTGGAAAAGATTCTTTCAGTACAAAGACCTTACTTTAACAAAACAGGCTTGGGAATGACTTTGGAAACCATTCCTCTAATTGATTTTCCAAAAGTAAAGGAAAGAATCAAACAAAAACCTATAAAAGCCTTTTATAGAAATCATTTTCAAAAAGTCTTTGTGAAACCTATTGGCCAAAGTGCTCTTAAATGTTCAAAGTGTAACAACTCAGAACACTTTGAAAAAGAATGTCCTATGGTTTGGAAACCTGTTAAGAAGGATTGGGCAAAGACTGTATATTGCGCTAACTCCACTGGACCCAAGAAAATGTGGATACCAAAGAAAGCTTGAGTTTCTTTTTTAATTGCAGATCACTATCAAGAAAAATGTTAAATGGTATTTGGATAGTGGCTGTTCAAGACACATGACAGGAAATTCAAGTTGTTTTATAAAACTTATTCAAACCAATGGTGGAAAAGTATTTTTTGGTGGAAATAGCAAAGGAAGAATTGTTGGATGCAGAACAGTAAAGATTGGAAGTCTTACAATCAATAATGTCTCCTTGGTGGAAGGACTAAATTACAATCTACTCAACATCAGTCAACTGTGCGACACTGGATTCAAAATCAACTTCTAGGAAGGAATATGTTCGAGAACTAGTAAAGATCTTTCTCAATTTTTTACTGGACGAAGGCATTGGAACATTTATCTTCTGGATATAAAACCAGAAATATCTCAATATCTAATATCAATTCAAGATGAAGCGAACCTTTGGCATCGAAAGCTTGGCCATGTCAATATGAAACAAATTGCCAAGATTTCTTCCAAGAAGCTTGTTCGAGGACTTCCCAATCTGAAATATCAAAAGTCTGATTTATGCACATCATGTGTGTTGGGAAAATAGGTTAGAAGTTCTTTTAAACCAATAAATCAAGTTTCCACTAATCATGTGTTGCAGCTCCTACATATAGATCTCTTTGGACCAACTAGAACTCAAAGCATTAGTGGAAAGAGATATTGCCTAGTAATAGTGGATGATTATTCACGATATACTTGGGTTTACTTTCTGGCAAATAAGTTTGAATCCTTCTCTCACTTTTCAAAATTTGCCAAGAAAGTACAAAATGAGAAAGGATATGTTATTTCAAGCATACGGACGGACCATGGAGGTGAGTTTGAAAATCAAGACTCTGCAAAATTTTGTGATGAATCTATCAGACCGACCAACAACTAGAAGCACAAGTCTAGTCATCCCAAAGAACTCATCATTGGTGATATTGATGAAGGGATTCGTACCAGATCCAAGAGGCATAAAGAGTCTAGCGCCGTGGCACTTATTTCTAAAATAGAACCCAAAAGCATAGAAGAAACTTTAACTGACGAAAGCTGGATTGAAGCCATGCAAGAAGAGCTTAGACTGTTCAGTATTAATGATGTTTGGGAATTAACTCCTAAACCAAAAGGTAAATCTATTATTGGCGCTAAATGGGTTTTTAAGAACAAGATGGACGAAAAAGGTAAAGTGATCAAGAACAAAGCAAGACTCGTGGCCAAAGGATATATGCAAGAAGAAGGGATAGACTATGATGAGACCTATGCACCAGTAGCAAGGTTATAAACAATTAGATTATTACTTGCTTTTGCTTGTTATAAAAATTTCAGGTTATTCCAAATGGACGTCAAAAGTGCGTTCCTAAATGGATTTATCCAAGAAGAAGTCTATGTGGAACAACCTCCCGGTTTTGAAGACTCAAGGAAACCAGACTCAGTATTTAGACTGAAAAAGACTATATGGGTTAAAGCAAGCACCTCGAGCTTGGTACGACAGGTTAAGTAAGTTTTTAATTCAAAATGGTTTTGTCAAAGGAAAAGTGGATACTACTTTGTTTATTAAAAGAGAAGACAAAAACGTTTTGCTTGTTCAAATATATGTTGATGATATTATATTTCGATCACCTAGCGAAAATTTGTGCAAGAAGTTTTCTAAGTCTATGCAGGATAAATTTGAGATGAGTATGATGGGTGAACTATCTTTCTTTCTCGGACTACAAGTGAAATAATTAAAGGAATGAATTTTTATTCACCAAGAAAAATATGCAAAAGAACTTGTTAAAAAGTTTGGTTTGGAGAATTGCAAAAAGATTGAGATACCAATGTCTAGTTCTTCGAAGCTGGATAAAGATGAAGGAGGAAAGAAAGTTGACCAGAAGCTCTACATAAGTATCATTGGTTCACTTCTTTATCTTACTGTTTCTAAACCTGACATTTTGTTTAGTGCTTACATTTGTGCTAGATTTCAATCTGATCCCAAAGAATCTCATCTAAGTGCTGCAAAACACATCATCAATATGTTGCAACTACCTCAAAGTTAGGTCTGTGGTATCCCAAAGAATGAGACTTTACTCTCCTTGGATATTCAGACGCAGATCTAGCAGGTTGCAGAGTTGATAGAAAGAGTACTTCTGGCACTTGTCAATTGCTTGGTAACCGGACAGTATCATGGTTTTCAAAGGAGCAAAGTACTGTAGCTCTTTCAACAACAGAAGCAAAGTATGTGGCCCTTGGAAGTTGTTGTTCTCAAATATTATGGATAAAACAACAGCTGAGAGATTTTGGAATCGAAGACTCTTGCACTAAGATCAAATGTGACAACACTAGCACAATTAATCTCACAAAAAATCCAATTCTTCATTCAAGAGCAAAGCACATAGAGATTCGACTCCATTTCATTAGAGATCATGTTCAAATGGAGAAGTTATGATCCAATTCATTGATTCAAATAATCAACTGGTAGAAATATTTACAAAGGCACTAGAGAAAAGCCTATTTGAGTCTATTCGTACCAGACTGAATATCATATCTTTTAAAGTCTGAAGGAGCTCAGACTCAGAGATAACGTCTGAAGGTGTTCAGACTCAGAAGACCAAAAGTTACGACTATAAGTTATTTCGGTACTGGTAATTTAATTTTTGGTTAAAAACTTGAAAATGTACGGTTACTCATTAATCGCTGATTGATTGAAATTATTCTTCCAACTTTCTTTTATGATATTTATTCATTTTCAAAAAGGCAGTTATCTATTTTCAAAAATGCAGTTATTCTTTTTCGAAAAGGTATTTTTATTTTTCCTTTTATGTCGCTTCGTTTACCTCGCTTCACTTGCTTTATATACTGTTGAAATCCATCTTCTTCATTTTCACTCTCAAAACCCTAAAAAGTTCCAAACTCCCACTTGCTCTCACTTTCCCTGTTGTTTAATCCAAAAAAATTTCACCTTTCAAGCAAGACTATGAATTTCTCCCTTGAAGAGACAATGTCTTTGAGAAGTCATCAAGAATAGCAAGCAGGGGACCACAGCCCATGCTTGAGGGTCCTACGCACTTCGACTTGACCGAAGAAGAAGATTTCACTCCACCTCAGCGACAAAGACAGCAACAACCTTCTCAACAGCGTCAAACTCCACCACCGACTCATCCAAAAGAAGAAGTGTTGGATGAAATGGAACCTGTAAGAACGTTAACTTCGCAAGTTGCTTTCAAGCTTTATTCTAATTTGAAAAGAGGGGGAACTCCTATGTCCTTGATTGATGAATACCTACGAGAGAGAGGTTATAAGAACGAGACTCTTTTTCTGCGTGATATGGAAAAGATGCGTATTGTCGAAAAGGGATCGGCAGAAAAAGCGTTTGTTAACTTTCCTAGTGACCCACGCTTTGGGACTCCTAATCAACCACAAGGACAGGATGAGGATGAATGCATGTTTACCCATTTTCAGCCTAGATCAGGAGTGGCTGTAAACATTGCTGGCGATGGTACAAGTCTTTTCAGATCGAGAAACCATGAGAGGGTTTACTTGAATTTGATGAAGAGAGGGGTCATGAACCCTAGGAGTGTCGATTTTGATTTCCTTGATTCGGTAAAAGTAAGTCTATGAGAGAAGTTCGCCCTACTACAATTGGAGCGATTTTGTGCTGAATCTACTGCTGCTTATCTTGAACTCACAGCATATATTTACTCGAACTTATCTTTCCTGGACGCAAACAGTTTCTCCTTCATAGTGATGGAGAAGGAGTTTTTGGTAGATATGGACACATTTGCTAACATAATTGGGGTGGAAAGATCGAGTTTCCAACCTATTAGCGTATCTGTTGCTCATGCTACTCTGCTGTTGGTGAATGACCGAGATGTTGAAGGCAAGATTTCCTACTCTAGGATGAATGCCTCTAACATCTTGTTGCATAAGATCGTAATCAACTGCATCCGTCCAAAGTCGACATCCAAGACTGATGTCTCTTGGTCTGAAGCAAAATTGATGTATGCCATCAACACTGGCTACAAATTCTCTTTGCCTCACACCATCTTGTTTCACATGTACAGATCAGTGGTGAAGGATAAGGGCCAACTCCTTTATTCTGCTCTTATCTCGCGTCTTTTTAGACATTTTAAAATTCACATCCCTGCACCATTATGTTTGACAACCATTTCTCCAATGGTGATTGGATTTAAAATGGTCACAAAGATGCGATTCAAAGAGCTGAACAAGGTGTTGGAGCGTATGAAGGAGAAGTCTCCCGTGAAAGCAAAACAAGACTTTGCTGCAGCAAAGAGGAAAGGCAAGGAGCACATGGGTGCTCCAGTGAAGAGAAAAAGAATTCTCATCTTGCAGGATGAAGAGGATGAGGATGAAATGACCAGTTCGGCCTTACGAAATTTGAAGAGTTTTATCAGTTTTCAAGAGACTCGAGAAGAGCCAGAAGAAGGAGAAAAAGAGAGAGAAGAGATAGAGAAGGAAGATGAAGAACAGAGGAGGACAGAGGAAGAAGGAAAAGAAGAGCAAGAAGAGGAAGGAAGATAAGAGGAAGAAGAGGAAGGAAGAGGAGAAGAAGAAGAAGCAGAAAGAGGACAAGAAAGAGGACAAGAAAGAGAAAAAGAGAGAAACAAGGGTTAAGAAGACTCCTTTTGAGCCAGCTTTGGCTATCTCCTTGTCCAGCAATTCTAAGATGGCAAGAACTGGAACTGGTGACACGCATCACTCTGAAGTAGAAGTCGATCAAGAAGAAATCTTACCTACTCCACCTGAAGGCAATCAAATAGGGGGAGCTGCTGGATAGAAAGGTATTTCTTCACCTATCTTTACTAGTGATGTGAGTCATTCTGCAGCGGATCTAGAGGATGTGTATGCCTCTCATTATCCCAAAGCCTCCACTCATAGTCATGGTGGACAATCTGCTGAAGTTCCATCCATTCTCAAAACCCTTGGAATCGACTTGGCTGGTCCTAATGCTACAACAGAGCAAACAGCAAACTTTTCAAGACTGCTAGAGGTCTTATTGGATGTAAGGAAGCAGCAATATGCTATGGGGTATGAGATGCAGGATCTCAAGAATGCTTTCATGGCCACTTCAGTGTCTTTGCACGATTAGTTACAAGCACTGAAGAATCAAGTGCAGTCTACTGTGCAGGGTGAAGAGTTTCAGTCACTGAAGAAGAGTTTTGCAAGGCTTGAGGAGACAGTGCATTCAATGGGAGAATTCAAGCTTGTTCGCCTTCCAAAACAGCCATGATTCTGACTTCATTTTCAACCAATTCTTTTATTTGTTCTCCACATTTTGCTGTTGACAAAAGGTGGGAGAAGTTGATGTAGATTTGACTTTGTTTTTGTTTGGTTGTGACTTTATCTTTTGTTTGGTTGTGACTTGGACTAGTTTGGACTGATTTGATCTTCTAATGCTTGCAGTAACTTAAGCTATGTTATTGATTATGGTAAAGATAGTTATTTTTACAGGTGTAGCACGTTTTATGTGGTTGCAGAATCGCTAATATCCTTATCCTAATCTACTGATCTTTTATGAGATATCTTGGTATGCTTAAGTGTTGTTTTGCAAGTCAAAAGTGTCCAAATCTATAGGAAAGTTTTGTCACCATAAAAAAGGGGGAGATTGTTGGAGAAACTTCCTTATTTGTTTTAAAGTTGACAAAACGTTTCCATCAGTCTAGTCTGAAGACTTGCAGACTCAACCGTCAAAGTCTGAAGACCTCTAGCCTCAAGATTTAAAGTCTGCCACCACCGATAGTTTCCAGACCGACGGAGAAAAGTTTTATCCGTTGAAGAAGACTTATCCAAATGTGAGAATATCTTTAAGGATTTGATTCGTATGATTGAAGAAGATCTCACGGCTGGAGATAGCATCTCGTGATCAATTATTTGTATTGAAATTAATTTAAGTAATTAGATCTGTTGATTAGCGAAGTATATTTGGAAGGTTCTACTTATGGAAACCTAGATCCTGATTGTATGGGCGAGCATGATTGGTGGACTATCATCACATTCCTTAAATAACTCGAGATCTCCCTAATTGATTATGTCCAACGGGTTAATTGGAAGAACTCCTTTGGAAGGTGCCAACGGGTATGAAGGCATGAAGGAGTATATAAAGAAGACGCTCAAGTTATTCGAGTGTGTGCGTGAAAGAAAAATTCCAAGGTCTGAAGTTCCTAGTTCTTTGCTGTTTCAATTGTTGAGCTCAATTTGTACTCAAAAGAGATATTAGATACTTGTGAGACCTTAAGGAAGTGTAGCAGAGTTTCTATACCGTGGAATCAAGGACGTGAGACTGTAAAATCTCTTTTGGTTCTTAGTGGAATCCAGCCAGTGGGCTATCAGTATGGGAGAGTGGATGTAGGCTTGGTCTAAGCCGAACCACTATAAACCTTGTGTTTTGATTCTATATCCCTAATCTCTTTACTTTAATTCGTGGCTTTATATAACCATTTATAGTCTTTTACATCTTCAGTCCATTATTCTTAAAAGTTGATTTATTCTGTTAAGTTTTGCAAAAACTTCTTTGATCACCTATTCACCTCCTCTAGGTGCTCTTACTAGCCCTATCAATTTTTTTCTCATTAATGGATACTCAATGTCAATTACTTCTGTTATTATTAATTGTTGTAGGTAGTTTATAGAAGTTTTTTTAGCTTCAAAAAACTTATTTTGCATAGAAGATTATATTAATGATAATTTCAATTTAGGATTTTGGATGATAATTGGAAACAATAGTGACATTTTGATTCTAAAATCTTATTTGAAATGATTTATTAATATGATGAGTTTATGCAAAATAGATGCATAAATGATAGACATTAATAATTCGTGCATGTATGTCTAATATATTCAGATCTAATGGCTTTAGTAACTAAGAGCATAGTCGTTGAATAAAACAAAAGTGAGAAGTTGAATGGTGATAATTATGAAATATGATATATGAAAAACTAATATGTGCTGGAAGAACAAGAGGCACTAAAGCTCTTAACCTGATTATAGAAGAACCTAAGGATTGGAACATTGCACAACATAAAAAATATAAGAATTCATTTGCTGCATGGAAAAGAAAGAACTCCCTTGCTCGCATTACGTTGCTGAGCAGCATGAAGAATGGTGTCATGCGAGAGTTCAGACGTTTTAAGATTGCCAAAGAAATGTAAGAAGCATTGGCGGCACGATTTGGTCATAGAACGGTGACCAAATTGAGATAGCTCACTATAAGGTTTGACTCTTACAAGAAACCTCATGGTCAGATCATGAAACAACACCTGAGAAATATGTCAAATATGATTAATAAGCTGAAGGATGTTGGCCATTTTCTAACTGACGAGCAGTAAGTGTAGGCAATGATTTGTTCATTGCCTCAAAGTTAGGAGTATATGAAGGCGCACCTAACACACAATGAGAACATTAAAACCCTTGAGGATGCAGTGTGCCACATTGAGCTAGAAAAGGACCACCTCTTGGTGGCTAAGCCAGAAACTGACATTTATTATGTTGGTTCTAGTTCACAAGGAGCTTCGAGCTCCAATTGCAAACGTTCTGATTCGTTCAAAAGGTGAAAAGATAAGGGAGTGAGCCCTTTGGGAATGAAACCAAGAGTTGATCAACATGAGAGAGAAAAGCATCCTCGAGTGAAGAATTTGTCAAGGATGAAGTGTTATAACTGTGGCAAGAAGGGTTACTATGCTCGTGATTGTTGCGAGCCAAAGAATGTAAACACCTCTTGTATTATTAAGAACTTTACTTGCGTATCAAATTCTGTATTCTTAACTGAATTTAATTTTTTGTAAACTATAAATTCGAGAGCAATAGACCATGTAACAAAGGATAGAGAATTCTTTGTAGAATTCCGATGAGTACCGACTGGAACGAAATGGATTTATGTAGGAAACAAATTTAGAGCTAAAGTAAAAAAGATGCACACCTACCAATTAAATATGCATAGTGAACACATTTTGTTCCAACATGATGTATTATATGCTCCGGAAATTCATCGAAATTTAGTGTCTGTGTTAGTGTTGGTTAAACTTGATTTTAGTTTGAACTTCCATAATAATAATGTAGATTTATATTTAAATACAAACTACTTTGGTAATTGTTATTTTCTAGATAGTTTTATTGTAGTGGATGTTGACTATGGTGTCAATATTTGTTATTTCCTTTTCACGTCTTCTAATTCATATGATAATGATGTGAATGCTAGACTTGATCATATTGGCCAACAATGCATGAATAGACTAGCTAAAGAGGGCTTGTTAGACAACATTAAAAAAAGTCGATTTGTCCTTCTATGAGCATTGCCTAGTAGGAAAAACAACGAAGAAACCATTTGAAAAAGGTAAAATAGCTGAATTTCCTTCGCAATTAATATATTAAAACATTTGTAGTCCAATGAATGTGAGAGGAAATCATGAGCTATTTATTTCATCACATTTATAGATGATTATACTAGATTCGAACATATCTATTTGATTTCTCTTAAATCTGAAGCATTTAGTTGTTTCAAAAAGTTTATGAGCTTGGTAGAAAATCAACTAGATAACAAACAAACAAAAAAAAACATTTAGATCCAATCAAGGACAAGAATATCTATCTGATGAGTTCAGAAATTTATATGATGAAAAAGAAATAGAAAGATGGTTGTTTATTTCCTATACTCATCAACAAAGTAGTGTTGCGGAAAGGAGAAACAAAACCCTACTAGAAATGGTTAGGTCTATGATGGCGCATGCTAACTTAGCTATCACCTTTTGGACTGCTGCTTTATTAATTTCTGTCTATATACTTAATCGTGTGCCTTCCAAATCAGTTACTTCCACTCCATATGAGCTATGGATAGGTAGAAAACCAGACTTAAGTTTTCTTAAACCGCGAGATTGTGCTGCTTATGTTATCATGAACCTTCTCACAAGTATAGGAAATTGGATCCTAGAAGTAAAACGAGTATTTTCATAAGATACTCAGAACACTCGAAAGGGTATGTATTTATAGGTGAGCGGGAAAGTAAGAGTATAACTAAATTTGAATCATGACATGTGTCACACTCCCACCCCACCTCTAGTATAAGAGCATGACCTGGCGGGTCAGCATCGACGTCCCAAGCGTCAATCATCCTAAAAATATTTAACTTTGATTAAGCATGGAAGTTGGGCAACATGTATACAAGCCAAGCAAACAAAAGCAACATATATTCATACATATATACACTTACTAAAAGTTATTATGATTACATGCCCATCTTAGTCTTGGACTACTTATCTTTATTACTACACATCGATGATTAAAAGGCTGGGGTAGCCTAGCTCCTCTATTGAGCTCCTCCAAAAATGGCCCCCATCCTAGGCTCTTCTTCTACGATTCTCCCATAGGATCCACTAGAAGGATGAGACCTCGATGGGACCTAAAACGTCCCCATAAAAAATGAGGCACCAAGCCTCGTACACATGGGGAACCAAGGTGTTTACCCCTTCTTGGACTCATATAGTGGTAATATACTTCCAGTAGGTGATGTCCTCTTCTCAATCTACTTTATTCATCACAGTAGTAACCATATCAATCGGAAGACTGGGACAGATGGGTGGTAGGGTTGGTTCACCCATCCCACACCTGAAATGGTGAAAACAACAAAAGTGAGTCGATGACTCAGTAAGTAGAAATCCCTAATTCTCCTATAGGGGGACATCTCATCATCAATCCTCAGATACAAGATCACTACCCACTTGTCGATGGCAAATCAATAGCAAGGTTTGTGCTTTACCTTGATTATGCATATGAAGGGCTCCCAATTAGCTATGTGCTTTCAAGCATCAAAGACGGGGAGTTAGTGCATAAAAACAAGCCTTCCAAATATCTGTGGCTTATGATCATTCCAGTCACTAAGAGGGATGGGTGCATCACATAAAACTCATTCAAGCACTAAGTGACCCGATGCAAACATATGCTCAAATTGATGAATGACTCAACAATACATATCAAACAAATCCAACTTTTGCAAGCCTCAATTTTGGTATCGATGCAAGCATCAATTCAAGCATCACACATGCATTAGTCATGGACCACACGTGGACTTCCAGTTTATTTCAGTCTGCTCAGTTAGTCGAAATCCATCAACTCTTCCAGTATCAAGCGGGCATCTCCCCCCCTTGACAAACAACATCATCTTGATCTCATTATCAAGACGGCATCCAAGGCGACCCCTAGGCATCGACCTCACTTGGGTCGGCATCGTCCACAATCTCAATATCGGGATAGCATCCGAGGCTTTACCCTAAGCAACAACCCGGCATACCCTAGCGTCAGCGATAAAAGTCCATTGTGTGTCCATGCGTTCAAGCATCAATCAATCCATTTTGTTATCTTGAATCATTAGCCGAATGGAAGGCCCAAAGGCGTGCCATACAAACTGAATCAATGACCTTTGTGCTCTATTACTAGACTCATGCTAGATGCAATTCTAGCTCATGGTCTTGACTTGGAATCATTCACTCTGGCTTCGGCATTGACTATGACTTATCTTGAGTAACAACATGTCTCAATGTGGTCCCGAAATCAAGTGTGGGTCGTGCACGCACCTCACCGCACGTCCAAAGTCACATGAGACATTTCCTCGACATCCGAGTGTGCTCGACATCCATGCGAGAACATGAATTTACTCTATGCAACAACAAACAAATGGAAACACAACAAGCATAACCATAAAAAGCCAACACAAGTAAATGATGACATGATCCTAAAATCGATACGCATAACACATCACCCTACCAAAGAGTTAGGAAAGTCTACTTACAACTTTTAAACTTAGCTCCAAGATGCTCCTTTGGTGACTGGACAGCTCCTAAGGCAGCTTGGTGAAGAAGGTGTGAAAGAGAGGAGAGAAAGGGAGAGGAAATGATAGAATGGCTTATCATTAAAATGTGAGGATACCTTCTCCTATTTATAGGCCTCCTCCTTTTAGTTTTTTTATGCAAACTCATGATGATGCCTAAATGACGAGTTGGCCTACCTATCTTCTCGAGTTGGTGCCTAGGTCCTTTGGTGTTGGCTTGTGATTGGTCCACCTATTTGCTTGCTCTCCAAGGCTCACTTTAGGTTCGTTATTGCTGATGGCACCTAAGGGACACATAAGTCTTTCGATGTATCATGTCCTCTTCTAATTGGCTAGTTCTTGACTTGTTCACCAAGGCTATAATCTAGAGCCATCATACCCGAAGATTTACCTAAGATTCTAGAGGACACATAAGTAGATGATTCATCCATGCCATTAATGAACTAAAGTTCAAAATCATTAAATGAGGCCTAGATATTTTTACAAAGCTACTTGAGAAGCAAGTTTTCTCCCCCCCCCAATTGACATGTGGCATATAATGGATAAGGATAGACTATGGTCAAAGGTTATAGAAGATTCTAGAACCTCAATTACCTCTTGACACTTGTCCAATAATTTATCTCTGCATTAATTGATTTGTGTTAAAATCTCATCCAAGGCAATCATGAGACTAACATAGGGTGTTGCTAATTGGGGAAGTCATTCATATTTGTACGCGATCGACGGTTCTATGAGAATCGAGGTTCATGCCAAAATTTACTAAACTTTAACCAAATGAGTGTGATTAAGTCAGTAGCCTTCTTAAATTTATCCATGACCATTTTCAATTAGAATTGGTCCATTTGATGTCTTAAAATAAACATCGTGATTGGTCTTGGTTATTTGCCCTAACCGAGTCTCGATCAGGTGGACCAGGTCCATGGTCGAACATGCCATGCCTTGGTCCATCTAAGGTTTATGTCATTGATTCCCATGATTGACACTTATACCTTATTCTTATGGTCTTGAATCAAGGATGTTACAAGTTGTCACATTTAGAGATTGAATTTGCTTAAAAGGGCAAAATAGGTGATGACTACTCCATATTTGAAACCTTGGATCAAGATAATGAACTTAATAGAGTTCATCCAAGTGAGAGTAATATGAGAAGTGATGAATTAAATTTGACTTATTCTCAATTACAACCACCTGATGAGACGATATCATCATTATCTAATTCGAGTGGAAGCATAATGGACAATAATGTGCAAAGTCTACAATCTCCCGTATGACGAACAAGTCGTAAAAGTATTTCTCATCGATGTTTTGACATTAAAGAGGAAACTTCTATGGTTGCTCTACAAGATGAAGTTGAGCCAACGAATGTAAATGAGGCTCTAAATTGCCCTAACAAGGAAAAATAGATGCATGCAACGGAAGAGGAAATGGAGTCAATGAAGTCAAACCAAATTTGGGAACTGGTTGATCTTCCAAAAGGACGTAAAGCCATTAGGAATAAATGGATTCTCAAAATAAAGCGTAAAGCTGATGGCTCAATAAAGAGACACGAGGCTTGTATTATGGAAAAATGATATAATCAATAAGAATGAATTGATTATGAGAAAACATTTTCTCTTGTAATGAGATTTATCTCAATTCGTCTTATTTTGACAATCATAGCTAGTATGGATCTTGAACTACATCAAATGGATATAAAGACTACTTTTCTCAATGGAGAATTAGAATAAGAAATTTATATGAAATAACCTGTTGGTTTCATTTTGAAAGGCCAAGAACAAAAGGTATGTCAACTTTTGAGATCAATAGATGGCCTTAAGCAGTCATCGAGACAATAGTATATACGTTTTCATAATACCATAATGGCATATGATTTTACAATGATTGATAAGGATCATTGTGTGTGTGTGTGTGTGTGTGTCAAAAGATCTAAAGATCAATTTGTGATCATATCATTATATGTTGATGATATGCTAATTGCCGAAAGTAATATGGAGTTTGTTGATACTGTTAAGAGTTGGTTATCTTCTAACTTTGAGATGAAAGACATGGGTGAAGCTGCATACATTCTTGGAGTTAATATTTAAATGAATTGTTTGAAGAGATCATTGTCTCTCTCACAAGAAACGTATATAAATAAGGTTCTTGAATGATTTTGTATGCAAGATTGCAAACCCATAGATATCCTATTACAAAAGATGAAGGATTGAGCTATAAAATGTGTCCAAAGACTCCACAAGAAAAGAAATAAATGCAACATATTTTTTATGTTAGTGCCGTTAGAAGCTTAATATACGCTATAATGTGTATAAAACCTAACATATGTTTTGTAATTAGAATGATAAGTATATATCAATCCAATCCAGGTCAAGCACATTGGAAAGCCATCAAAAAAATACTGAGGTGTCTGAAGGGAACTATTGATTATATGCTGAGTTATCAAGGAAATGATCTACGACTTAAAGGCTATTCAGATTATGATTGTGGAGGAGATTTAGATGAAAAGAAACCTATCTCTGGATTTATTTTCTTACTGAGTAATAGTGTCATATCTTGGAGCAGTAAGCAATAAACGTGTATAACCTTGTCCACAATGGAAGCAATATGAGAAGGTGTTTGTCTAAAGAGATTTTTAGATCATTTAGGTGTTGTGAAAATGCTGCAAACTCATTGCTCATTAACTATGATAGCCAAGCAGTAATAGTGTATACCAAATATCCAAAATATCATAGTAAGACTAAACATATAGATACCAAGTATAATTTTATCAAAAATATGGTTACACGAAAAGATATAAACTTACAGTACATATCTATACATAGAATGATAGAAAATCCTATAATGAAGCCAATACCTAGAGATGTGCTCTATGGCCATATAAAATCACTAGGACTGTAAAGAAGCTGATGTATTTCCCTAAGTGTTCACATTCAATGAAGTTGTCTTTTATTATTAATGCCTATGGTTTTTTGTTTTGATGTTTATGCATCTTAATGCTTGGTGCATCATATAAAATTGAGAAGGCATGTTGGATAAATAAGAGATTAACCCACTCACACAGGTAATCGCCTCTATTTACTATGTGATAAATAATGATAAGACGATTTTTTTTTTAAAACTAATTATCTAGGTGATAATCGAGAGCTCAAGCTTAAAATATAGATGTCACCTTAACTAAGTGTTAAGACGATAGCATAATATTAGATATGTCCGAAAGTAAAATAACTCACATATTTTACTTTATCTGTCTTTGATGCTAAATGCAAGTTTTGATGAATTTTTTTGAGTGAGTAGATACATAAACTCAAGTTAGACATTAGGTATGTCTAAACTATCATATGTACGATATTGAATTATAGATGTAAGCTCCATGGAAAAAATTTAATACATTAATATGTATTTCATACTACGTACGCATGAGATGACCAATAAGAGTGACAAAAGTTTTGTCTCAACTTTTATGCCGTGTGAGACTCTTGAGGAAAAGAGTTTCTCAATTAAGTGCCCTCATAACTCTTACTTATTCTCAAGATTTCTATTCAATATTTGCTATTTTAGAATGTTGCCAATGATCATGAATTAATTTGATCTAATGGAAAATTTCTAGAAAAGCAAGTTGAACTGAAATTGAGAGCTTCAAGGAAAGAGAAAGATCGAGCTTGGGATATCACATTCTAACTTTGTATTCACTAGTCAACCAATTATGATTTTTTTTGGATAATTATAATTATGAATACAATATATCATTATTAAAAAGAGATTAAGAGAGATATAAATGTGATTGATCGATTTAGGGTACCGCATACTATATTTACTGATCCTATTATGAGCTGTTATATATTCCTAATAGAGTTATGGCAACGAGCTCTCAAATTGTGTTGGTTGCATGGATTATTTACTGGTATGAACGTTGTAGAGGAGACGAAAGAGTTATGTTCAGTCCATCATGTGCGAGTGGGAGATGATGGGTTTTTTATTTGATAAGCCAAGTCAAGCTCGTTCGCTCATGTTGGGCCAAACCCGGCCCATAAGGGAAAGGCCCATAAGAGGAAGAGAATAATTATTTTTTAAGTGAAAGTAACTACTGTATACATATGAAAAAGGAGGAACGTTGAGAGATAAAATGAAACAATACTTTCATTTCCTTCCCTTGAGACAATAGTGTACTCCCTTTTGAAGAACGGAACTATAGGGCTTCAATCAATTCTTCTGAAACTACAACAAGTACTTAATTTATGGCAAACAAGGTATGTCCATCTCTATAATATATTTTTCAATCGGTGTTACATGTTTCCGGGCACGTTTCCACATTTTATTTTCGGTATTCAATTGTTCAAGTATCGGTTCATTTTTTAGGAATCTGTTTCCCATATATTCCTTGTCGCCATACACCTTCCAGTTATCTCTTTGCCTTCTCACTCATTGCGCTTTGCCTCCAGAGCTTTTACTTCTCGTCCCTCGTGGTCGCCTCCTGCTTCTCTCCTAGCCACAACAGCGAGCAAAGTAGATGTTTAAAATTTGACTTAACTTCTTCAAGCATCTTGTTTAATTGGGAGTGTAGGTCTTAGAGACGATCTCATTGGCTCCTAAGGTAATGAGATGAATTTGGAATTATTTTTCTTGTATAAAATGCAAGCATGATTATATTATAAAAAATCTAAAGAGCGCGCTAAATGTCAATTTTGACAAAGTTCATTAGTGGATTTAATGGATTGAGACTGCCGCCAATTTGGATGCTTGGCAGTCCACTTGAGGAAAATGTGATGGTGCTTTTCTATTTTCCATAAAGCTTATGCAACAAGCATGCGTAATTGCATATATTGTATAACGGTGCAAATTCTTACAAATATAGACCAGGGTCTAGTTATTGTTTAGCTTCTAATTTGTTATAAAAGATTCTGCTCTTTTGGGAGATTATTAATTCATGTTGTGCTTGGTGGTGGTGTTCACCCAAATAATGACTCCTCTAAAGTACTGAACCTGCAGTTTGTTTATAAATGTGGATAAGGAAGAAAATTTAGGTACCCAATGTATTGCATTTCTAGTACTTCACCTGCACTTTGTGTTTCATGATTAGTGTGCACTAATATAGATGGATAGTGACAAAATTCAAGCAGCGGTGTAGCAGGTGTGGCTATAGCAGTTATGATTGTTGTCATACTAGCTATAGATAATTATAATCACTCTAAGAACTACATATCAAGAGAGCTTCGTATGAATAGAGATCTCAAGAGAGAATTGTACATTTTTGTTTATTATACAGTAGATATTCATTGTGTAAACCAAATACGAATGACGTTGAATGCTTTTTTATAACTTTGTAAGACACTTAGTGTAAATAACATGTTGCATTCTATAGTAAATTTTTCTATTATGGAGCAAGTTTTGGTATTTACTATTTCATTGGACATATTGTGAGGTTTAGAGTCAATAGTTCTCTTAAATAGAAGAAACGGAGGAAAATAGGACTTGCGCATCAAAATGGGATAAATTGCACATATAATGTGGATTAGTTATCAAAATATTAAAAGAAGCCAATAATTTTCCCTTTTTTTTTCTTTTTAGTGCTTCATTTTGAACATTTAGTTTCCATTCCTTTGATGTAATCATTATTTAAATATTTACCACAGCTCTTTGTAATATTATTTTTCTTATTATGTTGTTTGAAGTGTTGTGGAAACTCTTCTAGATGATTTTCAATTGACAATACTTTTCTTAATTGACTTATAGTTTTGATGTTAAATATTTCTAGGTGGTATTTGTTATAACTAGATCTATCACCTAGAGAAGGCTAAATAGGTGATTGTGTGGAAATGAACGAATTGCAACGAGACAATTTCTAATGAAATGGTCAAATCTTACCGGTATACAATTATACCACAATAAATAACATAGTAAGGGATAGAGAATTGCCTACTCAAAATTATGGTGATTTGACTTTTGCAAGCTTATATTCACTCTTCCATGCTACAACCTATTAGTTGGATTCCACTACAAAAACCGATCAGAGGTTACAAGTCCCGAGCTTCGAGCACTCAAGTTTGTGTGAACAACTCCTCACATTCTTAGCCTTTAAAAGGTTTACACAATATCGCTCAGTAGAGGCAATTGTATAAGATCACAAAACACTTTCAGACTTTGGAATTAAAAGCTTTAGTTCTCGTGAATGCGAATTCTTAGTCCCTTCAGCTTGGAAACCTCCTCTTATACTCCTCCTAATCCAAGTTGACCGTTGGACATATCTCCAATAGGACTTATCTAGCCAATCTACCCGTTGGTTTTGGATATGGTCAAGAAGATCTAATTGCCTCAGGATCGCCGGGGGTGAAGCTTCTCATATGCTCTACCACCCATACAGCATTTGAGTTTTCAAAAGTTGAATGTTTACGGATGGAAAGAATGTTTCACCTCTAATAAGAAATTCCAAGAAGATTGAATCTCCAATAGATAGAGGAGACTTTCCTTTTGAAATTTCTTATAAAAATGGCAAGGAATCCAACTAATCGCCACTAGCTATTGCATGAGTGTATTTGACTCCTTCCTAGCCATTTGATTAAAATATGTAAGGAATGAAGAATAAATTACAACTTTGATTTTGGTTGATGTAGTCTGATCCTATTCCATTAGACTTTTCACCTGAAAATACTTTTTATCGGAAACAAAGTCTCTAAGTTTTGTCAATCATCGAAACCACTTAGGGAATATTTTCTCAACAATATCTCCCTTTTTGATGATGACAATACTTGCACGATCAGAACTTTTAAGGAGATGAAAAAATTTTGAAATTTAAGTAGCTCTTGAGTAAAGCCACTTTTGAAATGAGGCGCAGTCAAACTATAAGAATATCTACATCAAAAGAATTTTAATGAAACTATTATAACTAATGCTCTAAAATTAAAGGTAAGAGATAAGAACAATTTAACCAATCCTCTTAGCTTTTGCGATGCCTAGAGTCTTTAAAGAACCTACAGAGAAAGTGTTAGTGCAATAAAGTCTGCAATCTTAGTTCTGCTAGTCCACCTTCTCCCCCTTTTTGTCAACAATAAAAAAGATACTAGATAAAGCACAATATTATAAGCAAACCAAAGTACGAAGGCTAGTTCAACAAAAAACAATCCATAATCATTACAAACCAAATGACAAAACAATCCAAACTTCGAGAAAAAATGCAATCATAGAAAATTATTTGGAGGAGGATGGTTGGTTTGGGTCAAGGTCTGGAATGGTAGTTGGAGATGGAACTAGAGCAGGAGATGGAACTCTATGTTATGGAGGTAGTTGAACAAGAACATAATACTGCATATTTTCTAAAACACGCTCCATGTTTTTCATTATGGTATCCAGCACTTCAACCCAGGTTCAGAGGAAGACATTTAAGTTATTTAGTTCTCTCTCCATCCTATCCTTATGCTCCATTATTCTAAGTAGAGTCCGCAGAAATAGTCTATCTTTAGTGCTATCAATGACGAGAATTCTTGAAGGGTCAGTTTGTACCCCGAGTTTCATCACCATATTGATGTCCCCTTGCCTCTATCTAGCAACTTCAGACCCTCCCCCCCTCAAGATTTGTAATTCATTTCCCTTTATCCTGCACATCTAGGTCAAAAGAATGAATAGGATCATCAATGTGCTCACCAGTTACGCTAGGAGTTCCAGTAGGGGTAGAAGGTAATTCAGCTACAGGAGCATTTTCCCTAGTAGGTTATGGAGCTAAAGGAGTGTCCGTATGAATTTCCTATGTAACTGGAAGATCAGGAAGAACTCCAGTCATTACATCAGGTATTTCTGGATCTTTTTTAACAACATTGGCACCATCAATGGCTCCTTTATCAACAGTAGCTTCTTTGTCAGCATCAATAGGATCATCGGATTCCATGGGAATATTTTCAGATAGAGGTTCCATAGGATCTTCCACATTATCAGGATTCCCCTGAATAAGTGCTTCAACTTGGGAAGAATCAGCTTAAGCAATGCCTACATTTGATACTGAACCTTGCTCACCAGCAATGGTATGTTCCTGAGCAGGTTCTTGATGCTTAGTGATGTCCTGATCTCTAGTAGGCTCATAATGCTCAGCACCAATATCAGCATTCTCCTACTCATTAGTTAGATCAACATCTCCCATACTTGCCTGATCATCTATTGTTCTGAGTTGATCTTCAGCATACTTTTGCAATTGTTCTTCATTAATGACTGCCTTTGTTTGGTAAAAAATTGTCCCTGTTCCTGTCTCTTCGTCGACTTCATCCTCGTCATCAATATCATTATTAGTGTCGGGCTGATAGGCATCAATGATGTCGTCCAAATCAACTGTATCTTTTTCAGATTCCTCCAACATTTCTTCATTGAGCCTTTGTAAGAAGGCTTGAGAGTTTTGTCTCTATTCAACAATTCGTCTTCTCTTGGTGGGTCAATCAATTGGGTCTAGCACAGGTTCATTTGCATCCACTTTCAGCAGTTTACATTTTGTGTTTTTCCAACCTTCAGCAGTGTACCTGAAACTCAATTTTCATATCATTTCTCATCTATCTTCAGTAGAGGTAATTGAATCTTGCTCAATTTCCTTGGAATCTCAATGTTCAATTCATGAAAAAAGTTTGTGATCAGAGATCCATAAGGCAATTAGCCTTTGTTCTTCATAATTGTTATATATATATATATGCAGGATAATAAAACGAGTAATAGAAAATGAGCGACTATTCAAAATAGCCCATATCAGTTTGGCTTCATACCAAGAAATATCAATTGTAAAAGAGCCTTTCGATCTCAAGCAATTGATAATAATCTTGTGAAGAAACATTTGGTCTCAAGGGAAACAATTGATGGGACATATGGGACTTATCATCTTTGGTAAAATTAGGAATTCCAGAGAGTTGTCTATAGGCAACATCAGGATCAACATCTATAGCTTCAAATTATGAATACCTAACTCCCAAAATATTTGCCAAATCCCATACTTGAATCAAATATGGCTTATCAAACACTATAAACTCAATAGTATCAACTGAGTAAAACGACGTTAAATAGAAATATGCAATCAAGACAGGGAATGCAGGATATTCAGTAACACAAATATCAGTCAGAAGTCGATCATAAAAAAATTGCTTAAGATGAATACTAATAGACTTGAAAGAATCGAAATCCACAGTCCTCTATTTAATTACTCCGCTGTTCATCAGAGATCTGAAGTGTTACTGATGCTCTTTAGATTTAAGCAGTTTGTTTCCACAACTTGCATCAATCACATATGCAATAACTTTCCTTTTAAAGCTGGCATACAGTTTTTTATTGTTACCGCCCTTTCGCCCATCATCCTCAGTCATTTTCTTACTGAGAGATGTTTTAGATACTTTCTCCTTCCATTTCATTGATTTAGCAACACTTGAATCACCAACGCTAGTGGGAGGCATGCTTCTGATGGGATTAATGAATGTTAACTCTAGTACCTTTTCACTATTAAAAGCATACTTAGCCAACAGCCGAGAAATTATATCCTCACTATCTCCCAATGCCTTGAGGGTGCCAATCATCGATCTTAACTGAGAGAAGTCTGAAGAAGTTTTCGTGCCTTCAATGCTATTAGAAGAATTGGACAAATCGAAAAATTCAGGGCTTCCTCTAACTCTAGATTGTAAGCCCATAATGCGATTTGATCGCCATGAACCAGAAGGTCTAGGCTTCGACTTCAGAGCAGTTTTTGGTGCCATGGTTCTAAAAGTGAAGAAAAGTTTTGATCTTTTTGCAATAGAGAAGAGAATGCAGGAAGTGTTTTGTAGAGAGTGAGTTCAGGAGTGTGTAGAAGAACGAAGAAGAAAAAGAGGACTTTTTTTCTTTTTATGGAATATGAAGCAGTATGATTAAAAGGGTTTAAAAGAGATCTATTTTTTGGGGGAAATATAGAGAAACACTGTAAAATGGTTTTAGAATATAATAAAATATACAATTTTCGAGACAGATAAAAATATATGGTAATAAATTTAATTACAGAAGGAATTATACCTGATATGCTTCCAAAAATATTCTTACCGCTAAAATTCGAAAACATAATAGTGGATCTACTCAGCATCTTCTAATGTACCATGTCTTTAGACACTTGAAGCAAATGGATTAGTAATACCAAGTTTTTCTTGAATAAAATCAAAAGCCTTTTTGTCAAGAGGTTTTGTAAAAATATTAGCCAATTGATTTTGAGAATCAACAAACTGAATATTTACTTCATAGTTATTGACATGATCGCGTATAAAATGGTGCTTGATCTCTATGTGCTTGGCCCTGGACTGTAAGATTGGATTTTTCGTCAGGTTGATGGCACTTGCATTGTCACGTTTGATCATTGTATTAGAGTTCACTACTCCATAGTCCTTCGGTTGCTGCTTCATCCAGAGAATTTAGGTAGCTACTGTTGATTACTTTTTGGAGAACCAAGATATAGGCATGTTGCCCAACGATTGACAAGTTCTAGATGTAGTTTTCCTGTCAATCTTACATCTTGCAAAATCAGCATCAGAATACTCAGATAACATAAACTCCGATCTCTTAGGATTCCAGAGAGAATGGTAAGTATTCATGTATTTGATAATTTTTTTCACTACAGAAAGATGAGACTCATTAGGGTCTGACTGAAATGTAGCCCACATGCATACATTAAAAAAGATATCAAATCTTGAAGCGGTGAGATAAAGTAGAGAGCCAATCATGCTCATGTAAAGCTTTTGATCAACCTTTTTGCCATTCTCTTCTTTGTCGAGCTTTGAGGAGAAAGACATGGGAGTTTTTATTTTCCTTGAATTTTCAATGTGAAATTTCTTCACAAGCTCATTGGCATATTTTTCTTGAAAAGCAAAGATTCCTTCTTCTGTTTGATGTATTTGCAATCCGAGGAAAAAAATTTAATTTTCCCATCATGTTCATCTCAAACTCGTCCTACATCAACTTAGCAAAATTCTTGCAAAGATTTTCCTTAAGAGATCCAAATATAATGCCATCGATATAAATTTGCACTAATAAAATTTCCTTACCTTCTCTCCGAATAAATAGAATAGTATCAACATTAACTTTCTCGAAACCATTCTGAATGAGGAAAGTTGTTAACCTTTCATATCATCCATGAGAGGTTTGTTTCAAACCATATAGAGCCTTCTTGAGCTTGTAGACATGATTAGGCTTTCGTGGTTCTTCAAAGCCTAGAGGTTGTTCTATGAACACTTTTACCTTGATGAATCCGTTCAAGAAAGCGTTCTTCATGTTCATCTAGAAAAGTTTGAAATCATGAAAACACACATAAGCGAGTAGGAATCTGATCGCTTCTAACCTTACTATTAACACATAAGTTTCATCGTAGTCGATTCCTTCTTCTTACGAGTAGCCTTTAGCGACCAGTCTTACTTTATTCCCGATGAATTTTCCTTGATCATCAAGCTTGTTCCTATATACCCATTTTGTTCCTATCACCGGATGATCTTGTGGTCTGGGAAACAATTCCCATACTTTATTTATATGGAATCGTTAAATTTCCTCCTGCATCGCTTGAATCCACCTTTCACCTGATAGAGCTTCTTCAGTACTTTTTGGTTCAATTTTTGAAATAAACACCAAAGTACTAACAATGTCTTTTGGAGATGATCTTGTTCTAATCTTGTTGTTAATGTTGTTGATGATTAGATCCTTTTGATGACTTAACTTATGTTTCCAATTTATGTTGAATCTGTATCTTGTTGCTAAGACTATTCATCTAGTTTTGAATTCTTGATTTCTTCTTGTACTTTAATTGCGTCAGATGATTGCTCTGCTTGATCAGAGTCTTTATGGATTTGAGAATTTTTATCAAACTTCACATTGATGGATTATTGATGGATTACTCTATTGTGTGAGATCTCTTATTGTAAACTCTGAAGGCCTTATTGGTAGTTGAATAACCCAGAAATATACCTTTATCTGATCTTTCCTCAAACTTACTAGATTGGTCATTAGCATTTCTTAAAATAAAGCATTTATAGCCAAAAATTCGGAAATATGAAATGATTGGTTTCCTACTTTTGAAAAACTCATGGGGGTCTTTTAAAGAGGGTTTGAGGAAAACTCGATTTATGATGTAGCATACTGTTGAAACAACTTCAACCCAAAAGTGTGATCCAATTTTGATCTTGATAAGAAGGGTTCTTGCCATTTCTTGTAAGAACCTATTTTTTTCCTCTCTACAACACCGTTTTGTTTAGGAATAAATGGAGTTGAAAACTGATGCTCAAATAACTTGCTTCACAAAAATTTGGAAAAATCTAATTTTCAAACTCTCCCTCATGATTAGTTTTGATGGAAGAAATAGAATAACCTTTTTCGTTTTGAATTTTTTTTGGCAAATTTGGAAAAGTGAGAAAAATGCTTCATGCTTGTGTGCAAGGAAGAAAACTCATGTATACCTTGTATAATCATCAACTAAAGTAGTACATTTTACCTCCTAGACTTTGCATTCTTATAGGTCTGAAGATGTCCATATGAAGGAACTGCAAAGCTCTGTTAGTATTGACATAATTGATGGGTTTGAAAGAACTCTTTACCTATTTATCTAGTGCACAAATTGAACAGACTTCAGATCTTTCAAACTTAAGATCTGGTAATCCTCATACTAATTTCTTTAAAGAGAGTTTCAATATTTGCTTGGTGCTTATGTGTCCAAGCTTCCTATGCCCGAGATCTGATTCGTCTTTGATGGAGATCAGACACAGAACGTCATCAACAGTTATGTCCAATAGATAGATATTCCTGTGTCTCCTTCCAGTAAACAACAACTTCATATCTTTACTTGTGCCTAAACATTTGTCTTCTTGAAAGTAGATTTTGTATCCAACATCACATAACTGGTTGATACTGATGAGATTATAGTTCAAACCTTTGACAAGAGATACATCTCTTATGGTCGAGCTTCCAATTTCAATTGTTCCCTTACCAATGATCTTTCCTTTATTGTTTCCTCCAAAGGAAACACTTCCACCATTGAATCTTGAGAGTTCAACGAACTTGTTCGGATCACTGGTCATATGTCTTGAACAACCACTATCGAGGTACCACTTATTTCTCTTTTTCTTTGGTACCTGCAAAGATTAAGATAAGTTCAAGTCTTCTTTATTACCCATATCTGTCTGGACCCTCTTTGGTTAGAAGGATCAACTATGCTTAGAAAGTTTCTCTGAATTAGCTTCCAACCTCTGGAACAGTCATTTCCATAATGATCACAATTGCCATAGATTAAACATTTAAAAAGGTTTTTACCAACAGCTTTTACAAACTATTTTCTAAAATAATTTGCATAGTAGACTCTTGGAGGCTTCTGCCTCTTCCTTTCTTTGTGGATTGGAAAATTATTTTCTAAAACCTTTTTGTTTTTACATCCAAGTCTTGTTATAACATGGGATTTGGATGAACAAAATATGTTCCAAAGTTTTCGACCCAACTAAAAATCTTTTTGATACATCTAAAATTTCCTTTTTCAGAGAATCGTTTTCTTTTAAGACATAATTATAATTTTCTTTTGTTTGAATAAGATTATTTTCAAGACACTTAATCTTTTCATTTTGGAAAGAATCTTGTTGTCTCCATCTTGAGTTTTCCTTCTTTAACTCTGAGAATTTTCTAAACATGGCCTTGTAATCAATAAGCAATTCTTCTATATAATTGGATACTTCAATCGGAATATCGAAATTACTTAACTCAAATTCTTCTTCCGAATTAGATTTTGTCATAAGATAAATATTAGTGTATTCTTCATTGCTTTCTTCGCACTTAGTGTCGCTCCACGTTTCGGCCTTTAGTGCTTTCTTTGTCTTCTCATACTTGTTCGTTCTTTTCTTCAAAAGAGGGCAATTTGGTTTGATGTGTCCTCGCTTCTTGCATTCGAAGCAAATAACATCTTTATTTTCCTTTTTGTCATTGAAGTTTCTCTTTTGCTCAAATGATTTGAATGATTTCTTTCCTTTAAACTTCCTTTCTTTTCTGGCCATTTTTTGAAGCTTTTTCACCATAAGGCCAATTTCTTCGTCATCCTCGTCATCTTTGTCTGAATTTGAATCATCAGGTCAAGATTAGATTTTAAAGCTATTACTTTCTTATCTCTAGTGTCTTCCTCATTCAAACGTTCTTCTTCATAGGATTGAAGTGTTCTCACGAGTTCATCCACAGAAAGATCAGATGGATGTTTTGATGTCGTTCCATTCCTTTAACAATCCTCGAAGAATCGTGTTCACCTTCATTGGGTCTAATATGGGTTGCCCTTGATACGTAAGTCCATTGACAATGCCAATAAAGTTATTAAACATGTCTGTTATGGATTTTTCAAGTTTCATTTTGAAGGCTTCATACTATTGAAGAAGAATGTTTATCTTTGTTTCTTTGACACGATCAGTTCCTTCGTATGTCACCTGCAATTTATCCCAAATTTCTTTTGCTAATTCATAAGAGGAAATTCAATTATATTCAAATGGAGATAACACGCAATATAATGAATAGACAGTTTTAGCATCTAGTGCTCTTTTGACAATGTCCGCATCAAATAGGACTGAAGTTTCTAGTTTTTTGCCTTCTTCTTTGGTTGAGGGAGGTTCAAGTTTTATGCCCCTTAGAACAACATCCCACTCCAAGGGATCCTTTGATCTGATGAATGCTTTCATCTTGTTTTTCTAAATATTATAATCTTTTCCATCAAAGTAAGGAGGCCTTGTATCACTCTGACCTTCCGTTAGACCTAATGCAATATTACTAGCCATCGAAGATCATTAACTCATAAATAATAAAGCACTTCAATTAAGGGTAATCATGCTCTGATAGCAATTGTTTTGGCTATATCTATCACATAGAGGGGGTGAATTGGTGATTGTGTGGAAATGAATGAATTTAAATAAATATTGCAGCGAGACAATTTATGATAAAGTGGTCAGATCTTATCGGTGCATAATTCTACCACAATAAATAACAAAATAAGAGATAGAGAATTGCACACTTAAGATTATAGTAGTTCGGCTTTTGCAAGCCTACGTTCACTCTCCCGTGTTACAGCCTATTAGTTGGAATCCACGAGAAAAACCGATTAGAGGTTACAAGCCCTGAGCTTTGAGTACTCAAGTTTGTATGAACAACTCCTCACACTCTTACCCTCTAAAAGGTTTACACAATATCGCTCAACAGAGGCAAATGTATAAGATCACAAAACACTTTTCAAACTTTGGAATTAAAAGCTTCAGTTCTTATGAATGCGAATTATTGGTCCCTTTCAGCTTTAAAACCTCTTCTTATACTCCTCCTAGTCCAAGCTAACCATTGGACATATCTCCAAGAGGACTTATCCAGCTAATCGATCCATTGGTCCTAGATCAGGTTAAGAAGATCTTATTGCATCAGGATCGTCGAGGTGAGGCTTATTGCATCAGGATCGTCGAGGTGAGGCTTCCCATATGTTCCATCGCCTATACAGCAGTTTGGGTTTTCAAAAGTTGAGTGTTTATGAATGGAAAGAATTTTTCGCCTCTAATAATAAATTCCATGAAGATTGAATCTCCGATAGATATTTAGAAGACTTTCCTTCTGAAACTTTTTATAAAAATGACAAGGAATCCAACCAATCGCCACTAGCCATTGCATGAGTGTATTTGACTCCTTCCTAGTTGTTTGATTAGAATATGTAAGGAAGGAAGAATAAACCACGACTTTGTTTGACTAATATCGTCTAATCCTACTCCATCAGACTTCCCACCTGAAAATACTTTTTATCAAAAACAGAGTCTCTAAGTTTTGTCAATCATCAAAACCACTTAGGAAATATTTTCTCAATAGTATTTCTAGAATAACTGATCAGATTTTATTAGGATTCATAGTCAACTTGAAGATCTATTAATCATATCCTTTATAATTAGAATCAACGTGATAAGGATTATGATCAAACGTGTTAAGGAGATCTAAAATTGTCATGCAACAACTAGTAGATTTGCTTGTATTTCTTCCTATATCTATTGATTATCCAAAAGGAAAGAATATCATAATCTTTCTAAATCGAAATTCTTTGATAAATCAATCAAAGACGAAACATTTTTTCTACACGAAGAATTCAATTTATGGAAATCCAATCTATTGTATAGGCGACAGCATCAAAAGGTGTTAAGTGGATCACTCCCAAATGATGAGACCAATGCAATTATGTATATCTATAGTAGAATATGTGTAGTAGTGAGTATGTAAAAGGAAAAAAAAAAAGAGGAAAGAAAATCGAGAGAGATCAGGAAACGAATCAAAGCGACCTTTCCACATCTAGAAAATCAAGAGAGATTAAGAGATAAATAAACGTGATTTTCATATCATAAAATTCCAATTGAGATTGCATTTGCTCCTATAAATAGGAATCCTCCTCAATGGTGAAGAACATACAAAAAAGCAAGAATATCAGAGCAACGTAGCATAGCAGAAGAAACGGTCTACTTCTTCCAAGAGAGTATTAAGTGAGTTATCTAGTTTGTGAGAGGTTTAGATCCACAAAGTAAAGACAATAAGAGATCCACCTTAAGGTAAAGTTATATTCTATTATTTATCATAGTGGAATTTGAAGTGGACTACGGTCCCATGGTTTTTTTCCCTTCACCTTGGAGGGTTTTCCACATTAAAATTCTAGTATTATTTACTATTTATCTTTACTGCTTTCATCCAATAGTTTCTCCTAATTAATTTTCACAGAAATAGTAGTGGGAAAATTATCCAAGCCTTCCCGCAAATATTGTTCTTTTTCCCAACAAATGCAAACTTCATTCTCGGCATTCTCGAGGTAATCAAATCTTCTAGCATCATTCAGGTCCAGCAAGTTGATTGGATGAATGATCATCAGAATTTATGTCCAATGGTCAACTTGGACATTGAGGAGTATTTAAGAAGATTGCGATGCTGAAGAGAAAGATAGAGTTTTCGAAGTCTAAAAATTGCAAAGTTTCATAAGAGTTTCTTCCTTACACATTCATCTTTGTGAACTTAAATCTATAAACACTTAGCAATTGTTGTTGGAATGTGAGATTAGAAGATTGAATCGCACGTGCTTGAGTGGGGAGTACACAATTGTTGTAATCTCCAATTGTTTCTTTAGTGAAATCCAGCCGATAAACTATCTGTGCCAAAGAGTTTACGTAAGCTTATCATAAGTCAAACTACTGTAATTGTTGTGTGCATTTTTTATCCTTTAAACTCTCATTTATTTCTTGTGATAGATTATTGGACATTGATAAGATCTGACAATTGCACAACTTGTTAGTAGACATTGTCCTATTGCAATATTAAATTTGATTATCTTTTTAATTCTACATATTCACCTATCCACCCCATTTAGGTGATAGTTCTAACCCTAACATGAAGTTGTTGCGTAGTTATCGTGATAGATAAAAGCAAGGAAAATAATGAGAGGGTCAAGTAATTTAGGTGATCTAAACATATTGAATGTGTTCTATTTGAAAGTCTTGCCGATAAAGCAAGTAAAAGAAACAAGCCTTCGAGCACATACAAACTCTCACCAATTGCTTGTGTTGTCAATACAATAATGAGAGGTTTGGCATTGGTTGTGAGCCTAACCATGTTAAAAATCATTTGAAGATGATTAAAACCAACTGGAAGATAAATCAAATTGTATGAGGTAATAGTAGATTCAATTGGGATGACAAGTTGAAAATGGTCATAATTGGGAATTTGATCAACATGCGACGGTAATTTTTTCATCACTTTTCATGAAAAAAAATGTTCTTGCAATTGTCAGAATTGGAATCAAATCTGGTGAATAAGTGAGAAGTAGAGTAATCTGGATTTTGCTTGATGAGTGTTGGAGAAAACTTCCTTAAGTGTTTTGAAGCTGACAAAACGTTTCCATCAGTCTAGTCTGAAGACTTGCAGACTCTTCCATCAAAGTCTGAAGACCTCCAGACTGCTAGACTCAAGACTCAAAGCCTATCCTCATTGACAGTCTCTAGACCGTCGAAGAAGGCTTATCCAGAATTGGGTGTTTCGTTAAGGATTTGACTTTATCGACTGGTGAAGATCTCTTGGCTGGATATAACATGTCGGAATCCTTTATTCAAATCAAGATTGATTCAGGGATTTTGGATCCGTTGATTGACGAAGTATACTTGGAAGGTTCTACTTATGGAAACCTAGATTCTGATTGTATGGGCGAGCAGGATTGATGGGCTATCGTCATGTTCCTTAAATAGCTCGAAGATCTTCCTAATTGATTCTGTCCAACGGGTAGATTGGAAGAATTCCTTTGGTAAATGCCAACGGGTATGATGGCATAAAGGAGTATATAAGGAAGACGTTCCAGTTGTTTAAGTGTGTGCGCGATAGAAGAATTCTAAAGTCTGAAGCTCCTTGTTCTTAGTCAATTACACTGTTGAGCGAAATCTTGTACGCAAAAGAGAGCCTACATCTTTGAGAGACCTTGAGGAAGTGTAGTAGAGTCTCTACACTGTGGAATCAAGGAAGAGCTTTTCTGTAACAACTCTTTTGTTCATAGTGAAATCCAGCCGGTGGGCTGTCAATGCGAAAGAGTGGACGTAGGCTTGGATTAAGCCGAACCACTATAAACTATGTGTTCATATTCTCTTCCCTTCACTCTTTTACTTTGATCGTATCTTGTCCATTTGAAAAGAAAGAAATTTCCTTTTCATAATCTATTATTAATTAGTGTTGCACACTTATCTCGGAAATTTGTTTTTACACCTATTCACCCCCCTCTAGGTGCTAATACTAGCTTTATCAATTGGTATCAGAGCTTGTGTACTCATTTAAGTTGAAGTGTTTTACTTCAGAGTTAAAGATCCATGGCTAGTATGTTGGCTCCAGGACTAGTTGAAGGGCAAAGCAACACCAGACCGCCTTATTTTGATGGAAAGGAATACAACATATGGAAAAACAAGATGAAGGCATTTTTAAGATCAAAGGATCCTCTGGAATGGGATGTGGTAGACAAAGGAATCATTCCTAAAGCCGCACCTGTCTTAGAAAGAGGAAAAGCTGTTGAGTCTAGCGAAATGACTCAAGAAGAGATAACCAAAAGACAAGCTCTTGATGCAAAAGCAATTTATTCTTTATATTTTGCATTATCACTTACTGAATATAACAGAATATCTTCTTGTGCTACAGCTAAAGAAGTCTGGGATAGATTACACATCACCTATGAAGGAACTGATCGAGTGAAAGAAACCAGAATCAACATTCTGCTCGGTCAATATGAAGCATTCAAAATGAAATCAGGAGAATCTATCACTGACATGTTTAGTCGTTTTACAGAAATCGTGAATGGTCTTGAAAATCAAGGTCAACCAATTTCTGATCCCATGAAAGTAAACAAGCTACTGCGTGGACTCTCCAAGAATTGGAATCACATAAAAACCTCAATAAGGGAGACACAAAGAATTATGTCACTTTCTGTCGATGAATTGGATGGGACTCTTCAGTCTTATGAAGTGGAGCGAATCAACGAAGATGAAGATCCTAAAGGTAAGAAATCCATTGCATTAAAATCAAATGATGATTCTGATGTCACAGATTCTGAAGACGACATGGATGATGAAGAGCTTGCTCTCATGATAAGAAGATTCAGAAAGCTAAACAGAAAAGGAAGAAGATTCAATCCAAAGAAACAAAGCTTTCAAAAGCAACAGAGTAAGTCTGTTGAGGATGATGAATCCAATAGAGATGTAGTCTGTTTTGAATGTAAGAAAAAGGGACATATCAGACCCAACTGTCCCCTTCTGAAGAAAAAGAAAGGAAAAGCTGAGAAATATCGAAAGGCACTCAAAGCAGAAACTTGAAGTGATACAAAATGTGAAGAAAGTGATGATGATTATGCCAATATTTGTCTCATGGCACAATCAGACTCAGATTCAGACTCCGAAACAGACTCAGATTTAGACAGTGAATTCAAGACAAGTAATTTGAAAATCCCTACTAAAGTCTCTAGATACATTGATGAATTGTGTCTTAGTCTTAAAACTTCTCTTAAAAGAATTTCCGAACTTAAAAGAGAAAATTCTGCACTAAAACAACAGGAAAATGTTTGGAAAGAAAAGGTCAAGAGTTTAGACAAAAATGTTACTACTTTGAAAGAAAATGAAGACAATCTTTCAAAAGAAAATGCATTCTTGAAAAATGACATCTCAAGTATTTCCAAAAAATTTTCTATAGGATCTGAGAAACTTGAAAAAATTCTTTCAGCACAAAGACCTTACTTCAATAAATCTGGTTTAGGAATGACTGCTGAAACCATTCCTCTAATTGATTTTCCTAAAGTAAAGGAAAGAATTAAGCAAAGACCTACAAGAAATGCTTACAAAAATCATTTCCAAAAAGTTTTTGTAAAACCAGTAGGTCGTAGTGCTCTTAGATGTTCAAAGTGCAATAGCTTAAATCATTTTGAGAAAGAATGTCCTATGGTTTGGAAACCTGTTAAGAATGTTTAGGCAAAGACAGTATATTGTACTAACACCAATGGACCCAAGAGAGTATGGGTACCAAAGAAAGCTTGAGTCTCTTTTCTAATTACAGGTCACTATCAAGAAAAAGATTAAATGGTACATGGATAGTGGATGCTCAAGGCATATGACAGGAGATTCAAATTGCTTCTTAAAGCTTGTTCAAGTTAATGGTGGAAAAGTTTCATTTGGAGGAAACAACAAAGGAAGAATTGTAGGATACGGAACTGTAAAGATTGGAAGCCTCATGATCAGTAATGTTTCCTTAGTGGAAGGACTCAACTACAATTTGCTAAGTATCAGTCAACTGTGCGACACCGGTTTAAAAATCAATTTTCAAGAGGGAATTTGTTCTGGAATCAGTAAAGATTCCTCTCAGTCTTTCATGGTCAAAGACATGAAAATATCTACCTCTTGGATGTCAAACCAGATGAAACCCAATGTCTAATCTCAATTCAAGAAGAAGCAAACTTGTGGCACAGGAAACTTGGGCACATCAACATAAAACAAATAGCCAAAATTTCAGCAAAGAAGCTTGTTCGTGGCCTACCCAATCTTTCATACCAAAAGTCTGATCTATGCACACCATGTGTGTTGGGAAAACAGGTAAGAAACTCATTCAAACTAATAAATCAAGTTTCCACTAATCGTGTACTTCAGCTTCTGCATATGGATCTCTTTGGACCAACCAGAACTCAGAGCATTGGAGGTAAGAAATACTGTTTAGTAATTGTGGATGATTATTCACGATTCACTTGGGTATATTTCCTAGCAAGTAAGTCTGAAACTTTTTCTTATTTCGAAAAGTTTGCCAAAAAGGTCCAAAATGAGAAAGAATATGTTATTTCAAGAATATGGATAGATCATGGAGGAGAATTTGAAAATCAAGACTTTACAAAATTCTGTGATGAATCTGGTTTACAGCATATGTTCTCTTCTCCATACACTCCAGAGCAAAATGGAGTCATGGAAAGAAAGAATAGGTCGCTTCAGGAAATGGCTAGAACTCTTTTAATTGAAAGTAATATATCTTCTCGTTTTTGGGCTGAATCTGTTTCTACAGCATGTTATATTATTAATAGAGTCTTTCTAAGGCCTATTTTGGAGAAAACTCCCTATGAGTTATTCAAAGGAAAGAAGCCCATTATTTCATATTTTCATGTGTTTGGATGTAAGTGTTTTATTTTGAAAAATGCAAATGATCGGGTTGGTAAGTTTGAAGAAAAATCAGATGAAGGTATTTTCCTTGGATATTCTATCTCAAGCAAAACTTACAGAGTATACAACAAAAAGACTCAATCTATGGAGGAATCAATGAATGTCAAATTTCAAGACTCTATGCAAAATGAATCGATTCAGACTCATCATGAAGATTCTGAACCTGCTCCAGACTCTACAAAGTATAAATCCCCAGAAGCAGCTCAGACTTCAGAAGACCAGCAACAAATGATCGTCGAAGATTCAAATGAGGAAAAAGGTCAACAGTCTGACAAATCTAACAGCAACTGGAAGCATAAATCCAGCCATCCCAAAGATCTTATTATTGGCGATATCAATGAAGGAATTCGCACAAGATCCAAAAGGCGCGAAGAGTCTAGTGATGTGGCTCTTATTTCTAAAATAGAACCCAAGAGCATAGAAGAAGCTTTATCTGATGAAAGCTGGATTGAAGCTATGCAAGAAGAACTCAGGCAATTCAGCATTAATGATGTCTGGGAATTGACTCCTAAACCGAAAGGTAAATCTATCATTGGAGCTAAATGGGTTTTCAGGAACAAGATGAACGAAAAAGGAAAGGTCGTAAGAAACAAAGCAAGACTCATAGCCAAGGGATATACGCAAGAAGAAGGGATAGACTATGATGAGACTTACGCTCCAGTAGCAAGGTTAGAAGCAATTAGATTATTACTTGCTTTTGCTTGTTATAAGAATTTCAGATTATTCCAAATGGACGTGAAAAGCGCTTTCCTAAATGGATTTATCCAAGAGGAAGTCTATGTGGAACAACCACCCGGTTTTGAGAATCCAAGAAAACCAGACTCTGTATTCAGACTGAAAAAGGCTTTATATGGTTTAAAGCAAGCACCTCGAGCTTGGTACGACAGACTAAGTTTTTAATTCAAAATGGCTTTGTCAAAGGTAAAGTAGATACTATTTTGTTTATTAAAAGAGAAAACAAAAGCTTTCTACTTGTTCAAATTTATGTTGATGATATTATTTTTGGATCTTCTAATGAAAGTCTATGCAAGAAATTCTCTAAGTCTATGCAGGATGAATTTGAAATGAGCATGATGGGTGAACTAACCTTCTTTCTCGAGCTTCAAGTGAAACAACTGAAGGAAGGAACTTTTATTCATCAAGAAAAATATGCCAACGAACTTGTCAAAAAGTTTGGGCAGGGGAATTGCAAAAAGACTAGTATACCAATGTCAAGTTCCTTGAAGATAGACAGAGATGAAGGAGGAAAGAAAGTTGACCAGAAGCTATACAGGAGTATCATTGGCTCACTTCTTTATCTTACTGCTTCTAGACCTGACATTTTGTTTAGTGTTTGCATTTGTGCCAGATTTCAATCAGACCCTAAAGAATCTCATCTAAGTGCTGCAAAGCGTATTATCAAATACATTGCCTCAACTTCAAAAATAAGTCTCCGGTATCCTAAAGAAGGAGACTTTACTCTTCTTGGATACTCAGATGCAGACCTAGCCGGATGCAGAGTTGATAGAAAGAGCACCTCGGGCACCTGTCAACTACTTGGAAGCAGGACAGTGTCTTGGTTTTCAAGGAAGCAAAGTACAGTAGCTCTTTCTACAGCAGAAGCAGAGTATGTAGCTCTTGGAAGTTGTTGTTCACAAATTCTGTGGATAAAACAACAGCTAAGAGACTTTAGAATTGAAGATTCATGCACTGAAATCAAATGTGACAACACCAGCGCAATCAATCTCACCAAGAATCCGATTCTTCACTCAAGAGCAAAACATATAGAGATTCGACATCACTTCATTAGAGATCATGTTCAAAATGGAGAAGTTACTATTCAGCCATCGACTCAAAGAATCAACGGCGGATATATTTACAAAGCCTTTGGAGAAAAATCAATTTGAAGTTATTCGTACCAAACTCAATAACTTAAAGTCTGAGGAAGTTCAGACCCAGGACGAAAAGTCTAAAGAGTCTCAGACTCAGATGATCAAGATTCATGACTGTAAGTTATATTATTATCTCTCAGATTAAATCTTGAAAAGGTACGATCATCTATCCGAATTGATTGTTGCTATTTTCAATTTCCGTGATTATTGCAATCTTACCTTTTCGAAAAAGAAGTTATTTTTAAAAATGACAGTTATCTAATTTTTTTTTTTTGAAAAGGTAGTTATTTTCTAAAAGGCATCTTTATATTTCCTTTTTACGTCGTTCTGTATGCCTCGCTTCAACTGCCTTATATACTGGCAGTTCCTCTTCATTTTACTCACAAAAACCCTAAGAGAGCATCGAACTTTCACTTCTGTCTTCTTCTCTTGTTTAATCCTCGAAAAGTTGTCATCTTTCTTGGAAAACAAGCTTGGAATCTCTCAAAGACTGTGAAAGATGTCGTCCCAAAGAAAGTCTTCAAGGATCGCAAGCAGGGGACCACAGCAAATGAGTGAGGGGCCCACGCACTTTGATCTTACCGAGGAAGAAGAATCTCCTAGACAGCAACAAAGCCCACAACATTCTCAGCAGCGTCCATCTCCTCCATCTAGACCTCAAAATGTTGCAGAGGAAGAAATCATCGAAGATGCAGAACCTGTAAGATCTCTTAAGCCCGATTTTACCTACAAGCTTTATCGTGCTTTGAAGAGGAGTGATACGCCGTTGAACTACATTGATGAATTCCTGAAAGATAAAGGGTATAGAAATGAAACTTACTTCTTACGCACAATGGAACGATTGGGAATTGCCCCTGCTAGTTCGGCGGAAGAAGCTTTGGCAAATATTCCAATCGACCCGCGTGTTGGAGGGATGAGTCAACCAGATGGGAATGACGATGATAGGATGTACAGTCAGTTTAAACCTAGAATGGGTATTGCAGCAAAAATACGAAACAAAAGGACGGATTTGTTTCGTTCGGATGACCACAAACAACTGTACTCTAAGTTGTTGAAGCGTGGGGTGATAAACCCTAGAAGTGTGGACTTTGATTTTCTTAACTCTCTGAATGTCAATCTACGGGAGAAATTCAGTCTTCTTCAACTCGAACAGTTTTGTTCTGACACTACAGAGGCTTATGCTGAACTTACTGCTTATTTCTATTCGAATCTCAATTTCTTGAATGCGAATAGATTCACTTTTAGTGTTCGAGATCAGGATTATGTGGTTGACATGGATACATTGGCTGATGTGATTGGGGTTGAAAGAGGGAGATATCAACCTATCAGTGTGTCTATTGCTCGTGCAACGTTGGAGCTTGTTAAGGATAGAAAGACGAAAGAAAAGATTTCTTATTCGAGAATGAATGCGTCCAATATTTTGCTTCACAAGATTGTGATTAACTGTCTCAGACCAAAATCAACTTCAAAGACCGACGTTTCAAACTCGGAGGCAAAGTTGATGTATGCCATCAATGCTGGTAAAAAGTTCTCTCTTCCACACACTGTTATGTTCCACATGTACAGAGCAGTGGTGAAAGACAAGGGTCAACTTCCGTATGCAGCTCTTGTGACCAAGTTATTCAGACATCTGAACGTTTAGCCTCCCAGGATTTTCTGTGTTCGAACGTGCGATCAAATGGTGGTGGGACTGAAAATGGTCTCTAAAATGCGTCTGAAAGAACTTAGCAAGGCATTGGAGCAATTCAAGGAGAAAAGCCCTGTCAAGACTCATCAATTCTCTTCGGCTGCAAAGAGGAAAGGGAAGGAGCCCATGGTTGCTCTATCAAAGAGAAGAAGAGCTCTCATCATTGAGGATGAAGAGGATGAGGATGATATCACCATTTCTGCAATGGCATTGAAGAACTTGAGTCGTTCTGTTCCAGAATCAACGGAGCGACAAGAAAAAGACACTAATGAGACAGAACAGAGAACTGAAGCAGAGGAGAAAGAAGCAGAGGAGAGAGATGTAGAGGAGGAAAGATTTCAGGAAGAAGAAGAAGAGGAGAGAGAAATTCAAGAGGAAGAAGAGCATGAGGAACACTTTTCTCCAACTGAAGGCATGGAAACAAGGGGAGATCCTGAGAAAAGAGGAACGTCCTCATTCCCTGCAACCAGTGAAGGAATAAGTCGTTCTCCAACAGATCCAAAGGATGTCTATGCCTCTCAATTTCCTGAGGAGGAACATGATGTTTCATCGCCCAATCTGCGTGAACATGCTGATTTGCCATCATCTGCCTATGCTCCGTCTGATCGAGCAGAAGCCAGTACTCAGACTGATAATTCAGCAGACTTTCGCAGAATTCTTGATGTTCTCATGGAGATGCGAGGTCAAATATATGCTCTGGGATGCGAAGTACAGAATTTGCAAAATGCAGGTCAAACCTCTTTAGTTTCTTTGCATGATCAAATTCATGCCCTTGCTCTTCAAGTTCTATCAAATGCCAAGGGTGAAAATGTAGCGCAACTGAAGGAGGATTTGAAAAAACTGGAAGGGATTGTCCAGTCAATGGGAGATTTCTAGCTTGTTCGTGTTCCCAAGCAATCTTAATTCCATTCTCTTTTCATCTTTACCTTTTTAATGATGACAAAAAGGGGGAGAGATGTGGTGCAGATTTGTTTTAAACTTTTGTGTCGATTATGTTTGACTTGACTTTTGTGTTTCGTTGTTTGGATTTGGACTGGATTTGGATTTGACTGTTTGAACATTTGTTTATCTTAAGTACTATTGATATCTCATGGCTTTGTTCATTTACAAGACTAACCTACTTTCTGTGGATGCAGATTCTAGTGTTATTACTAAGCCTTTTATCTTTATGAGATATCCATATTTGCATAAGTAATGTTTTGCAGGACAAAGTTATCCAAATCTATAGGAAAGTTTTGTCACCATCAAAAAGGGGGAGATTATTGGAGAAAACTTCCTTAAGTTTTTTGAAGCTGACAAAACGTTTCCATCAGTCTAGTCTGAAGACTTGCAGACTCTTCCGTCAAAGTCTGAAGACCTCCAGACTGCCAAACTCAAGACTCAAAGTCTATCCTCATTGACAGTCTCTAGACCGTCGAAGAAGGCTTATCCAGAATTAGGTGTTTCGTTAAGGATTTGACTTTATCGACTGGTGAAGATCTCTTGGCTGGATATAGCATGTCGGAATCCTTTATTCAAATCAAGATTGATTCAGGGATTTTGGATCCGTTGATTGACGAAGTATACTTGGAAGGTTCTACTTATGGAAACCTAAATTCTGATTGTATGGGCGAGCAGGATTGATGGGCTATTGTCATGTTCCTTAAATAGCTCGAAGATCTTCCTAATTGATTCTGTCTAACGGGTAGATTGGAAGAATTCCTTTGGTAAATGCCAACGGGTATGATGGCATAAAGGAGTATATAAGGAAGACGTTCCAGTTGTTTAAGTGTGTGCGCGATAGAAGAATTCTAAAGTCTGAAGCTCCTTGTTCTTAGTCAATTACACTGTTGAGCGAAATCTTGTACGCAAAAGAGAGTCTACATCTTTGAGAGACCTTGAGGAAGTGTAGTAGAGTCTCTACACTGTGGAATCAAGGAAGAGCTTTTCTGTAACAACTCTTTTGTTCATAGTGAAATCCAGCCAGTGGGGCAATCGGTGCGAAAGAGTGGACGTAGGCTTGGATTAAGCCAAACCACTATAAACTCGTGTTCATATTCTCTTCCCTTCACTCTTTTACTTTGATCGTATCTTGTCCATTTGAAAAGAAAGAAATTTCCTTTTCATAATCTATTATTAATTAGTGTTGCATACTTATCTCGGAAATTTGTTTTTACACCTATTCACCCCCCTCTAGGTGCTAATACTAGCTTTATCAATGAGCAATTCTTTTTGTTTTTGCTAGTGAAGGCAGAGAATTTGGAGTTCTTTTCCTTCTGATTTTAGCTCAGACTGAAAGATTTTTACAAATTTTGTCGAGTGCCATGGCTCTGGTTATAGCAGAGTAATTATGACGCTAGAGTTTCTAGGACGAGGTGGTTGAAGAGAAGGACTGGCCTGAAGCGACTTTAGTGTCTCCTACAACTGTTTCTTGTTTTTTCCCCGAATCGTACAAGTTGAAATGTCTCTGTTTTCCCTTTTTACTTGTGGGGTTGGACAGAGAAAGGAAATGACTACCTGCATTGACAAAATTTGGGAGGTGGATAGAGAAAGAATATGAATAGCCAAATTCTATTCCGCTGAAACTGCAAAATTGTATTTGTTTCTAGCAACTTTGGTTCTGAAAGGAATTAGGGGGTGGCTGTTGATGTATCTAAATTTTGCTTATCTATATAGCACAACTTTAGCATATCTACCGATGCAACTGTGGATTTTAGATAAATCTCAATATGATTTCTCTGTTGTGTTGGTATCTGTTGTTTAAAAGATGTTTCATTTTGTTTCTACAGTTTGTAATGTACCCCTTCTGTGTGTTAGCAAATATTTTAATACATTTTATTGTGCTAGTTCTATATACAGCACCCTCATAAGTCACTGAGTGTTGTGCATATTACGTCGACCTAAATTATTTCGTTTGACTTTTATGGATTATTTGCAATAATAGGTCCATTTTCATGAAAAAATATGTGAATAGGATGATTAATGTGTATGATGAGATGGCTCTAGCGGTTGGGAGACATATAGTCATAGGAAGCTTTGCTAGAACCAAAATTGCTAGAACCAAAGTTGTTATCCTTTTATGGTTACTTTATTTTTCTCTTTCTTCTTTTTGATCTTTAATTTTTTCTTTTTGGTTCTAGTATGCGTTTCAGAGGTGATTCACTCCTGGGTGGCCCGGTTCCCGACCAGCGACTCTTGGTTCCAAAATTTTGGAATCGTGAATCAAACTGAATGATTCTGGAATCAAACCGGAATGACTGATTCTAGTCTGTTTCCTAGTTCTCAATAGTTGCCCTAAGAGGGGTGATGCGTGGGAGGCAGTGAAAGCCAGCCATACAAAACATTTCAAACATTGGAACACCGTCGATGTTTCTCTCACATCAATTGCTAGATAAATCAAATTGAGATGCTCAATTTTACAATATGCAAGATCACACAGTGTTGCGAAGAAAATGCACAAGTATTTACCAACGAGGGGCTCGTCCAAGAAGATTGTTGCAAAGGCTTGAGGGCTTGTCGAATAAGACCATAGAATGGGCTCTAAGATGAATCTTTGCTCGTTGGAGACGAAGTGCATCCCAAACAACTTGCCCCAAACGACATGCTCAACATGCTCGACGAGTTGGAGGGTGTCATAAACTGAGATACGGTGATTCAAGGTCTCGATTTTGTCATCAAAAGCTTCGAGGGGGAAATACTCATCCCTCAAGTGTTTTCAGTCTAGATATGAGCTTCAAAGCGGCTGCAACCCCATCGGTCCAATTCTAGATCTAAGCTTCAAAGGGGCCCTGTCAGTCCCATCAATTGTAGACTTGAGTTTTCAAGCGGACCCAACCCAGTCAATTCTAGATTGGAGCTTCGAACCAGTCTAGTCGATTTGAGAACTGAATAATGAAAGAAGGGTGCAAAGAATTAAATTGAAAATATGGGAGTGATTGAGTCAGAATTGAGCTGAAAGCACAAACTAAGAGAGAGACTCTTTTACTTTTTATTCTTCAAGATGGAAAGGATTATAAAAATACATAGAGGCCCGCTCCAGACGGTTTAGTTCTACACCTTGAACTGGGCTGATTTTCATGGGAACTACCTAGAATTGATTGATTTAGTCTGATTCCTTAATTAGCATTGAACCGTTGATCGTCCCATTGCGTTTCATATAATATCATAGGCAAACAGTCCCCACTCTCCTTTACAATCGGATAAGCAAGTTTTTTTTTTAATTTTTTTATGAATAATTAAATAGTTAAAATATGTTTGTCACTTTTTTGAGCTTAATGGGACTAAAGTATAAAATCTAATCCTAAATTGATACAGCAATCAATTACAATCCCAAAATGATTCAAGGTATCAATCGAACAAGCATATCCTCCAACAGAATCACTTAAGGCCGAACCACTTAAGAACCAAGGTGCAGTCTCTGTCTATGAGTTCATTGTGACCGAGGTGCAATAGGCAGAGAGATTGTCTGACTTTTAATTTCCAAATTGTTGATGTCCATATCCCCACCATTATGAGAAATGGCTAAATAATTTAATTTATGTATTCAAAATTGAATCTAAATCATTAAAAATGGTGGGTGACATATGAGTCTTATCTACTTCCCAAACAGATGTCATGGTCCGTATTTAATTTAGAAAGTAGCAAGGTCACTAAAAAAGACTGTTGAGTGGACCAAATCAGAATACACAAGCATTCACCAAGCATCTTATTATTCGGCATCGCAATTTTGCCAAAGATTAAGAAATGAGAAAAAGAAAAGGTCTTGTCATTGAATTGATAAAAGGTTCACATGCGAATAGTCTATTAATTTAATTATATTTCAGCTTCTGTCCCTTGACGAGAAAAAATATAGGATTAAAAAAGAATAGGGAATGAGAAAAGGACAGTCCCATTAAGCTCAAAAAAGTGACAAACATATTTTAACTATTTAATTATTCATAAAAAAATTTAAAAAAAAAAACTTGCTTATCCGATTGTAAAGGAGAGTGGGGACTGTTTGCCTATGATATTATATGAAACGCAATGGGACGATCAACGGTTCAATGCTAATTAAGGAATCAGACTAAATCAATCAATTCTAGGTAGTTCCCATGAAAATCAGCCCAGTTCAAGGTGTAGAACTAAACCGTCTGGAGCGGGCCTATATGTATTTTTATAATCCTTTCCATCTTGAAGAATAAAAAGTAAAAGAGTCTCTCTCTCTTAGTTTGTGCTTTCAGCTCAATTCTGACTCAATCACTCCCATATTTTCAATTTAATTCTTTGCACCCTTCTTTCATTATTCAGTTCTCAAATCGACTAGACTGGTTCGAAGCTCCAATCTAGAATTGACTGGGTTGGGTCCGCTTGAAAACTCAAGTCTACAATTGATGGGACTGACAGGGCCCCTTTGAAGCTTAGATCTAGAATTGGACCGATGGGGTTGCAGCCGCTTTGAAGCTCATATCTAGACTGAAAACACTTGAGGGATGAGTATTTCCCCCTCGAAGCTTTTGATGACAAAATCGAGACCTTGAATCACCGTATCTCAGTTTATGACACCCTCCAACTCGTCGAGCATGTTGAGCATGTCGTTTGGGGCAAGTTGTTTGGGATGCACTTCGTCTCCAACGAGCAAAGATTCATCTTAGAGCCCATTCTATGGTCTTATTCGACAAGCCCTCAAGCCTTTGCAACAATCTTCTTGGACGAGCCCCTCGTTGGTAAATACTTGTGCATTTTCTTCGCAACACTGTGTGATCTTGCATATTGTAAAATTGAGCATCTCAATTTGATTTATCTAGCAATTGATGTGAGAGAAACATCGACGGTGTTCCAATGTTTGAAATGTTTTGTATGGCTGGCTTTCACTGCCTCCCACGCATCACCCCTCTTAGGGCAACTATTGAGAACTAGGAAACAGACTAGAATCAGTCATTCCGGTTTGATTCCAGAATCATTCAGTTTGATTCACGATTCCAAAATTTTGGAACCAAGAGTCGCTGGTCGGGAACCGGGCCACCCAGGAGTGAATCACCTCTGAAACGCATACTAGAACCAAAAAGAAAAAATTAAAGATCAAAAAGAAGAAAGAGAAAAATAAAGTAACCATAAAAGGATAACAACCGATTACATATCAACGTGATTTTAATAATTATTTTTCTCTCCCAATCGAGTTTGAACAAAGTTGGGACCCACTTTATCCGTCGTAACTTTAAAAAATTGTTAATTGAAAAATACTCAAACTTTTATAAGGATTCTAATGAGTTTTCATTCTTTTGTTCAGCTTGCGATTACTTTGCTTTTTACCTTCGAAACTTTGCATTCTAATGGATATTGAGACTAACAATACAACTTAGAGGGAATAAAGGTTAATGATGAGCAATTCTTAAGTGTCCAGCTCCCAGCTTAGAATTGGGAACCGACCTAATGATTTTCGATTCCAAAATTTTTTGGCCTGAGAAGGGTGAAGGGTGGGAGGCAATAGAAGCTAGCCTTGCGAAGCATTTCAGGCATTGGAACAGCTTCCACAATACGTCAATTGTAGCTAAAACAAAACTAAGAAGCTCAATTTCCCAAAACTCAAGATTACACGGTGCTACGAAGAAAAATGGATAAGTGCTTACCATCGAGGGACTCGCCGAAGAAGACCACAGCATAGATTCAAGACAAATCTCGACTCAGCCAACTCAAAACTGTGGCAAAGTGCATCCCAAATTATCTGCCCAACATGCTTGACCATTTGGAGGGCGTTGAGACCGAAACCTAGTGATTTAAGGTCTCGATTTCATCCCTAAAAGCTTTGCAGAGGAAAAACTCATCCCTCAGGCATCGTCAGTTCTAAATCTAAGCTTTGAAGCAGCTGCGACCCCAAAGGTCCAGTTCTGTGAGCTTCAAAGCGGCCCCATCATTCCCATCAGTTGTAGACTGGAGTTATTAAGTGAACACGATTTTGCAAGCGACTGCAAATCGGATTTTGGACACGAAAATCGGACCGACAATCCTCAATTTGAGAGGCTATTTCATGTCGGAATCTCAATTATATATTAAGGAATAATTCCACTAAAACAAACAAAATAAGTAAAAAACTACCTAAATTGATTTTCCTTTTTTTTTTCTTTTTTCAAAATAGGGCTTGCCAGCTGTGGGACTCAGCCGAGGGTGGCTGATCGAAGGTCCGGCAGGGGGAAGTTCCGGCGGCAGCAGGTGGCGGAGCTCGGGAAGGTAGGTCGGAGCAAAGCTGGAGAGGTCGCAAGCAGCGACGGGTCACGAACCGGCGCGGTGGTGCAGGCTGCAGGAGACGCCGGGGCGGAGGTGCAGGCTCGGGCTGAGGCGGATCACCGGCGAAGGCTGGGCGTCAGACGGGCGTATGGTGGCTCGGCGTCCGGATCTGGAGCGGTGGAAGCAGCTCGGGTGGTCGCTCGGGTAAGACTCGGATCGGCACAGCAGCGGCTTCGTCGGGCGGAGCAGAGGCGCTGGGCTGGCAGAGGCGGCGCGGCGGTCGGCGGCAGGAGGTCGTGGACGTAACGGCGATGCGGCGTCCGGCGGGCAGGGGAATCGGGTCGCGGCGCGAGCTCCTGTGGGTCGCTCGGAGACGCGGCAAGGTGGGCTTGCGGACGCGAGATCTGCGGGTCGCGGGTCACAGGCGAGGCGGAGCAGAAGCAGGTCAGCGTTGGGCGGTCGCGGACAGATCAGGGGCGGCAGCGGCGTCGGTGCGGCGGCGCGGGCGACAACGGGTGACGAGCGTGGGGGCGATCGGCGGCCGACGCGGACAGCAGCGCCGGAGGTCAAGCAGCAGCGGCGAACTTCAGCTTCTGTTTTTACTTTTTCCTTTTGGTTTTTTTTTCTCTATCTCTCTCTTCAAGCCTCCGTCACTTTCCTCTCTGCACCCTGCCGCACGTCCCCTCTTCCCTTTCCTCTCTTTTTTCACTTTTTGTCTTTTCGTGCTCTCTTTTCTTCGATCAAAAAAGAAGCCCCCGAAGCCCTATATGTTTAACCCTTCTATCGGCAAAACAAATGCAATCTTTTTTTAAAATATTTCACGAAGATTGCCAATAGCCTCCGGATCACAAAAAATCTTATTATTTTCCTAATCTCCTTAATATTCTTCATTGATTTTATCGCTTATTGCTAAAGATAAGATTCCAATGCAATTTTCTCAAAACTCCAAAAATCCATCTTAATATTATATCAAATCTCTATTTCTCATAAGATAATTAATTAAAAAACAACGGGCTCTGACTAATTTGCTCCCTTCGTGGGCCTAGTCCGGCCTGTCAATTTAAAACTCAGAACCACTAATTCAAACACATCCGCTATCGGTCCAATAAATAAATGCAAAATAAATACATCTGAATTTATATGCTATGTAATTAATATTTTTTTCAGGGATAAAATTACCCCTTAAATTTCTATGCAATAAATAAATAACCGAATCGCCAAAATTTTGGTGTCAACATTATTTCTCAAAAGTAACACATGCTCATTATCATGCGTGAGTTGGTGTTGTTCATGGTTAAACCATAGGACTTTGCGATTCTACTTCCAATGATACTTTTGAGCACATCAACTTCCAAAGACTCTATGTTGATGATATGTTGATGAAAGATCCACCATGGCCCTACCAAGTTCTCATGAGCATCTTGTCATATCTGACTTGTTCACTTCTTATTGATATCTACATTATTTTAGCTAGTCTTCATTGAGCTCTTTAGCTATCGTGGTAATCGTCATAGTCTTATAAATTTCACCATAAGTCTACACTTACCATAGTAGATATTATACCTAGAATAGGTATGAAATCATTGAAGTTCCATAGAAATGTTCTCCAATAATGGATGATATTTACCACTCAAATAGAATATTACCATAGGGTGCTTGTGCTAGTCCCCGTGCCCCTACTTATCCATAAACAAGAAAAGTTACTTATTTGCACCCTCATTTTGGCTAAGACACTCCCTTTTATTAATTAATTGACCAAAATATCCCCCTCTTCAATGTATGTTTCTCTCTTTTCAATCTAGTTAAACCTTCTTCGCTTTCTAACTCACGTTAAAATATTTCAGAGAAAAGTTTTAAGTATGTTCTAAAATTTTGATGCCATTGCTATGATAGAAGTAGTACAGTAATAAGTTCCCCCTTTTACCTTTTTGCGCTTATTTTTTGTTTAGACATGATCGAAATGTAAACAATGTTTTGATCATGCTTCAAAAAAAATTAACATTTTCCATATTTTGATCAATATTTATTTTCCATTTTTGATCAAGATCGACTATATAATTAGAATGAAATTTAATTCTCAACTTTGAAATAAACTTTCACTCAAACTATTTGATAAAAAAAAAAGGCAATTAATTGTGTTATAAGTTATCATGAATATAATTTTCTAGTCTTATGTTTAGCTTTTGTGGTTAAGAATATGATATCATAAATTAAAATTAACAACCTTCTCTAGACAAAGTGATAACATGATGCAGGGTAAGATAATATTTTGTTTGGTGTAATGGGTCATTTACGTTTTGAACCATTGAGAGAGATGATAAAAATATTATCAATTTTGCTAGTCAGCTTGATTAAAAAAAAAAAGAAATTGAAGAAAGAGAGAAGGGTAATTTCAATCAATCAACTGAAAAAAAAAGTATTAATTAAAAGGATCAATACCACAAAAAATCAAAAATTGAAACATACGTGACAAATTTACCTCAAATTAATTTTTTTATCACCAAAAATATCAAATTTGTACAACTGTGGCAAATCTCTCTCAATTGATATTAGTTAAATTTTAATGTCATATTATTAAGTTGGATGACACGTGACAATTGATAGGTGTATAGGTTTGTGGCTTTTTATTATATTAACCCAATTTAAAAAACACTAAGAGATAGTAAAATGGTCAAAAATGTATTAGCTTAGGCTTTTTAGTGGTTAAAGAATTAGTTCAGGATAAATATATGAAAAAATTAGTATTGAATAAATTTATCACAAATATATTAGTTTGAGATTTTTTGTGGTATCGACCCTAATTAAAATAGGGTTGGAAATAGTCCCTTTCGAAAAGAAATCCAATAAGCACATTTTATGAAGAATGTGTTATTTCACTGATCCAGTAAGCACATCTTAGCAAATTTAAATTAATTTAAGATTCTACTTCAATTTGCGCCAATTATGTAAGGCCTAAAAAAAATAAAATATGGAAAAAAAATTGTCTTGTATTTCAATTTTTCATGCTAAAGAGAGATTGCGAAGATTTTTATGTGAAGCATAAGGAAGACAACCTAACTTGGAATTTTGTTAACTCTCATTCCCTTTTAAGTTTTTAGTGTTGTGCTAAATGATAAGGTTCTCTTTTTATTATCCTTTTGGGAAAAAGTCACAAAAAACTCTAAACTATATCTATTGTGATCTATTTATTATATATATATATATATATATATATATATATATATTTGTAATATAAAAACCCCATATTATATCCACTACGACACATATATCCTGAAATTATTCCTATGACATAAAACACTCCAAAATAATATTTGTGTGACATATTTATCTTTCGTCAAAATTTTGTTAGATGATTTTCTAGCAAAATAATATTATTTTTATTTTATTATACCTTATCAAAACCGTTTGTCTTCTATCATCTATAAACGATTTTTCATTGATGGAACTTTGATGTGGATGGGAAATTAATTTGTCACATGAGTATAACTATAGGATTTCTGATATCACAAAAAAAATTTATCGTCATAATTGACATAATTTAAGGTTTTTGATAAAGAGTAAATATGTCACATAAGTATCAGTTTATTTGGAGATTTTCAATAATTTATTTCCTCATTCTTTTAGCGGGTTTAGCTTTTGTGGTTAGGGCCATTCCTGGCAATTGATTTTGGGATCTTTATATTCCAATTTGCCAAAATGAGTCAATCCGGCATAATATAAGATCTGTGGTCCCAAAAGCAAGCTGGGCATGACGGTGCCGTCGGGCTGGGGAACTCAATTGAATATTCCTTAGTCAACTCGTGGAAGAGCGATGCGGAACAGCCAACTTCCGCGCGCCCCTGTGCGCGCCCCTCGGCCGAAGTTGAACTCTTAGGAGGATGCCTTTGCCAACCGATGCGTCCCGACAGCAACATTCGATCAATCGTCCCTTCCATCGCTTCGTCCACCAGCAATGAGTTGACCAATGACATGAAACCACGTTTTTTCATGTCCTCATGATGACATCTTGTCAGGATTGCGGAAAGGGTATAAAGCAGAGACCTATTTGGCCTATACACTTGGCCGAATCGAGCATTTACGTTTGTTTTTTAAAGAGTTTTTTATTCGGTTCTTTTTATTTTATTTAGCACAACTCGACATCCAAAGGCCTAACTTATTGACTTCCGAGGAAAGGGACTTTAACATTAAGAAGGCCATAATAATTGTACTACGCTCATTAATTAATATAACTTTTTTTTTTGCTCATTCAAGTGCCACATAATTAAAAAATTGATCACTTAGGGTGCCATTGACGATTTAGCTCTATTCAACGTTGACATTGATCGTCCATCATCCTTCGTGGCTTCATCAATCACACAAATGTTGACATAGATAATTTTTAAATTTTTTATTATTTTTTTCACTGTTTACAATTCATTTTTCTTTTTCTTTTCCCAGTGACCTTTTATTGGTGCTGGAAAAATAAAAGAAAAGGAAAAAAAAGATAAAGAATTCAAGAAAATAAAAAAAAAAACATATTTAAAAATCCACATATGCTAGAAAATCGATTAAAAAAAAATCCATTTTAGGTGATTCATCGGAAATAACACTTAAATGATCAATTTTACTTCAATATGGCATTTAAGTAAGTGAAGAAAAGAAATTACAACACTCAAATGTGCGTCTTATAAAAATTATGGCACTCTTACTATATTTGTCTCCAAAGGAAAAGTTGGAATGTCTTGATACACATGTGCCAGCTAATTGGCGAGCATGGCCCGACGCCATAATCCGAACACAGCATTTATCACAAGCAAAGTAAACGTTAAAAGATTATCTTTCAAGTTGTTATTTTTTTTTTTTTTTTTTTTTTTTTTTTTGGTGATACCTTGTACACTTTCACCCCGTATATAGATTTTTCTTAGAATACTAAACATGGTCCGATTGCAACCGGGGCCTAAATTAGATATTGCAAGAACGACAAAAAGGGCAGGGAGGAAAAATCTTCCAACATATGATCCACACCGGAAAATTCTGCATTTACTTTAGTTTCTATGAAGAAATAATTATGGGGGCCCCAACGTAAATTCCTCCTCCTTCTCCTAAGCATGATTGCCAAACCAAATCTAACCCAAGCGTGCTTATAACTTATAAGTACAATCTACATGACTTAGTAACAAAGCCAGGGGGAGCCAAAAAGCATGAAACGCCACCACTTCGTTCTCGTGCACGGCGCCTGCCACGGGGCGTGGAGCTGGTACAAGCTCAAGCACCGGCTTGAGTCAGCCGGCCACCGCGTCACAGCCCTAGACCTCGCCTCCTCCGGCACCAACACAAAGTCCATACATGACGTCCACACGTTCTGCGAGTACACGGAGCCGCTGTTGGAGCTCCTGGCCTCGCTTGGGGCGCAAGAGAGGGTGATCCTCGTCGGCCACAGCTTGGGCGGCTTGAACTTGGCCCTTGCCGCCGACAGGTTCCCGAAGAAGATATCGGTCACTGTATTCTTGGCGGCTTTCATGCCAGACACCGCGCATCCACCGTCGTACGTGCTGGAAGAGGTAATCTTCGTTGAGCGCGTTATCCTCAAAACGAAGTCGTCTATCTTACTTTTGGTAGAAGTGGGGCCTTTCTCTTGTCTATTCTGGAGAATTTATAACATTAATGTTTGGAATCATTAATCCACTCATACATGTCACCAGGTCCTAAGCATGACCTTAAAAGGCTTCCCGTTTCAATGGACTCCCCTTCGGGTGAAAAGAGGTATGTCCCGCAAGGCTCTCTACCACAACCCCCTGTGGGGAGATAAGGATCTCACCCTGGATTCCCGCGACGCTTTCCCCAGTGAAATATCTGGGCGTGGTATAGGAAAATGAAGGGGGTGCCCGAAAGGGGCACTGTGGTGGCGCCGGCCAAATCTGTCAATTCGCTTGACAAGCCATATATCCTTTGTCCGATTTGGGGGAGGCCAGTCCCCTTCGGCCCTCCTTTTAGTCCCCTCCCTGCACATGTTTGATTTAACTTGCACTATTGTCCGTCTGTAGTTTGTTTAGGAAGCAAAGGGAGAGGAATATGTGAGGGCTGGTGGAGAAAATCGTCTGGGGATGTAAAGAAAGTTTAGGACTTTATATAATTTTGATTAAAAAAAAAGTTTAGGACTTCAACCGTGCTTTTTTCGTCCAGCATTTTTCATATTAGTTTAGACAACTAAAGTAATTTTTGTGCAATGTATTTGCCCTTTTGTATGGTCACGCACTTTGCTGTCATATGGTAGCAAAATTGTCATATAATGAACTTTGGCCTCAAATATGATATATTGTTGTATGATTGTGCACGAGAATTATCGCATTTAGCCAAAGTATCACAAAACTCCATATGGCTTTTATTGCTCATATATAATTTTTTTAGCTTGACTATGACAAATTGTGTTGCAAGTATCGTAAAAATTTGCAATTTTTGGCTATACAATAAAATGTTCTTCATCTTCCTAACAACGTCATTTAAAAAACAAAAGGCCTATTATGACTTTGGCTTGCAATACGACAAAATATTAGATTCCGTTTGAATAACTTATAGAAAAATATCTTTCGAATTTTTCTACGTCCATTTCACATAAAATAATCGATCGGGGAATTTTCAATCAATGGAAGAAAAAATCATCTAAAATAAAGGAAAATACTTTTTGCTTTTTAAGGGAAATATTTTTCTTGTTCACTCTCTTATCTCACACTCCCTCTAGCCCCCACTTCTTTTTTTTTTATTTAAAAAAAATGAATTTTGAATTCCTTTTCTTTATTATTTTTTCTTTTTTTCTTTTTTTTTTCCCTTTTTTTCTTGGCAAGTGGCAAATCGCTGTCAAGCGAGGTCAAGTTCATCACTCCCAAGATCGGTGAGCTTGAGTTTGCCACTCACCAAATCGGCGAGCACAAGCCCCTAGCTTGTCAATCTTGTGAGGCTCAAGGAGGTTCATGCTTGCTAGCCTTGGGCCTCGCCAGATCGCAAGCCTTTTCGAAACTAGTGAGCTCGAGATCGCCTTTGGTCGATTGCTAGCTATTGTCGGCTGAAGTAACTGACCGAAGAAGAAGAATGATGAAAAGAAAAAATAAAATAAAATATAAAATAAATAATTATTAAAGGGAGCGCATGAGAGAAAATCGAACCGAATTTTATATACTAAATGGCAGAAAATATCTAGTTTATTTTCAAGTTTCAGCCAAACACTATAAAATAATGTTATTATCCTAGAAAATTATTTCCTAGAAAACATTTTATAAAAACGCTACATTTTTCACGAAACGAACGAAACTTTAATATATCATGGTTTTAGTCTGAAGTGCTTTTACACATCCAATGATTTGGTAAAAGATCTAGTAATACTAAGAAAGACCAACGACATTTAGCCTTAAATGAAGGAAAACATTGTATGTTTTGGTAAGACGTCAAATGATATTAAAAGATGACAGATGAAAATTTTGACATACAATATAAGAGAACACTGTACAATATCAACGAAAGTTTCACATTATGAGGGTACGATGTATGTTCATACCACTTTACAAATAGTATGAGAATTTTGATTTATAGTTCAACTATCGTTCATACTATTATACTAAAAAAATCCTAGTTTACCGTAACCTATTGAAATGTTTTTGTTTTTTTTTCCTGACTTTCCATATCTTCGATGACTAAGATTCTCCTTGCATAATCTAGACTTGGAACTTAGTTCTCGTACGGTACAATGGTGGGTCATGGACAAACCCTACATGCACGAGCTCATTTTTAATGCCTTTGTCCTTGTTTGTAATGCCAGTATTCTGCAAGGGCTCCGGAGGGAGCATGGCTAGACACCCAATTCGCGCCCATCGGAAAGCCTGACAAACCCTTAACATCCATGTTCTTCGGCCCCGACTTCTTGTCATCCAAGCTCTACCAGTTGTGCCCTGTCGAGGTAAGTGTTCACTTCCGTCCATGGGCATAACCACGAAATGCATCTCATCTGATTTTATATGATATGACTCAACTCAATTTACACCGAAAGCACGTCGTTACATTACATTAAAAAGCATATGGTTCTATTGCAAAGTCCACTTTTTCATGTCCTTTTAAAATTTTTAAAAGTAAATCAAGCGATGAACCTACTTTTACTTTAGCCGGCATATCATCGTTGTGGTGATTTAGAATTATTTTGGTTTGACGTCGCTGTTTTGTGGCTTTTTATCCATTTGAGATTGCAAACTAGAAAGCCGGATGTGCGTATAGGGTACTCGCCCTCTCCTCCCACCGTTATGAGAAGTAAGAGGATGGCAGATTTGGTGAAGCTGGACGGATTTATAAGTCGATTGCTAAAAAATCCCATAGGGCCTGTGATGGGTTTGGTATTTTATAATTGGGAAATACGAACCTGAACTCGACATATATAACTATTAAAACGCCATTTATTTCCTTTATATTTCTTAAGTGATTAAATAAATATACATAAGTACTAACTCTATAAGAAATGTAACGGTTTTCTTGGATATTTTTAAATTGCTCTAACTTTCTTAAAACTCTCGATGGTACTTAATTATAAAATTTTGTGAATGCTAAAATTTGAATTGAGTATAATATAAGATTTTCAATGACAGCCAGCATTTCAAATGTCTAATTATTATATGACCTTGAATTTTTAAGATTGTAATTTTACATTCTTTCAATCTTTACCTGCACTCCCTAAATCAAATAGGAGATTTAGAATGCATAAGTTTCGAATGTACAGTTGTGTTTGCAAATAATAGGTTCTTTATTAGAAATTTAACATGATACTACTATTTAATACAAAATACTATGACGGTTGCCAGTACCTCAGGGGAACGTGGCTACTTTTGTGGGGTGGGCTTAATATATTATGTCAAAACTGGTAATAAGTTCGGGACAAGTTTGGGAAATAACATATAATTAATGAGACAGGGTTGGACAATGTTAATAGTCCCAGACATGTCTTGATTATGACAAACGTAATCTAAAAAAATAGTCACTAGGATGTGGGTAAATGGGCAATGTTCGGCCCGATTAGGCCTGTGGTTGGGCCGGAGATTAGAAAATGAAATTGCTTGATCAAGTTTAGTTTGTGATTTGGAGGTTGTTAGCTCGAGAAAGCCCAAACAGGCCATCACGCCTTTGATCAATTCTAGAACACGTTTAGCACTTGTGAATTCCAAAGCGACATCATGTCGGTTCAAAAGTCCATTAACCCATGACGTTTCATGGAAATGCCAACCACTGAAGGATCTGGAGCTCGGCAAGATCTTGACGCGGCCGGGGTCATTGTTCGTGGAAGACCTGAGCACGGCAAGCGACTTCACCCGAGAAGGCTACGGGTCGACGATGCGGGTCTACGTCGTCTGCAGACAAGACGTGGGGATACCCCTGGAGTTCCAAGAGTGGATGATCGCGAACGGCGGGGCCCACCACGTCCTGGAGTTGGACGGCGCCGATCACATGGCCATGCTCTCGAAGCCGCAGGAGCTTTGCGATTGTCTGCTGGAGATCGGGGCCAAATGCGCACCTGCCTAACATTCGCTACGGCGTAGTAGGCGACTTCGTCTCCGTTCGGCCGTTTGTGGTTTGGTTTTCTTCGGATTGTCGTGTTTGGTTTGTGTTTGTTTTCCTGTCGTCGGGTCGATTTCGAGCATATACTATGTAGCCAGAAAGGCGTTGGAGAGCTATTGTGTTGTTGCTCGTGTGTAAATCCCGATCAGTTCTTTAATTTCCTCAATAAACACCAGGTTTAAATCCCTGTGGGTTAGATCATGAAAAGGGCATGTCTTGGAATCATCGATACCTATTTCCTTTCCTGAATTTCTACTCAAGTCAAAAGAGTGAATTGCCAAAATCTATCGTTAATACAGGGTCGAAGTGTACCATTTACACTATATAAAATCAAGCTGTCCCAAGTCATCTCCCTTATGCAATTTATGTCCGAAGCATTATTTGATTTTGGGCCTATCTAGATTAATTTTTACTTAAGTGCCTTGCTTTCAAATCTCGCTATTCAGATATTTTGACTCTTTTTTTTTTAAATTCGACTTTCTTGAAATTTTCACAACCACAAATTTGGACACATAAAGTTCACGTATGTTTTATGTAAAATTTTACATTTTTATGAGGTAACAAAAAAATTTAAGTTTTTTGAAATAGTTAAAGTTCAAACAAAGAGACACCCAAGACATGTTGTGCCTATTACAAATTCAGCTTCCATGTAACAAGTGTCATATGGTCTCTTAGTCAAAAGTTGAACGACAATTATATTTACATCTAATTGACGACAATTATAAATGATGTTCATGTTCATAATTCCCGAATAAAATGTCTCGAGGTATAAGTTCACGGTTTCAGAGAATCAGAATCTGATCCAACATGTCTTCAAAGCTTGCAAACTTCCACGTAAAGAATCCAAGACAGCCCGTCGACCTTGCATAAACAGAGAATCTTGCCATTGGAGAAGAGTTCAGGACCCTCCTTCCCCTGTTTCGTCCAAGCTATAGCAACACACCCGCCGCGTCCATTCTCGGAGTCGCCTGTCTGTTTTGGTCAATGGAGGGAAACTCGTTGAGTTCCACCCTTCGCATGGCATCCGTCAATGCGACCCGCTTTCATTGGACAAATGTCTTCTCTGTCACGAGTACCTAAGTTTCAGCATTGAAGATGAATGCAGAGACGGAAAGTGGAATTTTAATTGGGCCAGGAAGTGTCGCCTTCTCGCATCTTTTATTCATGGATGACCTCATTCCTTGTGTTCGGGCTTATTTGGAAAATAGCAGAGCCAATGACACGAATGTTGTCCCATTCTTTTGATTGCTCTGGTAATGTTCTTCTAAATTTAACATTATATTCTCAACAAATGTGGATCCTGCACTCCAGGACTTGGGATATATTGGGATTGCCACTCCCGAAAGCAAGGAGATGCAAGTTGGAAGTTCAAACTTCTATCCAGGATTGGGGTGCACAGTCCATCTCGAACCAGTATCTAGGCCTGGCCTAGCTATTGTATATATGCAGGACCACGGCTCCCTCTTCGGGTGCACAGTGAACTGGATAGGATCAGCTGGAATTTTGGTTGCGGACCATGGAAACAATAAGGATGTGGGTCTTGGTCTCATACGATCTAGAGCAAGACTCTGACATTATCTTGGAACTATGTCTCATGTTGGGTCTGAAGTAACACAAAAAGGCTCAAGATAGGGTATACATTCCAGGAGGAGTACTTCATGGACCGATAAGTGGATAGGGAGACGAGCGCTTGGGCAACTTGTACAGGGATCATTGCGGGAAAATGAAGAACAAGCATCGGTTTCTTTGGAACAGAGATTTGCTCAACTTTGAAGCTTCTGAAGAAACATGGAACCATATTGTAGTCATCCCGATTCATCTTTCCTCTAGACGCGATGACCAAACGGTTTGGAATTACTCTTCCGATGGTTCCTTTGATCTTGCTTTCAGCCTATGAGCTCGCATGTCAAAGGGATTCTAACCGAAAACCTGCACGTCCTTGATTTGCAATACTTCCACTATTTCTGTCAAATGGGTGAGACCCTTTCTCCGCTGGGTGACACTCAATATTGATGGCTCTCTCGGGGCCAATCCAGGCGACGCAGGGGCTGGAGGGGCCATCAGAGACTTCCTACGGCTGTGCTTCCAGCGTTTCAGCCGAGTATCAGGCACTTAAGGAGGGGATAACACTAGCAAGGAGCTAAGGAATTTCGAATGCCATCGATTGTCGATAGCGTCAACAGCAACAACTGTTCAAATGCTGTCACATAACCCATCGGACTAGCATGCAGGTCAGTGCTTCACGGGCATGAGCTACTCCATCGTCAAACATACTTAATCAAAAGGACTAGCAGATGGCCAGGCAAATTCGGGAAGCCTTCGAATCAAGACATTTTGTTTCTTCAGCAACCACCTACTAATCTCCTTGATCTTGTCTTAGAGGACCTTATTAACGTTGAAGCTTCGAGTAACAAAAAGAATAGCGAAAGAGGCAAAGAGAGGAGCAAGGACAGAGTGTTTATGGTGGCTTAACTACAATTGTGGTTGCATGATATGTATTTGTAAGAATGAATAATTAAACTCTACAGATAGAAACATGATTACATAAATATCTTATAATATATATTACGTATTAATACTCCACCCGAATCCAAAGTAGGTGTCACAATTGAGAGATTGGATCTCAAAAGCGCATGTCACAGAACTAGGTAGTCCCTTGGCGAGGATGTTGACCAGCCGATCTTAGCTAACGCATAAATCGCTAGAAGCAACCTGCTATCAAACAAAGTGAAAATGCATCTCGATATGTTTGGTACAAGCATGAAACACGAGATTGAGAGCAAGATAGGCGGCGGAGATTAAAAGAACAAAAGTATTTGATCCTTGATCTTAGCTAACAATTGTTGAGATGATTTCCATTATATATAGATATTACAAACATTACACTTAGTAAGGAAACAATATAATAATGGAAAATAATAAATGAAGATATCATTATATTACAAAAGTTGTCCATTCTTTAATTGTAGCATCTCCAAGAATCAGCTTGTGAAATTGATTGGTATCTTCAGATTTTTCTTCCTTGATTGATAAACCAGTGCCTTCACTCCCTCTCAAATTGGGAATAGGGGAATCCCGAATTCCCAATTTGCAACATAAGTTTGCAAATGCATTTTTAGACAACGAACTAGTGAAGAGATCAATAATTTGATGCACAAACGGAACACACTTAGTCACAAGTGTTTTAAGAGCCACTTTTTCTCACACGTAATGATAATCTAATTCAATATGTTTAGTTCTTGCATAAAACAATTGATTAATCGACATATAAAGTGACTAATATTACCACAAAATAATATTGGTGGACTGGAGAGATGAGTACCCGGATCTCTCAAAAGGAACGATATCCATGTAATCTCTATTGCTATCAATGCCATTGCATGATATTCTACCTCGGCACTAAATCGAGCAATTGTTCATTGCTTCTTAGCACTCCATGATATATAGTTGCTACCTTAGAAAGTACAAAATCCAATAGTTGATCATTGAGTCAAGCAACAACCTGCCCAATCTACATCAGAAAAAGCATACAAGTCCAAAGTGGACTTGAACAAGATTTGCATGCCTCGATCTATTATGCCTTTGACATAACGTCAAATGCGCTTCACAATTTGAAAATGACTCTCTGTAGGTTGATGCATGAATTGACAAATAAAATTGATTGCATATGAAATATCTGGCCTTGTAATTGTGAGATATTGAAGTGCTCCAATGATGCTTCGATATAGCGTAGGAACCGAAAATAGTCTTGCATCGGTATTAGAATGAGAACTAATAGCCATAGGTGTGGAAACTGGCCTGCAGCGGTCCATTTGTACGCGTTTAAGAATCGACAAAGCATATTGTTGTTGGCACAAATACAGGCCACCAGAAAATATCCTAACCTCCACTCCTCGAAAATAGTGGAACGACCCCATGTCATTCATTGCAAATTCGCTACTCAATGTAGTGATGAACCCATCAAGTAATTTTGGGTCATCACCTATATCTATCATGTCATCTACATATAAAAGCGAGCTAGAATGCCATGATTTGATTTTTTTAATAAACAACAAAGGATCCGCAATGTTGCAAAAGAAACTAGATGCCAAAAGAAATGAGCTAAAATGATCAAACCATGCTCTTGGTGCCTGCTTAAGGCCATACAAAGCTCTCTCCAGTTTGCAAACATAAGACGGATAATTTTTATCTTCAAAACCTAGCGGTTGCTCCATATAAACAGGTTGCAATAGAAAACCATGTAAGATGACATTTTTACCATCTAATTGTTTGACGAGCCAACCTTTAATAGTAGCAATGGTGAGGACCATTCTAATACATCCTGATCAAATAACTGGCGAGAAAGTCTCAAGGAAATCTAATCCTGCTACTTAAATATATCCCTCAACAACCAATCTTGCATTTGATCTTTCTAATATACCATCGGCCTTTAACTTAGACTTAAAAACCCATCTACATCCCATGATATTAGTATTTGAAAGGAGCGACGGCATGTGGATTTCTAAGTCAAAGACCGAGTGCCGGCGAAGTTGCACTTGATTCTCTAATACAAGGACGTACATAAAGGGTTGATTTGTTGCTTTAAGGGGCCATTTTGAGTGCTGCAATGAGTCAGAAAGGCCACATACAAGTTGGAATTGCCACTGAAACTTAAGGTACATCCAGTATTCCACATTCTTGTGCTTAAGCCTTTCCATGTAGACAAGAAAGATTTGAATTGAGGTGAATCGCAATGGGTACCACTTGGGGCAAAAACCTTGTATGATCTAGATGTTGAGTGCATCATGGTGAAACAAGTCATACAAAAGTGGTATTGTATGCCGGAGCATGAGTATTTGGTCCAATGGAAGGGTCTTTCGGAGAGTGAAGCAATTTGGGAACTCCGTTAAAGCTCTTTGGCAATTCAAGAAGCATATTGATGCCTTTGATGCCGAAGATGAGACGAGGGCATCGCTCAAATAGGTGGGGGAGAATGTCATAGCCTGATGAATCAAGACGTTCTAGAGGTTTCTAAACAAATGCCGTGATCAATCCATGAACAAGCAACCCTCAACTTATCTCCTAAAGTCCTAAGGTTTTTCAGGGTGTTCTAGAATACTCCTAAGGCCAAGCAATATAGTAATTGTACACCTATGTAATAAATGCGAGTAGTTGGTAGTTGAGGAGATCTAATCTCCACCGTTAAATTAAAAGGAGATCTACTGTTACTGTTAGCATTGTACTTATATAAATAAGGGTCTCACCCCCCTTATTTATATCATCTCATTTACAAGTATAATAAAGTTTTTCTTTCTTGAGTTTCTCTCTCTATGATTCATGTGAGTCAAGTGGGAGTAAAACTGACTTGGGAGAAATTCTAAAGCCGCACAAGTTAGGAAATGCTAGATTAATCGACCAATGACACTTGCATGGATCCTACTCTATATATAGCATGGATCTTAATCCAATTTAGCATCTTCCAACCTCACCAAAGATTCGAACCAGCATGCAGCTGTTGCACTCAATACTGTCAATACTGTCAAAATAAATAGCTCTTCAAATGCTGTCACTGAACCTATTGCACCAGCATGCAGGTGAGTGCTTAAGCACTACATCGCCAAACACGCCTATCCTGCAGCAAACCGAGTGGCAGTTGGCCTGGCAAATTGGGGGAGGGGCTTCAAAATCAGGACGTTGTTGTTTCTTCAGCAACCCCCACAGCTGATCTTAATCATGTCTCAAGGAGACCTCATTAGACCTCGTGTTTCTAGGCGCGCTTAGTCAAAAAGCTAAAGGATTGGCGGTGGGGGCATCGTTTGTGGATGAAGTGATGGAAGGGCTGTTCACTTGGACTAATCTCTGCGAGAAGCTAAGCCTGTCCACTGGGGCCACGCACGTGAAGTTGAAATGGCTGTGTTCGACGAGAGGGAAGTGGTGGGGTTTTCCAGCAAGTGGCTGGGGAATATCGACAAATCTCGGAGCAGGCAAAGTTCAGTGCACTGACGAGTCACCGGTCACATCTGCTACGCATACAAAAGTGGCTCTCGTCTCCCCTATTTACTCCTCTCCAGAGACAGACGAAATTTTCCTTGTCCACATGTGCGGAAAATGAGCCTTTTTTTTTCCTTATTAAAATGGAAAATGGTAAGGTCTCGGAAAGGCAAGCAAAGACTTTTCTTACACAGAAAAATGAAATAATACAAATTGTAATCTATCTCTTACGAATTTTATTTCCCTTCCATAAATAACAACAAAAGAAAACTTTAATACCACAGAAAAATTGCAAAAAAAAAAAAAAACTGAAAAAAGTAAATTTAATTTTGGAGAAACACATTAGGCTTGTCGACCATGACTTGACGCCTCGTAAGGAAAACTGTATATGTAAGGTAAGGAGCTCGTTTGGGTAAAGGATTTATCCCGAATTATATGCTACGCATTTTCCTTCTCCCTCAACTTACTGGGGTTCGCCCCGGTGGCCACCCTTCCAACTTGGAAGGGGGAGGTGAGGGGTTCAAATCCCTACTTTCTCAGGGGGGATTGAGGTGGGGACGATTTCATATTAGGAGTGGATTTCAACTTTCACGCCCTGCAAGGAGGTAGGGCAAAAGTCTGAGAGTGAGTGATAGAGTAGGATTAGAGTAGGACCGACAAAAAAAAAAAAAAAAACTTACTGAGTTGCTCATAGGAGGACCAGTTCAGGTCCTAAACCTAGACGCCTTGACCCACAATGTTTTAAATACACGATTAAGATCAAGCTAGAACAACATTCAATGAAAAGCATGATGAGTGTTTGATATAATTGGACACTTATGCATACAATTAGAGGAGATATATATAATTTCAATAGTGGAAAATCAAAAAGATCCGAAGAATCTATTAGATATTTTTCAATTATTTATAACAAAAAACAAGAAAGGATTCAACAATCCTGACATGATGTTTTTGTCAAAATAATTGCACGGATAACATCAACGTCAAAGAATTTTCCTCCTCCGTCTAAATCTAAACTTCCAATCGGACTATATATATTTGCAGGGTCACCTCATCGCATCGAACTAATCAACTTCAAACCAAGAATTTTCCGTGGATCCTAAAAGCATGAAGCAGCAACGGCACTTCGTTCTCGTGCACGGCGTATGCCACGGCGCGTGGTGCTGGTTCCATGTCAAGCACAGGCTAGAGTCGGCCGGCCACCGCGTCACACCGCTGAACCTCGCCGGTGCAGGCACCAGCACGAAGTCTATCTACGATGTCCACTCATTCCGTGAGTACAACGAGCCGCTCTTGGAGTTCATGGCCTCGCTCGAGCCATCCGAGAAGGTGATCCTTGTGGGACACAGCTTGGGCGGCATGAGCTTGGCTCTCATCGCCGACAAGTTCCCCGAGAAGATCTCAGCCGCTGTTTTCCTGACAGCAATAATGCCGGACACCACGCACCAGCCGTCTCTTGTGTTAAAACAGGTGACTTAATCAAGTTTCTTGTTCATTTTAATTAAAGCTTTTCTTTCGCCATAACAAGCTTCCATATATTCCCACTTACAATATTCAATGGGACTTTTTAAAATTGGAATTAATTGTCAGAAAAATTATTTTTGTCAGTAATTGCCCATGTTATTAGTATGCATTTCAAAAACCAAAAGCATGAGGAAATATTTTCTTCTCTATTCTATTACATAGAGGAAAGAAGGCTCTTAATTTCTAGACAACCGCAGCATCTTTTTCTTTATAATTTTTGTTTTTCTTTTGCAAATTCCATATATATGTCCAACCACCAAACTAAATTAAAAATTACTCTAACATTTAACTTAGGACCTAATAATAGGAAATTTAAAGAGAATATCTTGTATCGTCTCTAGATAATTTAATGGATTTGTGAGTTTTGAGAAACCAAATTCGGAATTATTTTTGTTCGCTGTGACAATTTTCAGTTTCGTTCAAGCATTCCGGAGCAAGAGTGGTTGGACACTCAATTCAAAACCTTTGGAAAGCCAGAAAAGCTGTTGACTTCCTTCGTATTCGGGCCCGAATTCCTGGCAGCTCGGGTCTACCAGTTATCTCCCAAGGAGGTGTGCTTACTGCTTACTTACCTTTTTCCTAATTTAAGAATAATCATTTCATGTGATTCGTACTTTTTCTTCTAGAATCCTATGTGTGCTATAATGATTGGGTGATGAATATTTGTCTGACGTGGCCATGTGGAGTATTTTCCAATTCTTTTTTAATTCATGTGACCTTTAAAAAAAAAAAATTCTACTAATTATTGTTTCTTTCTCAAATTTAGCAACTTCATTTTCTACGTGACATGAAATTAGTCTTTCAAATAGTTGGGCAGCTTGATGGTTAATAGAGCATCCATGACAAATGTAGAAACTGTTTTTAATGATAAATTTACTTGCTAAGAGTAGAAATTGTGTATGTGCTATTGACTAGATTTTGATCCTATGTCCTTTCCATTTGACTGATATATAAAATAGAAGTAAATACAAATATCCATCTTAATAAGCATGCATAGTTGATAGTTATGTAGCATGTTGATGTAGTGCCATTGATCTTTTAAATGTATTGATTCATTTTAATTTTTCGAAATGTGATTGTTATCATGAGTAGGATCTAGAGCTCGCTAAGATCATGATGAGGCCGGGGTCGCTCTTCATAGAAGACCTGGCTACGGCGGACAAGTTCACCGGCGAAGGGTACGGCTCGATCGTGCGGGTGTACGTCGTGTGCAAGCAGGACCTCGTGATCCCGGAGGAGTTCCAACGGCGAATGATGAAGAACGGCGGGGCCCAGCACGTGATGGAGATCGACGGTGCAGATCACATGCCCATGTTCTCCGAGCCCCAGAAGCTGTGCGATTGCCTCCTCGAAGTGGCGGCCAAATATGCCTGAAGTGCTGTTTCTTTTCCTTATTTGATGATTTGCATTATTAGTCCTAAAACGGTGACGCCTCTGCAAGCTTTATGCAAGTAAATGTTGGTTGAATATGCTATTTGGCCTTTAATTAATAGCTTTAGATAAATCTGGGGTAATTCTTCTAGACTTTATGTCTAGTATATGATTATGTTTTGTGATATTAAGATCACTTGTCAAGATGATTCTATTGGTTACTTCTAATTTGAGTAACTCTCTAATTCGTGGATGTTCATGCATGACCACAAAAAATGTAAGAGTATCATTGAATTAATTTTCCGGATGGAAAAGTTATATTGAAAGTAACTGATCCACCAGGCATCATGGCAAGTATTGAAGCTCAAAATGGGGACCGCAAACTTTGCCGGAGCTTATACAGAGAAATTGAGGATCAAGGCATTCAGATTTGCACTCCGATTGATCCACCAATGCTTTAGTTGAGAGAGAGAGAGAGATAAGCTTGTGCAACAATTTGGGATAACAAACATTTCTGTTTTAAGGAACAATTTCTTTTTAGAAATAATTTTTTTTCTATTTATATTCTCTAAAATAATTTCTAAGTAAAACAACGTGTGTTTTGTAACTATACAAATTTTCTATTCCCAGAATAGAAAAAGAACATGAATACATTTGGTACAACTCCCAAATTTTATTGTTCCGTAGAATTTTTTCTAATATTTTAATACTTTTTTAGGTTTTTCTTTTTTTTTCTTCTTTTTTTCCCTCTCTTCTTTCTCCTCCTCTAGCTAGCGACAACGGTCAACGGGTAGGCGGCGGCCAGCGAGCAACATCGGGCAATGACTGGCGACTGCAGCAATCGGTGACAACAAGCAGCGAGTCTCCACCAACCGATTAAAAGAGGAAGAAAAAGAAAAGGAAAAAAAAAAAAAAAGAAAAAGACTTATTTTTAGAAATTGTTTTCGAGAACAAAAAAGTTACATTTTCTACTTCTTATTTTTGTTTCAAATCTATTTTCTAACCAATTTTCTATTCCTAAAAATAGAAAAAGTAACTAATGTTATCAAACAGATTTTTATTTTTTTATATTTCAGAGAATAAAAAAATAAAAATAAACACGAATGTTACGAGGCCTAAGTTGCCAAAACCCCTTATTAGTGCATGGTGGCTAGTATGTGTAGGTAACTACTATTGGGTTATCAAGTGATGATAAGGCAAGCGGTGGCCTTTAAGTGACAAGTGCATTAGATCCCTTGACAACCCATGGTAGGACCGCCCTTAAGGATCGATGCATATCTCCCAAGTTAGCTAGTGGTCGCATTGTTTTCTCCGCAATGGGATGGCCCCAAGGTGGTGCCTTGTCTAGCATTTCTTATTGGGTAACTTCCAATTACGTGCCGTAAGGCATTAGACAAAAAGCTAGCACTTACAAAATTTGACGATATCTGTTTTGCACATTTGCACTACGTGCAAACAACATGAGGCTAAGCACAAGTTATAGATAAATAAATGCGAATATGATGAGACACGCTTAGCCACATTTGTTGACACAAAATGAAACAAAATAACCCATTTTTGTCAAAACCTAATTATTTGACATATGGGATCAAAACTATCACAATGTTTTATGCTAGCACAATTTGACATGATTTATAAACACGAATGTGACACTTGCAAAAAAGCCTATGAACTAAATGATTAGGGATGGGTAAGACACAATTCTCTAACCATTAGAAGGTCCTCCTGCCCATCTCCCTATATGGTCCATGTAAAGCTTTATATCTCGTCCTCTAAATGGGAAGGCGCGTGATAATGCCCTGCACATAGCATATAATTGAAATGGGCGAGAGGAGCATTGATAGGTCCAAATGAAGCCTTATCCATACTAGTTTTTTTGTTTATTGGTCTATCAAACTTTAACTCCCAACTCACTTTTATCCAACCTCTTTATAGAACGTGAGAATCGAACCATACACTTGAAAAGCCCTTGCCATCTCAATTTCAAATGTCCCTTCCTTGCACTAATTCATTGTGAAAAATGAAAATATTCATACGCGTGATACTACAAACCCCACCATATCCAAAGGCTGGTGTTTAGCGATCACTAGCTCTGACAAACTAAATATTAAGTGCAAGTTTAACTATATGCCACAATATGCTAGGCTATTTGATCAGTAGTCTTATGGTGACTACTATATTTGAACAGACACCGTAACACTAGTAGAATAGGAATAAAAGAATCCAAGATACCTTCACTCTCTTATAAGGCAACAATCCTAATTAAATGATTATTACATATATAATACTTTATTAATGAATTAACTAATTAGCCAACTGCAATTTATGATAGTGAATGGTACTTCAAAATTTGTAATATTTAGTATGTTACTAGTCGTCTTGTCGTGTAATTCACATAACTCACATACTACATTATCCAACTCCACAATAGGTTTGAGGAATGACATAGCCGTTCGCCTACCCGATGGACAAAACCTTGCCCATAACCAACATAAACCCATTTTCAAAATGTATATACGACAAGCTAATTACAAAAGATCAAGAATCTAAAGTCCACCAAAAAGAACAAACACATTTTATTAACTCAAACAGAAAACTCGAATATCAAACTACACATTTCCAGTGACTAACCAAATTAAACTCGACGTAAGTAATTGTACGAACATATCTACAACTATCTCAAAAAGTATCAAAAACTACCAAAACGTCTCCTGCTAAAACCGCTCTTGTCCTAATCGTCCATAATTGTAGAACCTGAATAAGAATTGAAATAAATGTTATAAACAAACCAACACCTAGTAAGTAGTCTCTTCCGAGCAAATAAAGCACTACAATATGCACATTTACTAATAGTGCCTGAAATATATTTATCCAAACCTAGTAATAATATATTTACAAGATCAAACATGAGTTATACATATCATATTCAATCAACAAACATCAAAGCAAACATCAATGATCCAGTTCATTGATCAATTTGATGCTCAATATCAAACTATGACCTCACTTAAAGCCTCGTCAAAAAGCCTACCAAGATCCACCTTGGCATTGGTGTCCACTTATATCAACCAGTGGCTTGGCCCAAACAGGATGTCTTAAGAACAGTATGCATACTCACAACCCCCCAACGGTTTTAGATAATAGAACCATTAGGCATAAAACCATCAACTCATCCTCCAATCATAACCAATTGAAAATCCATTACATAAATCAGGTTCACGAAATAATACATATTAACTATTCACTATTCACTCCACCATGCAGATTACTTTTTATATTCTCAAACCATTTAGAACATGTATTTTCAGCCTAGACTCTCAAATCTTTTACTTCATACAAACTATTTCAAGAAATGCTTTGCTATGTCATTTCATATCACCAAATGGGTTCTGAATGTCCAATTCAGCTTTATGCTACATATATACACTGGACATCATTCTTCCTTTTTAATAAACATCATTCCATGATGCCTCTTTCATAGCTTATAACATAGATAGATTTCCTATAATTTAAAAAATGAGTTTCCAAATTATAAAGAGATAAGCACCGCTTACCTAACAATCCCCGAAGCTATCTCGAGTAGAAAACTCTAAATCCTATCAATTAAGTGAGAAACCATATCAAAATCAACTAGATAACTACCTTAACTAAGACTTGATTAATTTAAGCTTAAATGGTAACAATATAATTTTGACACGCCTTCCAAAACACGCTCAAAATGGAGCAAGTCTGCTGAGTGACAACTTGCATGCCGAGTCTAAAGTGGCTAGTTCAAAATATAGCATCCGTTTCAAGTGGGCGCAGAGTCATTGGAAAGCTAGCACGGTGTAATGAAAAGGAGACCTCACCTTTGACTCAAAGATGGACAGAGTAAAAACTAGCGCCAAAGACTGTTTTCAACGGTGCGTAACAAACTTCATAAATCGACTTCTGTAAAATCTAGAGATCTACGACACCCTAAAGTTTCTTTACAACATGCTTTCACAACTCAAAAACCTCCTGATTCAACCCAGCAACTCAGAATCGCAACTAACTCGGATAATCCAGCATTATTAGAACACCTCTTCGATTAAGTACAACGAAGCTTCAAATTCTTCCCCTCTCTTTCTTCCTTTTCATTTTCTTCTTCTTAGACCAGCTACAACAACAATTAAATGGGCTAGGGATGTAGTTTCAAGGGTTTAAGTAGGGCACTGGGTTGGGTCTCTGAAGCCTTCTTTTCTTTTCGTTTCTTTTTTTAAACAGGCCCTTTTGTTATTACATCCCCTGCGAACGAACCTTCGAGTGAATAGATATAGCAGAATTTTTAGATTACCTCAGTGTATCTTAGAAATGATAAATGGTGAGTCCTCTGCAACAATTTGAAACACCCAATGTCACTGACCTGAAAGATCTTCAGAAGCATGGTACTCAACAAAAGGGAAAAATCACGATCTTCCTTTATCAGCCACTTACATAAAAGGTGTTTTATTGGTATTTTGTCCTTCCACTGCAAGTGCTGGAGTGGGTGAATCTATCAGGAAATGCATCTCATTCTTGCCATCCTCCGAACTGCGGCGGGAATGGCGAGGATAGCTAAACCTCCGACGTGTCTCGCGAAGGTTTAACTTGGTGAAGACCTCCCTGAAACGCGGTTCCGTCAGCTCCCCTTCTTCTCTCTCCCCGCCTTTCCCGTCATTTCATTTTGGATTAATACCATGAAAACACTATTGTTAATTTCCACCTCACGTAGTCACTTGACAAACAAAAGATGTCATTAACTCAGCAATTTGATAATTAAATTTAATGAAATTAACATTTGATAAATTTATCATTGATATACTAATTCAGATTTTTTTTTTACAGGATAAATTTGTCTTCTATATAGCAATTTGAAATTTTTCGTTATATTAATTCTTTTTATAATTTTTCACCTTAATCCTTTTTCTCATTTTGTGTAAATTACCTATATAAATAATATACTTTTTAATAAATAATATTACTTTTTAATTGATTCATAACGCAACACGTGATGTGAAGTTTTATGCTATCACCACCTTGCACCCTCCGCCCGTGCGAAGCCAACGCGAAGCATGTCCTCGTGGGGGACAAGGCATTATGCCTTGTGTTGTGTTGATGAAGTAATTTATTCACAATATCTCTCTAAAGTTCAATAAAAAATAACTCTTTGTAGCAAATAATTCTTTAATTCAAATTTTTTCTTGATAAAATTCTTTAATTAAAACTATGAACCGTTTATGATTACAATTTATAGTTAAAAAATGTTAATTAACAAAGATCATCAGCAAGGCTCAAACCCATCACACAAAATCCTTAATAGCAACCAACTTAAGCACATTAGTGAGTAGAAAAGGGGAAACAGGATATGATGTCGACATGGCTGTCTGCGGTAGTCTAGTTGACATGTATGCTAAAACTGGAAACCTTCAAGCCGCTGAGTTAATATTTTCTAATTTTTCCGACCCTGATTTGAAATGCTATAACTCGATGCTCGGAGAATATGGCTACCATGGGTTGGCAGAGAAGGCACCGGAACTTTTTGATGAAATTCTTGTTGCCGGTCTACTTCCAGATCAAGTGACCTTCCTATCAGCACTCTCTGCTTGCAACCATAGTTTCTTGGTCAATGAAGGGAAGAACTTATGGAATTGTATGAGAAACTTTAATCTTAGGCCAGGCCCTAAGCATTACTCGTGCATGGTCAGTTTGCTGAGCCAAGCAGGATTACTGGAAGAGGCAGAGGAAATGATTAACAAATCACCATTCTATGATGACCATTTAAAATTGTGAGAACCTTGCTTAGCTCATCTGTAAATTATCAGAATTTGCGCATGGGAATTCGTGCTGCTGAGCATGTTCTGAGTTTGGATGTGGAAGACACTGCAACTCACATCTTGCTCTCCAATCTTTATGCTGCTGCAGCGAAGTGGGATGTTGTTGCAGAAACAAGATGAAAGATAAGAGGGCTCATGATGAATAAAGATCCAGGCCTAAGTTGGATTGAATCCCAGGATACAATTAATGTCTTCTATTCTGGTGATCAGTTGCATCCTACCACAAGCAAAATCCAGTCTGAACTTAACAGCCTAATTGGAAACATGAAAAGATCAGAAGTTGATAAGTTTAATTCAATAATATGTGGTATCTAGAATAAGGAGTTCAGATTTAATAGTTCTTTTCCAGTGAAACTTGGTCATCAGCACCAAAACAGGAGATGGTGATCTCACCACATATCAGTGCAGGCATAGGCAACCTCCGGTGGAATGAGACACCAGAAAGAGAGCAGACAGTTGCTTTAGAAGGAGACCAGATAGCTGCTCCCCTGGCAGAGCCGATAGATTCTTTGTCTGTTCTAGTTCACTCTCCATCCTCAGATTCTTCTCCGTCTGAGCTTGACTTACCTATTGCTCGCAGAAAAGGTATACATTCCACAGTTAACACTGAGCCAATCTATACTTCTCCGAGCTATAGTCATGTTCTTCTCCCTACATGGTGTTCCTCTCTTCCTCGGATCCTCCTTTTACTCCTAAATCTGTCACAGAAGCATTGTCTCATGTTGGCCTGGAAGCGGCAATGAAGGAGGAATACCATGTCGTGAGAAGACGCACACTGCGCACGATCACTATAACATTCGGCCCTCCTGCCTTCTCCAGTGCTTAGTAGAAAGAGTCAACTATGGCATCAAATAGGTTACTGTAGCCGAGATTTTTATTTCACACCATGACTCTAGAGGCACTGAGCAGAGCATAATCTAGCCTGAATGCTCTTGGATCAGCAGCATAACCAAAATAAGGGTACAAACTACAGAGAAGAGGGTAATTGTTGGCTAGTAAGAATTGGACTACAAGTCCTAATAAAGGAGCAGAACTAGCTGCAAATTGAGCACCTGCGTTGAACATTATCGGGACAGACTGCGGGACAGTAGTAACGGGTAGTGAATGATTGTTAGCTTCTAATGCTGTTTTAAGACCCTAAATGGCAGGTAGCACAAAGTGAGGTATATATCACCAATAATTGGCTTGTTGCCAACACACAAATGAGCAATGTTGACGCAATGTGCGTAAAGTATGATTACTCCCTTAGCAAAGACATCAGAGTAAGTCTTGTCTCCAACTAGGTGGATACCTCCAAGTTCCCGATTCCCAGCACCACTTGGATTCTGATGAGTTTTCATTCTTCATTTGTTCAGATTGCGATTACTTTGCTTTTCACCTTCGAAACTTTGCATTCTAATGGATATTAAGACTAACAATACAACTTAGAGGGGATAAAATGTTAATGATGATCAATTCTCGAGTGTCCAACTCCCAACCTAGAATTGGAAACCGACCTAGTAATTTTCAATTCCAAAATTTTGGAACTAGGAATAAGACCAAATAATTTCGGTGCTAGATCGCTGATTCCTAGGTCCACCCAAGATCCAGGCTATGTAGTTGGCCTGAAAAGGGGGAAGGGTTGGAGGCAGTAGAAGCTAGCTTTACGAAGCATTTCAGGCATTAAAACACCTTCCACAATTCTCTCACGTCAATTGCAGCTAAAACAAAACTAAGAAGCTCAATTCCCCAAAACTCAAGATTACACAGTGCTACGAATAAAAATGGATAAGTGTTTACCATCGAGGGGTTCGTCGAAGAAGACCATAGCATAGATTCAAGACCAATCTCGACTCAGCCAACTTGAAACTTAGCTCCCGGGTGGCAAAGTGCATCCCAAATGATGCCCAACATGCTTGACCATTTGGACAGCGTTGAGACCGAAACATGGTGATTTAAGGTCTCGATTTCATCCCTAAAAGCTTTGCAAAGGAAATACTCGTCCCTCAGGCATTGTCAGTTCTAAATCTAAGCTTCGAAGAGGCTGCGACCCCAGAGGTCTAGTTCTATGAGCTTCAAAGCGGCCCCTTCATTCCCATTGGTTGTAGACTGGAGTTATGAAGTGATCACAAGTCCCGTCGGTTTTAGAAATGAGCTTCAAATCGGTCTTGTCGGTTCTAGATCTAAATAATGAAGAAAGAGTGCAAAGGGAAAAATGAAAAATTGACAGTGAGGGAGCGTGAACTGAGCTAAGAGAAGAAATTGAGAGAAGGAGATTCCTTTGCTCTTTATCTTTAGAAGAAAAAAGGATTATTAAAAAAACATATCGGCATGGTCAATATAGTTTGGTTCTGCACTTGGAAGCAGGAATCAGTCCGATTATTGCCGGTTCCAAATTTTGGTAACCGAGAACCACCCAAAACTAGCCAATTTGGTGATGTTCACGGGTTGGAACTGGACCATTGCTCACCCCTAATGAATAGTTTTTTATTTTTTTCTAAACTTGAAAAGCTCTTTCGAAAATTAGCAAACAACACTTGAAAATTAACAAAAGCAAATAATATCAGGTGCACTTGGTGCTATCCAAAGATAGCACATGATAGATTATAGTAATTAGGTTTTATGCCCAAGCCCAAATCCATTCTCCAACCTAACAACCTCAATGTGATTTGAAATCCACTAGTAATCGCCAAGATAAGTTACAATCTGTAAATACAGATCCTATTAATCAATAGACTTTCTGTTAGGTTTCAAATATTTTTATTCATCTTGTACACTTTATCTTATCTAGATTACAAAGCAACAAGGACACTATACTGGAAATTTCATATGGACATACCACAATTTGATTTGCAGAGAATAACAACAAACAATATCAACTTTCTCTGTCCGGCCTAATAAGTTTCGTTGATCCTTTTTTATATAGGCATCTTCAATTTTCCCATTGGAGAAAGTCTTGGGACACAAGTAATTGTTACAAGAAGTTAAAAACTGTTGTTTGAGGATAGGATCACCCATACAATATTTTTCCTCGGTCATCAACATGGTTTCCTAAAATGGAGACTGTTGAGAGAGTCACATCACTAGTCACTTTGATTGCTTGAACAAAATGCTGTCAATTGTTCTCTGATAGTTTTCAGCTATCCTGCTATGGACTTTCCTATTACTAGTGACTATAATTTTTGTCTCTAATGGTCAACTTCAGATGAACACGTCAATCAACATCTCCAGTGACTCAATATCAACACGATTCAATGTTCGTTATTTCTCAATAGTAACACATGCTCGTTATCATCCGTGAGTTGGTGTTGTCCATGGTTAAACCATAGGACTTGCGATTCCACTTCCAATGGTACTTTTGAGCACATCAACTCCCAAAGACTCTATGTTGATGAAAGATCTACCATGGTCCTTCCAAGTTCTCATGAGCATCTTGTCATGTCTAACTTATTCACTTCTTGTTGATATCTACATTATTTTAGCTAGTCTTCGTTGAGCTCTTTAGCTATCATGGTAATAGTCATAGTCTTATAAATTTCACCACGAAAGCCTACACTTATCATAGTAGATATTATACCTAGGATAGGTACGAAATCATTAAAATTCCATAGAAATGTTCTCCAATAATGGATGACATTTACCACTCAACTAGAATATTACCATAGGGTGCTTGTGCTCGGCCCCATGCCCTTACTTATCCATAAACAAGAAGACTTACGTTATTTTCACCCTCATTTTGGCTAAGACACTCCCTTTTTTATTAATGAATTGACCGAAATATCCCTCTCTTCAATGAAATGTTTCTCTCTTTTCAATCTAGCGAAACCTTCTTCACTTTCTAACTCACATTAAAATATTTCAGAGAAAAGTTTTAAGTATATTCTAAAATTTTGATGTCGTTGCTATAAGATTGAATCTATTATCGATATTGATTACTTTCTTCATGATAGAAGTAGTACAGTAATAAGTTCCCCCATTTTACCTTTTTGCGCTTATTTTTTGTTTAGACATGATCTAAATATAAACAATGGTTTGATCATGCTTCCAAAAAAATTAACCTTTTCCATATTTTGATCAACGTTTCTTTTCCATTTTTGATCAAGATCGACTATATAATTAGAATGAAATTTTAATTATCAACTTTGAAATAAACTTTCACTCAAACTATTTGATAAAAAAAAAAAGGCAATTAATTGTGTTATAAGTTATCATGAATATAAATTTCTAGTCTTCTATCTTTTGTGGTTTAGAATATAATATCATAAATTAAAATTAACAACCTTCTCTAGACAAAGTGATAACATGATGCAGGGTAAGATAATATTTTGTTTGGTGTAATGGGTCATTTACGTTTTGAAATTGCTAAGAGAGATGATAAAAATATAATCCGTTTCGCTAGTCAACTTGATTAAAAAATAAAGAAAGAGAGAAGGGTATTTCAATCAATCAATTAAAAAAAAGAGTGTCTTAATTAAAAGGATCAATACCATGAAAAGTCAAAAATTGAAACTTATGTGACAAATTTACCTAAAATTAATTTTTTTATCGCCAAAAATCTCAAACTGGTACAACTGTAACAAATCTACTCTCCGATGCATCCCAACAGCAACATTTGATCAATCGTTCCTTCTATGGCTTCGTCCACCAGCATTGAACTGACCAATGACATGAAGCCACGTTTTTCATGTCCTGATGATGACATCTTGTCAGGCTTGCGGAAAGGGACAAAGCAGAGACCTATTTGGTCAATACACTTGGGGAAAATTGTCCAAAAAGTCCTAAATCTATTTCACTTTTGCCAATTCAGTCTTAAACATTTTAACTTTGCCAATTCAATCTTAAACATTTTCACTTCTTGTCGATTCAGTCCATCCGACCAATTTTGGCCGGAAAATGCTGACGTGGACACCAGCGGTGCCACGTAGGACCGTCGGCGCTGATGTGGACATTTTAAAATAATATTTTAATAATTTTTGAATTTTCATTATTTTTTCCCTTTTTTTCTTTTCTTTTCTTTCTTTTCTTTTTGGCTTTTTTTTGTTTGCCTTTTCCAGTGGCCGACCACCGGCCACCGGCCACAGCCAGCCGGCTGGCCTCGCCCGCCACAAGCGAGGCACTGCCGGGTGAGGAGGAGCTCCGGCGAGGGTCGGCCTCGCCCAGGCGCGGCCAGGCAAGGGTCGGCCTCGCCCAAGCGCGGCCCGACAAGGGTCGCCTGGGCGAGGGCCGGCCTCGCCAGATCTGGCGAGGGGAGTCCTCGCCGGGGCTCGCCCTCGCCCCTGGTCGAGCTTGGGTGAACTTGGAGCTGTTGGCCGAAGATGCAAGCCAGGTCCTCGCCGTAGAGGACAGAGACGAAGACGATGAACGACAGTGGGGCGAAGAGGTAAAGCGAGAGGTGCATCTTCCTCAATGGAGAAGACGAAGGCTGCCGACGCCGGAGGAGAGAGAGGTAATTTCATCGAGGTGGGTGGCGTCGGCCGGCCAGGGGCAAGGGCTCCCCTCGCCAAATTTGGCGAGGCCAGCCCTCGCCCAGGCCAGGGCGGCCTCGCCCGGCGTCGCCGTCGCCGAGCCTCGCCTGTGGTAGGCGAGGCCAACCGGCTGGCTGTGGTCGGTGGCTAGCCACGGAAAAGGCAAAAAAAGACAAAAAGAAAAGAAAGAAAAGAAAATAAAAAAGGGAAAAAATAATAAAAATTCAAAAATTATTTAAATATTATTTAAAAATATCCACATCGGTGCCGACGATCCTACGTGGCACCGCCGGCGTCCACATCAGCATTTTCCGACCAAAATTGGCCGGATAGACTGAATCGACAAGAAGTGAAAAGGTTTAGGACTGAATTGGCAAAGTTAAAAGGTTTATGACTGAATTGACAAAAGTGCAATAAGTTTAGGACTTTTTGGATAATTTTCCCAATACACTTGTCTGAATCGAGCATTTTACGTTTGTTTTTTCAAGAGGTTTTTATTCAGTTCTTTTTGTTTTATTTAACACAACTCGACATCCAAAGACTTAACTTATTGGCTCCCAAGGAAAGGGACTAGTCATAATATTTATACCACGCTCACTTAATTAGTATAACTTTTTTTTCACTTATTCAAGCTCCACAAATTTAAAAAATTGATCACTTAAAGTGTCATTAGCGATTTACCTCTATCCAACATCGACAATAATCGTCTATCATCCTTTGTGGCTTCACTCTATCCAACATCGACAATAATCGTCTATCATCCTTTGTGGCTTCACTGATCACAAGGTGTTGACATAGATAATTTTTAAATTTTTTATTGATTTTTTCATTATTTACAATTTATTTTGATTTTTCTTTTCCTCCATGACCTTAACAAAAGAAAAGGAAAAACAAAGATAAAGAATTCAAAAAAAAAATTTCGAAAACATATTTAAAAATCCACGTATGATAGAAAATTAATTTTAAAAAAAAATCCATTTCAGATGATTCATGGGAAATAACACTCAAATGATCAATTTTACTTCAATGTGGTAGTTAAGTAAGTGAAAAAAAAATTATAAAACTCAAATGAGCGTCTTATGAAATTTATGGCACCTTTACTATATTTGCCCCAAAGGAAAAGTTGGAATGTCTTGATACACATGTGCCAGCTAAATGGCGAGCATGGCCCGACACCATAAATGGAACACAGCATTTATCAGGTGCAAAGTTGCTGTTATTTTTTTCTCATTTTTGTTATTTGGTAATACCTTGTACACTTTCACCCCGTGTGCAGATATTTCTTAGAATACTAAACATGATTCGATTGCAACCGGGGCCTAGATAAGATATTACAAGAGCGACATAAAGGGCACCTAGGAAAAATCTTCCAACATATGATCCACACAGGAAGATTCTGCAATTACTTTAATTTCTATAAAAAAAATTCATTATGAGGGCCCCAATGTCAATTCCTCCTTCTCCTAAGTATGATCGCCAGACCAAATCTAACCCAAGCGTGCTTATAAGTACAATCTACATGACTTAGTAACAAAGCCAGGGGGAGCCAAAAAGCATGAAACGCCACCACTTCGTACTCGTGCACGGCGCCTGCCACGGCGCCTGGAGCTGGTACAAGCTCAAGCACCGGCTTGAGTCGGCCGGCCACCACGTCACGGCCCTAGACCTCGCCGCCTCTGGCACCAACACGAAGTCCATACACAACGTCCAGACGTTCTGCGAGTACACCGAGCCGCTGCTGGAGCTCCTGGCCTCACTTGGGGCGCAAGAGAGGGTGATCCTCGTCGGCCACAGCTTGGCCGGCTTGAACTTGGCCCTCGCCGCCGACAGGTTCCCGAAGAAGATATCGGTCACTGTATTCTTGGCGGCTTTCATGCCAGACACCGCGCATCGACCGTCGTACGTGATGGAAGAGGTAATCTCCGCTGAGCACGTTAACCTCAAAACGAAGTCGACTACCTTGCTTTTGGTTGAAGTGGGGCCTTTCTTTTGTCTATTCTGGAGATTTTATAATATTAATTTTGGGAATCACTAGTCCACTCATACATGTCACCAAATCTGTCAATTCGCTTGACGGAGCCATATATCTTTTGTCCGATTTAGTGGAGGCCAGTCCCCTTCGGCCTTCCTGCACATGATTGATTTGACTTGCACCATTGTCCTTCTGTAGTTTGTTAAGGAGGCAAAGGGAGAGGAATATGTGAGGGCTGGTGGAGAAAATCGTTAGGGGATGTATAGAAAGTTTAGGACATGATATAATTTTGATATAAGGGTACGATGTAAGTTCGTAACCCTTTACAAATAGTACGAGGATTTTGATTTATAGTACAACTATCCCTCGTACTGTCATACTAAAAAAAATCCTAATTTACTATAACCTATTGAAATGTTTTTTTTTCCCCTGACTTTCTATATCTTCAATGACTAAGACTCTCCTTGCATAATCTAGATTTGGAACTTACTTGTCATAAGGTACAATGATGGATCATGGACAGACCTACATGCACGAGCTCATTTTTAATGCCTTATCCTTGTTTGTAATGCCAGTATTGTGCAAGGGCTTCGGAGGGAGCATGGCTAGACACCCAATTCGCGCCCATCGGACAGCATGACAAACCCTTAACATCCATGTTCTTCGGCCCCGACTTCTTGTCATCCAAGCTCTACCAGTTGTCCCCTGTCGAGGTACGAATCTCATTTGACTTTATATGATACGACTCAACTCAATTTATACTGAAAGCACTTCGGTACATTACATTAAAAAGCGTATGGTTCTATTGCAAAGTCCGCTTTTTCCATGTCCTTTTTCTCAAGGTAAATCAAGCGATGACCCTAGTATTACTTTAGCCGGCATATCATACGTTGTGGTGGTTAAGAATTATTTTGGTTTGACGTCGCTGTTTTGTGGCTTTTATCCATTTGAGATTGCAAACTAGAGAGCCGGATGTGCGTATAGGGTAGTCGCCCTCTCCTCCCACCATAATGAGAAGTAAGAGGATGGCAGATTTGGTGAACCTGGACGGATTTATAAGTCGATTGTTAAAAACTCCCATAGGGCCTGTGATGGGTTTGGTATTTTATAATTGGGAAATACAACCTGAACTCAACATATATAACTATTAAAACGCCATTTATTTCCTTTATTTCTTAAGTGATTAAATAAATATACATAAGTACTAACTCTACAAAGGTTTTCTATCTAACTTTCTTAAAACTCTCGATGGTACTTAATTATAAAAATTTGTGAATGCTAAAATTTGAATTGAGTATACTATAAGATTTTCAACGACTGCCAGCATTTCACATGTCTAATTATTATTAGACCTTAGATTCTTAAGATTGTCAATTTTAAATTCTTTCAATCTTTACCTGCACTACCTAAATCGAATAGGAGATTTACAATGCATAAGTTTCGAATGTATAGTTGTGTCTGCAAATAATAGGTTCTTTATTATAAATTTAACATGATACTATTGTTTAATACAAAATATTGTGACGGTTGCCGGTACCTTAGGGGAACATGGCTACTTTTGTGGGGTGGGCTTGATATATTATGTCAAAACTGGTAATAAGTTCGGAACAAGTTTGGGAAATAACATAAAGTTAATGGACGGGCTTGGGACAATGTTAATAGTCCCGGACATGTCTTGTCTATGACAAGCGTAACCTAAAAATCGAGTCAATAGGATATGGGTAGACTCTAAATGGGCAATGCTCTGCCCGATTAGGCCTATGTGGTTGTGCCGGAGTTTAGAAAAAGAAATTGCTTGATCAGGTTTAGTTTGTAATTTGGATCTTGTTAGCTCGAGCAAGCCTAGACCAGCCAAACAGGCTATCACGCCTTTGATCAAGTCTAGCACATGCTTAGCGCTTGAAATTCAAAGCGACATCATGTCGGTTCAAAAGTCCATTAACCCATGACGTTTCATGGAAATGCCAACCGCTGCAGGATCTGGAGCTCGGCAAGATCTTGACGCGGCCGGGGTCACTGTTCATAGAAGACCTGAGCACGGCAAGCAACTTCACCCGAGAAGGCTACGGGTCGACGATGCGGATCTACGTCGTGTGCAGACAAGACCTGGCGATACCCCTGGAGTTCCAAGAGTGGATGATCGCGAACGGCGGGGCCCACCACGTCCTGGAGTTGGACGGCGCCGATCACATGGCCATGCTCTCGAAGCCGCAGGAGCTTTGCGATTGTCTGCTGGAGATCGGGGCCAAATACGCACCTGCCTAACATTCGCTACGGCGTAGTAGGCGGCTTTGGCTCTGTTCGGCCTTTTGTGGTTTGGTTTTCTTCGGATTGTTGTGTGTGGTTTGTGTTTGTTTTCCTGTTGTCAGGTCGATTTCGAGCATATACTGTTGGAAAAATATGGCTTCGAAAATGGGTCGAACAATGAAGTCGGATCGAGTAAGATAACTCGGACTTTGAGGCGTGATATCACTTTTTTAAAGGATTTATTTGCCCTACAACGTTGCTGATGGTCACCGGCAAAAATCCTTCAGAATACAACAAAGTCTCAAATGAAAATACTAGACAACAATTCTAGTATTTTTCCATGATCTTTTTAGGAAACAATCTAAAAAATGGTTGCAGTTTTTTTAGAAAGAAGACTCGAAAATGACAACACTTTTTCTTCCGAAAAATGACGAGTATATATATGAAATAGTCTTGCAACCCTTCGTGAAAATTGCCAAAGAATGAATAAACACGTCATTTAGAAAATTGTTCGGACAAACAAATGCAACTCTTCGGAAGAAGTCGAAAAACCGAACAATTGCAGCCCTTCGGGAAAAGTTGTAAAACCGAATAAGTAATTTTCCAAAGATTGTCTTGGAAAGACACAAACAAAATTCGGAATAATAATATTTTTTTTAATAAATAAATTTCGAATTTTCATTTTTATATTTTATTTCCGAAAATTATTAAAAGCAAAAGCAACCTTTGATTAAAATTAATAACATAACAAAAATAAAAAATAAAAATAATAAAAGGATTAGTGTTAATTAAGCCACGGGCGTGCCAAGTGCCAAGTGCGCCAAAATCGCGCACCCGCACGCGAGTATGGTGGGGTCTAGCCCCACCCGATCATTCCTTTATTTACTCAGAGGAAATTTCACACTTTTAAACTGGCCCACTTTCTCCCATTGTTTCTATGTGGGACAAAGAGAAAAGCACTTATTTTGTTTTAACAAACAAAACTCCAACATATACTATGTAGCCAGAAGGGCGTTGGAGAGCTATTGTGTTGTTGCTCGTGTGTAAATCCCGAACAGTTCTTTAATTTCCTCAATAAACACCAGGTTTAAATCCCTGTGGGTTAGATCATGAAAAGGGCATCGTGTCTTGGAATCATCAATATCTATTTCCTTTCTTGAATTTCTTCTCAAGTCAAAAAAGTGAATTGCCAAAATCTATCATTAATACAAGGTCGAAATGTACTATTTACACTATATAAAATCAAGCTGTCCTAATTCATCTCCCTTATGCAATTTATGTCCGAAGCATTATTTGATTTTGGGCCTATCTATATTATTTTTTACTTAAATGCCTTGCTTTATCTCACTATTCACATATTTTGACTTTTTTTTTTAAAAAAAATCGACTTTCTTGAAATTTTCACAACCACAAATTTGGACACATAAAGTTCACGTATATTTTATATAAAATTTTACATTTTGACGAGGTAACAAAAAAATTTAAGTTTTTGGAAATAGTTAAAGTTCAAACAAAGAGACACCCAAGACATGTTGTGCCTTACAAATTCAGCTTCCATGTAACAAGTGTCATATGGTCAAAAGTTGAACGACAATTATATTTACATCTAATTGACGACAATTATAAATGATGTTCATGTTGGTTGTTTGTTTATAAAACAAATGAAGAGGTGCCTTGTCCCACATCGAAAAGATGTGAGTGTGCACGCCGACGAGATTTGGTACTAACCAATGATCGTTATTTTTATTTATTGAAATTCGAATTTATTTTTATGAAAAATTAACCATTGCGTCCTTTCGAAACAGTGCAACTGTTCAGAAGGAGTTATGGTTATTTATTATTTATTATTTATTTAATTCCGAATTTTATTATTTCTTCCAATGGTTATCTTAAAGTTCGTACCTGTTCAGACATAACTTCTTAATCCTTGGAAAGTTGTGTCTGTTCGGATATAACATCTTCTTTTTGCTATAAATTACTGAACGTGTCTATTCAATTACAACTTCTTCTTCCATTTTTTTGTTTCCTTTCGAAAGAAACTATAGCCATTATTTTCAATTGTTTCCCATAAAAGACCCTGCAGAAATACTAGAATTGCTATATAGTATTCTCATTTTTTAGACTTTGTTGTATCCCGGGGGATATTTGCCGGTGACCATTAGCAACTTAATCCTTAAAGAAAGTTATATCATGCCTAAAAGTCCAACTTGATTACTTTAAAGATCCGACTTTATTGTTCGACCCAATTCGAAGCCATATTTTCCCAACAATTTTAAGGATTTATCTTTGCAACAATGGAGCCGGTGTCAAAGAGAAGGAATCAATGGTTGAAAATGAGAGAGGCTGATCGGTGTGGTCGCCAAGAATCGAGTCGCGATGACTCCCACCAACACCGTCTTTGATGCAAAGCAATTGATCAGGAGGAGATTCACTGGCCCTTCACTCCAGAGTGATAGGTGGACTGGTCGTTCAAGGTTATTGCTAGTCCCGGCAACAAGCCCGTGATTGTCGTCAATTTCAAGGTCGTAAAGAAACAGTTTGCTGTGGAGGAAATTTCATCCACGCTCCTCACAAAGATGCGTGAGACCGCTGAGGCTTACCTTGACATGACTATCAAGAATGTGTTGTCCGGGTCCCTGCACACTTCAATAACTCGGTCTCGTCAAGGGGCAGATACGTGATGGATTCACTTTTTTTGAAGATGCCTTTTAATCTCTTTCGCTGATTGGCATTTTGGATCCATATCAAGTAGTAGGTACTTTCGCAGGTATGGCCCAATTTTGATTTTTTATTTTTTTCCCACCTCGAGGAGTCACATTCTAGATTTGTCTAAATGGCTGCAAAATATGTAAACTCATGGGGATATTGTTTTTGTTAAAAAAAAATGATTGAATTTGGAGACGGCAGTGTCGGAGAGATCAGGAATGCGGTGGACCATGCGAACGAATTCGCGAAAGGAGCGGCAGAGATGAGCGTGAAGTTGGCCAAGGGTTGTGGGGACATCGTGTGGCAAACTCTTGGCAACGAGAACTCCTTCCTCCCCAAGTACTTCGGGAGGGACTCGTACGTCATGGGCAGGCTCCAGGGGCCGTGAGTAAGGACGTTTACGAGATTGGAGCTCTAAGTGAGTACTTCCCGAGGACAAGAACCCGATGCATGTCTGGTCGGCCACGTCGTTCATCTCTATCGTGGTTGCTGCAAGTTGGTTGGTGATTCTCTATCTAGGTTCCTAGTTTGAGCGAGGAAATTATTTGATTGAGAAATGCATCATATCACATTCCATGCATTGGTGTTCTTGACCCATTATGGCAACTTTTTTCTTTTTTAACTATTGTTTGATCTTTCTGAGAATGAGAAATTGGAGAATCCGATTGACTGTCCTCTCAGTGATCTAAAATTCATAAACGTTTCTTTTGGTTTTGCTGTTAACGAATTTCGATACACACAATCGAAAGATCTTATTGAAATGATGAACCATCGTAATGATGGGGCAATATTTTGTTCTACCATCGGTTTGTCTTGGTGAAGCTATTGGAAAATTATTTGTTGTATGCTTCTGTTATCACATGCTTTTGATTGTTAGGGGTGGTGTATAAATTGCTAGAATTTATCTATTTACTTTTACTTATTTCCCATCCTTGTATGGATTTCTATACTTGGTTTATTATTAACTGGATATGATGATGAAACGTACGTTATCATATTGGATGCCTCTTAAAAAAGTCTTGAAGTGGGGGTATTTGAAGGGGACTATGGAGCCAATGTGATTGGAGTCATTGAGACCCCAAAAAAAAAAAAAGAGTAACTAACTTTCATTTTAAAATGAAAGATTTGAGTCAAGTAGAAACTTTATTGGGTGTTAAAATTAAAAATTAAAAAATAGTGGGGGTTATTCTTTAAGCCAAAGTGATGACATGAAAATGATGTTAAATAAATTTAAATATCTTGGCTTGAAAGAAATGTGTACTCCATTTGGTTCAGTATTAAATCAAATTATACTACTGGTAAAGTAATAGCACAACTTGAATATGCAAGTGTTATAGGGTCTCTAATGTATGTGATGCATTGTACTAGACCTAATATTACTTTTTGTATATGCAAGTTGAGTAAATACTAGTAATCCAAATATAGAACATTGGAGAGTTATCTTATTGTTCTATAATCATCCGGCTATATTAGAAGGATACGCCGATGCTACTTGGATTACAAGTGTGAGAGATAACCAGTCCACTTCTAGACGAAGTTTCATATAAGGGAATGTATTGTTTCTTAGATGAGCAAGAAACAAATGTGTATAACTCATTCAACAATAGAATCTAAATTCGTTGCTTTAGCGGCAACTGGGAAAAGATGCCAAATAGATTAGGACTTTGTTGTTGGATATGAAAGTATGGCCTAGTCCTATGTCTCCTATTTCTATCAACTATGATAGTGAGACTACTTTGGCAAGAGCCTATAGTAGCACCTATAATGGTAAGTCTAGACATATTAGTTTAAGACATGAATATGTGAGACAATTGATTAAAGATGGTACCATAACAATTGTCTACATGAGGTCAAGTAATAATCTTGTCAATCTTTTGACGAAGGCTTTACTAAAAGACATGGTAATAATGACCTCACAAGAAATGGGGCTGAAACCCTTTAATTGAAATCACCAATAATGGAAACCCAATCTTTTTCTAGAACATCACTAGTTACAAGGTTTAATGGGTAAGAACAAGTTATTGAATATGATTGTTTGATATTGACGTAGCCTTGATATGAGAAATCTATATCGTTTGTTACGTTTTTGTAGGTTGAATTGAATTCTTAATGAAGTATAGTACAAATATGTGATGTGTTAATAGTAACAAAAACACATAGTAAATACTTCACCTATATGAGCTTAGAAGTGGTGCCGCTTTTTACGAAAGTTAGGGTTACTTTCTAGAGAGGTCATGAAACAGGATCAAACACAAGGTCATAATAGTGCGGAGTAATATAGAACTTCTCGCTGAAACAAGAGGTTAGTGTAAGTGCGGTATGTCCGGTTCTATTATATAAAAGTACATTTAAAGCCGAGCTACTTGTTACTTTGATAGAGCTTTGAAATACTTGCACTAAGTAAAGGTTTAACTCGAAAGAGACCTTTATGTATGTATATTAATCTCACGGAAATTTTGGCTGTATATTTCTAAAGCTTTATTTTTTGTTTTTGTTTTACAAACAAAAGTGGGGAACCACCGCCCGCAGCGACGCAGCTGGCTTGGGCTCTCTCCCCCTCACGAATGGGAGAAGTTCGAATCCCAGAGGCGTCGTTAGGGATTCTTACCTAGAGTACTGTGGGGTGGGTCCTGCAGTCGCTCCCCCAGGGTTTGCTCGCCGACTGTTGGCTTACGAGGTTCCCTGGGTTACCAAAAAAAAAACAAAAGTGGGGAATTGTTGGTAGTTTGTTTATAAGACAAATGAAGAGATGCCTTGTCACACATCGAAAAATTGTTGGTAGTTTGTTTATAAAACAAATGAAGAGATGCCTCGTCACACATCGAAAAGATGTGAGTACGCACGCGGACAAGATTTGGTATTAACCAACAATTGTTATTTTTATTTATTGAAATTCGAATTTAATTTTATGAAAAATTAACCATTGCATCCTTTTGAAACAATGCAACTATTCAGAATGACTTACGGTTCTTTTTTATTTTTTATTTATTTAATTCTGAAATTTATTATTTCTTCCAACGGTTATCTTAGAGTTCGTATCTGTTCAGACATAACTTCTTAATCCTTGGAAAGTTATGTCTGTTTGGATATAACATCTTGTTTTTGCTATAAATTACTAAACGTATCTATTCAATTACAACTTCTTCTACCATTTTTTTGCTTCCTTTCGGAAGAAACTACAGCCATTATTTTCAATTGTTTCCTATGAGAAACCCTAGAGAAATACTAGAATTACTATCTAGTATTCTCATTTTTGAGATTTTGTTATATCTTGTAGGGCACATAAATTCTTAAAGAAAGTGATATCACGCCTGAAAGTCCGACTTGATTACTTTAAAGATCCAACTTCATTGTTTTACCCAATTCGAAGTCATATTTTCCCAAATAGTTCATGTTCATAATTCCCAAATAAAATGTCTCAAGGTATAAGTTCACGGTTTCAGAGAATTAGAATATGATCCAACATGTCTTCAAAGCTCGCAAACTTCCACATAAAGAATCCAAGACAGCCTGTCGTCCTTGCATAAACAGAGAATCTCGCCACTGGAGAAGAGTTCAGGACCCTCCTTCTTCCCCTGTTTCATCCAAGCTATAGCAACACACCCGCCGCGTCCATTCTCGGAGTCGCCCACCCTTGGCTTGGCATCCGTCAATGCGACCCGCTTTCATTGGACAAATGTCTTCTCTGTCACGAGTACCTTAGTTTCAGCATTGAAGATGAATGCAAAGACGGAAAGTGGAATTTTAATTGGGCCAGGAAGTGCCGCCTTCTCACATCTTTTATTCATGAATCACCTCATTCCTTGTGTTCGGGGTTATTTGGAAAATAGCAGAGCCAATGGCACGAGTGTTGTCCCATTCTTTTGATTGCTCTGGTCACCAGTCCATTAGTTCTTCTAAATTTAACATTATATTCTCAACAAATGTGGATCCTGCACTCCAGGACTTGGGATATATTTGGGATTGCCACTCCCGAAAGCAAGGAGATGCAAGTTGGAAGGCTAAACTTCTATCCGGGATTGGGGTGCACAGTCCATCTAGAACCAGTATCAAGGCCTTGCCTAGCTATTGTATATATGCAGGACCACGGCTCCCTCTTCAGGTGCACAGTGAACTGGATAGGATCGGCTGGAATTTTGGTTGCAGATCATGGAAACAAAAAGGATGTGGGTCTAGGTCTCATACGATCTAGAGCAAGACTCCGACATTATCTTGGAACTATGTCTCATGTTGGGTCTGAAGTAACACAAAAAGGCTCAAGATAGGGTATACATTCTGGGAGGAGTACTTCATGTTGGAGAAATCGTCCTTGAGTATTTTGAAGCTGACAAAACGTTTTCTATCAGTCTAGTCTGAAGACTTGTAGACTCTTCCATCAAAGTCTGAAGACTTGTAGACTCTTCCATCAAAGTCTGAACACCTCCGGACCGCCAGACTCAAGACTCAAATTCTATCCCATTGACAGTCTCTAGACTGTCGAAGAATGCTTATCCAGAACTGGATGTTTCGCTTAGGATTTGACCTTATCGACTGGAGAAAATCTCTTGGCTGGATATAGCATGTCGGAATCATTTATTCAAATCAAGATTGATTTAGGGATGATTGGATCCGATGATTGACGAAGTATACTTGGAAGGTTCTACTTATGAAAACCAAGATCCTGATTGTATGGCCGAGCAGGATTGATGGGCTATCGTCATGTTCCTTAAATAGCTCGAAGATCTTTCTAATTGATTCTGTCCAACGGGTAGATTGGAAGAATTCCTTTGGTAAGTGCCAACGGGTATGATGGCATATAGGAGTATATAAGGAAGTCGTTCTAGTTGTTCGAGTGGGTGCGCGATAGAAGAATTCCAAAGTCTGAAGCTCCTTGTTCTTAGTCAATTAAACTGTTGAGCGATATCTTGTACACAAAAGAGAGTCTATATCTTTGAGAGACCTTGAGGAAGTATAGTAGAGTCTCTACTCTGTGGAATCAAGGAAGAGCATTTCTGTAACAACTCTTTTGTTCATAGTGAAATCCAGCCGGTGGGCTGTCAGTGCGGAAGAGTGGACGTAGGCTTGGAATAAGCCGAACCACTATAATCTCTGTGTTCATATTCTCTTCCCTACTCTTTTTACTTTCATCGTATCTTGCTAAGAGAAAAACTCTCATCTCTTTATCTATTATTGAATGCTGCACACTTATCACGAAAATATTATTTTTACACCTATTCACCCCCTCTAGGTGCTTATACTAGCTCTATCAATTGGTATCAGAGCCTGTGTACTCATTTAAATTGAAGTGTTTTACTTCAGAGTTAAAGATCCATGGCTAGTATGTTGGCTCCAGGATTGGTTGAAGGGCAAAGCAATACCAGACCACCTTATTTTGATGGGAAGGATTACAACATATGGAAAAACAAGATGAAGGCTTTCTTAAGATCAAAGGATCCTCTGGAATGGGATGTAGTAGACAAAGGAATCATTCCTAAAGCTGCACTTGTCTTAGAAAGAGGAAAAGAAGCTGTTGAGTCTAGCGAAATGACTCAAGAAGAGATGACCAAAAGACAAGCTCTTGATGCAAAAGCAATATATTCTTTATATTGTGCATTATCACCTACTGAATATAACAGAATATCTTCTTGTGTTACAGCTAAAGAAGTCTGGGATAGATTACACATCACTTATGAAGGGACTGATCGAGTGAAAGAAACCAGAATCAACATTCTGCTCGGTCAATACGAACATTCAAAATGAAATCAGGAGAATCTATCACTGACATGTTTAGTCGTTTTACAGATATCGTGAATGGTCTTGAAAATCAAGGTCAACCAATTTCAGATCCCATGAAAGTAAACAAGCTACTGCGTGAACTCTCCAAGGATTGGAATCACATAAAAACCTCAATAAGAGAGACACAAAGAATTATGCCACTTTCTGTCGATGAATTGGTTGGGACTCTTCAGTCTTATGAAGTGGAGCGAATCAATGAAGATGAAGATCCTAAAGGTAAGAAATCCATTGCATTAAAGTCTAATGATGATTCTGATGTCACAGATTTTGAAAACGACATGGATGATGAAGAGCTTGCTCTCATGATAAGAAGATTCAGAAAGCTAAACAGAAAAGGAAGAAGATTCAATCCAAAGAAACAAAGCTTCCAAAAGCAACAGAGTAAGTCTGTTGAGGATGAAGAATCTAATAGAGATGTAGTCTGTTTTGAATGTAAGAAAAAGGGACATATCAGACCCAACTGTCCCCTTCTGAGGAAGAAGAAAGGAAAAGCTGAGAAATCTCGAAAGGCATTCAAAGCAGAAACTTGGAGTGATACAGAATGTGAAGAAAGTGATGATGATTATGCCAACATTTGTCTCATGGCACAATCAGACTCTGATTCAGACTCCGAAATAGACTCAGATTCAGACGGTGAAATCAAGGTAAGAAACTTGAAAATCCCTACTAAAGTTTCTAGATACATTGATGAATTGTGTCTAAGTCTCAAAACTTCTCTTAAAAGAATTTATGAACTTAAGAGAGAAAATTCTGCACTAAAACAACAGGAAAATGTTTGGAAAGAAAAGGTCCAAAGTTTAGACAAAAATGTTACTGCTTTGAAAGAAAATGAAGATAACCTTTCAAAAGAAAATGCATTCTTGAAAAATGACATCTCAAATATTTCTAAAAAATTTTCTATAGGATCTGAGAAACTTGAAAAAATTATTTCTGCTCAAAGACCTTATTTCAACAAATCAGGTTTAGGAATGTCTGCTGAAACAATTCCTCTAATTGATTTTCCTAAAGTAAAGGAAAGAATCAAGCAAAGACCTACAAGAGATGCTTACAAAAATCATTTCCAAAAAGTTTTTGTAAATTCAGTAGGTCGCAGTGCTCTTAGATGTTCTAAGTGCAATAGTTCAGATCATTTTGAGAGAGAATGTCAAATGGTTTGGAAACCTGTTAAGAAGGTATGGGCAAAGACCATATATAGTACTAACACCAGTGGACCCACGAAAGTATGGGTACCAAAGAAAGTTTGAGTTTCTTTTCTAAATGCAGGTCACTATCAAGAAAAAGATTAAATGGTACCTGGATAGTGGATGCTCGAGGCATATGACAGGAGATTCAAGCTGCTTCTTAAAGCTTGTTCAAGTTAATGGTGGAAAAGTTTCATTTGGAGGAAACAGCAAAGGAAGAATTGTAGGATATGGAACTGTAAAGATTGGAAGCCTCATGATTAGTAATGTTTCCTTAGTAGAAGGACTCAACTATAATTTGCTAAGTATCAGTCAGCTGTGCGACAATGGTTTCAAAATCAATTTTCAAGAAGGAATTTGTTTAGAAACCAGTAAAGACTTCTCTCAGTCTTTCTTGGGTCGAAGACATGGAAATATCTATCTTCTGGATGTCAAACCAGATGAAACCCAATGTCTAATCTCTATTCAAGAAGAAGCAAATTTGTGGCACAGAAAGCTTTGGCACATTAACATGAAGCAAATAGCCAAAATTTCAGCAAAGAAGCTTGTTCGTGGTCTACCCAATCTGTCATATAAAAAGTCTGATCTATGCACACCATGTGTGTTGGGAAAACAGGTAAGAAACTCATTCAAACCAATAAATCAAGTTTCCACTAATCGTGTTCTGCAGCTTTTGCATATGGATCTCTTTGGACCTACCAGAACTCAGAGCATTGGAGGTAAGAAGTATTGTTTAGTAATTGTGGATGACTATTCACGATTCACTTGGATTTATTTCCTGGCAAGTAAGTCTGAAACCTTTTCTCATTTCGAAAAGTTTGCCAAAAAGGTTCAAAATGAGAAAGGATATGTTATTTCAAGTATTCGGATAGATCATGGAGGTGAATTTGAAAATCAAGACTTTACACAATTCTGTGATGAATCTGGTTTTCAGCATGTATTTTCCTCTCCATACACTCCAGAGCAAAATGGAGTCGTGGAAAGAAAGAATAGGTCGCTTCAGGAAATGGCTAGAACTCTTTTAATTGAAAGTAACATATCTTCACGCTTTTGGGCTGAATCTGTTTCTACAGCATGTTATATTATTAATAGAGTTTTTCTAAGGCCTATTATGGAGAAAACTCCCTATGAGTTATTCAAAGAAAAAAAAGCCCATTGTTTCATATTTTCATGTGTTTGGATGTAAATGTTTTATATTGAAAAATGCAAATGATCGAGTTGGTAAGTTTGAAGAAAAATCAGATGAAGGTGTTTTCCTTGGATATTCTATCACAAGCAAAGCTTACGAGTATACAACAAAAAGACTCAATCTGTGGAGGAATCAATGAATGTCAAATTTCAAGACTCTATGCAAATTGAATCAATTCGAGACTCAACTTGAAGATTCTCAACCTGCTCTAGACTCTGCAAAGTCTAAATCTCCAGAAGCAACTCAGACTTCAAAAGACCAGCAACAAATGATCGTCGAAGATTCAAATGAGGAAAAAGATCAACAGTCTGACAAATCAAACAACAACTAGAAGCATAAATCTAGTCATCCCAAAGATCTCATTATTGGCGATATTAATGAAGGAATTCGCACAAGATCCAAAAGGCGCGAAGAGTCTAGTGCTGTGGCTCTTATTTTTGAAATAGAACCCAAGAGCATAGAAGAAGCTTTAACCGATGAAAACTGGATTGAAGCTATGCAAGAAGAACTCAGGCAATTCAACATTAATGATGTCTGGGAATTGACTCCTAAACCAAAAGGTAAATCTATCATTGGGGCTAAATGGGTTTTCAGGAACAAGATGAACGAAGAAGGAAAGGTCGTAAGAAACAAAGCAAGACTCGTAGCCAAGGGATATACACAAGAAGAAGGGATAGACTATGATGAGACTTACGCTCCAGTAGCAAGGTTAGAAGCAATTAGATTATTACTTGCTTATGCTTGTTATAAGAATTTCAGGTTATTCCAAATGGACGTCAAAAGTGCTTTCCTAAATGGATTTATCCAAGAGGAAGTCTATGTGAAACAACCACCCGGTTTTGAGAACCCAAGAAAACCAGACTCTGTATTCAGACTGAAAAAGGCTTTATATGGATTAAAGCAAGCTCCTCGAGCTTGGTATGACAGACTAAGTAAGTTTTTAATTCAAAATGGCTTTGTCAAAGGTAAAGTAGATACTACTTTGTTTATCAAAAGAAAAGGCAAAAGCTTTCTACTTGTTCAAATATATGTTGATGATATTATTTTTGGATCTTCTAATGAAAGTCTGTGCAAGAAATTTTCTAAGTCTATGCAGGATGAGTTTGAAATGAGTATGATGGGAGAGTTAACATTCTTTCTTGGACTCCAAGTGAAACAAATGAAGGAAGGAACTTTCATTCATCAAGAAAAATATGCGAATGATCTTGTCAAAAGGTTTGGATTGGGAAAGTGCAAAAAGACCGACATACCAATGTCATGTTCTCAGAAGATAGACAAGGATGAAGAAGGGAAGAAAGTAGATCAAAAGCTGTACAGGAGCATGATCGGTTCACTTCTTTATCTTACTGCTTCTAGACCTGATATTTTGTTGAGTGTTTGCATCTGTGCTAGGTTTCAATCAGATCCTAGAGAATCTCATCTAAGTGCTGCAAAGCGTATTATCAAATACATTGCCTCAACTTCAAAAATAGGTCTTTGGTATCCTAAAGAAGGAGATTTCACTCTTCTTGGATACTCTGACGCAGACCTAGCCGGATGCAGAATTGATAGAAAAAGTACCTCGGGCACCTGTCAACTACTTGGAAGCAGGACAGTGTCTTGGTTTTCAAGGAAGCAAAGTACAGTAGCTCTTTCTACAGCAGAAGCAGAGTATGTAGCTCTTGGAAGTTGTTGCTCACAAATTCTGTGGATAAAACAACAGCTAAGAGACTTTGGAATTGAAGATTCTTGTACTGAAATCAAATGTGACAACACCAGCACAATCAATCTCACCAAGAATCCGATTCTTCACTCAAGAGCAAAACATATAGAGATTCGACACCACTTCATTAGAGATCATGTTCAAAATGGAGAAGTTACTATTCAGTTTATTGATTCAAAGAATCAACTGGCAGATATTTTTACAAAGCCTTTGGAGAAAAATCAATTTGAAGTTATTCGTTCCAGACTCAATATCTTAAAGTCTGAAGAGGTTCAGACCCAGGTCTAAAAGTCTAAAAGACTCTCAGACTCAGATGATCAAGACTTATGATTGTAAGTTTTGTTATTATCTCTCAGATCAAATCTTGAAAAGGTACAATCATCTATCCGAACTTGATTGTTTCTAATTCTGTGATTATTTCAATCTTTCCTTTCGAAAAAGAAGTTTGTTTTAATAAAAAAGGACAGTTATCTAATATTTTGAAAAGGCAGTTATTTTTAAAAAAGGCATCTTTATATTTTCTTATTACGGCGTTTCGTATGCCTCGTTTCGACTGCTTTATATACTGGCGGTTCCTCTTCGTTTTTTTCTCACAAAAACCCTAAGATAGCATCGTTCTTCCACTTCTATCTTCTTTTCTTGTTTATTCCTCGAAAATTTATCATCTTTCTTGGAAAACAAGCTTGGAATCTCTCAAAGACTATGAGATATGTCGTCCCAAAGAAAGTCCTCAAGGATCGCGAACAGGGGACCACAGCAAATGCAAGAGGGGCCTACGCATTTTGATCTCACCGAGGAAGAAGATTCTCCTAGACAGCAGCAGAGCCCACAACATTCTCAGTAGCGTCCATCTCCTCCATCTAGTCCTCAGAATGCTGTACATCAAGAAGAGGAAGAAATCATCGAAGACGCAAATCCTGTAAGAACTCTTAAGCCCGCTTTTACGTACAAGCTTTATCGTGCTTTAAAGAGGAGTGGTACTCCGTTGAACTACATTGATGAATTTCTGAAGGATAAAGGGTTTAGAAATAAAACATTCTTTTTACGCACAATGGAACGATTGGGAATTGCCCCTGCTGGTTCGGCGGATGAGGCATTGGCAAACATCCCAATTGATCCACGTGTTGGAGGGCTGAGTCAACCAGATGGAAATGACGATGACAGGATGTACAATGAGTTTAAACCGAGAATGGGCATTGCAGCAAAAATCCGAACTAAAAGGACGGATTTGTTTCGAACGGATGACCACAAGCAACTGTACTCTAAGTTGCTTAAACGTGGGGTGATAAACCCTAGAAGTGTGGATTTTGATTTTCTTGACTCTGTGAATATCAATCTGCGGGAAAAATTCAATCTTCTTCAACTCGAACAGTTTTGTTCTGACACTACAGAAGGTCATGCTGAACTTTCTGCTTATTTCTATTCGAATCTCAGTTTTTTGGATGCGAATAGATTCTCTTTTAGTGTTAGAGATCAGAACTATGTGGTTGACATGAATACACTGGCTGATGTGATTGGAGTGGAAAGAGGAAGATATCAACCCATCAAAGTGTCTATTGCTCGTGCAACGTTGGAGCTTGTTAAGGATAGAAAGACGGAAGAAAAAATTTCTTATTCGAGAATGAATGCGTCCAACATTTTGCTTCACAAGATTGTGATTAACTGTCTTAGACCAAAGTCAACTTCAAAGACAGATGTTTCAAACTCTGAGGCAAAATTGATGTATGCCATCAATGCTGGTAAGAAGTTCTCTCTTCCACACACTATCATGTTCCACATGTACAGAGCAGTGGTGAAAGACAAGGGTCAACTTCCGTATGCAGCTCTTGTGACCAAATTATTCAGACATTTGAACGTTCAGCCTCCCCGGATTTTCTGTGTTCGAACGTGCGATCACATGGTGGTGGGACTGAGAATGGTCTCTAAAATGCGTATGAAGGAACTCAACAAGGCGTTGGAGAAATTCAAGGAGAAAACACCTGTCAAGTCTCATCTTTTATCTTCGGCTGCAAAGAGGAAAGGGAAGGAGCCCATGGTTGCTCCTTCAAGGAAAAGAAGAGCTCTCATCATTGAGGATGAAGAGGATGAGGACGATATCACTATTTCTGCATTGGCTTTGAAGAATTTGAGTCGTTCTGTTCCAAGTTTAACTGAGCAACAAGAAAAAGACATTGTTGAGACAGAACAGAGATCTGAAGAAAGAGAAGAATTGGAGGCAGAGGAGAAAGATGCAGAGGAGGTGAGAATTCAGGAAGAAGAAGAAGAAGAGAGAGAGGAAACAGAGCAGGAGGAATACTTTTCTCCAACTGAAGGCATGGAAATAGGGGGAGACCCTGAGAAAAGAGGAACGTCCTCATTCCCTGTCACTAGTGAAGGAATAAGTCGTTCTCCAGCCAATCCAGAGGACATCTATGCTTCTCAATTTCCTGAGGAGGATCATGATATTTCATCGCCCAATCTGCGTGACCATGCTGATCTGCCATCATCTGCACATACTCCATCTGATCGTGCAGAAGCCAGTACTCAGACTGATAATTCGGCAGACTTTCGCAGAATTCTTGATGTTCTCCTGGAGATGCGAGGTCAAATATATGCTCTGGGATGCGAAGTACAGAACTTGCAAAATGCAGGACAAACCTCTTCAGCTTCTTTGCATGATCAAATTCACGCCCTTGCTCGTCGAGTTCAATTAAATGCTAAGGGTGAAGATGTGGTGCAACTGAAGGAGGATTTGAAAAAGCTAGAAGGGATTGTCCAGTCAATGGGAGATTTCCAGCTTGTTCGTGTTCCCAAGCAATCTTAATTTTTTATTCTCTTTTCATCTCTACCTTTTTTAATGATGACAAAAAGGGGGAGAGATGTAGTGCAAATTTGTTTTGAACTTTTGTTGTTTGACTTTGTCTTTTGTGTTTGGTTGTTTAGTTTTGGACTGGTTTTGGATTTGACTGCTTGAACATTTGTTTCTCTTAAGTAATATTATTATCTCATGGCTTTGTTCATTTACAAGACTAATCTATCTTCTGTGGATGCAGATTTTAGTGTTATTACTAAGCCTCTTATCTTTGTGAGACATCCATATTTGCCTAAGTAATGTTTTGCAGGTCAAAGATATCCAAATCTGCAGGAAAGTTTTGTCACCATCAAAAAGGGGGAGATTGTTGGAGAAATCGTGCTTGAGTATTTTGAAGCTGACAAAACGTTTTCTATCAGTCTAGTCTGAAGACTTGTAGACTCTTCCATCAAAGTCTGAAAACTTGTAGACTCTTCCATCAAAATCTGAAGACCTCTGGACCGCCAGACTTAAGACTCAAAGTCTATCCCATTGACAGTCTCTAGACTGTCGAAGAATGCTTATCCAGAACTGGATGTTTCGTTTAGGATTTGACCTTATCGACTGGAGAAAATCTCTTGGCTGGATATAGCATGTCGAAATCCTTTATTCAAATCAAGATTGATTCAGGGATGATTGGATCCGATGATTGACGAAGTATACTTGGAAGGTTCTACTTATGGAAACCAAGATCCTGATTGTATGGGCGAGCAGGATTGATGGGCTATCGTCATGTTTCTTAAATAGCTCGAAGATCTTTCTAATTGATTCTGTCCAACGGGTAGATTGGAAGAATTCCTTTGGTAAGTGCCAACGGGTATGATGGCATATAGGAGTATATAAGGAAGTCGTTCTAGTTGTTCGAGTGGGTGCGCGATAGAAGAATTCCAAAGTCTGAAGCTCCTTGTTCTTAGTCAATTAAACTGTTGAGCGATATCTTGTACACAAAAGAGAGTCTATATCTTTGAGAGACCTTGAGGAAGTATAGTAGAGTCTCTACTCTGTGGAATCAAGGGGGAGCATTTCTGTAACAACTCTTTTGTTCATAGTGAAATCCAGCCGGTGGGCTGTCAGTGTGGAAGAGTGGACGTAGGCTTGGAATAAGCCGAACCACTATAATCTCTGTGTTCATATTCTCTTCCCTACTCTTTTTACTTTGATCGTATCTTGCTAAGAGAAAAACTCTCATCTCTTTATCTATTATTGAATGCTGCACACTTATCACGAAAATATTGTTTTTACACTTATTCACCCCCCTCTAAGTGCTTATACTAGCCCTATCACTTCATGGACCGATAAGTGGATAGGGAGACGAACGCTTGGGCAACTTGTTCAGGGATCATTGCGGGAAAATGAAGAACAAGCATCGGTTTCTTTGGAACAGAGATTTGCTCAACTTTGAAGCTTCTGAAGAAACATGGAACCTTATTGTAGTCATCCAGATTTATCTTTCCTCTAGACGCGATGACCAAACGGTTTGGAATTACTCTTCCGATGGTTCCTTTGATCTTGCTTTCAGCCTATGAGCTCGCATGTCAGAGGGATCTAACCGAAAACCCGCACGCCCTTGATTTGCAATACTTCCACTATTTCTGTCAAACGGGTGAGAGGGATCTAACCGAAAACTCAATATTGATGGCTCTATCGGGGCCAATCCAGGCGACGCAGGGGCTGGAGGGGCCATCAGAGACTTCCTACGGCTGTGCTTCCAGCGTGTCAGCTGAGTATCAGGCACTTAAGGAGGGGATAACACTAGCAAGGAGCTAAGGAATTTCGAATGCCATCGATTGTCGATAGCGTCAACGGCAACAACTATTCAAATGCTGTCACATAAACCATTGCACTAGCATGCAGGTCAGTGCTTCACGGATATGAGCTACTCCATCGTCAAACATACTTAATCAAACGGACTCGTAGATGGCCAGGCAAATTCGGGAAGCCTTCGAATCAAGACATTTTGTTTTTTCAGCAACCACCTACTAATCTCCTTGATCTCGTCTTAGAGGACCTTATTAATGTTGAAGCTTCGAGTAACAAAAAGAATAACGAAAGAGGCAAAGAGAAGAGCAAGGACAGAGTGTTTATGGTGGCTTAACTACAATTGTGGTTGCACGATATGTATTTGTAAGAATGAATAATTATACTCTACGGATAGAAACATGATTACATAAATATCTTATAATATATATTACGTATTAATACTCCACCCGAATCCAAAGTAGGTGTCACAATTGAGAGATTGGATCTCAAAAGCGCATGTCACGGACTAGGTAGTCCCTTGGCGAGGATGTTGACCAGCCGATCTTAGCTAACACATAAATCACTAGAAGCAACCCACTATCAAACAAAGTGAAAATCCATCTCAATATGTTTGGTACAAGCATGAAACACGAGATTGAGAGCAAGATAGGCGGCAGAGATTAAAAGAACAAAAGTATTTGATCCTTAATCTTAACGTACAATTGTTGAGATGATTTCCATTATATATAGATATTACAAATGTTACATTTCGTAAGGAAACAATATAAAAATGGAAAATAATAAATAAAGAGATCATTATATTACAAGAGTTGTCAATTCTTTTATTGTAGCATCTCCAAGAATCGGCTTGTGATTTTTTATTGGATTTTAATTGATATCTTCATATTTTTCTTCCTTGATTGATAAACCAATGCCTTTACTCCCTCTCAAATTGGGAATAGGGGAATCCTGAATTCCCAATTTGCGACATAAGTTTCCAAATGCATTTTTAGACAACGGATTCGTGAAGAGATCAATAATTTGATGCACAAACGGAACACACTTAGTCACAAGTGTTCCAAGAGCCACTTTTTCTCACACCTAATAAAAATCTAATTGAACGCTTACTGCATACAATTAAAGGAGATATATATAATATCAATAGTGTGGAAAATCAAAAAGATTCGGAGAATCTGTTAGATATTTTTCAATTATTTTTAACAAAAAAACAAAAAAGGATTCAATGATCCTGACGTGATATTTTTGTCAAAATAATTGCACGGAACCTCGTCGGTGCAGGCACCAGCACGAAGTCCATCTACGATGTCCACTCATTCCGTGAGTACAACGAGCCGCTCTTGGAGTTCATGGCCTCGCTCGAGCCACCCGACAAGGTGATCCTCGTGGGACACAGCTTGGGCGGCATGAGCTTGGCTCTCCGCCGCTGTTTTCCTGACAGCACTGATGCCGGACACCACGCACCAGCCGTCTCTTGTGTTAAAACAGGTGAATTAATCAAGTTTCTTGTTCATTTTAATTAAAGCTTTTTTTTCGCCATAACAAGCTTCCTTATATTCGCACTTACAGTATTCAATGGAACTTTTTAAAATTGGAATTAATTGTCAGAAAAATTATTATTGTCAGTAATTGCCCATGTTATTAGTATGCATTTCAAAAACCAAAAGCATGAGGAAATATTTTCTTCTCTATTCTATTACATAGAGGAAAGAAGGCTCTTAATTTCTAGACAACCGCAGCATCTTTTTCTTTGTAATTTTTGTTTTTCTTTTGCAAATTCCATATATATGTCCAACCACCAAACTAAATTAAAAATTACTCTAACATTTAACTTAGGACCTAATAATAGGAAATTTAAAGAGAATATCTTGTATCATCTCTAGAAAATTTAATGGATTTGTGAGTTTTGAGAAACCAAATTCGGAATTATTTTTGTTCGCTGTGACAATTTTCAGTTTCCTTCAAGCATTCCGGAGCAAGAGTTGCTGGACACTCAATTCAAAACCTTTGGAAAGCCAGAAAAGCTGTTGACTTCCTTCGTATTCGGGCCCGAATTGCTGGCGGCTCGGGTCTACCAGTTATCTCCCAAGGAGGTGTGCTTACTGCTTACTTACCTTTTTTCCTAATTTAAGAATAATCATTTCATGTGCTATAATGATTGGGTGATGAATATTTGTCTGACGTGGCCACTTGGAGTATTTTCCAATTCTTTTTTAATTCATGTGACCTTCTAAAAAAAATTCTACTAATTATTGTTTCTTTCTCAAATTTAGCAACTTCATTTTCTACGTGACATGAAATTAGTCTTTCAAGTAGTTGGGCAGCTTGATGGTTAATAGAGCATCAAATGTAGAAACTGTCTCTAATGATAAATTTACTTGTTAAGAGTATAAATTGTGATTGACTAAATTATGATCTTATGGTCTTTCCATTTGACTGATATATAGAATAGAAGTAAATACAAATATCCATCTTAATAAACATACATAGTTGATAACCATCGATCTTTTAAATGTATTGATTCATATTAATTTTTCGAAATGTTATTGTTATCATGAGTAGGATCTAGAGCTTGCTAAGATCATGATGAGGCCGGGGTCGCTCTTCATAGAAGACCTGGCTACGGCGGACAAGTTCACCGGTGAAGGGTACGGCTCGATCCTGCGGGTCTACGTCGTGTGCAAGCAGGACCTCGTGATCCCGGAGGAGTTCCAACGGCGGATGATGAAGAACGGCGGGGCCCAGCACGTGATGGAGATCGACGGTGCAGATCACCTGCCCATGTTCTCCGAGCCCCAGAAGCTGTGCGATTGCCTCCTTGAAGTGGCGGCCAAATATGCCTGAAGTGCTGTTTCTTTTCCTTATTTGATGATTTGCATTATTAGTCCTAAAACGGTGACGCCTCTGCAAGCTTTATGCAAGTAAATGTTGGTTGAATATGCTATTTGGCCTTTAATTAATAGCTTTAGATAAATCTGGGGTAATTCTTCTAGACTTTATGTCTAGTATATGATTATGTTTTGTGATATTAAGATCACTTGTCAAGATGATTCTATTGGTTACTTCTAATTTGAGTAACTCTCTAATTCGTGGATGTTGGATTAAGCTTCGCATGCATGACCACAAAAAATGTAAGAGTATCATTGAATTAATTTTGTGGATGGAAAAGTTATTTTGAAAGTAATTGATCCACTGGGCATCATGGCAAGTATTGAAGCTCAAAATGGTGACCGCGAACTTCGCCGGAGCTTATACCGAGAAATTGAGGATCAAGGCATTCAGATTTTGCACTCCAATTGATCCTCCAATGCTTTAGTTCAGAGAGAGAGAGAGAGAAGCTTGTGCAACAATTTGGAAGAATAAACATTTCTGTTCCAAGGTACAATTTCTTTTCAGAAATAATTTTTTTCTATTTCTATTCTCTAAAACAATTTTTGAATAAAGCAACGCGTTTGATAACTATACAAATTTTCTATTCCCAGAATAGAAAAAGAACAAGAATACATTTGATACAACTCCCAACTTTTTTTATGCCATGGAATTTCTTTTTTTAATACTTTTTTAGATTTTTCTTTTTTCTTTTCTTTTTTTTCCCTCTCTTCTTTCTCCTCCTCTAGCTAGTGACAACAGTCAGCGGGTGGGGGGCGACCAACGGGCGACGACGGGCAATGACTGGCAACCGTGGCGATCGGCGATGACAAGCGGCAAGTCTCCACCAACCGATTAAAAGAGGAAGAAAAAAAAAGAAAAAAAAATGACTTATTTTTGGAAATTGTTTTCGAAAAAAAAAAGCTACATTTTTTCTATTTCTTATTTTTATTTCAAATTTATTCCCTGGCCACTTTTTCATTTCAAGAAATAAAAAAATTAACTGACGTTATCAAACGAATTTTCATTCTTTTTATATTTCAGAGAATAAAAAAAACAAAAATAAATAAATAAACGGGAATGTTACCAGGCCTAAGTTGAGGAAACCCCTTATTAGTGCATGGTGGTTAGTATGTGTAGGTAACTACTATTGGGTTATCAAGTGAAGATAAGGCAGGCGGTGGCCTTTAAGTGACAAGTGCATTAGATCCCTTGACAACCCATCGTAGGACCGCCCTTGAGGATCGATGCATGTCTCCCAAGTTAGCTAGTGGTCACATCGTTTTCGCCGCAATGGGATGGCCCCAAGGTGGTGCCTTGTCTAGCGTTTCTTATTGGGTAACTTCCAATTACGTGCCGTAAGGTATTAGACTAAAAGCTAGCGCCAACAAAATTTGACGATATCTATTCTGCACGTTTGCACTACATGCAAACAACACGAGGCTAAGCACGAGTTATAGAGAAATAAATGCGAATACGATGAGACACGCTTAGCCACATTTGTTGACACAAAATGAAACAAAATAACCCGTTTTTGTCAAAACCTAATTATTTGACATATGGAATCAAAAATATCACAATGTTTTATGCTAGCACAATTTGACATGATTTATAAACACAAACGTGACACTTGCAAAAAAGCCCATCAAGTAAATGATTAGGGATGGGTAAGACACAATTCTCTAACCATTAGAAGGTCCTCCTGCCTATCTCCCTATATGGTCTATGTAAAGCTTTATATTCCGTCCTCTAAATGGGAAGGCGCGTGATAATGTCCTACACAGAGCATATAATTGAAATGCGCAAGAGGAGCATTGATAGGTCCAAATGAAGCCTTATCCATACTAGTTTTTTGGTTTATTGATCTATCAAACTCTAACTCTCAACTCACTTTCAGACTTTTATCCAACCTTTTCATAGAGCGTGAGAATCGAACTCTACACTTGAAAAGCCCTTGCCATCTCAATTTATGTAATTTATTAAGATGTTATTTGATTCCTTATATAGCGAATTTCCTCCACTCAAATCGTTGATTGAGCAAAGTTCACACTCCAAAATCGTTAAAACTCCCAAAGGTAGGTGTATATAAGTTAGCAACAGCCAGTTTCATTCCCTTAAGAAATACAATCAACTTCATAGATCTTACATCGGTAATCAATCAGCTTCAATTTCAAATGTCCCTTCCTTGCACTAATTCATTGTGAAAAATGAAAATATTCATACGCGTGATACTACAAACCCCACCATATCCAAAGGCTGGTGTTTAGCGATCACTAGCTCTGACAAACTAAATATTAAGTGCAAGTTTAACTATATGCCACAATATGCTAGGCTATTTGATCAGTAGTCTTATGGTGACTACTATATTTGAACAGACACCGTAACACCAGTAGAATAGGAATAAAAGAATCCAAGATGCCTTCACTCTCTTATAAGGCAACAATCCTAATTAAATGATTATTACATATATAATAATTTATTAATGAATTAACTAATTAGCCAACTGCAATTTATGATAGTGAATGGTACTTAAAAATTTGTAATACCTAGTATGTTACTAGTCATCTTGTCGTGTAATTCACATAATTCACATACTACATGGTCCAACTCCACAATAGGTTTGAGGAATGACATAGCCGTTCGCCTACCTGATGGACAAAACCTCGCCCATAACCAACATAAACCCATTTCAAAATGTATATACGACAAGCTAATTACAAAAGATCAGGAATCTAAACTCCACCAAAAAGAACACATACATTTTATTAAGGGAAAAGACCATCAAAAACCCCAAATTTTGCCTAAAGTGACAAATTTACCCCATTTTTTTTGTGACGTGAAAAACCTCAAACTTTTCAAAATGTAACACATTTACCCCATCAAGGGTATTTTTGTCTTATTTTTTATGTTTTTCCATTTTTTTTTCTTTTTTTCTTCTTCTTCCCTCCGCCGGCCGGAGGGAAGTTGGCGTCCGGCGAGGGTTGCCCTCGCTGGCATCGGGTGAAAGTCGCCCTTGCCTAGGCTGGCTAGGGCCGCCCTCGCCAATATGGCTCAATGTCCACATCAAAGCGGCAATGAAGGAGGAATACCATGTCGTGAGAAGACACACACTGCACACGATCACTGTAACATTCGGCCCTCCTACCTTCTCTAGTGCTTAGTAGAAAGAATCAACTATGGCATCAGATAGGTTACTGTAGCCGAGATTTTTATTTCACACCACAACTCTAGAGGCACCAGGCAAAGCATAATCTAGCCTGAATGCTCTTGGATCAGCGGCAAACCCAAAATAAGGGTAGAAACTATAGAGAAGAGGGTAATTGTTGGCTAGTAAGAATTGGACTACAGGTCCTAATAAAGGAGCAGAACAGCTGCAAATTAAGCACCTGGGTTGAACATTGTCGGGACAGATTGCGGGACAATAGTAACGGGTAGTGAATGATTGTTAGATTCTAATGCTGCTTTAATACCCTAAATGGCAAGTAGCACAAACTGAGGTATATATCACCAATAATTGGCTTGTTGCCAACACACAGATAAGCAATGTTGACGCAATGTGCGTAAAGTCTGTTTACTCCCTTAGCAAAGACATCAGAGTAAGTCTTGTCTCCAACTAGGTGGATTCCTCCAAGTTCCCAATTCCCAACACCACTTGGATTCTGATGAGTTTTCATTCTTCTTTTGTTCATATTGCGATTACTTTGCTTTTTACCTTCGAAACTTTGCATTCTAATGGATATTAAGACTAACAATACAACTTAGAGGGGATAAAATGTTAATGATGATCAATTCTTGAGTGTCCAACTCCCAGCCTAGAATTGGGAACTGACCTAGTAATTTTCGATTCCAAAATTTTAGAACTAGGAATCAGACCAAATAATTTCGATGCTAGATCGCTGATTCCTAGGTCTACCCAAGATCCAGGCTATATAGTTGGCCTGAGAAGGGGGAAGGGTTGGAGGCAGTAGAAGCTAGCCTTTCGAAGCATTTCAGGCATTAGAACACCTTCCACAATTCTCTCACGTCAATTGCACCTAAAACAAAACTAAGAAGCTCAATTCCCCAAAACTCAAGATTACACAGTGCTACGAAGAAAAATGGATAAGTGTTTACCATCGAGGGGTTCGTCGAAGAAGACCATAGCATAGATTCAAGACAAATCTCGACTCAGCCAACTCGAAACTTAGCTCCCCGGTGGCAAAGTGCATCCCAAATGATCTGCCCAACATGCTTGACCATTTGGAGGGCGTTGAGACCGAAACATGGTGATTTAAGGTATCGATTTCATCCCTAAAAGCTTTGCAGAGGAAATACTCGTCCCTCAAGCATTGTCGGTGTTGGAATATAATATGCGAAAAAAACAGAATCTTGCAATTTACATTAACGCACAAACTCCAGAAAAATAAGAGAAATAATAAGGACACCAGAAATTTATGTGGTTCGGTCCGAGAATCGGTACCTACGTCCACGGGGAGAGCCAGCAGCAAATAATCCACTATAATCGGAGAATCATAATTTACAATCGCTCACACGCTCAAGTGTTTCCCACACCTAGATTTAATCTCAAACCCAAAGTATTTATAAATAAACAACTCATTTGGATATAAACTCACTGCATAAAAATTACCGCACATTCAAGCTCAAAGTAAAGCACTCTATGTATGCCAAAGCAAGAACTGTCTCTTCTCCACGTACGTATAGCTCCGCGTTCTCTACCTCTTCTCCACGGACATATAGCTCCATGTTCTCTACCTCTTCAAGGCTTGAGCGGCATCTAGACATGTGTGGATGTGCGGCTCCTTTATTTCTTTTGTAGGGCTTCACTTTCCTTTTCCGCTAAAAACACGCCTTTTATATCGTGTGTGTGCCCAAAGTCAAAACTTTGACTCTGGGCCCCACCTTTGATTCTTTTCTCCAATATGGATTCTTCTCCACCCTTTTTTGCACATACAAAAAAAAAATAGATAACCATTACTCTTTTTTTCTTTATTTTATTTCCTCCTTTGTGCAGCTATAAGGAGTTCATGAAAAGAATGGCTTCTTCATCCAATTTGAAATTTACTTGGGAAATCTTTATCAACAAATTCGATTTAACAAATCGTTATCCGAATTCAAACTCGAAATATTAATTTAACAGTTATTTCTAAATCTAAGCTTCGAAGAGGCTGCAACCCCAGAGGTCCAGTTCTATGAGCTTCAAAGTGGCCCCTTCATTCCCATCAGTTGTAGACTGGAGTTATGAAGTGATCACAAGTCCCGTCGGATTTAGAAATGAGCTTCAAATCGGTCTTGTCGGTTCTAGATCTAAATAATGAAGAAAGAGTGCATAGGGAAAAATGAAAAATTGACAGTGAGGGAGCGTGAATTGAGCTGAGAGAAGAAATTGAGAGTTGGAGATTCCTTTGCTCTTTATTCTTTAGAAGCGAAAAGGATTATTAAAAAAACATATCGGCATGGTCAGTGTAGTTTGGTTTTGCACTTGGAATCAGGAACCGGTCCGATTATTGCCAGTTCCAAATTTTGGTAACTGAGAACCACCCAAAACTAGCCAATTTGGTCATGTTCTCGGGTTGGAACTGGACCATTGCTCACCCCTAATGAATAGGTTTTTTTTTTTTTTTCTAAACTTGAAAAACTCTTGCAAAAATTAGCAAACAACACTTGGATTTTAACAAAAGCAAATAATATCAAGTGCACTTGGTGCTATCCAAAGATAGCACACCACATATTATAGTAATTAGGTTTTATCCCCAGGCCTAAATCCATTCTTTAACCTAACAACCTCAGTGCAATTTGAAATCCACTATTAATTGCCAAGTTAAGTTACAATCTGTAAATATAGATCCTATTAATCAATAGATCTTACTGTCAGGTTTCAAATACTGTTATTCCTCTTGTACACTTTATCTTATCTAGATTACAAAGCAACAAGGACACTATACTAGAAATTTCATATCGACGTACCACAATTTAATTTGCAGAAAATAACAACAAACATTATCAACTTTCTTTGTTCGGCCTAATACTTAAGTTTCGTTGATCCATTTTTATATAGGCATCTTCAATTTTCTCATTGGAGAAAGTCTTGGGACACAAGTAATTGTTACAAGAAGTTAAAAGCTATTGTTTGAGGATAGGATCACCCATACAATATTTTTCCTCGGTCATCAACATGGTTTCCTAAAATGGAGACTGTTGAGAGAGTCACATCACTAGTCACTTTGATTGCTTGAACAAAATGCTGTCAATTGTTCTCTGATAGTTTTCGGCTATCCTGCTATGGACTTTCCTACTACTAGCGACTATAATTTTTGTCTCTAACAGTCAACTTCAGATGAACACGTCAATCAACATCTCCAGTGACTCAATATCAACACGATTCAATGTTCCTTATTTCTCAATAGTAACACATGCTCGTCCGTGAGTTGGTGTTGTCCATGGTTAAACCATAGGACTTGCGACTCCACTTCCAATGATACTTTTGAGCACATCAACTCCCAAAGACTCTATGTTGATGAAAGATCTACCATGGTCCTTCCAAGTTCTCATGAGCATCTTGTCATGTCTAACTTATTCACTTCTTGTTGATATCTACATTATTTTAGCTAGTCTTCGTTGAGCTCTTTAGCTATCATGGTAACAGTCATAGTCTTATAAATTTCACCACGAAAGCCTACACTTATCATAGTAGATATTATACCTAGGATAGGTACGAAATCATTAAAATTCCATAGAAATGTTCTCCAATAATGGATGATATTTACCACTCAACTAGAATATTACCATAGGGTGCTTGTGCTCGGCCCCATGCCCTTACTTATCCATAAACAAGAAGGCTTACGTTATTTTCACCCTCATTTTGGCTAAGACACCCCCTTTTTATTAATGAATTGACCAAAATATCCCTCTCTTCAATGAAATGTTTCTCTCTTTTCAATCTAGCTAAACCTTCTTCACTTTTTGACTCACGTTAAAATATTTCAGAGAAAGGTTTTAAGTATATTCTAAAATTTTGATGTTGTTGCTATAAGATTGAATCTATTATCAATATTGATTACTTTCTTCCTGATAGAAGTAGTACAGTAATAAGGTCCCCCATTTTACCTTTTTGCACTTATTTTTTGTTTAGACATGATCTAAATATAAACAATGGTTTGATCATGCTTCCAAAAAAATTAACCTTTTCCATATTTTGATCAATGTTTCTTTTCCATTTTTGATCAAGATCGACTATTTAATTAGAATGAAATTTTAATTCTCAACTTTGAAATAAACTTTCACTCAAACTATTTGATAAAAAAAAAAGGCAATTAATTGTGTTATAAGTTATCATGAATATAAATTTCTAGTCTTCTGTTTAGCTTTTGTGGTTTAGAATATGATATCATAAATTAAAATTAACAACCTTCTCTAGACAAAGTGATAACATGATGCAGGGTAAGATAATATTTTGTTTAGTGTAATGGGTCATTTACGTTTTGAAATTGCTAAGAGAGATGATAAAAATATAATCCGTTTCGCTAGTCAGCTTGATTAAAAAATAAAGAAAGAGAGAAGGGTATTTCAATCAATCAATTAAAAAGAAAGAGTGTCTTAATTAAAAGGATCAATACCATGAAAAATCAAAAATTGAAACTTATGTGACAAATTTACCTAAAATTAATTTTTTTATCGCCAAAAATCTCAAACTGGTACAACCTGTGATAAATCTACTCTCCGATGCGTCCTGACAGAAACATTCGATCAATCGTCCCTTCCATGGCTTCGTCCACCAGCATTGAACTGACCAATGACATGAAGCCATGTTTTTCATGTCCTGATGATGACATCTTTCCAGGCTTGCGAAAAGGGACAAAGGAGAGACCTATTTGGTCAATACTGTAAGAGTTTATCAAATTTGGACTACATTAATTGATATTGTAATTTACCGTTTAACATTTACTGTTTACTGTTTTACGGGGTTTGGTCTAAAGTGAGATAGAAGGTTTCTTAATTAGTCTAATATGGGCTGGCTGGTGTGGGCCTAGTTAAGCCTGACCCGTAATGAGGGGGACTGGCTAGAAACTCTATAAATAGTGCTCAAGTCTCTCATCTAACCATAATTCTCACATGTATCCTCACCTAAGGGGCGTTTACCTAATGCTAAACGTGAGGGGGCCGCCTCATTGAGCCAGTGATACGGAGGGCAATGGAGGAGAAGGACTTGCGCGTGGAACATTGTGTTTCCGCTTCCGCTTCAAGAACAATGGATCCTAAAACAGGTGCGTTATTCTTTCTGATTAATTATGCATGTTCTTGTTCTAGTTATGGAGATCTTGGGGTTGCGTAGTTTGCATCAAACATGTGGTATCAGAGCCTCCATAACCCTAGAACTCGAACGCAAAGGATTTTGCCCTAATTTGTGATTTTCGAGATTTTTCGTAAAATAAAAATATAATAAAATTATATATTCAGACTGGAATCGGTGAAACGAGCAAAACTGTGGGCGGCGCGTCGCCAGGGGAGGCCCCACGCGCCCCCATGTGCGGCCAGACGCCGCCTGGGCGTCGAGCACGCGCCCCACGCGCCCTCACGCGCTCCCACGCGCGGGGCGCTGTTCGCGCGTGCGGCACACGCGGGTGCTGACGTCATGATGACATCAGCGACCCGGACCCGGATTCGATCCGGTTGGACCCGACCCTACCCGATGACGTCATCGATTGGTCCCGACCCGACCCGATGACATCATCGATTGGACTCGACCAGACCCGATGACGTCACGCTGACGTCATAGATGGGACCCGACCCGACCCGAATGGCAACCGACCCGACCCGACCCGACCCGAGACCCAACCCGACCCGTTGACCCGACCAACTCGGTCAACCGGTCGGACCGGGCGACTGAACCGAAAGGTCGGACCGAGAACCGGTCAGACCGCCACCGGTCGGATCGGTTTTGACCGGCCATTTGACGCTCGCGCATGGACTCCACGCGCCGCGCATTCAGGCGGCGCGTGCGGGCGCGTGGAGAGTCCGATCGACGCGTGACCGGCGGCGTTGGACTCATATGGTTGTCCTCTATCTTGTAGTATATTTGTTTTATATGTTTGATAATTTTATGGATGTGAAAATATATACGGAACCCTAAATACGTGCTTTTTTAGTGTATTTTTTACGTATTTTTCTTGTATTTTTCTGTGATTTTGGAAATACAGGTGATGGGTTACTGGTATGTTATCACATGAACTTTATGAGTGTTATTCATTAATAATATACAATAAAGTTTATATTTTATTAATGAATGAAGCAATGTAATTAGCATGATATGTGATTTTAGTGATTTAATGCCCTTGTCACTAAAGTTAAAATCACATATGTATGGTTTATGTGAGATGTAATTTATATCCCTAGTATGAGAGAGTTTCAATAATTCAATTGAGTTGTGACCGCCAAAGTGGCACACTTAATTGGGTTTGAGAAATTTCGGTCTCGTATAATGATTTGGATGTCTCCTGGTCTAATCTGTAGTCATACTCCCAAAGGGGGTGATTATGTATTAGTTCATGGAGGGATACATGATGATGTGGTGGAGGAGTGACTGATCCTAGTGGTTCATATGCCCAAAGGTGATGAATTCACGAAAGATTAGAATATATTATCATAACCGCTATCATGTGGGGAGTATACAACTGCATGTTATGTATTTAGCCCAAAGGTGATTATGTAATTTTGCATGTAACTCTCTGTATGTGTACTTGTTCGTCAAGTTACACAATGCTCACATTATGCTAATTTTATATATATATATTGCTTGTTTTTCAGTCACATTTTCTGTAAACGGTAACTCCGTCACCATTGAGGTCCTTGCTGGTTCAAATTTTAAGAAATGGAGAGAAGATTTTCTGTTTGCTATGGAGATGGCAGATGTTCATATGGCTCTTACTGTCGATCGACCGGCAGATCTTACTGCCGAGAGTACAGAAGCTCAGAAAGCTCATTTTACTGCCTGAGAAAAGAGCAATAGAATTTGCTTATTGTCAATGAAGTGTTCCATTCAGGAACACTTGAAAAGTGGTTTGCCTACAGACTACACTGCTAGGCAGATGATGGAGGCCTTGATGGCTAGAAACCGTGTTTCACCTAATGCTAAGATAGGAACACACCTGCAAACATTATTTACTATGAAGTTTGATAGTTCTGGTGGAGTTAGAGATTATGTTATGAGGATGGTGGATTTGCAGACAAAGCTTGAGGCTCTCAATGTTGTTATTCCCACTGCTTGCATTGTGCATCAAGCTCTAAATAATCTTCTTCCTGATTTTGGGATTATCAAGAGCAATTATAATTCCCAAGATGAAACCTGGTCTGTTAATGACCTGATTGCAAGGGTGGTGGCAGAGGAAGAGAAATTGAAGAAAGATAAAGGGCACATTGTTCTTTATGCTTCTAGTTCTAGTAGTGACAAGGGTAAGAAGTTGAAAAACTATACCCACAAGGGCAATTCTGAAGTTGCTAGACCTTCCAACTATAAAGGAAATTTTGAAGGTGCTAGACCCTCTAACAGTTTGGGTCCTAAGAAAGCATTCACCAAGAAGGATGGTGTTCTTTGCTACTTTTGTAGGGAAAGAGGACACGTAAAGAAACGCTGCAACAAATTTAAGGCTTGGCAATAATTCTTTGGCATTTGTTTATGAATCCGATCTATCTGAAGTCCCGACCAATTCCTGATGGCTAGATAGTGGTGCAACTAATCATGTTGCATTTACCATACAGGGGTTCATAAACCGAAGGACGCCAAATCAGGATGAATTAAAGCTCACTGTTAGGAACAGCATTGGAGTTAATGTCGAGTTCATGGGAGATGTTATTTTGATTTTAGATTCTGGTTTTAGGATGGTGTTGAGAAACACTTTTTACGTACCTTCTTTTAGGCGGAATTTAGTTTCAGTGTCTTGTTTGGACATGTGTGGATACTCTTTTGAAATAAAGAATAATACTATTTCCATGTTTTCTTATTCAAATAAGATTGGGTGTTGCAATTTATCCAATGGATTATATCGATTGAATTTATCTCCCAACGACATGTACGTTACTTATTCACCTGAAAAAGTTGTTTCCAAAAGGCCTCTACCTAAGGAACAGTCTTATGCATTGTGGCATAAACGTCTTGGTCACATCTTTAAAGAAAGAGTAGAAAGGCTTATGAAGACTGACATATTGCCTACTCAAAGGTGATCTAGAGGCTTGCGTAGACTGTTGTAGACGTAAGATGACTAAGATAAAGAAGAAATCCGCCGTACGAAGTTCTGACTTGTTGGAGGTTGTTCACACTGATATCAGTGGACCATACACAGCTACTTTGTGCATAAATTTTTATTTCATCACATTTATTGATGACTATTCCCGATATGGATACTTATACTTGATTAAAGAAAAATCCGAGTCTCTTGATAAATTCAAGATTTTTTAGACTAAAGTGGAGAAACAGTTGGGAAAAGTTATAAAGTTCGTCAGATCTGATCGTGGTAGTGAATATTTTGGTAGGCACGGTGATGCTGGACAACTTAAAGGGCCGTTTGCTAGATACCTAGAGGATTCTGGGATAGTAGGTCAATTTACTATGCCCGGAAGTCCTGAACAAAATGGTGTAGCCGAAAGACGCAATCGTACTCTTATGGACATGATGAGAAGTATGATTAGTAGGACCAATTTACCTAATTTTCTGTGGGGTGAAGCTTTGAAAACAGCTCTTTACATTCTAAATCGTGTTCCTACTAAAGCAGTTCCATTGACTCCTTTTGAGTTGTGGACTGGACGTAAACCTAGCTTGAATCACCTTAAAGTTTGGGGATGTCCTGTAGAGGTGAAGTTATATAATCCGACATTGAGTAAGTTGGATTCTAAAACTACTCGGTGTTACTTCGTATCCTACCCAGATCATTCAAAGGGGTATCGGTTTTATAACCCTAATGGAGGTACAAGAATTGTGGAATCTCAGACTGCAAAATTTCTGGAATTTGATGTAGCTGAAAAGGGTAGTTGCTCACAAGCTATCGAAGATGATCGTATGGTGGAGATTACTGAATCCCTTTCTCATCTTGTGCAAACAATTATGGAGCCTCCTGCACCGCAAACTAAGCTTGTTGCAGCTCAAGATCCTGTTGTTGAGACAGTTCCTGAAGAAATTCATCAAGTCCCTCAAATTCAAAATGAGGTTGAAATAACTCCACTCAGAAGATCGACTAGGGAAAGACGTTCAGCTATGCCACCAGACTATCTTGTCTACCTAGGAGAGCATGATTATGATATTGGCTGTGTTGTTGATCCGGTAACTTATTCGGATGCCATCTCATGTCCTCAATCAGATTTGTGGCTAGATGCGATGAAAGATGAGATGCAATCTATGAAACACAATGGTGTTTGGGAGCTTGTTTAATTGCCTAAAAGTTATAAACCTATTGGCTGCAAATGGGTATTCAAAACTAAAAGGGATTCCAAAAGAAAGATTGAAAAGTTTAAAGCCAGACTAGTAGCTAAGGGTTTCACTCAAAGAGAAGGAATAGATTATGAAGCAACATTTTCTCCAGTTTCTTCTAAAGATTCCTTTAGAGTGATCCTGGCATTGGTAGCTCATTTCGATATGAAGTTACACCAAATGGATATTAAGACTGCTTTTCTAAATGGAGACCTTGATAAAGAGGTTTATATGGTGCAGCCTGAAGGTTTTGCAGCAGATGACTCAGGTAAGCTTGTTTGTAAATTGCAAAAGTCTATTTATGGCCTTAAGCAAGCTTCTAGACAGTGGTATTTCAAGTTTCATAGTGTTGTCACTTCATTCGGATTTATTGAGGACAAAGTAGATCAGTGTATATACACCAAGGTCAGTGGGAGGAGATATATTTTTCTCATACTTTATGTGGATGATATCTTGCTTGCTAATAATGACATTGGTTTACTACATGAGACAAAGCGAATGTTATCGAAAAATTTTGATATGAAAGACCTTGGTGAGGCGTCTTTTGTTCTTGGCATTGAGATCCATAGGGATCGCTCACGCCGTTCATTGGGTTTGTCTCAGAGGGTATATATTGATCGTATTTTAGAAAGATTCAATATGCAGAATTGCAAACTAGGAATTGCTCCTGTAGTTAAGGGTGATAAATTGAGTCTTTCACAATGCCTTAATTCAAATTTTGAGAAAGCTCAAATGAAGAATGTACCTTATGCTAGTGTGCTTGGAAGTATCATGTATGCTCAAGTTTGCCCTAGACCAGATATTGCTTTTGCAACAGGGCTTCTAGGCAAATATCAGTCAAATCCAGGTCATGATCACTGGGTTGCTGCCAAGAAGGTTTTAAGGTACTTAAAGAGAACAAAAGATTATATGCTGATTTATAGATATGTTCCAGACTTGCAACTAGTATGGTATTCAGATGCAGATTTTGCTGGTTGTCAAGATGATAAGAAGTCGACGACAGGATACATATTTATGTTGGCAGGAGGTGCAATATCATGGAAGAGAGAAAAACAGAAATCCATATCTTCTTCTACCATGCAAGCGGAGTTTGTAGCATGTTTTTCAGCTGCTACTCAAGCTATTTGGCTTCAGAACCTCATTAGGGAGTTATCAGTTTTTGATTTTGTGGATAGGCCCATACAGCTATATTGTGACAATAACTCTACAGTGTTGTTTATTAATAACAACAGAAGTCTCAAGGGGTCTAAACACATGGAGGTCAAATTTTTTACTATAAAGGAATCAGTGCAGAATGGTGACGTTGCAGTAAATTATATACCTACAGATGATATGGTTGCAGATCCACTGACTAAAGGCCTACGCCCGTGTGTATTTGATCAACATGTCATTATCATGGGCCTAAGAGCATCTTGGGATGCTGTTATTTAGTGGGAGCTATGTTTTATTTTTCTTTGAATAAAGTTTATATCTGTTTTTGTTACAATTTAGTAACACTTTGATATATATGTCAACTTTTTTGCATTCAATAAATATTTTTGAATGGATTGTTATTATGTTGAATATATATTGTTAAAAGTCTCAAGGCATTGCTAAAACCTTGAGTCAAGGCTAGGGGCATCCAGTTATTAGCCTTGTGCATATGTTTTGTGATACATAAAGAAAGGTTAACCGTAAGGACAAGACATATGTGGGTTCATTGGAACCATAAAGCATTCTCTAGTGGCACAAGTTTTGTGACGCCTAAAGTTAAGAGAATGGTGACTGAAAAATGGGATTTCTCTATAAGAGATGTTATCCTTTTGCCACACTACCATATTGAATCCATATCAATAAAGTTGAGAACATTCGTGACCATGAAAGGCTCTGTGTGTATTCATGCAGTTATAGCCATGATTCGGTGTTTAAGACTTCATGGGATAGGATTGACTATTAAGAATTATCTCTGGACCAATGTGCACACATATAGTACGATTTCAATTAATATAGTCCAAGTGGGAGAATGTAAGAGTTTACCTAATTAGGACTACATTAATTGATATTATAATTTACCGTTTAACGTTTACTGTTTTACGGGGTTTGGTCTAAGGTAAGATAGAAAGTTTCTTAATTAGTCTAATATGGGCTGACTAGTGTGGGCCGAGTTAAGCCTGGCCCGTAATGAGGAGGACTAGCTGGAAACTCTATAAATAGTGCTCAAGTCTCTCCTCTAACCCTAATTCTCACATGTATCCTCACCTAAAGGGCGTTTACCTAACGCTAAACGTGAGGGGGCCGCCTCATTGAGCCAGTGATACGGAGGGCAATAGAGGAGAAGGACTTGCGTGTGAAACATTGTGTTTCCGCTTCCGCTTCAAGAACAATGGATCTAAAAACAGGTGCGTTATTCTTTCTGATTAATTATGCATATTCTTGTTATAGTTATAGAGATCTTGGGGTTGCGTAATTTGCATCCAACAAATACACTTGGGGAAAATTGTCCAAAAAATCCTAAACCTATTGCACTTTTGCCAATTCAGTCATAAACCTTTTAACTTTGCCAATTCAATCTTAAACCTTTTCACTTCTTGCCGATTCAGTCCATCCGGCCAATTTTGGCCGGAAAATGCTAACGTGGACACCAGCGGTGCCACGTAAGACCGTCGGCGCTGATGTGGACATTTTTAAATAATATTTTAATAATTTTTGAATTTTTATTATTTTTTCCCTTTTTTTATTTTCTTTTCTTTCTTTTCTTTTTGGCTTTTTTTTTTTTTTTGCCTTTTCCAGTGGCCGACCACCGGCCACAGCCAACCGGCTGGCCTCGCCCGCCACAGGCGAGGCATGGCCGGGTGAGGAGGAGCTCCGGTGAGGGTCGGCCTCGCCCAGGCGTGGCCAGGCAAGGGTTGGCCTCGCCCAAGCGCAGCCCGACAAGGGTCGCCTGGGCGAGGGCCGGCCTCGCCAGATCTGGCGAGGGGAGTCCTCGCCGGGGCTCGCCCTCGCCCCTAGCCGAGCTTGGGCGGACTTGGAGCTATTGGCCAAAGATGTAGGCCAGGTCCTCGTCGTAGAGGACAGAGACGAAGACGATGAACGACAGCGAGGTGAAGAGGTAAAGCGAGAGGCGCATCTTCCTCAATGGAGAAGACGAAGGCTGCCAACGCCGGAGGAGAGAGAGGTAATTTCATCGAGGTGGGTGGCGTCAGCCGGCCAGGGGCGAGGGCTCCCCTCGCCAGATTTGGCTAGGCTAGCCCTCGCCAGGCGTCGCCGTCGCCGGGCCTCGCCTCTGGCGGGCGACGCCAACCGGCTGGCTGTGGCCGATCGCCGGCCACTAGAAAAGCCATAAAAAAAAAAAAGGGAAAAAAATAATAAAAATTCAAAAATTATTAAAATATTAATTAAAAATGTCCACATCAGTGCCGACGGTCCTACGTGGCACCGCTGGTGTCCACGTCAGCATTTTCTGACCAAAATTGGCCAGATAGACTGAATCGGTAAGAAGTGAAAATGTTTAGGACTGAATTGGCAAAGTTAAAAGGTTTATGACTAAATTGGCAAAAGTGCAATAAGTTTAGGACTTTTTGGATAATTTTCCCAATACACTTGTCCGAATCGAGCATTTTACGTTTGTTTTTTCAAGAGGTTTTTATTTGGTTCTTTTTGTTTTATTTAACACAACTCGACATCCAAAGACTTAACTTATCGGCTCCCAAGGAAAGGGACTAGTCATAATATTTATACCACGCTCACTTAATTAGTATAACTTTTTTTTCACTTATTCAAGCTCCACAAATTTAAAAAATTGATCACTTAAAGTGTCATTAGCGATTTACCTCTGTCCAACATCAACAATAATCGTCTATCATCCTTTGTGGCTTCACTGATCACAAGGTGTTGACATAGATAATTTTTAAATTTTTTATTGATTTTTTCATTATTTACAATTTATTTTGATTTTTCTTTTCCTCAATGACCTTAACAAAAGAAAAGGAAAAACAAAGATAAAGAATTCAAAAAAAAATTCGAAAACATATTTAAAAATCCACGTATGATAGAAAATTAATTTTAAAAAAAAAAATCCATTTCAGATGATTCATGGGAAATAACACTCAAATGATCAATTTTCCTTCAATGTGGTACTTAAGTAAGTGAAAAAAAAATTATAAAACTCAAATGAGCATCTTATGAAATTTATGGCACCTTTACTATATTTGCCCCAAAGGAAAAGTTGGAATGTCTTGATACACATGTGCCAGCTAAATGGCGAGCATGGCCCGACACCATAAATGGAACACAGCATTTATCAGGTGCAAAGTAAACGTTAAGAGATTATCTTTCAAGTTGCTGTTATTTTTTTCTCATTTTTGTTATTTGGTAATACCTTGTACACTTTCACCCCGTGTGCAGATATTTCTTAGAATACTAAACATGATTCGATTGCAACCGGGGCCTAGATAAGATATTACAAGAGCGACAAAAAGGGCACCTAGGAAAAATCTTCCAACATATGATCCACACAGGAAGATTCTGCAATTACTTTAATTTCTATAAAAAATTCATTATGAGGGCCCCAATGTCAATTCCTCCTTCTCCTAAGTATGATCGCCAGACCAAATCTAACCCAAGCGTGCTTATAAGTACAATCTACATGACTTAGTAACTGTAGTAGTACTTTAGCTGGTACGTCCATGATGAGGTACGATTGGAAAGACACTAATGGAGGGGTGCGAAGGGAGACGTATAAAAGCCTCCCGAACACAACTGTTGAAAGGTTGGCAGGTCATTTGCACCAGTTTTCTCTCCATTTTCCATCAAGAAATAAGAAAGCATTTCAATTTCAATTTTTGCAAGAACAATCGACATTTACGCCGTGGAAATCGGGTGTTTTCCTTGTGATTGCGTCCAGACCAACGTGAGGTATTGTTGTTCGTGATTCATCCGCAATTCAATGTTCGTTCCGGGGCTATTTGCTGTTTACGCATCGGAATTAGGTAAGTCGTCTTCCACCGACTTGAATTCCTTCATTGGTATCAGAGCCCGATCGTAGTTTCTGCCTTGTTTTTTATTGAATTTTTCTAGTACACTATTTGATATCGAGATTAAGAGTATGATATCTACACTGGTTGGATGTTTATTAATCGAAATTGATATATGAATCGTCGAAAAATCGAACCAAAGTGAAGAACGGGTTCGAGGTCGTGCGCATCCGTGCGGTTTTGGCCAATTTTCGAAATATTTTTTTGGCCAAAATCAACTTTTGAATATACAGGGTGAAAGAGCTCGTCGAGACGAGTCCGGCGATGGGTCGATCGCCACCGGAAGACGCCGGACGCGCCCACACGCACGGCCAGAAGCCGCTACGCGTGGGCGCCACGCGCCTGAAGCGCTGGCAAAGCCAGCGCGTGCGCCACACGCGCCGGTCGGCGAACCGACACGTGCGCGACGCGCGCTGGCCGGCGAACCGGCGCGTGATGACATCACTGTGACGTCATCCAACGGTCGGTAACCGTTTGGATGACGTCATCGATGACGTCAGCGCTCCGACCCATCGACCCGACCCGACCCAACCCGGCGACCCGACCCGACTCGACCTGACCCAGGACCCGACCCGGGATCCGACCCAGTTGACCCGACCCGACCCGACCCGGGATCCGACCCAGTTGACCCGACCCGACCGACCGTTGACCGGTCAACGGTCGGACCGATCCGGTGGTCGAACCGATCGGACCAGTCACCGGTTGAACCGGTCGGACCGGCCAGGAGCCATTTGGCTCGCTGGCGCGTGCGCCACACGCGCCGCGCACTCAGGCGGCGCGTGTATGCACGTGCGATCTCCGATCGGAGCGTGGTCGGCGGCGTTTGGTTCGTATGAGTGTCCTTTACACTGTGGTATAATTATTTTATATTTTTGAATTTTATAAATGTATAAAAATGCGTAGGAAATCCTATGTATGCGTATTTTTTGGGGTTTAATGCATAATTTATTCATTTGTAGCTTGTATTTTCTTGTGTTTTAGAAAATACAGTAGCTAGTTTGTGTGGAAATGATGTCATATATGCTATGTAGAGCTTGGTTCGATGATATCATGTATATAGTTTGATATACTTGCAATTATCTAGTTACTAGAAAATTCGAACAATGATAGGAAATCCATTACATGTTGAATTGCGATTATGATTATAGTTGAAGCATGATTGTTGTTTATACGTTGGTTATTATCATGCTATATATTTTTTTTTTGTATTAAGGAAAAATGTAGAAATTACAGAAGGTCATGTAATTATTTTTCCTAGTGGGAGTTCATAGGTTGGTAGAATTTGAAAGAGTTCTCACCTAGAACTTAAAATTTGCGCAAATTAAACTAATTAATGATAATAGAACAATTGTACATAGAAGTTGATTGGGAACATGGTGAACTTTTGTTTCTGTGTCTTTTGTTGAATTATCATTAATTTAGTTTGTTTTTGCTCCAAATTAAATATGTGTGTTACTCTGGAAAATGTGCTAGTATTGATTCTGTGTTTATTATGTCAATGTGTTATAGCAATTGATTATAGCTTTGGCATCCAAGACCATTGTGACTGACCTCAATAAGGGTGAGAAGCTGAACGGTGACAATTATGATATTTGGCACCGAAAGGTTCAGTACATCCTTGAGGAGCAAGAGGTTTTGGAAACCCTCAACCACACCATGGATCAACCTGAGCATGGAACTTCAGCTCAACACAGGAGAGATCTGGAAACTTATCAAGCTTGGAAAAAGAAAAATAGCATTGCTCGCATCACGTTGCTGAGCTGTATGCAAGATGATCTCATGTGTGAGTTTGAAAGTTATGATAAAGCTCAAGCTATGTGGGTTGCCTTGAAAGATAAGTTTAGGGGTACATCTGCCACTAAGCTGAGGAGACTCACCATCAAGTTTGACACATTCCGAAAGCGCCCAAATGTAACGATGAGGCAGCATCTTCGGGAGATGTCAAACATGATCCGTGAACTGAATACGGCAGGTCACTCCCTTACTGATGAACAGCAAGTTCAGGCTGTTATAAGGTCTCTTCCTGACTATTGGGAGCATATGAAGATCAATATGACGCATAATGAGAATATTGTCACTTTTGATGATATTGCGCGTCATTTGGAATTAGAGGATGAGCGCCTAGAGGCTGCGAGATCCTCTACCCATGCTTATGTTGCTGAATCGAGTTCGCGCAAGGTTTCGAGCTTCAAGCGCAAATGGAATTCTCAATTTAACAACAAAGGGAAGAGGACTAATCAGGCACCTAAGAGGGCTAAGACCTTCCGACGCAAGAAGCGTGGCGGGAAGAAGGACAAGGCCAAGATGGAGTGCTACAATTGTGGCAAGCTGGGTCACTTTGCTCGTGAATGCACTGAGCCGAAAAAGGTACCCTATTACTCCATTACTTTGAGTAATGCTTTTGTTTCTAGTACTGTAATGCTTGCTGAAACTCATCCAATGTGGACTGTAGACTCAAGAGCTACAGACCATGTAGCTAGAGACCGAGAAGCATTTGTGGAGTATCGTCGGATACCGCTTGGAAGAAGATGGATATATGTTGGGAATAACTCAAGAGTTGAAGTGAAGGGTATCGGCACATGTAAATTAATCTTACGTGGTGGTCGAAACCTGTTCCTGCATGATGTCTTTTATGCTCCAAATATTCGACGAAACTTGGTCTCTGTAGTTGTTCTTCTTAGCTTAGGTTATGTATTGAATTTCCATGGTGATTGTGTTGACATTATGTATGGAACAATTTATTATGGTTCAGGTCATGTATCGAATGGTTTTATGGTGTTAGACATTGACTATGATCAGTACAATGTTAATGTTGATGGTTGTTTTTCTTTAATTGCATCTTCTAATAACGTTGAGATTGATGCAAGTACTTGGCATGCTAGATTAGGTCACATTGGATTGCAAAGAATGCAAAGATTAGCTAGAGAAGGCCTTTTAGGGTCACTCACTAATGTTAGTCTATCCGTATGTGAACATTGTCTAGCGGGAAAAGCAACTAGAAAACCATTCGGTAAAGGGACTAGAGCTGAATTTCCATTGCATCTCATACATTTCGACATTTGTGGTCCTTTGAATGTGAGGGCGAGGCATGGAGCCTCATATTTCATCACTTTCATAAATGACTTCACACGTTTCGGTTATGTCTTTCTGATCTCCCATAAGTCAGAAGCATTAGACTGCTTTAGACGATATATAGCGATGGTAGAGAATCAATTGAACAAGACAATAAAGGCATTGAGAACCGATCGTGGACGTGAGTATCTATCGGAGCAATTCAAGGGTCTTTGTGATGAAAAGGGAATTGTAAGACAATTGACTATTCTTGGTACTCCACAACAAATGGGGTAGCTGAGAGAAGGAATAGAACCCTATTGGAAATGGTTAGGTCTATGATGGCGCAAGCAAATTTACCTATCTCCTATTGGGGAGATGCGTTATTGACTGTTGCCTATATACTTAACCGAGTGCCCTCAAAATCGGTCACTTCCACCCCTTATGAATTATGGACTGGTAGGAAACCAGACTTGAGTAGTCTACGTCCATGGGGATGTGCAGCTTATGTTCATGATTCTTCCCATAAACATGGCAAATTAGGTCCTAGAGAGAAGAAATGTATCTTTATAAGATATTCCGAACACTCCAAAGGGTACGTGTTCATAGGTGAACAAGCTGATGGAAATGTGACCGAAATGGAGTCACGAGATGTCACGTTCTTGGAGAACGATTTTCCTAATAGAGGTGAGATTGATAAGGATTTCCAATTATATGAGATGGAAGATCCTAATAACACACCCACTAATGTTGTAGAGAGAAATGAAGATTTACCTCAACACATAAGACCTAGTGGGAGTGTTGCATCGCCTGATGAATTGAATTCAAGAGAAATTCAATTGCGTAAAAGTAATCGTAAAAGCATTCCCCGTCGTCGTTTTAAGATTGAAGGGGAAGCATTTATGATTGCTCAAAAGGACGATGCCGAGCCTAAGACTGTTCAAGAGGCTTTCTCATCCTCTGATAAGGAAGAATGGAGAAAAGCTTTGGAAGATGAAATGGAGTCAATGAGGGCAAATCATGTTTGGGACTTGGTTGATCTACCACCCAATCGCAAAGCCATTGGAAACAAATGGGTCTTTAAGATTAAGCGTAAGGTGGATGGATCCATTGAAAAGTATAAGGCTCGCCTTATGGCAAAATGTTATACTCAACAAGAGGGTATAGACTATGAGGAAACTTTTTCACCAGTTGTAAGGTTTGCCTCAATACGCCTTATTCTAGCCATCGTTGCACATTTGGACCTTGAATTACATCAAATGGATGTAAAGACGGCATTTCTCAATGGAGAATTAGATGAGGAAATATGTATGAAACAACTAATAGGTTTCATAGCTAAAGGTCAAGAGCATAAAGTTTGCAAGCTCCATTGCTCAATATATGGTCTTAAGCAATCATCTAGACAGTGGTATCTTCATTTTCATCAAGCCATAACCACTTTTGGTTTTACGATGATTGAGGAAGATCACTGTGTATATGTCAAGCGGTCCAAAGATAAATTTGTGATTTTATCACTTTATGTGGACGATATTCTGTTAGCTGGAAATGACGAGGTTTTGGTTATCACCATAAAAGAATGGTTGTCCTCTAATTTTGAAATGAAGGACATGGGAGAAGCTGCTTATATATTAGGAGTTAAGATCGAAAGAGATCGATCAAGAAAACTCCTTACTTTATCACAAGAGTCTTATATTATGAAGATTCTTGAACGTTTTAATATGCAGCACTGTAATCCCATTGATACCCCTGTCATGCAAGGTGAAGGCCTAAGTACTGAGATGTGTCCTAAGACTACAGAAGAAATTAGAGCAATGGAAACTGTTCCTTACGCTAGTGCGGTCGGAAGTTTGATGTATGCCATGATGTGTACTCGACCCGACATATGTTATGCCGTGGGATTGGTGAGCCGATATCAATCAAATCCCGGTCAAGTACACTGGAAAGCAGTGAAGAGGATCTTAAGATACTTGAAGGGCACTATGGACTATCGACTTTGTTATCAAGGGAGTGATTTACGCCTATTAGGCTATTCAGATGCTGATTGAGGTGAAGACCTGGATGAGCGTAAATCGACTTCTGGATATACGTTCTTGCTCAATGGAGGTGCAATTTCTTGGAATAGCAAGAAACAGACATGCACGGCCTTGTCTACGATGGAGGCAGAATTTATTGCATGTTCTGCTACAGTGCAAGAAGCAGTCTGGCTAAAACGTTTCTTGGAAAATTTAGCCACTGTCACTAAGGTTCCAAGACCGGTGATAGTTTATTGCGATAGTCAAGCAGCCATTGCCTATATGAAGGATCCCAAGTATCATGGAAGGACGAAGCACATTGACATAAAGAACAACTTCATCAGAGAAATTATAGCGCAGAAAGAAGTGATCCTACAATACGTTTCAACCAATAGAATGGTTGCTGATCCATTTACGAAGGCTATTCCTAGAGACATATTCTTGACCCACAGGATGTCACTAGGATTGCGTAGAATGTGATATGTGTTATTGTAGAGGATTATTGGTTTATGTATTTGTGAACATATGTATTGTACTTGTTTGTTTATTAGTGAATTGATATTTTATCAATAAGTACGAATACAGTATGAGACTAGCATTACACACATATATTATTGGAAAGTATGTCAGCAAGCAATGATTGGCTCACTCACACGAGCAATCGCCTCAAGTGCTATAGACAGCACGTTGAGATGAGACGTTATGTACAAATAAATGCTGAGGAGCAAGTTTAGTACATAAAATGATATGTCGCATTGATTAGAGTCAAGATGAGGTCTGTGATTTATTTATAATATGACCGAACATGATAGTCCCATAATCATGTATGCCTGTAAGATGCCGGATGCGAGTACTTAATTGGGCGCTATAGGAAGCGAGCTAATTTAGCACTCGAGCTAAACATGAGTACGTGAGAAGCACGTGACTATGTTTAGGCTAAGATCCGTATAGTGGATATAATTAATAAATGACATATGCTCTTATAGAAAGAGAAGTCCACTATAACATGTAATTCATACTACATGTGCATTGTACGACCGACAAGGGAAGGTGAGTAAAATTATCCCTATTTACTCATCGTGTGAGTCCTTGAGGTAATTTATAATTTACCTCATTTTGTGCCCTATGTTACTTCTGACTATGTTCTCGAAGTGAAAGATCAATGTTGCTACTTTAGCATGTTATCGGCGGTCATGAATGGATATGGCCTTATGGGACGTGTCTAGGAAAGTAGTTGTTCTGAAATAGAGAGAGACATGAGTGCGAAGGAAGATTATTGTTGTTTTACATCTATCACATGTATTTACTGGTCGACCAATTATATCGTCATTATGTGGTTACGGATATAATTGTAAATATATTGTGTTTTGAGTATAGTCAAGTATAGCCTTTAAGGGATGGGTATACTTGGACTGATGTAACAAAATATGTCTGGGGCACTATGAGACATCGATTGTTTATTTCTTTTCGGGGTTGTAGCCATTATGTCATCCCTAACAGGTGCATAATTTGAGCTCCCAAGTGCAGGTGTACTCACTAGTCGCACGGCTTATTTGCCAGTATGAATTGTTTTGTAAAGTTGATGAATGTTGAATGCCTTATATTCTTGATAGAGCGCTATCAAGCCCATCATGTCCGAGTGGGAGATGTAGTAGTACTTTAGCTGGTACGTCCATGATGAGGTACGATTGGAAAGACACAAATGGAGGGGTGTGAAGGGAGACGTATAAAAGCCTCCCGAACACAACCGTTGAAAGGTTGGCATATCATTTGCACCAGTTTTCTCTCCATTTTCCATCAAGAAATAAGAAAGTATTTCAATTTCAATTTTTGCAAGAACAATCGACATTTACGCCGTGGAAATCGGGTGTTTTCCTTGTGATTGCATCCAGACCAACGTGAGGTATTGTTGTTCATGATTCATCCGCAATTCAGTGTTCGTTCCGAGGCTATTTGCTGTTTGCGCATCGGAATTAGGTAAGTCGTCCTCCGCCGACTTGAATTCCTTCAGTAACAAAGCCAGGGGGAGCCAAAAAGCATGAAACGCCACCACTTCGTACTCGTGCACGGCGCCAGCCACGGCACCTGGAGCTGGTACAAGCTCAAGCACCGGCTTGAGTTGGTCGGCCACCGCATCATGGCCCTAGACCTCGCCGCCTCTGGCACCAACACGAAGTCCATACACAACGTCCAAACGTTCTGCGAGTACACCGAGCCGCTGCTGGAGCTACTGGCCTCACTTGGGGCGCAAGAGAGGGTGATCCTCGTCGGCCACAGCTTGGCCGGCTTGAACTTGGCCCTCGCCGCCGACAGGTTCCCGAAGAAGATATCGGTCACTGTATTCTTGGCGGCTTTCATGCCAGGCACCGCGCATCGACCGTCGTACGTGATGGAAGAGGTAATCTCCGCTGAGCACGTTAACCTCAAAACGAAGTCGACTACCTTGCTTTTGGTTGAAGTGGGGCCTTTCTTTTGTCTATTCTCGAGATGTTATAATATTAATTTTGGGAATCATTAGTCCACTCATACATGTCACCAAATCTGTCAATTCGCTTGACGGAGCCATATATCTTTTGTCCGATTTAGTGGAGGCCAGTCCCCTTCGGCCCTCCTGCACATGATTGATTTGACTTGCACCATTGTCCTTCTGTAGTTTGTTAAGGAGGCAAAGGGAGAGGAATATGTGAGGGCTGGTGGAGAAAATCGTTTGGGGATGTATAGAAAGTTTAGGACATGATATAATTTTCATATAAGGGTACGATGTAAGCTCGTAACCCTTTACAAATAGTATGAGGATTTTGATTTATAGTACAACTATCCTTCGTACTGTCATACTAAAAAAAATCCTAATTTACCGTAACCTATTGAAATGGTTTTTTTTTCCCCATAACTTTCTATATCTTCGATGACTAAGACTCTCCTTGCATAATCTAGATTTGGAACTTACTTGTCGTAAGGTACAATGATGGATCATGGACAGACCTACATGCACGAGCTCATTTTTAATGCCTTATCCTTGTTTGTAATGCCAGTATTGTGCAAGGGCTCCGGAGGGAGCATGGCTAGACACCCAATTTGCACCCATCGGACAGCGTGACAAACCCTTAACATCCATGTTCTTCGGCCCCGACTTCTTGTCATCCAAGCTCTACCAATTGTCCCCTGTCGAGGTACGTATTCACTTCCATCCATTGGCGTAACCACAAAATGAATCTCATTTGACTTTATATGATACGACTCAACTCAATTTATACTAAAAGCACTTCGTTACATTACATTAAAAAGCATATGGTTCTATTGCAAAGTCCGCTTTTTCCATGTCCTTTTTCTCAAGCGATGACCCTAGTATTACTTTAGCCGGCATATCATACGTTGTGGTGGTTGAGAATTATTTTGGTTTGACGTCGCTGTTTTGTGGCTTTTATCCATTTGAGATTGCAAACTAGAGAGCCGGATGTGCGTATAGGGTAGTCGCCCTCTCCTCCCACCGTAATGAGAAGTAAGAGGATGGCAGATTTGGTGAACCTGGACGGATTTATAAGTCGATTGTTAAAAAAATCCCATAGGGCCTGTGATGGGTTTGGTATTTTATAATTGGGAAATACAAACCTGAACTCAACATATATAACTATTAAAACGCCATTTATTTCCTTTATTTCTTAAGTGATTAAATAAATATACATAAGTACTAACTCTAGAAGAAATGTAAAGGTTTTCTTGGATATTTTAAATTGCTCTAACTTTCCTAAAACTCTCGATGGTACTTAATTATAAAAATTTGTGAATGCTAATATTTGAATTGAGTATACTATAAGATTTTCAACGACCGCCAGCATTTCACATGTCTAATTATTATTAGACCTTAGATTCTTAAGATTGTCAATTTTAAATTCTTTCAATCTTTACTTGCACTACCTAAATCGAATAGGAGATTTACAATGCATAAGTTTCGAATGTATAGTTGTGTCTGCAAATAATAGGTTCTTTATTATAAATTTAACATGATACTATTGTTTAAATATTGTGACGGTTGCCGGTACCTTAGGGGAACATGGCTACTTTTGTGGGGTGGGCTTGATATATTATGTCAAAACTGGTAATAAGTTCGGAACAAGTTTGGGAAATAACATAAAGTTAATGGACGGGCTTGGGACAATGTTAATAGTCCCGGACATGTCTTGTCTATGACAAGCGTCACCTAAAAATAGAGTCAATAGGATGTGGGTAGACTCTAAATGGGCAATGCTCTGCCCGATTAGGCCTATGTGGTTGTGCCGGAGTTTAGAAAAAGAAATTGCTTGATCAGGTTTAGTTTGTGATTTGGATCTTGTTAGCTCGAGCAAGCCTAGACCAGCCAAACAGGCTATCACGCCTTTGATCAAGTCTAGCACATGCTTAGCGCTTGAAATTCAAAGCGACATCATGTCGGTTCAAAAGTCCATTAACCCATGACGTTTCAAGGAAATGCCAACCGCTGCAGGATCTGGAGCTCGGCAAGATCTTGACGCGGCCGGGGTCATTGTTCATAGAAGACCTGAGCACGGCAAGCAACTTCACCCGAGAAGGCTACGGGTCGACGATGCGGATCTACGTCGTGTGCAGACAAGACCTGGCGATACCCCTGGAGTTCCAACAGTGGATGATCGCGAACGGCGGGGCCCACCACGTCCTGGAGTTGGACGGCGCCGATCACATGGCCATGCTCTCGAAGCCGCAGGAGCTTTGCGATTGTCTGCTGGAGATCGGGGCCAAATACGCACCTGCCTAACATTCGCTACGGCGTAGTAGGCGGCTTTGGCTCTGTTCGGCCTTTTGTGGTTTGGTTTTCTTCGGATTGTCGTGTTTGGTTTGTGTTTGTTTTCTTCGGATTGTCGTGTTTGGTTTGTGTTTGTTTTCCAGTTGTCGGGTCGATTTCGAGCATATACTACGTAGCCAGAAGGGCGTTGGAGAGCTTATTGTGTTGTTGCTCGTGTGTAAATCCCGATCAGTTCTTTAATTTCCTCAATAAACATCAGGTTTAAATCCCTGTGGGTTTTATCATGAAAAGGGCATCGTGTCTTGGAATCATCGATACCTATTTCCTTTCTTGAATTTCTGCTCAAGTCAAAAAAGTGAATTGCCAAAATCTATCATTAATACAAGGTCGAAGTGTACTATTTACACTATATAAAATCAAGCTGTCCTAATTCATCTCCCTTATGCAATTTATGTCATAAGCATTATTTGATTTTGGGCCTATCTATATTATTTTTTACTTAAATGCCTCGCTTTTAAATCTCGCTATTCACATATTTTGACTTTTTTTTAAAAAAAATTCGACTTTCTTGAAGTTTTCACAACCACAAATTTGGACACATAAAGTTCAAGTATATTTTATATAAAATTTTACATTTTGACAAGGTAACAAAAAAATTTAAGTTTTTTGAAATAGTTAAAGCTCAAACAAAGAGACACCCAAGACATGTTGTGCCTATTACAAATTCAGCTTCCATGTAACAAGTGTCATATGGTCTCTTAGTCAAAAGTTGAACGACAATTATATTTACATCTAATTGACGGCAATTATAAATGATGTTCATGTTCATAATTCCCGAATAAAATGTCTCGAGGTATAAGTTCACGGTTTCAGAGAATTAGAATCTGATCCAACATGTCTTCAAAGCTTGCAAACTTCCACGTAAAGAATCCAAGACAGCCCGTCGTCCTTGCATAAACAGAGAATCTCGCCACTGGAGAAGAGTTCAGGACCCTCCTTCTTCCCCTGTTTCGTCCAAGCTATAGCAACACACCTGCCGCGTCCATTCTCGGAGTCGCCCGTCTGTTTTGGTCAATGGAGGGAAACTCGTTGAGTTCCACCCTTCGCATGGCATCCGTCAATGCGACCCGCTTTCATTGGACAAATGTCTTCTCTGTCACGAGTACCTTAGTTTCAGCATTGAAGATGAATGCAGAGACGGAAAGTGGAGTTTTAATTGGGCCAGGAAGTGTCGCCTTCTCGCATCTTTTATTCATGGATCACCTCATTCCTTGTGTTCGGGGGTTATTTGGAAAATAGCAGAGCCAATGGCACGAGTGTTGTCCCATTCTTTTGATTGCTCTGGTCACCAGTCCATTAGTTCTTCTAAATTTAACATTATATTCTCAACAAATGTGGATCCTGCACTCCAGGACTTGGGATATATTTGGGATTGCCACTCTCGAAAGCAAGGAGATGCAAGTTGGAAGGCTAAACTTCTATCCAGGACTGGGGCGCACAGTCCATCTCGAACCAGTAACTAGGCCTTGCCTAGCTATTGTGTATATGCAGGACCACGGCTCCCTCTCCGGGTGCACAGTGAAGTGGATAGGATCAGCTGGAATTTTGATTGCGGACCACGGAAACAAAAATGATGCGGGTCTAGGCCTCATACGATCTAGAGCAAGACTCTGACATTATCTTGGAACTATGTCTCATGTTGGGTCTGAAGTAACACAGAAAGGCTCAAGATAGGGTATACATTCTGGGAGGAGTACTTCATGGACCGATAAGTGGATAGGGAGAGGAACGCTTGGGCAACTTGTACAGAGATCATTGCGGGAAAATGAAGAACAAGTATCGGTTTCGTTGGAACAGAGATTTGCTCAACTTTGAAGCTTCTGAAGAAACATGGAACTATATTGTAGTCATCCTGATTTATCTTTCCTCTAGACGCGATGACCAAACGGTTTGGAATTACTCTTCCGATGGTTCCTTTGATCTTGCTCTCAGCCTATGAGCTCGCATGTCAGAGGGATTCTAACCGAAAACCCGCACGCCTTTGATTTGCAATACTTCCACTATTTCCGTCAAATGGGTGAGACCCTTTCTCCGCTGGGTGAAACTCAATATTGATGGCTCTATCCGGGCCAATCCGGGCGACGCAGGGGCTGGAGGGGCCATCAGAGACTTCCTACGGCTGTGCTTCCAGCGTTTCAGCCGAGTATCAGGCACTTAAGGAGGGGATAACACTAGCAAGGAGCTAAGGAATTTCGAATGCCATCGATTGTCGATTGCGTCAACAGCAACAACTATTCAAATGCTGTCACATAACCCATCGGACTAGCATGCAGGTCAGTGCTTCACGGGTATGAGCTACTCCATCGTCAAACATACTTAATCAAAAGGACTAGCAGATGGCCAGGCAAATTCGGGAAGCCTTCGAATCAAGACATTTTGTTTTTTCAGCAACCACCTACTAATCTCCTTGATCTTGTCTTATAGGACCTTATTAATGTTGAAGCTTCGAGTAACAAAAAGAATAGCGAAAGAGGCAAAGAGAAGAGCAAGGACAGAGTGTTTATGGTGGCTTAACTACAATTGTGATTGCACGATATGTATTTGTAAGAATGAATAATTATACTCTACAGATAGAAACATGATTACATAAATATCTTATAATATATATTACATATTGATACTCCACCCAAATCCAAAGTAGGTGTGACAATTGAGAGATTGGATCTCAAAAGCACATGTCACGGACTAGGTAGTCCCTTGGCGAGAATGTCGACCAGCCGATCTTAGCTAACACATAAATCGCTAGAAGCAACCCACTATCAAACAAAGTGAAAATCCATCTCAATATGTTTGGTACAAGCATGAAACACAAGATTGAGAGTAAGATAGGTGGCAGAGATTAAAAGAACAAAAGTATTTGATTCTTAATCTTAACGTACAATTGTTGAGATGATTTCCATTATATATAGATATTGCAAATGTTACATTTCGTAAGAAAACAATATAAAAATGGAAAATAATAAATAAAGAGATCATTATATTACAAGAATTGTCAATTCTTTTATTGTAGCATCTCCAAGAATCGGCTTGTGATTTTTTATTGGATTTTAATTGATATCTTCAGATTTTTCTTCCTTGATTGATAAACCAATAACTTCACTCCCTCTCAAATTGGGAATAGGGGAATCCTGAATTCCCAATTTGCGTCATAAGTTTCCAAATGCATTTTTAGACAACGGATTTGTGAAGAGATCAATAATTTGATGCACAAACGGAACACACTTAGTCACAAGTATTCCAAGAGCCACTTTTTCTCACACGTAATAAGAATCTAATTGAACACTTACTGCATATAATTAAAGGAGATATATATAATATCAATAGTGTGGAAAAGCAAAAAGATTCGGAGAATTTATTAGATATTTTTCAATTATTTTTAACAAAAAAACAAAAAAGGATTCAATGATCCTGACATGATATTTTTGTCAAAATAATTGCACGGATAACATCAACGTCAAAGAATTTTCCTCCTCCATCTAAATCTAAACTTCCAATTAGACTATATATATTTGCAGTGTCGCCTCATCACATCGAACTAATCAACTTCAAACCAAGAATCTTCCTTGGATCCTAAAAGCATGAAGCAGCAACGCCACTTCGTTCTCGTGCACGGCGTATGCCACGGCGCGTGGTGCTGGTTCCATGTCAAGCACCGGCTAGAGTTGGCCGGCCACCGCGTCACACCACTGAACCTCGCCGGTGCAGGCACCAGCACGAAGTCTATCTACGATGTCCACTCATTCCGTGAGTACAACGAGCCGCTCTTGGAGTTCATGGCCTCGCTCGAGCCATCCGAGAAGGTGATCCTTGTGGGACACAGCTTGGGCGGCATGAGCTTGGCTCTCATCGCCGACAAGTTCCCCGAGAAGATCTCCGCCGCTGTTTTCCTGACAGCACTAATGCCGGACACCACGCACCAGCCGTCTCTTGTGTTAAAACAGGTGACTTAATCAAGTTTCTTGTTCATTTTAATTAAAGCTTTTTTTCGCCATAGCAAGCTTCCATATATTCGCACTTACAATATTCAATGGAACTTTTTAAAATTGGAATTAATTGTCAGAAAAATTATTATTGTCAGTAATTGCCCATGTTATTAGTATGAATTTCAAAAACCAAAAGCATGAGGAAATATTTTCTTCTCTATTCTATTACATAGAGGAAAGAAGGCTCTTAATTTCTAGACAACCGCAGCATCTTTTTCTTTATAATTTTTGTTTTTCTTTTGCAAATTCCATATATATGTCCAACCACCAAACTAAATTAAAAATTATTCTAACATTTAACTTAGGACCTAATAATAGGAAATTTAAAGAGAATATCCTGTATCATCTCTAGATATTTTAATGGATTTGTGAGTTTTGAAACCAAATTCAGAATTATTTTTGTTCGCTGTGACAATTTTCAGTTTCTTTCGAGCATTCCGGAGCAAGAGTGGCTGGACACTCAATTCAAAACCTTTGGAAAGCCAGAAAAGCTGTTGACTTCCTTCATATTTGGGCCTGAAGTCCTGGCGGCTCGGATCTACCAGTTATCTCCCAAGGAGGTGTGCTTACTGCTTACTCACCTTTTTCCTAATTTAAGAATAATCATTTCATGTGATTCATACTTTTTTCTTCTCGAATCCTATGTGTGCTATAACGATTGGGTGATGAATATTTGTCTGACGTGACCACTTGGGGTATTTTCCAATTCTTTTTTAATTCATGTGGCCTTCTCAGAAAAGCAAAATCTACTAATTATTGTTTCTTTCTCAAATTTAGCAACTTTATTTTCCTACATGACATGAACTTTGTCTTTCAAATAGTTGGGCTGCTTGATGGTTAATAGAGCATCCTTGACAAATGTAGAAACTGTCTTTAATGATAAATTTACTTGCTAAGAGTAGAAATTGTGTATGTGCTATTGACTAAATTCTGATCCTATGTCCTTTCCATTTGACTAATGTATAGAATAGAAGTAAATACAAATATTCATTTTAATAAACATGCATAGTTGATAGTTATCTATCATGTTGATGTAGTGCCATCGATCTTTTAAATGTATTGATTCATTTTAATTTTTGGAAATGTGATTGTTATCATGAGTAGGATCTAGAGCTTGCTAAGATCATGATGAGGCCGGGGTCGCTCTTCATAGAAGACCTGGCTACGGCGGACAAGTTCACCGGCGAAGGGTACGGCTCGATCGTGCGGGTGTACGTCGTGTGCAAGCAGGACCTCGCGATCCCGGAGGAGTTCCAACGGCGGATGATGAAGAACGGCGGGGCCCAGCACGTGATGGAGATCGACGGTGCAGATCACATGCCCATGTTCTCCGAGCCCCAGAAGCTGTGCGATTGCCTCCTCGAAGTGGCGGCCAAATATGCCTGAAGTGCTGTTTCTTTTCCTTATTTGATGATTTGCATTATTAGTCCTAAAACGGTGACGCCTCTGCAAGCTTTATGCAAGTAAATGTTGGTTGAATATGCTATTTGGCCTTTAATTAATAGCTTTAGATAAATCTGGGGTAATTCTTCTAGACTTTATGTCTAGTATATGATTATGTTTTGTGATATTAAGATCACTTGTCAAGATGATTCTATTGGTTACTTCTAATTTGAGTAACTCTCTAATTCTTGGATGTTGGGTTAAGCTTCGCATGCATGACCACAAAAAATGTAAGAGTATCATTGAATTAATTTTGTGGATGGAAAAGTTATTTTGAAAGTAATTGATCCACTGGGCATCATGGCAAGTATTGAAGCTCAAAATGGTGACCGCGAACTTCGCCGGAGCTTATACTGGGAAATTGAGGATCAAGGCATTCAGATTTTGCACTCCGATTGATCCTCCAATGCTTTAGTTCAGAGACAGAGTTAAAGCTTGTGCAGCAATTTGAGAGAATAAGGGTGCATCTAATAACATCTCTGTTCCAAGAAATAATTTCTTCTCATAATTAGTTTTTTTTCTATTTTTATTCTTTAGAACAATTTCTGAGTAAAATAACGCACTAGATAAATATACAAATTTTTTATTCTCGGAATAGAAAAAGAATAAAAACACATTTGGAACAACCCACAAATTTTTTTGTGCCATAGAATTTCTTTTAATATTTTAATACTTTTTAGATTTTTCTTTTTTTGTTTCTTTTTTTTTTTCACTCTCCTTTCTCCTCCTCTAGCTAGCGTCGGCAACCAGTAGGTGGGCGACGATCGACAGTGACCAGCGACAGCGAGCAGCGAGTCTCCACCAACCAATTAAAAGAAGAAGAAGAAGAAAAAAAAAAAAATGACTTATTTCTAAAAATTGTTTCCGATAACAAAAAGTCACTTTTTTTTTTCTTTTTACTTCTTATTTTTGTCCAAATCTATTTCATGTGCACTTTTCTATTCGAAAAATAGAAAAATTAACGATGTTATCAAATGGATTTTTATTCTTTTTATATTTCAAAGAACAAAAGAATAAATAAAAAAATAAAAAAGGAACGTTATCACCCAGGCCGAGGTTGCCGAAACCCCTTATTAGTGCGTGGTAGTTACTATGTATAGATAACTCTACTATTGGGTTATCAAGTGATGATAAGATAGGTGGTGGCCTTTAAGGGACAGCTGCATTGGACGGCTTGACAACCCATGGTAGGACCGCCCTTAAGGATCAATGCATATCTCCCTGGTTAGCTAGTGGTTGCATCCTTTTCCCCTGGTACGAAGATGGTGCCTTGTCGGGTAACTTCCAATTATGTGCCGTAAGGCATTAGACAAAAAGCTAGCGCTTACCAAATTTGACAATATCTATTTTGCACGTTTGCAGTGCAAACGACACGAGGCTAAGCACGAGTTATAGAGAAATAAATGTGAATATGATGAGACACACTTAGCCACATTTGTTGACACAAAATGAAACAAAATAACCCGTTTTTGTCAAAACCTAATTATTTGACATATGGAATCAAAACTATCACAATGTTTTATGCTAGCACAATTTGACATGATTTATAAACACAAACGTGACACTTGCAAAAAAGCCTATGAAGTAAATGATTAGGGATGGGTAAGACACAATTCTCTAACCATTAGAAGGTCCTCCTACCCATATGTGACATCCAGATTTTCGAGTCCTGATTTCGATTAGATAAATTGGGCATTTCATCGACGCGACTACAGTGTTTTTCTTTGGGTTGGCCACTCACAAGATAACTAGACTAACTGGGAAAGCCAGTAAAGATTTTAAGGCAAATAGACTTGAGAATTCGATCAGGAATCGGCTTCTCGACCGTGCTTATCTTTAGAGGTCAATACGGCACAATATAAAACCGATTCGAAATCAAAGATAGGCTGGTTCGACTGAGATGTGTGACTAATCGTGGGTGACACCACTAAATTAGAAAATTCTCGTCGACCGGCACTAGATTGATTTTCTTATTGTTTTGGGACCCTGTGCCCGTATTTGAATCCTCAAGATTTTCACAACAATCGAGAGTCGCCAATGAGTCGAGTGGGTTCATAGTGGCTCGAAGAAAATTGACCACAGGTCATTTGCACTTAAAAATATCTGAAAGTTACCCAGTAGCCTAGACCACACTAAGAAACGCGTCCGAGTGAAATTAACCGCCAATCTAAGTCCAATTTTAGAAATTGAAGGTTCTGTCATGTCACAATAAATTTTAGGAACGTCAACTCAGTCTCAGAAGATTTTCTGACAATCGAGACTTTTTGGGAAAAATGTCAGTTTAGGGCCATTTTCGTTCAGTTAAAGCTGGGGATTGTGGAATTAAGAAGCATGAGGGATTCTTGGATAAGAAAAATAATCAATTTGATAAGTGAGACATCAATTGATTTTATGAGAGTTATTTGAGAGAAATTCAAGAGGGAAATTGGATGCAGAAATGCAAGTGGGAACCAAGTACTCTAATCTGAAATTCCTTTTGGGAATCTATGAGCTTATTCAAAAGAAAATGAAATGAGAATTTTTCTATTTGAGGAAATTCTCTTCTTTTGAATTTATTCCCATTTCTTTTTCCCCATCTGGCCAAACACATTTTGCCCACAAGCTCTCTCTCCTTCTTTCTTTCTTTTTCTTTTTCTTTCTCTCTCTCTCTCCCTTCACGTGCGGATTACCTCCACCGAATGCTTGGCTGTCTTCCTCTTTACTTTTTCTTTCTTTGACTTTTCAAACCTCTCTCTTCTCTTTCTTCTTCCCTCACTCTCTCGTGACCGACTCTCTCTCCCTCCTCTTTTGCTTGTGCGAACCAGAAGACAGCAGAAACAGAAGCAACGTCCAGCGTCGCCGGAAGGAGCCGCGACCAGCTGCCTGGACACCGTCGCACCGGAGCTGCCGCACCGCCGCCCGCGCGTCACCCACGCCCCATCCGCGCGCCTCGCCCTCTTTCTCGCCCAGCTCGTCATTCCAGCGAGCTGTCCAGCTCGTGCAGGAGCCGCCGGAGCTCCCTCCGACCACCTCCGGCCACCGTCGACCTAGCCGGAGCCTCCTTGCCCTCCGCCGGCCCTTGCTTCGCCACCCTAGCCCGGAATCCGGCCCCAACCAGCAGCTCACCGAGAGAAAGAAAATGGGTATGGTAGCCCCTTCGTGGCCTGTTTTGGCCGTCTTCCCGAGCCCGGATGCTCGGCCCGCTTTGAGGAAAGTCAATCCTCGAGCCCGTCGTTTTGAGTGAGTTTTACTCACTAATGCCTTCTTAGTTTGCTAATTACACTTAAAGATTGGTTAGTGTTAATTAAGCGTAATTGGGTGGTTAGATTAGAATTGATTAGCGATTATTAGTTAATTGCATTGCATATTAGTTGTTTGGTTAGTGTATTTAAATAGAGAATTGCCTATAGTATTTATTGGATGCTTCGTGGGATTTTTCCTGACCCTTATCGGGTGTTAATTAGGCAATTCGAGCTTAAGTGGAATTTTTAGAAATTAAATATTAATTTTCGAAATTAATTATTTAATTATTTATTTTCCGGAAATTCAACTGAGATGGCCAGTGACCAGGATTTTATGCTGATGATCGTGGCGCAGTTCGTTTATTTAATTAAGCTTTATATTGTGCTAAATTGGAATTATTATGTTTATTTATTTAATTTTCGAAATTATTTATTTAATTATTTATTTTCCGGAAATTCAACCGAGATGGCCGGTGACCGGAATTTCATGCTGATTGTCGTGGTGCAGCCCGTTTATTTATTTGAGCTCGTGGTGTGGGAGTGAATTAATTGTGATTATAATATTATTTTCCTAAATTAATTAATTTCGAATAATTAATTGGAAAATAATCGAGCATCGGTTGACATCACCAATAATATTTTGGTGGACTACAGAAAATGATGGGATTTGTGAAAAGGAAATTATAATATTTTGGCTAAGGCCGATCGTATACCCACACACGAATATTTTATCGGGAAGAAGAAAAATGGTGATTTGATTAAATGATAATTTTCGGCGTACTATGAAAGTATGGCTGACAGCTTCTGGTGAACATATATTATTCTCGGCATACTCTGAAAGTATGACTGGCAGCTTCTAGTGAGCATAACAAACATATCGGATCAGTGAATCTGGCAGCTTCTAGTGAGCATATTATCATATCGGATCAATGGATCTAGCAGCTTCTGGTGAGCATATTATCATATCGGATCAGTGAATCTGGCAGCTTCTGGTGAGCATATTATTATATCGGATCAGTGGATCTGGTAGCTTCTGGTGAGCTATACTATCTATATATCAGCTTAGAGTGAGCAGTCCTGGACTATGGTCGGACTTATAGATAGTATTGAATGTGCCGACCAAGCATGGGTCGTGATGACGTGTAATCGACTAGGTTGATTGATCTTTGCCTTGATTCGATGTTGTGAATTGATTGATTGAATAAAAATGACTGTGAGTGGTCTTGTTGGCGTGTGATCGACTAGGTCGATTTGATCGAGGCTTCAATCAGTGATGTGATTACTTGGGTGCCTATTTGATTTGTGCTAACATGCAGGTGGAATCTGAGGCTAAGGTAAGTCTTATGTCTCGTGCCGTGCCTAGGCAACTTGGTCGGTGTATTAGTTTACTAATCGGGTCTTAAAGGGTAAAACTTGCTGAGACGTTGTCTCAGTGGTTATTGAATAACCATTTCAGGACCCGGATGAGGAGCCTAAGGAGGAGGAATCTGATGAGGAAATCCCTGATGAGGAACCCGAAGAAGAGTACGTGGAGGAGGACCCCGAGGATGACCCCGAGTACGATTTGGATGAGAACTGAGATCCCGTCCTGTCTTGTCAGACCTTATCTGCTTGTGAATAGATGTTAGATCAGACTCACTCATATATAGTATTGTAGAGTACCTTGAGATGCATGTAAAAAGGTGTAGTTGTGAATTTTCACTATGAAAAATATGGTTTACTTTTCTATCCCATCGTTTGACTGTCTGGGGATTTATAACTGCTTCCGCATGTGTACAAGATAATTGAATGAAAGGGTCGGTGATACATAGTCCTGGGATATCGTTTTAATAAATCGACCAAAGGTAAGGGATGTGCGCGTGCCTGAGGATCGGGGCGTGACACCATCTCCCTATATGGTCTATGTAAAGTTTTATATACCGTCCTCTAAATGGGAAGGCGCGTGATAATGCCTTGCACAAAGCATATAATTGAAATGGGCAAGAGGAGCATTGATAGGTCCAAATGAAGCTATATCCATACTAGTTTTTTTGTTTATTGATCGATCAAACTCTAACTCTCAACTCACTTTCAGATTTTTAGCCAATCTCTTTATAAAACGTGAGAATCGAACCCTACACTTGAAAAGCCCTTGCCATCTCAATTTCAAATGTCCCTTCCTCGCACTGATTCATTGTGAAAAATGAAAATATTCATACACGTGATACTACAAACCCCACCATATCCAAAGGCTGGTGTTTAGTGATCACTAGCTCTGACAAACTAAATATTAAGTGCAAGTTTAAGTATATACCATAATATGCTAGGCTATTTGATCAGTAGTCTTATGGTGACTAGTATATTTAAACAGACACCGTAACACCAGTAGAATAGGAATAAAAGAATCCAAGATACCTTCACTCTCTTATAAGGCAACAATCCTAACTAAATGATTATTACATATATAATAATTTATCCATGAATTAACTAATTAGCCAACTGCAATTTATGATAGTGAATGGTACTTCAAAATTTGTAATATTTAGTATGTTACTAGTCATCTTGTCGTGTAATTCACATACTACATGATCCAACTCCACAATAGGTTTGAGGAATGACATAGCCGTTCGCCTACCCGATGGACAAAACCTCGCCCATAACCAACACAAACCCATTTTCAAAATGTATATACGACAAGCTAATTACAAAAGATCAAGAATCTAAAGTCCACCAAAAAGGACATATACATTTTATTAACTCAAACAGAAAACTCGAATATTAGACTACACATTTGCAGTGACTAACCAAATTAAACTCGACGTAAGTAATTGTACGAACATATGTACAACTATCTCAAAAAGTATCAAAAACTACCAAAACGTCTCCCACTAAAACCGCTCTCGTCCTAATCGTCCATAATTGTAGAACCTGAATAAGAATTGAAATAAATGTTATAAACAAACCAACACCTAGTAAGTAGTCTCTTCCGAGCAAATAAAGCACTACAATACGCACATTTACTAATAGTGCCTGAAATATATTTATCCCAATCTAGTAATAATATATGTACAAGATCAAACGGGAGTTATACATATCATATTCAATCAACAAACATCAAAGCAAACATCAATGATCCAGTTCATTGATCAATTTGATGCTTAATATCAAACTATGACCTCACTTAAAGCCTCATCAAAAAGCCTACCAAGATCCACCTTGGCATAGGTGTCCACTTATATTAACCAGTGGCTTGGCCCAAACAGGACGTCTTGAGAATAGTATGCATACTCACAACCCCACAATGGTTTAGATAATAGCACCATTAGGCATAAAACCATCAACTCATCCTCCAATCATAACCAATTGAAAATCCATTTCATAAATCAGGTTCATGAAATAATACATATTAACTGTTCACTATTCACTCCACCAAGCAGATTACTTTTTATATTCTCAAACCATTTAGAACATGTATTTTCAGCCTAGACTCTCAAATCTTTTGCTTCATACAAACTATTTCAAGAAATGCTTTGCTATGTCATTTCATATCACCAAACAGGTTCTGAATGTCCAATTCAGCTTTATGCTACATATACACACTGAACATCATTCTTCCTTTTTAATAAACATGATTCCATGATGCCTCTTTCATAGCTTATAACATATATATCTATATATAAATACCTATAATTTAAGAAATGAGTTTCCAAATCATAAAGAGATAAGCACCACTTACCTGACAATCCCCAAAGCTACCTCGAGTAGAAAACTCTAAATCCTATCAATTAAGTGAGAAACTAATATCAAAATCAAGTAGATAACTACCTTAACTAAGACTTGATGAATTTAAGCTTAAATGGTAACGATACAATTTTGATGCGCCTTCCAAAACTCGCTCAAAATGGAGCAAGTCTGCTGAGTGACAGCTTGCATGCCGAGTCTAAAGTGGCTAGTTCAAAATATAGCGTCCGTTTCAAGTGGGCGCAGAATCATTGGAAAGCTAACGCGGTGTAATGAAAAGGAGACCTCACCTTTGACTTAAAGATGGACAGAGGAGTAAAAACTAGCGCCAAAGACTGTTTTCAATGGTGCGTAACAAACTTCATAAATCGACTTCTGTAAAACCTAGAGATCTATGACACCCTAAAGTTTCTTTACAACATGATTTCACAACTCAAAAACCTCCTGATTCAACCCAGCAACTCAGAATCGCAACTAACTCAGATAATCCAGCATTAACAGAACACCTCTTCGATTAAGTACAACAAAGCTTCAAATTCTTCCCCCCTCTTTCTTCCTTTTCATTTTCTTCTTTTTAGACCAGCTACGACAACAATTAAATGGGCTAGGGATGTAGCTTCAAGGGTTTAAGTAGGGCACTGGGCTTGGGTCTCTGAAGCCTTCTTTTCTTTTCTTTTCTTTTTTTAAACAGGCCCATTTGTTACAGCCCCGCAAACGAACCTTTGAGTGAATAGATATAGCAGAATTTTTAGATTACCTCAGTGTATATTGGAAATGATGAAGTGGTGAGTCCTCTGCAACAATTTGAAACACCCAATGTCACTGACCTGAAAGATCTTCAGAAGCATGGTACTCAACAAAAGGGAAAAATCACCATCTTCCTTTATCAGCCACTTACATAAAAGGTGTTTTATCAGTATTATGTCCTTCCATTGCAAGTGCTGGAGTGGGTGGAATCTATCAGGAAATGCATCTCATTCTTGCCATCCTCCAAAGTAACTCTCAAAAAGATGATGCCTTCAATCTCTCATGTCAGCTTCCCCTCACCCACCCTTCCCACACATCCCTTGTTAAAACATAGTTCCTGGAATTCTGTTAGACTGCCACATAAATATATGCAGTTCAGATGTCTCTAGCATCTATCTCAGCCGAAAGTTTAGACACTATTGACATATGTTTACATGAAGAAATTTTAATATATAATTATGATCAAAACAGTCAGGAAGAAAGCATACCGTCTCAGAAGAACTTTAGGATTATAAGGAAACAAATTTTTCTGATGGAGATTTTCCACTGAATATTTTAAGGACAGCATACATAGTTTAGCTTTGTCAAATGGCTTTCCTCCAGCTCCTTGGAGTTTATGCCCATGTCTGAAGTTTCCAGTGCTATACGGCTCCAGACGAAAATTTACCTTTAGCTGGGAAATATTTCTTTCCTTATTTGACGACCATTCCTTTGGACTCCACACATATGAAAATTGTAAAAATGCTTCCCATGATTCAGAGATCAGTCGCAGGCACCTTCAAAGAAAAAGGAGATACAAAGAGAACATAGTCAAAAAATGCCAAAGGAGAAAATGGATATCTGCAGTTCAAACATACCTGGGTTTCCTATTTCAGCAACACAAGAAATGGAAAGCTGAAAACTATTTCCAAGAAAGTGCATACCGTAGAAGATATTCTGCACAACTGATTCCCGTGTCCTTAGATATGAGGTAATCAAGAAGCACCTGATGATCATATTTGATCTGCAGATCCAAAAGTCAAAAGATCTTAGGACCTACAATGATACAAAACAAAAAACCTGAATAGGGTTTCAGTTGAGGAGAATTTATGAAACATACCTCTGCAAGAAATGAATGGAATAAGTTAAAAGGATTAAAAAGGTTTGAAAGGTGAATAAGGGTATTTTCCCATGAGTCTGGGATTCTCTCTTTTACTTCATCAAACCTGCAAGCAGCATAAGAAGTTATAAAAAGAATCACATAACTCACTGATCTAATAAGAATATAGAAGTAGAAAATTTGATAATACTTCAGCTCACTTTTTAGATCCAGGAATCGGAATGCTAAGCACTTCCAAGAGCACTTTAAATAACAGGTCATCCTAATGTTAAAGAGAGAAAAGAGGTCAGTGCCCTCACTCAAATCATTTCCACGGAACATTGATAGCTAAAAAGATAAGCCTTAGTCCAATCTCACTGAATACAAAATTATAACAATGCCATGTAATTAGAGTATTATATAAGCCTAAGGAATAAAAAGAACAGCAATATAGAATAAAATAATTAAGGCCTCCACAGATGGTAGTTTAATTTAAAGAAATACATACAGCTTTTTCATGATTAAATTACTTTATTACCCCACACATGAGTTCACCCTCTTTTTGCAAGTATTCAACATTCTAACTTCAAATATGCAACTCTAAACTGCCAACTGGTAACAACCAAATTAGCATCACATCGGGATGATAGTAGAGGATGAAAAACATTTTGAAGTACCATATACCAAAAGCTTGTAGAAACCACAGAGCAAATGATCAGATCAGCAAAGACATGGACAACATCTTCCATACAGACACCTCCTTACACCACCCTTTTTATCCGCTTATCATTTCTGGCTTTCGTAAGAGAATTGTGCATTTCTTCTCCATGTAAATGGAGTCCCTTTGAGTCCTCTCAATGTATCAGTGAAAATTATAATGAAGATTAAACCCTCTGAAGCCATGTAATTAGGCAATATACTGCAACAGATTACTGTGTCTTTTCAAGATCATCTCTCCAAAGAATCTTTGCTCATATTTGTACAGCTCCTCTCACCCAGATGCCAGTACACGCATAGCAGATGTGAGCCTTGCTCCAAAGAGTAAGCTTGCTCATATTTTAACATTATACCACACTCGGAAACAGCAACTCTACACTACAGGCGAAAAAATTCTACCTTTAGTCTTAGAGTAGAAATGCCAGAAAACACCCTACCCTTCCCCAAATGCTCCTGTCACCTAAACTAAACAGTACACGTATAGTAGACATGTGTCTTGCTCTAAAGAGCAAGCTTGCTCAAGTTTTAAATTTAGACACATTTGGAAACAGCCGCTCTATCGTGCAGAAAAGAATTCTACCTTGGGTCCTCAAGAGTAGAAATGCCAGAAAATACCCTACCCTTCCCAAAACTCACAACTTGTCAACCCTTCATTTCTTGCAAATGTAATAATTATCTTGTTCTGTATGGATCAGAAAGAGAAAAAAGGGAAAAGGGAAGGCATGACAAGTGTAATTGCTAAATCTCCAGAAGAAGCAACCCTCATGAAACTTTTAATGGTAGAAAAATGCCATCCTTGTAAAACTTTCAATTGCAAGAATTAAGAAATGCAAACCTCCTGGGCATATAGCTGAATGAAGGATGAGCCAAAATGCATGCACTTCTCCATATATGTTTCACCGTCACAATGGGTATCATGCTGAAGATTCTGACTGAGCCACTTATAAAGCTCTCCTAAAACTTTCTTTTGACTGCAATATTCTGGATGTGAACTTAAACATGGTCGTGCAGATGGGCATTCGCATTGCTGGTCAACCACCTCTTCACTGAAAATCAAACTCAACGAACACTTGATGAAAAGGAAAATAGCCTGCCGCTTTAAGTGGTATAGATTAGTACCTTGAATGTTTTCCTCAAACATGCTTGCTGAAAAGGGGGAACCTTCTAAACTATCATCTACGACAGGCTCAAGCATACTTATTTGTTCTGACATAAGATCTTGAAAGTATTTATGAAGAAGCTGCAACCAAAGGATGAGAACAGAGCCCTCCAGGCCCTGGCCACTGAGCCTAGTCATCAGCATCTGCAATTACTAATATCTGAGCACAAAGAATGTTCCCAAATAACAAGTAGAATTGACATGCCCTTAAAGGAAGCTTAGGTGGATCATACCAACAGCTTATGTCTGAAGTATAAAGAGATGCAAGCATCATCATGTTCTTCTTCCTTGCCAAGACAACATAGGAACAAACTGGGAACAAGTTTGGTAATGGAGAAAAGAAGTTGATGCCCATTCACAGAACCACCTTGAACCATTTCATGATCGACTTGCTCCACCACTGAACTCAGTAACTGAGTTAAATATCCAAGAAATATGAACTTCGGCATTTGCCGACCCATGTGAACACACTTTGGAACAACATTACCATCATCCAATAAATTCCAAGGTACATGTGAAATAAAGGAATTCAGAGAATTTAAGTATGAATCAACTAGCTGATCCCTAAAATCATGCTTCAAATATTTCCAAATGCAGCGCAAAACCCGAAAAATTCCAGCCACAGTGGACCAGTTGGCCTTTTGCAACTTTGATTTGATGGCGAGATCATAACTTTCTAAAATACCATAAAAATCTTCATGTACCCTTGTTCTGGTAACGGAAGAACATGGTTGAATGATTCCTATTGACAATTCAGCATAAACAAACAACAAATGCACAAAGGCGGCCCATCCTTTTCCCTGCAGATCAGGAAGAGCTAGTGCTTTAGAACAATAAAGCTGGCACACATAACTGATCTAACTTTGATGGTAACAAACGAGAACCTACATAGGCAGACAGAAGCTCGGAAATTGCCAAAAGGACATTGCCTGTCAAATGCTGAACATGTTGACTATGAACCGTTAGAAAATGCATCTGCAATGAGAGTGCAGGGGAAACCGGTCAAACAAAGTATAGCAGACATGTAAAAATGTATGCCAAGTTTTAGTAGCAAGAGACAGAAATCGAAAGAGGGCAGCATGGCAATAACAACACATAAGCCTTAAGATATCCTGCAATGGCAGTGCTTTAGAGCGTCTGAGAGCGCGTATTGCACTTTGGTTCCTCACCAGTACTAGTAATTGTTGATTGCTAATAAAAACCTTCGTCCACTAGCAACAACAGGAACTGGTTTAAATTTAAACTATAAAAATGTGGGGGAAAAATACAAGAAAAACGTTTTATTGGGCTGTATTATTCCCCATTATCATGTAATTCCGATCACACTTATGAATTATGACAGAGATAGAGATTAAACAGAGCTCCAGAATAGTGGAATCAAATGAACAATCCATCAGCTTCATTCCAAAAGGAGACTTCGCAGCTCATTAGCAGTTGAACAACTCACCAAATCACCAACAATATTGCCCAAAAAGATCTGTTCCTCGGAGTCGAGAGCGAATTCACCCGAATCCGCACGCCCGGTAACCAATTTCGCCTCCGTGTCCTGTTAAGTGACAAAGACACCAATCATTCCCCAAACTATCAACTATCCAGACAAACACAGTGGGGAAGAGAGAGAAAGAGACTGACGCTATCAGAGGAAACATCAGTTTCTTCACAGGTCCAGAGCCGAATTTCTCGCAAAACCTAAAAACCGACAATCCAATCAGCACTCGCGCAACCTCGTCGACATCTCAACACGCACTGACGAAGCCGAACCGGCCGTTTAACATCGAAAGACATGCCAGCACGAGACGCGAACGGGAAAGGCGAAACAAACGCACCTTGGAGAGAACGATCAGGAGATCCTTCTCCTCCTCTCTGCTTGCAGAAGCAACCTCGACTGCCTGCACGCACAAATACCGAATTTTCGACATCGCAAGACCGATCGACGATGAGGGGACGCCGCGCCGACGCGTCGAAGTAGAAGATGTTCCGGTGAACGAATGACGAGAGAGACTCACAGCGCAGGGTCGAAGATGGAGGTCGATCAGACTGGAAACGCGGTAGAGCTGAGAACCGTCGCCGGACATTTCGCCGGCCGCGGCGACCGGCGGCGGGAATGGCGAGGATAGCTAAACCTCCGACGTGTCTCGCCCTGAAACGCGGTTCCGTCGGCTCCCCTTCTTCTCTTCCTCCGGGGCCTTTCTCGTCATTTCATTTTGGATTAATACCATGAAAACACTCTTGTTAATTTCCGCTTCACTTGACGAACAAAAGATGTCGTTAACTCAGCAATTTGATATTTAAATTTAACGAAATTAACATATGATAAATTTATCATTAACATACTAATTCAGATTTTTTTATGGGATAAATTTATTATATATAGTAGGTAAAAAAATTTCGTTATATTAATTCTTTTAAATTTTTTTCACCTTAATGCTTTTTCTCATTTCATGTAAATTACCTATATAAATAATATACTTCTTTAATAAATAATATCACTTTTTAATTGATTCATAATGCAAACACATGATGTGAAATTTTGTACTATTACCACCTTGTGCCCTTTGCCCCATGCAAAGCCAAGGTGAAGCACGTTCTCTTGGGGGACGGGGCCTTATGCCTTGTGTTGTGTTGATGAGGGAATTTATTTACAATATCTCTCTAAAGTTCGATCAAAAATAACTATTTATCGTAAAAATTCTTTAAATCAAATTTTTCTTGACAAAATTATTTAGTTAAAATCGTGAATCGTTTGTGATAATAATTTATAGTTAAAAAATGTTAATTAACAAAGATCATCGACAAGGCTTAAACCCATTACACAAAATCCTTAATAGAAACCAACTTAAGCACATTAGTGAGCAGAAGAGGGCAAAACGAAGTCCGCATAACAATGAGCTCGAAATAAAATATGGTCAATTTGACGAACATAAACGGTCATGTATTTTGAATTTCTTTTTATCTTTGTCATAAGTCTTGTATTTTGATGACATCAATGAGTTGGGAATTATTATAAGGTTTTAACTTTAGGGCTGTGTAAGGGGAAGACCAGCAGCGTTATCAATCGTCATTGCCCGAAGTCATCTTCACCGGCCGGAGCTGGCCGCGAAGCTACTGGCCCCGGCCGTTTTATGCCGCCCTTATGCGAGCCGTCTCCCTTAGCATCGCTCCTCCAAAAATGCGCGTCCGCGACCGCCCTCGACACCGCCCGCCGTCTCCACGCTCTCGTCCTCACCACCCGCGCCGTCTCCCCGTACGTGAACAACAATCTGGTCTCCATGTACGCACGCTGCGGGTCGCTGGACAGCGCGCGGGAAGTGTTCGACAGAATGCCTCAGAGAAACATAGTTTCTTACAACACGCTCATCTCGGCTTATTCTCGGGTGCCCGGTCAGGCGTCCTCGGCCTTGGGGTTGTTCGCCCGACTGGGCGACGAGGGGCTGAGGCCTAATGGGCTGACGTTCACCAGCTTGTTCCAGGCTTGCTCTTTGCTCGAAGATCGGTTCGCAAGTTCTTTGCTTCATGGTCGTGTTGTCAAATGTGGGTTTGTGGATAATGTCTGTGTTCAGACGTCTATTCTCGGCATGTACTCTAGTTTCGGGGATCTGGAATCTGCAGGGAACGTCTTCCGGTGTATAGTCGATAAAGATGCTGTCGTGTGGAACTCGATGATTTTGGGGAGTTTGAAGAACGATAGAATCGGGGACGCTCTCTGCATATTCAGCGAGATGCTTGCATCTGGTGTTTCTCCGACTCAGTTCACGTATTCAATTGTCCTGAATGCTTGCGCAAAGCTAAAACATCATACCTATGGACGGATCGTCCATGGCCGAGCAATTGTCTTTGGCACCACCTTTGATCTGCCTATGGAGAATGCCCTGCTTGACATGTATCTTAACTGCGGTGACATAAGTACTGCACAGAGTATTTTTGATGGAGTGCAGAATCCAGACATTGTTTCTTGGAACTCATTGATTTCTGGGTATACAGAAAATGGTCGTGGAGAAGTTGCCATAGAGATCTTTATACGGTTAATGAGACTTTCGTTTCCTAAACCGGATGAATACACTATTGCAGCTGCCATTTCTGCAACGGGAACATTCTTAGTCAATGACTGTGGGAAGGCTCTTCATGGTCAAGTCATTAAAGCTGGATTTGAAAGTAGCTTCTATGTCGGAACTACGCTAATCTCCATGTACTTTACAAATGGAGAAAATGGGTATGCTCATAATGTTTTCCACTCATTGCCAGTAAAGGATGTGGTTATCTGGACAGAGATGATCACAGCTCATTCTAAATTGGAAGATGCAGAGACTGCAATGAAATATTTTTATGAAATGTACAAGGAAGGCCATAAGACTGATAGTTTTGCTTTAAGTGGAGCTTTGAGCGCATGTGCTGATCTTGCAGTTCTCAAACAAGGAGAGATGATACACTCCTTGGCAGTAAAAATGGGATATGATGTCGACATGGCTGTCTGCGGTAGTCTAGTTGACATGTATGCTAAAACTGGAAACCTTCAGGCCGCTGAGTTAATATTTTCTGATGTTTCCGACCCTGATTTGAAATGCTATAACTCGATGCTTGGAGGATATGGCTACCATGGATTGGCAGAGAAGGGGTTGGAACTTTTTGATGAAATTCTTGTGGCCAGTCTACTTCCAGATCAAGTGACCTTCCTATCAGCACTCTCTGCTTGCAACCATAGTTCCTTGGTCAAAGAAGGGAAGAACTTATGGAATTCTATGAGAAACTTTAATCTTAGGCCAGGCCCTAAGCATTACTCGTGCATGGTCAGTTTGCTGAGCAGAGCAGGATTACTGGAAGAGGCAGAGGAAATGATTAACAAATCACCATTCTATGATGACCATTTAGAATTGTGGAGAACCTTGCTTAGTTCATCTGTAAATTATCAGAATTTGCGCATGGGAATTCGTGCTGCTGAGCATGTTCTGAGTTTGGATGTGGAAGACACTGCAACTCACATCTTGCTCTCTAATCTTTACGCTGCTGCAGGGAAGTGGGATGTTGTTGCAGAAACAAGACGAAAGATAAGAGGGCTCGCGATGGATAAAGATCCAGGACTAAGTTGGATTGAATCCCAGGATACAATTAATGCGTTCTCTTCTGGTGATCAGTTACATCCTACTATAAGCAAAATTCAGTCTGAACTTAACAGCCTAATTGGAAACATGAAAAGATCGGAAGTTGATGAGTTTGATTCAATAATATGTGGTATCTAGAATGAGGAGTCCAGATTTAATAGTTCTTTTCCAGTGAAACTTGGTCATCAGCACCAAAACAGGAGATGATGATCTCATCACGTATCAGTGCAGGCATAGGCAACCTCCGGTGGAATGGGAAACCAGAAAGAGAGCAGACAGTTGCTTTAGAAGGAGACCAGATAGCTGCTCCCATGGCAGAGCCGATAGATTCTTTGTCTGTTCTAGTTTACTCTCCATCCTCAGATTCTTCTCCATCTGAGCTTGACTTACCTATTGCCCACACAAAAGGTATACATTCCACAGTTAACACTCAGCCAATCTATACTTCTCCAAGTTATAGTCATGTTCTTCTCCCTACATGGTATTCCTCTCTTCCTTGGATCCTCTTTTTATTCCTAAATCTGTCACAGAAGCACTGTCTCATGTTGGCTGGGAAGCCGCAATGAAGGAGGAATACCATGTCGTGAGAAGACGCACACTGCACACGATCACTGTAACATTCGGCCCTTCTGCCTTCTACAGTGCTTAGTAGAAAGAGTCAACTATGGCATCAAATAGTTTACTGTAGCTGAGATTTTTATTTCACACCATGACTCTAGAGGCACTGAACAGAGCATAATCTAGCCTGAATGCTCTTGGATCAGCGGCATACCCAAAATAAGGGTACAAACTACAGAGAAGAGGGTAATTGTTGGCTAGTAAGAATTGGACTACAGGTCCTAATAAAGGAGAAGAACTAGCTGCAAATTGAACACCTGGGTTGAACATTGTCGGGACGGACTGCAGGACAGTAGTAATGGGTAGTGAATGATTAATAGCTTCTAATGCTGCTTTAAGACCCTAAATGGCAGGTAGCACAAACTGAGGTATATATCACCAATAATTGGCTTGTTGCCAACACACAGATAAGCAATGTTGACGCAATGTGCGTGTAAAGTCTGATTACTCCCTTAGCAAAGTCATCAGAGTAAGTCTTGTCTCCAACTAGGTGGATACCTCCAAGTTCCCGATTCCCAGCACCACTCGGATTCTGATGTTTATATTTTACAGCAAGAGCACGAAAGTGTTCTTCAACCAGTACCATGGACTGGTTTTGAGTTGGGGAGGTCGGCTCCATGAAGATAGAGGACAACCGGCGACACCTTGACTCTCTGCTTGAAGTAGAATTAGTGAAACGGATGTGAGATGTCTCGATCAGAAGATAAGGGTAAATTCTTTCAATAGAGAAAGACGAAAGCATACCTATGACCATAGAAACAGAAACAACACTGAGATGAAGTATGGGACAGAGACAATTCTTATGCAGAACCAATGGCTGTTTCAAGTGATGAGACAAGGAACCAACTGAAATCTCTGATGAGTATTGAGAGTCCGAAACTCTGAGATTGAGGCTATCATTTTCCCAGTCTCTCGCACCATGAAACTCTGTTTTTTTGTTGGATAGGTATGTACAGGCCGGCATTTTATTTGTAAACTGTACTGACAGAAATTTTCTAGCTCCCCTTCTTTTTTCCTAATTTCAAATCCCACTTATCCGAGAAAACATACTTAGGCTTTCATTGTCCCAAATCATCAGTTTCCTCTAAACAAATTAAACAGCCTAATGGAGTCATTTCGCACCATGTGAATTTGATTGACGTTTTCAGTTTGCAAAGAAAAAAAAGATTTGAACTGAGGAAGACTCTAAAACTCCCTGTTTGGCTTTTGTCAGGTTTGCCCGTTTCTTTTTAGAGTGGATAAAGTAAGTGTGTGTGTATCTCACAAAGAAGGTTGAATATACATTTACTTATCAACAAAAATTGCATGCAGAATTTCCAAGGCTCGTACAGAAATGGTAGATGTACGGCTCCATGATCCAAGAAACGGTAACTGCTCACTTGGCCACACAAATCATGTTACAGACTTTATAAAGAAGTCAAATCAAAGATCTCGAAGCTGTCTGAGATTCATAGGAGAGATGTATCTAGTGTCTCCGTCGACCAATTGCTTTGCCACTATGAGATTGGCCGCCTCACTCGGGTGATAAGGATCCCAGAAGACATGTGTGGATCGATCACTACATAGGCTTGATACTGGACCGCACGGTACGATCCCAGCAAATTGGCCTCCGTTCCCGCAGCAAGCTGTACTGGCTGTTGTGAAACCTGCATCATCAAGCATGTACTCAGGAAGAGTCAGAAATTAGGAAATCAATGAGGAGATTCCAATATTTTTAACATTTAACAGTAAGGTATCTGTCTCAGCTTGGTCTCGAAAAGAGACGCATGCGGCTCCAACTTCAAATCAAAATGACACAATACTCGAATCCTCACGATCATACTGGATTTCCGGATGCACCAAGAAAGTGATATTTCAAAGTAAGTCTAGCGTAGCAAGAGTACCATAGGATACCACTGATTAGCATTAATTTAGTGAGACAAACAGTAATGTTTTCTTCCTGTTCTTTTATTTGATCCACGGGTGGTGGATATAATTAGCCCACAAATCATCTTGCCTGAATCATAAGGCCATAATCAAACGCGAATGATAAGTTTATCTTGCTATGACTTGAGAGGTGAGCTTTTCGGGAAACTCCATTGAATAGAAATGAAAATCCACAAGCTAAAAACGCGCGACAAACATAGCTAAAGAAAAGATAACAAGACACTTTGTTCTTGATAAACATCAAACTCCTTTTGATAAAGAAGTTTCCAGGTGTGCCGATCCTTGCAAGTAAAAGAAGATGGGACTTATAATGAACTTTACCATATTTGTCATAGTTTGTGATGAGCTCCATCACAAGATCATAGACATTGGCATGGACAAAAGTAGCTCCTGGAAGATTTTCGTTGAGTTCAGTGACCAGATCCTGCAACCTGCTATTGTACTGTCGTGCCAGTTGATTGGCCAAGTCGACGCATTGATCTGAGCTTAGCTGGTTTATGGTCTTTTGATAAGGTATACATCCAATTGGACCTACGTTCCCTAATACGAACTTCCGAGCATCCAATTGATAGAGTCTCTGCATCAAATCATGACAACTATAACTTTATGAAAAAATTGGACTGTAATAGATTCGATCGAATTAGAGCTAGACTCCACGATTCTGCCAGCTAGGTCGAGTGAATCTCACATGAGTAAACATAACCTAGGAATGAAGATTAATCTAATCCATGGTTTTAATAGACTAATTGGAACTTCCATTCCCTTCTAGAATTTCAAACATCGGTCAGAATCATTTGGGTACCGTAAGTTGGTTCCTCAAGTGATTGATCATGTCATCAATGAAAGCGTCGGGAGTTTGAGAAGCCCGGGCGCCGATGGAGAGGACCGGAAGCAGGTAATTGTTCAGGAAATCATTAGATCCAATTGTGATCGAGAAGATCGATTTCTTCATCAAGTAGTCTTTTGCTTGTGATGGTCCCAAGAGGCTATCCAACTGCTTCCTTGTGATGTTGAAGTAATCAACTTGGATATCCAAGCTCAGCCTATTTACCTGCGAAAATATAGTAATCTTCCTACCTTCAGATGGCCCGTGCATGTGCATGCAAAATAAGTAAAACAAACGTGTATGCTACAGCATGATGTCAACTACGTTTGGGTGCTTACAAAGATTCTTCCAGTTGCATTCAGAATCCCTCCTCCCCCAGATGCATAATTGACTCCACTCAGTATAGCTTTGCCAGTTGAGTTTGGAGCCAAAAACGGGACAGCATAGTTTGGTTGCCCCAGTTCTTCCCCTAAAAATAGAAAACAAACAATTATGGTGAATAATGTGAAATAAAAAATATATATATATATAACCTAAAATACCTATCCATGCACGCCCCGAAAAAAAAAAATCACAGAAGCTAGAGAAATTAAATAAGCAGAGAAGAAATTCACATACCCACAATGTCACCAATGGTTCTTCCATTAGTGAATCTGCCAGTGGGATTCCCTCCAGAAGCTCTGAAATCAATCCCATTTGGTGGGATGTTAGCCTTGGACAGTGTCTGCAAATAATTGTTGTTTCCAGCATCAACCAGGGAATCCCCAAAGATGAAAGAAGCACCAAGGCCATTATCATCTTGAGCCCTCACGTGAACCAGCAAAAGCACCAAAGCCACCAAAACAGTGGGTTGTTTGGCCATATCTCCTATTTAAGCTAGCAAAAGAACCATAAGAATTAAAAGCTCTAAATGCACACAACCTTTTGCTTTTAGGGCAAAGCCCTCTTGAGAGTATATATATAGGGTCCTGCTTCCACAATGGGGTTTAAAAAAGAATAATGCTTAAGCGATTTACTTGCGAGCATGGTGTTGTTTGCTTCAGCTTCAATTTGGTTGGTTATAAGGGGAGTAATGAGGTAGTTGACCGGCCTTATGGACATTTTCCAAACGTGTCATGAGATCTTTCCCGTTGCTAAAGGCACGCAAGCGACCTCATGGGGTCAAAGCCAGAGGATTTTGCCATTATGTGAAAACCTTAAATTAGAGATTTGGAAACTTCTAGGAGCCGTTTATGGTTGGTGTTTGGTTCTGGAGATGAAGTTGGAAGCAGTTGTGCACGAATTTGGCAATGCCATCCACCGGCCACCTCCCCTAGTAGAAAGCAATTGGAACGCTACAAGTAAAGTGTACATGTGAGGAAATATTAAATTTGTGCAACGAGAACACGGCATTGTCAGCTAAAAAAGGATATATTAAGAAAGAAGTTTTTCGATATATGGAGTGGAGTGATTTCAGCATCCTTCAAGATGTTGAATATATACCAAATTTGAAGTATACTTTAATGTGGTATCTTATAGATGCATCAATTGGTAATGTAGAAGAAACCAAGTCGTGAGGATAAGAATTTTTTTTTTTTTTTTTTTTTTTTTTTTTTTTTTTGGTAGAAGACTAAGAAGTTAATAGGTTGGACCATCATTGTTTTTCTAATTTTCTGGAAAATTATCTAGATTGTAACAATGGTGTCACCTAGATACCACATTTGTAGAGCAAACTAAAGCCAGATCAACGATGGCTTATTAAGTAAGATCAGCATGAAAATAGTTACATAGAAGTCATGAAAACCTTTGTTCAGCCGACTCCAAAATGGATTAGGAAACCCATGTTTTCTTCCTCGTTCGAATTTACAAAAGGCAGTGACACATCCCCATTTGGACTTTCTTTACACAGGCCAGACTTTCACACACTTCAATTCGGGTTGGATTTCATTCATAAGCTCATACTAGAGACATACTCTTTATAATTTGAATAAAATTTTCTACAATAATTAAATCTGTGTGATTTAAGCAGTGTGTCTATGAAAAAAATTGACATGTGCGAAGAGCCTATTCCCACCACATCAATGTCTAGTTTGGATATCGACCCATTTGGAGCATTATTGGATCTCTAAATCCACTAATTTCGTACCTAACTAGGCCACTTATTTCTCCTATCCGGTCCACTTTTCTTAGAATGTTGGCACCAATGGGCAATCTCCTATCCAATTATGTTCTTTCATCATGTTAAACCCTGGTTTGATTACTCTACAGTTTCGCGCATACAAATACAACATTCTGCTCTCTTCTCATGCAACTTCGCCTCAGGAAGCAAGTCCTATGAGAATATTCCATGGTCTGTTTTTGTTTCGCCAGAATTGTTCTCATAACGAAATATCTTTTACCGAAAGTAATCTTCAATTTTTATTAAAAGGAATAAGGGTCATGCACCAACTACGGATAAATAATATCTCATGCAATAGTGAATTCAACTTCTTTGATCCAAACAACACTGACAATCTTAGGCTGAATTGGAATTTAGTCAACAACAAGGCCCATAAGTTACAAGACCAATCTCGAACTATGCCAAAATTTAATTGACAATACAAGCCAAGGATAGTAGAATACAATGTCAAAATCTAACTGATGACACTGTACTAGGATAGAAGAGACGACATCGTAATTTAATTAACAATGATGCATTAGGATAGAGAAACACACCGAAATCTAACCAATGATGGAAATTTGAAAACTATGGCTAGGGAAATTAAAGTGTAGTATAGGAAAAGTAAAGATATAAAGATAACATGTTAATTGATTTGTCATGAGGTTCTCACTGGATGACTAGCATTATTTATAGTGAAAGTATGATAATAGTTCGGCAATTTTGTTTTCTCTAGTAACTTCCCTTGGCTAGATCCACACTCCCTTCTCCCGTAGATCACTCTACCCATATTTCATATACCGTCTTGGTCATGTTCTGTGGATTGTGCGGTTATCGACGGTCATTCCATGATTGGGTCTTCAAATATCAACTTCTCTTCATAAAGTTTGCCTTTGATGCTTGCTATCTTGGCGCTTTGAGTAATATTAAAGTATCTCTATTGAAAAGTTTGACACCAACGTTCATCTGCGTGGCTACCAACTGTTTGTCATAATATTTCAACAACTATGCACGTGGCACTTTCTTATTTCGTCGTCGATCATCAGGCATTTGCCCCTATGTCCATCAATGACTAGGCATGCATGATGTATCAAATATTACACACATATTATGTACGTGACTGTAGCCCATCTTTACCCAAATAATTTTTTTTTTCCGTGTGACAACCACGTGACAGCCTGATCAATTATGGATGTTAACAATCGCAACTCCCGTTGCATGAGTTTGCATGCTCGAGTCTCTTCGCTTTCTCTGCATGTCACATGATGACATTAATCCGGCTTGGACTTGGACGGCTCTAACAGAGAGAACAATGACCCCTAACCACGATTTTGCCTTGGACTGAGCCCAACATGGCCCGATGGGTCTAAGTTGTGACCTACCGACAGTTCAGCTGGTGAGAAAGTACTTCTGATTTCACTCCCATGATTGAGCCATGATCATAATTAAAGAGAGATGATGTGATAAGTAGTTCACTCTCTAATGGATGCAAACAAGAGGAATGTTTGATATCACGAGAGCGAGAGAGAGAGAGAGAAAGAGAGAGATTTGTACTAGTTTTGGGGGTTTGTAATTTGTATAGCTAGAGTCTACAAGAATCAACTGGGTGCCAATTTGGGGGCTCTTGGACTAGTATCAAAAGAGCCTTGTCTACTTCACCTACTGACATCTATTGACATGACAAATGCATTTTTCTTAGACTTACGAATAATATCTACATGATCAACAATTATGATAAAATTGATCCATCTGGATTCGAGTCTAAATAGGAATTTGACATTGCATAAAATGGTTTGACTGAATGTCATGCTTTTTTTTTTTTAATCTTTTTCTAAGCAACATCAACTATACACACATTGCATACTTCATAATTGACCTGCGTAAAGGCAATTTCACATAAATCGCATGTCCAATCGAAATCCATAATTTTGTTTTTGATCCTTCGTATGAATAAAATTATCAAGATTTTAGATCCTAGAAAATAGCTCGAAAGAACCACTTTAACATATTTTGTCTTACCATTGTGGAGTGTTCCAATTGGCTTATAGTTTCAATACAAGGTTATATTTGTCTATAATTAATTTGAAAGGAAAAGAGGATGTCATCTAAAATACGTGGCATGACCGATGTGCTATAAAAGAGCTAATTTGGCCAAACATGTTAAGAAATTTTTTTTCTTATTCAGGTTTACAAATATAGAGACTTGACTATCTAAAAGCTCATGCAATGATATGCAAGCCCCACAAACCAATTAAATTCAAGCCTTTTTATCTATGTAAATGGCTCTAATTAGATTAGTTCACACATGAGTGATGTGATTTGATCAAGAAACCTTTAATTCCTAAGCTGGACTGCTTAGGCTTTACATCCAACTACGAAATCCTAGGTTTTTTCATTATGTGTTGTCGCTTAAATCATGATTTTTTTTTTAAACATGCCATTAAGTCAATGACAGCCCTTTTGGCACGTTTGATTCAAAGGTATAATTACTCCATTCTCAGTTAAACAGTCATTCCATTGTTTGGTTCAAAAATTAATGAAGATTAGCTTGGGGGTCTTGGAATAGCATGAAACTAGGAATAGGTTCGATTTTTATATTCCACAAATAACCCTGCATATTGAGGAATTGATTACATTTGAAATAAATCAAAATTATCAATAACTAATTTACTGTTCCTTATATTTATAATCATTTATCATAATTATATTATCTACACATTAAATGATCAATCGAAAATATATTATTAGAGTCTGTCATTACTAAACATTAAGTATGACATTAGCATTCGACAATTAGATAAGTATAATATTTTGATTAAATAGTATAACATATATACAACATGTATTTAGTTATGTATAATAGAGTACTGTATTATAAATGTTCTAATTATCATAATAAACAATGGTTATAATATAATTGATAAATGTAACAATAGCTACAATGTTATATTTACATAATTAATTATCATCATTATTACAATTAGGTCATTTATAACAAGATTACACTACAGTTACTATTACGAATTAAAGGAATAATGTTTTTTTTAAATAAAGTGTAATCAAATCAAGTGTAGCTATTAACATAGTATTGACGATCAGAAATGTTCTAATTATGATAACTGCAAAAGAACTATAATGTAACTAATAATTGATAGTATAATATAATTGTTCAATAAGAGTAATCATTACCAAATTCAATGGTAAAATAGTATATTTAGTATTAGGAATAAAAAATTATTATAAAAATTGGTATTATGGGAATGCTTTACTATTCCTATTTTATTCTTTAAGCTACAAAGTTAATCAAACAAGAGTTTGGTCTTGAAATAACTATTCCGTCATAAAAACCAAACTAAAAATAGTTATGGGAGTGATCTATTATCCATCGGTATCACTTTCCGAGGTTGTAGCAGATGTAAGTTTTATGGTAATTCCAATACGAAATGCCGTAGCTAGCACCAAACTCCTGACAAGGTTTCAGTAAATGAGCGTAATCAATTTTGTTTTAGTATAAAAAAAACACCAACTTTGCAGGGATTAATGGTTTTTCTAGAAATTATAGAACTATGACATGATAAATACAGACGCAGGAGACGAGGTCGTAATTGTAAATGATCGCTTGATAAAAGAAAGGGACAGCAAAGTGAATGCATGATTACAAAAGGATAAATGCTTTAACTTAGCACCTTTATAAGAAAGGTCGCATTCCCCCTTTTAACGAACTTACTGACAATGGTCTCCAAAGTAGAAAAGCTTATTATTATGATTATTATTATTATTATTATTATTATTATTATTAGAAATGTAGTTTCTTTGAGTTTTAGATGCAAAGAAGCACGTGTTCTGACCATGTTAATGTTAATGATTTAGTCCACCTACATATAAATATTGCACATAATCATGTTCCCTATTGAACTGAATGAGGAATAATCTATCGTTAATTGAACCTAAACGTCTTACCTTCAGCATTTCGGTCGATAAGACTTCATTCTCATGCACGAGAACAAGAACCAGACATGTTAATTCCTCTAGGAATATTCGAAAAAGATTTGAAAAAAAAAAAGAGAAGGAAAATAGACATTAAAGTGGACTTATCATCCACCTATATATTCGTTGGAGTTGATTATTAAGGGAATAAAGGATAAGTACAAGGAATCAATTTATAATAATTACTTGGCCGCTGACTTTCCCTTCAATAATTTCGGAATTTTTCCAAAGCTTGGATTGGTGGAGGCTCATCCAAAAACCCTCCCATAAAAATAATTAATAAAATATAATTTATAAATAAATAAAAAAAATCAAGGACCAGACATTATCATAACATCACCACAACATCGATTTATGCAACATGTTAGTGCAGCATCTTTAGTCCTTTTCGCCACCTTTCAACAAAGGCTTTTTTGGAGCTTTATGCATATTTGGTTTAGCAGAACTTTTATTAAAAAGTTTCGTTCATCTTTCCACCCACCTTCTCGGGGTCTGCAACACGAACCCTCACTAATTCGCAAATTGAAAGGGAAGGGAGGGAGGGAGAGGCAAAGGGAATCAAAGGGTCGTGTCCTTTCACATTAGATAGCGAAAAAAATGCGAATTATAATATAAAAAATTATATATATAATTAAAATCTTGATTTTCGAGATTCAAATCCCCTTGAAATTATATCCTCTTGACTATCATCATGAGTTTTGCTGGAATGTAAATGTCAACGAGAGTTACCATCGTCATTTGTAAGGTTTACACGCATTGATATGATTACTAAATGTGATTAACGAAATCTCAAATTCAAATCTTAAACTATTAATGAACATCATCAAATACGACTTTTGAAGATATGGGTCGACTTCAATTTTCCTGGGTTGGAAAAAAGACTAAGGATTAGACCTAGTTGTCTTTTGTTGATTAGTCAGGTGGATGACTAAGATAATATTTTTAATTATTTTTTTGTGGGGAGTGGACAAATTTGGTGACGAGGAAAGCTTTGCCAATTGAATTAAAGCAATCAAGTTAGGTTCTTGGCCATTTTTTAGTGCTTGAGGACAGGGTAGAGCAAATTGATGATGGAGAAACCTTTCCTAATTATTATTAATTAGAAAATCATGCTGGGGTCTTGGCTACTTCTAAGGTTTAAACGCCTTAAAACAGTTGCTTTCTTCGCGTCGATGGCTTGTGGTCTCCTATATAATTAAATCTTTCGATTGCGACATTATCGCTATGCCGAAATGTCAATTGTGTTTTCATCTACGTGGGTCACTAATCATTTTCAGCTTCCGTATGCGAAATGAGCATGGTCGGAGCTTAATCAGCTTTTGACACCGCACACTCATATTGAAAGGAATAAAAGTCATAGACTCGAGTTCCAAATCTCAACGAGAGGAAGACTAAATGATTAACACGAGAGTCCTTTACCAAAAAAAAAAATTGATTAACACGAGAGTCGACCCGGGCCAACATCCTGCCAATGCCATATTTGACCATTTGCTCTTTTTTATTTGTTTTTCAGTTTATTCGGTCAACCAACAGGGTTTGAAATTTTCTTCGTCCTCTAATGCCCGCCTCTGAACTTTCCACAATCCACCAAATATGAATAATTCCTTTGAAATATAGCGATGTTATCCGATGAGAAGGACGGCGTCTTTAATTTGGACAGCCAGCATCCACATAAACTCCACCTGTCTCTCTCTCTCTCTACGAAATTAAAGTATTATGGTATTATCGCCTCCACGAGTGATGAACGGGCAAGCGCCCCAGTTGATCCAGTCAGGCCTAAGACACCTGCACAAAGAGGTTCGGACGATGTTCTTATAAGAGAAAGTCCCGCCTGTTCAACTTTGGTCTAGGCTCAGACTTTGACTCAAACCTTTCTAAGTAAATTTCATGCCGCGGGCAAGTTTCGACCATACATTAGGCCTATTTTCATGATAATCCATCCATCTCTCATATAGGTGGTTGTCACTATCGATGTGAGGTAGCGACCGACCCCAAATTTGAGGTTGCACCTCATATAAAGAGAGCGAGAGAGAGAAAGGTCATGGTGCTACGGTTGCCAGAAATCAAGTGCCGATGGCAATAAAGCCAGTGATGGACAACGACGAGAATGGTGGAGATGGTCGGCAGAGGTTGAGAAAGGAACAAAGAAAGAAACCGTTAGAAAAAAAGGAAAAAGAAAAAAAAAAAGTTGATAATAATTTGCCAACTTACATAAAAGGACTTGAGATGATATCCCTTTCATATATTGGTACGGTCACCACTTGCGTGGCAATCCATGTCATTCACGTGATCTGCCATCTAGTTAATAGAAGGATCATATTATCATTTCTTGACATGGTCACCGCTTATGCAGCAATCTATATAAATCATGTGATCCACAACCGTTGTTAATGAAAAAATAACAATAGATCTATTATTTTTGAAGTTTAAGATTGAATAGAATGGTTGAAGCATAAAATTGAACAATTAAGAAAGTTTCATATCTCATGATCCCGTAACTATAGACTAATGGGATCCAAATGCCATTGAAATTCGATTCATTTATTGAATCAAACATAATAAATTAAGTAGGTCATTAAAGTGGGGGCAAGAGCCACCAAAAATCTAAACTATGCCAATTATAACATATTTACCCTAAATTTACTATGTGATATCAAAAATCCCATACTTGTATATATATGACATATTTACCCACCATCAAAATTCTACCAATGAAAACTGTTAAAAATTTACCAACATGAACGATAGAAAGTAAATAGTATTGATATAGAATCCCTGTGGCTTAAGTAAAATGAAAATGTTATTGTGGCTGAAAAACCATCTAATAAAACATTGATGAAGAGTAAATATGTCATATAAGTACAAGTTTGAGATTTTTTATATTATAAGAAAAAGTTTAGGGTAAATATGCCATAGTAGGCATAATTCGGGATTTTTAATATCAGAAAAAAAAAATTTCAAGATATATGTCATAGTGGATATAATTTGAGATTTTTGTAACTTTTTCCTTTAAAGTGAAGGTGAATGAACTCAAAGTGAGCACTAACAATAAAAGTTTATCACATGACCGAATTAATGAATAGTCTCGACACGTCGTCATTACCACCCTCACGAATGCAACCGTTTGTCTTGATACCATTTGTTGACAATAACCAAAGACATAATAGGGCCCATTTGTTTAATTCAAACTGATCCTTTTACATCTTAATGGAAGATCGTGATAGAAAATATTTCAAATTTTTTGTATTGTATTCTCTTTTCATGTTATGTCAGGTTTAAGCATATTCTGGAGTTCATGCGAATAATTAACCATCCCTATTGGCGGTAAAAGCGATATTAGAGCTGTGTTAATACCGTTGACACAAAAATGGAGTCTCTCACAAGAATTAACTTTAGGGTTAAATTGACACATTTCACACGTGAGTTTAGTTGGTAAATATGAATTGGTTTGAGTAGGGATTGAGTATGGATATTCATGTTGTTTTCATAAAACTAGATAATTATAGACTAAATGGGTTATTGGAGTCTCTAGCCCACGTAAGACACATCCCATTATCCAACTTTGGTCAACAGACATCGACTGTCTGCCGTTTAATTTATTTATTTATATATTGCTTCTTCAATTTGATACAACATTGAAAATATACGCACCTTAGTTTTTTCCTTTTTTTCTTTTAGCTGGGACCTTTAGTAGTTGATGGTATAATAAGGGAAAAGTCCAACCGACTCCTTTGCATTACGTAATGCTAGACTCTTCCCTATCCTCTGACAAATAGACATCAACTCAATGACAATTCAATAAGAATGCAACATTGATGATATTCATATCTTAGTTGTTTTTCTGTTTCCACTCCAGCTGGGGCCATAGATGTAATATAGTACAATAAGGGTAAAGCCTAGGGGCTCAATTGGATTATATATGTGAGGTTGGACCGTCCCCATGTGTTGTCAAAATATAAGTAGAAAACTCGCCATTACACAGTACAACATTATATTAGAATACTCTATTAATCTTATTCTATCATAGCAATTCCCTGATTTCACCGTAATTATAAAGATTTGAGGTCCTGAATGTAACCCAAAAAAATATACTTTATCTTAAACTTAGAATTTGATTTTGAGTCTAACTTGGCTAAAGGCTAACACTGTGAATTTTTAATATTTTGAGTCTATGAGGTCATCCGAGGATGAGTTGGGATAATTTTTAATAAGCTAACAGCATTGGCAAGTTGAGCTCAAAAATTAGAGCATATCCTTCGTGAGTGTTCGGTGATCTATTAATAGATATAATGTCCCTTAATTCATTAAACTTCAACTCGAAATCAAAGTACGTAAAGAAAAACTAAGAAAATGATTTTAATTTCCAAAAATATCAAGTCATTATCTTTATCACACATATACTTTTATCATTCAAGATATAATTTTTCGAAATGTCGAACATCTCCAATTTTGAAAAAGAAGAATTTTAAGCATAATGATATTTAATACCCACTTGAAATTATGCAAGATTTTTTTCATTGCTTTTCTCAAGCATATCATTTTGTCTTTTGTCCCGACAAAAATGTCAATAAAGTACTTTTTTTTCGACTTTTACAAAACTTCCCAAATAATAAATGCATCGGAGTTTGAATTTCTTGCGTTAATCTAATCGACTCGACCCGATCCGACCCAACTTGAAGGGAACGGATGTGAGAAAGGGAAACCATTAATGGGTATTGGTGCAAAGTGAAGATCTTTCTTGCCCACTCGCTATTTGGGCACCATCATCTCCTTTTTCTTTTTGGAGTTGGGGGTGGGGAGGGGTTAGACCAGTTTGATTGATTGACTTTTGGCCATGAGTACAGAAGAGAGACGGCGTGGGGCCCCATCACAGCAAAGCACCAAAAAGAAAAAAAAAAAGAGAGAGAGAAGAGAACAGTCCACACTACTAATAAAAAGAAGATTAGTAAAAGGGGCTTGGGCATCAATTACGATTCAGTTTGTGAAAGTCAATGACCTTTCTTTCTCTCTCATTGTTCGTGTGCGAGTGATAGGTGGGCGGGGAGGATCTTAGAGAGAGAGAGAGAGATAGGAGAGAGAAGGGAAGGGAGATCACCCATCATCGAAGAGAGGAGGAGGAGGAGGAGGAGGGGAAGAGCGACTCTTGTTGGGGGTGTTGAATCTTGGGCGTTTCTTGGATTCCTTTTTCCGAAGGGGGTTGGGTTTGCTTTGCTTTCCGTCTCTCCTTGCGTTGACGCGCCGGAAGGGAAGCGAAGCGGAGCGAAGTGGGGGCTGAGAGCGGGAGATTGCGTGTCTGACTTCCCTCTTTCTCGAATCCCAATTCTGGGTTGGCGTTTCCGTTCCTTTCTCTTTCTTTCCTTTCCGGGTTTGATCGGGAGACTTCTTGCTCTTCCTACAGTCCACTCGCCTGCAAGTTTGCTGATTTGCTGGATCTGAATTTGGGTTTTTTGTCGGGGGTCGACCCTTTGATTCCCTCTCCGTCTACTCTCTCTCTCTTCTGGGTTGATTCCATCAATTTCTGGAGTTCAGAGTCAAAGCTTCTTTCTTAATCTTCTGGGTCGTACTGGGGGTGGTTACTAATTTTGTACAGTCAAAACCAAGTTGTCGGCTTGAAGTTTCTCCTTTCATTCATGGGGTGATATAATGTTGCCAGCTCCGCTTCTGGTTTCTTTGTCTCTGGGTCGACTGGTCTGAATCTTCTTGTCGAAGATCTTTGAGTTTCTGCGATTTTGCTAGGGTTTTCCTTTAGGTGGGTATGAAAGAACACGGGCTGAATCAGTAGTTTCAAGCCTGACTTGGTAGGATTGAGTTCTGGGATTCTCTCTGTAAATCACTTCTTCTATTTTTAAAGTAAGCTTTGATGCATTGGTCAACATGGAAGCCCCTAGCTCACTGTGCTGCTCTGTTCTTTGACAAAAAGAGCAGGAGCAGAGATGGGTCTGGTAGGCCGCCCGTTGAAAACAAGAAGCACGCGTCTGCTCTGCGAGAGAAGAAGCTTAGGGAGGCTATTCAGGAGGCATCTGAAGATGGGTCACTCTTTAAATCTCTTGAAATTGAGTTCAGCTCCGTTTCCCTGGATGAGACTGGGGTGGAGAGATCGAGGACCCTTGCACGTCTCGAATGCCAGGGCTTGTTCCTCCGTGCCACAGCTCAAGCCGCGGAGACTACATATGAATCCGAAGATGCTGTTCCCAATATCAATGAATCTCTCTCCAAGTTCCACAGCATGTATCCTTCATATCAATCTTCTCAGAAGATTGATCAGTTGAGGATGAATGAGTACTCGCACTTACAACCAAAGGTATGCCTTGATTTCTGTGGATTCGGGCTGTTTTCGTATCTGCAGAGTGTTCATTATTGGGATTCCTCGACGTTTAGCTTGTCCGAGATAACAGCAAATTTGAGTAACCATGCTCTGTATGGTGGCGCTGAGAAAGCTACTGTTGAGCATGATATAAAGACCAGGATCATGGATTATTTGAACATCCCTGAGAATGAGTATGGCCTTGTTTTCACTGTCAGTAGAGGGTCGGCTTTCAAATTGTTGGCTGACACATACCCTTTCCAGACGAATAGGAGGTTGTTGACTATGTTTGATCATGAGAGCCAGTCTCTCAATTGGATGGCTCAGAGTGCGAGGGAGAAGGGTGCGAAAGTCTATAGCGCGTGGTTTAAATGGCCGACCCTTCAACCTTGTTCAGCTGATTTGAGAAAGCAAATATCGAGCAAAAGGAAGAGGAAGAAGGGTTCTGCAACAGGTTTATTTGTGTTTCCTGTTCAGTCCAGGGTCTCTGGTGCGAAATATTCGTACCAATGGATGGCACTCGCACATCAGAACAATTGGCATGTCTTGCTTGATGCTGGGTCACTCGGTCCCAAGGACATGGACTCACTCGGGCTGTCCCTATTCCGGCCAGATTTTATTATCACTTCGTTTTACAGGGTCTTTGGGTATGATCCAAGTGGTTTTGGATGCCTTCTGATAAAAAAATCTGTTATAGGATGCCTTCAAAGTCATTCTGGCTCTACAGGGTCTGGAATGGTGAAATTAACCCCAGAATTTCCATTGTATCTTGGCGATTCAATGGACGGCCTGGATGGACTAGCTGGGGCTGATGATGAAGTTGTTGAGAATGGTGATAGTTCCTCTGAGGCTCGCCCACCGCAGCAGTTGCCTGCCTTTTCTGGACTCTACACATCTGCTCAGGTCAATGATTATATTGAGACTGACATGAATCATGACAATAGTTCATACATAGATGGAGCAAGCACTTATATTGAAGAAAGCGGGAGTATATCGATCGGGGATATGATGAAGAGTCCTGTGTTCAGTGAAAATGGATCGTCGGACTACTCTTATTGGATTGATTTGGGTCAGAGTCCCTTGGGGTATGATAATCCAGGCCAGCTGAATAAAGAGAGAATGGCCTCTCCCTTACCGCCATCTTGGTTCGCTGCAAGGAAGAATCAGAAACAACTCTTTCCAAAACAGTCATCCAAAATATATGGCAGCCCTATATATGACCACAAGGACATGAGCCCTATGGCTCATGAGGAATATGGTGCACTATCATTTGATGCTGCCATTAAATCAGCTTCTCAGGATGCACATCATCTGGAAGACATACACAATGGAGGACTTGATGGAAGAAAGAACATTTCGGACAATAGAGTGGTTTCAGATGATCGATATGTTGGTGAGATTGAGGAAGAGCCTCATATTAGTAAGCAATCAAAATATGATGTACCCAGATCCCATTTGAGCAGTAACTGTAGCATGGAGAATGGTTCGGCCTCTGCAAATGGTGCGCAAGTAAAGGAGAGTGCTATAAGAAGAGAAACTGAAGGGGACTTTAGGTTATTGAGGAGCAGGAAAGGGAGCAGATATGCTGGCAGTAGGTTTTTCGGTGTTGAGGAGAGCGATCACCCAAGTGGTGGAGGAAGGGTGTCCTTCTCCATGGAAGAAAATCATGTGGAGCAGACAAGCCATATCGTAGAACCCAGTGCAGTGTCTGGTATGACCCTAGATGATGAAGATTATGGCACAGATGGCGAATATGGTGATGTGCAGGATGAATTCAGGGCCGAGCCTGAGATAGTGTGCCGCCATCTCGATCATATAAATGAGTTGGGTCTCAACAAAACCTCCAGTAGACTGCGGTTCTTGATTAATTGGCTGGTAGCCTCTCTACTGCAACTAAGGTTGCCGAGCTCAGAGGGTAATGTGTCGCTTGTTCATATATATGGCCCAAAAGTTAAGTACGAAAGAGGTGGTGCTGTTGCATTCAATGTGAGAAATAGTTCCAAGGGGATTGTTGAGCCAGAAGTCGTACAAAAACTTGCTGAGAAAGAAGGTATCTCTCTTGGCATTGGCATTTTAAGTCACATACGTGTCGTTGATGGCTCAAGACAGCTAAACATAGAGGACAGCAGCTTGTCCAGGCAAACGGAAGTTGGTAAAAGTGCTGGAAAGAATGGTTTCATGCGCATTGAGGTTGTCACAGCCTCTCTCGGCTTCCTGACCAACTTTGAAGATGTTTACAAGTTGTGGGCATTTGTGGCAAGGTTCCTTAACCCTACATTTGCCCGCCAGGGTGAGCTCCCCACCGTTGTTGAAGGTTCGGAGACATGAGGGCTTAAATGAGGGCTGATTCTTCTAGTCTTATACAGATGGGAACATGCGGTTCTTCTAGGGTGGAAGAACACTTGGGGAGTGAAAACTGAGGCTCACGATTCGGAGACCTTAAAAAGCCAGAGAAGAGGGGGAACTTTCTCATACCCTGTGAGGTGGATTCTTTTGCCTTTTGCCGAGACCCTAACAAAGTGATGGATTTGTTTGATTCATGCGTTCGCTGCTTTTTGAGATTTTCATTTTCTTCTTCTCACTTTTCTGGGTTCTTGTAGAGTTAGCCTCGGAAAATTGTATCCTTTGGCAAAAACCTCCACCTTGCTATCTTTTGCTTTATACAATGATTAGTTCGAGCTATGTAATGATGAATTAGCATAGTTTTCCCTGTGCTGATATTGTATTCTATGCTTCGACCATAGCATAGAAACTCAGTTCGTGCCAATGATTTTAAGGTCCTACTCTGGTCACGCCATTGTTGTCACAAGAAGACATTACATCGACATTGAATGCCTCCAATTATTATAGTTTCCAAAAGACTGGAAACTTTTCTCCTTATCTAAGAGATCCAATGTTGCTTTAGAACAGTAAAGGAACTGCAACCAACGATAAGTACAATATTGATCATGATTTCACAGCAAATCATGTAGATGTTCATAGGATGCTGATTATGAATAGATTTTTACTGATTTCCTTCCTTTGTACCTGATGGGAATCAGCAGCCGAGGACATTCTTGCATTTCCTGGCTTACTCCTATCCTTTCAACTGCTCTTTTGGATGAAGCAGCAGGTTGGGTGTGTCATCTGGTGATATCTTTGTATTTTCATTGACATATTTGGCCATATCTTATTGTCATATCTATTCCTAATCTCCTATCTTGTTTGCAATTACAGATCCAACCGTCAAAGAAAGGTATTATTATTGGTAGCCGTCCTTATATTGACAATGAAAGTAGCAATAACAATGCTTTAAAATTTGTCGTCGTCTCGAGCTTATCCTCATCAGGTAGAAGAAAATAATGGCATGATTCAACGCATCCAAAAAACAGATAGCAGACAGAGATTAGGCCAAGAAGCAGATTTTTTTGGACGACCCGGGTCTTTGTGGGCCAGAATAACTGACAAAATTGCTCGGTCACACATGCACACGAACCATGCGGAATCTTCGCATTCGACATCTGCGATTCTATTGAGAACAACAGCTTTCTTTTTCTTGTTTGCAATTTTAAAGGGCACGGTTGTTTTCTCTGCGGTCATCATGACTGGGCCATACCCACTAACTTTTGTTTCCAATAAAAACTCCCCTCTGTAGAAGATACCTTTTCCATTGTGTTCTTGAAGGGATAGTGCGAGCATCTTTTCCTCAAGAAATGGCAGTCGATGCATCGTGTAGTGATCTGATAATGATGATCATAAACCGCTTTTTTCTTTTTTTCCTCTAAATATGCCCCTCTTTTGTCAAATAAAGGAGGGTATCCTTTCTTATAACATTGGATGATTGATGTTTTTCAAATCCTAGAAAGGGAAAAAAAGTAAAACAGGAGACTAGTGTCGCGTTGACAGCTGAAAGCAGGCGTGCCAAAGCCGCTTTACGAAGAGGAAATGGTGGTTGGTGACAGCAACCCCTTGACAAACTTGGGCACTTGTAAGATGGAGTTGGCAACTAAACCATGGCACGACATAAACGTCATCCTTCATATTAAAAAGAAAAGAAAAGAAAAAGAAAAAGAAGGTAGCATTATTGTGATTAATGAATCATGGAGCTTGTCAAATTCAAGATTAGCTTTCTCAGTCTCATAGGGATGATAGCAACTTTACAATTAACAACCGCTAATTATTTCATGTACAGACAAAAACATGTTTGCGATCATAAGAGTTGGCAAGAACAATGAAAAGCACACCGGTCCCCAACTATTAAAGTAGTACCTTCAGGTATGCAGAATGGACCCTCATCTACCACATGAATCCACAAGCAAAATGCACCAGATTGTCAGCCCCATTTCTGAAATTCTGACAGATTCTCAGTTTTGACTGTAATCTGATGGCCTTTGTAATCCGGCGGCCATAACCACCATTCCTTCCACGACGTCACTAAATCCCTGCAGATTCTCTCAAAACATGTTCCTGCTCCACCCTTGAAATTTCAAGAGAGAAATCCGCTGTGGATATGTATATAACAATCAAGGAGAATAGTATAAACACATGGAGAATGTTAAAAAGTGCCCTTTAAAGGCACTTGTAAAGACTCATTGAATGTGTTTGAGAAATGTAATATCTCGTTTTTTATACAAACACATTACAGGTGATGGTACAGCCAAACCTAGGAATCTACCACTTTAATAAGAAAAGCTGTCTCCAGTGCTGATTCCTTGCAATGTAGATACCGGTTTTCTTCTACTATATCAGTAGTTAGATTGAGAAGTATGGGTCGTTCAGGGTCGTATATAATGTTTTCACGGACTCGTGCAACCCACTTCGCAGCTTCCCAAACCCCAAATCTGAAACACGAAGAATCATTGGACAGTAAGAACTTTGGAGATCTCTATGACATCACAAGATTGAAGGAAAAATTGAACTGACTAGCAGACAAAACAGAAGCAAGCAATAACTGCAGAAAGAATCACTTAATCAATATGATCCTGTAATAATTAGATGAATAGATAATTCCTTTGCTCATTAGTTTATTCACACCCTTAGAAGATGCAGCAGTCCTAAAGCCTGATTCCATCATCCATGAAATGATCACCTTCCACAAGCCAGCAAGTCTCCTTTTCCTCTTCATGTGCACCAAAATGCAGGTGCCACGCCAAACACCATACAAATTGCTTTCCAATCCACAGAACATCGAAAAGCTAAAAACCATATTGCTGTCAATATTTCCTTATCAACAACAAAAGGAGGGTATAGAATTTTCATGTTAGGATACACATGAGAAGCAGCTCTATCCTGATGATTCATTGGCTAGGAGATTTTTCTTGGTTTGCATGATGGCTTAAGAGTATATGTCCCATGACTTCCAATGAAACAAGCCAGCCAACCCTCAGGCTCCTTATTGTAGCCTAGCCATTATCTGTATATTGGAAAACTCTCAAATATACATGGTCATGTGAGATTAACCTAGATCAAACTTAAAATCTGGTCATGTTAATGCTGATCAGCATCCACAGTTATAAATTTTGTTTTATTTATGAAATAAAAAAGAACTGATAATCTACGTGCATATTGTTGAATCCAACTGCCCTTGAGAATAACTCAAATATCTGCTTTGGCTGCATTTTCTGTTGCATATAAACATCTGCAACCTTGACTCTAGAAAAACTCAACCGATTGAGGTATCTACGATTCTCAAACCCTCCCCCTCCATACCAGTTATTCTAGAACCCTCGCCCGCCATACCAATTATAGAAAGAAGAAATAGGTGCACTAAAAGTCTAAAAACTTATCACGAAAGTGCAATTGAGTACCAAAACATTTAAAAAATGCAATCAAATACTAAAATTTGTCATGAAAGTGCAATCAAGTCCTAAAATTTCCAAAAAGTGGAATCAGCAGAAGGACTTAATTGGACCAATTTGATAAATTTTAGGATTTGATTGCAATTTTTTAAAAGTTTCCGGACTCAAGTACACTTTGTGACAAGTTCTAGGACTTAAATTGTGCTTTTTAAAAGTTTCAGAACTCAAATACACTTTCCTGACAAGATTTAGGACTTCCAATGCACTTCCCGCTAAAGAGGAATAAAGGATGAGTTTTAAAATTTGAAAAAGAAAAAGAAGAGACCTACCGTGTGCTAAAGGAAGAGGTCACCAGAACTCCAGGAAATGATACATCTTTCGGGATATTGTCGTATGGAGAATACTCCCTTATGGCTTGAAAGTCATCAATGTCCCCAGGGTAACCAAATTCTTCATAGTCACTAGCTGTAAGTGGTAAAATGGGATAGAGAAGTGTGTTTGTCGCATCTAAAAAGGGTACCTGAAAAGACAAAGAACAAGTAAGCAGCAATAAGTTCACACGTAATCATCTTAAATCCAGCTCCCAAATATGCAAAACATAAGAGGTAATAATTGTGCAAAGTGGTACTACAAGACTCCTTTGAGGTACAACTGCTAAATTCTACTTACTCATGGAACATTGCAGTGACAATATACAGAAACGAAACATCAGTTTCTCGACCATAATAATGCGACTCGTAGCAAGTATACATGCAGAACAGGCACGAGAAGGATAGACACAGCGAAAATTATCAAAATACACCTGAAAGCAAGTCTATCAGACCTTCAAAACTGCAGCACGAAATAAGCCTGGACACTTGTTAATGGCTGAAGCAACTAAAAGTCCCCCAACGCTATATCCCCAACCAGCAAGTTTGTTTTCATGTACCATCTCTCTGTCAATCAGGAACCTGGCACAGGAAATATAATCTTCGATTGAATTACACTTTTTCCTATTTCTTCCATCATCCTGCCAAGACCTACCTCTGCCACCACCACCTCTGCAGACAAACCACACAATCCATCAGAATTGAAAGCAAGTCTCGGAAATCCTCCAGTAAATAAAAAATGACAATTACATCTTTAAGAAAAAGGACAGTGGAAATTCCTATCTAGAAACACTAAAGGCTACAGAAAAGGGAACCACAGCAAGGAAAACATACCTAACATCAGCATATGCAACAACCCAACCACGATCTAGAAGACTCTTAAGTTCACTGCGCCAACGTTTGTCAAGTAGTTCACCATAAGCTCCGTGTCCATGCAGCAAACCAGGCTTTGAATTTTCCTTCTTATTATTGCGTGAATACACAATAGTCAGAGGAACAACAACCCCATCACATGAAGGGACTTCATGACGTTCACAAGCATAAAACTCAGAAAGCTCATTCCATGGATTATCCTCCGATTTAACCTCAGTCATAGAAGAGGATTTTCCATGAATGTTAGCAGAAGAAGCCATCCCATACAAAATTCGTGTCCTCTCATGAAGTGGATTTTGCTGCTGTATGATATTCCACGTACCAGTTGATAAATCATAGTCAACCACAGCATCTGGCATCTGAGGCATAAAGAAGCCCATCAGATACGCATTCTATATGTTATTAAAGAGAAATGTTTACAGGCTTGCAGATGTCTGAAAAGGCAAAAACAAAGAGAACATTCTCCAAATCGTCGCACTCAAAAGAAACAAATGCTGCCGACACAAAGGTGTTCACCAGAGAGGAAATGCAACAGTTGCAACACTCATTAAATTCTTGTCAATGAAGAAAGTTACACTAAGCTGATAACCCAACCTCAACAAATTGCAAGATGACTTAAATATGGGCATCAGAACCATTTTGGATAAAGTAGATCATAAGATGTAACCACTACATACTATAAAAGGGAAATATTGCACATTGACAGAAGAACAAATAAGCAAACACTATGATAACATCCACCACATCGTCAAGAGAGAAAATAGAACAGTTGCAGAAAGTTGAATTATTCATAAAGTTCTTCATAATGATACAAGTTACATACTAAGCTGATGCCCCTAGCCTTCAACTCTCAACAAATGACAATTGCAACATAACTTACATACATAGGTAATGATGAACAAGCAACTAGAACCTATGCCCATCACTTTTACTTGGAAGATGACTTCCATTGCAATTGCCTATTTAGAGCCAAAAGCTAATCAAAAGGGCTCCTACCCACAAAAACAAGGAGCTCCAAGTGAAAAGATAAAGATGCCCCCTTATCAGATCATGGTTTTGGCTTCCACCATTCAAATTGGTAAAACCTATGAGCAAAAGTCTTAAAGTCATACCTTCCAAAGAACCAAACATCAAGTTTAGTAACGTTACAGCAAAGCAACCGTAGAGATATTTTAAACAGCCAGAGACATGATAAAAAACATTAGATGCCTCAGACAGGCTTGCGTACTTTGCCAGAGTTTATAGATTGAGTAAGTCAACACAAAGGCTGGAGGAAGGCAACTTATCAGCAAATAAAATCAACTTAGTTGGCTACTCATTTAGCAAATCAAATTCCACAAAATCATCAAATTGGAAAAGGGAATTAAATGATCAATGAGATGGCTTTTACGGCTATAGTTAATTCGCCAAGAACAATTAGCAATAAATTCCCACTATTAGGCATATATTACTTTCAAAGAATGGTAAGAATTCCTTTTTTAAAACAAAGAATTCGCAAGGGACTTCACAGGAATTAGAAACTGTTTTAGTCAATCTAGACAATACCTATGTCAGGCTACAAGACATTTTTAAGTCCTGGTAATAAGCGAAGTCCATATGCTGCTTTTAAACTAAGTGAATATATAGTCTGTAAGAAGCAAACCATGGAATGTGGAAACACGTACCACAGGTGATGATATTGTAAAACGCATCGTAGTGGAATAGTAGTCATAATTTGGTCCAGGTGAGATTTGGGAGACAAAATTTGGAAGAGGTAAGAAACAAGGGTTAGCCTGCTTAAGATGAATCCGACCCTGCCATACCCAAAGGAATATTAATGAGAGCACAAGTTATTTATATGTGATTGGCTGAGTGCCAGAATGACTTAAAAAGATCCCATGGCAGATTCTTCTGCGAATACCTTCCCAAGAGGTAGGGCGACCGAACAAATTCTGTAATTTCCATCTTTTCTTAGTATAAGAACCAAGTACTTATCACTGAAGTCAACATCTTCAATGACTGAATCTTCATCATCAACAAATACATTCTGCAGCAATAAAAAGAGCAAAGTAAACTGGTCAAATAAACTGGTCGAAAAGAGCAAAGAAAAAACAATATATTCAAGAGAGAAGATTCTACAGGAACTCTTCTGTTGATTATTGTAGAGCGATGAAATAAGACTTGATCCAAAAAAGTTAAGTAACGTAAACTCTAGAAGATGCAAACAAGATATGGCTAGAAAACAGGATTTGTAGATATTTTATACAAATGTTTCTAAAAAATGTCTTAATTGCACGTAACGTGGAAAACTAGTAGGATGAGAAAGTAAGCTACTGAAAACATTGGTTAGAAAGCATAGCTTACCACTAACCTCCCAAGTTGCTGGAACATTAGAAGGATTTACAGGGCTTTGAAGAAGATAATGATTCTCTACAGGTTTACCATCTTTTGTAGCATCTGTGAATAGAAAAAGGTAGCCCTGATGGTGTTCAACTATGCAATGGCATAGACCTTTACTCTCCCAAACAAGCGTCATGCCTGAAAGTGGATCTGCTGCATTTATCAGAAACACCTGAAATATCATTCTATTGATTCAACTGCATGTACTTGCTAGATTAACCTTTTGCTTATCACAAGACATCAGCATCAGGAGGATACCTTTGAAGACGCAACGGAGAAGGTATTAATGGTCACAAACTGGAAATCCTTAGTATGTCGTATGTTAATATGAACATTATCATCCAGTTCTTGCAGGAGCAGAACGTCTTCTTCAGTCGATCCAATCATGCTACAGTACAGCCTTGTGATCAGAAAAAGCTGATTTAGATTCAGCAATTCTAAGGGTCATATAAATATAAGATAAAGCAAGCAATGACATGCCATACATACCTACAAGGCCGCTTGTTTTGATCTGTGACAACATAGAGTAATGCCTTCCCATCCTTTGCCCATGCCAGACCCGAAACTCTTTCAGCTTGAGGCTTACTACATAATGAACCCGAATTTAAATTCCTCACAGATAACTTAAAGAAGTCATTGTCCTTGTCATACATGGTGTATGCAAAAAATTGGTGGTTCGGTGACACCTCCGATAATTCTTCATAAGCATAACCTGAAAAAAGACGGACGCAATAATGTACAACTACACGAGGAAGGCAAGAGTCGGGAAATACTTCCTCTTCTTTGGCTGGGTAAGCAAGTAAGAAGGTCAAAGGAACAAAAGCTAGAAACTTTGAAAACCCCTTCATCTCCTACTTTATACAGAAAAGGCTAAAACAGAACAACAGTAAATCAAGCAATAAATGAAAGAGACATTCTTTTCATCCTCCACTTGCATCTTAATAAGGTCCAGAGACGTGTCAGAGTACCAAGCACCCAGTCTTCAACATGAAAAGAGCATGCATTCGGCCAAAAGTGAGGAACGTTACCTCCAAATCTCTCAGCTTCTTGATTGTAGTCAACAAGCTTCTGCTCAATTCTCTTCCCCGAGGTGAAATCGAATCCAGCCGAAGGAGATTTATTAGAGATGAACTCTTCATTTAAGCTCACCAGCCGTCTACAGAGCACCGGATACTGCTTTCCTTCTTCGACTCGCCTATAGTATAGCCTAAGTCAAACAGGTGAAAATCATTAGAGAACCATCAGAATCTCCCAAATGACAAGAAATCTGAAAATGGGTTGGCTCCAATACAATCGAAAAGACAATGGACCCGCAAATTAGATTATATTCTTTCATCAAATCCCACTATTGGTTGAGATCACACTCTTCCAAGATCAAATAAGCAGAAAAAACCACGGAGAAAATATAGGCAACTCGAAAAGCACCCCAACTTCACAATGGACCAGGGGAGAGAGAGGGAGAGGGAGATACCAAGGGCCCCAGCGGAGAGGCGGCGTGGAGAGTTCGAAGGAGAGGCGGGAGGCCATCTCGGACTGGAGCTTGCTCTGGAGCTTGTCGGTGTCGGACATGAAAGCCTCGGTGTACTTCTCCTCCTGCTCCATGTGCACGTCCATGTGCCGCATCGCCACCTTGTCGTTCAGCTTCGACATCCAGCTGTACGGGTCCTCCCACGCCGCGCCGTGGAGGGCGAAGGCCTCCGGCTTCCGCGGCGGCCGCGGCGGCTTCGGGGGGTCCGGCGGGGACGGCGGCGGCCTCGGGGCCTTGTAGCGGGAGGAATGGAGGGAGGCGCCGGCGGCCTTGGAGCATCTGAGGAGGAGGAGGAGGCGGCGGTGATGGGTGCTCAGGAGGTGACGCATGGTGGGGGACGGGGGGGTTTTGGGGAGGTTTACGGCTGGATATCGCTCCTACCGCCGTTAAACTAAAAGGGTTCGATCCTACACCGCCAAGGAGGCTGGCTAGCCGAGCAGCATCTGCCAGCAGCTGCAGTACTCGTGAACCAGCTTCGCCTAGCGCTCACTAGGGACCCTCGTCCTAAGCGTGATCAGTTCCCGGTTCAGTCTAATTTCAAGATGAAATCGAGAATATATTTTTATGAATCGTATCAAACATATTTGTATTTTCTTTTTATTATGGGAATATAAATTTTTTGCAGTTAGGATCTGTTTGGAAACTTGTCGAATAAGAACTCTTTTTATTCTTTTGTTCGATAGTAAATTTGGAGCGAGAAATTTGTTTGGTAAAATTTTTATTTAGAACAAATTTCTATTTTTTTATTCTCATAAGTAAATTTGAAACAGAATTGAAAAGTACAAAAATGTTGGTTCTTTGTTTCCGATAATAATTTTAGAATCAAGGCAACCAATTTTTTTTCTCTTTTCTAATCTTTCTTTTTGCTCTTCTTCCCTCTCTTCTCTTTTTCAACCGCCGCCGTCGACGACCAGTCCAGTGAGGTCCGCCGATCTCGCCAAAAGCTCACTTGACCAAGGTGAGGTTCGGCAAGTTTACCAGAGGCTCGCCTAGCCATCGACGAGGCTCGGCCTCGTCAGATCTGGCGTGGCCAAGCCTCGCCGATGGCTAGGAAAGCCTCCCCCGGCCACTAGCGAGCGTTGCCTAACTAGGCAAGGCCGCTCACCCAACTAAGGCTCGACCGATAAGGCGCGGCCTCAATGAGGGTCGACAACCAACAACCCTTCAAGAATAAGAGGAGAAAGGAAAGAAAAATGTAATAAAATTATTTAAAAATTAAAAGAAAATGATTTGAAGTAGAAATTTTGAGAACGATACAAAACGCAATTCTATTCCGAAAATTGAAATTTTGAACAATTATCAAACGACTTAAAATACTTAGAAATTGTTCTCGAAAACAAAATAAAAAACTCATTTATGATCAAAAATTATTCTCGAAAATAAAAGCTTTACTAAACATATCCTTACTAACCACGTTTGAATGTTCAAAAACTCATTTAGAAAACATAAATGAAAAAAAAAAAAAATCTGATAAGAAATTATTCTCTCGAACTGAAACTTTTTCAAAAGACGCCCTTAGAGATGTCCTCAGCTGTCGTCGCCCATTCCCTGCTCTGTCCTTATAAAAAAAAAAAGGCTTATTGGTAGCTCCCCCTCGTACTGGCCCACCATAGAAAACAAACCAGTTCATGGTTCTAAAACATCATTTAATAGATCCCATGACATCTCGACGAGCCGCTCAAATTTGAATAGATTCTCTACGGTATGGACAGCCGCTCAAATTTGAACAGATTCTTTACGGTATGGACGATTCACTGCAGTTCAGTTCAACTAGCCGAAGCTCGTGCGCCTGCAATGGCTAGTAGTTGCTTGTCTATACGATCGTGCTTCCAATCAAGCAGCACAAACAAATAAGGGCCTGTTTGTTAAGAAGTGTTTTTGTTCCCCAAAATAAAAACGTGTTTAGTAAAACTTTTGTTTCCGAAAACAAAAACAAAAAGTAAAAAAAAGTAGCTTTTTGTTCCCGAGAACAATTCCAAAAATCAATTTTCCTCTCTTTTTTTTTCTCTTTTTTCTTCTTTCTCTTTTATTTCCTTCTTTTTTCCTTTTTGCCGGTCGCTAGCCTCGGCCATGGTCGACAACGAGCGCCGATGACCTCGCTAGAGCGTCGGCGACGCCGAGCCCCGACGAGGCTACGGCAAGCTCACCGAACCTCGCTCAACCGGTCGCCAAAAAAGAGGAAATATATAATAAAAATATTTAAAAATTAAAAGAAACTATAAAATTATACAAATTTACCAAACGCATTTCTATTCTTGGAATAAAAAAAATTTGCAATTACCAAACGCGTTCTTATAATCAGAAATTATTATTATTTTCTTTTTTATGGTGACCCAAGAAACCCCGTAAGCCAACAGTCGGCGAGCAAATCCTGAAAGAACGACTACAAGACCCACCATCACAGTACTCCAGGTAAGAATCCATAACGACGCCTCTGGAATTTGAACTTCTCCCCTTCATGAGAGAGAGAGAGAGAGAGCTCAAACCAACTGCGCCGCTACGGGCGGTGATCTTATAATCAAAAATTGTTTCCAAGAATAGAAATAGAAAAAACTATTTCTGTTCAAAAATTGTTCTCGGAACAAAATGATTACCACACTTGTCCTAACTTTCCGAGAAAAATCTACGGTGCAGTAGGTGACTGGACAGCTTCCGTATAGAATCCGGGCTATTGGGTCTGAAGCCAGCACATGTCATCTGCCGGATCGGTTTTAAAAGCCGTAACCGAGTACCTGTTAAGCCGGATAAACCAATACACCAAGAAAGAGAGACTACAAAACACAAGCCATGTGATACATTTCCAAACTATATCGCATTCAATTAATTCACATCGTGGAACAAATCTCGCAAAGCTACTCAAAATAGAGAAAAGGAAAAGGCATTAAACATTCCCGCTACAACTCAAACATCACCACACCTTCCTTGCGAATTCCACAAACAAGCCTAAGTTTGCGGTGCATTCCAAACTCTCGTAGAAACGGCCTCCATTCCGTCAATCACAATAGGTCGAAGAAAAAACTCCCGTCTTAAAATTTACAGCACGTTATATGTACATTACCTACAGTAATGCCCGCTCGGAGGTTCAATTTACACGCTTTCCCCCGGTATGAATGCCTGCACTAAGAGCTCCCCTCCGTGCTGTACATCGAGTATTCACTCAAGCTGAAGTTCGCTCTCTCCTCATCCCACTTCAAAATCTCCCTCGCATACTTTAGAGCCGCATCGACGCTGCCAGGCTCCAATCCCTTCACCAAGGCAACATATAAGTTCCGTCCTGTGAGTGAGGCATAAAGCCGTTTGAACTTCACCGCAACATAGTGGAAGCCCAGCTGACCGAGCGTCGGGCTGTAATTAATGCTGTTGCTCCTGCTGTTGCTGTGATGGCGGCTGACGAGAGGGTGGAAGTCATCGAACCACTCACACTCGGTTAGCGGGACCTGTTCTATCTTCTCCTCGAAGAGATCAAACTTTGTTAGGATTAGAAGGAAATCCATCTGGTCAAAAGTTGGGTGAGTAACAATGCTCTCAAAGAATCTCTGGCTCAGTATCATGTTGTTCATCAAGGACCCATTTGCATCGGGAGTACACTTATTGTAGTCGGTTAAGGCGACACAGAAGGTGACGAGACCAACGTCTTCAAACATGTCTAGCCACTTGCAGTTTTCTCCAAGGCCTCTCGCGTTCACTCTGATTAGTTGGTACCTGTGAAAACGTTAAGGGGCAAAAGAAAAAAAAAGAATGTTAAAGTGATTGAGATCCAACACGCTAGACATAGTGAGAAGGTAGAGAACAGGATGAATCACGACTCTTACTAGGCAAAGATACTTGAATTCTAAGTCGAGACTGATTATATAATTGGATTCACCTTGGCGAAACTGCTAAAGTCAAACATTTAATTCGCTAGTGGAGCAGTGATCTTTAGGTTCTTCTAAAAATAAAGTTTTTAGTAATGCCTGGAAGAGGACTAAACAATACACAGGAGCTGCAACTACAATAGAGGTTAACAAGATGGTACCAACCTAAGCATAGAATCATGCTGATCCATTGAATCGGTACAATCATCAGAAGCAGACTGGGGAAACGAGAAGTCCACACAAGCAAGTCCATTTGATGACATCACACCTTCAGAATACAGAATATCCGTATCTGAGGGATCATAATCCAACCTCAGAATGTCGACAGCCTGAACAGAAAGGAAAAGGCATTAGAAATGAAAAGGCTAACTGGTAGCCGTACAGTAATAAAATGCGGGTGTATGTAGTGTGGAATAGAAAACTCGACAAGGGTCACATTATTCAGGGTTAATCACAAGCTAGATCACCGTCAAATCATATAAAAGCAGTGACCATAGCAACTGACACTGCTTTAGAGCTTCACATAATTGGAAAAAAAAATGAGACTCAAAGTATGCATTCTCTTGGACTTGACTTGATCATTTTTCACGATATTTATTATCTCTTTTCTTCGTATCAAGAGCCTACTTATTCCCTTGCAGTATGTTTGATCCAAAGTGAAATTCACATTCCTTTCCTCTATTGGTTCTGTTTTTCTGGGGTGTGGAAGCCCATGTCATCATCTGTTGAAAAGTTACTATTCCCTTCTCAACTTGTGCACATTTCCCAAATTCTTTTATATCTCTTTTATATAATTTTTATTTTTATAAGGATGTAATCAATATCTTGGAATCACTTCCTTGTCACTTTTAACTTGAACCCAATTTTTATTTTTATTTTTTCAAATGAAAAGGAATAGCCAATGAAATACTCATTCAACTATTTGTCCATTCTGCCACTCACTCAACTCCGTCTCCATCTATTACTTACCCCAAATATAAGCGAACAGCATCTCAGTGTGACAAACTTCCTTGTTTCTACTTTCTACCATCATGATCTTGCAAACGTTGCTATTAATTTGAAGCAAGCAAGGAAAAGCCAGCCCAATTATGTCAAAAGAAGCAAGAAACAATGGAGAATAACATATTCAACAGGAGAATTTATTTCTTCCATGAATCCCCGTAGAATTGAGCATAATCACAATTAGTAGCACACAATTCTCTACTCGAAAATACATGAAAGAGCGTAATCTAGTTTTGCTGTTAATAGAAATAGAAAGAGCACAATCAGTGTTCTTACAAATCCATGCTTTATATGAAAGTCTTTCACACAGGGAAAGAAAACATCATCTTACCCGCTCTAAAAAGTAGTTGGCTACAGTAGGTAGCGTTTCCAGCTCATTTTTTCGGCTGTAAGTGGCCTGAATGGCGGGATCACTCCATAACTCCTCCACAAGTGGGGCATATTCACGTGTGGCAGCTGGAAAAATAGCTTCCAGATTGCCCGACACCATGGTTTTTAGCATCCAGTCCGAAAAGGCTTTCAGGCGTGGTCCAATGGAATATATTGACTTTTCCTCTTGATGTTCTGCCATAATGAGATTAACCAATTTAATAACTGCCATATTTGAGCCACATTCAGTGACGAGGACAATTTGCATTTGAAGACATAAAATTTCTTATGCCAATACTATTGCAACCAGTAATTGTTGTTAGTTTGCAGATACAGTAGGAATACATGATATGAGTGATATTAAATTATACATAATTCAAGTGAGCTATCTATAATTCCTTAATTTCTTTCTCTCAGTCCACAATAGATTGCGAGTCACAACAGTAGCCCCGAATCTTTGTTTTGAGTCAAACAACCGACCTTCTGTACATCTATTTGGTCCAGTACATCCTTCTATTTCTTATTCTCCTTTAATACGGTCATTAGGCACTTACAAGTGACCTTGATAGTAGAGAGAGACTGCAAAAAACTTCCAAGTTTTAATCAGAAATACGCAATTACTGGATATACAAGTGAGGATTTGCACAGGAGTAAAAACCATGTCATTATGACAATCTCTAATTCTGCTTTTAGAATCCTCGTGGGAAAAAACAGAAGCCATCTCATACACAGATCACATATTCATAGAGAATCTCTTACTTGAGATAGCCACGAACTACAGACCAAGTCTCAAAAGGATACTCAAGAGTTGCTATTTAATGTGGCTAATATCTTGTCTATTAAATGACGAACCCATTCTCAACCTATGGGGAACTTCTCATAAGCCCATCACGTTACTCCCACAGTCCTAGGCTCAATATCACGACTTTTTCACATTTACAACTCAGCAATCCAAAATATTCAAGGACATAAGCCCATCATATTGTTTTTAGGACATGTTTCACGTGTACAGGCCAACCTCCTCTATCATTACATAAAACAGCTAAAGGCAAGGAAAAGAGAAGTATATCAAACAATCACCTATATGATCGCTGCCACCAGAAGAATGGTTTTTCCTCATGTGAGACAAACTTTCCTCTTCAAAACGTTCACGGCCTTCAAGAAGTATCCCAAGATAGGTATATACGTTACCCTGAATAGTGATCTTCAAATTTTCACGCTCTTCAGGTGAGAAAGGGACAGCATCATAGAGAAGTTTGACCTGGAGTGGACATAAGCTCATTTTTATTATCCAAAGGCAGAATACCTTCAATCAATCTTAAAACTAGTTGAAAAAATAAAATAAAAAAAGACAGAGCATAAATCTATAATCTCTCACATTTTATTACTATGACTCAAAGCATTAGCTTTACAACATTTTCGGGTCAAAAAAATAAAGGAAGCAGAGCAAAAATGTTGCTGAGGACCTAAACACCTAGTGAGACACCGCAAAAGCAAGGTTTAGCAATTAGATGCCATGTTTTATTATCATAGCAAATGAATTCCATATTAACTGTACAAAATTATCTAAAGATGAGAAGACTTCAATCTGGTCTCTCAAGGCCAAAATACAAAATTGATATTCTCCAATCTTATCCAAAAGTACACTCACCAAGCACTCTGCTTCCTGCATGATCAAATTAATAAATGCACATTTTTCCTTGGTTTGAAACTTCCATGTTGTGCACACAGACCATGCTACTAATAGAAGATGTAGAATTTGCCTATGACACACTCAAAAGTAATGGAAAGAAGTCTGAAGATCCGATGTATTTAAAGAAAGTCAACCTCTTCATTAATGTCACAATGAAGCATGGTGGGAGGAATAGGGTGTGTCTTAAAGGAATTGAGATTCTGCTTTCAATAGACTCGCAAGTTGTCAAGTCCTTAGCTTGATCTATTTCATAAATGATCTTCTAAATACTGCATCATTTTTCCATTTCTTATTTCAACCTCATAAACTTTACACCACTGTTGAGTCATATATGTATTGAGCCAACTTACCTCTCTTCTAGTTTAACAGAAACCATAAGCACAATCATGTGATGTAACACATGATATAGACTAAAAGCAGGGACTCTGGCCCAAGGCTTTCATTATGATACGCTGGCATATTTCAATATTTCACAAGCATGGACTCTGAAACAACTTGTGATTCCATATGTATACAATCGCAGAGCTCTCTCTGAGAGTCTTCAAGAGCAAGAGCTACGTCATCAAGTACAACTGTATGCGTGCCAACATCATTAATTTTGCATGCTTGGATGGGAAAAATTACCTGCTTGAATATTGTACTAGTTCCAGATCCACTATTTCCAACTAAAAGAATCTTCTGAAGCATTCTCTGCCCAACATAGTCGGGAACACTTCTGCTAAGTAGGCTGTTCGATTCTTCCACATAAGAACCAGAAGATTTAGAAGGCACTGGAAGTGACAAGAAAGCACATAATAGCTTTGTCCCAGCCTGAAGAAACATTTAGTTTAGCAATCTCTTAAAGAAGAAAACATAAAAGGACGCCTCAAAGAATGTTACCTTGCCCCAGATATAACCTTTCGTATTCTTTTGTCCCTCTTCCTGGTACGATCCATCCTCATTCACCCAAAAGTGAGGGTTACCAGCACACTGAACTCCAGCCAACTGCATTATTCAAAATTCATTTCCTAAAATCATGCTCTCAAATTAGTGTCTTCAGAATGATTTCAAGAAGTGAGATGATGTAACCTGCAACATTCTGAGTTCCACTTTTGTGATCTCTCTACCATTTATGAACACTTGGGTATTTCCGTTGCTAGCATTCTGCAAAATTGGACCCCCAACATGGAGATGGGGACTGATTATCTGGGAAGGCTTCTCTCCCTCCTGTTATAGTCACCAGGATGCATTATCCGTTACAGACCATTGATTTAAAAAAATAAGAGGGAAAAAAATGGAAAGATTTTCTCGGAAACAATGTTCACCTTTCCCCATAATCCGGATACTTTATCATACCAATAATTCCCAGGCTTTAACTTCTTCGGCGGGCTCTGACAAGTCTGTAGCATTAGCAGCTCCTCCGGGCAAAGAGGTTTCCCATTTACAAACACGTAATCTGAAGGTAACTGATTCGCTTCACACAACTTCTCGGCCTTCATAATTTGCCTGACCTCTAAATCGTTAAGCAACCGTTTAAGCATTCGAGAGCACTTACCCAAATTTGGTCGCTTAGACTCATCAATAGGAAAGCCAATGCAAGAAACACATTTCCTCCCTTCCGGCATTGACCCCATTGCTCTAAGCACACAATTACTGCAATATTTTGCATCACAAACAAGGCAAACCTCCTTTTCAGTAAACCGGTTCCCTTTAAAGCATCGATAGCAAGATCCTTTCTTTCCTTTACTTTGAGCTTGTCTCTTGACACGAACAACTTCTTGTTCCTCCCTGCTAAACTCCTCTTCGAGACCACCATCCGATTCGAGGTCATTAAACGTCACAACAGGGTTTCTTCTAAGATCAGGAGTAGACTCGGTACAATCCCCAGTCTTCCGAGAAGATGGGCACTCTAAACTCAAAACAGATCCACTGGAAGCCCAATCCAACCTGTTAGAATCATCCAAATCTACGCTCTCCTTCCCAACATTGGAAACTCTAAATGCCCGAGAGCTTTCCCCCGATTTGTCAAAACTATCACAAAACTCTATGGTGCTACAACTCTGCGCCCCATTAAACAACTCCTGCGAATGCTCTGGGCTTAACGACGACGACTCCAAACCGTGCGAACTACTCACGACATCAGACAACTCTCCAGACAAACAGTTGCCGTTAGAGAACTCCAGCGCCCCCGAGCTACTCAACTCACCCGACGACTTGCCCCCGCCCCTCGGCCCCGGCGCAATTATACCCGACGCCACAGGCGACACCGCGATCTCCGAGGACGAATCGAGCTCCTTCGACGCGCGCTCCCGGCTGTTCTCGATGACGGAAGTGGGCGAGACCGTGGAATTCGAGGCGCCCAGCTCTCGGGAGCGCTTCTTGGCCAAAGGGTCGGCAGCGGCGGCCGCGATGGGCTGCACGACGGGGAGCGCGAGCTTCTCGGCGATGGAGACCTGCGCGACCACGGCGGCGACGGGGATTTGCTTGAGGTTGATGGGGACGGCCCGGGGGAGATCCCGGCTCACGGGGGGACCCTCGTACTCCAATGCGAACGAGTACTGCTGGTTGGCCGACCCGTCTTCCCCGAGCGGGAAAGCGGTACCCACTTTGGCCATTCCGACAAGAACCCTAGATTCGACAAGAACCCAACCAGCGAGCGGGCACCAAAACCAGACAGCGTACGAAAAGACGCCGCCTTTCTCTTCCGGGTTCTTGGATCACATCTTGCGGAAGCTGCGGGGAAAAGGGGACGGCGACGTCGTTCCCCAGTCGTTCCGCCGCCGGAAGCGGACGACGGGAAGCGGCGGAGCTGGGCAAGAGGCGACGAGGGACTCGGAGCGAAAAGGCGGAGAAGACAACGGGGAAATGGGCAGCGAAAAGGCGGTCGCAAGATGGGATTTTTTCCTTCTTTCTTTGTCGTGTTCGGAGGGCGACGGAGAGAGAAGCGGCCGGAGCGAGGAGACACCAGTGTCCGGCGAGAGGCGGCGGAGGGGGTGGCGGGCGGGCGGGCGGCGGCGGCGGCGGCGGCGGTCGGGGGTGGGTGGCGTGCCTGGAGAGAAGGGAAATGGGGAAAAGGCGTCTGGGAAGGTGAGAGAAAAAGACAGCCGAAGAAAAACCGGGCTGCTGCTGGTGGGAAGTGAGAATCTGTCGCTTGTTTACTTTATTTCTTTTTTTTTTTGCCTCCACCTTATGATATTCTTTTTTCTTTTTTCTTTTTCCATTTTCCGTTATTTCTGTTTAATAATTTTTCTAATAATGATATTATTATCCTGAATATCCACTTCCTGTACGCCTAGTTAGCAGTGGGCCCCGGTGTGTTCTTTTCTTTCTTTCTTTTTTTGTCTTTCCGCTCGTGTTTCTTTTTGGCGATCGGGAATTTCGGTTGAAATTAAAGGGGTTTTCGATCGTTTACCCTTTTTCCCCGTGTTTAGAGGAAGTCGGTAATTTAAGCTTTATTTAATTAGCAAAAAATAAATCATATGAAAAATTATCTTCACAAGAGTGATCTCTTATATTGCTCAAAATAATTAATCGATGAAAAATACTTTCATTATCTATAACATTTTATATATAAATATTTTGCTCGACTATCGGATCATCGATTTTTAACCGTCAAGTTTTGCTCGACTCTAACTCTAACTTGATCGAGCACCAACATTTATTTGAGCTTGGCTAGAGTTGAAAATCAAACTTTTCAAACTCAAACCTCTAGTTTAATAGGCTTAAGAACATTTTTCCTATGTGATTGTATACAACTATTAATTATGTAGTTTGAACGACTTATATACCTTGTTGTGAACATAATATATTTTGGAAAAAAAATAATGAAAATTTGATTGGGGTCATGAGCTTGGCAAGCTCGAACTCGACTTGCCTAGATACTCAATTAATTGATGAGTTGAGTCCAAGTAACTTGACTTGGTTTCACTCTTACCTAACACTCCCTTTCGTTGTGCTTTTTATTTTATAGATCTTATTAAGGAATACCCCTAAAACACTTGTCAAGCATGTTTACTTAGGAACGGTTTGACTTTCAACACAGAGAATATACTGTCTCATATCATGGGTGGGATTTGCACCTCGAACATTATGATGTTATTAGTTCGATTTTTGTTCAAACTGACCTTTTGAGGATCGAAATTAGAAAAAGAGATGCCACTTCTCACAAAATTTTATGGATTTCAACACGAATAACCTATCTTCGGTTTTATTAAGGCAAATCCGACTTGGCAAAAATATAGCTTGAGATATTACTCGATTGTAAAATGGAGTGGGAGATAATCTAGCATATAAACTAGGTGAGGTAATGTTTCAATGACATAAAATAAGACTCCGTTCGTTTCATAAAAAATAAATGATTTAAAAAATATTTCCCTAAAATCAATCTCTTTTGTTACTTGACATAATTAGCCAATAAATAATACTTTCGTTATCGACAACAATTTATATCTAAATATATTGGCAACGAAAGTACTTTTCACCTATCTTATTTTTATAAGCAATAGAAGTCATCATTTTCAAGGTAGTATTTTTCAAATCAATCATTTTTTTCAAACAAATGCGTCCTGAAATGAGAGTGACCTTAGTGATTTATTTTGGGTTCCCCTTATGGAAGCATTGATGTAGAAATTGGACCACCGGAAATTTTTTGTTTTTTTCCCTCCTGTACTTAAAACAGCTTTTGGGCCCTTTTTTCTGCCTTGTTCATGTTAAGAGCCTTAGTACACTACGGTGAGAATGTGGCGTCCTTGAAAGCACGGGCAGCCCGTGACCGATTGTATCTTTTTGATTCACCGTGGGGTCGGACTTTGCATTGAAGGGGGAAAAAATATTCAAAAGCTTTTATTTCAAAAAAAGTCTCCCAGGAGAATACTCGTATTTTTATACAATATACGCATACCTATACGCGATTTTTTTCTTCAAGTGAACCGAATTATACTAAGGCTCTTAAAGGTGAGCAGTATTGTACTCGGGAATAGTTACTTTAATTTTAAAATTATTTTATACATGGATCATCATTTATAAGCTCAATATAGGATTATTTCATTTCGCCTTTACTAAATAATATTGGTGTGGTTTCTCATTAGATGATATGAATTAGTAATAAAAGTTCAATTATGCGATATGACATTTCAATAAGATCTTATACTTTAAATAGTCATATAATGAAATTTAAGCATTTCTTATTTATAATAGAATTGATGAAAATTTATGATAACATCATTTTACAATTCTTCTATAGTAACGACAAGCATCTTTTACATATTTAAAAGAAAAATGACGACGTATACCCGTCCGTACCTCGAATCATGTAATTTCCATCCCACGTATTATTATTATTATTATTATTATTATTATTATTATTATTATTATTATTATTATTATTATTATTATTATTATTATTATTATTATTATTATTATTATTATTATTATTATTGTTATTATTATTATTATTATTATTATTAATGTGCACAAAAATCACAATAAATGGAGTGTACATTCAGAATCCGAGGAGGACCATCAAAGAATGTTTTGCAGATGCCCCGCATCGGACGCATATCCATTTCAATTTTAATGCGTCCACTCGAGTAGGGTCGATTTCCTTTCTTCCATTGCAATTTTAATTTTTTTTTAAAGGTTCAACAAAATGAGGTGATAAAGTTTGTATTCGGAAGTTTGCTTCTCGAATTCAAAATATGCAGCCAGACAACAATTTACGAAGAAAAGTCATCATGGTAACTTAGAGATCAATTTCAATTAACTCAAATAAGCATACTATTGAGAATTGTAATAGAAGCATGACACTTTAACCAAAGAAAATCACTGAAAAAGAGTCTAACTCTAAAGGTGCATTTAGTTCAACTTTTCCAAAAAAACTTTGGTTCTCCAAAGGCCCTTATGCCAAAGTTGAGGTGTTTGATAATTCAATCCCAAAGGTCCTTGAGTCAAATTTAGCATTTCCAAGGTCCTTTAAGCTGATGCACCATTTGTCTGACATTTACATTTCATCATTTTTCAAAATGCTATTTGGGGAGTAAATTTATTATTTCTTCCAACTTTGCCCTCACTAATATATTTATATTCCTATTTTGCCATCGCTCTGTTGTTTATCGTTTCTCTATAACAAACTTGCTATGGCACTAGATTTTAATTGATATGAGCCCAGAGTTGACGGTTGCTGAGAAATGGTTGCTAAGGTTCAAGGAATGACAGTTGACAATTGTCTGGCTATCAAGTGAAAACTAGAGGGTCAAGGGTTATATGAGGCTCGTGACGTTTATTGAGGGCCACTAAGATTTAGGTTTGCATGACCTCAAGAGAGGGTTGTTGGGGTTGTGCGTCCTTCGACTTCATCTTGTCTAGGCTACCTGAGATCACATGACCTTTTTGCCTCGCTTTGCCTTATCTTTCTAATGATTTGATCCTTCTACGGCTTTGATTACTTCTACTAGGATTGTTTCCACCATTTCATGATCCCGGATGGTTCAATCCTCTTTATTATCCTTTTTCCTTCTTTTTATTTTGAAAATTGCTTTACAGAAAACCCTTTAGTTTAAAACAAATAGTGTCCACCAAAACACTATTTATATTTCATGAAAACCTTTAATCTAAAGACCTTTATACTCATGCAGATTATTGGACGAAAGCTCTCCCAAACACATTTCGAAACCACAATTCACTAAATAAACTTAAGTGAATAACTTGCGAGCCAATTATGATACACTAATTGTTAAACACCATTCCAAACTTTTCGACTCCGAACTTCTCCAAACAACTGACACGTGAACAATAAGGAGTGCTCAGCGGCCACAAGCCAACAGCTAACAAAAATGAGTCCTATACACATAAAGTTAGACGACTTATCAGGCCATTTACAAATTTTATTTTTATATAACATCGTAATGTGATTAAGCAAAACCTTTAGGTGACATTTTGTCTTGAACTGGCGATGACTAGCGATCGCAAAGAAGGTCGAGAGGCGGCTGAAGCATAGCACTATTTTTATACTCTATTAAATTCAAGTGATATACAATTTCCTAAGTTTCTAAGCTGTGTCATATTTAATGCCAATGGTCAGCATATGATTTTATAGGAAATGCGGGGGCATAATATGATACGTACAAGTCGATATGTTCCATTCCTTTTGGGGATATTTTCTCAATTTATATTGTTTCCTTTTTCATCGGATTCCATTCTCAGGGCCATGCCACTGCAATAAAGGTGACAGGAGAGATTCATGTGCGGTGGTTAGTGTCCTGAATAAGAAAGTCATGCATGCTTCGGAAGGATTCCTTCCCTACTTGCAGAGAACAGCGCCAGCTCAGGTTTAATTTTTTTAATTGCAACCTAAAGATTAGATTAAGGCTCTTCCAAGCATGCTTTAATTAGGATTAATACCTGATATATATACCTTCCCCGTGGTTAATGACAAGGGTGAGCAAAAAAAAACAAAAGATCTCGCCTGGAACCTTAGGTTACTAGTCTGATTCCAGTTCCATGAAATTGGAATTGGTAACTTTCAGTTATGTTCTCGGTTCCAGTTGTTGAACCACTTATGTGAGTGACTTGAATTGGACCATTTTTTTTATTTTTTAAAAATGTGAAAAATCCCTAATATCTTCACAACTCTTTCATGCTTCTTTAATCTTTCTTAGATCTAAAAAAAAAACCCTAATCCCTCTCACTCAAGCCTCCTCCTCCTCCTCCTCTTCCGCCTATCTTCTCGAGGAGAATCATTCACTTCCATTACTAATACCTTCATTTCTTCTTCCCTGATTGAACCTTGAAACAGAGAGAAAGGGAGGCTCAAGAGATGGAGTTGAGACTGAGAGTGACATGGAAGGGACTATGAGCAAACTCTAAGCGAAGGGAGCATGGGAATGCAATCATGCGAGAGTGGTGCTCTCGATGAGTGAAGAAGAAGAAGAAGAAGGAGGGAGGGAGGGAGGGAGAGAGTTGGCATTTAGTTTCATTTACCCACCTGAGAAATGCCCCGGACTGGATTCCAAAATCAGATGGTTCGGTTCCCAATTCCCAGATGAGTACTGGACCACCTAAAAACCGATCATCCCTAGTTCATGGGTTGGGTGATGGGTCACTACTTGACCGAGCGTTGCATGCCATGGGGGTCCATATTCTCAAGCCTATTTATTTAACAAAAGCCGATGTAAAAAGTTGGTCGTGTCAAGTTCAACCCCAATTAATTCACGATAGCTAGCATATTTTTTGCACGATGAATATCCGGGAGAAGACACAAGTCTCGTGCCTTAGCGAGGGAAACAGTTGCGCGAAGATAATTATGGTTATTCGGTATACCAACCGAATCCATTGAAAACGAGAGCAACAAGGGGAGAGTGGCGTTGGGATTTAGGACCCAAAATTCGTGCCAAAGTTAGGTGACAGCTCAACGGCTTGGGATACGGGCCTTATTTCCTAAGTCTGTGAAATCGTTAAAATTATTTAAAAATGACACGTGTCCTATATATACATGGTGTACACATTCGTCTCGGGCTGCTAAAGAGAGCTTAGAAGCCCATTGTTGTAGGTTCGGATCAGCCCAAAAGGCTGAGAGATAAGGCCTGAGTATACGGTCGCAGACCTGCTGTTTCTCACGCAAGCCTCGTTTACTGTTTCTTAGCACGAGATGACGACACGTGGACGCTCCAGATCAAATCCCTTCGACCAATCCTAAAGGACCTTTCCCCTTCTCTCTCTTCCTTTCACCATCCCTCAGCCTCTACGTTGATTAAGAGGGGTTTCAATTTACAGCAACGTTTCATGCTTTTCATTAGACCCCGTAAGGTGATAATTTTGCTTTTGGACTGAATACCGATGCATTTTTTGGAAGCGAAAATTGTTTGATGGAGTATGTATCATCAAAATTTTGGTATTACTGGGTGGAATTAAGCTAAGACCGAGTAAGTTACCAACACAATAGAACTGATATGATAATGAATAATTACCCAAAAAAGAATTATAAATTTATTAAAAAGAAATTTTCAAATAAAGGCCCGAAGTGTTTTCATTTTCTCAAATAAGGATTTGAATTGGATTTTGTTTTAAATAAGAACCTAAAATGCCATAATTTTCTTAATTAATATTCTGAAGTGGATCTTGTTTTAAATGAAGGCATGAAGTGACTATGAGTGCGTTTGGTTGGATTTTTGGAAAAAACCTTTGAGAAAATGTTAAATGGGTTTTCAAAAACGCAAATTATGTTTGTTAAATTGTAATCTAAAAGTCCATTTTGAAGTATGTTTGAGCAAAATAGTATTTGGAAAGATTATAAAAAAAAAAATTCGTCAAAAGAAAAATAAAAAAGTTGGCTAGCAAGGGCAAGCGGGCCAACAATGGAAATCTGTCATGGGCAGCTGATGTCTAAATTTGCAAGACCTCAAGCGGCCCCCGGAGACAATTGGCGAAGGCCACCTAGGGTCGAGTGACCCTTGAAGACCATCGGCGAGGGTCGCCTGGTCGCACAACCTTAGGCAACCCTTCATAGAGGTCTTGCAACCTGGATCTGGGTTGCCAGAGGTTGCACAACCTCGGCGAGGGCTGCCTAGTCGCGTGACCTCAGGTGGCCCTTCGTACCAGGCAGCCCTTCGTGAAGGTTGCGTGACCCTGATCTGGGTTTCAGTGATGTGACTTGTGGGGGGTCGCCGAGGTCTCGTGATTCACTAGCGATGGTTGTTGCGACCACATCGATCTCATGCCTACCTCTCTCTAGCCCATCACCGGCCCTTTGCAGCCCTGCGCAACCTCGCTGACCAACCTTGACAGAGAAGAAGGTGAATAGTCACGAGGGCAAAACTGGAAAAATTAAATGTCAATGAGGATATTTGGAGAAGAAATTTTTTTGTCTTATCTCCCTCTCAGCATGCTGAGAAGCTGAATGCCCAAGGCAACTTCATACCTGCCTTGGGCTTTCAACCTTCCAAAGACCTAATTTCCTGCAATTATCTTTGCAAAAAAATTTCCCAAACATCATTTCTTTTTTAGCCAAAGAACTTTGGATGCCCTAAGTGGCTTGGAAACGCTACTCCCAAACGGAGCATATGTTTGTTTTAAATAAAGGTTTGACTTTCCAGCTAATCAATGGCATTTTCGTTCTTTGTCTTTTTTTGAAATTTTTTTCCTTTTTTTGAGTGATGGTCGCCCTCGCCAGCCACATGCGAGGCGATCCTCGCCTTAGGTGAGGCTGCGACGAGGGTCACCAAGCCCTCGTTGGAAAGAAAAAAAAGGTTAAAATAAAAAAATAAAATTTGTATTTGGACAAAAATTCCCTTGACTAACCGGAATATTTAGCTGACTAGCCACCTATGAGGTGATGCCCTTATTTGAAACTACTGTGGCCATTTTAAGCCCGTATTTGAGACTGATTTTATCACTTTATGCCATTATTTGACACAAGATCAACTTCATGCTTCTATTTGAAAAAAAATGAGGACACTTGAGTTTCTCATTTAGAAATGTTCTCTTTATTAATGTTAATTCAATAATCAACCTTTCAATTTGACTAATTAAATCAAAAGTCTTTTCAATATGGTCATTCCAATTAATTTTGGATAGCAACCATTGACGTGAATAATTGTCGTCCTACATTGAACAACCAAAACTAATGTAAACAAAATTTTTTATTTTTTAATTGAATTTATTGTAATTTTTTTGAATTTTTTCTATTGTTTTCCTTTTTTTTACCTTCTTCCTCCGCCAGTCGCCATGCACTTGAAATTGTCTTCACTACACTTAGATTTGACTCAATCTTATGCACTTGAACTTGTTTTCTTACTATTGTATTTTCCTCCATCTTCACCAAGAGGTCCGACCGTCCGTTTCCATTAGGATATCTCTCGTAAAGTCTATCTTTTGACCATTTATTTTTGTTTGTATGTTCCAACCTTTAGACTTTCCATCTTTGAAAAGGTTTAATTCTAATTTCCTTTGAGCAATGCGAGATAAATTTTGTTAATGACAAACAATACAAGAAAGGTCATAGTTTTCAATCCGCTACTGTCTTGAAAGTCAAAATATTCACAATTAAACATGCTCCGCAAGCAAGTGCTTTGAGAACACTCATTAACAAGATCCACGACAATAACAACGTGGCAGTTCCCGCAAGAGAGAGGAAAGTGAGATTACATGGAAACGATCAAGTTTCTAATGGTCCTGTGGAGTAAAAGAGAGAAAGGCGTGACCATCCCTCGTTTTTGGCCCGGTCACGAACATGCGCTCTTGGAGCTCTCTTGCGCATATTATCAAACAGATGGAGGAGGCCAAGAATTGCAGTTTCTTGGGGGCTAAAAACCAAAGAACGCCGCGGTGGACGATGATGGGTCGGTAGAGGATTGGTAAAGGAGGAGGCTCTTTTGCCGGAATGACAGAGTCTCGACTTGCTAACGTTCTCGTATGAAGCGGAAAGCAGCACGTCAGCCCTTGGTTTAACGATGGGCGAGAGCCCACTGTTTTTAGGACAGTAGTACGAAGTGGGCGACCTTTGGCTTTTGCTTTCAAAGTTGACGCCACGATATTTTCCTCCTCCTCCTTTTTTTTTTTTTAATAAAAAAAGCTACCGGAAATGCTCAAATTATATTCATAGTTACAGATTTATCTTGAACTATTTTTTGTGACATCGAAATCCTCAAATTTATGCTTACTGTGACATATTTATCATAAACTTTGTATTGTTTTTGGTGGTAGACATCAAAGACTTTCAATTTGTATTAATATGACACCTTATTTGTGATATCGAAAACCCCAAATGATACTTTTGACCTCATTTTTGGACGCCCTCAGAGTAAAAGTGGGTAGCTTTAGGAGGATGTTGCATGGAAAAAGAAGGATTTCATTGTGACATGATTTCCAAATAAAATTGCTCTAATGATGGTAGCATAGTTGGACTATTACACTGTGAGTTTGACTATATAGATGGAAAGAAGAGTGCAAAAACCTTCGGACTCCCTCACAACAAAACCTGTGCAATTTTGATAATGCAAAACATACAATTCCGACCACGATGGACCGAGTTTGATCCAAATCTCTCACAAAGGGAATGTCATTGTGAAAGAGTTGGACCGTTATTTGGACCGTCTTTTCAGCTTGCATAGCAAAGCTCTTATGACAACATAGTCCTAGCGATTTCCAAAAAAACTCGAGACTCTAGAGAAAAACATTTGCTAAATGCAACACAGAAAGTTTTGTCCTAAAGCGTGTTCCCGATTGATCATGATACTTATTTAGTTTGTAATTTAGGCGATATAGAAAGCAGTACGATTGACTTGGTTCGTTTCTCTTTCAAATAAGAATTAAAACTTTGAATCAAAATACTTTTCAATTCCATGTGCATTGCTTGCCTCACTTAATGCAAAGATTTCCTCCTCATGCGATTTAGGGGCATGTGCTACGATTATCCTTGAAGTTAGGCGTGTGTAGATTCCTAAACCCTAATAAATTATGTGATTCCCAATCAATGTGGTTCTCCTTAAAGTTTGACCACCCATAATTTCCAAATTCCAACTACCCACATAGGCCATGGTCCAAAAGAGAGAAAAGAAAATTAAAAAGTAGCTTTAATTTCTTGTTCATATTTATCTTTCCAAGGATGAAGAATTAAATAAACAAGAACTTTGATTTTTCTAGTTCTTCGAGCAGGTAAACTTTCATCTATGAGAATGATATATTTGACCACTGGGAAGCCACAGGAAAACCTCACTTGCCTTTGGTAATTGGTGCCATATGTGAAGCAAAGTAGTTCTTTTTATTTATTATTCTATCAATATTTTTTACCTTTATCTTATCTGCAAACTCGGACCATATGTAACTTATGATTAAAGTCTTACTCAAAGAACATGAACCGGACGGCTTAAGGTATCTATGAGGAGCCGCAAGCTTTGGACATCTCACATTATGAACATAATTTTATTTTAATGTTTTATGTGTTGACTGTGATGCGAATTTACCAACTTAATTAGGCCCTTAAATTACAAAAATCAGTCGATAAATGAAGATAGTTGAGTCACATAACTTTCATTCTTACGTTATAGTTGAGTCACATAACTTTCATTCTTACGTTAGAGAATTATTCAATGAAGATAATCCATACACAAGCATCTTGTCGACTGTGAGGTTTATAGGAACATCAAAGTGGAGAAAGGTCTTTTTAAAGTATAGTGTTTGCAAGGAATTTCTAGTCAGCGAAATCTCATCATTTAATAAAAAACTAATTTACTAATTAGTTACTTTAAATTATGAGCCATGAAATGTTTTTTGTTCAAACAATTTGGCTTTTGAGTGAAATTAAAAGCTACAAATGCCAAAATATGGCTTGAGCAGTGATATTTATTTCCGTTATCATATTTTTTTGTAAAGGAAAGTTGTGAAAACTAGCAATTTCACAAACTATAATTTTATTAGTAGTCAGCTGAAACCCCCTGCAAATGTATTACTGCATGGGTAGACGTGATACCTATGTACACTAAACAATTTTATAAAAAAAAAAATTGTACGAAGCACTTGTTAAAAAGTTAATTAAGAAACTTTTCTCGTTAAGTGTCACATTTAAAATAGAATTTTATGTTATGTGTGGAGATATTCTTGAGGATCGAAACTTATCTTGTTAAGCATGTCTAAGACCCTTTAGATTAATGTTATATTGTGTATATTCGATATATTACTGTTGATAAAAATAACCAAAGTGAACAATCGAATTAGTCTCATCGTTTCTTTTGCTTTGACGGGAGGGATCACACGTGGCGATTTGATTGCAATTATTATTTTTTGGTAATTTCAATATTTTTGTTCTATTTGTCAAAATAGAATCGGAATAAAATAAAAAAATTCAATCCTACGGTATTTAATTGAAATCTCTTTAACGAGTGTATAATTTCGATATACTAATTACATCTATACGGTGATGAGGGAGCTTTGAAATGGGCCATGTTTTCTTCCATCCCCAGATTGAGGAATATAAATATTAGACGTTTATTGTTGTGTAAGTTTACATGTGGATAATATACATAAATTGTCACCCAATAATCAAAGACATGGATAGAGGGAATCTCCTCCAACCATGGCTGAAAGGAAGAGATTGCCCCTTATAACAAAACTTTTTTTCTAAATATTTAATAAGTATCGTGAGAGCATTTGTAAATAAAAACTTCCTTAAATAGCAAAGCACGTGTGCATCCACACTATAGGAAAAAAAAGAGAGGATAAGAGTAGGACCGGTAATATTTGACATGACTTGTTTATATAAAATGAACATGAAATACGATTATAAAGGGACACTCCAATTAAGACATGATATGAACGATTCAACTCATTTATCAACACGAACAAACAAGTAACTTAATCTTTTTTTGTAATAAAGGAAAATTATGAATTTTTAATACCGGTACGGATCGACTAGACTTAGTAACCCGAGTTCTAATATGTGGAGACAAGTTGCCGGTCAAAGGTGTGAAATCCATAAATCATGAGCACCGGCAATTTGAATTAATAACAAAAGAATTTTGTGTAACAGATGGCCTAGATTCATGCCCCCTCCGCGGGAAGCGAATCATAAAAATCAATAAACGCACCCACAGTTTTTTCTGCCGGACCCCCAGAAAAGGAAAGACCTCCTCAAACCACCGATCACTACAAGCACGAAGACAAAAGCCAAGAAATGAAGAGGGCAAAACCCAGAGTATATAACACCATAGGGAGAGCTTCATCTTCTCCTCCAACACCATTTTCTTCCCCTTCCTTCCTGTCATCATTATCTCTTCGAGTAAAGAAGAATGGCGTTCTTGATTTCGCAGGGCCAGCAGCGCCGGCGGCCTCTCTCTGAGGCCGAGGAGTTAAAGCTGAAGGCCGGCCATGAAGAAGAGAGAGGAACCGGCGGTGATGCCAGCCATGTCACGAGCCGGCTCTACTTGAGCAAAGCGCCGTCGGACGCGGCCTCGTCCTTGGAGAAGGACGCGGTGCTCAGACGCATACGTCACCACAGACGCATCAACAGAGTCCGCACCGCCTTCGAGTCCATCCTCGGTGGCTCGTCCTCTGTGCAAGAAGAACCTCTCGACGACGACGCTTTCTCCTCTCCTTAGAACTCCCAGCTGGTTCGAGGCCCTGTATTGACGATACAATACCTTTCGGTTTATATTATAGGATGTGATCTGTTGCTTGCTGAAATTTCTCGAACTGGAAACTCTAATCCCGGCTTGCTGGCAACGATGAAGCTCATTACACTTGCTGCAACCATTTGGTATAGCTATATTAGAAGTATAACTGAACTGTAATCGTGTCGTCCTACTGTTGTAATCGCTAGGTTTCAGGCAAGGGACGAGAGCAATGCATGTCCCTTTGGGCAACGCCACAAAAGGAACGAACTGGGCATAAGCCCTTGCCTCGCTCTGCCCTGAGAATCCATGTTGTGTACGTTCTCTCTTTTTTTTTTAAAGCAAAGCTCTGTTAGTTTATCTTATAATATGCGTTATAAGCCATCAATTAATGCTGATGATAATTAATTTAAAGAAAAAAACCGTAGAATAGAGTTATCCCTCTCCGTAGGAGCCTTACTTTTATAGGAGATACGGGCTTAAAAAGTTCTTTTCTGTAAGCGACGTGGGACAATTCCTTTTCACGTGTTTCATCAACATTGTCCCCTGTTTATTAATTTGTGCAGGTCGGAGCTTGTTTGGCTCTATAAAATAAATCCACGAGGTGATTGTTTTCTATAAAATTCACCCATGAGATTGAACATATGTGGGAGTTTTTACCTAAATAGTAAATACCACTTCTGCACCTGTGTCTTATGAAGTACATATCCGATATCTCAGCTCCGATAAACTGACTAAAACATTCATCTTGTGAAGAAAGCCCCAAAAGAACTAAGCCCACACAAAGCACACGGCCGAACCCTTTGTCACCACCCTCCCCTACCGCTGACTGACGCCCTTGTTGTAACGAATGGGCCTAAAATAAATAAATGAATAAAAGAAAGCACAGCCCATGTTCTACTCAACCGCCTAAGAACAAATGAAATATAAAAATAAAATAAAGGAAAAGAAAACCATAACAGAAACGAAAGGGAGGGAGGGACTTCCTAAGATAGATTTGACCAATGGAAGGAAAGAAGAAAAATAAAAGTTTACGCATACACGCATACCAGATCTCGCCAAGCAAAATTAACTTTGTTTCTCAATGTCGGCAAGGATTCTAAGGGCGCGAATGATAACCATTCTAGTCAGAAATTGATTTCTGAGCAAAAAAATCCGTTTGATAACGATACAAAATTTCTATTTCTGAAATAGAAATTCGTTTAATAACAGTATAAAATTTTTATTTCTTAAAACAAAATTTTCCTTTTGGAGCAAGTGAGATGTCCATTCTTACAAATTTCATATGCCTTATAAACCCAAATACATAGTAAGAGTTGTTATATCGAATTTTCTAATTTTTCACACAAAATTCTTTAGCATCCACGTAGATAGGCAATTACGATCAAACAACATACTTATCAATAGTCTCCATACAATAGAAAAAAGAGATCCAAATGCATTACTCTTGAGCATGATAGCCGAAGGTTTCCAAAACTCTAGTAGAATGAAGGTGGGCAACCATGTCAGGTGCCTGAATTTTGGCTTTGAATTTTTAAAAAATAAGCACATTGGTAGACCTAAAATCCCTATGTATTATAGAAGGTTAAACCTTTTCATGCAAATATTCAAATCCCCTTCATGCTAGTGTGTCACATCAATCGCCGCCACGATCTACGATATCGGGCAATCGTTTTAGAAAGAAACACAAAGAAGTGTATTGGGCATTTGCGGCAAATTTTACAAAATCGGCAAATTTTACGAAGTGTAATGGAGTTTGTCATAAAGGACGACTACAAATAAGGAAAATCCTCAAGTACAACATCACATTACAAGAATTGAGATAGGAATCATCAAATACAGCATCACATTACAAAAGCAAAGATTGGAAATCCCCAAATACAAAAAATAGAAATACATTACAAAAGTTGAAAATACGATTTCATGGAATCTCTAGCATATTATGATCCCTTACCATTTTATTGGCAATATTTTTTCTAAGCATGTTCATCTCAGTTTCCTCCTCAGTCGATGTATCGCCTATAACCTCATCTTGTGTAGGTCCAAATGGGTACTCTGAATCTCCATATAAGGAAAAGTTTTTATCCCTCCTATCTTGATCACGGATGTAATTATGGATAACACAACATGCAATTACAATATGTGCTTACTTTCGAATTGCAAATGCAGGCATGTGTCTCAAAATAAAGAAGCGATTCTTTAATGCCACAAATGATCTCTCAATGACATTCCTTAGTGAAGAATGCCTATAGCTGAACAACTCTCTTGCTGTTCTTGGTCATCTTGCTCTACCCCTATTATCATTTAGATGATACCATTCACCTTTAAAAAGAGTTAAGAATCCCGGAGTTGATGCATAACCAGAATCTACAACATAATATTTGCTTATAACAAGGTATTCATATATTAGTCGTGATTTGTAAATGTAATACAATCTTTAAAAAAATTGATACTTCTAGAACAAGTAAATACCTAGTGGTGGCCGAGGAAATTCCAAGCTAGGAGTCTCGAGTGCTGCCAATAGCACCCGGCAATCGTTGGCAGATCCTTCCCAACCAGCATACACAAAAGTAATTTTCATATCAAATGAACATACACACATCACATTTTGAGTGATAATTCATTTTTTGCCTCTAAATGAGATTTGCTTTGACACAAGTATAGAAGCATGGACATGAGTACCATTAATAGCGCCCACACAACCCTGTCGTTTTATCAAAGACTAGTGTTATATAAGATTATCAACGAAATGAAACCGATGTTGTAAATGAATGTATGAAAATCCTACATTGAAGTACAGTTTATGGTTGGGATCCATAAGAATCTCATTTGGGATAACATCAAAGGAAGGTGGTACGATAATAACTTTTGCAAGTTTGAGAACTGCTTTCAACATTATAGTGAAGTATTTGCTGATAATTTGTCCTGAACGTTGGAATCTCTCGCATAAATTTATATTCGAATTCTTGTGACAAATCATAAATAAGAAGATCCCAATTTGTTCATCTACCTTTATATATTGACTATCTTCTAGCCAGCCTCTTGCCTTCATTAAATCACAAAGGTTGAGAAAGGCATGTTTCTCCATTCTAAAAGTTTCATATATTTTATCTGAATGTCCTTGAAGAACCTCCCTCATCCATTCAGGTTCTGACAATATGCTATCCCTAATAGGTTCTCTTGAGTGCATAAACATATCTACCGCAACAATGCACAACCATGCTATCAGTATATCAATATCAAAATTATCAAAGTCTAGTTCAACCGATTCACCTGTTGCTACTTGATCACTATACATGCTACTTTCGTCCCTCTCCATATTACCTATGCCATCACATGAGAAAAGAAGATAAACACAATATATAAGTAAGGAATCTAATAATAATCAACAATAGCCATAAATTTTTCATAATTGCATCATAAAAAAGACCAAAGTATCTCAAATACATAAGTCATAGAGTGAAATTAAATCAAATATATAAATCCATAGCATACTACTCAACATTTACTTAAAGAGATTCAAGAAGTCCACGTCTCCTTTCAAGTAGCGATATGATGAAAGCCTCTCTCCAAGTGGCATTAAGGCATGATTGGTTCACAGCTTTGTTGTAAAGATTCTGCTTCAAATCAGACATGTCATTTAGGACGGCAACCACGGCTCCTATGGAGTAAGGGTCTACAGGTGATTGGGCATCTGAGGTCACGGAGCCACTTGTTGATTGACCAGTTCTGAATTTAATCATTTCTTGAATGGTTTTGCAGGTGTCACTAACATCATATGTGTTACTCTTCCTCCTCCTCTTAGAATTTGGAGTCCTATCCTGCTTGTGTTTTTTACAATCTGAGGTAGTAGTCGTATTAGGTTTGAAGACTTCCTCATCAATATGGTGTTCATCAAATTCCTCTGGATTACCTCCTGCATGACCATTACCACCATCACCACCGTCACCACCATTGTCATCTCTCTCTGAGGACACTACCACTTCTTCTGCATTTCCTGCTGCATACTCCCCAGTAGCATATGTATCGCCGAACACGATACACAAATTAGGATACTGAGGAAACCCATCCTTTCTGAATTTAGCCCATTCACTATTATCTTGGAATTTATACAATAATGACAAATGTCAGCAACATAATCAAAGCTTGCAATACAATATAAACAAAATGACCCAAGTAAATTGATACCTTAATGTGAGACTCCTACACCCTTTGATCCTCCACAGCAACCGTATTGTTTATATTATCCCATCCAAATCCAGATTGTGACAAAATTTTCTAGAAACTACTATTTGTTTCTTCAGTTTGTTGACCATGTTCTTCAACTGAACTCTACTAAAGTGGAGTCCCGTCTAGTTATTAAATTCGGCATATATGTTATTCCATTCTACTTTGTTGTAGGTAGAGGTGGTGCGATTTCTTTTTTTTTTTACCTCTGTTACCAACAAACTTACAAGCTTATTGGTCAAAGGCTCAATCCACTTTGCCATACAAACCTCTTTTTGGGAAGCCATTTAACCTTAACTAATTGAGAATCAAATGAGCCATATCAATTGGTGTACTAGTTCAAGCGCTTAGACTTTGATGTCGATATCACATCAATATAATGTTCTATGACTATCAATAAAACAAAATGCACAAAGAAAATTAAAAGAGAATCATCCTTATATAAGATTGTACAATCAACCATATATTGTAAGCAAAAGGAATATTCCCACCAACCAATGCCCAAGCTATTTGCTCATAATAACCAGCAGTGAACATTCCCACTAAAAATTAATTCCTTCGCCTATAACATCGGCATTCTAAAGGCTACTTCTTTTGCTATATGAGTGAACAATATTATACATTTCGGTTTAGATCCTTGTAAGGCTACCTTGGCTTTTAACTGATTGGAATTAGCCTAGGAATGGTGGATACTCTATACAACCAAATCTTTGGGTTTTTAGGAGCGACACTGTATAGAAAGATATTAAACCTACTTCTCTCTTTTTAGGTCAATATCAGATGCACATTGAGAGAATCTTTCAGTTTAGGCAGCTTCTACTTGAATCAAATTTTTGGCTTCCAGACTACTTTGATGGCATTATGACTGTTATAATACTAAAATGGCTGCATAAAAACATATCTTAGATCCTAGGTGGCATATTGCAGCCTGTGACCGCTATTTTTGGCTTGTTGAACATATATTGCCATAACTATATATCGCCTACACAATATAAGATAAGAGTTCTTACAAACTTTATGTCTCCTTACAAGATTTGTCCTCACCTGATGCAAGTCAAAAATTTGTGATAGATTCATAAATGTTATGTATTCCCAGTAATAAATATTGAATAATTTGGTTCAACAAAATTTTCAATGAACTTTGTAGAACACCAATAGATGTACTTGACTTTTCATTTTGGGAACAACTTGGTTTTTTAATCAGAACAAAGAGACAGAGCAACGGCATTGGCCACATCCATCGAACTTGATAAGCTGAGAATTTATGTGAAGGGTTTAAGCTCTATCCTGATGAATGAGAATGAAAACAAGTTAAATAAATTATTTAAGCATGTGAGATAAAGAAAATGTGAGTACCCAAAAAAAGAAGAATAATTTAAGATGGTTCACCTTTGGCTACATAAGGTTCACAAAAAAGTTCAATGGAGAGGACGTGTGCCTAAAGGAAGGAATAAAGAAAGCTCTTGAAGGTAGGTTTTAAGAATCTGAAAAGACGAAAATAAGGATGTGTCTCAAAACTAAGCTTGGCCCCTCCCAGTAGCGTTCGATAGGACAAAACATAATCATGCTACTAAAGCAATTATGTATTAAAACCGAGCATAAAAATAGTGTGCTCTATCTAGAGCCTAATCATATCGCAATTCTCTTTACAACAAAAAAATACCATTCTGTATCCGAAAAGCTAATCCCAAACTCCAAAAGGATGACATACTCTAGGCATTTTATTCTCGAACTTGGAGAGGTCATATGCAAAATCTACTTGGTTATGCTTGTTTAGTCTACTATGTATACAAAATGATTAAGGTATGGTTATACTTTGAAAAAATATGCTGCAATATGTGAAAGATATGTTATCGGAAGGGGATGATAGTAGGACTTAAAACAGAGAAAAATAAACTAGAATGTAGACACAATTTCTACTACCATCGTAGAAAATTTATGAAGTGTGATTCGGTTTGGATCCATGAACTGCCATTAATAAACTGATAGAGCCAAAGTTCAATGGGGACGATAATTCCTTATAAAACAATTGAAACATGTGTTTGTTAAAGGAACCTTTTTATGGGTTGTCTACATTCATAAATTTCTCTATGTTTGAATATAGAGAGTCTCGGTCTGTCACAAATTCAAAGGTGCTAATTTCTCTATGTTCTGCAGGTTATACTAGAAAAAATTCAAGCTCTTTCACCTCGAGCTTTGATTGTTAGTTCAATTCAGACAGTTTATCTAAAAGGAGTGGCTGGAAGTACTGGAGGTCTCTCACAAGTAAGTGATCTCGTGTTGCCAAAAGTTCTTTTACCTAAAGTTTTTTCACTTCTAAGCAGCACAAATCCCCTCAAAATGCCAATTTCGCGGTGCCGCAGACCGATTCACAAGCTCAACATCAATTTAACAAGCAAAGAACATACTTCAATCATAGAGCATCCAACATTTTCACAGAACATCTACGACCCCAAAACACCAAGGAGCTAGAAATGAATCGAGCTGCAGCGAAAAGAGGGAAAGAGAGGGAGCGCGAGAGACCTGTAATCAGAGGCAGCGGCGCAGAAGTTGTCAGAGGTGAGGAGGGCCTTAGCGGCGTTGACGTGGCGCTAGTCGTCGTTGAGGGTGCTGCCGTACTCGCTCTCGAGGGGAACGTCGTCGGTGGATCTGAGGGAGGCGTCCGATGTAGATTCGAGGGAAGCGTCTGGCACAAATTCGAGAGAGGCGTTGAGGGAGACGTCGTCGAAGTCGACGGTGGCGTTGAGTTGAGCGAGGCGTAGATCCGAGGAGAAGAGGCAAAGGCATCGAAGGAGGAGAAGAGGAAGAGGTGTCAATGGAGGAGAAGAGGGAGAGGGAAACGTCCAGTGGAGGAGATGAGGGAGAGTCGACGCGTTGGTGGAGGAAAAGAGGGAGAGGCAGAGCGTCCAGTGGAGGAGACGACATTGAGGAGATGAGGAGAGGCAGAGGAGGAGGAGAGGCAAACATCGTAGAGGAGATGAGGGAGAGTCACTGAAATTAGGGTTGGAGAGTTTTGTGTGAGAAATTATTTCTAATTTTTGTTTCAGAAATAGAAAAGTAGAAATTTTTTACTTATGATTTCTATTCTAAACCAATTTCTGAAACAAAAATCTATTTCAGAAATAGAAAAATGGAATAATTTTATCAAACGGATTTCTATTCCAGAAACAAGTCTGAAATAGAAAAATTGTTTCTGGAATAGAAATTGTAGTTTGTCATGCACCCCCTAACTCTTTGGTAATCTAATCAAAGGAATTTTCTAACTTAATGCATAAGTTAGGAGTTACGTACATTTTGAATTGCGGGATTTCATGAAAATCGATTTTGAGTTATGGTTTAGTTGAAGCGAATTTATAAAGTTTTGCACTCAAGCTATGCATAACGGACAACTTAGGAAATTTGCTTTGAGTGAGTGTTTGTTGGCACATATGATTTGTTTTAGTCGATTCGTAGTTTAGGTAATATTTTACTTGATTTTGATGTCGTTTCTCGCTCATTCAATAGAATTGCTTGTTCGTCATCTTTGAGCAGTGATTATCTCTTCTTGTTTGGTTTTTTTGGCTTTCTCAAGTGAGTAGTGATTATCTCTTCTTTGAGTTTGTAAAGTCATATTACGAAAGTGCTATGGATTAGATATATTATGAGTTATGAGTGACATTTTTATTGGATAAAATTTGAATAAAGTATTTACTATTTTTTTTGTAAATAGTTTGAGAAACGTATTATTAAATATACCGTGAAAAGTTATACATTTTGCCTTGCAAATCTAGTCTATGAAAGGAGTTTTGAAACGATTTGAGAAATGCTTTACAAAATGTATTTTGACTGATGAACTAAGTTGCGAAAAGTTATTTGTTTTGGTTTGTGAAATGTATGATGATTTATGATATGGATTTTGGATTGGTTTTGTAGATTATTGGAAGATAATGGTTTGATGCTCATTATTATTATGAATTTGGTTAGAGGTTTGTATTGGGAATATCACCTATGTGGTAATTGTTGGAAAATCCCTTATGTTGTTTTGACGACGACAAAAACAATCAAAGGTTACTAATGTGTGTATTAATTGAGAAGAACTAGGTGATATATGCACAAGTCGATATGCAGATGATGCCATAAATAGCACCAGGAGATTCTAATGTGAGGAGTGCTCCACCACTGATAAAGTGAATATTTGGGACGATCTTGATTGAGAGTGGACAAGTCAAAAAGAATAAGGATGTTCATGATGACTTGAACGTATAAAGATATGGTGAACAATTATATGGACCTGATAATGGTGAAGAAGCATAGAATGAGAATGTTCAGTAAAGTTTAAAAGGACTATGAAGGTGAATAGTTTTGTAAAGTCCAAATTGCCAATATACTTGGAAGGATTAGAAAAAAGATCAGCATCATTATCGAGCGCAGCGGATTGATATTGGAATGACAGATTGTTGACAGAGAGCATAGTAGTAAAAAGAGTACCATGCTACGTTTAAACTTCAAATGCTTTAGCTTTAACAATATTAATGGTCCCACATTATTAATTAAACGAGAATGCTATGGTTTTTAAATATTATTTATTAATTTATTCACTTAATGTATTCGGAAGTAATTCGTCAAATTGTGCATCTTTTAGTTTGTACCAATTATAATGAAAAAAAGTGCAGCTGGTTTGGTCCAATCAATTCTTGAAATAAACAACTTGTGCACACTTCATTTCCAAAAAAAGACCAATACATCAGGACAACCCTTGGATTTACTGAATTTGTTGCTGAATATCGGTATTAAATATGAAACTCCTGGCTAGTGGCCAGTGACCCAAGGAAACGAAAGAATTGGTTTCATTTTTCATACAATCTCCTCTGATAGAAAATATAAAAAATCAAATAAAGTTCATTTTTTTTTGTATCACTTCACGTTTTTTCTATTTATTCTTTATTTCTTTTTCTTTTCTTTATTCTATATATTCAATATATTCATCTATCTATTTTATATAGTTTGCTTTATACAGATGATGTAGAAGACTGTGATGATATCAATGACCTTTGTGAGTTCAGTGAAAACTAGGTACAAGAATAAGGCTTGACGGGAAGGAGAATAAGTCAAAGATGACGAAATGTTCATGATGACTTGGAGGTACTATAATCACTCATTATCAAGGTAACATCTTTGGAAGCTGAGATACTTGAGAGGATTATTGAATGATTGATCGTGAGTCATCTACATGGTTTGTTTGTGGACATCATCAATGGACTAGTAATAATTTGCATGTCCTAATTATGGTTAAGGGATTGTATTGATATTTAGTCATGAAAGGTGTTTGGTCACTACATAATCTAATCGGAACATCAATCAAGATAAATATTGTCGTTACAAAGGTTTCGATTCCTAAAAGAAGATCACCAGAGTTCACTAGGAGCAACTATGACAATAATGAGCAAGACAGACAAAAATACATAGCCACTGCTCTACGAAATTGCCACTTTCATAGAGATGTTGCCGATATTAGAAAGCTATTCTAATGATTTCTAGCAATGACCTACTACTAAATATGGTAGAATCAACGGCTACTTGAGGATTGCAATGGGGAACGGTTATATGAGGATTGATGACTATATATTGAGTCCAAGAAAAGTAATTAGTTGGGTGGAAATGAACAAAATGAATCATGTGCTCAGAGTCTTCCTCTTGCTTTGTTTTCGTTGATGTTTGCTTTGTGTCGATGCTGTCAATATTTGAGTCATGCTGATATTTATAATCAGTGATAAGAAGAAGTGTACATGAGTCATAACTGTATGTTGAGTTTTGATAGTGTGATTTATTATAAAGGCAGTACTTGATGATTAAAAATTTCTTGAAGATTATTAGTAGATTCCAACCTTGTTGTGACTATTAGTGTGAAGTGTAGACGTAGGCTTAGGGATAAAGTGGAACCATTATATATATGTTTGCAATATCTTCCATCTCTTCACTATTGGCATCAGTTGTTCATTATCATCACCATTTGTTAAACATCAAATGTTTTTCACAGTTCTCAAATAACCCATTCGCCTACTTCTTGGTTCTATTGTTAGCCTTAACAGTTTATGGGTATTCATATTAGTTTTAGGATATCATTTTAGGCCAAGCCACTAGCTGATGATAGGTGGGCATCTTGTCAATGGGGAATCTTAGTTGCCTTCTCATTAGGCATTATATTGCGAACGTGGTTGGATATTAAGGAACAATGACTAGTCAACGGAATGGACCAGTGACGTGTGGTTGATAGAAAATAGTCAATGGATATAACCATGACCATTTCGCTTGTAACTATAACCAACTAACCTCGAGCTAGCCCTAGATGCTTCATCTCTGGCATAAAGCCAACAATGATTGGCTTAGTTATCATAATTATCAAGGCGTTCATGTGCACACAAAGAGGCGTGGTGCTTTCTAGTTCCTAAGTTAGTCGATAGACAACACTATACGATTGGGCATTGGTGGCTCATGTGCATTTGTGATGATGTTTTGAGAGAGAGAGAGAGAGAGAAAAGTTGATTGATTGATGTGAGTGGGACACATTGTTGCAATTAGAAGGGTTTTGTTTGTGAGGGCATTTTTGACAAAGAAAATGATTAATTTGTTAATGAGTCGACAATTTTGCTAAAGTTAAGTTGAAAATGTATATTTATAAAATTAAGGCGTACAAATGTTATTCAAGTGAAAACTTAGGCATGATTTTCACAATTTACCAAACAATAGAAAGAATAAAAAATATATCAAATGGCTATCTCACAAGTGGCTGGCAAAAAAAATTCTAGGGCGAGGCCCATTGCCCCTTGAAGACATAACTATCTTACACAAGGCACGGGGTGGGTGTGGCAAGGTTCTATTTTACAAAAGGGGAACAAGAGACCTAAACCCTGTTGGAGAAAACTCCTATTAGGTTTTGAAGCTGACAAAACTTTTCTAGTTCTATTATGAAGAATACGAGACTTCTGTGTAGTTCTGTTAAAGTCTATCTTACATCAGAAGTCTGCCCCACTCTGACGAAGATCTAGATTGAACGCAAGTGAAGAACGAAGATATAATCAAACTTAGGATTATTTTTCTTCCTTCAAGGCTTCAGTACAAACATGATATATATGACTTTCTGGTTGGAAATCTCACTTACCTTTTTTGTTATCCTTGTTGGAATCAATCACGGAACGAAAAAATCATTTTTGGAAGGCAAGTTTATTTGGTAAGAATCTACTTATGGAAACCAAGATTCTGATTGTATGGGCAATTAGGATCATCGGGCTTTCATCTCAATCTTCAAACGGCTCGAGATCTTCTTAATTGATTCTATCTAACGGGTTGATTGGAAGAATTCCTTTAGGAAGTGCCAACGGTCGAAAAGGCATGGAGGAGTATTTAATGAGGTTTTTCAAGTCATTTGAGGTGTGCGTGAAAGAAGAATTCCAAAGCCTGAAGCTTCCGAATCACTTGTTCTTTATCATATTGTGCTTAAACTTGTATTCGAAGAAGAGAGAAACTCTAAAGAGTGACTTTGTGAGAGCAGTAGAAACACTTCATTGAAGAAGTCGATGTTCTAAGGCTGTAACACTCCTTTTCAATTCATAGTGAAAACCAACCAGAAGGCTGTTGGCGTGGAAGAGTGGACGTAGGCTTAATCTAAGCCGAACCATTATAAATCTTGTGTTCATTTTCTCTTCCCTAAACTCCTTTACTTTATTTGCTGTAATATCTTTTTGCGTTTTTAAATAATTGTTAAAGTCTGAAGTTTTCTTCAAAGTTTGTTGTTCATCAGACTCAATTTAAAAGTAAAGTATTTTTATTGCATTTCGCAAAATCTAATTTCACACATATTCACCCTCCCTTTAGGTATTTATAGTAGCGCTTTTCAGACCCATCCCGTCCATGTTCCATTATATTCCTATCCATTGTAGTTGTTCAGTGAAGTGCTATCATAATATTTATGTTAAAATAGTATTATAGAGAAATTTTTAAATTTTGTTCGCCACAAAGTACGGGCCTTTTCTAGCATACTGAGACTATATATTAGATCGGCTCCCCAAAAAGTTGGTTTAGCCATCATTTGTCAAATGACAATAACACTAACAATGATAATAGACTAAAAAATGGTATACTATAGGATCGAAACCTCTTAACCTAAGACCAGTCAAGAAGCTCGTTTTCTAATTCCATGAGCGATTAATATCCATTAGAGAAAGGCTCGACAAAATAAGCATGCAAATGTCTTGGGACTCTCTTAACATTGATTGTTGACACCTAAATTTTGGCGACCCATTTATTCATTTATCGCATTAAAAAATTAGGGATTAATTTTAACTCCTAAAAAATATAATTTCATTGCATAACATATGGTCATTAGGAGCATATTTCATTTAATTGCATATTTGCTGGGCCGGCGGTGAATGGATTTTGGTGAAGGGCTTTGAATATTGAAGCCTACAAAAGTATTAAACTTTGGATAAGTCGATAATTCCTCCATGGTGATTGATATTACATGGGTGTCCTAAATTGTTAAAAGTCAATTAAGAAATTTCCAGCATATTGGCACCGACATATTTGTGCATTTAAGGGAACGAATGCAAAGGAAGGACAGCGTGTAAGCGGCCACCGATTCGTACATGGAGAAGCCCATCCACGTGAAGGAAAATTATGCGCTTAGCCATAATTCGGTCAACGTGGGGAGCAAGAAATTGACCAGCATTATTTTAAGAGGAAAGAATTTATCTGGTCCGATTCATACAATATGCACAAAGGAAATTCGAAAGATCGGGCACACGGATTTGCAAAAAAGATATATCCCTGCAGACAAGGCATTCGGTCAATGAGGAAAAGAAAAGGAAATAGAATATATTTCAAAGCATGCACAGAAGGAAACAAAATATGCTTTCTTTCCATGATAATTTAAACCCTCTCCCTATAAAGGACCTTCGCAGACGAAGAATAGGGGGGGCCACACAATTGAGAATACACGGCCACAAATACGGAGAGAGCCCCGTTCATTCACGAAAGCGGAGAGAGAGGAGGCTTGAGATTGGAGAGCTCGGCCACGGTTGCCCCGGCCCCTGCGCCATCTCGCTCCTCGATTGGCGATGTGCCTGTGTTGCTGCCGCACGCTTGTTCCAAGGTCGCTTCTTCCCACGTAGTGGAACACTGCCACTCGACGCTCCTTATCGCCCATCCAGTTTCCAGTCCTCCAACGAGTTCCCACGACATCAACAACGCGACGAGCAGGACGTTCCTCTTGGAGCCCCCTCGGCGAAGTCCAATCTGATCCAAGCCCTGACGACGAAGCCTGTTGTCCCTTGAGACGAAGCCCAGTCCATTGACGCCAGTAGCCTTCTTCCGAGACGCCTGTTGCTTCCTGACGAGTTCCCGCAAAGATCAACATTGCGCGCTGTCCGCTCCTCTCTTGATGTGCCGTGTCGCGGTTCCTGACGACAAGGAGTTGCTGCAGTTCCTCAACGTCACCTGCCCGAAGCTGCTGTCATCCTCCTCCTATCGGCGGGCTGAGTAGTTGTCCAAGGAACATCACACCAAGAGCACGTGAAGAAGGAAAAACTAAAAAAAGGTTACAAGGAGGGACATCTCCACTAGTGTAACGCATCCAGGAGGAGATACGGAAGAAAAGGAAGCATGCAATAAAAGACTCACAAAAAGAAAGCCAAGACAGTCCCAACGCGATCTTCTCTTGCTTGTCATCCATAGGCTCGCATCCACACAAATTGCCACCTCGCTGTTCTGAAACTCATCCGCGATAGCCCATGGTCGATCTAAGTCATCGCTGAATCCGTGCTATCTATGAACGATTGCTGACCTCCATCAGATTGTGTGCTCCTTTCAACTGGTAAGTTTGAGATTGGTTTTGACCTGATTACAGGTTGAAGATGATCTAACCATCATTAATTTACTGAGTCCAATCGGAGTCAAAAAATCGTGAACTTGACTTATGAGCTTGGGAAGTGTAATATCATAATTTGTTCATGTCGATAGGATTGGGATAACGAGGGTCAATTTCGAGTCAAACTGTTGGTGTTTCATCTTGGATCCAATATGAATCGTGCAAATCGGTGTTTTCGTGATTAGAGCATGTTGACCTGACTTTCTCTGCTGTTTAAGTGCATATGAGTGTTGATCAATATTACTGCACGTCAATAATTCTTGATGGTCCTTGAGCTTTCACCATGATAGCTCTTTGCCCTTCACCGTGAGCATCCCGCCGAGCATCCGTGAGACAACACCACCTCTTCATCGTGTCGAGTTTGTCCAATTTTGACAAGCAAGTATTTGAACAAGGTAATAATTTTATCTTAGTCAAGATTCATATATTTCGTTGCCTTGCTCGAATTATTGCATTCTTGATTGAACTCTCGAATGATGTTATCATAATCTCGAATAGCCGTCATAACGTGCATATGATTGACAGTCCAATTTCACGCTCGAAATACGACTCGCAATCGCACGGAAAAATCGCCAATCCGATCTCACGCTAGAAATTCGATTCACGGTTTTATTTAAAATTGACCAACCCGATCTCATGCGCGAGATATGGTTCGTCAATTTTTAGATAACAATCTTATCTTGCTCCGATCTACTGCCATGTCGCTTGAATCAATTTTGTTTTTGTAAAAAAAATCATCAAAAAATCTGAGATAGATTAGGTTCGTTTTAGAATATTCCTCGTTTTAGGGTTATCTTGCATGTTTAGAATAGAAAATTTATTTATTTCGAATTTCTTAAATAAAAAAATAAAAAAATGCATTCATTTAGGATGTTAATTTTTCTTTAAATCTAAATTTCATGTTTAATTATTTGACAATTTTAAATTTCGAATTTTATAAAAAAAACAAACAAAAAAATCATCATGCATATGTCATGTAGAATTAGGGCATTCTTTGCACGTCATTGCATGTTAGGATTGCATGTTTATTAATTATAGGTTTAAATAATTTCTCCTAGATAGATTGCATGTTCTTATTAAAAAATAAAAAATCATGTGCACGTCATATATAATTAGATTCATGAAATGCACGTCATTTAGTGATGGTTGCTAGGTTCATTTAATTAGAAATTACATGTCATTAGAATTAGGTCATTTAGTTAATACTGCATTTGCATATTACATGATTCTCATTAAATAAAGTGAAAACAAAAAAAGAAATTGCGTGTTAATTAGAAATCATATCTAGGGTTGATGATGTGAATTCTGATCTAACAATGCAGATGCTTTCGTTGCTATGAGTAAGTCCTGCAATTTATTCATTGCTTTTCTTGGGTATTAAATTGGTGGTTTGTGCACCCGCATGATCGCATCACATGTTAGGAAAATAGATTTAAAATTAATTCAAGCTGCCTGTAAAACATTTTTCAAAATAAAAGAAAAAGGTACCGAAAGGGTATTAGAGAAATCTAATATAACAAAGTCCCCGTACCCATAGAGACTCCCGTTACTTTACTTGGGTTTCTAATTGACCCACCAAAAAATAGATTAGTGGCGACTCCTAGTTAAAAATCAATTGCATGTAAAAAATTTGAACCTAAGTCGCGAATTGGTATGGGCTTGGGAGAGCCCGAGTTAAGTCTAGGCTTAACAATCCATTAGCCAAACTCTAGGTGGATCACCCGAAAATTTGGTCGCGACATTGATTTTTAGCACTTACGCAATGCATCCTAAATACTTAAAATCATGTGTAATTCATCAAAATCACAAGTTGCAACATGTCATGCTCACATGCACTCGATGCACTTAGATTTTTTTCATTTTGCTTATGCAAACTTGTGTGGTTCACTTCTCAAGAGTGGGCCAATTGTCGACCTTTGATTTCTTTCGAAGCACTAAAATTTAAGGTGAAACATCTATTGAAGGTTGGGCCATGGCTGCCAAAAAAGACCTTTTTCTTAGGCCCGTTACTACTAGTTAGTTCAAAACTTGAATTTTTGAAGTTGTAAGATCCAATTATTATTCTTTACAAAAATCTATAATACTTCTAAATTTTTCTAAGAATTGAACATAAAAATACTCTACAATTTGTATGAGGCTTGATGTCAAGTATTTTAATCCTTAAAATCATGAAAATGTTTATACATAATGCTATTTTAGAGATTACATATTTTTTTCCTTATTTTTAGGATTTTTTCACTGCTTCTTATGATAAGATCTACTTAATCTAGAATGAGTCCCATGGGATTGAACCCAGAGTTATGTTTCCTCTTTAATAGGTCATTCAAAACAATGATGTTCTAAGCAAGCAAGCTCTCATTGGAGACTAAGGGCCCGTTTGGTTCGGTTTTTGGAGAATGCATTTGCCAAAATGCAAATACCTTATGGTGAATGGGGTTTTCCGAAATGCAAATATCGTTTGGTAAAATTTGCATTGAGATACAACTTTGGCCAAAATACCGTTTGGTAAAATTTGTATTTGTAAATGACTTTTATTAAATTAAAAAAACAAAAAAAAAATTCTATTTTCTTTTTTGAAGTCTAGTCACCGGACCGCCGGATCCGGTGGCCAGATGGCCGGATCTGGCTGCCTGGGTCGCGCGACCCAGGCGACGGTCGCCTGGGCACGCGACCCCGACCTCAAGCGGCCGTCGCCTAGGGTGGCGTGACCTCAGGCGGCCGCTTGGGTCACGCGATTCAGGCGATGGCCGCCTGGGTCGCGCGACCCAAGCGTCGCCTGAGGTCCAGCGATGGTCGTCGAGGTCGAGCGACCCTTGGCCGGCGGTCGCCAACGCGTCGCCGGTGCGCACAACCCCTTGGCTGGCGGTGGCTCCGATCGGCTTCTCCACCGGAGATATGAACAGTGATGAACAATACCGGAAGTTGCGTTTCGAAAATGTAACTTCCCAATGGACCTCTACCCCTCCATTCCCCCAAAGGCCTTTCACCCCCTTGGAGATGCAATTGCATCTCCCCAAAGTGCTCAAAAAATTGAACCAAACACCTTCGCTTTTGCCCAAACCCCTTTAGAGCCCCAAAGCCCCTTCTACATGCTGAACCAAACAGGGCCTAAAAGCACCATTAGCCATGTTAGAAAGTTTATCGGCGAGTTTAAGGAAAGTGATTTCTTTCTTGTTAAAAGAGGAAGTTGTTTTTTCTAATCTAAGTTTCTTGTTTTTAGTTCATGAAAAAAGTTATCGGTCGATTGACTATTTTTCTGAGTGTGCAAAAAGAACCACCCAAACAAAGAATCGCCTAGACCAGCCAATTCCTAGTATCTGGTTCGATTTTTTATTCTAGAAATGAAGCTGCTTACCTAGACCAGACCGATTATTTTATTTTCATTTCTTAAAATTCTTCACAGTTTCCCTAAGACCTCCCGTTTTTCTTTCCCTATTTGGTTGTTCCCTCTCTAGTTTCACGCTTGTTCTTTCCCTCAACCTCTTGCACTCGCTCTTTCCCTCAGCCTCTCACACTCGCTCTTTCCTGGGGATCCTAGCCTGAAACATGATGAGGTGGTCGGCCATAATTCTATTCATCTAGAACTCGTCCCACCGTGTCTTCAAACTTAGGTAGGGCCCCGCAATTAAATGCTTGTCCCTACGAACCCCTTTTGCTCCGCCTTATTCTATTTAAAGGATGAGGTGAGCTTGATTTTTTTTTTTTTTGGATAGTTTTGTGTCCAATTGAGTTGTTGTTGTTGTTTTTTTTTTTTTTTTAATGTCGAGCATCTCTCGATGGTAGTTTTAATTTTGGATTCGAGTTTTGAAAAATGGTCAACATCTTCTCCTTAATCCATACTCATCACATGTTTGATGAAATGCTTGAACCAAACTCGTGCAAACTTATCTTTGTGCCGTGTATCCATACTAGTTGCTATGTGTGTGTAATCATGCTTAAACGAAGATGTTTCTTATTTAAAGAAAATCTTTTGAATCAAAACACTTATATATGTCCATCCCATTTTTGTCTTCGGTTAATCTATTTTACATTCACTTTCTTGCTATTTGAGTTTACGATTATATGTCCTGCCCTTGCCTTGTTTCTCTATTCTCATTTGTCTTGGTGCTATTGGATGGTGGCTGGTGGTGGTCTGGTGGTATTTTAAATTTGAATTTTGCCACAATTATTGTGAATCCACTGATTTCATTGGAGGCCTGGGAACTAGAAGAAACTAGTTAGTTTGGTTCGGCCATAAGATTGGGCACTTTGGTTTCCTAGTTCCAAAAACTAGGAACTAATCCTCCTAGTCTGACTCCCTATTCTAGGGTGGAAATTGATCACCATTAATCCAAACACCAAAAAGTCGAAAAATAATTTTTCGAAAACAGTTTTCTTTCAAATAAAATGAACCATTAATCGGAAATCAAGTGCTTTTCAGTATCAAATGTGACATCTTGGATATTCTACGCTTGACAATAGTATTTAGCATGATTCATTACAATTATATTAGTTGTAAAAAAGGATTGATATGCTTTGAATTTCGGATTTTATGATATTCAGCTTACAAATTTATTGAATTGAAGTTTTCCTAATTTTGATATCATTCATTTATAAATTAGTGGGTAATATTTTTAGAAGCATCAGATGTTTAGAATTAAATTATTTTTAGACTCACGAATGTTCAAAATCAGATGTTTAGGATGAAAATATTTTAAAATGCAAGCATGTTTAGAATAAGATGTTCAGAACAAAAATTGATTTCCTAAATCTCTATTTCTCTTCATTAGGCACGCTACTTCTTTTTTCTCTATCAAAAATTTTAAATCTATGCTTTGGTTTAAAACAATTTGGTTGGCTTTTACATCATCAATTTCAACTATAGTTCATTAATGTTTTAGGTTACTCGCACCTATAGTTCATTACTGTTTTGGTGAGTCATGCCTATAGTTCATTGTTTTTTTTTGGTTATTCATGCACACCTCTGACCAAAGAAGAGGAGATCATTTTCATCTCCATCAAAGCATCTCTTTGTGGCAAATTATCATTAGGCTACTTGCACCCTGCCTACTCACCTAGGACCACTTGAAACATTTCTATTGGAATACACAACCTATCTACCTATAGACTTCATAATTTTAACCCAACGTCCTTATTATCTTTAATCTTGGTTATGTGTTCAAGCAAACTAAATTTTGCCATGTATACTTAAAGTCCTTATTACCTTTAAGTCTTGGTCTTCTTAGTTCATTCTTTTTAGCTGCATCATTTGAAAGGAACCATATGATCATGTCACTTGTGATTCTCTAACTTAAATACATTTCTTGCACTTCCACCTAGCATGCTCTTTAACTTCAAGTCATCATTTCTCTTAACTTGAGTTACTTATTCTTACCTCTCTTGGCCTATAAATAAGTCTTGAAATGTTTTCAAGTTTCAAAAAGAATTTTGACTTGTTCTTGCAAAGAAAAAAAAGAGATCACCTTTTTTTGTGTTCACATTCCAATCTTTTGCGTGAAAGAAGAAATTTCATTCTTATGTTGTCAAAGTTTCGAAATTCCATTTTTCAAGAACTTACAAGGTGAATTTGTGGGTTTCTCTCTTATTAAACTAGTTTTGATAAAAAGGTTAAGAGATGTTAACTTTTGTTCTTGATTACATTATTTTGAAGATGATTAAAGTTTTGGTTCTACGCAAGCCTTCTATTGAGATAGTGAAAACCTTAAGCGCTAAGTTGGGTTGATCCATTAGTGCTCTTGACTGGGTTAGCTGTTAGTTGTTAATTTGTGTTTGGCTTTTGTTGTTATGTAAATGTGAGTCTTAGTTATGGTTTGTGAAATCTTGTGTTTGTTTGAATTGGATTGCTAAGCTTGTTCCGTGCCTATGAGGTGTTTGATGGATATCTTAGGGAACGTTTGATTATTTCTCTAAAGTTGCGATGACAAATTTTTTTGTATGAACTTGAAAATGATATTTTTGTGATTTAACTAATATATTGAATTACTAGTTAAGTATTATTGATTAATCACGTGGTCAATTTTTTGCATTGTCGATGTTCACGATATCGCTTATTTGAGTTGTCGATGTTCACAATGTTGATTATATGACTTATCGATGTTAAGTTGTAGGGTATATAAGATAATCTAGAGATACCAAAGTGGGACCCCCTTTGGAAGGTGTGTAGTTTGAGGACGAACCTAGGGAAACTAGTGGGCTTATAATGCTCGGTCCGATGAGGGCCAAGAGTGATCACTGGAACGACAGGGCTTGGACAAGGAGCAGCTCATAATAGACTTCTAGGATGTCGAAGGGGGTAGAAATGAATTGAATTAGACATCGAAAAAAGGGGAGAGCACATTGGGTATACCTCAGGAGTGTTTAAAATGTCTCGTGAGATTAAATGTATCATGGCCAGTGATAAGTATGAAGTCACTCATGTAAGTGTTGGCAAGCTTCATGACCAATATAAACTCATTTATGTTTGAGCTTCATGACTAGTATGAACTCACTTGTGAATGATGATGAGATTCATGATAAGTATGAACTTATGGATGTCTATTGATAAGCTTCTTGACAAGTATAGAATATATGTATATTGGTGGTGGAATGCATGATATGTATGAATTCATTTATGTGTGTGGTGGTGAAATTCATGACAAATATGAACTTATATATATAGGTGAGCTTCATGATAAGTATGGAATATATGTATAGTGGTGGTGAAATGCATCATGACATGTATGAATTCACTTGTGTGTGTGGTGATGAAGTGTATGACAAGTATGAATTTGCCAGTGAGTGGATGAACTTGCATTATGGTTAATGGTGACAAGTATGAATTTGCCTATGAGTGGATGAACTTGCATTATGGTTAATGGCTTGTTATTGGCTTATTGTGTACTGATTTATGCATGATTACTAACTTGGTGCCAGGTTGAGTATTAAGACAATCTCCTACCTTAGATTTAGGGATTTCATTTACCATGTTTCAGCTCATCTACTATTTTTCAGTATATAGGATGGTCCATTTGGGATATAATGGTGGAAGGAACGGGGTGATACATGAGACCATCAACTCCCAAGTTGGATGGTGGCTCACTTATGGAATAGTACGGGAGTAGTACTAGAGGGCCCATAAACCACAAGTCACGGGACTATATATTTTGATAATAAATACTAGTGTTTGTATAAAGAAGAAGCATATATATTAAATTCAAGTGAATTTATTGTATGGCATGTTGTGATGCATTTTATAGTGCTTCTGCATGCGTATTTATAAGTATAAGATTTAAATGAAAAAGACACGTATAGCATATGACGGGCCTGGGGATCACATCGAACTTCCTAGCTATTATCTGAAGAAATTGTATTTTCATTCTCCAAATTTGAAAATTGACACTGCTTACATTTTCACTACTTTTACTTTCTAGTCTAATTAAGAAATAAAAAAACTTGCGTTTGACGACAATCGAATTATTGCATAGAGTTAATTCCCAATATCAAATGTGGCCTTTTGGCTAGTATTTTTTTTTTCCCTTTGTTAATACCTAAATTTTGGTTAATCATTCAGAAATTAATTGCATTGAAAACAAGGAATGGCCCTGACCCCTAGCAAAAAAAATAAATTAATTAGATTGCATATAGTTTTAGGAACATTCATCGTATAGATAAATTTATTGCATATAATTGGATCGGCGATGAATGATGCTGATCTTAATCAATTGACCAAGCCCGTAGGGATTGTAGTGTCCGAAATTTGATGAAAGGAGGGGCCTATTGGACTTAATTGAACAATCCCTGGGAGCTGGAAATTAGTAAAAGGCCGTAGATTATTAGAGCCCATTATTTTAGAAAGATTGAAAATAAGCCCATCAAAGTGAATTAAACCTGGGATAACACTATAAAGGCACGTTACGCCTCACAAATTTAGGGGGTCACATTAGGTCAAAAAATTCAGAATACATAGAGAAAGAGAGAGAGGAGTTCCTGCACCGGCACCCCTACCTCACACTGATGGGGCTGTCGCTCCTCGTTAGCGATTAAAGCGACTATTGCCTTTCCTCCACCGAGTCGAACGCCTCTTAGCAGTAGTTGCTTTACCTCGCGATATTGCTTCTTCGCTGGGCGACAACGATATTAGACCAGTCCTCAATGACGAAGCTGCCCTCCAGGTTGATCGAGCCGTGACCCCTATTATGGCTTTCTCGAGCCATCTTCGCTCCACTTCAGCCTCGCACGAATCACCGCAAATTCCTTCGGCCAACTACAGCAACACCCCAACCTCCCCGCGACCGGGGCTAGTCAATCCACCAGCCTATGTCGACAACGAGCCTGCTGTCTTGATCTGCATCGTCATGCTCCCCTCCCACCATGCCTTTCCTGATTTTCACTGAGTCGAGTGGTGTTGCGCTTCTGTTTTGCAGGTTCCCGAGTTTTGTTGCCTTTGTTGATCCTTGTACCGAGACCACCATAGTTGAAAACCGCGAACCAACACGAGGCAGCCTCCTCGATTGAGCATCCCAGTTGAGCACCATTGAGCCGAGGAATTGCGGTCACAATAGTTGTCCCCATAGCCCCCCATTGTCGTCTTCCATAGCCATGAGCCATCACCACGCTATCCTTGACCATGTCATACCACACCGATCATCGTGATCCATCATCCATTATTTCAAATTTGGAAGTCAAATCTTCAAATTAGATAAAAATCTTATTCGATTTGATTCAAATATTTTATCACCTAATTAATTGACATCGTCATCTAACTTGCATATTTTGAGATGTTAGGCATCTCTAATTATGATTATTTCCTATTTAGCAACGTGCGTAGAATTGATAATTCTATCTCTAAAGTCTTAAGATTAGGTTATCAAATTTTATTTGCTTGCAAATTTGACTCAATTGGATATCTTTTGGCGACTTTATTTTTGCCTTGTGTGATCTTCATGATTGTCTTTTTTTTGGGGGGGTCATAAACGAGTTTTGTTTATATAATAAACTGGACTCATCCAGCAGATCCCATACTGGGGGCGTCGTTACAAAGCAAAGCCCAAAGGACCTGAGGAGGAGAAGATAGCCAATTTTGCGGAAGACTTTTTTTTCCTTTGAGCTTGCGCAACCCAATCTGCCACTGAATTTGCATTTCTTGGGCAACAATCCAAGCCCACTTCTAATAATCTTAATAATAGAGAGGAGCAGTCTTCGATGATGGCTTTTGCTTCCCAACTGAAAGTTCCTTCGTTCTGCAACGTATTTCTTAGATCCACACGATCTAACTCTACCACCACACCGCTTAACTTGTTCTGGTCAATGTACTTGAGCGCTGCAAGTAGAGCTAGTGCTTCAATCTGTGCCGGAGAGGATGCTCGGACGTATCGGGTGAAGCCGTCGACAAGGCAACCCGTATGGTCTCGACATATGCAGGCGATTGCACCCTTCGTCGACCCTTCACCAAGAGACCCATCAACATTAATTTTCAAGATCCCCTCCACCGGAGCTATCCACACTTGTGCTGAGGCGAGATTTCCTCTGTCCTATCTTTTGAGCATGCAAGCTCCATTTTTTCGCTTTTAGCTACATAATCCGAGCTAATTGCACAGTGTCTCTTGCATTTGGGTTGCTTCCTCTGAATATCCAGTTGTTTCGGGCCTTCCACATATGCCATAGAACGGTCGACACCATCTCAAATTCAGGTAAGTCTATCGAGTTACTCATAAAATTCATCAACCAACTATCAATCCGAGTAAGCCCTTGTGTTAAATTTTGGATTTTGAGACTAGGGTCAGACCATACGAGCTTTGTCCAATGGCAACGTAAGGATATATGTTCAACCGTTTCCACTTCACTTCTACACAGGTCACATACAAGATCGGGTAAAATATTTATCTTCCATAAATTTTCCTTGACGTGCGGACTCCTGGAGCGCTACAACTTTGCACAAAGGGACACTTAAGTGCTATAACTTACGAAAGGTACACTTAAGTGCTAAAATCGGAGCAAAATGGATCATTTGAGTGCCAATCCGGCCAAAATCTGGCCAAATTACATACGTTGCATTTTCCGGCGATTTCTAGCGACTTCTTTTACTGATGTGGCAAATGTTTTTTTTTAAAAAAAGCCGACGTGGACGATAAAAACAACGTCGTCCATCCACATTGAGTGCGTTGACCTAAATGACGTCGTTTAGGTCATTGTGCGCTGACCTAAACGCCGTTCCTCCCCATTCGCGTTCACAGTAGATCTTAGGCCCTTCTCTTTGCCGCCGTTCACACCCAAAGCTGGTCATCGGTCGCCGTCGTCAGTCGCTGTTGTTGGTCGCCGTTGCCGCTCACCGCTCACCATCATTGGTCGTCGTCACCGCTCACCATCATCGCTCGTCCAAGTTCGGCCCCTTCTCCCCCTCCCCTGTGATGAAATTAGGACTTGATTATTTAATTAGGGCTCGCTCGATTATTTTATTAGGGCTCGATTATTTTATTACAGCTCCGATGGAATTTGTGTTGATACACTTCAACTGAAACTTGCTGACATCACACAAAGAGACCAAATTTCTCATTATTTTCGTGAATTTTTCTTTCAAGCCAATGTCAGAGTATGCTTTGATTGTTGAGTCATTGGCTATGCATCTCCTTAAGAGCATCCTAATAAAGCAGGTGACTAATGCATCTCCGAGAAGAAAATTAAGTCCTTGAACCACCCTGCTTGTGAGGCTGTATAGGGTATGTTTATCAATCCAAAATCTTGAATGAGAACATAACAATTGTAGCTAGAATTTTATTGGTAAAGTTACAAACTAAGAAAAAGTTTCAAGCAGAAAGAATAAGAACTTAAAAGGGTATTGAAGCATGTTTTGGTGAAGCTATTTCTTGGAATTGGCTCTGCAGCTTGCATCAGTCTTCTTTGAGAAAGGTATTGCCTGCTTGTCCAAATTTGTTATGGGTTAGGATAGTCTAAGACTTTGGAGTGATCTGTTTGTGCTTCATTTTCTCTTTGTTTTTCTTTAGCTTTAGCGACATAAAATGCTTCCAAGTTTAGTTGTTCTAATTTTAGTTTAAACTTCTAAAGGAATTTGTTGGAGTCAGCGGTTGTGATTTGATTAAGTTGATGTCAGAGTATGCTTTGATTTGCTTAAGTTGATGTACATTCTCTCACATCGCAAGTTTAGTGCAGTAGACAAAATTGCTTAGGCTGTGATTGTTGTGGGGACCTGTGCTTGTTGTGGGGACCTCTGTTTTTGGTTAATATTTTAAGGGAAGGGAAGGCAAATAATTAAAGTGCCGACCTCTTTTTTGGTTGTCATGTAGGGGCATATTGTCAGTGTGGGGACCTCTATTTACTAAAGTCCATGAGAGTGGGGGGACTCCCGTGTGCAATTGTCTAGTGGTCCCAAAAACTAATGATTCTTTTTCTTGTTCTTGGTGCAGTAACGGCTCATGACAAGGATTATGTCGCTATCATAGTTTGCTACGATGGGGAATTTGTGATTAGGGAGGATGAGTGGGAGTATGAGGGTGGAAATGAGGGCACCATCTTTGTGGATATAAAGAATGCATCTTATATAGGATTTCTTAGGGATATAAATACTTATTTGCCTTGTAAAGTTCAGAAGCTATTGTATTGTATTCATGGGAAAGACTTAAGAGATGGTTTGAGATGCTTAGAAGATGATAATGGTCTTAGGGATGTTCTATACCATTATCTTCATGGTGAAGAGGTAAAAAGATTTGTTGAGTACAATAGTGAAAGTGAGGATGAAGATGATGATGGAGAGAGCGCTGAAGTAGAACAAGAAGGAGATGGTATTCAAGGTAGTACTAACGTTAGGGTCGAAGGAGGGCAAGATAGATATGATGGACATGAGAGAAGCGCAGATGCAGTTCACCAAAGTGATGATGACATAGGTGATGTCACAATCTCTGGATTAGATTGGGAAGTAGCTGAATCAACTGATGATGATGATGGAGGGTTGCCTGCTGAAAATTTTATAAGTGATGACGACGACGAGGAACTTGTACAGTCAAGAATACAGCGAAGGGATTTTTTGACAGTTAAGTTTGTAGCTTTGCAAGTAGCCGATGAAGTTCCAAACAGACCCAAAGGCCCTACAGATGCTGGTGCTGCTGGCAAGGAGATTGACTATGAAGAAAGCGTCAAGAATGCTACTTCCCAAGATGAGCTTGAAGAAGATGAAGGACCTGTGCATAGAAGGAAAAGGAAAAGTAAGTTTCCTTCTTATAATCCATCCGTTGCCTCTCCTACTTTGTCGGTAGGCATGAAATTTCATGATGCGAAACAATTTAAAGAAGCTATACTGAAGAACTCCATTGCTGCACAAAGGAACATTGACTTCATTAGAAACATTAAGACCTTTGTAAGAGCTAGGTGATTACAGCAAAATTGTCCATAGAAGATCTATGGCGCATTTGTTAGGAGAAATGGATCTTTCCAGATTAGAGCCTACCAAGAGGAACATACTTGTTCCATTAATTTTGAGAATAAAATGGTAACAAGTGCATGGTTATCGAAGCACTTCTTTGAATTGATTAAGCTGATGCCTCAGATGAATACTACTCAGTTCAGGATGCTGGTGAAGGAGCAGGTAGGTATCAATATATCCAGGAATCAATGTAAAAGATCGAAGCAAAAGGTTATGAAGATACTCATTGGTCAGTACAGCGGTGAATATGGACAGTTGTGGGACTATGCTTGGGAGTATAGGCTGCAAAATCCTGAAAGTAGAGTGTATATAGAGGTCGTGGAGAGACCATTTCCTGATACTGGGACGAAGTTCGATAAATTCTATGTTTGCTTCGATGCATGCAAACGAGGATTTTTATCTGGTTGTAGACGGATTATAGGATTGGACGGGTGTTTTTTGAAGGGCTTGTGCAAGGGAGAATTGCTAGTCGCAATTGGAAGAGATGCAAACAACCAAATGTTTCCCCTGGCTTGGGCTGTTGTGAAGGTAGAGAACAAGGACAATTGGTCCTGGTTCCTCAAAAATTTGATGACTGATTTGGAGATAACAAATGGGGCAGGGTGGACGTTCATGACCGACCAACAAAAGGTAATGTTTGTTTTTTAAAAAATTTGGTCACTTGTTTGCTTTTTGATATCAACATGTCATTTGCTGATTTTTTATATTTTGAATTATTGCAGGGACTGGTTCCAGCAATAACTAAGTTATTGCCTTATGCTGAACATCGAATGTGTGCGCGGCACATATACGCAAATTGGGCAAAGACCTATAAAGGGGACAAGTTGCGGGCACAATTTTGGCAGCTAGCAAAGAGCACGAATATGGCTAACTTTAGGATGGCCAAAGAAGAGATGCTTCAATTGACAAAGGATGGTTATGAAACACTATCCCAAACAGACCCGAAGCATTGGTGTAGGGCATTCTTCAGCGAGGAATTCAAGTGCGATAACATTGATAACAACATTTGCGAAGCATTCAATGGGAGGATAATAGATGCCAGATGCAAACCAATTATCTCGATGCTTGAAGACATACGGGTTTTGGTCATGACTCGACTGCACAGACAAAGAGATGGGACTGCAAAGTGGACTAAGCAATATGGTCCTAGGATTGCTAAGAAATTGGATGATAACTTGGCTGCAAGTAGGTATTGTTATCCCATTTGGAATGAGGATGAAGGATATGAGATAATGAAGGGTTCCGATAAGTATGTTGTCCATTTAGGTACGATGAAGTGTTCATGTAGAGCATGACAACTAAGTGGAATTCCTTGTGCACATGCCATATGTGCAATTCAATTGAAGGGCCACAACACAGAAGACTACCTTGATGATTGGTACAAGAAACCGAAATATCTTGCTTCGTATCAATTCATGCTGCAGCCAATTAGAAGTAACAAGTTCTGGGAGCCAACAGATCGCGAAGTACCTCAACCTTTGCCACTAAAGAAGAGAATGGGAAGACCAAAGAAAAAACGAAAAATGACGGAGGGAGAGGACTCATGTCACTGTAGGATGAATAGGACATGTGTACCGATAAAGTGCTCTTTTTGCCACATAGCAGGGCACAATATTAAGGGTTGTCAATTAAAGAAGCAGCAGGAACAATTGAGGCCAGCCGAAGGGCCTAGTGAATGAACAGTTGGAGAAGGAGAAACAGAAAGGCGAAGTGAATCGATTGTTCTTCAGTCGACGACAATAAACCCAGTAAGTCATGACAATTGTGTTTATGTTGCTTTATTGTTTGTTATGAATATGTACATAGATATAAGCGACATGTATGTAATGTTTTTGTCTTTGTCAGGTCACCGTGACACGTGAAGAATTGGCCGAAGCCCCTGCTATACTTGAAAATGAAGGGCCTGTTCAAAGAAGGCAAGGTAGAAGACAGCCAGCTGCAGGATTGGCTAAAGTAATTGGAGGGCTAGTTAAGTTGACTGTTCTTTAGCAGCAACAGAGAAAAAAAATACCCGGTCAGTTCAATGATTTGAGTTTACTTTTCATTTACGTTATAATATGGCCCGATGTTATATTTATGATATCCTTTGCCTTTTTCGTAGGTTCGAAGAAGGCAAGCTAGAGCTTAGCTGCCAATAGAGGGCCCAACTGAAGGGCCACCACAAGATCCATCACCAAGGTCATCACAAAGGCCACTAGAAGGGTCATCACAAGGGCCACCACCAAAGCCAACCGAAGGTGTCATTGAAGCTTAAGGCGTAACTAGAAAAACAATCAGAAGAAAGCCAAATCAAGAGCCACCTATAAGAAGGCCATCTACAAGACGCCTAGCTGAAGAATTAGCCGAAGAAGCCCCTGCTGTAACTGAACAGCCACAAGAGCCCAAGAAATCACATGCGAGAAGAAGAGGCAACCAATCACAAGTACCTGAAAGTGACGCTCCCCTTCGAACAAGAGGGGCTCTTGGGAAGAGGCTGAAACAATATGGTTATGGCTTTTATATAGATGACCGTTCTGGAACAGTTATTCTTAATATAAGTTTTATAGGCTGCATTTAATTTAATTTATAGTGCAAACTTTTGTTGATAATTGAGTTTTTTTTTTAAGCCTGGGAGAAGTTCAGAGGTTCTTATCTCTCAAGGCCGAACTCAAGAATCAACGGCTGCGCCAACAAAGAAGAAGACATTGCCTGCGCCAACAAGAAAGAAGAGTAAGAAGAACCCAATTGCAGGTCCATCTAAATCAGTTCAGCCTACAATAGTTGCAACTCCTTCTGGATCAGTTCAGCTTACAACAGTTGCAGCTCCTTCTAGATCAGTTCAGCTTAGGATAATTGCAGCTCCATCAGAATCAACACATCCCAAGACAGTTGAAGAAGAAGTCTCACGTCCAGTTAGGAAAAGTGCAAGGATTATGAATCAAGTGCGAGGTCCATCAAAACGAGCACGAACATGAGGCATTGTGCATATTGATTGATGAAATGGGATGTGATATGGTTTGTGGGGCTGAGGAGTCAGTTGTAAACATCTGTGGATGCTTGTTTTTTTTTAATTTTTCATAATAGTTTGTCATTGAGTTAGTTGAGTTTGTGAGACTTCATTTGTCATTGAGTTTGTGAGACTTCATTTCAAAATCAATGGAACGGTTGTTGCTTGTCATTTTTTGGCATGCCTTTTTCAATTTTTTTGATTTTGTTTTTACTTTTACTTATTGCTGCTTCTGGTGGTGGATATGTGGTGGTGACTGGGGTGCTCGTGTGGTTGGTGGCGGCGGCTGGTGAAGCCTGGTGGTGGATATGTGGTGGTGACTGGGGTGCTTGTGTGGCTGATGGCGGCGGCTGGTGAAGGCTGGTGATGGTGGGTTGGGTTGGGTTGGAGGTTTTTGCTGCACTTGGTTGTAAGTGTGCAATATGCACAGCTTGCACCAGGTAGTGCTGGTGCAAGCTGGTGTAAGACACCTTACACTAGCAACTTATGTATCAACATATCACCAGCATAGTGGTGGCTGGTGGTGGCTCAAATGAATGCCTGGGATGCTAAGTGTGGCTGGTGGTGATGATGGTTGGAGGCCGATGGTGGCCAATGGTGGGCGGTGGTGGTGGCTGGTAGTAGCCGATTTATGACACTTGACTGATCACATTCTAAAAAACCTAGCACTTAAGTGTTCACTTTTAACAACATGTGACACTTAAGTGATCATTTTAATAATAACTTGACACTTAAATGACTCTTTTTTTTTTTATCATGACTGGCACTTAAGTGATCACTAGATACAACTTATAGCACTCGAGTAATCACTCGTGTCTGTTCTATGTATATGGTGGTTTGCAGCAAAACAGAGAAGCTGTTGGTTTATATATTTGCTGCTGGTTTACATTCAATTCAAGTAAAATAGTCACCACAACACATCGACCTAATATACATTCCATCATCACTGATTTATATTTGAGAATAAGCAAAAACATTGTACAAACAGTATTTGTCGAAATCATTCATTCATTCATTCATTCAAAACAAGTACATTTCTTCACACATCTACAATTATGGCAGTCGGAGAAACTTCTTCTCATCTTCCAGTACTTTACATTTCATCATAAAGTAGGATAGACAAAAAAACAGCAACACAATAAACGCTTGGTAACACTTCCGTTCAATTTTCATTTTTGAAACTTCGTTCTTCAAATGGTTAATAGAAGATGCTTGAGCTTGAGCTTGCATTGAGTCAACATCGTCCAAGTCGTCCACAAGCGTAGATGGAGGTTGATGACAACCATCAAGTAGGTCTAATATCACATCTGTGGCTCGTTGAGAGAATTTCGCATCGACCCATTTGAAGTATTTGCACTTCGAGCCTTCTCTGTATCGGGCACATCCATAGAATCTTCTCCCGGGATTCGTTCGAGTCCACGATGTTCTTCTTGGACTTGGTAACCCACAAAAACAGAAACACTCGCCTTCTCCTTCGCTTCGGCAAGAGAAATTTGAGCCACTGCTGAAAGTCCTGCTCTCCATTTCCAATATTCGGTGGTAGAATTTGGGGCAAATCGAATTAGGGTGCAGGATTAGGGCTCCTGCACTTCAATGGCATTTTGCCCGATTTAGGGTTTTAGATTTAAGGCAAATGGGGAAGACGACGGCGTTTTAGTTGATTTAAGGGCTCTATTTTGGGCCAACACCCGAAACGACGTCGTTTCGGGTGAATTTGAGCTGACTCAGCTTTTCGGCGAAACACATCGGCGAGAAATATTAATATTTTATTGCCACGTATGATTTCCGACCAGCTTCGCTGGAGATGGCACTCAGGTGTCCCACTTTTCTTAAAATTTGGCACTTAAGTGTACCTTTCGTAAATTATGGCACTTAAGTGTCCCTTTGGGCAAAGTTATGGCACTTGAAGCATTCTTTTGCCGATTTTCCTTGGATGGAATGGCATTTTGATGTAAACTCCATAGAAAGATCTTTACTTTTGTGCATGTCTGTAAGTTTCATAATGCAATCCATAGGGATTTTGGGATTTGGAAAGAATGTTGATGGTTGAACTTGTTGTGCCTTATTTGCCGATTCTTGTCTGAGGGTATTATATCCATTTTTTATTGAGAAATTTCCGCACTTGGTGCCTGTCCACACTAGTTCATCACTTGTATTCTGACGCTTGATTGGAATAGCTAAGATTTCCTATGTGGTCTATTCATCAAACAAGTCATTTAGAAGTTGCTCATTCCAACTTTTTTCTTCAAAGTTTATTAACTCTGAAATAAATTGTGGATAGTTTCTATTGTTTGGACCTCAACGATGCCCCTCTTCAGCCACTTATCTGTTCTAATTTGAACCTTTTCTCCGTTTCCTATTGACCACATTACTGAATTTGAAATTGCTTCTCTTCCCATCAAGATACTTTGCCAACCCCACGATGGTCTCGACCTTTTCTCAGCATGCCAGAAATCAATACAATTGAAATACAGTCCTTTTAGCAACTTACTCCATAACGCATCCGGATTTTTTGCCAATCTCCAAGCTTATTTTCCTTGGAGAGCTTTGTTGACAGTAAGTAAATCCTTGAAGCTCATTCCTCCTTTGTCTTTTCTCGTTTTCATGACTTTCCATCCTTTCCAGTGTAAACCAGTTTTTGTTTCACTGTTTTTCCACTAGAAATTTGCTATTTTTTGCTCTATAGCTTTATAGACTGACATAGGATTTTTAAGGATTGACATTGCATAATATGGAATAGCTTGAACCATTGATTTCAGTGAAATTTCTTTGCCCGCTTTAGACACAATTTGTTCCTTCCATCCTTCTAGCTTCATATTTACTCTCCCTAAAATCCAAGCGAACATATGTCTCTTTGAATTTCCCCAATCAGAGGGGATGCCAAGGTACTTTCTTGTATGACCCATTTTTGGTATTCTCAATGCTCTCGCCATATTGTTTCTTAATAATTGAGGGCAACCCTTGCTAAAAAATATACCTGATTTATTCAGATTTATAGCTTGTCCGCTGGCATAGCAATACTCGTTAAGAACATTTGAAACATTTTCACACTCTTGAATGATTTTCTTATTTGAGTTTATGTTTATTTCATGCAATTGGGTGCTTATCCCGTTTGATTTATTTCTTATTCGAAAAATTCCAAAAAAGATTGTATGATAAATTATAACAAGTATCAAAATAAGATTTCTTGGTAGGATAGAATTTTGAAGAGAATTGCATCCTAGATAGTTTCTAAAAGACTGATAAAATTCCAAGTTAGAATATGATTTAACCTAGACTACTTCCTAATTAAAAATGGGCTATACCTTATTTTAGATAATTTATATTCATTAATTTTTAATTACATATTTTAATAGGAAAAAAAAAGAATATCATGTGCATGTCATATTGGATTAGATATCGTAAATTACACATCATATATGCCATGTAATTTAGTGATTGTATATTTAGGATTAATCAATTTGGAATTCTATGCTATGTTAGAACTAGGTCAAGTCATACATCATTAGAATAGTACATCATGCATATCTACCCTAAACATGCATATCTACCCTAAATTAGAATAACATAATTTAGATTTCATTAAAAATAAAAACTCAAAAAGAATTAACTGGAGTCATGTGATAATTGAAAATCATATTTAAGTTAAATATTCGATTTTAATTAACCGTGTCGCTAATTACTTTGCTTCAAGGTAAGTAAATTCCTTGCTTATTCTAGCAATTTATTTACTTGCTTTGATTAATGAGTGTTGATTTCATCGATTGAGCACCCGTATGATCTCCCCTCGCATGTTAATGAAGGAGGTTAAAATCAATTCATGTTGTGTGACAAATATATATTTTTTAAAATAAAGAGAATATATCAAAAATGTGTTAGAGCAATCTAACGTAATCAAATTTCCGAACACATTTGATCTCTAGTTCATAGAAGTAAAGTACACTTTACTTGAGTTTTTAATCAATCCACCAAAAAGTGATTAGTGGCGATTTCGAAATGAATCAATTTTATATGTTAATAATTTGAATCTAAATTACAAATTGACATAAGTTTGGGAGAACCCGAATTAGATGTGAACTAAATAATTCATAAATCAAACCCTAGGACAGTTCACCATTAGTATAGGTCACGACATCCTTCAAAATATTTATCGAAATGGACAAATCGCATTCAATATCGAGGGGGACATGGCTAGATGGAATTATTGTTATTTTTCCTTTTTCTCTAATAAATAAATCCATTTGATAAGAGGAGCAGGTGATGTGAGACTTTTGTTGCAATAGGGGGAGAAAAGTCAACGAGATGACTATAGGTGAGAGGATGGGAATCTAAGGAACCGGCGCCTTAGAGTCAACATTGATGGGGAGGGGGGGTGTTATGGTCTTTTCTGAGTATTTTTAGGTTTTTTCTCCCCTTCCCACACGACATTGGACGGCACCGCCTTTAAAAATTCAGGAAAGGCGTGGGAGTCAAATGGCCAAAAACGAATAAATAAATAAATGCCGAAAACAGTGACTCTTTGACTATAATGCCCTTATACATGGGCGTGATTACCGACCCCCACAAAAAAAATAAGATGACAAGTTGCATACTATAGCTCAATTATATTAGTCGAGAAGAAAAAAACTGGTGGGCTTATAATGACCCAATCTGATGAGAGCTGATAGTGATCATCAGGACAAGAGAGCCTAGACAAGGAGTAGCTCCGAATAGACATCTGGGATGGCAAAGGGGGTAGAAATGAACCGAATTGGACATTGAAAAAAGGGGAGAGCACGTTGGATATACCTCAGGAGTGTTCATAATGCCTTGTGAGGTTAAATGTATCATGGCTAGTGATAGGTATGAAGTCACTTGTGTAAATGTTAGTGAGCTTCATTACCAATATAAATGCATATATGTTTGAGCTTCATAACTAGTACGAACTCACTTGTGAATGATGACGAGACTCATGATAAGTATGAACTTATGTATGTATATTGATGAGCTTCTTGACAAGATGGAATATATGTATATTGGTGGTAGAATGCATGATATGTATGAACTCACTTATGTGTGTGGTGGTGAGATTTATGACAAGTATGAACTTATATATATAGTGGTGGTAAAATGCATCTTGACATGTATGAATTCACTTGTGCGTATGGTGATGAAGTGTATGACAAGTGAATTTGCCTATGAGTTGATTAACTTGCATTATGGTTAATGACTTGTTATTGGTATATTGTGAACTTATTTATGCATGATTATTGACTTGGTGCCAGGTTGAGTATTAAGATAATCGCCTACTTTAGACTTGGGGATTTTATTTACTAAGTTTTGGCTCATCTCTTATTTTTTAGTGTGTAGGATGGTCCCTTTGGGATATAATGGTGGAAGGAATGGAGTGATACATGAGACCATCAACTCCCAAATTGGATGGTGGCTCACTTATGGAATAGTATGAGAGTAGTACTAGAGGGGCTATAAACCACAAGTGTTGGGACTATATGTTTTGATAATAAACTAATGTTTGTATAAAGAAGAAGCGTATGTATTAAATTCACGCGAATTTCTTATATGGTATGTTGTGATGCATTTTATAGTGCTACTGCATGCGTATTAAGTATAAATTTTAAATGGAAAGGACACATATAGTATATGACGTGCTTGGGGCATCACATCAAACTTCCTAGCTATTATCCGAAGAAATTGTATTTTCATTCTCCAACTTTGAAAATCGACACCGCTTATGTTTTCACTACTTTTACTTTCTGGTCTAATTAAGAAATAAAAAACTTGCATTTGACAACGATCAAATTATTACATAGAGTTAATTACCAATTAAATGTAGCATTTTGGCTAGTATTTTTTTTCCTTTGTTAATACCTAAATTTTGGTTGATCATTCAGGAATTAATTGCATTGAAAATAAGGAATGGCCCTGACCCCTAGCAAAAAAATAAATTAATTAGATTGCATATAGTTTTAAGAACGTTCACTGTATAGATAAATTTATTGCATATAATTGGATCGGCGATGAATACCAAGCCCATAAGGATTGTATTGTCCGAAATTTGATGAAAGGAAGGGCCTATTGGACTTAATTGAAACATCCCTGGGAGCTGGAAATTAGTAAAAGGCCTTAGGTTATTAGAGCCCATTATCTTAGAAAGGTCGAAATTAAGCCCATGAAACTCAATTAAACCTGGGTTAACACTATATAAACATGTTAGCCTCGCAAATTGACGGGGTCGAGAGAGAGAGAGAGAGAGAGAGAGAGACAGCAACACCCCGACCTCCCCGTTTCATCCCACGACGGGGGCTAGTCAATGCGCCAGCCTATGCCGATGACGAGCTTGCTGTCTTGATCTGCATTGTCCTGATTTTCACTGAGTCGAGTGGTGTTGCGCTTCTGTTTTGCAGGTGCCCGAGTTTGTTGCCTTGGTTGATCCTTGTACCGAGACCACCATAGTCGAAAACCGCAAGCCAGCATGAGGCAGCCTCCCCGGTTGAGCATCCCAGTTGAGCACCACCGAGCCGAGGAATTGCCGTCGCAATAGTTGTCCCCATAGCCCCCCATTCTCGTCTGCCTTAGCCGCGAGCCATCACCACGGCTATCCTTGACCATGTCATACCACACCGATCATCGTGATCCACCGTCCATTGTTTCAAATTTGGAAGTCAAATATTCAAATTAGATAAAAATCTTATCCAATTTGATTCAAATATTTTATTACCTAATTAATTGACATCGTCATCTAACTTGCATATTTTGAGATATTAGGCATAACTAATTATGATTATTTCCTAGTTAGCAACGGCGTACAATTGATAATTCTATCTCTAGAGTCCTAAGATTAGGTTATCATTTTTATTTTTGCTTGCAAATTTGATACATTGGTGACTTTATGTTTACCTGGTGTGATCTTCATGATTGTCTTATTTGAGTTGATGTTTATTTCGTGCAATGGGTGCTTATCCCGTTTGATTGATTTCTTATTCGGAAAATTCCAAAAAGATTGTATGATAAATTAGAATAAGTATCAAAATAAGATTTCTTGGTAGGATAGAATTTTGAAGAGAATTGCATCCTAGATAGTTTCTAGAAGATTGATAAAATTCCAAGTTAGAATTTGATTTAACCTAGACTACTTCCTAATTTAAAATGGGTGATACCTTATTTTAGATAATTTATATTCATTAATTTTTAATTACAGATTTTAATAAGGAAAAAAACAGAATGTCATGTGCATGTCATATTGGATTAGATATCGTAAATTACATGGCATGTAATTTAGTGATTGCATATTTAGCATTAATCAATTTGGAATTCTATGCTATGTCAGAACTAGGTCAAGTCATACATCATCAGAATAGTACATCATGCATATCTACCCTTAAATAATTACATAGTTTAGCTTTAATTAAAAAGAAAAACTCAAAAAGAATTAACTAGAGTCATGTGGTAATTGAAATTTCTTTTCTAGCAATTTATTTACTTGCTTTGATTATTGAGTGTTGATTTCATTGATTGAGCACCCATATGATCTCCCCTCACATGTAACTGAAGGAGGTTAAAATCAATTCATGTTGTGTGACAAATATATGTTTTTTAAAATAAAGAGAAAATATATTAAAAGGATATTAGAGTAATCTAGCGTAATCAAATTTCCGAATACATTTGACCTCTAGGTCATAAAAGTAAGGTACACTTTACTTGAGTTTTTAATAAATCCACCAAAAACTAGCGACTTCAAAATGAATCAATTTTATATGTTAAGAATTTGAATCTAAATTATAAATTCACATAAGTTTGGGAGAACCCGAATTAGATGTGAACTAAATAATTCATAAATCAAATCCTAGGACGGTTCACCATTAGTATAGGTCATGGCATCCTTCAAAATATTTATTGAAATGGACAAATCGCATTCAATATCGAGGGGGACATGGCTAGATGGAATTATTGTTATTTTTCCTTTTTCTCTAATAAATAAATCCATTTGATGAGAGGAGCAGGTGATGTGAGACTTTTGTTGCAATAGGGGGAGAAAAGTCAACGATATGACTATAGGTGAGAGGATGGGAATCTAAGGAACCGGCGCCTTAGAGTCAACATTGATGGGGGAGGAGGGGGGGTGATATGGTCTTTTCCTGAGTATTTTAACGTTTTTTCTCCCCTTCCTACACGACATTGGACGGCACCGCCTTTAAAAATTCAGGAAAGGCACGAGAGTCAAATGGCCAAAAATAAATAAATAAATAAATAAATAAATAAACGCCGAAAACAGTGACTCTTTGACTATAATGCCCTTGTACATGGGCGTGATTACCGACCCCCACAAAAAAATAAGATGACAAGTTGCATCAGTTTAGCTATAGCTTGATTATATCAATCGAGAAGAAAAAAAGTTAATCGAAATGGAAATTGCATGAATTTTTATTAATAATGAAAAGGTAATTAATTTTCAAAGTATTTATAATAAATATCATTATGACAATCTATGCGTTGGAAATTGTAATTGTGAGGATTATTCGAGAATCATCGAAAATCCTAAATGCACATGTAAAGAAACTGGTCACTTTGCGTATAAACTTAGGACGGATTATGTGGAGGGGATGAGCGTCCCCATAAGCCCTTTCGGCGCTATGTTTTTCAATTATGTTCTTTCATGCAAATATCCAAATAATAACCTAAGCCCGTACACATATAGTTTTCTATTGAGTTTTAAAAATGAGAAACTTCGTCACCTACCGACACGCAACAAAGTGATTACAGTTTGCAATTAATGCAAATTGTCAATCTTGAACACAACTCATCCTACAATTTCCAAAATACCTACTCCGTTTGTTTCGAAATGATTGAAAGAACTTTTTTTATACGAGTGATTGATTGTCTCGCTCACAAAAATGAATGAATGAATGAATAAAAAGTATTCTCATCATCTACAGAAGTATTTAAACATAAGTTATTATCGACTAATTATTCCAGGCAATCCAAGCCATAATTTATTTACAGAATAAAATGTGTCAAATTATTTATTTTTGTGAAATAAAATGTGGCTATAAAAATAATCACTTTCTTAATAGTTTTAAACTTCTTTGATCAGAAATACTTTACCATTTCCAAGTCCACATCATCAAAGCCTTGGCGGTCGTGGTGGTCAAAGCTTTGACATTGCCTCTCTTTCTCTTAAATGGTAGATGGACGTTTATGGAAAGGAGCGAGCTTGCCATCGTTGCCATCGTTGCCATCCTTCCCCAGTAGTCCTTTCATTACCAAAATACCAAATTCTCCTCCACTGGCAATTCCACCGAGAGAGAGAGAGAGAGAGAGAGAGAGAGAGTCAAATCAAAAGGAGCGAGCTTACCCACTTTCTCACGGTTCTTTCTTCCCTCCCTCCCTTTCTCCTCCTTGTGATCGAAGCAGAGCAATAACGACGGGGCGACCTCCATTGGAGCAGAGCTCGGGAGGGAAAATAGTCAAACCCCGCCTCGGTTTCCCTCCTCCTGCAGACCTTGTCCGTTCCCGGTTCCCTCTTTTCTTCCAGGAGCATTTATGGAGACGGATGGCTCGCCAACGTCCCCGTCTTTAAATTCCCCCGCTGACTGTTGATGGTCTTTCTGGGTTGTCTGCATCAAGCACTTTGGCGGGCAGAGTCGAGAATCCGCTGAATTTGCTCCGTTTCTCATTGAGAAGAAGAGGGTCGTGAGTGATTAGTTCGGACATGACCGTCTTCCACCGAGCGAGGCTCGACATCGCAGTCGCCGTCTTCGTCGTTGTCGCCTGCGTCGCCGCCGTCACGACGCCTCGAGCCAGAGCTCAGAGCTCGACTCCCAACTGCGACCGGACATGCGGGACCGGGAAGTGGGCGAAACGCGTTGACTACCCATTTGGGTTCTCGAGCGGATGCGGGATCGGATTGAACTGCACGGCCGCCAACGCCACCGAGAGCGAGATCGCGATCGGCGGATTCCGGGTCCTCAACGTGACCCGGTCAAGCATCCTGGTCAGCCTCCCCGCCGCCTGCAACCGCTCCGTCGGCTTGGCCTCGCCGCTCTTCGCCGCCCGCTACGCGCCCTCCTGGGCCAACGGCTTCCTCCTCCAGAACTGCTCGGACCCCTCGATCGGAGGCGGCGGCGGCAGCGGCTGCCTCATCCCGACCAGCTTCTTCATGGAGGGCCGGTTCGGGGCCGCCGGCTGCGGGGCCGGGAGCGACAACATAAGCTGCTTCTCGCCGGCGGACAGACCGTTCGACGTGATGGGGTACGAGGCGGTGCTGGGCGGGAGCGAGTGCGAGATCCTGTTCTCGGCGGTGTCCGCGGTGGGCCCGGACGGGAACTCGCTCGAGTTCCAGGTGATCGAGCTCAGCTGGTGGCTGGAAGGGTCCTGCGGAGACAACAGCACGTGCGCGGAGAACGCGAACTGCACGGCGGTGCGGCTCCCCGGCGGCGGGCGCGGGTTCCGGTGCGAGTGCGAGGAGGGGTTCGAGGGCGACGGGTTCGCCGCCGGCCACGGTTGCGAGAGAGGTGAGTCTGACTCGACCGACGAACACGCACGATGCATCATTATCATCCACTCACGCTCTTCACACATTTGATTTATTCCATTTTCTAAATCGATAAGAAGGTCGGTTTATTTCGTCGAATGATAGATTAGTCTATAGATAAAAGAAATTCGAAATGCATGGTGAATTTTCCTATGTGTTGGGAATCCGACGTGGCATGACGCATTAGTGAATCTCGATAGGAAATACCCACCGTCTCCGATTAAGTATTACATGAGCCTAATCCATATTAAACTGGATTCCAATCTAGCCGACGCAATTGATGAAATTTATAAGTAATTCACGTGGAAATTTACTTCATAGGAGTAGGTTTTAGTGACGTTTTGGTGGTGCTATCGAGATTTACAATCGATGTTACTCGGGCGACTGAGTCATTGTCCACGTGAAAACGGCTGGCGTTTTGCTTCTTTAAATATCAAGCGTTCTTCACCACGTCATTAGTAAATTACTACAGGAAATAGTAAAGAAAAGTCACGGTATGTACTTGAACTAATAACAATTGGTTTATAATATTCAGGCCATGGAATAAGCATTCGTGTGAACATTTCTCATGTCATTATCATGTAGCTGTAAAAATCACTTTCTTTTTCTTAGATTTACCTTTCAAAAGTTCTTCTGCGGGTCGGCCTAATTCTGCTTTTTGACAAAGAGCGACAATAGAAAGTAAACATTCGTGTGCGACTGAAACTCACGTGGTAACAATTCGACCAGGAAAAAGAAAAAACATACAGGGGAAGCGCACGTCCTTTGATTTGGTAAAAGTACGGTCGGTCCTAAAAGGCTAAAACTTGTAGCGGTAAAAGAGCCGCAGTAATAGGGAAATGGAAAGAGGGTTTGTCAGCAAAACTCTCCCTGCGACCGGTCAAAGATGGTGGATACGTGCGCCCCCTGTTATAATTTGACTAAACCCATCATTTGGTTGACTCTAATATAGGTTATGAAAAGAGGGTTGTTCTTGTTTACTAATTCCTGGATAGGATCTTTGCACTCGAATCCCCCTGGTTTAAAGGGAGGGTTTTGGGGGGTTGTGGAGCTCCATTAACATGAGGGAAGGAGGAGGAAGAAGACTGCAGAACTTTTGACCCGGCAGCCCCAGGGTCAACGCGTTTCTGGTTCAGGTTTTCTGTTTGTTATGGTGGGAATGCAGCATTTTAGGTAATGATAAGATAAGGTGCCGTGTGAGATCTTTGACCATCGTGCGCATGTGGGTAGGCGTCGAGTAAAGTAGTACAGCTTGCTTTTTTCGGCCCCTTTGAACGATGGGCTGGAAAGATTCATGTGCTGAGAATAGGAAAAGAGGCGTGGAGGACTCTTCTTGTCGAAGTCAGAGACTTTCGTGTCTCTCGGCTTTCCATTTCGGATTGGCATGAAGAAGCTGCTCTCTGGTTTTAGCAAATGTGGACGGGTTTCTGGCGGTCCGGGTTGTTACGTCCTCTCTCGAGGATGCGCTTTAGTAGTTCTTCGTGAATAATGTCAAGTGGTTGTGCCAAATTCGCCTGAGAATCACGAGTTGCAGTTACTCTCTATTGCCAGAATTGAAATGTATTTATGAGGGTGCAGTGCCAATAGCATTGTAGTGTGACGCGGCATAATGATGACCCCTTAAGTAAGGGAAGGAACATGGAAATGACCAATTCTGATTCTGTTGAAAATGAGAACTTTTGGGGTTGAACTTAGCTTGTTTGTTCAGGTTAATACCAGCAGATGCTGCATTTGCTCCTCTGCTGATGAATAAGAGCTGCAGAAACAACTTTCGGCTTGATTTTGTGCTAAGGAACTCAGCTTATCTTTTGGTACCTAAACAGTTAATCCAGTATCACGTCGTATATTGTTAATGAAGTAGGTTTTCTGAATGGAGCGGAACTGACTGATAACTCTAGAAACATTTGAATGCTTGCCCGATATGCGGAGTGCTTTGAGGAACTAGTTTCTACGAATTCACATTTCTTCATCCTTCCAATCTGAATAGGTGAAAAATTTTCAGACCCTAGTTGGAGTATATTGTTTAAATGCCTTGCAAAAGATTTATGTCCACGTTACTTATGCATGCGACAGCAAGAACAGGAAGACGTGCAAGCATCCCTGATAGCACGCACTTTTGAAGGCTTTGATGCCATTCGTTAAACTCTGAACTGGTGCTGAAAAACGTCTCTGCTAATCCATTTCTGCACATGTTGCTTCTCTGCAGTTTCGAGTTGCAATGTTTCGAAGTACTTCTCTGGTGATTGTAAACGAAGTTCGAGGATCCATCTTCTTGTTGGAGGTACGTAATCTTGACTATCTGGGAACATATTACTAGCTGCAGATTTCTTGACTCCGACTGTCATGCTGCCATCGACACTGTTACTTAATGTCATCCGGAGGATGAGGATTTTTTTCCTCCTGCGACACATGAATTAGACTGGATTAACACTTAAAATCAATGCTTGCACTTCAACATATCGCCTTTTGAGATTCGAAGCTAATAATTGACTTGGTGAAGGTCGAGTTAATTTTCTCACTTTGATGACCAACTCGATTTGCATTTTGCATTGAATCGGGTACTAGATTGAGAAGGGTTTTGGTCTCTCACAATCTGCAATCTCTTAGATACAAGAAAAGCATTATCTTACATTGTTTTGCTGTTAGGGCTGATTGCTGGAGCTTCGATAATGGCTGGTCTGGTCGGTCTATATTTTTTCATCCGTCGCCGGTCGAGTTCTCTCAGAAGCCAGAAGAGCGCGAAGCGGCTTCTTGATGAAGCCGCTGGGAGCTCCAGCATCCCTCTGTATCCATACAAGTACATCGAGAAAGCTACTAACGGATTTTCCGAGAAGCAGAGATTGGGGAACGGCGCCTACGGGACGGTTTACGCGGGGAAGCTGCACAGCAACGAGTGGGTTGCCGTGAAGAGAATAAAGAATCGAGACACTGACAGTATCGAGCAAGTCATGAACGAGATCAAGCTCCTCTCGTCCGTCAGCCACCCGAACCTCGTCCGCCTCCTGGGATGCTGCATTGAGAGAGATCAGCAGATACTCGTCTACGAGTACATGCCGAACGGAACTTTGTCGCAGCACTTGCAGAAAGAGAGAGGGAAAGGGCTTCCTTGGACCGTGAGGCTCACCATTGCGGCCGAGACGGCAAATGCCATTGCTTTCCTCCACTCGGCCGTCAACCCACCCATCTATCACAGAGACATCAAGTCCAGCAACATCCTCTTGGATTTCAACTACAACTCAAAGGTGGCGGATTTCGGGCTCTCCAGGCTCGGGATGGTGGAGTCGGAGCTGTCCCACATCTCGACAGCTCCCCAGGGGACTCCGGGGTACCTTGACCCTCAGTACCATCAGAACTTCCACCTCTCAGACAAGAGCGACGTGTACAGCTTCGGGGTGGTCCTCGTGGAGATCATAACAGGGCAGAAGGTGGTCGACTTCTCCCGGCCACACACTGAGATCAACCTCGCCGCTCTTGCGATTGACAGGATCGGCAGGGGGTGCGTGGATGAGATCATAGACCCATTCCTGGACCCGCATAGGGACGCCTGGACGCTCTCATCAATCTACAAGGTGGCCGAACTGGCCTTCCGGTGCCTCGCCTTCCACAGTGACATGAGGCCATCCATGACGGAGGTGGCGGAAGAGCTCGAGCACGTCAGGCAGAGCGGGTGGGCGCCGTTGGACGAGGATGTGGCATGTGCTGCATCCGCCGTGGTGTCCATCTGCTCGTCGCCTTATGCCGTGAGCGAGAGGTCGACGGGAGGCACATTGAAGAGGAAGGCCAGCACGGTGAGCCAGAAGCTGTTCGTTCCGCCCAAGCCGGCCGAGATCTCGAGCTTGGAAGTGGTCAAGGATAGCTCCCCGGTCTCTGTTCAGGACCCTTGGTTGAGTGATGATCACAGCTCGCCTTCATCGAACAGCTTACTGAATAACGCGACTCGGTGATGATCAAAAGGACGATCCAATTTATATTTTTGGCCCCCTAATATTTGCCGGCCCTACATTGTGACTAATCTTTCAGTTATTTTGCAAATTGGGTCGAATCCCATATAATGATCATAGATTTTACACGGGCAAAAAAAAATAAAAAAATTGTGGCTAATTCACCAGGCTTTTTCAAATTATCTTACTTTTCCTTCCTAGAGACACGCTGGAATACGTTATGGGTGCAAAATGTAAAGCTATATGTCCTCTATTCAGGACACCAAAATTCAAACCCGATTCGCAACTCAACATTAGCATAGCTCGCATCGGAGAATCATATTTTCAACATTGGTAACATGATCGACGTGGTGTCCGGTCTTCCTACCTTTTCCATGTCATAATTTAGGAGGCACATGGATATGTGGATTCAATTGAATTATGTGATTTTCCTACTTTTTATCCTATCGGGGGCCTCTGCGGGTCCGCCATCATCTGAGGCGTTACCGTTGGGGCTGAGGTAGCGGCTGTCGGGGTCCAAAGCCGTAGCCTTCTCATGCTTGAACTTCTTCTATGGCTAGGGTTTTCATTTTATTTTGCAAATTCTTTTTTTATTTTTTGTTTAGATAATTTTGAAGAATTGTTGTGCCTTTTTATTCTCATGGATTGTATGGCTAAATTTGGCTTGGATTGGTATGAGTTATTGAAATTACTTAGTAAAAACAATGTAGGTTGAATGGGTAGATTTAGGTTAAACACATTTATGACTTATTCAAATCTGACCCAATCCACCAATTTGTTGCCTCTACTTTTGAGATCGCGTGTTGCTAATGCTAGTGTTTAATGCAGCGTGTGGGGGTCCAATCTTGGCAAAGAGAGCGCCTTAAATTGAAAATCCATTACTCCGGTCGCAAAGTTTCCGAGGTGCGTCGACTCTCCCGCTCTTCTCATGCTTTTACTAGTGTGGCAATCGGTGATCAGGCTTCTATACTCCCGCATTCCAATCCCGACAGATCGAATTCTTGACCTTTTGGCTAATCTAAGTTTAGAAAACCGAACTCGCACCTGATCCTAAATAGTTTCTACCTCGTGATTCAATCTTCTTCATCATGTGACGTTGGAGTCTATCCATGCCGCATTTTCGGGTATTGTCCACACGTCACGTAAACAGAGCTCTCTGCTAAATAAGTAAAGTAAAGGGGGTGTCGTCCAAGCAGAAGGTGCCACGTGCGCAAGCCTCCTTCATCGTCGAGTTTGCATGGAGGGGAAGGACACCGAACTCGACAGTCAAAAGCACGAAACGGTTCAAGATCCGAACCTTCGCAGCGTCCTCCCCACCACCAACCATCCCTCCGAGGAGCGTACAAAACTGTACCCTTGTCGCCACCATCGACTCCCAGTTGCAGAGTGAGATCGCCGCCACCGTCGCCGCTCTCTTCTCCGAACCCGTTCTCCGAAGATCCGCTGCAGCATTTTTCTCGGCTTTTACTTCCGGCGGGGCGGGACGCTTGAAGAAATGGGGAGGATGGATCATCTCGCGATGAAGACCGATCCGGCCATGGACGATCAGATCAGCACCGACATCAATGAGCTCAAGGTTGCTGCCAAGAAGCTCTTCGATCACGCTGCCCGGCTTGGCGGCATCCGCTTTGGCACCACTTTCCTCAAGTGGACCGCCTCTGCTGCCGCCATGTGAGTTCTTTTTGGCTTCTCTCTCTCTCTTTCTTTCTTTCTCCGCCGGTCGCCGTTTCTTTCGCACGGCGAACGGGTTTACGCAAGCCTGTTTTGTGGTTGACTTGGCAGATACCTGTTGGTGTTGGATCGCACGAACTGGAGGACCAACATGCTGACCTCGCTCCTGGTCCCTTACGTATTCTTCAGCCTGCCTCCGTCCTTGTTTCACATGCTGAGGTGATGATTGCGCTGTTTCGATTGTTAGAGCACGAAATAATTGAATCGCGAGCTCATGACAAGTTCAAGATCTTCATGCATTACATATAATGTAGCGGGTTTGGCTTGAGCTTATCTGTGCTTGTATGTTGAATGAATCAACCTGTATAAGCACGTTCGGACCAGCCGGTCGATTTTTCCTATCGACTTCAACACAGCTATATAGGTTTTTAAACAGTCATTAAGTGTATGCGAAGAACTGTTCTTTAAACACTTTAAGCCTTTGTTACAGTACGATCGCTTGAACGAATTTGTCAGTTGAATTTAAGCATCATAAATAGCTCGAGATCTGTAAGTTTTTCCTCGAATATATTTGTGGATAGTATGTCCTTATCGAGCTGTGATTTTCACAGGGAAGATTTTGGAAAATGGGTTGCTTTTATTACAGTGGTGCTGAAGCTCTTCTTCCCCCGCCATTTCCCAGGTAGATCCTTAAGGCTCGGTTGGTTCACCATTCGAATTATACGCATCAAACGATACAACAGAATGGCAATCGACCGTGCAGTTATTAAACTGACATCTATTATCTGCTTCACATATAAATAATTCATTTTCCTGGTTGATCGCTGCAGAATGGTTGGAGATGCCGGGCTCGTTGATCCTGCTCGTAGCGGTGGCGCCCCACTTCTTTGCACACTCCCTAAGGGACCGCTGGTTCGGGGTCCTGATATGCCTCCTCATCGGGTGCTACCTGCTGCAAGAGCACATCCGCGCGTCGGGCGGGTTCAGGAATGCCCTCACGCAGTCGCACGGGATATCCAACACACTCGGGATCGTGATCCTGATCGTGTTCCCGGTCTGGGCGCTCCTGATCCACTTCTTCTAGGGATCATCCATCCTATTAATGCCTCTCTACTGTCCTGATTTGTACTTTGGCTTCGATCCTAGTGGTATGTCAATGCTTGAACTGAGGGATCCTGGTTCCTAGAGGTGAGATGCATTTTAGGGCGGGTTCTCAGTTAACTAGCGATGATGCTTTGTTGTGTTTGGTTGTACTAATGAACTGTACCACCGAGCAGTATTAAAAATGTCACCATCTTCCTATCCATCTAGCTCCATTTTTTGTGTTAAAAATGGTGCCATCTGCTGCGCTATGGGAATGTTCGGTTTAAGGTATCGGCAAAGCAATGACTACCCAATAAGCAAGTCCATCACCACAACCTCATTGGGGGTGAGTGAGGAAGCCCGAGAGAGTTGATACATCTTAGCCCACATCCATCATCCTTCCCAAACTAATCAAAGTTTGTTGAGATTGAGGATAGTTTAAGGTAACCAAATTTTGACCTATTAACCATGTTTCACGCTGCTTGAAACAAGAACCAATGGTACACCGGTATTTTTTTTTTCTTTTTTACAATTTAAAATTTTAAAATAATGGATAGTAATCACATAAATTTCTACTTGACACCGGAAAAGGAAGATTCAAGTTAGACAATTAATGATCCTCTATTTGTCTTTCCTATTATCAATTTCCATACTGCAGCCTCAAGTCAACAACCAACCCAATGACGAAATGTCATCACTTGCTAGTACTCTTTTCTTTCTATTTCTAGTTTAATTAGAAACGATTTTAGCTTAAAGCTTAAAGATGGAGAAATATCGTCATCTAGCTATTGTTTTTTTTTTTTTTTTTATATAAGTATAGCATCACATAAACATTTTTTTTCCAACTAATGAGCATACCAATGATGGTATTTACCATAATCATATCAAGTCACCATTTAGTAGGGTGAGCATTGGCCAACCTCGGACTAGCCTAGTAGGACCTACCGAACCTGGCTGGTAGGGGTGTGCATGGTCCGGGCGGGCGGTTCCCAACCTAGAACCGGGAACTGCCCGCTAAGGACCGGTTCCAAAAAATTGGAACCAGGATCCATCCCGGAACCAGACCGCAGATCTGGTCCAATTCCCTAGTGGATCCATGGAACCGGTCTCACAATAATAATAATATCATTTTCTCGAAAGCTCCGATCTTGATGAGAAACAACTTTAGTTTTCAACCAAAATTGTTGATTCTTCGTTGCCTGACCTATTCTTCTCCTCCTCCTCCTGTAGCCCTGCTCCTTTGCGCGCTTGCTTTTTGCCCACCAATTGTTCGACATTTTGTCAATGTGCGCTTTGGACATTTTAGCTTCAACACCTCTCCATTTGGTGTGCTTTGGATTTTTTTTCCCACTTTAATTAATTTTTTTAATTATTTGACTTGGGTTTGTCAATTTGTAATTTCATTTTTTAATATTAAAAATTAATATATTATTTTAATATAATTGGTCGGTTCGGGTGGGCGAGTGGACGGATCCGCCCATGGAACTAAAAACTGAACCGGCACCCACCAGTTCCCATAAATTGGAACTGCGAATCGAACTAGTTTCCTCAAGAACCACCGAAACTAAGCAGTTCCAAGTAGTTCGGGCGGGTCCCAATTATTTTGTACACCCCTACTGGCTTGTCCTACTAGGTCAGTTCTTGGTTCTAGGACCCTTAAATCTCCAAGGAACCTTGGATCTTACACTATATGAGTTGCTCCTCTTTCCTAGAATTTTAGAGTTGATTCAATCCGGACTAAATGATACATACAGTAAATATCATATATATTATATATTATATTTTAAAATTCGATCAATTTTTTTATCAAAAAAAAGAAAAAAATCAAGAGAACTCTTCCCTTGACCCGGTCCATTGGGCGCGGATCCAGGGCAACGGTGCCCCAACAACTCGCTCCCCCCTGTCGAATCAATTCATCCCCATCAAAGCCCGTTGGGCCTAGTCCGGCCCAACAAGAAGGTCCAGCGGGCCCAACCCGATTTCTCGCGGTGCCCCGACCCATTCTCTTTTCTTTCCCACTCACCTCGATTAACGGTCGAAACCCTAGCACGCCGTTCGCTCCCGGCTATATAAACCGAGGCCGACTCCCACATCTTCCGCACCGTCGATCCTCAACCCTTTCAAGTTCCTCGCCGCCGCCGCCGCCGCCGCCGCAGCCGCCGCCTCCGCCGCCGCGATCCGAAGCACCCCAGTCAGCGTAAATGCTCTGATTTGCCGTTACGATTTGCGAACATCTGTTCGGTTTCTGTTTCCAACGGTCGGTTTTTATTTCCCCTTTTGGAAACCGAGCGATTTTTCCGTGATTTTTCGAAGCACTCGGTTCCGTTTTCTCAGTGACGAACAAGAATCGATGACGAGTCCGATAATTTTCCATTCTTTCTCATATCGTGACGACAAATCGAGGCATTTGTCCGAGAGAAACGCGAGCTTTCTTCCTCGTTTTGACCCTTTTTTTTTCGAAAGGAAAACTTGTTTCGGCCGGGATTTTTTGCTTAGCAATTCGTCTTTGCTTGCTTGCTTGCTTCGGGTTGCGAAATGGAAAGATTTTGGGAGTGGGCTGGGGGCAAAGTGATGATGAGTTTTATTGTCATCCGATTAACGAAGTGACGATTCAAACCTCCTACTCATACTGATTGCCCCCTAAAAAAATTCCAAAGTTTGCGATTGCCATTTTTAGGTTAAATCGGATTGAAGTTTCGGCTTAGGCATTCGGTTGCGATAGTCGGGTCGGGCTCTAGTCAAGCTTGCCCCATCTATGTCTTTGGAGTTCAAGGCCTCTGTTTGCTTACTTTTCACCTTTTTTTCTTTTCTTTTTTCGAAATGCCAATAGTGATGGTTGATAGTACAATTTGAAAGTGCATTGAGGTGTAACTTTGCACGAATTGTGAAGGGGTTTTGCTATTCAAAAAAGAAAAACAAAAACTCAAATCGGCAAAGGAGGACGACCCCAAGTGAGGTGCCTTGGTGCTAGATCTAGCTAAATCTAGCTGGTTGGTCTCTCTCGTTGGCCCTTCAGCCCTTTGTTGGGGCATTTTCCAAAATTATAAAACTTTAGCAATGATAAAGTTGGAAGAAAAAAGAATGTTTTGATACACTGGCAATGCTAAGGCCCGAAACTAAGATAATGGACATTTAATGAAGTGGTCGCCAACTGGAAATTCCCAAAGTTCTTTTAATAAAGTGGTCACCAAATGTAGACTGTATTATAATTAAATTCTAGGGAATTTTGAGCGAACTTTGTGGAACAATTTGATGGTAACTAAAACTTTAGGGGGCATGGGTCTTTTATGCAAATTGGCGGTTGAGCCTAACGATTTATGTCGTCTTTTCTCTCCCTCCTTGGGAAGCTTTTTCTATCGATTTCGATCTGAAAGTATTATTTCTACCTCCCATTTTGTGCCTCCAGTCCTTCATCTCCACCAAAAGCACCATGGAATTTGATATGGAACCTGAAAAGCCCTCCAAAAGTCAAGATGTTTATTTGGAGTCTATGCCAAAGCGCTATTCCCACAGCAGAGAACTTGCGCACAAGAAAAATCATACTTGAGCTCATATGCCCTCTTTGTCGCAAGCACCCAAAGACTGTAGAACATAGTGCACCCTGATTTGAACATTATAATCACAGATCAAGATTTGAGACGAATGGAAAACTGGTTCCTGGAGAAAGGAAACAATTTTAACAAAATTCCCTCACCAGAGCTAATAGCCAAGATCCTATGGAACCCAGGAAAGAACAAACATAGTCGACCGAGAGCTCACCCACCTGCCATATGGAAGCCACTGCCGGAAGGGACCCCCAAAGTTAACGTTGATGGGTCATTTGTGGAACAAGAAAACAAAGGTAGTGTCTCCTGGCTATGCCGAGACGCCTCCGGGAAGATCATCGATGGTTTTGCAAAGAAGGTGCAAGCGTCTTCCCCGGAGCAAATCGAAACCCTAGCATGTTTGGAAGCACTTCGCCACTTCAGTTCGTGCTCTGACCAAAAGTACCAGCTTGCGTTGGACCGTAGCTCTTTGATAAATGCCCTCACAAATGAAGATAAGCCATCCTGGGAAGTACAGTCGTTGGTCTCTGCGTACAAAACTCCGATGGGCCACTTCTAAAGCAAAAAATTGGGCTACTGTCCAAGGGAAACAAATCTAGTGGCGGGTTGAGTCTCTAAGGCCCGCAGACGAAAGGAGCTCTCTAGTTATTGGACCTCCAATCCCCCGAAAATCCTGTCGGATCTAATCTGTTCTGAGGCTAATTTTTCATGTAGCGGGAGCACATAAAGCAATGAATGAAGCAAATTTTTTTGACCAAAAAAAAAGTGTCTAATGATAGAGACCAAATTGGACGATTTTAATAAATCAATGCACTGAATTTAGGTTCCATTTGGTTTGACTTTCCCAATAGGCTTTGAGCCCCCAAAGCTTAATGGGGAAAATATTAGGCGTTGGTAAGCATTTTCAAAAGTCCATTAGCCAAATGTCAGCACTGGCAAGAGTAAAAGCCCAACGTAGGTCCAGACTTACTTTGGGCTTTCGGCATTTTAAAAATACAAGTCTACTTATGCTTTTCACCTACCGACCCCTTTTTTTTTTCAACCGTTTATATTTCCCATAGCTGTTGAAGGTTGGCCAACCGCCGGCAGCCAGATCTGGCCACTGGATAGCCTCGCTTGAGGTTGCATGACCTCAGGAAGCCTCGCTAGCGTCCAGGTGACCTCAGTCAACCTTGTCGGTGGCCAGATCTGGCCATTGACGATTGGCCAGCCATTGGCCGACGATGGAGCTTCATTAGACTTGATTTTAATTTTTTTAAATTAATAAAATCCATTTGCCAATGTAGGGTTTACCAAACAATATTTACGCTAAAATCAATTTTCAATGCACTTTAAAATTGCATTTTGCCAAAGTTATTTCCCCAAATCTGAATCAAACGGGCCCTTAGTAAAAGTTGGAGTCTAAGGGGCAAAAGAACTCGTCATATTTATGATGCAACATATTCAAAGCGGGTTTCAAAGTCCTAGACTTATTATACATTAGTCAATTTAGTTTAAATCTTTCAATTATGCCAATTTAGTTATAAATCTTTTGATAATTTATTAATTTAGTTCAAAAACCTTTCGATTATACCAATTTATTCCTAAACCATTAGATGATTTACTAATTTAGTTTTAAATCTTTTGACGATTTGCCAATTTAATCATTCCAACTAATTTTAGTTTGACGTAATGGTCTAATTAGTACCATCCTATGTGGCGCAATTAATGCTGACGATTTTTACAATTTTTAAAATTTTTCTACTTTTTTTTCTTTTTTCCATATCTACCTTTTTCGATTGCTAGCCATAGATGAGTGCAGCTCATCCTATGTGACACGACCAATGCTGAAGTGGATAATTTTTACAATTTTTTTTAAAATTTTTTTCCATTTTTATTTACTTCTTTCCTTTCTCTCTCTTTTTTTTTCTTTTTCTATATTTGCCTCTAACAATCGTTGGCCATAGGGGAAGGTGGCCCTTGCCGGCCTCTGGTGAAGGTTCCCTTGCAAGGAATTGATGAAGAGAAATAAGGAAGAAAAGAAAAAAATAAAGGAAAAAATTAGAATAAATTTAATAAATTACAAAAATCATTAAATTTCAATGTTAGCTATGCCACATAGGATGATTAACGCTAATTAGACTGCGACGTCAATAATTTTCAGCTAAAATTAGCTAGAATAACAAAATTGACAAATTGTAAAAGGTTTAATATTAAATTGGCATATCATGATTATGTGAGTTTGGCCTAATTGTAAAAGGTTTAAATTAATTTTCCCCAGTCAAAGCTATGTCTCTGTCGCATAACTTGATTATGTGAGTTTGGCCTAATATATCAGATCAAGTAGGATGAGTGTTGGGACAGGATATATGCCTTCAAGCCAAGGATTTGATCTTTCAAGAATGTGGTTTGATTTGCTAATCTGCATCTAGAGGGTTTTTAAGAAACATTTTGTATTTGGATTACTCGATTGGAAGAATATCTTCTACGTTAATGAAATTAGAATGACATGTATGGGGGTATATGCTAAGGAGTGCAATAACGATGTTTGTTTTACACAATTTGTTGCTCCGAATGTTAAGATCTCAAGAAACAACCTAAGGTGAAGAGTGACAAAAGAAAGGGAAAAGGACGAGGGAAGATCCAATGTAAGATCCCCCGGTTGAATGCATAAGGAGCTTTGGATTGGGTTTTGCCCAAGTGTTCCATTTGCTTTTAGTTGATCCTCCTCCTCTTTAAAATGTATATTACATGAAAATCAATAATAGAAGGCAAATACAAGAGAAGATAAAGATTAAAATAGGGTTGCTGTCAGATTTTGAAAGTCCACATTGGATGCATTCATTCTGATGCTGCCCATGAGAGAGAGAGAGAGTGAGAGAGAGAGAGAGAGAGAGAGAGCAGAACTCAAGCAAGACGGCAAAGAGAGAATCTCCCATCCGGCCACCATCATCATCCACAACCCTCCCGACCCAAAGTATCTTTATCGAACACCTGGACAGCGCCACGTGGCGAGCCCTGCAGCCAGATGCATCACCTCGAACCAGCCAATCAAAGACCGCCTTATCCTATCTCTTTATCTTACCCGAACCACGTCCACCAGCTTAATTCCCCTCCCCGCCCTCGTTTTCAACCTCGCTTATCTGCAAAACCCTTTTTCCTTCCTTCTCCCAGACTTCGCACAGAGTGTTTGAGAGCGAGAGTAAGGGAGAAAAATGGCGGCTTCACTACAGGCGGCAGCTACTCTCATGCAGCCCACCAAGGTGGGGAGGATCAGCAGCTCGCAGCTGCGGTCGTCGCAGAACGTGTCCAAGGCCTTCGGGGTGGAATGCGGTGCCGGCTCCAGGGTGACCTGCTCTCTCCAGGCTGATCTCAAGGACTTGGCCCAGAAGTGCACCGACGCCACCAAGATCGCCGGCTTTGCCCTCGCCACCTCGGCCCTCGTCGTCTCGGTATGGAGATCGAGCCACCCTTGTCAGATTATGTTGCTCCCTAGCCTTTAGAGGCTAACATGGTTGAATTATTAGTGTCCTTGAAGTAATTACTGCTGTTCTCTCTGCTCCTTTCGTGTTATGTTGTGTGGGCGATGGATGGTGCTCGAAATTGGAAGATTGTTATTGAATAGATCGAGGGGCCAATCTAGAGAAGGTCATTAAGCATTCGAATAGTGATGTCAGGTTGTGCTAGATAGATCGTTTCCCTTCTCCAGATGCCGAAGTTATCCTACTCTCTTTTCAGCACGCCTTGCGAAACTATGCATTTGTCCTTAGCTGCCGAGAGTTCACGGGCTGAAATCAGTTCTTGATATGCCCGGTAGGCTCTAATGATGAAGTCGTAGAGGCGTTGAGTCTTCGGTAATTGATTGGATCGTCCGGATTGATGTTTGAAGTATTCCTGCCACCAAGTTGATATAATGGTTTGATCAAGAACTGAGAGATCAATGCTTTACTTTAAGAGAGTGTAATTGAAACTAAGTCCTTGGCCATGCTAATCAACACATTTTTTATGGACGTTCCCAACTTGGATCCCTATAAAACATTTCAGGAGTACAGTTTAGTTTCTCATTTGCACATTTTTGGTCTGCTTTTATAGATAGATAGATGAATATGTTTGTGATGAGAGCTTCTGGTCTTTCTCAGGGAGCCGGTGCGGAGGGAGCCCCGAAGAGACTGACTTATGACGAGATCCAGAGCAAGACCTACATGGAAGTCAAGGGGACAGGCACGGCCAACCAGTGCCCCACCATTGACGGTGGGCTCGACTCGTTCGCCTTCAAGGCCGGCAAGTACAATGCCAAGAAAATCTGCCTCGAGCCAACCTCCTTCACAGTAAAGGCCGAGGGCGTGAGCAAGAACGCTCCCCCGGAGTTCCAGAACACCAAGCTCATGACCCGCCTCACCTACACCCTCGACGAGATCGAGGGCCCCTTTGAGGTCTCCCCTGATGGCACTGTCAAGTTCGAGGAGAAGGACGGGATCGACTACGCGGCCGTCACTGTGCAGCTCCCTGGGGGTGAGCGCGTGCCCTTCCTCTTCACCATCAAGCAGCTCGTGGCCTCAGGGAAGCCCGAGAGCTTCAGCGGGGAGTTCCTCGTGCCCTCATACCGTGGCTCGTCATTCCTCGACCCAAAGGGCCGTGGTGGTTCCACCGGGTACGACAATGCTGTGGCCTTGCCTGCCGGAGGGAGAGGAGACGAGGAGGACTTGACCAAGGAGAACATCAAGAACGCCTCGTCATCGACCGGGAAGATCACGCTGAGCGTGACCAAGAGCAAGCCCGAGACCGGAGAGGTGATCGGCGTGTTCGAGAGCGTCCAGCCATCGGATACTGATTTGGGAGCTAAGGTGCCTAAGGATGTGAAGATCCAGGGTGTCTGGTATGCTCAGCTCGAGTAGTAGAGGGGCTTTTAATTGTTTATCTTTTGAATGAACGAATTCGACGAATGAATGTGTCTATTTCTGGGTTCAGATTTTGCTTAGAAGTCGTGAGCTGCTGAGACTATCGTCTTGTTTGTAAATTAACCCTTTTTCATTAAGAATATCATTCTAAGTTTCAAGGTCAAAGACTAAGACAAATATTCAAAAGTTCTAAACCTATTACATTTTTACCAATTATGTCAATTCGGCCATTGGCCATCTATTTAGCATGACCGACTTTAACGCGGACAATCAATGATAATTTTTTAATAATTTTCAAATTTTAATAATATTTTAATAATGTGGAGGTTGCGATTTTAGGCGAGGGTCACCCTTTCCAAGCCAACTAGGGTGACCCTTGCCTAGGCAAGGGCGGCCCTCGCTAGCCCAAGCTAGAGCCTTCCTCGCCCAAGGCTAGCGAGGGCGATCCTCACTTGAGATTGGTGGCCTCCGCTGGCCAATGACAAGGTTCGGTGGAGGTAGAAAGGGAAAAAGAAAGAAAACAAAAAGAGAAGGAAAAAAAGAAAACAAAAATTAATAAAAAAATTCAAAATATATTAAAATATCATTGAAAATTGCTCATGACAATGCCCGATATGCCATATCGGTTCAGGAGTGTTTTTTTAACGGTTCGGTTCGGTTCGGTTTTTCAAAAAAACCGAACCGAACCGAACCGTTGACACCCCTACGATATGGCACATACTAATTTCTGGCCAAAATTGGCTGAATGTCTCAATTTAAAAAATGTGAAAATATTTAGAGTTCAGTTGACAAAATTGAAAGGTTTAAAGGTGAATTGAAAAAAAGAAATACAATAATTTTAGGATTTTTTAGACAATTTTCCTTTAAACTAACAACAATTTAGTTCATAAGGATGCGTTTGGTTGTCTTTTGGGGAAATTTTTGAGAAAATATAAAGGATTTTAGAGGTTTTCTGAAATACAAATTGTGTTTGTTAAATTGTAATTTGAAAGTCCATTGTAAAGAACGTTTAGGCAAAATAGTGTTTTGAGAGATTATATATACAAATGGCTTTTGTGACTAATAAAAGAAAAAATTTAGTCAAAAAAAAAAAGTTGGCTGGTGAAGGTTAAGTGACCACTAACGATTGAAATTTGTCTCCAGTGGCTAAAGTTGCAAGACCTCAGGCAGCTCTTGGAGACAACCGGTGAGGGCCGTCTAGGGTCAAGCCACCCCTAACGAAGGTTGTGCGACCTGAGCGAACTCGGCAGGGGTGGCTTGGTCGTGCAACCCTCGCAACTTCTCATGGAGGTCGCGCAACCCAGATTTGGGTCATTGCAACTCACAGGGGGTTGCACGACCTTGGTGAGGGCCACCTAGTCGTGCGACCTCAAGTAGCCTTTCATGGAGGTCATGTGACCTAGATTTTGGTTGTCATGACTCACCGAGGTCGCGCGATTGGCCGATAATAGTTGCCGAGGTAACCGCAACCACGCTGACCTCTCTTCAGCCCGTCGCTGACCCCTTGTAGCCATGCATAACCATGGCAATCGACTCAATTGAGAAGGAGATCAACGATGATATCACGAGGGCAAACATGGAAAATAAAAATTGAGTGAGATTAGTTTTGGAACAAAATTTTTGTACTCCCTAAAGAGGGTATGTCGAGAATACTGAAAGCCTAAGACAGCTTAAGACTTATCGTGGGCTTTTAGCCTTATGAGGGCCAACTTTTCCCTAATGGGGTCGGCAAAATTTTTCCAAAACACTCAATATTTGGCCAAATGGGTTTTGGACACCAAAGCCTCTTCCCAAGGCCACTCGCAAATGCAGCCAAATTGATTTAAAGAAATTAGGCCCATTAAAAAATCGGCTGCATTTCTCGTGGTTCCGCCATCAGTCATTTAAACGGATGAGTCAAGTCAAGGCAAATGAAGATGAGTTCGTAAATGGGTGATGGACCCATTTTGACAGGTTTATTCCACAGTAACGATCGATTTGATTATTAATCAGTTCCATTCATAAAAATCAAACAAAATTACGTGCTAGCCATAAAAAGAGAATTGGAGCAGTATCATGGATTCTATGCTGTTCAAACATGCCAATTGCAGGAGATAATCACTATCATAAACCAGATAAGATCCCTGCAAGGCCAACGTATCTGAACGTGGGTACGCGAAATAAATCTTCTCGAATTTCACTACATTGACTGATAAAACAGTGGACTTCAGCAAATTAAAATTCCAATTTAGATGGAACCGTTCGTTTTTTAAGTTGAAAGACACTTATTGAATACTAATAATATTTACTTTGTTGGAGATGATCATCATCATAATTCAAATTGCTTCTTCCAATTTCATATAGTTTAGGGATTAAGTTAAACATATATCAAATGTTCAAGAATTATATTGAACAATTTAAAAATTTTATAGAGCACATTTCACATTGAGCTAAAGTTTAAGAATAATATTGAATAAATTAAAAGTTGAAAGATACACTGCACATTAAGTCAAAGTTTATAGATCATTTACGTTGTTATTCTTGCACATTAAGTCAAAATCTAGAGACAATTTGTGTTGTTATATCTAAAATTTACAATTTGAATGGAACCGTACGTTTTTCAAAGAATTGTATTTGAGAATTTCATCCCGTACAGCTCAAACAAAAATCTAAAATATTTTTCAATTGCAAGGCGCTTATCTAATGCTAATAATATTGCTTACTTTGCTGGAGATGATGATGATCATCATCATTCAGATTGTTTCTTCCAGCTTCCCTTCGGTCGCCGATCGACCAAGGAAACAAATTCGAATTCCAAGCGAAAATCCTCCAATAGACCCACTTCCGAAACTGATAATGATCTCTCTACTTCGCACATATCTGAAATCTTGAGATAGTTTCGTAGATTCCTATTTCGGATCACCTAGGAGAAATTACGTCCGTTTGTTACTACTGTCATTAAAGCCGAAGAAAATAGAATGGGGAAGAAAAAAACCTGGCGGTGCTCGAAACGGTGGAGTGTCCCGGATGATGAAAAGACAGGCGGCAGAGTAGGAAAAAGGGAAAAAGAAAGAAGAAAAAAAGAAAAAGAAAAGAAAAAGAAAAGAAGAGAGGATGAAAACAAGAAAAGAAGGAAAAGAGATGAAAAGAAAAGAAAAAAACAAAAAACATTAAAATTTTATTAAAAAAATTTCATGTCAGCACTGTTTTTATCTCGTAAGATGGCGTGTCACATCGAGATTTTTAACTAAAATTGGCTGAATGGATTCAAGTCAAAATGTAAAAATATTTAAAACTCAATTGAAAAAATTAAAATATTTATGATTAAATTGACACAAGTACAATAAGTTTATGATTTTTTGAACAATTTTCCCTCAAAAACTAAAATCAATTTAGTTATGAACTTATGGAATGCTTTAAAGAAATTTAGCCCGTTAACAAATTGGCTGCAATTTCTCGTGGTTCGGTAGTTAACTTGTTAAACGGGTGGGTTGAGTCAAAATAACTTAATGTTCATAAGTGGGTTATGGACCCATTTTGACAGTCTATTTCATAGGAAGAATCAATTTGATTAAATTAATCAATAAGTCCATGCAATGGTGAAGAAAAATCAAACAAAATTATGTGCTGGCTTTAAAAGAGAGCAGTATCATGGATTCCATGCTGTTCAAACATGCCAATTGCAGGATAAAATCTCTATGATAAACCAGATAAGATCCCTTCAAGGCCGAGGTAACTGAACGTGGGTATGCAAAATAAATCTTTTCGAACGTCCCTGCATCGACTGATAAAACATTCGACATTAACATATAAAAATGACAGTTTATATAGAACCATACATTTTTAAGTTGCAAGACGCTTATCGAATACTAATAGTATTTACTTTGCTGGAGATGATCATCATCATAATTCAAATTGCTTCTTCCAACTCCATATAGTTCAGAAACTAAGTTGAATATATATCAAAAGTTCCGAGATCATATTGAATAAATTAAAAATTTCATAGATCACATTTTACATTGAGCTAAAGTTTAAGGATCATATTAAATAAATTAAAATTTTAGGGATCACATTACACATTAAGCCAAAGTTTATGAATCATTTATGTCGTTATTCTTAAAAATTACAATTTCGTACGTTTTTCAGTTGTAGGACGCTCATCGAATACTAATAGTATTATTCACTTTGCTGGAGATGACGATGATCAACGTTCAGATTACTTCTTCCAACTTCCCCCGGTCGCAGATCGAGGAAGGAAACAAATTCGAATTCCAAGTGAAAATCCTTTAACAGACCCGCTTAGGAAACTGATAATGACTCTGTTCTTCGCACATATCCGAAATCTTGAGATAGTTTCCTATTTGAATTTTCTAAAGTAGTTTCCTACTTCGGAACACCAAAAGAAATTTACGTCTGCTCCAGCTGTTTCTACTGTCTATAAAGCCCGTAGAAAAGAGAAGGGAGGAAAGAAAAACCTGACGGCGCTTGAAACGATGGAGCGTCCGGAAGACGAGATGACTGGCACCGTCCCGACGTGGCTGGAGCGGATGTTCGCCGCCCGCAAATTCTACGATCCCTGCGACTGCGAGGACCGATGCTCGAAGCCTGCCAAGTACTACTGCATGGCCTGCATGATCGTCGTCTGCGAGGATAGCATGGAGCAGCATCACAAGAGTTCCGGGCACTCAATTTTGACGGTAATCGAAACTCCGTTCGATCTCATAGCGTTATGACTACAAGTTCATGGATGCATCTTGATACTTCGTAAAATACATTGAAAAAACTTAGGCATACAAGTCTTCGGGAGTGGCCGCGTTCAGAATAGAGGACCTGAAACAGGTGTGGTGTTGGTCCGGCATCCAGCAGTACACGATCAACCGGCGGGCGATCGTGTACGTCAATCAGAAAGGAGGAGCCCATCACACGGGCTCCCCCAACGGCGACGCCAAGTGCGGGACTTGCCAGTACAAGATCTTAGCCCCAAACAACTTCTGCTCAGTGGAATGCAAAGTAAGTGAAATTTTACCCTCCTGTACCGCGTTTCATGGCATGGTTATGAAACAAGACTGTAGTTTTCAGTGCATCTACTTTCCTTACGAGGCGGTTCGCTAGGGTTTTGCAAAGTTGTAGTTTTTTCCTTATGAAATTTATCTAGCAAAGGCGTCGCGAGCTGTCCGTTTGACATCATACCCTCTGCAAAACTTGGTTTCTCGCTGGTGTGCGTACAACGATTTTTGCAGGTGAAGGCTGTTTTGAAGAAGATTGAAGAGAGAGAAGGAGAAGAGGCTTTGAACCGAGGGAAGAGGAAGGTGGAGATGACGGACGGCGAGAGCCCTAGCGATGCTCCGAAGAACGTTGCTGCAGGCGTGTCTTTCAGGAAGCGTCCGAGAAAGCAATCCAATCCCCAGAGGGCTCCCCTCTTCTAGATCGGTAAAAACATAGCCGAAAACCTTGAAGAACGGGTTGATTTCCTTTGATTTGGCACGTAATTTTTTTGCCGGATTACGTCGTTGGAACTGCTTGAAACTCCCTTCTTCATTAGGGAAAAGAAGCAGAGTGCTAATCGATGTTTAGGTTTTGAAAAGAGTTCAAGATTTGACTCTGATAAGTAGTGTTTTTCCCACGAGCAAGCAAGCAATAAGATTAGGTATTTGACTCTGTTTGGTGAAGGGCTTTCAGTTTTCACGCATTGACGTTCCTCCATCTCTAGAGAGAGAGAGAGAGAGAGAGAGTCGGTTCAAATATACGTTGAGGTGTTCCTAAAAACCTAAAGATTCAAGTTTGAGTAGGTACAAGAGCGGTAAAAGCATGTACTTTATCACCAATGTAAATGGCAAATTATAATTTGAGCACAAACCTCAAAATTGTATTACCATAGTCCTTATATCATGTTAGTTTCATTCATGGGTAGAAAATTGGAGGGAGTATTTGGGGTTGTTGAGCAAAACCATCGAGTCTGCCAATTACATCAATGTGGCATAGTCCTCATTACCATGTTAGTAACGCAAGGATGCAAGTATCTTGTGATTTTAACATTCGATCACTTTATTAATTATTGGATGTGGTGACGTAATATTCTTTCACTTCATCTCTAAAATAGAGAACACCAGTTCAATAATACAATTTCAAAAAACTCATACATTCGTGATGACCATCACAGATGAGAAAGCAATGAATTTAGTGGCTTTACTAAATGAATGACGTCAACAAAAACAAATTACCTCTTTACAATTAACACATCATAGGACGACTCTCGAATTTTGAGTTATGCGTCTAATAAGAAACAAAATTCCGCTACCGTAATCATCGCCGTCAGTGGGGGCTGCCACCACCAAAATTTCTTTGGTGCGAGCAATTATCATGTACATCAATTGAAATTGGAAGAGAATCCACCTATAAGGGGATCCCACTTTGAGAATCCTACCTGTAATGGGACTGTCCTGGAGTAATTGAAATGGGAAGAGAAAGAACTTAAGGGTGTGTGTAAAATAAATGATTTAATATATATATTGAAATAACTCCTTGTCTCATTTGAAATAACTATTCAATGAAAAATACTTCATTATTGACAATAATTTATATCTAAATATTTTCTTCGACAATAATTTTTTGTCGTTTGCTTTTTTTTATAGGTGAGATTGGTGATATTTTTTTAATAAAATGTTTTCCAAATTGTTCACTCACAATTTTAGAGCTCTTGTTGACCATTTCAGTCTCGTGATTGGCTTGGTGCCTTTATAGGTGGCTCGTCTCCCTGTGGAGTCATCGGATAAATCTTTGCGGTGTATTAAGCAAATGACCTTCTTCTCAACTTTGGCCTTAGTAGTTAGTATCGATTTGGAGTGTTTGCCACAAAGTGGATATTCTTCTCCGTGGAGCCGCCGGCTACAACATTCTTTCGTTTCACCGACGGTAGTGGTTTGGCCGGGGAGCTTGCGGCGTTCGCCCTTGCAGTTCCTCCCAATCGCTCGCTTGTTGTGTCTCCGCGTCGCGCGAATTGTTGTCGTCGCTTGGTCGGATCGGGTACTAGGGTTCTTGGTACTCATTCGAGGACTCGGAACATGTTCTAGCCAGGGGGTACAGTAGCACCTTCGTCCATTCGGAGACCGTCGTCGTCCATCGTGAGATGGAGAACCCGGTTAGATCATTTAAATGCAACGACAGACGATGAGATCGATGCTCGATTCAGACAAGAAGAGAGGAAGGAAAGTGGTAATTTATGAGATCAATTTACATGTAATAAATTTACTCGAAATTAATTTTTTGACCATAAAAAAATCTCAAAATGGTATACTTATGACAAAAAAAAAATCTCAAATTAGTACGTACTCACATTTTGTTAATTTCCGCTAAATAAAATTAATATCATGAAAATTTATAAACTGTTACACTTGTGACAAATAGTGAGTAAAATCACGAATTGATACACCAATCAACTATCACATCTCATCCAGTTCAACAATCTGATGGTAAAATTTAACGAAATTTAATAGAAGGTAAATTTATCATAAATATATCAGCTCGACTTGGCGCGGCTTGTTGGAGGTTGGCCAAGGTAGTACTAGGGGTAAACATGGTCTTGGTGGACGGTTTCCATTATGGAATCGGGAGCTGCCAATTAAGAATTGGTTATGAAAAATTGGAATAAGGAACCACCTGTTGGTTCCATAGATCCATCCAAAAATTAAATCACAGGTTTGGTTTGATTCTCAAGTAAATCCATGGAATCGGTCCCTAATTCCAACAAATTGTATGCACCAAAGCTTTTTTTTTTTTAAAGATTGTTTCAAAAAAAAAAAAAAGCTTTGGTGCATACAATTTGTTGGAATTAGGGACCAAAGCTTATTTCACCTTAAATTCGAGCTGAATTGCGAACCATTGATTTTGATTAATGATTGAAAATTTTTAGGGAGAAATGAATAAATAATACTCATTAGTTAGGAATATAATTTTTTTGAAGGTCATAGCATGATCCTCTTAAGATTTCTCGACACCAGGAACATGTGAAGAGTTATATTCTATGTTGAAAGTTCGAATCTCAATAGAAGTTAAAACATTAATCACTTAATCCATTTTTTTTTTTCAACGTCAACCTAATCTAATCACGAGGATGGCTAAGGAAAGATCCAATTATGATTTGTTCTAAATTTTGTACTCTGACAACAAAGCATTGCAACATTCGATTCTCTTCTTCTACTCCATTTATTTATTTTGTTTGGGCTGAGAAATTATATAAATTGATTATTAAAATGAAAGAGAGAGAGAGAGAGTAAGGAGTTAGTCTTATTACATAACTAAGAAATAAAATTAGTTAATAATATTCAATAACTACAAATACATATATATATATACACCGATCTAGTCTGGGTGAGCGATTCCACATTTAAAACTGATAACTAGGGCGGTTCTTAGGTGGTTTGATCTGATTCGAGGTGATTTGAGTGATTTCCAGTTCTTTTGCACACTCCTAGGTAGTATCTCCAAATTAGTCTGGGAGGCAAACTACTCCTACAGAATGCAAATGATGCGGTTTGCAAATCGAACCGGTTTGTACCACAGCGGTTCAACCAGTTCGATTCGCCACCCACCCTCCCCCCCCCGGGGGCCCGCGAAAACCAGATAATTCTTTGGCCGGTTCGTTCGCTCTTTCCGGCGACTTCCGCCGGTTCGACGTCGTGCCAACTGCGAACCCGGTTCTTTCAGCACAGCGCGCTTACCCGTACGTCTATCCGCAGGCCACCTCCAATCCTCCTCCCTTTCTTCTTCCTCTTCTTCTCGACAGCGCGGGGAAGAAAGAGAGAGAGAGAGAGAGAGAGAGTTCCATTGCTATCGAAGCAGAGCTTCGAGAGGAGCGTCTCCCTCCCGCCCAACCATGAACTCCTCCACCTTCCTCACTCACTCTCCCTCCTCTTCACTCCTCAACCCCTCTCCCCTCTCTCTCCCCTCCTCCCTCCCCTCCTCCGCCGCGCGCCGCCGCCGCCGCCGCCGCCGCAGCCTCGCCGTCTCCGCCGACCTCGATCAGCAGCCGTCCGCCTCTCCCTCTCCCTCGCGCGGTCCCGACGTCTTCGGCGGCCCGAGGGAGCTCGCCGGCCTCCAGCCCCTCGTCAAGAGCTTCTCCCCGCCCGCTCGACTGGCCGCCTCCGCGATCGTGGTGGCCGGCGCGCTCGCCGCCGGGTATCGCCTGGGCCTCCGCTTCGGCGGCGGCTCCCGCAATGCCGCCCTCGGCGGGGCCGCCGTGCTCGGGGCCGCCGGCGGGGCCGCCGCGTACGCGGTGAGGGCTTGTGTGCCTGATGTCGCCGCCGCCGATTTGCATAACTACGTCGCCGGCTGCGACGACCCTCAGGCGGTCCGGAAAGAGGATATAGAACAGATTGCCGGCAGGTCAGTTCCGTTCTTGGTGTATAGTTTCTTAATCGGTGCTTTGTTTTTGTTTACGCCTTCTCCGGTGACGTATGGCTGGTTCTGGATGAGGCTTGTACTAGAGATCACATTTCTCCCTATAGTTCTTTTGTATATCAGTGGAATTAGATTACAACTTTCTAATTCAATAATTGAATTACGAGATATTGATCGGATTACGTCTGTAGCAGTGCGTAGAATCAGCTTGAGCAATGTTTTTCTTCATCTGATTGTTGTGCTTTAATTGCGTTTGATTTTCATAATCTACTTATATTTTTAACATCTAATCTGTCAGGTACGGCGTGAGCAAACAAGATGAGGCCTTCAATGCAGAGCTTTGTGATTTGTACCTCAGGTGAGCTAAAACAATGAACTAATCATGCATCTGTTGTGGTTCAAGCACATATTTTATTTTTGATTTCTCTGTATGTAAGGTTTAAAATTTCGGACGGAGTTGGCTTGAGTTATAGTTGACTTTCAGTCGGTTGAATTGCATATGATATGTGTTGTGCAGGTTTGTCTCATCTGTCCTTCCTCCTGGAAATGAAGAACTTAGAGGAGATGAAGTCGATAAAATTGTGAAGTTTAAGAGTGCTCTGGGAATTGATGATCCAGAGGCAGCATCCATGCATATGGAGGTACTATTACTCTCACTACTTGTGAATGCTTAAGAATGACAAATTAGCAGGGGAAGCATGATGGAGTAATGACTGGTTGAAATCGGGTCCACTCGTGTCTTCCAGATTGGTAGGCGTATTTTCAGGCAAAGGCTTGAAACTGGGGATCGTGAAGCTGATGGGGAGCAGCGTCGGGTATGAAATCCGAATTCTTGTGGTTTCTTTGCAAACACATTATTAGCCAGCAACTTGGATACTTTTTCAAGAGTGTTATGGAACTTTATCATTTTTGGTTCCTCTTCAGTACAGGCATTTCAAAAGCTGATATATGTTTCCACACTTGTGTTTGGAGAAGCGTCAAGTTTCCTTTTACCTTGGAAGCGCATATTCAAAGTTACTGATGCGCAGGTATATGTCATTTCTTTAGGCAATGTCTGCCTGTGCAATTATTTTGGTGTTGCATGGTTGGTCAGAAGTCTGATCTTAGGGTTATGAATAACAAGATCTCCTCCTGTTATTCTAGCCTATCCAAACTCTACTTTTATTATCATACTTATGACATGAGGATCTACTAATATATGTCATATTTAGCTTCTTCATTGAATCAGTCATGTATCCATGTGCTTGCAGATTGAGGTTGCGGTTCGGGATAATGCACAGAGGTTGTATGTGTCCAAGCTAAAAGCAATTGGAAGAGGTGTGTATAATTACATGATCCATTGCAAAAATGAAAATCTTGACCTTTAGCAACAAAATTAGGCTTAACATTGTAAGTTTGGACACAAGATAAGCCCGCCTTTTTTTCGGGATAATGGTGATGAAAGAAACTATTTGGTTGGCAAAGTTATTTTATACCGTTGAAATTGCTTATCCTGCCACAAAAAAAAAAAAAAAAATGTTTGTTTTTGTATTATGGACTTTGTAATTTAACCATATTAATGTTTAATTCAAACAACCCTGGAGTTTCAACTGCTTATCAACCTGGTTATAATAGTTTATGTCGAGGCATATTCAATAAAACTTGGACTTCGAACTGCATTTTGTGATTGCAGCCTTTTTTAGTTGATGTTGGACTTTGCTAGAGTTGAACATGGTACTTTGTAATCATAAGTAGAATTTGATATCTGTGTTAGATCTCAAGGCAGAGCAGCTTGAAAATCTTCGAGCAGCACAACTATCTTATCGACTTTCTGATGAGGTTACTTCATCACTTATCTTCTGCATAGATTTGATTTACTGTAGTTTTTGGTGGCATATCTTCCATACACTTTATCGGTTGGTGCAGCTTGCCGAAGATTTGTTTATGGAACATACAAGGAAACTTGTGGAGGAAAATATCTCTGCGGCTGTGAATGTGGTGAAATCAAGAACAAGAGCAGCGTATGTCCCTTGCCTAAGTTCCCTTTGTACCCTTAGTCTGTAGATGCTGTTTGTCAAGTTTTTTAAATATTTTCAGCATGGGACAAATTTAATGGGGGAGGGGGGACCCCATCCCAACTTTCTAAATTTCCGTGTGGGCCCCAAATATAGGAAAGTACTTCAAAATATATCCATAAGTCTTGTCACTCCCCAAAATTTTCAAGTTTTTTCAAATTCCGATGTTGAAGGAAGTAATGTGGAATCCGTAGTAAAATCATTCAAATTAAGAGTTAGATCTTTCAATGATAGTGCTCCTAATTATGAATATGGTGAAGTGAGTGATGTTATGTCCAATTTGGAGAAATGATTAAGCAGGAGTTGGAATATTGAAAAACATGTGTTAGATGTTTTGTTTCTCCATCTATTGTCAATTTTAAAAAACTTGGAAATAATTTACTTTTGTGTAAAAGGAAAGATTGTATTTACTATTGGATCTATAGTTATTTTAGTAACGTTAAGTATCTATAAACGTTTACACTCAATTAGCTTATAAGAGAGTTTTGAGGAAAGAATTATAACGTGTTTGTAGTCCTATAAGTCAAGAGCCATTATCCTACTTAGAAGGTTATTAAGTGAGTCACATCCATATAATGATTGAAAAGAATGAATTTTTCATATCATAAATCATAAAAAATTATCTTTCATACTTTTGCTACCCCCCCAAAAAAAAAGAAAAGAAAAGAAAAGAAAAGAAAAGACAGCTACTAATCTATTGCTTCTCCGCAAAAAAATAATGAAATGCTTACTCTAGATGTGTACTGACAGAATAAGTCAATCAACTGAGAATTTCAAGAGAAGTTAACACCATAGTTATGATGGAAACAGTGTAAAAGGTTTTGTTGTTTAGAAATTGAACGGTGCTTGCTTATTTTATTGGCTTTGCCTAAAGGCTACTTGTGATTGTCTTATATATTCCAATTATCCAGGACGGCAGTCACTCAAGTTGTAGAACAGCTAGATGAGATACTAGCATTTAACAATTTACTTGTCTCATTAAAGAACCATCCGAATGCTGATCACTTTGCTCGTGGGATTGGTCCAGTTTCCTTACTTGGTGAGGAACCTTTGAATCTTGATTTATTGGCCATGAAGTGTGTTTTCATGGAAGTCTTGAATGAGTACCTCTCTTCTTCTACCTCAGGTGGTGAATACAACACTGACCGAAAAATGGATGACTTGAAGATGCTTTATCGAGCATATGTTGCAGAGTCTTTGTCAAGTGGTAGACTGGAGGAAAGCAAGGTATGGGATTTTTTCTATTAAAATATCGTCTGCCTCTTACCTGCCCTTTGTTGTATATTACCCAGCTAATGTTGTCTTTGCTGCCTGATAACCTTACTTCTGTTGTTTCTCTGTTTCATAGCTTGTTGCCTTGAGTCAACTGAGGAATATCTTTGGTTTGGGAAAGCGCGAGGCTGAAGCCGTCATGCTTGATGTATCTGCAAAGGTGTATCGTAAACGACTTCAACTTGCCTTTACTGGTGGTGAATTGGAAGCTGCAGATAGCAAAGCGGCCTTCCTCCAGAATCTATGTGAAGAGTTACACTTTGATCCTCAAAAGGCCAGTGAGATTCATGAAGGTATATTCATTGATTCCTGGTTTTGGAGTGTTCCTGTGTCATATGTGATGTGTGTGTGTGTGTGTGTGTGTGTGTGTATTCATGCTGTGATCCAGTGGTTCTTCATGCTTATCTACTTGGTAAAACTTCTAATCACTTAAGAAGTTCGAAAAGAAGAATTTTGTTGAATGGAAAATAAAAAAAGGTCCTTTGGGCATATGTGGGGCAATTTTCTGAACTATTTAGGACTAAAATTCTTATGATATTTGTGTATTGTGTCACGCATACCATTGTTTCACCAAAGTATTGATAGCATCCTCTTTCATTTTCACATAAAGAAATTTACCGGCAGAAGCTTCAGCTGTGTGTCGCTGATGGAGAACTGAGTGAAGAGGATGTTAAAGCTTTGCTAAGAATACGAGTTATGCTCTGTATCTCTCAGCAGACAGTTGAAGCAGCTCACTCCAGTATATGTGGCAGTTTATTCGAGAAGGTAAAGTTTTGTCTCCTCTGATAAATTCCTGTTTCTCTGGAGTTCTTTCTACTTCGTACTTTTTTGCTTGTAATTTGCGTACTGTAAGTTTCAGTTTGACAGCAGCATTTTTATGCTTTGGAACTTCAGTTAGTATGAAGACTACCATATCGTTTGATAATTTTGTCATTTGTATGACCAAAGTGCAGCCTGTAGGTTTGAGTAGTCATTAAGAAATTTTATCTCTGAATTATCATCTTAAGATAAAGATGCAAGGAGATGTTGTGCACCTCTAAATGTGAATATTTTTTCCATTGCAATGACAAGGAAAGCCTTCAATTTATCCACAATGGTCAGGAACATATTTTTCTGATGTCTTCGGTAAATGGAGAAAATCATTGTCTTTTATCTTTTCTCTTTGCTGACTAACTGAACTATTGGATCCAGGTTGTGAAGGATGCAATTGCCTCTGGTGTTGATGGATATGATGCTGAAGTGAAGAAATCGGTGAGAAAAGCAGCTCATGGCTTGCGCTTGACAAGGGAGGCTGCCATGTCTATTGCCAGCACAGCTGTGAGTATCTGCCTTTACCCTTTTTTTTGTTTTTGGTTGAATTGTATCTTTCTCTTCATCAGGACATCGATGAGAGTGACTAGACATCAATATGAATGTTTCAAATGTGTTTGTGTGTCTAACCAACCTAGGAATGATACTGAGTTTGAGTAGCTAAAATGCATGAAATCATGATCGCAGAGAATTTGCAATCAATCTTAAATGGCATTACTTCCTTTGTAGTGATGGTATGAGTATCCACCTCATCTAAAACTCAATCTTATAACTTGCAATGACTTTTCATGTCTTGCTTATAGGATGATATTTCAAATGGTAGCAATAAGTTGAGAGTTGCATGTGCAAGTGTGGGATGATAAGATGTTTTTACAGTGATTTAATTGGATGTGCTGACCTTTGCTTCTCCATATAGTTTTAAAATGGCTGTCTTTACAAGAGGAGCCTTTAACTTGTAAAAAGATCAGTGTACTCGTAACTAGTTAAACTTATAACCAATGCCTACATAGATGGGTAGGTACTCTATAAAACCATTTGGGAGTTGTACATTTATTTTTTGAGGATGAATGCAATCTATGCTCAAGAGATAAGTAGCCATCTATGCCAGCCTTCTCCTCCTTGGGTGGGATAGCACAGATCCCATGCTTGAGTGTGTAGCTACAAATATAATGGAAGTCAACTATCCTTTTGGGGAAAGTTTTTTTGGCAGAGCCAGATTGGAAGTATTTTTTTTCTTTGATATACATCTTGGGATCAGGCTACAGAGGAGCGACCTTACTTTTTTCACAAGGTTCATGCTGGTCATATGAGATATAACTGTTCCTACTAAAAAATCACACAAAGCTGACTGATATCTGACTGTCCTTCATACCAGCAAGCACTTCTTGGTGCTATTTTGCCATAAAATCTGCTATTGAGATTTGTATTTGTCTTGTGCATGCAAGCTGATGCAGCAAGCATGTGAACTTGCATTGTTTGAAGGTTTGAGAATCAATCTTTTGGTTATGTATTGTCTAGGACGAAAAGAAGTACATTGGTTGATATATTTCAGGCAAACATGACCTTCCATAGCCTCATAACCCATGCAGGTCAGAAAGATTTTCATAAGTTACATTAAACGAGCACGGGCGGCTCAGAATCGTACTGAATCTGCAAGGGAGCTTAAGAAGATGATTGCTTTCAATACGTTGGTCGTTACGGAACTGGTGGCAGACATAAAAGGGGAATCACCTGAAACTGTATCCGAAGAGGCCACTAAGGAGGTAGAAAGACAAATTGAAGAGGATGAAGAATGGGAGTCCCTCCAGACCCTTAGAAAGATAAGACCCAACAGAGAACTTACGGCCAAGATAGGAAAGCAAGGCCAAACAGAGATAAATCTGAAAGATGATCTTCCAGAGAGGGATAGGACAGACCTCTATAAAACCTATCTGTTGTTCTGCCTAACAGGAGAAGTCACCAATATCCCGTTTGGGGCACAAATCACAACGAAAAAGGATGACTCTGAATATGTACTGCTAAACCAGCTCGGTGGTATCCTTGGTTTGTCCCCTAAGGAAATTGTGGAAGTTCACCGGAGTCTTGCTGAGCAGGCATTCAGACAACAAGCAGAGGTGATACTGGCTGATGGTCAGCTGACAAAAGCTAGGATTGAGCAGCTTAATGAGGTGCAGAAGCAAGTTGGCTTGCCTCCGCAGTATGCTCAGAAAGTGATCAAGAGCATTACAACTACGAAAATGGCAGCTGCAATAGAAACTGCTGTCAGTCAGGGGAGGCTCAACATAAAGCAGATAAGAGAACTCAAGGAAGCGAGCGTAGATTTGGACAGCATGATATCTGAGAGCTTGCGGGAGAACCTCTTCAAGAAAACTGTGGATGAAATTTTCTCTGCCGGGACTGGTGAATTTGATGAGGAGGAAGTCTATGAGAAAATACCAGCTGACCTGAATATTAATGCTGAGAAAGCTAGGGAGGTGGTTCATGAGCTTGCTCGAAGTAGATTGTCAAATTCACTCATTCAGGCTGTAGCCTTGTTACGACAAAGGAACCAAAAAGGAGTGGTACGGAGATAAAGTCCTTTTTCGCTGTCTCTACATTTTTCCAATTTGTTGAAGCTTGTGGACCTAGTTATCATAGAAAGAGTCCAGATGCTAGCTTTACATTATCAGTAAGCCACAATCATCATTTTTTGTAGGTTTCCTCGCTTAACGATCTGCTGGCTTGCGACAAAGCTGTACCCGCGAATCCGCTGTCTTGGGAAGTCCCAGAAGAAATGGCTGACTTATTTTCTATATACATGAAGAGCGAGCCTGCTCCGGAGAAACTATCCAGATTGCAATATCTGCTTGGCATCAGTGACTCGACTGCAGCGGCCATTCAAGAGATGGGAGACAGAGTAATTCAAATCGGTGCAGAGGAAGACTTTGCTTTCTGAGAACTGTGGTAATTTCTTCTCGCATCCGATTATTGGCTAAGTTTTTTATCTACTTGGAATGTTTTCATAGCAGAAGTAGCAGACCCTTTGTAAAAAATGGTCACATCCCACTTCACTCCCAAGTCTTGCTATACAGAGTTACAAAGCAATGTCTTGCTATACAGAAAAATCATGTAGTACTTGGGGGATAAAAATGGTCTTACTTTTCAAATATATGAACAAATTGAAATAAAAGCAAGATTACGTATTCTTTAGTCGAGAAATTAAAATGGTCACTGTTGTCTTTTTCGTCCAAAAAAATCCTACATGTCAGCTGACATTTTGGTTAATGACGCTGATGCGACGCTTTTAGTAGTTAGAATATTTAAACATAGGATCGTGGATTTTAAAATAAAGTAGTTTTCATTGAGGAAAGAAAAGGGTTGAGCAGATAAAGAGGCATGGCAGCCCTCGGCTACTGGTTGTTGCCCCTCTCTGGTTGCTTCCCCGCTGTCCTGACTATTGGATCTAAGGTTGGTGACGATTGTTGCTTTGGATCTGGTCCATACGGAGGTCCAATGACCTTGGATCCGGACTAGATCGGCATGGCCGAGGCCATGGGTGACCCCTGGTTGTCAGTGCACCGCCCACATATCAGCGGGCTTTGTCCAATACGCATCAGCTTAGGCTGTTGGAGTCTCTGGTGATGGGGATTCCCATCTTGGTCCAGAAGTTCATTTGTCTCTGCAAATTTCTTGTTCACTTTCATATTTCTAACGCAAAAAAAGAAGAAAAAAAGAAGTAGAAGAGAGCTGGAGGAGACCGCTCTATCTGTGTATTGTCAATGGTCTTTTGCATTCCTGTGGGATGTTTAAACTTTTCCAGTTTCGATCATGGCTTTTACTCAGGTGTTGGTTTTGGAATCAATTGAGAAAAACGGAGGAAAAAAAGAAAGAATTTGAAAATAAGTTTTTCTGTAAAAATGGAGGATTGGTGAAAATTAGCGTGGGACCCTTTCTTTCATACGAAAGAAAACTGATTTTTATTTTAAGACCTACGATTCTATTTTAAATTTTTCATAAGAAAAAGTGTCACGCCAATGTATCACGTCGGCATTTATTAGTCGGCTAGTCGTGTCATCTGTCACCCTGTATCATTTGAAATAAATGGTGGCCAATTTTATCTATGTATAATACTTTTTAACATGTAAAATGAGAGATCATCTTGATCCCTTGACTACAAGCGCGTGGTTCAGGCAAACTTGGAAGTGTTCTTAATTTAGTCAAACATGAATCGGCACAGCTGTCAAACGCAATGATCGAAAGTCCAAGTTAGGAACTTTCATTGGAAGGGAGGGACAACCACCGACTTATATGTGCAGCTTTCGGTCCCTTTTTCTCTTTTCTCGAAAAAGTAAAATAGATGTCATTGTATATGCATGAAATATAAAAAATAATATACATTTAATTATAGCGAAAAATAACTGTGTCAATCGGCAAAATAAAAATAAAAGGACGACGTGGCCCTCCTATTTTCCGCACAGTTGTGAATTCTTTTATCTTTTCGATATAATATGGAAATCTGACATAGTCGCCGCACAGCAGCACCAAATAAAAGTCTAAAAAAATGTCGTTAAGTTTCAAAACTTTGAATTTTCATCTTGAGTTGTGTAATGAATTAGATTAATTAGATTATAATAAGAATTCACGTACTGCAATTTATGAATATAAATAGCCCGCAAATAGAAAATTTCATATTTACAATGTAGTTGAAGAATGAAGCACAATTCTTTGTTCAATTACCAAACTTTCTCTAAACAAAAGTACAGAAAAAAAGATTGAGAGTTTTTCGTTGTTTATCTCCTTACCGTCACGTTATTGAATGACCTTTTCTGACAAGAAGTAGTGATATTAAAAGGACATACGTAATGTTGAAAGTTGAGGAATATCCCATAAATATATTGTTGGCATGTCTTCTACCAGCTTAAGAATAACAAAGTACCAGAGCATAGGTTAAGGATCCAAATTTTGGCGCTCTTCCTCCATCCTATTTTCTCGTTGCCCTGTCATCTTATTGATGTGATTACGTCCAAAAATCCTATTATAAATGTGTAGGGCCAGCTATAGCGAGGGCTGCGACACCGTTGTTGTGGCCCGCGAGGCCTCAGCAAAATTCGACGAGGTTTGTGACCCTCACCCAGGAGTTGGCAAGGGTTGTTGGCCCTAGCCTAGAGGCCAACAAAGGTCGGCAGGGGCCTTGTTGGCACACTGAAGAAAAAACGAAAAAGAAAAAAACAAAGGAAGAAAATAAAAAATAAATAAATAAATTAAAATAGTGGAAAATTTAAAAAAAATAAAAAAATTATTCATGATAGTGCTAATTGCACAATGGAGGACCGGCTAAACTAGCACTTCAACGATTTAAGATCACAATTAGCTGAAATAACTCTATTGACAATCCATCAAAAGTTTTATAATTAAAGTGGTAAATCATCAAACTATTCATAATTAAATTTGTTTAATGAAAATATTTATGACTAAATTGGCTATTGTACGAGAAGTTTATGACTAAATTGGTACAATTGAAAGAAATAAGACTAAATTGGTCACCGTACAACAAGTTTAGGATTTTTTGGGTAATTTTCTCCATAAAAAAACATAGCGAGGGAAAGGTAAAAAAATTATTGAGAATTAAATTGACATAATTAAGAAGCTTAGGGGACGGTGAACTATTTTCCATGTGAATCAGCATTGCTGGTAAAAAATTCAAAATGCAATGTAGGACCGACTGAACCGGCACATTAATGATTTAAGATCATAATTAGTTGAAATATATATGTTGACAATCTATTAAAAGGTTTATGATTAAAGTGGTAAATCATTAAACTATTCAGAATTAAATTTGTTTAATAGAAAGGTTTATAACTAAATTGGTTATTATACGATAAGTTTATGACTAAATTGGTACAATTAAAAGAAATAAAACTAAATTGACCGCCGTACAACAAGTTTAAGATTTTTTGGATAATTTTCTCCATAAAAAAACATAACGAGGGGAAGGTAAAAAAAATTATTGAAAGTTAAATTGACATAATTAAGAAGTTTAGGGGACGGTGAACTATTTTCCATGCGAATCGGCATTGCTGGTCAAAAATTCAAAATGCAATGATCGAAAGTCCAAGTCAGGAATTTTCGTTGAAGTGACAAGAAACAACTTTATTTGCACTTTTCGGTCCCTTTTTTTATTTTTTAAAAAAATAAATGCCACTTATGTGCATGAAATATAAAAATAATGTACACATAATTATAGTGAAAATAAATATAATAATCGTCCCAACACAGGATGGCGTGGCCTTCCCATATCCCTCACAGTTGGGAATTTTTTAATTTGTAATGTGACATGGATATCTAACGTTGTCGCACCACAGCACCAAATAAAAATCTAGAAAAAAAATTTGTCCAGTCCTTGTCTGGGTATAAGATTCAAAATGAATTATCAAAATTTGATTTTTCCATCTCGAGTTGTGTGCTCTGTGTCTTGGTCTCTATGTCTTGGAATTGTTGGCAATTCCATCCATGTTAGAGCATGGACTTCTTAAATTATTCTAAGGATTCCCGTACCGCAATATAGGAATACAAAATATCCCGTGAAGAGAGACTTGCATATTTACAATTTTAGTCAAGGATTGATGTATAGCTCGTGAAATGAATTATCAAAATTTGATTTTCTAAATTACATAACTTTCTGCAAAGAAAAATATCAGAATAAAAGCGAGAGTTTTTGCGTTTCATATCTCCTTACTCGTCACATCATCAAATGACATTTTCTCACTGAAACCAATCGCATTAAAAAGTTAAAACATAATATCAAAAAGTGTTAAATAGTATTTGATAAGTTCATTATGAATACATTTTCTGACAGTTTTAACAGTTACAGTCATAGTCATCTAGTACCAATAGCTTGAATTTAGGGTTCACCATGTGGTGCTCTCTTTTAATATTCTGCCTCTTATCCTATTCTAGTGCTATCTCATTAAGGTGATTGCGGTCAAAAAAATTGTTTTTTGTGTATAAGAGATCGGCTATTTTATCTTGAAAAAAAAAGAGAAAAGAGGGGTAGGGATAAGTCATAAATCTTTTGATTCTATCTCTAATCTTCTTATCTCTTCACATGTCATTTTTTTTCAACCAAAAAAAGAAGAAGAAATTTTGTTCTATTTATTAATTCAAATACTCTCGAGTGGACTGTTAATGAATATCTACATATGCATTAGTGACACAATTTTTCAGCGGTTTAAGTTTTCTAGAGAAACGACTTATTTGCCACAAAAAAGAAGGAAGAAAAGATATAGCTGTCATAATATCACTCAGTCAATCAAGTCCACACCCAAATCGGGTTTCGAGTGACCACAGATAAAGGTAGGTTTGAGTGGTAATGGATTTTCTTAAAGCGTATGAAAAGATGAATAAAGGGTCCACACTGCATAAAAACAGAGAAAATTTCGGTAGAAGATAGTAAAAGAATACCAAATGGGAGGAAAAAAAGGATAACAAAACAAATTTTAAAAGCTGTAAAGGTAGATCTATCTTGTCCTTAAACTAAAGATTAAGATATTGCACCAACTTGGTTGAAATTTGCACTTGTGATCTGTTGAGTGGGGGGAGGACTCAACTGGTGAAGTTTCGCAGCTAAGTGTTGGGTACAAGAACGGCAAATCCCTTGATTAATTAATTGCCAATCAAACCCCACGTAATGACAAGATTAGAGGGCATTGAAAAAAAAGAAAGGGCCTGCAAAACTTTCAGCATAAGAATGGAATAATTTCTCCCGAGTAGATTAGAATGAGGATGCAGTGGTTGTCCTCCAGGAGGAGGACAATCTCATGCCTTGCAATACAACAAGTACAGACTGTTCCTAGGGTTACAAGTGACATTGGACTATTAGTTAGATTGATGCGGGGGAGACGATGAAAATAGCATCGGGAAGCATCGAGACATCGTGTCACGAATTACATATTCTCTCGCATTTTAAGGACCGTTCCTAAGGTTACAAGCAATTGATATTAGAATATAAATTAGATTGATGCGGGAGACGATAAGAATAACATCTAGACATCATGTCACTGTCACTAACTACACATTGTAATATGCTGTACACATACACCCGAATCGAAGTGCTCGCTGACAAATTGGTCGAGAGAGGGCTTGGATCCCTTGTCGATTTTATATGAAATGAATAAAAAGCTGAGTAAGCGCAAATTGAGAAGAGAAGGTACGGATAATGAAGTGTGCGGGAGGGGCAATCATCAATCATTAATGAATAAGTGACTGTTAAAATAGTTTGCTGGGGAACAACGCAAAAAATTGCACCAATTGAAGCATAAAGAGTAGAGGATGAAAGTAAAATGGAAATTACACGATACACAAGATATACATAGAAAGACAAAATGAAAAAAATCACAAGAAGAGAGAGGGATGCTACTATCTTCAATAATGAATATAATAGTACAAACCTCAATCAATTGGTGAGTCACAAAATCTAAAGATTTAACAAAAATTAAGAAAAATGAAGAAGGGAGAGATTGTAGAGTTTAGGATTAGAGATATGTTGTGCAACACATCTTTTTAATAATCTCTTCGAGAATCTTATAATAAATGTGCATGATTTAAAATGCCTTTATTACCAATTTGAATGTCAAAACTCAACATAGTTCATGAAATCAATTTGCTACTTATGAATTCATTTTGGTATGCCATTCTTAATATCTTCAAAGCTATCCTGATGGAGTCATATGGGCACGGCAGAACGAGATCATCGGCTGTCGGCCTGCTCGTCTGGCAAATTCCCGTGGACCTTCGGTTGTCCACGTGTCCCTCCCACTCCTTTCCACAGTTTGTTACGTGTCCTATGTCCTCCTTTCTACGTCAATTATTGGATAGTAAGGTTGACGGGCATTAAATATTCGTAAAAGTCCATATACTAAAGTTCATGTTATTGTACACGTCAACCTATTGCAAGTAGGTCCCTGACACGTCATCTTTTCATCTGACTCGATCCCGTTACATGCAAATAAACACATAAAGTAGCTAGTTCAATCCACCAAACATTTATGACCATGTAAAGTTTCATTAATCAATAAGAAGATATAACAACATTCATTTTGGGCGAAATGTTAGCGAGACATTGATGAAGTCAATCAATAGCCTCCTTTTTGTCACCGGAGAATTGCGTAGTCTGATCATGATTGTGCATTATTTTTCTACATGGGATCAATGGGAATTCTTCTCTACTATAGTGTTTCTCTATATGTATTGAGAAAGGGCCGATCTTCAGGGATTTTTGCAAATGTTGCACTCGACAAGGGTCCGTGCAGAGATTAACCCTAATCGACGTGGTTGTAAGTTTTGTCTTCCGAAAAGATTTCAGAGGGTTTTGACTCGGCAGCTTACATTCAAATGACTAGTTAGAATAAAGAAGATAAGGTAAGTCTGTCTCATAATTAGGGTTTTCAGTCTTGTAGCGGTTCCAACTCACTTATAAAACTAGGTCTGTATAATTTTGAGAGCAAGCGACAGAGAGAGGAAGTCAAAAAATCGTTTAGCATGAGTTGGTTTTGGGTTTTAGCTAAAATCTAATCTTAGTGCACGTGAAGGATTTAAATCGATTTTTTTTTTTTGGTTAGCTTAAGTAGTTATGGTTAATCAAACTTGGAAGTGCTCTTAATTTGTATTTATCCACTATTAAACAATGTTTATCCTGAAAGGACCTAAAATATAATAAATATATCAGGAAGTAATAATTAGCCAATATTATTTTGGCATAGGTTCCTTGGTGGAGTCCGCAAATGCAAGGATCCAAAGTCCAAGTTTGGAACTTTCACGAGAGTGACAAGAGCCAACTCTGTTTGCACTTTTTGTTCCTTTTTTCGAAAAAATAAATAAATACCAATTTTGTTGATATTGGATGGGACACTAAAGATTGATCGTAATAATTTAAGGTATTATTTCTTAGCCAAACGAGAAAAAGAATTAAGGATATTCATCCTTAGCCTGTCCCAACAGTACAGTCCAGTTGGTGGGTTTCACCATGTCAGTTGCCAGCATTTTCTTGCTTCAATTTCAAGCTCTCCAATCAATTGGGGCAGTTATATGCATGAAATGTCAAAAAAATACATGCATATATAATTAATATTATCTAGAAATTGCACGTTTAGCCGTGAAAATAAATATATTAATCGTCAAACTACAGGATGGGGTGGCCTTCCCATTTCCCTCACGGTTGGGAATTATTTTTTATTATATCATCAAATAAAATCTAGGAAAATGTCGAGTCCTTGTTTGGAATTAGATGGGAATCGATTATCAAAATTTGCATGGTTTTGATTTTTTTTTCTGTATCGGTCTCCATGTCTTGGAATCGAAACAATGTTCAAAGCCATTTGGTGCTGGGAAGGTGTGGTCAAGCAATCTGATGTATGTAGAACACAAACTCATTGATTTATGGTCAAAGTTTGCGTTTCACAATGTATGAATGCAAGTAGCCCGTCAATAGAGACTTGCATATGTATAATGCAGTCAAAGATTGGAGTATAATTTTTTGTTCAATTGTATAAAGTTTCAGCAAACAAAAATAACGAAAAAAAGGTGAATTTCTTTATTGTATATATCCTATAAGTAGATTATTGACAAGTGTTTGAGCAGTTTTAGAGTCACATGGTATCGGCAACATCAATTAAGGGTTTGTACTATGGTGCTCTCTCTCAATATTCCAGCTCTTTAGGTTATCTTGTAGTTTGCACCAAAAAGTGACCAAATTGTCGATATGAATAAGCATATAACTAGAGTGTGAATAATGAAAAGCACGTGACCCAATGTTGATGATGCACAATGATGATCAATGCCGATTGGTTGTTGATGTACAACATGACAACTTAGGGAACGATGGTCAACAAAGATATTGATTAATGAGATTGGTGAGCTGTCAAGGCATTGAGAGAAAGTTAGATGGATAACGAGTATCCAGTTGTAGTTACAAGGAGGAAAGTTATTGAAGAAACCAAAGTGATTGAGGTCATGAAGCAATAGCACACATTTCAAATGAACAACAGGTCAAGAAAATGATCGTGGTATTGTGAGTGTATGGGCGCAAAATTTTTTGAAGATGGAGGAACATGGATATAATTAGTGACAAACCACTCAATAGCAATTATGGCACAACTACTATAACTACCACCAATCATCTAATGGAAACCTCACACACAAATCAAACATATTTTTTTTCTTTCAATTATCTTTACTTTCGTGCATTGCACTTTTATCTTTCAAACTCGCATCATTAATTAAATTCTAGCAATTTTTAGTTGTAGTCCCCATATCCGCATCGTCGATTAAATTTCGGCGTAACATCTTTGCATTCTCAAGTTTGATCTTTGGTTAAATTTTGGCATAGTTTATTTATGTTTAGTTTCGTTGTAGAGTCCATATTTTCCAGGCCCTATCATCAATTAAATTTTGACATGGTTTGTGTTTGTACAATTCTATTTGAAGTAAAGTTGTCAATTTCCATATTACTTGTGATATTTCCTATTGGGAGTTGGCGTGCAACTTGTTTTTTTTTTAAATAAAAAATCGAAGAATGACTTTCGGTGAAAGATGTTTCATCGCGGGAGAAATTCTGATGAAACACTCGTTAAGATGATCATGTCCAAAAGTCCTGTTTTGCATTTATAAGTGACCGGCTATACTCGAGCAGAAAGGATACAAAATCTCTACAAGTACATTGTTGATACCATTCGAGTTTTTCACGAAAAATGCTTTATCTAGCACAGAGTAAATAGATTAATAGATTGTTGTTATAATATCACTCATAAATATAAGTCCAAAAACAAATTAGGCTTAGAGTAACCACAGATAAAGGTAGGCTTGATTAGTAATGGGTTTACTAAAAACGTATGAAAAGATTAAAGGGTCCACACCACATAAAAATAGAGAGAGATGGAAGATAGTAAAAAGTAACGAAATGGGAGGTAAAAGGGGATAATAGAATAAATTTTAACAGTCTAAATCTAGATCTATCTTGTCCTTAACTTGTGATCTGTTGGGGGGGAGGACCCAACTGGTGAAGCTTCGCAGCAAGTGTTGGGGAGGGTGGGTGCAAGAGCAGCAAATCCCTTGATTAATTAATTGCTAAACAAGCACACAGGATCACAGAGATTAGAGGGGGTTGACAAAAGAGAGGCCCACAAAACTTTCAGTCTAAGAATGGAATAAGTTTGGCGAATAAATCAAAGTGAGGATGCAGCGGTTGTTCTCCAAGAGGAAGACAAAAATGTCTCTCTATTAAGAAATTCCATGCCTCTAGGCCAGCTCACATACGTTGCTTTGAAACAAATACAGAGTGTTCCTAGGGTTACGAGTAATATTAGATTATAAATTAGGATTGACACGGGAGGCGATAAGGATAACATCTAAGCATCATATCACTAAGTATATCCTGTCTCAGATTCCGACGACTATTCCTAAGTTTGCAAGTAACTAACATCATATTATAAGTTAGATTGATGCAATTGGCGATAAAGATTACATTAAGACATCATGTCGCTAACTATAATTTATCTCACACCAAATTTCGTACATCAGAATTCGAAACTCGTCAAATTTAATCAACGAGTGAAAACCATATAACATGCTAGATGCACATACCCAAATCAAAGTGCTTGACAACATATTAGTCAAGAAAGAATCTAGATCACTTGTCAATTCTGTAAAAAATGAATAAACACCCAAAAACGCGTGGGTCAAGAAAAAGACATAAATAATGAAGTGCACGAGAGGAGTGATCATCGATCATTAATGAATTAATAAGCACTATGTAAGTTAATATAGTTCATGAAACATTTTAATTTTTTTTTTTTTTTGGTATGTCATTCTTAATATCTTCACCGCTATCTTCTAACCAATTTATTCGAAGTTGCATCGTCCCCGGAATATGAAAACGAAGGTAGTAAGAGCACGGCGTCGTATGGACACAGTGGAGCCACGGCATCTACTGTCGGAGCTGTTGGTCTTATAATTCCCGAGGCCTCTCGTTGTCCACGTGTCCTATTTCCTCCTTCCTACGTCAATTATTTGGATAGGAATGTTGCTGACCATTAAATGTTCGGGAAAGTTCGTATACTAAAGTTTATGTACACGTCATCTTATCGGGACTAGGTTTTTGACACGTCATCATTTTGTCTAACTCGAGCAAGATTTGCTAGAACGTATGTATACTTACATTGATCAATGAGAATATATAGTAATATTCATTTCTTGCGATGTGATAGTGAGATATTGGCAAATTCCATCAATCGCTTCACTTTTGTTGTTAGAGAATGAGATTTGACTCGATACACTTACATTGAAATAACTCGTTCAGGTAAATAGGATAAGATAAAATAAGTCGGTTTTATAATTAGGGTTTTGTAGCGATCTCCATTCCCTTATAAAATGCAGCATGAAAGGCTAATTAGTTACGATTAGTCAAACTCAAAGCTATACTTAATTTGTGTCGTGTCAGGTTTTGACTCCACGACAAAATATCTTTCATTAAAAGTCGTTTTTTAGTTTTACTAAAGGAGATAGGTTTTATGACGATTTCGGATAGGAAATATCACATGTAGTAAGAGAAAGAGTAACTTCAAATGGAATTGAATGTACATAAACTATACCACAATTTAATCGACGGCAAATTCAGGGAACGTAGTCTCTTCAAATGGAACCAAGTGTAAAAGTCTGAAAACTATAACTATTATGTAGGAAATAGACGACAATCAAATAAAATGTTTGTGTGTGTGTACTCGCACGCGCACATGCACGCAGGGGTTGGGAGGTCTTTGAAGAGTACAATATGGTTATTTAAATTCTACAATTGATAGTTACCAATAAATTACAAATAGAGGTCACAAATATTTACCAAACAGTTACATTGATGATTATATTAACTCCAATCCCTTGACGATCTCATCGACTCGACTATCCTCTTCTTTTGTATTTCATTAATTGACTTACCATGACAGTTTATTCAATCCACTATTTAACGGTTGTTTTATTCCACTACATTGACGGTTACTTCTTTGATGTTGCCCCCCTTGACTTGGCTCTATTGCTAGAGTTGTTGAGGTCTTGGATGAGGTAGTCGTACCACCGGGGTTGTCACTTGCAACATGATTAGCCTTTAGATGATTCATTATTCTCTGCATAATACTTCTTCAAATCGACTATGCTGGTCCTATTAGGTGTGCTAAAAAAATGTTTCCTTAGAATTTGACTTTTCGACAAAATATCTTTAATCAAAAGTCATTCTTCAATTTTAATAGAGGAGACAAGTTCCGTGGCGATTCCAAACATAAATATCATAGGCAGATAAGAGAATTGACAGCTTCATCTCAAACGGAGTTGAACATATACAAATTGTGCAATAATTTAATCAACGACAAAACTTGAGAATTTAATCACTTTAAACAAAACCAAACATACTTAAATTATGCTGGAATTTAATTGACGACATATCATGAGAATGTAAAGATCGAAGACGCGGCACACATGATAAACAACAAAGATATATGCCGAGATTTAATTGATGATGCGAATTTGAAAATTATAGCTAAGAAACACACCAAGATCTAATTGGTGACGCAAGTCTATAAATTATAACTATTGTGCAGGAAATGAAAGATAATATGTTTGTTTGTTTTTGCTGTGGGGTTTCCGAAAAGTGTGATGTAATTATTTAAAGTCTATAATTGACAACGATTAACAGACGTTATAAATAGAGGTTAAAACAGTTATTGAACAATTACATCGACGGTTTCATGGACTCCACTACCTTGATGGTTTGATCAAATTCACTATATTAACAATTGCCTATTCCACTATATTGATGGTTACTTTTTTGACAGTTGTATTCAATATTATCAACTCCGCTTTTCGTTAAATTTCTTTAAGTTTTCAATCACACATTGACAATAATTAAAAGTTGATGTATTTTCAGAGTAACCAACTTGTATTTATTCACTATGGTGTATCGCATATTATTTAGCGCAGCTGGTCAAATGCAATGATCGAAGGTCCAAATTAGGAACTTTCATGGGTGTGACAAGAACCAAATCTATTTCCACTTTCCGTCCTCTCTTTTTTTCCCCCGAAAAATAAAATAAATTCCATTTCGCTGATAATGGATGGGACACTGAAGATTGCCTAACGAAAAAATATAAAATATTTATTCTTAGCCTGTCCCGACAGTACAGTCCATACATAAGCGTGACTAGATTGTATCCGAACTTTGCCGGTTGGTGGTGGGCTCAGGGTCTCAGTTGCCAGTAGTCTTTCGCTTCTTCAATTTCAAGCTCTCCAATCAATCGGGGGCAAGGGCAATTATATGCAAGAAATGTCAAATTTCATGCATATATAATTAATATTATCTACAAAAATGCACTTTCAGACGCGAAAATAAATAAATTAATCGTCAAAATGCAAGGTGATGTGGCCTTCCCACTTCCCTCACAGTTGGGAATTCTTTTATCTTTCTAGTGTGACGTGGATATCTAGCCTTGTCGCACCATGCCACCAAATAATACCAAGAAAAATTGTCTTGAGTCCTTCCAAAAAATTCGCATGATATCTTATGTTTTTTCGTCTCGAGTTGTGTTCTTATTTAGGCGTTATGTCTCGGTCTCCATGTCTTGGAATCGAAACAATTTTCTAGCCACTTGGTGCTGGGAAGCTATGGTCTGCAACCTGATGTATGTAGAGCATAGACTCATTGATTTATGGCCAGATTTTACGTACCACCATGTATGAATAAAAATAGCCCGCGGATACAGACTTGCGTATTTAGAATGTAGCCAGAGATTGAAGTGTGAGTTTTTTGTTCAATTAAATATATACTTACTACTCACGTTACGGTTGGCCCTTCCCCACTGAAATCAATGACGCTAAAAGCAGATACATAAAATCCTTCTAACCATCTACGAGTTATGTGATACCGGCGGCATAATTTAAGGGTTTATGCTGTAGTGCACTCTCTCGATATTCTGTCTTGTTTCTTGTTTCGCGTGTATAAGGGACCGCTTACACTTAGCAGAAGTTTTAAGGAATCTCTAAAAGTACATTGGTGAGTTTTTTAACCGTTTTAAGTTTTTCGATTTATTGAGCACAAAGCAAATAGAGCAATAGATAGCTGTGATAATATTACTCAGTCAATCTAGGTCCAAAACTAAAATTAGGCACAGAGTAACCACAGAAAAAGGTAGGCTTCAGTAGTGATGAGTTTTCTTAAAATGCGTGCAAAGATGAATATAGGGTCCACACCACATAATAATAGAATATATTCAGAAAAGGTCTAAAGCTAGATCTTTCTTGTCCTTAACTTAAAGATTAAGATGTTGGACCAACTTGGTTGAAATTTTCACTTGTGATCTGTAGGGGTGAAGGACCCAACTGGGGAAGTTTCGCAGCAAGTGTTGGGCAGCCTGGGTACAAGAGCATCAATTCCCTTGATTAATTAATTATTAAACAAGCAACTGAAAATTGAAAAGGCCTGCAAAACTTTCAGAATAAGAATGGAATAAGTTTGCCGAATGGATTAAAAAATGAGGATACAGGGGTTGTCTTGCAAGAGGAGGACACGATGTTGTTTAACTAATGCCATGCCACTAGGCCAAACACACATGCATTGGATCATAACAAGTACAAACTAGGGTTCCTAGGGCTACAAGTGACATTGGACCAAAAAAGTAAGACGGGATGGGCGGAGACGATAAGAATGAACATCGAAACATCACATCACTAATTATACTTTATTTCACATCTAATATTACATATCAAAGTTTTGATGCCCATCAAATTTAATCGATGAGCCAAAAATCACATAATATATTGTATGTAGACACCCAAATCGAATTGCTGGCCAACAAATTAGTCAAGACTTTGGATCCCTTATCAAGTCCACATATAATGAATAGACACCCAAGAACGAGCAAATTGAAGATTAAAACCTTTGAAAAATAAAGTAAGTGGGCGAAGCGATCCTCGAACAATAGCAAACCGGTAATACATTATAACTTTGACATATAAGTACATCAAATCGATTCACCGAATAATGGAGCAAGCCGCAACGTGGAGGTACATCATACGATTAATGAATTCGTCTTTGGTACGAATATTAATACAAGAGCGTGATGGAGCCACATGAACTGGGCAGAACCAGATCATCGGCTGTCGGGCTGTTGGTCTTGCGACTCCCGAGGACTCGTTATCGCCCACGTGTCCCCTCGATTCACTGTCGTAGGTTGCTTACTCCTCTCCAATTTCGCCACGTTTCCTATTTTCGACGTACAAAAGTTCGTAGCCAACGTCCACGTCATCCTACCTCGGCTAGCTTTCGGACACGTCACCCGTTCGTTGAACTCAGAGCACTTTGCGTGCGAATCAAACACGGAAAAAAGAAGCTTAGTTCAATCCCACTAAAGCACAACACCCGCATGCAGCTGAACCAACTTTCGATCCGTCCCTTTCGTGGTTGCGCTTAGGGATTCGCTTTTTGGGGAGCACTTTTGCACAGTTTGTTTGATATTTGGAAGATGCAATTATTCGATTTAAAGTTGGGTATTAGGTATCCTCCATATAAATGCAGTCTCACTAGCTCCCTGTCTCTCTCTCTAAATTTTTAATTTTTAATTTTTTTACATTTCTTTTTTGCCTTGACTAAAGTCACGAGTTCCTTTTTGGAAACCGGCATTTATAAATCGGACCAAAAGGCATAAAAGAGAAAAGGAACCGAGGCATTTAAACGCAAAAGTAATCGAAGGTTGATGCCCATTGTCAGTGCATGAATCTTGTAATCATGGACTAATGATCCCCAAAAAGCAATGTGGGGTATATGTATGGTGAACCTAGTCATATACGCATCGTAGTTCATTTCGTGTAACATGTGAGAAATGTATATACACACACTTCCAATATTTCAAAACCCTTCAATGATTAATCAATTCCATGGCTTTTAACTTGTTAGTCCTTCTTCCTAAGTAGAAATGTGTCAAAATCATTAACCCATAGTCAATTTGTTATAGTTACATGATATTTTTTAATTATCTTTCAATAAGAACATATATTAGGTAATATGTTTTTCATGCGATGTGTTAGCGAGATATTGATGAATTCAATCAATTGCCTCACCTTTGTAGTTGCGCAATATGATCACACTTGTGCATTGTTTTTCTACGAGGGACTAATAAAAAGTCTTCTCCGTCGTAGTGTCTTTCTATATTTACTAAAAAAGGGTCAACCTTTAGCGATTTTTTGCAAATGTTTCACACGATGGTGGTCCATGTAGAGGTTAACCCCTGATTAGTGATATGGTCATAAGTTATTCTCCGAAAAGATATTAGGGAGTTCTGATTCGGTATGCTTACAGTAAAATGGCACGTTTAAGTTAAGATAAAACAAGTCGGTCTTATAATTAGGTTTTAGAGGTGGTTCCCACTCCCTAATAAAACGCCTCCTTATGTAACTTTTAGAGAGAGAGAGAGAGAGAGAGGGCATCATTACTCATGAGTGTTCGAAGGAAGGAGCACACATACATTACAGCCTGTCATCCAACGCTCCCAGCCTGGCTTGCCCTTCGCACAGATCGTCACAAATCTTCCCCAGAAACATTAATTGTCAAAGCAATCGGTCAAAAAGTCCGACGTGGCGTCCCTGTCCCAATATCTCCCCTATTTATACATTCTCCAGCCCCTCCACCTTTCGCTCCATCCCCTACCTTCTCTCTCTCTCTCTCTCTAGAACAGCTCATTCGCAGAGCTTGCTCTCTCTCTCCGTCGCCCATTTGGCCCGGCGAGGCTCGAGAGGAGACGTAAACCGTCAATGGGTATCTGCAGTTCCTGCGAATCCACCACCGTCGCGACGGCCAAGCTCATCCTCATGGACGGGAGGCTCCAGGAGTTCTCGTACCCGGTCAAGGCCTCCTACGTCCTCCAGAAGAACCGCGACTGCTTCATCTGCAACTCCGACGAGATGGAGTTCGACGACGTCGTCTCCGCCGTCGACGCCGACGACGAGCTCCTCCCCGGCCGCCTCTACTTCGCCCTGCCCCTCAGCCGCCTGAAGCGGCCCCTGCAGGCGGAGGAGATGGCCGCGCTCGCCGTCAAGGCCAGCTCCGCCCTCATGAGGAGCGGCGGCGACAAATGCGGGTGCCGCCGGAAGTCGGTGTCGCCGGCGTGGTTCTCCGACGAGGAGACGAATAGCTGTAGGGATGCCGCAGGGGCTGCAGGCGGCGGCGGCGGCAGGAGGGGCGGTCGGGGTGGGAGGAGGAAGGCGATGTTGAGTGCGATCCCGGAGTAGGGGCATTTTTGAAAATATCTTTAGGTTTTGGAAGGTGTAAATATATATTAGTGACTTTCCACTTTTATTTTTTGGCTGAATCTTCAATTGATTGTAGAGCCGCTCCTGAAAATCAGAAGATGTGATAATGGGGAAGAGAAGAGAAGACCCTTTGGGCAAATTTAAATTTTTTTCTATCCTTCATGCATATATTAGTGTTCTAAGGTTTCTAAATATAATTAAATAAAATGGTAAATGGGTAACGAACCAAAGAAGAAGCTTGACTTCTATTTTTTCCATTCTTCATGCATAATTTAGTGTTCTTAGGTTTCTAAATATAATTATAATAAATTGTCAATGGGAAGTGAACCAAACAAAAAGCTTGACTTGCTGCGTACGTTAATGGCTTCGAATTCAAGATATTGCCCTTGGAGATAAGCTAAAGTTAACGACAAAGCAATGCAAAAATCGAAATGTCACCAACACACTTCACATCGTTAAATAATTACACATGATTAATCTACCGGTTTATTTATTATTTTAATTTATTAGATTAGATTTTTCTTAACTTGGAATCAAGATCACTTTTTGAAGACTTTCCACTCAAGTTTATTTAGCATATTCAATTTCCCATTCGTCAAATCTTACGTGTTGCCTTATATATATGTGATCTCCTTTTACTTATTAGATAATTCTGTTGTAACAACTACAATTTTAAGAGCAGTGCTAACACGTCATAATATTTCATCAGCCTAGCTTTAACATGGTATGATTTCGAGATATCTTATTTTGATCACTTATTTTACAACATGTCATGTCGCGACTACGTTGGGAAAAAAAATGTAATTCCAAGTTGCAATGAAGTGAGAGAAGAGCAATTATCTGCTCATCTAATTTGAAAAGTCTTCAAAAAGGACGAGCGATAGCGAGCGCGATTGTGACATAACACTAACAAGTTCTTCCTTGTTTGAAAAAGTGACGACTTAATTTTTTCTGGCTTTAAAGTAGATCGAACGTAAGTAATATAGTTGGTTTATGGTAATGTCAAAAATATTTCTTCTCATATAGTATTGCTGACTAGGCTGGACTCCATACTACCTTTTCATATGCGAAAAAGTGGTCATGATTTCAAATCCAAAAATTGTTATTTTCCATTTCTTTTTATTAGGCATATATGTTAGTTTCCACGATGATTCCCGACAGGTCCACAATAATTTTATTTTGGTTTTTTCTCCCCTCGTTTTACGTCTTTCTGGTTGGCACGTGTGTGTAAGTGGGTTGGTGGTGAGAAGAAGAAGACGACAAAGGCGTGCAAGGCAAGTGGCTCATGGATGGCTACGACGGTGTTTAGTTTCGGATCAATTAGGGAAGACTTTAGGCTCATTATATTGCTAACAAAGATGCTACACCGATATGCCGGTTATAATTGATTCTTGCATATGACCGATTAGTTTAAGAGCTTGCTCACTAGTCTAATACGTCACTCAGTCAATCAATTTTGTAAATCGGTCTTAATTAGTCTAGTATTGCTTGCAGCCATAAGTAAGGTCAACGATTCATTAAAGCGACAGCGGAGGAGCCAGATGATGCGACTTGAGCCACCGTCGAAGGTGTCCAAACTTCGGGTCAACACTCCTTGAATCTTTCGGTGGCTCTCATCCTTTTTCCTATGATGGCCAGTACGTAATTTGTCTTTAGGTGATAAAGTAGACGGCAATAATTTCTCCCTCTAGGGAGATGAAGTTGGGCGTGCACCGTTCATGTCAAAGGCTCTGAAAATTATTAGATAAAGAACGGGAAATGCGAGGGGATGAATTTTTGAAACCCTTGGTGGGTTAATAGTGGAGATTCCCCACGTGAGAAATGGAAGTGGTGATTTTTCGATATGATGCTGCATTAAAATTAGGGGTAAGTAAAAGAAACTGTCTGAAGCAAGAACGCTCATACTAGACCGAATCGATTAGTTTTGAGCAGTTCCTGATTCAGTGAATTTTGGTCTGGTTCTCAGTTTCAGTACTGAAACTAACCATCGGGATAGGATTGATTATTTATTTTTTCTAATTTTATCACAAGTTTGTAAAATAACTAAACATAATCCTTTATTCCTTCACATTTTGAGAAGTGCATGAAGCCCTCAACTATGTACTTCCAAATCATTTTTTAACTTAGAGGACAAGTTTGAAGGATTTTATAGAGGTTTTTGTTTATATAAGATGGAGTGGAAAAGGTAGTTGTTGATAAAAGTGTCGGTATTGATTGATATTGGGTCTTTGAGGATAGGCAAGGGAAAATCTTCCCCTTAGCTTTTCTAGGAAAGGACCACTTTTCAGACTTTGATGCAATTGATCTCAAGGGAAATTCTACTCACCTAGGAATTGGACCGGTTTGGTCTGATTTCTGATTCCTAGGCGGAAATTGGACTACTCAGAAACCGATCACCTCTAGTCAAAATTGAACATGCAATCGATTGTTTATTCCAAAATACCAAGCTATCAGTCGACCGGCGAAAAACATCCTAAATCTTAACACCAAAGGGAGGTTGAATGGAATGGTCGTAAAGGAGATATTGTGATCATGTCTCGGGCAGCAAACAGCGAAAAGCAAACACGTTTGATCTCATAACGTGGACAAATTTAAGTTTTGCAAAGACTTTTCAAGAGATGGAGGGCGATATAAAGGAGAACGCCTAATGGCTCGGGGCACTTATTAACCTAGGATATGGCAGGAAGCGAACTTCGAGACCTTTCCCGTGAATTTATTTTTCCCGGACATTGGTACAACCTTCTTAGCTGTTGATGAGTCCGCATGCACTTAACTTCGGGGAGGAGCATCTCCACAGTGCCTTCCCCACCTTGAGCTACAAGACAGCCTAGTACTCCATAAATGCAGTGACCGACGACGACGATGTCCTACGGCGATAGCACGAATCGACCTATCCATTCCCATGTATCATCAAAGGTTAAAACGAGACGAATGTCAAGGAGGTTGGCCCCAATACTGAAGAAGCTTCCAAGTGCCGTGCACTGCACGTCAGATGCTGCTGACTAGTGAAAGGATCTGAGAATGCCATAATGCAATCGCTTTCATCATCTGCAACTCCACCGTGGAGATTCCTTTTGGACAATTTTGGGGGGGGGGGGCCAATCTCTTTGTCTTTGCTCATGGTAACCATCCTGTAAAATTACGACACTTTGCACGAGAGTTGCAGAAATAATAATAAAAGAAATCCCTATTTGGCACATTCTCCATTTCCCACTAGCCCAATTTATTTATCTTTCGTCCCCCCTTTTTGTGAGGCGCATTATTGATGGTTCTTGGGTCACCTCGAGAGCAGAGAATAACTTTGGATCCAGCTAATGTCCTCTCTTTTCTTCCTCTCTTTCTTGTTCCTTTCCTCCTCTCGGCAACTTGTATTACCCAACAGAAATAAAGCCACAGGAGCGCATGGCTCCATCTCAAAGTCTCCACTTGTTACATCATCATTATCATTATTATCCACATGCAGATGGATCGAGAAACGGGATTGGCTGGTTGGTGGGTGAAAACGACACGAGAAAATCATCGGAGTTTGATACGAACATTGGAGAAAAGAACATGGAGAAGCTCGAACATCATACGGGTGCCGACAGTATTAGTTTGAAACATCGCAACGCTAGACACGAGCTTTGTAGTTAGCGAAATGAAATAACTTGACCACAATGACACCGCAGCAATTGCAATAGAATCTAGAAAAATTAGGAACGAGCAGATGCTAGGAGTTTTAGCACTACAACATAGTCTGCATAGGATACTGTACTTAAAATGGCAGCTTGCATTGATCTTCTGTTTTTTTTTTCCTATCTTTTAATATTCTGATAACTAGGACGATGCTTGAAGGAGAAGTGGAATCACAGGGAAAACTGCCTAGGAAGAGTCGTTCTATTTATGATGGAATAAAGTGAAGGACCTTTTCAGTTTTTGCGCTAATGGAGAGTCCTATTCACATTATGAAGCATCTACTTGGGACTTTGGAGCGACTATTAATCATCCATTAATGGAATGACCAAATTAGGGTATTTGGCTCTCCTCTTCATAGGCTCCTTGTGTTTGTACAAATATCCATACTCCTCTTGAAATAGAAATTTAAATATATGCAATGACTAGTAATCTATTTATTGAGTTCTTCTGTGTAGAGGTGTCGAAATGGGTTGTAAATCCATTATTCGACCCAACTCTCCTGATGAGGCCATGGCAAGCTGAAATCAGTTGTTGAGCCCAAAGAGATCTGCTGTCTCATTTGATGGACTAGATGTTCAAGCGAAATTAGGCGTGGTACGATCTCGTATAAATAAGCTATTCATTATATTATTTTCTGGAACAATTATAGAAGGAAGGTTGGCTTGGCGACTTCCACTCACCAAGCGCCGCACGGGTTATTCTGCGGTTAAGGAACTACCGACCCGTGCCACTTGCATGGCTCTTTTAATGAATTTATAAGTCCTTAGCTCTTTGAAAGGAAAAATTGAAGTCCAACGTGGACTGTGTGAGGAATTTAGGCTAAACCGATTCGAAAAAATGTAACCTTAGCTTTAATACGTTCGACTCCCAACGAGTAGTCAGTTTCAATTTCTTGGTAAAGTTCGTGACGTGAGCACTGAGCAGGAGCGAGAGGAGGGGCTCACATATCATCTACAGCAACAAAGGTAATTCCCATCGTACTCGAAGGACACCGACTCCATGAAATTTGACAGAGGAAGAGTTGAATGATGTTCACTTAGTCGCACGTAGAGAAATTAAAGGTCATGAATCTCCAGCCAAGCATTTTGAACACTACAGCTCCCTGCCTCGTCGCCGCTCCCACCGTCGTCGCAAGCTCCGCAACGAGCCACCAGGCGTAGCCTTGAGCATCGATCCCCAAACCAACAAGCCCTACCCTCTGTCCTTGTGCATCGCGCGTCGGACCTTGGCTCGGGATGTCAGGTTCGACGTCGCCGAGCCCAGATCCAGGTTTACTAGCCACGGGCAACCTTCGATTTGGTTTTGCCCATGGCCAGGCTCCAGCGACGCCATCTGCAGTGGTCGCGACCCTGGGGGAGAGAGACAAGGACACAAATCGTGGGCTGGCTGATGGGTGACGCTCGAGCCAATCGCACGGGGTCGGGAGTTTACAACGGTGCCCACGCTATGGGGCCCGGGATAGAGGCCGACGGTGACTAAAGATGAAGGGGAGAGAGAGAGAAGGATTAGGGGGAAATTGGCTTTTCTTTCGGTTTGGATGTTGTGGTGTAAATTGCCCAATAAGTGAGGACAACTGGGGGCAAACATGTATATGATAGACCACGTTGTTTAGCTCTTATTTTGCCGACTTTATTTTGGCGCCAAGTCACATCGGATCCTTAATTTTTAAATAATGTTATCTCGGATTTTCCAATTGCTTGAATCGTTCATAGCATTGAAGTGATCGTTTATATTTTACCAAATGACATTCAAGTAATCGTTCGCAAAGTTTTGGTTGTTCTAAAGTGAGCAATTTAGGAAAGTCATGACACTTCTAGTGTCATCTTCCTATTATTTATCGTATTTCAAAAATTTTACACTATAAACAATATTATTACTTCCCATTTACCATGAATATAAATGAGAACTTGAAACTCCTAGGGTGTCAAATTTTGAAACTATAATCAATAATGATATTGTTTAAAGATTACACAATAATTATTAACAATTATCACAAACTAAATTTTGATAACTATTATTATGATAGTTACTTCATAATTACAAACTATATTTAGAATATAAGTTATATTAAGTTGATAATTCAAATTTTGTTAGTTAAATAATTTTAGTTTAAAGTGGCTGTAAGTTTTATCTAGTTAATAGTTATTTCAAGGTTGTTGTGAAATAGAAAACCAAATGGATAATGACACAAACAAAGTCCCGAACTTTGTCGCATTGTGTAATTTGATCCATAAATTTTTAATTTCTTCAATATGATCCTTGAACTTTCATCCGATATGAGATGTGATCCCTGAACTTAATGTAATCCTTGAACTTTTGGTGTATTTTTAATATAGTCCATGAGTTGTATAAAAATGTTCAATGTACTCCCTGATATTGAATTAATGAAAGGACTACATTGAATTATTTCAAACAGTTCAAGGACTATATTAAACATGCATAAAAAGTTTAGAAGTTACATTGAACAAATTAAAAGTTTAGGGACCAAATTGCATATTGGGCGAAAATTTAGGGACCGTGTCATTTTCAAAATTAAAGCTATTCTTAGTCGCGTGGAATAACTATTCCTGCTCTATATGATAGCTATTCCAGTCAAATGGCTATTTTTACTTTAATTTTTTAAACCGAACAATGAAATGGCTATTATACATAGTATGAAGAAATAGCCATTCTCGCTAGCGGCTTTGTTAGATAAGCAAATGAAAACACGAAAGTGAATTTGAGATGACTTCTAATATTAGCTTTCAGCGTTCGGTCTAACATATTGGAACCGAAGTGGTATTCACTAGTGAACATCTCAAATCTATAATATATATCAATGTTCACAATTAAAGTTCACCTCTTTTGTCATATTTTTCAGAACACAATATTTACAATTTTAATTGCGAAACCTCTTTCATATTTGGGCATGGCGAAACAAGAGTCAACTGAACACCCTTTTAAGTGTGTGTGGAATTAATTTTTCTTTTTATTTTACCTTTAATTTTTTCAAGGATTTTTTGAGTAAAAAGTGAGATTTGGATGTACTTTTGAGCTCCTCCTTTCCTTAACACAATATATATAAAATATCATCTGCGTTAGCTTAAATTTTTTAATATTTATCTGAAAGGCAATACTCCATTTTAGCTTTTTAAAAATGCGCATCATCTGCAATCAAGTCCTTCGACTTTGAATTTACCCAATCGAATACCCAAACTTGGATAGTTTTCCAAAGTAAATCCCTTTCGACTTCAAATTCGGCTAATTGGAGCTGATGTGTCTTAGAGCCAACAAGAAATTTCATCCCCAGAGATTTGATTTTTAAATTATTAATCGTTGGGACATTAGTCTCCCACATTGGTTGGGAGTCCATGGGTGGCAAATTAGTCAGGCTCTTGCCGGCTATGACGGATATGCTGATTTCAACTAACCAGCTTTAGAGTTGGGGCGGCGATGGGGACTAAGACGGGTGTTAGAGTTCGCATCTACGTCCTTGTTCCCGTTCCTCGTGCAAGGAAAGTTTATCTACCCCATCTCCAACTTCATGGGTAGTGGAAGCATTCCTGATTTGAATAAGAAATGAAGAGGCAAAAAGAAAGAGGAAAGGTACCAAATCAATTTCAAATTATAGCACCGATGTGAGTTTAATTCTCGATTTATTAAATTTGTTGATGTAGTTGGAGCTTTTTACATGAAATTTCAATATAATTTCTTCTGGCCAATTTTGCCAGAAACATTAGCGTGTCGGTCCAATTAGTCGACCATTTTATGTAGCATGATCGGCGTCTGACATGAAAGAACTCAATCAAAATTATGTTGTTTTACATATAACTGTCTGAAATTTTTCGTTTTTTCCTATATCTTTTTCTCTTTTTCAATTTTTTGGTTACTACATCTTCCCAAAGCGTTGAAGCCATGTCTGCAGCTCACTCAGACACCAACAATCGGCCATCTGAAGTGCAACGCAGCTCGTAGTTGCTCCTCGTCACCGTTGACGATAAAGGCGAACAAATTTAGGTTCAGTCCAGATTCATAGAATCTACTCTCTAATTTTTTGAACTTGGATCCTATCCTCCTTTGATAGGTTCCATGATTTTTTTAGGTTTCACTCGGTACTTTTAATTAAACGAATGACCACGATTTGCTAAAATTTATTAATCACAACTCATATTTAGACATATGAAGATTATAAAGTTTTAATAAAGTAAAAGTCTCAGTAATGGATATTGCCAGAAATAAAAATTCAAACTAGTGATTTTAGATTACATACTTATTATTAGATTCTATGAATACCATAAGATTGCGTGAAGATATAAAACAAGAAAAACACAAAAAATTGCTCTAACTTCTAAGTTCCCAATTTCACTAGAAACTTAGAATCACACCTGAATGTCTTAGAACTTAGTTCTCAAGTTTCCGATTCTATCCTAAAATGATGCTTAGGAGGTGTGACAATAGGGACAGCTGAGGTACAAGGCTTGGCTTGGGGGACTCGATTAGCGTGGGGTCTATGTTGATCTGAGTAGGGGTGAGTGATTCCCGGTTCTTTACGGATTCCGTCCAGAACCTGGAACCTACCATCGGGTATGGGTTCTTTATTTTTTGGAACCTGGAACCTACCCATCAGAACTAAGAACCAAGAACTAAGAACTTGGAACCTACCCTGTCACAGGTTCTGGGGTTGGTTCCAGGTTCCAACAGGTTCTTTTTTTCTTTTTTGGTCTCATTTTTTTGGTTTCATTTTTAGGGTAAACTATGCAACAATTGCTCAGTCCCGACATTGGGTAAGATCTTAAGGAAAAGCTGTGTCTGATGTTATAAGTCAGCATTGTGATATTCCAAACCACTCTTAAGTTTACAAGCAAACTTAGTTTTGCTAAATCAGATTGAAAAAAAAAAGTACCAACAGCATATCTAAAAAAATTCAGATGTCGAACTCATATCCATCTCTTTCTCCGGTGAATCCAGTTGCAAGCATTCGGGGACTTCATAGCTGCAATCCCCGCTTCTATTTGGTGATGCCAGGTCCTCCCTTCGCACAACATTGAGCACGAATCCATCAGGAACCCTTTCTGCCTGTAAAAGATTAGCAGTGTTCCATCAGGTATGTCATTGGATTCTTATGCTTCATGGTACAAAGGTTAGAGTAGGGAAAAAGAACACAGCATACCTAAAAAAATTCCAAATTCCAGGTGGATGATTTCCAAGCTAGCAACAATTGCAATCAAGGCCTTTCTATGTAGGAAAGGCGCTTCTCTAAAGCCTAAAATGTTTTGCATCCATGCAAGTCTCAGCGTGACATTCAGTACCTGCAGTTGCACATAAGTCAAGCTGGGTTAATCCATGAGAATGCCCGCCAGCAGCAAAACAAGAAAGTCGAGAAGCTTCTAGCATTCAACCTTCAACTCCTCTAAGTAGACATTACGAAAGTTGCAAAGCACAATGTGCGCATTTGCTTACCATTGCTACAAAGTAAACGTTTCTGTTTGGAATTGTGAGTTTATCTCTTAGCCGGGAGTTCTTGGCGTTGCGCCTCAGGAGGCCCCAATCAATGACAAGATCCCATTATGTGCTGGCGACCGTTGCAATCCTTGAGCTGGCCCGCTGCGATGATCTTCCATAGGACCCCCCTTCTCAAATCATGACCTGTTCTCATGACAACCGCAACGATGGTGGAAAAGTACTTCAGGCCATTGCGCCCTTGCATTATGTCTCCCTCGTCGTACAGGCACTGGAGGCACAAAAAACATTAGAATGTCATGAAAATGTTGAGAACCAACATGACAAAACAAATATATATGATATTACAAAGCAAAGAGGAAAATTCTCAAAGGAAATGAGACAAGACGTTAAAAGCAGTTCTTTGAAGAGGCTTCGTCAATGGAGAATTTCATGAGATCTAAAACTAATTATGTCTTCATGCAAGTTTACCTGAAGGAAACACATCCCATATGGAATAACTGCGATGATGAAGTAAAATGCTTCGTAGAGTTTGCTTTCATCGCACTTGTTTGATCTAGTTCTGAAATCTCCCCAACCATAGTAACAGATATAAAACTCTAAATTTCTGGAGGCCTGAACTTGAATAATATTTACCATTGGTATAAGTTACATGCAAAGAAACCTTGGTTCAAAGATTACCATAAGAAACGACAATGTAATGAGTTAATTCAGTTTTGTTTGTTCAGATGACTTTACACCCAGGATCTAACAGAGCACGGTCACTTATTCTTCGATATGACGAAAAAGGATTTTGCTGAAGTAGGCAATGACCAATTTTCAGAATACTGCTATAGATCCTCATTAATATGTCAAGCAGATCAGACTAGTGAAAAACATGTCAAAAATAAACCATGCACTTATTCTTTGATATGATGTTAAATGATTTAGAAAATCTGGTCATAGGCTTGAGACTAACACAAGCTGAAATCACTTGGGAATATAGTAATAGCTAGTATTATAGAACTTTGTCATGAGAAGTATGAATACTACAAGAGCAAACCTGGCTGGTGAGTTGATTTGCCAGGAAAAGATCAGGTAGTGTTACCGGCAATATCGACATAGTGAAATGAAATCACCCCATACTTCATGAAGGTTATGTATGTGTGCCTGATTTGTCTTAAGTCAGTGTGCTCACCTTGTAAAATAAAGCACATATACAATGAAAAGCACACTGAATAAGGAAGAAGCGGCTTGAACGGTATATGCTGTTGAAAGGGCAGAATGTTATGCAAATCACAACTTGTCGAGTGGAGTCTTAGTCTCGTTAACTACCAAATAAAGCCTTCTCCTATTAACAAACTTATCCACCTTCAAATGCATAAGTATTGACACTGGATGATTGGAGCAATTTCATTCAATCTTACCACGACCAGTATAAGTGGAACTAATTCTGTCAGTGCCTTATAGCTTTCCATTCTTGGGTCCATGTCCATATCAAGATTAGATAGAACTCCAGCCAACATTAACACTGACAGCCCGGAACTAAGAAGGATCTCCCGATAACCCAGTTTTGTCCCCTTTTTGAATCCAAATATAAAGGAGTGATTGATATGGTAGCATCTCCAGTAGTATATGTTTGCGTTATACATTAACATATGCAAAATAATGAATCCGAACAAGCTGCAAAAAGAAGGTATTCCAGAATGATTCATCCATCCACTTAAAGCCATCATATTGTTTCTCAATAAAGAAGACGTTTCAAAGTTTACCATCGTTCAAATGGTAATGAACCTGAAAGAAACATTTTAACTCACCTATAAAGGGGAAATATAGTTTCCATGTATTTTTGGCACCCGTCACTTTTTAGGAGATTTCTTGCATGTACAACCACTATAATGCTCACTACAAAAGCCAATGAGCATCTAGTAAAGCAACCTACAAGCACCAGAAAAATAGAAAAATGTACCTTGATAAACAAAACTGATAACAACTTAGGTAGAAAGAGGCAGTCTCAGTCTCACAAATTGAGAGAGCTTGTTAGCCTTGTCTCGCACTTACAGAGAAAGAAAGCTTAGAAGAGTTCATTATTTGAACTAACAATGTTTCTTCTTGTAAAATGTATACCTAGAAAGAACGTAATTCTATGCTTCTCTCTCTTAGCTATCAGTCTTAGGGTTCGCATCCCTTTATGGCGGTTTCCATTAGCAAAACGCTTTATAAATGCAGCGTAAACTCTTTCCATAAGCCTTGAAACCTGGGGTTCAAAAGATTATCCAAATTTTCCCTTATTGAGAAGGGTGTCATTATTGGGAAATGGTTTAGTATCTCAGTCGCTAGTTACAACCTCATCAGAGCTGCTGAGGTACGAATCATCCACCATCTTTAAGTAAGACTTTGAAGCATTATGATGAGTGATCTACGTAATTTGATATTAGCATAGCATAGTTGAGCATCGAAAGACCTTGAAGAAGATAGTTAGAACGATAGAATTAATGTACCTTGTTGTACTTCTTCATAATTTTGGAGAATGCTAGTTGATTGAAGAAGCTGTCAGGTTAACTGGCTTGTCATTGTACTGAGAAAAGGAACACAGATGATCCTCAATTATCCAAAATTTGGCGAAGATTGGCCTTACCAGTAGCTCTTTAGAAGTTGAAGCTTTTGGTAGAATTCTGTGAAAGCTCCGGTCATCAATTCCTCAGCTTTCCTCAGCCCTGCCTTGGTGAACGATATGTCCCCATTTGAACTCATTAGGATTTCGTTAGCAGATGATATTGGACTTTGAGGTTGGACAGTGACCTTCACCTGTTCCTTGATACTAATCAGAGCTGCTCTGAAGTTAGAGCTATTAACATGTGCTTGTATCATTTAGAGAAATATCATGGTTGTCATTGCTGATTCCTGCTTGTCATCTCCTGGCTAGTGTTGCATATCTAATTTGGTTCTCAAGTCATCTTTTAAAGCCTTTTTAAGTGTAATGTATATTACTAATGTATTCATCTGTTGATTTTTACCAACTGATTCAAATATGGAGCCTGCATAGTAGGCAAATGCATTACTCCCACCAAATTGTTGAAGCACCATCAGCCCAACTGCTATCTATTGCTTCAACAAGATTATGAATATAAGAAAGGGGCATGAAATGAGACTGCCGTTCAAAGGTCCAGAATTTGAGGGCATTCGCACTATAAGTGGATGAGCATAGCGTCTTTGGAACAGATCCGGAATTCTAGACTGAGACTGCCGTTCAAAGGTCTCTATATAGTCCTATAAGACAAGTGAAATGAGAAACCTCAATAACAAAAATCAGATGCTTCCAAATTATCTGAAAGACAAGCGAGATTGAGATATTACTCTAATATCGGCTGCTTCCTGAGTAATATTGACACTTTTGTCTATGAGTCTCTGTAATGTGACTTCAAACTCCTTCTCTTGGTGGACTTTTACCTGCTTATGACTTTCTGCTATTCTTACAATGAAAAGTTCATAATCTTGGCTTCGTCATCGAGTTCTATGATTCTACACAACTAGCATATACTTAGAATGTCAATATGCACCAATTTGATGGTGTGTCAAAGTGGATTGCCACTGAAATGTTAATGCCTATGCCTCTACTCCACTAACAACTTACCAGCCATCTAGGAGACTCCGGAACAAAGAACAAACCCAAAATTTGTATGACACAGGAAATGCAACCTGAAGATGAAATCACCAAGAATGACTTTTTGATATTTTCCAACTCATTCACCACATAACATAAAAAGAGGGAACTGAGACACTACCAATCAGAGCCAAGATGCGCCAAGAGACAATGGTTCCAAGAAAGTAAATCAACGAAAAGCCACATCATATCATGAACTGCAACAGAAGCCAACTCTATGTTAATAAGCAAATGAATTGTCTCAACTCAATTTCAATTTCTACGTTGTCTACGTTGTCCAAACTTTTTGACCCGATTGAATGCCGTAAATGCTCCCCGGACATTTGTAGGTGTTATCTCAGCAATGTACACAGGTACCTGTTTGGAAACAAAGATAATGATTAACAGCACGTTGGCACTTCAACTTCTATAAATTTATCAGGACGCTAAGTCCGGAATATTCCTGCATATACCACATAACATATGATCCCAATGCCAAGCCCGCTTAGCAGTCTTCCAATATCCAGCCACCAAGCATTCTGCAGAGTAGATATAATGTACCATTAAGTGCTTACGCTCTATCTCACAGCCTAAACCACGACCTGATCATTCACAAAAATAGGATGATGTAAAAATTTTCCTCGCATCTTAGCAGGTAGAAAATCAATCGTATCTTTTTTTTTTTCCTTTTCTGGACGGTGATCCCCTAACTAGCTGGACATATAGTTTGAAGTGCAAATATCACAAATGCAGTGAAAAATTACAAAAATGTCCTAAAGGACCAATATCTGAAAAAACTTATCCATATGGTAAGCGCAAAGTTGGAAAATGTGATTTATATTATTAAGCATGTTTATTGAGTCATCGAAGGTGAAGAAAAATTCTGAAGTGGCGAGAGGAAGGGCAGGAACCTTGGCAAATGCTATAGGAAGCCATCCTGCGGCACCAAATATTTGAGAAAACCACGTTGCCTGCATCAAAAGATATATCTTTTAAGATTCCTGTAAGATCTGTAGTTCATTGAGATTTTGAGAATGAAAGGGAGAGGATTACTCGTTTATGCCCAATCAAATTCGTTACCCTCCCATTTACCAGAGATGCTATTAGGCCTCCAACTATTATTAATGAATCGAAAAGTGAATACTGTAACACAAAAGAATTGGGGAGGATGTCAATACGACTTGTGATCCATATTACATTTATCCGTTTGGCGTCACTGATAGAGATGCCATTTTTAACTAGTCCACTAAGGCTTGTGTGTTTTATTTTACTCCAACAAATCTTGTTTTAGAACCCAATTTGTATAGCGGCTAATAGATGAACAACTCTAGAAATATAGTACGAAAGCTTGGTAGGACTTGCCGCTGCTGTGGAGAGGCCCAAATCTCCATTATGCCAGACTCGGCTGGTGAAGAATAACCGATCTGCATTGTAAAAAATGCCGCCAGTTAATGGTACCTTCTACTTGATAATACTAAACTTGTCGTGAAATGCAGCAAGCAACACATTTGCCAAGCAAATTCTGCAAATGATGCAAACTAAAGATGCTGGCTAAAAGTAAGTTTTTGAATCTCATTTTTCTCAAAATTGTGATTGAAGTAATTAATGAAGATCATTTGACTTCTTTTTTGCATATATGAGTTTCATGTCGTAAACTTGAGTGATCCTAAATTAGGGGTTGCATCTATGTTTTACCTCCATCTCAGCAAGGTGAGCAAGCTACACAAGACAGAAACGGCGAAGATAAGACAAAAGGTTTTAGTTGGCACAAGTAGACAAAACCCAGCACATATTCTACTGGTGATATGTTAGATGATAACTTAGAGTGAGATTTTTCTTGGCAAAAGAATGCATCAAGTGCCAAAAGTTGGCATAAAGAGACACTTAAGTGCCAAAACTTACGACAGCGACACTTAAGTGCTGTTTTTTTTTTTAATGAAAAATGGGACACTTGAATGCTGCATCCGGCGAACCTTGCCGGAAATCCTACGTGGCATTTTTTTATTGATTTTTTCGTTTACCTAGCTCGCTAGAAGGCTGACTTAGCAAACCACACACAAAAATGACGTGGTTTTGGTATAATAGAAATTTTAATATAGTAATTAATTAAATTAAAATTTTTAAAAATTAATTAATTAATTTAAAAAGGGGGGAGGTGGAGGAAGAGGGAGGTAGTCGGTGACTGAGGGCTCAGCCCTCGCCACCGCCACCTCCCCTCCATCGCCAGGAAGGTGGGGGAGTGTTGGCTAGGGCCGCTGAGCCTTGGCCAGGGGCTAGCGGCCCTAGTCGATCGATGGCGAGGGCTTGCGTGCCCTCGCCCAGATCTGGGGGAGGGCGCCCCAGCAAGCGGTAGCCCCTGGGTAGGTCGGGCGAGGGCCGGCGACTCTTGCCGGATATAGGGGAGGGCTGCGATCCTTGCCCCAGATCTGGGCGAGGGCACACAGGCCCTTGCCACCAGTCGGCTGGGGCCACCAGCCCCCGGCCAGGGCTCGGCGACCCCGGCCAACACTCCCTCACCTTCCCGCCGCCTCCCTCCTCCTCCTCCCCCTCCCCCTCCCCCACATTTTTTTTTTAAAATTAATTAATTAATTATTTTTAATTTAAGATAATTAATTATTATATTAAAATTCAAGTTACACCAAAACGACGTTGTTTTGACACTATTTAGCCATATCGGCATGCAAAACGACATCGTTTTGTTCGCAGCTCGTCGGAAAATTGCCACGTCATCATTTTGGCTGGATTTTCTCGCCAGTAGCATTTAAGTGATCTATTTTGCTCCGATTTTGGCACTTAAATGTCATTTTCGTAACTTTTGGCACTTAAGTGTCCATTTATGCCAACTTTTGGCACTTTAGGGGTCCAAGTGTCGATTTTCCTTGTAAACTAAGAACCTGTTTTAAGAGAACGGTTTGCTTATTTCATACTCGATGAAAGTTTGTGGCATAATGATTTCTCATATTATCGCAAACCGGAAGACATTATGTAATGGTTGAAAAGACAGTGCTAATGAAAAGTCATCAGTATATACCTCTCAATCCTTTGCTTAAGCTTCAACAAGAACTTCTCATTTGTCTTCCTCAGCTATCTTCAGCAACCTCTCCAACAAGTGAGAGCAATCCCTTAAACATTGGCAAAAAATGGAGAAGTCTAATGGACTTACTGCATATATTCATTTCGCTTTAATTGATAAACTCTATTTACCGATGATAATCTCCTCATTAAGACAATCTCTATCTAAAAGAAGAAGAAGAAGAAGAGATTAAATAAAATATTCACATATTAGATATACAAAAAGAATTACAATATATAAAGATATAAACATCACTTACCTAACTCAAATTTTTCTGCGTTCTCGATGCACTCTTCAACATCAATCGGTACATGAACAGCTCTTAACCAATATTTGAGTGCAAATCAAAGCTTCCACTACTTTGGGAGTTAAAGAACTTCAAAAGCCATCAAGCACCCGACCCAATATACTAAAAGTTGACTCCGAAGTAACAATAGTTACGGGAATAGATCAAATATCTCGAGCCATCAAAAAAATGATCTTATATTTTGAGCCAGTAGTCTTCCACCACATCAAAAGGTCAAGATCAAGAACTTTTTTTTTCTTGAAGATACTCATCAAGCTCGGATTTGTTATCATCGCACTCTTGTTCATTTGAGTATAAAAACATTTTCTTCCAAGTTTGGGCATCATACTTCTTTATTCCTTCATTACCACCCGCATTAGCATTAAAACCATTACTACTTGCACCCAAACTATGGCCACCAAAATTTCAATAATTTGAAATAAGAGAAGATTGCTCATAAAATTCATATAAATGCTCAAATGTATCATTTACCTTGTAATACATCTCTTTAATTTTCAATTCATCATCATAAATTTGTCCATACAAGAAACTTACATAATTCAACTTGGCTCTAGGATCTAACACAACCGCAATCAACACTATCATGTTCACTTTATCCAAGCTTCCATAATATTTGTCAAATTTTTCTTTCATTTCCACACCCATAGCTTGAAGTTTAGGATTCGAAGCATTGACCGCATCATTCAAATATCTATGTAAAAGGATTATCCCTTCAAAATAATCATTTGAAGTAACATATGAACTCCCCGACATCCAATTGGTGGCATAATAGAATACTTTTAGAAATTTCGAAAGAATAATAGCGTTTTCCCAATCATCATCACTAGAAAATTTATGATTAAGCTCACTTGCAAAATATAGATCGCCTTCTTCCATTCTTTTGAAAACTTTTCTGAACTTTATGGCAATGTCTAACATGAAATAAGTGGAGTTCATCTAGTGGCAACGTTAAGAACTACTGAACCCTTATAAGTGATCCGTTCACTCTCAATGCAAGATTGAAATGCTTTGACTCTCATGGGAGAACTCCTTACATACTTAACCATATTTCGGATATGTGCAATGGAGTCACGTACCGTATTCAAGCCATCTTTCATAATCAAATTTAATATATGAGCTGTGCACCTCATGTGCAAAATACTACCATATAATATCAACGACATTTCTTTCGAAAGTTTTTCCATCAAATAGCTAATTACAACATCATTTGAGCTAACATTATTCACAGTGATTGTGGACACCTTTTTTTCTATTCCCCACTCCTGAATGCATTTCTCCACCATTTTCCCAATCTCCCTACCCCTGTGACTATGCATCACCATAAAGTTGATGATTTTTTTATACAACTTCCAATTTTCATCAATAAAAATATGCAGTGAGACATAAATAATTCAGATTTTGAATAGAACTCCATATACCAGTGGTGAGTGCGATCTTAGAATTAATCTTTCCAAAATAATTCTTCAAAGAAGTTCTTTCATATAAAGAAGTCCTCATGTGCAAAACACTTCATGCAATCTTTTGTCATTGTGAAATGTGATAAATGTTTGAAGAGAGGTTGTAACTTACTGACAAATTTACGAAATCCAACATGCTCAACCAAGGAAAAATGTTGCTCATCAATGATGATGAACCAAGCAAGCATTCGCTTATAACGTTCTTGATTAAATGACCATGTCGATAAGACGCTACCAGTACTAGAATCTCCTCCTGCCTTGCCAGCCATGTTTACATTATATGGTGCAAAGAATTTATGCATTTTATCTACATTACGGGAAAATTTCTTGCATGTGGTCAAGTGTTTCCTCATTGTAGAAGTACCGTTAGCAACACGATACTTAAGCACGGACCCATAATGAATGCACTTCATTTGATATGTTTTTGCATCCTTATTATTGATTCTTGCATAATTCTAGAATTCGGATGTATATTTCTCATCATGAGGAAGATGAGAACCGAGTACCTTATTTGCGGCACTCATGGTAGGGGGTGCCTCTTCTTCATTTTCATCGCCAGAAAACTCCAATTCCGTGATCGAAGTCGTCTCCTCACGTCCCTCCACCTCCATTGTCATGTTATCTTGATACATTAACTTCGCACTTCACCACAATAATATAATATAATTAGAAATTTCAAAATAAAGAGCAAACTAAAAATGAAACACCACTAGAACAAAAATGTCCAACATAGAAATGAGACTCCCTTCATACCAGCAAATCAAGGAAGCAATCGCATAGAAATGAGACTATTAAACTTAGTAAGAAACTTAGCTTATCTAGCAAAAAGGTAAAACAATTGATTGTTGGATGTAGTTAAATTTTTTATACTAAACTAAATGTCGCTTGTATTCTTTTTGTATGCAGAATGCTGCCCCAGTAACATTTCTAGTTACATAAAAAAGATTATGCCCAAACACGGGCTTTCATTATACGGGCCTAGGTGGCTGTGGCATAAATGTTCTAGTGGTTCAAATTATGTGGAGTTCAATCGGGTAGCTTCCTAAATGAAGTTCCAAAAATGTTCACAAAAACATAAGTTAATGTAACCAAACAGAGCTATTCATATCTCTCCAGAAACATAAAGTTCGCAAAACGACAGAGAGAGGGGGCAGTAGAGATTACCAACACAAAAGGCGAGCTGCGAGCAGCGTCAAGGCGGCTGGGCGAGCGGTTTTGGGGGAGGCTGGGCGAGCGGCGTCAATGGCAACTCGGCTAGCAGCATCGAGGGCGGCTAGGCGAGTGGCCTCCACCTGGGGGGACGAGCGACATCCACCGGCGACGTTGACGGCGCGCGGCTGAGCAACGAGGCAAGCGAGGGGTGACGACGTTCAACGGCAACGTCGAGGGCCAGTAGTTGAGCGGTGAGGCAAGCGAGGGGTGACAGCGTCGAGGGAGGCAAGGGCGAGGCAAGCACGAGCCGACTGGCGTCTAGTGGCAGGATGAGCGACGTTCGGCAACGGCTGAGCGGTGAGGTGAGCAAGGGGTGACGGCATCGAGGGAGGCAAGGGTGAGGTGAGCATGGGGCAACTGGCGTCTAGCGGTGGGACAAGTGGCGTTCGGCTGTGGCATTGAGGGTTAGCAGCATCTGATGACAGCGTCGAGGGCGAGCAACATCCGGCGGTGGAGTCGAGGGCAAGCAGTGTCAGCAATGAGGCAGAGGCAAGAACAGGAGAGGACTCAGAGAACTGTGAAGTGAAGTGAACTGAGGGAGGGTAATTGATTTAAGGCTTTTTGGGGAACCCTAACCGGGAATCGCCGGTTTCCAGAAAAAAGGGAATTGGGAACCGTGCTCACCCCTAATAGCCACCATGACGGTGATGGCCAACTCAGAAGAGGGAGGGAATAGGTGTGGGGGGATTATGATTAGGACATAAAAAGAAAGAAAAAGGTTGCCAATCGAGATGAAGGTTGACAAGAAGGTCCATGTCATGATTTTTTTTTTTTTAAATCAATTTTGAGTTTGGCAATATTCGTTGATACGAAACATGTAATGTGGCGCTCAATTTAACGAAAGCATCTCATCAAACTTGTATTGAAAGTTGAGATACATATTTGAATAGAAAAAATCTTCAGGCATTCATAAAAATCATGAGTAAACGTTCAGGTATTTATGATGCATTGCTCTATGATCGAAGTGGTAAAATCGACATTTTGGTTGAGCAAAACCATATGCCTTTTTGTTTATGTATTCACTTTTATTTATTTGATAGAATTATATTAGAAATGTGCCTTCAACAATGGCAAATTCATATTCATCAAACATTTTCATGATAAAATACCGAATTTAATACTTGCTCTAAATAGTATGCTAAATCAACCGAGGGTTTCTCTTTTTTCAAAATTTTTGGACAATGATATAGATAGTTCAAGAACTTCTCTTCAATATTCAAAGTGGTCAATCAATTTAATTTTATTAAATCTAGTCCGTGAATTCTAAAAAATCTACTCAATATAGTCATTTTGTTAAAATTTATAATGCCATTAGCTCAAGTGACTATAATTTCTATTAAGTTGAAGTTAGACTTGCCATATTATCATCCCCATGGCATACATGTGGTTTGTACGTCCCTGAACTTAATGTTATTCAATCTACTTCGTGAATTTTTAGAAAAGCTGCTCAATTTAGTCCTTTTGTTAAAAATTCTAATGCAATTATTTGTTGCAACTATTATAACCTGACATTAGATTTGCCATGATGGTGTCCACAAGGCATACATATGGTTAAAATAGATTGGTTGATTTAGGAAAATGGAACTGCAATCCACATCATTATTTTGGTTCACTAAAGACTGACGTGTCAATGCACCTTAGAAAAATACAGGTGCCATGGCGATATACCCCTGATGGTACTTTATTGTTCATCGCAACCCTAATCTTCCTCTAAACCACTCATTTTCTCTTGTTTTCTTTTTCCGCTCTTACCTAGTGAAACTTTCGCCCATGGCGTCTACTGGTTGTAGCTTCTCCCGGATGGTATTTACACCTTAATCTATACTCAATTTGACCTAGCAATCTCCTGTCCTTGGATATTGGAAGGTTGCATGCCTCATCTCTTTAATAATTCATCTCAGAGGTGTCTCAATTCCATCTGTAGTACTCTGTTTTTCCTGCGGAATCTTCTGTCCTTGGATAATGGCAAAATGCGTGCCTCACCTTTCTAGAAATTAACTTCAGTGGAGACTTATTTCCATCTGAAGTTCTATGTTTCCCGCCTGGTTATGTTGTATCTCTGTCTATCCTTCTTCATGTATCACATTTGCTCCGACGAAACATTGGCTGATTGTATCATGGTATTTGCTCTATTTCAATTTGACTTAAGATAATTATGCCTTGTGGTTCCCGTCCTATGGCTTCGGACGATCTAGATGAATCCTTGCAACTGGCTACCTTGTGTAAACGTTTGGGACATCTATGTTCTACATAGGAAATAGAGATATGGGAAGAAGAACCCCCACCAGATAAATTAGAGGAATGTCGTTTGCTACTAGTGGGTAAAGTCTTATCGAAATCTGCTATCAACTTACAAGTTTTCCAAAGTACCTTAAAGCATGTTTGGCGGACTGACCAGGTTGATATTTCTCAGAGAGAGGGAGGCCTGTATATAGCGAAATTCTAGTAAGAGAATGAGAAACAAAGGATACTGGAAGGTGGCCCGTGGCTCTTTTCAAGTCAATTAGTAATTTTTCAAACCATGGATTCCTAACACGTCTTTACACTGTTATGATTTTAGCCATTGTGCTTTCTGGGTTCAAGACTTTGGACTGCTGTTGGAATGGAGTATAGAGCAGCTGATTAGAAAAGCTTTGAAATAGGTTGGTGAAGTTATAGAGGTTAAAGCTGATTTTAAAGACGGATCAGTCTTAAGAGCTGGGAGGGCAAGGGTAGAAATAAATCTGGACGAACCTTTAAAGTCCGGCAAGCTGATTCGCCTTGATGGGATAACGCTGTGGCTCGACTTCCGATATGAACGACTATCTCACTTCTGCTATTCCTGCGGGAAAATAGGCCATTATGCCACGTATTGTCAAGAATATCCTTTTGAAGACGCAAAATTGGATGGTAAAGACAAAATGGCTTACGGTCAATGGTTAAGAGTGGATGTCAGATAACATAGTCCTTACTGGCAAGCATTTTATAACCCCCCCGAGAGTGTAGAACAGAATGAAGAAAAAGTACTTGAGACGCCTCCAGCTTTGCTGCTGATTGTTTCATTGTTGCCTCCACCTAATAATGCTGAAGTAGTAACCTCGCCCATACTAGCAGCTCAGCACAACTTTGACAAAGCAGCAACTCATCCGCAAATTCCACAGACTTCGATGCTAAAGGAGCAAACTCTCACAACAGCTTTAATCCCTGCGCACGCAAAGCAGAAGGCAATCATCAATCAATCCATGGAAATGCAGCAACCAAAAAAACAGAAGGGTACTAGAGCCATTCCAAAGTTGGGATCAGCCAAAAAACATAAGGTATTCCCTATATGATATGAGGCACTCAGCATCTAATGACTTTGATGATACTCAATTTATGGATACACCAGTTCTAGAAGCAAATGAAGCGAACCAATGGGCGATGGTGGTTGGCCCTAAACAGCCATCGATGCACAAATGAAGTTACTTTGTTGGAACTGTCAGGGTTTGGACAATCCCCTGACAGTTCAAGCTCTAAAGGCCTTAGCGGCCAAGGAAAAGCCCGACTTACTATTCTTAATGGAAACCAAGAGCCATGAGACTGTGATTCATCGGTTGCAGCGACAATTACATTTCAGCAGCTCTTTTGTGCGAAACCTAGCAGGTCTAGCGGGGGGATTGGTAGTTTTTTGGAATGAAACTTTATCATTAGAGATCGAACAATGTTCTGAGAACTATTTTGATATGCTCTGTCGAGATTCAATGGACGATCGGCTGATGCGCATCACCTGTCTTCATGCTCCATCATCCTACCACAATAGACAGTTACTTTAGGAGCAGCTTCGAAGGATCAGCAACGCTAATACTTTACCTTGGATTTGTGCTGGGGACTTCGATGAGATCCTCTATCCTTGGGAAAAGGTCGGTAAGCGTCCGTCCGACCGGTATCGTCTAAACTCCTTTCAAACTGTCATCAATGACTGTGCCTTGATGGAATTAGATAGCAATGGATGTGCCTTCACTTGGATGAATAATCGAGCCGGCAATGAATTCGTAAAGGAACGCTTGGACCGTGTTATGTGTACGACAGACTGGCGACTTCAATATCCTGAGGCGGAGGTGTTCGCTTTGTCGGCCCTAGGATCAGACCATAGCCCGCTTCTTTTATCCATATCAGCAAACTATAGAAAATGCCGAAGGCCTTTCATCTCTGAAGCTTATTGGAACCAGGACCAAGAGTGCTGAGAGGTCATCTATAATGCATGGAACTCGGTTAAGGTAAGCAATTCTGGCCTTTTACATAAACTAAGAATGGTTTCTCTTGCTTTACAAGATTGGAGCCGTTTAAAATTTCATAACAGCCACCTGAGAGTGCAAGCCTTATAACAACAACTTCAACTTGTTATAAATAAACCATACAATACTGGCACTGAAATAGAGGAAGCTTCTCATCTTCGGGAGGAAATAAGACATATATGGTAGCAAGAAGAACAGTATTGGGCTATGCGATCTAGGATTAATTGGTTGCGATGGGGATACAAGAATACCAAGTTTTTTCACGCAACTACTATTCGACGGAGGTAGAGAAACAAGAAAATATGTTACAGGATGATAATCACAACTGGGTGAGGGACAATCAGGCCTTGAAGGAGCTCACATCGGCTTATTTCTCACAATTATATACTACTGTGGGTCATTGTAACTACGGTCCAATTCTGGATTAATGTCCACAGGTCGTCTCTATAGAAATGAATGATCATTTAACGACCCCAATCACTGTAGAGGAGGTGAGACGGGCAGCTTTCTAGCTGGGGACCACGAAAGCTCTAGGTCCAAACGGATTGAATGGGTTGTTTTACCAAACCCATTGGGATATACTTCAGGATGACTTGATCAAATTAGTAAAAGACTTCTTTAGTTCGGGGATGTTGCCTAGCGACCTCAACAAGACGGTAATAGCTTTAATTCGCAAAATCAATCATCTTGAAAGTCTAGATTAGTTTAGATTGATCAGCCTCTGTAATTATGCATACAAGTTTATTTCCAAGGTCATGGCAAATCGCCTAAAACCTTGGCTTTGTGAGCGGAAGACAAATTCAGGATAACGTATTAATCGTCCAGGAAGTTCTTCATCAATTTAGAATAAGGGAAAGGAAGTGACATTTCAACGTACTCCTCAAGACGGACATGCAAAAGGCATATGACAAAATTGAATGGGATTTCCTAAAGGATTATCTACTTAGATTGGGATTTCATCCAAGATGGGTTCAGTTGGTGATGCAATGCATCACTATGTCATCCTTAAGTGTTAGGTTTAATGGAGAACAACTATCTTACTTTCGGCCATCAAGAGGTCTCCGTTAGGGCAACCCTCTTTCCCCTTATATCTTCATCTTACTGGTGAATCTTCTTTCAACCCTTATTAACCAAGTAGTTCACATGGGCCACCTCAAAGGAATAAAGCTAAACAGGTCATGTCCGACCCTTTCACATCTTTTTTTCGCTGATGATTCAGTTTTCTTCCTAAAAGGCACTATGACGGAATGTCAGAATCTTGCTAATATCCTGAACCAATACTGCATGGCAATGGGATAGGTTATCAATTGGAACAAATCAGGACTATTTTTTAGTAAACACTGTCTGTTGAGTCTTCAAGAAAATTTAGTAGGAGTATTTAGAATGCCGGTCCTGCAGCAGTATGGAAAATATTTAGGTATTCCTTCAGAGTGGGGCCGATATAAAAAAGAGATGTTTGCTTGGATATTAGGGAGAATAAATGCAAAACTTGAGGGTTGGAAAGAAAGATTACTATCCAAGGGAGGTAAGGAGATCCTAATCAAGTCTATTGTAGAGGCAATTCCTCAATATGCAATGTCAATCTTCAAGCTTCCAATATCTCTTTGCAAACTTATTGAAAAGAAAATTTCCAGTTTTTTGTGGACGACTGATAACAGCAGGGTTGGGGTGCATTGGCAGAAATGGGAATTGCTTAAAACTGGCAAGGACGATGGAGGACTAGGCTTGCAAGACTTAATGGCGTTCAACAAGGTGATGCTTGGTAAGTAGGCTTGGCATTTAATTCAACAACCTCACTCTTTGTGGAGCCAAATTTTCAAGGGGCTGTATTTTCAATCAAAGAACTTCCAATCAGCAGATAAAGGCACACGCCCTTCCTGGGGCTGGCAGAGTCTTCTTATCGGCAGAGAGGCCATCCTACCTAATGTACGATGGTCGGTTGGGAATGGTAAGAAGATAAAGATTCGGGAGGATAGATGGTTACCTATAAGGACTATAGGTGGACCAGCCGCAAGAGAGGAGCCAGAGAGGGTGGCTGATCTTATTGATCCTGTCCACCAAACCTAGAAACTTCCTCTAATTACACAAATGTTTGATGATCAGGTTATTGCAGAAATAATTAAAATCCCTCTCAGACCTTTCTATGCTACTGATAAGTTAGTTTGGACATCTACTAAGGATGGGATTCACACAGTGAAAACCAATTACAAAACCATTGTCAGCATAGCACACACAGAGAATGATCAACAAGCCTCCACATCGCACCAACACCCTAGAATACTTTGGCGCAAGAAATGGACTATGCAAACAGCACCAAAGATCCGCACTTTCTTATGGACAACTTGCCATAATGCCCTTGCTACTAAAGTAAATTTATTTCATCGTCATATTACCCCCGATCCTATATGCAATCTATGCAATCAGAGGTCTCCAGAAACCCTAGAACACCTTTTCTTTTTCTGTTCATGGACTAAAGGAGTATGGAGTCATCCTTAGCTCAACATTTCCGTATCACCTTATACAGTGCATCGTCTGGATGATTGGATCATAGAAAGGGCAACAAATAAAAGACTCTTACCTGGATTGGAAACAATTGCACAAGTCTTGTGGCAGATCTGGTGTATGCGCAACAACTGGATTTTTTGCCGGCAGCGCCCCGACCCAAATTTGGCAGTTGAAGACGCCTTTGCACAAACACGAATCCAAAACTCTTCTGCTCAGCACCAACAGAGAACAAGGGATGCTACTGTCAAAATAGGAAATTTGTGGCAACCCCTAGATCGCGGATCCCTGAAATGTAATATCGACAGTTTTTATCATCTTGGCAGTCAAGAAGGCATGATGGCGTGTATTAGTCGAAATCATCAGGGGATTCTCATAGATGTCTACACCAAAAGCTTCCCCGCAGCTTCTGCGTTTCAAACGGAAGTGCAAGCGCTTACCTTTACTCTGCATCACCTGCTACACCAAGGTCTCAATAAGGAAACTCTAGTGATTGAGTTTGATTGCCAGTTTTTGATCGACACGGTTCAAGCGAGAAAGCAGCCGCCGTGGGAAGATCATACGTTGTTCGCTGAAATTGATGCTCTGCTTGCCGTTTACCCTAACTTGCAGCTACAATTTTGTAGACGGGAGGCAAATGGAGCAGCAGATTGGGCCGCTAAAGCCCACAGCAGATCCGACCTGGCCTGCAACTGGAATATCTTCACTCCATTTATTTTGCAAGATATTGTATCGGCCGACGCAATAGCTTCTGGATGTAATGTTGCGACTACTTAAATAATTACCTTTTCGACCCAAAAAAAAAAAACAGAAGCAATACGTTGAGTGGATTAATCAAAGTTTCGGAATTCAATTAAAGAGAAAAAATGAATTCAAGAATCACATTAAATATTTTAAAAAAAAAATCAAGGACCATGTGAATATGAAAATGCACTATTCTTCTTACATGGATGCTTGAGAAGAAAAGGCTTGTATCTAAACGAAGAAGGACAATATCCTCATAATAGATTATTGCAAAACTGTGGTGTTTGTTTGTTTTTTTTTCCTCGTATAGTTTTAGTAATGTCTGAGTCAATTTCTGCGAACCTAAATTAATCAACGAGTCAAAAAAATGGACAATCCACGCTTTGACCACTTCATGAGGACTTTGTGCATAGTCGTAGCAAGAGGCTCCTTTGATCACTTCATGGAGACTTTTTGCATGATGTGGTGGTGGCTGCTGTGGCCTTCACCAGAGGATGGCGACCATTGTGCGGTGGTTGTCATGTCCGTATCTAGATTTGCCACAGAGACAGAATGACAATAATCATCGTAGCTTTAGAATGTCAACCATCGCAACCTCTCACAACTGGAGAAATTTATCAATTTAATCCTAAATTTACTATATGAATATCAATATATAGTCCTAGACTTTTCTAGTTTTGTTGATGTTCCTAAACCTTTGCACATAATTTCAATGTAGTTCTTCTGGCCAATTATCGTTGGTTTGCTGATATGGCGATCAAGTCATTGCTGGCCGTATCATGTGACACAGCCAGTGATATGACATTTATAACTCTGTTGTTCTAGAACTCCTCCCTGTCTATTCTGAACTTGCTATTTTCAGCTCCGACTTTTTGGTAAGCGACCCCCACCCCCCCCCCCCTTTCTTCTTCAGCTAATGCAAGCGTCTTGTTCTCCTTCAGCATGGTCGTTCATTGTTTCCTCTTCTTTTGTTGAATTCCTTTGGTTAGCGAGCGGTGAAAGTTTGACACCTGGTTTTCTTGACTCACAAACGCATCCCTGGAGAGCTTCAGTTTGCTTCCTTTTCTTTTGCTTGTTCTAGAGTTTGGATGGGTCTGTACTTGAGAGCAGGAAGTGCCGAAAATGACGAGAATGTGGCTGAATTTTAAGGAGCTCCAAGCTGGGGATCCCAGCGACCCCAGGCCAGGCCCATTTTGCCCCGGCCGAGGCCAATTTGCGTGGAGGCACACAGTAGTATAGAAAAGGAAAGAAGAGAAAATAATATATGCAAAACGACATCATATCATCAAGAGTTATACATGTTTTATCGCCAATCGAGTCACGCAAAACGGTTAATGATGATTAGATACCACGTCAACAATGTCCAGCAACAATTGACCGAGCGAAATATCTTTGAATTTTGTGTAAATATTAAAGATTATATTAAAATATTTATTATTGAATTTATATCCGTATAATAAATTTAGGATTAATTTGGTAATTATCACCTTGCAACCGAGAGAGATAATAATGAGGAGAGACCTAGAAAGAGAAGAGAGAGAATCGTAAGGAGGGATTATAGACTTATTTTTTGGGTTGATTGTTCATGTCTTCATGTCCTCTCATATTTGAATTGTGTCAAATTTAAGTCTAATTTGATATGACATGTTTATTAAACGTATCGGAAAACACAACATGTTTATTAAGACGGTCATGCAAGATGACTTGTTTAAGATATGAATTCTCACATATACGTGTAAATATGTATCTACTGGGCGCACATAAATGTGTCTATCTAACAGTGTTACATTAATGCTATAACATGTTGACCTGTATTACCAAAGAGGGCTTGACGTGTCCTTATTAATGAAATCTGTTTAAAAGATCATCACATATATGACACGTTATAACAAATTTAAGTTGATTTGATACTTATCCCCTTGCAATCGAGATAAATGGTGGAAAGAGATAGTAACGAGGAGAGAACTAAAAAGAGAAGGCAGAGAATCGCAAGGAGGGACTCAGACTCATTTTTAGGGTTGATTGTTCATGTCTTCATGTCGTCTTGTAATGGAATCATGTCAAATTTAGGTCTAATTTGATATAACATGTTTATTAATCTTATAAAAAAATATAACACGTTTATTAATCGGGTTATGCAAGACGACTTGTTTAAGATATGAATGATCACATGTACTTGTAAGTATGTATTTATTAGATGCGCATAAACGTGTCTAAATATATCTAAAAGTCTTATGTAGATGCCAATGACATGTTGACTTGTATTTCTTAACAAGTCTTGACGTGTCCTCATTAAAAGATCAACATATATATGACATGTTATAACAAATTTAGGATTGATTCGGCGATTATCCCCTTGCATTCGAGAGAGATGGGGGAGAGAGATAGTAACAAGGAGAGAGCTAGAAAGAGAAAGGCAAAAAATCGCAAAGAGGGATTATAGACTCGTTTTTGGGGATGGGTGCTCATGTCTTCATGTCTCTTGTAATGGAATCGTGTCAAAGTTACGCCTAATCTGACATAAAATGTTTAATAATTGCGATAGGAAACACGCCATGTTTATTAAACGGTTTATACAAGACGACTAGTTTAAGATAAGAATTCTTTTTTGTACTTGTAAATATGTATATATTGGACGTGCATAAATGCGTCTATACATAAATGTGTCTAAACATATTTAAACGCATCTAAATATATCTAAAAGTGTTATGTTGATGCTAATTACATGTTGACCTGGATAACCAAACGCGTCATGACACGTCGTTATTAACGCAATCGGGTTAGAAGAAACATGTATATCACACGTTTCCTATTATTACCGTCAACCCGTTTATAATATGAACGGAAAACTGTAAAGCAGCACCTTTACCCTCGGAGCCCATTCCTGCATTCTTTCTGCGGTCTTCTCGTCCATACATCGAAAGCAACTACTCCTTCTCTCTCTCTCTCTAAATCGCACGCGAGTCATAATGGGCGGTTGCCTTTCTTCCCGAAGCACAAAGCGATCTCATCAGACACGAGAATGCTCAAAAGGGTCATCGGCAGCAACAGTCAAGATCGTCCGAGCCGACGGCAAAGTTCGACAGTACAAAGAGCCGCTGCAAGCGAGGCTCATCGCCTCCCAGAACCCGAGCTTCTTCCTCTGCAGCTCCGAGTCGCTGTCCCTCGATTCTCGCCCGCCTCAAGTCGCCGAGGAAGAAGAGCTGCAGGCCGGCCAAATCTACTTCTTGCTGCCGCTGGCTCTCGCCCACAAGCCCCTGAGGCTCCCCGATTTGTGCGATCTCGCCATCAAGGCGAGCTCGGTCGTCGGCAACGACGGCGTCGAGATTTTGTCCGCTGATTCCAAATTCATTCCGAGTTGAATGTTGTACAGCTGGGGTTCTTCTTTTCCCTTTTCTTTTGCGGTGTTTCTTTTTCTTGGGTTGGGAGATGGAGATGGATGGTAATGATCAGGAAGCTTCTCTGGTAAATTATGATTATGATTTTTATTTTATTCTTTTTTCCCTATTTGGTACCGTTTATTATGGCAAAAATGAAGGGAGATCGATCCTAAAATAGGTCGATCCCTACTCTGGAATATGTAAAGCTACAAGTGAGTTAAATTACGGATGATTTCTTCTTTTGTTTCTTTTATTAAGGGTGATTTTTTCTTTTTTGTTTCCTTTATACGCTACATGTGAGAATTAAAAAAAATTAATTAATTAGAGTTTATTTAAGAATTACAAAAATTTAAGAGATTTTGATCGGTCTATTGGTCTACTCAGTCTGGTTTCTTAAGTAGAACCGATTCCAATTCTATATTTTTGACATTGGGAAACGGACCAGTCTAAAAAAATAACCCAAAATTAGTCAGTTTGGTTATGTCCGATTTGATTCCAGAGTAGGGCTGGATTGCACACCCCTAATAAAAATGTCAGCACGCGAAAATCCAACGGAGAAGTCAGAGAAGGAGAAGGTCTTTACTGGTGGTGGCGGTGAATGGCGGTAGCTTCTGCTCTTTTTGACTTAACCTATCTAGGGAAGGTTAGTCATCAAAGTCATCATCTTATCTTCGTTTAGGAGTAGGACTAGGGCGCGTTTGCTGAACACGGTACATTGGTGTGACCGCATTAGTCAATGCGTTGATCAATTGCTTCGTTAAGAAGTGGACTCTACGTAAAGCAATTGATTTCGTTTTGGCGTTGCAATCTCATACAATCTCTCATAAAAAAATAGAAAAAAAAGAATTAGTACACTCTTGATGGGAATGGGGCGGAGCCGGTGTTGGCTCGATAGTGACCCATTGTCCATCATGCTCGACGCAAGTCATACTTATTTATCTTGTCCCAAAACATAATAGTCATGCAAATTATCATACTCTCCTTGCCCCGTACTGCAATAATATTAGGCTTAGAAATTTTAAGTTGCATGATTTAATAAACGCAATTTAAGGATGCGTTTGTTTGAAGGAAAGTGTTTTCTCGGAATTAGTTTTCTGAACTTTCACTTTTTTGGTTCACTAAAAATGATTAATCAATTGAAAACATTTTTTGATCAGAGAAAATATTTATACATGAAATTAGAAAAGTGACTTCCTAAATCTAAGAATGTGAAAACACTTTCCCGAATTGCTCATCTTAAATTTTTTGATATTTTATTTTTCTTTTATTTAAAAAAATTGATTTTTTAGATATTTTTCTTTTCTTTTTCCTTTTCTTTCTTTTTCTTTTTTCTTTTCCTTCTTCCTTCTTCACTAATCAACATGCCTCAGTGACCAACAATAGGTGTGAGCCGGTGTAGGCTGAGGAGGGCCACCCTAAGGCGAGCTCGAGCCTCGCTAGATCTAGGCCAAGTTAGCCCTCATTGGGTCTCGGCGATAACATCAGTGGCCTATTGCGATCGTCGCCAAAGCCCAACAACAAGCGGAGGAGTAAGAAAGAAAGATAAAGAAAAGAAAGAAAAATAAAAGTTATTAAAAAATGAGTTTTTTTCGTGAGATAAAGTCATGAGATTTAAATTATTTTCCAAATAAGATCCAAACACTAGAGAACATTTTTGGTTGCACATTACCAAACAAAGGAAAACTAAGTTTTTCCCGGAAAAATGATTTACTGAGAGTATTTTCCTTTTTCATAAAAATTTTCCCCAAACAAATGCACCACAGGTACCAATCTCTAAGAAAAAAAATGCAACCGGAGAAGATAGTCTTTATTATTGAAAGTATTCATGTTTAACCTCGAGGGACTTTTTTTTGTTTTTGTTTTTACCGAATAAAAATGAGGGAATATATATTACCTAAATTTTAACATAGAATAGCAGTTAACTAGAATTGACATCCCAATACGCTCTATCTATGCATTCATATTAACTTTTTATTCATGTTGGATCTTTGAACCTGTGAAGAAGGCGCGCTATAATCCATGGAGAAAATTTTGGGTATACTTATGATCGACATATGTGGATTGATACGTGTCCCTTGGGCCCACATTTAAGATATTTCACAAATTTCTCTCACTCGCCTCCCTCCCACTTTCTTCTTCCTCCGTCTCTTCCCTTCAGAAACGGAGGCTGAGATCTCGGCATTTATGGAAGTTGGTCTTTCCTTCGTCGAGATCTTGACCTCAGTCGCCGGCCGGCGACGGAGTACTCGATGGAGGCCGAGATCTTGGTGCGTGGAGGAAGGCGGTGGCCTGCTGGAGGTCGAGCATCTCGCCGCGGAGCTTGTTGGGCTTGGCGTCGATGAGGCTCAGCTCGTCGGCGAGGTCTTGGGTGAGGATGGTCTGGGCGATGGCCATGCCGACGTTGCTGACCCCAACAACGGCGATCTTTGTGTGGTGCTTGGAGGGCGACGGCGGAGCTCATCATTTCAGCATCCCAGATCCACCATGATTTCACCACCATGGGCTCCGCCATTGATCGGGAGGGGGGCGACCACTGTCGACAGCTGATCACCTAGGACCCTCCCCGAGGGTAAAGCATGAGTTGGGAGGGAGAGAGACCGTGGAGGGAGGGAGACTTTGCCAATTTCTGACCAGTGGGGCCAAGAGCGACACGTGTCGCTCATTAACTCGACTAGTGTAAACGTGAGTTAATCACAAGTATATTCAATAATTTTTCATAATCCATGCGTGCCAGTGTTTTTACTAGACATAGGATGACATTGTTTGTCGTGCTAGAGAATAATATTTGATACAAGGATATTGATTTAAGGAATTAGTAACTAATGATATGGTGAACTAATGGTTTAGTTGAGATTAAGAACATTAGAAGTGTCAAAACTTTCGTATGGTACTCGGCAAAAACTTTTTTATCGTTTACTTAAGTGTCATAAATTTTAAAAATAGATTACTTGAGTGTCAATTTTGATTTGTCTTGCTGGAAAATCCAACATGGATGGTGATTATCTAACGTGGATTTACCGATGTAGACGTGGACAATTTTTTAAATATTTTTTTTTTTGTTTTTTGTTTTTTTCCTTTTGAGCCGGTGAGAGTTCGCCAGCTACAAAATCCTCATCTAGATTGGGTGAGGGCCGCCTTGCCTGCTATCACGAAGGCCCTGGGCGAGGCCGTCAAGGCTTCGCTAGCCATTGGCAAGGGCCTTCACTGCCTTGCCCTCGAGGTGAAGGCCTTGGGCACGAGCGTCGTGGCCTTGCTGGCAACAGGCGAGGTTGCGAGAACCCTCACCCGCAATTGCCCAAAGCCAACGAGGGCCCTCATAGCCTCGTCAACAGCCAATAAGGCCTTGATAGCTCCACCCAGATTAGACGAGGGTATAACAGCCAGCAAGGGTCACCAATGACCCTCGAGTGACCTTCACCGTCCTTAAAGAAAAATGCAAAAAAAAAAAAAAAATCCACGCAGGATGTTTGGTCAAAAATAACACTTAAGTTAACGATTTTACTTCAATGTTGCACTTAAGTGAGTGAAAAGAAAGTTCCAGCACTCACTAGTTTTGATACTCTTACTGTTCTTTACCCATTTACTTATGTTAGCACCAAAATTTGACACAGCTGGCATGAGAAAAGCATCGAAATTTTTCGCGAGAAATTATCAACAAAGTTCTAAATATATTATACGAATGTCAATTTACTCCTAAACCTTTTTAATTTGATTAATTTAATTCTAAATCATTTAACAATATGCTAATATAATCCTTCTGGCCAATGTTAGCAGGAAAACACTAGCGATCCTATATGATACAGTCGGTGCTAACATGGATAATTTATTTATTTATTTTTTCTTTTGCTTCGTTTTCCTTTCCTTTTCCCTTCTATTTTTTTTCCTAATTTCCCTATGCCAATCAACAGCCTTGGTGATCGTAGGTGGACATACAAGGGTTGGGACACCCTTGTCAGCACTAGGCAAGGGTGCTACAGCCCTCATTGGATAAGTGCAAGGGTTGTAACACCCTTGCGAGAACTAAGTGGTGCAACCTTCACCAAATCTGAGCGAGGAGCTAAAAGCCCTTGCCTAGTGGCTAGTGAGGGCTTCAAGCGAGGGTTGTTGACCACAGTCAAAAGAAAGAAAAGAAAAGAAAAAAATTATAAAAAAATTGTAGAAATTATTCACGTTAATATTGGTCATTTTACGCCGGCTATGTCACGTAAGATGACTAGTGTTCACATCAGCACTTTTTGATCAAAATTGACTAATTATCAAAATAATTAGGACTAAATTGACTAATATATAAATGTTTATGACTGAACTGACATTTATATAATAGATTTATGATTTTTTTGTAATTACTCCACTTTTTTATTGATGAACAATAAGCTATCGGCTTACGAACGTGCCAAACTTTCATGATGGGGACTAAGGAAGTGGCGAAAATCCGTAAAATCTAAGAGGAGGTTGGTGGACAATACCATATTTCAGTAGTGCTAGTCTGAGAGAATTAGATACAAATAAAAACCCTAGAATCTCATAATTGATAAGCTAAAGACACTAGGCTTTTTCAATGCCAACCCGAAAAAATTAGAACCGTGCCAAACTCAAACAATATTTTGGGGCGCGGTGAACAACCGTGCCAAACCTCAACAATGCAAACCCGACAGCCGCGGAGAAAGACAGGTGCCAATTTCGAAGATTGAGGAGCAAGGAAGACCACCAAACTCGTCTGGGAAGCAATGAGGCACGTGATAATCACCAACGGCATGGCGAGCAGGGAAGCAAATATTATAAAAGTAAGCTCAAAACTTGAATGACACACAACTAAATCGCAAGATTTACGGATATCATTCAAGTTTCTTGTTTCTTTTCTTAAAAAATGTTTGTTATGCTTAATAGCTTTAGTTTGATCTGTATCTGTCCTCATTCCACCCTTTATTCAAGTGGTTTTTTCTTAGCCAAATTGCTTGAGGCCTATGCTTTTTTTAATCCAATAGTAGATTTTATGCCAATAATACCCCTTCTCTTTTTTCTCTTAGCCTTTGTTTGGGAAGCTGTTGTAAGTTTTTGATGCCAAACTCTAGCTCTTATGAGTCTGATTTGAACTTGTGTTGTTGGCTTTTTAGCCGTGAGTCATTCAGAAACTTGGTCATGTGCCTTTCTGAGATGTAAATCGTCTGATAAACAGCACAAGTATTACGTTGTTTTCATAGTTGCCAATTTTGAGCTTGGTTTTCATTCAGGAGTCTTCCGTGAGAGGGCCGACACCTATTTAGTGAATCTTGGGACAAATACAATTTGGCACGTCTGATTGCACCCATAGCAAAATAAACCAATGAGGAGTAATGCTTGACGAAACATGTAAGCTGCTGTAGAAGATGCATCTAATCAAGATGCTAATGAACATGTGAGTGTAGATATTGGAGACAATCAGCTCGCTAGTCCGCACGACTCTAATGTTAATGTCGGCATGGCTAATGTGGATATGAGCATGTTTAGGCTAGTCCTCAATTAGCTTGCTTTCCATTGAGGAGTCTTCCTTGAGAGACCTAACACTCATTTAGCGAGTTTTGGAGGAAATACATTTTGGCACGCTTGGTTGGACCCAGAGCGAAGAGCTAGTGAGACATAATGCTAGATGAAACGCACTAGTTTCTTTTGTAGATATTGCAGAAAATGAGTTGGCTAGTCCCGCAAGGCTCTAATTTAATTGTTGGCATGATTGATGTGGATATGAGCATGTTTAGGTAAGAAACAGATCATAGCTTACACAAAATGCAGGTGTTACGCTTAAAAACATGGCTGAAGCGCTCAAACCAATGATTGCTAGTTCGTATCATAATCTAGATGTTCAACTGCTGTGATTACCAGAGATTAGCCAGAGTTCCTAAGAAGAGTCAACTCACAATACAAACTATGACCATCTATAAAGCACTAGCAAGCACTGGTAGTAGGGACGATTCGATAGACAATCCATTTAGAACGGGGTCAGGCATAAGCCAGGTAAGAGCGTGTTGATATGCAAAAGCTAGTCCATATCTCCAAGAGGGAAATGTCAACTGCTAAGTATGGTTGAAATTGCATACAATGGTTTACAGTAATTTTTTGAGAAAAGTTTGAGGGTCAAGTGTTTATGAACTTGATTTAGTTGGCAACCCCGTGGTGAAGTATGAACAGTTGATGAAAGAAAAACAAATCATCCATTTTATTAGGCTAAAGAACATTTTGCCACTGTAATTGATTTTGGAGGTAGAAGACCAATGCGAAATAACAATGACGAAATTAAGTACAGGGAAGCCATGCGAATGTTTAGAACCTATGTCGAACCGGACCTAAGAAACTGTAATGCCAAAAGCTCAGGAAAGCCAACTTTTTCATTCCACGTTTCTCAAGCTGACCAAAATTTTGATCACTTGTCAAAAAAATAGACGAATATAGTTGCTAGAAGGTCATAAAAATCGAACAGCTAAGGAAATGAAGAATAACAAGTACTCTAAGCGGCACCATTCGGGGAGTTATAACGCTCATAAGTTCATAACTGTATTGTTTCCAGAAAAGTGATACGGGAAGAACTACATGGTGGACAATTTAAATCTGCTGAGGAAGGAAAGGGAAAGAAAAGATGGGTGCAGATGTGTATCCTTTGCCAGTGAATGTGTGGATGATTGGCATTAGAGATAAAAGAATGGTGCGTGGTTTATATGTGCACTCGATGCCAGCAAAGAACTGAGGATAAAAGAGGACCGGCACGTCATTATCCAAAAGCCCCGCCATCATATACGGAGGTTGGTATACATGCTAGCCACGCCGAGATTGGCAAGGTTGGCATTGTCCTAATGTTAGAGGGTATAGCAGCCTTTCGGTAAATGCTTCCTCAAGGTTGCGTTATCTAATGTCATCGCCACGACGAACTGTCAACCACGACGAGCAACGCAGGGATCTCTATGGTGAATGAAAACCTAACATCATGTCAAGAATGGTAAAAGTGCTAGGGGATCCACTATTGAAGATATCACCACCTATCTCTCGTGACTCTTCGTGTTTTAGTCGAAAGGCTGTTCAGTTTCCGACAGATTTCTTTTTGACACACATATTAAAGTGTCTTTATTACTATTTATTTAGACATGTCTTTTCATATATCTAAGGTGTGTCAAGAGTCTTGTTTTAAGCCTACATATAAACGAGTCTTGTTTTAAGCCTACATATAAACGAGTCTTGTAATCGTTTCAAATAATGGAGAGTGAAAAGTCTTTTCTGCGAGTAAAGTAGTGTATTCATCTCCTTCCTTAAGAGCTTCTCTTGTGAGAGTGTTATTAGAGCTGTGCGACTCTGATATTCAATAATTGGTATCAGAGCAAGGTTATCTGGGACCAAGAGCACGGTTGACAGGGACCGTGAGTCAAGTCTTCCGGAGCGTAGTTCGTGAAGACAGTGGTCAAGGACCATTGTTCGTGCGCAGGCGGTCGAGGACCGAAATACGTCGAAGTTCTGCCGATGTACAGTCAGGGACTGTGATCGATTGGTCGAGGATCAAGGTTTCTTGGAGTAGTGCTGGGCATTATTTCAAGTCAGATGGCGGATGTTTCAAATTCGACGAATGGCATTGAGAAGCTCAACAACTCCAATTACAATAATTGGAGTGTTTGGATGTAGTTTTATTTGCTAAGTCAAGATTTGTGGGATATTGTTTGCGGCAGCAACACCATGGCACCCAGAGACGATGATGAACATAGGAGATGGAAGATCAAAGCGGGTAAGTCTCTTTATGCTCTTGCTGTAACTGTCGAAGATGATTTATTGCCGCACTTTAAGAGCGCGCAGACTCCCAAGGAGGCGTGGGATAACTTGGCAGCGTTATTCGCAAAAGGTTGAATGATGCCAAGCTACAAAGGCTGGAGAACGAGCTACTGTCGATGTCACAACAAAATATGACGGTGAGTCGGTATTTCTCCAAAGTTAAGTCTATTTGTGACGAAATTTCCAAGTTGGATCCCGCTAATGCCATCTCAGAAACGAGAATGAGAAGAATTATTATTTACGGGTTGAAGCCGGAGTATAACGGTATTATTACGGTTACTTGTGGATGGGCAACTCAATCGACGTTGACTGATCTGGAGAATATTCTAGCTAACCAAGAGAGTTTAGATAGTCAAATGTCTAAGGTTTCGATTAAGGAAGAAGAAAGTGCCCTCTTGAGTGATAAAAGAGGGTTCAAGGGCCAAAGGCGAACCAGTGCTAAAAATAAAGATGGCAAGTCCAGGAAAAGGCATGTCGAATGGCAAAAGCAACCAGCTCGTGAAGGATGACAAAAGCGTCCAAGAGAGTCGAGCCTTCGACCAGGGGGAGCCGGGCGACGCGATGGAAAAAGACGTAGTGGACGATGTTACGTCTGCGGCAAGGAGGGCCACTTTGCCAGAGATTGTCGAGCGAAGAAAGTTGAAGGAAATGTCGCAGCATCATCGAAGAAGAATGATTTTGATGAAGATAAGGAATGTGATTTCCAAATGTCTATTGCAATAGTGGTGTCGGACAAGTTCGCTGCCTCTTCCGCAGTCGAGTTAAACGATGTGATGGCATTAATCTCTGTAAGTGAAAAGTCGATTAATTATGATTACGACTGGATTGTTGATTCAGGGTATTCGAGTCATATGATTGGAGATCAAGGCAAACTATCGAACTTGCGTAATTATACCAAAGGACGTGTTGTTATTACTGCAGACGGCTCAAGGTTGCCAATTACTCATATCGGCGAGACGATGATAACTCCTCGGTTCAATTCACAGCAAGTTGAATTGAAAAGTATGTATTACGTGCCAGGAATGAAGAAGAATTTATTGTTTGTGTCCCAGCTCACAAACTCGGGTAATTATGTGGTGTTCGGTCCATGAGATGTTAAGGTGTACCGAAGTTTGAAGCCCACTGGTCGACCAATCATGGAAGGACGTCAGCTGGAGTCTGTTTACGTGATGTCTGCTCAAACGGCATACGTAAACAAAACCTGAAGGAATGATACACCCGATTTATGGCATGCGTGGCTTGGGCATGTAAGTTATCACAAGTTGAAGGTGATGATGCAAAAGAACATGCTAAGGGGTCTTCCCCAGTTGGAAGTGTAAGAAAATGTGGTTTGTGCTTGGTGCCAGTACGGGAAGGCACGTCAACTTCCGTATGAGGAATCGTCGTTTAAAGCTCAGATGCCTCTCGAGCTCGTTCACTCGGATGTGTTTGGTCTGGTGAAGCAACAATCTGTTAGCGGATTCAAGTATATGATCACTTTCATTGACGACTTCTCCAGGTACGTTTGGGTTGATTTCATGAAGGAAAAATTTGAGGCGTTTATCAAATTTAAGGTGTTTAAGGAGAAGGATGAAAGTGAAGTAGGTAGAAAAATTCATTACTTACGCATCGGTAACGGGGGAGAGTACACTTCCTACGAGTTTACGAAGTATTTGCAAGAGCACAAGATACGTCGACAATATACTTGTCCGTATACGCTGCAGGAGAACGGTGTTGCCGAAAGAAAGAATCGGCATCTAACTGAGACATGCAGGAGCATGTTGCACACGAAGAATGTTCCACTGAGATTTTGGGCTGAATGTATGAAGACAGTGGCTCACATGACTAACAAGCTGCCACAAGCAAGGGTTGGTTTTATGTCACCATACAAGAAGCTATGGAATCGCAAGTCTGTGGTAAGTCACTTTAGAGTTTTCGGGTGTGTATATTATGCATTTGTGCCTGATCATCTTCGCAGCAAATTCGACAAGAAGATAGTCAGCTGCATATTTGTGGGATATGATGATCAATGAAAGGGGTGGAAGTGTTGTGACCCTACAATAGGGAGGTGCTATACTTCAAGAAATGTGGTGTTCGATGAAATGTCATCTTGGTGGTCACCTCAAGCAATCGAATTGCCAAATTCACAGCATTTCAACGAAGAGGTCAAAGAAAGGCTGAAAGAATTCGATGAGAATCAGCCTGTTGAAAAAGATGTTGAAGCACAATCACCAGGATCGACAAGTTCATCTAGTGAGCATCCAAGGTCAACAGAAGAACTTCGACCAAGTTAGATCGAAGAACTTGAAGATGAGGAGCCTCAACTTCGGAGATCGACGAGGCAAAGGAAGCCGAACCCCAAGTATGCCAATGCAACATTGACTGAATATGTTGGCATGGTCGAGCCTTTGACATATGAAGAAGCCTCGAAGAGTACAGAATGGAGGAAGGCCATGAAAGAAGAAATCCTTGCACTAAAGAAGAATGAGACATGGGACTTGGTACCGAAACCTGAAGAGGTACATCCTATTTCTTGCAAATGGGTTTATAAACTTAAAACTCGACTAGACGGGTCAATTGAGTGGTATAAAGCACGTCTAGTGGCTTGAGGATTTTCGCAAAAATATGGGGTTGATTATGAAGAGACCTTTAGCCCGATGGCAAAGGTTACCACTGTTCGAGTTCTATTAGCACTTGCAGCAAGCAAGTCGTGGAATGTGTGGTAGATGGATGTGAAGAATGCTTTCCTGCATGGAGAACTCGAGCGAGAGATATACATGGAGCAACCGGATGGCTTCAAGAGCAAAATTCATCCAGAATATGCTTGCAAGCTAAAGAAAGCATTGTATGGCTTGAAGCAAGCCCCGAGAGCGTGGTATGGAAAGTCCACTATAAACTTGGCAGAGAATCCAGTTTTCCATGCTAGGACTAAGCATGTGAAAGTCCACTATCACTTTCTGCGAGAGAAGTGTTGGAGGGCGAGATCAAGATGAAGTACATCAAGACATGTGATCAAGTTGCTGAAATCTTCACCAAATGTCTTGGAGCTGCAAAGTTTGAAGAGTTTCGAGCTTAGCTTTGTATGGTCGCGAGGACTATCCTTAGAGAGAGTAGTCAGTGAGAGGGAGTATTGAAGATATCACCGCTCATCTTTCATGACTCTTCGTGTTTTGGTCGAAAGGCTGTTTAGTTTCCGACAGAAATCTTTTCGACACACATATTAAAGTGTTTTTATTACTATTTATTTATACATGTCTTTTCATATATTTAAGGTATGTCAAGAATCTTGTTTTAAACCTACATATAAACGAGTCTTGTAATCGTTTCAAATAATGGAGAGTGAAAAGACTTTTTTGCGAGTAAAGTAGTATATTCATCTCCTTCCTTAAGAGCTTCTCTTGTGAGAGTGTTATCAGAGCTATGCGACTCTGATATTCAATATCCACCTTTTGGAGAGTGATTTAAAGCAAAACCCTAGAAGCAGACTAGTCCTCTCAAAAGCGGATCGAGACTAACTAGGACTCAGAAAAGGGGGATGGAAAGAAAGTGCGCCACGGAAAAGGAAAAGGCCGTTCCACGTGGCGAGTGAGAAAACTGGAAAAGAGAAACAAGGAGCTAGGGATGAATTCAGACCGGATCAACCCATGAGCTTGGTATGGCATAGGATAGACTAGGGAAAATTAGTGAATGGAGGTAGTAATCAAGTAGTGAATAGGGACGACTCCAACTGGAAAACAGATTGTCCTTGGGAAAGTTAGGTGTGCGTCAATGGCATGGATGACCTCAGAAGCCAAGTTTGAATAACGTGAAAAAAGGCCAGCTAGGGGAAAGGTCATCGTCGAGCATTTAATGTGAAAATGGTAGGTTAGCTGCCGAAGTACTATAAAGCCGAAGTGGACCGTTATATACTAGAGGACAACACCAATGAGGAGATTGAACTAGTTAGCAAAATTTCTCCAAAACCTGGGACAGTGGTCAATGAACATGATTTTAACTCGGAGTCACTTATAAACTTAATTTCCGTTCCTTTTTAAACTGTAAATCGTTCGATTAATAAAACGAGGATTATGTATTCCTTGAGGGAGCTGATATCCATTTGCGGAATTTGGGGAAACAACTTGTGATCAGATCACCTAGAGACCGATTTTACATATCACTCTTGGTATAAGTACATATTTGAGTGGATAAATCTCGAAGATAATGATAACACCACTATTTACCTCACTGAATTCTTGGGCTATCACCTACTACAAGATCCCATTGGGCTCAGAGCCCATGAACCAAAAGTGTCTATTTCAAGATGAAATAAGATTACTCTTGGACTGTCACCAATGTCCTGTATGATTAATGGGATATTTCATTGATCTCGACAACTATTATCATGAGGATCACAAGCATCGTCTTTCTTTTACCTTACTGAAAAGTTTTGGAAATTTCCAGCGTCTCCTTTTTTTTCCTTGGTGGAAACGACGATCTCCGGCTTCATTGTTTACTCAATTTTCTGATTTGATTGGAAGATCCAATGGGGCCAATAGCTCACTCGAAAAAACAGGTTGTAACCCATCAAAAATAGCTAGCTATATATCTTTTTGTCAGGATTACAGCCATAAGTTAAAATAGGGATAAATAAATTAAAAGTGGTAAAATTTATTGCGAAAGTGGAATAGGGTTCTAAATTTTCCAAAAAGTGCAATCAAATCATAAAATTTATCAACAATGTATAATCAAATCCATCTATTAACTCTATATAATTTGATTAATGAAAAATGCTAACATGACTTTCTTTTATTGCTTTTTAAAGACATGGAAATACCATAATTTTATTCTTTGTGGCTTTGTGGTGTCAAATTGATTTACTCTCATCTTACATGACTTACAAATTGGACTCCTATTCTTTTTTCACGATCGTGACCACCTGAGCATTGATACAAAGAATGTGGTGATGACAAAAAAAATGTTTAGATCATGGAAAAGAATGTTGAGAGTTATATCTATAGTTACCCAAGCATATCCCACATGAAAGAAGTTATCAAATGTGAAATGAAATAACTCATATCCGCTAGGATTTTGAACATATAAACTTTTCCTATATATGATTTTTCAGGGAAAAAAAAAACAGTTCGAGTGGTACTTATAAAATCATCAACTAATTATATTCTGTAGATTTCATTGTGGATGATTTTTTCACATCATATGTAATTATTATTTGAAAGATTAAATTATTTTACTTTAAATGTATGATACATGTGTTTCTAAGCGTATCATACGTTAGTGTTGCACTTCTTAGTAACGGGTTGTGACGTATTGCAGTTTCTTTTTCTTCTTTTTTTGGGTCGAAAGACGTACTGTCGTTTCAAGCGGCACATAAGACTCACATTAATTGAAAAATGTTAGAAAATTTGGCTTTATTTTGCAGCAAATGATCGGGACTTGATTTCATCCCGTGGAAAATTTGACAATCGATTGCATCGACTTTTATTTACTTTTTGGAAAAGAAGTGACGATTGAAATCTCTCGTATCACACATCTAATCCCCCGGGCACGGTGAAGGTTCCGTAGCGCGATTGGACCCCACAAATATATATATTTTTGTCGGAAAAATGCGATTTCCATAAACTAGTTCAAGGAGTTCAAGTACAAGAGACTAGAATTAAAACATAGTATGGCCCAAAGGGCTTCCGAGGGTTGGACAACCAATTGGAAGCGAAGGTTCTATTTCTATGGGCTTTCACGATTTAATCAGCCACAATACTAGTTTCTTTACTACAGTGGGCCAGACTCAAATTCGTGAAGCCCATTAAGTAGAGCTAGGCCTCGGCAATAAGAGCACCTGCTTTCCATGAATAGTAATCTGCTCCTTGAAGTGTTTTAATTAAAGCTTCGTTGTCAGACTCAAGATGAAAACTGAGCTAACTCTTGTAGAGTGCAAAACCACCCACCATTTCTCTACAGCTGTTTCGACAAACGCAACTAATGGTTCCGGCAATCAATCCATCCAAGGAAGATCCATCAATACTGACCTTAAGGGTTCCTTCGCTTGGGCTCTTCCAAATCTGAGGTGAGTTGTTCCTTTTGTCTTGCAATTTCTCTTTAGTTCTAGCCTAGTTCATGAAACTTGATGTTCTGCCATGGCCGAACTTACTAAGCACTGCGGTTTTGGCTCTTGAATGCGCAAAACAAAGCTGTTCTGCTCTTTCCAAATTCCCTAGGGGGCGAAAGCAACGAGACGAAAGCCAGGTGAGTTATGTTTAAAATTGAGAATCCATTCTAACTCTTGTTCCTTTTCACAATTTTCGACCTCAGAGACAGAAAAATAAGCTGTGATCCAGGCCTATAGCTGATAGTGTGAAAGATTTAGAATTGGGAAAAAGAATTCTCCATTTCACGGGGCAAAGACTCTATCCAATCTCTCTTTAATAAAGGCATCACTTTCTTTATTGTTAGCCCACGTAAAAGCACATCATTTACTTTTCATATCCATCATAATGCAGGAGTTCAAAAATTCCCAAAACATATTGAGTCGATTGTATTCGATCATTCTTTTCCCTACTTTCTCCCAATGATAAAAGATCTCATTAAAGTCTTCTATACAAATCCAGGAATTCAAAAATTCCCAAAACATATTGAGTCAATTGTATTCCATCATTATTTTCCCTACTTTCTCCCAACGTTAAGAGATCTCATTAAAGTCTTCTATACAAATCCACAGGAGTAGATTGAATAGGTTGATTCTTTGTAACTCATCCCATAGCAAAATTCATTGCCGGAACATAGATGGGGCGTGCACAGAAGTAGCTCTTACGAGCCGATTGCTATCCTGCAACTTACATATAATATCAACATAAAACTTCAAATGGGACTTAACAGTAATAGAAATTTCCTCGTTCCAAAAGATGGCCATTTCCCCCGCAAGACCCACTAGATTTACTATGAAGTAGTGCTTGAACTGAAAACACCTATTTATTTTACAAAGCACACTCTCTTGAATTTGTAGCTTTCATTAGAAAAGGGACACCAAGCCTTCCTTGAAACACTAAAGTTCTAACTGCTTGAACTATCAGTAGTGTGCTCAACCCCCGACAGTTTTAGCTCGGTAGTGTGCCCAACTCCCGACAGTTCTAGCTATAAGCTTTATACATACCTCAGTGACTTATTTTGGCTAACCACCAAAGCCCATTCACTTACTTCATCAACCATCCTAACCAGTGTTTTCAGCAAGTCAAATTCATTTAGAGTTCCCTGATTTGCTCCTAAAAACTAGGGTGTGCAACCGGACCGGGTATACCCGGGAACCAGACTGACCCACCTGAAAAACAGGGTCGGGAATCGATTCCTGTTGAAATCGGTCCGGGAACCGGTTTAAACTAATTTGGGAATTGGGTCCAATTGATTACCCACCTAGGAACCGGTTCCCGAACCGATTTTGGAACCGGTTTTGTAAATATAGGTTCAAAACCCTATTTTTTCCCCTTATCTTACTCTTGCAATCACACGGCGTTTTTTCTCTTGGCTTTCTCAAACATGCACGGCACTCCTCCTTCATTGTTCCTCTTCCTCACATGCTTCCCTCCCTCATCGGCTCCCTCTTGCACCGTTCGACGGACGAACGATGTTTGTCGCCGCCAAATTCTTGTGTACCATGTGGATTGGCTCGCCTTATTTCTCTTTTGTAGGAGGAGTAATGCTTGCATAAATGAATAACTTTATGTAGTAGTTGTGGGAATAAAACTAATATTAGACTCATGTTTGTTACTAATTCTTTGCCTTATGATTTTATTTATTATAATTAACCTTGTGGATCCTTAATTTTTCGTTTAGTCAAAAAGTTCATGTATTTATTACAAGTGCTTAATGTTTTGATGCAAATTATGAGGATTACATTATTTTCTCATGTATTAATATAAAATTCGAAGTCGTATAAGATATCGGGAGATTGCAAAATAGGTTCCAGTGGAAACAGAGTTGATCCTAAAACCGGACCGAAAAAACAGAGTGGATCGAGTTCAGGGTCGGATACAGGGTCCAGGTCTAGACTCTACCCACCTTAAACCCGATCACCCCTACTAAAAACAAAAGTGTATGGTGTTAGAGCAATTGTCATATTTCTTAAATTAAGATGCCATCCCTTCCCTAAACGGAGTAAACTAGGTTTTGTCTAAGGTTCTTTGATGCGATGACAACTAGAAATCTCAAGATGATGAGGGTTTGAACAAATGAGAAAGCGCCATGTGGCACAAGAATTTTCTGCCTAGAGACAATGGTGTGGTTCAAGGTTGAATTGGGCTGAGCTCAATTGCTTAGGTCTAACGACCCTAGTCAATTCTGGCCAAACTAGTTGGTCCCAGTCTTTGCAAACTTCCATGATTAAAAACATTTCTTCGAGATAACAATAGATGAAATTTGGGTGTTAACAGGAGCAAGTAAGCATTCAAATTTAATTAAAGGGACAACATATTGTATTTCACTCTTGTTGAAAACTTGCTTGTTTTTTTCTTTATTGTATTCCTTATAAGGGTTGTCTTTGTTTTTAAAAGGGAGAACATAGTGTATTATAGTGTTAAATGTGCTTTTATTCATAGGTGATGCTTGCAAAGTTCCACATCGGGCAATTAAGGAGATAATCTAATGCTTATAATAGGCAAGTTCCCTCTCCTGACAAGTTAGTTTTCAAGATGAGTTTTTCCACCCCTTATAATGCATCAACATGGTATCAGAGCTAAATTTTTGGTGCCAACCTTCTAGCACTTCATTCTTAGAACTGTGGTCCCTTGGTGGTGACCCAAGGTGTTGTCCTCAAGGCCTTTCTACGACGTCGTAACATCCTTGACGAGAGGGAGGATGATGCGGGAAAAGTCCCACGTTAAAACCACATACTAAGATTCTTGTCGTGGAGAAGCAACATCTTCTATAGATTGTAACATCTCTGAGATTACTAATGGATTCCAACATTGTTTTTTGATATTAGTCTAGGAGAATGGATGTAGGCATAGTGAAAAGCCTAGCCACTACACATTTACTTACAATTTAACTCTTCAACTCTTTTGTTAGTTATCTGATAAAACTATCAACATTTGCAGAATTAGTTCTTCTTTGACAAAAGAGTACTTGCAAGAAAGCTTGGTATGGCGTAGGATAGACTAGAGAAAACAGGCGGATGGGAGTGAATAGGGACAACTTAAGTGAAAAACAGAATCTATTTGGGAAAGTTAGGTTTGGTTCAATGCAATATGTGGACGTAAAGCCGACTTTGAACGACCAGATAATGTAGAGAAAGGTCATCGTCGTGCTGAAGTGGACCGTTGTATGCTAGAAGATAATTTGAATGAGAAGATTGAACGAGTTTCCAAACTTTCTGAGGAAAATTGTGGTGGAAGGACAGGGTCTAGCAAACTTGGCTTTTGGCTTTGACTTACTCATAAACATAGTTCATGTTCCTTTCTAAGCTATATATCATTTAATCAATAATAAAAAGGTTGAGCGTTTTTCTATTTTCTAACCTTGGTCTTCATTGAGAAATTTGGGATAATTATCAAAAAAATCCTAAATTTATTGTATAATGGTCAATTTAATTTTAAATCTTTTAATTGTACCAATTTAGAAAAAGACTTATGCAAAACATAATTGATGGCAGGAGATCTGCATCCCACATGAATACCTTTTCTCTTGTTCTTCGTGGCTCTGTGTTGTCAACCAGCAGATTTTCTCTCATCTTACATGACTTGAAAGTTGAATTCTTGCCTTTTCTCGATCTGATCGCTCGACCATCAATACAAAAAAATGTTGTGGTGTTGACCAAAAATTGTTTCTATCTAATCTGTAGTCAATGTTGTCCTTGTTGACTTTTTATTGACGATTTTTAAACAAAAAATATTATCCATGCGCATGAACATCTAGATCATGAAAAACCATTTCTAGTGTTATATCCATGTTTATCCGAGCATATCTTACATGAAAGATGTACGCGAAATGAAATGACTTATACCCACTATGATTTTGATCACATAAACTTGCTTCTATATAGATGATTTTTTAACAAAAATAAAAATTATAGAGGTCATCGTCAAATGATCAATTAGATGAATTTTTCAGATATTAATAGAGTTAAGTACCACAAAAAAACTCAAATTGGTACATCCATATCACACTTACCTTAAATTAATTTTTGTATCACAAAAAATCCATACCAGTACACTCATATCATAATTACTCCAAACTAATTTTCATGTCTACAAATGAATCTCAAACCAGTTTACCCCTCGACAAATCTAGCCTCCATCAACTTCCATCTAATATCCTCATTAAATTGCTAATGTGAAAACATGTGTGGCAATCAACTCAAATAATTGGTGCGTGACATGAATCCGATGTGAAAATTTAACATTTTTTAATGATGTCGTTTTGGAAACCTAAAAAAAAAATGATGTCGTTTTGAGAAGCCAGATCTAAAGAAAATGAACTGAGATTTAAAAACATGACAAAATTGAAGTTGCTTCAACTCTCTCTCCCAAATTACCAAAATATTAAGGCAAACTTGGGCCAAAATTGGGGATTTACCGGATTTTAAACCGTGAGGGAGTTTTTAGGGCATAATAAGCAGATTTTGGCATATCTTTTTTCATCTTAGTTCATTTTCTTCAAATCCAGTTTCTCCAAAACAACATTGTTTAGAGGAGTAGTATTGAATTTTCACATCAAATTCATGTCATACTCAAATCATCCAAATTGTTTGTCATATATGTTTTCATGTCAACTATTTAACGGAGATATTAAACAAAAGTTAACGGATGACAAATTTATCACTTATTTATCAATTTATGATAATTTGTAACATCAAAATTAGCTTGGCGTTAATGTGACATAAGAGTATCAGTTTGAAATTTTTTAATTAATTTGTGATAAATGTAGCACGAATGTATCGGCTATGATTTTCGACAGTATTAACTCATTTTAATATAACGGATTTTGTCAGACCATATGTAATCATTTGTCTGAAAAAAAAATTACGCCAAATGTTTCTGATATGCGTGTCCCTAAGTGCTTTTATTTGTCAATCTTTTTTTTTTTTTTTTTTTTTTTTTTTTTTTCTGTAGAGCTTTTATTTGTTAATCAAAATCACATGCGAGCGTGCAAAGGACAGAACTGTTGGGAGTTGAGCGGGGAGCATTAATGATGGTTGTCGCGAAACGACATAAATGAACATCACGTGGCGGAGTCAGAAAGTCAAAACACCGTCACGTGTGGCGATCCAAGTACACTGCTATTGTCAAAAAAAAAAAAGGTACACTCCTATTGCATTTAATAATACTTCCAGCATCCTATCTCGAAACTAATGCACGTACTTAGGAAAACAAGACAAAAACAAGTTTACCACCTCCTTGTCCACTCCCTTTGCACGCATGAACTAAAAGATAATCTTCATGATCATAAAATTGTTGTATTTATAGTGTTTATCTACCGAAAATAAAATAGAAGATTAATACTATAAAAAATTACAACTAAGTATATCTGTTATGAATTTATTTAAAATGAATTTTTTAACCATAAAAATTCTAAATTGATACATGTATAATAAATCTATTTCTATTAGTTTTCTTTAAATTTTATTGTCAAATTACTGAATTAGATGATATATGATAATTGACAGATATGTCAATTTAGAGTCTTAACCTCAGTTTATTATAAGTATATCAATTTATGAATTTTCGTGGTAATAAAATGTAAATTTATTATAAATGTATTAATTTGAGATTGTTGACAATCAAAAAATTAGTTTTGAGTAAATTTATCAAAAGTGTACTAGTTTAGAATTTTTTATGATAAAAAAATTAATTTATGCTAGATTTGTCATAGATATATTTGTTTGAAATTTTTCGTGATAATAACCTTAAAATATAAAGCTTCTAGGGAAAATGTCAAAATACTACTTATTGGAAATATTTCTCAAAATGCCAAAACAGGAGATCTAAGGTTTATTATGTTCTATTCACGGGATTTTACATGAGTAAATTTTGGGGAAATGAAAGTTTCGGAAAAAAAAAATGCTAAGTATTTTGATAGTTTCCAAAGTTTCCGAGACAAGTTTTGCATAATTGCTCGTAATTTGGACTGCACTGAGGCACTCATTATCTACACAAAATTGTTTTGAAAAAACAATCTTGTTAACAAGTACCATTTATCAACCTTGATTGTGATTATATATAATATATTAAAACGGTATTTTGGAAATGACAAGCTATGTCTATTAAGAGATTTAAGCAATTGTCAATAAATTCAAAAAAAAAAAGTTCTTTTGATTTTCCAAAATATTTACCATGAATTAAAAATTACATATACGGTAAAGAGCGTAAATAGTATTCATTTTCCCAAACTCCGCCTTATAAATTGCACCTACTTCTTTTTCCAAAACTCATCCTCCCCAGCAAACCCAAGAGGCGAAAATGACCCACTCATTTCTTCTCCTAGCTTTCCTCCTCCAAGCGACACTCCACATCTCAGCTCAACCCCCACCGCCAGCACCGCTTGCATCGCCACCGTCGCCGGCGGCCCAGCTCCCCGCCGCAGCCCAGGAGTTCCTGGACGCCCACAACCAGGCCAGGGCCGAGGTGGGCGTGGCCCCGCTCCGCTGGAGCCCGCAGCTGGCCGCGGCCACTAGCCGCCTGGTCCGGTACCAGCGGGACCGGATGTCGTGCAACTTCGCCAACCTGACGGCCTCCAAGTACGGCGGGAACCAGCTGTGGGCCGGCGGGGCGGGGACGGCAGTGCCGCCGCGGGCGGCGGTGGGGACGTGGTTGAAGGAGAAGATCTACTATGACCACGCCAGCAACACGTGCGCGGCGGGGCGCCAATGCGGGGTGTACACGCAGGTGGTGTGGAGGAACAGCTCGGAGGTGGGGTGCGCACAGGCGAGTTGTCCCAAGGAGGCGGCGAGCCTGACCATCTGCTTCTACAATCCGCCGGGGAATGTCGTCGGAGAGAGGCCTTACTAAGCAGACCGGCGATGTAGGGCGAGGGATCTTTGGGAAGAACGGGGGTTGAGTTGGTGTGTACTTTTATTAGTCTTAAAGATGCTCTCTCCTCAGTTTGAACAGTAGAAGAAAGGACGCACCCGTGATCTTCCGCTTTTTGGGATTTCTTTCTTTGCATTTTTAAGATTATGTCTTATCTAAATTGTGCATTTCTTTAGTTTTCAATTGATCCTTTTGATTAGTTGTGCACATGTAGTGACCCTCGTCGACCCTCATCTCAATTTGGGCAAAGGATTGGGATTCAGTTGCACCCGAAGAGCTCGAAAACTAAACTCTTGAAAATACCGTTTTTAAGTTAAGAGGGTCAGGATTAGAATTGATTTTTGTTTTGAGGAAAAACTTCATTCGAGAGGGAAATAAGTACAAGTCGCTCACGCATATTGGACCCCCCTTCTTTTCTGAGATGAATAATAGAAGCAAGCAAAATAAATAATGTAATAAACCAACATGAAAGATGGTACGGATATTCTCAAATTCACTAAGCCAATTCAAAGACTAGGAAAGGTTAGTTGATCACGAAGTCCAACTACCCTCGGGCAAACTCAAGCCAACCTGGCTCTATAACTCACACAAGGATGCACTCCTCCCAATTGATTTATAATCAAATTTGAGTAAATGACAATTTATGTTGAATTGGCATCCACACAATTATATATATATATATATATATATATATATATATATATATATATATATATGTGTGTGTGTGTGTGTGTGTGTGTCCGTCCGTGTGTGTAGCACTAATTTGACATCATGAAAATGTTTGTAGTGATTTATAATCAAATTTTAGTAAATGACAATTTATGTTGAATTGACATCCACACAATTTTATATATATGTGTGTGTGTGTGTGTGTGTGTGTGTTTGTGTGTGTGTAGCACTAATTTGACATCATGAAAATGTTTGTAGTGAGTGTTGGTTCTGGTATATAATTAACTCAAGAAAATTATCAAAAAATCATAAAACTATTGTCTGTGCCAATTTATACTCAAATATTTTAATTTAGTCAATTTAGTCATGAACCTTTTAAGAATTTTTCAATTGAGTCATTCTAGTCAAATTTGACCGCAAATTGTCGACGTAGACAATTTTTGTAATTTTTTAAATTTTTTTAAAATTTTGAAATTTTCTTTTCTTTTTTCATTGTGGCAGTCGAGGGTCATTGTCTACTCTCATTGGCCGCGGGTGAGGGCCTCACAGGCCCATCAGCCAAGGACAAGGCGGCTCTTTCTCATCCGTGGCTGATGAGGTTGCAGTGGCCTTGGGCAAGGCCTTTGCGTGACCCTCATTGGCCATGATAAAATAAATAAAAGAAAATAAGAAATTAAAAAATTGTCCATATTAACGTAGGTCGTGCCATGTATGACGGATGCCGTTTACATCAGCAATTTTTGGCTAAAATTGATCGTAATTACTCAATTGGCAAATTGTCAAAATGTTTATGACTAAATTGGTCAAATTAAAAAGATTTAAGATTGAACCGATACGAGCACAATGAGGATTTTATTGATAATCTACTACAGATGGAAAAATCGTAAAGGTTGGCAATTTTTTAGTTATTTTGCTTAGTTCGCAATGTTAGCACTTTTTGCTCTCCTGTCATTAATTTATTAATTGCATTTAGCTAATTACCACAAAATTATACTTCTATTGAAGAAAGTAAGGAATTCCTCCCTAATTTATCAGATTACGTGGCCTTAACTTGATTGAGTCAATTAACTTAATTCTAGTTTAGTTTGTCAAAGGAATTATAACTCATTATGTGCTGAGTTTTAGTTTTCATTATTTGATTACAGGCTTCTAAAATTAGACTTTTGTATAATTCTTATTATTTATTGGTCTTTAATTTATAGTGTGAGATTTTTTTTCTTGATGCACAAGCTGTAAATTTTAGGTAGTCTCATTGATGATGGGTATTTCAATATACCGTTGCCTTTTTTACTATGGTATTTAGGATATGTTATCTTTTCGTTATTTAGAGTTACTCCAAATGGACTCCTAGCTACAAACACACAGTTTAGTCATTGAATAAAATTTCATGTTAGCAATTGCCGTAGAGAATGTTGGATCTTGGAGTAGGCCAATAGGGTGGTGATTCGATTGAAGACCAGATCAAGATTATCTAGTTACTAAATTTGTTCGTTCAACGCAACATAGCATCATTTGATATCAGAACGAAAGGCCGGGCTTAGAACATGTTTAGGTCTAGGTCTCGAGATGGTGCGACGAACTCTGATTATGTTTCTCAAAAGCCGGTTTTAAGACTAACGGTTAAATATGTCAAAATAATTCCTAGCTCATTTGATGAGTTTGACTAAATACAAAATTATTTAAAAATAGAATTACTAAAGGAAAAAAAAAAAAACTGGAACATCCACTTCCAAACCAGTACACCCATGCCATATTATACATGTATCCCATTTATCCCAAATTGGGGTAAATTAGGGATTTTTGGGTAAATATGGCTTGGGTATACAAATTTGGGATTTCTGTGACATCAAAATTAATGGGTGCACCGATTTAGAATACATGTGGTACGGGTATACCGGTTTGGGAGTTTTTGAGATAACAAAAATTCAATTGAAATAATCCACCCATGGGTAGCACAATTAGTTGAGATCTCTCTTCCAGCGAATGAGGTCAATGGTTCAAAACCCTGCGTTGTTAGCAATTAAAGTAGGGGGCCCCAGCGTTGAGTTGCCCCCCAGCGGTGGGTTGTTGGGCCAATTTCCTCAATGTATAATCGTTGTTGGGGCCGGGGGCCTCATCAATGAGTTGCCCCCCAGTGGTGGGTTGTTGGGCAAATTTCCCCCGAGGTATAGTCGCTGTTGGGCCTCTACCACGGAGGCCCGTGAGACCCCAAATCAGCATAAGCCGACAAGGGCAAGTTCCGGCGGATCATCGGTCATCATAAAAAAAAAAAAAATCAATTGAAGTAAATATGGAACGAATATACCGATTTGGGATTTTAGTTGTGTTAACCTTTGAAAATATTTTACTCTCGTCTAAACTTGCCTCCTTTACCATGATAGTTTGAGAAAATGTTTGAAAAGTTCTAAATGTATTGTATTGGGACCAAAATAATTTTAAATATTTTAATTGTGTTAATTTCGTCCTAAATATTTTGATGACTCATTAATTTAATTTAATCTTAAACCTTTTAATGATTTACTAATTTAGTCTTTCCAATTAATTTTGGCCAGAAATTGTTAACATTGCAGTCTAGTCATCATTGACTGTCTTAAATGGCACAACTGATATTAGTGTGGACAATATTTACAATTTTTTTTACTTTTATGAATTTTTTTCTTCTTTTCCTTTTGTTTTGTTTTCTTTTTCTTTTTCTCTCCTTCAGCCATTGTCAGGCATCATCGATGGTTGACAAAGGTTGTCAACCTCAAGCAAGAGTCATCCTTGCTAATCTCGAATGGGGTATGCTTGTGCCTGGCTTGGTGAGGGTTCCACTTGCCAGCCCAAGTAAGGGCTACCCTTGCCCAATTCGACGAGGACAACCCTCATTCTCGCTTGAGGTTGGTGACTATGCCAACCATCGACAAGGCCCAGCGTAGGTAAAAAGGGAAAAAGAAGAAGAAAAGAATAGGAAATGAAAAAAAAAATTAAAAATTAAAAATAATAGAAATTGTCAACATTAGCAATTTCTAATCATAATTGATGGAAATGACTAAAATAACAAATTATTAAAAGGTTAGGGATTAAATTAGCAAATCATTAAAGTTTTAGTACTAAATTAATATAATTGAAAAATTTATAATTAAATTGATAAAGTAAAAATATATGAGACTGAATTGGCAAACGTACAATAGGTTTAGAACTTACTTTACATGGTGCTCATTATAATTTCTAATTCTGAGTTATTTTTCCTAAAAAGCTCTAAAACCTTATCCAGTTTACCAGCCGACTATGGAAAAGTTTTCAAAGGATTATTCTGATATTTAAAAACTGTTCAGATTTTCTAAGTCAATCGATCAATGCAAATATACCGTTTCACTTTTTTACAAACAAATATCGCGGATAAGCGGAAAATCCAGAAGCTGAGATAATCCCTCAGCAAAACTGCTCAAGTGCTGTACACACTACACAGTTAAGATCCTGAAGATCCGTTCAATTCCCTGGTATCTGTAACTATGGAAAAATCTCCTTTTATCTCTTTTCAGGGCTTGTTCTTCACAGAGAATCACTTCGCGATTTCACACTGAAGGAAGCAATCTATGCTTCACACCGACTGCAAGGACGCCGACGACCGCCAACCATGGTGGAACGTATTCAAACCCGTCCTCGACGTCTTGGTGCCATGCTGCATGTGCCACCCTCTTCTCCTCTTCTCTCTCTTCTCCTCTCCGCCGGCCACCGCCGCCACGGTCACGGGCACCATCATTTGCCCCACGAACAACGGTCGTGTCAGGATCGCCATGCAAAACCGTGCGGAAACCTCCCCGTTCGTAGCCCTTGAACTACCACTCCACACCTCGCACTTCGCGGCACTTGTCCGCGGCGAGACCAACCGGATCGTCTTCACATGCCCCCATGAGCCTGACGGTGGCTCGGGGAGGCGCCCGCTCTTGAGTGCACCGGTTTGGGCCATGCTGTGCAATGGGAGGAAGATGGGGTTCGCGGCGAGAAGGGCGGGATCGCATGAGGACGCATTGCTGTTGGAGATGATAAGGTCGGTCTCCGCCGGCGCAGGGTTGTTGCCTGATAAGGAGGGGATCGGTGAGCACAAGTACTTGAGAGGCCAGTTCGTTCGGACGGTGGGGTCAAGCGATTGTGAGGCGTATCACTTGGTTGATCCTTCAGGGTGTTTCGGACAAGAGCTGAGTTTGTTCTTCCTGAGAACTTAGGAATTACTGCTAGTCGTTTGCTTTGCTATGTATTCCATTCCCGTAATGTGGTTCCTGGAAAGAAATAGCAATCGTTCTTTGGCCATCGTAAGGCAATATATTTAGCATCTGATCTAGGACAAATTCGGCTTGTTTAGTGGACGGAACAGTCGATCAAATGCCAGGCAATACAATCCGATGGTGTCCATGCTGTGAAATTACCAAAATTACAGATCTGCAAGTTTATAGGCTACAAACCATGAGAAGTTGTTCATCTGCTTGCTTTTCTTGAATTTCAGGTGACCTTATTGGCTTTTTATTCATAATGTTATCTTCTGGAAAGGCAACAAAATCTTGTGCAATCCCACTTTCTGTCGTCGGAATGTGGTACTTATAGCGAAATGGTAAATATCAAGCAGATTGCGTGAAAGAAGCATCGACCGCAAAAGTGATGGCTAGCTAAACAAATATATTTACAGGTGGAACAATTGAAATCAATCTGTTCGCAGCATTACAAAAATGAGTGGACAGCGACTCACATCTATCTGAATGGCACAAGGTAACTTACATCACATGTGAATAAATGTCGGTTGTCCACTCGATTCTATTTATGTACAGAGGGAGCCGTAAAATCTACAAAGGCATGATCACTTTGCCAGCTCTTTTGCAATGAGATAGCGGAAGCTGAAGTTGTAAGGAATCCATTCGATGGACTTGCTCGATTTTCCCACCGGACACTTCTTCAGGCTCTTTCTCAAAGAATCGGGCAGGCATTTCTGAACCATCTCAATAATGTCTGCAGCACACAGCCCCGAATCTTTTGCGAAAGACTCCACAGTCTTTGGTAACAAGATCTTCTTGTCCTTGCGTACACCAAAAGTAGCTCGAACATACTCTTCCTTCGCAGTTTCCAGCTCTTGAGATAATCCTTTTGGGGTATATATGCGAACCTGAGAAGAGTTAAAACGCAGGGCTCAATATTCCTGATATATCAAGAACAAATTCAACGTGTTGGCTATAGCCCAGAAAGGCAGGACAGTTGCATCTTTTCCATTGCTTGAGATTTTTTCCTTGTTAGACAATAATGAGAACGCATTGCGTACAGATTTAGGAAATGGGCACACAAACAATCCTCATTCCTGGACATTTTCATATGACAGGAAATTCGGCTTCAAAAGAATAGTGGCTACTTATCACTGGGGCATGCTTCAAACTAGTTGCTGTATAGAAATATAAGAATGCCACCGAGTACCAGGATCTCCATCTCAGTGAAGTTGAAAGATCTTCTGAAAGTATGTGAATCCACAATTTTGGGACACAACAGATCTAAATTACCTATGTTCATCCAGTCTTAGCTTAGAGGACTATCAAAGATCAATCTGAATAGAAAAGAGTACACTCACACAGGAATAAGTATCGGAATAAAAGAATGCATAGGAAGGAATGTAAAGTACCGCAGGATCAGAGTGGCTCCCAAAGCAGAGTGCAAAGTGCAGAAGCGGCTCTGAATGCTTTATACCATAAGCTTGTCTTTCGTCCCTGGTCTTGAACTTTTTCTTTGGACTAAGTAATAACCGAAGCCACTGCAAGCAAAATATCCCATTTATCAGCTCTTTCATTATAACATGATATATAATCAAGTAATAAAACAAATCATTTGTCTAAAGAGAGAATGATGGCGTTAATTCTTTTCCTTTTCACTTTAGGCATATAAGTTGAAAAATCTCCAGTTTCCTCCAAAAGAAACAGATCTTGAGACAGGTTGAGGCTTTTAACTCACCTGTCCTGGACGAGACATCCGGCATCCCAGGATGGTACTCTGGATCGTGTCTGCACTAATCGTGTGGCCTCCGACATTGTATGCAGCCTGGCACACAGCGCATTGTTTAAAAACTATGCATGGTACACTCCCCAATCTAACATAATTTCTTTCCGTGTTCACTTACCTTCAGTAGCTGGAATACTCTCTTTACATTGTTCTGTGGAATCCCGTAAGCCAAAAACGCCTGTTCCCAAAATTTAGAGGGACCGATCAGATATTTGCAACAGAAGTATGGTTCAATGAAGCAAACATATATATGGACTCTATTAGCTGTTTAAGGTATCATTACATGCATCACCAATGCATTGTGGATGTTGATCCAGAACGCTACTTTTTCCTCATGCCTCAGCTTCCTCGGATCTACTTCTTCTAAACGGCAGATCAGTGACCTGTAAGAGAATTAACTTGTTAAATAGATGAATCAAAAAGGTATGACGGGGTTTGACGATGGTCATCCTGGACCATGGTTTGAACATATGATGTCCTTGGTATGTCGTTTTCAGGAAAGACAAGATACAGACTAAAACCCACACCTGTAATTTTGTAGCAAAGGGTCAATGTCACCCAATTTCTGACTGTCTCTATGTATCCAGGGTACTTCGACCATCGTGCTATACGGTCCACTGAACTCTTTGAGTCCCTCCACGTGGAAAGGATTATCTAACCGTACGTCGAAGGACGAATTGTTCCTTAACCCAGGGCTCCACATGTCTGATTGATCTTGAGGGGAGAATGCGCTTGCAGATGATAGTGACGAGTTCGGAGAAGAAAGGCCCTGATTTGCCAGAGGAGGATCTGCCAGTTTGCAGTATATGGATGACATGCACTTGATCATATCCTCGGAGAGCCTATTGGCCGACTCAGGCACGTGATCAGAAACGGTCGTGCCGAGGTACTCAGCCAGACTAACTACACTTGTTCCTGCCTTTCGAGCAAACTGCAAGACAACACCAAAAAGTCAATTCACTCAAAGGCATACTAATTAACAGAAGTCCAAGAATCATAATTCAGAAGTCTTAAGTTCCTTTTGTGCGCGTGTGGTGTGTGTGCGTGTGTGTGCGTGTGCATATTAACTTGCTTTTTGCATAGTGAACTCCCAATTCGGTTTTCCTTGAAGCCAGATGTGCAGAGGCTCCATAATATAAGAGAATTCACAGCTACTGAAAAGAAAAAGGCCTAGGGAAAAATTTTGACAATTACATAGCTGAACTTTATAACAGTGGAACAGTAGAAAAGGAACTGATGACAAAAGCTTGAGAAAAACCAACAACATATATGCTTTCTTTTTGGGTCTTCTCAGTGAATAGGCCCAAGAAAAGAATGATATGAAACTTGCCTCTATCATTGACAATGGTTGGGAGTGACAAGCACGCACGGCTTTACCCAGAGACTCCTCTCGAGGAGAAATCCTTACTTCCAAGGCTGAACGGTGAGACAGTGCGGAATGGCAACGATGGACACTAGAATGCAACAGTTTCTCTTCTTCGCTGAGACCATGAGCATCTTTCAATGGGATTTCAAGTGGCGGAACACTTGAAGGAACTGCAGAGTCCTCCCTTCGTTTTGCATTAGCAGATGGAGGAGTTTCAAAAAGCCTTGCCCTTGGGATATCTTTTGGAGTCCTCAACCTCTTGTCCTTGGAAGATGCATCTTTTGTGGACGGAGATACAGAAGAAACCTGTTGATCAAAAGCCTTCCGGTATAGCGAGAGAAGATACTGCTCCAAATGTGCTACTTCCAACTCCAGTGTTGCGATTTCCTTGATCAACTCTGTTGCTGGCTGGACTCAAGGAAGGGGAAAAAGCGTCAGTTTCCGCCGCCAAATGATGGAAGTGAAACTACTACCAAATTAGATGCGTGCGTTTAGACTTTGCACATGGTTTGCTCAGGCAATCTTAAGGCAACAGAA